>CM039676.1:132729656-135447156 GCA_022496015.1 Hordeum marinum | reverse complement strand
ACCAAGATGAATCTATGGAGAAACCAGCAATGAGCAAAGGGGGAGTGCATCTTCATACCTTTGAAGATCGCAAAGCGGAAGCGTTACAAGATCGCGGTTGGTGGAGTCGTACTAGCAGTGATTCAGATCGCGGTGGATTCCGATCTAAGCGCCGAACAACGATGCCTCCGTGTTCAACACACGTGTAGCCCGGTGACGTCTCCTACGCCTTGATCCAGCAAGGAGGAAGGAGAGGTTGAGGGAGAGCTCCGGCAGCACGACGGCATGGTGACGGTGGAGCTGCGTGGTACTCTGGCAGGGCTTCGCCAAGCGCTACGAACGACGAGGAGGAGGAGAGGTAAGGCTGCGCCAAGAGAGAGAGAGAGATGCGTGTTCTTGGCAGCCCCAAACCCTCCACTATATATAGGAGGAGGAGGAGGGAGGGTGCACCCCCTAGGGTTCCCGCCCTAGGGCGGCGGCTGGCCCTAGATGGCCCTTGGGGCGGCGGCCAAGAGAGGGAAGAGGGGTGCGGCAACCCTAGGGTGGGCCTAGGGCCCATATGCCCTAGGGTTTGCCCCCTCTCTCCTTTGCTGCGCCTTGGGGCAGGGTGGGGGGCGCACCAGCCCACTCTGGGGCTGGTCCCTTCCCACTCTGGGGCTGGTCCCTTCCCACTCTCGGCCCACGTAGGCCTCTGGTGCCGGTGATCCCACACGATGGACCCCCAGAACCCTTCCGGTGGTCCCGGTACGTTACCGATGATGCTCGGAACACTTCTGGTAACCAAAACCTCACTTCCTATATATCATTATTCACCTTCGGACCATTCCGGAACTCCTAGTGATGTCCGGGATCTCATCCGGGACTCCGAACAACCTTCGGTAACCACGTACACAATTTCCCTATAACCCCAGCGTCATCGAACCTTTAGTGTGTAGACCCTACGGGTTCGGGAGGCATGTAGACATGACCGAGACACCTCTCCGTTCAATAACCAACAGTGGGATCTGGATACCCATGTTGGCTTCCACATACCCCATGATGATCTCATCGGATGAACCACGATGTCAGGGATTCAATCAATCCCATATACAATTCCCTTTGTCTACCAGTATGACACTTGCCCGAGATTCTATCGTCGATATCCCTATACCTTGTTCAATCTCGTTACCGGCAAGTCTCTTTACTCATTTTGTAACACATCATCTTGTGGCTAACTCCTTAGTCACATGGAGCTCATTATGATGATGTCTTACTGAGTGGGCCCAGAGATACCTCTCTGTCACACGGAATGACAAATCCCAGTCTCGATTCGTGCCAACCCAACAAATACTTTCGGGGATACCCATAGTATACCTTTATAGCCACCCAGTTACGTTGTGACGTTTGGCATACCCAAAGTATTCCTACGGTATCCGGGAGTTGCACAATCTCATGGTCTAAGGAAACGACACTTGACATTAGAAAAGCTTTAGCGAACGAATTACATGATCTTGCACTATGCTTAGGATTGGGTCTTGTCCATCACATCATTCTCCTAATGATGTGATCCTATTATCAACGACATCCAATGTCCATGGTCATGAAACCGTGACCATCTATTGGTCAACGAGCTAGCCAACTAGAGGCTCACTAGGGACATGTTGTGGTCTATGTATTCACACATGTATTACGGTTTCCGGTTAATACAATTATAGTATGAACAATAGACAATTATTATGAACAAGGAAATATAATAATAACCATTTTATTATTGCCTCTAGGGCATATTTCCAACAGTCTCCCACTTGCACTAGAGTCAATAATCTAGTTACATTGTGATGTATCGAGCACCCATAGAGTTCTGGTGTTGATCATGTTTTGCTCATGAGAGAGGTTTACTCAATGGATATGCGACATTCAGATCCGTATGTACTTTACAAATATCTATATCTCCTTCCTGAATGTAATCACGAATGGAGTTGAAGCGACGCTTGATGTGTCTTGTCTTCTTGTGAAACCTGGGCTCCTTGGCAAGGGTTATAGCTCCAGTGTTGTCATAGAATAGAGTCATCGGCCCGACGCATTAGGAATCACTCCTAGGTCGGTGATGAACTCCTTCATCCAGACTCCTTCCTTTGCTACTTCCGAAGCAGCTATGTACTCCGCTTCACATGTAGATGCCGCCACGACGCTTTGCTTGCTGCTGCACCAGCTGAGTGCCCCTCTGTTCAAAATATACACGTATCCAGTTTGTGACTTGGAGTCATCTGAATCTTTGTCGAAGCTAGAATCGATGTAACCCTTTACGACGAGCTCTTCGGCACCTCCATATACAAGAAACATGTCCTTGGTCCTTTCAGGTACTTCAGGATATTCTTGACCGTTGTCCAGTGTTCCGCTCCGGGATCACTTTGGTACCTCCCTACATAACTTATGGCAAGGTTCACATCAGGTCTGGTACACAGCATGGAATACATAATAGAGCCTATGGCTGAAGCATAGGGGATGACACTCATCTTTTCTCTATCCTCTGCCATGGTCGGGCATTGAGTCGTACTCAATCTCACACCCTGTAACGCAGGCAAGAACCCCTTCTTGGACTGATCCATATTGAACTTCTGCAATATCTTGTCAAGGTATGTGCTTTGTGAAAGACCTATGAGGCGTCTCGATCTATCTCTATAGATCTTGATTCCTAACATGTAAGCAGCTTCTCCAAGGTCCTTCATTGAAAAACTCTTATTCAAGTAGGCCTTTATGCTTTCCAAAAGTTCTATATCATTTCCTATCAACAATATGTCATCCGCATATAATATGAGAAATGCTATAGAGCTCCCACTCACTTTCTTGTAAATACAGGGTTCTCCATAAACCTGTATAAATCCAAATACTTTAATCACCTCATTAAAGTGAATATTCCAACTCCGAGATGCTTGCGCTAGCCCATAGATGGAGCGCTGAAGCTTGCATACTTTGTTAGCATCTTTAGGATCGATAAAACCTTCCGGCTGCATCATATATAGTTCTTCCTTAAGGAAACCATTAAGGAATGTCGTTTTGACGTCCATTTGCAAGATCTCATATTCATAAAATGTGCAATTGCTAACATGATTCGGATAGACTTCAGCATCGCTACGGGTGAGAAAGTCTCATTGTAGTCAACTCCTTGAACTTGTCGATAACCCTTAGCGACAAGAAGAGCCTTGTAGATGGTCACATTACCATCCACGTCAGTCTTCTTCTTAAAGATCCATTTATTTTTTATGGCTCACTTATCAGTGGGCAAGTCCACCAAAGTTCATACTTTGTTCTCATAGATGGATCCTATCTCGGATTTCATGGCTTCAAGCCATTTGTTGGAATCCGGGCCCGCCATCGCTTCTTCATAGTTTGAAGGTTCACCGTTGTCCAACAACATGATCTCCAGGACAGAGTTGTCATACCACTCTGGTGCGGAACATGTTCTTGTGGACCTTCGAGGTTCAATAGCAACTAGATCCGAAGTTTCATGATCATCATCATTAACTTCCTCTCCAGCCAGTGCAGGCTCAACAGAAACAACTTCCTATGCTGCGCTACTCTCCGGTTCGAGTGGAGGTACAATTACCTCATCAAGTTCTATTTTCCTCCCACTTACTTCTTTCGAGAGAAACTCTTTCTCTAGAAAGGATCCATTCTTGGCAACAAAGACTTTGCCTTCAAATCTAAGGTAGAAGGTATACCCAACAGTTTCTTTGGGGTATCCTATGAAGACACACTTTTCCGCTTTGGGTTCGAGCTTCTCAGGTTGAAGTTTCTTCACATAAGCATCGCATCCCCAAACTTTCAGAAATGACAGCTTATGTTTCTTTCCAAACCATATTCATACGGTGTCGTCTCAACGAATTTAGACGGTGCCCTATTTAAAGTGAATGCGACACTCTCTAATGCATATCACCAAAATGATAGTGGTAAGTCGGTAAGAGACATCATAGATCGCACCATATCCAATAGAGTGCGATTACGGCATTCAGACACACCGTTTCGCTGAGGTGTGCCAGGCGGCATGAGTTGTGAAACAATTCCACATTTCCTTAGGTGCGTGTCAAACTCATGACTTAAATATTCTCCACCACGATCAGATCGTAGGCACTTTATTTTCCTGTCACGTTGATTCTCTACCTCACTCTGAAATTCCTTGAACTTTTCAAAGGTTTCAGACTTGTGTTTCATTAAGTAGACATACCCATATCTGCTTAAGTCATCAGTGAGGGTGAGAACATAACGGTATCCACCGCTAGCCTCAACGCTCATTGGACCGCATACATCGGTATGTATTATCTCCAACAAGTCAGTTGCTCGCTCCATTGTTCCGAAGAAGGGAGTCTTGGTCATTTGGCTCATGAGGTATGGTTCGCACGTGTCAAATGATTCAAAATCAAGAGACTCCAAAAGTCCATCATCATGGAGTTTCTTCATGCGTTTGGCACCAATATGACCAAGGCGGTAGTGCCACATGTATGTGGTACTATCGTTATCAAACTTACATCTTTTGGTACTCACACTATGAACATGTGTAACATCACGTTCGAGATTCATCAAAAATAAACCATTGACTAGCGGGGCATGACCATAAAGCATTTATCTCATATAAATAGAACAACAATTATTCTCGGATTTAAATGAGCAGCCATCTTGCATCAAATGAGATCCAGATACAATGTTCATGCTCAAAGCTGGTACTAAATAACAATTATTAAGGTCTAAAACTAATCCCGAAGGTAGATGTAGAGGTAGCGTGCCGACGGCAATCACATCGACCTTGGAACCATTCCCGACATGCATCGTCACCTCGTCCTTTGCCATTCTCCGCTTATTCCACACCTCGTGCTTGGAGTTACAAATGTGGGCAACTGCCCCGGTATCAAATACCCAGGAGCTACTACGAGCGCTGGTAAGGTACACATCAATAACAAGTATATCACATATACCTTTAACATTGCCGGCCTTCTTATCCGCTAAGTACTTGGGGCAATTCCGCTTCCAGTGATCGGTACCCTTGCAATAAAAGCACTCAGTCTCAGGCTTGGGTCCATTCTTGTTCTTCTTCTCGGCAACTTTCTTACCGGGTGCGGCAACTGCTTTGCCGTCCTTCTTGAAGTTCTTCTTACCCTTGACTTTCTTGAAACTAGTGGTCTTATTGACCATCAACACTTGATGTTCCTTCTTGATCTCGACCTCCGCTGATTTCAGCATCGAGTACAACTCAGGAATGGACTTCTCCATACCCTGCATGTTGTAGTTCATCACAAAGCTCTTGTAGCTAGGTGGGAATGACTGGAGGATTCTGTCAATAACCGAGTCATCCGAAAGATTAACTCCCAGCTGAGACAAGCGGTTGTGCAACCCAGACATTTTGAGTATGTGCTCACTGACAGAACTATTTTCCTCCATCTGAGAACTGAAGAACTTGTCGGAGACATCATATCTCTCAACCCGGGCATGAGCTTGGAAAACCATTCTCAACTCTCGGAACATCTCATATGCTCCGTGTTGCTCAAAATGCTTTTGGAGCCCCGGTTCTAAACTGTAAAGCATGCCACACTGAACCAAGGAGTAATCATCACAACGTGACTGCCAGGCGTTCATAACGTCTTGAGTTGCTGGGAAAATGGGTGCGTCACCTAGTGGTGCATCAAGGACATATAATTTCTTGGAAGCTATGAGGATGATCCTCAAGCTATGGACCTAGTCCGTATAGTTGCTTCCATCGTCTTTCAGCTTGGTTTTCTCTAGGAACGCGTTGAAGTTGAGGGCAACATTAGCGTGGGCCATTGGATCTACAATATAGATTGTAAAGACAATTTTAGACTAAGTCCATGATAATTAAGTTCACATAATCAAATTATTTAATGAACTCCTAGTTAGATAGACATCTCTCTAGTCATCCAAGTGACACATGATCCATGTCAACTAGCCCGTGTCCGATCATCACGTGAGACGGACTAGTCATCAATGGTGAACATCTCCATGTTGATCGTATCTTCTATACGACTCATGCTCGACCTTTCGGTCTTCCATGTTCTGAGGCCATGTCTGTACATGCTAGGCTTGTCAAGTCAACCTAAGTGTATTGCGTGTGTAAATCTGGCTTACACCCGTTGTATGCGAACATTAGAACCAATCACACTCGATCATCACGTGGTGCTTTGGAACAACGAACCTTAGCAATGGTGCATAGTTAGGGGGAACACATTTCTTGAAATTCAGTGAGAGGTCATCTTATTTAAGCTACCGTCGTTCTAAGCAAATAAGATGTAAAACATGATAAACATCACACGCAATCATATAGTGACATGATATGGCCAATATCATCTTGCTCCTTTGATCTCCATCTTTGGGGCACCATGATCATCATTGTCACCGGCACGACACCATGATCTCCATCATCATGATCTCCATCATTGTGTCTTCATGAAGTTGTCTCGCCAACTATTACTTGTACTACTATGGCTAACGGTTAGCAATAAAGTAAAGTAATTACATGGCGTTTTTGATTGACATACAGGTCACACAATAAATTAAGACAACTCCTATGGCTCCTGCCGGTTGTCATACTCATCGACATGCAAGTTGTGAATCCTATTACAAGAACATGATCAATCTCATACATCACATATATCACATCACATCCTTTGGCCATATCACATCACACATCATATGCTGCAAAAACAAGTTAGACATCCTCTAATTGTTGTTGCAAGTTTTTACGTGGCTGCTATAGGTTTCTAGCAAGAACGTTTCTTACCTACGCAAAAACCACAACGTGCTATGCCAGTTGCTATTTACCCTTCATAAGGACCCTCTTCATCGAATCCGATCCGACTAGAGTGGGAGAGACAGACACCCGCTAGCCACCTTACGCAACAAGTACATGTCAGGTGGTGGAACCAATCTCACGTAAGCGTACGTGTAAGGTCGGTCCGGGCAGCTTCATCCCACAACACCGCCGAATCAAGATAAGACTAGTAATTGACAAAATCGACGCCCACAACAACTTGTGTTCTACTCGTGCATAGATTCGACGCATAGACCTAGCTCATGATGCCACTTTTGGGAGACGTAGTAGTAAATCAAAAAAATTCCTACGTGTCACCAAGATCAATCTATGGAGAAACCAACAACGAGCAAAGGGGGAGTGCATCTTCATACCTTTGAAGATCGCAAAGCGAAAGCGTTACAAGAACGCGGTTGGTGGAGTCGTACTCGTAGCGATTCAGATCGTGGTGGATTCCGATCTAAGTGCCAAACAATAGCGCCTCCGCATTTAAAACACGTGCAGCCCGGTGACGTCTCCTATGCCTTGATCCAGCAAGGAGGAAGGAGAGGTTGAGGGAGAGCTCCAGCAGCACGACGACGTGGTGACGGTGGAGCTGCGTGGTACTCCGGCAGGGCTTCGCCAAGCGCTATGGAGGACGAGGAGGAGGAGAGGTAAGGCAGCGTCGAGAGAGAGAGAGACGCGTGTTCTTGGCAGCCCCAAACCCTCAACTATATCTAAGAGGAGGAGGGAGGGTGCACCCCCTAGGGTTCCCACCCCAGGGCGGCGGCCGGCCCTAGATGGTCCTTGGGGCGGCGGCCAAGAGAGGGGAGAGGGGTGCGGCAGCCCTAGGGTGGGCCTAGGGCCCATCTGCCCTAGGGTTTGCCCCCCTCTCTCATTTGATGTGCCTTAGGCTAGGGTGGGGGCGCACCATCCCACACTAGGGCTGGTCCCTTCCCACTCTCGGCCCATGCAGGCCTCTGGTGCCGGTGATCCCACACGATGGACCCCCGAAACCCTTCCGATGGTCCCGACACGTTACCGGTGATGCCCGGAACACTTCCGGTGACCAAAACCTCACTTCCTATATATCATTCGTCACCTCCAGACCATTCCGGAACTCCTCGTGATGTCTGGGATCTCATTCGGGACTCCGAACAACCTTCGGTAACCACATAAACAACTTCCCTATTACCCTAGCGTCATCGAACCTTAAGTGTGTAGACCCTACGGGTTCGGGAGGGATGTAGATATGACCGAGACACATCTCCGGTCAATAACCATCAGCGTTATCTGGATACCCATGTTGGCTCCCACATGCTCCACGATGATTTCATCGGATGAACCATGATGTTGGGGATTCAATTAATCCCGTATACAATTCCCTTTGTCTATCGGTATGACACTTGCCCGAGATTCGATCGTCGGTATCCCTGTACCTTGTTCAATCTCATTACCAGTAAGTCTCTTTACTCATTCCGTAACACATCACCCCATGGCTAACTCCTTAGGCACATTCGTTGGAAATATGCCCTAGAGGCAATAAATAAAGTGTTTATTATTATATTTCCTTGTTCATGATAATCGTTTAGTATCCATGCTATAATTGTATTGATTGGAAACACATTACATGTGTGGGTAAATAGACAACACTATGTCCCTAGTATGCCTCTAGTGAACTAGCTCATTGATCAAAGATGGTCAAGGTTTCCTAGCCATTGACATGTGATGTCATTTGATAACAGGATCACATCATTAGGATCACATCATTAGTAGAATGATGTGATGGACAAGACCCAAACTACAGACGTAGCATATGATCGTGTCAGTTTATTGCTACTGTTTTTTGCATGTCAAGTATATGTTCTTATGACCATGAGATCATGCAACTCACCGACATCGGAGGAGTGCCTTGTGTGCATCAAACGTCGCAACATAACTGGGTGACTATAAAGGTGCTCTACAGGTATCTCCGAGGGTGTCTGTTGAGTTGGCATGGATCAAGACTGGGATTTGTTACTCCGTGTGACGGAGAGGTATCTCAGGGCCCACTCGGTAATACAACATCACAATAAGCCTTGCAAGCAATGTGACTAAGTTTTAGTCACGGGATCTTTTATTACGGAAGGATTAAAGAGACTTTCCAGTAATGAGGTTGAACTAGGTATGGAGATACCGACGATCGAATCTCGGGCAAGTAACATACCGAAGAACAAAGGGAACATCATACGAGATTAACTGAATCCTTGACATAGAGGTTCGACTGATAAAGATCTTCATAGAATATGTAGGAACCAATATGGGCATCCAGGTCCCGCTATTGGTTATTGACCGTAGAGGTGTCTAGGTCATGTCTACATAGTTCTCGAACCCGCAGGGTCTGCACACTTAAGGTTCGGTGACGTTTCGGTAGTATAGAGTTATGTATGTTGGTGACCGAAGGTTGTTCGGATTCCCGGATGAGATCTCGGATGTCACGAGGAGCTCTGGAATGGTCCGTAGGTAAAGATTGATATATAGGAAGTCCTATTTTGGTCGCCGGAAAAGTTTTGGGCTAATCGGTAATGTACCGGGAGTGCCGATAGTGTACCGAGGGACCACCGGGAGGGGTATTTCGACCCAAGAGGCTTCATGGGCTATGGGAGAATAATTACCAGCCTTTTGTGGGATGGTGGAAGTCCCACACAAGGCCCATACGTCTGGGAAGAAAAGCCCAAAGGGAAAAAGGTGGAAAAAGGTCAAAAAGGAGGAATCCTAGTCCTACTAGGATTGGAGGAGGAATCCTCCTCTCCTCCCCACTTCGGCCGAACCGAAGGAGGCTTGGCCCTTGCGCCAAGCCTCTCCTCCCTTACTCCTATATATACTGGTGGGTTTTAGGGATTTTGCATAGAATTTTAGCCACGTGCTGCCTGTTCCTCCAGTGCATAGTTTCTCCTCTAGATCGGATTCCTGCAGTGCTTAGGCGAAGCCCTGCCGGAATAGCTCCACCACCACCACTGGAGCGCCATCATGCTGCCAGAGAACTCTTCTTCCTCTCCGCTCCCTCTTGCTGGATCAAGACGGCAGAGATCATCATCAAGCCGTACGTGTGCTGAACGCGGAGGTGTCGTCCGTTTGGCGCTAGATCGGAAGGATCGTGATCAAGTTCGCGGGACGGATCGTGATCAAGTTCGCTGGACGGATCATGATTGGATCGCGGGACGGATCGTTATTGGATTGCGGGACGCTTGGCAATTTGGATTGCGAAGACGTTTGACTACACCAACCGCGTTTCTTAACACTTCCCGCTTAGCGATCTACAAGGGTACGTAGATCCACTCTCCCTCTCGTAGATGCTCATCACCATGGATAGATTTGCATGTGCGTAGGAAATTTTTTGTTTCCCATGCAACGTTCCCCAACAACATTGAGCTCATTATGATGATGTCTTACCGAGTAGGCCTAGAGATACCTCTCCGTCACACGGAGTGACAAATCCCAGTCTAGATTCTTGCCAACCCAACAGATAATTTCGAGGATACCCGTAGTATACCTTTATAGCCACCTAGTTATGTTGTGACATTTGGCACCCCCAAAGTATTCCTGCGGTATCTGGGAGTTGCACAATCTCATGGTCTAAGGAAACAATACTTGACATTAGAAAAGCTTTAGCGGACGAACTACATGATCTTGCGCTATGCTTAGGACTGGGTCTTGTCCATCACATCATTCTCCTAATGATGTGATCCCATTATCAACGACATCCAATGTCCATGCATGGTCATGAAACCGTGACCATCTATTGGTCAATGAGCTAGCCAACTAGAGCTCACTAGGGACGTGTTGTGGTGTATGTATTCATGCATGTATTACGGTTTCCGGTTAATACAATTATAGCATGAACAATAGACAATTATCATGAACAAGGAAATGTAATAATAACCATTTTATTATTGCCTCTAGGGCATATTTCCAACATCTTTCTCTCAGAGGCGGGATATAAAGCGGCTTAACGCCGCGAGATAGCCAGCCACCCTCTGGACATGCTTTAGCTCTGTAGGAATTGCAAGTTCTGAAAGAGCGCGGATCTTAGTCGGATTTGCTTCCATTCCTCTATGGGAGACGATGAACCAAGCAGTTTACCAGAAGGAACTACGGATGCATTTTTTTCTGGCTTGAGTCATATGCCGTACTCACGTAGGGTGGCAAAGGTTTGCCGTAGGTCATCGATCAACTGGCTGACGTGTTTTGTTTTGATTTCATCCATTTATTCCTAGACTGTCCAGACCTGTGTCGCGAGACAAGTCTGGATCATGCATTGGTATGTGGCCCCAACATTTTTAGCCCAAAGGGCATCGTGTTAAAGCACAATGGCTCGTAGGGGGTGATGAATGCGGTAGCCGCTTGGTCAGATTCCTTCATTTTGATTTGATGGTATCCAGAATAAGCGTCGAGGAAACACAACGAATCATGTCCGTCTGTGGCATCAATGATTTGGTCTATGCACGGTAAGGGGAAAGTGTCCTTAGGGCAGGCTTTATTGAGGTCTTTAAAATCGACGCACAACCGCCAGGACTTATCTTTCTTTGGTACCATCACCAGATTTGCCAACCATTCGGGGTGCTTAATCTCCCGAATGAATCCGGCCTCTAGGAGTTTAGCTAATTCTTCACCCATAGCTTGTTGTTTGGGTTCGGAGAAGTGGTGCAGAGTCTTCTTAACGGGCTTGAAGCCGGCAATGATGTTCAAACTATGTTCTCCAAGCCGCAGTGGGATTCCGGGCATATCGGAACGATGCCAGGCGAAGATATCCCAATTTTCTAGTAGAAAGATCTGCAATGCCTCATCCATTATGGGATCGAGCTGAGCTTCGATGGGTGCTGCCTTATTGTGGTCCGTCCGATGCACTTGAAACTTAACAATTTCCTCTATGGGTTTGAAGGACGTGGGTTTGGGCCTTTTGCTAAGGATCACATCGTCCTTGTCAACTGTTGACCACAGTTTGGTTAGTTCTTCTGCAGCGAAGGACTCGGCTAGTGACTCAAGGGCGAGCGCTGCCATTTTGTTTTCGGCCTGAAGGGCTATATTCACATCACTGGCGATTCTAATCACTCCGTTTGGTCCTGGCATTTTAAGTTTCATGTACCCATAATGGGGTATAGCTTGGAATTTTGTGAAGGTGTCACATCCCAATAGGGCATGGTAGCCGCTTGGGAAAGGCACAATGTGGAAGAGAAGTTCTTCGGATTGGTAGTTTTCGGGCATGCCGAACACTACGTCCAGGACGATACATCCTGAACAACGCGCCTCTTTCCCTGGAATAATTCTCCGAAAAGACGTGTTGCTATGCTCGATTTGATAGAGGCGAAGTTGTCCCTGTCTTTCGATGAGATGGTGGATATCGTTTTTGGTGGAGTAGACTTTGACGATCCGACTACGAACATGTGATGACGTTGCACCTTAGCAATCGCTAAACCAACTCCGAGAGGTTATTGACCATGCCAGAGCACGATTGACCTGACCACGAGGGTCTGTTTCCTGCACACAAACGAAGAACCAGCAAGAAACTAAGATTGCAATCTGGATATTGCGAATATAAGAGGAAAGCTTTATTGATGGAAGTGGGGTTCTGTGACGCCTTTCTCTGGTCGTGGAACACAAACAAAGAACGCGAAGCTGCAGCTATGGCGAACTTGTAATCTAAACAAAACCCTAAAACGATGCCCTAAGGGCTGTATATATGGGGGAATATAGGGGAATTTCGTGGCCCCTTGGAGGAGGGGTCCGGAACCAACCCTAACTCAATTTCCCCATACATACGAACTCTAAAAACAGCCTATAATATGGTATTTCGAAATTACATGGGCCTGACCCAAAAATAAGGTGGTGTAGCACCTATATTAGCCTAGGGACGAATTTTATAAAGTGGCATCATGCATATTTCGTCCAAGGCTTCTTGCTCCCATTATGGTGGCTTCAAAGTGCGAAAATCATCACTGGAAACTCCATTGTTCTTTCCCGCGCGCGCACCTTCTTCTCCATGCTTGATCCCGCTCCAATGGTCATCCTTCTTGTCCTTGCTAGGTCCTTCATTCATAATTAAAACAAAAGTATCTAATCTAGGCACCATCATATGTTCATGAATATTAGAAGGATTTTCAAGAAACGAAAGTACCTGGTAATTCAATTGACGTGCGCGAGCTCTAGTAATTGGTCTTGTATGTATATCAGTCGGGGTTGTGGGTGTAACATTAGTAGGGATTTCCTCATAGTCCTCCCCTTCTTGAACTGAAGTCATCCTCGACGGAAGCTAATCTTCCTCACCCAAATAAGGCTTCAAATCTGCAATGTTTAAAGTGGGGCTAACCCCAAACTCTACAGGCAGCTCAAGTTTATATGCATTATCATTTATTTTCTCTAACACCTTAAAAGGACCATCAGCACGTGGCATTAGCTTTGACTTGCGCAACTCAGGAAATCTATCCTTACGCAAATGTAACCAAACAAGATCTCCAGGTGCAAATACAACATGTTTTCTACCCTTATCTCTAGCAATTTTGTATTTAGCATTCATAAGCTCAATTTTTTCCTTCGTTAACTCATGCATCTTTAATATCAATTCAACACGTTCTTTAGCATCAAAATTAACCTTCTCCGAAGATGGAAGAGGCAACAAATCAATAGGTTCACGAGGTAAGAAAGCATACACAACTTGAAAAGGGCACATCTTAGTGGTAGAATGTACTAAACGATTATAAGCAAATTCGATATGAGGCAAGAATTCTTCCCACATTTTCAGGTTATTCTTCAAAACAGCCCTAAGCATAGTAGACACTGATCTATTGACTACTTCAGTTTGGCCATCAGTTTGGCGATGACATGTAGTACTAAAAACCAGTTTAGTCCCCAACTTAGCCCGTAAACATCTCCAAAAGTGGCTAAGAAATTTAGCATCATGATATGAAACAGTTGTATTTGGCACACCATGCAACCGAATAATTTCACGAAAGAACAAATCAGCAACATGAGCAGCATCATCACTTTTATGACATGGTATAAAGTGTGCCATTTGGAAAATCTATCCACGACAACAAATATGCTATCCCTCCCCTTCTTTGTTTGAGGTAAACCTAAAACAAAGTCCATAGATATATCCTCCCAAGGAACACTAGGTACACGCAAAGGCATATATAAACCATGAGGATTGAGTCGTGGCTTAGCTTTTTGACATGTAGTGCAGCGAGCAACAAAATGCTCAACATCCCGTCTCATCTTTGGCCAAAAGAAAGGTGTAGAAAGTACGTCCTCCGTCTTCTTCACGCCAAAGTGTCCCCTTAATCCTCCTCCGTGCGCCTCCTGTAACAACAAAAGATGAACGAAGCTAGCTGGAATGCATAGCTTGTTAGCATGGAACACAAATCCATCATTAATAACGAACTTGTTCCATGTTCTCCCTTCTTTACAATTCCGCAACACATCTCTAAATTCATCATCATGCGCATATTGATCTTTGATGGTCTCCAAACCAAATATTTTAAAGTCAAGTTGTGAAAGCATAGTATAACGATGAGACAATGGATCAGTAATAACATTTTCTTTACCCTTCTTGTGTTTAATGACATAAGGGGAAGTCTCAATGAATTCAACCCATTTAGCATGTGTACGATTCTGTTTTGCTTCACTTTTCATATGTTTCAAAGATACATGATCAGAATGTATAACAAATTCTTTGGGCCATAAATAATGTTGCCATGTTTCCAAAGTCCAAACAAGAGCATATAATTCCTTATCATAAGTACAATAATTCAGACTAGGCCCACTCAATTTTTCAGAAAAGTATGCAACAGGTTTACCATCTTGTAATAACACACCTCCTAACCCAATTCCACTAGCATCACATTCAAGCTCGAAAGTCTTATTAAAATCAGGAAGTTGGAGTAAAGGAGCATGTGCTAACTTATCTTTCAAGAACGTGAAGGCTTCTTCCTGTGCGGTACCCCAAGCAAAAGGCACGTCCTTCTTTGTAAGCTCATTGAGAGGCGCAGCAATGGTGCTAAAATATCTCACAAAACGCCTATAGAAACCAGCGAGGCCATGAAAACTCCTCACTAGTGTGACCATTTTGGGCTGCGGCCAACTCTCAATAGCTTCAATCTTGGCTTTATCAACTTCAATTCCCTGTGGAGTGACAACATAGCCAAGAAAAGATACTCGGTCGGTGCAAAAGGTGCACTTCCCAAGGTTACCAAACAAACGTTCATCACGTAGAGCAATAAAAATAACACATAAATGTTCAAAATGTTCCTCCAAAGATCTACTATAAATCAATATATCATCAAATTAGACTACCACAAATCGTCCAATGAAAGCACGTAAAACCTCATTCATTAATCTCATGAAAGTGCTAGGTGCATTAGTTAACCCAAAAGGCATGACTAACCACTCATATAATCCAAACTTATTTTTAAAGGATGTTTACCATTCATCTCCCAATTGCATATGAATTTGATGGTATCCACTATGCAAATCCACTTTGGAGAAAATTGTAGAGCCACTTAATTCATCAAGCATATCATCTAGCCTAGGAATAGGATGACGATAACGAACAGTAATATGATTAATGCCTCTACAATCCACACACATGCACAATGTACCATCCTTTTTAGGCACTAGAATAATAGGAACAACACAAGGACTAAGGGATTCACGTATATAACCTTTGTTGAGCAGCTCCTGTATTTGATGCATAATCTCCTTCGTCACCTCTGGATTGGTACGGTATGGCGCAAGGTTGGGTAGCAATGCACCAGGAATTAAGTCAATCTGATGCTCAATCCCGCGAATAGGTGGTAATCCCGATGGCACGTCTTGTGGAAAGAGGTTAGCGAACTCCTGCAAAATGTTAATGATAGCAGGAGGCAAAGAGGGAGGCATGTCCTCGAATTAAAATCATACCTCTTTGCATACAAAAGCATAGCAAACAGATGTAGCAACATCCAAATCATTAATATCAGATTTAGTAGCAAGTAAACATCCACTCTCCAATTTTATTTCAAATGCAACACTAGATGATGGTTTATTAGGCTTATGGTGTTGCTCAAATTCCTGTGCTACAATCTGATTTTCACTCTTATTTTTCTCCTGTTTTGCTTTACTAGCTCTAGCAATGTCATCTTTCATAATATGTTTAGGAGACATAGGAAGCAAAGTGATATTTTGATCCTTATGAACAAGAGTATAATGATTTGTCCTACCATGGTGTACATCATTTTTATCAAACTTCCATGGCCTACCAAGTAAAACAGAACATGCTTGCATGGGTACCACATCATAATCCACATAATCAGAATATGTAGCAATGCTAAAATGCACACGGACAGTACGTGTTACCTTAACCTTGCCACTATTGTTGAACCATTGTATGTAATAAGGATGAGGATGTGGTCCGGTGGTTAGAGACAACTTTTCCAACATCTTCATGCTAGCCAAGTTATTGCAACTCCCTCCGTCGATGATGACATGGACAGAACGCTCCTTCACAACTCCCTTTGTGTGGAACAAGTTGTGCTCTGATTTTGCTCAGCCTGTGTAACCTGCACACTGAGAACACGTTGAGCAACTAAACTTTCATACCTGTCAGCATAATCAGTAGCCATGTTGTGTGTGTGTGTGGTTCTGTATCCTCGCCACCCTGTTCTTCACTCGCAATGAGAGCCAAAGTCTCCTCATCATAATCACTAATGGACGCATATCCACCATCCTCAGTAACAATCATTACATGCTTGGAAGGGCATTCTCTCACAAAGTGACCTCCACCCTTGCAACGACGGCATATAACCTCATGTGTTTGCCCTGTGGATGTAGTAGATGAAGAAGAGCTCTGTGCAGGCCCAGAAGGTGTGCTCTTCACGGAGGGTGGAGTAGGAGCCTGTTTCCTGGTATCTCGGTTGGAGTTGGAGGTTGAAGTAGGTGGTGCTGCGAAAGGACGTGCGGAAGTAGAGGAGGTACGTGGTGTCCATGGTGAAGTACGACCTGCAAAAAAATTAGTTCTCGCCATTGCCTGTCGATCCTGCACTTCACATTCAGCTTTGAAAGCAAGATGGAATAAACGAGTGATAGTGTTATAATCCTTATACTCTAGAATAGTTTGAATCTCTCTATTTAATCCAGCCATAAAACGTGCAAGCATAGCTTCATTCTCCTCAACATTACCACATCAAATCATGCCAGTTTGTAATTCCTAATAATATTCCTCTACAGAATTTTTTCCTTGTCTTAAATGCTACAAATTTTGAAGCAATTCATATTGATAATATGGTGGAACCCAAGGATTACACATAGCAGCTTTCAAAGCAGCCCAAGTAGTTGGAATATTAGCATGATGTATTCTACAATGTTCAGACCACCAAACACAAGATAAACTAGTGAATGAACAAACAGCAACAACAACACGTCTATCCTCAGGAAATTGTAAGCATGTAAAACGTTGTTCTGTTTCTAACTCCCATGTAAGATATATATCAGGAACATATCTACCCTCAAATGTCGGAATATTCAATTTAAGTTTAGGGAGATGGTCATGATCCCGTACCTGAGGGGGTGGTGCAGCCCTACTGTTACGGTTGTAGCCATGTGGACTACCTAGTGCTTGTGGTGGTGGTTGCCCCTGAGAGTGATCTGGAGCAACCTCTCCCTCATCATCGTAATCACCATCATAATCCTCAACCTGCTCAACAACAGTAGCCACATAAGTAGCAACAGTATCAATAGTACCAGTATGTTGGACTAGGCCGAGAGGCACACGTCATGCTCGTCGTTCGAGAGGGATAGGAGCTGTAGCTGGTGGTGATAGACGGGCAAGCACCCATTGAACTTGGCATCCGTCTTGGTGTCGAATGTCTTCTCCGAACCACCTAGCTTCTCCATGGACTCTCCAAAGTTAGTCACGAAGTCTTGTACCTGGTCACCCATCATTTGCTGAAATTTATCATAGAGTGCTTTGTTGGTCATGCTCTCCCAGTCGATCCCGTCGTCTTGTGATCCTGGCATGGTTAGCAGAAATAGGAAACACACAAGAATATGAAACCTAAAGACTACTGGGACGTGGTGGTGGTGGTGGTGGTGTGTCACAAATCCTTCAAGCGAATCTCAAATTCTTACCAGTTCTTACCTAGCAGCAGGCGGTGATCGGCAACCGTTGTAGCCAAAACTGTCAAAGCTTGGATAGAGCGATTGCCAGGTGGTGTCAAATGTATGTGGAGCTGGGATGGCTTATAATATGGTAGCAAAAAGGGTCAGCTATAATCAATTCAGAGATGCAAGGTTGAATAAACGCTCAACCATGGTGCTGTGCTAGTCCTAGGCTAGACAGTGCTAGAGACGCGAGCCTAAAACACCAACAAAATCACGACGCTACACGTAATCAAGGGAAGAGCACACTCTGATTTTTTTTCATTTTTTTCTTTCGTTGCCTCTTTTTTTGTGCTTTTTTTGCTCAGAAAATCACTACAATGGCGAGTGTCTCAAAACTCTTCCCACGTCGTATAAGCAAGATAGGCACGGAATTTTTTTGACTAGTTTTTTTCTAAAGCGATTTGGGGGCTACGACGCCCAAAAATTTTGACAAAAATTACTATGATGGAAAGTGTCTCAAAATGCTCCGGAGAACCTAAAATCAAGATACGGAAAAAATATTTTAGCCGATTTTTTGGGGCCAAAACATGCTCTGCAAAGCGTGCCAGACTTTTTTTCCCCGAAACCTACTCAGGTAGGAAAACGCGAATCCAAAATCAAAAGAATCTCGAAACTAAACCTAAAACGAGATGGACTCGGATTGGTGGCGGATTTGTGGTGGTATATATGGACACCAATGGATAGTAATGGTGGGTGGTGATATATGGGAGCGGTGAGGATGGTGGTGGTATATGGCATCTATGAAGACGATGTGGTGGCGGCGTCGCAACCTGTGCATAGAACTCAAAACTCTAAAGGACTATACACTAAGACCAGCAACTCGACACGATGATGTAACCACAAATTCAACAAAGCAAAATACTAAAAAGACTATGCAAATGCTCAGATTGGTTCGGATATGATAATCTAATCCTAATTTTTTGTGGCTTTTTCATGGACTATAGGTATGAAGATTAGATGCGATCTAAATTAAGAAAACTGGTAATATCTCACCGACCAACCTAAAAATCTAATACCACTTGATAGAGGCGAAGTTTTCCCTGTCTTTCGATGAGATGGTGGCTATCGTTTTTGGTGGAGTAGACATTGACGATATGACTACGAACATGAGATGACGTCGCGCCTTAGCAACCGCTAAACCAACTCCGAGAGGTTATTGACCACGCCGAAACACGATCAACCTAACCACGAGAGTCTGTTTCCTGCACGCAAACAAAGAACAAGCAAGAAACTAAGATTGCAATCTGGATACTACGAATATAAGAGGAAAGCTTTATTGATGTAAGTGGGGTTCTGTGACGCCTTTGTCTGGTCATGGAACACAAATGAAGAATGCGAAGTTGCAGCTATGGAGAACTTGTAATCTAAACAAACCCAACCATAAAACGACGCCCTAAGGGCTGTATATATAGGGGAATAGAGGGGAATTTCGTGGCCCCTTGGAGGAGGGGTCTGAAACCGACCCTAACTCGGTTTCCCCATACATACAGACTTTAAAAACAGCCTATAATATGGTATTTCAGAATTACATGAGCCTGTCCCAAAAATAAGGTGGCGCAACACCTATATTAGCCTAGGGACGAATTTTATAAAGTGGCAACATGCATATTTCGTCCAAGGCTTCTCGCTCCTATTATGCTGGCTTCAAAGTGCGAAAATCATCACTCGAAACTCCATTGTTCTTTCCTGCGCGCACACCTTCTTCTCCATGCTTGATCCCACTCCAATGGTCATCCTTCTTGTCCATGCTAGGTCCTTCATTCATTAAAACAAAAGTATCTAATTTAGGCAGCATCATACGTTCATGAACATTAGAAGGATTTCCAAGAATCAAAAGTACCTGGTAATTCAGTTGACGTGCGCGAGCTCTAGTAATTGGTCCTGTATGTATAGCAGTCGGGGTTGTGGGTGTAACATTAGTAGGGATGTCCTCATCATGATGTGAGATCAATCGAACTGTATTTTTTTCCAGGGTGCCTTTGTAGATTAGGTTTAAACCACTGCCACTGTCCCTTAGCACCTTATGTAACCTGTAGCCATCGATGATGGGGTTCAGGACTAGTGCGGCCGGTGAATGACCGGAAAGAATAGCTGGTCGGTTAGTGTCGCCGAAGATAATTGGTATGTCTGCCCATGCACTTGTTGCTGCCACATGGTAGACCTATTCGAGGTCTCTAAGAGCTCGTTTCCTCCTGTTCCTTGAGGGGAATGTTTCGTAGACCGTCAGGACTTCGACATTGTATTCGGGTGACAATGGGAAGCGCCTATTCGACGGAAGTGCCTCAAGGATGGCCTCACCGCTTTTTGCGACCTGCCTGACGACCCAGCAAGCTCTAAGGCTATGAGTTGGGCTTGTGTTTAGCAATACAGAATGTATGGGGCAAGGTTTATCCAATAGTCCGTCAAGGACAATACTGACCCTTGTAATTGGCATGTTTCTTTTTTCGGCGGGTTCAAGTCTTGCTGGCCGCTTTGGAGGTATCCTCTTTTTCGATCTCCACTAGGGTGTTCGGGAAAGTTGGTTCGAAAATAACCGTTCGGATTGCCAAGCGCTTTCCATGGCACATTATTTTTGTACCAAATCGGATAGCTCAGGAAAGTCATGAATGCTTCGGCAAGCTAGTGCGTTAAGAATCCATTCATCATGGCAATTGCGACTGAAAGTTGCCATTATCTCTTGGTCACTAAGACTTTTTCCCTGCTTCTAGCGAGTAAGAGTCTGGCCCAAAAGTGATGAACTGACTCTCTTGGCAATTGTTTGATATCCTATAAGTCCGAGGCAGCGGGATTTGGTGCAATACTGGGATGATCATCTTGGGTGGTGGGTGGGAATTTTTTTAACTCCACGCCACATTGTGTGTTCGGAATCACAGACACCGAATTGTGTGATAGATCTGGGACCGATAATAGTTTGGCTCCGAAACAAATTCCGGCATCTAGTTCACCGATGAAGTCTCGGTGATCAGATATCTGGGTGTAGACTATTTTTAATTTTGGTTATTGGGACGAGTCCTCAGCCGGACACTTGACAATAGCGACTAGGTGGGTGACGGTGGGGACGTGAATCTCCCTATCCTCGGGTTTAATCCAGAGCCGGTCATAAACAGAAGCCTGGTCATTCGACATACGCATGATCTCAATCCGATCAAACAACTCGTTTAAAAATGAGGCGATGGTAGCATGCGTGTCGCTTAAGCAAGTGGAGTTGATATGCGGCGCGATGGTCCCGGAGCCGTGCGAAAGTGAATCCGGGCTCCGTCTATCCGTGGTGAATCTTGTCGCATTGGACGGATTGGGCATTCTAGACCACCCAGGGGTGATGACTCCGTTGGACGTAGGGCCTAATGTAGCGACCCGACTCAAAACGAGTCAAGCCTCTGTGTTTTCTGTGTCATCCCTGGTTCAGTATGCTGGCACACACAATACATCAATGTATATATCAATGTGCAATCACATGTAATTAATGTAAAACCGTTATATACCTTAAAATCTCAGCGGAAACAGTCAACGGGAGTGGAGTCCCAATAAACACCAACGGCAGGTTGAGTGTAGACCGTAACCCTGAATCGTACTCTTACCCGTTGTAGAGCTTATCTGCAACATAAGACGTTGCAGCCGTGTAGGTCAGTACATTGAATGTATCGGCAAGATCACCATAGTAGAGTAGAAGATAAAAACTATTCTATATGTAATAAGGCTTTGTGGCTTTGTGTCTGAGTTTTTTTTGCATAAAAGTTGATTTTATTTTCTTTTCCTACAACAAAGGAATATCAGGATTTTTCACTATAGAGTTACCTAACATGACATGGTTCCGCCAACCGATGTCTAAATGCCCACAAGTACCATAAGTTGCCCACAATTAATTATCAATCCAGTGTTGAGAGTTCAGAGATAGATCCTAGTCCTGAGGCTCAAATTGTCCGTAACCGGGGAGACAGCTAATCGATTAGGTTTAACTCTGTAGAGTGTTGTGTACTTTACCCGCAAGATTCGTTCCTTCCTTGTAAGTCCTCGCACTGCATGGTGTTTGAGAACAGGACGAACGAAACATGGTCTTTCAAAGTGTTTCCCTGACTACTGTCAGTGCCCATCCATTCCTAACGTCGACTACATCTCGTAGCACTGCCCAGCCAGAGTCACAACAAAGATCAACCAAGCCAGAGCCCATAATGACTTGTGGCTACACTGGTAAGCTTCCGGGCATGAAGTATTCATGCGTCTCTTTGAGTCTGGGTGAAGCTTTCTGCAAGATGTCATGGCGCTTCTCCATGCATCCCGACCATCAACTGGTTACTCCAGGGATTCCCAATCAACCATCCTTCACCCAGTAGTGTGTATTGAAAACATGTTTCTCGAATCTCGAAGTCTTGAGGTCTTGGAGATGCAGGACTTGAAGATGCCTTCATGAAGTTGTCGTCTTGACGTAGAGTCCTCCTTATCATACCACTCATGAACAGTAATACCATACCCCGTCTACTTTAGCATAGCATAAGAATAACTAACGTTCCCAGGGTTTTAGTAAAAAGTGGTGGGTTACTACCTCATGCATTCTACTCAACTACAAGAATTTCAATAACACTACTGGAGGGGTATGTTGAATGATGTCACTACATGCAATAAAACATAGGTATGAACAAAATGGTCAAAGTGAACTTGCCTGTACTGTTGATGAAGAATAATATCGCTCTTAGAAAATACTTGATAGACTATTCGTCACTCTGTGGTGAAAATCTATATAATCAAACATTGCATTCATAAAAGCAATCATACTAGCAATCAATTCTAACAATCAAAAAGTAACACAACACGAGAAGCAACAAGGTTGTGATGAAGGAAATACTTAAGACAAAACTCAAAACAACAAAGTTTTATCAACACAACTAAGATTGGTTTTCTCTACAAATAAATCCTATTTTCAAAAGTAACAAAACAAAACAAAGAAAAATATAACAAAAGTATTTTAGTAAATATTTTACTTAGCAAAAGGAATTACTTTTGAATAACCACTAAGAATTGTGAAAACAACACTCTAAACAACATGGGTTCCTGCCTAACAAGAAAAACAAAAATAAAATATTAAAATAACAGAAAACAAAATATATAACCACTAAGTTAACAGAAAGTACAACTTATAAAAAAATTTATAAAAATATTTTAAATAAGAATTCTAACTAGCAATGAAATCAATTTGCAAGTTATTATGAAACTAGAATTGATTTCATGCTATTAAAATAATAAATAACATAGAAATAAATTTAGTTGAAGTACTACTTCTAACTAACAGAAAACAAAGGAAAATTTGTCAACTAATATAAAGGAAAATAAATTAAACAATTTAAAACAAAAGAACTAGAAATAAACATAAAAAGAACTAAAACAGAAACTGTTTTGTTAAAAATACTAATTTAAACTATTCTAAAAATTCCCAAGTTCGGTCTACTGATAACTAAGGTCACTAGTGACAAGTAGGAAAAAGAATCAACGCAAAATAAATTTTTAAACACAAAATATTCAGAAAATAAGATTTGAAGCAAATCTGTTTGAATCAATTTTAAATTATTCAAATTTGGTCAAACTTTATATCTATAGAAACTACATAAACTTTGTGACATAATGCACAAAGAATCAAATTAAAAGAATTAAAAACATAAAAGATATGAAGAAAACAAAATCAGAAACTATTTTGTTTTTAAAACAAAAACAGAAAAAGAAAAAATGTCTCTAACGGACACGGGGTACACGTGGCAAGCTGTGATTGGCTGGAGTGTGTGCGTGTTCTATCGATTCGAGTGGACGGCCGATAACTAAAAGAAAACGGTTCGTCTATTAAAATAAAATACGCGATCTAATCCTGACCATTGGAATGAGATCGAACGGAGGAGGAGGAAAGGAGAAGCTCACCACGGTGGGGGTGGTCTCTGACGAAGCGCCGGCGATGTCCGATGGCGGCGAGGTCGATGAAGACGGTGTTCCGGTGGTCCTCCGGCGTTGGTGATGGCACCGGTCGATGCAGGCGAGGACGGTGAGCACGACGGTGGTCCTAGCGTCGTCGTGGGTGGTCGGAGGCGTCGACGATGAGCTCCGGGGCGGCGATGGCATTCGGTTGGTCGACGGGGAGGTCGCTCCGACGGCTTTGGAGCACGGGCGATTGCACGGGGAGCCGCACACGAGCGAGGCAGAGCGGATGGGGTGGTAGCGGTGGCTCGGGAGGTCGGGAGCGAGCAGGGTGGGGCAATGGCGAGGTGGCGGCGCACGGGCTCCGGTGAGCGATTTGGGGCGGTGAGAGGCGTCGGGCAGAGGGGGAAATGGGGAAAATGGGTCGAGGGAAGGGGCGGGGTTTTATAGGCAGCCTCAGGGCGTCGGGGAATGGCGGGAGGAGGGAGATCCGACGCGGTGGTCGCCGGCGAGGTAAGCGGAGCGAGAGGGAAAGGTGATGACCGTGGTGATGGCGCGAGCGGTCGGTGGGGCCGGGGCGTCAGAGAGAGAGAGGGATAGGGCGCGACATCGGTGGCCGGTGCGGAGGGATTTCGGGAGGGGGATATGGGCAGGTGGGCCGGTGGACTTTAATACTAAACATTTTTGTTCTTTTATTAATTTCTAGAGCATTGAAATCTCATTTATGGCCACCAATATATTTCCAACAAATAAAGATATATATATATATATCAAATTGATCAGGGAAATAAATCCTATTTAATGAACATTTTTCCTCTGTAAAAATGAATACTTTAAAAAATTTATTTTCAGAAAATGCCTAAATTGGTTTAAATTCTTTTGCAGTAAATTTTCAAATAACCCCTTGGGTTTTATGGTTCAAATACTTCACAAAATAACCCCTGGTTTGGAGTGTCACATTACTCCTCTCAATTTTTTTGTCAAGGGGTTTGAATTCTTTCAAACTTCAAATCAAATATGAAAAAGAACTCCATATGAGAAAGTTTCAAATGCTTTCAAATTCACTCTTCAAATCTTTTTATATTGAAGAAGTCATGTCATCTTCTCTCACTGATTTGAAAAGTATTAATTTGAAATCAAACACAAAGGGGAAAGTCATTTTACTCCCTCTCATTCAAAAGTTTCAACTTTCACTCAATTTCAATCACTCAAGCAAACAAACATTTAATTTTAATATTTATTATAACATTCCAAAATTTGGGGTGTTACTAACCTACTACACTTAAAATGAATCTCGTCCTTGAGATTCGAAAGGGCTAGAAAGGAAAGGTTAGGGTTTGGGGTCTTCTAACAAATCCACTGACCTGGGAGTGTGGGGTCTACCACACTTAAAAGGGGAGTTACTGGTCCTCTCAAAATCATGACAGTCCTCTGGGTGCATCTATCTGTTCACATACTTTACGATAGCTCCTTCGGTGATCCTCTTCCGGTTAAATCAAAATCTTGTGTTCTCATAACAAAATGTATTTCCTCCTATACTAGGTCTTCTTAACTGACAAGTCTCGTGATCATTCTAAATAACTTATCGAATATCTCATGGTGGTCTACAATTTGTGGTTATCCTGCAATGAAATGGGTCTTGGCTGCATTCGTCACTGTAAAATTCCTACGTGTGACAGCAACTTGTCATGTACAAGGGTTTTCCATCATACCATTCTAAGGCTTAAACAAAAGCTTCAAAAGAACGTCGTCTCTTTACTATGGGTAAGTCACTCAGATTTACCATTCCGAATAGCAAGAGAAATGATAAGAGTAAGTCATCATGGTGATCAATCCATGCCGCACTGAAATCATTTCCTTGTATAAGGTTTAGTGAATCTCGTATTCTAACACTTGGGCTTCCTCACAAGCATTGCAGAAATTTCTCTTGTCAACGAACGAGGTTCGGATAATCCATTGATTCTGCAAGCTGAGCAAAAACATCTATCGTTTCTTCACATCTCTCAGGCTTTCGGATACTCCTAAGGAAACGTTTGCTGATCCAAATCACAACTTCTTGCTGCATGATCTTGGGGCAGCCTTCATGAAACCATGAGATCCATCCTTGATACACGTTCTATTCCTTGAATATGTTTTTCCTTTCCATTGGTCTGTTTACCAATAAAAGTTCGGTTCATCATATTCAAAATCCAAGGTATTCTATTTCAAGTGTTGCCATCGAGATAGCTGGATATGTTTCCACATTCTCTTCACCTGTATTCACTTATCCAAACTCCTTAACAAGAATGGTACTTTCTTTATTCATTGGTCCCTGTGGTTACTACCACACTTAAAATGAAATGCACATATGCCTCCATAGACCATATTTTCTCATATCCTTGAAAATGGTCAGAGATCTTTGTTCATAGAGTAACAACTCATATAATTCAACATGACATCATAAATTCCATTGACTCATGAATTTATTACAAACTCTGAGAATTCCGTTACAAAATAATCTCATGAAAACAAGAGTGCTTCATGATACAGTTATTCCCATCTTCAAAACTTAACTACTCCATTCTAGCTTTCTTCTCCTTTGGACATTTACTAGCGTAGTGTCCTGCTTCCTTGCAACGAAAACATATGATTTCTGACAAGTCTTGGGGCTTCTTGATGTTGGTGTTTGCTCCTTGGAGTTCTGGTTCCTTTCTTGGGCACTTATTGGCGTAGTGGCCCATATCCTTACACTTGAAACAACTGATATGACTCAGGTCCCTCTGTTCAGGGGTTTATCTCTTCCTGAGCTTCTTTGTTCCGATCAAACCTTCAATTTCCTATGGATCAAACTCCACTTCTTCTGTTGGAAAGTTTCCCAGATACTCTTTCCTTTCCTTCGTACAGTCCTGTGAGAAATGTCCTTCTTCTCCACATGAATAGCAGGCATTGGAGTAAAATCCGGTTAGGCCTTCTCCATTAGGGTCTTCAACATCTTCCTTCATCACAAGTTCTCCTAATTTTTCTCTGAAGGCTTCCTTCATGGCTTCCTTCTGCTGCTTGATGACTTCTTGTACCTTGGGGTACATTTGGCATTGATCCGGGTAATGTGTAGTTCCTTCACACAAGAAACATGTCACCTGCCTAGTTGGGCATTCCTCAGCTCGGTGATTTTCTTCACAATGAGGGCATCCTTCCTTGTGTTCTTCCTGGGTGTGTCCTATCTCTCCACATATCTTGCATGCACAAATCTTCTTCACTTCTTTGCAACGGGGCTTCTGGGTGTTGGTGACAACATGAGATTTTTGCAGAGTCATCTTGAATTCTTCCCAAGTGATTGATGCTTGCCTATCATGGATATCTTCATGCATCTTCCACCAATGTGCAGCACCTTCTGCAAAGTATCGAAGAGCATATTGGACCATCTCGTTCCTTGCAACATGGTTACTCCTTAGGTGACCCTCCATGTCCTGACTCCATTCTTCTGTCTCTAACCGAGTCATCGTTCCAGGATACACGAGTCCAGCTTCATTCACCATCTATTGGGTTCAAGGTGTTTTGGGGATGAGATGGATAAGAGAGAGAAGGGGTACACACAATACAAACAATAGTTTTAAAATAGATTTTAGTTGTGGCTGTCGAATTTTTTTCCACACAGATGACAACTCACAAACCATCGTATCTAATGTAAGTATACAACAGGGGTTTGGTATTCTAGGGCATAATATCTTGGAATTCTTCATGGTCTTCAATTTCTTCGAGTCTTCACAGTCTTCAACTCGTGTAGCTTCAACTCTTCTAATGCATGGTGAAATCTTCTTTACTTTGAAATGACCATCAGTAGTTTCGATATCTTGTCCTTCTCGAAGTGGTCTCAATTGATCCTTAGTGTGGTCAAATGGGAAAGGGTATTTTCTAACTATTTGAGGTAAGAGAGATCATTTGATAAAGCTCAAATGAGAAGCAAAGGGTCTTTTGAAAGCAAAGTTTTTTGAGAAATCGTTTCCTAAGGGCTTTCCAGTTTCTAGGATCATGTCCTACAGTCAACATGTGCTCTGATACCATCTCTGTAGCGACCCGACTCAAAAGGAGTCAAGCCTCTATGTTTCCTATTCCATCCCTGGATCAGTATGCTGGCACACACAATACATCAATGTATATATCAAAGTGCAATCACATGTAATTAACGTAAAACTGATATATACCTTAAAATCTCAGCAGAAACAGACAACGGGAGTGGAGTCCCAATAAACACCAACGGCAGGTTGAGTGTAGACCGTAACCCTGAATCGTACTCTTACCCGTTGTAGAGCTTATCTGCAACATAAGACATTGCAGCCGTGTAGGTCAGTACATTGAATGTACTGGCAAGATCACCATAGTAGAGAAGAAGATAAAAACTATTATATATGCAGTAAGGCTTTGTGGCTCTGTGTCTGAGTTTTTGCATAAAAGCTGATTTTATTTTCTTTTCCTACAACAAAGGAATATCAGGAGTTTTCACTATAGAGTTACCTAACATGACATGGTTCCGCCAACCGATGTCTAAATGCCCACAAGTATCATAAGTTGCCCACAATTAATTATCAATCCAGTGTTGAGAGTTCAGAGATAGATCTAAGTCCAGAGGCTCAAATTGTCCGTAACTGGGGACACGGCTAATCGATTAGGTTTAACTCTGCAGAGTGTTGTGTACTTTACCCACAAGATTCGTTCCCTCCTTGTAAGTCCTCGCACTGCATGGTGTTTGAGAACAGGACGAACGAAACATGGTCTTTCAGAGTGTTTCCCTGACTACTGTCAGTGCCCATCCATTCCTAACGTCGACTACATCTCGTAGCACTGCCCAGCCAGAGTCACAACAAAGATCAACCAAGCCAGAGCCCATAATGACTTGTGGCTACATAGGTAAGCTTCCGGGCATGAAGTATTCATCCATCTCTTTGAGTCTGGGTGAAGCTTTCCGCAAGATGTCATGGTGCTTCTCCATGCATCTCGGCCATCCACTGGTTACTCCAGGGATGCCCAATCAACCATCCTTCACCCAGTAGTGTCTACTGAAAACTTGTTTCTCGAGTCTCGAAGTCTTGAGGTCTTGGAGATGCAGGACTTGAAGATGCCTTCATGAAGTTGTCGTCTTGACGTAGAGTCCTCCTTCTCACACCACTCATGAACACTCATACCAAACCCCGTCTACTTTAGCATAGCATAAGACTAGCTAACGTTCTCGGGGTTTTAGTAACAAGTGGTGGGTTCCTACCTCATGCATTCTACTCAACTACAAGAATTTCAATAACACTACTGTAGGGGTATGTTGAATGATGTCACTACATGCAATAAAATATAGGTATGAACAAAATGGTCAAAGTGAACTTGCCTGTACTGTTGATGAAGAATAATATCGCTCTCAGAAAATACTTGATAGACTATTCGTCACTCTGCGATGAAAATCTATATAATCAAACATTGCATTCATATAAGCAATCATACTAGCAATCAATTCTAACAATCAAAAAGTAACACAAAACCAAAAGCAACAAGGTTGTGATGAAGGAAATACTCAAGACAAAACTCAAAACAACAAAGTTTTATCAACACAACTAAGGTTGGTTTTCTCTACAAATAAATCCTATTTTCAAAAGTAACAAAACAAAACAAACCAAAATATAACAGAAGTATTTTAGTAAATATTTTACTTAGCAAAAAGAATTACTTTTGAATAACCACTAAGAATTATGAAAACAACACTCTAAACAACATGGGTTCTTGCCTAACAAGAAAAACAAAAATAAAATATTAAAATAACAGAAAACAAAATATATAACCACTAAGTTAACAGAAAGTACAACTTATAAAACAATTTATAAAAATATTTTAAATAAGAATTCCAACTAGCAATGAAATCAATTTGCAAGTTATTATGAAACTAGAATTGATTTCATGCTATTAAAATAATAAATAGCATAGAAATAAATTCAGTTGAAGTACTACTGCTAACTAACAGAAAACAAAGGAAAATTTGTCAACTAATATAAAGGAAAATAAACTAAAACAATTTAAAACAAAAGAACTAGAAATAAACATAAAAAGAACTAAAACAGAATCTGTTTTGTTAAAAATACTAATTTAAACTATTCTAAAAACTCCCAAGTTCTATCTACTGATAACTAAGGTCACTAGTGACAAGTAGCAAAAAGAATCAACTCAAAATAAATTTTTAAACTCAAAATATTCAGAAAATAAGATTTGAATCAAATCTGTTTGAATCAATTTAAATTATTCAAATTTGGTCAAAATTTATATCTACATAAGCTACATAAAATTTGTGACACAATGCAAAAAGAATCAAATTAAAACAATTAAAAACATAAAATATATGAAGAAAACAAAATCAGAAACTATTCTGTTTTTAAAACAAAAACAGAAAAAGAAAAAAAATGTCTCTAACAGACAGGGGGTACACGTGGCAAGCCGTGATTGGCTGGAGTGTGTGCGTGTCCTATCGATTCAAGCGGACGGCCGATAACTAAAACAAAACGGTTCGTCTATTAAAATAAAATATGCGATCTAATCCTGACCGTTGGAATGAGATCGAACGGAGGAGGAGGAAAGGGGAAGCTCACCGTAGTGGGGGTGGTCTCCGGTGATGTCCGACGGCGGCGAGGTCGACGGTGTTCCGGTGGTCCTCCGGCATTGGTGATGGCACCGGCCGATGCAGGCGAGGACGACGAGCATGATGGTGGTCCTGGCGTCGTCGCGGGTGGTCGGAGGCATCGGCGACAAGCTCTGGGGCAGTAATGGCGTTCGATTGGTCGACGGGGAGGTTGCTCCGGCGTCTTTGGAGCACGGGCGAGTGCATGGGGAGCTACGCACGAGTGAGGCAGAGCGGATGGGGTGGTAGCGGTGGCTCGGGAGGTCGGGAGCGAGCAGGGTGGGGCAATGGCGAGGCGGCGGCACTCGGGCTCCAGTGAGCGATTTGGGGCGGTGAGAGGCGTCGGGCAGAGGGGGAAATGGGGGAAACGGGTCGTGGGGAGGGGCGGGGTTTTATAGGTGGCCTCGGGGCGTCGGGGAATGGCAGGAGGAGGGAGATCAGGCGCGGTGGTCGCCGGCGAGGTATGGGGAGCGAGAGGGGGAGGTGATGACCACGGTGATGGCGCGAGCGGTTGGTGGGGTCGGGGCGTCAGAGAGAGAGAGGGAGAGGGCGCGGCATCGGTGGCCGGTGCGGAGGGATTTCGGGAGGGGGTTATGGGCAGGTGGGCCGGTGGACTTTAATACTAAACATTTTTTTCTTTTATTAATTTCTAGAGCATTGAAATCTCATTTATGGCCGTCAATATATTTCCAACAAATAAAGATGTATATATCGAATTGATGAGGGAAATAAATGCTATTTAATGAACATTTTTCCTCTGTCAAAATGAATAGTTTAAAAAATTTACTTTCCGAAAATGCCTAAATTGGTTTAAATTCTTTTGCAATAAATTTTCAAATAACCCCCTGGGTTTTATGGTTCAAATACTTCAAAAAATAACCCCTGGTTTGGAGTGTCACATTACTCCTCTCAATTTTTTTGTCAAGGAGTTTGAATTCTTTCAAACTTCAAATCAAATATGTAAAAGAACTCCATATCAGAAAGTTTCAAATGCTTTCAAATTCACTCTTCAAATCTTTTTATATTGAAGAAGTCATGTCATCTTCTCTCACTAATTTGAAAAGTATTAATTTGAAATCAAACACAAAGGGGAAAGTCATTTTTTCCCTCTCATTCAAAAGTTTTTCAAAAGTTTCAAATTTCACTCAATTCAATCACTCAAGCAAACAAAGATTTCATTCTAATATTTATTATAACATTCCAAAATTTGGGATGTTACACCTAATGTCTTCGGCATCGAGGTATCGAGACATATAGGCTCCTCCTCAAGGGTCGAGGGTTCCATTAAGACAAGCTATCCCCGTGAATCAGCGACGAACTCTAAGGTTCCAAACTTGATCCTCTCATCGGGGGAGAAGTTTCTGATCTAGCCAATGTGGCCAATCGGGTCGGTGTGTGACAAGATGTCTCCGCCTGCAAGAGTATGATCGAGTGCAAGAATCCCCGGGACGCAGATCTCGCTGTCTGTGACAAGGTAAGCCATCGATTCCTTTGGTGATCACGATGGAACTCTCAATGTTTGAAAGCACCAATGTCGGTGTCAAAACCGGCGGATCTCGGGTAGGGGGTCCCGAACTATGAGACTAGGATCGATGGTAACAAGGGACGAAGGGGACGAGGTTTTACCCAGGTTCGGGCCCTCCTATGGAGGTAATACCCTATGTCCTATTTGATTGTATTGATGATATGGGGGTTACAGAGTTTATCTACCTCGAGATCGAATAGCTAACCCTAGGTAAGTTGTCATCTACAACCTAAAACCCTCCGGCTTATATAAACGCTGAGGGTAACTAGGGTTTACACATGGTCGGTTACATGCCGAAGAGATAAACATGCCTATATACGGTTGACAACTTGGAGGACACGCCACGGCTCCTTGAAGCTTTCTCCTTGGCGACGGGGACCTTGATCATCCAACGCTCACCTTGCAAACCATATAGTTTGTCCCATAAGAAATAGGTTGGCTATCTGAGGACCGCTTAATCCAAGACTCCCTCACACTTGCTACCTCTTGAGCTTGCGTTGATTTTCCCTTGAAGACGAAAGGGTGATGCAGCAAAGTAGATAAGTATTTCCCTTGGTTTTTGAGAACCAAGGTATGAGTATAGTAGGAGGAACAAGCAAGTCACCAATGGATGCACCTACACAAACAATCAAACACTTGCACCCAACGCAATAAAGGGGTTGTCAGTCCCTTCACAGTTATTTGCAAGGACTAAATCCAATAGAGATAGATGTAAACGAGAAAGGAAAGTAAAAGGTAAATAAATTGCAGCAAATTATTTTTGGGTTTTTTGGTTTATAGATCTGAAATTATATAATGGAAAATAGACCCGGGGCCATAGGTTTCACTAGAGGCTTCTCTCTTGATGGCAAATATCATGGTGGTTAATTTTTTTACTGTCAATCAATTGATAGAAATGCAAATAATCATGTAGTTATCCAAGGCAATGATCATGCATATAGGCATCACGTCCGTGTCAAGTAGACCAAAATGATTCTGCATCTACTATTATTACTCCACACATCGTCCGACTCCTGCCTGCATCTAGAGTATTAAGTTCATGAATAACAGAGTAACACATTAAGAAAGATGACATGATTTAGAGGAATAAAATCAAGCAATATGATGAAAAACCCATCTTGGTACCCTTGATGGCAAGAAGACAATACGTGCCTCACTACCCCTACTATGTCACTGGGGGAGGACACCGCAAGATTGAACCCAAAACCAAGCACTTCTCCCAATGGAAGAATTACCAATCTAGTTGGACAAACCAAACCAATAACTCAAAGAGACTTGCAAGAATATGAAATCATGCATATAAGAATTCAGAGAAGATTCAAATAAGATTCATGGATAATCTGAACATAAACTCACAATTCATCGGATCTTGACAAACACACCACAAAAGAGGATTACATCGGATAGATCTCCATGAAGATCATGGAGAACATGGTAATGCAGATCAAAGAGAGAGAAGAAGCCATCTAGCTACTAGCTATGGACCCGCAGGTCTATGGTGGACTACTCACGCGTCATAGGAGGGGCAATGGAGTTGATGTAGATGCCCTCCATGATCGAAACCCCCTCCGATAGATTACCGGAAAAGGCTCCAAGATTGTATCTCTCGGGAATGGAGGCTTCCGACGGCGGAAAAGTATTTGCGTGGCTCTTGATGTTGGGGGGAATATTTGGGTATTTATAGGCGGAAGATTAGGGTTAGGAGACCTGCCAGGGAGCGACAAGCTCACTAGGCGCGGCCAAGGGGGGTGCTCCTAGCAGGCTTGTGGTGCCCTAGCACGTCCCCTGGCATGCATTCCAAGCCTGGACAATTTGTTTCCTTCCAGAAAAATACCTTGCGAAGGTTTTATTCCATTTGGACTCCGTTTAATATTCCATATTTGCAAAACTCAAAAACAAGGAAAAAACAAAAAGTGGCACTAGGCTCTAGATTAATAGGTTAGTCCTAAAAATAATATCAAATAGCAGAATAATGCATATAAAACAACCAAAACATATAATATAATAGCATGAAATCATCAAAAATTATAGATACGTTGGAGATGTATCAACCCTACACATGCATGTCTACGAGTATAACAGCGGAAAATAAGGACAAGCATGAATAGTAAAGGAAGGGTAGGAAGATCAAACACAATTTGTAGACACGATGATTTTTCCCGTGGTTCCGATAGGTGGTGCTATCGTACGTCCACGTTTATGGAGTCTTCAACCCACGGAGGGTAATGGTCGCGAGAGTCCATGGAGGGCTCTACCCACTAAGGGTTCCACGAAGAAGGAACCTCGACTATACCATCATGACCTACATCCACGGAGGACTAGCCTAAATCGGGGTATATCTTCACGAAGTAGGCAATCTCCTTGCCCTTACAAACTTCTTGGTTCACTCCACAACATGAAGTAGGAGGCTCCTAAGCGACACCTAACCATTCTAGGAGGCACCACCCTCCAAAAGGTAATAGGGTCGATAATGTCGATGAACTCCTTGCTCTTGTACTTCAAGATGATATACTTCTCAACACACAATCACTCTCTCACAAATTTGGCTATGGTGGAAGAGATTGATTGGGTGGTAAGCAACTTGGGGAGGCTAGAGATCAAGATTCATATGGTTGGAATTGAATGGCATGATCTCAACATATGAGTAGGTGTGTCTCTCTCAGAAAATCAGTTGGTATGAGTGGCGATCTGTTCTGAGTGCTTCTCTTACGAGTGAGTGGTGGTGGAGGGGTATATATAGGCATCTCCAAAAATCCAACCGTTACACCTGATAAGTTCAACTCGGTGACACCGATGTGTTAATCTTGGTGTTACCAAGTTGCCTAAAATGTAGCAACTTTTGAATCTTGGTGACACCGATAGATAAAACTCGGTTGCACTGATAAGGTGACCAACGGTCAGCTTACCAGACTTGGTGATGCCGATTCAACAAACTCGGTGGAACCGATTTTGTGAATATGCGTAACAAAAAGTTGGCGACCCAAACTCGATGGCACCGAAGCAGAATTGGTTGCACCGAAGGGCTAGGGTTTGGCTGAGTCTGTCTGAGGCTGAGAATCGGTGGCACCGAGTGAGAAGTGTTGGTTGCACCGATTTTGGATATTTGGCTTTGGACAGACTTTTGTGGAAGAGCTTTGGGTGTATGTGGTGACGATCACTTGTGCCGGTATGAGCATTTTGTTCACCAAAAGTACCTTACCCCCTTTTAATAGTATTGGCTTTCCTATGGACTCAAAGTGATTTCTCACAAAGTAAAATGTAGAGTCCTATTGCTTGAAGGTTTGCCAATCTATTTCCTTGCATGTTGTGGGTACGCCACAATCCTTTTGCCAACCCATCATTGAACTTTTCCTAAAACATGCTTAGTGGATACATTAGCTCAATGACATATATGTTGTTGTTAATTACCAAAGCCACCAAGGGAGAAAATGTGCTTTCAGCACACAAGGATCATATGCCACTAGTCTTACGGTTTGGTGAACTCGATCCCGAGCTCGAGGAGATTGAACATAAAGACAAATGTGACCTTATGAACATGGCCCTAAAAGAGCTGCTAGCCGCAGTGAATGCTGCCCTAGCGCACTCGCGAGCAGCCATCCCCCCGCCCGCGCTAGGAATCATACACGTGACATTGACGGTTGATCGCCGATCATCATCGCAGCATTGGAAACCGCGAGCGTTGGCGTGGTCCCTGCGGTCCCTCGTGAGCTGATCTATGTGCAACCGCTAGCACCTTCTCCTACGCCGGTGCTCGAGCGTGCTCCTGCACCCGTCACACCGGTCCCCATGTGCATGCCCACACCGACTGTGCTTGTGCCCAGGTGTGCACCTACACCCTGTGGCGACTCCTTAAGAGGCATGGGATACCGCCTTCGACTGCTTCCTCACAACACCCCTAGTCGCCGCCCAACGGGCCTCTGCCTGTCGATCGCGCGACCACCCGTAGTAACATCCCAACTTTTCATATTTGGAATGTTAATAGGATCATTCTTTTTCATCATGATTTCTATGCATATTTGAAATTTTCTAGAATATTCAAAGTGTTTTCCAACTCAAGAAAAAATATTGGAGTGGAGTAATATGACTTCTCCCATGTTAAATATAGTTGGAAAGTTCTAAGATTATCATTTGTATTTTGCATTACTTATGTTGTAGATTTTATAATGTTAGAAATTGTTTTATATTTGTTAGAATACTCTTTATTAACTCCTATTGCATAAAATAGTTTTATAAAAAATCCATTAGAATTGGACAAAATGTTCTATATTTTCTATAGTAGTAATCATATGTTACTATATTTTTATTTGGTTTAACTATAGAGTTTAATTTATCAAAACTCTTTGCTAGGAAGTTATGTTATTGCCAGATTTTACTATACCCTAGGCGGCACATTGCGCTGGACAAGCTGGCCCATTTCGGTGAGGGAGAGAAGCCCAGTGCGAAGACCTCTCTCTCCCTCCCTATCCCTCCCTTGTTTGAGAACATTTCATGGGAAAAAAAAAATTTCCTACGCACACGCAAGATCTATCCATGGTGATGAGCATCTATGAGAGGGAGAGTGGATCTACATACCCTTGTAGATCGCTAAGCGGGAAGCATTAAGAAACGCGGTTGGTGTAGTCGAACGTCTTCACGATCCAAATCGCTGAGCGTCTCGCGATCTCATCACGATCCGTCCCGCAATCCAATCACGATCCGTCTCGCGAACTCATCACGATCCGTCCCTCGATCTCATCATGATCCGTCTCGCAATCTTGATCACGGTCCTTCCGATCTAGCGCCGAACGGACGACACCTCCGCGTTCAGCACACGTACAGCTCGATGACGATCTTCGCCTTATTGATCCAGCTAGAGGGAGCAAATAGGTAGATGAGTTCTTTGGCAGCGTGACGGCGCTGTGGCGATGGTGGTGGAGCAGTTCCAATAGGGCTTCGCCTAAGCACTGCAGAAAACCGATCTAGAGGAGAAACTACGCACTAGAGGAACAGGTAGCACGTGGCTGAAAATCAAGTGCAAAAACCCTAAAACCTCTAGTATATATAAGAGGAAGAGAGGATGATAATTTGTGCAAGGGCCAAACCCTCTAGGCTTCGGCCGAAGTGGGAGGAGAGGGGGAATCCTCCTCCAATCCTAGTAGGACTAGGTCTCCTCCTTATTTTGGCCTTTTTGCCTTTTTCCACCTTTTTCTCTTCAGGTTTTTCTTCCCAGATGGATGGGCCTTGTGTGGTACTTCCACCAGCTCACTAAGGGCTGGTATTCACTCTCCCACAGCCCATGTAGCCTCTTGGGACGAAATACTCCTCCCGATGGTCTCCTGGTACACTACTGACACTCCTGGTACACTACCAGTGAGCCCGAAACTTTTCCGGCGACCAAAATAGGACTTCCTATATATCAATATTTACCTCCGGACCATTCCGGAGCTCCTCGTGACGTATAGGATCTCATACGGGACTCCGAACAACCTTCAGTAACCACCATACGTAACTCTATACTATCAAAACGTCATCAAACCTTAAGTGTGCAGACCCTGCGGGTTCGAGAACTATGTAGACATGACCGGGACACGTCTACGGTCAATAACCAATAGAGGGACCTGGATGCCCATATTGGTTCCTACATATTCTATGAAGATCTTTATCAGTCGAACCTCTATGTCAAGGATTCAGTTAATCCCGTATGATGTTCCCTTTGTTCTTCGGTATGTTACTTGCCCGAGATTCGATCGTCGGTGTCTCCATACCTAGTTCAACCTCATTACCGGCAAGTCTCTTTACTCGTTCCGTAATACAAGATCCCATGACTAACACTTAGTCACATTGCTTGCAAGGCTTGTTGTGATGTTGTATTACCGAGTGGGCCCTGAGATACCTCTCCATCACACAGAGTAACAAATCCCAGTCTTGATCCATGCCCACCCAATAGATACCCTCGGAGATACCTGTAGATTACCTTTATAGTCACCCAGTCACATTGCGACATTTGATACACACAAGGCACTCCTCCTGTGTCGGTGAGTTGCATGATCTCATGGTCATAGGAACAGATACTTGAAATGTAGAAAACAGTAGCAATAAACTGACATGATCATATGCTACGTTTGTAGTTTGGTTCTGGTCCATCCCATAATTCTCCTAATGATGTGATCCTGTTATCAAATGACATCTCATGTCAATGGCTAGTAAACCTTAAACATCTTTGATCAACGAGCTAGTCTATTAGAGGCATACTAGGGACATGGTTTTGACTATGTATCCACACATGTATCTAAGTCTCCGATCAATACAATTTTAGCATGGATAATAAACGATTATTATGAACAAGGAAATATGATAATAACTAATTTATTATTGCCTCTAGGGCATATTTCCAACAGTCTCCCACTTGCACTAGAGTCAATAATCTAGTTCACATCACCATGTGATTCGCATTGTTATGAATCTAACACCCAATGAGTTCTAGGGCTCGATCATGCTTTGCATGTGAGAGAGGTCTTTTAGTCAACAGGTCTGCGACATTCAGATCCGTGTGTACTTTGCAAATCTCTCTGTCATACTGTAGACCTACCACACTCCACTTGGAGCTATTCCAAATGGCTAGTCCATTATACGTATCCGGATTGCTACAAAGAGTCATCCGGATTGGTGTTAAAGTTTGCATCGACGCAACCCTTTATGACGAACTCTTTATCACCTCCATAATCGAGAAATATTTCCTTAGTCCTCTAGATACTAAGGATAATCCTAACCGTTGTCAAGTGATCCACTCCTGGATCTCTTTTGTACCCCTTGACGGACTCATGGTAAGGCACACACAGGTGCGGTACACAACATGGCATACTATACAGAGCCTATGGCTAAGGCATAGGGGACGACATTTGTCCTTTCTCTTTCTTCTATCATGGTCGAGCTTGGAGTCTCACTCCACTTCAAACCTTACAAATCAGGTAAGAACTCTTTCTCTGACTGATCCATTTTGAAATCTTTCAAAATCTTGTCAAGGTATGTACTCATTGAAAGTCTCATCAAGCATCTTGATCTGTCTCTATAGATATTGATGCTCAACAATTAGGTAGCTTTACCCAGGTCTTCCTTTGAAAATCACTTTTCAAACAACTGTTTATTCTTTCCAGAAATTCTACATTATTTCAGATCAATAATATGTCATCCTCATATACTTATTAGAAACTCTATAGGCTCCCACTCACTTTATTACAAATACAAGTTTCTCATAAACTTTGTATAGACTCAAAAACTTTGATCACCTTGTCAAAGTCTATATTCCAACTCCGAGATGCTTGCTCCATCCCTTAGATGGATTGCTGGAGCTCGGACACCTTTTAGCATCCTCAGGACTGACAAAACCTTCTGGTTGTATCACATACAACCTTTCCTCAAGTAAACTGTGAAGGAAACGATGTTTTGTCATCCATCTGCCAGATTTCATAATTGAAAAATGCAGCAACTGCTAACATAATTCCAACAGACTTTAGCATCGCTACGTGTGAGAAAGTCTCATCATAGTCAACTCCTTGAACTTTGTTGGAAGCTTCTGTGCGACAAGTCGAGCTTTATAAATGGTGACATTTACCATCAGTGTGTGTCTTCATCTTAAAGGCTCATTTGTACTCAACGACCCGCCGTCCAACGAGCAAGTCTACCAAAGTCTATAATTGGTTTTCATACATGGATCCTTTCTCGGATTTCATGGCCTCTAACCATTTGTCGAAATCCGGGCCCATCATCACTTCTCCATATCTCGTAGGTTCATCGTTGTCCAACAACATGACCTCCAAGACAGGGTTGTCGTACCGCTCAGGAGCAATACACATCCTTGTCGACCTATGAGGTTTGATAGTAACTTGATCCGAAGCTTCATGATCATCATCATTTACTTCCTCTTCAATTGACGTAGATTCCACAGAAACATCTTTCTGCGCTGCGCTACTCTCTGGTTGAAACAAAGGTTCAACAACCTCATCAAGTTCTATCTTCCTCCCACTCAATTCTTTCGAGAGAAACCTTTTCTCGGGAAAGGACCCGTTTTAGCAACAAACGCTTTATGCTTGGATCTGAGATAGAAGGTTCACCCAACTGTTCTTAGGGTAATCTATCAAGATGCATTTGTCTGCTTTGGGTTCGAGCTCATTAGGTGAATTTTTTTTTGCAAACAAGCGTCGAAGCCCCAAACATTAAGAAATGACAGCTTAGGTTTCTATCAAACCATAATTCACACGGTGTCATCTCAACAGATTTTAGATGGTGCCCTATTTAAAGTGAATGTAGTTGTCTCTAATGCATAACCCCAAAATTATAGTAGCAAAACGATAAGAGACATCATAGCACACACCATATCCAATAGAGCACGACTATGACGTTTGGACACACCATCACGCTATGGTGTTCCAGGTGGCGTGTGTTTTGAAACAACTTTCACATTGTGTAAAGTTGTATGCCAAACTCGTAACTCAGATATTCACCTCCACGATCATATCGCAGACATTTCTTCTTGTCATGATGATCTTAAACTTCACTCTGCATTTGCTTGATCCTTTCAAACGATTCAGACTTGTGTTTCATTAAGTAAATATACACTATATCTACTCAAATCATCAGTGAAGGTAAGAAAATAACGATTCAGACTTGTGGTTCGCATGTCTCAACCGATTCGAAATCGAATGAGTCCAAAGATCCACCAGCATGGAGTTTCTTCATGCGTTTTATACCAATATGACATTTAGCGGAAGTGCCACAATTATGTGGTACTATTATTATTAACTTTGTATCTTTTGGCATCAATGTTGTGAACATGTGTATTACTATGATCAAGATTCAACAAACCATTCTCACTTGGTGCATGACCATTGAAGGTATTATTCATGTAAACAGAATAACCATTATTCTCTAACTTAAATGAATAACCGTGTTGCAATAAACACGATCTAATCACATTCATGCTCAATGCAAAACACCAAATAACATTTATTTAGGTTCGTCACTAATCCCGAATGTAGAGAGAGCGTGCGATGTTGATCACATCAACCTTGGAAACATTTCCAACACACATCGTCACCTCACCCTTAGCTACTTCTCCGTTTATTCCGTAGCTTTTATTTTGAGTTACTAACATTTAGCAACCGAACCGGTATCCAATACCCAGGTGCTACTAGGAGTACTAGCAAGGTACACATCAATAACACGTATATCAAATATACTTCTGTCGATATTGCCAGCCTTCTTATCTACCAAGTATCTAAGGTTGTTCCGCTTCAGCGACCACTCTCCTCATAATCAAAGCACTTAGTCTCATGTTTGGGTTCAACTTTGGGTTGCTTCACTGGAGCAGCAACTGACTTGCTATCCATGAAGTTTCCCTCCTTGCTCCTGCCCTTCTCAAAACTAGTGGTTTGACTAATCATCAACACTTGACGCTCCTTCTTGATTTCTACCTTCGTGGTGTCAAACATCGCGAATAGCTCAGGGATCATTATTTCTATCCCTGGCGTTTTATAGTTCATCACCAAGTTCTAGTAGCTTAGTGACAATGACTTGGAGAACTATATCAATCACTATCTTATCTGGAAGATGAACTCCCACTCAATTCAAGCGATTGTAGCACCCAGACAATCTGAGCACATGCTCAACGATTGAACTATTCTCCTTCATCTTGCAGGCAAAGAATCTTGTTGGAGATCTCATATCTCGCAACACGGGCACGAGCTTGAGATCCTAATTTCAGCTCTTAGAACATCTCATATGTTCCATGATGTTCAAAACGTTTCGGAGGCTCAATTCTAATCCGTAATGCATGATGCACTAAACTATCAAGTAGTCATCAGAACATGCCTGTCAGATGTTCACCACATCTAAAGACGACGCTAGAGGGGTTGGCGCACCGAGCGGTGCATTAAGGACATAAGCCTTCTGTGCAGCAATGAGGACAATCCTCAGATCACGGACCTAGTCCACAATATTGCTACCATCATCTTTCAACTCTATTTCTCTAGGAACATATAAAAATTCAAGGGAGCTCCAGCATGAGCTAGTAATCTACAACATAATTTGCAAAGACACTACTGACTATGTTCATGATAATGAGTTCAATTAATCATATTACTTAAGAACTCCCACTCAAATTGACATCCCTCCGGTCATTCGAGTGATACATGATCCAAATTCACCAACTCAAGTCCGATCATCACCTGAGTTGAGGTGGTTTCAATGGTGAACATCATCATGTTGATCATATCTGCTATATGACACATGTTTGACCTTTTAGTCTCTTGTGTTCCGAGGCCATGTATGTACATGCTAGGCTCGTCAAGTTTAACCTGAGTGTTCTGCATGTGCAACACATGCTTGCACCTGTTGTATGTGAACGTAGAGTCTATCACACCCGATCATCACGCGGTGTCTCGACACGACAAACTTTCGCAACGGTGCACACACGGGGAGAACACAATTTATCTTGAAATTTAAGTGAGGGATCACCTTATAATGCTACCGTCGTCCTAAGAAAAACACGGTGCATAAAAGGATTAACATCACATGCAAATCATAAGTGACATGATATGGCCATGAACTTGTGCTTTTGATCTCCATCTTGAAAGCACCAGCATGATCTCCATCGTCGCTGGCATGACCCCATGATCTTCATCATCTTGATCTCCATCAACGTGTTTCCATCGTGGTTGTCGCGCCCACCATACTTCTACTACTATTGCTACCGTTTAGCGATAAAGTAAAACATTACATAGCGCTTAATGATTGACGCAGGTCATCCAATAACTAAAGACAACCCTATGTCTCCTACCGGTTGCCGTACTCATCGACATGCAATTCGTGATATTCTATACAACACATGATCATGTCATACATCACATATATCTCATCATGTAATTGACCATATCACATCACAACATACCCCACAAAAACAAGTTAGACATCCTCTAATTGTTGTTGCATGTTTTACGTGGCTGCTATGGGTATCTAGCAAGAACAATTCTCACCTATGCATAAACCACAACGGTGATACATAAGTTGCTTTTCAACCTTCTCAAGGACAGCCTTAGTCGAATATGATCCTACTAAAGTAGGAGAAACAGACACCCGCCAGACATCTTTGTGCAACGAAGTTACACGTCAGTTGATGGAACCGGTCTCTCGTAAGCATACGAGTAAGATTGGTCCGGGCCGCTTCATCCCTCAATACCACTGAACAAAAACACGACCAAGGGAGGAAGCAATCTAAGCATCAACGCCCACAAACTCTTTGTCTTCTACTCGAGATCTCATCTACACATAGACCTAGCTCATGATGCCACTGTTGGAGAACGTTGCGAGGGAAACAAAAATTTTCCTACGCGCCTGAAAGATCTATCCATGGTGATGAGCATCTACGAGAGGGACAGTGGATCTACATACCCTTGTAGATCGCTAAGCGGGAAGCGTTACGAAACGCGGTTGGTGTAGTCGAACGTCTTTGCGATCCAAATCGCCGAGCGTCCTGAAATCTCATCACGATCGATCCCGCGAGCCAATCACGATCCATCCCGCAAACTCATCACAATCCGGCCCGCGATCTCATCACGATCCGTCTCGCAATCTTGATCACGGTCCTTCCGATCTAGCGCCGAACAGACGACACCTCCGCGTTCAGCACACGTATAGCTCGATGATGATCTCCGCCTTATTGATCCAGCAAGAGGGAGCGGAGAGGTGGATGAGTTCTCCGAATGCGTGACGGCGCCGCGGCAATGGTAGTGGAGCAATTCCGGCAGGGCTTCACCTAAGCACTGCAGAAAACCGATCTAGAGGAAAAACTGTGCACTAGAGGAACGGGTAGCACGTGGCTGAAAATCAAGTGCAAAACCCTAAAACCTCTAGTATATATAAGAGGAAGAGGGGAGGAGACTTGGTGCAAGGGCCAAGCCCTCTAGGCTTCTGTCGAAGGGGAGGAGAGGAGGAATCCTCCTCCAATCCTAGTAGGACTAGGACTCCTCTTTATTTTGGCCTTTTTGCCTTTTTCCACCTTTTTCTCTTTGGGTTTTTCTTCCCAGCCACATGGGCCTTGTGTGGGACTTACACCAGCCCACTAAGGGATGGTATTCACTCTCACACAGCCCATGTAGCATCTTGGGTCGAAATACCTCTCCCGATGGTCTCCCGGTACACTAGCGGCACTCCCGGTACACTACAGATGAGCCCGAAACTTTTCCGGCGACCAAAATAGGACTTCCTATATATCAATCTTTACCTACGGATCATTCCGGAGCTCCTCGTGACATCCGGGATCTCATCTTGGACTCCAAACAACCTTCGGTAACCACCATACATAACTCTATATTACCGAAACATCACCAAACCTTAAGTGTGCAGACCCTGTGGGTTCGAGAACTATGTAGACATGACCAAGACACCTCTACGGTCAATAACCAATAGCAGGACCTGGATGCCCATATTTCTTCCTACATATTCTATGAAGATCTTTATCGGTGGAACCTCTATGTCAAGGATTCAGTTAATCCCGTATGATGTTCCCTCTGTTCTTCGGTATGTTACTTGCCCGAGATTCGATCGTCGGTATCTTCATACCTAGTTCAACCTCGTTACCGGAAAGTCTCTTTACTCGTTCCGTAATGCAAGATCCCTTTACTAACACTTATTCCCATTACTTGCAAGGCTTTTTGTGATGTTGTATTACCGAGTGGGCCCTGAGATACCTCTCCGTCACACGGAGTAACAAATCCCAGTCTTGATCCATGCCAATCCAACAAACACCCTCGGAGATACCTGTAGAGTACCTTTATAGTCACCCAGTTATGTTGCGATGTTTGATACACACAAGGCACTCCTCCGGTGTCAGTGAGTTGCATGATCTCATGGTCATAGGAACAGATACTTGTCATGCAGAAAACAGTACCAATAAACTCACACGATCATAGGCTACGTTTGTAGTTTGGGTCTTGTCCATCCCATCATTCTCCTAATGATGTGATCCCGTTATCAAATGACATCTCATGTCAATGGCTAGGAAACTTTAACCATCTTTGGTCAACGAGCTAGTCTATTAGAGGCATACTAGGGACATGGTTTTGTCTATGTATCCACACATGCATCTAAGTCTCCGATCAATACAATTATAGCATGGATAATAAACGATTATCATGAACAAGGAAATATGATAATAACTAATTTATTATTGCCTCTAGGGCATATTTCCAACATCCCTCTCTCTCTCCTATCCTCTCTCTCTCTCCTGACAACCCTGTCCACACTGGCCCGCTTGGTTCTCCTAGCTCCAGCCAGTCTCCTGCACGTACACGAGAAGCACACCAAACCCGATCCAAATTTCCTTGATTCGGTCAAATCCTTGCCCCGCCCGCACATATGCCTACCTATAAATAATGGGGCAATTACATTTTTCTCCCTAGTTGGTTCCTAACCATTGGTTTTTCCCTTACTTTTTGACAATGCTCAGTTTTGCCCTTACTTTTTCCGTCGAGGTTCCTCGAATGCCCTTTGGCTATTTGACCAAAATTTTGAAAATTTGTAAAAAATTCATACGAACTTAGAAAAATGCAAATAAGATATCAAAATGTTCAGATAAACCACCCGAAGTTATTAATGTTATTAACATTATTAAAAATAAATAGTTATAAAAAATACTTTTTCATGAATAAAAATTACATGCAAATGTACGTGATGTTTTCTAAATAATACGTACAACTCCTCACCCGATTTTTTTCAAATCACGATCTCACATGCCCTAGAGTACTGCACAGATCTCATCGGAGTCTACTTCCTACAAAAGCTGCACTAGCGTTGTGTTCGTCGCCACCGAAGATCCCCAACGCCTCCCTTCTTATTTGTGATCTTTCCCTTGGTGTTATCTTCCTCTCTGACTCTGTATCTCACACCATGGGTCATTGAAGCGAGCACTAGGATCTTCCCTGGAGTTTCCTACAGCCGATTGTCACTCCAGTCAGCCATGGCTCCTGCATGACGAAGCTCCAGTCGTCTTCGAGGTTACCTACTTCATCTATGTCGCACCCTGCATCTCGTTCCTTTATTAAGGATCAAGGGAAACCTCTCCATCGAGTGCACTGTCAAAGTCCAAGCCGCCCTATGTTTTCTTCTCCAAATCTAGTGCCCTCTTTTCAGTTAGCTGGTGAGCACTCCTGGCCGTCCGATCTAGGTTGGATTAACCAGATTAAATCTGGTTGTTTTTGTACACTTTCAAATAGGTATGAGTCATATAGTGACAGTCCGCCATTTAGAACATCAGGCGGAAACCTTCTGGCAATTCACGTCGTGCCACATGGCATCACAGTAACAGTAGCGTAGCAGAGTCAAAAACACTACCATGGTAGTGTTTTTTTAACAGATTTGGTTCAATTTTTTTTGCCTATACCTTGAGATCCGTAACTCCACATTCATCAATTATTTTTCCTACATACTCTTATTGATCAGGAGCACCCATAAGAACCAAAATTTCACACTTTTGCACTGTTTAAATTTTAATTCATTCAAATTTGAATTCCACCTTCCGGAGGCCATATCTTACAAACCATTTAGCCAATTCAGCTGATTCTTTTTGCATGATGATCTATTAGCTTTTAGATGGTAAATACCTCATGATATGCTAGTGTTGTTTGGATTGTAAAATGATCTCTTGTGTTGCTTCTATTAGGTGTTATTTGAGTTTTGGTGGTCGATTTGTGCAGAGTGCGACGCAACTTATTGTAAAGAGTGTGAATTTGAGAACCAGTAATAAGACAAGTTACGCCTTTGATCATACTTCATCCTAATAAAACATCTCGGCATCTTGGCTCAGACACAAACATTGATAAACTTGGTTTTAAATTCCTGTAAATCAAAAAGTCGTCAGAAATTCATGAATCTTGGCATGGTGTCATGACATGGCACATACATGTTATGGTAAAAAATGTCCAATTTGGGATGTGTGTTGGCATAAGCCCCTTACAAACCAGAGCTTTGCACAGGAAGCTTTGTGGTTCCGATAGGGAATGAGTCACCTTTGGTGGGTGAAACAACATTCGCTCTCTCTTCTCGCCTTGAATTTTTTCTAGAGGCAACATAGACCAATAGTGGTGTCTTGCTAAAATATGGAATTATTCAGGGTTCGTTTGGCATTTTTATATGTTAATTGAGTTTTCTAGGTATTTAATGCACATAACTCAAATTTAAACTATAATCACAAGGTCTCGTGTACCAAAATGAGTTGAAATATCATATACGTGTCCCTGACTGCATGTTTAGGTCACATGCAATAAACATGAATAAATTTCAAACATCTCGGCCTCTTGGCTCGAACAAAAACATTGAGAAACTTGGTTTTAAAAGTATTGTAAATGCAAAACTCTTTAGAAATTCTTGAAACTTGGCATGGTGTCATGACATGGCAGATAAAGGCATCATAGCATTTTCTTTTCCTATGTGAGACACATATTTCTATATACATTCTTCTAGAGCCAACATTAAGAATAATTGATTAAATTATAGTAAATCTAAAACTCACACAAAATTAAATTGGGCAGGGCATCATGATATTGCACAAATATGATGTGGTATTTTTTGTGTCCACTTGGAGAAAATGCGCACACATTAATTCCAACAAAAGCATTTTGGAACGAAGAGTTGTCATGTTACCATCACAGATGGTTGTGTTTATTTATAGATTTTGAGCGTTCTACCACACATTTACATGCTGCCACGTGTCATGGGAGAAGTTGTTTGAGTAGACGAGAGGCGTGTTAGCTGGCCTCCATTGCGCAGGCTCACCGGGAGGCATGTGAGCAGTATGTTGTAGGCTCATCGTGAAGCTCCCTTTGTCCTCCATATCCACTCGCCTCGCTTACAACCTATCCATGAATTTCACCCGAACCGCTATTTAATACACGTCCTTACTGCCCACTCACTCACAATCCTCTCTCCTCTCTATCATCCAAACCTCCACCTATGCCATGGCGCACAAGGATCATATGCCACTAGTCTTCCGGTTTGGTGAAGTCGACCCAGAGCCAAAGGAGCTAGAACACAAAGACAAATGGGACGTCATGAACATGGCCCTGAATGAGCTAGAGGCCATAGCGGATGTTTGCCCCCGTGCACTCACCAGCAACCATCCCCATGCCTGCACCAGCAACCATCCCCGTGGCATTGACGGGCTGGCCGCCGAGCATCATGGCAACGTTGGAAACCGCGGGCATTAGCAAGGTCCCCATGGACCTATGCGAGCTCTAGGGCCTCCTCATGTCATGTGCTCGTGCGCGTCCCTACACCCACCGTTACGGTCCCCGTGCGTGTGTCCGCACCCACCGCACCCATGCATGTGCGCGCACCTGCACCCACCATGCCCATGACCGTGCACATGCCTGCACTGGTGGCGGCTCGCTCAACGGCATGAGACGCCACCGTTGACCGCTTCCTCGCAACGTTGCTAGTCGCCACCCCCGGGACCCCGCTCGTCGATCGTTCGACGACTGGCTCTTTGATTGGGGATTCCATAACATTTTGATCTCGTTCGAAAACTTAAACAACGATGTCGTGAGGTTTGACTATATATTGTATCTATATATTCTGGCCGCAATTAGTTTTCTATATATTGTATCTCGATTGTATGAATGTAAAGACACAATTTGACAGAATGAAATCTATGGTTTGATCAACTCAGTATTTATTTCAGAAGGCACATAGTAATCAAAAAACAATAATGCTTTTCTGTGAATAAACACTCATTGCGAACGTTTAAGATTGAATACCCGTGTGTAGATCGAGAGCTATGCTTCCTTCGCCGTTAGGTCAAGTGAAAATTTTGCGTGAAGGATTGGCTCATCGCAAATGTTTCAAATTGAATACCCGATAGTTGTGCTTCCTTCGCCAGTATGCCAAGTAAAAATTTGGTGCGTCATGGCATCACAAACGACTCTGTATGTTGACCTGTGTGCTTACTGCAAAAAATTTGGTATTTGCATCTGTCAAATTGAGTAAATTTCAATTTGTCAAATTGGAAACATTGGCATTTGTCAATCTAGTAACATTGACATTTGTCAAATTTTGCAGGAACTAAATCACTAGTACACTGTAATTTTGCATTTGAAATTCACTAAACATAGATTTATTTCATAGATCAAGAAGTCGTTCTTTATCGAAAATAGTTCAACTCGTTAGCTGAACTGAACAAACTTTTCCCAATTGCTATATATACTAGCTAATTTAAAGTACGCGATACATTCAACCATATTTATAGTTAGATGAACTGAACAAAATATCCCCTAAATACTACTACGGAGGGGATTTATACTACTTCCAGCAGCCTCTCCTCTACCGAGCGCGCTCAGCAAGAGGCAGAGGGGGAGGAGGCTACCAACAAGATTGTGGAGTCAAATCCATTGCCTGCCAGTGCTGCCCTTCGCCGCTCTAGATGCGCCTCCTGGAAGAGGCGGGACTCAGCATAGATCTCCAAATTCCATGCAATCACTACGGCTTCTCCTGCGACCATGATGTTGTTGAGCTTCTTTGCGTGCACGACCTGATGCTCCACCTCCTTCTCCAGGAAGTAGATGTAGCACACAAGGTCTCTGAGGCAAAAGCCCGGCGACGGGGCTTTGGTGTCCTCCAACTCCTGCATCCGGGCCGTGGTAGTGGAGTGGGTCATGGCCCCGGCGCTTGATAGTGGGATCGTGGCCAAGGCGGCCACCGCTAGGGAGGTGGTGGTAGATGGGGTGGTGGCCACAGCGACCATCGGCAACAACTTCCTTCAGGTAGTGGAGGCGTAGCATGTGGTGGGTGGCATGCGCACAACCAAGAGGGATGCCATGTGCACTACACGCTTCAGAGGACTGCCGCACCCACGAGGTGAATCCTCATAGCTGGAGTTGTCCTCTAGCAGAGTGTCTGAGTGACAACGAGAAGACAGTGCCATTGGCGATTGGGGGAGAAGTAAACTAGATAAGCTACCGGGAGGGAGGGGATGAAAGCTATGTGGAGTCGCTGACCATGAGGGTTTATATAGAAGGTCGGACAACATTAGGGATTTGGACAATTTCACCAAGCTGGGCGGGAAGCTTGCATGGTGCACGCATTAACAGGCTCGTGTGTGGCCAAATGAAATGCATGTGTGGCGCCAAAACATGCTCTGCAATCTTCAGGCAGCAACGCTATGGTAGGATGGGACAGAGGAGGAAGAAATGATGAGTACACAACATATTAATATTAAAAAGACACTTCCCTTGGACGTTGACGCTCGCTACCGCTGGCCGACTTGTATTCGGCCAGTCCCTGCGTCTTCAACTAGTCTACGCATGTTGTTGCTCGCGGTTGAGGAACCCATGACACGCTTCGTCGGCGTCCATCCACTCGTGTTGCCGGTGTCCCTCAAGCCACCATGCAAATATGTGTGCTATGATGAAGAGCTTAGATGTTGTGTAGACAGAACAAATCACATCTCATACGAGTAAACTAAGGAACACGTCGGTGATGTTTCCATCAATTATTTACCAGCAATCGTTTGCCCACAACACACAACTTATTAGGAAGAATCATATGTGTGATTATCGATCTGTTTACACAATTTTGATTGCAGACCTGTTTGCCAGGTATCACACACATCTTGTTAAGGCCAATCGGTTGTGTTGTACTGGATCATCACAAACAGTTTATCAGAGCGAATGGTATGCCGCCTATCGCACACACATGGATCTATGCAGCCCTTTGTGTTAATTTGGCTAATTGCAAATAGTTCATGAGGACCAACTATATGCCACGTATCACACACGCAAGGCTTATCTGAATCGTGGTTGATGGACCAGCCATCACGCATGGTTCGTCTTATTACCGATGGACCTTGAACTATACTGATTGTGATTCATGCATTTCACACAGTTCAGTCAATGGGTCTCTGATTGATGTGTTGTCTTAGGACCTTCCTGCAGTAGTGGTAGTTCACTTCTTCTACAAAACATCTCCACCCCTGCTCGGATATATTGAGAAGCTGTTCAGAATAATTAATGTAACTTCTCGGATAAGATGCATATGCAAGGAGAACTCATCGCCTCGACTGGTCTGTAGGACAAAAGGCCGTCTATGAACTTCCTTCGAGAGAACTCCACTTCTTACCCTTTAAAGGTTATGTCCACTATGCTAGCCAGGGCTACCTTGTTGGCAAAGTCCTCCTTCATGGAGCGAGTTGAGTCGCTCGTACCATTTTGCATCCACAATGGATGTAGGCGTTATTGAATAGGTTGTACACGTCAGAGAAGTAAGGTGTCTATCATATCAATGATAGTGAGCTTGTTATGCGCTAGGCAGGTCACTTGAGCAGCTAGGCACTTTACTTCTTCATCCATCGCTTGAGATGGACTCCTCGGCTGCCGGTTGAAACATTTCTTGGGGGGGGGTGAAGATGAAAACTAAAACAGTCCTTGGCGAGATGGATAGTAGAGGGGGCGTTTGCTATGTAGAACCACTCTAAAGCCCATACCTCGGTGTCCTCCTTAGGTGTACCGGCTGGGTATCCAGTGCGAGCAATTCAGCACACCTCGGCTCCGCCCACTTCATGAATAACGCCTCCTGGGGAGCGAAGGATGAGGAAAAAGTATTTTTGCCACAAGCCAAACTGGGGCTCACATCTGAGGTATATCACACAAAGGGCAATGAACCCTTCTATATGTAAAATAGAGTTGGGGGTGAAGCGGTGGAGTTGGATCATATAAAACCCCAACATGCCCCTAAGGAAGGGGTGGATTGGGAAGTGAAAGTGCATTATATCGACTAGAGGGGGGTGAATAGGTAATTTTTACAAATTCGTCACTGAGGAATTCTACTTGAGGAATTTACCAAGTGACGAAATTCAAGTAGTGTAATAAGTACTCAAGTGCATGCAAAACATAGCAGTAGAATATTCATCATGATGAAATGAAAACATACATAGAGCACAAGTAGCGTGAAATCAGGATAAGTAGGCGAAGACCAAGGTGACAAAAGAATTTGGGATGAGGAGATTGAGAAAGTCTTCAGTCAAATTCTTCAAACAATAATGGTCACATTCATTAGCAAGTATTTGAGGAAATGAAAGGGTTGAAGAAATGGAACCATGAGCTCGGTGAAGACAATGGTTTGATGACCTTGCTCGGACTGCTATGACAGTCGTACGTCTGGTTTAGAGCGTCTTGGTATTTAAACCACAAGATACACAGTCCCAAGACACACAGTCCTTACCATATTCTCCTTGAGCTAAGGTCACACAGACCTCGCCCAACACTCGTGGTAAGTATTCAGGGAATACTTCCAAACCATCACAAACTCGGTCACCCGGCGGTCCACAATTTCCTCTTGGATGATCTAGACCATGACGCCTAACCATGTGGAAGATACATAGTTTTCAAAGGTAAGAAGCATTGGTTCCACACGGTAACAATCTCTTCAGTGATGCTCAATCAATTTGGGTTTTACGTGTTTGGGTTTTGGGTCTGTCCTCACTGATGATTTTCTCTCAAAATCATCAGAGGATGGGTTGCTCTCAAATGACACTTGTCAAGATCTTTCTCGGAAGAGCCAGCCAACTAGTGGTTGTGGGGGCAGCTATTTATAGCCAGGGTGCAACCTGAGCTGATAAGACATCAATTCCCCTAATGATATGGCTGTTATGTGGATAAGATATCTGGACATCTCGAGCGCATCAATGGTCGGAGATTTGAACTATCAAATTCCTCAGGGCTATCACGTTCCTCATGATAGGCAGTTCGCATTGGTGAACTTGGAATTCCTCAGTCATATCTATTTCCTCAGAGACCAGAAGAACTTCGTCTCTTTCATTGAAGAACTTGATTGAGCTGCAAGAGATTTCCAAAGGCATCACTCGAAGGATTGGGTATATTGAGGCTTTTTAGTTAAGCATCACGTGGAAATATTTCCTTAGTTTTCCCTCGACCCCCTTTAACAGTACAGTTTTCCTATGACTCAAAACAAAGGAAATGAAACAATAAAAACTAAGTCTTCATGATTCAAAGTCCTCAAGTCAATTACTTCATGGATACACCATTTTCCTCATTTTCAAAGTCTTCAATGAAGACATACATTTTTAGGGGTCGACATTCGTCGGATATATCAAACTCCTCAGTGACGTATAGAACCTGCATACACTCACAAACACATCAGTCTCTACACCTATAAGTCTTCAATACACCAAAATCACTATGGGGGTACTATATGCACTAACAATCTCCCCCTTTTTGGTGATTCATGAAAAATAGGTTAAGTTTTCAACGGGGATAAACATATGAAGTGTAATTACAGAATTTGAGGAATTTGATTGCAAGATATTGAAGAACATCCCTGAAGATGTGCATATTTGAGGAATTTGCTTTGGACTACGAATGCACATGTCTAGATAAAATCATGTAGATCTCCCCCTATATCTTGTAATCCATACACGCATTTAATTTATAATATGAGGAAATTGAAATGCATGATGCAAAATGGTGTCTGATGAAATTCAGCATGTGTGCATTAAGGAATTTGTGGAAATGGGCATGCAGAAAGCAGTTCAAAAGTATTAGACCACCATCGGACTTAAGTTTACAACTCAATCAACAAACACTTCAAAAGAGCAAGAGTTGTAGCTTCAAAAAAACATCCCATATATAGATACTCGATTGAACACTAACTCAAATCGCCCCTTGTCATCAAGTGACTATAAGGGACGAAACTGAGGACTAACGCCCCTGAAGAATACCATCGTGAAGTTGATGGAGGAGCGCCAACGTTGTCGGGGTCATTGGTTGAGGAAGGGCCTTCAGCAGTGTCATCAAGGTCCTCTACTTCATCCGTGTCACATGATGAAGAAAATGAGCTTGTAACAAGTTGAGGAACTTAAACTTTTCTGACCTTCTTTTGAGATGGATGAGACTAGTGAAAGTTTTGTTTCAATTCTAGATCAGGAAGTTCTTTAGGTGTCTTGTGATGTGCTAGAATGGCCCAAGTGCGATCGAAGATTTAATTCACATAGTAATGGTTCTTCCTCACAGAGTTCTACGTCACTGTCATATTCTAAAGAATTGATTTGAACTGACACTTGACCCATTTATGATTGCGATTAACCTTCTGATGAAGACTTAGAAGAAGCTCACGATTGGTCATCACACGTGGAGCAGAAGCTTGAGGATTTTGTCCAGTGGCCTTTGCTGTAGAATCTTACATGGTAGTGTCTTCATTCGTTGAATATGAGGCAACACGACGAAATTGGCCATCAAGAGTATGAGTGCCTTCATCAACAATAGCTTTGCCTTTTCCATCTACTGAGGAAAATGCCTTTTTGATGACTTCAATGGGAGGCAGGCAGATGAAGTGATTTTGAAAGTCAGCCTTGTAAGGAATTCAAGACCTTGATCTGATGAATTTCGTGATCTAGGGAGCATAAGGCTTCAACTCAAATGGCGACAGAGCAATATTGGTCAATGTCCTCATGAAGAAATCATGAAAATTGATGGGAATCCAATGACTAATATTGAACAACAAATTCTTCATGATGCCCTGATAACCCACAAGTACAGGGGATCGCAACAGTTTTCGAGGGTAGAGTATTCAACCCAAATTTATAGATTCTACACAAGGGGAGCCAAAGAATATTTGAGAGTATTAGCAGTTGTGTTTTCAGTTCAACACACCTGGAGATTAAATATTCTCAACAAAGCGACCAGTAGCATAATACTCCCTCCGTTCGTTTATATAAGGTGTATTTGTTTTTTGAAAAGTCAAACGAGTCCAAGTTTGGCCGAGTTTATAGAAAAATATATCAACATTAACAAGACAAAATTGATATCATTTGATCCATTATGAAAAGTAGTTTCACTTTTTATCAATTAGGTATTGCAGATGTTATTATTTTATTCTATAATCTTGGTCAAACATTTAAATGGTTGACTTGCATGGAAATCAATACACCTTATATTCTGGAATGGAGGGAGTAATATGATAGTTTGATAGCAGTTGTAACAGTAACAATAGCAGTAACAGTAGTAGTAGTGATTTTGTAGCAAGTGCAATAGTAACAACAATAGTAGTAACTTAGCAAGAACAATAAGTGGAAAACTCATAGGCACTAGATTGGTGTATTCGTTGGATGATATTAATCGTATAACAGTCATAACCTAGGACGACACAAAACTAGCTCCAGTTCATCAATGTAATGTAGGCATGTATACCGTAAATAGTCATACGTGCTTATGGAAAAGAACTTGCATGACATCTTTTGTCCTACCCTCCCATGGCAGCGGGGTCCATAAGGAAACTAAGGCATATTAAGGCCTCCTATTAATAGAGAACTGGAACAAAGCATTAGCACATAGTGAATACATGAACTCCTCAAAATACGGTCATCACCGGAAAGTATCCTGACTATTGTCACCCCGGGCTTTACGGATCATAACATGTAATAGGTGCATATGACTAGGCAAGATCAGATCAAGAACATAGATATAATGAGGATAATATAAACAGTTCAGATCTGAAATCATAGCACTCGGGCCCTAGTGACAAGCATTAATCATGAAAAAGTCATAGCAACATCAATCTTAGAACATATTGGATACTAGGGATCAAGCCCTAACAAAACTAACTCAAAATACATGATTTATCTCATCCAACTCCTCACCGATCAGCAAGCCTACGAAGGGATTACTCACTCTCGGTGGGGAGCATCCTTGAATTGGAGATGAAGGAGGGTTGATGATGACAAAGACCAAAGATTCCCCTCTCCAGAGCCCCAAACGGACTCCAAATCTGGCCTCCCGATGAAGAGCAGGAGGTGGCGGCGGCTCCGTCTCATGAAATGCGATAAACTTTCTGGTTGATTTTTTCTTCAAAAATAGGAATTTACAGGGCCAGAATTAGGGTCAACGTGACCTCTTGGTGGGCACAACCCACCAGGATGTGCGTGGGGGGATGGTGCGCCCTGGTGTCTTGTGCCCAGCCAGGCCCCCTCCTCCGGTGGTTTTTGGCTCCATTATATTTTTATTGTAAAATAAATCTCCAAAAAATTTCGTTCAATTCCGAGAACTTTTATTTATGCACAAAAACAACACCGTGGTAGTTTTGCCAAAAACAATGTCAGTCCGGGTTAGTTTCATTCAAATCATGCAAATTAGAGTCCAAACAAGAGCAAAAAGTGTTAGGAAAAGTAGATACGATGGAGACGTATCAACTCCCCCATGCTTAAATCCTTGCTTGTCCTCAAGAAATTCAGTTGACAAACTGAAAGTGATAAAGAAAAACTTCTATGAACTCTTTTGTTCATTTTTACATACATATGCTTAAGTAGCACCCAGGTTTTCAGCAAAGATTATGACTAACCATGTTGAAAATAACTCTTAAAGATTATATTAACTCATATAATTAACACAAGCTACTAGCGAGCAATAATAAAATATATCAAATGCAAACACTTTGTTGAAACAATCATGATATAATATGACAATAATGGTATCTCGCTAGCCCTTTCCGAGACAGAAAAACATGAATGCAGAGCACCTCCAAAGTTCAAGCCACGACTAAACATTGCAATTCATGGTAGAAAAGATTTAGTCATGGTGCATCCAACATTCACTATACACAATGCATGAGGATGAAAATAGTTCTCTCAGATCTGGTGCTTATTTGAGAATGTGATGACTCAACATAAAAGTACATAGACAATCCCTTTGCAGAGGGTAACAGGGATTTGCAGAGGTGCCATATCTCAATGCTTAAATCAGATATAAGTATTATTTTTGGGAGGTACACCCTTCCTATCAATGTTACAACAAAGGGGTATCAATATGTTCCACGTTAAACAAATTAGTGGCGGTTCCCAAGCAGTAAAAATAAAGGTTTACTCCCCCTCCATCAACAAACACACTCCACGGCGAGCCGAATCCACGGGTACCATCCAAACCAACAACATTATTGGGGGAGTTTTGTTTAATTATTTGCATTTATTTTGATTTCGAGACTGGGAATCCCTATTACCGCCCTTCTCGTGCAAGGAAGAGTGAATAAACACTCATCATGAGAGTAACCCACTTAACATAGAAGATACTGACCACCCCCTATCACTCCATGAGCGGTTCAGGCACACAAGATAGATGTTCATTTGAAATTTTAGAGGTGGCACATGCAAATTTACTTGGAACGGTAGGGTAATACCGCATATAGGTAGGTATGGTGGACTCATCTGGAATAACTTTGGTTCAAGGGTTTTTGATGCACAAGTAGAATTCCCACTTAGTATAGGTGAAGGCTAGCAAATAGGTTGAGAAGCGGCCAAATAGAGAGAAAAGATGGTCATGAACATGCATTATGAATAATAAACATTGAATGCTATCATGGGTATGATATGGACACCATGAACATAAATATCGTGAAGGCTATGTTGGTTTTCATTCAAATACATGCGTGAACCTGTGCCAAGTCAAGCCAATTGAAACATTTTAATCCATGTTGACATATCCAAGATAAATCATTATCCACTCCTAGCTACTTAAGCATGGCATGACCAACTATAATCAATAATTTTCATTGCAAACACGTTTGATCATAATATGCTAAATCATGGATACTTTGTTAAACATATTTACAAAAACAAAAACAAGTTGAGTCAATACCCACTTCTCTCTCCTACAGTCACTTCATCAAATATCGTCATTATTGCTTTTCATTTGCACGGCCAAATGATATGAAAATAATAATAGTGCAAGATAGATGTGGACTAATATGGAATCTCCAAGCATTTTATTCAAGAGGAGAAGACACAATAATATAGGCACTTTGTTAGGTCAACAGTGGTGCATACGAGAGCCACTCAACATTTTCATCGTGGTCTTCTCCTTCTTATGACTCAATAAAAGGGAAAATAAGTTTAGAGAAACACACTAAAACATTTTTGGAGTTTTTAGTTTTTATTGAAGACAACAAATTAAAGAAGGGAAAACAAAAACGAGAAAACTAATTACAGGGGAGAACTCCCAACAAGCAGAAGAAGAAATGAGAAATCTTTTTGGGTTTTCTTTTAATACTACAACTAATTATACTAAGAAGAAAAACCAAAAAGAAGCAAGAAGTATTTTTGGATTTTCTCAAAGTTTTAAACCACACAAAAAGAAAACAAGAAAATAAATCTAACATGGATAATACAATGAAAAAGTGGGGACATCGACAACTGGAATCAAATGTGTGAACATGAATATAATGTTAGTGGAAATATGTACTCCCCCAACCTTAGGCTTTTGGCCTAGCTTGGTAATCACGCAGTAGCCATCCAGTCCTAATTTGAAGTGCGGTGGCGATGACACCTGAGGGTCCCACTCCTAGGGCTCCTTGTCGGCTACTGCCAGGTTGTTCTGGTCGGCTATAATGTCCTATGGCATGATCCTGTATCTGTTCCTGGCAGTAGAATAAAATAGAGCAGGTGCATGCAATGGGATAACATCACGGGTTTCGACATTGAATACTAAGTTGTAGCAAATGTTATGAAAAGAATCAGCCGCGTCAATGAAATAGTGATCCTGCAATGCCTTCTGATCTAGATAAACTTTGGGCAAATGATAGTCATGTGGGCATATCTGAACATTAATATGACTCGCTAAACGAGTAGCATAAATACCACCATGTATCTTGCCCTTAGTCTTGTTAAGGTATAGGCGACGTGCAATAATTGCGCCTAGACTAATGGTATGATCATTGAGTAGTGCACGGCGTAAAATAGCGAGGTCAGGGTACTGAGTGCACCAACCTTCTCCCTAGAAGCTAAACACTTCGCAATGAATAAAGCAAAGTAGTGCACGGAAGGAAACTGCATACTGGTAGGAGTGGCATTTGACACACCTCTTTCACCACCCACTGTCAAAATGACGAGAAAGTACTCAAACTCTACTAGTAGAGGATCTCTTAATTTCCCATCAAAAGGAATTAGACATATGTCACAAAAGTCAGTAAGAGGTCTCTCATAAGTTTCAGCATATAGATTAAACTGCACCTCAGGAGGATTATTCTTACTCAGAAAATGAAAACTTCGCACAAAGGAATTTGTAAGGATGTGGTGTTGGTCACACTTATCTGCGAGGAAGTTGGTCAGCCAAGCATTTGCAACGAACTAGGCAAACTCTTGATGGAACCCGCCCTCCTCCATAAAGGGGTTATGTGGCCATCCGCACGGCCGCACTTTCGTCTTCCTTGGAGTGTTGAGGTCATTGTCCGATGATTCCTGAATGACTCCTTTAGCATTCCTCTTGGAGGAGTACTTCCCAAAAAAATTCATCTTATTTCCACAAATAAATTTTTAAATATTTTAGTCCACACAAAATTTGTCAATGAAACTTAATAGGATTGATAGCAACTACTAACAAAGGTGTCTAGAGGTTATATCAAGCATTCAAACTACTTAGAACTCTAAGAGTTCTATTAGAGTTGTGTCTAATATTGTGTACAAGGTAGGTTACAGTTGGACTTTTAGTTGTATTGTGTTTAGATAGGATATGGATTCGTGTCCAATTAGGACACTTGTATCCTAGGCCTCTCATATATAGCGGGGGTAGACACACAATGTAACCTATTCCAACATAATAGCACGAGTACGTGGGGGAGCCGGCGGCTTTTGCCGGAGCCCGGGCGGCCGGGGTGCGGTATTGTGACGGTGTCACAGGGAGAAGCGCCCGTAGTCAGGCCCCGGGGATGTAGCCATATTGGTGAACCTTGTTAACAAATATCAATGTCGTCCCTCATGTTATTGCTTGGTCCTCCGTAGATCGACAGTGTCCTTGGATTTATTCTAACAAATTCGACATGCAAGTTTATCTACAATAGCACCAAGAGTATCTAATTATTCTGAAAATAAACCACTAAATCAAAAACTAATTGGAGCAATGGGGGAGTCACATACCAAGAAGCAATCCCCCAAATCAGTTTTGGAAATGGAGCTTCGAGCAAAGAGATCAAAATCCATGGGGTTGTGAGCAAGAACACAAGAGAGAGAGCTATGGTGTTTTTTCTGGAGGTAGGAGATGACATGTCCTAAAGAAGTAAGGGAGGGATCCACGTGGGGACTACAACCCACCAGGGTGTGCCTAGGGTTGCTGGCCCGCCTTGGTGTCTTGTGGGCACCAGGTGCGCCCACCTCTGATGTTATTTACACCAGAAATTCTGGAATACTCAGAAAAAATCTTGGTAAATTTCTAGGAAATTTTGAGAAATTTAATTTCAGGGTCATTTTTTTGCACGGAGAAATTAGCAAGTAGGATAAACATGAAATTTTATTTTTTAACTAAGAAAAATAGAAAACAAAATGTGGGATCAGAAGGTTGTGTCTACTAAATTCATCAACTTCATACCTCTAAAAAATAATTCATTAATAAGGTTGATAAAGTCTTATTAACAACCACTTTTGCTTAGCATGAAACCGAAGAACTTTCGTGAAACACTAAGTTACCTGAACGGGGATATGCATATCCCCAAACGTAATAGTATCATTTTTGTTTTTTGTAGTAGGTAGAGGTAGATGAAAACTCCCAATAGTGAGTGTCAGAGAATTTTCAGTAACATTCACACCATTCACTTGGAGTTGTTTCTTCGGAAAGTGCACCGTATGCTCATTACCATTGATATGAAAAGTGACTTTGCTTTTATTGCAATCAATAACAGCCCCTACAGTATTCAAAAAGGGTCTACCAAGGATAATCGACATGTTGCCATCCTCGGGCATCTCAAGAATAACAGAGTCAGTTAAGATAGTAACATTTGCAACAACAACGGGCACATCCTCACAAATACCGATAGGTATGGTAGTAGATTTGTCAACCATTTGCAAAGATACGTCAGTAGGTGTGAGTTTATTCAAATGAAGTCTTTTATATAAAGAGAGAGGCATAACACTAACACCAGCTCCCAAATCACACACAACAGTTTTGACATAATTTGTTTTAATGGAGCTAGGTATAGTTGGTATTCCAGGATCTCCACGTTTTTTAGACACTCCACCTTTAAAAGAATAATTAGCAAGCATGCTGGAGATCTCAACTTTAGGTATATTTCTTTTATTAGTGATGATGTCTCTCATGTATTTAGCGTAAGGGGGCATTTTAAAGATATCAGTTAGGCGGGTACGCAGAAAGACTCGCCTAATCATTTCAACAAAGCGTTCAAATTCTTCATGATCCTTTTTCTTAGATGGTTTAGGTGGAAAAGGCATGGGTTTCTGAACCCATGGCTCCTTTTTTACCACGTTTCCTAGCCATAGTCCTTTTTATCATATCATTTATTTTTAGGTTGTGGGTTATCAAGATCAACAACAAGTTCTATTTCTACATATTTATCTGGTTCTTTATGATTACTTGGTTAGGTATCCTCATGAACATCACTATCATGATCATTATCACTAGGTGGATGTTCATTGCCATATTGAGTTTCTGTAGGACCGGAAGTATGTCTAGAGGGGGGGGGGGGGGGGTGATTAGACTGCTTAACCAATTAAAAGTTTTGCTTATACCAAGTTTTAGGGTTGACAGTTTTTAGCATTTCATGGCAAGTCAAGTACACCCTACACATGCAAGTCTAACAGTATATAGCAGCGGAAAGTAACAACAAGCATCTATAGAAGGGATAGGGTAGGAAGATCAAACGCAATTGTAGACACGATGATTTTTCCCGTGGTTCCGATAGGTGGCGCTATCGTACATCCATGTTTATGGAGTCTTCAACCCATGGAGGGTAACGGTCGTGAGAGTCCACGGAGGGCTCCACCCAAAAGGGTCCACGAAGTAGCAACCTTGACTATTCCATAACGGCTTCCGTCCACAAAGGACTAGCCTCACTATGGGTAGATCTTCACGAAGTAGGCGATCTCCTTGCCCTTACAAACTTCTTGGTTCACTCCACAACCCAAAGTAGGAGTCTCCCAAGCAAGACCTAACCAATCTAGGAGGCACCACCCTCCAAAAGGTAATAGGCTCGGTAATGACGATGAAGTCCTTGCTCTTATGCTTCAAGATGATAGACTCCTCAGCACCCAATCACCCTCTCAAAGATTTGGCATGGTGGAAGAGATGGGATTGGTGGAAAGCTACGTGAGGAGGCTAGAAATCAAGATCCATATGATTGGAGTGGAAGATCTTGATCTCAACACAAGGGTAGGTGGTTCTCTGTCAGAAAATCTGATACGATAGGTATGGAATAGTTCTGAGTGCTTCTCTCTCGAGTAGGTGGTGGTGAAGGGGTATATATAGGCATCCCCATAAATCCAACCATTACACACAAAATGACCGACTCGGTGACATCGATGTGTTAATCTCGGTGGTACAAAAGTGACCAAAAGGTGGCAACTTTTGAATCTGGTGAGACCGATATGGGAAACTTGGTTGCACCGATAAGGTGACCAACGGTCGGATTTCCAATCTCGCTGACTCCGACCTAATATTTCGGTGGGACCGAAAATGTGAATTTGCGTAACAAAAAGTTGGCAACCTAAACTCGGTGGCACCGGTATGGAATCGGTTGCACCGAAGTGGATAGGGTTTGGCAGAGTCTGTCTAGGTTCTGGAATCGGTGGCACCGGTATGGGAAAGTTGGTTGCACCGATTTTGAGTGTTGGGTATAGAACAGACTTTGGTGGGAGAGTTTGTGGATGTTTTTGGTGACTATCACTTGTGCACGTTTGAGCATATTGTTCGCCAACAAAACCTTACCCCCTTTTAATAGTATTGGCTTTCCTATGGACTCAAAGTGATTTCTCACAAATATAAAATGTAGAGTCCTTTTGCTTGAAGCTTGGCCAACCTATTTCCTTGGATCTGGGGTATGTCCACACTCTCCTTTTGCCAATCCTATCATTGAACTTTTCCTAAAATATACTTGGTGGAAACATTTGTTCAATGACTTATATGTTGTTATTAATTACCAAAACCACCAAGGGAGCAAATTTGCTTTCAATCTCCCCCCTTTTGGTAATTGATGACAATGTATAGATCAAAGCTTCGATATATGATAAAATCAATGAATATAATCGTCGCTTTGAGAGGTGTGTGATAAGCAAGAGCTCCCCCTAAATTTGTGCATTATTTTTAATTTGCATTTGAATGCAAATGCACAATCGGTTAGGTATATGGGGCACTTCCTCGATGTCACATACAACTTGGTGGTGTGCGAGAATAATTAGAATGAATAACAACGCACAACACAATCAAGCAAAGGTGAATGATCATCACAGGAGCATTTAAGATGATAGGAAATAGTAGCATCTCATCACATAACAATGTATGATCACACATAAACACAAAAGTATGTCATGTCAAACCGAAAGAACCAAATGTTTTTGAAAAGCAACAAACACCAAAATGCTCTCTCGCTCGAAGCCAAAAGATTTATATACACTTCACCCCTTTGGCAACAAGTTACCAAAAAGTTCAAAGGCATACATCTAAACGTTCTTGGGATGATCTCCTCTGGATGTTGATGAAGGAGTTGAGATGACATCATCGCCGAAGATCTCAGCAGATGTCGTGGATGGAGTTGGAGTGACTGCTAGAGGAACTGGAGCAGATGGAGCAGGAGCTGTGCTGACAGTAGCAGGAGCTGATGAAGAGGGCCTCAAGTCTTGTGTAGGCTCTGTGGCTGATCTGGCCTGAGTGGTGAACTGAGTGCCCGGCCTTAGAGGTGATTCATCCTCCTCCTCCTCCTCCTCCTCATCATCATCATCGCCATCTGAAGTAGAAGAGACCCGAGGGATGTGCACGGAGTCAACATCATGCTGAAGCTCTGTGACTATCTTAGTCAACCTGTCCACCTTATTAGTAAGGGTCTTGATTCTGGTATCAAAGATCCTGACAAGACTGTTTTGGTTGTCCAGAATCCCCTTAATGTCCTTCTGCATGCCCTAAACTGATGCTATCAATAGATCCATTTTCTTATTCCTAGATCGAGGGACTTGAGCACTAGTGGCTCTAACTGCCTCTGCTTCTGCCTGAGTTGCAACTGAAGTGGGATGATCAGCATCCATCACCACAACATTGTCCTCGAGATCTGGCTGTAGGGGTAAATGTGGATGATCTAGAGCAAAGATGTGCTTCTCCAATTTTGAATTGATAAGCATCTGGATGTAGGGTGCATAACAGCAGGAGCGCTTCTGGTCAGCAGCAACCCTCTTGATTGTCTCAACAATCAAATCCATGACTCTGATCCTGGTATGTCTGTCAAGGTGGATCAACATTGATGGAGTGGCCTCGGATCATCTTGTCATCTCCTGACATGGGCATCAAAGTATGCCTCATAATGGTGTTCATCATGTGGAGGCTAGCCTGAAGAAAGTAGATTGATCCTAGCTTGTTAGACTTCACATTTGTAGCAGGGATCTCCTTGTACATATTAGCCATAGCATTGTGGCTAGCCTTTGATTCTAAGTATACATCCAAGTCACCATCCTGTGCTTCAGGAACTCCTAAGATAGTAGCCCATTCTTCAACAGTTGATTCATACCTTGCACCTTCAGTCATCCATACAATTATACCATCTCCGTAGAAGTATGTAGTGGAGTAGAATTGCATGATCATCTCATCGTTCCAAGCTGTGAATTTTGTGCCAACAAACTCATCCAAACCTATGCAATGGAAATTGTCTTGGACACTTGGAAAGTAGTCCTCATTCTCCTTGATGAATTTCCAATCAACATACCGCATATCACTCACAGTTGGACTCTTGTCAAATAGCACAGTCTCATAGAAGTCTTGTTGCTCCTTGGTATAGAATCTGCAATCCACAGCTGTCTTCTTCCTCTGAACATAAGGATCTATAGCTCTCCAAGCTCTCAATCCTGAATCCTTCCTCTTCTTCATATATTTAGCTAGTGGATAGCTAGCATTGTGTACTGGAAGATGTGGTCTGAGCTTCATCAAGGTTGTCAAATCATCATCAGCTTCAGCTCTGGAGGTAGTCCCTTTGTTCTTCTTAGAGGCTGGAATCTGCCTAGTTTTCCTCTTAGGCTTCTCAGCAGCAACCTTCTTGGATGTGCCAGACTTTGGCATAGCATCGGACATCAGTTTCTTTGCCTTCTTCTTGGGAGGAGCTTTTGTAGCTGGCTCATCCTCCTCTTCCTTAGCAACAGCACCAGCTGCTTCCTCTGGATCTTCATACATGGAAGTAGGCCTGCCAGTCACATGAATAATCCTCTTCCTGGACTTTTTCTCCCATGCCTTCTTTGGCATAGCTTTCTTGGGGACTTCAACTGAGATAGTTGCTATCGCAGACTCATGGGCCTTCATGGTCGAGGCAGGTGCATAGATCTTGCTGACAACCCTCCTAGAGGAAGTGGCTTCAGTAGTAGACTTCCTAGCAGCTTTCTCTTGCTTCTTAGCAAGAATATCTTCTGGAACTAAGTCTGAATCTTCTTCATCTGAGTTCAGCTTCTTCCTGGTTCTGGTGGCAGCCTTGGGCAACTCATGAGAGCTGGGGGTTCCTAGATCTAAGAAAGAACTGGCTTCTGGGCTTGTTCCAAAACTCATACCAACTTCCTGCTCTGGCAAATTCTGACTGTCTTCTAAGCCTGACATACTGTCCCTGTGAAAGTATAGATGAGCAGAAGAAGATGAGTCATCACAAAATGAGGCTGGTTTTTGAAATTTGAGCAATGAATTTTCAAAGGTTTTGCAATCTGTCAAATAGATATCGGTGCGGCCAAAAAGAAATTTTTAGTGGGGCCGAGACAAACTAACTCCTTAACAGGAACTTGGCAGCCTTTTCGTTCGGACCGAAAAGAGCAACTCGGTTCCACCGAGTCAGTTCTCAACCTCAATGAAAATCATATCAGTGAGACCGATATTTTCATTTTGATTCCATCGAGATTTATCGAGCAGATGGCAAAACCCTAGAAAATCCATCTAAGTCGCGATTTTGGAGTTTTAAGTGGATGGAGATGTGGGCAAAGGGTGCAAAGATGATGAACACGTATCCAATGCACACGAATCGGATGGGGAGTGCACTAGAGACCGAATTCGTACCCTAGATTGGCGTGGATCCTCTATGGCGGCGACGAGGGAGCGGATTTGATCAACAGTGGCGATTCCTAGCGGCGGAGGAGCGCAGGAAGACAAGGGCAATGACCAGGGGTCTCGAGGCTGTAGCTTAGGGTTCTGAGTCGCGACGTTTGAAGATAGAAATTTCAAAGCATCGGGGTCCACAGCATATATACCCTTCACTGTCGGTGATACCGATTTTATGTTTTTGGTGTCCCTGAGTTCCGCAACTGTCAGCTGACAGGGAAACTTGGTGTAACCGAGAATATGAAATCGGTGTTACCGAGGTTGAAAACTAGATCAACCCTAGGCATTCGGTGAGACCGATATTGTTGGGTTGGTTCCACCGAGATGCACTTGGGAGGTTTTAATGGTCAGTCCTTGTCGATATGGAACTTCAAGTGCTCCACACACAGAGGGATCGAAAAGCACTTGTTCAAATTTTGTGATGCAGCATGAATGGAATATGAGGTGAGAAAGCATAGATAGCTAGAGAGTGGTCCTAGGCATTCTTGTCCATCCAATTGGCAAAAGAGAAAATCATTAACCAAATAGAAACAATTGGATTTCCTTGAATGAGAAAATAAATGCAGACCAACATGCTCACACAATAAGATGTAAAAAGCAATCATGACGAACATGCAAAACACACTAGCATCTAAAAAGCACTTTGGCGATGACGAGGTCATCTATATATGAGTATTTGACTTAGGACCCAAGTAAGAGTACTTGATCATAGGTCATACTCATCGTTTAAGCACAAGTGGGGTTACCACTTTTACATAAAGCATTTAATGTTGTCACATACTAAGAGATGCTTTGACTCAAGTCTTAGAGTAAAGCTCCCCCTTAATGTGACATCCCCCCATAAGAGGGATAAACTAACCTAGGGTTTTGTGGATGAATACTTCATGTTGGTGAGGAAGTTGTGGATTCTCAATGTTGATGAAGATCACCAAGAGTTGGGACCATCCTTGTTGTTTCCTTACTCCTCTCACCTACATGGGTTAGTCCCAACACACAAGAGACAAATACAAGGATATCTATGAACATGGAGTGCAAAGCATATGTTATGATGTCCGTCGATTAGTTGATTACCTTGTCCCTTGCTTACCTTTGAGGGAATGTGTGACTCCTTGAACTATTGCATTGAGTTGACGTTGAGTGCAAAAAGTCCTTGCAAATAATGAATGTGAGTGAATTTCATTGACGGAGTCACCCCTCGAGAACTTACTAGTTCTTCTTCTTGGGGACCCACATCAAGTTGATGGGGATCCTTGGTGTTGAAGTAGCCTTTGTAGTAGTTGAGATTGAAGTAGCCTTGGGAACCCACTCCACCAAATCTAGGGGTTCATCTTCATATGAGTCAATGTCCTCTTGAAGATTGTTCTTGCCCTTGAGCTTGTGGTCTTGTGGTGGAAGGTCATCTTGAGTGTTTGTCCCCTTGGGAAGAGTATTTTCATACTTCTCCTTTTGAGGAACAAACTTGGGCTTGGGATATTGACCTTCTTCCCACTCAACTCCATTAGCGTTGAAGTAGCCAACACCATGATTCTTCCGGTATCCTCCGTGCTTTCGTACAATTTCCTCAAATTGCTTACATCCAGCAAGACTCTTGTAGATACCTTTTTATATAATTCCTTTCAATAAAGCATTTTCTTGTTCAAGTGTAACTTGGATAAGAGAACATCATTAGTGGAATCAATAGAACTACTAGAAGCAACATCATTGGGTTTAGCATTTTTATTGTTGCTACTAGATGAAGAACCTTTCTTGCCTTTGTTACTAGATTGCTTAGTTTTAACTTGAGGCATGAAGGTAGACAAGAGTAGTCGTTTGCCTAGATAAGATGATGTCTTCTTTCGAAGATCGTCATTGATAGCTTTGAGAAACTCATGCTCTTGTTCCAAGTTGAGCTTCTCGAAGCGTAGCTTCTCATGAGTTCTCACAAGCTCTCTATGATCTTAGGGAGTAGATTCGTGAGCTAACTTAAGAGTGTTTAGTTCTTTAGTTAGTTGTTCTATTTTGATATTATCATCATCAAATGACTTATCTTGACTAGCATGAGAATTATCAAGTTCATTTTGATCAATATTACTAGTTTTATCACAAAGCAAGTCATCATCACAAAGCAAATCATCTTCATCACTATCAACATCAAGATACTCGGGGTGTGATACCTTGGGGCCTTTAGCCATGAAGAAACTTCCACTCCCTTCGTTTGGTGAATCAAATAGATTGTAGGAGTTGGTAGTCACTAGAGAAATTCCGGCAACACCATCATCTTGACTATAGTCAGAGTCGGAGTGATAGCTTCTCTTAGAGTTGTTGTCGGAGTCGGAGCTGGAAACCCATTTACCAACATGAGCTTGATGTTTTCTTCTTGTATAGCTTTTGGTGTACTTGTCCTTCTTCTCCGAATCTCTATTTCTCCTTGAGTGTATTCGTTCATAACGATCATATCTACTCCTTCTCTCTCTTTGTGGTGATTCATTCCTTGAGATTCATCTTTGAGGTGACTCGTCTCTTCTTTTGTAGGAAGTGGTGCACTCATTTGAGTAGTGTCTGGGCTTCCCACAATTGTAGCAATTGCGGTCACGACTTGATGAATTCTTTTCTTCATATCTTGAGTTGGAGTTTCTTTATTTGCCTCTATTCGTGTAGAACTTGTTGAATTTCTTGACCATGAGGCTTATCTCTTCATTGGTGACAAGGTTGTTGCTTGAAGTTGCGGGAGCATCACTTGTGACTTTGTAAGCACCGCTAGACTTGTGATGAAGTTCTTCCTTATCTTTGAGTGTCATATCATGAGCAACAATCCTTCCAATGACTTCCGTAGGCTTGAGATCTTTGTAGTTTGGCATCATTTGGATCAATGTGCACACGGTGTCGTATCTCTCATCCAAAGCTCTAAGTATCTTCTTGATGTTGAATTTGTCGGTCATTTCTTTGCTTCCTAAGCCGACAATCTCATTTGTGATGAGAGATAGCCTAGAGTGCATCTCTGCGACTTCTTCACCATCCTTCATCTTGAACTTGTCAATATGACCTTGAAGAACATCTAACTTGGATTCTCTCACGGACTCGGTTCCTTTGTGCATATCAACCAAAGTATCCCAAATCTCTTTTGCATTCTCAAGACGGGTGATTTTGTTCAATTCTTCAGGGCACAAGAAGTTGAAGAGAATGTCGCATGCTTGAGCATTGAGTTGCAACATCTTCAACTCATCCGCGGTCGCTTCACGCTCCGGTTCCCATCCTTCCGCAAAGAACTCACCTTGCAAGCCAACACAAACAGTAGCCCAAATGGCAGGGTTATGACCAAGAATATGCATTTTCATTTTGTGCTTCCAATTAGCAAAATTAGTGACATCAAAGTACGGACCTCTATGGTGATAACTTCCCTCACTAGACGCCATACTCTCCTAGGTTGTGAGACCTAAGCAATGGACACCATTGCTCTGATACCACTTGTATTACCGGAAGTATGTCTAGAGGGGGGGTGATTGGAGTACTTGACCAATTAAAAGTTTTGCTTATACCAAGTTTTAGGGTTGACAATTTTTAGGATTTCATGGAAAGTCAAGTACACCCTACACATGCAAGTCTAAGAATATATAGCAGCGAAAAGTAACAAGCATGTATAGAAGGGATATGGTAGGAAGATCAATGCAATTATAGACACGATGATTTTTCCCATGGTTCCGATAGGTGGTGCTATCGTACATCCATGTTTATGCAGTCTTCAACCCACGGAGGCTAACGGTCGCGAGAGTCCACGGAGGGCTCCACCCAAAAGGGTCCACGAAGTAGCAACCTTGACTATTCCATAGCGGCTTCCGTCCACGAAGGACTAGCCTCACTATGGGTAGATCTTCATGAAGTATGCGATCTCCTTGCCCTTACAAAATTCTTGGTTAACTCCACAACACGAAGTAGGAGGCTCCCAAGCAACACCTAACCAATCTAGGAGGCACCACCCTCCAAAAGGTAATAGGCTCAGTAATGATGATGAACTCCTTGCTCTTGTGCTTCAAGATGATAGACTCCTCAGCACCCAATCACTCTCTCACAGATTTCGCATGGTGGAAGGGATGGGATTGGTGGAAAGATACTTGGGGAGGTTAGAAATCAAGATCCATATGATTGGAGTGGAAGATCTTGATCTCAACACAAGGGTAGGTGGTTCTCTCTTAGAAAATCTGATAGGATAGGTATGGAATAGTTCTGAGTGCTTCTCTCTCGAGTAGGTGGTGGTGAAGGGGTATATATAGGCATCCCCAAAAATCCAACCGTTACACACAAAATGACCAACTTGGTGACACTGATGTGTTAATCTCGGTGGTACCGAAGTGACAAAAAGGTGGCAACTTTTGAATCTCGGTGAGACCAATATAGGAAACTCGGTTGTACCGATAAGCTGACCAACGGTCAGATTTCCAATATCGGTGACGCTGATCCAACATTCTCGATGGGACCAAAAATTTGAATTTGCGTAACAGAAAGTTGGCAACCTAAACTCGGTGGAATCAGTTGCGCCGAAGTGGCTAGGGTTTGGTAGATTTTGTCTAGGTTCCGGAATCGGTGATACTCGTATGGGAAAGTTGGTTGCATCGATTTTGAGAGTTGGGTATAGAACAAACTTTGGTGGCAACTATCACTTGTGCATGTTTGAGCATATTGTTCAGCAACAAAACCTTAACCACTTTTAATAGTATTGGCTTTCCTATGGACTCAAAGTGATTTGTCACAAATATAAAATGTAGAGTCCTTTTGCTTGAAGCTTGGCCAACCTATTTCCTTGCATCTTGGGGTATGCCCACACTGTCCTTTTGCCAATCCTATCATTGAACTTTTCCTGAAATATACTTGGTGAAAACATTAGTTCAATGACTTATATGTTGTTATTAATTACCAAAACCACCAAGGGAGCAAATGTGCTTTCAGTTTCAACATCAGAAATAGATACATCATTATTATCATCAGGAGGTTTTTCTATATCAGGTTCAATAGAAGCATGCAAAGTCCTATCATTTTGCTTTTTCTTTTTAGAAGGACTAGGTGCATCAGCATTAATTCTTTGAGAGTCTTGTTCAATTCTTTTAGGATGACCTTCAAGGTAGAGAGGTTCTCCGGTCATTTTACCTCCTCTAGTCACTACTCTAATAGCATTATCATTCATATTATTATTCATTTCATTAAGCAATTCTCTTTGAGATTTAGCAACTTGTTCTAACTGGGTTTGAACCATAGAGGCATGTTTTCCTACAAATCTAACATCACTACTGGTTCTAAATAACAAGTCACTCAACCGAGCAATCATATCAGATTTATATTTCAATTGTTTTAGAACATTTGCATTGAAGTGATCTTGTTTCCTAATGTACTTTTCAAACTCATATAAGCACTGACTAGGATATTTATTGTAAGGGATGTCACCTTCATCAAACTTTAATAAAGAACTTACCTCTACCACCTGTGGAGGTGGTGGTGTGTCAAGACCATGTATTTCATCAATAGGTGCTAAATACTTAACATCCTCATCTTTAATACCTTTTCCTTCATACGTTTCTTTGCCTCTTCCATATCTTCAGGACTGAGAAAAAAGATACCCCTCTTCTTCGGAGTGGGTTCATGCGGTGGTTCAGGGAGAGTCCAATCATCATAATTCTTCAATATATTATTCAATAGTTCCTCAGCTTGTTCAACTGTTCATTCCCTGAAAACACAACCAGCACAACTATCTAGGAAGTCCCTAGAAGCATTAGTTAGTCCATTATAGAAGATATCATGTATTTCATTTTTCTTTAAAGGATGATCAGGCAAAGCATTAAGAAATTGGAGAAGCCTCCCCCAAGCTTGTGGAACACTCTCCTCTTTAATTTGCACAGAGTTAAATATTTCCTGTAAGGCAGCTTGTTTCTTATGAGTAGGATTTTTTTTCTGAGAAGCCGTAAATCATATCGTGGGGACTACGCACACAACCAGGAGCAAGAGTATTGTACCATATATTAGCATCACCCTTTAATGAGGACGGAAATAATTTGAGAATATAGTAGTAAAAAATCTTCTCATCATGAGCAAAAAGGGTGGCTATATCATTCAAGTTAGTAAGATGTGCCACTACAGTTTCAATTTCGTAGCCATAAAAAGGATCAGATTCAACCAAAATAATTAACTCTGGGTTGATAGAGAATTCATAATCCTTATTGGTAAGAATGATAGGTGAAGTAGAAAACTTAGGATCGCATTTCACTCTAGTATTCAAAGTCTTTTCTTTATACTTGCATAGTAATTTCTTAAGATCATTTCTATCATTACAAGCAAGAATGCCTCTAGCTACTTCTCCATCGATAACATAACCCTCGGGTATTTTAGGCATTTCAAATCTAGGAGAGCTAGGTCTAATAGGTGTTTCATAATTACCAGTTTGAGTAGTTTCATCAGTTTCAACAATTTCATTCTCTTTATCTCTAACCATTTTTTCATCAAGAAATTCACCTAGTGGCACGTATCATCAAGCAAGGTACTAGCATCATTCATAGCAGAAGTAGCATCATCAATAACTTGCAACATATCAGGATTAAAAACATGTCGTGGTGTTCCAAGTCTACTCATAACAAAAGGTGCATCAAGTGTAGAGTGTGATGGCAAATCCGTACCTCCGCTCATTTTAGAGAGAACGATCTTGGCTCTGGTATCCTTTAGATTCTTCATAGTGATAAATTGATATAAAACCAAAGTGACTTGGCAAATATAGCTATGCGCCCTGACAACGGCACCAGAAAAAGGTCTTCATAACCCACAAGTATAGGGGATCACAACAATTTTTGAGGGTAGAATATTCAACCCAAATTTATAGATTCCATAGAAGAGGAGCCAAACAATATTTGGGAGTATTAGCAATTGAGTTGTCAATTCAACCACACCTGGAGATTAAATATCTGCAACAAAGTGATATGTTGCACCGTAATATGATAGTTTGATAGCAGTGGTCACAATAACAGTAGTAGTAGTGATTTTGTAAAAAGTGCAAGAGTAACAACAGCATTAGTAAGTTAGAAAGAACAATAAGTGGAAAACTCGTAGGCACTAGATTCGCCTATTCGTTGGATGATATTCAATGTATATGTTGGAAATATGCCCTAGAGGCAATAAATAAAGTGTTTATTATTATATTTCCTTGTTCATGATAATCGTTTATTATCCATGATATAATTGTATTGATTGGAAACACATTTCATTTGTGGGTAAATAGGCAACACTTTGTCCCTAGTATGCCTCTAGTGAACTAGCTCGTTGGTCAAAGATGGTCAAGATTTCCTAGCCATTGACATGTGATGTTATTTGATAGCGGGATCACATCATTAGAAGAATCATGTAATGGACAAGACCCAAACTACAAATGTAGCACATGATCGTGTCAGTTTATTGCTACTGTTTTCTGCATGTCAAGTATATGTTTCTATGACCATGAGATCATGCAACTCACGGACACCAGAAGAGTGCCTTCTGTGTAACAAACATCGCAATGTAACTCGGTGACTATAAAGGTGCTCTACAGGTATCTCTGAGGGTGTCTATTGGGTCGGCATGGATCAAGACTGGGATTTGTTACTCCGTGTGACGGAGAGGTATCTTAGGGCCCACTCGGTAATACAACATCACAATAAGCCTTGCAAGCAATATGACTAAGTGTTAGTCACGGGATCTTGTATTACGGAATGAGTAAAGAGACTTTCCAGTAAAGAGGTTGAAATAGGTATGGAGATACCGATGATCGAATCTCGGGCAAGTAACATACCGAAGAACAAAGCGAACATCATACGGGATTAACTGAATCCTTGAGATAGAGGTTTGACCGATAAAGATCTTCGTAGAATATGTAGAAACCAATATGGACATCTAGGTCCCGCTATTGGTTATTGACCGTAGAGGTGTCTCGGTCATGTCAACATAGTTCTTGAACCCACAGGGTCTACACACTTAAGGTTTGGTGACGTTTCGGTAGTACAGAGTTATGTATGTTGGTGACCGAAGGTTGTTCGGAGTCCCGGATGAGATCCCAGACATTGAGAGGAGCTCCGGAATGGTCCGAACGTAAAGATTGATATATAGGAAGTCCTATTTTGGTCACCGGAAAGGTTTCGGGCTGATCGGTAGTGCACCGGGAGTACCAGTAGTGAACCGGGAGACCATCGGGAGGGGTATTTCGACCCAAGAGGTTACATGGGCATTGGGAGGATGAATACCAGCCCTTAGTTGGCTGGTGGAAGTCCCATACAAGTCCCATGCAGCTGGGAAGAAAATCCCAAAAGGAAAAAAGGTGGAAAAAGGCAAAAAGGCTAAGATAAGGAAGGAGTCCTAATCCTACTAGGAGTGGAGGAGGAGGACTCCTCCCTCTTGGTTAGGCCAAATCCTAGGGCTGGATCCTTGAGAGCCAAGCCTCCTCCTCCTCTCCTCCTATATATAATAGAGGTTTTTAGGGTTTTGGCACAAGATTTTCAGCCACGTGCTACCCGTTCCTCTAGTGCATAGTTTCTCCTCTAGATCGGATTTCTGTAGTGCTCACGCGAAGCCTTGCCGGAATAGCTCCACCCCCATCGCCGGAGCACCGTGACGCTTCTGGAGAACTCTTATACTAGATCAAGAAGGCGGAGATCGTCATCAAGCTGTACGTGTGCTGAACGCGGAGGTGCCGTCCGTTCGGTGCTTGATCGTGACGGATCATGATTGGATCGTGGGACGCTCGACGATTTGGATCGCAAAGACGTTCGACTACACCAACCTCGTTTCTTAATGCTTCCCGCTTAGCGATATACAAGGGTACGTAGATCCACTCTCCCTCCCGTAGATGCTCATCACCATGGATAGGTCTTGTGTGAACGTAGGAAATTTTTTGTTTCCCATGCGATGTTCCCCAATAGTGGCATTATGAGCTAGGTCTATTTGTGATGAGATCTCGAGTAGAACACAAAGAGTTTGTGGGCGTTGATGCTTAGATTGCTTCCTCCCTTGGTCGTGTTTTGGTTCAGAGGTGTTGTGGGATGAAGCGGCCCAGACCAACCTTACTCGTACGCTTACGATAGACCGGTTCCATCGACTGACGTGTAACTTCGTTGCACAAAGATGGCTGGCGGGTGTCTGTTTCTCCTACTTTAGTTGGATCGGATTCGACTAAGGCGGTCCTTGAGAAGGTTGAAAAGCAACTTATGTATCACCGTTGTGGTTTATGCGTATGTGAGAATTGTTCTTGCTAGATACCCGTAGCAGCCACATAAAACATGCAACAACAATTAGAGGACGTCTAACTTTTTTTTGCAGGGTATGTTGTGATGTCATATGGCCAATTACATGATGTGATATATGTGATGTATGAGATGATCATGTGTTGTATAGAATATCACGACTTGCATGTCAATGAGTACGGCAACCGGCAGGAGCCATAGGGTTGTCTTTAATTATTGTATGACCTACATGTCAATCATTAAGCGCTATGTAATGATTTACTTTATCGCTAAACATTAGCAATAGTAGTACAAGCATGATGGGCATGACAACCCCGATGCGACATGTTGATGGAGACCATGGTGTCGTGCCGGTGACCATGGAGATCATGCCGGTGCTTTCAAGATGGAGATCAAAAGCACAAGTTTGTGGCCATATCATGTCACTTACGATTTGCATGTGATGTTAATCCTTTTATGGAGCTTGTTTTGCTTAGGACAATGGTAGCATTATAAGGTGATCCCTCACTTAAATTTCAAGATGAATTGTGTTCTCCCCGAGTGTGCACCGTTGCAGAAGTTCGTAGTGTCGAGACACCACGTGATGATCGGGTGTGGTAGAGTCTACGTTCACATACAACGGGTGCAAGCCAGTGTTGCACATGCAGAACATTCAGGTTAAACTTGACGAGCCTAGCATGTACAGACATGGCCTCGGAACACAAGAGACCAAAAGGTCGAACATGAGTCATATAGTAGATATGATCAACATGATGATGTTCACCATTGAAACCACCTCAACTCACGTGATGATCGGACTTGAGTTGGTGGATTTGGATCATGTGACACTCAGATGACCTGAGGGATGTCAATTTGAGTGGGAGCTTTAGTAATTTGATTAACTAAAACTCATTATCTTGAACAATAGTCTAAGTAACCTTTGCATATTTATGTTGTAGATCAATGGCTCGCGCAGTAGCACCCCTGAATTTTAATGCGTTCCTAGAGAAAGCTAAGTTGAAAGATGATGGAAGTAATTTTGTTGACTGGGCCCGTAATCTGAGGATTATCCTCACGACTTCCCAGAAATCATATGTACTTGATGCACCGCTTGGTGACCAACCAGAAGACATGTCATCCGAGACGTTAAGAACGCTTGGGAGGCACGTTTTGGAGATTACTCAATAGGTCAGTGTGCAATACTGTATGGCTTAGAACCGGGAATTCAAAGACGTTTTGAACGTCATGCAGCATATGAGATGTTCTAGGAGTTGAAGTTCATCTTTCAGAAGAATGCCCGAATCGAGAGGTATGAGACCTCTGATAAGTTCTATGCTTGCAATATGAAGGAGAACGGGTCTATTAGTGAACATATACTCGGAATGTCTGGGTATTCAACTCGTCTAGCGGAGTTGGGAATTGCCCTTCTGCCAGAGGCGATCACTGACAGATTTCTTCAATCACTGCCACCTAGTTACAAGAGCTTTGTGATGAACTATAACATGCACGGGATGAACAAGTCAGTCGCCGAGCTATTTGCGATGTGAAAAGTCGCCGAGTCTGAAATCGAGAAAGAACATCAAGTGTTGATGGTCAATAAAACCACTAGTTTCAAGAAGAATGGCAAGGGAAAGGGCAAGGGCAAGAAGGGTAAAACCAAGAACGATGGCAAAGCAGTTGCCACTCCTGTAAAGAAGCCCAAGCATGGACCCAAGCCAGAAACTGAGTGCTTTCATTGCAAGGGAATTGGTCACTGGAAGCGGAACTGCCCTAAGTACCTGGCTGATAAGAAGGCGGCCAATGACAAACAAGGTATATATGATATACATGTTATTGATGTGTACCTTACTAGCTCTCGTTGTAGTGCCTGGGTATTTGATACCGTTTTGGCTGCTCACATTTGTAACTCAAAACAGGAACTACGGAATAGACGAAGGCTAGCAAAGGATGAAGTGACGATGCGCGTGGAAAATGGTCCAAGGTTGATGCGATTGCCGTCGGCATGCTCTCTCTTTGATTACCATCGCGATTAGTGATGAACCTGAATAATTGTTATTTAGTGCCTGCGTTAAGCATGAACACTATATCTGGATCTTGTTTATTGCGAGACGGTTACTCATTTAAATCAGAGAATAAAGGTTGTTCTATTTATATGAGTAATATCTTTTATGGTCATGCACCCAATGTGAGGGGTTTATTCATATTGAATCTTGATAGTGATGACACACATGTTCATAACATTGATGCCAAAAGATGTAGAGTTGATAATGATAGTACCACTTTCTTGTGGCACTACCGTTTAGGTCATATTGGTGTAAAACGCATGAGGAAGCTCCATGTTGATGGAATTTTGGAGTCACTTGACACATGTGAACCATGCCTCATGGGTAAGATAACTAAAACGCCGTTCACTGGAACAATGGAACGGGCAAGTGACTTATTGGAAATCATACACACTGATGTGTGCGGTCCAATGAATGTTGCAGCGCGTGGTGGATATCGTTATTTTCTCACCTTTACTGATGACTTATGTAGATATGGGTATATTTACTTAATGAAACACAAGTCTGAAATGTTTAAAAAGTTCAAACAATTTCAAAGTGAAGTTGAGAATCATCGTAACAAGCAGATTAAATTCCTGCGATCACATCGAGGAGGTGAATATCTGAGTTATGAGTTTGGCAATCACTTAAGACAGTGTGGAATTGTTTCACAGTTGACACCGCCTGGAACACCATAGTGTAATGGTGTGTCCGAACGTCGTAATCGAACCTTATTAGATATGGTGCGTTCTATGATGTCTGCTGCTAATTTGCCACTATCGTTTTGGGGTTATGCATTAGAGACAGCTGCATTCACTTTAAATAGGGCACCATCAAAATCTGTTGAGACGACACCATATGAACTATGGTTTGGGAAGAGGCCAAAGTTGTTGTTTCTTAAAGTTTGGGGATGTGATGCTTATGTCAAAAAGCTTTAGCCTTAAAAGCTAGAATCCAAAGTGGAGAAATGTGTCTTCATAGGATACTCGAAAGAGAAAGTAAGGTATACCTTCTATCTCAGAACCGAAGGCAAAGTGTTTGTCGCCAAGAACGGAACATTTATTGAGAAAGAGTTTCTCTCGAAAGAATTGAGTGGGAGGAAAATAGAGCTTGATGAGGTTATTGAACCTTTACTTCAACCAGAAAGTAGTGCAGCGCAAAAAGATGTTTCTATGGAACTTACGATGGTAAAACAGGAAGTTAACGATGATGATCATGAATCATCGGGTCAAGCTACTATTGAACCTCGTAGGTCGACTAGGGCGCGTACTACTCCTGAGTGGTACGGTAAACCTGTCTTGGAGGTCATGTTGTTGGACAACAATGAACCTACGAGCTATGGAGGAGTGATGATGGGCCTGGATTTCGAGAAATGGTTAGAGGCCATGAAATCTGAGATGGGATCCATGTGTGAAAAAAAAGTATGGACTTTGGAAGTATTACCTAAAGGGAGAAAGGCCATTCAAAATAAATGGATCTTTAAGAAGAAGACATACGCAGACGGTAATATCACCGTCTATAAAGCTCGACTTGTTGCAAAGGGTTTTTCACAAGTTCAAGGAGTTAACTACGATCATACCTTCTCACCCGTAGCGATGCTTAAGTCTGTTAGAATCATGTTGGCAATAGCTACTTATTTCGACTATGAAATTTGGCAGATGGATGTCAAAACAGCATTCCTCAATGGTTTCCTTGAGGAAGAGTTGTATATGATGCAACTAGAAGGTTTTGTCGATCCAGAGAATGCTGACAAAGTTTGCAAACTCCAGTGATCCATTTATGGGCTGGTGCAAGCATCTCAGAGTTGGAATAAGCGTTTTGATGAGGTGATCAAAGCATTTGAGTTTATACAAGTTTATGGAGAAGCTTGTATTTACAAGAAAGTGAGTGGGAGCTCTATAGCCTTTCTAATATTATATGTGGATGACATATTGCTGATTGCAAACAATATAGAAATGCTAGAAAGCATGAAGGAATATTTGAACAAGACTTTTTCAATGAAGGACCTAGGAGAAGCTGCATTCATATAATAGCACTTTCACAGAGCACATACCTTGATAATGTTTTAAAGAACTTCAAAATGGATCAGTCCAAGAAGGGGTTCTTGCCTGTGTTACAAGGTGTGAAGTTGAGTAAGACTCAATGCCTAGTAACTTCAGAAGATAGAGAAAAGATAAGAGTCATCCCCTATGCTTCAGCCATAGGCTCTATCATGTATGCAATGTTGTGCACAAGATCCGATGTCAGCCTTGCCATAAGTATGGCCGGAAGGTTTCAAAGTGATCCTGGAATGGAGCACTGGTCAGCGGTCAAGAATATCCTTAAGTATCTGAAAAGTACTAAGGAAATGTTTCTCGTTTATGGAAGTGATGAAGAGCTCGTCGTAAAGGGTTACGTCGATGCAAGATTTAACACTAATCCATATGACTCTAAGTCACAAGCCGGATACATATTTATTCTCAATGGGGGAGCGGTAAGCTGGTGCAGTTCCAAGCAAAGCGTGATAGCCGATTCTATGTGCGAAGCGGAGTACATCGCAGCCTCGGAGGCAGCGAAGGAAGGTGTCTGGATGAAGCAGTTCATGTCAGATCTTGGAGTAGTGCCCAGTGCACTAAATCCAATGAACCTATTTTGTGACAACACTGGTGCCATTGCGTTGGCCAAGGAACCAAGGTTTCACAAGAGGACCAGACACATAAAGCGACGCGTCAAATCCATCCATGATTACATTGAGGAGAAGGACATAAATATTTGCAAAGTGCACACGGATCTGAATGTTGCAGACCCGTTGACTAAACCTCTTCCAAGGGCTAAACATGATCAACACGAGAACTACATGGGTGTTCGATTCATTACAATGTAAATCACATAGTGATGTGAACTATATTATTGACTCTAGTGCAAGTGGAGACTATTGGAATTATGCCCTAGAGGCAATAACTAAAGTTTTTATTATTATATTTCCTTGTTCATGATAATCTTTTATTATCCATGCTATAATTGTATTGATTGGAAACACATTACATGTGTGGGTAAATAGACAACACTTTGTCCCTAGTATGCCTGTAGTGAACTAGCTCGTTGGTGAAAGATGGTCAAGGTTTCCTAGCCATTGACATGTGATGTCATTTGATAGCGGGACCACATCATTAGAAGAATGATGTAATGGACATGGATCAAGACTGGGATTTGTTACTCCGTGTGACGCAGAGGTATCTCAAGGCCCACTCGGTAATACAACATCACAACAAGCCTTGCAAGCAGTATGACTAAGTGTTAGTCATGGGATCTAGTATTACGGAATGAGTAAAGAGACTTTCCGGTAATGAGGTTGAACTAGGTATGGAGATACCGACGATCGAATCTCAGGCAAGTAACATACCGAAGAACAAAGGGAACATCATACGGGATTAACTGAATCCTTGACATAGAGGTTCGACCGATAAAGATCTTCGTACAATATGTATGAACCAATATGGACATCCAGGTCCTGCTATTGGTTATTGACCATAGAGGTGTCTCGGTCATGTCTACCAAGTTCTCGAACCCGCAGGGTCTGCACACTTAAGATTTGGTGACGTTTCGATACTATAGAGTTATGTATGGTAGTGACCGAAGGTTGTTCGGAGTCCCGGATGAGATCCCGGATGTCATGAGGAGATCCGAAATGGTCCGGAGGTAAATATTGATATATAGGAAGTCCTATTTTGGTCGCCGGAAAGGTTTCAGGCTCATCGGTAGTGTACCGGGAGTACCGATAGTGTACTGGGAGACCATCGGGAGGGGTATTTCGACCCAAGAGGCTAAATGGGCTGTGGAAGGATGAATACCAGCCCTTAGTGGGCTGGTGGAAGTACCACACAAGGCCCATGTGGCTGGGGAGAAAAGCCCAAAAGGAAAAAAGGTGGAAAAAGGCAAAAAGGCTAAGATAAGGAAGGAGTCCTAATCCTACAAGGAGTGGAGGAGGAGGACTCCTCCCTCTTAGTTCGTCCAAAGACTAGGGCTGGATCCTTGAGGTCCAAGCCTCCTCCTCCTATCCTCCTATATATACTAGAGGTTTTTAGGGTTTTGGCACAAGATTTTCAGCCACGTGCTACCCATTCCTCTAGTGCATAGTTTCATGTATTCACGTGCTACATGTATTCACTATGGCTGAAAATCTTGTATTGACACATACCCGTTCCTATTGTATTGACACATAGTGAATACATGAACTCCTCAAAATACGGTCATCGTCGGAAGTATCCCGACTATTGTCACCCTGAGGTTTACGGATCATAACACGTAATAGGTGCATATGACTAGGCAAGATCGGATCAAGAACATAGATATAATGATGATAACATAAATGGTTCAGATCTGAAATCATGGCACTCGGGTCCTAGTGACAAGAATTAAGCATGGCAAAGTCATAGGAACATCAATCTAAGAACATAGTGGATACTAAGGATCAAGCCCTAACAAAACTAAGTCGATTACATAATGAATCTCATCCAACTCCTCACCGACTAGCAAGCCTAAGAAGGGATTACTCACTTTCGATGGGGACCATCATGGAATTGGTAATGAAGGAGGGTTGATGATGACAAAGACCGAAGATTCCCCTCTCTGGAGACCCAAACGGACACCAGATTAGGCCTCCCGATGAAGAAGAGGAGGTGGCGGTGGCTCTGTCTCGTGAAACGCGATAAAACTTTCTCCTTGACTTTTTCTCCAAAAATAGGAATTTATAGGGCCAGAATTAGGGTCAGCGGGGCCACGAGGTGGACACGACCCACTAGGGCGCGGCTGGGGGGGCTACCGCGCCCTCGTGTCTTGTGCCAAGCTAGCCCCCCTCCTCTAGTGGTTTTTGGCCCCAGTATTTTTTATTTTTTGTAAAATAAATCTCCAAAAAGTTTCGTTCGATTCCGAGAAATTTTATTTCTTCAAAGAAACAAGACCATGGTAGTTCTGCTGAAAACAATGTCAGTGCCGGTAAGTTTCATTCAAATCATGCAAATTAGAGTCCAAAACAAGAGCAAAAAGTGTTAGGAAATGTAGATACAGTGAAGACGTATCATGCCCACAACGTCTTGTTCTTCAGAGTTGTGGCCTTTGATGGGACTGAGGGTTTTGGTCAATATGCGTGTGGGGACCCCAACTCATAAGTCGTGATCACCGATTGTACCTACACAGTGATCCCAGAGATTAATCCTCACCGAACACACAGAAACTAAATAACAAGTGTCTTACATCCACTACATACCATTTTACTCGAATATGGCCCTTAGGTCCAAGTCTTCATAGGATTTCAGCGGAAATTTTCAACGATAGCGTGAACCCATACCCCCATACCATCTACCTTAACCCTACAGGTATTCTGACTAGGAAGCGTCCTTGCTCGCATGTCCATCACCAAGGTAATCTTCATCATAACCTGATCTTTCATGCATGGACAATAAAATAACCAATTTCAAGACAATGAGTACTTTGAATGTACTCGCAAACAACCCAAGTTTTGGAACAAGGTACAATAATGCACGATATAACAGTAAGTAGGTGAGTTTTGCAGAAAGCTAGTTTTGAGTGCAATGACATGATAAGTAACTTAAATAAGCATGCATCAACCATAGATATGTGTTAGCAAGAACACGTCACAGTCATCATCATAAGCAGGGGGTTGGACGTCTCATGTTCAACCATCACACCATGTCCTCAGACATGTCTCATGTACCATCTGAACATCTCATGTTCAGTCATCATGCCAAGTCATCCAACTCGACTCAAATATCATCCTTGTACCCCCCACACACACTGAGTTTAGAGATCACTGGAAGTAGCACAAGAGCAATCATCCAAATGTCCTTGACCATGGACACGGCTATTCGAATAGTTTTACACTCTGCAGAGGTTGCACACTTTACCCACAAGACTCGGGGAACTTCCGTGTCATCCACGACTCGCGGTAAATCACATACCAGAGGTAAGCACCCGAACAACGCCTTTCCCCTAGCGATACTAAACAAAGAGTCCACTCGATTGGTACCCAACCCTCACGATGTACATCACACGAGCCTCATTCCAGATTGTACCATCCATGAGGGGACCAACGGCGTGCCCGATGCCTGTAAAGACAATGCATGATCGACCATTCCGGTACGACCCCGTATTAAGAGTGACCACGCCACTCCTGCCACTAGTAATGCGGGCTCTATGCTAGTACCCACCAAGGTAATCAACAAAGCCCCTTCCCATATAGGGGTAGAGTGGTTGTACATGAAAGGTTGGAATACGGTCGCAACTTACACCAATCCATTTTTTGAAATCCACACACACTCACTTTCTCCAGTACACCACTTCTTTATCAAGTGGTAACCCAACTCAACATCATCTCCCTCGGGCATTAGTGGCAGCCGATGGGGTTTTCGAGAAGTCTTTGAAACCATTTTGTTTTCGTCACCATGCATATTCCCATCCCACTTGCGTAGCACTACTATCAACCTAACTACTCCCACATGCACAACCCTCATAAGGAGGTAGGGTCATGCATGATGCAAATATCAATGGTAAGGTATCAGAGGCATCCCACTGAAGCAGGGGGTACCTTATCCACATGATCAATTCATCGGAACAACAAGTGTTATATGACATGCAATAAAAGGGTTTATAGTCATGGTCAAAGGGTTGCTTGCCTGGCTTTGCAAAGTCTTGGAGGTATTCACATGCTTCTCGTCCACTCCGAGCACTCCGTCTACCTCGTCAACTATCACCGGAAACAACCGTAATAAGCAACACAACAAGCAGACAATAAAAGTTCTCTATAAATATGAGTTTTATTTTTTTAGGATTCCTCTCGTCATGATAAAAATAACCAAGGAGGTTTGTCGTGGTTGTGGGTCAAGGGGGAGTTTTGAATGGTGGGAATGATGGAAATGATGATCCTTTAAGATGTCAACAGAAAATGTTTTCATAAAAATGAGTGGAGGCACTCATAAAATAGGGCATGATTTTAGAAACATGAGGGAAGTGGTTTCATTGGATTTGGAGTTGGTATGAATATTCTAGGGATTTGTAAAGTGGGTCACATAAGAAGAAATGGCCCAATAATTGACAGAGCAGAAAAAGTGTAAGGAATAATGCTCACCACTTAGTGCATGAATTTAGACACACTTAGGGACTTGAATTACTCCATTTGGAGCTATAATGGGTGATCTATAGATTTTACCAAGTTGTCCTTAATAGTTCAAATTTGAATTTAAATTTGAACATGACAAAAAGGTGTGGTGGTAAATAATGAAAGCGACACCATTAAATAGGTGGTATTTTTAGGAGAATGTAGGAATTTGAATCATCCAATTTGGAGTTGAAATGAATTTCATATGAATTGATTTATTTCTCTGAAAAAGAAAAAGACAAAAAGAAATTACCCAATGGGCCTAACAAAAGCACTAACCGTAGGTTAGTAACACAGTGCACTGGGCCGACCCAGGTGCTCGGCCACGGACGTGGGGCTAGCGACGTCGAAGGTGTACTCTGCGTACATACGCCTTCTTCGGGATAAGGCGGCTTCTAGTGGATGGCGTTTCCACTAAAACACCGGGCCCGGCCACTCGGTCGCTTATACCTAGGACCCACCGGGCTCTCGCTCTCTCTCTCCTGCCTCCTTCTCCTTCCTCCCGACAGGAGGCAGCAAGGGCGTCGGCCACCGTGGTTCCGACCGCCCCGCAGCACCAGGTGCCCAGATGATGGCCTGGGCGGATGCCCCTCTCCATGCTGAGCTTAGGGGCGTCCGTGGTGGACGCAAGGGGCATCGGAATAGAGGAGGCCGATGAGGAGGACAGACGGTGGCTTCGACCATTTGCCAGGGGAACACGACCGAGATGCGGGGAGGAGGCTTCGGGGTGCCGGGGAGGATGAAGCCGCCATGGGGGTCCCTCTAGAGGGGACAGTTGGGGCGTGGGAGGACCGGCTCACTCGAATTGGAGCAGAGCCGAAGGGAAACAATGTCGGACGCCGGAGAGGGAGAAGGCGGGGGGGGGGGAGATGTAGGTGGTCCGGGAGGTTCATAGGACAAAGGGAGGGCCAAGGGCATCACATGGGCACTCGGGAAGTCCCCAAATAGCCGAGCTCACATCCACCATGTTCCGGGTCCATGGCGGCCTTCAGGCGAGCCCCACAGGGGACAAAAGAGGGTGAGGAAGGAGGGGCCCAACCATTCAACGTGCTGAGGACGTCGAGGAGACTTCGAGGGACACGAACCCGGCGTGCAAGGCTGTCGGGTGCCTCTGATTGGGCAAGCTATAGTGCGTGGATGCACTGTAGCGTGCTCCATAGCATTAGCTCTGCATGCCACGGCATTGTCCGCGGCCCTTTCGCACGCCCTCTTGCGTCTAGGGTATCTAGGGGGATAAACAAGGTCTATGTGGCCTTGGATGATCTGGGGGTTCAATAGATTAGAGAGGGAATGGTGAGATAGGTGAAACCTTGCTGTCCATGGGGTAAACAAGGGTTTTTCCACATCAACCTTTGAGCAAAGGCCATGCAAACTTTACTGGGGGTGCAGGGTAACTACAAGGGGCTATGGTAAAAATTGGGGGTGAAGGAGAACTCATATGGTGCTCCAATCATTGATCACGAAATTGCTGCAGAAGGTGTTTGATGCAAATTTGAGCTAGCAAAGTGATTCTCATCACTTTGAAACTTAACAGGACTTGATAATAGGTATAAGTGAGGTTGATCATAAAATTTGAACTCATTGAAGAAGGTTGCCAATGTTATTTTGGCAAACCCTAGGAATGGGCAGAAACTGATTCCTATAGATCTACTCATGCAATTCTATTCCCCTTGATCCACCACTTTGTGTGGTGGCATTAATTGTGTATTAGAGCATGCCCAAAAAGTTTGGGATCAAATAGAGAAACTTGACAATGCAAACATTCCCAATTTTTGAAATCAGCAGGAAGGGGTTTGGGGTGATTTTGACAAGTGAACCTAGTCTCCTTGATGCACCACTTCGTGTGGATGCATTATTGGAGGATTATATCATGTCCACAAAGTTTGTGCTTAAGGGGATACAGTTGGTAATGTAGAGTTGCTCAAATTATGATCTGGACAAAGAGGGTTTTGGGATATTTTGGTGAATCAAAACAATTGGGATTTATTTGAAACATGGCAAGATGATCACATATATCATACGTGACATCCTAGAATTTTCCTGGATTTATTTGAGAATATTTCTTATAGAAATATTTCAAATCCTTGAAATAGGCAGAACTGGTTTTGAAGGGTTTTGTCCAGTATTTTGAACATGACCATGTATTTAAACTCTTATATATGGATAATATATGTCCACTGAGTTTCCCTAAATTTTCTCAAATATTTTTAAATCATTTAAATATTTTTTCCCTATGAAAAACCATTTCTGCCTTTAAGAAAAGGCCTTTAAATAAAATAATAAAATAATATTTAAATATAGTATTTTGTGGTTTTGGGGAGTTTCATATATAGTGGGTTACAAATAAAGCATTTGGGGAAAAAGGATCCACCCAATTTGGGGACTTGTAGTGCAAATCTCAAATCAAGGGGTTTTGAAAACCTAATTTGAATAAATGCGTTTTAGCAAAAATAATATTTTGTAAAAAATATAATTAAGTCCTATTCACATGGAATAATCATTGGACAAGAGTGGGGATCAAGGGAAAGAGTTTTGAGAGTAGGAGGGATGTTTTATTAATTGTAGAGCACTAGCAAGCAATCAGACAAGCAAGCAAATAACACTCAAGTCAAGCATTCAAATGCACACAAAACGTTTTAATTGGACCTAATTTTTGAGTCATGTTAACTTAGTCATGAGAGGCAAAACACAGGGTGTGACAATTCGGTATATGGTCCTAGGCACATATAGTAAATCCTTCACTAGGAAGATTGTCCTTGGAGATTGGCCTGGCGCCAAAGGCTTCATTAGTACTTGCATAATGTAATTTGGAAGCCTAGGTTCATCATATATGAGTCTTGCTCTTTCTGAGGGAATTCCAACTAGTCCATCCAGAAGCAATTTAGCTGTAGGACCAGTGAAGTGTGCATCCCCTGTCATCCAATCAAGGATCCATGTGTGGACATTAGATGCTTCTCCAGATATGTGCAAGGTTGCATAGAATTGAAGAATTAGCTCTTTATTCCAGTCACAGATGTCAGAACAGAAGGGTAGGAGTCCTGCTTCATGAAGAACATTGAGCACTGAGGTAAAGCAGGGGATAGACTCCATATCCACATGAGGAATTTGGCGATGCTGGAAGACTTTGTTCTTGTCAAATGGTACAACAACATAGAATTCACCTGTCTGGAAGTCTAGAACCTCTTGCGCCTGAGCCTTGCAGACTCATAAGGATTTTCTCCAGTGAAGAAATGATGCTCATTGAAGAAATTTGCCTTATTGAATTTGCGCTGCTTTGAGCCTTTGATGGGCATAAAGGGCTTGTGCCGAAGATTTGGCTTGTAGCATCCCATGATCTCCCTTGACACAATAACTCTTTCTTCAGACAAAGGAATTGGTGTAACAAATTCTTCAACGATAGTCTGAGTGTTGATTTCTTCAGCTGATGCAGCTGGAATATCTTCAGGAATGGACTGAAGTGGAGTGGGACGACCTTCAGACCCTGTCATAATTTCTTCAGTTTGAGAAAGTGACTAAGGATTTTGGGTAAGAGGGGTGGTTATTGGCGTATTGGGGTGAGCGGATTATCAATATTCACCATTCATGAGAGGAGTTGTATTGGCAATGTCCACATCCTCATCAATATCTTCAACTCCAGCCTCTTCAACAATAAACTTAGGATGGGGCGATGATACCAAAGGGGTTGAAGTAATTTCTTCAACCTCTATTTCTTCATCAATCTGCTATGTGAAAGGAGCAAAATGAGTTTCTTCATCATCATTGTCCTCAGGAATGACATCTTCGTCTCCAAAAGGGACAATATGATATGATGGCACAGAAGAAATAGGAGAGCATCAATTGGTTTAGTTGAGGAACTTGACAAAGTTCTCAATTTCTTGGGAGTTGAGTATCCTGAAGTTGATGCTTTCCTTTTCTTTGTGGCTTCATTCTCCGAAACCTTGGTTTTCTTCACTTCTAATGTAGAAGGAAGTGTAAGTTGCTTCACCTTTGTGGATTTTGCGGGTGGAGTAGATGGTGAAGGTGGTACAATTTCTTCAGGCACGACTGATGCAGTCGTCCTTTCAAATTTTTCAGGCATAATCGATGCTTCACCTTGCCGTGGTTATTCTTCATCTGCAACATGAAAAGTTGCCCTGGCAGTTTGTTCAGGCACTTGAAGTTCTTTATCACCCCTTGCAGATTCATCAGGCGCTGGTATTTCTTCATCAGCTCTGGCAGTTTCATCAGCTGGCTGAGCAGAAGAGCTAGCCTGAGAGATTTGTGGTTGTGATGGAACTGCAACCATTGTGTTGTGTTCAGTGATGACTTTATTCGCCAATTTACGAACTTGGCCTTGGCACCATGCCAATCAACATGAGATCTATCATATTCATCACTAAGGCTTTAAATTTTAGCCGAGTGGTCACAAGCTAGTCTGGAGTAATTTTCAGAACATTGTTCTTCAAAAATCTCTCCTTCTTGTACTGATCCTTATAGGACCTTCTGGCCTTCTCATATTTCCATTTTTCTTCAGCAATAAATGCTACGATGACATATCTTGGACCAGGTGGTAGCTTCAAGTCATCAATGGGAGTATGAGGATCGTTGTACTAGATATCAATAAAGTCCAGCATGGTTCTTAGGTCTTGCATAATAGGAATTTGAGTTCCCTTTACGTGTGACACTCTCTCTTGTTGGTTTTTGATGATTGCAGCATTTTCATCATCATCGGCTTCATCATCTTCAGATTTCGAGGGAACTTGAAATATCACTTTCATCAGATGAGGACATGGTGTGGGACTGCTTGAGGAATGCGCTTGGACCGAGGAAGTTGCAATTCCCCCTATAGCAATTGAAAATCCAGCAGTCCGCTGACACGTTGAAAGATGCACATGTGTTAAGGACTTTGATGTACCAGTTGAGGATTGTGCAGCCACAGAGGGCATTGCTTCAGCCCTTTAGGAAGTTGCTTGTGGAATTATCACATCCCTAGTTTAAAATTGCTCTATGATAGGCTAGAGTATTGTATCATGATTAAATTTTGCATCAAGATGAAATGCGCATTAACAAAAACCGGAGCACCCCACCTGAAACAACTAATTCAATTTAATGTGATTTTCAACAAATCCAAAAATGCCCATAAAAATGCCCACCACGTCTCATAAATGTTAGCAACAACATATCAGGGGACATTTAAATTTTCACAACAATCATAGCATTTAAAAATAATGTTTAATGCTACTGAAAATGACAAAGAAAGCACTAAAAATATTATAGTCTTCCAAAAATGCTAAAACTTTTTCTGGAGGTTTGAAATATTCAAACTAAGCTCCATAAATTATTCTTGTAATTTTGAGCTAAGCATTTTGAGCCCAAATGAAATAAAATAAAGGACAAAAAAATATAAGAAGAAATAAAAGAAAACAGAAAACCACCTGGCGTACCTGAGGCCTAGCCAGGCTGGCCCATCTGGCCTAGCCAACATAGTCGTCCTCATGGCACGAGTTGGCCGAGCGCGTGGCCGACGCGTGCGCATGGCCGAGCTGCCACGTAGTTCCTCACCTAGTTGCATCGCAAAGCCAGCAAGGCGTTGGGGATAAGCATCCCGTGATCGCCTGGATCGCCCCTCCTCCATTAACTCTTTTCCCTCTCCTCTCGTAGCTCTTCTCCGCCATGTCCGCAAGGTCATCGTCATAGCACCGTCGCTCCAGCTCCTCCCCCTTGCCCCTGAATAGCCCCTGAGCTCCGCCTCGATGCCCCGATTCTCTCCACGAAGCCAAGCCCCACCGGAAGCCTCGATGCGACACTCTCGTGCTCGTCTTCAACCTTCGGACCCCGACGATCGCCACCGCCGTTTGTGATCACCAGGCCATCACCGAGGCCCGCTTTCAACGGCTACAACCTCGCAGTGAGCTGGCGATCCGATTCCCCCTTTCCTTCCCGTCGATTGCTAGTCGTAGTATCGGATTCCATCGAGGCCGATTAGTTCCGCCGCACGAGCTCGACGCCGGCGATGCTTCGGTGTCTAGGTGGTCCTTCTGAGGCGATGAACAAGTTCATAGGGTCATGTAGATGTTGTAGGAGTCAAAGCCCAGCTCGTTTGAGCATTGGTTCGTCAACTTCGAGCTCGGACGAACTCTAGCAGCCGCCAAGCTCATCGCCGGCGCCACGCTGGTCCATCCCAGCCCCTGGGATACCTCCCGCTAGATGTGCACGACTAGCTGACTTGCTGACGTCATGCTGATGCAGTAAAGAATTTCTGATTTAATTTAATTCCAGAAAATTCTAAAATCTTAGAAAAAACATAGAAATTAATCTATAACTCACATTAAAGTAATTTATATATGAAAATTTATCAGAAAAATCTAATGAATCCAACGATGATATTATAATGCATGCTAGAGCAACCTCAATAGGACAAAATTGACATTTTCCAATAGAACAATGTATGGAATATCATATGGAGAACGATTTTGACCCTATATTCAAATCTACTCCCTTTAACTCTAATGATAGATGAATTAGCTCATCCAATCATGTTGCCATGTCATGATCATGCATCATATTGCCGCACTTGCCGTGTATTGATTGTTACTTTATCTGTATCGCGGTAGGTCCTACTCCCGAGGATACACGTGAGTATCCCACTGAAGGAGAGTACCTCTCTGCCAACCAGCAAGGCAATCAACCTTGTTGATCATTATGATAACATCCTACTCTCTTGCTCCTGCTCTTGTTTATTGCATTAGGACAAATGCTTTAACTATCTATCTGTTGCGGTAGCTGAACCCATTCCTTTGCATGACCTGTCATTGTCACAGTAAATAGCTAAACCATGCAACCTAGCATACCTATTAGATGCTTGAGCCTTCATGTGATTTACCTGTTGTGTTTGCTTTGCTTGCTATGCTTAGAGTTGTGTCAGGTCTGATTCATCTCGGTGATGAACCGGAGTGAAATAGTGTTGTCCTGATGTGATGAGCTCAATTATGCACCAAATTTGGCAAAGGTAGCGATGAGAGGCTATGTAGGAGTACATAGCAAATTGTCTCATTGGGACCGTTCTTAGGAACCAAGTTCCGTGTTTGTGATCCAAGACTATTTACTACCACACGTTGGGATACTTAATTGACCCTCTTGAATTATCAACCACCTAGTCCTTGGTCCAGGAGTTTCAAGTAGTTTCTGGTGTTTATAGCTGTGTTGGAGGCCTTGCGTAGTGTTGTCCCTAGGGGTGGGCTACGACACGGTAGGCAATGGCATGATGTACCAAGGGTCACCTAAATGGTGGGCTTGGGAATCCAACGCACATCATTTGGGGCCGTAGCGGAAACTTTGGCCAGACTTCCATGCGGGTTCAGTATCAACTAGGCGATAGCCTGGACTAGAGATCTTGTATGATTGACGGTCGTGGATGACTCCCTCGCTAGGCTTTTGCTTGAAGGTTGCTGAGGTGCCCTTTTAAGTGCACATAGCGATAAGTGGCGAGAGCGTGTGTGATGGAGTACACCCCTGTAGGGTAATGAATCTGTTCAAATAGTCGCGTCCTCGGGTATGGACTACTTGGAGATCTTATGATGTTCATAGATAACTTGATGGTTACTCATAAAAGTATCGAGACAAGTGTGAGTACCATGGATGGTACTCTTATAGGTGACGTGAGTGAATCCATGGTGGTGTATTGATGTGATGTTAGTGGACTCGTGTGCGATATCTAAAACTTGAACAAAGAACTAATACTCATAGTACAGGTTAGCCAAGAGTCAAAGTTGGCATTGCTGCATAAACCCCACTACTCCCCTTGTTGATACATGAGCATGAATATACTAGGTCTACTTTAAAGACTTGCTGGGTATGTTTTTACTCATGTGTGCTTAATAAATGTTGCAGATGACACCCAAGACCCATCTGGTGGGTTCTATCTAGACGTCGAGGATGCCGAGTAGCTGGTACCTCAGCTACGATCTGATGCCCTCGGTTGGGTTGTAGATAGTCACGCTTTATGCCTTTTACCTTTCATCTATTTGTACTCAGACAGCTTTAAGATTCCGCTTGGTTTGTATGCACTTGTTTGTATGACTTGAGCGTCGGGTCATGTGACCCCTACCTGTATGAACATATTATGCAAGGCTCTTCCGAGCCTTCTAAATAAACGTTGTGTTGTTGTATGGTTATGTTTTGATGCCATAGTTGTATCTATGCATATCTGGCATGTCGTGCATACGTGTGACGTGCAACCGTATGTATGGGATTCGACACATAGTTGTTTGCCTTGAGTAGTACTATTTACGAGGAAATGCCTCTTTGTGCTTCCATCGAACCTTGGTAGCTAGCTACTACTCCAGACACGTTGATTGACCGGCATGTATCCTTGTTTGCTGCTGTGTCAATCCCTTCGGGGAAATGTCTCGCAGTGTAATGGAGTCCCTGTAGCCTTCTATGACTCGTCTACGTGCAGTGATGACATTTATGTCCCACAGTGTAATGGAGTCCTTGTTGCTTTCTATGACTCATCTACACATGCTTGAGGCTGACACCTGCATTGCTGGGTTATGTATGCATGTCCCTTTACGGATGTGCCACTTGGGGTCTACGACTAGTCATGTCGACCCCGGATTCTTTGTCATTTTAATGCTAACAACATATTCGCATACATGAGCCAAAAGACGCAAATGGTCCCAGCCCAGGTAAGGTGGCAGCCATGGAGATAACCGTGTGTGAGGCCGCAAAGTGATGTGATGTGTTATAGGCTGGATTCTCATGGCTTAGGATCGGGGTCCTGACAGTGTTGGTATCAGAGCCTGACTGATTGTAGGATTACCAAGCCAAACTAGTTGAAGTTGAGTCTACAAATGCTTTAGTTATGTAAGGGAATTTATTGTGGAAGGGAATGTAAGGCTCTTTTTACTCCTCTTCCCGAGTCATTCTGTTCTGCATCACCCTCTTCTTTCTATGGGGTTAAGACCTAGCCTTCTTATCTATCTCTCAAGATGACGAGTTACTAACCATGGACTAGTAGCTAGATTGCTTGGGAGTGAACTCCGGTATTCAAGTCTTGTTGGTGTGATAATCAGTTGGATTAGAAACTTGAAGCTCGAAAGTTGAGTGGTTATGCTATCCAATCTTTTGCAGGTTGTCTCAAAATCTTTTTTGAGCAATTACAGTCGTCATGCTGTCCAATATTTGCTAGGGTCCCTAATGCTTGTGCATTATCCTGTGTTTCATATGCCCCCTCGTCCTTCTCGTCAGGTGGTTCATCTGACCAGGTGCATTGATGTGCTGGGTCAGACAACCATGTTAGTCAGAGTTATGATGGAGACCGGTTGCCATTGGTACCCGGAGTATACAGTGGAGAAACAGTTTCATGACTTCAACCAGACCTAGTATCTGTGTACTGTTAGGATTTATCCATTATATCCTGGAGCTGCAGAGCTGCTTCATTGGACTTATGGATTAAGTGTGACCATAGATATGGTAGTTCAGGAGGCCGCCTACATGATGTTGACCATCATGAGATCTCATCATGGACTGCTACAGAACACTGATTTCTGTTATGTCCTGGAGCTGCAGAGCTGCTTCATTGGACTTATGGATTAAGTGTGACCATAGATATGGTAGTTCAGGAGGCCGCCTACATGATGTTGACCATCATGAGATCTCACCATGGACTGCTACAGAACACTGATTTCTGTTATGTCCCAGCGACATTGGGAGGAGAGGATGGATATCTTTGTGCAGCCTACTATGATCACTCTGATGAGGATCCTAGGCTTCAGGTGACTGCTCAGTTGTTGGAGAACAGGGATCGCGATGCACGTGCTCTTCGCATGGAGCTTTATGCTACATGTGCATGTCTTTAGACAGCCTTAACGCAACTAGCACCTGCTGTGCAGATAGGCTATGGAGATTTTGAGATGCTAAACCCATCACAGACTCATCTGCCAACTCGCGTAGATTGTCCTGATGTTGGAGGCATCACTCCTCTTCGAGGACCACTGTTGCCGCCTGCTAGGGGACCTAGGCCACATCCGTGTCCTTACGGTTCCCATGGATCTCAGGCTTGAGTGTTTTCAGACCCTCAGATTCAGCTCCCAGGTCACGGGGTAACCTATATGAGATGTTCTATGGAGACCCTTGGTTATGTTGTGATGCCATAGTTGTATCTATGCATATCAGGCATGTCGTGCGTACGTGTGATGTGCAACGGTATGTATGGGATTCGACACCTAGTTGTGTGCCTTTAGTAGTACTATTTATGAGGAAATGCCTCTTTGTGCCTCCACCGAGCCTTGGTAGCTTACTACTGCTCCGGACACATTGATTGACTGGCATGTATCCTTCTTTGCGGTTATGTTTGTCCCTTTGGGGAAATTTCTCGCGGTGAAATGGAGTCCTTGTAGCCTGCTACGATTCGTTTACGTGCAGTGATGAGATTTATGTCCCACGGCATAATGGACTCCTTGTAGCTTGCTAAGACTCGTCTACACACACTAGAGGTCGACACCTGCATTGCTAGGTTACGTATGCCTGTCCCTGTATAGATGTGCCACTTCGGTTCTACAACTAGTCATGTTGACCCAGGTTCTTTGTCATTTGAATGCTAGCGATATATTCACATACGTGAGCCAAAAGAAAAAAATGGTGTAGGATCGAAAGTAGGTCCAGAGGGGGTGATTAAACTACTTGACCAAATAAAAATCTATTTTTCCCAATTTCAAATGTTGGCAGATTTTAGCATCATAGCAAGTCAAGCACACCCTACGCATGCATGTCTATGAGTATATCAGCGGAAAGTAAAGACAAGCATGAGTAGTAAAGGAAGGGTAGAAAGATCAAAAAAATTTGGAGACACGATGATTTTTCCCGTGGTTCCGATAGGTGGTGCTATCCTATGTCCATGTTTATGGAGTCTTCAACCCACGGAGGGTAACAGTCGCAAGAGTCCATGGAGGGCTCTACCCACGAAGGGTTCCACAAAGAAGCAACCTCGACTATACCATGATGGCCTATGTCCATGGAGGACTAGCCTAACTCGGGTAGATCTTCATGAAGTAGGCAATCTCCTTGCCCTTACAAACTTCTTGGTTCACTCCACAGCACGAAGTAGGAGGCTCTCAAGCGACACCTAACCAATCTAGTAGGCACCACCCTCCAAAAGGTAATCGGCTCGATAATGTCGATGAACTCCTTGCTCTTGTGCCTCAAGATGATAGACTCCTCAACACACAATCACTCTCTCTCATATTTGGCTATGGTGGAAGAGAATGATTGGGTGGAAAGCAACTTGGGGAGGCTAGAGATCAAGATTCATACGGTTGGCATGGCATTATCTCAACACATGAGTAGGTGGCTCTCTCTCAAAAAATCAGTTGGTATGGGTGGGGATCTATTCTGAGTAATTCTCATGCGAGTGAGTGGTGGTGGAGGGGTATATATAGGCATCTTGAAAAATCCAACCGTTACACCTTAAGTGACCAACTCGGTGACCCCGATGTGTGAATATCGCTGGTACTGAGTTGCTCCAATGTAGCAACTTTTGAATCTCACTGAGACCGACATATAAAATTCGGTTGCACCATTTTGGTGACCAACAGTCAGCTTACGCAACTTTGGTGATGCCGATCCAACAAACTCGGTGGGAACGATTTTGTTAATTGGGGTAACAGAAAGTTGGCAACCCAAACTCAGTTGCATCGAATGGTTAGGGTTTTGCTTGGATCTGTCTGAGTCTAGGAATCGGTGGCACCGAGTGGGAGTTGTTGGTTGCACAAATTTTGAGTGTTTGGCTTTGGACAGACTTTTGTGGAAGAGCTTGTGGGTGTTTTTGGTGATTATCACTTGTGTATGTATGAGCATTTTGTTCACCAACAGTGCCTTACCCCCTTTTAATAGTATTGGCTTTCCTATGGACTCAAAGTGATCTCTCACAAAGTAAAAGGTAGAGTCCTCTTATTTTAAGCTTTGCCAATCTATTTCCTTGCATCTTGGGGTTATCCATAATCCTTTTTCCATCCCTGTCATTGAACTTTCCTGAAATATGCTTAGTGGACACATTAGTTCAATGACATATATGTTGTTATTAATTACCAAAACCAGCAAGGAAGCAAATGTGCTTTCAGTGTCTCCCTTTTTGGTAATTGATGACAACATATATATCAAAGCGTTGACATACGATATAATCAATGAATATAATCATGGCTTTGAGAAGTATGTGATAAGAAAGAGCTTCCCCTAAATTTGTGCATTATTTTTGAATTTGCGTTTGAATGCAAATGCACAATCGATTAGGTAGATGGGGCACTTCTTCCATGTCACATACATCTTGGTGGTGTGCAAGAATAATAAGAGTGAATATTATAGCACAACACAATCAAGCAAAGTGAATGATCATCTCATAAACATCAAAAGGATAGGAAATAGTAGCAACACACATTAAGCGTATGATCAAACACGGACAAAAGTTTAACAAAAGCAAGCAAAAGACCAAATGTTTTTTAAATGGCAATAAAAACCAATGCTCTCTCACACGAAGCCTAAAGATCTATAAAACTTCTCCCCCTTTTGCAACAAGTTAACAAAAAGTTGAAAGAGATATAGCTAATCGTTCTTCTGGGGATGATCTCCTCCAGTGGTCGATGTCGAAGTTGAGAGAAATACGTCGGTGAAGACTTCTGCAGACTTCATGGACGGAGTTGTAGTAGCAACTGGAGGTACTGGAGGCGCTGATAGAGCTGAAGCGATTGTAGTCGGTGCTGATGAAGAAGGCCTTAACTTAGGAGCAAGCACTGTGGCTGATCTGGCCTGAGTAGTGAACTTAGTAGATGGCCTGAGAGGAGAGTCATCCTCGTCATCTGAAGTGTCCTCATATATGGAGTGTGGGATAGGCACAGAATCTACTTCCTTCTTGAGCTTGTTCACGGTCTTGGTCAGCCCATCCACCTTGTCATTGAGGGTCTTCATCCTATTATCAATGATCCTCACAAGACTACGCTGGTTCTCCAGTATCTCCTTGATGTCCTTCTACATACCCTGAATGGTAGAGATCAAGAGATCCATTTGCTCGTTCCTGGATCTAGGGACTTGAGCACTAGTGGCTCTAGCTGCCTCTGCCTCTGCTTGTGCTTGAGCTGCAGCTGATGTGGGATGATCTGGGTCCATCTCCATAACATTGTCCTCAAAATCTGGCTGTAGGGGCAAATGGGGTCTGTCCACAGGAAGTATGTGCTTCTCCAGCTTAGAGTTGATGAGCATGTGAATGTAGGGTGCATAGCAACAAGAATGCTTCTGATCAGTAGCAACCCTCTTCACAGTCTCCACAATAAGATCCATCACTCTAAATCTCTGGTGCTGGTTAATATGAAGTAGCAAGTTGATGGAGTAGACTTAGATCATCTTCTCGTCGCCTGACTTGGGCATCAAAGTATGCCACAAGATGGTGTTGATGGTGCGGAGACCTGCCTGGAGATGATAGATAGATCCTAGCTTACGAGACTAAAGATGTGCAGTAGGGATAGCATTGTATATGTCCTTCATGGCATTGTGGCTAGCCTTGGACTCTGAGTACACATAGACATCTCCATCATGTACCTCTGAGACTCCTAAGATGGCGGCCCACTCATCAACTATAGACTCATATCTTGCTCCTTCATTCATCCATACAATCCTACCATCTCCATAGAAGTGAGCAGTGGAGTAGAATTGCATGATCATCTAATCGTTCCATGAAGTCAATTCTTTGCCAACGAACTCATCTAGGCCAACACAGTGGAAATTGTCTTGTATATTTGGGAAATAGTCTTGATTTGCCTTGATATACTTCCAGTCAACATACCTCATGTCACTCATAGCTGGACTCTTGTCAAGCAGCACAGTCTCATAGAAATCATGGTGCTCCTTGTTGTAGAACCTATAGTCCACAGATGTTCTCCTCCTCTGAGAGTAAGGATCAATGGATCTCCACTCTCTCAAACATGCATCTAGCTTCTTCTTCATTTCTTCAGCAAGTAGATGGCTGGCATTGTGATCTGGAAGGTGTGGTCTGAGCTTCATCAATGCAGACATGGCATCCTCATCCATATCTCTAGAGGTAGATCCCTTGTTCTTCTCATAAGCTAGGATGTCCCTAGTGGTTCTCTTGGGATTCTCAGCAGCAGCCTTCTTGGATACAGACTTGGTGCTCTTGGATGGAGCTTTCTTTGGCATAGCATCTGCCAAAAGCTTATTTTGCTTCTTCTTGGGAGGAGCCTTAGGAGGTGGATCTTCCTCCTCATCCTCAGCACCAACACCAGCAGTCTCCTCTGGGTTCTCATACATGGAGGTAGCCCTGCCAGTCACATAGACAATCCTCTTTCTGGCTTTCTTCTCTCCTGTGTTCTTAGGCATAGATCTCCTGGGAGGCTCAATAGTCATAGTACCTCCAGAGCTCTCAGGTGCTCCAATAGTCTCTGGAAGGGCCTACTCTTTCCCCACAGGCTTCTTAGGAGCCTTCTTGATAGATTTGTCTTGCTTGGTATTGGGAGGCACTTCCTTGGGAATGAAGTCCTCATCCTCCTCATCAAACTTCACCTTCCTCCTTGTACTGTTAGCAGCTCTGGGCAGATCAGGTGATCTGGGTATACCAACAACTGAAGATGATGAGCCACTGTTTGGACTAGTGCTAGAGCTCATGTCAACATTTTTCTCCTGCAAATTCCGACTATCCTCTAAACCTGACATCTCTGACCCTGTGAATAGAGTGTAGAAGAGTAGAAGAGGATAATTCGTCACAAAATGCAGACATTTTGAAAGATTGGACAGAAAACCTGAAATGTAGTTCTCATCAAAAAGGTATTTTGGTGCCAATGATACAAAACTTTCGGTGCTGCCAAGACTTACAATATTCTTAACAAAAACTTGGCAGAAGTTTTGGTCGAACCGAAAACTACCACTCGGTTTCAACGGGTACAGTCCTTGATAGCACAAAACTAAAATCGGTGGAACCGATTTTTCTGACTCGGTGTCACCGAGATTCGGTTATGCGGGCAACTAAACCTAGAAATTTTTCGTTCACTACTCTAATGAGCTTTCCAGTGGATAGAGAGCTTTGTAAACGGTGGATTATCGATGGAATAAACTTCAATGCATAAGAATCGGACGGGGAGCGCAATAAGGATCGGATCCATACCCTAGATTGGCGACGGATCCGCTACGTCGGTGACGGGGGTGATGATTCTGTCGACGGCGGCGATTCCCAATGGCGAAGACGCATGGGGAAGCAAAGGCGATGACCGGGGGTCTTGATTAGGTGGCCTAGGGTTGTGGAGGCGTGATGATTGAAGTGAAATTTTAGAGGTTCGGTCCACCTCATTATATACCCACGGCTGTTGGTGACACCAATTCTAAATTTTTGGTGTCATCGAGCTCCTCAACTGTCAGTTGACAGGGAAACTCGGTGTAACCGAGAATATGGAATCAGTGGTACCAAGATTGAAAACCAGATCAACCCTAGGCATTCGGTGAGACCGAGAATTTTGAGTTGGTTCCATCGAGATGCACTTGGGAGGTTTTAATGGTTAGTCCTTTGTCGATACAGATCTCTGAGTGCTCCTCACACAGAGAGATCGAAAAGTACTTGTTCAAATTATGTGATGTAGCATGAATAGAATATGTGTTGAGAAATCATAGATAGCTAGAAGAGTGGTCCTAGGCATTCTTGTTCATCCAATTGGCAAAAGAAAAATCAACAGCCAAATAGCAATAACTGGACGTCCTCAAATGGATAAATAAATGCAGACCAACATGCTCAGATAATAAGATGTCAAATTAAATCATGACAAAGATGCGCACACATACTAGTATCTATCAATCACTTTTGGCGATGACTGAGTCATCTATACATGTGTATATTGACTTAGGAGACAAGTAAGAATACTTAATCATAGGTCATACTCATCATTTAAGCACAAGTGATGTTACCACTTTTACATGAAGGATTAATGTTGTCACATATAATGAGATGATTTGACTCAAGTCTTAGAGTAAAGCTCCCCCTTGATGTGACATCCCCCCATAGGAGGGATAAACTAACCTTGGGTTTTGTCAATGAAGACTTCATGTAGGTTAAGTACTGGTGGATGCTCAATGTTAATGAAGATCACCAAGAGTTGGGAGCATCCTTGTTGTTTCCTTACTCTTCTCACCTACATGGGTTAGTCCCAACACACAAGAGACAAAAAAAGGATATCTATGGACATGAACTACAAAGCATATGTGATGATGTCCATTGGTTTGTTGTTTACCTTGTCCCTTTCTTACCTTTGAGGGAATGTGTGACGCCTTGAAATATTGCACGATGTTGACGTTGGTTGCAACTAGTTCGTGCCAATAATGAATATGAGTGAATTTCATTGGCAGAGTCACCCCTCAAGAACTACTCCAGTTCTTCTTCTTGGGGACCCACGTCAAGTTGATGGGGATCCTTGGTGTTGAAGTAGCACTTGTAGAAGTTGATCTTGTAGTAGCCTTAGGAACCCACTTCACCATATCTCGGGATTCATCTTCATATGAGTCAATGTCCTCTTGAAGCTTGTGCTTGCCCTTGAGCTTGGGGTCTTGTGGTGGAAGGTCATCTTGAGATTTTGTTCCCTTGGGGAGAGTATTCTCATACTTCTCCTTTTGAGGAAAAAACTTGGGCTTGGGATATTGACCTTCTTCCCATTTAACTCCATTAGCGTTGAAGTAGCCAATGCCATGGTTCATCCGGTATCCTCCGTGCTTGCATACAATTTCCTCAAATTACTTACATCTAGAAGACTCCTGTGGATAGCTTTCTCTATAATCCCTTTTAAAGTTAATTTTCTTGCTCAAGTATAACTTGGCTAAGATAAGTGTTAGTAGGATCAATAAAACTAATAGAAGCAATGTCATTGGATTTATCATTTTTATTGCTACTAGTTGAAGAACCTTTCTTGCCTTTGTTACTAGTTTGCTTAGCCTTAAGTTGTGGAGTGAATGTAGACAAGATAAGTCGTTTGGCTAGATAATAGGAAGTCTTGTTTTGAAGATCGTCATTGATAGATTTAAGTAAATCATGTTCTTGCTCTAAATTGAGTGTCTCGAAGCGGAGCTTCTCATGTGTCCTTTCAAGCTCTCTATGATCTTGTAGAGTAGACTCATGAGATAACTTAAGAGTGTTTAGTTATTGAGTTAGTCATTCTATTTCCAACTTATCATCATCACATGACTTATCTTGACTAGAGAGATTACTAGCAAGTTCATCTTGACTAATATTACTAGATTTGTCAAATAGGAAGTCATCCTCAATTAGCAAGTCATCCTCATCACTATTGAAATAGAGATACTCGGGGTGTGATACCTTGGGGCCTTTAGCCACGAGGCAACATCCACTCCCTTCATTTGCTGAATCAAATATGTCGTAGGAGTCAGTTGTCACTAGTGCAAGTCTGACAACACCTTCATCTTGACTATAGTCAGAGTTGGAGTGATAGATTCTCTCGGAGTGGTTGTCGGAATCGGATCCGGAAACCCATTCACCAACGTGAGCTTGATGTCTTCTTCTTGAGTAGCTCTTGGTGTACTTGTCCTTCTTCTCCGAGTCCCTACTTCTCCTTGAGGCTCTTTGTTCATAACGATCATCTCTACTCCTTCTCTCTCTTCAAGTTGACTCGTCTCTTGAGCTTCATCTTCTTGGTGACTTTTCTTTCCTTTTGTAGGGAGTCGTGCACTCATTTGAGTAGTGTTCGGGCTTCCCACAATTGTAGCAGTTTCGGTCACGACTTGACGACCGCTTCTCTTCATATCTTGAGTTGGAGCTTCAATCTTTGCCTCTATTCTTGTAGGACTTGTTGAATTTCTTGACCATGAGGCTTATCTCTTCATTTCTGACAAGGTTGTCGCTTGAAGTTGTGGGAGCATCACTTGTGGATTTGAACGCACCACTAGACTTCTGGTGAAGCTCTTCCTTGTCCTTGAGTGTCATTTCATGAGCAACAATCCTTCCAATCACTTCCGTAGGCTTGAGATTTTTGTAGCTGGACATCATTTGGATCAATGTGCATACAGTGTCATATCGATCATCCAAAACTCGAAGTATCATCATTGGTGATGAGAGCTAGCCTAGAGTACATCTCAGCAACTCCTTCACCATCCTTCATGTTGAACTTGTCAAGCTAACTTTGAAGAACATCCAGCTTGGATTCTCTCATAGATTCGGTAACTCCATGCATATCAACCAAAGTATCCCAAATCTCTTTTGCATTCCCAAGAAAGCTCGTTTTGTTGAAATCTTTGGGTCATAGGCAGTTGAAGAGAATGTCACAGGCTTGAGCAATGTATTGCAACATCTTCAATTCATCTGCAGTCACTTCGTGATACGGTTCCCTTCCATCCGCAAAGAATTCACCTTTCAATCCAACACAAACAACAACCCAAATGGCGGGGTTATGACCAAGAATATGCATTTTCATTTTGTGCTTCCAAGTAGCAAAATTAGTGCCATCAAAGTATGAACCTCTATGATGATAATATCCCTCACTAGACACCATACTTTCCTAGGTTGTGAAACCAATGCAATGGAGACCAATGCTTTGATAACACTTGTAGGATCAAAAGTAGGTGTAAAGGGGGTGATTAGACTTCCCAATTTTAAAGGTTGGTAGATTTTAGCATTCATAGCAAGTCAAGCACACCCTACACATGCATGTCTATGAGTATAGTAGCGCAAAGTAAAGACAAGCATGAGTAGTAAAGGAAGGGTAGAAAGATCAAATGAAATTTGGAGACATGATGATTTTCCTTTGGTTTCGATAGGTGGTGCTATCGTACGTCCATGTTTATGGGGTCTTCAACCCACGGAGGGTAATGATCGCGAGAGTCCACAGAGGGCTCTACCCATGGAGGGTTCCACGAATAAGCAACCTCGACTATACCATGATGGCCTACTTCCATGGAGGACTAGCGTAACTCGGGTAGATCTTCATGAAGTAGGCGATCTCCTTGTCCTTACAAACTCCTTGGTTCACTCCACAACACGAAGTAGGAGGCTCCCAAGCGACACCTAACCAATCTAGGAAGCACCACCCACCAAAAGGTAATTTTCTCGATAATGTCGATGAACTCCTTGCTCTTGTGCTTCAAGATGATAGACTCCTCAACCACAATCACACTCTCACATATTTGGCTATGGTAGAAGAGATTGGTTGGGTGGAAAGCACCTAGGGTAGGCTAGAGATCAAGATTCATATGGTTGGAATGGAATGGCATTATCTCAACACATGAGTAGGTGGCTCTCTCTCAGAAAATCAGTTGGTATGAGTGGGGATCTATGCTGAGTACTTATTTTGTGAGTGAGTGGTGGTGGAGGGGTATATATAGTCATCTTCAAAAATCCAACCGTTACACCTGAAGTGACTAACTCGATGACACCGATGTGTGAATCTCGGTGGTACCGAGTTGCTCCAAAGGTAGAAACTTTTGAATCTCGGTGAGACCGAGACATAAAACTTGGTTGCACCATTTAGGTGACCAACAGTCAGATTGTGCAACTGTGGTGACGCTGATCCAACAAACTCGGTGGGAACGATTTTGTGAATTGGGGTAACAGAAAGTTGGCAACCCAAACTCAGTTGCACGGAATGGTTAGGGTTTGGCTTGGGTCTGTCTGAGTCTGGGAATTAGTGGCACCGAGTGAAAGTTGTTGGCTGCACCAATTTTGAGTGTTTGGCTTTGGACATACTTTTGTGGAAGAGCTTGTGGGTGTTTTTGGTGACTATCCCTTGTGCACGTATGAGCATTTTGTTCACCAACACTACCTTACCCCCCTTTTAATAGTATTGGCTTTCCTATGGACTCAAAGTGATCTCTCACAAAGTAAAATGTAGAGGTCTCTTGCTTGAAGCTTTTCCAATCTATTTCCTTGCATCTTGGTGTTATCCACAATCCTTTTGCCATCCCTATCATTGAACTTTACTGAAATATGCTTAGTGGAAACATTAGTTCAATGACATATATGTTGTTATTAATTACCAAAACCACCAAGGGAGCAAATGTGCTTTCAAACGGTCCTGACCCAGATAAGGTGACAGCCATGGAGATAACTGTGTGTGAGGCACCAAAGTGATCTGATGTGTTACAGGCCGGATTCTTATGGCTTAGGATCGGGGTCCTGACAGGAATTTGCTATGAGGACATTGCAGTTAAGGAATTGGCTGTGAGAGCATTGAGATTGAAGACTTAGGTTCTTATTGCTGATTTCTTCTTCATAGCCTTCTTTAGAGCAATTCCACTTGTAGAGGCCTCAGCATTAGCAATCGCTGCTGCAGCAAGCAGAGTCTTCATTGAGTTTCCTCACTGTCTCTTTAATAGTCTTTGCAAGTTTGGCTTGATGCTTTGCCCATTCCTTGGGAAAGTCCTCACCACTTTTGATGCTAGTGTGATTTGCTACATGGCCCGCAGCCAGAGGAGGTGTTGGGCATGGAGGATTTACAGAAAATTTCTTCGTGTACTTTGGAGTTACATAGCGATATTCCTTCCATTCCTGTGCCCATCTCATCTCAATTCTTTGTATGCGAATTTTACGCTGCTTCTGTGTTTCTTTGCCATGAGTGGCTTCATCTTGCGGGAAATATTTGTCATATATGGCCTCAAGTATTTCAAACGTAGTTTAAACTTCTAGCTTCCTTCCTCCTTTCTGATGTCTTTTCCCATCATCCATTTTCTTTGGTTGAGGATTTTGAAATTTTGAAGATTCTGAAGATGTATGCAAATTTTCTTCGAGGAACGCTGCAAATGAGTTAGGTTGATGAGAACCTAGGGATTCATCAGCAAATATTTGTACCTGTGAAGAAGGTATAAGTGCGAAGAATTTGAAAAGGAAATATGCATTCTCATAAATGTTTCAAAAGTATATCAAGTTGAGGAATTTGACCATGGATATCTTGAAGAATTTCACTAAGTGTTCTTCACTTAGGTTCTAGAGTTGTCCAGATTTGAAGTCCACGTAACTGAGGAATCTTTGAAGAAAATCATAGATTAGATAAATAAATCAAGGGAGATAAGCCTTTCGGTGTTTAGATGATGGATTACTTAAGAATAAACAACTTCTGAGGATTTTGTGGAAAGCATTAAGATCAAATAGGGCAGTAAAATTATATTAATTACCCTTAATGAAGAACACAAAAAACTAGGAGTAGAAGTGAAAAAGTTCGTCTGTCCAGATCTACTGCGCTCTAACTTGGTAGCGAAAGACGGCTATGGGGGTGGTGGAGTGAGATTGCCGCGGTCGGCATGAGTAGCACGGCGAGGAGGTTGAGGCAGTGAAGCTCTTCCTCTTTGGTGATGATGAAGTTCAACGGTGGTGCTAGGGTTGAGCTCGAGAGCTAAGGAGGGAGATCAAACGTAGTAACTTTTGGTGTGAAAGGGAAGTGAGTATTTATAGGTGCAGTGAAAAACTGAACTCCTGAAGAATTTGGACATTCCTGCCACTGGCCCTTGTTATGCTATCGACAAGTGGCACCCACATAATGATTAGTTGAGATAGTGGGGGATCGTGGATTATCTAGTCGTGGGAACTCGGATCGGTTTGAGCGGCAACCGCGCAAAATTTGACAGGAATATTTTAATTTTTCATTCGCAAATTCATAAGCTGACAAGGACACAATGAAGATTTTGAACGAGTTTCAAATAGAATGCATATGAAGAATTTGTGAATAGAATGGATTGAGTTATGATAGAGGGGGAAGGGGTCTGATCACATACACTTAGAAGAAAATCAACTTGAAGAATTAGCAATAAGTGGATGCTGTTGAGGACATTGAAAACTCACATATATATAGGGTGGCACTATTCGAATCCCAGGATTAGAATAGTTATTATGATAACAATCAGCCCTATAAGGGCCCAACAGGGAAACTCCTGAACTCGAAACCTGGGGGCGACCAGGTGCCAAGACCAGGTGCTGAAAAAACCATCCACCCCGATCCCGATCCTGATCCACGTCGGATTCAACCCCCTTCCCCCACCTTCCCCCACCTTCTCCATCGGATCCGCCCCCCTCCGCCACCAGAACCCGCCCCTCCCCTCACCTCCACCGTCAGAACCCGCCCCTCCCCTCACCTCTGCCACTGGAACCCGTCTTTCCCCTCCTCTCCATTGCCACCTCTGACCAACCGCGCTTGCGAGCGAGCGAAGGCGAACCCACCGGAGCGAGGGAGCCAGCATCGACTGGACACGGCAGAACCGCCGGAGTTCGTGCTCACAGGTCATGGACAACCACTGCCTTCCTCCTTCCCTCCTCGCCTCCTACCGACGAGATGACCAAGAGAATGACAACAAAATTCCTGGTGTTGCCATCAATGATGACAATGTGGCGGGAGGGAAGGCCGATCTGCAAGATCCAGCAACGGAGGTACTATCCTCCACACCTCCTACTACCATGCATGTACTGACATCATACTCCATCTAAACTTCTTGGTGATCCCTTCAATCCAAAACCACAACTAGATGAACTTGGTGTCTTTTGCTAGCCATCAAATTTCATGAGATCCTTCTTCCACTAAGCCGGTGCTTTGCTCGCAAGGTAGCCTATCTACTGTAGGAAAAAGACTACCTGAACTTCTAGCAAAGGTGTGGTTGAACTTCCAATTCTATGTTCTGTTTGTATATTTGTTCAATCTGTGGATGAACTTCTAGAGAAGGTGTGGATGAACTTCTAGCCATTGTATGGTTGATCTTCTAGCCAAGATGTGGTTTTCACAGTTTGTTTTCTATTGCATGATCATCTACTATGCATCTATACACCATGTGAACTTGTACTAGTGTCTGTGAAGTTCTATTAGTGACTGAGGCTCGTTCGAGGATATTAAATACCATGTGAAGTTCAACTAGTACACCATGTGAAGTTCTCTTAGTGACCGAGGCTAAGTCCATGATATTAAACACCATGTGAAGTTCAACTAGTACACCATGTGAAGTTCTATTAGTGACTGAGGCTAAGTCCAGGCATCAGTTCAAGTTGGTATATATCTAAACTTGAGGATTAGTTCAACCATGCATTCACCCATAGTCCATGTTTAAGTATACATACGAGTACGGATGTTATTACTCCTTTATATCTAGAAGTTCAACAATGGAATTCTACACAACAATTTGTTATCCTTCCCCTATCCAGACTAGAAGTTCAAACTTTGAATAATGCTCAGTTTAGTTACAAAATAAGAAGTATTAGATACTCCTTCCGTCCCATAATGTCAGACGTTTTTTTATACTAGTGTGGTGTTAAAAAACGTCTTACATTATGGGACGGAAAGAGTACATGATACTTGTACTATTTTTTCAATTAGATTTATACTATGCTAGGAAGTTCAGCCTATGAAGAATGCTCAGTTCAGCTACAAAAATACAGATACATGCTACATGTGCTAACAAAATTATCATGCGATTGTAATATTTTCAGGATGAGAGATGTAGAAAAAGAGGTAGAACTTCCAAGCAACGAGTATACAACCCTCAGCCTGTATGCAGCGTGCCACCCCTTGAATGGGTAACACCTACAATACACCATCCTCAGCATTCCCAATCTTCTCCACACTCCAAATGGGTGATGCCCGAAAACCTTAACACCCATCCTCACCAGTACACACATCCACCTAATTGGGTGACATCAGAAATCCCCCAAGGATTTTTTTATCCACCAGCAGACTTCCAAGCAAATCGATGGAGGAGGACGTTAGTTCAGGTTCTGCATATAACTCTGGAGGTTATACTCGTGTGGGTCGTCAATGTGAACAAGCAGCAAGTAGACCAAATGCCAGAACAATTACAACCCTAACACACACAAGGAGGAAAGTGCTCCGCACACTACCGCTGAGGGATCCGATGCTGCTGCTACAACTCATCAGCATATTGGACATGGGATTAAAGGATTGTTTCCCATGAGAAAATAACAAACCAACACAAGGATTGGCATGCCTCCACAACAATCACAAGCCAAAATGACACAAACTAGAGAGAGGCCATCTTCAACCCTCGTGCCTCCTCGTGATCCACTCCTGCACCATGCTATGGTAACTCCACCCTGCCCCATCCCAACAGGCCAGCAACAGACTCTGGTGGATTTGCAATCATAAAAACATGTGAGTGAAACAAAAAACATATTTATATATGTATATGTTCAGTTCTGCCAATTTTTTGCACCAGGATCAAAATATTTATAAGCTGCATTTTAACATCGTTTTTTTGCTGGAGAATACGGACCTCTGAGATTATCTAATACGAAGACTCACAATAACATTCTAGAATGTGGATAAATCATGGGAATTTTACAAATGATACGCTAGGCATGCTGGTTTTGGCATCAGGAAGACGGGTGGAAATGAGAATAACAAGTACTTTGTCTATGCATACAAAGGAAAACACAATCCAATTGTTTCTGAAGCTAATGGGCAACGAAACAAAACCTCGTACAGGACAGGATGCCATGCTAAAATTAGGGTGAAGGTGCAAGAGGAAAACACTTGTGTGGTGCTGGACATTCAATACAATCATAATCACCACCTCCTCCAAAGTGCCGACATGCTGGTATTCTTGCACTCACACAAGAATTATGACCCCACACTTTTGGAGTATTTAAAGATCTTGCAGTACCATGATGTCAAACATACAACGATTTTGTCCATGCTATTAGAAAATGAAGATGGAAGCTTCTTCCTAAGCATGACTGGACGAGACCTACTAAACCAGTAAGTATTGAATAATGCACATAACATCCTAAGTAACCAAACTTGATAAAAATTATTAACAAATGCATATTTGCATATATTTTGCAGGAAAGCTATGAATGCAAGGAAAGATGACTTGGATGATGTATTGAAACTACTGTCTTTCTTTAAAGACATGAAGGCAATCAATGATGAGTTCTTCTATGGCATACAAGTAGACAACAACGGTGCAATATAGAACATTTTCTGGTTCAACGCAAGCTGTCGGGGAGCATATCAAGATTTTGGCAATTGCATAACGGTCGACACAACTTACAAAAAAAAACAGATTTGATATGCCTCTCCATGAGATACTTGTTGTAAAAGATATTTGTTGTGCCCTCATGAGATACGAAGATGCAAAATCATTTAGGAGGACCTTTGATACATTTGTACGATGCATGAACAATCATCACCCAACTTGTATTCTCGCAGGTAAAATAAAAAAAATATTACAAGTTTTATCGTTATTGTAGTTCCGGCTGTGTTGGGTGTACTAGTGATAATGCGAAAAATAAAGTAAACCATTTAGTTCAAACACTTTTAACGCTGAAGTTCAGCTACAGTGTAATAGGATGCAAATATTATGGGACATGGTTAGATAGACCTACTTATGTTTCTGAAGTTCAAACAGTTTTAACACTGGAGTTCAGCTACTTAGACAGACCTACTTCTATTTCTGAAGTTCAAACAGTGGTAGCAAAGAAGTTTAGCCATAGTGTGATAGGAAGCAATATTATGTGACATGGTTAGATAGACCTACTTCTATTTCTGGAATTCAAACACTTTTGACATTGAGGTTCACCAACAGTGTAAGAAGCAATATAAAATTTACAACAGTACATATAAGATGAATGAAGTGCAATAACCCTGCATATTACATTTTATATACATGCAAACCAGTGCCCATCGATGGCAAAAGCTATACCACTAGCTTTCACAAATACCATCCACATGCTTTGTCATTGGCACATCCTCAAGAACTTCAAGGAACACCTCGCGTACCTGTAGAAAAAGTATTCAACATTCAAAGAGGAGTTCACATCTATCTTAAATTGGCCGCTAATGCCAATAGAATTTGAAGCTGCCTGGGCTGCACTCATGCAGAAGTACAACCTGCAGAATGACCCGATGGGGATGCAATTGTGGAGTGATAGGAAAATGTTGATGTCAGCATATTACAAGAATATTTTCTGTTCTAGAATTACTTCTACACAACGAAGCACGAGCATGAATCGCGTGCTAAATAGAGGGTTTGTCAAGGGAACCAAGAACTTACACAAGTTTGCCAGGCAGGTAAATGCTTGCATGCCAACTCGGCTGCACCTGGAGAATGAGAAAACGATGGCTAGCATGGTATTAATACAAAAAACACTTTCTTATTCAGAACCTTGAGCCTGAGCATTTGCCATCTAAATAAAAAACAAATTACTCTCCTCGACTAATCTCTTATTTTTGACATCTTCAGAGCGGTCCAGAGACAAAAACAAAATATGGCTATGAGGAAGACATGGCTATCAAGTACACGAGATTCGTATACAACGAGATGAGGGATAGGATCAGAAAGAGCACACTCTTCCATGTTAAGAAAACAACAGAGGAAAACAAGTACCATAACAGAGGGAAGCATGACGAAAAAGTATTTGCGTGGTCAAAGCATGAATTCTAGGTTGTAGCTGATCCAGCAAAAAAATATGAGTGTGAATGCAACCTTGGACCCACATAGGTGAGTGGAAAAAGAAAGAAAGAAATAACCATCTAAACTACTATTATGATAGCACTATATAGTAACTCGTTGATGGCTAAAAAACAATGAATTATGCACTTCTCTCACTGCATGTCTGTTCTGCCTTCACGTCATGAACATCCTGGACTACCTGAGGGCTGAAGAGTTTCCGGACAAATATATCCTTAAACGGTACACCTAGACTGATAAATCACAACCAACATTTGATACAAGGGACTACAACACAATAGCATTCAATTGCATCTCAAAAATCTCAAAGCAAGACATCCAACTACAACTAAATTTGACGGTTAACAAGAAAGCAATGAGATGTGAACAATAGTATGCTAGGGACTTCTATGTCCTCAAGAGGCTCGTAGAAGAATTTGATGACATACATTCAGCAAATCAAACTGACTGACGAAATAATGGTTGAAGAGGATGCTAAAATAGCTGATGATCTTGCTTATTATGAAGCTGAAATGCTCCAAACCATTGCACAAGCCAATAAATGTATGGATCGTGCAGGTCATTCAATGCAGCTATAGGTCCAACGATTAACATCAACATCAAGGGATGATGAAACCTCCATTGTACTCTCAAACAAAGGGTAGGAAGAAACAATCTGCAGCAAAGAAAAGTAAACAAATAGCTCAAATAAAGGCACCACCTGCAGGTAGAAGAGTGGTCAAGCTAGATGAGAATGGAGTGCCACTTGGACAAAGGCAATGCAGTCTATGTAAACTGGTTGTAGGACATAACAAACTGACTTTTCCAACACTTGTAGAGAGAAAATATGCCGAGCAAGTCAAGCAATACAAAGCTCAAACAAGTAACAAGGGACCACACCCAAAGAAAGCTAGCAGTAGGATATGTAGCATATACAAGGAATATGCTCCACACAATTCACGAACATGCCCAAGGCGCAAAGAAGAAGCTGAAAAGAGGAGACAAAAGCCGAAAAAGAAAGGGAAAACAAAACCTAGAGCCATCACAAAGAAAGTTGTGGAACATGAAGATGATCAAGACGAAGGTGAAGACAACAAAGAGGAAAGCGAAGACCACATCGAAGAAGAAGAAGAAGAAGACGAGGAAGAAGAAGAAGAAGAAGGCCAAAGGAAGAAGAATAAGGAGGAGGAGGAGAAGGAGGAGGAGGAGGAGTAGGAGGAGGAGAGCAAGAGCAAGAGCAAAAGGAAGAGGTACATCACAAACATAACCCGTAAGCAACAAAGCCTAGGAGGAGCACAAGGATGATGAACATGTAGAATTAATCAATTGAACAAAAAAGTTCTTATACTAAAAAGTATATTATGTTATTACACTATTGAATAGTGTGTGTGGAGAAGTTCAAATACCAATATGTCTAGAGCTTTGTAAGCAATGTTATGTTATTTTACTGTTGAACCTTATATGGTGAAGTTCAATAATTATTAATGGAGAACTTCAAATAAATATTACCAGAGAAGTTCTGGTATACTAGGAGGTACTACATTGCATAAAAAAGAGTAAACGAGAACATGACCTGTGAAGTTCAATTATTATTACCGCCGCGTAAACTAAGTTAGTAAGCCGAATGTAAAGCAAGAAGTTATGAAGTTCTAGTTGGATACATGGAGAAGTTCACATATAACAACAACAAAAATAAATTTAAAAATTGAACCATAGAGGAGTGCAAGGAGAAATTTCTTATGTAAAGTTCTACATGAATACTATATATAGTTGAAGTATTACAAATGTTCATACAACATCTATGCAAAAAAGCTACAATTGAATGAGCTGCAGAAGAAAATGGTGTCATACTAGTGCATTTGACAACACAAAATGCTCATTCTGATAACACAGTAGTCCAACCAGTGGAGATGCAGAAGTTCAAATACACAAAAAAGGAGGCAAAGAAACAACATTGCATTGTGTGGAAATAATATAGAACCCATACAATAACCAAACATTTTTTTCCAAATACATTGGTCCTCAATCACAAAGAAAGACAGTAATATACTTATACAAATTACTAAACCAACGTTCAATAGCTCACGACCACAAGTAGTTCCAACCATTACAAGAAACAAATGTATACTAAAAAAAATCTATAAACTAAATCCTCGTTTCTAAATGGATAATTTATGGCGCAAACTCTAGGATCTTAGTTGGAAGCTCTTCATGCAGAATTTCATTCTTTGGGATGAAGACTAGATTGTGCATGTATTCGGCCTTCCAATCCTCTATGGCAGACTGCAAAATAAAAGAATCAAGAATCAAAAAAGAGTAAGGCTAAAAGGAACAAATACTAAAGAACAATTACAACATGTGGGCAAGAACAAAACATAATCAGTAGAAGATGACGAGACAATAATAAGTAGAGCACATAGGTCAACATCACCGATATCTTCTATGAGGTCATCGCCATCATAGGTAAAGCAAAACTTGACGCAGAAAAAACCACACTCATTGGCACCTTGCTTTGGAACTTCAACATGAGTCAACCTCTTTGCAATAGACACCTAGTTTGGTTGTTTGCTGGCTTTGTACTCAGCCTTGCCGTACAACTCCTCCAGGAACCCAACAAATCTCTTCAACTGCAAAACATGACATTAACACTAAAATCAAAAACATATTTCACAAAATAGTTAAGTTCAGGTACACATGTTGAGACTTGCATAAAATCCAACTAAATGACATCAGAAGTTCAACTATTAAATGATACTTAGTTCAAGCGCACAAGTTTGATGCAGTATTACGACGCATACAAAAAATGTTTCTTAAGGGGAGGCAGAATGAAGTTAATGAGAAAAAAACATGGGATGGAGGTCAGTTGTGAAAAATCACAATGTGCATGCAGTCTTTGTGGTAACGAGTTCGTGAGATACCCTTCTTAGAGTAAGGAAGTGAGTCAAGGATGTTAAAGATCCCACGATATCTATTCAACACATACACATTGTAGTGCCCTATTTTCTCAATGCGCTTGAAAAATGGCAAAAAGACCTGCAAATAGTACAGAACACGGTGAACAAAAATTATAAAGCATAAGAAGTGAACACCGTAGATGAACAATAACTTGCTGGAAAACTCAGGAAAGGATATGCATCATAAAAAAGCAATAGTTATAAATACCTAACTAGCTTTGCATTAAGAAGGTCCTCTCCCTTATGATCGAACATTCTTTTCCATAGAATCACAACTTTTTTGCATTGAATTCTTGCATTGATATAGATAACAAATAAAAATCCAGGCAGTATTGAATTACAAACAAACCATCACCAAAAATTAAGAAACATTAAAACACACAAAAAAATAGCTAACAATACACCTTAACCATAAATAGCACAAAAATACAGAGATAGTGTTACAAAGATGAAAACATGTATGAAGTAGGGACTCAAAACAACCTGTCAGCACAAGAGAATATCTCTGAGGTCTGTGGCGTATCCTTCCGTTGGTTTATGAGCAATTTCATTACATCTCCTTCCATCTGCTCCCCTTTACGAAAACGACTATGAAGGACACGTCTAGTCAGGCCCATCACGTTGCCACCAGGGACACTAAACATGCAGTATGATGTCCTACAGAAGAAAGGATGGAATATTAAAAGCGCAACTACACAAGAAAACAAAATGATTGAAAAACTAAGAGAAGTTCAGACATTATCAAAATAGAAGTTCACATTAGAGCATATTAGCAAGCAAAAATAGAAGAAGAAAACTCACTCAATATACTTCTTCAGACCATCTTCACTAAGCACAATCTCTTTTAATTTCTGGCTACAAATAGATGAGGGTAAATGTATTTATTTAGGGGACAGATAGGAGAACGCCACTTCAAGGGCACATCTTGCTCCTCTCTTTCAAGAGGTTATGTTTCCAGACTCAAGTGTTGGATTCCTCCTAGCAGTGACAACATTCTTGCCACCTCTCCTAGCAACAATAGCAACAACAGATTTACCTTTCCTCATGCCAACAATCTTCTCGAAATCAGAATCCAATGAAATCTCTTCATCTTGGACTGCAAGCACCTACCTAGTGCAAGGGGTCTTTGGAGCAGCACTACTAGGGCCTTTAGACATCCCAATACCGATAGTCTGCTTACCAATCTTGGAAGGAACATTGTTATTATACACATCGGTTCCTGCCTAGGCTAGTATTCTTATGTACCGAAGTATGAGAAGGGGTAGTCTGTCAAATCCAAATTCTCCATTGTCAAATCCAAACCTCAATGAAGTTAAGGTTCAACACAAGATACAGTTCAAGAAAGACTGTTGACTTGAAAATCATTCAAGTTCATCGACAAAAACACAAGGTACAATTATTGAAGTTCTTGTACAATAATAGTTGTAGTTCACAGAAAAATATGACATGGAAACCTACTAAAACAAAACATACAAGTAAATAAAATACAATGTATCAGGATACAAATAACAAAAACAGATGTAAAGTAGCCAAAACTGTAAGTTTCAACACTTACACGTATAGTAGCCAAACAGATCCATGAAATTAGTTTTGCATAGGTTAGAAGACGCAATTGATTATAACCATGTCTTCCCGATATCCGTGATATCCTTATGGGAATAGTTCGTAAGAACCCCATCATGAAAGAACTAACGTTCGTCTTGTACACGAAGACAAGAAGTAGATGCACACGACGATTTACCCAGGTTCGAGCCGCTGTGAAGCGTAATACCCTACTCCTGCTTTGGTGGATTGCCTCACGAGGAGGTTTGTGGATGAACTAGTACAATGGTGCTTTGCCTCGCGAAGGGCTCTAGTGGTGTTACCTCTCTTCAGTTGCCTCTCTATTATGTCATCCCTCTATTTAGTTGTTGTTCTCTATGATGGAGGCTAGCCTTTATTTATACTGCCTCGGGTCCTCTTCCCTTAGCACAATGACGGGAAGGGATACCAGAACAGCCAAATTCGAAGGGGAACAGGAGTACATCCTTATCCCGACAAAAGGTGGTCTTTGCTTGCAAAGGAGCTATCGATGATGCAGAGGTGGGTTCGGTGATGGCATCCTTCCTGCTAAGCTCGCTGTCGTGGTCTTGTTGTAGCGGAATGGAAACCTTTGGGGAGCACCTTGGGAACCCGTGTATGTCCTTCCCTCCTTTGCACCAAAGGGGAAACTGTCCGGTTGGCACGTTGGCGCCCACCTGTCCTTCCTTGCGTCATCCTCGGCCTCCCGAGGCTAAGCGCTATAGTGAGATCTTCACCGCTCTGGAGGGGGCCTGAGGAGCCCATCCTTCGCCGGTCTTGGTGATGCTTCCCTCGCGAGCTCAGGCCCTCACGAGGGCCTTGTCTTGAGTCAGGTCGTCCCGGTCCACACCGGCCGGCGGGTAGGCCACACCCTGAATCACAGGCTGGCAGGTCTTGGTACCCCTGTTCCCAAAACGCCGATAGTAGCCCCCGGCCCAAGGCGTGCCCCGGTTGGCTTCTAGGCAAAGCCGTTGAAGGTGTCCCAAAGCACTACGGGCCCCAATTGCTTGTGGGCCAGGCTTGACATGTGCCAATCTTCAAGAGGCCGACGCCTCCTCTTCTTCGCGTCGGCTCGGCAATTGTCAGGTTTGTCAAATTGCTAGGTGCAGGCCACCACAACGTCTTTGTTCCCTATCGATATCGCCGTTTGTTTTTCCCTCTTCTGAGGCTCTTACCTTTTTGGCCAAACCCTTGCGCGCGTGCTGCCTCGCTCTGTCACCATGGCCCCTGAGATGGGAGAGGGCGACGGCTTGAGGGAGCCGAGGACCATGCCGATGCCGAAGCCCGCATTGGGACGGTCCTCGGTGGTGAATCTGGAGGGGTTGGAGAAGGTTCAACTAGTGGTCACTGCCAGTTCCAACAAATAGGGGGCAAGCAAGATCTGACTGGGCTTGCAGCCTCGGAGCGAGCTCGAGGCCCCCTTCACCCCCTTCATCTCCATGCCCTCCTCTTTGGCTTGCTGCCGCTGTTCTCAGGCTTCCTCTCCGCCATGCTTTCGCATTATCGGATCCACTTGCTCCACCTTGACCTGAGATCCCTTGTCCTCCTTTCGGCCTTCGAGTTTCTATGCGAGGCCTTCATTGGTGTCTTCCCCTCCGTGGCCTTGCTTCGACATTTATTTTCCCTCGAGTTGACCTTGGGGGAACAGTGCTCTAGGTGCATGTCCCTAAGAGTAGCTGACACGTCGGCCGGGTGGGCCCTCGATGCCCGACATTCTCCGGAGGCCGAAGGATTTCAGCGGCAGTGGGTGTATGTCGACGCTGCTAAGGACGCCCCCCTCTTTCGACCTCCGCTGGTCCCCATGATGCCAAATCCCGGGTGGAGGCATGAAGAGCTTGCTGACCCGCGTCTTGCACTGGTCCTAGCTAGGCTGACGAAGCTGAAGAAGGCGGGTGTTACGATGGCAATGGTGGTGCGGGAGTTCACATGCTGACGAATTGCTCCCCTTCAACGTCGCTCCCGCCAAATGTGGACCTTCGCAGGCCCTCACGATTCCATGAGGATCCAGGTCCCTTCTCTTTCTCCCGATGTGTTGTGTGAGCTGCTCCGCCGCCTGACTGGCGGTGAACCTGATGAGCTCCCCCAGGTTGGCCTCCCCTTGTACAACTACAAGGATGCCGCGCTTCAATGAGTAGGGATTCCTTCCTCTAGAGGAAGTGCGTCCTGAGGGTGCCCCTTCACAGGGGCCCGAAAACTAGGGCACCTTGAAGCTGCGGCCCCTCCCGCGGCCGAGGTGGGACACCCTTTGCAACCCGCTCCATCAGCTCCCACTTCAGGCCAGCTCGGGGGCGAGGGTGACACCCCACCGACCATAGAGTCTGCCGCCTCCACCACTGACTATCGGGTGCCGGTCGTCAGTATATCGACCCCCGGTCCTTGTGCCAACTGGAAGAGGATGGTGCCTGGGGGTGGCTTCTCCTCGATGTTGCGGGAGCCGATGAAGATGAAGTGGATCGCCATGGATGAGTAAGTGTTTGTGCACCCTTTGACCTTCACCTTGCGCTGCCCCTCTAAGCTTCTGTTCCGTAGGTTCCCCACTGGTGAGGGATGAGGCGAGTCGCTGCCGCCTACTTCTGGTGCCAATGGGCCCCTTGTGGCCCCGTCTTCTGTCGAGTGCGGGGTTCTGGCTGCCAGGGCACCCGTATCCGAGCTTGCTCGGCCCTCAGGGGGCCTCGAGCGCGAGCCTCCTGTGATCTTCCTCGCATGTGGCCTCCAGCTCCCGTGGTTAGGGCTGCGCCCTCTACTGACGAGCTTCCCTTGGGTCGTGCCGCATTGCGCCCTTGGGCCTCCTTCGCTTGGTGATGTCGGGCCTCAAGGGGTGTGTCCTTCTGCCAGGGTGGTCGGGCGGAAGCCCGCAGTCCCTGAGCACGCGTTCGAGTTGGAAGGCCCCTCGTGTGCCTCCCCCGCCAATCTTGTGGAAGGCGGAGACCTTGGCTAGGCCCTCGAGCTCACGAGTGACCGGAGCGTCGTGCGATGGGTATTGCTCCAAACCACGGCAGAAGCGCTAGGACGCCTAGGGGTGGAGCTCGCCAACACCGACGCCCGCTTGGAGATGGGGCGCTAGTGCCTCACGCAGGGATGGCATCATCTTCAAGTCGCCGTGAACTTCGGTCGCCTGCAGGGTGAGCGCGCCCATGCCGTTGCTTAGGAGTCCCTTGTCACGGTGGTGGAGGCTCGCGAGCGCACCTTCGCTGAGGGTCAGGAAGCCGACCACCGACATAAGGCCTCCGAGGAACGCCTCGTGGAGCTTCAACCTTCAACGCCGCCCTTGAAAAGCAGATCCAGGCACAAGGGGCCAAACTTGATGGCCCGGCAACCAAGCTCCTCACCGCTGATGCAAGCACCCATGCTCCTGAGGATGGGATGGTGATCAAAGCGCTAGAGCAGAACCTAGAGCAGGAGAGGCTCGAGGTGAGGGAGCGCCAGGTGTCACTTGCCGAGGAATCCCAGGCCACCTGCGAGGCGTAGGCTCAAGAGGAGATCGACGTCAAGGTGGCACAGGTTCGGCGCTCCCATCTCCAGGATTATCTCGCAAAGTTGAAGCTTCAGGAGTCTCATTTCTACAGGCGATGCGACCAGCCGAGGGGCGAGGCGGACAACCTCACGCGGAGGTTAGCGGCGATGGCACAACGTCAGGAGGCCACGGTGGATACCGAAGCGGCTATCGAGGCCGAGTTGTCCTTCCTCTTCAAGTAGGGGAAGTGGGTGATCTCCCTCGTGGAGAGGGCTTCGGACGAGGCAAATCCGGCCCGCAACCTTCAGCATACGTGCTCCAAGATATTCCGGTCCCTCGAGAGGAGGTCCCACCGGTCCCTGAGTGACATCTGTGGTGAGAGCATCGCGAGCTCACTTTTCCGCGACGACGCCGGGTACCTAAGCTTCTTCTCCAAGGTTGTGGAGTGCCTTGAGAGCGGCACAGAGAAGATCATTGATCTTGAGGAGGAGAAGCACCATGATTCTCTTGCACAAGCGGCCTCGTGCGTCCTCAGTCACCTCCTTTGCCTTGACCCGCACTTCCACTTCGAGGCCGTGCTTGGTCCCATACTTGAAGTGACTTGCGCTGCCCTTGCTGATTGGGTCAAAGACCATGTGGAGGACTTGACAGGGGAGCTTTCTTCTGATGACCCCGGGGACCAGGCCAGAGTCGAGGTGCACGAGCCCGATGGTGGTGATGACGACAAGAGCAGTGGCGACCGCACGTCGTCTTGATTAGTCTTCTCGTTTTCCTGGCAGGGTTATGCATGTGGCCTAGTGGCAACCTTAATGTATATTGAAGAATACCCTCTAATGCACTTCCGAATGAGGAGGTGTGTTGTGCTGCGCTCCCTCTTGCCCTTGGTTCCTGCCAACTCGATTAACGCGCTCACGGTAGGTTTCTACATCGGGGAGGTTTAGCAATGGCGCTTTGGGGGGGATGTCCTGGGGGTTTCTTTTTATCATGAGGGAGACAAGTCAGGAACCCTTTCGGCACTCTGCATCTTTAGATCCTAGTCCCGGACATTTCCTGACCACCGTAAGGGGCGTCCGGATCACCAGGACACAACTACGGGGTGAGGCCTCGACACCCTTCATGCAGACCAGATCTACAGGACGACATCATGGGGTGATTGGCTATATGACCGGTAAGGCTCCTGAGACGCGTTGCTCAGGAGCCCCCCTTGATGCTCAAGAAGCTCTACGTCGGCAGGTCCCAGTGGCGCACATTCCTCGACCACCGTATGGGGCGTTCGGATTGCCAAGACACAATTACAGGGTGAGAACTCGGCACCCTTTATGTGGAACGGATCTCCAAGACAACATCAAGGAGTGAGTGGCTATATGACCGGTAAGGCTCATGAGGCGCGTTTCTCAGGAGCCCCCTTTGATGCTCGAGTGGTTCCCAAAAAAATTTGATTTCTCCCCTGGGAAGTGTGAGCCTCTAGAGGCTCCCAATATGATGGGTCAGGCCATATGCGGAGCCCCCGAGCGAGCGTAAAGATACACGTACCAGCTGAACCTCTCGAAATCCCCACACGAAGATCTGGGTGCCAAGGCCTTGGCGAGGTGCGGGCACCGTGCCCCCAGCCCCCGCTCGCGGGGTGCAAGGGGGAGGGGAGCAGGCGAGTGCTTGGCCCGAAGAAAGAAAGGCGTAAAATGAGGGTTGTTGTCAAAGAGAGCGACACCCCTTCCCTCCAAAGAAAATATACGAGAACACACCATTCTATTCCAAAAGGTAGCAAGCTCGAGTAAAAAAAGGATTCTCAAAGGCATCAATTTTGAATACAAAAAGAAGCAAGAAACGGCCGCATCCGGATCTTAGGGTAGTCTTTGTCTCCGTCTTCCCTCAGCGCGGAGCGTAGGGCATCGACATTGCATGGGGATAGTCATTGGAGGGCAGTGTTGCCCGCCAGCACAGAGCACAGGGATTCCACTTGGGCATGGGAAGGAACCCATCCGTATCCTCGGGGGGCTCTGTGCGTATACATCCCACTCATTATTACGTGAGGGTGTCATAGGTTGGTCCTGGGAATGTACAAGACGCTCCATGCCCCGTGGACATGAAGCCTACTTCCAGCCCCCAAGCTTGGCATGGCGAAGTAGGGTCAGCTCCGGACGGGCCCTCGAGCTTAGGGGGAGCCCCTTGCGCTCTCCGATGGGAAGGCCCGCCCCGGGAGGGGGCCCCGGGCATCAAAGATCCCGTGGATGGGTGTCGTCGTCGTGGGCATGGCGACATCCCTTGCACCGTGGGTCGGGCCCGGTAGGGACCTTCCATTGTGCACGAGGCCGACAACCTGGACACTGCCCTAGTGTGCCTTGCTATGATCCCTGTGCAAGTACCCGAGACCCTACCCCTAGGCTGGGCGAGCTAGAGCTGGGGACATGGGCGAGTACGTGACCACCCGCTGGTGATGGAACGAAACTCGACCTGGAGACATGGGCGTATGTTCCACCCTACGTCCCCAAGTGGGCGTCGCACACCCCGGAGACATGGGCGTGTATTCTGCCCTCCATCTCCAGGATGGGATCATCTGGCCTGAAGACATGGGCGTGGGTTCCACCCTCCGTCTCCAAGCTGGGGGAATCTAACCTGGGGACATGGGCCTGTGTTCTACCCTTTGTTCTCAGGCAAGCGACCCCCTGTCCCTAGACCCAGATGCCTGCTCGAGGCAGCTCCGTACCAGCGGGTGCGACGCAAAGCTACCAACACTGGGCATCCTCATATGGCCAACCCCACAAGCCGCCCTTGTGAGGCTGTGCATACCAGCCCAAACGAGAGCCGCTTGCGAGGTCCGGTATGTTCCTCCCGTTGTCGTGGTAGCCGGCATTGCTCCCTTCGTGTCCCGGGCTCTCGTTAACATTGTTGTTGTAGAATTTCTTGAGCCCCCGGGCGCTGACGTACCAGAGCCTTTGGTCCTCCCTCCTGGTCCCGGTGGGCGCCCTGGGGCGCGAGGCGACGCCCCTCTCACGTGGCCAGCATCTCCCACCGGTCTCCATCGGCACTCGTGGCCAGCTTCTGCATCCTCGGCAACTCGGGCCAGACCCCCAGCGGGTGCAGGTCGCGGCGGACGTCCCGAGCGCGCCTGTGTGATATGGGCATCGTGCTAGCCGGTTGAACGAGTCCACGGGCACGAGCCCCGCTTAGATACGCCGGCATCCCGCTAGTGGCGGTGACATGCCTGGGGGCATGCCTGGCATAGTCATTCTGGGGATCACGCACTGCGTGGTGACGCCTCAGCTCATGCGCCACGAGGAGCGTGACATGTGTGTGCGTCGGGTCGTGGCAGGAATGGAAGGGCGATGATGGTGCCTTCTGACGGGGAGGCAGAATGACGGGGGTTGCCAAGGCCTGCTGGCACCACTCGCGCCACGCGAGCAGCCCTCCGCTTAGCATGGGCTCGACATCCTTTTGCCATGAGTCCGGTGAGCAAAGGCTAGGTGAGGTTTGCATGTGGGTTCCGACACGCCCCCCTACCTGGCACGCCAAATGACAGATTTCGACTTCCGCAAAACCCCAAGAAATTTGAACAAAGGGGCGTGTGCAAAGAACCACCGCATCCTCGCCCTACCTAGCTCGCTACTTGATGAATTCTATGACGAACTTGCACAAAGACAAGAAAGCAGATGCACATGATGATTTACCCAGGTTCGGGCCGCTATGAAGCGTAATACCCTACTCCTGCTTTGGTAGATTGCCTCATGAGGAGGTTTGTGGATGAACTAGTACAGTGGTGCTTTGCCTCGCGAGAGGGCTCTGGTGGTGTTGCCTCTCTTAGGTTGCCTCTCTGTTGTGTCGTCCCTCTGTTTTCTTGTTGTTCTCTATGTTGCAGCCTACCCTTTATTCATAGTGCCCCGGGTCCTCTTCCCTTAGCGCAATGGCAGGAAGGGATCCCACAACAGCCAAATTCGAAGGGGGACAGGAGTACATCCTTATCCTGACGAAAGGTGGTCTTTTCCTGCAAAGGAGGTGTCGATGATGTAGAGGTGGGGTCGGCAATGATATCCTTCCTACTGAGCTCGTGGTCGTGGTCTTGTTGCACCAGAATGGAAACCTTTGGGGGCGCCTTGGGAACCCGCGTACGTCCTTGCCTCCTTTGCGCCAAAGAAGAAACTGTCCGTCTAGTGCGCTGGTGCCTGCTTGTCCTTCCTTGCGTCATCCGCGCCCTCCCTAGGCTAAGCGCTACATAGAGATCTCCACCACTCCGGAGGGGTCCTGAGGAGGCCCATCCTTTGCCGGTATTAGTGATGCTTCCCTTGCGAGATCAGGGCCAAACGAGGGCCTTGTCTTGAGTTAGGCCGTCCCGGTCCACACCAGCCGGCGTGGTAGGCTGCGCCCTGGGCCACAGGCTGGCAGGTCTGGGTACCCCCTTTCCCAGAACGCTGACACATCAAATGTGGAATCATTAAACTATGAAGATCCTGCTTTAATAAGTAATAGAGACAGACATAAGAAGACAGGAAGTTTAGCTATAGTACTACATGCAGTCCATAAGTTAGATGACATGAAGTTCTGAAAGGTTGTACTCTCCTCTTAGCATGATCATTCCTAGGCCTAGGTACACTGAAATAAAAATCATCAACCTTCTTCTCCATAGGTGCAACTTCCCTATCTGCTCAGCAAAAACAATAGAATAAGAGCAACATACTTAAAATACATACAAGAAAAGAGAGGTTGAATATACAAAGCAATAATAGTTGCATATACACATGATTCACCTGAAGACGGGTTGGGTATAAAAACAGTTTTACCTTAAAGTAAACATATTGCCATACACAAAACTACTAAAAATTAGTTTCAAACACATAGATCATCACAGGAAATACAAAACAACACAAACACATTTAGCTTGTATGTCAAATATAGCCCACAAAGATTATAAAACATCACATCCCCATCTAATACACTCTTTCCCTAACATAAAAAACAATTGCGCTTCACTTTATTCACATACACATGAAAACATTTTCACATTCTATGACAAACCAGACGTACAACTTGTAGCACGCAGACAGTACATAGGGATATCATAAGTGAAAGCAAAAACAAAAGGCATGGGGCTGGGGAAAGAAGAGAGAAGTGTGCTCCTATATTTTATGGATTCTTGCCTAAACCTGTAGAAGAACTGGACATATCATCCTCGTTTCTGAAACTATCAGTTTCTATTTCTGAATCATCGCCATCTCCAGTAGACATTGTAATATCATCTTCATTTGCAATAGTAGCAGCTGGAGAATCTAAAACAACAAAAACGGGTGCTTTTGGTGCAATAGGAGGAGCTGGAGAATCAGCACGAACAACAAATATGCCTCTATTGCAACAATCTTAGCAGGTACCACTTGAGCGCTACCAGGCTCAACAGCTGCCTTGATGGAGTCTTTCTTAGGATTGCTGGCATTAATAATGGCATCACCTCCAGCTGACTTGCCCTCCAGCTGACACATCTTTGTTTGCAAGCTTTTCCGAAGCAACATCAACATCACCAAACTGTAATAACAACAAAACTCAATTAAAAATGGGCACATAGCAAAAGAACCTTGAAGTAAAAAAGAAGAAGGAAACAAATTAACGAGTAAGATGCTACCTTTGAAATTCTCATCAATCTAGAAACATTCTCATCATCCACAATGAAATCTCTTGCACTCACAGGAGCAGATTCATCGAGAGGAGCAGTTCCACATTCAGATGAAACAATATCAACTCCAGCACCATTAGGAGCGGCCTAGAAAATACCATACAAACACATAAAAAAATAAAAAGTCTAGAATACACGGTAGATAATTTGTAATTAGAGGAAGTTCAAATTCACTAAATAAGGAAAAACATCTTTAATAACTCGCATATGAAGGAGGTCCAAACATAGTAAACATCGATGGTTAATCAACCGTGAAAAATAACAGTCAACAAGAAGTTCAGATACTGTAAATAAAGAAGGTAAATGTCTGACAGGAAAACATATCATGGAAGTTCAAATACATTACATATAGAAGGTCACCTATTAACACTAAATTGCCAAGTAAGAAGTCCCGGTAATGTAAAGAAAGAAGGTCACATATGAACACTAATAATTTACAAAAGAAGTTCAAACACATGAAAACAAGAAGGTCGCCTATTAAAGGCACTAAAAACTAGACACTAACACTAAATATTAAATGAAAGAACTAACAATATCAAGAAAACTAACCTCTCTAGCATGATCCTCGTTGCCTCCGTCATGACCCAAATCAACAGAATCAGGCCTTTCAATCTGATTGATAAAAACACTAGCCTCATCTTCAAAAGGCTTGCAACGAGCATCCTGCAACTTCTTGAACAATCCAAAGCTGGTACGGAGGTGGACTGTGCTATGGAAAATCTCAGCAAGAATTTTGGCCTCAATTGACAAAGCCTCTTTCGAAAACTCCGCATCAAAACCACGACTAGGTGGAAGAATCCCATCAACACGACTAAGACGCTCAACGGTCGTCGGAACACGGGCAATCTTCCCACAAACAGTGCTCAATAGACCATCAATCCTACCAAGGGAAACACTGGCATCATCAAAGAAACCCTTTGCAGACTTTGAAGAAATGAAGGTTGCATCATTCATATGGGCAGAAGAACCTGTAGGTACTTCTAGACGAGCACCAGTGTGAACATCTGGGAGGATTCAATTCTGGGGGGGACAACTCCACTGCCAAGACCGGTGGCACGGGGCATGGTAAGAATAGGTCGTTCAATTTGCACAAAGAACTCAACCTTAGCCTATGTCTTCCACTACATGCAGATAAAAATACGACGGGTCAAAATATAATGAAGGGACAAGTAACAAAAGTGAATATAATACCACAAGTTGAAGTTAAACTATGTAGGAAAATATTAAAGCATAATAATACACTCACAGACAGATTCCCAAAACCCCACTTGGCTAGGTCATCATCACCCTTCCGAACCAAGTCAGCAAAAGGAAGCTCACATAGCTTGGCCTAGTCCATGAAATTGATGCGAGGAGTTCTCAAATCAACAACAGGCTTCTTACCAAGGATAAGGCAATCAAGATACATAAGAAGCGATGAAATGGCACAACCAGTAACAACTTTTCCCTTGCTAGTCCCTAATTGATACCTAATTATAGCCCTTTTAAGATCATCAACAAGCAGCTGGCAATAGTCATTTTTGCCATATCTCAGAAACAAGATTTTCAGCCATTCTTGCCTCCCTGGAAACCCATTTAGATGTACGAGGAATAAGAACTTTCATGAAAAGAATCAGGTAAAACACTTGCAAAGCCAAATCATCTTTCTTGTCACCCTTCACAAGATCTTTGCGGATCTTCCGCAGATCCTTTGTCTTGATGTCATCACTCCTCTTATAGCCAAGTTTGACCTTTAGCCTCATAACAACGTCATCATATCCGTCCTCTGAGAGCCTAGGAGGGGTACGATCACCTTGAGGGAAACCAAAAAGATGATGAACAACATCACTTGTAATGCGCAATTTCTTATTTGGCTTGCCCATGTCAAGAATCATAGTAAAGGGTCAATGTTGGTGTAAATATGACCCATCCAAGGACGTGAGATCTTCAAATCAACCTTCAAATTAAAAACAGAACCAAATCCTAAGTTGACAACCCTCTCCTTGTGCCTAGTCTGTATGAAATCTGTGCACACCTTCACCTCTTTTAGTAAGCAGCGAACCGTCTTGTTAAAACACTTTGCATCATCACCTCCTTCAACAACTCCTTCCATGGACATGGCTCCTTTATTCCTCCTCAGAGGCCTCTTCACAAGCATATACTGCAAAAAAATCGAAAAAGGAAGAAACAATGGCAGAAAAATGTGTTAATGAAGATAAACAAAAAGTTCAGCAAATATAAAACAAGGAAATAACTGCATAGGGAAATACAGTAGGGCAAAACAAATAATACTTGTACAATAATGCATACAACAGAAGTTTAACAATGCTTTACAAGGCAGTTCAATCATGGTATATCCCGAGGTTTTAACAAATCCACAACCTTTGGTGCCATATAACAGAAGTTGAAAAACACATTGCAACACATTTCAATCATGGTATATACAGAGGGTTCAAATGTTTTACATGTTAACAACAATAGACCAGAAGTTCAACAATGTAGAACATAGGGCGGTATTACCTACACAAGATAAAAAAAATAAGAAAACAAAAATATGAACATAAGGGAAAATAAATTTATACCTGATCAACAACATCATCGTCAGCATCTTCATCATTAGCGTCGAAATCATCATCATCATCTTCGCCATCTACATTAACAAGAGAACGCTTCTTGCATCCCTTGTTAACTTTAGCCGGCCCACCCTTGCACTTAACTCCACATATCTTGCCCTTCCCAGATACACCAAAACCAAGCGGGCATGAAGGCTTTGCAAAACCAAGAACACGAGGACTACGACGTGGGGTAACACCACCAACTTGACCAATAATTTCAGGAAGTTCATCAACACTTGGACTTGCATATTTAGAAATACGTGGGCTCCTCTGAGGAGTAACTTCACAAACAAGATGCTTCCTCGTTGTGGTGCGCTTGAACTTGTTCTTCATAGGGCCAACCAAGTTATCATTGGCACGCGCCACATGTCCTTTAGCAACGAACACATGCCCAAGCATGGGCTCAGCAAGATCATCAGTTGCAGAAGCATTATGAACTTTCACTTGGCAGGCCGCCTTATTACTATAGAAGGATTCTACCTTATTTCTCTTGCGTTGATCCTCTAGAAGAAGCTGCAATGTCACATCATCTTCTTGTGTGACAGGTTCAGTGCCATCAAGAAATTTGGACCGAGTCTCTAACAACTGAAGAGAGCTCAAAGGATCCTTAATTGGATCGCAATCTTCTGCTGATGGAGCAACCTGGTCCGCCTCAGTAGCCTTATAATCCCCACCCAAGTCAGATAGAACATCTTTGATGATATCAACAGCTTCTTCACTGGCTGCATTTGCAAAAAAATAAAAAACAAAGGAAAAGATACAAGCACAAATACAAAACAAAAGAAAGAAAAAGTTCAAAATGATGGCTTTTAAATTAAAAAAACAAAAGGTGAAGCAAGAGTTGAGTTGCACATACTAGTTGAAGCAACAACTGGAGACACGCAAGATCTTCGAGGTTTACATTTTTTTCAAGAATGCAAGCAACCTCAGCAACTAAACATAAAGTGGAAGATGATTTGGCTGCATCAGACTTTGGAACAACAACATTAACTTATGATCCACCATCTTGATCATAGCCACATTTATCAGAATTTTTGATCTTATCACCAACTACAAAAAGGGAAAAAAGACAACTGAGTTTTAAAAAAGGAAAATGGCTTTAAAAATGAAAACAAAAAAAGCCGAAAACAACACAACACAATACAAGATGGATCCTGAAAGAAGCAATCAATAACAAGGAATAACTAGAAGTTCAACAAAAACTAGCAAAGAAGTGAAACAATGAAATAACATCAAGTACAACAAAAACTAAAAAAATCAATATCAAAGAATAGCAAGAAGTTCAACTAGACCTTACCAAGAAGTAAAATAAAAGAGCAACGAGAAATTCAAAAAATCCACTATAAATTAATATATTAAAAACAAAAGATCAAGTTGGTGACTAATGTAGTATTACATAGACAAATAAAGCATGAGCAATAAAAAAATGTTCAAACATCCATTAAGACAAACAAAAATATGAAGTTATTGTGAAAATAGTAACTTTGTACAGTAATGTAAAAATATATACAACAAAGTGACCATGCAAATTAATGACACAACTTCAACGATGAGTAACAGAGTACATCTAGAAAGCCCAACTACCACTTTTCAACACCATGAAAATTATAAATAAAACAGAAAGCTATGTACTAAAATTCAAACACTGGGAAGTACAAACACACTTAATGAGATAGTTCAATGGTAATTTGAACAAAAATACACTAAGGCACACTCTGCTAACTTCATGTGGGAGTAAAATGCATACACATCAATTATATAAGAAGTTCACACTTTGAATCATGCGCAGTTCAACATGATAACCAGGTGAAGACCAGGGAAGACATACAAAAAGAAAACTACTATTATAATAAATGATGCATATACACATACATACCTGAAGAAAGCCCTGAAGACATCACAACACCACTCCCTGATGTAAGATAGTCCAAGCCCTAGATCCACATACAAAAACAAACACAAAAAACAAGGGAAATAATACATCTTATTAATAAGTAGAAAATCAAACCATAGTACAAAAATGCAAATAAAAAACCCTAGAATATAACAACTAAAATGGCAGCATCAGCAATGAGGATGAATAACAACACATCTAGGCAAGCACAACAACAAACAGTACTCAAAAACCTATAGTATGTCACAGACGCAAACTAGACTGCCAAATTATTAAGAGGAAAATGATGAAGCTACATCTGATCCAGCAGCAACCACCACACCCTGCCTACATACATCTCTTAGGTAAAAATACCAATGTGGAAATGGAATCCACACAACACTAAAGGTTAAAGTAACACGAAAAGGAAGCATCTACCCACCACCTGCAAAAAAAACTACCTACCCTTGCATCCAACCATCAAAAGAAAGGGGGAGGCAGATGCAAGAGTGCACAGAGAGCATGTGCTGGATCTGGTGAATACAAACAGCGAGTGATGAAAGGAGGCAACATTTGTACCTCTCGAGACGATGCTGATGCACCAATCTGCGGAAGTTCTTGCACCCCACTACGCCATGCGCAACTTCAAACTAAAGAGACGGTTTTGGAATTCGCTTCAAACAAGAACACAGCGGACTGAGGGAGGGAGAGAGGGGACTCGGGGATAAATTGGAGCGAGGATTCAGGAAGAAATAGGAGCGAGGTGTGCGCACCGATTACTCCACCCACGACCGTAGGAGATTGCGACGACGAGTTCGGCGGTAGTTGGAGGGGAGCGTGTGGTGCGACAGAGGGGGAGAAGACAGCGAGCAAGAAGAGAATTCTGACAAGAGGTGGGCGAGCAATGGGGGAGTAATTACAGGTTAAGGCGGATGGTGGAGAGGCAGGGGAAAGTTACACGTTTATCCATCCACCACAAAATAAATGCATATGTAAATCACCATTACAACACCAATACAACAAAAATGCACAATACAAACATTCAATAAAATAAAAATAAAAACAAAATATAGATGAATACAGCAATGCATGCATGTAATGATAAAAGATTACATAAGAATCAGTACAAGCAAAAACACACAAAAATATAAATGTTGCCATCCCCTAGAAACAAATAACAGAAGAAAAATTGAAGTTCAGAAACTCTAACAAGGGAAGTTCAAAATATAAATTGGTACGACAACAATTTAACAAAGTAGAAATTTAAATACACAAACAAAGGTAGTCCACCTATAACTAAATACACAACCTAGAGACAAATGAGAAGTTCAAATTCATCGACACGACATGTCCAATTTTAAATAGAAAGGAGATTATATAAAGGACTCTCCTCAGCATGCGCCGCCGCGGCATGCCGCATCGTTGTCTACTTTGGCTCGTTTCTGGCTCGGCCTTGTAGGGGGAGGGGGACCCCACCTTCTCGGCCTCATACTAATGCGGCAGTGTGTGCTTGGTTGACAGGCGCAATACGGTTTTTCTGTTTCCACCCCCACGCACGCACCCCAAAGCCACACCCCTAAGATAGATAGTGGGGTCACTGATGTGACGGGCTCGCCTCCGCACGCGATGCTGCGGCATGCCGCGTTATCGCCTACTCTGGCTCGTTCCTAGATCGGCCTTGTAGGAGGAGGGGAGGGGGTCCCGAACCCCCTCCCCTTGTTCAGCCTTGCGCTACTGCGACAATGCGTGCTTGGTTGACAGGTGCAATGCAGTTTTTCTGTTTCCACCCCCACGCATGCACCCTAGAGCCACACCCTTAAGATAGATAATGGGGTAACAATTGTGACAGACTCGCCTCCGCATGCGACGCCATGACACGCCATGTCTTTTCCTACTCCGGCTCGTTCCTGGCTCGGGCACGCAGGTGGAGGGGACGGGGGTCCTGACCCCCTCCCCCTGCTTGGCCTCGCGCTAATGCAACAGTGCGTGTTTGGTTGACAGGCGCAATGTGGTTTTTCTGTTTCCACCCCCACACACGCACCCAGAGCCATACCCTTAAGATAGATAGTGGGGTCACTGATGTGACGGACTCGTCTCCACATGCAACGTCGCGGCAAGCCGCGTTGTCGCCTGCTGTGACTCAATCCTGGCTCGGCCTCGCAGGGGGAGGGGAGGGGGTCCCGACTCCCCCTCCCCCCGCCCGGCCTCACACTAACGCGGCACTGCGTGCTTGGTTGATAGGCGCAATGCGGCTATTAATGATTAAAATATTTAAATCCAAAACAATTAATCAAATTTAAGTAAGAATGTCAAATTGCAAAGACACTTAGTTCAGGTTTATGAAAAACCCTTAGATGAACATGTAAAAAAACAATTCATATTGGAGCTAAACTTAGTAAGTTCAGGTTGCATACCTACTGAAATTCTACTACTGTACGAAAATATGTTAACCAAATAGACGATATCCTTATGGGCTAGTCAAACAATTGCACACGAGAGGATTTAAAATAAGATATAGAAAAATGAATTATGGTAAAAAAGAGTAGTAAAAAGTAAGGGTCAAATTTTTAAAAACACATAGCAGTTGTAAAAACCAAAGTTTGGTATTTAAAAAAATGAAAGATCAATTTGATATTTCTATAAAAAATACAAAAATACTACATAAGTTTCAAAACAGGAAGAAACAAAAGCTTGAACTTTTAAAACCTCACATTCACAAGTTAAAAAAACTAACTATGTGAGTTGCGAACACAAGGAAAAACAGGAAGTTCAGCATTAGAAACTACTGAAGTTCTACTTTTTTTTGGATTATGAAAAATAGGTCATATATAAATAGAATGCATGTGTCTATGCACCAGATCCATAGTTACACACGTGAGGACTGTAGAAAACAAAATCCATACATAATAATTTTATAACAATAACAATAGTTGGGATCGTATTTCAGCATCACCGAAAAACATGAGAAAAATAATGCAAGTCCTAACGTAAATGATATAGAAGTCCAACTTATACAACAAAAGCAAAAATTACGAGAAAACAAACTAACATAAGAAAGCACAATGCTGCACGAAGAATGCAACCTGAAATCAAATCCGTTAGAAATAACAACAAATTTTCCACGAAACTCATACCTAAACCCAATTCCCTTCTGCTTCCTTTTTGTTTTGATTGTGTACGATGAACTTTGTTGCTGGATATCTTGTTGGATATGTTGTTGGAAACTTGTTGTTGCATATGTGTTGGTAACTTGTTGGATATGTGTTGGTATGCCTGTTTAAAGTATTTGGAAATGTGTGTGTGTGTATATATATAGGTATGAAATTCTATGAAATTGAATGAATTTAAGAAAAAATAGAAAAAACTGGAGCTATACAGGTTCTTTACTGCCTGCTGGCAGACGGCAAAGCTGCCACGTGGCAGCTACCTGTGCACCCTGGGGCGGCACGATACTGGCCTATGTGTTTTTTCTTGCCATCTGCGAGCTGACGACAAAAAAGCCACATAGGCCAGCAAAGAAACTATTGCTTTGTTGTGGAAATAGAAGCATTTGAACTTTCAGGTGAAGAACTTGCAGTTTCACGTTTGATCCATTTCAAACAAGGTGGAACAAAATCTTCCAGAGCGGTACTGTTCTATTCAGAAAGTAAAGAATCATTTTCCCTTAGAAGATCCTAATGAGAAACTCTAAGTTTCTCAAGATCTTGCTTCCTTTGAAAAAATTCATAGGAAAGATTCTCATGATCAACTACAAAGGTTCCATGATGACTTTCAAGGTTATCATACTTAGAATGAAGACTTTTAAGATTATTAGTCAGAGTTTGAGTTTGATCCATTTCCTCATTCGATAGGTCATCGCTTTTGTCTAGTAGTTTCTAAATCTTTTCCAAAGTAGATTGTTGTTTTTGGCAATATTATCAAGTTTGGAATAGCTCGGTTTCGGATTTTCATCGGATTCACCTTCACTTGAACTAGAGAAGGAAGGATTTTTGGATACCTTAGCACATTTTTAAATGAAGCAATAGGTGGGAGAAATGTCAATGTCGCTGACATTAGAGTCATTGATGTTATCATTTTCTCCGTCGTTGAAGATGGTCTTGCTGACGAAAGCAGTAGCGAGAGCAAGGCTCGCCACACCAGATTCTGACTCCTCCTCAGATTCCTCCTTTTCTTCATATTCTTTAGATTCTTCGGCGAAATCCATTTCCCTTCCAATGAAAGCCCGAGCCTTTCTGGAACAGTTCTTCTTGTGCGATGAGAAATTTGAACATTTCTTCTTTTTCTTCGAGTCATCAGAACTGTTGTCCTTGTATTTCTTCTTCTTTAATTCTTTTTCCGAGAGAGGACAGTCATCAATGTAGTGTTCAAACTTCTTGCATTTGTGGCAAGTTCTCTTCTTGTTGTCGCTTGATTAAGATTATGATTTCTTCATGCCACTTCTTAATGATTTTCTGAAGTGGCCTCTCCTTGAGAACTTCTAGAATTTACTCACAAGCATTGCCAGCTCCTGACTCTGTTTTTCAGGATCACCAAGACTACTATCAGATTCTTCTTTTTTCAGATGAGGAAATTGCCTTGGCCTTTAGTGCACGAGACCTTCCATAGCTTGGAACGTAGAGGTCTATTTTCCCAGCTTGCTGGAATTCATGAGTATTGAGTCTCTCAAGAATATCAACAGGATCTAGTGACTTGTGTCTCCATGACCTTGAATCATCACAGCCAGTTTTTCGAATGAGGAATCAAGAGATCTTAGCAGTTTCTTTACCACCTCATGGTCGGTGATGTTAGTGTCACCAAGTGCTTGAAGCTCGCTGGAGATATGACTGAGAAGATCAAAGGTTTGCCGAATATTTATCTTCTGGAGTCTTTTGAAGCAGTTGAAGAGATTGCGACGAACATCAACTCAGGAGTCAAATTTGATAACCACCTTCCGAAGGCCATATCTTCCAAACAGGTTAGCCAGTTCAGTTGATTCATTTTGCTTGGCGATCCTATTAGATTGTAGATGGTAAATACCTCATGATATGCTATTGTTGTTTGGATTGTAAAATGATTTATTGTGTTGCTTCTATTTGGTGTTATTCGAGTTTTGGTGGTTGATTTATCGATGAAACGTATAGATTGTCCAGAGCGCGATAGAAGTTATAGTGAAGAGTGAGAATTTGAGAACCAGGAATAAGGCAAGTTACACCTTTGATCATAATTCATCCTATTAAAACATCTCCGCTCGAACACAAACATTGAGAAACTTGTTTTTTAAATTCGTGTAAATCAAAACGTCGTCAGAAATTCATGAAACTTGGCATGGTGTCATGACATGGCACATATGTGCCATGGTAAAAATTGTCCAATTTTGGAACAAGTGTTGGCACGAGCCCCTTACAAACCATAGCTTCTCACAGGAAGCTTTATGGTTCTAATAGGGAATGAGTCACCTTTGGTGGGCGAAATGACATCTGTTGCCTCTCCTCCCCTTGATTTTTTCTAGAGGAAACATAGACCAGTAGGGGTGTCGTGCTAAAATATGGAATTATTTTGGGTTCGTTTGGTATTTTTATATGTTAATTGAGTTTTTCTAGGCACTTAATGTGCATAATTGAAATTTGAACTACAATCACAAGGTGCGGTGCACCAAAATGGGTTGAAAAATCATATATGTTTCCCTGGTTGCATGTTAGGCCCCATGTAAGAAATGAGAATGAATTTCAAACATCTTGACGTCTTGGCTCGGACAAAAACATTGAGAAACTTGGTTTTAAAATTATTGTAAATGCAAAAATCTTCAGAAATTCATGAAACTTGGCATGGTGTCATGACATGGCAGATAAAGGCATCATAGGATTTTCTTTTCCTGTGTGACACACACACACACATAGGACAACAATATTCTAATGCTAGGATTAGAATAGTTATTTGGATAACAGCATCCCTATATAGGGCCGACGCAGATCCTCCCAAAGCGGCACCCGCGAAGAAGGAAAAAAAAGCCCACGCCCCACGTCCCTCACCTCCTCCTGCCTGATCCCTCACCTCCTCCTCGATCCCCACCTCCCTCGATCTATCACCGCCCCCAGCCACCGCCAGCCCTCTAGCTTCGGCGAGCCTCCTGCTGTCGGCCAACCCGCCTCCCATCGCCGGCCCACGACCCCGACGCACCTACCGTCATCGGCTACCACTCCTTCCTGCGCCCCCGACTGCCGCGCGCCTCCCGCCACCGGCCACCCAACCCCAACGCGCCTACAACCGTCGGACACCCCAGCCATCACCGCCCCTAGTGCACCTCCTATCACCGGCCACCCCACCTCCCATCGCCGCGCTCGACCCAGACGCTCCTGTAGTCGCCGGACCTCCATCGATGACCTCAACCGACGACTGCCGCCGTGCTCGCAACAGTCGCCCCCAGCCGCCGGCTACATCACCCCGCAATCATCCATTCTTGTTCTTCAAGCAGCAACAGTCGACCTATGTTCTTGTTCATCTTCAAAGCAACAACATCATTTATTTGTACTGACTGGAAATTTTGTTTTGAACTGACGAGTGCTTGATGACTAGGATGTAGTGCAGCTCCTTCGATATTCCCTCTATAATTTGTTCGTAATCCTCGTGCGTGACCTGCTTGGGCATCTTTCACCGACCTTCTGCAACGCATGTCGTCGACCTTCCCCCGGCGTCTCACATTCCTGCCGGACACGACGCTTCTTGTTTATGATTTTGAAGTTCACTAATTGTTTGAAAACTCTAGAACTTCAATATGATAAAAAACTCTAGAAGTTCAAATTGAAATAGGAGACAGTCCAATATTTTTTACAAAACTAGGATATTTCGATGCTATTAGAAATAAACCAAGAAGTCCAAATTATATAAATTGAGAAGTTTGATATTTATAATAAACTTAGATTGTCCTTGTTACTAAAGAATAAAACAAACAAGTTGAAATTAAAATAGACAAGTAGTTCGATTTATACTGGAAACTCAAATTATTACCGTTTCTAGGAAAAATAATACTATGAAGTTCAATTTATAAAAAATGATTAATGCTTATTTGAAAATATATTTCCTTTTTAAGAATAAAACTAAGAAGTTCAAATTAAAATAACAGGGAAGTTTGAAGTATATAAAAAACTCAGATTTGTTGCAAGAAGTTCATGTGCACCTCCATGCACCGTTCATAATTTATATTGCAGGACTTACGACCTCCAATTACATGTTTTAAAATAGCAAAAACTGACGTCTGACCTTCAATTACGTCTAATTAGATGTATATACAAAAACGTGATAGAAGTTTATAGTGAAAACAATGATAAGTTCAAGTACTACAAGAAACACATTTTAGCTGAGAATAAAATAAAATCTTAAAATGTTTTTTGAAAAAAGTTCACGTGTTGTGCGCAGGGAAGTTCAAAAATGCTTTCAATAGAGGTTCACCTTATATTTCCATGTTCAAAAAGTACAAAATGATGTTGTTTTGTGTGTTTTAAAATAATTCTCTCAATACACAAAGAAGTTCAATTATTATTTGGGAGCAACTAGATTTTGAAAAAAAAATCAAATTATAAAAACAGAGAAAGTTCACGTACTACATGGTGTGTGTTTAATATAAGAAAAATGAATAAAGAGAAAAGGTCCGAATTTTGTGTTGCTACAAGTTCAAGTCCTCGGTCGGAGAAAGTTAAAAAAATATCGTGAGAGAGGTTTGTACAAAAGGAATATCATTTCCGTAACACCGACCAATATGTGAGAATTTTGCAAACGAAAATACGCGACAGAAGTTCAACATGAAAACAGCAGGAAGTTCAACTAATATGCTAGATGAATTTCAGATGAAAATCTTTTAAGCCGTCGGGAGTATGAAAAAGTAATCAAGGCGGAAAAGTTCCATGTTTACAGAAGCTTTCCATAAGTATATCACTTTCCATCGGTATATTTTGGTTTCTCTCAAATACATGTGTATATCAAGAGAAAACCACCTTTACTTGTCCTTTTGGAACCTATGCTTATAGACGTATGCCTTTTGATTTGTACAATGCACCCACTACCTTTCAAAGATATATGGCTGCTATATTCTCTGATTATTGTGAAGAGATTGTGGAGGTTTTCATGGATGATTTTTTTTCCGTTTATGGAACTTCTTTTGATGATTGTGTAAGCAAACATGATCGATTTTTGCAGAGATGTGAACAAACTAATACCGTCTTGAATTGGGAGAAGTGCCACTTTATGGTTGAGGAAGGAATTGTCTTGGGGCATAAGATCTTCAAACAAGGTATTGAGGTGGATCAACCTAAAGTTGATGCAATTGTGAAAATGCCATGTCCCAAAGATATCAAAGGTATTCGAATTTTCCTTGGTCATGTTGGTTTCTATAGGAGGTTTATTAAAGACTTCTCAAGGATTTTTAGGCCTCTTACTAATATTTTGCAAAATGATATTCTCTTTGTTTGTTATGATGATTGCATGCAAGATTTTGAAACTCTAAAGAAAGCCTTAACCACCACACCTATTGTTCAAACACCTGATTGGAACTTGCCTTTTTAAATTATGCGTGATGCTAGTGATTATGTTGTTGGTGTTGTTCTCGGACAAAGAGTTGATAAGAAATTAAATGTTATCCATTATGCTAGCAAACCTCTAGACAGTGCCCAAAGAAATTATGCCACTACTGAAAAAGAATTTTTAGCAATTGTGTTTACTTGTGATAAATTCAGACCTTACATTGTTGATTCCAAAGTTATTGTTCACATTGTTCATGTTCCTATAAAATAACTTATGGAAAATAAAGATGCTAAACCTAGACTCATTAGGTGGGTTCTCTTGCTTCAGGAATTTTATTTACATATGGTTGATAGGAAGGGAGCTAAGAAACCCTTAGCTGATAACTTGTCTAGGTTAGAAAATATTCTTGATGAACCACTTCCTATTGATGATAGTTTTCCTGATGAACAACTAGCTTCAACAAATGTCTCTCAAAACACTCCATGGTATGCTAACTATGATAATTACATTGTTGCTAAATATATTCCACCTAGTTTCACATACCAACAAAAGAAAAAAATCTTGTATGACTTAAGACATTACTTTTGGTATGATCCACATCTTTATAAAGAAGGAGTAGATGGTATTATTAGACGTTGAGTAGTTGAGCATGAATAGGAACAAATCTTATGAAAATGTCATTCCGAAGCTTATGGAGGACATCATGCTGGAGATAGAACTTCTCATAAGGTATTACAATCTGGTTTTTATTGGCCTACTCTCTTCAAGGACGCTCGTAAGTTTGTCTCATCTTGTGAGAATTTCAAAGAATTGTTAATATCAGTAAGCGTCAAGAAATGCCTATGAACTATTCACTTGTTGAACCATTTGATGTTTGGGGTTTTGATTATATGGGACCTTTTCCTTGCTTTAATGGGTACACTCATATTTTTGTTTCTATTGATTATGTCACGAAGTGGGTAGAATCTATTCCAACTAGTAGTTCTAATCATCATACTTCCATTAAAATGCTTAAAGAAGTCATTTTCCCAAGGTTTGGAGTCCCTAGATATCCAATAACTGATGGTGGCTCGCACTTTGTTCATGGTGTTTTCTATAAGATGCTTGCTAAATATGATGTTAACCATATAATTGCATCACCTATCATCCTCCATCTAGTGGTCAAGTTGAACTTAGTACTAGAGAAATAAAACTGATATTACAAAAAAATGTTAATAGGTCGTAAAAGAATTGGTCTAAGAAATTAGATGATGCACTTTGGGCCTATAGAAGAGCGTATAAAAATCCTATGGGTATGTCTCCATACAAGATGGTATATGGGAAAGATTGTCATTTGCCTCTAGAATTAGAACATAAAGCATTTTCGGTTATCAAAGAACTAAAATATAATTTCAAACTTGCGGGTGACAAGAGGTTATTTAATATTGTCTCATTAGATGAATGGAGAACCCAACTTTATGAAAATGCCAAGTTATCTAAGTAAAAAGTTAAAATGTGGCATGAAAAAAGAATCCAAGAGTGAGAATTCAATGTTGGAGAATATGTTCCTTTGTACAATTCTCATTTTAGAATTTTTGCAGGAAAACTTCTTGCCAAATGGGAAGGACCCTATGTTATTAAAGATGTTTATCACTCTAGTGCTATTAAGATTAATAATGCCGAAGGTACCAACCCGAAGGTGGTCAATGGACAAAGAATTAAAGATTATATCTCGGGTACACCTATTAATGTTGAAAGCAATGTTATTCGAACCATGAAACCGGAGGAACAGATAAAAGAAAACTTCCGGAACGCTCTAAAATCGTGAAAAGAAAGAGGTACGTGATACGGTGAGTAAACAGTCTCTGAAAAATCCGCAAAAATATATTTTTTAGTTTTGGAATATTTATGAATTTTACAAAATAAAAAGTAAACCGAAGGTAACCCAGGAAGGAACGGAGCACTCGGGTGAGGTCACGATCCCTAGCGTGCCCTGGTGGAGTGTGCCCACCCCGGGAACCTTCCCAATTCCATTTTCATTTTGTTTGCTTGGGTTCCAAGAATAAAAATTCTCTATATATACCCCCGATTGTTTTGACCACTGCATCGCGAGATTTTCTTCTGTTCTTGTTTTGTGCTGTTTTTCTGCGAGATCTGAAAATATGTCGTCCCAAGATTCTGAGCGAGAGAGCTATGTGTCCAACTATGTTGCTGATCCAAAGATCGTTGGGGAAATTTACCCCTACTTGTGGACTTCAGAGGAAAAGGAGACACCAATCTGGAGGAAATAGAAGACGCTGGACTAGATGGTGGCTCAGATGAAGATAACCTCCACTACCTCAACTTGGAGATATGCACGTTGACTTCAAGAAGTCAAGCCTTCCTAATGGTATGAGTATACCCAATACTCGATTTATCCCTTCTCGTTTTCTACAGGAGAGCAAGGCGGCTCTATGCAAAAGGATATTGAAACTTGAGCAAGAGAATGATGATTTGAGGGAATAAAACATCATCCTCAAGCATAAATTGGCAAAGAATAATAACGCCTCATCACCACCACCTTCATCATCACCACCACCAAAGGAGATCTGAGTACACGGGTATGGACACCCCCCTTGGCTTGAGCCATGCTTGGGGGAGGTGCATCGGTATCGTATCACCATCACTTTTACCTTTTGCTTTCTATTTTTGATCCTAAGACTTTCCATGATTTACTTGAACAAAAGTTTAGTATGATATATTTTCGAGTGTTAGTTTCATGATCTATCCATCTATGTAATCGAGTGAGAGTTATATAATAAAGTTCAGTTTGAGCTTTTGCCCCTTTTACTTTCTTGTTGCAATCTTGATAAAAGAAAATAAATAAGAAAATATCATATGTTAATCTTATGGTGAGTAATGACATCACAATAAAGAAAAGTGTAAGAGGTAAAATTTATTGGAGATTAGCAAACATAACATTAGTCCATGATGCAACTCATGAAAGAATTAATTAGGGAAGAGAAGATTCACATGCAAATATACTATCATGGACATCTTTTATGATTGTGAGGCCCCATTAAATATTATATGCCAAAACTATTGGTGTTGGACAAGAAAGACAATGTAATGATTTATGCTTGTTCATATTCACATAGAAGTTATATTGTAATAGATCCTTTCACATGTGGTGCTTGCCCAATATCTTTGCTAGCCAAAAAATCCGCACTAAGTAGAGATACTACTTGTGCCTCCAAAAACCTAAACCCAAACTCATATTTGAGATTCAACCATACCTACCTATGGATTGAACAAGATCCTTCAAGTAAGTTGTCATCGGTGCATCAAGGCAATAATAATTGCTTCTAAAAAGTGTTGGATAAATTAGTGTAAGAGAAAATTGAGCATTGCAAAAACTTTTGATGGCAAAGTAATAAAAGCGACGGACTTCATAATAAAGGTTGCTCTAAGGCAATGCAACGCGACATTCTTTTGCGCTAAGGGATTTGGCATACAAACTTAAAAGCGCATGACAACCTCTGCTTCCCTCTGTGAAGGTCCTATCTTTTACTTTTATGTACTTACTTTCATGCAAGAGTCAAAGTATTCTTCTCTATTCCTTTTTATTTTTCTCCTTTGGCAAGCATCATGTGGTGAGGAAAGATCTAGGCACATATGACCAGTTGGATATGAGTGAGCATGAGTTATTATTGTTGACATCACCCTTGAGGTTAATATGTTGGGAGGCAAACTATAAGCCCCTATCTTTCTATGTGTCCGGTTGAAACTTTTTTTCCATGGGTATGCTGTGAGCATTAGCAATCATAGAAGATTAAATGATGGTTGAGTATTTGGACTTGCCGAAAGGCTCCTACATGACACCCTTCCTGAAAATATGATGAATTGTAGTTGCAAAGTTCACTGACAACATACTTTGTTGGTTTCCAATAAGGTTTATGCTTTATACTTACACATTGTGATGAATTGTTACTTGCTCATAAGGAGTTATATGATGCTGCTATAAAAAGAAAAAAAATTATGAGAAATTTTTATGTTAGATTTTTTGCTGTTATAATAATAAGCATGATGCTTCTATGTCTGTATTTTTTTATCGGCACCTCTCTCTCAAACCATGTGGGCATTTTCTTCGATATCGGCTTTCGCTTGCGGACAAGCAAGGTCTTGTTGGAAATATGCCCTAGAGGCAATAATAAATTGGTTATTATCATATTTCCTTGCTCATGATAATCGTTTATTATCCATGCTATAATTGTATTGATCGGCAACTCAGATACATGTGTGGATACATAGACAACACCATGTCCCTAGTATGCCTCTAATAGACTAGCTCGTTGATCAAAGATGGCTATGGTTTCCTAGTCATGGAAATGAGATGTCATTTGATAACAGGATCACATCATTAGGAGAATGATGTGATGGACAAGACCCAAACTACAAACGTAGCATATGATCGTGTTAGTTTATTGCTACTATTTTCTCCATGTCAAGTATATGTTCCTATGACCATGAGATCATGCAAATCACTGACACCAGAGGAGTACCTTGTGTGTATCAAACATCGCAACATAACTAGGTGACTATAAAGGTGCTCTACAGGTATCTCCGAGGGTGTTTGTTGGGTTGGCATGGATCAAGACTAGGTTTTGTTACTCCGTGTGACGGAGAGGTATCTCAGGGCCCACTCGGTAATACAACATTACAATAAGCCTTGCAAGCAATGTGACTAGGTGTTAGTCATGGGGTCTTGTATTATGGAACAAGTAAAGAGACTTGCCGGTAACAAGGTTGAACTAGGTATGGAGATACCGACGATCGAATCTCGGGCAAGTAACATACCGAAGAACAAAGGGAACATCATACGAGATTAATTGAATCCTTGACATAGAGGTTCGACCGATAAAGATCTTCCCCGAATATGTAGGAACCAATATGGGCATCCAGGTCCCGCTATTGGTTATTGACCGTAGAGGTGTCTTGGTCATGTCTACATACTTCTCGAATCCATAGGGTCTGCACCCTTAAGGTTCGGTGATGTTTCGGTAGCATAGAGTTATGTATGGTGGTGAACAAAGGTTGTTCAGAGTCCCGGATGAGATCCTTGATGTCACAAGGAGCTCTGGAATGGTCCGGAGGTAAATATTGATATATAGGAAGTCTTGTTTTGGTCGCCGGAAAAGTTTCGGGCTCATCAGTAGTGTACCGGGAGTGCCGGTAGTGTACCGGGAGACCACCGGGAGGGGTATTTCAACCCAAGAGGCTACTTGGGCTGTGGGAGGGTGAATAAAAGCCCTTATTGGGCTGGTCCAAGTCCCACATAAGGCCCATGTGGATGGGAAGAAAATCCCAAAGGGAAAAAGGTGGAAAAGGCAAAAAGACCAAAATAAGGAGGAGTCCTAGTCCTACTAGGATTGGAGGAGGATTCCTCCTCTCCTCCCACTTTGGCCGAAGCCTAGAGGGATTGGACCTTGCGCCAAGTCTCCTCCTCTCTTCCTCTTATATATACTAGAGGTTTTAGTGTTTTCCACTAGATTTTTCAGCCACGTGCTACCCTATCCTCTACTGCATAGTTTCTCCTCTAGATCGGTTTTCTGCAGTGCTCAGGCGAAGCCCTGTCGGAATAGCTCCACCACCATCACCACAACACCGTCGCGCTGCCGGAGAACTCATCTACCTCTTCGCTACCTCTTGCCGGATCAAGAAGGCAGAGATTGTCATCGAGCCATACGTGTGCTGAACGCGGAGGTGCCGTCCGTTCGGCGCTAGATCGGAAGGACCATGATCAAGATCGCGAGACAGATCGTGATGTTATCGCGGGACGGATCGTGATGAGTTCGTGGGACAAATTGTGATTGGATCGTGGGACAGATCGTGATGAGATCGCGGTATGCTCCGCGATTTGGATCGCGAAGACATTCGACTACACCAACCGCGTTTCTTACGCTTCCCGCTTAGCGATCTACAAGGGTATGTAGATCCACTCTCCCTCTCATAGATGCTCATCACCATGGATAGATATTGCGTGTGCGTAGGACATTTTTTGTTTCCCATGCAACGGTCACCAACAGTGGCGTCATGATCTAGGTCTATGTGTAGATGAGATCTCGAGTAAGAAACAAAGAGTTTATGGGCGTTGATTCTTAGATTGCTTCCTCCCTTGGTCGTGCTTTGGTTCAGCGATATTGTGGGATGAAGCGGTCCGGACCAACCTTACTCGTACGCTTACAAGAGACCGGTTCCATCAACTGACGTGTAACCTCGTTGCACAAAGATGGCTGGTGGGTGCCTGTTTCTCCTACTTTAGTTGGATCGGATTTGACAAAGGCGGTCCTTGAGAAGGTTGAAAAGCAATTTATGTATCACCGTTGTGGTTTTGCGTAGGTGAGAATTGTTTTTGCTAGATACCCGTAGCAGCCACGTAAAACTTACAACAACAATTAGGGGACATCTAACTTGTTTTTGCAGGGTATGTTGTGATATGATATGGCCAATTACATTATGAGATATATGTGATTTATGAGATGATCATGTTTTGTATAGAATATCACGACTTGCATGTCGATGAGTATGGCAATGACAGGAGCCATAGGTTTGTCTTTAATTATTGTATGACCTGAGTGTCAATCATTAAGCGCTATGCAATGCTTTTATGTTATTGCTAAGCGGTAGTAACAGTAGTAGAAGCATGGTGGGCGCGACAACCCCGACGGCGACATGTTGATGGAGATCAAGATGATGGAATCATGGTGTCATGCGGTGACGATGGAGATCATGCCGGTGCTTTATAAATTGATATCAAAAGCACAAGTTCATGTCCATATCATGTCACTTAAGATTTGCGTGTGATGTTAATCCTTTTATGCACCTTGTTTTGCTTAGGACGACGGTAGCATTATAAGGTGATCCCTCACTAAAATTTCAAGATAAATTGTGTTCTCCCTAAGTGTGCACCATTGCGTAAGTTCGTCGTGTCAAGACACCACGTGATGATCGAGTGTGATGGACTCTACGTTCACATACAATGGGTGCAAGCCAGTGTTGCACATGCAGAACACTTGGGTTAAACTTGACGAGCCTAGCATGTACAGACATGGCCTCGGAACACAAGAGACCAAAAGGTCGAACATGAGTCATATAGTAGATATGATCAGCATGATGATGTTCACCGTTGAAACCACCTCAACTCACGTGATGATCGGACTTGAGTTGGTGAAATTTGGATCATGTATCACTCGAATGACCGGAGGGATGTCAATTTGAGTGGGAGTTCTTAAGTAATATGATTATTTGAACTCATTATCATGAACATAGTCAGTAGTGTATTTACAAATTATCTTGTAGATTACTAGCTCACGATGTAGCTCCCTTGAATTTTCATATGTTCCTAGAGAAACATAGTTGAAATATGATGGTAGCAATATTGCATACTGGGTCCGTGATCTGAGGATTGTCCTCATTGCTGCATAGAAGGCTTATGTCCTTAATGCACCGCTCGGTGCGCCACCTCCTCTAGCATCATCTATAGATGTTGTGAACATATGACAGGCACGTTCCCATGACTACTTGATAGTTCAGTGCGTCATGCATTACGAAACATATTACATGTTCTAAGAGCTGAAATTGGGATCTCAGCCTCGTGCCCGTGTTGTGAGATATGAGATCTCCCACAAGATTCTTTGCCTGCAAGATGAAGGAGAATAGCTCAATCGTTGAGCATGTCCTCAGATTGTTTGGGTGCAACAATCGATTGAATCAAGTGTGTGGGGACCCCGACTCATAAGTCGTGATCACCGAATGCACGTGTACAGTGATCCCAGAGATCAATGCTCATTGAACACACAGAAGCTGAATAACAAGAGTCTTACATCCACATTTAACGTCTTACACAAATAAAGACCATGGAGGTCTAGTCTTACATAGATAGGGCCACAAGGGCCAAACACTTAAATAGAACAATCAACGGAAATCTTGATCGAATGTGTGAACCCATTGCCATCTGCTATAACCTACATGCATTCTGACTGGGGAGCGTCCTAGTTCGCATTTTCCTCACCAGCGAACTCTTCACCATACTCCTATTCTTCCATGCTTGGACAATTAAATAACCAATGGCAAGCCAATGAGTACTTTGAATGTACTTGCAAGAAACCCAAGTTGTGGAACAAGGTAATAATGATGCATGATATAGCACTAAGTAGGTAATTTGCAGAAAGCTAATTTTGAATGCAATGATGTGATCAAGTAACTAGGTAAGCATGCATGAACAGTTGGCAGATATCCATATGAACAAGTTATAGATATCATCATTAGCAGGGGTTGAACGTCTCATGTTCATTCATCACATCAAGTCTCCTGACTTGACTCAAGTATCAACTCTGTGTTATCGACACACACTCACACCCACACGGTTTGTGAAAACAACTAGACGTGGCATAAGCAGCACCACCCAACTGTCCTTGACCATGAACACGTCTATTCCAATAATTTTACACTCTGCAGAGGTTGCACACTTTACCCACAAGACTTGGGGAAATTCCGTGTCATCCACGACCTGCGGTATATAATATACCCGAGGTAAGTACCCGAACAATGCCTTTCCCCTAGTGATACTAAACAAAGAGTCCACTCGATTGGTACCCAGCGCACATGATGTACATCACTCGTAGCATCCATGTGGGGACCAACGGTGTGCCCGGTGCTTGTGAAGACAGTGCATGATCGTCCATAGCGGCACGACCCCGTATCGAGAGTGACCACGCCAGTCCCGCCACTAGTAATGTGGGCTCCTTGCCGGTACCCACCAAGATAATCAACAGAGCCCCATCCCATAAGGGGTACCATGGTTGCGCATGTAAGGTTGGGATGGTCGACAAATCTTAAACCCTCCATTTCCGAAAACACACCCTCAACTTGTTCTGGCACACCACTTCTTTCTCAAGTGGCCACCCAACTCATCATCATCTCCCTCGGGCATTAGTGGCCCCCGATGGGGTTTTCGAAAAGTCTTTGAAATCATCTCCTTCTATCCATTACCATGCATAGTCCCGAACCCACTTGCGTAGCATCTACTAGCATCCTATCTAAACCCACTTGCATAACCCTCATAAGGTGGTAGGGTCATGCACGATGCAAGTGTCAACGGCAAAAGTACCGGAATCAACCCACCGAAGTGGCCACTACTCCACATGCTCAAATATAACAAAAGTAAAGTGCTATATGACATGCAATAAAATGGTATCTTAACATGGTCAAAGGGCTGCTTGCCTGGCTCAACAAAGTCCTCGGGTTCTTCAAAGTCTTCGGGTCCAGCTCCTTCGTCAATAGCGCAATCTACCGTCGTGCTAAATAGCGATAAAAATAAGCATCACACAAAAACAGAGCACACAAAGCTAATATTAAAAATGCTACCCTACTCTGATAAATACTAAAAACTATACTAAAAATATTTGTTTATGATTTTGATATGAAAAAACTTTTTGAAAACTATTTAACAAAGGCAAAACATGCCTAATTTGTGTCTTAAAATAAAACAGTATATAAAATATTCTCAAAATTTTATAAAAAAGGTACTATTAAATTCTATGGAATATTCTAAGATTTTAGGTGGAAAAATTATTGTCATTGGGTTTATTTTCTGGTCTATGGAATTTTTGGAAAGCTGGGGGAAAAGAAAAAGAAAAATGGCACCGTGCCTTTTCGGGCCGAAAGCATCGCAACCGAGCAGTCCCAAAGGGGGAATCGGCCCAGGGCGAGACGGTGCGCGTGGCAGGTTTATCTTTTAAACCTGCCCACGGGCCCAACTTGGCAGCGAATGAGGGGGGTGAGGGTGTGATAGGTGTGCCCCACCTGTCATCCCTCACCTTGCGACAGTGGACAGAGGGGAGCTCACCGGCGGGGCTCAGGCCCCGGCGGCACAAGCGGAGGGCACCAGCGTGCTCAGGGTCGTCCCGCACGTCGGTAGGTGGCAGAGGTGGTCACCGGCGTGGAGGGAATCGTCGACGAGGAGGAACCCGCATGATGGTGAGGTTTCGGCTCCCGACCACAGAAACGAGGGGGTTTGGGCACGGGAAAGCGACCGAGGGTAGGAGGGAGCAACAGGGGAGCAGGGGGAGCTCAGGAGAGGCGTTTTATAGCCGGGCGCCGGTGTACCGTGGTCATGGTGCGCCAATGAGGTCGAGGGCATCGCTATGAGCCACAGGGACGCCCATGCCGTGTATGCGGTGGTCGTGGACTCGGTCCGTGCCCGCGGACATGAGGAGGGCAGCTAGGGGGGTCCAGAGGCGTGCGTGTGCGAGCTTGGCCATTAGGGCTCTTGGTTAGTGTCGTGCGCGAGCTAAGGGGGACAACAGAGGAGGGAGGAGGGGCCCGACCCCTTAGCGCTTTGTGGACGTCGAGGGGCAGCCGGGGGACATATCCCGCATCCCTGGGTGGTCGGGAGGCTCGGGATGGGGGCGGCTACAATGCGGGAGTGCACTGTAGCGCGCTCCAGAGCACCCATATGACCGGCATCGGCATAAAAAATGGGCACCAGCGTGTCCATTAGTGTCTTGGGGGTTCTGGAGATGCCCAGGGGCTAGGAGGAGCTAGGTAGAGTAGAGGTAGAAGGAGGGAGAGGTAAAAAATGCTCCTGCCAGAGCTGTCCAAAGGTGAAAATGGGGGTTTTAACCCATCTTCCAGTGGCCTATGGACCTGAGGTTTTTACTAGAAGTCATTGAGCATTGGAAAAGGGTGTGGTAAAAATTTGGAGGCAAGGGAAATGGTAAAAAGGGTGAAAATAGTAACTTTACCATTTCACCACTAGGTGTTTGATGGATGATTGGGAAAGATAAATTTACCCACTTACTGTGATATTTAACAGGATCAAATGGTGGGCAAAAATGAGATGGATCACCATATTTGAGCTCAAATGAGGAAAGTTGACATTAGAAACCTTGTGAACCCTAGAAACTAACAGAATTAGGTTTCTCTAGATCTAGTCATGCTAAGCTAATCCCCTTGACGCACCACATAGTGTAGCATCATTATTTGGTGATTAGAACATGTCCACAAAGGTTGGGGTCAAGGGGAGAAACTTCACAATATAAAGTTGCTCAAATTTGAATCTGGACAGGGAGGGTCTTGGAATAGTTTGATGAACCAAATAAACTTGGATTGAGATGAAACTTTGCAAGATCATCACCTATGATAGTGTTGACTTGCTGGAATTTTCCTGGAATTTATTGAGAATATTTCTGATAGAAATATTTCAAAATCTTGATTTGGACAGAAAGGGTTTAGAGGGGTTTTGCACATGAATTTGAACATGACCATGTGTTGAAACAAATATATATGGAAAATATATGTCCACTAAGTTTCCCTAAATTTTCTCAAATATTTTGAAAGCATTCAAATAATTCCCTATGAAAAACCATTTTTGGTCTTAAGAAAAAGCCTTTAAATAAAATATTAAATAATCTTTAAAAATAATATTTTGTGGTTTTGGGAAGTCATAAACATAGTAAGTTTGAAGTAAAGCCTTTGGGGAAGAAGGATCCACCCAGTTTGAGGACTTGAAGTGCAAACCTCATTTTAGGGGGGTTTTGAAAACCTAATTTGAATAAATCCCTTTTGGTCACAATAAAATTTGGTAAAAATAGTTTTGGGCACTATTCACATGGCATGATCATTGGGCAAGAAGTTTGGGTCAAGGAAGCTGAATATGGAGAGGGATAGAATCTAAGAGTGCCATACACAACAAGCAAAACAATCAACAATCACCAAATCAAACTAGCACAAGCACTGAAAAAGTTTTAATTGGCTCCAAATTTTGTAAATACAAGCATAACAAGTGATACAAACACAGGGTGTGATAGAGTGGGAGTTGATCTCCCAGATAAGATAGTGATTGATATAGTTTTCCAAGTCACTATCACTAAGCTACTAGAACTTCGTGATGAACTATAATTATGCCAGGGATGGAAATGATGATCCCTGAGCTATTCGTGATGTTTGACACCATGAAGGTAGATATGAAGAAGGAGCATCAAGTGTTGATTGTTAGTAAAACCACTAGTTTCGAAAAGGGAAAGGGTAAGGAGGGAAACTTCATGGATGGCAAGTCAGTTGTTGCTCTAGTGAAGCAACCCAAAGTTGAACAAGTGCTTCTATTATAAGGAGAGCAGTCGCTGAAGTGGAACAACCCTATATACATGGTAGATAAGAAGGCTGGCAACATCGACAGAAGTATATTTGATTTATGTGTTATTGATGTGTACCTTCCTAGTACTCCTAGTAGCACATGGGTATTGGATACCGGTTCAGTTGCTAAATGTTAGTAACTCGAAATTAAAGCTACAGAATAAATGGAGACTAGCTAAGGGTGAGGTGACGATGTGTGTTGGAAATGTTTCCAAGGTTGATGTGATCAACATCGCACGGTCTCTCTACCTTCGGGATTAGTGACAAACCTAAATAAATATTATTTGGTGTTTAGATTAAGCATGAACATGATAGATCGTGTTTATTGCAATAGAGTTATTCATTTAAGTGAGAGAATAATGGTTATTCTATTTACATGAATAATACCTTCAATGGTTATGCACCTAATGAGAATGGTTTGTTGAATCTTGATCATAGTAATACACATGTTCATCACATTGATGCCAAAAGATGCAAAGTTAATAATGATAGTACCACATACCTGTAGCACTGCCGCTAAATCTCATACTGGTATAAATCACATGAAGAAACTCCATGCTGATGGATCCTTGGACTCATTCAGTTTCGAATCGGTTGAGACATGCGGACCATGCCTCTTGGGCAAGATGACTAAAGACCCTGTTTTTGGTATGATGGAGTGGGCTAGTAACTTATTGGAAATAATACGTGTTGATGTATGCGGTACAATGAGTGTTGTAGCGTGCAGTGAATATCGTTATTTTCTTACCTTCATTGATGATTTGAGTATACATGAGTATATTTACTTAATGAAACACAAGTCTGAAATGTTTGAAAAGTTCAAACAAATTCAGAGTGAAGTTTAAGATCATCGTGACAAGAAGATCAAAATGTCTATGATAGGATCGTGGAGGTGAATATCTGAGTTACGAGTTTGGCATACAACTTTAGACAATGTGTCGTGGTTTTGTCACGGCAGATGTCCGAGGAATTAGGTTCAAGGCCATCACTAAGGTGATGCACTCAAAGGGGTTGGTTTGGACGAAGGACACGAGTTTACACAGGTTCGGCCCCTCAAGAAGAGGTAAAAGCCTACGTCCTGCTTGTGTTATATTGATTGGAGTGTCGATTTCAAGGGAGCAGATTCACTTGACCTAGTTCTCGATTAGTTGGTTTTCTCTCTAAATCGCCCCGGGTCTCGCCTTTATATAGGAGGTCAAGACCACGGGTTACACAAGTCTCGTATCGACTCTTACAATGTATCTGAGTGTATCTCTATGTCGCCTTACCATCTTGGCCAAGCCGCCTCCGGGCGGCTTAATTGCCTAGGTCTTCATGCCACCTTTCGTCCGGGCCTTGTCTTGGCCCATCTTGGTAAGCCACCATACGGCCAGGCGTATGTCTCTTGGCCCATCGATGGTCTGGATTGTGAGCCGCCAGGTATGACCCAGCCCCACCTGGGCAGGTCTTAACACGGGGTTATAGCCCCATCATTAGCCCCTAGGTTGATTTGAGCTTGCTCATATCAATATTCTAGCTTACTTGGCGGCGAGTCTCACTCTTCATCACCTTAAAGTAAGATATGTAACCCACCATGATGTCCTATCGGATATGCAAAAAGATTCCCTGACGACCACAACATATCTTTTCATCATTAAAATGACGGCCCAAAAATCGAGGTGTCCGTCTCGGTCGGTCAGTTTTCGTAGCCTTGATTCCCGCGCCCGTTTCCACTTTCTAGCCTCTTAAATAGGACTGTGAAGGGTCTTTCTCATTTCCTATGCCGCCTACGCCTCTTCTTCTTCCTCTCGACGCCATCGCCCCCGAGCTCCCTTGCTCCGGTGAAGCTTCCTTGTCGTCGTCGCCCCAGGCCGTTGCATCAACCTGAACGGACCAGAGCATTGCCCGCAACCGCCGCATCACTTCCGGTACATCTTTCTCCATCCCCTAGATGTGTAGCTTAGTGTAACAAATCCATGGAGTTCTTCGCCCCGTTAGTGCGCAAGTTCTTCATAATGCTATAGGACACATAACTCCGTAAATCTTGTAAAGTCCACCTTCCCGTTGCGGTAGATCATGCGAAATCACTAATAGCCTAATACAGATCCATAGTTGCTTCCTTTTACTGCCCTCGAACATTGCTAGTTCTTCCTTAGTTCGTCATTAGGTTTGAGATAAATCAGTTTTTCCTCTATTTGTAGATCTGCAATTATAAAGATAGCATGTGAAACCTGTTTTCCACACTTGTATTTTGCTTCATCTCTCTGCCAGCTTAACCCGCCATATAAACTTCCGGCTCTCGCCATAAACTGCACTGGCGGCTTAGCTTCGGAGAACTTATATTTCATCTGCAGCCCTTAGTTGTCTGTCACCTTCTAACTTGCCGTGCACTATTACTTTCCACAATTTTAAGACGCCATTATGCCTCGTGCGTCCTCTTCCTGTAACTGGGTCGGCTTTGTAGTCGCTAAGGAGTTTTTGAAGGATTTCGTAGATGCAGGGACCTTGATAGCCAAAAATGTAATTCATTGGCGGGTTCCAGGCAATGAGAAGAAACCCATCCCCCAAGAGGGCAAAGTAGTCATATTCGCTGACCACCTTGTACACGGTTTTAGCCTGCCCGGCTCCAAATTTTTATGAGACGTCCTTCATTTCTTCAAGCTGCATCCTCAAGATATTGCACCCAACTCTGTCTCAAATATGTGCAACTTCCAAATCCTCTATGAAGTTTACTTACAAGAAGAGTCGTCAGTTGACCTCTTCCGTGAGTTTTTCTACGTAAACCGCAAAACAGAAGTGGTGGCTGGCCCAAGCTTGGAGCTCGGCGGAGTCTCCATTCAAAGAAGACGAGATATGACCTTTCCAAGGACTGGAACAAAACCTGGTTTTATTGCAAAGACACTTCTCCAGAGGGGGAACATCTATTGCCGGGTTATCGACCAACCCGGCTCCGCACCACAACCGAACTCCCTGACCAGATGTCAGCCTCCGAACGGGCGAAGTATGCTCGAGCTTATGCCAAGATTAGAGCCCTCATGGCCAATGGTCTGACAGGGATTGATCTGACCCGCTGTTGGATCTCTTGGAGAGTCATGCCTCTGAGCCGGAGAAACCGTCTCATGTGTCAATATACGAGTGATGCCAATGACCCCCTCTACTTTAATCCTACCACGTTGTTAGAAGACAACATTGTTTCCGCCATCAAAAGCCTTGTCTATGAGCTCAAGGATCTTGCCGCACCATTGGATTACCACCCTTCTATGCCGCAAACCCGACCCTAGATGTAAGGGCGACTCTCAATCTCCTTACTTCCGCGTTAGCTATCCATGTATGTTTGCAATCTTTAACCTCTTTTGGTTTCTTTTACTTTCACGCTAACTCCAGCTTCTGGAAAAGAAATACGTCCCTCCTCCGAAGAAGTCGAAGGAGAAGGCCAGCGGCCGAAAGAAGAAAACGGTGCCTAAAGAGCAGCCTAAGGTTGATGACTCAGAGGTAGAATTTGACTCTCTTTGACCGTCTTACTATGCACCTTACTGACTTTGATAACTCATAGGACGAAATGGATACAAGCCACGCCAACGTTCCTGAGGTAACCTATGTTTCATCTGACTCAGAACATCTTCCACCAAAGAAGATACGGCGGGTCGTCCGGAAAATCCCATTTTCTCATCCTCTTGCTTATTTAGACCCCAACTTTCTTTTGAAAAAGCAACAGCACCTCTCCCGACGCCAAACCCGGAGCACCGGCTCTGAAGATCTTATGGCCGGGTTGTCCAACTCTCTGGTTCAGCGGAAACGGCTGGCTGAGGTATTTGTTTAACTTGGTTTAATTTTGTCAACCTTGCCTTACCACTTTACTTTGTCTTTATATTGTTTTAAGTGATTTCAGCAATCACCCCTTCCTCAGGCGACTCTACGGCAACTAAGTTGTCACCTCTGAAGATCAACCCAGAGTACGTGCTTTCATGTTTGCATCATATCCTTTGTTATCCTTGAACTTTATATAATAACCTTCTATGCTTTCCAGGGCTCAAGCAAAACGAAGGAAGACTAGCGGGTCTACCTCTACCCCCACTACCCAAGAGCCGGAGCCTGCCAAGATGGACTCTCCTGCTACACATGTTGTTCCTCTGCATTCTCAAAAGATGCGCCTGGAGACGCTCGTAGTTCTGTCGAGCCGGCGACCCACGAACCGGCAACTGAGAGTCCTCCAAGGACCAACTATAAGCCGCCAAGTCTTTCAACGGCCATCGATGATCCAGTTCTTTCGGACATCATCGTTACTGGTACCGGCTTTCGAACTCCTCAACCTCATGTGCTGACAAAGCACACTGAGAAAACTGAAGCTTCTGACAAACTAGACATTGAGCTCCCGTGCTAGAGAAGCTAACTACTGATGAGTTACATGCTGGTTATCTGAAACCGCCTCTCCACAAGCCGGAACATGGAGCTACTCCTTCCTTTCCTTATACCCTTATGTAGCCCCCAAGAGCCGGTTTAATATTTGTTAATGGTAAACCGGGTCTTCCAATCCATGTCATAAGTAGAACCACTTATCCTGTAGCCCCCCAAGTATCGGCTTAATATGTAAATATTGAGCCGGTACTCAGTGTTACGTAGTTGATCAAATGTAGCCCCCAAGTTTGGGTCAGTATAGAAATAATGGGCCGGAACTTCCCTGTAGATTGAACAAAGAGCCATATGTAGCCCCCCAAGTGCTGGCTTATCTTTGAAAAATATGAGCCTGAACTTCATTGTAGACTTAGAAAACATTGCTGCAGCCCCAAAGTGCCGGCTTAAATTGATGAAGATGAGTAGGAACTTACTTGCAGTCTTGGAGAACATCGTTGTAGCCCCCAACTACCGGCTTAACTTAAAAAGACGAGCCAAAACTTATTTTAGCCTTGGAGAACAAACAGACATTAGCCCCCAAGTGTCAATTATATTGCTTGCAATCTTCCTGAGACTTGCATAATATTTTGTTAACTTAACCATCTGGCAATATGTTATCCTGGCGACTTACCCCTCATTTACTTTTCGTATGTCATAGGAAGCTTTAAGCAATGCCGAGTCTAAACGGATCGGCTTAAAGAGCAATCTGGCCTCCCAGCAAGCCGCCCGAAGTGAAGCAGACGAGAAGTCCTGGCTTGCCGCCGAAGCGCTTACAAAATCTAAGTCTGAATTTGCTGCTTTCAAAAAAGCTGCTGAGGCGGAGCAAACTGCTCTGACCAAACATGCGGACGATGCTGATGAGCGACTCATGGTCGTATCAGACGAGTTGCAATCCCTAAAGCGCCATATCTTCAAGATGACAGCTGCTATCTTTGGTAAGTACTAAAGACTCAACCAATCTTCTTGCTTGAAAAGCTGCACAGGCAGCTTATAACACAAAATCCGTCTTTTGTAGGTCAAAGAAGACGTCAACTTGGTGCTGACAATCTATTGCAGTTGAAAGCCGTCTACACTTGGTCAAAGCAATTGTACTATGGGACTCTTTGCACTATTAGAGCTATGCTTAACAACCAAAGCATCCCCAAGTTCATGAAAGGAGTCATAGAGGTGCTATCAACTCTGCCAAAGAAAATCGAAGAACTCAAAAAATCATCCGCCCGAAAGGGAGCCATTGCAGCAATAAGCCGGCTTTGGCCTTTGCCCCGGAGCTAACTCCTGAAGAGATGATGGATGGCTTTCCGTCAAAGAAGGACGACGGCTCAGAATTCACAGAAGCCGACTATGCTTGTTGTATGAAGGCCTCCAGGGTCCTTGCATCAGTACTAGTAAAAGAAGTGAATCTGTCAACATATCAGGCGGATTACAACGCTGAGAACAAGCAAGTGCGTGACCCAACCTTTGAGGCCTCGGATTTAACTCCTGCATGTTGTAAGCATCTCTTTGCTCCTGACATTGAACCATCTCCCCTCTTTGAAGAGGCAAACTTTGAAGCTTTAACCAAATGCAACTGGGACGTGGACAATCTCCAAATCGAGTAGGTCAAAGACCCGCCGCAGGATGACCCGCCGTCCAGCTGATCAACTTGATAATACCATGGTATAACCCGGCTTCGTGAGCCACCGAAATTATGGGCGGTGTAAAAAACTTTAAGTCATGCTTTTTGAGCTCTATGGAGAGCGTTGTAATAGGCCTTTAGGAAAAATATTGTCTTGCCTGAACTGTGCCATCGTGGACATAGGAAATCGCATGGCTTTAACATATTATGTCCGCCTTGTGCTTCAATTCATACGAGATGTCGTAACGGCTCTTCTTAATAAAATAGCCTGTGAGAGCAGAATACTTTCCGCACTGTTGGGAGGGCGGCTTAGAATAGCACAACCCGAATATTTTATATCTTTCCTGACTTGCTTTTTCAATAACTCATGTGTCGGTTCTTCGGGGTGGACTCACTACTTAAAACTCCTTATCAGTATAGGGTCTCTATCGAGATTGGCCGTCAATTTCTTTGAACGGCTCAGGGTCTCTAAGCGAGATTAACTGACAGGAAGTGTAACGTCCGAGAAAGAGACGCGGTAGGGCATGAGCACCCTAGTAGCCCATAAACTACCTCTCACGTGACATAAATCCGTCGTTTTAACATTAAACAGTGCACGGTCTTTAAAAGATTAACTGTCTAAGAGTACAAAATGGGCCACATAGTGGAGAGTCGGCAGTAGATGAGAGAGTTTATCCTCGCTTTCCATAATCTGGCCCTCACGTGACAAGAACCGCCAGTTTAACCTTAACCAGTATAGGGTCTCTATTGAGATTGGCCGTCAACTTCCTTGAACCGGCTCAGGGTCTCTAAGAGAGATTAATTGATAAGAGTTCAGTGGGTTACATAGCGGAGCAGCATCAGCTTACAGGCCAGTTTAACCCGAGCTTGCGGTGGCTTAAGAGCCGATCAAAAGGGTACGTAAGCTAAACCCGGTGGGTTGAAAGCCCCCAAATGACCTTGTTGACGGAGTCAACTCTTTGGGTGTATAACCCACCTAACTTTGGCTTAAGAGCCGATCAATAGGATCTGATAACCTAAACCCGGTGGGTTGGTAGTCCCCTAGATGACCTGTTGACGGAGTCAACTTTTTGGCTTAAGAGCCGATCAATAGTGTCTGATAAGCTAAACCCAGCGGGTTGGAAGGCCCCTAGATGACCTGTTGACGGAGTCAACTTTTTGGCTTAAGAGCCGATAAATAGGGCATGATAAGCTAAACCCGACAAGTTGGAAGCCACCTAGATGATCTGTTGACGGAGTCAACTTTTTGGCTTAAGAGCCAATCAATAGGGTCTGATAAGCTAAACCCAGCGGGTTGGAAGCCCCCTAGATGACCTGTTGACGGAGTCAACTTTTTGGCTTAAGATCCGATCAATAGGGTCTGATAAGCTAAACTCGGCGGGTTGGAAGCCCCCTATATGACCTTGTCGCGCAAACTGAGATACGCAAATCGGCAGAAGCCCCGGCTTGCAGGGATGCCAACTTTATTCATATATATATATATGATATGTACAATGATGGTGTACAATGTCAAGTCTTGACGACTCAAGTATAGTAAGGCCGTAGATGAGCTATGTTCCACGGCCGGCAGGTCTCCTGTCCAGAAGTGCTTGATTCGTCTCATATGTCAATGAGGTAATACGACCCGTTGCTAAGATTTCCGCTGACCACGAAAGGTCCTTCCCATGGAGGTGATAACTTGTGTGTATCTGTCTGATCTTGAATCAACCGCAACACTAAGTCGCCTTCTTGAAACGTCCGGGTCTTAACTCTGCGGCTATGATAGCGACGCAGGTCTTGCTGGTAAATTGCCGATCGAGCCGCCGCCAGATCACGGTCTTCCTCCAAGGCATCCAATGCGTCTTGACGGTCTGTTTCATTATCCACGACAATGTAAGCTGCCACCCGTGGAGAGTCATGACGTATATCGCTTGGTAACACGGCTTCCACGCCATAAACCATGAAGAAAGGCGTATAGCTTGTTGATCTATTGGGAGTAGTTCTGATGCTCCATAAGACGGACGACAACTCCTCTACCCAATAACCCGGCATTCGCTGCAAAGGAACCATAAGCCGGGGTTTGATACCCCGTAAGATTTCCTGGTTAGCACGCTCTGCCTGACCATTTGATTATGGATGAGCAACCGCAGAAACATCAAGTCGGATGTGCTCACTTTCATAGAACGCTTGCAAAGCCCCCTTGGATAAGTTCGTACCATTATCTGTGATGATACTATGAGGGTAACCAAAGCGGTAGATCAGCTTTTTAACAAGCTTCTACCCACCTGGTAAATTTGTTCACGGCCACCAAGAGGTGGGTCTTCTTGTCCTTGTATCTCTTGAAAGGCCTGACCATATCAAGCCCCCAGACTGCAAACGGCCAGGTAATTGGGATCATGCACAACTCCTGAGCGGGGACATGAGCACGCCGGCCGAACTTCTAACATCCACCGTACTTGCGAACCAAGTCTTCCGCATCCTTATGAGCCGTCAGCCAGAAGAAGCCATGTCGAAAAGCCTTGGCCACCAGAGATTTTGAGCCGGCGTGATGACCACAATCGCCAGCATGAATTTCATTCAAGATTTCCTTGCCTTCTTCAGGTGACACACAACGTTGAAAGACGCCAGTGATGTTGCACTTATGTAACTCAGCATTGATGATTGTCATAGACTTAGACTGTCTGATGATCTGCCTTGCCAGGTTTTCTTCCTCAGGTAACTCGCCGCGAGTCAAGTTCGCCAGGTAAGGCACGGTCCAGTCAGGAATAGCATGCACAGCCGCCACCAGCTGCCCCTCCGGGTCAGGTATAGCCAAGTCTTCCTCTGAAGGTAACTTAACTGATGGGTGATGTAGTACGTCTAAGAAAACATTAGGCGATACCGGCTTACGCTGAGAACCCAACCTTGATAGGGCATCAGCTGCCTCATTTCTGTGACGATCAACATGATCCACCTGATAACCCTTGAAATGACCAGCAATAACATCCATCGTCTGACGATAAGTCGCCATCCATGGGTCCTTGGAATCCCAAGTGCCTGAAACTTGCTATCCTATGAGGTCTGAGTCGCCGGGATATCTAACCCGGCTCAGGTTCATCTCCTTAGCCACCCGAAGGCCATAAGCAGAGTTTCGTACTCAACTGCATTATTAGTACAAGGAAACATTAACCTTAGCACATAACAGAACTTGTCACCTTTAGGGGAAGTTAAGACAACCCCTGCCCCTGATCCTTCCAGTTGCCCGGATCCATCAAAGTGGATTGTCCAATATGTGTTATCCGGATTGTCCTCAGGCGCCTGACACTCCGTCTAGTCGTTTATGAAATCCACCAAGGCTTGAGACTTGACCACCGTGCGAGGCATGTATTTTAGATTAAGAGTTCCAAGCTCCAATGCTCACTTAGCAATCCTGCCGGTGGCTTCTCTGTTTTGAATTATGTCTCCCAACGGGGCAGTGCTAACCACTGTGATCTAGTGCCCTAGGAAGTAATGCTTCAGCTTACGATTGGCCATGAATACCCCATATACCATCTTCTGGCAATGTTGGTACCTCTACTTGGACTCTATCAGGACTTCAATAATGTAATAAACCGGCCTCTGAACCGGATATTCCATACCTGCCTCCTTACGCTCAATGATGATCGCGGCGTTGACTGCCCTATTATTAGCCGCCACATATAAGAGCAAAGGTTCCTTCTCAGCCGGAGCCGCTAAGACTGACGGCTTAGTGAGCTGTCTCTTGAGTTGCTCAAATGCCTCACCCGCCGTCGTACTCCAGACAAAGTTGTCTGTCTTCTTCATCATCTGGTACAAAGGAATGGCCTTCTCACCAAGGCGGCTTATGAACCGGCTTAACGCAGCGATCCGCCCTGCCAGGCGCTGAACATAATTGATGCACACCGGCTCAGATAGGGAAGTGATAGCCTTGACTTTATCTGGATTAGACTCAATGCCACGCTCAAAGACTAGAAATCCCAAGAGCTTGCCTGTAGGAACGCCAAAAACACACTTAGCCGGGTTAAGCATCATCTCGTAGACCTGTAAGTTGTCAAAGGTCTCCTTTAGGTCATCAAGCAGAGTCTCCTTCTCCCTTGACTTAATCACAATATCATCCACATATGCATGAACGTTGCCCCCAATTTGACAGTGAAGACAGTTTTTAAAACAACGCTGGTAAGTCGGCTGGGCACTCTTGAGCCCGAAAGGCATGGAGACGTAGCAGAAGGCACCAAAAGGCGTGATGAAAGTCATCTTCTCTTGGTCCTTGACTGCCATCTTGATCTGATGATAACAAGAATAAGCATACATGATGCATAAACACTCACAACTCGCCATTGCATCGATGATCTCGTCGATACGGGGGAGAGCAAACGGGTCAACCGGACAAGCCTTGTTAAGATCCGTGTAATCCACACACATACGACACGTGCCGTTATTCTTAAGCACTAGCACCAGGTTAGCAAGCCACTCTCGTTGAAACACTTCAACGATGAAACCCGCCACCAGGAGCCGGGCCACATCTTCTCCAATGGCCTTGCGCCTCTCTTCATTGAACCGCCGTAGGAACTATTTGACCGGCTTAAATTTAGGATCCACATTAAGGTGGTGCTCAGCGAACTCTCTCGGTACACCCGGCATGTCAGAAGGCTTCCATGCAAAGATGTCCCGATTCTCACGGATGAATTCGATGAGCAAGCTTTCCTATTTGGGATACATATTGGCCCCAATAGTAAACTGTTGAGATGAGTCGCCCGGAGTAAAATCCACCAGCTTGGTATCATCCGCCGAAAACTTGAGGGGCGGCTCAATCTGTGGTGGGATTTTTGAGCGGAGTCATGTCCTCCGGTCCAACATTTTCCTTATAGAACTTGAGCTCTGCTTCAGCGCAACTTGACTCTCCATAAGCTGCGTCTCCTTCCTCACACTCAATAGCCGTCTCCCGATCACCATGCACTGTAATTGTCCCATTTAAACCCGGCATCTTGGGCTGTAAGTAGACATAGCAAGGCCTAGCCATGAACTTGGCGTAATCCGGACGTCCAAATAGGGCATGATATGGACTTTTGATCTTGACCACCTCAAAACACAAGGTCTCCACCCTGTAGTTGTATTCATCACCAAAGGCGACTTCCAAAGAGATCTTACCCACTAGATAAGCTGACTTGCCAGGCACCACACCATGAAAAAGTGTCGAGGAAGGCCTAAGATCCTTATGAAGCAACTTCATCCAGCAGAAAGTGTCGTAGTACAAAATATTAATGTTGCTGCCACCATCCATAAGCACCTTAGTAAACACATATCCTCCCACTTGGGGGCAACTACCAAAGCTAGCCGTCCCGGGTCATCAACATGCGGCGGGTGATCCTCTCTACTCCAAGTTATGGCATACTCATACCACTTCAAGTATTGCAGGAGAGCTGGTGTGATCGCATTAACCGCCCGCTTGCGCAACTTCTGATATTGCCTCTCAAGGCTGGTTGTAAAAACATGATACTGACGCAAGCTGAGATGCTTTGGATTACTCGGATACCCAGACTGGTTACTTTGCCGCTGATTATTGCCACCAGATTGCTGATGATGCCCTCCTTGATTGCCCTAGCCCTGATAGTCGGATCCTGAGCCGCCACAACCAAGCCCAGCTCTTGACCTGCCTAGTCCTAAGCCGCCTAGCGGGCGACCACCATTGTTGTTATGCTACTACAATTTGTAGTCCCAAAACTATCGCCTAATGTGGCAATTCCTCCATGTGTGGCCCGCCACCCTATCAGGCCGGCTGTGCTCTAGACAAGCCTTATTGAGCATCTCTTCCAAGTTGAAAGGAGTTTTACCTTTATTAAAAGGCTGTCTGAAGTTCCCATTTCCCTTAGCACGATTGTTCCCAGCGTTGGCATTGGACACCAATTCTAACTCGCCATCTGGATTCTTCCGCTTGCCCTGGTTGCCATTGCCTGTCGCACCCTTGCCATTGTTATTCTTCTTGCGCTGGGTGGGCTTCTCCTCATCAGAGCCTGGATCCTTCGTATTGTTAGAATCAGCATACTTCGTGAGAGCCACCATGAGCTCCCCCATGTCCTGACACGAGAGCTTGAGCCAGCCAAGCTTCTGCTTTAGAGGCGTAAAGTGAGAATTTTTCTCCAGAATGAAAACTGCTTAAGCCGCCGTAATCTGTTCAGACGAGTGGATGATGGTTGAGACCTGCCGGACCCAATGATGAGCCGACGCATCCTCCTGTTGCAGTCAATGATCCAAATCCACAATCGTCATGGGCTGCTTGCACGTTCCTTGGAAGTTTTTGATGAAGTTCGCCTTTAACTCGGCCTAGGAATTAATGGTGTTGGGTGGCAAGCCCTTCAACCACATGCGAGCCGGCCCCTCCAGCATCATGATAAAATACTTAGCACATACTGCATCGTTGACGTCTAACATCTCCATGGCCAATTCATAGCTTCAATACAAGCCTCTGAAGGCAGGTCAACAGTGTAATTTGGGACCTTGTGAGGGCCCTTGAAATCTTTCGACAGACGCTTGTTCCACAAAGCCGGCACTAAGCACGGCACTCCCACGGCCCTGGTGGTTACTCCTACTCTCACCGAGATGGAAGGTGAGGGTTCTTGATGAGACGCCACTGCCAGAGCTGCCGCCTCTTGCTGTACTCTCGCTCGGTCCACCAATGCCTGAGCATCCAGAACCGCCTGATCATCTCGCAACGGGCCCCGGTGCCGATCACTGCTAGAAACCACCGGCGACTCATAACATTGTTGGAAATATGCCCTAGAGGCAATAATAAATTGGTTATGATCATATTTCCTTGCTCATGATAATAGTTTATTATCCATGCTATAATTGTATTGATCAGAAACTTACGTACATGTGTGGATACATAGACAACACCGTGTCCCTAGTATGCCTCTAATAGACTAGCTCGTTGATCAAAGATGGTCAAGGTTTCCTAGCCATGGACATGAGATGTCATTTGATAATGGGATCACGTCATTAGGAGAATGATGTGATGGACAAGACCCAAACTACAAACGTAGCATATGATCGTGTCAGTGTATTGCTACTATTTTCAGCATGTCAAGTATTTGTTCCTATGACCATGAGATTATACAACTCACCGACACCGGAGGAGTGCCTTGTGTGTATCAAACGTAGCAATGTAACTGGTTAACTATAAAGGTACTCTACAGGTATCTCCGAGGGTGTCTGTTGGGTTGGCATGGATCAAGACTGGGATTTGTTACTCTGTGTGATGGAGAGGTATCTCAGGGCCCACTCAGTAATACAACATCACAATAAGCCTTGCAAGCAATGTGACTAAGTGTTAGCCATGGGATCTTGTATTCTGGAAACGAGTAAAGAGACTTGCCGGTAACGAGTTTGAACTAGGTATGGAGATACCGGCGATGGAATCTCGGGCAAGTAACATACCGAAGAACAAAGGGAACATCATACGGGATTAACTATATCCTTGACATAGAGGTTTGACCGATAAATATATTTGTAGAATATCTAGGAACCAATATGCGCATCAAGGTCCCGCTATTGGTTATTGACCGTAGAGGTGTCTCGGTCATGTCTACATAGTTCTCGACCCCGCAGGGTCTGCACACTTAAGGTTCGATGACGTTTCGGTAGTATAGAGTTATGCATGGTGGTGACTGAAGGTACCGGGAGTGCTAGTAGTGTTCTAGGGGACCATCGGGAAGGGTATTTCGACCCAAGAGGCTACATAGTCTGTGGGAGGTTGAATACCAACCCTCAGTGGGCTGGTGGAAGTCCCACAAAGGTCCCATGCGGCTGGGAAGAAAAGCCCAAGGAGAAAAAGGTGGAAAAAGGCAAAAAGGCTAAATAAGGAAGGAGTCCTAATCCAACTAGGAGTGGAGGAGAAGGACTCCCTTCCTCCTTGCGCCAAGATCAAAGGGCTGGCCCTTTGTGTTCCAGACTCTTCCTTCTCCTCTCCTCCTATATATATACTAGAGGTTTTGAGGGCAGCCCTAACCCTAATTGCCACATGCTGCCCTCTTCTTCCTCTAGATCGTTTCCTCCTCTAGATCGGTTTTCAATGGTGCTTAGGCGAAGGCCTTCTAGAATTCCTCCACCACCTTCGCCGCAACGCTGTCGTGCTGCTGGAGATCTCGTCTACCTCTCCACTCCCTCTTGCTAGATCAAGAAGGAGGAGATCATCATCGAGCTATACATGTGCTGAACGCGAAGGTGCCATCCGTTCGGCGCTAGATCAGAAGGATTGTGATCAAGATCACGAGATGATTCGTGATTGGATCGCGGGATGGATCGCGAAGAGATCGTGAGACGGATCGTGATGAGATCGTGGGATGGATCGTGATGGGCTCGTGGGACGCTCGGTGATTTGGATCATGAAGACGTTCGACTACACCAACCACGTTTCTTAATGCTTCAACCGTAGCGATCTACAAGGGTATCTAGATTCACTCTCCCTCTCGTAGATGCTCATCACCATGGATAGATCTTGTGTGTACATAGGAAATTTTTTGTTTCCCATGCAACTTTCCCCAACAATGGTATTAGATCTATGTCTATGTGTAGATGAGATCACGAGTAGAACACAAAGAGTTTGTGGGCATTGATGCTTAGATTAGTTCTTCCCTTGTTCGTATTTTGGTTCGGTGGTATTGTTGGATGAATCGGCCCGGACCAACCTTACTCGTACACTTACGAGACCGGTTCCATCGAGTGACGTGTAACCTCGTTGCACAAAGATGGCTGGTGGGTGTCTGTTTCTCCTACTTTAGTTGGCTCAGATTCGACAAAGGCGGGCCTTGAGAAGGTTGAAAAGCAATTTATGTATCACCGTTGTGGTTTTTGCGTAGGTGAGAATTGTTCTTGCTAGATACCCATAGCAGCCATGTAAAACATGCAACAACAATTAGAGGACGTCTAACTTGTTTTTGCAGGGTATGTTGTGATGTGATATGGCCAATTACATGATGAGATATATGTGATGTATGAGATGATCATGTTTTGCATAGAATATCAAGACTTGCATGTCAATGAGTGCGGCAACCGGCAGGAGCCATAGGGTTGTCTTTAATTTTTGTATAATCTGCGTGTCAATCATTAGACGCTATGTAATGCTTTACTTTATCGCTAAATGGTAGCAATAGTAGTATAAGCATGGTAGGCGCGACAACCCCGATGGCGACACTTTGATGGAGATCAAGATGATGGAGATCATGGTGTCATGCCGGTGACGATGAAGATCATGTCGGTGCTTTCAAGATGGAGATCAAAAGCACAAGTTCATGGCCATATCATGTCACTTATGATTTGCATGTGATCTTAATACTTTTATGCACCTTGTTTTTCTTAGGGCGACGGTAGCATTATAGGGTGATCCCTCACTTAATTTCAAGATAAATTGTGTTCTCCCTGAGTGTGCACCGTTGCGAAAGTTTGTCGTGTTGAGACACCACATGATGATCGGGTGTGATAGACTCTACGTTCACATACAATGGGTGCAAGCCAGTGTTGCACATGTGGATCACTCGGGTTAAACTTGACGAGCCTAGCATGTACAGACATGGCCTCGGAACACAAGAGACCGAAAGGTCGAACATGAGTCATATGGTAGATATTATCAACATGATGATGTTCACCATTGAAACCACCTCAACTCACGTGATGATCAGACTTGAGTTGGTGAATTTGGATCGTGCATCACTCAAATGACCGGAGGGATGTCAATTTGAGTGGGCGTTCTTAAGTAATATGATTAATTGAACTCATTATCATGAACTTACTCAGTAGTGTCTTTGCAAATTATGTTGTAGATTACCAGCTCACGCTGTAGCTCCATAGAATTTTTATATGTTCCTAGAGAAATAGAGTTGAAAGATGATGGTAGCAATATTGCGGACTGGGTCCGGGATGTGAGGATTGTCCTTATTGCTGCACAGAAGGCTTATGTCCTTAATGCGCCGCTCGGTGCGCCAACCCTCTAGCATCGTCTGTAGATGTCGTGAACATCTGATTGGCACGTTCTGATGACTACTTGATAGTTTAGTGCGTCATGCATTACGGCTTAGAATTAAGGCCCCAAAACGTTTTGAACATCATGGAATGATAGTGGCAAAGTTGTCCCTGTCTTTTGATGAGATGGTGGCTATCGTTTTTGGTGGAGTAGACTTTGACGATCCGACTACGAACGTGTGATGACGTCTTGCCTTAGCAATCGCTAAACCAACTCCGAGAGTTTATTGACCACGCCGGAGCACGATCAACCTGACCACGAGGGTCTATTTCCTGCACGCAAACGAAGAACAAGCAAGAAACTCAGATTGCAATCTAGATATTGCGAATATAAGTGGAAAGCTTTATTGATGAAGTGGGGTTCTATGACGCCTTTGTCTGGTCGTGGAACACAAACGAAGAACACGAAGTTGCAGCTATGGCGAACTTGTAATCTAAACAAAACCCAAACCTAAAATGACGCTCTAAGGGCTGTATATATGGGTGAATAGAGGGGAATTTCGTGGCCCCTTGGAGGAGGGGTCCGAAACCGGCCCTAACTTAGTTTCCCCATACATACGAACTCCAAAAACAGAATATAATATGGTATTTCGAAATTACATGGGCCTGGCCCAACAATTAGGTGGCGCAACACCTATATTAGACTAGGGAGGATTTTTATAAAGTGGCATCATGCATATTTCGTCCAAGGCTTCTTGCTCCCATTATGGTGGCTTCAAAGTGTGAAAATCATCACTGGAAGCTCCATTGTTCTTTCCCGCGCGCGCACCTTCTTCTCCATGCTTGATCCCTCTCCAATGGTCATCCTTCTTGTCCATGCCAGGTCCTTCATTCATAAGTAAAACAAAAGTATTTAATTTAGGTAGCATCATATGTTCATGAACATTAGAAGGACTTGTAAGAAATGAAAGTACCCGGTAATTCAATTGACGTGTGCGAGCTCTAGTAATTGGTCCTGTATGTATAGCAGTCGGAGTTGTGGGTGTAGCATTAGTAGGGATGTCCTCATCATCCTCCCCTTCTTTAACTCAAGTCGTCCTCGACGGAAGCTCATCTTCCTCACCCAAATAAGGCTTCAAATCTGCAATGTTAAAAGTGGGGCTAACCCCAAGCTCTTCAGGCAGCTCAAGCTTATATGCATTATCATTTATTTTCTCTAACACCGTAAAAGGACCATTAGCATGTGGCATTAGCTTTGATTTGTGCAAATCAAGAAATCTATCCTTACGCAAATGTAACCAAACAAGATCTCCAGGTGCCAAGACAACATGTTTTCTACCCTTATCTCCAGCAATTTTGTATTGAGCATTCATACGCTCAATGTTTTCCTTTGTTAACTCATGCATCTTTAATATCAATTCAACACATTCTTTAGCATAAAAATTAATCTTCTCCGAAGATGGAAGAGGCAACAAATCAATAGGTGCACGAGGTAAGAAACCATACACAACTTCAAAAGGGCACATCTTAGTGGTAGAATGTAGCAAACGATTATCAGAAGATTCAATATGAGGCAAGCATTCTTCCAACATTTTCAGGTTATTCTTCAAAACAGCCCTAAGCATAGTAGACAATGATCTATTGAGTACTTCATTTTGGCCATCAGTTTGGGGATGACATGTAGTACTAAAAAGTAGTTTAGTCCCCAACTTAGCCCATAAAAATCTCCAAAAGTGTCTAAGAAATTTAGCATCACGATCTGAAACAATTGTATATGGCACACTATGCAACCGAATAATTTCATGAAACAACAAATCAGCAACATGAGCAACATCATCACTTTTATGACATGGTATAAAGTGTGCCATTTTGGAAAATCTATCCACGACAACAAATATGCTATCCCTCCCCTTATTTTTTCGAGGTAAACCTAAAACAAAGTCCATAGATATATCCTCCCAAGGAACACGAGGTACAGGCAAAGGCATATATAAACCATGAGGATTGAGTAGTAGTGACTTAGATTTTTGACATGTAGTGCAACGAGCAACAAAACGCTCAACATCCCGTCTTAACTTTGGCCAAAAAAATGTGTAGAAAGTACGTCCTCTGTCTTCTTCACGCCAAAGTGTCCCATTAATCCTCCTCCGTGCGCCTCTTGTAACAACAAAAGACAAACAGAGCTAGCTGGAATGCATAGCATGTTAGCACGGAACACAAATTCATCGTTAATAACGAACTTGTTCCATGTTCTCCCTTCTTTACAATTCTGCAACACATCTCTAAATTCAGCATCATGCACATATTGTACTTCGATGGTCTCCAAAGCAAATATTTTAAAGTCAAGTGTTGAAAGCATAGTATAACGACGAGACAAAGCATCAGCAATAACATTTTCTTTACCCTTCTTGTGTTTAATGACATAAGGGAAAGTCTCAATGAATTCAACCCATTTAGCATGTCTACGGTTCAGTTTTGCTTGACTTTTAATATGTTTCAAAGATTCATGATCACAGTGTATAACAAATTCTTTGGGCTATAAATAATGTTGCCATGTTTCCAAAGTCCGAACAAGAGCATATAATTCCTTATCATAAGTAGAATAATTCGGACTAAGCCCACTCAATTTTTCAGAAAAGTACGCAACAGGTTTACCATCTTGTAATAACACACCTCCTAACCCAATTGAACTAGCATCACATTCAAGCTCGAAAATCTTATTAAAATCAGGAAGTTGGAGTAAAGGAACATGTGTTAACTTATCTTTCAAGACCGTGAAGGCTTCTTCCTGTGCGGTACCCCAAGAAAAAGGCACGTCCTTCTTTGTAAGCTCGTTGAGAGGCATAGCAATGGTGCTGAAATCTCTCACAAAACGCTTATAGGAACTAGCGAGGCCAAGGAAACTCCTCACTTGTGTGACCATTTTGGGCTGCGGCCAAACCTCAATAGCTTCAATCTTGGCTTTATCAACTTCAATTCCGTATGGAGTAACAACACAGCCAAGAAAAGATACTCGGTCAGTGCAAAATTTGCACTTCCCAAGGTTACCAAATAAACGTGCATCCCGTAGAGCAATAAAAACAACACGTAAATGTTCCAAATGTTCCTCCAAAGATCTACTAAAAATCAATATATCATCAAAATAGACTACCACAAATCGTCTAATGAAAGCACGTAAAACCTCGTTCATTGATCTCATGAAAGTGCTAGGTGCATTAGTTAACCCAAAAGGCGTGACTAACCACTCATATAATCCAAACTCAGTTTTAAATGTTGTTTTCCATTCATCTCCCAATTTCATATGAATTTGATGGTATCCACTACGCAAATCAACTTTGGAGAAAATTGTAGAACCACTTAATTCATCAAGCATATCATCTAGTCTAGGAATAGGATGACGATAACGAATAGTAATATTATTAATGCCTCTACAATCCACACACATGCGTGATGTACCATCCTTTTTAGGCACTAGAATAATAGGAACAACACAAGGACTAAGGGATTCGTGTATATAACCTTTGTCAAGCAGCTGTTGTACTTGACGCATAATCTCCTTTGTCTCCTCTAGATTGGTATGGTATGGCGCATGGTTGGGTAGGGATGCACCGGGAATTAAGTCAATCTGATGCTCAATCCCGCGAATAGGTGGTAATCCTGGTGGCACGTCTTGTGGGAAGACGTCAGCGAACTCCTGCAAAATGTTTATGACAATAGGAGGCAAAGAGGGAGGCATGTCCTCGAATGAATATAATAACTCTTTGCATACAAAAGCATAGCAAGCAGATTAGCAACATCCAAATCATTAATATCAGATTTAGTAGCAACTAAATATCCACTCTTCAATTTTATTTCGGATGCCACACCAGATGTTGGTTTATTATGCTTATGGTGTTGCTCAAATTCCTGTGCTAAAATCTGATTTTCACTCTGATTTTTCTCCTGTTTTGCTTTACTAGCTCTAGCAATGTCATTTTCATAATATGTGATGAGGACATCCCTACTAATGCTACACCCACAACTCTGCTTGCTATACATAAAGGACCAATTAATAGAGATCGTGCACGTCAACTGAATTACCAGGTACTTTCATTTTTTGCAAATCCTTCTAATGTTCATGAACATATGATGCTGCCTAAATTAGATACTTTTGTTTTACTTATGAATGAAGGACTTGGCATGGAAAAGAAGGATGACCATTGGAGCGGGATCAAGCATGGAGAAGAAGGTGCATGAGCGAGAAACAACAATGGAGCTTGTAGTGATGATTTTCACACTTTGAAGCCACCATAATGGGATCAAGCAGCCTTGGACGAAATATGCATGATGCCACTTTATAAAATTCGTCCCTAGGCTAATATAGGTGATGCGCTACCTTATTTTTGGGCCAGGCCCATGTAATTTCGAAATACCATATTATAGGCTATTTTTAGAGTCCGTATGTATGGGGAAACTGAGTTAGGGTCGGTTTCGGACCCCTCCTCCAAGGGCCCACGAAATTCCCCTCTATTCCCCCCATATATACAGCCCTTAGGGCATCGTTTTAGGTTGGGGTTTTGTTTAGATTACAAGTTCGCCATAGCTGCAACTTCGCGTTCTTCGTTTGTGTTCCACGACCAGACAAAGGCGTCGCAGAACCCCACTTCATCAATAAAGCTTTCCTCTTATATTCGCAATATCCAGATTGCAATCTTAGTTTCTTCCTTGTTCTTCGTTTGCGTGCAGGAAATAGACCCTCGTGGTCAGGTTGATCGTGCTCCGGCATGGACAATAACCTCTCGGAGTTGGTTTAGCAATTGCTAAGGCGCAACGTCATCACACGTTCGTAGTCGGATCGTGAAAGTCTACTCCACCAAAAATGATAGCCACCATCTAATAGAAAGACAGGGACAACTTCGCCTTTATCAATATGTTCAGGAGACATATTAAGCAAAGTGATATTTTGATCCTGATGAACAAGAGTATAATGATTTGTCCTACCATGGTGTACAGAAGTTTTATCAAACTTCCATGGCCTACCAAGTAAAACAGAACATGCTTGCATGGGTACCACATCACAATCCACATAATCAGAATATGCAGCAATGCTAAATTGCACATGAACAATACGTGTTACCTTAACCTTGCCACTATTGTTGAACCATTGGATGTAATAAGGATGAGGATGTGGTATGGTCGTTAGAGACAACTTCTCCACCATCTCCATGCTAGCCTAGTCATTGCAACTCACTCCACCGATGATGATGCGAACAGAACGCTCCTTCACAACTCCCTCTTTGTGGAACAAGTTGTGCCTCTGATTTTGCTCAGCCTGTGTAACCTGCACACAGAGAACACGTTGAGAAACTAAACTTTCATACATGTCAGCGTAATCAGCAGCCATGTAGTGTGTCTCTGGTTCTGCATCCTCGCCACCCTGTTCTTCACTTGCAATGAGAGCCAAAGTCTCCTCATCATAATCACTAGCAGACGCATATCCACCATCCTCAGTAAAAATCATTACACGCTTTGAAGGGCATTCTCTCGCAAAGTCACCTCCACCCTTGCAACGACGGCATATAACCTCATGTTTTTGCCTTGTGGATGCATGAAGAAGAGCTCTGTGCAGGCCCAGAAGGTGTGCTCTTCGCAGAGGGTGGAGTAGGGGCCTGTTTCCTGGTATCGCGGTTGGAGTTGGAGTTGGAAGTAGGTGGTGTTGTAGCAGGACGTGCAGAAGTAGAGGAGGTACGTGGCGTCCAGGATGAAGTGTGACCAGTAGAAAAAGTAGTTCTCGCCATTGCCTGTCGATCCTGTACTTCACGTTCAGCTTTGCAAGCAAGAAGAAATAAACGAGTGATAGTGTTATACTCCTTATACTCTAGAATAGTCTGAATCTCTCTATTTAATCCACCCATAAAATGTGCAAGCATAGCTTCTTTCTCCTCAACAATACCACAACTAATCATTCCAGTTTGTAATTCCTGATAATATTGTTCTACAGAATTTTTTCCTTCTCTTAAATGCTGCAAATTTTGAAGCAATTCACGTTCATAATAAGGTGGCAGCCAACGATTACGCATAGCAGTTTTCAAAGCAGCCCAAGTAGTTGGAATATTAGCATGGTGTATTCTACAATATTCTAACCACCAAACACAAGCAAAACTAGTGAATGAACAAACATCAGCAGCAACACGTCTATCCTCAGGAAATTGTAAGCATGTAAAACATTGTTTTGTTTCTAACTCCCATGTAAGATATATATGAGGAACATATCTACCCTCAAATGTCAGAATATTCAATTTATGTTTTGGGAGATGGCTATGATCCCGTACCTGAGGGGGTGGTACAGCCCTACCATTACGGTTGTAGCCATGTGGTCGACCTGGTGCTTATGGTGGTGGTTGCCCCTCAGGCTGATCTGGAGCAACCTCTCCCTCATCATCGTAATCACCATCATAATCTTAAAACTGCTCAACGATAGTAGCAGCAAGAGCCACATAAGTAGCAACAATATCAACAGTACCAGTATGTTGGGCTTGGTCGAAAGGCACACATTGCGCTCATCGTTTGAAAGGGATAGGAGCTGCGGCTGGTGGTGGTAGACGGGCAAGCACCTCATTGAACTTGGCGTCCATCTTGGTGTCGAATGTCTTCTCCAAACCATCTAGCTTCTCCATGGCCTCTCCAAAGTTTGTCACGAAGTCTTGTACCTTGTCAGCCATCATTTGCTGAAATGTATCGTAGAGCGCTTTGTTGGTCATGCTCTCCTAGTCGATCCCGTCGTCGTGTGATCCTGGCATGGTTAGCAGAAATAGGAAACACACAAGAATATGAAACTTACAGACTACTGGTACGTGGTGGTGGTGGTGGTGGTGTGTCACAAATCCTTTAAGCGATTCTCAAATTCTTACCAGTTCTTATGCAGTAGCAGGCGGTGATCGGCAACTGTTGTAGTAAAAACTCTCAAAGCTTGGATAGAGCAATTGCCAGGTGGTGTAAAACACACGACGTAGATGTGTGTGGAGCTAGGATGGCTTATAATATGGTAGCAAAAAGGGTTAGCAATAATCAATTCAGAGATGCAAGGTTGAATAAATGCTCAACGACGGTGTTGTGCTGGTGCTAGGCTAGATAGTGCTAGAGACGTGAGCCTAAAACACCAACAAAAATCATGCTGCTACACGTAATCAAGGGAAGAGCACACTCTTATTTTTTTTTCGTTTTTTTCTGGCGCCTCTTTTTTTCCCTCAAAAAATCACTACAATGGCGAGTGTCTCAAAACTCTTGCCATGTCGTATAAGCAAGATGGGCACAAAAAAATTTTGGACTATTTTTTTTCTGGAGCAATTCGGGGGCTGCGACGACCAAAAATTTCAACAAAAAACACTATGATGGCAAGTGTCTCAAAATGCTCTGGAGAACCTAAAATAAAGATAGCGAGAAAATATTTTCGGCCGAATTTTTTTTGGCCAAACCGTGCTCTGCAAAGCGTGCCAGACTCTTTTTTCGACACCTATGCAGGTAGCAAAACGCGAATCCAAAATCAAAAGGATCTCGAAACTAAACCTAAAATGAGCTGGACTCACATTGGTGGCGGATTTGTGGTGGTATATATGGACACCAATGGATAATGATGGTGGATGGTGATATATGGAAGCGGTGATGATGGTGGTGGTATATGGCAACTATGAAGACGATGCAGTGGCAGCGTGACAACCTATGAATAGAACTCGAAACTCCAAAGGACTAGACACTAAGACCAGCAACTCGACATGATGATGTAGCCGCAAATTCTACAAAGCAAAATACTGAAAAGACTATGCAAAGGCTCAGATTGGTTCGGATATGATGATCTAACCCTAATTTTTTTGTGGCTTTTTCGTGGACTAAAGGTATGAAGAACAGATGCGATCTAAACTACGAAAACTGGTAAAATCTCACCGAGCAACCTGGAAATCTGATACCACTTGATAGAGGCGAAGTTGTCCCTATCTTTCGACGAGATTGTGGCTATCTTTTTGGTGGAGTAGACTTTGACGATCCGACTACGAACGTGTGATGATGTCGTGCCTCAGCAATCTCTAAACCAACTCCGAGAGGTTATTGACCACGCCGGAGCATGATCAACCTGACCACGAGCGTCTATTTCCTACATGCAAACGAAGAACAAGCAAGAAACTATGATTGCAATATGGATATTGCGAATATAAGAGGAAAGCTTTATTGATGAAGTGGGGTTCTGTGACGCCTTTGTCTGGTCGTGGAACACAAACAAAGAACACAAAGTTGCAGCTATGGCAAACTTGTAATCTAAGCAAAACCCAAACCTAAAACGACGCCCTAAGGGCTGTATATATCGGGGAATAGAGGGGAATTTCATGGCCCCTCGGAGGAGGGGTCCGAAACCGACCCTAACTCAGTTTCCCCGGGCATACGGACTCTAAAAACAGCCTATAATATGGTATTTCGAAATTACATGGGCCTGGCCCAACAATAAGGTGGCGCAGCACCTATACTAGCCTAGGGACAAATTTTACAAAGTGGCATCATGCATATTTCGTCCAAGGCTTCTTGCTCCCATTATGGTGGCTTCAAAGTGCGAAAATCATCACTGGAAGCTCCATTGTTCTTTCCCGCACGCGCACCTTCTTCTCCATGCTTGATCCCGCTCCAATGGTCATCCTTCTTGTCCATGCCAGGTCCTTCATTCACAAGTAAAACAAAAGTATCTAATTTAGGCAAAATCATATGTTCATGAACATTAGAAGGATTTGCAAGAAACAAAAGTACCTGGTAATTCAATTGACGTGCATGAGCTCTAGTAATTGGTCCTCTATGTATAGTAGTCGGAGTTGTGCATGTAGCATTAGTAGGGATGTCCTCATTACGGAACATATGAGATGTTCTAAGAGCTGAAATTGGGATCTTAGGCTCGTGCCCATGTTGTGGGATATGAGATCTCCAACAACATTCTTTGCCTGCAAGATAAAGGTGAATAGCTCAATTGTTGAGCATGTGCTCAGATTGTATGGGTGCTACAATTGCTTGAATCGAGTGGAAGTTGATCTTCTAGATGAGATAGTGATTGATATAGTTCTCCAAGTCACTGTCACTAAGCTATTAGAACTTGGTGATTAACTATAAATTGCCAGGGATGGAAATAATGATCCCTGAGCTGTTCGCGATGTTTGACACCGTGAAGGTAGAAATCAAGAAAGAGCATCAAGTGTTGATGGTTAGTAAAACCACTAGTTTCAAGAAGGGCAAGAGCAAGGAGGGAAACTTCATGGATGGCAAGTCAGTTGCTGCTCTAGTGAAGCAACCCAAAGATGAACCCAAACCCGAGACTAAGTGCTTCTATTATGAGGAGAGTGGTCGCTGAAGTGGAACAACCCTAGATACTTGGTAGATAAGAAGGCTGGCAACATCGACAGAAGTATATTTGATACGTGTTATTGATGTGTACCTTGCTAGTACTCCTAGTAGCACCTGGGTATTGGATACCGGTTTGGTTACTAAATGTTAGTAACTCGTAATAAAAGCTACGGAATAAACGGAGAACTAGCTAAGGGTGAGGTGACAATGTGTGTTGGAAATGTTTCCAAAGGTTGATGTGATCAACATCGCACACTCTCTCTACCTTCGGGATTAGTGACGAACCTAAATGTTATTTGGTGTTCTGCATTGAGCATGAACGTCATTAGATCATGTTTATTGCAATACGGTTATTCATTTAAGTTAGAGAATAATGGTTATTCTGTTTACATGAATAATACCTTCAATGGTCATCCACCCAGTGAGAATGGTTTGTTGAATCTTGATCATAGTAATACACATGTTCCTAAGATCGATGCAAGAAGATACAAAGTTACTAATGATAGTACCACATACTTGTGGCACTGCCGCTAAATGTCATATTGGTATAAATCGCATGAAGAAACTGCATGTTGATGGATCTTTGGACTCATTCGATTTCGAATCAGTTGAGACATGTGAACCATGCCTCTTGGGAAAAATGACTAAGGACCCCGTTTTCCGGTTTCATGGAGCGGGCAAGTGATTTATTGGAAATAATACATGTTGATGTATGCAATCCAATGAGTCTTGTAGTGTGTGGTGGATATTGTTATTTTCTTACCTTCACTAATGATTTGAATATATAGGGTGTATATTTACTTAATGTAACACCAGTCTCATTCATTTGAATAGTTCAAGCAAATTCAGAGTGAGGTTTAAGATCATCGTGACAAGAAGATAAAATGTCTGTGATATTATCGTGGAGGTGAATATCTGAGTTACGAGTTTGGCATACAACTTTAGACAATGTGGAAATTGTTTCACAACTCACGCCACCTGGAACACCATAGTGTGATGGTGTGTCCGAACGTCATAGTCATGCTCTATTGGATATGGTGCATGCTTTGATGTCTCTTATCATTTTGCTACTATAGTTTTGTGGTTATGCATTAGAGACAACTACATTCACTTTAAATGGGGCACCATCTAAATTAGCTGAGATGACACTGTGTGAATTATGGTTTGATAGAAACCTAAGCTGTCATTTCTTAATGTTTGGGGTTGCGATGCTTGTGTGAAAAATTGTTTTCACCTAATGAGCTCGAACCCAAAGCGGACAAATGCATCTTCATAGAATACCCTAACAACCGTTGGGTAAACCTTCTATCTCAGATCCAAGCATAAAGTGTTTGTTACTAAAACTGGGTCCTTTCTCGAGAAAAAGTTTTTCTCGAAAAAATTGAGTGGGAGGAGGATGCAACTTGATGAGGTTGTTGAACCTTTGTTTCAACCAGAGAGTAGCGCAGCGCAGAAAGATGTTTCTGTGGAACCTACATCAGTTGAAGAGGAAGTAAATGATGATGATCATGAAGCTTCAGATCAAGTTACTGTCGAACCTCGTAGGTTGACAAGGATACGTATTGCTCCTGAGTGGTACGACAACCCTGTCTTGGAGGTCATGTTGTTGGACAACGATGAACCTACGAGATAAGGAGAAGCGATGATGGGCCCATATTCCGACAAATAGTTAGAGGCCACGAAATCCGAGAAAGGATCAATGTATGAAAACCAAGTGTAGACTTTGGTAGACTTGCTTGTTGGACGGCAGGTCGTCAAGTACAAATGGACCTTTAAGATGAAGACATACGCTGATGGTAAATGTCACCATTTATAAAGCTTGACTTGTTGCAAAGTAGTTTACGACAAGTTCAAGGAGTTGATTGCGATGAGACTTTCTCACTCATAGCGATGCTAAAGTCTGTTGGAATTATGTTAGTAGTTGCTGCATTTTTCAATTATGAAATCTGGCAGATGGATGTCAAAACATTGTTTCCTTAACGGTTTGCTTGAGGAAAGGTTGTATGTGATACAACCAGAAGGTTCTGTTAGTCCTAAGTATGATAAAAGGTGAGCAAGCTTCAGTGATCCTTCTATGGATTGAAGCAAGCATCTCGGAGTTGGAATATACACTTTGATGAGGTGATCAAAGTTTTTGAGTCTATACAAAGTTTATGAGAAACTTGTATTTACAATAAAGTGACTGGGAGCAATATACAGTTTCTGATAAGCATATGTGGTGGACATATTGTTGATCGGAAACGATGTAGAATTTCTGGAAAGCATAAAGGGTTGTTTGAAAGGAGTTTTTCAAAGGAAGACCTGGATAAAGCTACCTAATTGTTGAGCATCAAGATCTATAGAGATAGATCAAGATGCTTGATGAGACTTTCAATGAGTACATACCTTGACAAGGTTTTGAAAGAGTTCAAAATGGATCAGTCAGAGAGAATTGTTCTCGCCTTCTTTGTAAGGTGTGTAATTGAATGAGACTCAAAGCTCGACCATGACAGAAGAAATAGAAAGGACGAACGCCGTCCCCTATGCCTTAGCCATAGGCTTTGTATAGTATGCCATGCTGTGTACCACACCTGTGTTTGCCTTGCCATGAGTCTGTCAAGGGGTACAATAGTGATCTAGGAGTGGATCACTGGACAGCGGTTAAGATTATCCTTAGTGACTAAAATACTAAGGAAATGTTTCTCGATTATGGAGGTGATAAAGAGTTTGTCGTACAGAGTGACGTCGATGCAAGATTTAACACCAATCCAGATGACTCTTAGTTGCAATCCGGATACGAATAGTGGAGCAGCTATTTGGAATAGCCCCAAGTGGAGTGTGGTCGCAGTATTTACAATTTGACATAGAAACTTGCAAAATACACACGAATCTGAATGTCGTAGACCCATTGACTAAAAGACCTCTCTCACATGCAAAGCATGATCGAGCTCCAGAACTCATTAGGTGTTAGATTAATAACAATGCGAATCACATGGTGATGTGAACTAGATTAATGACTCTAGTGCAAGTGGGAGACTGTTGGAAATATGCCCTAGAGGCAATAATAAATTGGTTATTATCATATTTCCATGCTCATGATAATAGTTTGTTATCCATGCTATAATTGTATTGATCGGAAACTTACATACATGTGTGGATACATAGACAACACCGTTTCCCTAGTATGCCTCTAATAGACTAGCTCGTTGATCAAAGATGGTCAAGGTTTCCTAGCCATAGACATGAGATCTAATTTGATAACGGGATCACATCATTAGGAGAATGATGTGATGGACAAGATCCAAACTACAAATGTAGCATATGATCGTGTCAGTTTATTGCTACTATTTTCTTCATGTCAAGTATTTGTTCCTATGATCATGAGATCATGCAACTCACTGACACCGGAGGAGTGCCTTGTGTGTATCAAACGTCGCAACATAACTGGGTGACTATAAAGGTACTCCACAGGTATCTCCGAGGGTGTCTGTTGGGTTGGCATGGATGAAGACTCAAATTTGTTACTCCGTGTGACGGAGAGGTATCTCAGGGCCCACTCGGTAATACAACATCACAATAAGCCTTCCAAGCAATGTGACTAAGTGTTAGCCACAAGATCTTTTATTACGGAAATGAGTAAAGAGACTTGCCGGTAACGAGGTTGAACTAGGTATGGAGATACCAACGATCGAATCTCGGGCAAGTAACACACCGAAGAACAAAGGGAACATCATATGAGATTAACTAAATCCTTGACATAGAGGTTCGACCGATAAAGATCTTCATAGAATATGTAGGAACAAATATGGACATCCAGGTCCTGCTATTGGTTATTGACCGGAGAGGTGTCTCGGTCATCTCTACATAGTTCTCGAACCCGCAGGGTCTACACACTTAAAGTTTGGTGACATTTTGATAGTATAGAGTTATGCATGGTGGTGACCGAAGGTTTTTCGGAGTCCCGGATGATATGCCAGACATCACGAAGAGCTCTAGAATGGTCCGGAGGTAAAGATTGATATATAGGAAGTCCTGTTTTGGTCGCCGGAAAAGTTTTGGGCTCGTCGGTAGTGTACCGGGAGTGCCGGGAGTGTACCGGGGGACCATCGGGAGAGGTATTTCGACCCAAGAGGCTACATGGGCTGTGGGAGAATGAATACCAGCCCTTCGTGGGATGGTGGAAGTTCCACAAAGGGCGCATGCAGCTGGGAAGAATAGCCCAAGGCGAAAAAGGCAAAAAGGCTAAATAAGGAAGGAGTCCTAATCCAACTAGGAGTGGAGGAGAAGGACTCCTCTCCTCCTTGCGCCAAGATCAAAGGGTTGTCCCTTTGTGCGCCATCCTCCTCCTCCTCTCCTCCTATATATACTAGAGGTTTTGAGGGCAACCCTAACCCTGATTGCCACGTGCTGTCGTCTTCTTCCTCTAGATCGGGTTTCAGGGGTGCTTAGGTGAAGCCCTGCTGGAATTCCTCCACCACCATCGCCGCAATGCCGTCGCGCTGCCGGAGAACTCATCTACCTCTCCACTCCCTCTTGCTGGATCAAGAAGGCAGAGATCGTCATCGAGCTGTACGTGTGTTGAACGCGGTGGTGCCGTCCGTTCGGCGCTAGATCAGAAGGACCATGATCAAGACCGCGAGACGATATGTGATTGGATCACAGGACTGATCATGATGAGATCATGAGACGGATCGTGATGAGATTGCAGGACGGATCGTGATGGGATCGCGGGATGCTCAACGATTTGGATCGCGAAGACGTTCAACTAAACCAACCGCGTTTCTTAATGCTTCCCGCTTAGCAATCTACAAGGGTATGTAGATTCACTCTCCCTCTCGTAGATGCTCATCACCATGGATAGATCTTGCATGTGCGTAAGAATTTTTTTGTTTCCCATGCAACGTTCCCCAAAAAACACCGGCTGAAGCTGCGGTTGGGGATGGTGGTTGAGTGCACACGACTCCGGCTGTAGGTGTACTTCTCCTACTAGGCCATCGTCGTCTGTAGGTATCCAATAGCGTTCCGCACCTCTTCTACAAAAGGTGCCTCGTCCGGGATGGGGATCGTTCCAAGATGGGTTGCTGCCGCCACCATGTTCTCCATCAGGTTTGAATAATGACCCGCCAGCGTTGGTAAAGCCATTGGTGAGGTCTGGTTGCATTGGGGCGGGTTATGATGCTGCTGTCGAGCCGCCGACCGACTTCCAGGTGCTTCTGTTGTCCATCCCATTCCTGGCGTGTTAAAAAGATTTCTGGCCTCATATTGTTCCGACAAGCGGGACTGATGCCTCATCCACCGAACCGCTACTGCAGATTGTTGCTCCAGCTCAAGGCAGAAAGCGTTCTCCCTAAGGCGCTCCGCCTCCGCATCCATCTGAGCCTTCAGCATGCTAATCTCTTGTTGGACTTCAGTCATCAGATCTTTTAGCCTTCTGATCTCTACGTTCTGGGCGGCTTGATTCTCTACCGTGACCTCAGTCGCCATCAGGGCTGTAAGCTCATTCATCAGATCCAGAAGAACTTGAGCCGGCAGCGGGTCAGCCCCTGACCCAACTGCCCTGGCGACTATACTGCTCGGCCCCGGTGCTGAACCCGCCATGAAGACGGTTGCATGCTTCAACGGTCCATGGTCCTCCATCTCATGATACTCCGACTCGGGGTAAAGCTCGTCGTAGCCCCCGAGCCTGCCATTGTGAAGCTGGTAGATTGATTCCATCTCTCTGCTCGAAGATCCATCCTCTGAACAGACGAGAGTTTCCTGTGACATGGAACCCTCAAGATCCATGCCCTGAGTGAAGCCGACGAAGACATGCTTCCTTCCCGGATTAGCACGGGCAGGTCACACATGTTGGGCGGGTTGCGTGCGCCGACCTCGCTCGACGATGTTGGTGCAGACGTTTGGCCTGGGTTCAGATCTGCTGATCTTGCCAATGAAGACGTGGATTCCTCCAATGGGTACACGGAAACCATACTCAATAGAGTCGGCCTCGGGGTCCCAGCCGGTGTCGTCGATGTAGAGCCGGCCACAACGACTCTTGTTCATCCTGCCAACAACGTACCCTTCACTCCCTGGGAGAGCCCTTTGAGAACTCAACACCACCAAGCGCTAGCCCCACGGTGGGCGCCAACTGTTGTGGTTTTGTCACGGCAGATGTCCGAGGACTTAGGTTTGATGCCATCGCTAAGGTGATGGACTCAAATGGGGTTGGTTGGGACGAAGGACACGAGTTTACCCAGGTTTGGCCCCTCAAGAAGAGGTAAAAGCCTACATCCCGCTTGTGTTGTATTGATTGGTGTATCGATTACAAGGTAGCTGATTCACTTGACCTAGTTCTCAATTTGTTGGTTTTCTCTCTAAGTCGCCCCGGGTCTCGCCTTTATATAGGAGGTAAAGACCACGGGTTACACATGTCTCATACCGACTCTTACAACGTATCTGAGTCTATCTCTATGTTGCCTTACCATCTTGGGCAAGTCGCTCCGCGCGGCTTAACTGCCCGGGTCTTCATGCCACCTTCCATTTGGGCCTTGTCTTGGCCCATCTTGGTAAGCCGCCATACGGCCAGGCCTACGTCTCTTGGCCCATCAGCACTATTCTAGATTATGAGTCGGCAGGTATGACCCAGCCCCACCTGGGCGGGTCTTACCACGGGGTTATATCCCCAACACAATGTGAAAGTTGTTTCATAACTCACGCCACCTGGAACACCATAGTGTGATAGTGTGTCCAAACGTCGTAGTCGTGCTCTATCGTATATGGTGCGGATTATGATGTCTCTTATCAATTTGCCGCTATCGTTTTGGTGTTATGCATTAGAGACAACTACATTCACTTTAAAAGGGGCACCATCTAAGTCCGTTGAGATGACATCGTATGAATTTTGGTTTGGATAAAACCTAAGCTGTCATTTCTTGATGTTTGGGGCTACGACCCTTATGTGAAAAAGGTTTTCACCTAATGAGCTCGAACCCAAAGCGGACAAATCCATCATCATAGAATACCCTAAGAATAGTTGGGTATACCTTCTATCTCAGATCCGAGTGCAAAGTGTTTGTTGTTAAAATGGGTCCTTTCCCGAGAAAGAGTTTCTCTTGAAAGAATTGAGTGGGAGGAAGATAAAACTTGATGAGGTTGTTGAACCTTTGTTTCAACCAGAGAGTAGCACATCACATAAAGATGTTTCTGTGGAGCCTAAGTTAGTTGAAGAGGAAGTTAACGATGATGATCGTGAAACTTAGGATCAAGTCACTACCGAACCTCGTAGGTCGACAATGACACGTACTGCTCCTGAGTGGTACGACAACCCTGTCTTAGTGATCATGTTGTTCGACAACGATGAACCTATGAGCTATGGAGAAGCGATGATGGGCCCGGGGTCTTTTCAAATCGCATTTATGAAATCAAACCCGGGGTCTTTTGAAATCACGCTTTAGTCAAAAAGGTCAAAGATTTGTTTTCATTGTCATCTCTTATGTCGTTTTGTTTCTCCAAGTAAAGCATTCGCCTGCTCTCCTCCCCTTCGTACCCCACGAGCAGGGGCTAGGCAGCACGGTGCTTACACCTCGCCAAGGCCCTTGGCGCCCGGATCCTCGCATGGTACTCACGGGTGGTTTAGTAGGCATGTGCCGCCTCGTACTCACCCATAGGCTCCATTCTCGGCCCAACGCACCATCTTAGAAAGGAAATAATTTTTTCTTCAGACAACTTGAGCGTCTAAGGGGGCTCCTGAGCATCACGCCTCAGGAGCCTTACCTGTCATAATGCCACTCGACTTCCTAGTGTCGTCCTTGGCTTCCGGTCGACATCAAGAGTACCGGGCCTCGCCCCGTGAGGTGCGTCCTTGGTTTCCGGTTGTACCTAACATGGCGGGGAAATGCGGAGGACTGGGACCTGTCGACGCAGGGCTACATGGACTACAACTGGAAGCCTTAGGAAGCCTCTGGAAGCCCAGCCTTCCCGGACCGGGGAGCAGAATTTTCGCGGGGGGGGGGGGGGGGCGCTTGAGAGCCTAAGAGGGTATCACGCCCAAGATGCGCGCCTATCCATATTAAGACACGAGGGTCTCGACAAGGATAGAGGTGCATCTTGTCGTTAGCAAGTACAACATCATTACATAAATTTAGGAAGAGAAGAGTATATGAGTTGTCTTACACTCGCCAAATGCTAAATTAAAAATCCACATAATTATTTCTATCATCAATACAAAGGCAGGGTTCGGCTACAGACGAAATCAAACGATAAGATGATGCAATGACACTAGCTCGCAAGCCCAAAGATCTCGACCATGGCCACTCTACTCGTCCGGATAAGTGACATACATCCTACCACGCTCCTTGTCATACTCCCACTGGAGCTGCATCATATCTCTGGCACGATCTCATCTGTACCGGCACCTAGATTTTTGTATTAATCCGTGAGACACGGGGACTCATCAATCTCGCGCTCGGGTACCAAGACTATTCAAGCTTATAAGTTGGGAAGGGATATGTGTTTAGTTTGCAGCAGCACTAAGCATTTATGGTGGCTAAGCTTATGTAACATGAAAGTAAATATGTGGTCTACGATAAACAATTGAAACTAGAATGACCTCTATGAGATCCTGAACACCTACTTACGTCAATCATAACCCCACCGTGTTCTCTCTCGGATCATGTTCATGAGTAGAGATGATCATGGTTACTCACATAGTTGGTGTATTTTATTAGAGTTTACATCAAGTTAACTATAAGCGGGTGTTAAACAAATATCCAAGTTGCCACATAACCGCGGGCACGACTTTCTAAAAGTTTTAACACTGGAGGGGTGCTCCAACTAGTCCATCATAAATTAACCACACTCTGCGGAAATAACCTCGAACACGGATCTCATGATCATCATAGGCAACTCCAAAGGAATTCCAACACCTCGAGATAGCACGAAGAAAGTCAGAGTCCCACACGCAAGCCACTCGATAAAGGTAAAACAAATCCAGCAAGACCACCCAACGTGTCGATGAACCCGATAAGAGCCACATATCTCGTTCTCAGGACACGACAGATAAGCTACGCGTACGGAGGCCTGATAGAAATCTCCCAAGTTGCCCCAGGTTGGCCCCGCATAGTGCTCTAGCTTGGACCAACACTCATGAGGAGCACTGGCCCGGGGGTTGATTAATTATCCATGGGGTTGCAAAGCCCTATGCAAATTTTATTAAGTTGTTAAGCAAATAGTACCAATGCCGAGTCTTGCCAGACAAGTTTTAATCTCAACTGAATAAACAAGGGGGTCCCCATAACAACCCCGAGCATGTTAGGAGCGCAAAGTATGGAAACATAACACCGGTAACAAGAAACTATGGCGGTAAAAGCGGAACAAAACACCTAGCAAAATGCCAAGCCTTCCACCATACCAAGATATATATGTGCATTAATTTAAATAATAGATAATATTGTGATATGCCAAATCCATGTCATCACATGGATACAACCTGCACCTGTAACTAAGAACGCTATAAGAGGGGCTGAGCAGCGGTAACTTAGCCAATCAAAGGTTTGCTAGGATGTGGAGGGGTTAGAGTCTATCATGGCAATGTAGGAGGCTTGACATTCAAGTGGTAGGTAACTCATAAGTAATGATAAGAATGAGACATCTAGCAAAGCAAAAATAGTGTCGGGATCCGGGTACGATCATCTTGCCTGTTGGTTCTTCAAAGGGACAAAGAGCGAGGTCCTCGTAGTGGTACTCTCCTGGATCCTCATACCCAGTTTCAGCACTCGTGTCTACCCAAGAGAAACAGAAATAATAAACAACCAACCAAGGTGCAATGCACAACCAAGATGATGCATGATTCATTTGAAGAATTTAACATGGCAATCCTGAACTAGTCATGTTTCACATACAATAGTTTGGTTATCTAGAATTCTGGACAGAAACTCATGTTAAGTTATTTAAACATGCATGAACATGGAAAATATGGATGCTTCATGCAAAATCAATACAAATGCATATGTAGAACGTAAGAAACGGAGCTACGGTTCTCACGCTACGCTCATGACAAGTTACGAAGGCAAAACACAAGACAAAGTAGGCCATGGGCTATTACTTGGCATTCCAAGGTAGCCAATGGTTAGGCAATGAAAACCAACCACAATATATTCAAATATCAATCAATTCCATGGATTATAGCTCCCACAAGTCACAAAACACTAAGACAAACAACCTGCCATAAAACAGCAACATAGCAACTTTCACAACCAATAACTAGAGCTACAGGAAGTCTCCAACCACAAACAAGGCATTTGCAGAAACTACACAACATGCTTATCAAATTATCCAATTACACAATCTAGAATGGATGTACACATCAATAAGCATGAAGCTCACAAGTTGGCATGATGAAACAGATTTTAGGGACAGTGAAAATCACAGTTTTCTAGAATTTGAGTTAAGGTGATAGCAAGTTGACAGCAGAAACTTATGGTGATAGAGACCACCTCATGGCATGAAAATTAACAGGATGGTAGAGGGCAACCTCTACTTCAAACCACTAGCACTGAGTTTGAGCTAATTCACAACATATCACAAGATAGCATCCACTCTTCATGGCATAAAAATATTACCAGATTCTCAGACTTAGAAATATTTAGCATGATTGCAAACAGTAATATTTTTGTGGCTACTTTAGAGCATGGTTCCCACTTATATGCAAGTTTAACATGACAAAAATAAATACCATGGCATTCTACACATCAAAGGCTACCATATTCATCTTGGCACAATTATCATAGCATGCAAGGATTAAATACAACAAAAATGACAAAATGGCACTTTGAGACAAAATGACATTTTGTCAAACTTGCCCAAATGATCAAACCAATTGCACCAATGGATTTCTGAGATTTTTCTACCCCAATTTCAGGTATCATACTCATATGTTCACATGGAGCATCATGACAAAACACTAGTTAGAGAAAACCCCAACAATCCTATAAGTGAAAACTTACCTAAAATGCTCATAGACATAAATGCTCATATCCAGATTTGGATTATTACTAGAAAAGGAAATAACCTAACATATCAACTAAGACATAAAAGAAAACAACAATTTACAGGGGGGCATCTGGCATAGGCACCAGGGCCCCCTAGTGGATGACAAGTGGGGCCAAGGCCCACTTATCATACACACACTAACACACATACACACACACAGCCACACACAAGCTCACCTGGGATCTGCCTGCCACAGCAGATCCCATCCACACATGCATACACGCTGGCACACACACAAACTCTACACAGCCGCACCAAATCCCACCACAGCCTGACTGGATCCGGTCCAACACACACACACACTCCAATGAAAAAACACAAAGGAAAAAGGGTGCGTGCCGGGGGCTCGAACCCCAGACCTCACGGTCTCGGCGCGGTTCGGCTACCACTGCGCTAGGTGGGGGAAGTCTGCCTACGGAGGGCTCCCATCCCACTAGTACTATCCTACGAGCCCGAATCTGACGAAACTGAACCTCACTACGACGGCGACGTAAGCGGCAAGGCGAGCGCAGGGGAGGACTGCGGTGAGGGAGAACCCCAGTGGGGGATGCGGGATGCCTAGGGACTCCATCCCCAGGGCAAGGGAGCGGCGGCACGAAACGGGAGGCGCGCGGCTAAGCTGCACTCTGAACCCACAATTCAAAGACGCCGGAGCATAGGGAGCAAGCCGGAGGCACGGGCGCGGCGATGTCTACGCGAGGCTACAGACGACAAGGAAGGGTAGGCAGCAACAGGAGCTCACCTAGTGTCCACTGGACATGTAGGCGAGGCCGGACGCGCGATGGAGACGATGTAGACGACGAGGCGCGCGACGACGTCCCTGGACGCGGAGTAGAGGAGGAAGAGCTCGGGGGTGCCGCGAAGGAGAGGACCCGGCGTTCCATTGGTCGACGAGGAAGAAGAGGGCGAGGACATGCAACCTTCCCGCATCACCAGCATGGTGGGGAGCGGCGCGGAGACTACCTCCGGGCAAAAGCAGCAGCTTGGCCGGAGTACGGCGGGTGCGACGACGGTACGCGCTTGGGAACTTACCTACAGCGGTGGCAGGGGAAGAGAAGGAGGGAATGGGATGAGGGGAGATCCTAGGGCACTAGCAACATCTTTTAAAGCGGCTGCGGGCACCGGACGGCCATCAAATCAAGGGGGCAGGTACGTGGCATGGCTGGATGCCCTGTTGTACACGGAAGATGACAACTACGCGCTACGGGAGGCCGGCTGGGCTGCGGGTGCTCTTGTTGGGCCGCGGGAGGAGGAGAGGCCCATCTAACTCTCTCTCTCTCTAGAAAAAAACAAGAGGGTTTCTTTTTAATAAAACAGATAACTTAGAAAACCCCACAGGAATAAATAAAAGCATTTTTGGAAAACCAAAAATACTTTGACACTAGCATTAATGCAACATATTTATATAATTACAAAGAGGTTTTCCCTTAACAAGTAATTTAAATAATTTTAAAATTAAATCACAAAGCTCAAAACCACAAAAGAACAACACACATAGACTCAAACTAATAATTACTACAACTTGAACATGTTTAACAGATTTATAAAGCAAATTAATTCTGTTGCGGAATGATAATAGGAATAAAAGGTTTTAGGTTTTGGTCTTTTGAAGATAAGAGAGAGGGGAGGAGGTTGATGCCCACTCATACACAAGACCAGTCACAACATCACAACAAGGACACATAGAAGCACACCACAAGAATAATATGCATGACATGATGGTGAGATGATATGATGCATGATGCATGAAACAATGGTATGGCAAAGAGCAAACTAATCTCATTCACCACATGACACATGGCTCCACATAAGATTACATGCCATAAAAGGTAGGGACAACACTTGGGCTGTCACAGGGGGCTCCCGAGCATTGTGCCTGAGGAGCCTTACCATTCATAATGCAACTCAACTTCCTGGTGTCGTCCTTGGTTTCCGGTCGGCATGAGGAGTATCGGGTCCCCGTCTCGTAAGGAACGTCCATGTAAGATGGTCATACCATATGATGGTAGGGAAATGCGCGAGACTGGGACCTGCTAACGTAGAGCTACTTGAGTGCCAAAGGGGGCTCCTGAGCATCGCACCTCAGGAGCCTTACCGGTTATAAAGCCACTCGACCCCCTGGTGTCATCCTTGGTTTTCAGTCAGCATCAAGTGTGTCGGGGCTCCGCCTCGTGAGGAGTGTCCATGGTAAGGTGGTTGTACCCCGTGATGGTAGGGAAATGCATGGGACCGGGACCTGCAGACACAAGGCACTGTCAGAGCCCCCAACTCACCTCAATCGCAAGAAGAAGAAGCCGACCGGGCGAATGGACCCTCCGGGCACCACAGCCGCGCCCCCACAACCCGAAAGCCTACCGTGGGCCTATCAAGCTAAGTATCCTAATTGCAATCGGAACGCGCCTCCAATTGATGAAATGCAGAAGGTACTAATAAAGAGGGGCAGGCGCCCGAATGCATTACACGCCCACAGGGCCTCCCTTATTTCTTGTGTTGCAGGTGCAAAAGAAAAGGAGGAGAAAGAAAGTGAAAAGCCGCATGAGGGCTGTAGCCTTAGGAGCACCGACGCCGGCGCACTGACGTTCAGTCGGTGTCCTCCTCCTTCTTCACGGCCTCGCGGAAGCGCGCCCGGCCGGATGATAGAGGCGAAGTTGTCCCTATCTTTCGATGAGATGGTGGCTATCGTTTTTTGTGGAGTAGACTTTGACGATCCAACTATGAACGTGTGATGACGCCGCGCCTTAGCAATCGCTAAACCAACTCCAAGAGGTTATTGACCATGCCGGAGCACGATCCTGACCACGAGGGTCTGTTTCCTGCACGCAAACAAAGAACAAGCAGGAAACTAAGATAGAAATCTGGATATTGCGAATATAAGAGGAAAGCTTTATTGATGAAGTGGGGTTCTGTGATGCCTTTGTCTCGACGTGGAACACAAACAAAGAACGCGAAGTTGCAGCTATGGTGAACTTGTAATCTAAACAAAACCCAACCCTAAAATGATGCCCTAAGGGATGTATATATGGGGGAACAGAGGGGAATTTCGTGGCCCCTTGGAGGAGGGGTCCGAAACCGACCTTAACTCAGTTTCCCCATACATACGGACTCTAAAAACAGCCTATAATATGATATTTCGAAATTACATGGGTCTGGCCCAACAATAAGGTGGCGCAACACCTATATTAGCCTAGGGTCGAATTTTATAATGTAGCATCATGCATAGTTCGTCCAAGGCTTCTTGCTCCCATTATGGTGGCTTCAAAGTGTGAAAATCATCACTGGAAGCTCCATTGTTCTTTCCCTTGCGCGCACCTTCTTCTTCATGCTTGATCCCGCTCCCATGGTCATCCTTCTTGTCCATGCCACGTCCTATATTCATAAGTAAAACAAAAGTATCTTATTTAGGCAGCATGATATGTTCATGAACATTAGAAGGATTTGCAAGAAACAAAAGTACCTGGTAATTCAATTGACGTGTGCGAGCTCTAGTAATTGGTCCTGTATGTATAGCAGTCGTAGTTGTTGGTGTAGCATTAGCAGGGATGTCCTCATCATCCTCCCCTTCTTCAACTAAAGTCGTCTTCGACGGAAGCTCATCTTCCTCACCCAAATAAGGCTTCAAATCTGCAATGTTAAAAGTGGGGCTAGTCCCAAACTCTACAGGCAACTCAAATTTATATGCATTATCATTTATCTTCCCTAACACCTTAAAAGGACCATCAACACATGGCATTAGCTTTGTCTGGCGCAAATAAGGAAATCTATCCTTACACAAATGTAACCAAACAAGATCTCCAGGTGCAAAGACAACATGTTTTCTACCCGTATCTCCAGCAATTTTCTATTTAGCATGCATACGCTCAATGTTTTCCTTCGTTAACTCATGCATCTTTAATATCAATTCAGCACGTTCTTTAGCATCAAAATTAACCTTCTCCGAAGATGGAAGAGGCAACAAATCAATAGATGCACAAGGTAAGAAACCATACACAACTTCAAAAGGGCACATCTTAGTGGTAGAATGTAGAGAACGATTATAAGCAAATTCAATATGAGGCAAGCATTCTTCCCACATTTTCAGGTTATTCTTCAAAACAGCCCTAAGCATAGTAGACTATGATCTATTGACTACTTCAGTTTGGCTATCAGTTTGGGGATGACATGTAGTACTAAAAAGTAGTTTAGTCCCCAACTTATCCCATAAACATCTCCAAAGTGGCTAAGAAATTTAGCATCACGATCTGAGACAATTGTATTTGGCACACCATGCAACCGAATAATTTCATGAAAGAACAAATCAGCAACATGAGCAGCATCATCACTTTTATGACATGGTATAAAGTGTGCCATTTTGGAAAATCTATCCACGACAACAAATATGCTATCCCTCCCCTTCTTAGTTCGAGGTAAACCTAAAACAAAGTCCATAGATATATCTTTCCAAGGAACACTAGGTACAGGAAAAGGCATATATAAACCTTGAGGATTGAGTCGTGACTTAGCTTTTTGACATGTAGGGTAGCGAGCAACCAAACGCTCAACATCCCGTCTCATCTTTGGCCAAAAGAAATGTGTAGAAAGTACGTCCTCTAACTTCTTCACGCCAAAGGTCCCATTAATCCTCCTCCGTGTGCCTCCTATAACAACAAAAGACGAACGGAGCTAGCTGGAATGCATCGCTTGTTAGCACGGAACACAAATCCATCATTAATAATGAACTTGTTCCATGTTCTCCCTTCTTTACAATGCTGCAACACATCTCTAAATTCAGCATCATGCACATATTGACCTTTGATGGTCTCCAAACCAAATATTTTAAAGTCAAGTTAATAAAGCATATTATAACGACGACACAAAGCATAAGCAATAACGTTTTCTTTACCCTTCTTGTGTCTAATGACATAAGGGAAAGTCTCAATGAATTCAACCCATTTAGAATGTCTACGGTTCAGTTTTGCTTGACTTTTAATATGTTTCAAAGATTCATGATCAGAATGTATAACAAATTCTTCTGGCCATAGATAATGTTGCCATGTTTCCAAAGTCCGAACAAGAGCATATAATTCCTTATCATAAGTAGAATAATTCAGAATAGGCCCACTCAATTTTTCAGAAAAGTACGCAACAGGTTTACCATCTTGTAATAACACACCTGCTAACCCAATTCCACTAGCATCACATTCAAGCTCGAAAGTCTTATTAAAATCAGGAAGTTGGAGTAAAGGAGCATAGTTAACTTATCTTTCAAGACCGTGAAGGCTTCTTCCTGTGCGGTACCCCAAGAAAAAGGCACGTCCTTCTTTGTAAGCTCACTAAGAGGCGCAGTAATGGTGTTGAAATCTCACACAAAACGCCTATAGAAACCAGCGAGGCCAAGAAAACTCCTCACTTGTGTGACCGTTTTGGGCTGCGTCCAACTCTCAATAGCTTCAATCTTGGCTTTATCAACTTCAATTACCTGTGGAGTAGCAACATAGCCAAGAAAAGATACTCGGTCGGTGCAAAAGGTGCACTTCCCAAGGTTACCAAACAAACGTGCATCACGTAGAGCAATAAAAATAGCATGTAGATGTTCCAAATGTTCCTCCAAAGATCTACCAAAAATCAATATGTCATCAAAATAGACTACCACAAATCGTCCAATGAAAGCATGCAAAACCTCGTTCATTAATCTCATGAAAGTGCTAGGTGCATTAGTTAACCCAAAAGGCATGACTAACCACTCATATAATCCAAACTTAGTTTTAAATGTTGTTTTCCATTCATCTCCTAATTTCATACGAATTTGATGGTATCCACTACGCAAATCAACTTTGGAGAAAATTGTAGAACCACTTAATTCATCAAGCATATCATCTAGTCTAGGAATAGGATGATGATAATGAATAGTAATATTATTAATGCCTCTACAATCCACACACATGCGTGATTTACCATCCTTTTTAGGCACTAGAATAATAGGAACAACACAAGGACTAAGGGATTCATGTATATAACCTTTGTTAAGCAGCTCCTGTACTTGACACATAATCTCCTTTGTCTCCTCTGGATTGGTACGGTATGGCGCACTGTTGGGTAGGGATGCACCGGAAATTAAGTCAATCTGATGCTCAATCCCGCGAATAGGTGGTAATCCCGGTGGCACGTCTTGTGGGAAGACGTCAGCGAACTCCTGCAAAATGTTAATGACAGCAGGAGGCAAAGAGGGAGGCATGTCCTCGAATGAAAATAGTACCTCTTTGCATACAAATGCATAGCAAACAGATGTAGCAACATCCAAATCATTAATATCATATTTAGTAGCAAGTAAACATCCACTCTTCAATTTTATTTCGGATGCAACATTAGATGATGGTTTATTATGCGTATGGTGTTGCTCAAATTCCCGTTCCACAATCTGATTTTCACTCCTATTTTTCTCTTGTTTTTCTTTACTAGCTCTAGCAATGTCATCTTTCATAATATGTTCCGGAGACTAAGAGAATACTGATTTGTCCTACCATGGTGTACGGAATTTTTATCAAACTGCCATGGCCTACCAAGTAGAACAAAACATGCTTGCATGGGTACCACATCACAATCGACATAATGAGAATATGTAGCAATGCTAAAATGCACACGAACAGTACGTGTTACCTTAACCTTGCCACTATTTTTGAACCATTGGATGTAATAAGGACGAGGATGTGGTCTGGTGGTTAGAGACAGCTTCTCCACCATCTCCATGCTATCCAAGTTATTGCAACTCCCTCCGTCGATGATGACGCGAACAGAATGCTCATTCACCACTCCCTTTGTGTGGAACAAGTTATGCCTCTGATTTTGCTCAGCCTGTGTAACTTGCACACTGAGAACACATTGAGCAACTAAACTTTCATACCTGTCAGCGTAATCAGCAGCTATCTAGTGTGTCTGTGGTTCTGCATCCTCACCACCCTGTTCATCAATTGCAACGAGAGCCAAAGTCTCCTCATCATAATCACTAGCGGACGCATATACACCATCCTCAATAACAATCATTACACGCTTGGAAGGGCATTCTCTCGCAAAGTGACCTCCACCCTTGCAACGACGGCATATAACCTTGTGTGTTTGCCCTGTGGATGCAATAGATGAAGAAAAGCTCTGTGCAGGCCCAGAAGGTGTGCTCTTCGTAGAGGGTGGAGTAGGAGCCTGTTTCCTAGTATCGTGGTTGGAGTTGGAAGTGGAAGTAGGTGGTGTTGCAGCAGGACGTGCGGAAGTAGAGGAGGTACGTGGCGTCCGTGATGAAGTGCGACCTGCAGAAAAAGTAGTTCTCGCCATTGCCTGTCGATCCAGCACTTCACGTTCAGCTTTGCAAGCAAGATGAAATAAACGAGTGATGGTATTATACTCCTTATACTCTAGAATAGTCCGAATCTCTCTATTTAATCCACCCATAAAACATGCAAACATAGCTTCATTCTCCTCAACAATACCACATCTAATCATGCCAGTTTGTAATTCCTCATAATATTCTTCTACAGAATTTTTTCCTTGTCTTAAACGCTACAAATTTTGAAGCAATTCACGTTGATTGTAAGGTGGCACGCAACGATTACGCATAGCAGTTTTCAAAACAGCCCAAGTAGTTGGAATATTAGCATGGTGTATTCTACAATGTTCTGACCACCAAACACAAGCAACACGTCTATCCTCAGGAAATTGTAAGCATGTAAAACATTGTTCTGTTTCTAACTCCCATGTAAGATATATATCAGCAACATATCTACCCTCAAATGTCGGAATATACAATTTAAGTTTAGGGAGATGGTCATGATTCCGTACCTGAGGGGGTGGTGCAGCCCTACCGTTACGGTTATAGCCATGTGGTCGACCTGGTGCCTATTGTGGTGGTTGCCCCTGAGGCTGATCTGGAGCAACCTCTCCCTCATCATCATAATCACCCTCATAATCTTCAACCTGCCAAACGACGGTAGCAGCAAGAGCCATAGAAGTAGCAGCAGTATCAACAGTAGCAGTATGTTGGCCTTGGACGAGAGGCACACGTCGTGCTCGTCGTTCGAAAGGGATAGGAGCTGCAGTTAGTGGTGGTAGACGGGAAATCACCTCATTGAACTTGGCATCCATCTTGGTGTCAAATGTCTTCTCCAAACCATCGAGCTTCTCCATGGCCTCTCCAAAGTTGGTCACGAAGTCTTGTACCTGGTCAGCCATCATTTGCTGAAATTCATCATAGAGCGCTTTGTTGTTCATGCTCTCCAAGTCGCTCCCGTCGTCGTGTGATCCTGACATGGTTAGCAGAAATAGGAAACACACAAGAATATGAAACCTACAGACTACTGGGACATTGTGGTGGTGGCGGTGGTGTGTCACAAATCCTTTAAGAGAATCTCTAATTCTTATGAGTTCTTACCCAGCAATAGGTGGTGATCGGCAACCGTTGTAGTCAAAACTCTCAAAGCTTGGATAGAGCGATTGCCAGGTGGTGTCAAACACACGACGTAGATGTATGTGGAGCTGGGATGGCTTATAATATGGTAGCAAAAAGGGTTAGCAACGACGGTACTAGAGACGCAAGGTTGAATAAATGCTCAACGACGGTACTATGCTGGTCCTAGGCTAGACCGTACTAGAGACGCGAGCCTAAAACACCAACGAAATCATGACGCTACATGTAATCAAGGGAAAAGCACAGTCTGAATTATTATTTTTCATTTTTTTTCGATGCGTTTTTATTGCGCTGTTTTTTTTGCTTAAAAAATCACTACAATGGCGAGTGTCTCAAAACTCTTCCCGCGTCATATAAGCAAGATGGGCACGAAATTTGTTGGACTATTTTTTTTGGAGCAATTCGGGGGCTGCGACGACCAAAAATTTCGACAAAAATCACTATGATGGCAAGTGTCTCAAAACGCTCCGAAGAACCTAAAACCCAGATAGGGAAAAAATATTTTCAGCCGATTTTTTTTGGGCTAAAACGTGCACTGCAAAGCGTGCCAGACTCCGAAATCACTACAATTTTTTTTCCGACACCTACGCAGGTAGCGAAACTCGAATCCGAAATCAAAAGGATCTCGAAACTAAACCTAAAACAAGCTGGACTCGGATTGGTGGTAGATTTGTGGTGGTATATATGGACACCAATGGATAGTGATGATGGGTGGTGATATATGGCAGCTGTGATGATGGTGGTGGTTTATGGCAACTATGAAGACGATGCGGTGGCAGCGTGACAACCTATGAAAAGAACTCGAAACTCTAAAGGACTAGACACTAAGACCAGCAACTCGACACGATGATGTAACCGCAAATCCAACAAAGCAAAATACTGAAAACACTATGCAAAGGCTCAGATTGGTTCGGATATGATGATCTAACCCTAACTTTTTGTGGCTTTTTCTTGGACTAAAGGTATGAGGAACAGATGCGATCTGAACTATGAAAACTGGTAAAATCTCACCAAGCAACTTGGAAATCTCATACCACTTGATAGAGGCGAAGTTGTCCCTGTCTTTCGATGAGATGGTGGCTATCGTTTTTGGTGGAGTAGACTTTGACGATCCGACTACGAACGTGTGATGATGCTGCGCCTTAGCAATCGCTAAACCAACTCCGAGAGGTTATTAACCATGCCGGAGCACGATCAACCTAACCATGAGGGTCTGTTTGCTGCACGCAAATGAAGAACAAGCAAGAAACTAATATTGCAATCAGGATATTGCAGAGGAAAGCTTTATTGATGAAGTGGGGTTCTATGACGCCTTTGTCTGGTCATGGAACACAAACGAAGAACGCGAAGTATCAGCTATTGCGAACTTGTAATCTAAACAAAACCAACCCTAAAACGATGCCCTAAGGGCTGTATATATGGGGGAATAGAGGGGAACTTCGTGTCCCCTTGGAGGAGCCGTCCGAACCGACCTTAACTCAGTTTCCCCATACATACGAACTCTAAAAACAGCCTATAATATGATATTTCGATATTACATGGGCCTGGCCCAACAATAAGGTGGCGCAGCACCTATATTAGCCTAGGGACGAATTTTATAAAGTAGCATCATGCATATTTCATCCAAGGCTTCTTGCTCCCATTATAGTGGCTTCAAAGTGCGAAAATCATCACTGGAAGCTCCTTTGTTCTTTCCCGTGCATGCACCTTCTTCTCGATGCTTGATCCCGCTCCCATGGTCATCCTTCTTGTCCATGCGAGTTCCTTCATTCATAAGTAAAACAAAAGTATCTAATTTAGGCAGCATCATATGTTCATGAACATTAGAAGGATTTGCAAGAAACAAAAGTACTTGGTAATTCAATTGACGTGCGCGAGCTCTAGTAATTGGTCCTGTATGTATAGCAGTCGGAGTTGTGGGTGTAGCATTAGCAGAGATGTCCTCATCAATGGACGCCCCCGAAGCAGGAGAACAGCGTCGCGGTGGCGGACTACCCCCCGAGACCCGGGCGTGTCGGTGTGGCAGTGCGCCATGGCTGCTGTCACTCAGGCTATGCTTGAATGGGGTGTCGCTGCTACTGGAGCGCGGTGCCCGTCATGAAGGTCAAGCTCGTCTCCAGGATCCCTGCGGCCAACGTCCTCCGGGCAGCACCCGAGGAGCTCGCCCTCACTCCCGAAGATATTGACGAAGAGAGGCGCCTCCCCGTCATACTTCAAGTGGAAGTTGCGCCTCCCCTTTAGGCCATGGGTGTGGGCGAACGTTTCCCTCCCGCAGTTCAGATACACGTAGCCTTCGGGGCGACCTCGACCTCCGCCCAGGACGCCCCGTTGTAGTAGACGTCGGCCTGCAGCCAAAGGCCGGCAAGCCCCCCAGCCGACAGGGCCTTCGCGAAGAAGTTTGGGAGCTGGAACCAAGCTGCTTCCGGCATGTCCGCCCACGTCATGAACTCCAGAGCCGAGTCAGACGAATAGAGCCGTGGGTGCGGCGACAAGGTCACGCCCAAGATGCGCGCCTATCCATTTAAGGCTCGACGGTCTTGCAAGGGATAGATGTGCATCTTGCCATTTGCAAGACTAGTATCATCACAACATACAATACTGAATCAGAAGAGTATACAAGTTGGCTTACACTCGCCACATGCTAACTTACAATGTCACTCAAATCATAACATCAAGTTGAACACAGGGTCCGACTACGGACGAAATCAAATGATAAGGAAGTTGCAAATGATACTATCAAGCTATCCGAAAGATCACGACCAGGTCCTCTACTCATCCGGATATGTCACGTACATCCTGCCTCTTTCCTCGTCATACTCCCACTTGAGCTGGGTAAGATCATCCTGCATGAACTCATCTGAACCTGTACCTGGATTGTTGTAGTAAAGTGTGAGCCACAAGGACTCAGCTATTGTGTGCCCGGGTACCGAGACTATTCAAGCTTAAAGGTTTGGAAGGGTAGTGTTTAGTCTGTAGCAGCACTAAGAATATATGGTGGCTAGCTTACGCAACATGAATAATATGATTGGCCTACAAAGAACGATCGAATCTAGTTAATCTCTATGAGATCCTGAACACTTACTTATGTCAATCATAACCCCACCGTGTTCTCTCTCGGATCATGTTCACGAGCAGAGACGATCACAATTACTCACACAGTTGGTGTATTTTAATTAGAGTTTACTTCAATTTTGCTATAACCGGGCGTTAAACAAATATCCAAGTTGCCACATAAAAGCGAACATGGCTTTTTGAAAGATTTAACCTTCCAGGGGTGCTCCAACTAATCCATTACAAAATTCACCACACTCCGTGGGAATACCTCGCCCGCGGATCTCGCGATCTTCATAGGTAATTCCAAAGGAATTCCAACACCTCGAGTAAACCCGAAGAAAGTCAGACTCCACACGCTAGACACTCGATATAGGTAAAACAAATCCAGCAAGACCACCCGACGTGTCGACAAACACGATAAGAGCCGCGTATCTCAGTCTCAGGACACGACAGATAAGCGAAGCGTACGGTGGTCTGATAGAAATCTCCCGAGTTGCTCCGGGTTGGCCCCGCATGGTGCTCTAGTTTTGACCAACACTCATGAGGAGCACTGGCCCGGGGGTTGATTAAATTATCCACGGGTTTGCAAGACCCTATGCAATTTTATAGAGTTGTTAAGCTAATGTAGTACCAATGTTGGGTCTTTCCAGACAAGTTTTAATCTCAACCGAATGAAAAAGGGGGTCCCCATAACAACCCCGAGCATGTTAGGAGCGCAGAGTATGGAAAACATAACACCGGTAACAAGGAACTAATGGCAGTGATAGCGGAACAAATCACTTAGCAAAAGGACAAGCCGTCCACCAATACAAAGATATATATGTGCATTAAATTAAATAACATAATATTATGATAGCCAAATCCATGTTATCACATGGGACAACCTACACCTGCAACTAAGAATGCTATAAGAGGGGCTGAGTAGCGGTAACTTATCCAATCAAAGGTTTGCTAGGATGTGGAGGTTAGAGGTTGTCATGGCAACATGGGGCTGATATCAAGTGGTACGTAGCGCAATGGTAACGATAAGAGCGAGAAACTAGCAAGCAAAATAGTATCAGGATCTGGGTACGATCATCTTGCCTGTTGGTTCTTCAGTGAAACAAGTAGCGGGATCCTCGTAGTGGTACTCTCCTGGTTCCTCGTACTCAGTATCAACACTCAGGTCTACCCAAGAGAAACAGCAACAATAAACATCCCATCAAGGTGCAATGCACAATCAGTATGATGCATGATCATTTATGAAGACTTCCAACATGGCAACCCTAAACTAGTCATGTTTCATGTGCAAAGTTGGTTGTTGATGAATCTGGACAGAACCTCAAGTTAAGTTATTTAGACATGCATGAACATGGAAAATATGGATGCAGCATGAAAGAATGATAGAAATGCATACAAAGATCGCAAGAAACGGAGTTACGGTTCTCACGATACGCTCATGACAAGGTACGAAGGCAATATCACAAGATCTCCAAGCCATGGGCTGATTCTTGGCATTCCAACGCAGCCACCGGATAGGTGATGAAAAATCAATCACAATATACCCAAGAATCAATCAATTCCATGGAGTATAGCTCCCACAATCCACAGAACAATAAAACACTAAATCTGCCACTAAACAGCAACATAGCAACTTCTACAGCTCACATCTGGAGCTACAGGAAGCCTACAGCCACAAACAAGATGTTGACAGAATCTACTCAACACACACATCAGCTCATCCAATTACACCACCAGCAAAGGAGCGATACATCAATAAGCAAGAAGCAAACAAGTTGGCATGATGAATCAGTTTTTCTGGGATTATAAAGTAGCAAGTTGACAGCAGTAGCAAGTTGACAACTGTAGCTACATATTCTAGAAAGATCCTATTGACATGAAAATTAACAGGATGGTAGAAGGCAATACCTACTACAAATAACTAGCACTGAGCATTCCCAAATTCCAAACACATCACTAGCTACAACCAACTCTACATGGCAAAACAATAACAGCAGTTCTCCTAGACTTGGTCATTTTTAAGCAGCTGTACAGAAACATAAAGTTGCTCTCTAAGAAGCATGGTTCCCACTTATATGGTGACTTAACATAAATAACAAAAATACTGGGACATTCCCAACAACTTTAACTAGCAACCTCATGTTGGCAAGATCTTAAAATCATGTCTAGATTAAATCATATAAAAAACAAAAGGGCATCACAGCATAAAAATGCATTTTTGTCAAGTTGCCCCAAAGTCAAATCTGACTACACAGATGCATTTATGGGTTGATTCTACCCCAAATTCATTACTCATACCCCTATACTTGCTTGGAGCAAGAGGGAGATAAGGGGTGTCGAAAATGGACCTCCTAATGCAAGGGTGACTTATGTCACTTAAGTGCAAAATAAAGAAAATGGCCCAAAATGCATGAACCCAATAGCATCCACTCACTAACTCATATACGTAAAACATGGCAGCAACATGTAAGAAGGAACCCCACACACCTATACATGCATATCTACACATGACCATCTACTCACATGCACATGGGTGTGTGTATGTATAACATACACACACCTCTCACTACACCTTCACACAAGCACACGACACTCAAGCATGGGTGTATATAGGCACACATGCACTTTCATACATATATGCCCACATACACATACACACCTACACACTACACTCACTCACACACATATATGGGTGTATGCAAGAAGCACACACACATACCCTATACTACACATACACCCACAAGACACACACATGTATGGGTGTGCAAAGAGCACACACACATGTGCCATGCATGGTGCACCACACACCCACATGTACACCACACACTCACATGGCAAAACCACACACACATGTAGGTATGTATGCATAGCATACACACACACCCACAACTCACAAACACATGCACACTACACTCACATGAGCGTCACAAAAGAAAACACACACACTCACACTTACACTTAGGCATACACACTCATACACTAAATATGCATACATGTGTATGTATGCCACTTGTGCATACACACATACACATGTGCACACACACCACACACATGGCAAAGAACTCAACACTCACACACATATATGATGGATATGCACACACACACATGTATGTAGCAAGAGAAAAAGAAAAAAACAAGAAGAAAAGGAAAACACACAAAAATAAAAAGGGGAGGGTTCGGGGGTCGAACCCCTGACCTCCTGGTCACCGAACGAGTCGGCCACCACTGCGCTACAACACCGCTTGCTTAAAAGAGGAGGGACTCGAACTTTTTTAAACACACACACACTAGCGAAATCTGACGAAACTTAAATCAGAAGCAGAGCAACGGCGACAGAGCAAAGCGCGGCAAATCCGGTGACCATACGGCGGCTACAGGGCAGCTCTAGCGACACGAATGGGTTAATTCGACGCGGGGAGCTACGAGGATTCCATTCCCGCGTTCGTCTCGCGACGAGGGGGAACAGAGGCGAGCGCAAGGCTCCTCCTTCTGACCGGCGGTGACCACGACTACGGTGGCGATGCATGGGCTACGGCGAGGAGAGGAGACAGCGGAGGACCGGCTGCTCACTGAGGGGTTTCCTGAGGCTTGGGTACGCGGACACGGTGAGACGAAGGGGAAGAAGATGCTCGGGGACACGGCGGCGATGGAGGGGAAGAAAGGGCGCTCGGATGATAGCGACATGACATCGTAGAGGAGGAGCTCCTCTCCTCCTATCATCAGGAATGGGACGCGGATAGCAGCGGCGAGCTCCACGCCATCACCAGCGGGGACGAGGTCGTCAGAGGCGACGACGACGACGAGCACTGCGCCTCTGAACTTCTCTGAACTTACCTACGCCTTGCGCTCTCTGACAGAGAAGGGGGAGGAAGGAGGAAGAAGGAGAGGGGGAAGCGGCAGCGGCGGAGGGAAACCCTAGAGGGTGGCACGGATGCCCAGGCATAAATAGAAGGGGGGCCTCAACGTCTGTGACGGCTAACGGCGATGGCGACGACGCTCTCTGCTCTCTGCTCTCTCTGCGACTGACGGAGGTGGGAACGGAGCAGGTGGGCATTGTGTCCACCTGGGTTGGGTCGCGGCCCACTGTCGTCTCACACACACACTCTAAAAACCAGAGAAATAAAAGGGGGTTTCCCATTTAATAAAACCAGCCACCATCAAGTTAATTCCCAGAGCAAATTAAAAGGGTTTTGAGCAAAATAAAAATAATTCTGAGGAGGAAATAATGTGCACTTATTGTTAAAAATATTAAGTTGAATTATAAAACAAGTATTTTATTTAATATTTAAAATGACAGCTCCTGTTAATTTAAAACACAATTCAAATAAACCCCAAACAGTAAATCTAACATACTCACATTTCATAAAACACTTGTGGCCACCTCATGAACATTTTTAAACAATTTTTAAAACAACTTAAATCTGAAGATGCAAATAATAGGAGAAAAGGGGGTTTTGGAGGGGACGTTGCAAAGGAAAAAGAGAGGGGAAGGGAATAAGTTGCACCCATGGATCCAATCACTCACAAACATCTCACACATCACAAAACCACACCTCACCACCATACATCATAGCAAGCACAAGAAACCAACATGCACATAGATTTGAAATGAGAATGATGCATGATGATGCATGAATGCAAACACATTGAATGGCAAGGAGCAACCATACACCTCATAGATCATGAAACAAGGTTCACACATGGGGTTACATGCCAAATAAGGTAGGGACAACACTTGGGCTGTCACAACTCTCCCACACTACAAGAGGATCTCGACCCGAGATCTAGGAACGAAAGAACTCTGGAAATTTGGAATGGAGAAGGTCCTTGCGTTCCCAAGTAGCTTCTTTTGTCGGAATGATGAGACCACTTCACCTTGAGGAACTTTATAGAATTTTTGCGAGTCTTACGCTTAGTTTCTTCAAGAATTGCAACTGGGTGCTCACGATAAAAAAGATCTGATTGAAGATCGATGTCTTGGAGGTCAATGGTTCGCTCTGGAGTCTTGAAGCACTTCCGGAGCTGAGAAACATGGAAGACATCGTGCACATTGGCAAAATTTGGAGGAAGCTCTAGTTGATATGCCAGACCACCTCTCTTGTCAACAACTTTGAAAGGACCAACAAAACAAGGAGCTAGCTTCCCTTTTATTCCAAACTGCTGAGTGCCTTTCATGGGAGAGACTCTGAGATAGACTAGATCACCCACTTGGAAAGAAACATCCCGAACTTTGTTATCGTAATAACTCTTCTGTCGGGACTGAGCTACTTTGAGGTTCTCACGAATGACATGGCACATTTCTTCTGCTTCAATGATCATGTCATTGCCCAATATCTAACGCTCACAGGTTTCAGACCAGTTAAGCGGGGTACGACACTTTCTGCCATAGAGAATCTCGAAAGGGGCCTTGCCTGAGCTTGCTTGAAAGCTATTGTTGTATGAGAATTCAGCATATGGAAGGTTGTCTTCTCACTTCATGCCGAACGACATCACATAGGCTCTGGGCATATCTTCAAGGATCTGATTGACTCTCTCAACTTGACCACTTTTCTGCGGATGGAACGCAGTGCTGAAACGGAACTTGGTACCCATAGCAGTCTGGAAGAACTCCCAAAACTTGGAAGTGAAGAGACTTCCATGGTCAGAAGAGATGAGTTGAGGAATACCACGCAAAGACACTATCCTTGACATATACAACTCTCCAAGCTGAGCTGCCAAGATAGATTCTTTGACTGGCAGGAAATGAGCAACTTTTGACAGCTTGTCGATAACCACAAAGATGGCATCGTTGCCTCTCTTGGACTTGGGAAACCCGGTTACGAAATCCATCTCAACATGATCGAATTTCCACTCTAGGATAGGCAAAGGCTGAAGAAGACCTGCTGGACGTTCATGTTCCGCCTTCACTCTGCGATAAACATCACACTCGTTTACGAACTGAGCAATTACACGTTCATGCGAGTCCACCAGAAGGTTTGCTTGAGATCCTGATACATCTTTGAACTGCCTGGATGAATGGATAGCAGAGAATTATATGCTTTGTCCATGATAACCTTTCTAAGATCACCTTTTGGAACCACAAGACGGTCCTCAAAGTACAAGGTATCTTTGTCATCAATATGAAAGCACTTATACTTCGGAATGCTCTTGACCACACCTTTCTTCACTTTCTTCACCATAGCGTCAAGAAGCTGCGCTTGGCGAACCTGATCGTCCAGAGTCGGAGAGACTTGAACATCTGCAAGAAATCCCTGCGGAATCATCTGAAGGTTGAGCTTGCGGAAGGCTTCAGAAAGCTCGGGTTGAAGAGGCTTCAAAATGAGGCTATTGCAGTACGCCTTACGGCTGAGCGCGTCTGCAATGACATTTGCTATCCTCGGTGTCGTGGATTTGTCACGGCAGATGTCCAGGTCAACGGACTTTGGTTCGGGGCGAGACGCAACTACGTGGCGGCTTGAAGGGGTTGATCAGAATCGAGAAGACACGGAGTTTTACCCAGGTTCGGCCCCTCCGATGGAGGTAAAATCCTATGCCCTGCTTGTCTTGTATTGATGATGATGAAGATCTCTCGGTTACAAGGGTGCTAATTGCTACCTCTAATCATGAGAGCCTCTAATCTATCTATCTCTAATCTCTTGTGTTCTCTAAACTTGTAGACTTGTGTCTATTGAGAACTTGTCCCTCTAGGGGTGCTCCAGCCCTCCTTATATAAGTGGAGAGGGTAGGTTTACAAATAGAGTCCTACTAGGAGTAGGATTAGGACTAGTCTCTCATGAATCCTACTCTGGGTCTTATTTCCCTTAAGGGAATCCTTCTCTCTTGTGGGCCTTCTCATGTGGGCCTTCTCTTGTGAGACGCCTGGCGCCGGCTCACCCGCCAGGTCTTGGGCTTGGTCATCCTGTGACCCGCTTGCCGGGTCATAAATAAGATGTCATGTTTTTAATGGGTCTCCTGTGAGTTGCCTGGCCGGGTCATTAATAAGATGTCATGTCTTCGGCCGGGTCTCCTGTGAGTTGCCAGGCCGGGTCATACCATGGGGTATATCCCCGTCATTAGCCCCCAGGTTAGCTTGAATTTATTCATGGTAAGCTCCTGAAATAAGAGTAACAAATATGTTAAGTGGCCGGCTTGCCCCTTTGGCCGGCTTATAAAATGGCTTCTCAGAAATCTGGGTCTTTTCTCCATATGAATGAGTCGTCTTGACAATCATCTTGCTTGTCAATGTCTTTTGAAAAATATTGAGAATACAACACCCATATGCCATTGAGTCGGCTTCCAATACTCTTGGTGGGTCATCTCCATCGGGTCATAATCATTGATGATGCCGGGTCATTATCGTTGGTGACTCCGGGTTAAAACAACTAGAATCCTGCTAACTTGATAAATATTGGGATGAAAATCCATCTGATGTAGACCCGGAATTCCATTGTTGTGTAGCAGGGCGGCTTATATAAACTCTGGCAGGCTATGATCTTTTGATAACACCGGGTCATAAGTGTTGGTGACGTCGGGTCTAACAACTGAACTCCATATTTAATATCTTGAAAATTCTCCTCAAAGTTTTTGATATATCTATATTACCTATAGCCCCCAAGCTCCGAGATTATGCATGATAACTTGGTGCTTTGCAAATAACATTTTGGACTGTGTAGCCCCCAAGTGCCGGGTTGTCCTGCCTGCAGCAACCTGGGACTTATAATTGCCTTATATCTTATAATTCTTTGGCGGGTGTAGCCCCCAAGGGCCGGCTCATCAGAAAGCTTCGACGGGTGTAGCCCCCAAGGGCTGGCTCATCAGAATGTGATGTGCCGGGTCTTCAATTTGAACCTCATAATCTGTTTAAACGGCTAAATACTGTAGCCCCCAAGTGCCGGGTCAGTAAGAATTACTGGACTGGGACTTTAGAAAAATATAGATGGGCCGGCTCATCTCCTTGAGATAATATGGTCTTGCTGACAATGTAATGGTTTGAAAACCGGCTTGCATTAGCCCCCAAGTGCCGTGGTGCATGCTTGCAGCGACATGGGACTTGCATAATTGATATAAATTTGAACTTGGATAATGTAGCCCCATAGTGCCGGGTCGTCTGCCTGCGGCGACTCGGGACTATGTGAGAATAATACGTCTCACCGTAATTTGTTGAATGAACCTTTAACCGTGGTCGTAACATAACCCGGAATGAATATCGTGGAGTAATTCCTTTGTCTTTGACATGAAATTCTTGCTCGTAGTTGCGGTGCAACCCGGCAAATATAAATTTGAGAAATCCGTGAGTGTTGTAGATTACTACAGAGCACAATTAAAGAAATCCGAGGACCGGCCAATTTACGTGACATGGCATTATATCTGATAGGGATGCTCTTTGCAAGATAATAATTTCTCCGAGCTGGTTTGAAAAACCCCAACTCGTTATGATAACCATGAAGATCCAGCCATGTTGGCTATTAAAACATCCATTTTCTCTTGCCAAACACTTAATGGCAGCTCATCTTAAGAGATAATACCTGCAAAAAATAAACACGACCGAATATATTCTGCATTGTTGTGAGGGCGGCTTGAAGAAGCTCAACTCGGAGATGTTCATACCTATAACATTGCTCCTTTCTCATAACCTTGCTCTGACCCGGTTTGATAAGCCGGCATGATGCAATATGTGATGATGATCTTGCTTTCCTCAAAAAACTCATATAATGGTTCTTCTGGGTGGATTCGATGCTTGAACTCATACCAGTTCAGGGTCTCTATCGAGATTGGCCGTTAATTTCTTGAACCGGCTCAGGGTCTCTAGGCGAGATTGGCCATCAATTTCTTGAACCGGCTTAGGGTCTCTAGGCGAGATTGACTGTCACAACCCTAGCAAGTGTCTAGGCTAGCATTGTGTTTGCATCATCATCATCATCATTGCATCAATATGAAATGGGGAGAAAGAAAGAAACCCTAAGCAATTTATGAATTAAAGGAATTCCAGATAAATGAAATTTCAACAAATCCAAAATGCCCATCAAAAATGTCCCCTATGTATGATAATTAGGGACATGGATATACCAGGGCCCATTTGAATTATTTGAACATTTAAAATAATTTGAATTAAAGGTTTAAGTCCCTGGAAAATGATAAATAAAGCAAACATCATTATCACTGTTTTCAAAATAATCTGAAACTATTATTACAAGTTTGGGATATTGAAACTTCAATTTAGAAAATATGTGGGTCATTTTGAAAAGTTATTTGGATCTGCTAAGAAATAAAACAAATGTTAGAAAACAGAAAACAGAAAATAAAAAAAAGAGGAAAGGAGTACTTGTGTAAGTGGAAGGCCCAGCCTAGCCCACAGGGGTGGAAGAGTCATCTTCCACCTCGCGCCAGTAGGCGACGAGGTGGCGGCCGATGCCGTCGGCGACCTCCACCTCCTGCTTCCACGCAGCAGGCAGCTCCTCTGCTTCCTCGCGTCTGGAAGACACGCGTGCTCTCTCCCCTGAGCCCATTCTCCCCCTCACTCTCTCCTCTATATCTCTCTCCCGATCCCCGTGCCGAAGCTGCCGTCGCCGGACGTCGATTCGTCGCCGTCACTGCGTCCCCGAGGCCGCTGACCAGCTCCCTGGATCCGCAGTGAGCTCCTCTTCCCTCCCCCTGCGTTTCCCCTCTCTTTCTCGCGCCGTAGCTAGCCTAGCCGTCGGACCCGAATCCACCTCACCGCCGTGGTCGGTCGTCACCGTGCGTGCAGTCCCCTAAGCTCACGCGCGTGTGCATGAATGAACTCCTGGAGTTCCCAGGAGCTCGTAGAACCCATCGCCGGGTCGTTCCATGCCCTGTATCGCGTTCTGGTCTGAGCCCAAACTCGGGCCGCCGCCACGAGCCCGTTTCTAGCGAGCTCCGGCGACCCCGCGACCTCCAGTGGTTTCGATTGGATGCGGTCAAGCACGGGTTGCACTCCGGTGGTCTCAGCGTGCCAAATAACCCCCTGTAGGAGAAACCCGAAACCGCCGCCGCTTCTGTTGGTCGCCGACGACGAGCCGTCGACCAAACTCCGGCGAGTTTGACCCCAGGTGGGCCCTGGCGTGACCCTGTGGGTCAATGACAGGTGGGGCCCCTGCCCAGATTAGTTAAGTTAATCACGAATTAATTTAAATCGTTTAATTAAACTAACGTGACACTCACAGTGGGCCCTACTAGTTTAATTAGTCAGATTATTTAGTTAAAACAATCTAATTAAGTGCTGAGTCTATGACAGAAGGATCCCACATGTCAGGTTTGACTCTGGCCGAGTCAGCTGACCAGCTGACGTCATCATGATGTCATGCTGATGCAATAACTCAATTTCCTTAATAAAATTAAATCAGGAAATTCCAGAAATTATTCAAAACTTTGAAAAATCATACAAATTAATCTGTAACTCAGATGAAAATAATTTATATATGAACATTCATCAGAAAAATCCAATGAATCCAATGGTGCTATTCTCATGCATGTTAGAGCAACCTAAATAGGTGAACATGGACATTTTAGCATTAGGACAATATATGGAGTTTGAAATGAGAACAACTTTGAACCTATATTCAAATACATCTTAAATTGACATGATCACTAGATACATTAGCTCATCCATGCATACTATCATGCCATGATCATGCATCATATTGTTGCATCTGCTTGTATTGAATGTTTTCATCTGCGTTGCGGTAGGTCCGAATCCGGACGATACTACTCCGTACCCCGACGAAGGAGAGAATTCCTCCGCTTCCCAGCAAGGCAAGCAACCCCATTGATCATTCCGATAACATCCCGTCCTCTCGCTCCTGCTTTTGTTCATTGCATTAGGACATTGTTACATGACAGTCATACATGGTAGATGAACCTAATCTTCTGCATGACCTGATCTTGTCACAGTAAATAGCTAAACCATGCAACTGAGCATACCTGGTAGATGCTTGTGCCGTGATGTGCTTAGCATACCTTCATGCCATGCTACTATGCTTAGAGTTGTGTCAGGTCTGATTCATCCGGGTGATGAACCAGAGTGAAATTGTGATGTTCTGATGTGATGAGCTCATACCGAATCCGCTTTGGTAAAAGGTGGCGATGAGAGGCTATGTAGGAGTACATAGTGGGTTGTCTCATTGGGACCGTTCTTAGGAACTGGGATCCGTGTTTGTGATCCAAGACGAGATACTACCACATGCTGGGCCCTGAAATATGACCCTGCTCGACTTATTAGTCGCTTAGTATTTGGTCCAGGTATTGCAAGTAGTTTCTGGTGTTTATAGCATGCTGGAGGCCGTGCGTAGCGCTGACCCTCGGGGTGGGTTACGACGCGGTAGGCAGTGTCACGGTGTACCAAGGGTCACCCGAATGGTGGGCTTGGGAACCCTGCGCACATTGTTTGCGACCGTAGTGGAAACTCCGGCCGGACTTGCATGCGGGTCAGTCTCAGATAGGCGGTAGCCTGGACTAAAGGTCTTATGTGATTGACGGTCGTGGCCGACTCCCTCGCTGGGCATCTGCTTGAAGGTTGCCGAGGTGCATGGTTTATGGCACACAGCGATAAGTGGCGAGAGTGTGTGTGAAGAAGTACACCCCTGCAGGGTTATGAAACTATTCGAATAGTCGCGTCCTCGGATATGGACTACTTGGAGAACTTATGTTGTTCATAGATAATCAAATGGATACTGCTAAAAATCTCAAGACAAGTGTGAGTACCGTGGATGGCACTTTTCCGGGAGGGGAAGGTGAGTCCATGGTGGTGTATTGAGATGAGGTTAGTGGACTTGTGTGCGATAAGTAAAATTGTAACAAAGAGTGTAAAACTAAGTAGTATAGGTTAGCCATGAGTCAAACCTGGCTTTCTGCATAAACTCCTCCACCCCTTTGTTGATACATGAGCATAACTAGACTAGGTCTATTTTAAAGACTTGCTGAGTATGATTGTACTCATCCTTGCTTAATTAATGTTCCAGAAGAAAACCAGGACCCATCAGGTGGGTTCTATCTAGACGTTGACGATACCGAATAGCTGGTGTCCCAGCTACGATCTTGCCCGTGTGGTGGGCTGTAGATAGTCAGGCCATGTGCCTCTTTTCCTTTTCACTGTCCGTACTCGGATAGTTCTAAGTTTCCGCTGGCTTGTATGAACTTGTTTGTTTGACTTGAGTGTCGGGTCATGTGACCCTATCTGTATGAACATATTATGCAAGGCTCCTCTGGGCCTTTTAAATAAAAGTCATGTTGTTGTATGGTTATGTTGTGATGCCATGGTTGTATCTTTGCATATCGGGCATGTCGTGCGTACGTGTGACGTGCAACGGTATGTATGGGATCCGACACCTAGTTGTGTGCCTTTAGTAGTACTCTTTACGGGAAACTGCCTCATTGTGCTTCCACCGAGCCTTGGTAGCTTGCTACTGCTACGGACACATTGATTGACCGACATGTATCCTTCTTTGCTGCTGTGTCTGTCCCTTCGGGGAAATGTCTCGCGGTGTAATGGAGTCCCTGTAACCTGCTACGACTCGTCTATTTGCAGTGATGACATTCGTGTCTCGTGACGTAATGGTGTTCTTGTAGCTTGTTATGACTCGTCTACACACGCTTGAGGCCGGCACCTGCATTGGTGGGTTATGTATGCCTGTTTCCATACGGATGTACCACTTGGGTTCTATAACTAGTAATGTCGGCCCGGGTTCTTTGTTATGTGATTGCCAGTGACATGTTCACATACGTGAGACAAAAGGCGCAAACGGTCCCGACCAAGGTAAGGCTGCAGCCGTGGAGTTACCGTGCGTGAGGCCGCAAAGTGATGTGATATGTTACAGCCTGGATTCATATGACTTAGGATCGGGGTCCCGACAGCATTGGTATCAGAGCCTGACTGACTGTAGGACTACCAAGCCAAACCGGCCGAAGTTGAGTCTAGAAACACTATAGATTAGTAGGGGAATTGATTGTGGAAGGGAACGTAAGGATCTTTTTACTCCTCTTCCCAAGTTATTCTATGCTGGGTCATTCTCATCTTTTCTACGGGGATAGGAACTAGGATTCTCATCTATTGCTTAGGATGACGAGTTACTAGCCATGGACCAATAGCTAGCTTGCTTGTGAATAAGTGCAGTTATTTTAGTGTTGTTGGTGTGACAAACAGATGGAGAAGAGATTTGAGTCTAGATAGTCGAGTGGTTATGCCTTTCCAATCTCTTTTCAATTGCCTCAAAAAAAATTGTTGAGCAATTATAGCTGTTATCCTGTCCAATTTCTGCTAGGATCTCTAATGTCTTTGCATCATTCGATGTTTCAGATGCCATCTCATCCTTTCCGTCAGGTGGTCCGTCTGACTAGGTGCATCGATGTGCCGGGTCACACGGACATGCTGGTTAGAGTGATGATGGAGGCTGGATATCGCTGGTACCCGGAGTACATAGTGGAGGAGCAGTACCGAGATTTCAACCAGAGTCAGTATTTGTGTACCGTTAGGATATACCCTTCATATCCTAGAGCTACAGAGCCGCTTCACTGGACTCATGGATTGGGAGTTACCATAGATATGGCAGTTCAGGAAGCCGCTTACACTATGCTGACTATTATGAGGTTTCACCATGGTCTGCTTCAGAACACGGAGTTCTGCTATGTTCCTGCTTCCATGGGAGGAGAGGATGGATATCTCAGTGCAGCCTACTCTGATCATTCTCATGAAGACCCTAGATTGCAGGTGACCGCTCAGATGTTGGAGAACAGGGATCGTGATGCACGTGCCCTTCGCATGGAGCTCTATGCTACCCGTGCCCGTCTTTGGCAGCCTTGACGCAGTTGGCACCTGTCGTGCAGACAGGTTATGGAGATTTGGAGATGCTGACTCCATCGCGGACTCATTCGCCAGCACACATAGACTAGCCTGATGTTGGAGGCATCACCCCTCTTCAAGGACCGTTGTTGCCGCCGACAAGGGGACCAAGGCCACACCCGTGTCCTTATGGTTTCCAGGGATCCCAGGCTAGAGTGTTTCCAGATCCGTAGGTTCAGCTCCCAGGTCACGGGGCTAACCTGTCCGAGGCATTCTACGGTGATGTTTGAGTGCGTGGATGCTAGACCTAGTAAGCTAGTAGATGTATCGCCACAGTCCTGTGTGTCTGGTGGGGTATGATCAAGGTCGAGATTTGAGTTCTGAAGGTGTAGATAGATAATGTATAGGATGCTTGTAATGCCTCCGATGAGTGGTGTCATCTCTCTGTAGTTGTTTTCAGCTTGGGCTTGTACTGAAATAAGTCATGGGTGTATGAAACCTAATGTTCATATGGTAGTTGCTTTACCATGTTGATTGGTGTTATCCTACATGCCATGTTGATCAGTGCATTCCTTAATTCATGTCCTAGAGTTGTTGTTCCCCATGTCTAAGCTATGGATTGTTTTCCTCAGGATGGTGTCAACCAGGAACAACCCCGTGCATGCTCATGAGCAAGGCGAGAGTAGCCAGCCAAGGCAAGAAGAGCTGCCACGAGCACCATCTCTAGCGGAGGTGATGCTAGAAGCTGAAAGGAATAAGAGGGAGACCAACAGGCTGTTGGAGAGGATTGAACAGAACACTGCTCGCGCTCCCCGCAATGATACCATGATGGAGTGTCACTTGGTGACTTCATTAAGTTGTGTCCGCCTAAGTACCATCACTCGATCGATCCCCTCGATGCGGATGATTGGCTGACCAGTATGTCACGCAAGATTCGAGCTGCAAATGTTTCAGAGGCCAACAAGGTGACCTTTGTGACATACTTTCTGGAGGGACCTGCCAACCTGTGGTGGGAAAGCTATGAAGCTATGCGTCCCCAAGGACCTACGCCAACCTGGGCAGAGTTTAGCGCCGCATTTTGTCTCCATCACATCCCGGAAGGGCTGATGGACCGCAAGAGAGAGGAATTCTGTGCCTTCACACAGGGCAGATTGTCAGTGGATGCATATAGTCACGAGTTTGGTAATCTTGCTCGCTATGCTCCATAGGAAGTCTCAACTGATGCCAAGAAGCAAGCTAGGTTCCGCAAGGGACTTAATGCTGAGCTTCGCCGAGATCTTCGCTTGCATGAGTGCACCACCTTTCAAGCTCTCGTCAATAAAGCCATCAATGCTGAGTCCGGATAGACTGATTACGAGGCCACATGGAGGCATAACCGTGACCTCAACCCTGCATCGGGTTCAGGACCCAACAAGCGCCGAATATGGGTACCCAATGCAGCTATGCCGGCAAGGTACACTGTGAGGCCATCCTTCCAGGCACCTCGTCCAGTTCGGTCCAACCCTCCACCCAGACCATTTGGAGGACCACAAGTAAATGTTGCCCCTCGTGCTACAGTGGTATGCTACAAGTGTGGAGAACCGGGACATTATTCTCGTGAATGTCCCCAGAACAATGCTAAGCCCGCTGGACATGGAAAACCAGGAAAAGCTTTCTATGTGAAGCCAACTCCTGCCCATGGGCGAGTGAATTATGTGTCTGCTGAAGAAGCCCTTGAAGATCCTGATGTCATTCTAGGTACGCTTCTTGTTAATAGCCATCCAGCATCTGTTCTATTTGATACTGGGGCATCTCATTCATTCATCTCAGAAAGTTATGCACAGTTGCATAACATGTATTTCTATGACATGCCCACTCCTTTAGTAGTTCAGACTCCTGGTCCAAAATGGCAAACCTCTAGAGTGAGCCATGACAATGAAATTCTGGTGGATAGACTAGTATTCCTAGCATCCTTAATAGCTCTTAAGTCTTCGGACATCAATATCATTCTAGGTATGGATTGGATGAAAGCCCACTATGCCAAGATTGATACTCATTCTAGGAATGTTCAACTTACACATTCCTCGAGAGAGATAGTCAATGTCTCTACTCGAACAACCAAGCGCCAACTCTATTCCTTAAATGCTAGCCCCCTCCCTGAGCTAGAAGAGATTCCGGTAGTCCGTGATTTTCCGGATGTCTTTCCAGAAGAACTGCCAGGTATTCCACCTGTCAGAGATGTTGAGTTCGTGATAGAACTTATCCCAGGGACAGTTCCAATAGCCAGAAGACCCTATAAGATGGCACCCTTAGAAGTAGACGAGCTAAAAACCCAACTCGATGAAGCTTTGAAGAAAGGTTTCATTCGTCCTAGTTCTTCTCCTTGGGCTTGCCCCGTCCTTTTTGTTAAGAAGAAGGATGGATCGGATCGGATGGTTGTGGATTATCGACCAGTGAATTTGGTCACTATCAAGAACAAGTATCCGCTTCCCAGGATCAACGATTTGTATGATCAACTCGCTGGATCCTTTGTCTTTTCCAAAATGGATTTGAGGTTGGGATACCATCAAATCAGAATTAGAAACGGGGACATTCCAAAAACGGCTTTTGTCACTCGTTATGGCCAATACGAGTACATCGTCATGTCCTTCAGTTTAACCAATGCTCCAGCCACTTTCTCTCGTCTGATGAATTCGATCTTCATGGAGTATTTGGATAAATTTGTCATGGTTTACCTCGATGATATACTCATCTACTCGAAGAACAAACAAGAACATACCGAGCATCTAAGGCTGGTACTGATGAAACGTCGAGAGCATCGCCTATATGCCAAATTCTCCAAGTGTGAATTCTGGTTGCCGGAAGTGACCTATCTGGGCCACGTGATCTCTGGCAAAGGTATTGCTGTCAACCCCGAGAGAGTTCAGGCCGTCCTTGATTGGACTCAACCTGAATCGGTTAAGCAAGTTTGGAGTTTCCTTGGCTAGCGAGCTATTGTCGCCGCTTTGTTGAGAACTTCTCCAAGGTTGCGAAACCTCTGACTGAACTCCTCAAGAAATATAAGAAGTTCGAGTGGACCCCACAATGTGAGCATAGTTTTCCAGATTTGAAAAGATGACTGACCTTTGCTCCCATTCTGGTGCCACCAGATTTTTCTAAGGACTTTATTATCTATTGCGATGCCTCGCGACAAGGATTAGGTTGCATTCTCATGCAAGATCGTCATGTGATTGCTTACGCATCCCGACAGCTGCGTCAACATGAGGAGAATTATCCAACACATGATCTTGAGCTTGCAGCTCTAGTCCATGCACTAAAGACATGGCGACATTACCTTCTGGGTAATCGTTGCGAGATATTCACTGATCACCAAAGTCTGAAATATATTTTCACCCAGCCGGATTTGAATCTCAGGCAAAGACGGTGGGTAGAGTTGATTACAGATTACGATTTAGGGATAACTTAAAACCCGGGGAAAGCTAATGTCATGGATGATGCACTAAGTCGTAAGTCTTATTGTAACAATTTGATGTTACAACAAGGTCAACCGCTTCTCCATGAGGAATTCAGGAAGTTAAATCTTCACATTGTTCCTCAAGGATTCCTATCCAACTTGGTGGCGAAACCTACTCTTAAGGATCAAATCATAGCTGGCCAACGGCGTGATAAGGGAATTTCCCGGATCAAAGAGAACCTCGTTAGCGGTGGCGCTAAGGACTTCTCTATAGATGATCAAGGTGTAGAGCTTTTTCAGGGCCGTTTAGTGGTTCGTAAAAGCCAACATCTCAGGCAGCTGATTCTTAAGGAGGCTCATGACTCTCCTCTCACAATTCATCCAGGTAGTACCAAGATGTATCAGGACCTACGCCAGAGGTTCTGGTGGACTAGGATGAAGAGGGAAATTTCTCAGTATGTTGCTAACTGCGACGTTTGTCGTCGTGTGAAAGTAGAACATCAAAGGCCTGCTGGCACTCTTCAACCCTTAGCCATTCCTGAATGGAAATGGGATAAGGTCGGTATGGATTTCATCACCGGTTTTCCTAGGACCAAGAAAGGGAACAATGCTATATTCGTAGTCATTGATCGCCTCTCCAAAGTGGCTCATTTTCTTCCTGTTCGGGAAAGCATTACCGCTAGTCAGCTAGCGGAGTTATATGTTTCTCGAATAGTTTCTCTTCATGCTGTTCCTTTGGAGATTAACTCAGACCGCGGAAGTATCTTTACTTCTCGATTTTGGGAAAGTTTTCAAACCGCTATGGGGACTCATCTATCCTTTAGCACTGCTTTCCACCCTCAATCAAGTGGTCAAGTTGAGCGAGTCAATCAAATTCTCGAAGACATGCTCCGAGCTTGTGTTATATCTTTCGGTATGAACTGGGAGAAATGTCTTCCATTTGCCGAATTTGCTTATAACAATAGTTATCAATCAAGCTTGGGCAAAGCCCCTTTTGAAGTTCGCTATGGACGAAGGTGTTGAACACCTCTTAACTGGTCAGAAACCGGCGAGAGGCAACTCTTTGGTCTGGATATGATCCAGGATGCAGAGGAGCAAGTTCGCATTATTCGTGAAAAGTTGAAAACAGCCCAATCCCGTCAAAAGGGTCAATATGACCGTCATCATAAGTCGGTGACTTATGAAGTCGACGAGAAGTCTTACCTTCGGGTTACACCTCTGAAGGGTACCCATCGCTTCGGTATCAAAGGCAAGTTGGCTCCTCGTTACATTGGACCTTTTCGCATTCTTCCTAAACGAGGAGAGGTTGCCTACCAATTGCAACTTCCTTTGCATCTTTCCAAAGTTCATGATGTCTTCCACGTCTCTCAACTCAGGCGTTGCTTTTCGGACCCTGTCCGAGAAGTGGACCACGAAGCGCTTGATCTCCAAGATAACCATACATATCGGGAATACCCTGTTCGTATTATTGATCAAGCTGAGCGTACCACTCGGCGTCAGAACATCAAGTTTCTCAAGGTTCAGTGGTCGCATCATTCTCAAAAGGAGGCGACATGGGAAAGAGAAGATCGTCTTCGACTAGAGTACCCCGCGCTCTTCCCAACGACTTCAAAATCTCGGGACGAGATTCTTTTGAGTGGGGGTGAGTTGTCACAACCCTAGCAAGTGTCTAGGCTAGCATTGTGTTTGCATCATCATCATCATCATTGCATCAATATGAAATGGGGAGAAAGAAAGAAACCCTAAGCATTTTATGAATTAAAGGAATTCCAGATAAATGAAATTTCAACAAATCCAAAATGCCCATCAAAAATGTCCCCTATGTCTGATAATTAGGGACATGGATATACCAGGGGCCATTTGAATTATTTGAACAATTAAAATAATTTGAATTAATGGTTTAAGACCCTGTAAAATGATAAATAAAGCAAATATCATTATCACTGTTTTCAAAATAATCTGAAACTGTTATTACAAGTTTGGAATATTCAAACTTCAATTTAGAAAATATGTGGGTCATTTTGAAAAGTTATTTGGATCTGAAAAGAAATAAAACAAATGCTAGAAAACAGAAAACAGAAAATAAAAAAAGAGGAAAGGAGTACCTGTGTATGTGGAAGGCCCAGCCCAGCCCACAGGGGTGGAAGAGTCATCTTCCACCTCGCGCCAGTAGGCGACGAGGTGGCGGCCGATGCCGTCGGCGACCTCCACCTCCTGCTTCCACGCAGCAGGCAGCTCCTCTGCTTCCTCGCGTCTCGAAGATGCGCGCGCTCTCTCCCCTAAGCACATTCTCCCCCTCGCTCTCTCCTCTATCTCTCTCTCCCGATCCCCCTGCCGAAGCTGCCGTCGCCGGACGTCGATTCGTCGCCGTCGCTGCGTCCCCGAGGCCGCTGACCAGCTCCCTGGATCCGCAGTGAGCTCCTCTTCCCTCCCCCTGCGTTTCCCCTCTCTTTCTTGCGCCGTAGCTAGCCTAGCCGTCGGACCTGAATCCACCTCGCCGCCGTGGTCAGTCATCACCGTGCGTGCAGTCCCCTAAGCTCACGCGCATGTGCATGAATGAACTCCTGGAGTTCCCAGGAGCTCGTAGAAACCATCGCCGGGTCGTTCCGTGCCCTGTATCGCATTCTGGTCTGAGCCAAAACTCCAGCCGCCGCCACAAGCTCATTTCCGGCGAGCTCCGGCGACCCCGTGACCTCCAGTGGTTTCGGTTGGATGCGGTCGAGCACGGGCTGCACTCCGGTGGTCTCAGCGTGCCAAATAACCCCCCGTAGGAGAAACCCGAAGCCGTCGCCGCTTCTGTTGGTCGCCGGCGACGAGCCGTCGACCAAACTCCGGCGAGTTTGACCCCAGGTGGGCCCTGGCGTGACCCTGTGGGTCAATGACAGGTGGGGCCCCTGCCCAGATTAGTTAAGTTAATCACCAATTAATTTAAATCGTTTAATTAAACTAATGTGACACTGACAGTGGGCCCTACTAGTTTAATTAGTCAGATTATTTAGTTAAAACAATCTAATTAATTGCTGAGTCTATGACAGAAGGGTCCCACATGTCAGGTTTGACTCTGGCCGAGTCACCTGACCAGCTGGCGTCATCATGATGTCATGCTGATGCAATAACTCAATTTCCATGATAAAATTAAATCAGGAAATTCCAGAAATTATTCAAAACTTTGAAAAATCATACAAATTAATCTGTAACTCAGATGAAAATAATTTATATATGAAAATTCATCAGAAAAATCCAATGAATCCAATGGTCCTATTCTAGTGCATGTTAGAGCAACCTAAATAGGTGAACATGGACATTTTAGCATTAGGACAATATATGGAGTTTGAAATGAGAACAACTTTGAACCTATATTCAAATAAATCTTAAATTGACATGATCACTAGATACATTAGCTCATCCATGCATACTATAATGCCATGATCATGCATCATATTGTTGCATCTGCTTGTATTGAATGTTTTCATCTGCGTTGCAGTAGGTCCGAATCCGGACGATACTACTCCGTACCCCGACGAAGGAGAGAATTCCTCCGCTTCCCAGCAAGGCAAGCAACCCCATTGAACATTCCGATAACATCCCGTCCTCTCGCTCCTGCTTTTGTTCATTGCATTAGGACATTGTTACATGACAGTCATACATGGTAGATGAACCTCATCTTCTGCATGACCTGATGTTGTCACAGTAAATAGCTAAACCATGCAACCGAGCATACCTGGTAGATGCTTGTGCCATGATGTGCTTAGCTTACCTTCATGCCATGCTGCTATGCTTAGAGTTGTGTCAGGTCTGATTCATCCGGGTGATGAACCAGAGTGAAATTGTGATGTTCTGATGTGATGAGCTCATAACGAATCCGCTTTGGTAAAAGGTGGCGATGAGTGGCTATGTAGGAGTACATAGTGGGTTGTCTCATTGGGACCGTTCTTAGGAACTGGGATCCGTGTTTGTGATCCAAGACGAGATACTACCACATGCTGGGCCCTGAAATATGACCCCGCTCGACTTATCAGTCGCTTAGTCTTTGGTCCTGGTATTGCAAGTAGTTTCTGGTGTTTATAGCATGCTGGAGGCCGTGAGTAGCGCTGACCCTCGCGGTAGGCAGTGGCACGGTGTACCAAGGGTCACCCGAATGGTGGGCTTGGGAACCCTGCGCACATCGTTTGGGACCGTAGTGGAAACTCCGGCCGGACTTGCATGCGGGTCAGTCTCAGATAGGCGGTAGCCTGGACTAGAGGTCTTATGTGATTGACGGTCGTGGCCGACTCCCTTGCTGGGCATCTTCTTGAAAGTTGCCGAGGTGCATGGTTTATGGCACACAGCGATAAGTGGCAAGAGCGTGTGTGAAGAAGTACACCCCTGCAGGGTTATGAAACTATTCGAATAGCCGCGTCCTCGGATATGGACTACTTGGAGAACTTATGCTGTTCATAGATAATCAAATGGATACTGCTAAAAATCTCAAGACAAGTGTGAGTACCATGGATGGCACTTTTTTGGGAGGGGAAGGTGAGTCCATGGTGGTGTATTGAGATGGAGTTAGTGGACTCGTGTGCGATCAGTAAAATTGTAACAAAGAGTGTAAAACTGAGTAGTATAGGTTAGCCATGAGTCAAAGCTGGCTTTCTGCATAAACTCCTCCACCCCTTTGTTGATACATGAGCATAACTAGACTAGGTCTGTTTTAAAGACTTGCTGAGTACGATTGTACTCATCCTTGCTTAATTAATGTTCCAGAAGAAAACCAGGACCCATCAGGTGGGTTCTATCTAGACGTTGACGATACCGAATAGCTGGTGTCCCAGCTACGATCTTGCCCGTGTGGTGGGCTGTAGATAGTCAGGCCATGTGCCTCTTTTCCTTTTCACTATCCGTACTCGGATAGTTCTAAGTTTCCGCTGGCTTGTATGAACTTGTTTGTATGACTTGAGTGTCGGGTCATGTGACCCTATCTGTATGAACATATTATGCAAGGCTCCTCTGGGCCTTTTAAATAAAAGTCATGTTGTTGTATGGTTATGTTGTGATGCCATGGTTGTATCTATGCATATCGGGCATGTCGTGCGTACGTGTGACGTGCAACGGTATGTATGGGATCCGACACCTAGTTGTGTGCCTTTAGTAGTACTCTTTACGGGAAACTGCCTCATTGTGCTTCCACCGAGCCTTGGTAGCTTGCTACTGCTCCGGACACATTGATTGACCGGCATGTATCCTTCTTTGCTACTGTGTCTATCCCTTCGGGGAAATGTCTCGCGGTGTAATGGAGTCTCTGTAACCTGCTACGACTCGTCTACGTGCAGTGATGACATTCGTGTCTCACGATGTAATGGAGTCCTTGTAGCTTGTTATGACTCGTCTACACACGCTTGAGGCCGACACCTGCATTGCTGGGTTATGTATGCCTGTTTCCGTACGGATGTACCACTTGTGTTCTATAACTAGTAATGTCGGCCCGGGTTCTTTGTTGTGTGATTGCCAGCGACATGTTCACATACGTGAGCCAAAAGGCGCAAACGGTCCCGACCAAGGTAAGGCTGCAGCCATGGAGTTACCGTGCGTGAGGCCGCAAAGTGATGTGATATGTTACAGCCTGGATTCATATGACTTAGGATCGGGGTCCCGACATTGACTGGTAAGAGTATGGAAAATGCCGGCTGTCAATGGGAGCTATACCCCAAGGCAAGAAGCCTCCATCCACAGCCATGGCTAACAATTAGCCTGAGACGGTATAAAGCCGGCTGTTTGAAAGGAGAAGTAAGCTATACCCGAAGGCAAGAAGCCTCTTTCAACAGTTACAGTTGATAAGCAACTGAATTTTGGCGTAAACGCCGGTTGTTAGGGTGAGATAAGCGAACCCGTCGGTAAGAAGCCCCCTTCGACAACCGCGGTTAATAAGTAACTGGAAGTGGTATAAAGCCGGCCATTAGGGTGAGATAAGCGATATCCGTCGGTAAGAAGCCCCCTTCGATGGCCACAGTTGATAAGCAACTAGAATTTGGTGTACACGCTATTGTCTGAGGGTACTGTAAGTTATACCAAAGGTAAGAAGCCTCCATCAACAACAGCGCTTAATGTAACCAAACTAGGCATAAAGCCAACTATGCAAGGGAGAAGTAAGCTATACCCAGAGGCAAGAAGCCTCCTTGCAACAGTTTAATACAGCTGGCTGTGCAAAGAAGAAGTAAGCTATACCCGAAGGCAAGAAGCCTCTTTGCAATAGTGCTTAATTGGGCATATCGCCGGCTGTGCAAGGGAGAAGTGAGCTATACCCGAAGGCAAGAAGCCTCCTTGCACCAGCGTAAAAGCCGACTGCGCAGGGGAGATGTGAGCTATACCCGAAGGCAAGAAGCCTCCCTGCTACAGCGCTTGATGAGGCATAAAGCCGGATGATAGATCAGTATTTTTGATGGTGAACAAACCACTTCAACTCAAATTTCTGAGCCGGGAAAATTTCATCTTGCAAAGACCCGGGCTTCTCATTGAAAATGACCAAATGTGTCTTCCCATGTCTGTAGCCCCCAAGTCTTAAGTTGACTCGAAGAGGCGGCTTGAGAATCTTCACTGGAAGTTTGAGGTTTGGCCCTGGCGGGTTATAAATGATCCTGTATGAATTGCCTCAATGATCCGATCGATGGTTCGTTTTGGCTGTTTGTTGAAGTAAACCAAATTGTAGTGCTGGCGACTTGTGTGCTTGTCCGTCGGGCGGCTCATATCGATGAGCACTGCACCGATATATTGATGTAGATCAAATTGTGGGTGATGTCTTGCCGGCATCCGTTGGGCGGCTCGTACAGGCAAGCGCTACACCGATATGTTGATGTAGACGTAGAAACCAACCGCGGCATTGTAAGCCGGCCCTGTTTGTGAAATATGCCACGGCCTTATAAACCGACACGAATGATGAGAGACGGCCATGGCATTTGTAAGCCGGCGCGGGTGGCGAGAGTCGGCCTCGGCGTTGTAAGCCGACGCGATGGCGAGAGATGGCCATGGCGTTGTGAGTCGGCACGTCGGCGGGAGATGGCCACGGCGTTTGTAAGCCGGTGCAGTGGCGAGAGACGGCCACTGCGTTGTGAGTCGGCGCGTCGGCGGGAGATGGCCACGGTGTTTGTAAGCCGACATAGATGGGTGAGTCAGCAGTGGCGTTGAAAACCGACGAGAACGACGAGTCGGCCATGGCATGGTTGGTGAAGACCATATCGCGAATGCGGCGGCTTGCCACGTCCATTGGGCGGCTCCTATTGGCAGGTGAGAGTGCACAGTACCGGCGAGTTGATGTAGACCATCCTCATGGCGGCGACTCACGTGCGTCCAGCGAATAACACGCCTCCGATGAGCACCAGTACAAAACGATGGTTTTGTGTGCTGCATCTCCGTGGTACAATGCCACTTGAATATCTGTCCTGTATACAAAAATATTACGAAGACAAAGTAATTGTTCTTCGAAGGAAAAAATGTATAGATAAAACAAATTGGGTGGATAGCACCTGTTTTGTCTCGACGACCAGCTGAGTCATATACATCGTCTGTGGATCACCTCCCGTAATTTCAAAAGCAATTGAGGTACTCTCTCGAGGCTGTAGAAATTCATCCACGGCGGCTCCGAGATAGTGTTGGGTCGGCTCAGAGGCGAGGTGAAGTGCGGCAGCAACACAACAGCTGGCGGGTGCAGCAGCGAGGCAGAGGGCAAGAGGTGGCCGCCGTTGTGGCGGCCCGCAGGCAGAGTACTGAACATCCGTTGTTGTTGAACTTGTAGCCAATGTAGATCCTTCTGCACTGTCTTTTCTTATCTGGCAAATCGTAAGCTCGCTGATACCTTCAAAACACAAGCCACCGTACGCGCGCCCCATAGTAGCGGCGGCTCAAGGCGGATAGGCGGCTCATGGCGAGGCAAAGGCGGTCGAGCAAGCTCGAGCAGTACAGGCGGTTTTCAGCAATGGAGGCAGAGCAGGTGCGAACGTGGACGCATGAACAGACATATATATAGACTGATCTGTGAATTACCGATGTAGTACTTTTTCCGCTGAACACATATGTTGGTATTGGATAATACTAGTATTAGCTCACATCCAGCCCCCACTCCCTGTCTGTTTCCCAATTAACCGGAGCTGGCCCTTGCTTTTTCTTCACGGGCAGCTGGCCGAAGGCGCGTGAAGTGCAGTTGGTGGGCAACCAGAGAGGAGGCGGGGCGGATGATTTGGCGCAATCTCAGCCAGATCATCTAGTGTAAGTAGCACCTGATTTTCATAGGGCATAAGGGTCAGAGGAAAAATTCCAAATCGTGGAACTGTACTAGCTAGGACTCCATGTCCAAACAATGTCTGTCATCCATCAATCTTTGTAGTGTTCCATCACCAAGTGTTGACCCATTGATGCTTGGAACTCTTCCACGTGATGGGTTTTTAGAGTAAATAGTTTGTCTTTTTCTCATACAAAGCACACGAGCACAGGTACATCTGCCCAACGTTCCTGATCTTGTAGTGAGCCTTAACCACCACGTGAGAGGTAGAGGGTTGAAGAAAGTAGCAGCAGAAACTTTGATACGTTTGATCACGTAATGCAGCAGAAAACCGGGACTTGATCCTGTACACGGAAGAGTAGCGTAATTCGACGACTTTGCAGCAGCACTTGATGGAACGGTCATAAAACAACTATAATCATACGCTGATTCAGATAAGCCACACGAACGTATTGGAACGCCGGTTGGATTTGGCAACGTGTGGCTGTAGAAAAGGAAATCGATCTCTGGTCAGAATTGAAGGATCGCCAAGGGACGCATGCGACAACACACGCAGATGCAACCTAACTCTCGTATAATTATCGTATATACTGTTCTGACTGCTCGCCATGGAGATAATATCAATCCTTCCACACCGGCTGTTTAATCTGAAACCATCAAAATCACCATGCACTATTGCTCCGTGCCGGCTCTTTCTTCGTATGACGAATTGCTAGCTTCTCAATCCCTAAAGGAATCCCTCCAAAAACGTGATACCACTGTGCATGCCCCACGGTGGGAACCAACTATCGTGGATTTGTCACGGCAGATGTCCGGGTCAACAAACTTTGGTTCGGGGCGAGACGCAACTACGTGGCAGCTTGAAGGGGTTGATCGGAATCGAGAAGACACGGAGTTTTACCTAGGTTCGGCCCCTCCGATGGAGGTAAAAGCCTACATCCTGCTTGTCTTGTATTGATGATGATGAAGATCTCTCGGTTACAAGGGTGCTAATTGCTACCTCTAATCACGAGAGCCTCTAATCTGTCTATCTCTAATCTCTTGTGTTGTCTAAACTTGTAGACTTGTGTATTTTGAGAACTTGTCCCTCTAGGGGTGCTCTACCCCTCCTGATATAAGTGGAGAGGGTAGGTTTACAAATAGAGTCCTACTAGGAGTAGGATTAGGACTAGTCTCTCACAAATCCTACTTCGGGTCTTATTTCCTTTAAGGGAATCCTTCTCTCTTGTGGGCCTTCTCCTGTGGGCCTTCTCTTGTGAGCCGCCTGGCGCCGGCTCACCCGCTGGGTCTTGGGCGTGGTCATCCTGTGACCCGCTTTTCGGGTCATAAATAAGATGTCATGTTTTTAACGGGTCTCCTGTGAGTTGCCTGGCCGGGTCATTAATAAGATGTCATATCTTCGGCCGGGTCTCCTGTGCGTTGCCAGGCCGGGTCATACCATGGGGTATATCCCCGTCACCCAGAGTATAATCAATGCTTGGATTGAAGTCCTCAAGCATTTCCACCCAACGATATTGCCAAAGATTGAGATTGGGTTGAGTGAAAATGTACTTCAAGCTCTTGTGATCGGTGTACACCTCAACTGGTCTACCCAACAACAAATGCCTCCAAGTCATTAGATCATGCACAACTGCTGCCAACTCAAGATCATGAGTGGGGTAGTTCTTCTCGGCAGGCTTCAACTGACGCGAGGTATAGGCCACAATCTTCTTGTCTTGCATAAGAACACCACCAAGGCCTTGGAGAGAAGAATCACAGAAAACTTGGAAAGGCTTGGACTACTCAGGAGGAACAAGAACTGGAGCTGAAGTCAGTCTCTGCTTGAGTGTATTAAACGCCACATCACATTCAGGAGACCAAAAATACTTGATGCTCTTTTGAAGGAGGTTGGACCGAGGCTTAGCAATTTGAGAGAAGTTCTCCATGAATCTTCTGCAATAGCTAGCAAGCCTGAGGAAGCTCCGAAGCTGCTTCACATTCTGAGGAGGTTCCCACTTCAAGATTGTGTCAACTTCCTCAGGGTGCACTTTAATTACCTCGGCAGAGATGACATGCCCGAGGTACACCACTTGATTGAGCCAGAACTCACACTTGGAAAACTTGGCATAGAACCGATGTTCCCTTAACTTGTGAAGCACAAGGTGGAGATGCTCTGCATGATCTTCTTCTATCTCCGAGAACACAAGGATATCATCCAGATAGACCAAGACGAACTCATTCTTGAAAGGAGAGAAAATGAAATTCATCATTCTTGAGAAGGTTGGAGGAGCATTAGCAAGACAAAACGACATGACGGTGTACTCATAAGAGCCAAAACTCGTCCTGAAAGCGGTCTTGGGCATGTCTTCTTCGCGAATGCGAATCTGATGATAACCCATTCGAAGATCCAACTTGGAGAAAACCTTGGCACCTTTCAGTTGTTCAAACAACTCATTGATGTTAGGGAGTGGGTACTTGTTTCTGATTGTCTTCTTGTTCGATGGACGGTAATCAACACAAAGACGATCCGTGCCATCTTTCTTCTTGACAAACAAAACACCACAACCCCATGGAGATGAACTTGGTCTGATCAGACCCAGATGTTCTTGCTCATCTAGTTGCTTCTTCAACTCTTTCAGCTCTTCGGGACCAAGTTTATATGGGCGCTTGCAGACCGGTTCAGTTCTAGGCTCGAGATCAATCATGAACTCAACTGGCCGGTGCGGAGGCATTCCTCGCAATTCTTTTGGAAAGACATCTCCATACTCACAAACCACCGGAATTTGAGAAATCGCCGAGATTTCACCCTTCTCACAAATCATTCTTGTGTAATCACGTCTTCTGAAGGATGAGTCAGCTTGACTTCTTTTGCTTTGCAATCAATATGAGCCTCATTCATAGCCAGAAAGTCCATGCCCAGAATGAGATCAATATCAGAATTCCCGAGCACATAAGGAGAAGCCAAGAAAGAATAATTACCCATCTTGATAGAAACATCCGGAACAATAGAATTGGTCCTCATGGAAACACCCGGAGATACAATTCCCAAAGGTGTACCCAATGATGCAGACGGGAAATCATGCTTAATGAAAAATGACTTTGACATGACACAATGCGATGCACCAGAATCAAACAAAACTTTTACAGGAAAATCATTAACTGAGAGATTACCCATGATCACTTGAGAAGAATCCTATGCCTCTACTGCATGCACCATATTCACTCTTGCGGCCTTGGGATTATGCTTCACCATAGCATTGCATGGAGGCTTGACAGGAGGAGGAGGCGGAAGACGCCGCTGGTTGCACTTGTTTGCATAGTGGCCCTTCTGACCACACTTGTGACCAGTCACCTCAAAAAGCGGACGAACATTGCCTGGAGGAGGAACAAGAACAGCCTTGGATGCCTGGGTCTTCTGCTGGAACCCTGGGTTGGGTGGGTGGGAAGAACCACGACCACCGAACTGCTTCTGCTACTGAGGAGGATGAAACATAAGAGGATTTGGTGCCCAATACTTCTGCTGCTTAGGAACCACCTCAGAGCTGGAAGAAGAATAAGAATCCCTTGAACGCTTCTTGGAGTTCTCCAACTTGAGCTGAGCTGCTTCAATCTTCAAATCCATGTTGTAGAATTGATCAAACTCACGAGGCTCTTGAAGAACTAAGCCTGGCAGAAGCTCATCCTTGAGACCACCTCTGAACTAATAGATCATAGCTTTGTCATCTGGAACATCTTGCTTGGCATAACGGGCTAGATTCTGGAACTCGACGTTGTATTGATAGACTGACTTACTTCCCTGCTTATGGTGCCTGAACTTCTCACGCATCTCCTCGACAAAGCTTGTCAGAATGTAATAAGCCCTGAAGTCATGACGGAAATCGTCCCAAGTAACAACACGATCGCCCTTGGAATCCTTGTATTGCTGCCACCAATCAGCTGCTTGACCCTTTAGCTGGAATGATGCAAATCTGACAAAGTCCTCCGGCCTAACATTGCTGCACTCAAAATGCTTACTCATATCACGAAGCCAATCATCAGCATCTAGAGGCTGCTCACAACAGGTGAAAGTCTTGGGCTGGTTGGCAAGGAACTGATTGAGAGTCGCAAACTGCAGTTGATTCTGAAAATTGCCTTGAAAACCTTGCTGACCCTTCTCGCTTTCTTGCAACAGCGTGAGCAACATCTGGGTGTTTGCATTGGTCGCGGCCATCACAGCTTGCCAAGCTTCTAGAGGAGGCGGAGGAGGCGGTGGCGAGGGTGGTGGTGGAACATCAGTCTCCTCCTCACCACGACCCGGATTGCTGCGAGTTGGTGGAGCCATCCTGAAGATGGACAAAATGCATCAGCACCTCATTGATAAGATGAATCATAAGCTGAATCAAATGCTTGAAAGAAATTGAACAAATAACAACATAGCCTTCCTATTGAAAAATTAGTAAGAATGCTTCTTCGGTTATGATGACATCATCAGAAATTAGAAGCCACTTGCAATAACACGAAAGTATTGAGCTAAGCGCTCGAAACAAATGTACATGCCCATATACATCTGAAGAAGATGATCCTAGATGACTACAGATTTCCCACCTATGAACTTCCAAAAACTTTTTTGTTTATGCGATTCGACTTGCAGAATCAGGAACCTGCCCTAGGCAATCAGCTGCAACTGCATCCGCAACCTTCCACACCATAACTCAAGAAACTTCCGCAAACTCGTCTAATCTCGAATCCTCGAACTCACAACCATAGTAAACCATGGTACACCGGACCCTCCCCAGTACTGGGTGACTCCGACCTTATCTCACCACGATAAGTATTGAAGTAATTTCGAACATTCTCCGTCTTGAGATATCAAGGAAGATGAATGATAATCATGTGCCAACATTCCCTGGAGCTCGACTCCCCGGAAGAAATCAAGTCAGACAGGAGGCACCGGGACAGAACCCTGTCACATCGGCATCATATAGACTCCAAAATACCCGCGTGATCCTAATTTTTTTTGAGCGAGAAGAGGAGTAGAACAAAAATCCTAAGTCGAAAACCTCACCAGAGCATAGAAGAGGAGTAAAAAGAATCCTACTCTCCGATATAAGTAGACTCAAAATAGTTTTCACTAGACTCGACTCGACCAAGTTCGAACAAGCAAAGGTTCCTATGGTCGTATGGCTCTGATACCAACTTGTCACGCCAAGATGCGCGCCTATCGATTTAAGGCTCGAGGGTCTCGCAAGGGATAGATGCGCATCTTGCCGTTAGCAAGAATAGTATCATCACAACATACAATACTGAATGAGAAGAGTCTACAAGTTGGCTTACACTCGCCGCATGCTAACTTACAATGTCACTCAAATCATAACATCAAGTTGAACACAGGGTCCGACTACGGACGAAATCAAACGATAAAGAAGTTGCAAATGATACTATCAAGCTATCCCAAAGATCACGACTAGGTCCTCTACTCATCTGGATATGTCACGTACATCTTGCCTCTTTCCTCGTCATACTCCCACTGGAGCTGGGTAAGATCATCCTGCACGAACTCATCTGAACCTGTACCAGGATTGTTGTAGTAAACTGTGAGCCACAGGGACTCAGCTATCATGTGCCCGGGTACTGAGACTATTCAAGCTTAAAGGTTTGGAAGGGTAGTGTTTAGTATGCAGCAGCACTAAGCATATATGGTGGCTAGCTTACGCAACATGAATACTATGAGTGGCCTACGAAGAACGATCGAATCTAGTTAATCTCTGTGAGATCCTGAACACTTACTTACGTCAATCATAACCCCACCATGTTCTCTCTCGGATCATGTTCATGAGCAGAGACGATCACGGTTACTCACACAGTTGGTGTATTTTAATTAGAGTTTACTTCAAGTTTGCTATAACTGGGCGTTAAACAAATATCCAAGTTGCCACATAACCGTGGGCACGGCTTTCTGAAAGATTTAACCGTGCAGGGGTGCTCCAACTAATCCATTACAAAATTAACCACACTCCGTGGGAATACCTTGACCGTGGATCTCGCAATCTTCATAGGTAATTCCAAAGGAATTCCAACACCTCGAGTAAACCCAACGAAAGTCAGACTCCACACGCTAGACACTCGATAAAGGTTAAACAAATCCAGCAAGACCACCCGATGTGTGACGAACCCGATAAGAGCCGTGTATCTCAGTCTCAGGACATGACGGATAAGCGAAGCATACAGTGGCCTGATAGAAATCTCCCGAGTTGCCTCGGGTTGGCCCCGCATGGTGCTCTAGTTTGGACCAACACTCATGAGGAGCACTGGCCCGGGGGTTGATTAAATTATCCACGGGTTTGCAAGACCCTATGCAATTTTATAGAGTTGTTAAGCTAATGTAGTACCAATGTTGGGTCTTGTGAGACAAGTTTTAATCTCAACCGAATGAACAAGGGGGTCCCCGTAACAACCCCGAGCATGTTAGGAGCGCAAAAGTATGGAAAACATAACACCGGTAACAAGGAACTAATGTCGGTGATAGTGGAACAAAACAGTTAGCAAAAGCCCAAGCCTTCCACCAATACCAAGATATATATGTGCATCAAATTAAATAAAATAATTTTATGATAGCCAAATCCATGTTATCACATGGGACAACCTGCACCTGCAACAAAGAATGCTATATGAGGGGTTGAGCAGCTGTAACTTAGACAATCAAAGGTTTGCTAGGATGTGGAGGTTAGAGGCTGTCTTGGCAACATGGGGGCTGATATCAAGTAGTAGGTAGTGCAATGGTAACGATTAGAGCGAGAAACTAGCAAGCAAAATAGTATCGGGATCCGGGTACGATCATCTTGCCTGTTGGTTCTTCAGTGAAACATGTAGCAGGATCCTCGTAGTGGTACTCTCTTGGTTCCTCGTACTTAGTATCAACACTCAAGTCTACCCAAGATAAAAAGCAACAATAAACATCCCATCAAGGTGCAATGCACAATCAGTATGATGCATGATCATTTATGAAGACTTCCAACATGGCAACCCTAAACTAGTCATGTTTCATGTGCAAAGTTGGTTGTTAATGAATCTAGACAGAACCTCAAGTTAACTTATTTAGACATGCATGAACATGTCAAATATGGATGCATCATGAAAAATTTATAGAAATGCATATAAAGATCGCAAGAAACGAAGTTACGGTTCTCACGATACGCTCACGACAAGGTACGGAGCCAATATCACAAGATCATCAAGCCATGGGCTGATTCTTGGCATTACAGGGCATCCATTGGACAGGTGATGAAAAATCAATCACAATAGACTCAAGAATCAATCAATTCCATGGAGTATAGCTCCCACAATCCACAAAACAATAAAACACTAAATCTGCCACTAAACAGCAACTTAGCAACTTCTAGAGCTCACATCTGGAGCTACAGGAAGCCTACAGCCACAAACAAGATGTTGACAGAATCTACTCAACACACACATCAACTCATCCAATTACACCACCAGCAAAGGAGCCACACATCAATAATCAAGAAGCAAACAAGTTGGCATGATGAATCAGTTTTTCTGGGACTTGGTGAAAATTACAGTTTTCTGGAACCTGTGATTATAAAGTAGCAAGTTGACAGCAGTAGCTACATATTCTATAAAGGTCCTATTGACATGAAAATTAACAGGATGGTAGAAGGCAATACCTACTACAAATAACTAGCATTGAGCCTTCCCAAATTCCAAACACATCACTAGATACAACCAACTCTACATGGCAAAACAATAACAACAGTTCTCCCAGACGGTCATTTTTAAGCAGCTGGACAAAAACATAAAGTTGCTCTCTAAACAGCATGGTTCCCACTTATCTGGTGACTTAACATAAATAACAAAAATACTGGGACATTCCCAACAACTTTAACTAGCAACCTCATGTTGGCAAGAACTTAAAAGCATGTCTAGATTAAATCATATAAAAAAACAAAAGGGCATCACAGCATAAAAATGCAGTTTTGTCAAGTTGCCCCAAAGTCAAATCTGACTTCATAGATGCATTCATGGGTTGATTCTACCCCAAATGCATTACTCATACCCCTATACTTGCTTGGATCAAGAGGGAGATAAGGGGGTCGAAAATGGACCTCCTAATGCAAGGGTGACTTATGTCACTTAAGTGCAATAAAGAAAATGGCCCAAAATGCATGAACCCTATACATACTTGTTGGAAAAGGTTAAATAGCAACCAAGGAACATGATATTATGGCATAGCATCATTAACAATGAAAGGAAACAAATTAGGAGAGATATACATGCACATATACACATGAGAGCTCTCACATACACATGGATCTATACATGCACAATGTCTAGCATACACTCACTAACTCATATACATAAAACATGGCAGCAACATGTAATAAGGAACCCCACACACCTATACATGCATATCTACACATGACCATCTACTCACATGCACATGGGTGTGTGTATGTATAACATACACACACCTCTCACTACACCTACAAACAAGCACACCACACTCAAGCATGGGTGTATATAGCCACACATGCACTTTCATACATATATGCCCACATACACATACACACCTACACACTACACTCACTCACACACATATATGGGTGTATGCAAGAAGCACACACACATACCCTATACTACACATACACCCACAAGACACACACATGTATGGGTGTGCAAAGAGCACACACACATGTGCCATGCATGGTGCACCACACACCCACATGTACACCACACACTCACATGGCAAAACCACACACACACATGTAGGTATGTATGCATAGCATACACACACACCCACAACTCAGAAACACATGCACGCTACACTCACATGAGCATCACAAAAGAAAACACACACAATCACACTTACACTTAGGCATACACACTCATACACTAAATATGCATACTTGTGTATGTATGCCACTTGTGCATACACACATACACATGTGCACACACACCACACACATGGCAAAGAACTCAACACTCACACACATATATGTTGGATATGCACACACACACATGTATGTAGCAAGAGAAAAAGAAAAAAACAAGAAGAAAAGGAAAACACACAAAAAGAAAAAGGGGAGGGTTCGAGGGTCGAACCCCTGACATCCTGGTCACCGAACGAGTCGGCCACCACTGCGTTACGGCGCCGTTTGCTTAGCAGAGGAGGGACTCGAACTGTTTTAAACACACACACACACACACACACACACACTAGCGAAACCTGACGAAACTGAAATCAGAAGCAGAGCAACAACGATAGAGCAAAGCGCGGCAAGTCCAGTGACCATACGGCGGCTATAGGGCATCTCTGGCGACACGAACGGGTTGATTCGATGCAGGGAGCAACGGGGGTTCCATTCCCGCATTCGTCTCGCGACGAGGGGGAATGGAGGCGAGCGCAAGGCTCCTCCTTCTGACCGGCGGCGACCATGACTATGGCGGAGATGCAGGGGCTATGGCAAGGAGAGGAGACAGCAGAGGACTGGCTGCTCATCGAAGGGTCTCTTGAGGCTTGGGGACACGGACGCAGCGAGACGAAGGGGAAGAAGATGCTCGGGGATGTGGCGGCGACAGAGGGGAAGTAGGGGTGCTCGGATGACGGCGACACGGCACCACAGAGGAGGAGCTCCTCTCCTCCTATCACCAGGAAAGGGACGCGGACGGCAGCGGCAAGCTCCACGCCATCACCAGCGGGGACGAGGTCGTCGGAGGCAACGACGATGACGAGCACTGCGCCCCTGAACTTCTCTAAACTTACCTGTGCCTTGTGCTCTCTGACAGAGAAGGGGGAGGAAGGAGGAAGAAGGAGAGGGGGAAGCGGCGGCGGCGGAGGGAAACCCTAGAGGGAGGCATGGACGCCCAGGCATAAATAGAAGGGGGGGCCTCGATGTCTATGATGGCTAACGGCGACGGCGATGACGCTCTCTGCTCTCTGCTCTCTCTGCGACTGACGGAGGTGGGAGACGGAGCAGGTGGCCGTTGTGTCCTGCTGGGCCGGGCCGCGGCCCACTATCCTCTCACACACACACTCTCAAAAACAGAGAAATACAAGGGGGTTTTCCATTTAATAAAACCAGCCACCATCAAGTTAATTCCCTGAGCAAATTAAAAGGGTTTTGAGCAAAACAAAAATAATTCTGAGGAGGAAATAATGTGCACTTATTGTTTAAAAAATTAAGTTGAATTATAAAACAAGTATTTTATTTAATATTTAAAATGACAGCACCTGTTAATTTAAAACACAATTCAAACAAACCCCAAACAGTAAATCCAACATACTCACATTTCATAAAACACTTGTGGCCACCTCATGAACATTTTTAAACAATTTTCAAAACAACTTAAATCTGAAGATGAAAATAATAGGAGAAAAAGGGGTTTTGGAGGGGATGTTGCAAAGGAAAAAGAGAGGGGAAGGGAATAAGTTGCACCCATGGATCCAATCACTCACAAACATCTCACACATCACAAAACCACACCTCACCACCATACATCATAGCAAGCACAAGAAACCAACATGCACATAGAGTTGAAATGAGAATGATGCATGATGATGCATGAATGCAAACACATTGAATGGCAAGGAGCAACCATACACCTCATAGATCATGAAACAAGGTTCACACATGGGGTTACATGCCAAATAAGGTAGGGACAACACTTGGGCTGTCACAGGCAGGGTGACCACCGCCGACTTCCCACCTAGGCCGCCACCGCGTTCACCGCCGCAGCCGCCCGCACTGGACGGCATTCCACCGCAGCCGTCGCGGCGTGCTAGGTCATGGCTGCGCTCGCCGGGAGCCGCCGCCGGTGTCAAGGCATATTTCCGGGGGCGTTCGCGGCCCCTCCAGGGCGGCAGGGTCATCCTCGGGGGCCCTCCGCTTCTCTGCAGCAGAGAACTTCCTCACCGGAACCATTGCTGGAAGGGGATGGTTCGAGAGGTGTGGAGACAGACAAGACGAAGATGGGTGAGCGTTTTCTTGCCCTCGCTAGTTTATATATAGCGAAAGACCGCTTGGCGCCTCCTCGTGTTCCGGGGCGCGCGGCCCGTTGAAGGGTCATGTACGCATGGCCTGAAGCTGCAGCAGCATTTAATGGGAAGCAATGATGGCTGGCGCTGCGCCCAGGCTTCACATCGGTTTGACTGGGTGTGGTTTCGGATGCCCTCGGGGAGCATAAGCGCCGCCGCCGAGGCGTTTGACGCATGCCAAGCCTCGCCCGCAGGCGTTTGGGGCCCACGGTGCTTCGGGTGGTCCCCCAAGCTTCGCTTGTAAGCTAGCTCTAGCGTGCCTTGGGCCCGGGGGCTATTGTTGGTGCTCTGGGAATGGGGGTACCAAGACCTGCCTGCCTATGGCCTAGGGCGTGGCCCGCTCCATTCAACCAATTAGGGCCAGGCATGGCCCCTCTCACAACAAGGCCCTCGCAAGGGCCCTAGGCTCAAGAGGAGGAACAACGACAAGACCTACGAAGGATGGGCCTCCTCAAGACCCCAGTGGAGCAGCGGAGATTTCTATGCAAGGCCCGACCTCGGGAGTCAAGGGTGACATAAGGAAGGACAGGCGGGCCTCAGTATGCTAGGCAGCGCAGTTTCCTCTTTTGTGCAAAGGGACCAAGGACATACACGGGTTCCCAAAGCACTCCCCAAAGGTTTCCATTCCAGTGCAAGAAGACCACAACCACCCACCTCGTAGGGCGGATGTCATCGCTGAGCCCATCCCTACGGCGTCGACAGCTACTTTGCATGCATAGAACGCCTTTGGCAGGGCGAGCACATACTCCTATCCCCCTTCAAAATTGGTCGTTGTGGGATCCCTTCCCGTCATTGTGATCAGGGAAGAGGACCCGGGCCACCACTATATATAGAGGATAGGTTGCATCGTAGAAGATGACCGAACCCACAGATCCGATCCACCACGGAATCCATTTCACCACTCATCCACCACAAAGCCACAAAGGGCCTCGAACACCTCAAGAGAGCCCTCAGGTGGCCCAGGAACACTATACTATTTCATCTGCATCACCTCCTCGAGAGACAATCCACCAAAGTAGCAGTAGGGTATTACGCTTCGTAGCGGCCCAAACCAGGGTAAACTGTCGTGTTCATGTTCTTCCTCATCATCGTGCAAGTTCATCATTGTGTCCATCGAGTAGTGAGCTAGGGTGACGAGGCTGCAGGGATCTTCGCACACGCCCCTTTGTTTGAATCTAAAGGGTTTTGTCGAGCCAGAAATCCAACAAATGGCATGGCTCGCCTCGTTAGCCAGGCATGGCTTGGGGAGGCCCCACTCAAGATAGGGCCCTCGTAAGAGCCTAGACTTGCGAGGGAAGCAGTATCAAGAGCAGCGAAGAGTGGGCCTCCTCAGGCCCCCTCCACATTGAAGGGATTCTATGCAGCACCTGGCCTTAGGAGGCCAAGGATGATGCCAGGTGGGATGGGCTGGCACCAGTGCGCCAGGTAGTATAGTTTCCCCCTTGGTGCAAAGGGGGCAAGGACGTATGCAGGTTCCCAAAGCGTCCCCCAAAGGTTTCCACTCGGGTGCAACGAGACCATGACCACGAGCCTTGTAGGACGGATGTCATCGCCGAGCCCACCTCTGCATCATCAATAGCTACTTTATAGGCGAAGACCACTTTTCGTTGCGATAAAGATGTACTCCTGCCCCCCTTCGAATTTGGGCATTGTGAGATCTTGTCACACCCTGTGTTTTGCCTCATGACCACTACAACAAACACCCCCATACACCAACACATATCTAGCAATGAAGTTAGCATATGTGTTGTTGGGATCCACCCCACCTCCCCACGAAGGGCTAACCTCCTCGTACCCACCTCCACCTTATTTGTGTCCCCTCCATCTAAATATCACTCAACCAAAAAAGCAAGTTTTTTCCCGGTACCTCTCTCCCCTGATTCCTCATTCTCTCTCGGAAACCACGGCGCCGTCGCCACCAACTCTGATTCCAGGAAGCTCCTGTAGACTCCCAACTCACTGCTCACTGGCCTGCCCCACTCCCTCTATGTTCTCCTCTGACCCTTCACCCTCGTCCCCTATGCCCCCTGCACGTGCGCCAGGCAACAACCCTAGCTGCCACACGTCACCGGCGTGGCATCGGTTTATTGGACCACCCCTGCATCACCTCACGCATGGCAGCCAGTTTTGGCTTGACATTCGTACTTTGCCTCTTCTACCTCGACCCCAACGTTGACATGTCTAGTTCTACTATTTATTTGATAAGATCTGATTCACCATGTGTTGATCTGTACTAATTCGGGTGAGTTGTACCCTGTCATGCATTATGGTTAGACTTTCCTCTTCATATGATATGCGTTCTTTGATGAGTAGTAGTACATACCAGCATGTATCATGACCTGTTCAATTCATGCATTGTTTTCTTGTAAAAAGAGATCAACTTAGTTCAAATTGGAGTGAGATAGTGTATGCAGCTACGTATGCGATCATGTATGTTCACTAAAGAACATTGCTACTAAAATTAACATGTCAGTGCAATTATGGGTCAATGATACTAGCATAATTATTTCAAATGGAGAATCCCCTTCTCAATACTCTGAATCGTTATTTATTTGGTGTCACATGTACAATATACTAAATAAATACGCGCCCTTGCATGCGCCTGTCCCAATATTCGTATTTATTCTATAACCCTTTATTCCATCAACACTCACAGGATCTGACATTGTCTTTTACACTGTGTGTGCTTCTTCTGTTTCTTAACAAATCGATCTGCAACACTTGTGCATTGCAATGATGAGAAATCCATGAATATGCAGAAGAAGCATTGAGAATAAGTCATTTATTTATAGCATGGCAAGGATCCTTTCGCTAGTTCATCTTACAGTAACAAAAACATGAATTTGTATCTTATTCTATTTTTCTCTAGTTTCAGCTTTTTATTAAGTAAAGTGTGCACACTACAAACTCGAATTTTATGCAAAAACTCAGATGGAAATAATTCGTACACTCATGTTATCCAATATAAACTGTTAAATTATTATAAAATTGGAAGGTGAGTTACAAGAACATCATACCTCAATATTCTCATCATATGTATATGACTCATATTCTTGAGATCTCGCCTCTAAATTGAGTATAGTGCAATTTGGAAATACAGGTACTTCTGAATTCCCGCAATCTCTGTACTAATTTTGTATATTTTGTGGGGAGCCACATATGTTTCCAAAATTGAAATACTAGAATGATGCATGATAGGTCAGCACACAAACTCTTGGCCAGGTGCTTCTTACATCTTATCTTGTTTGTAATATATTCTCCTTCTATTAACACAATGAACATGTACTTGGTCGATCCAAGAACGTAAACAACTAAATATGATTTATTTTTTCACTTGTGCACTCTGCTTCCCTGACATACAAGGCACACTACGGTTGTTGATGATACAACAACCATAAACAAACAGCTAAGCAATCATTGGCCAGGTGCCTCTTACATCTTATCTTGTTTATTTGTAATATATTCTCCTTAAATTGTAAGCACAATGAGCATGTACTTGGCCCATCCAAGAACGTAAACAACTAAACATGAATTTTTTCCCACTTGTGCACTCTTCTTCCCTGACATACAGGGCAAACTATGGTTGTTGATGATACAACAACCATAAACAGATAGCTAAGAGATCAGATGCGAGGACTTTGTGAGTGTGTCAGGTACATCGAATTCACTGATCCAAAACTGTTGGATCTTAGTAGTATCTCCTCTTCTCTGTAATACTATTAGGGACTTCGCCTCTACATATTCAGGCCAACAGTTTGATCATTCAACAACCATGGTGACAAACACAAGCGTACCGGAACTGCTCTAAGTTTCCATGTTCTCGTAAACAAGTGAACTAAAAAAGCGAATCCTATTTAATAAATGTTGGCATATACCGGCACCACTTAGTCTGTATGAATGTTGTGGTCTTCTAAATTTCTAGAATAATTTTAAGTCATTTAGTAGTAGTGCATGCTAGTTTAACTTGCCAAGTTTGAGTTTAATTTGGATGGGTTGGTTACTTAGTTTTCCAACATGTCTGGTTTGCATGTTGTAAGCATTTGTTCTCTTGTGTGGGTCATAATCCATATATGATACAGTGATTTTGCATAGCTAGCAGCCTACATGTTGTACTACTATGTCTTGGAGGTAGCATGCCTTACTAGTCTAGGAAAAGACCGCTGGGGTCTGAGGCGTTTTAGATGCTATAAGGTAGAGTATGTTTAGACTGTATCGGCCATGTAGCAGGTCATATCATGGAACCAGGTCATGAAAGATTTTTTTCTTACAAAGACGAGGTCATGTAAGAGTTTTGATATAAAAGAATAAAGGGTATGCTAAAGTTTTTCGTGCACAGGTGTTCGGTTATTTTCGGTTATTTTGATGCAATCAATTCTGTGGGGGGGGGGGAAACGAACATAGATTACTAATGCATATGCCAAATCACATTATCTTCACCCTTTCTGTGTTGCTGCTCCTATAATTTTTTCCGCCCTATTAACCTACTTTATCTCATTGTTGTAGATTGCAATATTCGATGATGCATGGCTCAGGTGTTGATTGCAAGGTCAAGAATAGGGGTGCTATGAGATAGTTTCATATACTGTCTTAGAATGTTGTTTCTAGTGCCAATGTTTCAATCACTATGTTTTAGATATTTTTGGTGTCGATGTTTCAATCAATATGTTTCAAAATGGCTGAGACCTTGGTTGCAAGGTTAAGAATGGGATTACTACTAGTTTCATAGCTGGTAATATTTAACCATGTCCTTTGTAATGGAAACAAGTTGATTTAATAAATGAGAAAATTTATTTATTTTACTGTGTTCCCTATCCAATATTAGTGTTGACTTAAGAATTTTGGACGGTGATAATATAAATACCGTGCATATGTCATGTAATGCACTAGGCATTGCATCTCATTTATAACCGTTTTCTGTACGGTAGCCACCAACGCATGTGAAGTGTTGTTGAGCTCTAACGTTATATGTTGCTATCTTACAAAGCTTATTCATGATGTTTACAAACGGATGCATATACATTGTTGTAGACCCTTGCAACGCCACCAAAGGCAACGCAACCCTTGCAACGCCACCAAAGGCAACGCGTACAAATCCGTTGTTGTAGACCTTACCAACGCTTATATGTACGTTTCGCAACGTAATGCTGCATTGTTGTAGGGGGGTTCTTGTTTTAGTGGACTAAGTTAACATGTCTCAAAAATTAGGGCCAACTAAAATTGTTTGAGTGCATTTGAATGCTTGACTTGTGTGTTATTTTCTTGCTTGTTTGATTGCTTGTTGGTGCTCTATAATTCATAAAACATCCTCCTACCCTCAAGAACTCTTTTCCTTGAGCCCAACTCTTGTCCAATGATCATGCCATGTTAATAGGACTTCAAAAAACTTTTTTACAAAATATTTTTTGGCAAAAAAGCATTTATTCAAAGTAGGTTTTAAAAAACCCGTGAGTTGAGGTTTGCACTTCAAGTCCCCAAATTGGGTGGATCCTTTTTCCCCTAATGTTGTATTTGAAACCTACTATATATATAAATTCCCAAACCACAAAATATTATTTTTAAAGATTATTTTATTATTTTATTTATAGGTTTTTTGTTAAGGCTAGAAATGGTCTTTTATAGGGAAAAAATATTTTTATGCTTTAAAAATATTTGCAAAATTTTAGGAAAACTCAGTGTACATACACTGTCCATATATAAGAGTTTCAACACATGGTCATGTTCAAAATATTGGACAAAAACCTTCAAAGCCATTTCTGCCTATTTCATGCATTTGAAATATTTGTACAAGAAATATTCTCAAATAAATCCAGGAAAATTCTAGCATGTCACATATGATATATGTGTTCATCTTGCCAAGTTTTATCTCAATCCTAATCGTTTTGGTTCATCAAAATATCCCAAAACCCTCTTTGTCCATATTCAAATTTGAGCAACCCTACATTGCCAACTGTCGCAATTGATCTAAAAATTTGTGGGCATGTTGTAACACTCCAAAATGCATCCACACCAAGTGGTGCATCAGGGAGAAAAGATTAACTTGTCCCAATCCCCCAAACCCATTTCTGTTGATTTCAAGAATTGGGTAGTTTTGCATTATCAAGTTTGCCCACTTGGTCCCAAACTTTTTGTGCATTCTCTAATGGAGAAATTATGCCACCACCCCAAGGGGTGCATCAAGGAGAATGGATTTGCATAGCTAGATCTATGCAAATCCATTTCTGCCCATTTCTATGGTTTACAACATTTGTATTGCCAACTTCTCTCAAATGAGCTCAAAACTTGTTATCACACCTATTTTTGCCCATCATTTTATCTTGTTGAAACCCACGGCAAGTGGAGGCCTTTTGGTTGCCCAAAACTCCATCAAACACCTTCAGGTGTATTCTAGGATTCACTGTTTTGACCACTTCTACTCTTCTCCTTGAGCTCAGAATTTTACCACAACCCTTACTAGTCCCCCTTTACCTCCACTAAACTTGGCATGGGCATAGCTCAATGATTGGCATGGTAAAACTCTCCATTCACCTCTCTCGACAACAGTTTCTCCTCTCTTTCTCAGCTTCTCTTCTCAACCAAGGACCCCTGGCAACATCCAATGCATTCTTCACTTTGTTTTACCCTCCTAGATTCCCCTAGACACTAGTGGACATGCTAGGGCATGCCTTGGAGGCAAATGGCATGCACTGGCATGCCAAAAGGGGGCTCCAGAGCGTTCTATACTGCGCACCCGCACTATAGCTTCCGCCCAATGCATGGCCCCAACCACCTCGAGCGCCCCCCCTCTTGCCAGCTAGTCGTCCTTGACGTCTGGGACATGCAAGGCCCATGTCCCCCTCCTCTCTGTCCCTCCTATGGCCTCCCTCGCATGTGCACTATGTCGCCCGAGCACCCGTATGGGCGAGCTGGCACGCGCGGGCCTCTAACGCCCCTCGCTCCACCCTCCCACTCTCTTAGTCGTAGACTAGGCCCATGAAGTCTTTAGACACAGTCGGAAGGACCGGTTGGGCCTCTAGCACTGCCTGGGCCGTGGCTGCGGACATCTTCCATGGTGCTCCGCCGCCCGACCATATAAAGTTGCCCTGATCACCCCTCTCGGCTCCCTTTGCCTCTCCTCACACTCGAGAACCCCAAGGACTTGCCGCCTTGCTCTCCTGTGCCCTGCATCGTCTCCCATGGCCGAAGCTTCCCTGCTGGCTCCTTCTCAAAATTCAACCACCCTGAGCTTCCCCCTCGTCCCTCGCCACTCCGATGCCCCCTCCTAGTCTCCGCAAAGCCCTCCCAGTGCCTCCTCTCCTTCCCAGGGCATCGTTTGCTCAGAGCTGATGATGGACAATGGCCTCCTCCGTGCCCCCTCTGGGATAGCACCGTTGCGGCCCTCCCCACAGGAGCACAGCACCAGGCTCGACGTGGCACAAGCCCCGGAGCTCGCCGGAGCCACCGGGGAGAGCGTCGTCCTGCACCCGGTCGAGGTCCTCTGTCCCTCCCCTGCTCTGGCGGGAGGAGGGAGGAGAACCAGCCAACGGGGCCTGCTGGTCCATGGCTAAGGCCACCCCCCCGTTCAAGTGGACGTGCCTCCAACGGTAGTATGTCTACCCACGGCAGAAACGGGTTCTGCCGAGTATGCCTTCGGTGTGGCTTTTGTGCGAGCCCGATTGAGTTTCTAGGTAGACCCAATTCCTATTCTATGCCATTTGTGCAGTATAGCCCATAGGTATTTCCTTCTCTTTTTCTATTTCCAAGTGACACTAAACAAATCCTCGAATATTCATATGACTTCTAATTTTGATGATTCAAATTTCTGCATCCTCCTAAAAATGCCACCTATTTAATGGTGCCACTTCCATATTTTTGTACCACAAGATTTCTTTTGCTGTTCAAATTGAAATTCAAATTTGAACTAAGCAATTCCCACTTGTAAAATCCCTAGAGCTCTCATATCAACTCCTATTGTAGTAATTCAAAATTCCAGAGGCTCTAAGTATCATGCGTTATTTGTCTAGCCATTTTGAACATTTTACCATGCACCTATCCTGTTGTACCAAATAATATCCCCTTTTTCCATTTATTTCATCTTAAGTAATTCATAGGAAAATCATCACAACCCCAAATCTAGTGAAACCACTTCCCACATGTTTCTAAAAGCATGCCCTATATGATGGGTGCATTTACCTATGTTTGTCAAAATATTCTCTGTCGACTTCATATAGGATCGTCATTTCCTTCATTTCCACCATTCAAAAATCCCCCTTGATCCACATCCTATGAAACCTCCTTGGTTATTTTTCTTGTGACCAGAGGTGTCCACAAAAAATAAAACTCCTATTTATAGAGCTCTTTATTTCTTTGCTTCTTGTGTTGCTTATTGCGGTTGTTTCGAAAATAGTTGACGAAGTAGATGAAGTGCTCGATGTGGATGAGGAGCGTGTGAAGACCTCAAAGATATTGCTAAGCTAGGAAAGCAGCCCTTTGACCATGTTAAGAAACCATTTTCATGCATGTCATACAACACCTTATTCCTTGTTGTTGATCATGTGATGTGGTGACCACTTCGGTGGGATGCCTCTGTTACTTTTACCGTTGATACTTGCATAATGCATGACCCTATCTCCTTATGAGTGTTTTGTGGGTGGGAGTAGATCGGAAGCTTAGTAGATGATACGCAAATGGGATGGGATATGCATGGTGATGGAAACAAAAGTGTTTTCAAAGACTTCTCGAAAACCCCGTCGGGTGACACTAATGCCTGAGGGATATGATGATGAGTTGGGTAACCACTTGAGAACAAAGTGGTGTACCAGAACAAGTGAGTGTGTGTTTCCGAAAACGGATTAGATTTAATATTTGTCAATCGTCGAAACCTTACATGTGCGACCACTCTTGATACGGGGTCGTGCGTGGTAGGGCGACCATGTGTTGTCTTTACAGGCACCAAGCACACCATTGGTCCCTTCTTGGATGGTACGATCTGGAGCGAGGCTCGTATTATGTACATCATGAGGGCTGTGTACCAAGTGAGTGGACTATTTGTTTAGTGTCGCCAGGGGAAAGGCATTGTTCGAGTGCTTACCTCGGGTATGTAATATACCACGAGTCGTGGATGTCATGGAAATTCTCCGAGTCTTGTGGGTAAAGCATGCAACCTCTGCAGAGTGTAAAACTATTCAAATAGCCATGTCCACGGTCAAGGACAGTTGGGTGGTGGTTCTTAAAAAACGTCGAGATGTTTCCCCAAAACATGGTGTGTGTGTGACAAAGATGGTACTTGAGATAAGTGAGATGACTTGACATGTTGTCTGAACATGAGATGTTCAACCCCTGCTTATGATGATATCTATAACTTGTTCATATGGATATCTGCCAACTATTGATGCATGATTATGTAAGTTATTTGATCATGTCATTGCACTCAAAACTAGCTTTCTATAAAACTTACCTACTTAGTGCTATATCATGCTTTGTTATACCTTGTTCCACAACTTTGGTTGCTTGCGAGCACATTCAAAGTACTCATTGGCTTGCCACTGTTTATTTTATTGTCCAGGCATGAAAGATAAGGTTATGATGAAGATTACCTGGGTGACAAACATGTGAGCTAGGACGCTTTCCAGTAAGAATGCATGTAGGGTTAAGGCAGATGGCATGGGTTCATGCTATCGTTGAAGCTTTCTGCTACAAGTTTTTGAAGACTTGGCCATAAAGGCCATTTTTGAGTACAAACAGTATGTAATGGATGAAGACTCATGTTATTCAGTTTCTATGTGTTCAGTGAGCATTGATCTCTGGGATCACTGTGCACGTACATTCGGTGATCACAACTTATGAATCGGAGTCCCCACAAATCCCTTCCCGCCAAAGACATGAGGGAAGAGGACCCGGGGCACTATAAATTGAGGGTACGCTGCCCGTAGAGAGGGACGAGAAATAGAGAGGCAACAAAAGAGGGACAACACCACAAGAGCGCCCTCACGAGGCAACTCACCACTGTACTAGTTCATCCATCAACCTCCTCATGAGGCAATCCACCAAAGCAGGAGTAGGGTATTACGCTTAGCAGCGGCCCAAACCTGGGTAAATCATCGTGTGCATCTTCTTCCTCTTCATCGTTCAAGTTTGTCATAGAAACCATCGAGTAGCGAGCGAAGCAGGGTTAGGCTGTTGGGGATCTTCGCACAAGCCTCTGTGTTTGAACTTCTTTGGGTTTTGCGGAGCCCGAAATCCGACAAACTTCCCTTCAGCGGGGGTTATCGAAGCCATCGTCATCACCAACAACCCTCTCATCTTGGCAAGGCCATTCTTCATCAACATCTTCAACAATACCATCTCCTCTCAAACCCTAGTTTATCTCTTGTGTTCAATCTTTGTACTGGAACCTCAGATTGGTACCTGTGGGTGACTAGTAGTGTTCATTACCTCGTGTAGTTGATTAGCATATGGTTTATTTGGTGGAAGATTATATGTTCAGATGCATGATGCTATTCAATACACCTCTTATCTGGAGCATGCATATTTTTTGTGAGTAGTTACTTTTGTTCTTGAGGTCACGGGAGAAGTCATGTTGCAAGTAATCATGTCAATTTGATATGTGTTCAATATTTTGATGATATGTATGTTGTGATTCCCTTAGTGGTGTCATGTGAACGTCGACTACATGACACTTAACCATCCTTGGGCCTAAGGAATGCATCGTGGAGTAGTTATTAGATGATGGGTTACTAGAGTGACAGAAACTTAAACCCTAGTTTATGCACTATTCCTTAAGGGGCTGATTTGGGTCCATATGTTTAATACTATGGTTGGACTTTGTCTTAATACTTTTATCGTAGTTGCGGATGCTTGCAAGGGGGTCTTTCATAAGTAGGTTATTAGTTAAAGTAAGAAGAAGACCTTAGCACCGGTCCACCCACATATCAAATTATCAAAGTAGCAAACACGAATCAAACCAACCTGACAGAAGTGACTAGGTGAAATTCTAGTGTACCCTCAAGAACACTTTGCTGCGGCTTACCTATTGCTACCTTTACTCTGTCGTGACAAATTGCATTGCTATCAAACTACTTGCTACTTACAATTTCAATGCTTGCAGAAATTACCTTGCTGAAAACCGCTTATCATATCTGTCTACTCCTCGTTGGGTTCGACACTCTTACTTATTGAAAGGACTACTATTGATCCCCTATACTTGTTGGTCATCAGTTGCTAGGTGGGTCTCCCTAAGCACGTGGCAACACACTGGAAGAAAGATTATGCCTCCTTGACACCCGTCCATAGGCATGTTAAGCTATGGTGCAGTAGTTAGCTAGAACGGTGGTAGGAGCTTGTCGGGATGCATCTCCGCATGCCACCTAGACTGCATTTATGGCATTCTGTCCTAAGTGCTAGAGTTAGGTATGATCGCATTGTTAGTTATCTAATCATCAGAGAATGTCTGTTTTGCCATTGTGGTTGTCCCTTTGACTATAAAAGGAGGCCCAAGGCAGCCTAGCTAGAGATTCGGAATTTTGGACACTTGTACTCACGTAGAAGCTCCCCTGAAGGCAACCCTTGTCGGGCTTGAGCGCTGCTTGTTCTTCTTGTTCCTCTATTCAATCCACCAAAAGCAGGACTATGGTTTTACACTTCACAGTGGCTCGGACCTTGGTAAAACACCCTTATCCTGATCGCCGCGCTGTCTCACCATCTCCGCTCTTTGTGCATATGATCTTGCCCCTGTCGAACCACAAAGGTCTTACGGCCCCAAAGGTGATCAAGTGCATCCTGCCCCGACATCTTTGGCATGCCAGGTGTCGGTGTCAAAACCGGAGGATCTCGTCTAGGAGGTCCCGAGCTATGAGACTAGGATCGATGGTAACAAGGGACGAAGGAGACGATGTTTACCCAGGTTTGGGCCCTCCTATGGAGGTAAAACCCTATGTCCTGCTTGATTATATTGATGATATGAAGGTTAGAGAGTGGATCTACGTCGAGATCGAATAGCTAGACCCTAGATGAGTTATTCTCTCTTTTACAACCTAAAACCCTCCTGCTTATATAGATGCCAAGGGAGCCTAGGGTTTACACATGGTCGGTCATACATCGAAGGGAAAACATGCCTATTCACTATTCCAAACATGGAGGACACGCTACGACTCCCAAAGCTTCCTTCCTAGAGACATGGCCTTCGATCAATCCAATGCTCGGCAAGCGGCCCATATAGTCTGGCCCATAAGAAAACTGGTCAGCCACCTGAGGACCCCTTAAACCAGGACTCCCTTAGTAGCCCCCGAACTAGCCTCCAACTCTAAGGGTCTTAGCTCTAGCTACTTCGTACGATCAGAGTCTTAGGCTTGCGAGACGAGTTCTTCTCTCCTGTTAGTGATCAGTCGAGTTTAGTTCGGCCTTCGATGACACGTATGTCGGCATTCTAGGAACGGGGGTACCATTCATGTCTGCCTATGGCCTAGTACATGGCCCACTTCGTCGGCCAGGCGAGGGCTGGCGCGACATTACTCAAGAAAAGGCCCTCGTGAGGACCCTGGGGTCACGAGGAAGAATGGCATCAAGACCAGCAAGGATGGGCCTCCTCAGGCCCCTCTTGAGGGGCGAAGATCTCTATGTATGGCCCGGCCTCGGGAGTCAAGGGTGACGCAAGGAAGGACAGGCGTCACAGTTTCCTCTTTGGTGCAAAGGGAGCAAGGACGTACGCGGGTTCCCAAAGCGCCGCCGAAAGGTTTCCATTCCGGCGCAACAAGACCATGACCACCAGCCCCGCAGGACGGATGTCGTTGCCGAGCCCACCATTGCATCACCATCAGCTACTTTACAAGCGAAGACCGCCTTTGGATGGGGCATGGATGTACTCCTATCCCCCTTCAAAATTGGCCGTTGTGGGATTCCTTCTCCCCATTGTGATAAGGGAAGAAGACCCGGGCCACCGCTATATATAGAAGCTAGGCTGCACCATACAGGGGAGGCCCGATCCGATCGAACACTTAGTCACTCAACACACCACCGCAAGGCAGGGCGCCAAGAACACACCTTGAGCCCCCCCACGAGGCTCAAGCTCACTGCACTAGATCATCCATTAAAACCTCCATGAAAGGCAATCCACCAAAGCAGGAGTAGGGTATTACGCTTCGTAGCGGCCTGAACCTGGGTAAACTGCCGTGTTCATCTTCTTCCTCGTCATCGAACGAGTTTGCCGTTGTGTCCATCGATTAGCGAGCTAGGATTGGTGAGGCCGTAGGGAAACCTTCGCACACGCCCCTTTGTTTGAACCTCGAGGGTTTTGCGGAGTCCAAAATCAGATATTTGGCACGCCAGGTAGGGCATGTCGATGTCTTCCTCCGGCCAAGCTCTTCTTCCACCTCGCCGCTCCAGTGGTTGACGCCCGCCAAGCCTGTGCCGAGCATAGGGCTGCCCGAGTCGCCCAGACTACACCCGTGGGCCGCGCCGTCGTGCGTCGGTCCCCTTCACCTACAGCCAACACAACCGCGGGCCCGGACGCCCACGAGAAGCAAGACTTCTCCTAGCCTCCCACCACACAGCGCGATGGCCACACCGCCACTCCGTCGATCGTCGTAGCTATCGGGTCTTCCTCCCATGTTCGACCTAGGCTGCCGCGTCGTTTGGGCACGCTCGCCATGGCAAACGGGCTCCTCTGCAACTGTCTAGCCCCCGACCGCTATGATGACTGGCTTCGGTGCATCAAGCAGCTTGTCAGCGCCGCCGTCGACATTTCGGCCCTGTCCTACTTGCTCCGACCCCAGCCTTCCTAGCAGACAATGGGGCCCATGATGCGCCGCCACCTCCTCCGTGCCGCGACGTCGAACCCGAGCGCAGGCGTGAGGCTCGTGTCGAGACCCCGATCCTAAGTCATATGAATCCAGACTATAACATATCACATCACTTTGCGGTCTCACGCACAGTAAGCTCCACGGCTGCAGCCTTACCTTAGCCAGGACCGTTTGCGTCTTTTGGCTCACGTATGTGAACATGTCGCTGGCAATCAAACGACAGAGAACCCAGGATGACATGACTAGTCATAGAACTCAAGTGGCACATCCGTACGGAAACAGGCATACGTAACCCAACAATGCAGGTGTCGGTCTCAAGCATGTGTAGACGAGTCATAGCAAGCTACAAGGACTCCATTACACCGTGGGACATAAATGTCATCACTGCACGTAGATGAGTCGTAGCAGGCTACGGGGACTCCATTACACTGCAAGACATTTTGCCGACGGGACAGACACAGCAACAAAGAAGGATACATGTGTGTCAATCAATGTGTCTGAAGCAGTACCAAGCTACCAGGGCTCGACGGAAGCACAAAGAGGCAGCTTCTTGTAAAGAGTACTACTAAAGGCACATGTCTATTTGTCGGATCCCATACATATCGTTGCACGTCACACGCATGCATGACATGCCCGATATGCATATATACAACTATGGCATCACAACATAACCATACATCAACACATCTTTTGTCTAAGAGGCTCAAAAAAGCCTTGCATAATATGTTCTTATAGATAGGGGTCACATGACCCGACACTCTAGTCATACAAGCAAGTTCATACAAACCAAGCGGAAGCATAAAGCTGTATGAGTACAGACCGATGAAAGGGTAAAAAGGCACATGGCCTGACTATCTACAGCCCGCCACAGGGCATAAGGTTATAGCTGGGGCACCAGCTATTGACGTCTAGATAGAACCCATCTGATGGGTCCTGAGTCTCATGTGCAACATTTATTAAGCAAACAAGAGTACAAACGTACTCAGCAAGTCTTTAAAGTAGACCTAGACTATTCATGCTCATGTATCAACAAGGGGAGTGGTGTAGTTTATGCAGCAATGCCAGCTTTGACTGATGGCTAACCTATACTACACAATTTTAACTCTTTGTTTAGATTTTAGATATCGCACACGAGTCCACTATCTCCATAACAATAGACCACCATGGATTCACTTCCCTCTCTTGGGAGAGTGCCATCCACGGTACTCACACTTGTCTTGATATTTTTTTATGAGTATCCATTTGATTATCTATGAACAACAAGCTTTCCAAGTAGTCCATATCCGAGGACGCGGCTATTCAAATAGTTTCATACCCTGGAGGGGTGTACTTCTTCACACACGCTCTCGCCACTTATCACTATGTGCTCATAAAACCATGCACCTCGGCAACCTTCAAGCGGAAGCCCAGCGAGGGAGTCGGTCACGACCGTCAACCACATAAGACCTCTAGTCCAGGCTATCGCCTATTTGAGACTGAACCCACACGGAAGTCCGGCCGAAGTTTCCGCTACGGCCCCAAACAAGGTGTGCAGGGTTCCCAAGCCCACCATTCGGGTGACCCTTGGTACACCGTGCCACTGCCTACAGCGTCGTAACCCACCTCTAGGGTCAGCGTTATGCACGGCCTCTGGCATGCTATAAACACCAGAAACTACTTGCAACTCCTGGACCAAGGACTAAATGATTGATAAGTCGAGAGGGGTCGTGTTACCGGAACCCAATGTGTGGTAGTAACTAATCTTGGATCACAAACACGGAACTCGGTTCCTAAGAACGATCCCAATGAGACAACCCGCTATGTACTCCTACATAGCCTCTCATCGCTACCTTTACCAACTCAGGTTCATCATAAGCTTATCACGTCAGAACATCGTTATTTCACTCTAGTTCATCACCTAGATGAATCAGACCTGACACAACTCTAAGAATAGCAAGCATAGCAGGCAAAGTAAGCTAAGCACATCATGGCACATGCATCTACTAGGTATGGTAGGTTGCAAGGTTTAGCTAGTTACTATGGCAATGACAGGTCATGCAAAAGAATAGGTTCATCTACCATGTATGACAGACAAGTGAACATTTGTCCTAATGCAATAAACAAGAGCAGGAGCGAGAGAGTGGGATGTTATCGAAATGACCAAAAGGTTTGCTTGCCTTGTTGGGTAGCGGGAAGGTTTTCTCCTTCGTTGGAATACTCGGAGGTATCCTGAGAAGCAGGGCCTATCGGAATGTAGGTAAATAACAATCAATACACGCAAATGCAATAGTATGATGCATGATCATGACATGGCAGCATGTATGGATGAACTAATGCAACTATTGTCCATGTTAAATGAAGGAAGTTTGAATATAGGTTCAAAATCATTCTCCATTTTATATTCCATATATTGACCTATTAGTAAATCTCAATGTTCATCTACATAGGTTTCTCTAACATGCATGATAATAGCACCATTGGATTCATTGGATTTTTCTGATGAATTTTCATATATAAATTATTTTCATCTAATTAACACATTAATTTATATGAATTTTTCGAGTTTTAAACATTTTCTGGAATTATTTTAATTCAGAAAAGTCATTACTGCATTAGCATGACATCACTATGACGTCAGCTAGTCAACAAAACGTTGACAGGTCAAACCAGACTAGTGGGGCCCACTAGTGAGTGACCTAGTCACTAACAAAGTTAATTAGTTAACTAATTACTAATTAGATTAGGGTAGGCCCACTAGTCAGTGGGTCATTAGCTTAATTACATTAAATAATTAAATAATTAATTAGGGTTTAATTAATAGGGCCCGGCCCCACTTGCCAGTTGACTTCGGGTCAAACCCCTGTGGTCAACTCCGGCAGGACCCATCGGTGTTGAGCCGCCGATGGCTCCAGAGACGATGGAGGGGTCGAGATCCCTCCTCTTGTGACCAAAAGGACGGCAGAGGGCACCAGATGGACCTACGCTCACGCGCGCGTCCATCCCGACACCTCTCATGGGCTGAGATGGCCGAGATCGATGCCGACGACGAGCTCGGTCACTGCCGAAGTTCGGGCGAGCATGAGCTCAACGAACCAGGGCGCGACACGGCCAGAACTTGGCACCTACAAGCACTATGTGGCCCCACTAGTTTGATGTTGGTCTCTAATCGACCAACTGGTCACCAGAGCATCGTCGGCGACGAGCTCGTGCGGCGGGTCATTCGGGAGCTGACACAATCGGGGCCTACAAAGGTGGAAAAGGCTGAGGAAGAGAGAGGAAAGAGCCGGGACGGCACTGCGGGTTTGAAGCCGTCGAAAGCTTGCTCGGGGAGGGCTCGGAGATGACGAATCAACGATGGCGAGGTTCGGGTCCAAGGAGGAAGAAGAGCTCGGGGACGGTGCTTCGAGGCTCTTGGCGATGTGTGCTCGGTGCAGAGGACGGGGACGACGTAGCGGAGCCTTTGGTGGTCTCGGGGGGCGCGGGGACGGCTAGATCTACGGCGGCGAGCTAGCGGCACCATCGGCCATGGCGGAGCAGAGGAGGGAAGAGGGCAGGGGGTGAATGCGAGAGAGAGGGGGATGGGGACGGCAACGGCGTCCTCATCCTCTCGCCAGTGCGGCAGGGGGACGCAGGCATGCAGAGAGCTACGTGGCAGCTCCGACATGCGCACGCAGCGAGCACACACTCGTCCTCCTGGCCGCCAGGAGGACGACGACGGTGCTGGGCCGGCCCAGGTTATGACTCCTATTCCTTTCTGTTTTATTTCTTCTTTAATCTAAATTCTGATATTGGTTTTATTTATTTTCAGGCACAATTGCTAAATATTAAATATCCCAAATATTTTATAGCACCAAGTTTGAATATTTCAAACTCCTATAAAAAGTTCTAGAATATTTTGAAATCTGAAATATTGAAATTGCTTTATTTGGGATTTTCAGAGGCATTATTATTTATTTTTGAAATGCTAAAACTGTTCAAATAATTTAAATGACCCCTAATATCTTCATGTCCCTATTTATCAGACATAGGGAACATTTTTGATGGGCATTTTGGATTTGTTGGTTTTTCACAAACTTTAAATTAGTTTGATTCAAATGTCGGTTTGGGGTTTCTATTCATCCCCATTTCATGTTGATGCAAAATTGAAATATGATGCACACACATGTTGTCCTATGACAACTAGCTAGGGATGTGACAACTCACCCCCACTAAAAAGAATCTTGTCCCAAGATTTTGAAGTCGTCGGGAAGAGCGTGGGGTACTCTAGTCAAAGACAATCTTCTCTTTCCCATGTGGCCTCCTTTTCAGAGTGGTGTGACCACTGAACCTTGAGAAACTTGATGTTCTGACACCGAGTGGTATGCTCAGCTTGATCAAGAATAGGAACAGGGTATTCTTGGTATGTAAGGTTATCTTGGAGATCAAGCGCTTTGTGGTCTACTTCACGGACAGTGTCCGAAAAGAAACACCTTAGTTGCAAGATGTGGAAGACATCATGAACCTTGGACAGATGCGGCGAAAGTTCCAATTGGTAGGAAACCTCTCCTTGTTTAGCAAGAATGCAAAAGGGTCCAATGTAACGAGGAGCCAACTTGCCCTTGGTACCGAATCGATGGGTACCCTTTAGAGGTGTAACCCGAAGATAAGCCTTCTCGTCAACTTCATAGGTCACACCCTTATGATGGCGATCATATTGGCTCTTTTGACGAGATTGGGCTGTTTTCAGCTTTTCACGAATAATGCGAACTTGCCCATTTGCATCCTTGATCATATCAGGGCCAAAGGGTTGCCTCTCCCCGGTTTCTGACCAGTTAAGAGGTGTTCGGCACCTTCGTCCATAGACAACTTCAAAAGGGGATTTGCCCAAGCTTGATTCATAACTAGTGTTATAAGCAAATTTGGAAAATGGAAGACATTTCTGCCAATTCATACCAAAGGATATAACACAAGCTCGGAGCATGTCTTCGAGGATTTGATTGACTCGCTCAACTTGACCACTTGATTGCGGGTGGAAAGCAGTGCTAAAGGATAGATGAGTCCTCATAGCGGTTTGAAAACTTTCCCAAAATCGGGAAGTGAAGATACTTCCGCGGTTTGAGTTAATCTCCAAAGGTACACCATGAATAGAAACTATTCGAGAAATATATAACTCCGCTAGCTAACTAGCAGTTATACTCTCCCGAACAGGAAGAAAATGAGCCACATTGGAAAGGCAGTCAATGACCACAAGGATAGCATTATTCCTTCTCTTAGTCGTGAGAAATCCGGTAATGAAATCCATACCGACCTTATCCCATTTCCATTTAGGAATAGCTAAAGGTTGAAGGGTGCCATAAGGCGTTTGATGTTCTACTTTCATGCGACAACAAACGTCGCAGTTAGCAACGAACTGAGCAATTTCCCTCTTCATCCTAGTCCACCAGAACCTGTGGTGTAGGTCCTGATACATCTTGGTACTACCCGGATGAATTGTGAGAGGAGAATCATGAGCCTCCTTAAGGATGAACTGTCGCAGATGTTGCTTCTTCAGGATCACCGAGCGGTTCTCAAAGAAGACAACACCCCGATCATCTTCCGAGAAGCAACTAGCATTACCCTTCTTAATGTTTTTCTTGATCCGAGATATCCCAGCATCATGCTTCTGGGCTTCTGTGATTTGATCCATAAGAGTAGGTTTCGCCACCAGGTTGGAAAGGAATCCTTGAGGAACAATTGGAGGTTCAATTTCCGATATTCCTCATGGAGAAGTGGTTGACCTTGTTGTAACATTAGGTTGTTACAATAAGACTTACGACTTAGTGCATCAGCCATGACATTGGCTTTCCCCAGGGTGTAAGTTATCTCTAAGTCGTAATCTGTAATCAACTCAACCCACCGCCTTTGTGTGAGATTCAAATCTATCTAGGTGAAAATATATTTCAGACTTTGGTGATCATTGTAAATTTTGCAGCGATTACCCAGAAGGTAATGTCACCAGGTTTTTAGTGCATGAACCATAGCTCCAAGCTCAAGATCATGTGTTGGATAATTATCATCATGTGGATGCAACTGTCGAGATGCGTATGCAATCACATGACGATCTTGCATGAGAATGCAACCTAATCCTTGTCGCGAGGCGTCGCAATAGATAACAAAGTCCTTAGAGAAATCTGGTGGCACCAGAACGGGAGCAGAGGTTAGTCGTCTTTTCAACTCCTAAAAACTGTGCTCGCATTGTGGAGTCCACTCGAACTTCTTATCTTTCTTGAGGAGTTCAGTCAGGGGTTTTGTAACCTTGGGGAAATTCTCGACAAAGCGGCGACAATAGCTCGCTAAGCCAAGGAAACTCTGCACTTGCTTAACCGATTCAGGTTGAGTCCAATCAAGGATGGCCGAAACTCTCTCAGGATTGACAGTATTACCTTTACCAGAGATAACGTGGCCTAGATAGGTCACTTCTGGCAACCAAAATTATCACTTGGAGAATTTGGCGTACAGATGGTGCTCTCGAAGTTTCATCAATACCAGCCTTAGATGCTCGGCATGTTCCTGTTCATTCTTCGAGTAGGTGAGTATATCGTCGAGGTAAACTACGACCTATTTATCCAAATACTCCATGAAGATCGAATTCATCAAGCAAGAGAAGGTGGCTGGGGCATTGGTTAAACCGACGGACATAACGGTGTACTCATATTGGCAATAACGAGTAACAAAAGCCGTTTTTGGAATGTCCCCGTTTCTAATTCTGATTTGATGGTATCCCAACCTCAAATCCATTTTGGAAAAGACAAAGGATCCAGCGAGTTGATCATACAAATCATTGATCTTGGGAGTGGATACTTGTTCTTTATGGTGACCAGATTCACTTGCCGATAATCCACAACCATCCAATCCAATCCATCCTTCTTCTTGATGAAGAGGACGGGACAAGCCCAAGGAGAAGAACTAGGATGGATGAAACCTTTGTTGAAAGCCTCATCAAGTTGAATCTTAAGTTCAGCTAGTTCTAAGGGTGCCATCTTATAGGGTCTTCTAGGTATTGGGACAATCCCTGGGATGAGCTCTATCACAAACTCAACATCTCTGACAGGTGGAATTCCTGGCAGTTCTTCTGGAAAGACATCCGGAAACTCACAGACTACCGGAATATCTTCTAGTTCTAGAAGAGGGCTAGCACTGAGGGAATAGAGTTGACGCTTGACTGCTCGAGTGGAGACATTAACTATCTCACCCGAGGGATGTGTAAGTTGAACATTCCTAGAATGACTATCGATCTTAGCATAGTGGGCTTTCATCCAGTCCATGCCTAAGATGATATTGATGTCCGAAGACTTGAGGGCTATCAAGGATGCTAGGAAGACTAATCTATCCACAAGAATCTCATTGTCATGGCTCATCCTAGAAGTTTGCCATTTTGAACCAGGAGTCTGAACTACTAAACGAGTATGCATATCACAAAAAGACATGTTATGCAACTATGCATAACTTTTTGAGATGAATGAATGAGATGCCCTAGTATCAAATAGAACAAATGCTGGATGACTATTGACAAGGAGCGTACCTAGGAGATCCTCAAGGGCTTCCTCAGCAGAAACATAGTTCACTCATCCACGAGTAGGAGCTGGCTTCACGTAGAAGGCTTTTCCCAGCTTCCCATGTCCAGCCGGCTTGGCATTGTTCTGAGGACACTCATGGGAGTAGTGTCCTGGTTCCCCACATTTGTAGCAGACCACGGTGGCACAAGGAGCAGCATTGGCAGCAGGACCTCCAAATGGCATGGCTGGAGGGTTAGGCTGAGTTGGGTGAGGCACCTGGAAGGATGGCCTCGTGGTATATGTTGGTAGCAGAGCTGCATTGGGCACCCAAACCTGGCGTTTGCTGGAGCCCGAGCCAGATGCAGGGTTGAAGTCACGGTTGTGCTTCCTTGTGGCCTCGTAGTCAGTCTGTCCAGTCTCGGCATTGATAGCCTTGTTGACAAGAGCCTGGAAGGTTGTGCACTCATGCAAGCGCAGATCTTGACGGAGCTCAGGACTAAGTCCCTTGCGGAATCTAGCCTGTGATCCCTGGAAACCATAAGGACACGGATGTGGCCTTGGTCCCCTTGTTGGCGGCAACAACGGTCCTCGAAGAGGGGTGATGCCTCCAACATTGGGCCAGTCTACGCGTGATGGCAGATGAGTCCGTGATGGGTTCAGCATCTCCAAATCTCCATAGCCTGTCTGCACGACAGGTGCCAACTGTGTCAGGGCTGTCCAAAGATGTTCACGGGTAGCATAAAGCTCCATGTGTAGGGAACGTGCATCACAATCCCTGTTCTCTAACATCTCAGCGGTCACCTGTAGCCTAGGGTCCTCATGAGAATGATCAAATTAGGCTGCGCTAAGATAGCTATCCTCTCATCCCAGAGAAGCAGGAACATAACAGAACTCCGTGATCTAAAGCAAAACATGGTGAAACCTCATGATAGTCAGCATGGTGTAGGCGGCCTCCTGAATTGCCATGTCTATGGTGACACCTAATCCGTAAGTCCAGTGTAGCGGCCCTGCAGATCTAGGATATGAAAGATATATCTTAACAGTACACAAATACTGACTCTGGTTGAAATCTCGATACTGTTCCTCCACTGTGTACTCTGGGTACCAACGGTAACCAGCCTCCATCATAATTCTAACCAACATGGCCGTGTGACCTGGTACATCGATGCACCTGGTCAGACGGACCACCTGACGGGAGGGACGAGGGGGCATCTGAAATAGAGAATGATGCAAAGACATTAGAGACTCTAGTAGAAATTGGACAACATAATGGCTGTAATTTCTCAAAAAGGATTTGAGGCAACTGCAAAAGATTGGAAAAGCATAACCACTCGACTTTCTAGACTCAAATCTCTTCTCCAACTGTTTGTCACACGAACAATACTCGAGTACCGACATTCACTTGCAAACAAGCAAGCTATTAGTCCATGGTTAGTAACTCATCATCCTAAGCAATAGATGAGAAGCCTAGTTCTTATCCCCATAGAAAAGATGAGAATGACTCAGAATAGAATAACTTGGGAACAGGAGTAAAAAGTGCCTTATGTTCCCTTCCACAATAATTCCCCTACTTTGTTATGGTGTTTCTAGACTCAACTTCAACTGGTTTGGCTTGGTAGTCCTACAGTCAGTCAGGCTCTGATACCAACGCTGTCGGGACCCCAATCCTAAGTCATATGAATCCAGACTGTAACATATCACATCACTTTGCGGCCTCATGCACGGTAAGGTCCACGGCTGCAGCCTTACCTTAGCCGGGACCGTTTGCGTCTTTTGGCTCACGTATGTGAACATGTCGCTGGCAATCAAACAATAGAGAACCCGGGCCGACATGACTGGTCATAGAACCCAAGTGGCACATCTGTATGGAAACAGGCATATGTAACCCAACAATGCAGGTGTCGGTCTCAAGCGTGTGTAGACGAGTCATAGCAAGCTACAAGGACTCCATTATGCCGTAGGACATAAATGTCATCACTGCACGTAGACGAGTCATAGCAGGCTACGGGGACTCTGTTACACTGCAACACATTACCCCGAAGGGACAGACACATCAACAAAGAAGGATACATGTCGGTCAATCAATGTGTCTGGAGTAGTAGCAAGCTACCAGGGCTCGGTGGAAGCACAAAGATGCAGTTTCCCATAAAGAGTACTACTAAAGGCACATGTCTAGGTGTCGGATCCCATACATACCATTGCACGTCACACGTATGCACGACATGCCTAATATGCATAGATACAACTATGGCATCACAACATAACCATACATCAACAAAACTTTTATCTAAGAGGCTCAGAAGAGCCTTGCATAATATGTTCTTATAGATAGGGGTCACATGACCCAACACTCAAGTCATACAAGCAAGTTCATACAAACCAAGCGGAAGCATAAAGCTATCTGAGTACAGACAGATGAAAGGGTAAAAAGGCACATGGCCTAACTATCTACAGCCCGCCACAGGGCATAAGGTCGTAGTTGGGACACCAGCTATTCGGCATCGTCGACATCTAGATAGAACCCACCTGACGGGTCCTGAGTCTCATCTGCAATATTTATTAAGCAAACATTAGTACAAAAGTACTCAGCAAGTCTTTAAAGCAGACCTAGACTATTCATGCTCATGTATCAACAAGTGGAGTGGTGGAGTTTATGCAGCAATGCCAGCTTTGACTCATGGCTAACCTACACTACACAATTTTAACTCTTTGTTTAGATTTTAGATATCGCACACGAGTCCACCAACTCCATAACAATACACCACCAGGGAATCACTTCCTTGTCTTGGGAGAGTGCCATCCACAGTACTCACACTTGTCTTGATATTTTTTATGAGTATCCATTTGATTATCTATGAACAACATAAGCTTTCCAAGTAGTCCATATCCGAGGACGTAGCTATTCGAACAGTTTCATACCCTGCAGGGGTGTACTTCTTCACACACGCTCTCGCCACTTATCGATGTGTGCTCATAAAACCATGCACCTCGGCAACCTTCAAGCGGAGGCCCAGCAAGGGAGTCGGCCATGACAATCAACCACATAAGACCCCTAGTCCAGGCTATCGCCTATTTGAGACTGAAGCCGCACGGAAGTCCGACCGAAGTTTCCGCTTTGGCCCCAAATGATGTGCGCAGGGTTCCCAAGCCCACCATTCGGGTGACCCTTGGTACACCATGCCACTGCCTACAACGTCGTAACCCACCCCTCGGGTCTGCGTTATGCATGGCCTCCGGCATGCTAAAACACCAGAAACTACTTGCAACTCCTGGACCAAGGACTAAACGATTGATAAGTCGAGAGGGGTCAAGTTACCGAAACCCAATGTGTGGTAGTATCTAATCTTGTATCACAAACATGGAACTCAATTCCTAAGAAGGGTCCCAATGAGACAACCCGCTATGTACTCTTACATAGCGTCTCATCGCTACCTTTACCAACTCGGGTTCATCATAAGCTTATCACGTCAGAACATCATTATTTCACTCCAGTTCATCACCCAAATGAATCATACCTGACACAACTCTAAGCATAGCAAGCATAGAAGGCAAAGTAAGCTAACCACATCATGGCACAAGCATCTACCTGGTATGATAGGTTGCAAGGTTTAGCTATTTACTTTGGCAATGGCAGGTCATGCAAAAGAATAGGTTCATTTACCATGTATGATAGACAAGTGAACGTTTGTCCTAATGCAATAAACAAGAGCAGGAGCGAGAGAGTGGGATGTTATCGGAATGATCAAAAGTTTGGCTTGCCTTGCTGGGTAGCGGGAAGGTTTTCTCCTTCGTTGGAATACTCGGAGGTATCCTCAGAAGCAGGGCCTACCGCAATGTAGGTAAATAACAATCAATACACACAAATGCAACAGTATGATGCATGATCATGACATGGCAGCATGTATGGATGAACTAATGCAACTATTGTCCATGTTAAATGAAGGAAGTTTGAATATAGGTTCAAAATCATTCTCCGTTTCATATTCCATATATTGACCTATTAGTAAATGTCAATGTTCATCTACATAGGTTTCTCTAACATGCATGATAATATCACCATTGGATTCATTGGATTTTTCTGATAAATTTTCATATATAAATTATTTTCATCTGATTAAGAGATTAATTTATATGAATTTTTGAAGTTTTAAACATTTTCTGGAATTATTTTAATTCAGAAAAGTCATTACTGCATCAGCATGACATCACTATGACGTTAGCTAGTCAACAGAACGTTGACAGGTCTAACCTGACTAGTGGGGCCCACTGGTCAGTGACCCAGTCACTAACAAAGTTAATTAATTGACTAATTACTAATTATATTAGGGTAGGTCCCATTGGTTAGTGGGTCATTAGCTTAATTAAATAATTAATTAGGGTTTAATTAACAGGGCCCCGCCCCACTTGCTAGTTGACCTGGGGTCAAACCCTTATGGTCAACTCCGGCAAGACCCACCGGCGTTAAGCCGCCGGTGGCTCGAGAGACGGCGGAAGGGTCGGGATCCCTCCTCCGGCGACCAGAAGGATGGCGGATGGCACCAGACAGACCTACGCTCACGCGCGCGTCCATCCCGACATCTCTCAGGGGCTAAGATGGCCAGGATCGACGCCAGCGACGAGCTCGGCGGCTGCCAGAGTTTGGGCAAGCATGAGCTCGACGAACCAGGGCGTGACACGGCCGGAACATGGCACCTACAAGCACTACACGGCCCCACGAGTTCGATGGTGGTCTCTAATGGACCAACTTGTCACCAGAGCATCGCGGGCGACAAGCTCGTGCGGCGGGTCATTCGGGAGACAACGTAATCGGGGCCTACAGAGGGGGAAAAGGCCACGTATGAGAGGGGAAAGAGCAGGGAGCTCAATGCGGGTTTGAAGACGTCGAAAGCTTGCACGGGGAGGGCTCGGAGACGATGAATCAACGAAGGCGAGGTTCGGGTCCAAGGAGGAATACGAGCTCAGGGACGGTGCTTCGGGGCTCCTGGCGATGCGTGGCTTGGTGCAGAGGAGGGGGACGACGTAGAGGAGCCTTTGGTGGTCTCAGGGGGCGCGGGGACGGCTGGATCTATGGCGGCGAGTTAGCAGCGCCGTCGTCCATGGCGGAGTAGAGGAGGGAAGAGGGCAGGGGGGCGAATGCGAGAGAGAGGGATGGGGATGGCAACGACGTCCTCATCCACTCGCCAGCGCGGCAGGGGGACGCAGGCACGCAGAGAGCTGCATGGCAGCTCCGGCGTGCGCGCATAGCGAGCACACGCATGTCCTCCTGGCCGCCAGGAGGACGACGACGGTGCTGGGCCAGCTGGGCGGCCCAGGTTCTGCCTCCTATTCCTTTCTGTTTTATTTCTTCTTTAATCTAAATTCTGATATTGGTTTTATTTATTTTCAGGCACAATTGCTAAGTATAAAATATCCCAAATATTTTATAGCACCAAGTTTGAATATTTCAATCTCTTATAAAAAGTTCTAGAATATTTTGAAATCTGAAATATTGATATTGCTTTATTTGGCATGTTCAGAGGCTTTATTATTTATTTTTCAAATGCTAAAACTGTTCAAATAATTTAAATGACCCCTGATATATTCATGTTCCTATTTATCAGACATAGGGAACATTTTTTATGGGCATTTTGGATTTTTTGGTTTTTCACAAACTTTAAATTAGTTTGATTCAAATGAGGGTTTGGGGTTTCTTTTAATCCCCGTTTCATGTTGATGCAAAATTGAAATGTGATGCACACACATGTTGTCCTATGACAACTAGCTAGGGATGTGACAGCACGACAGCGCGACCAACCCCGTGGGAAGCAAGTAAGGGCAAGGGACGAAGTGAGCTGCCAGGTGGTGCCCCGACCACGCGTCGACGCGCGCGCTCCCCGCGCTGCTGAACCCCAGCACCGTGACCCGGCACCGCTCGAGGCGGGCCCTCAAGAGCACCAAGACCAGGTCCCACCTGCACGTGCAACGACACCGGTCGAACCAGTGGGCTGCCTTGCCATCTCGTCGGAGCTCCATGCAACTACATGTCCCTACAAGTTCAAGCCCGATCTGCTGCCTCGCTACAACTGCACCGCGGACCACGCCCAGTTCCTACAACTCTACTCGCTGAGCGGGCGGGCTGCCAGCAGAGACAACAAGGTCATGGCGTGCTGGTTCCCCTTGGCGCTCAAGGGCGCCGCACTCTCCTGGTTCCTTAACCTCCTGGTGGGATCCATCACCTCCTGGGAAGACCTGTGCAAACGCTTTGTTGCCAACTTCCAAGGCACCCGTGACCGCGCACTCACCGTGAACGACCTGCGGTGTGTGAAGCAACAGGATGGGGAGACCCTACACAAGTATATACAGCGCTTCACCACCACACGCCTCAAGATCCCGAAGGCGTCGGATGAGGCCATAATCTCCGCCTTCACTGACGGCGTCACGGACACCAAGATGAAAGAAGATCTCGCCATGAACGACGAGTTGTGCTTTGCCCAGTAGATGTTCAACCTGGTGAACAGGTGCGGCAAGGCTGAAGAAGGCCGCCTATCCCTACGTGAGCTTCTGGCGATAGAGCCCGAGGACAAGAAGACCAAGGCCAAGGAGGTGAATCCCAAGGCCCGGCGGTACTCGCGGTCGAGCCAAAGATGAAGCACAACCGAGGTGAGGAGCACCCTGCGGGGGAGGGGGAGACCGACCTACATCTTCCATGGCACCAACAACCACGATGCCGCCAACTGCCAGTAGCTTAGGCTGGTTCGCGGTGAGCAATTCAGCCGACGCCCCGGACGCGCTGATCGCGGCTTTGGGTGTAGCGGAGGCCGCTGTGACAAGAGGGACCAGCACCAGGGGTGGCGCGACCAGCCTCGGGAAGACCGCTTGCGCAACCTGCCTTGGGAGGACCTCTGGAGCGACCAGCCTCGGGAGGACAGCTAGCGTGACGACTCTCCGTGTGATGTGGCTAGCCTCGTGAGGTCCACCCAGAAGGAAGGAAGAGGACAAGAAGGACGATGGGGCTGAGGGCTTCCAGTAGATCAGGGCCGTGCCCTGCATCCTGGGCAATGCTCAGGCCCCGGCCTCCAACCGCGTCTTCAAGCAGTCCACACGGGAAGTGAACGCGGCGCTCCCAAATCCCAAGGCCATGCGCCCCCTCAAGTGGACCCAGACTGCCATCAACTTCGACTCGAGGGATCAAATCAGGTGCTCAGCCATGGCTGGCAAGCACCCCATGCTATGCACCCCGACCATCAGCAACGTCCTCGTCACAAAGATCATCATCAACAGTGAGGACGGGATCAACATCCTCTCTGTCGAGACCTTAGAGACACTCCAAGTACCGTACGACCAACTTATATCGACCAAGCCCTTCTCAGCAGTCACTGATGGCACCACAGTGCCCATTGGGCAAGTACGCTTGCCCGTCACCTTCGGTGGGTGCAAGAACTACTATACCGAGACCATCGTCTTCGACGTCGCCCATATCCACCTCCCGTACAATGCCATCCTTGGATACCCATACCTTGCTAAGTTCATGGAGGCGACCCATCACAGCTACAACGTCCTCAAGATGCCGGGGAGTGGCGGCGTCATCACCGTCACCAGCGGAGAGAAGGATTCCATCTTCTCACTCAACCGTGCTTACGGTGTAGCTGTGGCCAAACGCTCGGATGACGAAGAAGACACCCCGCCAAGCGAAGATGAGCGCAGGGCGAAGAAGCATCTCACCCTCGCGGAGCGCAAGGGGGCTGGAACCTCCAAGGAAGGAGCCTCGCGCTCTGCATTCAGGGACAGGGCCACCCTTCCCCTCGCATAGGAAGGTGCGCTTGGTGCTTCCCTTGGGTTAGGCTTGGGGTCTTTCATCCGGAAGACAACCGTCCTGGCCGGTCAAACAAGGGAGGTGTCCGAGCACAACCTAGAGGCGCATCTTCACGCACGATTGCTAGAACCATGGAAACGGCACAATGCGCCAAGTTCATGAGAGTCGGTCATCGAGCTGATCAAGGAACTTCGGGGCACAGACCGGGCAAGGAAGGGGACGCCCTACACCGCCAATCGTAGTCCCCATCGTCATCCCGGTCGACCGACCGCGCACATGCGTCAATGCGCTCACCATCAACAATGTGTCGCGCAGGAGCCGCTTCTGGCTGGCTCGCGCAGACCATGGGTGGGCCTACCTGAACAACTATGTCCACATGCCCTTCGGCCTGGTGAATGCCGGCGTCACATTCCAGTGTCTTGCCCGGGCCATGCTCATGCCCTGCCTGCCGAGACGTGACAAGGAGCTGGAGGAGATGCCCGGGCCAAGCATGGGTCCCGGGCCCAGGGAGATGATGGGCCCATGAGGGACGTGCTCGTGGAGGCACAAGATCAAGCTACAATGGCAGCTCCGGCCCTTCAGCGGCATGGCCGCCGGGTGACTTTTTGTTGATATGTGCCAGGTAACTTTTTGGCTTGTTTCATTTAAAGGCGCATGTCGGGCCGCGTCGTCCTCAACCAACCAGGGTGTACCCTTTTAGCTGCCATGTTTACTCATATTTTGGTAGTTTTTTCATGCATGCAACCTGCTTCCTAACATTTTCCCTTGTCGGCACGACATTTTGCCGGCATGAATGTCGTCACTTCGGAGCGGGCCGACCTTTGGCCATCTCATGAGAGAGCTGGCACGGCGACTGTGCTCGGGTGCATCCCTGCAGCATCGAAAAATCCAGTGACTGAGCTCTGTTTGGATAGGCTAGTGCCGGGCACTTCCTCTCCTGGGGTCACTGGTGCTTGACCCTCCCATGGCCTTAGGGAGGACGCTCGGTGTAGGCTGCGGTGAAGACCTCAAGACCCCAGATGAAGCCGTCAACAAGAAGACTCAGGCACAACCCGCCTTGAGGTAGGGACCTCACGAGGCCAAATCGCCCTCGTGAGCTCCCAGATACACCTCCCAGTTCTACCGTGCCAGCCACGCATATGAACTCAATGGGTTGTACATGCTGGAGCCCCCTGAGGACGCAGAGGGCTTCCATCCCACGCAATGTGGCAGCCATAGCTCCGTGCTAGCGGAGAAGTCAACATTGCCCACCAATGGCTATGCCCATGCAATGTGGAAGCGACAACCCCGTGCTGGAGAAGTCAACAGTGCCCACCAATGGCTATGCCCACGCAATGTAGAAGCCCTACGCCCAGTGCTAGGGACAAACAACTGAGGGCGCCCTAGTGGTTGCATCCAACCTCAAGAAGGCTCCTTATGGCCCCACCTCACTGCATTCTCTTGGACGTATAAATGATGGGTTGTATGGGAGCTACTACCGATGTTCCTCGGGAAGGTATGGGAGCCGCTCGTACGTCAAGGGGGACTCCTGAGCACCGCGGCTTAGGAGCCTCACTGGTTTTGTAGCCCCTCGCTCCTTGGAGTTGTCCTAGGTGATCCAGTCGGCCCCGGCGGCGGTAGAGGTATGCGCGGGGTCAGGACCTACCGACGCAGAGCTCAGTGCGCTCAACTCGAAACATTAAGGAGGACGCTGAAGCCTCTCGTACGTCAAGGGGGACTCCTGAGCATCACGACTCACGAGCCTCACTGGCTCCGTAGCCACTCGCTCCACGGGGCCGTCTTTGGTGATCCGGTCAGCCTCGGCGGCGGTTGAGGTATGCACGGGGCCGGGCCCTGCCGACGCAGAGCATAAGCTGTTTAGAGTTCCAAGTTAAACCTATCTTCACCATGTTCCTTTCATGAGGGCTGCTCGTATGTCAAAGGGGGGCCCTGAGCATCACGACTCTGGGGCCTCATTGGCCCCATAGCACCTCACCTCTTGGGACCGTCCTTGGTGATTCGGTCGTCCCCAACAACAGCTAAGGTATGCGTAGGACCGGGCCCTGCCGATGCAGAGCAACACAGCAAGCAAGAAGGAAACAAGGCGAAGAGGGCAATCGTGCAGTTCAACAATTATTACAAGCATTACACTTTTTGCGAATACAACCATTTTAACGCATCCAAGAGGCATGTCTGACGATGTAGGAAAGAACCAAGAAAGGGGGATCAGGGGGAGCCTGCGCTACCGCTCGCCCCGTCCGCGGAGAGCTTGTCGTAGAGATCATGGGCATCGTCCTCCTCGTCACTAACTTCTGCAGTTTTAGGGGATGGTTGAACGGTGACGCGGATGAACCTCTTCACCAGCTTATCCACGTCAGCCTTCACTACTTCCGAAGCACTGCTGCGGACCCCTGGGGCAACCGGGCGGATCACGGAGTCAAAGTCGAACCCTAGCTCGCGGAGGTGAATATGGCTGAAGACGCGCGTTGCGGCCTCAGAAAAGAAGTTGCGACCTCGCTGTCCAAGACCCCTTGCACCTTGGGGATGGCGCCTCGACAAATCATGAAGTGAGCTCCGTGTAGCTGCCCTCAGGAGCCACCAGGGGTTCCCCAAACCCTTCTCGGATGAGCGAGTTGAGCGCTCGGCACAACCTCAACTTGATCGAGGGAAAGGCACTGAGCTCCGCGGCCTTTCCGTCCTCGGCCTCCTCCAAAGCCTTTTCCGCGGCTTTGAGACGGACATTATCCACGGTTGCCTCCTTCTCTCGTCTCTCTAGGCGCCCTCGCGCCATGTTGCCCTCGTCTTTCTCCTGGGATAGCTCAATGTCCTGATCGATGTGCTGAGCCTGGCAAGACTCGAGGGCATCCTGCTGCCCGCGCAGTTCTTCCTCGAGCACGGACTTCACCCCCTGAAGGGCCCTCAGGCGGGACTCCACCTCATTGCAGCACCCTTCGACATACGCCACATTGGCTAGCACCGCCTCGATGGCCATTGTGGTCGATGCGGCCTCCTCCTCGCTCCTCGCCACGGCGGGCTTGGCTTGGCCGGAGGATGCCACGATAGAGGCGTTGGCCTGGAGCCATCCGGAGAGGATCCCAGAAGCTCACTCGCGAGGCGATTGTCAGCACCCATGAGGGCAGCCCGAACCTCATCTAGGACTTCAAGACCATGCGGCGGAATCACAAAGACCCCCTCCGGATGAGTCGCCTCAACAAGCACAGGTGGAGCCTCCTGAGGGACGCGAGAGCGACGAGCAGGAGGCTTTAGAGGCTACTCGGCAACCAAGGGCATGACGGACGTAGACGAGTCTGTGGGCTGCCAGACCTCGGGCTCTAGCCCTCTGGACTATGGCACCAGCACACCCTCAAGAACAGTAGCTACCACACCAGTAGGCATCTCAGGTTCTGGGGAATTCACGACAGTGGCCACGAGGGTCGCCTTGCGAGCCTTGGCCCCCTCTCCTGAAGGAACCTCGTTAGGTGATGACAACATGACGTTTGCAAGCGGGGCATTGGAGGATGCTGTCAGCTTGACGCCCACATTCTTCTTCCTCATCTTGAGTGCGGGGATGACCCTAGTTGACAGGCAAGGTAAGAACCATTAGCATCCAAGTTACTGAAGGGCAGGCAAGGTCAGACCAAGTCCTTACTCCTGAATGTCGACCCACTTCCTCTTCCCCTCTTCTCTGATGACGACGGTGCACTCACCAAAGGGGGAGACAGGGGCACCAAGCAGTACCACTGCCAGTAGAGGGATCGCTGCGGCCGCGGCCTCGCCCACCTGGCCCGTAGGCTGCAACATGGACGGGGGCGAGGCTGGCACTTCGGCCACAATGCCTACTGTGGTAGGGTGCATTGAAGGAGACTCGCCCCCTCGCTTCTTGGGGGTCGTCAGGCAGGCGGACCGCGTGGCCTGGGGGGCGACACGAGCCCCATGGAGACAATGGCAGGACGCGGAGAACCCTAGGTAGAACCTTCACCAGCATCATTGTCATCCTCAAGGTCACGTACGAGCACACTCTGCGACGGGGGGACGCTCCTTCCGGGTCTCCATGCGACGTCTTCTCCGAATCTTGCCCGCCTGAGGTGTCACCGGAGGACACCGTCACTGGGTAGCCAAGGCCCTTGACTGGGGAGAACCCCGCTCATCGAAGGCGGGCATCCTGGCAACCAAAGCAGCCATGTAGCCATGACGGTACATTAGGGTGCAACCCTCAAGGAGATCACCAAGGTCACCGTTGAGCTAGGTCGCCACAGTCCTGTTCAAATCCTCGGGGGTTATGCACGATGACCGAAGCCTGAGGTTGTCGCCATCGCCCTGACAGTTCCACAGGGGCCTAGAGTGAGACTAGAGGGGCGCAAGGCACCACGTCAAGAACTCCTTCACTATCATACCCCCAGTCATCTTATGGGCGTTAATGTATCGGGAGATCCGCTCCAGGACGGGCTTAGCCCGAGGGTCAGAAAGGTTCACGGATCCCTAAACAAGGGTCTTCTCCGGCAGCCCCTTCAGTAGCTCCAAGCAGGAGTTAGGGCTCAGAGGGATCCATGAAGACCCAACGGTGCCGTAAGCTCTCCACCTTCTTCCCGGCCTTTAAGAGCATGTTGCCGCTCTGGACCGTGATGAAGGAGACGAATGCCGACCGTTGAGCACCGTTGTGCATGCACAAGCTGAAGAAATGGTGGCAGAGGGCCAACAAAGGCTTCATGCCCACAAAGGCCTCGCAGTAAAAGGAAAAGACGGACAAGAACAAGATAGAATTGGGCTGGAGGTGAAGCGTCTGGATCCTGTAGTGGTCGAGGATGGTGATGCAGAATGTGGAGAAAGGCAGGATGAGGCCGGCAAAGACACTATGAAGGAAGAAGGGGTAGGCTGGCCTAGACGAGGGTTGCCTCTCTAAGGAGCCGTCCCATATCAAGGTCCACCCATGCTCGTTGGTCCCGTCCTCCGTAGACGGGAGCATCGAGACTAGGTCACTGTCCTTGGCAATGGTGGACACGGAGAGCACCGGCGAGATGGGAGGGGGGCCCGATCCCTGTGCCTCTAGCTTTGACTTACCAGCGAGGGGCATTCGGAGGGAGAGCGGAGCAACGCCGGATCTGGAGGGGTCTAGGATAAGGTCGGGATCTATGAGCAATGGCCAATCCCTCCATTGTGATAACATTGGATCGGGCCTCCCCTCTATGGACCCGGGCCACCACTATATATAGAAGCTAGGCCGCACCATAGAGGGGAGGCCCGATCCGATCAAACACTTAGCCACTCAACACACCACCGCAAGGCAGGGAGCCAAGAACACACCTTGAGCCCCCCGGCGAGGCTCAAGCTCATTGTACTAGTTCATCCACGAAAACCCCCACGAGAGGCAATCCACCAAAGCAAGAGTAGGGTATTACACTTTGCAGCGACCCAAACCTAGGTAAACTGCCATGTTCATCATCTTCCTCGTCATCAAACGAGTTCGCCGTGGTGTCCATTGAGTAGCGAGCTAGGTTGGTTGAGGCTGTAGGGTAACCTTCGCACATGCCCCTGTGTTTGAACCTCGAGGATTTTGCGGACCCCAAAATCCGACAACGTAGTTTTCCCGATCATAGGATCGTCCGAACACCATGAATAGCTCAACGCCGAAGGCCAAGCGTCAAGGAAGAAACGGTGTTCCCTGACAACCTTTCTGACGAAAGGTCACGGTCCACCATGACCACGGAACCAGTTGCAAAGACTCGATTCACGGTTCGAGGACGTTTTCTCATTAGCATGATCCATCAATGCATAGATCATGCTCCATTTCACATGGGATATGATTAATCATGCACGTATAATGGTACGCACGTCTTGGGAGGCGGAAGGATTCATGGCGCAGCAAAAGGGAGGCTAACTAGAGACAAGCCCCATAAAAGGGAAAGAAAAACCCAAGGCTTAGCCATACTTCCCGTTCGCATCCTCTGCTTCCCCAATCTCCTAAACCTCCAAAGCTCGGCCATGTATGGTTCTGGTTCCAACAGAAAGTGTGAGGCCTCCACGTTCACCGACCAGGATATCCGGAACGTAAAGGACGCTGGCTACTTCCCCACCAACATCTACTACCGTGCTCCTGAGAAGAACTAGGTGGTTCCCACCCCCAAGCCAGGAAAGAGGGTGGTATTCGTCCCTCACTATATCCGTGGACTGAGATTCCCGCTCCACCCCTTTGTTAGGGGCCTCATGTTCTTCTATGGACTCAACTTCCATGACATCCCACAGAACTCCTTCATGCACATATTGGCCTTCATCATTGTCTGCGAGGCCTTCCTGTGGGTCAAACCGCACTTCGGACTATGGCTCAAGGTATTCAATATCAAGCCGAATTGTGTTGCTGGCAAACACGCAGATTGTTGCGGGGTGGTCATCAGCAAGCTCCCCTACGTCGGATGGCCATCTAGCACCTTCATCAACACCATCAAGATTTGGCAAAAAGAGTTGTTTTATATCACCGAGCCAAGGGAAGAAGGTCGGGCTGCTCCGACCGAGTTTAGATCCGGTCCCCCCACAAGATTGACCTCCTAGCTCCAAAAGGGCCTCGGCTGGGGGTCAGATACAAAGGTGGACAACCTGCAGAACCGCAACGCCTCAATGATCAAAGGCAAGATCGAGCTGGCCAATGTGTTCCAGATCATGCTTCGGTGGCGCATCCTCCCGTGTTAGCATTGCGACTCTCCCATGTGGGCTTATCGGCTTGACGATGAGCCTACTGTTCGTCGGCTCTTTCGCACCACTCCGGAGAAACTGTGGAAGGCGATGTCCAAGGCTTAGGAGAGCTGGCTAGCCAAGGAGGAGGATCGGGGCCTACATGTCGATAACCCTCCTTCCCAGGTATAACATAGTTTTAATTGATTGGATCCGTTTTCCGAAAGAAAGTCTAAGCACCTTTCTGATCACCTCTGTAGAAATGGTTGAGCAAAGCCACCGACATCAACTTCCTGACACCATAGCCCAAAGACCCCAAGTCCAAGCTCTTGTCGGAGATGCTCGTCGTGGCGCCTTCCAAGGCGCCAGAAAAGAAGGTGAAGGAGAAGAAGAAAAGCCGAGGAGGTCTCCGTATCAAGAACCAACCAGATGCTGCGTTCGAGGAAACCCGTCCCTCATCTAATCAAGAGGAGGAGCATGAGGACGAGGGGCAAGGCAATTCCCCCCTCGCAACAAAGAGGGCGGCGTCACTAGACGCCGCAGATGATATCCCTCCTCCCGCCCCGAAGAAGGCACGTCGACCGTAGTTGATTCTTTCCGATGACACTTCGGACTCGGATACCGAGTCCCAAGACTTCAAGAAGGTTCACAATAAGAACCTAACGGTCAAGCCCCCAACTTGAAGGTAAGAATCCGAAGACTCCTTGATCTATTAATGCCATGTTTTAAATGTTATTAACATGTGAGCGCCTATTGATCTGCAGCCCACCACGTGTTCTTCCCATCGACCAAGTTTTGGACGGGGAGACCCCACCTGTCGAGCTAGTGGAGAGTGGGACTGCATCGCATCCCACACCTCCAGTTGCCGCGAAGGAAGCCGCGGAGGTGTCATCTGACCAGGCTCATTTGGAGCCGAACACCAGTGCTAGGGGTGACGATGTCATGGTCGAGGTTCACACATTAGCTGCCGAAGACCGGTGTGAGGAGCCCCTCCCAGATAATGAGGAGACCGGACAAAGGGATGTCCAGTCCCCTCCAAGGTCATCTCCGGAGCACACTATGCCTTTGGTGCCACTAGTTCAATCCCCAGTTGGAGATCGAGCTAACCGATCACTACCGGCGCTACCGACCAATGGGTGGCCGGTTATGGGGGAGGCTCTATCAAGCGCATCCATCTCCAAGGATCACCGCACCCTTATGGGTGCGGTTTTGCAAAGCATTTAGTCCATTGATAGCAGACTAAAGGAGGCCTTCAACGGTTTCCTGACGGGCTTCCAGGCGAGCCATGTAATGTTCTATTTTTGGAATATTAATTTATTACATTTGTGCTATCTCTATATATATAGCAACCCCCGAGCCCTAGGTGAGTTTAGAAAAAACTCACCTAGGGGTCAATAATAAATTTAGTGTCCAGACAATGTACGAGATGATATTTGTTCTAACAGCCCTGAAGAGGACCGAACATATGGTCATCTTTATGACAGTTCGGAGGTTTGAACCCATGTAATCTGATAGGGGTCTGTTATTTGTAGGCTTCATCGGTGGAAGCTGCTACTAATGCCGCCGAGCTAGACTAGCTAAATCGGAAGCTCATGAGCTCCAAGGATGAGCTTGACGCTTTGAACAAGAGATTCAACAAGGCGCAAGGTAAGGCGGATTGTAATATCCGAATTTTTCATCACTAGTGAGTTAGACTGTCGATGCAGTATGGTTATCTGTTTGATGCTTATGCAGCCTCGGCGAAGGAAATTGAGAAGCTCAAGGCCGAGATGGAGAATGCGAAGCAAGAGGCCACAGACGAGAAGGCGGCGGCCGAACAAGCGGTTGTTGCGCTTTCCGCTACAAAAGCCACCAGTGCCAAGCATGAGGCTCAGGTGGAGGAAATCTAGCAGGAGATCAAGGATGCTGGCCAAAATTGCAAGGACCTTGAGTAGAAAGGCAAGGAGTAGGCCACCGAACTATCCACTCTGAAATCCGATCTCCAAAAGGAGCGGTTATTTGAAGATCAAGTCTGCCAAGTTAAGGCTATCACAGATGGTAAGCCGTATTTACTGTAGTGTGTCTTCGTTGATAACATGTTCGCATTGCTCACCCAAGTGTGGCATTCCTCGGGCGCCTGCTTAGACCTCTAGAAGAGCATAGCTGACACGAACCACTTCTATACTTCGCATGGAGAAGGAGATGAAGCTCGGCTGTTTTGGGCGCAATTTGAAGCCTCCGAGCGCTCTCCTCTCCTCGTCGAGCATCTGAAGCGGCTGATGAAGCTACACCGGATGGCGAAGCCAACCATGAAGGATCTCTGTATGCGGCTATGGCCCGATGAGCCATTTCCGAGTAGCTACTTTCGCTTGGTGCAGAAGCTAAGTGACGCCTCTCCTCGGATCGACGCACTAAGGCATTCCTCCTGTATAGAGTGAGATCGGATGGCCTTTGCAAGGACCAAGGTGCACTGGCCAAGGCTTGATCCGATGAAGATAGCCATCATCCCTCCGCCCCCTAGAAAGGAGCATAGGTTCCCTGAGCGATACTTCTCCATAGTGATGGAGGGTGCTCGGGTAATAGAGGCTCAGTGTTCAAAAGAAAGTATTTATGATTAAATGTGTTGTAATATGTCCGAAGACCTTTTAACACTTTTATGTTTATGATGCATGGTTTATCATGTCTTTCATATTTTGCATTCATTATAACTCTTGTGCGGCCAATGAAACTGAAAGTTGCGAGTCGTCGGCTTCAGACCCCATATAGATACTACGTGAGGTGTATCTACCTACACACTGTGACCCTTAGCCGAGGTATTGGTACCGTAAGGCGATAGTGTGAGGCGGAGAAGGCAATCAGACCATAATGACTTATTGCTTTCACTTAGCCCTAGGAGCGTAAAAAAGGAATGCAAGGGGCCGATGACTAGCCCCTAGTGGTTTGTGATGTTCAGATGAACCGTGGCTAAAGCCGACATCACATGGTTTGTACGAATACCAAACACATATAACACGGAATAACCTCTAACGAGGTTTTTAGTATAACACTTAAGCTCGGATTCGCAGACCGGTTCTCACATACTTTGACTGTCAGTTTTCGGCTTTCTCCTCTGAGGTGCTTGACCAGGCTAGCTGGAAACACAATCGTAGTAGTTCTCCCTTTGCCCTTTTAGCCGAACGAGCGGAACATAAAGCGGCAAGCACAGGAGCCGGGCAACCCAATTATTGACCCAAGACATAGTTTGGAACCAATGCATATAAAGCGAATTACAAGACGCCGAACGTATAATCGATTGTGCTTAGGGCGATTTTTTAAATTAGAGCCCTCGGTCTATTGGCCGGTTGCATCATAATGTGTAGCAAACCATTTCACAAGAAGAGGGATAAAATAGAGCATGTGCCAAAGAAGACATCGAAGCTACCATGTATAATGGTTTTATATTTTGCTCTATACCTCTTATTATTAAAATTGACAAAGCAACTCTTTACAGGTATTTGAAACTGAAATATAAATTTTACAGGAGGGTTTGTACTGGGGGTCTTCGATGGGTGACCTAACGTCCACGATGTGCCATGTCGCTTGTCCGCTCATGTGCCTCCTAGGGAGTTGTATACCTCTATGGGTGGTGATGTTCGGCTAGTTTGGGCTGAAATCGAGCTCGCTTCGCAACCTTACGTGCCTTTACGGCAGATGTCGGCGTTTGCCGATCGTCATTGTAATGGAATTCGGCCACTAGGGCGAACACATGCTCCTCAATTCGGAGGGAGCGCTCTGTGTTGCCTTTGACAGTAATAACCTCCTTGGGGCCGAGCATCTTGAGCTTGAGGTATGCGTAGTGTGGAGCGGTGTTAAAGAGAGCGAACGTTGTATGGCCTAGCAGTGCATGATAGCCGCTGTGAAAAGGTACAATGACGAAGATCAAGTCTTGGCTTCGAAAGTTATCGGGCGAACCGAACACTACTTCCAGGCTTACACAACACGTGCATCGGGCTTTGATGCCTGGAATCACTCCATTAATGGTAGTGTCACTAGGTTTTATCCTTGACGGATCTATACCCATCTTCTTCACCGTGTCTGAGTAATTAGATTAAGGCTACTTCCTCCGTTCATTAGGAATTTAGTGAGGTGATACAAATCTATGATGGGGTGTAGGACGAGGGCCGCCGAACCCCCATGACGGATATGGGTCGGGTGGTCGCATCGATTGAAGGTGATCGGGTACGCCGACCCTAGGTTATACTATGGGGCTATAGGTTCTATGGCGTAGACCTCTCGAAGGGCACACTTCCTCTCCTTTTTGGGTATATGAGTGGCGTATATCATATTTACAATTTTTACCTTTGGAGGAAACTTCTTTTGTATGCCATCGATCGAACCGCGGAGCTCATCCTCGTCCTTGCTGCGTGGGCCCTTGCCTTGATCCTCGACTGTGAGTTTGCTGGGCTGTTTGAATACCCAACATTTATAGTTGGTGTGTTTGTCGGCCTTCTCTTGAGTGCCATGGATCTGGCAAGTCCTCTCGATGATCTTGTCCAGCGGGTTTGGTCCGTCGTGATTGCCTTTAGGAGGCTTCTTCCGCTGCCCAGGTCAGGAATTGCAGAAGCGGGCGTTAACGGCTGTCATTGGCATCACTATTGCTGTGTCTTCGGGGTTTCCTGTTTCCTTCCCGAACTTCGGAGGTTCCGGGGTCTTCGGGGTTGTGGCTCCGTCTTGCTGGCCAGTTATCCTCACCTATGCAAAAGCAAGTCATGAGTCATGTAAGGGCTAACATTGTCCTAGGTATATCATGGCCGAGCTGGCGAGCCAGCCATTCATCCCGAATATTGTGCCTAAAGGAGGCTATTTCCTCGGCATCCGGGCAGTCAACAATCTGGTTTTTCTTGGTGAGGAACCAATTCCAGAATTGTCGCGCAGACTCTCCTAGCTTCTGGACGATGTTGCTCAGGTCGGAGGAGTCCGATGTCCGAACATAGGTGCCCTGGAAGTTAGATCGGAATGCATCCTCTAGATCCTCCTAGCACCCAATGGAATTTTCGGGGAGGCTGTTTAACCAGTGCCGAGCTAGCCCCTTAAGCTTTAGGGGTAGATACTTGATGGTGTGGAGATCATCTCCTTGTGCCATGTGGATGTGGAGGAGGAAATCCTCAATCCATACGGTTGGGTCAATTGTCCCATCGTATTGCTCTATGTTCACGGGTTTAAACCCCCTCGGGAATTGATGTTGCATCACCTCGTCCGTGAAGCACAGTGGGTGGGCTGCACCTCTGGCCCGAGTTATGGCGCGCCGGTAATCAGCGTCTGTTCTAGCCCGGTTTAGTTCCTGACTTGTATTGTTGCGGTTGAGCCAAGGTCGCTACCCTTCCCGTCTATCGGGTGAGTACCCTCTGGATCCGTAGATGGATCTCATACGACCTGCTCTGTAGTCCAGGTCATGTCACAGGTTGAACCTGTCATCGGGCTCTATTGGCTTTTTTCCCCGTCTTCGGGGTATCGTCGGCCTATAACCGGTGTCGTCAAACATCCTATCTCTTCCTTGAGGAGGGCGGTCTAGCTTGTCGTACGGGGTATGTTTGGGAGACGGCGTATTAGTAAGCTCGTCATCGAATTGTGGTAGCAGCCTTCTGCGTGGATACCTTTTAGGTTGGTCCAATATACATGTACAGTATTCTTCCTCACTTGAGGACTATCGTCCATCGATCGTTGAGGTAGTCCTGTTCGGCTTTAAGCTACCATTCTTTTGCCTTCGAGCTGTGGGTCGTGGTTATAAGTTGTTGCTTGAACAGTTCCTGATCTTCAAGGTTATCAGGGATGGCAAAGTCATCGCCTTCCGGAATGTCCTCCTCCTCGACAGGGGGAGGTAATTGTCGTCCTCGGAATAGTTTAGATCATCGGGGTTGGGCTGATCTTCCGGCCTCTCCTGGCCCTCTAGCAGGTGTTTGGGGATATCGGGATCGCCGAGGTCTTCTAGGATATCTCCGTCCCCGGTGCCGATGATAGCTTTTCTTCCCTTTTTTCCTTCTGATCGTCTATGTGGCTTCCAGCGTCTTGATGGTGCTTCACCCGATTTCTTGCCATCATTTTTAGGTGTGTGCTCGCCATAGCGGCTGGAGTGTCCACCATGTAGACGTTGTACATGGAGGTGGCAGCCCATCGCCCGGTGTTAATGGGGGTAGGAGCGCAATCTTCCTCATCCATGTAGTCTGCCTCCTCGAAGGCATAGTCCAACATGTCAGTTAAATCCTCGTCAGTGCCTATCAAATGGGTGGCGGGTGAGATGAAAATTTCGTCCTGACCCTCCTTGAGACCGATCTGAGCATGGATCGGGGTTGGGTCATTGGTAATTTTCATCGACGAGATCCGATCTAGGGCCTCGTTGAGTGTTGAGAGCTCGATCGGGTCAACCTGCTCAGAGCTTTCGGAGTAAACCTCTGATGCATCCACGCGAGGGGAGTGTTTGGCAAAAACAGGTATCCGATCATGTGGCACTATGGCCGGATCCGGACTAAGACTCAGTTCATCGTCGGGGTAAATCCTGTGGGCGGGATCGAAAGAGGAATCCGAGGTTAAAGCCTCGGAGTCTTCGGGCATGGCAAGCGAGACTACGAGCCCGGTTAGCAAAACATCGCCTCGAGAGTCTACGGAGAACTCTAGGTTCCCGAATTTTACCTCTTGATCAGGGGCGAAGCTTCCGACCCAGCCTAGATGGTCGGTCGGGTCAGAGTGCAGCACAGTGCTACCGAAAGCGAAGATCTGTTCGGGGACAAAAGTGTCCATGTTGCGGACTTCTTCGTTGATGACAACATGAGCCATCGATTCCTTTGGCAATCACAATGGGACTCTCAACGAAAGCGCCAATGTCGGTGTCAAAACCAGCAGATCTCAGGTAGGGGGTCCCGAGCTGTGAGACTAGGATCGATGGTAATAGGGGACAAAGATGACGATGTTTACCCAAGTTCGGGCCCTCCTATGGAGGTAAAACCCTATGTCCTTCTTGATTATATTGATGATATGAAGGCTACAAAGTTTATCTACCTCAAGACCTAATAGCTAAACCCTAGATGAGTTGTTATCTCTTTTACAACCTAAAACCCTCTGGCTTACATAGACACTGAGGGTACCTAGGGTTTACACATGGTCGGTCATACATCAAAGGAAAAAAACATGCCTATTCACTATTCCAAACGTGGAGGACACGCTATGACTCTTGAACCTTCAGTCTTGGAGACAGGGCCTTCGATCAATCCAATTCTCGGTAAGCGGCCCATATAGTCCGACCCATAAGAAAACAGGTCGGCCACCTAAGGAACCCTTAAACCAGGACTCCCTCACCAGGTAGGGGTGCGTCATTTGTGTGAACCCAAGTTCGTGAGCAGCGAATCAATCTTCACCATCATCTTCTTCATCCATGGATCCCAAGAAGAAGTTCGGCACGACCACGTGTCCCTCCACTTAGACGGTTCCCTCAGATGCAGTTGCAGACTCCGTTAGCACAGCAACGACTGCGAGTAAGGAAAGCTTCATGGGCCACGTGGCTGGCGCAGGTGGCATCACCGTCATGTCCCCCATGGCCGAAGTTGGGGTGGGGAACGACGGAGAGGAGCAACAGAAGCAACAACCTAGTGAGCACAGTGCCCGCGCCACAGGCGGAGAAAACAACCCGTCTCCACCTCCCCGCCACGCAATCTAGAGCGAGCCATGATCCCTTGGTTGCGTCCGTCGCCGGCATGACCACTGAGTGCACGCCACGTGTAGCACAAGACGGAACGCCGAGCGGGGCCACTAACCGACAGGCTTAGCCTCCTCCATGTCAAACCACCCTAGCAAGTGACAGACGATGGCAAGAATGCGGCAACGGCCATCCTGGTTCCATCGGCAGACGGGTGATGTCGTGGTCCGCCTCTTTCGACATGCTGGACACTGTGGGGACCCTGACCCATAAGTCGTGATCACCGTATGTACGTGCACAGTGATCTCAGGGATCAATGCTCACTGGACACACATAAACTGATTAGCAAGAGTCTTACATCCATTACGTATCCTTTTACTCAAAGATGGCCTATATGGCCAAGTCTTCATATGATTGCAATGGGAATCTTCAACAATAGCGTGAATCCATGCCATCTGCCTTAATCCCTCCAGGCTTTCTGACTGGGAAGCGTCCTAGATCACATGTTCATCACCAAGGTAATCTTCATCATAACCTGACCTTTCATGCCTGACAAATAAAATAACGAGTGGCAAGCCAATGAGTACTTTGAATGTACTCGCAAGCAACCCATGTTTGGAACAAGGTTCAACAGAGCATGATATAGCATTTAGTAGGTAATTTGAAGAAAGCTAATTTTGAGTGCAATGACATGATCAAATAACTTATGAAAGCATGCATGAATAGTTGGCAGATATCCATATGAACAAGTTACAGATGTCATTATAAGCAGGGTTTAAACATCTCATGTTCAGACATCATGTCAAATCATCAGACTTATCTCAAGGACCATCTTCGTCACACACACACACCAAGTTTTGGGGAAACATCTGGATGTAGTTTAAGAAGGACCTCCAACTATCCATGACCGTGGACACGGCTATTCGAATAGTTTTGCACTCTCTAGAGGTTGCACGCTTTACCCACAAGACTCAGGGAACTTCCGTGTCATCTACGACTCACGGTATATTAAATACCCGAGGTAAGGACCTGAACAATGCCTTTCCCCTGGCGACACTAAACAAAGAGTCCACTCGATTGGTTCCCATCCCTCATGATGTACGTTCAACGAGCATCGCTCTAGATTGTACCATCCATGAAGGGACCAACGGTGTGCCCGGTGCCTGTCAAGACAGCGCATGGTGGCCCTACCAGGCACAACCCCGTATCAAGAGTGACCAAGTCACTCCCGCCACTAGTAATGCGGGCTCCGTGCTAGCACCGACGAGAGTAATCAACAAAGACCCTTCCCATATAGGGGTGGAGTGGTCACACATGTAAGGTTAGGATGCTCACCAGACCTTAAATCTAATCCGTTTTCGAAAACACACACACTCACACAACTTGCTCCGGTACATCACTTTTTTCTCAAGTGGTTACCCAACTCAACATCATCTCCTGAGGGCATTAGTGGCACCCGACGGGGTTTTCAAGAAGTCTTTGAAATCACTTTCATTTCCATCACCATGCATATTCCCATCCCACTTGCGTAGCACTACTAGCAACCTAACTACTCCCACCTACACAACCCTCATAAGAATGGTAGGGTCATGCACGATGCAAGTATCAGTGGTAAAGTATCGGAGGTATCCCACCGAAGTGGTCACAATATCAACATGATCAACATCACGGAAATAAGTGCTATATGCCATGCAAATAAAAAGGGTTCTTGGTCATGGTGAAAGGGCTGCTTGCCTGGCTCAACAAAGTCTTCGAGGTCTTCTAACGCTCCTGATCCAACTCCAAGCACTCCGTCTACTTCATCAACTATCATCGAAAACAACCGCAATAAGCAACACAACAAGCAGAATGTAAAAGTGCTCTATAAATAGGATTTTTATTTTTCTAGGACATCTCTGATCATAATAGAAATAACAAAGGAGGTTTTTAGTGGATGTGGGTCAAGGGGGAGTCTTGAATGGTGGAAATGAAGGAAACGATGATCTTATAGGACGTCCACAGAAAATATTTTTGTAAAAAAGAATGGATGCACCCAACAAATAGGGCACAAATTTATAAACATTTGGGAAGTGGGTTCACTGGATTTGTATTTGATATGAATTTCCCATGAATTTCCTAAGATGGCAATAACGAAAAATGGGGCTATTTATTTGATCCAGGAGAATCAATGCATGGTAAAAATGTTAACCATGGCCTGATAAATAAGGCATGATATTGAGAGCACCTAGAAATTGGAATCACTCCATTTGGAGTTGATTTGGATTCTCTAGGAATTTTGCAATGGGGGTTTCTCATAGTTCAAATGCAAGTTTAAATTTGAACTATATAGAAAATTTAGTATGGAAAATGTTCAATGCACATATTTGGTTAGGCCAAGATTTTAGAAGCATGTAGGAATATAATCACCAAATTTGGAGTCCGGATGAATATACTATGAATTATTTATTTCTATGCAAAAAGGAAAAGGTAAAAAATGAATTACCCAATGAGCCTGAGCTACGCTCTGAGCGCAGCTTAGCACCACAGCGCACTCGGTCGGCCCAACTGCTAGGGCCACGGGCGCTAATTGCCACGTCGAAGGCGCATTCCTCAAAATATGCCGTCATCAGTCAAAGGCGATTCTAGTGGATGACGTCTCCACTTACACAGACGGCGGGGCCACCTAGTTCCTGCACCGGCGGACGGGGGGGTCCAGGGAAAGATGGGCCCGCTAGCAGGTTCGTCATCCTCCTTCCGCATCAGTTGATCGGGAGCGGAAAGGGGGGCGCCGACATCGCCCGTGCCGGCGGCCCAGGCTACCTTCGGCGAGGCTCGGACCACCGGGGAGCTCAGGGGAGGCAGGCGATCAGGAGGAGCCATGTTGTTCTCGCCAGGGAGGACTAGGTCAAGAAGGACAGCGGTCGGGGTGGACGTACTCGACGGTGATGATGGGCAGGGCGTAGCATCCATCCGTTGGAAGAAGGGGCTATGGGAAGGCTTCCGGTGGCTAAGGCAGTCCAATGGGAGAGCACGGTGGAGGACAAGGGCCTCAGGTGGCTCGAATTAAGAAAAAACCGACGGAGGGGCTGGGACCATAGGAGGTGGTTGGAGGACACGGGGCAAGAATGGCTAGGTTCCACGGGTTGCTGAGAGAGAGAGAGAGAGCTATGGGCGACAGTAGGGGCTCGGGGGGTGGCTTCTTAGAGGGAGAGCAAAGATGCATCATGCGCTCGTGCGCCGGCTCGGTCGCTGCCACTGCTGGAGGGCACGGGGGGGCGTGGGAGCATGTCTGGGGCGTTGCTGGAGCTCGTCTACGACGCAGGGGAGTGAGAGAGAGGGTAGGGCAAGCTCGAGGCAGGTCCCACATGTGGACAGGGAGTGGATGGGCTCGGTGGTGCTCGGACACGCGTGAGCAGGGCATGGGAAGGGCGAGGAACAAGGGGGCAGACAACCCGGCATGTCCCGGACGTCGAGGCCAACCAGTAGGCGAGAAGGGCGGAGCCCGAGGCTGTCGGGGGTTGCAATTGGGCGGTGGCTACAGTGCGGTCGGGCACTATAGCGTAATCTAGAGCACCCGTTTTGCATGTCATGGCATGCCAACGGCATCCTAAACGCGGCTAGACATGTCTAGTGGGTCCACGGGGTATTAGACAAAGGGAAAATGGCATAGGATGCTCTGGGAGGTTGATAGAATAAGAGGGGAGGGGGAGAGAGGGAGATTCTTGCTGTCCAGGGGTAAAAATGGAGTTTTACCCCACTAACCATGGAGCTGAGGGTTGAAATTTTTACTGGGGGTGAGGTGCATGCGGGCAAGTTGTGGAAAAATTTGAAGTGAAGGAGAATAGCAAAAGGGGGTCAAACAAGGCTCTTTACAAAATATGCAAAAGTGTTTGATGATGGTTAGGGTAAGAAAAAGGATTTTTTTTGCCAACAAAATTAATAGGGGCAAATGGTTATTAGAAATAGGGTTGCTCACCAAGTTTGAGATTGATTGAAGAAAGTTCACAATGTAACTTTGTGAAACCCTAAAAATCAACAGAATCAGATTTCTATAGATCTAGGCATGCATCTCACTTCCCAAAAATCCACTACTTTGTGTGGTATCATTATTTGGGGTTTAGCACATGACCACAAAGTTTGGGGTCAAGGGAATAAACATCACAATGTAAAGTTGTTCAACTTTGGCTGTGTACATGAATGGTTTTGAAACATTTTGATGGAGCAAAACAACTGGGATTGAGATGAAACTTTTCCAAATCATCACTTATAGCATGAGTGACTTGCTGGAATTTTCCTATAATTTATTGAGAATATTTCTTATAGAAATATTTGAAAATCTTGATTTAATCACAAAGGGTTTTGAGGGGTTTTGCCCATGATTTGGAACATGAACATGTGTTGAAACTCATATATATGGAAAATATATGTCCACTAAGTTTCCCTAAATTTTCTAAAATATTTTTAAAGCATTTAAATAATTTTTCCTATAGAAGACCATTTTGGCGTTAAGAAAAAGCCTTTAAATAAAATATTAAAATACTATTTACAATTAATATTGGGTGGTTTTGGGAAGTCATATATATAGTAGGTTATAAATAAAGCCTTTGGGTAAAAAGGATCCACCCAATTTGAGGAGTTGCAGTGCAAACCTGAACTCAGGGGTTTTTGAAAACCTAATTTGAATAAATTCTTTTTCGTCAAAATAAATTTTGATAAAAATATTTTTGGGTACTATTCACATGGCATGATCATTGGGCAAGAAGTTTGGATCAAGGAAGATGAATATGGAGAGGAGTAGAACGTAAGAGTGCCAAACATAATCAACCAAATTAACAATCAAACAAGCAACAATTCAAACAAGCATGCACTCAAAAAAATAATTGGTTCCAAATTTTGTAAATCCAAGCATAGCAAACTGATACAAACACAAGGTGTGACAGACCTACCCCCTTACAAGAATCTTGTCCCCGAGATTCCTAGTCTAAGCGCTAAAGAGATAAGGGAACTCAGATCTAAGATAGTCTTCACGTTCCCAGGTTGCTTCTACTTCAGTGTGGTTGCTCCATCGGACCTTGAAGTGCCTGATGATATGTCTTCGAGTGCATTGTTGACTTCGTCTAAGGGTGAACGGGGTCCTTGCAATATGCTAGGCTTGCCTAAAGGTCAAGGGTTTGGTGAAACACGCATCCCAAAGATGGAATACGTGGCAAAGTAGTGTGCCTGCGAGCTGATCCTAGGACTTCTCACGTTGGTTAGTGACATCTAGATGTCTCGCGTTAGGACAGAAAGCTTGAGTCCTAGTGTAGCTTCTCGTTGACGGGGAAGTCCTTATATTTCTTAAAGCAGAGATCCTTAGTCGAAGGGGGTCATCATCCTTGAGAGTGTTGAAGCGCGTCATTATAGGCTTCTTGTCGAGACCTTCTTCTTGAGTAAGTTGCCCATGTGCGTCCTTCATCGTATGTTCCTTGCGGGTCCTCGAGTGTTTTGTCTACTTGTCTCCCTATAGCCATGCAAGGCAAGGTATGTGCTGAGTCTCGTCCCTAAGAATAAGCTTACAAATTTAGTGGCAAAATGGTTCTACCATCTGGAAGGTTTCTGAGGGGTTCTAAATAAGCTGACTATCTAGAGTATAGAACAACCATCTAATTCCCCAAGGTATGAGGCTTAGCAGGTGGGATGAACTACCCTTCACAGGTGGTTTACCATGATCGATTGAGGATTTACGCCCTAGATTGGACCAAAAAGTGGCTGGTAACAAAGTCAGGAAAGTCGTCCACTCCATTCCAAGGATCTGAAGGTAGTAGGGACGTCATGCTCATCGTACACCATCAAAGAAGTGAGGGGTGATATCAACTTATCAGTTACTTCCTAGTCAGGAACTGATGGATGACTAGTTAAATCAAGGGGCTCTATAATCCTCTTGATGTGCAAGGGCTTCATCGCGCTTGGATGTTGGTGCTTCTTGGTATAGTCTAGTTGATGTAGTCGGTCGATGAGCGGTGGTTGACTTCACCTGCTTCTTCTTCTTTGTTGTGGCTTCTCAGTCGTATTGGCTATTCATCTTGCTTGGGTAGGAATGTCTTCTGCTGTAGGGTGGGTACTTCAAGTAGTCCAACCCTTTTCAAGGTGGAGCCTTATACTTGAGAGGCATGGTAGTTGGTGTTCCTGGGGCTGGTCCAAACTAGACTAAGGTGTTCCTTCTCTTATTGGGTAAATAAGTATATCATCCCGAAGGGTAACTACCTAAGTATCACATAAACACATTGCTCGTGGAATATGTGAGGGGAGCGGGCATTTCCTCCGGATGGTCAGAAGTATCAAGGGTTTGTGGTCCAACCTAATACAGGTCTTCGTGGCCACCTTCCTTTTGAACAGGATTGGTGGTGGTTGAGGCCGAGTATCGACCATGGTCTAAGGACTTATAGTCCAAGGGCAATGGCCATAATCCGACTGTGTTATGGCCCTATGAAGCTTAGGGTTTTTTTCAAGGAACTTAGGATGTGAGTGAACGGCTATCATATTATCCTTGAGCACAGTTCTTAGATACCAATAGTACTACCTACTACTCCAAACAAAATCACCCTGTCTCATTGAAGGTATCATCTCATATAAGTCAACTCCAACATCACTCTTGTTATTCAACTCCAAAGCTTGAGAGAAGGACTAAACCAAAATCTCATATGTTATTCTATAGCTAACACAAATATATCCCCATGTAAAAATCCTCAGGAAGCATACAAGCTGCTAAGCTTGATTGTGATACTACAAATCCAAGTATTCAGCTAATATATCTGTGACAGCCCAAGTGTTGTCCCTACCTTTTATGGCATGTAATGTTATGTGAACCTTGTTGTCATGAGATTAATGATATGAGTTGAACCTTGTTATGCCATGTCTTGTTCATGCATTCATGCATCATGCATCATATCATCCATCATGCAATGCCTTTGTTTGTGGTGTGACCTTGTTGTGGTTTAGTGTGTTCTTGTGTTGTGTGATGTGGTTAGAGTGTGGGTGGTGCAACACTCCTTCTCCTTCCCCTCTCTTTTTATTTTCAACAAAACCCAACCAAATACCCCTTTATTCCCTTGTCATTTTATCAACTGAAATAACTTGCTAATATAATTGTTTAAAATGTTCAGGAGGTAGCCTATAATGTTTTAAAATTATGTGTGTGGTTCTTTTGGTGTTTGAGCTTAATATCTATTTGAGGTTTAAATAACAAGGGGGCTGTTGATTTTAAAATTATTTAATTTACTTGCTTCAAAAATCCCCTTGTCAATTTCATTAACTACTTATCATTTTCTTGTAGTCAAATGTATTTTTTCTTTATTCCAAATCCTTTTTATTTTCGTCCATGGGTTTTTCTTAGCTTGCTGGTTTATTAAAAAGGAAAACCCCCTGTTTTTATTTGTCTAAGAAAGAACTAGGCTGGATCCTCCCTGCGCGGCCCAGCCTAGGTGACCAGGTGGCCACTTGCTCTGTTTTTGTTCTCCATCAGAGTTTCAGAGAGGGAGAGCACTCCGCCGTGAGCTTTTGTCATTGCCTCGCAGTCAGCCGGGCCATATTTAGCCTCCCCTCGGCATGCGTGCCCTCCTCTAGGTTTCCCTCTTCTCCTTGCACCGCCGCCATCTCCGCGTCCCCTCCTTCCCCTTCCTTTCATGGTACCATTCAAAGAGAGAGGAGAGTTCAGAGAAGGTAAGGCAGAGCCAGCTGCAGTCGCTGTCGACATCGTCGTCTCCGGTGGCTTCTTCGCCCTCCGCCAACATGGTGAGGTGGTTCCTGGTACCGCCGGTGCTCCGTTCCCAGTGCTAGGGAGGTCCTAGCTCCTCCGTGGCATCGCCTCGTCGTCGCCTCCCGTCGGCAAGCGTGCGAGGCGCTGCGCTTCTTCAGGCTGCGTCGAGCAGCCATCGTGCATCCCTGCGTTTCCGACCATCCCCTCGGTGAGCAGGCCGACGCCACAGCCCCTTCTTCCCCACGTAGTCGTGCTAGTCGCCGTAGAGCTTGTCGCCGTAGTGTTCGCCGCCGCCAACAACAAGGTGCAGCCTTGGGGGCATCACATCCGTCCTCCTCGTCGCGAGACGAGCAGGGGATTTGAAGCCCTGTGGGTTCCGCGCTCCCCGCCGGTAGTTCGTGTCACCGGAAACCCCCGCGGTCGCCAGAATTTTGTCATTGGCGTGTTCTCTGTCGCAGTTGTCGGCTGTGTTTAGTCTCATCAGGTTTGCCGCAGCATAGCGCAGTGGTGTGCGCTCGGGGAAGTGACCGAGAGGTCGTGGGTTCGAGCCCGACCCCCCCCCCCCCCGTTTTTTTGTGTTTTGTTTCCTGCTTTGCTTTATTTTTTCTCTCTTTAGTGTGTGTATGTGTAAACATACATGTATACATGATTGTGTTTTTATTTTCCTTTTCTGCTTCAGACATGTGTGTGTAGTGTGTGTATGTGGTGCTACATACATGTGCTTGTGTGTGTGTAGTGTGTGTATGTGGTGCTACATACACGTGCTTGTGTGTGTGTGTAGTGTGTGTGGTGCTTGCAAGCATGTGTAGGTCCATATATGCACTTGTGCATATATGTGAGCATATGTGTGTGAGTGATGGGCACCCACACACACATAGGTGAGTGTGTGCTCATGAGTGTATGTGCCATATGCACATGTGTGTGTGCATGCCATCTGTGTAGTGTGAATGTACGTTTGGGTGTGTGTGTGTGTGTGGCAAATGGGCCATGCCCCACTTGTCATATCCTATAAATATGTGTTGGTTATTTTGTTGCTTGATGGGTTATGCTAGCTCTTTTCCAATTATAGCTATGTTGCCAAATCTGGATAGGTCCATTTGTGACCATGTTCTTTTAGGGTAAGTTTTCACTTATAAGAGAGGTTGTTGATTTTGCTATGTAGTTCTTCTCATGTTGCTTCACAGGAATATATGAGTATGATACATGATTTTGGGGTAGAAAGATCCAAGGAATCCATTGGTGCTACTAGATTTCACTTTTAAGCAAGTTTATAAAACTGTCATTTTCTGCTGTGATGCAACTTTGTCATTTTTGCATGATTTAATCCATGCTTGCTTTGGGACATGTGCCAACATGAAGGTGTTAGTGTTTTATGCCTATTATGCCATGGTATTTTTTTGGCATTATAATCACCCATATAAGTGGGAAACTTGCTGCAAAGTAGCTAACTTGATGTTGCTGTTTTCACCATGCTAAATAATTCTGTCTGAGAATCTGCTGTTATTTTTATGCCATGAAGAGTGGTTGCCATCTTGTGATATGTTGAGAATTAGCTCAAGCTTTGTATTTTTGTTTGGCATGATAATCACCCATATAAGTGGGGAACTTTCTGCAAAGTAGCTAACTTGATGTTGCTGTTTTTACCATGTTAAATAATTCTAAGCCTCTGAATCTGCTGTTATTTTTATGGCATGAAGAGTGGTTGCCATCTTGTGATATGTTGAGAATTAGCTCAAGCTCAGTGCTAGTGTTTTGGAGTATATGTTGTCTTCTAGCATGCTGTTAATTTTCATGCCAAGAGGTGGTCTCTAACACCATTAGTTTCTGCTATTAACTTGCTATCAGAATAACTCATATTCCAGAAAATTGTTATTTTCACTAAGTCTCAGATTTCTATTTCATCATGCCAACTTGTGAGCTTCACGCTTATTGATGTGTTCCTCCTTTCTAGATTATGTAGTTGGATAAGTTGATAAGCATGTTATGTAGTTTCTGTCAATGCCTTGTTTGTGGTTGTAGGGTTCTTGTAGCTCAAGTTGTTGGCTGTGAAAGTTGCTATGTTGCTGTTTTGTGCCAGATTGTTTGTTTTAGTGTTTTGTCGCTTGTGGGAGCTATACTCCATGGAATTTCTTGAACTTTGGCTCTATTGTGGTTGGTTTTTCATTGCCTAACCAGTGGCTACCTTGGAATGCCAAGCAATAGCCAAGGTCCTTCGTGTCTTGTGTTTTGCCTTCGTATCTTGTCGTGAGCGTATCGTGAGACCGTAGCTCCGTTTCTTACGTTCTTCGTATGCATTTTTATCGTTTTTCCATGATGCATCCATATTTTCCATATTCATGCATGTCTAAATAACTTAACTTAAGGTTCTGTCCAGATTCATTAATAACCAATCATTTGCATGTGATACATGACTAGTTAGGATTGCCATGCTAAAACTCTTCAACTAAACATGCATCATTCTTGCTTGTGCATTGCACCATGGTTGTTTGTTTATTATTTCTGTTTCTTTTGGGTAGACGCAAACGTTGAACCTGAGTATGAAGAGCCAGGCGAGTACAATTACGAGGATCCCGCTACTTGTTCCGCTGAAGAACCAACAAGCAAGATGATCATACCCGGATCCCGATATAATTTTCGCTTGCTAGTTGTCTCGCTCTTATCGATACAATTGCATTACCTACCACTTGAATGTCATCCTCCTAAATTTCCATGATAGCCTCTAACCTTCCACACCCTAGCAAACCTTTGATTGGCTAAGTTACCGCTGCTCAGCCCCTCTTATAGCGTTCTTAGTTGCAGGTACAGGTTGTTCCATATGATAACATGGATTTGGCATATCACAATATTATTTGTTATATAATTTAATGCACATATATATCTTGGTATTGGTGGAAGGCTTGGCCTTTTGCTAGGTGTTTTGTTCTGCTGTCACCGCCATAGTTTCTTGTTACCGGTGTTATGTTTCCATACTTTGCGCTCCTAACATGCTCGGGGTTATTATGGGGACCCCCTTGTTTATTCGGTTAAGATTAAAACTTGTCTGGCAAGACCCAACTTTGGTACTACATTTGCTAAACAACTCAATAAAATTTTGCATAGGGATTTGCAACCCCATGGATAATTAATCAACCTCCGGGCCAGTGATCCTCATGAGTGTTGGTCCAAAATGTCAACCGTCGGTGGCCACCAAGGGCAACTCTGTGTTTGTCCTACCGGAAGTTTAGACAATCCGTCGTGTCCTGAGAACAAGATACGCGGCTCTTATCGGGTACGTCGACACATGAGGAGGTCTAGCTAGACTTGTTTTACCTTTATCGAGTGTCTTGCATGACGGCTCTGACTTTCTTCGGGTTATCTCGAGGTGTTGGAATTCCTTTGGAGTTACCTATGATGATCATGAGAGCTGGGGTCGAGGCTATTCCCGTGGAGTGTGGCTAATTTGTGATGGACTAGTTGGAGCACCCATGCAGGGTCAAATCTTTCGGAAAGCCGTGCCCACGGTTATGTGGCAACTTGGATTTTTGTTTAACACCCGGTTATAGTTAACTTGAAGTAAACTCTAAATAAACTGCACCAACTGTGTGAGTAACCATGATCGTCTCTGCTCGTGAACATGATCCAAGAGAGAACACGATGGGGCTATGATTGACGTAAGTAAGTGTTCAGGATCTCTTAGAGGTCACTCTAGATTCAATCGTTCATCGTAGGCCACATATTTATCTTCATGATACGTAAGTTTAGCCACCATACATGCTTAGTGCTGCTGCAAACTAAACACATACCCCATCCCAACCTTTAAGCTTGAATAGTCTCGGTACTCGGGCGCATGATTGTTGAGTCCTTGTGGCTCACAGATTACTACAACAATCTAGGTACAGGTATAGATGAGTTCGTGGAGGATGATTTGACGCAGCTCTAGTGGAAGTATGACGAGGAAAGGGGCAGGATGTATGTGACTTATCCGGATGAGTAGAGGACCATGGTCATGATCTTTGGCATAGCGAGATAGTACCATTTGCATCTGCTTTTACCATTTGATTTCGTCCGTAGGCAGACCCTGTCTTCAAATTGATGTTTGAACTCTGTGTGGAATTGTAATTTAGTATGTGGCGAGTGTAAGCCAACTCATATACTCGTCTCTTCTGTAATGTATGATGTAATGATGCTATACTTGCGAACGGCAAGATGCGCCTCTATCCCTTGCGAGGCCCCCGTGCCTTAATATGCATAGGCGCGCATCTCGGGTGTGACAATATCCAAGGTCCAAGGCGTTGCATCTCTATGTTGAGGAAACACATAATATACAAATCCAAGATCTTGTTTCCTTCCTAGTGAATCCATTTTAATCGTTCCACGAATACCATCCACTATTACATGACCTATTACTCCTATAAATCCAATACTGGTGATGTTCCTAAAATCTCCAAATTCCAGAAAGAACTATCTCGTCACAGTATAACCAGCAATTCCCATCATGATGATCTAGCAATATCCGATGTTAGGTGCATATGGATCCTTGAATCAATTCTGACAACCATCCAATATTCCTGGTTTGTCTTCCATCGGGGAAAATGGTATCAAGATCAAGATCATCATACCAAATCAATTTACTCCAACCAGATAGTTTGATTAATCTTGAGCACCTATTAGAATCACCTATTTAAATCCAAGGTTTACATCTAGTAAGAATTCCCTACTAGTTACTCCAGTCAATATCATACCGCCATAAATCCACTATCAACATTGGTAGCCAAAGTTAAGTCATTATTCCCCCAATAATTGCAAGTTGTGACCACAGTCGTCCTAATAAATCCAATTGACTCAAGGGAGAAGTAAGTTATGCTACTCTATCAACGTGGTCCATCAATCTCCCGATCATCCTGAATATCTTGCAATCCACCAAAGGTTCTCAACCGCTTCCTCAAGATATCTACTCTAGCCTCATCAAACGATTAGGCTACTAATCATTTATTCTAAAGATGATCTATCCCATGGCATCATTAGATCAAGTGCTAGCTTAAGGATGAAAGGTGTTTGTTCACTATGATCACTAGTCCCATAATGAACCTAGTGCTAAGCAGGGGCTATTGAAGCTCAACAGGTGTCCTGGCAAATCTGTGTGCGAAATATGTTGTTAGGGGTTTGAGATTTGGGAGCTTGTGGGTTCTAGGCTGGTCCGGGGAGGGGTTTCCAGTTTTGAGGGAAGAGCCCAACCCTACGGTGTTGCATCTGGTTGAGTACGTTGTAGTCATAGTCTTAAACGCTAGTTGTCTGTCGAGGTGGATCCTTGGTGCATCTTGTCTTGCCGGTCTTTAGTTGACGAGAGGGGGAAGATGGAAAGCAGCATAGAGGACATGGGCTAAGGGGGTGGTATAGTGCAAGTGCCATCAAACACGTGCCGAAAAGGCAAAACACAGTATTTAAGATAAGGTGGGTGCTTAGTCGCGTACTTGTTGCCTGGGGCAAAAGTGCGACTTACACCAAAGCACAAACAAGCAAAAATAAGCAACATACAATCGTGGTTCTATCAGAACCATCACGGGGACTCAACTTCGCATGGGGGATACACGACTCATCCTTCCCTAGGAGGTCTTGGACTCAGTAGTCATGCTTGCTCTGTGTCTTGGAGAGGAGTCCGCTTAGTCTTTTGGGTCTTCTTTAGGTGTCGCTATGTCTCTGGGTGTTGATCATCAAAACGATCTGGTTGTGCCTAAAGAGTCCTTGACGACTTCGGGTCTGTTGAGTTGACAACTTCTTCATGACTGTTGTTGACAGGGTCTTATGGTGTCTTCGTAATCATGACAATGCCTCCTTGTCTTCTGATAAGTCGAGGGTTCCAGGGAGGCAATCCTTTATGCAACGACATTAACAAGGCATGGTATAGCTGTATCCTGCCGGTCGTGTTGACGATATCATCGGCACCAAGAGCGGAGGATGATGAGAACCATCTTCCTGCTCACTATAGTGAGGCAGACCAAATGACGAGGTTCTAATCCATCGGTGGTTACCGAGACAACAACAGTAATGACAGGATTGCTCTATTAGCGATGTAGATAATGATCTTGCATATCTTATGCCTTGGTCACCATAGGCCGAGGTGGCATCATCTTGGTGTAGAGTGGAGGGTGTTGATACAGGCGAAGTTGTCCCTGTCTTTCAATGAGATTGTGCCTATCGTTTTTGGTGGAGTAGACTTTGACGATCCGACTACGAACATGTGATGATGTCGCGCCTTAGCAATAGCTAAACCAACTCCGAGAGGATATTGACCATGCCGGAGCACGATCAACCTGACCACGAGGGTCTGTTTCCTGCACGCAAACAAAGAACAAGCAAGAAACTAAGATTGTAATCTGGATATTGAGAATATAAGAGGAAAGCTTTATTGATGGAAGTGGAGTTCTGTGACGCCTTTGTCTGGTCGTGGAACACAAACGAAGAATGCGAAGTTGTAGCTACGGCGAACTTGTAATCTAAACCAAACCCAACCGTAAAACGACGCCCTAAGGGCTGTATATATGGGGGAATAGAGGGGAATTTCGTGTCCCCTTGGAGGAGGGGTCCGAAACCAACCCTAACTCAGTTTCCCCATACATACGGACTCTGAAATCAGCCTATAATATGGTATTACAAAATTACATGGGCCTGGCCCAAAAATAAGGTGGCGCAACACCTATATTAGCCTAGGGAAGAATTTTATAAAGTGGCATCATGCATATTTCGTCCAAGGCTTCTCGCTCCCATTATGGTGGCTTCAAAGTGCGAAAATCATCACTGGAAACTCCATCGTTCTTTCCTGCGTGTGCACCTTCTTCTTCATGCTTGATCCCGCTCCAGTGGACATCCTTCTTGTCCATGCTAGGTCCTGGTAATTCAATTGACGTGCGCAAGCTCTAGTAATTGGTCCTGCATGTATAGCAGTCGGGGTTGTGGGTGTAACATTAGTAGGGATGTCCTCATCATCCTCCCCTACTTGAACTGAAGTCGTCCTCGACGAAAGCTCATCTTCCTCACCCAAATAAGGCTCCAAATCTGCAATGTTAAAAGTGGGGCTAACCCCAAACTCTGCAGGCAACGAAAGTTTATATGCATTATCATTTGTTTTCTCTAACACCTTAAAAGGACCATCAGCACGTGGCATTAACTTTAACTTGCGCAAATCAGGAAATCTATCCTTACGCAAATGTAACCAAACAATATCTCCAGTTACAAAAACAACATGTTTTCTATCCTTATCTCCAACAATTTTGTATTTATAATTCATACACTTAATGTTTTCCTTCGTTAACTCATGCATCTTTAATATCAATTCAGCATGTTCTTTAGCATCAAAATTAACCGTCTCCGAAGATGGAAGAGGCTACAAATCAATAGGTGCACGAGGTAAGAAACCATACACAAATTCAAAAGGGCACATCTTAGTGGTAGAATGTAGTGAACGATTATAAGAAAATTCAATATGAGGCAAGCATTCTTCCCATATTTTCAGATGGACTACTTCAGTTTGCCCATCAGTTTTGGGGATGACATGTAGTACTAAAAGGCAGTTTAGTCCCCAACTTAGCCCATAAACATCTCAAAAAGTGTCTAAGAAATTTAGCATCACGATCCGAAACAATTGTATTTGGCACACCGTGCAGCTGAATAATTTCACGAAAGAACAAATCAGCAACATGAGCAGCAACATCACTTTTATGACATGGTATAAAGTGTGCCATTTTGGAAAATCTATCCATGACAACAAATATGCTATCCCTCCCCTTCTTTGTTCGAGGTAAACCTAAAAAAAAGTCCATAGATATATCCTCCCAAGGAACACTAGGTACAGGCAAAGGCATATATAAACCACAAGGATTGAATCGTGACTTAGCTTTTTGACATGTAGTGTAGCGAGCAACAAAACGCTCAACATCCCGTCTCATCTTTGGCCAAAAGAAATGTGTACAAAGTATGTCCTCCATATTCTTCACGCCAAAGTTTCCCATTACACTATAGGAAACAGATACTTTGCCATCCGCCATCCCGGACGGCAAAGCCATGAATCCCGGACGGCAAAGGCTTTGCCGTCCGCCAGCGGACGGCAAACCGTCTGGCTGAATGAGCCACGGTAAAGGCCTCTTTGCCATCCGCTAGCGGACGGCAAAGACCTTTGAATCTTTGTCGTCCGCCAGTAGATGGCAAACTGCCTGGACGTCACACATGGCCACTTAGCTCCGTTAGGGGCTTAACGGCGTGCTTTGCCCTCCGCTAGCAGACGGCAAAGACCTGCCGTCTGCCAGTGGACAACAAAGAACCCACCTTGGCCAGCCCCAGTTTGCACAGGTAGTTGCCATGTGGCCACTTTGCCGTTTGCTGGCAGCCCTTTGTCGTTTACCAGCACACGGCAGAGTGGCCATATAGCCCCTATTTTTTTTGTTTTTCTTAAAATCGTTCAATTTGACAGAATATTCATATATAGCCAACATATACATATCCAACATACATATCCAAAACATACATATCATTCAACAAGTTCCAACAAGCATACCAAATAAGTTCCAACAACTTATACAAGTTTCGAACAACATATCCAACATACATATCGAAAATAAGTGTCCAACATACATATACAAAACAAGTTTCCAACATATCCAATAAACACAAAGGAAGCAAAAGTAGAAGAGTACACTCCATCAATGCAAGCTTCCTCATCTATAGCAAATCTGTAAAGTAGGAAAGATGAGAGTTAGAAGAAGAAGAAGACTAGGTAGAAGAAAAAGAAGAAAAAGAAGAAGAATTTATGTTCTCTTTCTTTTTCTCCTCTCCTCTAAGTATAGCTATCCTAGGTAGAATATATCATTTTGGAGCTAAGTAAGGTTATTATGTATTTTTGAGGAAAATAAGCTAAGTATAGGTCGTTTTGGACCTAAACCAAGGTTATTTTGTCATTTTTACCTAAGTGAGCATATTATGTCATAAATGAATTAGCTAATCTAATTATAGATCATTATTGAGCTATCCTAGGTAGTTATGACATTTTGTACCTAAGTGAGCTAATTATGTCATAAATGAACTAGCTAAGCTAGCTATAGATCATTATTGAGCTATACTAGGTACTAATGCCATTTTCAAGCTAACTAAGCATATCAAGTCATTTTGGAGGAAAAAATGCTAAGTATAGGTCATTTTATGGCTATCTTAGGTAGAATATAGCATTTTCTAGCTAACTAAGCATATCATGTCATTTTTGAGGAAAATAAGCTAAGTATAGGTCATTTTGGAGCTAAGTAGGTCATTTCTTAAGCTAAGTATGCATTTGTTAATGAAAACACTTGGGAAAACTTACCATCAACTTAAGCTAAGCACGCCACGAGGAAGGAGGCTGAGAGCGCTCTGGACCCCCACCCACCATCTGTCAACACCTGCAATGACAAAGAGTGAACGAAATTAGTTCAACATAAAAAAATTGAATACGTAATAACATATATATGTACATAATAATAATTGAATACCTCACATTACTGATATTAATCTTCATCGTCTACATATGCTCCGGGATCAATAAATGCATAATCATCATCACTATCAGTAATGACGTGTCGGGGTCGGGGTCGAAGCGTCGGGGTCGGGGTCGGGGTGTCGGGGTTGGAGTGTCGGGTCAAGGTCGGGGTCGGGGTGTCGGGTCGGGGACGGGGTCAGGGTTTTTCCTCTTTTTTCTTTTTTTCTTCTTCCTCTTCTTCCTTTTCTTCCTTTTTTCCTTCTTCTTCTTCTTCTTCTTCCTCCTTTCCTTTTTCCTCTTCTTCTTCTCCTCCTCTCCTCTTTTTTCTTCTGCTTCTTCTTCCTCTTCTTCTTTTTTTCTTCTCCTCCTCCTCCTCTTCTTCTTCTTCATTTCCTTTTTCCTCCTCTTCTTCTCCTCCTCTCCTCTTTTTTCTTCTTCTTATTCTTCTTCTTTGTTCTTCTCCTCCTCCTCTTCTTCTGTTTGTTCTTCTTCTTATTATTTTTTGTTATTTTACTATTTCCTTTTTCCTTTTTTTTCTTCTTATTTTGTTTTTTTTTCTTCTAGGTTTTTTCTTTTCTTCTTTTCTATCTATGTTTTTTCTACTTAATATATACTAACTAATATGAACTAATAACTAACTAATGTAAACTAACTAATATGAACTAATAAAAACAGAAAAAAAACATAAAAGGGGGGAGAGGGTGGAGCTCACCGGAGGGGGGTCGAGGCGGCGATGCGGGGCGGCGAAGGGGGAGGGGTGGAGCTGGGTCGTCGGGGGTGCTTGCTCGTCGGCGACTCGACACGACGGAGCGGCGGGGCAGGGGCGGCGGGGGCGACGGGGCCAAGGTGGTGGAGGCGGGCCGCGGGGAGGGGGCGGGCGGCGCCGCGGCCTCGCTCCAGCGATGGTGGAGAAGGGCCGCGGGGAGGGGGCGGTGGTGGAGGAGGGCTGCGGGGAGGGGAGGCGGCGGGAGGGCGGGGCGGCTGCGCTGAGAGAGAGAGGGAGAGAGAGATGTGTGAGAGAGAGGCGCGGGGGGTGGGGTAACCGTTAGTCCGCCGTGACATTGTGGGCCCCCCTTACTTCTTTGCCATCTGCTGGCAGATGGCAAAGAGTTCTTTGCCGTCTGCCAGCAGACGACAAAGAAGTGGCACATGGCAAAGAGCTTGGCCTAGCTAGTGTCGTGCCCCGTGGGACCCACTCTAGTCTTTGTCGTCTGCTGGCAGACTGCACAGAGTTCTTTGTCGTCTGCCAGCAGACGGCAAAGAAGTGCAAATGGCAAAGACCCTCTTTGCCATTAGCTGGTTCTTTGCCATCTGCTTTGGAAAGATGGACGGCAAACGGACTCTTTGCCGTCCGCTAGCGGATGGCAAAGAGCTGGCAGATGGCAAATTGTCTGATTCCAGTAGTGTTAATCCTCCTCCGTGTGCCTCCTGTAACAACAAAAGACGAACGGAGCTAGCTGGAATGCATAGCTTGTTAGCACGGAACACAAATCCATCATTAATAATGAACTTGTTCCATGTTCTCCCTTCTTTACAATTCTGCAACACATCTGTAAATTCAGCATCATGCACATATTGATCTTTGATGGTCTCCAAACCAAATATTTTAAAGTCAAGTTGTGAAAGCATAGTATAACGATGAGAAAATGCATCAACAATAAAATTTTCTTTACCCTTCTTGTGTTTAATGACATAAGGGAAAGTCTCAATGAATTTAACCCATTTAGCATGTCTACGGTTCAGTTTTGCTTGACTTTTAATATGTTTCAAAGATTCATGATCAGAATGTATAACAAATTCTTTGGGCCATAAATAATGTTACCATGTTTCCAAAGTCCAAACAAGAGCATATAATTCCTTATCATAAGTAGAATAATTCAGACTAGGCCCACTCAATTTTTTTAGAAAAGTACGCAACAGGTTTACCATCTTGTAATAACACACCTCCTAACCCAATTCCACTAGCATCAAATTCATGCTCAAAAGTCTTATTAAAATCAGGAAGTTGGAGTAAAGGAGCTTGTGTTAACTATTCTTTCAAGACCGTGTAGGCTTCTTCATCTATAGTATCCCAAGCAAAAGGCACGTCCTTCTTTGTAAGCTCATTGAGAGGCGCAGCAATGGTGCTAAAATCTCTCACAAAACGCCTATAGAAACCAGCGAGGCCAAGAAAACTTCTCACTTGTGTGACCGTTTTGGGCTGCGGCCAACTCTCAATAGCTTCAATCTTGGCTTTATCAACTTCAATTCCCTGTGGAGTAACAACATAGCCAAGAAAAGATACTCGGTCAGTGCAAAAGGTGCACTTCCCAAGGTTACCAAACAAACGTGCATCACGTAGAGCAATAAAAACAACACGTAAATGTTCCAAATGTTCCTACAAAGATCTACTATAAATCAATATATCATCAAAATAGACTACCACAAATCATCCAATGAAAGTAAGTAAAACCTCATTCATTAATCTCATTAAAGTGCTAAGTGCATTAGTTAAACCAAAAGGCATGAGTAACCACTCATATGATCCAAACTTAGTTTTAACTGTAGTTTTCCATTCATCTCCAAATTTCATATGAATTTGATGGTATCCACTACGCAAATCAACTTTGGAGAAAATAGTAGAGCCACTTAATTCAGCAAGCATATCATCTAGCCTAGGAATAGGATGATGATAACGAATAGTAATATTATTAATGCCTCTACAATCCACACACTTGCGCGATGTACCATCCTTTTTAGGCACTAGAATAATAGGAACAGCACAAGGACTAAGTGATTCGCGTATATAACCTTTGTCAATCAGCTCATGTAATTGACGCATAATCTCCTTCATCTCCTCTGGATTGGTACGGTATGGCGCACGGTTGGGTAGCGGTGCACCTGGAATTAAGTCAATCTGATGCTCAATCCCACGAATAGGTGGTAATCCCGATGGCATGTCTTGTGGAAAGACGTCAGTGAACTCCTGCAAAAATTTAATGACAGCAGGAGGCAAAGAGGGAGGCATGTCCTTGAATAAAAATAATACCTCTTTGCATACAAAAGCATAGCAAACAAATGTGGCAACATCCAAATCATTGATATCAGATTTAGTAGCAAGTAAACATCCACTCTTCAATTTTATTTCGGATGCAACACTAGATGATGGTTTATTAGGCTTGTGGTGTTGTTCAAATTCCTGTGCTACAATCTGATTTTCACTCTTATTTTTCTCCTGTTTTGCTTTACTAGCTCTAGCAATGTCATCTTTCATAATATGCTCGGGAGACATAGGAAGCAAAGTGATATTTTGATCCTTATGAACAAGAGTATACTGATTTGTCCTGCCATGGTGTGCATAATTTTTATCAAACTGCCATGGCCTACCAAGTAAAAGAGAACATGCTTGCATGGGTACCACATCACAATCCACATAATCAGAATATGTAGCAATGCTAAAATGCACACGAACATTACGTGTTACCTTAACCTTGCCACTATTGTTGAACCATTGGATGTAATAAGGATGAGGATTTGGTCTGGTGGTTAGAGACAGCTTCTCCACTATCTTCATGCTAGCCAAGTTAATGCAACTCCCTCCACCGATGATGACACGAACATAATGCTCCTTCACAACTCCCTTTGTGTGGAACAAGTTGTGCCTCTGATTTTGCTCAGCCTGTCTAACCTGCACACTAAGAACATGTTGAGAAACTAAACATTCATACCTGTCAGCATAATCAACAGCCATGTAGTGTGTCTCTTGTTCTGTATCCTCACCACCCTGTTCTTCACTCGCAATGAGAGACAAAGTCTCCTCGTCATAATCACTGGCGGACGCATATCCACCATCCTCAGTAACAATCATTACATGTTTGGAAGGGCATTCTCTCACAAAGTGACCTCCACCCTTGCAACGACGGCACATAAGTTCATATGTTTGCCCTGTGGATGCAATAGATGAAGAGGAGCTTTGTGCAGGCCCAGAAGGTGTGCTCTTCGTAGAGGGTGGAGTAGGAGCCTATTCCCTGGTATCTCGGTTGGAGTTGGAGGTTGAAGTAGGTGGTGCTGCGACAGGACGTGCAGAAGTATAGGAGGTACATAGTGTCCATGGTGATGTGGGACCTGCAGAAAAATTAGTTCTTGCCATTGCTTGTCGATCCTGCACTTCACGTTCAGCTTTGCAAGCAAGATGGAATAAACGAGTGATAGTGTTATACTCCTTATACTCTAGAATAGTCTGAATCTCTCTATTTAATCCACCCATAAAACGTGCAAGCATAGCTTTATTCTCCTCAACAATACCACATCTAATCATGCCAGTTTGTAATTCTTGATAATATTCCTCTACATAAATTTTTCCTTGTCTTAAACGCTGCAAATTTTGAAGCAATTCACGTTGATAATATGGTGGAACTCAACGAATATGCATAGCAGCTTTCAAAGCAGCCCAAGTAGTTGGAATATTAGCATGATGTATTCTACAATGTTCCGGCAACCAAACACAAGTAAAACTAGTGAATGAACAAACAGTAGCAGCAACAAGTCTATCCTCAGGAAATTGTAAGCATGTAAAACATTGTTCTGTTTCTAACTCCCATGTAAGATATATATCAGGAACATATCTACACTAAAATGTCAGAATATTCAATTTAAGTTTAGGGAGATGGTCATGATCCTGTACCAGAGGGGTTGGTGCTGCCCTACCATTACGGTTGTAGCCATGTGGATGACCTGGTGCTTGTGGTGGTGGTTGCCCCTAAGACTGATCTGGAGCAACCTCTCCCTCATCATCGTAATCATCATCATAATCCTCAACCTGCTCAACAGGAGTAGCAGCAGCAGCCACAGAAGTAGCAGCAGTATCAACAATACCAGTATGTTGGACTACGCCAAGAGGCACACGTCACGCTCGTCATTCGAGAGGGATAGGAGCTGCAGCTGGTGGTGGTAGACGGGCAAGCACATCATTAAACTTGGCGTCCATCTTGGTGTCGAATGTCTTCTCCAAACCATCTAGCTTCTCCATGGCCTCTCCAAAGTTGGTCACGAAGTCTTGTACCTGGTCAGCCGTCATTTGCTGAAATTTATCATAGAGCGCTTTGTTGGTCATACTCTCCCAATCGATCCCGTCGTCTTGTGATCCTGGCATGGTTAGCAGAAATAGGAAACACACAAGAATATGAAATCGACAGACTACATGGATGTGGTGGTGGTGGTGGTGGTGGTAGTGTGTCACAAATCCTTCAAGCGAATCTCAAATTCCTACATGTTCTTACCTAGCAGCAGGCGGTGATCGACAACCGTTGTAGTCAAAACTCTCAAAGCTCGGATAGAGCGATTGCCAGGTGGTGTCAAACACACGACGTAGATGTATGTGGAGTTGGGATGGCTTATAATATGGTAGCAGAAAAGGTCAGCAATAATCAATTTAGAGATGCAAGGTTGAATAAACGCTCAACGACGGTGTTGTGCTGGTCCTAGGCTAGACAGTTTTAAAGACGTGATCCTAAAACACCAACAAAATCATGACGCTACACGTAATCAAGGGAAGAGCACACTCCGAAATTATTATTTTCGTTTTTTTGCGCCTCTTTTTTTTGCGCTTTTTTTTCTCAGAAAATTACTACAATGGTGAGTGTCGCAAAACTCTTCCCACGTCGTATAAGTAAGATAGGCACAAGATTTTTTTGACTAGTTTTTTTTCTAGAGCAATTCGGGGCTGCGACGACCAAAAATTTTGACAAAAATCACTATGATGGCAACTGTCTCAAAATGCTCCGAAGAATATAAAATCAAGATAGGGAAAAAATATTTTCAACCGATTTTTTTGGGGCCAAATATGCTTTGCAAAGCGTGCCAGACTTAGGTAGGAAAACAATTTGACAATTTTTTTCTGAAACCTACTCAGGTACGAAAACGCGAATCCGAAATCAAAAGGATCTCGAAACTAAACCTAAACCGAGATGGACTCGGATTGGTGGCGGATTTGTGGTGGTATATATGGACACCAATGGATAGTAATGGTGGGTGGTGATATATGGTAGCAGTGATGATGGTGGTGGTATATGACAACTATGAAGACGAAGCGGTGGCGGTGTGACAACCTGTGAAGAGAACTCGAAACTCTAAAGGAGTATACACTAAGACCAACAACTCGACACGACTATGTAACCGCAAATTCAACAAAGCAAAAAACTGAAAAGACTATGCAAAGGCTCAGATTGATTCGGATATGATAATCTAACCCTAATTTTTTGTGGCTTTTTCTTGGACTATAGGTATGAAGTACATATGCGATCTAAACTACGAAAACTGGTAAAATCTCACCGAGCAACCTAGAAAACTAATACCACTTGATAAATGTGAAGTTGTCCCTGTCTTTCGATGACATGGTGGTTATCATTTTTGGCGGAGTAGACTCTGATGATCTAACTACGAACGTCTGATGACGTCGTGCCTTAGCAATCGCTAAACCAACTCCGAGAGGTCATTGACCACGTCGGAGCATGATCAACCTGACCACGAGGGTTTGTTTCATGCATGCAAACTAAGAACAAGCAAGAAACTAAGATTGCAATGTGGATATTGATAATATAAGAGGAAAGCTTTATTGATGGAAGTGGGGTTCTGTGACGCCTTTGTCTGGTCGAGGGACACAAATGAAGAACTCAAAGTTGCAGCTATGGTGAACTTGTAATCTAAACAAAACCCAACCCTAAAACGACGCCCTAAGGGTTGTATATATGGGGGAATAGAGGGGAATTTCGTGGCCCCTTGGAGGAGGGGCCCGAAACCGACCTTAACTCAGTTTCCCCATACATACGGACTCTAAAAACTGCCTATAATATGGTATTTCGAAATTACATGGGCCTAACCCAAAAATAAGGTGGTGCAGCACCTATATTAGCCAAGGGACGAATTTTATAAAGTGGCATCATGCATATTTCGTCCAAGGCTTCTCGCCCCCATTATGGTGGCTTCAACGTGCAAAAATCGTCACTAGAAACTCCATTGTTCTTTCCCGCGCATGCACCTTCTTCTCCATGCTTGATCCAGCTCCAGTGGTCATTCTTCTTGTCCATGCTAGGTCCTGGTAATTCAATTGACGTGCGCGAGGTCTAGTAATTGGTCTTTTATGTATAGCAATCGGGGTTGTGGGTGTAAAATTAGTAGGGATGTCCTCATCAGGTGTCACCATCTTCCTAGTATTGACGCCTTCATTCCTCGAGGCAGTAGCTTATGTTGGTATCATTTTGTGGTGGTGTCATCAAACTTATGTGATTGTTTGGCAAGGTGTCTTCCCTCCAGATTACCCATGGGGATTTCAAGGAATCCAGTGGTCAGGGGCATAAGGGTACTATCGACCATTTGCAAAGTTTTGAAAAAGAAGACGAGGGTAGTCGAGAGAATGAGGGTGGAAGTGTTGAGGCGAAAACCTTCGCTTCCTTTGAAAATTTAGGAGAGGTGAGAAATATAGAGGCTTTGCAAGTGATTTTGAAGGGTCTAGAGAAATAGTTTTGTCCTAACTAATGTCCATGCTAACTAAGGGCTTCCTACAGTCAGGATGGATCTGATACTAGCTCTGTGGGGACCCCGAATCATAAGTCGTGATCACCGAATGTACGTGCACAGTGATCCTTGAGATCAATGCTCACTGGACACACAGAAACTGAATAACAAGAGTCTTACATCGATTACGTACCATTTTACTCAAAGATTGCATATATGGCCAAGTCTTCATATGATTGCACCGGGAATCTTCAACAATAGCGTAAACCCATGCCATCTGCCATAATAGCTACACACATTCTAACTGGGAAGCGTCCTAGCTCGCATGTTCGTCACCAAGGTAATCTTCATCATAACCTGATCTTTCATGCCTGGCTAAGAAAATAACAAGTGACAAGCAATGAGTACTTTGAATGTAGCTGGCCAGCTAAGGAGGAGGACAAGGGCCTACACGCCGCCAAGCCAGACTCCGAGGTATGCCACATCCTAGCCTGGTTGGTTTTATTACATAGAAGGTCCATAACCCTGTATCCGATATGCTTGTGCAGAGGTGGGTGAAGAAAGCTAACAACATCGACAATTCGGCCCCTTAGCCTGAGGACAAAAGGACCAGGCAGTTAGCCAAGATGCTCGTGGAGAGGCCTTACAAGCCTCCCACGAAGAAGGAGTAGAAGAAGAAACCAGGTCAGGCTGGTATCCGCATCAGGGATTAGCCTGATGCTGCTTTCGAAGAAACACCTGCCTCCTCAAATCAGGAGGAGGCCTAAGAGGAAGAAGAAGAAGAGTAGGAGGAGGTCGAGAGAGAGGGGGAGGTGATCCCCTCATACCAAGAATAGAGTGGCATCTTCGGAAGCCCCGGGGCAGGCAGCCTCTCCTTCCCCAAAGAGGGTGTGACAGATGTGGATGGTCTTGTCCGACGAAAGTTCAGACTCGAGCTCCGTGTCCGAAGATGCCGAGGAGGTTCCCCGAATGAACCTCAGGGTCAAGCCCCCTCCATCCAGGTTAGGATCCGAAAACCCTACTTTGTGTCGCCAGTAGGCTCGGAGTTTGCTAATACCCAGGTTGTTGGTTCGACAGCCCTCCACGTGTCATCCCCATCGAGTTTATATCGGATGGGCAGACCCCACCTGCCAAACTGGTGGAGAGTGGGGACGCCTCGCACCCCCGACTCCTGGCACTATGAAGGACGCCATGGAGGTGTCGTCCCAACACACTCCAATGGAGGCAGACACAGGGGGCATGGAGGATACCATCATGGCCGAAGTTAACGCTTCGGCCACCGAAGAACAGGGGACGATCCCCTACTCGGACACCGAGGAGACTAGATGGGTGGGTAATCTGTCCCCTCCGAGAACGTCTCCGGAGCACATGGTGCTTTCGGAGGCATCGGTCCAAACCCCGGTGGGTGACGGGAAAACCGATCATCCCCAGCACCGCCGACCAACGAGTGGTCGACCATGGGGGAGGCTCTATCAAGCACCTCCATCCCTGAGGAGCACCCCACCCTTATGGGTGCGGAATTACAAAGCATCCAGTCCGTTGACAACAGACTGAAGGAGGCCTTCAAAGTTCTCCTTGCAGGATCTCAAGTAAGTTGCCCGTTGCTTTTGTTGAGATTTCATTTAATCATATTGTGTACATGGCAGCCCCCGATCCCAAGGTGAGTTTGAACAAACTCGCCTAGGGGTCATCTCTATAGTTTGGGAAGTAAGTGCCGATGTAATGTATGCATTATGTGTGGTATAGGCCTCGTCATCGGCGGCGAACAAAAACGGTGCCGAATTGGACGAGCTAAATTAGAAGCTCCAGCGCGCCGAGGATGAGGTGGAATCCCTCAACAAGAAGTTCGACAAGGCATCAGGTAAGTTCGATTTTAATTTTACTATTCCCCCAAATTCTGTCAATGCAGATTTCATTTATATAAGGTTTTAATCGTGTTGTAGCCTCGTCAAAAGAGATCAAAAATCTCAAGGCCGAGCTTCAACATGCCAAAGATGAAGCGGCCGTGGAGAAGGCGGTGCCAAAGAGGTGGAAACTGCTCTCTCTGCCCTACGAGCCACCAGTGATATCACCAGGCTCATGTGGCAGAGATACAAGACGAGCTCAAGGATGCTAGCGATAAGTGCAAGCCGTTGGAGAAAAAGAACAAGGGGTCATGGCCAAACTGTCCTCCCTGAGGTCCGATCTCTAGAAGGAGTGGATGGACAGACGGTTCTTCGAGGAACAAGTTCGACAGGCTAAAGAGATAGCTGATGGTTAGCCGTAGTCCCTAAAGTGCATATTTGGGAATAGCAAATTCGAATTGCTGACCCGGGTGTGGCAATCCTCAGGCATGGCCACCGATCTCCAAAAGAGTGTCGCAGACGCCAATCAATTGCTTGCCACGTGGGGAGAGGAAGATGAAGCTCGGATGTTCTGGGCGCAGTTTGGAGCCCTCGAGCGTCCTCCTCTTCTGGTAGAGCAGCTGAAGCAGTTGATGGAGATGCACCGGACGATGGAGCTGGTCATCAAGGACCTCTGCATCCTCTTATGGCCCGATAAGCAACTCCCAAGTAGCTACTTTGGCCTGGTGCAATGTCTGATTGATGCTGCGCCCCACCTCGACACCGTCAACTGCTCCTCCTATATCGAAGGAGTCTGGATGGCCCTTGCCAAGGCCAAATTGCATTGGCCGAAGCTCAATCCAATGAAGGTCGCCACCGACCCACCGCCGCCTGGAAAGTCGCACCGACGCCCCAAGCTGTACTTTGATGGGGTCATGGAGAGTGCGCGGGTGATCGCGTCATAGTGTCCGGGCGAAAGAATTTATGAATAAGATTGTAATGTGTCTGAAGACTTGCGATAACTTTTGATGATAATAGTATCCTCTCTTTTTGCCTTCCTTTATAACTCCTATGTGGTTGCGTAATACTGAAAGATGCGAGTCATCGGCTTCAGCCCCCATGTAGATACTACATGGGGTGTCTATGCCAAAGCACTATGTTCCTTAGATGTATTAACGGAACCCGAAGGCGGTTTGAGTGCAGTAAACTAGGCAATTAGACTATTATGCTTTATTTCTTTCACTTAAACGAAGGGGTGCGAAAAGCACTACAAGAGGCGCACAATGAGCCACCGAAGTAGTTGCGATGTTCGGATAAACCGGGGCCGAAGCTAACATCATATCATTTGCACAAAGGGCAAATTCCTCGCGTAATGCGGGATAACTGCTTTTGAGGGTTGAAGTGTAATACCTCTAACTTGGGGTTCACAGATCGGCTCATGCATACTATGATAGTCCGTTATCGGCTTTCTCCCCTGAGGCGCTTGACCGGGCCATCCGGAAGCACAATCGCAGGGGTGCTCCCTTGGCCCCTTTAGCCGAATGAGCAAAACGTAAAGGGGCAAGCACAGGAGCCGGGCAACCCAACTTAATGACCAAAGACACAGTTCGGAAGTGATGCACATAGAGCGAATGCCAAGACGCCAAGCACACAATGGATAAGGCGGTTTGAGTTTGAAGTCAAGCCCCCGGTCTAATAGCCGGTGACTTCAAGCCATACCGAACAGATTCACGAGAAGAGGCAGGGAATAAATTGGTATGTGCCAAAAACAAAACAATTGAGGCGTACTTGCGCCAGGCAATCTCATATTTCCTCAACCAACTCTTATAACTCGGATTGTCGAAGCAACTGTTTACAGGTATGTGAAAAAATAGAAAATAGAAAGGCCTATAGGAGCTATTATACCAAGGGTCATCAATTGTTGACTAAACGTCTTCGATATACCTTGTCGCTTGGTAACTCTTGCCTTTGGATATACCTTGATGGGTGATAGTGTTCGGCGAACGGACCTTGCGAACTAGGTCTTGAGAGGTCGTCGATAATGTAAATGGGCTTTTCGCCATGGGTTGGCTCTTTTAGGAGTGACTACGTCTGGTCCGAAGACATATTGATGGTTACAGTTCGAAGCAACCGAACACCCATCGGAAGTTCCCCACCGCCACCCATGGAATCTTAAGTGCGAAGCTGTGCCTCTTCGGCACGTGCTTTGCTGGTCTTGAGGTGGTGTCGTGGGGGGGAGAGTCCCTATTGAGGGGAGGAAGGAGGGGTGGAGTTTTCGGTCTAAATCTGAACTCGCTTCCCAGCCTTTCGTGCCTTTACAGGGAATGTCAAAGCTTGCCGATCGTCTTTATAGCTAAATTCGGCCACCAGCGCCAGTGCATGTTCCTCTGTTCTAAGGGACCACTCTGTATTGCCATTGATAGCAATGACCCCCTTGGGGCCCGGCATCTTGAGCTTGAGGTATGCGTAATGTGGGACTGCATTGAGTCGAGCAAATGCGGTCCAATCGAGCAGCGTGTGATAGCCGCTGCGGAAGGGCACAACGTCTAAGATCAAGTCTTCGCTGCGGAAGTTATTGGGCGAGCCGAACACGATTTCCAGGGTTACAGAGCCCATGCATTGGGCCTCAACCCCTCGGACCACTCCCTTGAAGGTAGTGCTACTGGGCTTGATGCTTGACGGATCTATACCCATCTTCTTCACCGTGTCTGAGTAAAACAGATTGAGGCTACTTCCTCCATCCATTAGGACTTTAGTGAGCTGATGCCCATCTATAATGGGATCTAGGACGAGGGCAGCCAAGCCCCCATGACGAATACTGGTCGGATGGTCACGCCGGCAAAACTGATCGGATATGCTGACCATGGGTTATACTTTGGAGCTACGGGGTCCACAACATAGACCTCCCGAAGGGCCAGCTTCCTCTCTTTCTTAGGTATGTGGGTGGCGTATATCATATTCACCGTTTTGACTTCAGGAGGGAATTTGTTCTGACCGCCACCTATTGAAACCTGAGGCTCTTCTTCGTCCTCACTTCACGAGCTCTTGCCTAGGTCTTTGGGTTGTATCTTGCCGGCCTATTTAAACACCCAACAATTGAGGTGTGTGTGTGTGATTGGCTAGCTTTTCTGGAGTTCCATGGATTTGGCAAGTCATGTTTATGATCTTCTTGAGCTGGGCGGGTCCGTCACGGTTACCTTTAGGGGGCTTCTTCCGTTGTCCGGGTTGGGAGTTGGGGAATCCGGCATTGACTGCCATGTTGTTGGCGTCGTTACCATGATGTCGGCGCTTGTTCTTAATACGTTTCGGCTTTGAGTTGTCGTCCTAGGGTTTAGGTTTCACTGAATCCTCAAAATTGTGGTTGCGTCTAGCCAGCTAATTATTTTTTCCTACACAAAATTGGGTCATGAGGGAGGTAAGGGCGGACATAGTCCAAGGTTCATCCTAGCCTAGCCGGTGAGCCAGCCATTCGTCACGAATATTGTGCAGGAAAGAGGCAATAGCCTCGGCATCCGGATAGTCGACAATTTGGTTCTTCTTAGTCAAGAACCGATTCTAGAATTGCTGGGTAGACTCGCCGGGCTTCTGGACGATGTTCCTGAGGTCGGATGAGTCCGGCGGGTGAACATAGGTCCCCTGCAAGCTAGAGCGAAATACATCCTCCCAGTCTTCCTAGCATCCTATGGAGTTTTTGGGGAGGCTGTTTAACCATTGCCGAGCTGGCCCCTTAAGCTTAAGAGGTAGGTATTTGATGCGTGGAGATCATCTTCGCATGCCATATGGATATGGAGGAGGAAGTCGTCGATCCAGACGGTTGGGTCAGTGGTCCCGTCATACTATTCTATATTGACGGATTTAAACCCTTTGGGGAACTGATGCCACATTACCTCACGCGTGAAGCACAGTGGGTGAGCGACGCCCCTGACCCCAGTGATGTCATGCCTGTAATTGGCTTCTGTATGGAGCCGGCTATGCTTCCGGGCTCTGTGGTTTTGGCCGAACCAAGGTCTATAATCTCTCCGTCTATCCGTTGAGTAATCCCTGCATCCATAGATGGATCTAGTATGGCCTGCTCTGTGATATAATTCATTGTGCAGGTCGGACCTATCATTGGTTTCGAATGGCTCCTTACCTTGTCTTTGGGGCATCGCCGGTACGTAACCGGTGTCGTTAGCCGCTCTATCACGCCCACGAGGAGGGTGGTCTGGCTCATCATATATGGTATGATGCAGAGACGGAGTGTCCATGAGCTCACCGTCGAATTGTGGCAACAGTCGCCTTCGAGGGTAGCTTTTGGGCTGGTTTGACAAACCAGGGTCGTATGCCTCTTCTGCTGAGAGGACTTTCGTCCATCAATCGGTGAGGTCGGCATGTTTGGCTTTCAGTTGCCGCTCTTTGGCCTTCAGGCTGCGAGCCGTTAGTATGAGCCGCTGCCTAATTTCTTCCTGATCCTCGAGGTTATTAGGGATGTACAAGTCATCGACCTCTGGTAGGTCTTCCTCCTCGACGAGGGGACGGTAATCGTCACCCTCAGGGGCCTTGACGGTATTGGGGTCGTTTTGGTCCACGAGCTCGTCCGCAACCTCGAACGGGTGCTCAGGCACAACGGGATGATCATGATCAGCAGGGGCGTTACCATCCCAGCTATTGATAATATTTCCTCTCCCCTTTTTGGTTTTGGACAGCTTATGCGATTTTCGGCGCCTTGATGGTGCGTCACCCAATTTTTCACTGTCGTTGTGAGGCGTGTTGTCGCCGTTGGTGGCCGAAGTATCCACCATGTAAACATCATACGTAGAAGTGGTGGTCCAACTCTCGATGTTAACGGGGGTGGGAGGACGGTACTCTTCCTCCATGTATTCTACCACCTCGAAGGCATAGTCTAGCACATCGGTTAAGTCTTCAATGGTGGCTATCAAGTGGGTGGCTGGTGGGTCAAAAACTCGGTCCTTGCCCAAACAATAACCGGGCTAGACATAGATCAGGGCTGGATCATTGGTGATTTTCAATGATGAGAACCGCTCCAAGGCCTCATAGATCGCCAGTGGCCCGATCGGATCCAGCTGTTCAGAACGCGTGTAGTCGACCCCCATGAAGCCCACCCTGGCGGAGTGTTCAGCAAAAACACAGGACTAGTCGTATGGCTTGTTGGCCAGGCCAGGGTTAGCGATTGGACTTCCGCCATGGGTGACCCCATTGATGTGTTCGACGAAGGGATTAGAGGCTAAGGCCTCAGAGCCCTTAGCGGCTACGGGCGAAGTCGTGAGCCCGATTAGTGACAAGTCGCCTCGAGAGTCGACACGAAACTCTAGGTTTCCAAATCTTATATCCGGATCGGGGGCGAGGCTCTCAACATGGCCTAGATGACTAGTGGAACCAGCATGCAGCACAACACTGCCGAAGGCGAAGATATGCTCGGGGACGAAAACGTCCATGTTGCGGACCTCTTCATTGATGAGAAGGCAAGGCGTCGATCCCATCTCGCTCATAGAGGAACTCTCAATGAAAGCACCAATGTTAGTGTCAAAACCGGCGGATCTCGCGTAGGGGGTCCCAAATTGTGACACTAGGATCGACAGTAACAGGAGACAAAGGCGACACGAGTTTAACAAGGTTCGGGCCCTCCTATGGAAGTAATAACCTATGTCCTACTTGATTATATTGATGGTGTAAGAGGTTACAAAGTTGATCTACCTCGAGGTCGTATGTCTAACCCTAGATGAGTTGTTCTGCCTATACACTAAAACCCTCCGGCATAGTTAGATGCCGAGCAGGCCTAGGGTTTACACATGGTCGGTTATATGCCAAACAAATAAACATGCCTATTTACTACATCAGATGTAGAGCCTAAACCATGGTCCTTGAAGCTTCCATCCTGGTAATTGGGCCTTCAAGTCATCTGGTGTTCGACGAGTGGCCCATACAGTCTGGCCCATACAACCGGTCGACTATCTGAGGACCCCCTAATATAGGACTCCCTCATCCGGTGCCTGTAAAGACAGCGCATGGTGGCCCTACCACGCACGACCCTGTAACAAGAGTGACCATGTCACTCCTGCCACTAGTAATGTGGGCTCTGTGCCAGCATCGACTAGAGTAATCAACAAAGCCCCTTCCCATATAGGGGTAGAGTGGTCGCACATGTAAGGTTGGGATAGTCAACAAACCTTAAAATCTAATCCATTTTCGAAAACACACACACTCACACAACTTGCTCTAGTACACCACTTCTTTCTCAAGTGGTTACCCAACTCAACATCATCTCCCTCGGGCATTAGTGGCACCCGACGAGGTTTTCGAAAAGTCTTTGAAATCACTTCCGTTTCCTTAACCATGCATATTCCCATCCGACTTGCGTAGTACTACTAGCAACCTAACTACTCCCACCCACACAACCCTCATGAGAATGGTAGGTTCATGCACGATGCAAATATCAATGGTAAAGTACCGGAGGTATCCCACCAAAGTGGTCACCACATCAACATGATCAACATAACGGAAATAAGTGCTATATGACATGCAAAAAAACGGGTTCTTAGTCGTGGTCAAAGGGCTGCTTGCCTGGCTCAGCAAAGTCTTCGAGGTCTTCTCACGCTCCTGATTCAACTCTGAGCACTCCGTCTACTTCGTCAACTATCGCCGAAAACAACTGCAATAAGCAACACAACAAGAAGAAAGTAAAAGTGCTCTATAAATAGGATTTTTATTTTTCTAGGACATCCCTGATCATAATGGAAATAACAAAGGAGGTTTCAGTGGATGTGGTTCAATGGGGAGACTTGAATGGTGGAAATGAAGGAAACGATGATCCTATAGGATGTCCACAGAAAATATTTTTGTAAAAAGCACAAATAGGGCACAAATTTAGAAACATTTGGGAAGTGGTTCCACTGGATTTGGATTTGATATGAATTTCGCATGAATTTCCTAAGATGGCAGTAATGAAAAATGGGGCTATTTATTTGATCTAGCAGAATCAACGCATAGTAAAAATGTTAACCACGGCCTCATAAATAAGGCATGATATTTAGAGCACCTAGAAATTGGAATCACTCCATTTGGAGTTGATTTGCATTCTCTAGGAATTCTGCAATGGGGGTTTCTCATTGTTCAAATGCATGTTTAAATTTGACCTATACAGAAAAGTTAGTAGGAAAAATGTTCAATGCACATATTTGGTTAGGCCAAGATTTTAGAAACCTGTAGCAATTTGAATCACCAAATTTGGAGTCCGAATGTATAATCTATGAATTAATTATTTCTCTGCTAAAGGAAAAGGTGAAAAATGAATTACCTAATGGGCCTAAGCTACGCTCTGAGAGCAGCTTAGCAACGCAACGCACTAGGCTAGCCCAGCTGCTCGGGCCACGTGCATTGATTGCCACAATGAAGACGCATTCCTCGGAATACGCCTTCATCAGTCGAAGGCGACTCCAGTGGATGCGTCTCCACTTACACTGATGGCGGGGCCGCCTAGTGGCCACACCGGCTGATGGGTGGGTCCAGGAGAAGACGGGCTCACTGGCAGGTTTGTTGTCCTCCTCCCGCCTCAGTCGATCAGGAGCGGACTGGGGAGCGCCAGCGTCGCCCGTGTCGGCGGCCTAGGCTACCTCCGGCAAGGCTTAGATGTAACAGTCCGAGACCAACGCTCTAGAAGATTCCCCTTTATTTCCATTATCGTCCTATTTTTTATTTGTTTGTTGTATTCTTCTCTACATCATTTCATCATGCCATCGTGTTATTATATTTTTTCCCATCTCAAATAAATAAATTGTATGGATCTTTGATCCATTAAAACCGAGGGAAATTCACAAGGTGATTTCTCTTTATAACTTATGATATATCCTCCCAATAATTATAGAGACCAAAACTAAATATTCCAATATTTTGGAAACACCCTCTAACACACTTGCATTTAAAAAAACTCTCTTGCTCCTATAAAATATTTAATTCCTCGCACCATTCTCCATTGACTCCTTTCGATGTGTGGCACCTTGAAATTAGGTTAGAGTAGCCACATTTGAGATTTTGACTCCACCTGTATTTATTTGACCTTCCAAAGGTATATCCTTGCCTTTATTTCTTTTCCTGAAATAGAAAACGGAATGCATTTTTTCATTTAAACCAACCAACCTGAGTAAGCAGGCCGACCCAACCTTCCCCTAAAAGCTCGTCTAAACCCTCTTAACCTAGCCCCGATCCTCACTTCTCTCGATCTCCTCCCGTTCCTCCCGACCATCACCGCCACTTGCCCAGAAACCCACGCGATCCCCTGCCCTCCTATAGAACCCTCTTCTTTCCTTAGCGCCGCCACCTCAGAACGCACACACGCAGCCAACATAGAGAGGGGCAAGAGCCCGCACGCTGAGCCCAACCCCCGCTACCATCAGCTCCGCCTTCGGTGGCCGGAGCTTGCCCCATCGCCTCGCCAGAGTGTGCTGCCACCCCCGATAGGCCACCTTGCCTCGCACCGCCGTGTTGTTGACTGGCCTCTCCTTCCCTATCATGGCCTTCCTCCTCCAACCTCCTTTGCGCCTCATTCTCCTTCCTTGTGCCCAACGTCCTCCTGTGCCGCCAAAGCATCAGCTGCGCCTTGCCGCTATTGTGTCCAAGAGCTCGTCGGCTACGTAGGTATTCCATGGTCAAGACCACCTCCAGCCGCTTCCCCTTCGTGCCTCCTTCCCATTCTCTGGCTGCATAGCCTTTCCGTTTGCCCGCTTGTGTATCCTCTCGCCCGAGGAGCTCCATGCTGCAGCCTCAAACAACCTCATCTTGGCCTCCTATTCTCATTTACTATAAGACCGAAAGAGACCTATCCACATCCTTTGCTCGTTGTTGGGCAGTAGTGGGTTGCCAAGGACCACAACTATCGCCAACAAGTTCAACCACCACAGTTGTCATGCATTTCACCAAGTACCACAACGCCCGACAAGGGAACCACTACATCACATTGACGCGGGAACCTCTACCATCGTCGCGTACATCTACTTCCATTACCGTCGCAAGAATGACTACCCCACTGGATCACCAAGTCCAAGACCACCTCAAGTTCGACTACCGCACGAACCTCCAAGATTGACTACATGGACATCGAGTCTTGCAAGACACGAACCTCGACGACCATCGCCGAAGACCGTCAAGTGAACAACTACAATCATCGTGTACCACTAATTCCATGACATCCATGATGACCCGCGAACCTATACACCGCATTGACTCGATCCGCTTCAATTGCATGCTTTGAAGGTATAACCCCGAGACGACACCCATGAACGAATGCATGTGTGATGAATGAGATGGACCGTGTATATGCACCGTTTGCGATTGTCCGTTGTGAGTTGGCCCTCGTTTTGCTCCCTTCGACACATGGGGCACCCGCTATCCGGGATCACTCCCCGTCACTCTTGCATGTTCCGCACATCTTGCTTGTTCATTTGCACTGAATCTCAACGAGTTGCCAGATCACCGGAATGTTGCCATGTCATCATTTTGTTTTTGTTGCCATGACACCCATTTCTTTTTGTCGTAGTGACAAATGCTCTATATCATATTATGCCAACGTGTTCATCAAATTGCATCGGGTTTGGTCATGTCATCCTCATGCATGTTAAAGCATCTAAAATGTTGTTCACGTTAAAATTGCCTAATGACTTGCTAGACGGTTTGGATCATAACTAAATATCCGTAGCTCCGTTTAGTATGATCCACATATGTAACTTGACTAGAAAAATGTGTAGAATCTCATAGCACACTTTTATTTTGCTGTTTAACAAATATAAGATATGTTTAGTTCAGATCTGTATCAAATTCATATTTAGCACATGGGGTCCTGTCGTAAATGCTATATATTGCTTCCGTCCTCATTTAAGATGTCTGGATTGATAGTTTCTATATGCTTCACTTCTTGACCTGTTTAACAACATTTAATATTGTCGTGTACCTAAACGGGAGTGAACTAAGTAATTCAAATGTGAAGTTTCGTCAATATGCAACTCATTGCATATTGAGCTTTAGTTAATGTGTGGAAGTTAATTGTTGTGATTGCCATGTCATGCATACCTTGCATCACATTTGATTGTGCATCATGTCATGCATATGTCCTGGTGTTTCTGTGTGTTGATTGTTCTTTCCGTATTGCTTCTTCTCGATAGAGTTCCGAAAGCGTTCGGAGTGTGAGGATTCGTTCGACTACGTTGGCTCGTATTCTTCATGAGATAGAAGTGAGATTGCTGCACGAAAGAACCCAATAGAAACTCCTGAGAATCTCACAAGAATTCACCGGATACAATACGGAAGAAATTAATGTGAAAGCATTGATGAAGAGAAAAGCACTTGGATGAGAATTTACTCATTGAGGAAAAAGGGCGGGAGGGTGGGGAAAAACAAAGAAAACTTGGGACGCATGAGACGAACTCTGGAAAAGAGTATGAGCATCGATGTTGCAAATATTGAGGAAGGCTGAATTCACTTGAACAAAGCACACTGGATGAAAAGAATTGATATAACAACTTGATTGGGTAAAAGAATTAGCATTCCCACAGAAATATGAGAACACTTGTTAGGAAATATATAAAATGACCACTTGACATCGAAGCAACTCGAATTACCAAATACAGAACAAAACAAAGGATGGGGCTTACGAAACAAGCCAGAACAAATTCATGACAGAGATTTCGTCCGATATTTTCGTGGTAAGGCTTGCACGGGCTCGATCGTACATTGGATTTTCATATTGAAATGATGCTCGAATATGCTCCCTAGGCATAGCGAACTACAAGGCTTGATGAAGCATATCTGATGAAATATATCGCGACTGTCCTCTGTAAGAACTATCATGAACAAACGAATCCACTAGATGTCAAACCCCAACCTCACATCATGATCTATTGGAAGATAACCTGGGTAACTACTTGAATTCCCAGCCAAGAACTCCCGAAATCTTCCTGTTATGCAATCGGGTCCACGGATACAAGGAGCAAAATCCATCACTCAACTCCTAACAGTAATACTATGCTCCAATGTAACACATTCGTTAACACATAACCATAGGCTTTGGAACTCCATCTATCTCGGACCCCCAAAAACACAATGATACCAAACATGGCAATACCTCAGACGTCTCCCAGTACTGGGTGACTCCAGCCTTATCTTGCCACGAAAAGTATTGAAGTAATTTCGAACATCTTCTACCTAAGATACTAAGGAAACTGAATGATAAGGATGTGGCAAGAATCCCTTGGATCTCTACTCCTCAGTAAAAAGAGGCACCAAGTACAGAACTCCGTCACATCAACATCATATAGATTCCAAAATATCCACGTGATCCTAAATTGTTTTGAATGAGAAGAGGTAGAATCAAAATTCCTAAGTCGTAATTCCTCACCATATCATAGAAGAGGAGTAAAAAGAATCCTACTTTCTGATATAACTAGACTCAAAATAGTTTGTCTCTAGACTCGACTCGGCCAAGTTCGATCAATTAAGGGGGATCCTAGTTCGGTAGAGGCTCTAATATCAACTTGTAACGGCTAAGATGCGATTGTATCCTCATTTTGGCACGAGGGCCTCGACAGGGATAGAAGCGCATCTCGTCGTTTCGCAATAATGGAGATTATTACAAGTACATGTGTGGAAGAGATGAGTATATGGAAATGGCTTACACTCGCCACAAGCTGCATAAAGGTCACAACAATACAATAACATATTCAATCATCATATAGAAGAGCAGGGTCCGACTACGGGCAAAAACAAACGATAAATGACATCCATCCTTGCTATCCCAGGCTGCCTCCTGGAACCCATCCTAGATCGATGAAGAAGAAGAAGAAGAACTCCAATTCAAAGAAGCATCGCACTGACGTCAAATTGTCACATTACATGTACCTACAATAGTCGTTGTAGTAATCTGTGAGCCACAGGGACTCATTAATCTCATTTCCAAGGGTATAAAGACTATTAAAGCTTAATGGGTGTGGTATGGTTAAGTGGTGAGGCTGCAACAAGCGACTAAGCATTTATTTGAGTGGCTAGCTTACGAATATAGAGAGTAAAGTATGGTGGTCTACGCATAACAGACGTGAACTAGTAATCATAACTAACTAATCCTGAACACCTAATTACGCCAAACATAACCCCATCGTGTTCTCTCTCGGATAAGGACTCACGAGAAGAGACAATCATGGTTACGCACACGGTTGGTGTATTTTGTTTGAGTTTACTTCAAGTTTACTATGACCGGGTGTTAAACAAAGTTTCCAAGTTGACACAAAATCGCGAGCATGGCTTTCCAAAAGATTTAACCCTGCGGGGGTGCTCCAACTCATCCATCACAAATTAACCACGTGCCCTATTGGAATTCCTCAACCGCGGAATCACCCATACTATTTGCAGGACCCCGTTGGAAAATCTCAACTTCGAGATAGCCCGAAGTGTCATCAAAATCCCACGCACAAGACGTTCGAGAAAGGTAAAACAAATCTAGCAAGGCCGCCCAACGTGCCGACATCCTGATAGGAGTCGCGTATCTCGTTCTCAGGGCACAACCGGATGAGCACAGCATACAGTGGCCTGATAGAAATAACCCGAGTTTCCCCGGGTTGGCCCCGCACACGACTCTATTTTGGACCAGCAACATCAGCACTGGCCCTCCCTATATTATGTTGAATTAATCCACGAGGAGGGAGACCCTCTATGTAACACCCCGTTACGCCTGGCGGGATCTAGACTGGCCCCACACACCAACACTAGTCTTTCCTGCGCACTTTGTCCTCACTCGTGCGCACCCGGGACCAACTTCCTGGTTGGTCACCCATCCTAGAATCGCTCCTAGCCAAGCACGCTTAACTTTGGAGTTCTTTTCGAGTGGGCTCCCGAAAAGAAGGAATTCCTTGTTGATATGAGTAGTATATCATTCCTATTAAGCCAGGCTCTCACATACACCCCCACTCAAAGGAACCGACGTCCTCGTCGGCCCATCAGGAACGTTCCCTTTTGGCACACGTATGGGCGTCCAGTCCGGCACATGTGCCATGCTATGTGCCATGACGGGCTACACACGCCATGCGCCACATGTCCGTGCACCTGACCCGTGCATGCCCGTGTAACCGCAAGGGTCGGCTCTGATACCAATTGTATCACCCTGTTACGTCTGGCGGGATCTAGACTTAGCCCCACAGACCAACACTAGTCTTTTCTATGCACTTTGTCCTCACTCGTGCGCACCCAGGACCAACTTCCCGATCGGTTACCCATCCTAGAATCGCTCCAAGCCAAGCACGCTTAACGTTGGAGTTCTTTTCGAGTGGGCTCCCAGAAAAGAAGGAATTCCTTGTTGATATGAGTAGTCTATCATTCTTATTAAGCCAGGCTCTCACACTCTATGCTTTAAATCTTTTGGAATCACCCATACTATTTGCAGGATCCCGTGCAAATGTAGTACCAAAGTTGGGCCTTTCCAAACAAGTTTTATCCTAAGACGAAAATCAAGGGGGTCCCCATAACAACCCCAAGCATGTTAGGAGCGCTCAATTATGGAACATAACACCGGTTCACAAGTAACCAGGGCGGCAAGAGTGGAACAAAACACCGAGCAAAAGGCCAAGCCTTTCACCCTTACCAAGTATATATGTGCTAAATTAAATAGCAATAATATTGCGATAACAAAAGAATGTCCATGTTGAGACATGGAAGCAATTGCACCAGCAGCTAGAAACGCTATAAGAAGGGCTGAGCAAGCGGTAACATAGCCAATCAAAGGTTTGCTGAGATGTGGAGGGATTAGAGGCTTATCATGGCAATGTTGGGAGGCTTGTCAAACAAGTGGTAGGTAGCGAGACAGAATGATAGAAGCGAGACAACTAGCATAGCAATGATAGTAGTGGTATCCAGGGAAATGTGTCATCTTGCCTAAGATCCCGTTTGGAAGAAGAACGAATCCATGAAGAAGACGAGCTAATGTAGTCGAACGAATCCTCACACTCAGAACACTTTCGGAACTCTATCAAGAAGAAGCAATCCGGAAACAACAATCAACACACGGAAACACCACGACATATGCATGACATGATGCACAATCAAATATGATGCAAGTTATGGATGACATGGCAAGCACAACAATCAACTTCTACACATTAAGTGAAGCTCAATATGCAACGAATTGTATGTTGACGAAACTCCATATTTGAATTACTTAGTTCACTCCCGTTTAGGTACACAACAATATTAAATGTTGTTAAACAGGGCAAGAGGTGATGCATATATAAACTATCTATCTAGGCATCTCCTCTACACCTCCATGGCCTTCCTCCGCCAACTCCTCTACACCTCATCCTCCTTCCTCGTGCCCAACGTCCTCCTGTGCTGCCAAAGCATCAGTTGCGCCTTGCCGCAGTTGTGTCCATGAGCTCGCTGGCTATGTAGGTATTCCATGGTGAAGACCACCTCCAGCAGCTTCCCCTTCGTGCCTCCTTCCCCTTCTCTCGCTTCATAGCCTCGTCGTTTGACCGCTTGTGTATCCGCTCACCCGAGGAGCTCCATGCTGCAGCCTCAAACAACCTCATCTTGGCTTCCTATTCTCGTTGACTGTAAGACCGAAAGAGACCTCTCCGCCTCCTTCACTCATTGTTGGACAGTAGTGGGTTGCATAGGACCACAACTATTGCCGACAAGTTCAACCACCACAGTTGTCGTGCATTTCACAAAGTACCATGACGTCCGACAAGGGAACCACTACATCATGTTGACGCGGAAACCTCTACCATCATCTTGTACATCTACTTCCACTACTCTCGCAAGAACGACTACCCCACTAGATCACCAAGTCCAAGACCACCTCAAGTTCGACTACCGCATGAACCTCGAAGATCGACTACACGGACATCGTGTCTTGCAAGACCCAAACCTCGACGACCGTCGCCGAAGACCATCAAGTGAACAACTACAGTCGTCATGTACCACTACTTCCATGAAATCCACGATGTCCCGTGAACCTATACACTGCATCGACTCGATCCGCTTCAATTGCACGCTTTGAATTTATAACCCCGAGATGACGCCCGTGAACGAATGCATGTGTGATGAATGAGATGGACCACGTATTGGCACCGTTTGCGATTGTCCATTGTGCGTTGCCCATCGTTTTGCTCCCTTCGACATGTGGGACACCCAGTATCCGGGATCACTCCCCATCACTCTTGCATGTTCCGCACATCTTGATTGTTCATTTGCACCGACATCTCAACGAGTTTCCGGATCACCGGAATGTTGTCGTGGCATCATTTCATTTTCGTCGCCATGACACCCATTTCTTTCCATCATGCTGATAAATGCTCTATATCATATTATGCCAATGTGTTCATCAAATTGCATCGGGTTTGATCATGTCATCCTCATGCATGTTAAAGCATCTAAAATGTTGTTCACGTTAAAATTGCCTAATGACTTGCTAGACGGTTTGTATCATAACTAAATATCCATAGCTCCATTTAGTATGATCCACGTATGTAACTTGACTAGAAAAATGCGTAGAATCTCATAGAACACTTCATTTTGCTGTTTAGCAAATATAAGATATGTTTAGTTCATATCTGTCTCAAATTCATTATTTGCACATGGGGTTCTATCGGAAATGCTATATGTTGCTTCCGTCCTCATTTAAGATGCCTAGATAGATAGTTTATATATGCTTCACCTCTTGCCCTGTTTAAAAATATTTAATATTATCGTGTACCTAAACGGGAGTGAACTAAGTAATTTAAATATGGAGTTTCGTCAATATGCAACTCGTTGCATATTGAGCTTCACTTAATGTGTAGAAGTTGATTGTTGTGCTTGCCATGTCATGCATAACTTGCATCATATTTAATTGTGCATCATGTCATGCATATGTCATGGTGTTTCCATGTGTTGATTGTTGTTTCCGGATTGCTTCTTCTCGATAGAGTTCCGAAAGCGTTCGGAGTGTGAGGATTTGTTCGACTACGTTGTATCGTCTTCTTCATGGATTGATTCTATTTCCAAGCGGGATCTCAGGCAAGATGACAGATTTCCCTGGATACCACTACTATCATTTCTATGCTAGTTGTCTCGCTTCTATCATTATGTCTCACTACCCACCACATGTTTGTCAAGCCTCCCAACATTACCATGATAAGCGTCTAACCCCTTCATTTCCCAGCAGACCTTTGTTTGGCTATGTTACCTCTTGCTCGGCCCTTCTTATAGCGTTTCTAACTGCAGGTGCAATTGATTCCATGTGTCAACATGGATATTCTTTTGTTATCACAATATTATTGCTATTTAATTTAATGCACATATATACTTGGTAAAGGGTGTAAGGCTTGGCCTTTTGCTCGGTGTTTCGGTCCACCTTTGTCGCCCTAGTTACTTGTGTATCGTTGTTATGTTCCATATTGAGCGCTCCTAACATGCTTGGGGTTGCTATGGGGACCCTCTTGATTTTTATTTTAGGATAAAACTTGTGTGGCAAAGCCCAACTTTGGTACTACATTGGCCCAACATAATAATGCTGATCACCTTATAAAAGCATAGAGGGTCGTCCCCTCATGGATTAATTCAACATAATACAGGGAGGGCCAGTGCTGACGATGCTGGTCCAAAACAGAGTCATGTGCGGGGCTAACCCGGGGTAACTCAGGTGATTTCTATCAGGCCATTGTACGTTGCGCTCATCCAGTTGTGACCTGAGAACGAAGATACGCGGCTCCTATCGGGATTGTCGCCACGTCGGGCGGCCTTGCTGGATTTGTTTTACCTTTCTCGAACGTCTTGTGCGTGGGATTTTGACGACACTTCGGGCTATCTCGAAGTTGAGATTTTCCATCGGGATTCCGCAAATACTACGGGTGATTCTACGGTTGAGGAATTCCAACACGGCGCGTGGTTAATTTGTGATGGATGAGTTGGAGCACCCCTACAGGGTTAATTCTTTCGAAAATCCATGCCCGCGGTTATGTGGCAACTTGGAAACTTTGTTTAACACCCGGTCATAGTAAACTTCAAGTAAACTCGAATAAAATACACGAACCGTGCGTGTAACTGTGACTGTCTCTTCTCGTGAGTCCTTATTCAAGAGAGAACACGGTGGGGTTATGTTTGGTGTAAGTAGTTGTTCAGGATCAGTTAGTGATCATTACTAGTTCACGTCCGTTATGCATAGACCACCATACTTTACTTTTTGTATTCGTAAGTTAGCCACTCAAATAAATGCTTAGTCACTTGCTGCAGCCTCACCACTTAACCATACCACATCTATTAAGCTTTAATAGTCTTGATACCCTTGGTAATGAGATTTTTGAGTCCCTATGGCTCACAGATTACTACAACAACAATTGTAGGTACATGTAATTTGACGATTTGACGTGACATGATGCTTATTTGACTTGGAGTTCTTCTTCTTCTTCATCGATCTAGGTTGGGTTCCAGGCGACAGCCTGGGATAGCAAGGATGGATGTCATTTATAGTTTGTTTTCACCCGTAGTCGGACCCTGCTCTTCTGTATGATGATTGAATATGTTATTGTATTGTTGTGACCTTGATGTAGCTTGTGGAGAGTGTAAGCCAATTCCATATACTCATCTCTTCTAAATATGTACTTGTAATGATATCCATTCTGGCACAACAAGGAGATGCGCTTCTATCCCCGTCAAGGCCCTCGTGCCAAAATGAGGATAGGATTGCATCTTGGGCATTACATTGGACCACCAGGGAGCTCAGGGGAGGCAGGCGATCAGGAGGAACCGTGTCGTTATCGCCGGGGAGGACCAGGTCGAGGAGGACACCGGACGGGGCGGACGTGCTCAACGGCGACAGCAGCCATCTGGAGGAAGGAGGGGCTACAGGAAGGCTTGCAGTGGCTAAGGCAGTCCAATGGGAGAGCTCAGTGGAGGAGAAGGGCGTCAGGTGGCTCGAATTTAAGCAAAAACCGACGAGGGGCTTCGGCCATAAGAGGTGGTTGGAGGACACAAGGCAAGAATGGCTAGGTCCCACGGGTTGCTGAGAGGGAGAGAGATTATGGGCGACAGTAGGGGCTCACGGGTGGCTTCTTATAGGGAGGGCGATGGTGCATCATGCGCTCGTGCGACGGCTCGGTCGCTGCCGTTGTTGGAGGGCACAGTGGCCCACGGGAGCATGTCCGGGGCATTGGTGGAGATCGTCTATGACGCAGGGGAGCGAGAGAGAGGATAGGGGGAGCTCAAGGCGGGTCCCTCGCGTGGACAGGGAGTGGCGGGGCTCGATGGTGCTCGGACACGCGCAAGCAGGGCATGGGAGGGGCGAGGAAGGAGGGGGCCGACAGCCCGGCGTGTCTCGGACGCCGAGGCCAGCCAATAGGCGAGAGAGGGGAGCCCGAGGCTGCCGGGGGCTGCGATTAGGCAGTGAATACAGTGCGGTCGGGCACTGTAGCATGCTCTGGAGCGCACATTTGGCATGTCATGGCATGCTAACAGCGTCCTAGGCGCGGCCAGACATGTCCAGTGGGTCCAAGGGGTATTAGACAAAGGGAAAATGGCATAGGATGCTCTGGCAGGTTGATAGAATAAGAGGGGAGGGGAGAGAAAGGGAGATTCCTTCTGTCCATGGGGTAAAAATGGAAGTTTTACCCCACTTAACCATGGAGGTGAGACTTGAAATTCTTACTAGGGGTGCGATGCAATGCTGGCAAGCTGTGGTAAAAATTTGAAGTGAAGGAGAATAGCAGAAGGGGGTCAAACAAGGCTCTTTACAAAATATGCAAAAGTGATGATGGCTAGGCTAAGAAAATGGAGTTTTCTTGCCGAGAAATTTAACAGGGGAAATGGTCATTAGAAATAGGGTTGATCACCAAGTTTGAGCTTGATTGAAGAAAGTTCACAATGTAACTTTGTGAAACCCTAGAAATCAAAAGAATCAGATTTTTGTAGATCTAGGCATGCATCTCACTTCCCACAAATCCACCACTTGGTGTGGTATCATTATTTGGGGTTTAGCACATGACCACAATGTTTGGGGTCAAGGGAATAAACTTCAGAATGTAAAGTTGTTCAACTTTGGCTTTGGACATGAATGGTTCTAGAATATTTTGATGGAGCAAAACAATTGGGATTGAGATGAAACTTTGCAAGATCATCATCACCTATAGCATGAGTGACTTGCTGGAATATTCCTAGAATTTGTAGAGATCATTTCTTATAGAAATATTTCAAAATCTTGATTTAAGCTGAAAGGGTTTTGAGGGGTTTTGCCCATGATTTTGAACATGACCATGTGTTGAAACTCATATACATGGAAAATATATGTCCACTTAGTTTCCCTAAATTTTCTAAAATATTTTTAAAGCATTTAAATAATTTTTTCCTATAAAATACCATTTTTGGACTTAAGAAAATGCCTTTAAATAAAATAGTAAAATGCTCTTTAATATTTTGGGTGGTTTTGGGAAGTCATGTAGTAGGTTTCAAATAAAGCCTTTGGGTAAAATGGATCCACACAATTTGAGGACTTGTGGTGCAAACCTCAACTCAGGGATTTTTGAAAACCTAATTTGAATAAATTATTTTTGGTCAAAATAAATTTTGATAAAAAATAGTTGTGGGTGATATTCACATGGCATGATCATTGGGCAAGAAGTTTGGATCAAGGAAGATGAATATGGAGAGGAGTAGAACCTAAGAGTGCCAAACATAATCAACCAAATTAACAATCAAACAAGCAACAATTCAAACAAGCATGCACTCAGAAAAATTAATTGGTTCCAAATTCTGTAAATCCATGCATAGCAAAGTGACACAAACACAGGATGTGACATACATGACATCGGAAGCAATGGCATGAGTCCAGCTGCTGCTAAACTTCCCGCTGGCGGCTGACAAGATGGATGAGTGGAGGGCTACCATACAGAGTTTGATCTCCTTTGTCTAAGCTGACAAGTTCCATCATGTGGAGCCGTTGCAACGTACACTGACGGCGACAGCAGCCCGGGCCGGCAATCATGTCGAGTGGGCCACACTCATGGTGCAGTCCCCTCCATGACATCAAACTCATGGACGGCCACAGCGAACTTCGCACGCTGACGAGCTCGACGAGGCATCTATGGCTTCGTTCGGCCCGCATGATCCCTCGGACAAGAGACGTGTCTTGGAGGATTGGCGGAAAGAAGACGCGTGCATCAGCATAGAGTGGCGTCGAGAAGCATAGCGTTAGTCTGACAAGCGCAATAGTTCAGGTGCTGGCGACCCCGCGCCTAGTGCTGGTGATTACCTACCTTATGAGTTTGGGTGCCTTGCCTTCCCTCGCGAGCTACAGTAGGTCCACTAGCCATCGACCCGAGCTTTCAAGCCAGAGATGATGGAGAAGTATGACAAAATTGAACCCGGCAGAATTCCTGGGCATCTACACGATTGTCGCTCAAGCTGTCGGAGGAAGAGATGAGAAGGTGCGCGCCAACTATTTCCCTTTGGCAATCAAGGAAAATGTGAGATCGTGGCAGATGCACCTGCTGGAAAAAATCCATTTCGTCATGGGCTGACCTGTGCAACGAGTTTGTCGGCGCCTTCATAGGTGGCCATCAAGAGCCTTGACAGCACAACGGCTTGCAAGTCCTTCCACGGAAAGAGGGAGACACACTATAGAAGTATATCTAGAGATTCAGTCGAGTGCACCACAACATTTCGGAGATACACCATGCAGTCGTGATTGCCGCGTTCCACTCGAATGTGCGCAACAGGATGATGCGGGCCAAGATGAATGTCAAACTCCCCAAGACCATCAATGAGTTGTACACATTGACGGACATGTGTGCTCTTGCTGAGGACAGAAGGCGCTTACCCGGGGAAGAGGCCTGCATCGAAGTCGATTCAGATGATGACGATGATTCCCCTGGTTCAAAGGGGAAGAATCGAAATCGCAGCAAGTAGTGTAAAGGAAAAAGTAGTACTGGCTGTTGAGAGCTCTGGTGATCTCAATGTTGGCAACAAATCCAAGGCCGAGAACCCCGACAAGGGAGCTGCCACGTGCGCTGATTCCTGGGAGGCCGCTACCGCAGAGAAACCCGGAAAGTAAGTCTGACGGGCCATACTGCAAGATCCGCCGCACCAAGGGCCATGATCTCCAAGAATGTCGCCAAGTTGAGCAGCTTGCTAAGAAACAAAGGGCTGAGTACGAGAAACACGACAAGTTGAAGGGCCAAGACAATGCTGCCAAGAAGAGTCGTGGTGGCAAAGAAGGCCGCCGCGACAAGACCCCGCAGCAGAAGGAAAAGCCAGCCAGAGGCCATGAGAAGAAAGAAGCAGATGACATGAGTGAGATGAGGATGAAGAGGAGGATTCCAGTGACCGAGAATTCCAGAAGGCAACTGAAGCCATGTGTGTTGACGGAGGTGCATCCTTTCATTCCTCTCACCGCCGACTCAAGCAGTGAGCGCGTGAAGTCAACATCGTGGAACTAGCTGCAAGGTCCATGAAACCACTTAGATGGTCCTGCACGCCTATCATCTTTGATGAAGAGGATCATCCTGAGCGCACCACTATGGTCGGATGCTTGCCATTGTTGGTCTCGCGGACAATCCACAACCTCAAAGTCACCAACATGTTAGTTGACGGCGGGCAGGATTGAACTTGATTTCCCCTAAGGTGGTTGAAAGGCTGCAGATCCCTGACGGAGATCTTAAGGCTATGAGTACATTCCAAGATGTGAATCCTGGCAGCAGCCGACCCAAGGGAAAGATGACGTTGCTTGTGTTGTTTGGCGGGGAGTTGAACTAGCAGACCAAGAAGGTGGTATTCGATGTGATTGACTTTCCCCTGCCCTACAATGGAATTCTCAATCGCCCAGTTTTGGCAAAATTCAAGGCAGCGTCCCACTACGCTTACAACACCTTCAACATGCCAATACCCATTGGAATCAACTCCATCCCATCTAACAAGAAGGACACAGTCATATGCATGGACAAGATGTATCGAGATGCAGTAGCAGCTGAAAAAGCGGAAATCCTAGCTCCCACCAAGAATGTGAAGAAAGCAAAGAAATCTGGTGCGAACACAGGCAAGGACTCTGGGAAGCGCGCCTCTTCGGAGCGCGCTGCACCTGACGATGAACTGCCGAAGAGTTCCACTAGCAAGAAGTCCAAGGTCACCTATCCTGAGACAAATAAGGTCCCGGCAAGGCTGGATGGCACTAGTGGTACGTTCACCATCAACGCCACCCTTACTGACAAATAGAAAAGCATGATCATTACCTTCCTGTGAGCGAATGTCGATGTGTTTGCTTGGCAACCTTCTAACATCCATGATGTTCATAGGGAGGTAATTGAGCACCACCTTGTTGTCTGCCCTCATGTCAGACCCGTCAAGCAAAAAGTCAGGAAGGAAACCTTAGAGCGGCAACACTTCATTGCCGAAGAGATCAAGAAACTTGAATCAGCTGGTTTGGTCAGAGGAGTTTTGCACCCAACTTGGTTAGCCAACCCGATAGTGGTGCGCGAGGCAAATGTGAAATGGAGGCTTTGCATAAACTTCACTGATTTGAACAAGGCATGCCCAAAGGACCATTTCCCTTGCCATGCACGATCAGGTTGTTGATTCCTCTTCTTGGTGTGACTTGCTCTCCTTCTTGGATGCCTACTCTGGATACCACCAGATATTCATGACTAAGGAAGTTAAGGAAAAGACCGCGTTCATAACTCCATGTGACATGTAATACTTCGTACGTATGCCCTTCGGGTTAAAGAGCATCGGGTCTACCGTTGCCAGAGTCGTACAGATTAGATTTGGACCTCAGTTGCACCAAAATGTGGAAGCCTACATGGATGACATAGTAGTCAAGACCAAGGACGAGGCGACTCTTATACAAGACTTGGAAGAAACTTGTACAAACCTGCGCAAGATCAATTTGAAGGTCAACAGTGATAAATGTGTCTTTTGGGTTCCCTCTGGCAAGCTTCTTGGGTTCTTTGTATCTCAACAAGGAATAAAAGCCAACCCTGACAAGATCAAAGCAATTGAGCAGATACAAGCACCCAAGACCATCAAGGACATCAAACGTTTAACGGGATGTGTTGCCATGTTAAACAACTTCATCTCCAAATCTGCTGAACGAGCCCTGCCGTTCTTGAAGATCCTGAAGAAGGCTTGCCATATGAAGTGGACCCAGGAAGAAGAGATAGTGCTGCAAGATTTGATATCTTACCTTTCCTTCGCTCCCACCTTGGTTGCTCCTAAACCGTAAGAGTGATTGCTGCTATACTTTGCAGCAATGAATCAAGTGGTTAGTGGAGCGCTGGTGGCGCAGCGAGAAGTGGATGAACATGCAGCCGTTGCGACTAATGCTGCTGGGAAAAATACCAAAGCATCCACGGAAGGACCCAATACAGAGCAAGGGGAACCTCAGCAGGCAAGCGAACGTAGTTCCAAGGAAGTGGTGAAGAAGAAAGTGGTGCAACGACCCATGTACTTTGTCAGCTCCCTATTGCAGGGGGCTAGATAAGGTAATCTGGTGTGCAAAAGTTGATCTTCAGCCTCATCATGGTCTCGAGGAAGCTGTGCCACTACTTCCAAGCCCACAAGATAATAGTTGTCACCTGCTTTCTGCTACTGCGTATATTGAGGAACCCCAAAGTCACTGGTACGATAGTTGAGTGAGCACTAGAGCTGTTGAGTTTTGGATTGAAGTATGAGAGCACTTCCACAATTCAGAGCAGGGCATTGGCAGAGTTCATTGCAGATGGACACCCACACTAGGCGAAGAGGTTCCAGAGACAATTCTCCCCGGCAAGGAGGCACACAAGGATTGGACCATGTACTTTGACGGTGCTTTCTTACTCCAGGACGCCAGAGCAGGGGTTCTCCTCGTCACCCCACAGAGAGCATCTCAAGTATGTGGTACATATGCACTTTCCCTGGGAGGAGACCACCAACAACACCACTGAGTATGAGGGGCTCCTTGTTGGACTCAGAATTGTAGTGGAGTCGGGAATCAAGAAACTGGTCATTAAGGGGGATTCTTAGCTCGTGGTGCAGCAAATCAACAAAGATTATCAGATCCCGTTGATGGAAGCGTACTTAGAGGAAGTGACGAAACTGGAGGAGCACTTCGATGGACTGCAAGCAGAACATGTGCCACGAGCGAAAAATAGGATCGCTGATCATCTATCGAAGAGCGTCGGATAGAAGCTTCCTGTGGAACCAGGAACTTTTTTCCCTCTGTCTCACTCAACCAACAGTATCCCCATATGCGAAGGCCAAGAAAATGAGAAAGCTGAACTTCGGGAAGCATTTCATGGTAGAGCTTCTCGACTCTGTTGGTAGATATTGGAGATATGCCCTAGAGGCAATCATGTATGATGATATTTCCTATGTGTTTATGAATAAAGATAGTCCTTGGACATTATCATTGATGTGTATTAACAAGTATGTGACTTGTTTGTGAGACTATGCATTGTATGATGACTGTCCTAAATGGTCCCTAGTTGAAAGGGTTGTGTGGACGCGCGGCCAGTTAGACTAGCATATGACACGGTGGATGGTTCGGTCTCGCTAACCATGTAGCATTGGATGCTAGCTAGATAATAGGGACTCAGAAAGGTCTGGTCGGATTCGACGTAGTCGGATCCGAGTCGAGATAAGGTCTGAGTTGGATAGACCCAACTATGAGACGCATCGATAGGTCATCTGTGAGTCTCTAGTACAACATATGTTCTATGTCCTAAGACCTGAGCTGGCACATGTACTCGGGATGGTCACAGACTTGCTTTGGGCCGACCAAACGCTACTCCGTGAATGGGTAGTTACAAAGGTAGGTTTTGGGCTTGTCCAGACCCATGCTGCGAGACATGGTCGAGCAAGATGGGATTTGCCCCTCCTACCAGGAGAGATACACTCTAGGCCCCCTTGGGTGATCCAACCTACATAAGCATGGCCATGCAATGAGGACTATGAGATAATCCTAAGTGTTGGTCGGATTCACCGGAATGGAAAGAGGTCATGCTACAACAAGGATGACCATGTCGCCTTGTGCACGACAACATATATCGTGTGGCAAAGGGAACAGAAGTGTGAAGTAAAGGTTTGCCTAACCAGCTTCATCGGACTCTTGGAGTCGGCATGTCTTGGTAGAGACCGCTACCGACCGGTCGAGTCGGATGTGATCTAACTCACGACCAAGTGGACGAGAACCTAAAGGGTCGCGTGCTTAAGGGAAGGAACGCATGGGCTTTAGGATCCATGCGAGGCCCAAGAGTTGAGCCCGCGCCGATGCCTATATATACTGGAGGTGCAGCACACCCATCTGATTGATCGCTTCAGCGCCGTCATTAGGGATTTGCATGAGCTGCAACTAGCCACCTCCACTTGCCACCACAGACCATGTGATTGGACCTAGAAGTCTGCCACACGGGTGTTCCTCCTGCATGCGCAGATATCATTAGAGGCAGTGCACCTGCACCGCTCTGGCGAACCTGTACGTGGGATCCGGCGACCGGCTGTTCGAGGGAGATTTGGCTGGCTGTTCGAGGGAGATTGGACAAGGAGGACACAGTCCACATGAACGCGCTACACCAACTCTACTTCCGCTGCATGACATTGCACGTGTAGTGGTAACGAACTATGATCCATCTTCTTAGCATGTTCTTCAATGTTCTGCACATAGGAAAATTTTATTTTGCATGCGATGCACCTACTGTAGAACCCAACAGTGGTATCAGAGCCTTTGTTATAGGATTTGGATTCAGATTGGATGCATATTTGATATGTGGAGGCGGCGGATGAGATCTGTCGTCGTTCATGACATCGGCTATGTGCACGATTGATGAGATCAACTGCACATCGGGATAGATTGAGGCTATGTTTGCTGTCAATCGGAATCGATGAGGTCGTGAAACAACCTACCCCTACTAGTCCGTATCCGTCATTGGGGTTAACCGTGAAATGTAAATCCGAATTGGGTTCGCGATGATTGATGAGATCGGTCAGATTAGAAAATTCGGCGTGATCGGAGTGCAGATGCGCTGCCCCTTCGAACCCCGACCGCTAACCGGCTTGCGGGACCGCCATGTGCGTAGCGCCTTGTATTTCGTACATGATCACACAAACTGATAGAATGTGATTCTGTGCATAAGTTTGGTTTGCAGGTTTGATGTGAATAATATGGCTCATATGTATGTGATGCATGTGTGTGACTTAACATAACCTACATGTCATGATTGTCAGCCGGCAGGAGCCAAAGTGTTGTCATTATATTGTATAACAACATGCATGTCGACTTGTGATTCTCTGTAAATTCATTACTATTTGTAGTAGTTGGAGGACAAAGATCAAGTTCGAAGCTTTGGTGTCCCAGCGTGACGAACAAGATGGAGTTCCTCCTTGGTCATCAGAGTAGGATTTGGCCATGGAAGGACGCCTATGAAGGAGCCATACTATTTCACATATTTATGTTTATATGTGATGGATATTGCTTCTTATTTCTATGCATGTTAGTACGGTAGAAAGATCCCTCATTAATATCAAGCATATTGCCATTCCGGATGTTGCACCGCCGCACGTCAAGTACGTCTGGTAGTGGGATCATATAATTGAGGTGCTACTAGGTGTCCTAGAACCGGAGGGTTCGTGTCGGACACAGACATGCACTGCATCAGGTTAACTTGACAAGGCTATCAAAACGGTTTTGGGCCTTGTGGCAAAGAAGGTTGGGAGCCGGGGGTATGAGATACGTACCCAACCAACAGGCGTCGTATAGAGATACAATTAGCAAGATGTTGCTACCGAATAGGCAAGTTGGCTAGAAGTGATCCTAAAGCTCACGAGTCGCTCACGCTAGACAGATCCTGAATCACTGAGAGTTTGCGGAGGGATGCCGACTTCAGTGGGAGTAGTTCTGTTTAAGGCTTGAATTACTCTACATAAACACATTTCTTAGTGATTGCATATTTTTTGTTGTAGATCAATGGCACCACCTGCTCAACCCAACTTTGCATTGAAATCAATTCTGGAAAAGGATAAACTGAATGGAACAAACTTTACCACCTGGTATAGAAATTTGAGAATTGTTCTCAAGCACGATAAAAAGGAACATGTTCTAGAGGATCCACTTCCAGAGGAACCTATCGATAATTCTAATGCCACAACCATGAATGACCACCAAAAACTCATTGATGAATTAAACGAGATCAGCTACCTCATGCTGGCTTGTCTGGATCCCGATTTGCAATAGCATTTCGAAAACATTCAGGCTTTCGATATGATCGAGAGTCTGAAGAGCATGTTTCAGGTGTAGGCTAGGACCAAGAGGTTCAACGTTTGGCAATCCTTGACGGATTGTAAGCTTAAGGAGGGTGATCCACTAAGCCTGCATGTGATCAAGATGATCGGTTACGTGCAAGGTTTGGATCGATTAGGCTTCCCACTTGGGGACGAGCTATCCACAGATGCAATTTTGGGTTCTCTTCCACCTAGCTATGGGACGTTCGTCTCGAACTATCATATGCACGGCATGGATAAGAAGCTCACTGAATTGCATGGGATGCTCAATGTGGCAAAGCAAGATATTAAGAAAGGCACGCATCAAGTGTTGATGGTGCAGAACTCGGCTAAGTTCAAGAAGAGTTGGTTTAAGAAAAAGGGTAAGGCAAAGGGCACGAAGAAGGTGGTCTCCGCTGCTGAGCCGAAGTCCGGACCGAACTCAAAGACCATTTGCTTTCACTACAAGGAAGTTGGTCAGTGGAAGAGGAACTATAGCAAGTGGCTTCACGGCAAGAAGGCCGAAGATGCTTCTTCAGGCAAAGGTACACTTGTTACATATGTTATAGACATTTACCTTGCTGACATACCTAGTAGCTCTTGGGTATTTGATACCAGATCGGTTGTTCATATTTGCAACTCAATGCATGGGCTGGTAAGAACTAGGCGGGTGACACAAGGGAAGATTGACATCAGGGTCGGCAACAAAGCAAGATTTGCTGCGTTGGAGGTTGGCACATGCAGCTCAAGCTTCCTTCTGGATTTGTTTTGGAATTGAATAATTGTTATTACATTCCCGCACTTAGTCGGAACATTATTTCTGGCTCATGCTTGATGAGTCAAGGTTATGAATTCAATATAAAGGACAATGGTTGTTCATTTTATTTGAATGGAATGTTCCAGGGCTATGCACCCATTGTAGATGGGTTATTTATTTTGAATCTAGAAACGAAGCCAGTCTATAATGTGAATGTCAAGAGGCATAAGTCTAATGAGATAAATCCGACATACTTCTAGCATTGTTGTCTTGGACACATTAGTCTGAAACGGATGAAGAAGCTTCATGATGATGGACTCCTAACTTCGTCCGACTTCAGGTCGTTCGAGACATGCGAATCATGCTTGCTAGGCAAGATGACTAAGTCTCCTTCTGCAAAGAGTTGCCAGAGGGCATCCGAGCTGTTGGATCTTATACACAGTGATGTGTGTGGTCCAATGAGCACAACGGTCAGAGGTGGCTATTAGTACTTCGGGACTTTTATCGATGACTTGAGTATATATGGATATATGAGGCACAAGTCGGAAACTTTTGAAAAGTTCAAAGAGTTTCAGAACGAGGTTGAAAATCAACTCTGCAAGACGATAAAACTTCTACGATCAGATCATGGAGGTGACTACATGAGCCAGGAGTTTGATAATCATCTGAAAATCTGAGGTATAGTACCTCAGCTCACACCTCTGGGTATGCTGCAGAGAAAAGGTGTGTCAGAACATAGAAATCGAACCTTGTTGGACATGGTCCGGTCGATGATGAGCAAATCGGATTTACCCTTGTCATTCTGGGGATACGCTCTAGAAACTGCAGCTTTCACACTTAATAGGGTACCATCAAAATCCGTAGACAAGACACCACTTGAGATGTGCACTGGGAAGAGTCCTAATTTTTCTTTTCTAAAGATTTGGGGTTGTGAAGCATTTATCAAGCGACTCATGTCGCACAAGCTTACACCCATGTCGGATAAATGCACATTCATGGGATATCTAAGGCAAACCTTGGGATAGAACTTATACAACTGAGAAGAGAACAAAGTGTTTGTTGCTCGGAATGGGGTTTTCCTAGAGAAAGAGTTTCTTAGTCGAGAGGCCAGTGGGAGAATGGTGCGACTCAAAGAAATTCGAGAGCCACTCGGGGACAACTCGGTTGGTGACGAGATCACACCAAAGTCAGTCAGAGAACCCGTAGTGGAGTAGGCACCGAAGCCACAGAGGTCAGAAATGTTGCGCAGTGCGCGACGTTTTGTTGCTACAAAGCGATAAGCCAGCCACGTATGCGGAAGCGATGGTGAGCCCAGATTCTGAGGCATGGCTAGAGACCATGAGATCCAAGTTAAAGTCCATGGATGACAATCAAGTCTGGGACTTGGTTGATCTGCCACCTGCCGTAGTTGTCATTTGTTGCAAATGGGTCTTTATGAAGAAAACCGATGTGGATGGAAACGTTCAGATCCACAAAGATCAACTTGTCGCTAAAGGTTATGGACAAGTTCAAGGAATTGACTACGACAAGACCTACTCGTTGGTAGTGATGCCAAAGTCGGTGAGGATCATACTAGCTATAGCTGCATATTTTGATTATGAGATATGGCAGATGGATGTCAAAATGGCTTTCTTTCATGGAAGTTTAAAAGAGGATGTATACATGATACAACCCAAAGGTTTTGTCGATCCAACTAATGCTAGTAAAACATGCAAGCTCAAGAGTTCCATTTATGGATTGAAGCAACCAGCTCGGAGTTGGAACATTCGTTTTGATGAAGTCATCGTTGACCTTGGTTTCATCAACAATGAAGAGGACTATTGTTTATACAAGAAGTCTAGTGGGAGCTTGGTAGTATTTTTGATCTTGTATGTGGATGACATACTGCTGATCGAAAATGATGTTTCGATGCTGAACTGAGTCAAGGAATCATTGAATGTCAAGTTTTTGATGAAAGACCTTGGAGAGGCGGTGTACATTTTAGGCATAAATATCTATAGAGATAGATCGAGGAGGCTTCTCGGCTTAAGCCAGAGCACGTAGATAGACAAAGTGTTGAAGAGGTTCAACATGAGCGAGGCCAAGAAAGGGTTCTTGCCCGTCTCACATGGTATAAGGCTTAGCAAGAATTAGAGTCCTACGACTTCTGATGAGCGAAACCGAATGAGTAGGATTCCATATGCCTCGGTAATTGGATCCATCATGTATGCCATGCTATGTACACGACCTGATGTTGCCTATGCAATAAGCTTAAGAAGCAGATACCATGCTGACCCAGGTGAGAGTCGCTGGGCAGTAGTGAAAACTATCTTGAAGTACCTGAAAAGGACTAAAGAGATGTTCCTAGTTTATGGAGGTGAGGAGGAGCTCTGCGTAAAGGGTTAGGCTGGTTCTAGTTTCCAAACTGATAGGGGTGATTGTCGATCACAAACTGGATTCGTGTATGTTAGGAATGGAGAAGCAATGAGCTGGATGAGTTCCAAGCAAGATATGATGGCCGAATACATAGGCCAAGGAGCCATCGCGTAGGCCAAGGAGCCGAGACAACACCACAAGACCAGGCACATAGACCAAAAATATCACCTGATACGAAAGCTCGTAGAGAAAGGTGATACAAATTTATGCAAGATTTATACGGATGCAAATGTTGCGGATCCGTTCACTAAGCTACTTCCCCAACCCAAGCATGAGGGGCATGTTAGAGCTATGGGCATTCATGTCTATTTGTTCGACTCTAGTGCAAGTGGGAGACTGTTGGAGATATGCCCTAGAGGCAATCATGTATGATGATATTTCCTATGTGTTTATGAATAAAGATAGTCCTTAGACAATATCATTGATTTGTATTAACAAGTATGTGACTTGTTCGTGAGACTATGAATTGTATGATGAATATCCTAAATGGTCCCTACTTGAAAGGGTTGTGTGGATGCGTAGCCAGTTAGACTAGCATATGACACGGTGGATGGTCAGGTCTCATTGACCATGTAGAATTGGATGCTAGCCGGATAATATGGACTCTGAAAGGTCTGGTCAGATTCCACGTAGTCTGATCCGAGTCAAGATAAGATCTGAGTTGGACAGACCCAACTATGAGATGCATCGATAGGTCATCCGTGAGTCTCTAGTACAACATATGTTCTAATGTTCTATGTCCTACTCGGGATGGTGCCAGACTTGCTTTGGGCCGACCAAATGCTACTCCGTGACTGGGTAGTTACAAAGGTAGGTTTCGGGCTTGTCCAGACCCATGTTGCGAGACATGGTCGAGCAAGATGGGATTTGCCCCTCCTTCCAGGAGAGATATACTATGCCCCCCCTCGGGTGATCCAACGTGGATAAGCATGGCCATGCGATGAGGATTATGAGATAATCCGAAGTGTTGGTCTGATTTACCGGAACCAGAAAGAGGTCATGCTGCAACAACGATGACCGTGTCGCCTTTTGCACGACAACATATATCGTGTGGCAAAGGGAATAGAAGTGTGAAGTATAGGTTCGCCTAACGAGCTTCATCACACACTTGTAGTCGGCATGTCTTGCTAGATGCTGCTAACGACCGGTCGAGTCGGATGTGATCTGACTCGCAACCAAGTGGACAAGAACCTAAACGGTCACACTCTTAAGGGAACTAACACGTGGGCTTTAGGATCCGTGCAAGGCCCAAGAGTTGAGCCCGCACCGGATGCCTATAGATAGTGGAGGTGCAGCAAACCCATCCGATTTATCGCTTGGGCACCATCATTAGGGCTTTGCATGAGTTGCAACTAGCCACCTCCACTTGCCGCTGCCGACCGTGTGATAGCACCTAGCAGTCCACCACATGGGTGTTCCTCCTACACGCGCGAATACCGTTAGAGGCGGTGCACCTGCGCCGCTCTGGCGAACCTGTACGTGGGATCCGGCGACCGGCTGTTCGAGGGAGATCTGGCTGGCTATTCGAGGGAGATCGGATTAGGAGGAGATGGACCACACGAACGCATTGCCCCAACTCTACTTCCGCTGCACGGCATTGTGCGTCTAGTGGTAACGAACTGTGATCCATCTCCGTAGCATGTTCTTGGATGGTCTGCACATAGGAAAATTTTATTTTGCATGCGATGCACCTACGGTAGAACCCAACAGTAGACAGGTTGCCGGGGGAAGTCCCGCTTCAGTTGGTGAGCAGCTCCCTCCTATAGAGCCCCAGGTTCATGCAGTCTAGGCAAGCGCTCCCATGAGCGAGGGGACGCCTTTAGTCCTTGTTGTCGAGCCACAGGCTCCAACATAGGCACAACATATAGTCCATTTCCTTCAAATAGGAGAACTCCCTAAAGAGCAAGAAGAGGCTAAAAAAGTAGTCCATCAGTCAAGTATATACCTTTTTCTCGATGACACCTTGTATAGAATATGAGCAAACGGTGTGAAATTGAGGTGCATCTGCCGGGAGGATGGACTGAAGTTGTTGGCAAAGATTCACGAAGGCATATATGGCTCTCACATTGGATCAAGGGCCCTTGCCGAGAAAGCCTTCCGGCAGGGTTTCTATTGGCCCACTTCCCTTCAAGGTGCAACTAAGATGCTCACCAGGTGAGAAGCCTGCCAGTTCCATTCCAAGAATATCCATCAACCAGTGCAAGCTCTCCAGACGATCCCTTTGTCCTGGCCATTCTCGGTCTGGGCCCTCGATATCTTGGGCCCCTTTCCCTGTGTTGTCGGAGGCTTTGAGTTCTTGTTCATGGCAATTGACAAGTTTACAAAGTGGCCTGAGGTGGAGCCAGTGAGGAAGGTGATCACACAGTCAGCTATCTAGTTCATGAAAGGATTGGTGTGCCGTTTTGGAGTGCCCAACAGAGTGCTCACTGATAACGGCACTCAGTTCACGAGCTGTGCCTTCATGCAATACATCCAAAGCCTTGGAAGCAAGGTCTCCATCACCTCCGTTGCCCATACAAGAAGCAACGGGTAAGTTGAGAGGATGAATGCTGAAGTGTTGCGAGGACTCAAGACGAGGACTTTCGATAGGCTACGAAGGAGCAGCAAGCGGTGGTTCTTTGGTCCCGCAAAACGACACCAAATCGAGCCACAGTGTCATAGCCCTAGTTACTTTATGATTGAAAGTGCATTCATGCATGCATTTTTATTTTCAAATGAAGATGAAATGAGGAATGATCAAGCCTCATAATTCAAAATTTTGTCAAATAAGCATTATAGAAATTGCTTCAAACAGTTCCAAGAAAATGTTCCTGGTTCTATAATAAAATATTGGATTGGGTTAAAATTGTCAACCAATATTTGGGATCACTGAAATATTTAATATTGGGCTTTTTGAATTAAATTAACTCTATTTGCATTGTATATATATATATATATATGTATATACATATGAAATATATGTCAAATAATTCTAAATTTCATTATGTGGCATAAGTCATTTATGTCTAGCTCATATAATAATTTTCAGGATTTTATAAAATGGCTTGATATTTTATTTTGCTAGAACAAATGTCAGAAATAAAAACAAAAACAAAAAATAAAAAGGAAAGTAGAGGATTCCTGGCTTACCTGCGGCCCAGCTAGCCCAACTGGCCCAGTGGCCAGTCATCCTCAACCTCGTGCGAGAAGGCACGAGGGAGTGTGCTCGGCGCGCTCGGCCATGCGCCCGGACACCTCCTCCCTACCTGCTTGCTGCTGGCCTCGCTTGGAAGTGCCATTGCATCCCCCCTGCCGCTCTCTCCCTCTCATTTCTCTCCCTCTCCTCTGCTTTCTCCTCCTCGCCCGAGCGCCACCGTCGAAGCCACTCGCTGCCGTTGCGGCCTCCGGCCACCCCTCGCCTCTCTGGGTCGTCCATCGTCTCCGCCGCCTCGAGTTGGTCCTCCCCATGGAGAAACAAGCCACCGGGAGACCCTCATCGCTGTCCGTCACCGTCTTCCCCGCCTCGGCTACCGGAGCATCGTCGTCGATTTGCCACAGCCGGGTCATCCCCAAGCCCGCTGATTCCCCCTGCAGCTTCCCCATGAATTTGTCACCCCTCTCCCCCTCTCCCTGTGGTCTCCCCCGCCCTCTAGACGTCCCCCTCTTCATGACTGTATGGGCACCACTGCGAGAGAGCTCGCCAATGAGCCGTCCGACAGCCCCGTGCCCTCCTGGCCCCTCGGTAGATGCGGTCGAGCACGGGCTCTCTCCCAGTGCTTTCTGCGCGCCGAATCGTGCCCTGCAACATGTTTCCGTCCATCTTCAGCGAGCCTCCGCCGCGGATTTGGTTGCCTCCGGCCAACCTCTAGCGGGCGCTCACGTGGCCAGCCGGTTAGTGCTAACCCGCCCCGTCTAATTGGTCATTAACCACTGATAGCATGCCCCACTTTGGGCCAAACCCCAGGTCAGCACGGGGATTAACCCCGTGTCACTAACGTGTGGGTCCAGGTTGTCAGGTTTGACCCTGACCTGGTGCCTTTGACTGACTGACGTCGTGATGACGTCATGCTGATGCAGTTAATGAGTTTCTACATTTAAAATAATTTAGGAAATTCCAGAAATTAATAAAAACTTCAAAAATTCATAAAAAATAATCTATAAGTCAGATTAAAATAATTTATATATGAAAATTTATTAGAAAAATCCAATGAATCTAATGGTGGCGTTTTCATACATGTTAGTGCAATATAAATAGGCAAATTTGGACATTTTGTTCAAAACACAATAGCCCACTTCACTTATGGAGTTGAATTTGAACCTTGGGTTCAAACCATCTACATTTAACATGTTGATAGATGCATTAGCTCAAACCAGTAACATTTTGCCATGCTATTTCCATGCATCATTGTGCAGCATTGCCTTGCTTAAATTGTACCTTGTTTGATCTTGTCGATAGACTTGCGAGACGTAGTTATCGATGACATCGAAGAACAGCTGAGTTCTTCTAATAACCAGGCAAGCAACCCCCCCCCCCCTTGAGCATATTCGATACAATCCCATCTCTCTCTTGCTCTCATTTCAGTGCATTAGGACAACGCTTTTCAACTGCTACTTGTGTTGCGATAGATGAACCCAGTCCTTTGCATGACCTGACATTGTCACAGTAAATAGTTAAACCAAGCAACCTAGCGTACCTGGTAGATGCTTGAGCCATGTTTTGCTATAACCCTGTTATGCTTGCTATGCTTAGAGTTGTGTCAGGTCTGATTCATCTGGGAGATGAACCGGAGTGAAATGAATGTGTCCTGATGATGAGAGTTAAGTGATGAACCTATTTTGGTAAAGGTAGCGATGAGAGGCCATGTAGGAGTACATGGTGGGTTGTCTCATTGAAACCGCTCATAGGAGTTGAGTTCCGTGTTTGTTTTCCAAGACTAGCTACTACCACACATTGGGCTCTGGTAACTCGAGCTCTCTCGGCCTAATAACCTACCCTGTTCTCGGTCCAGGAGTCATAGTAGTTCGAAACGTTGATAGGTGTGGCACGGCCTGTGAAGTGGATGAACGGCCCAATCGAGACCGGCTTGGGGCCCTGCTCACAACGTTTGAGGCCATGTTCGAAACCTCTGTCGGACTTCCATTATGGGTTCCAACTCAGATAGGCGAATGCTTTGGACGTGAGTCGTTGAAGGTTAACGTTTGTGGCCGACTCCCTCACTGGGCTTTCGCTTGAAGGTTGCCAAGGTGCCTTTTTTACCTGCACATGGCGATAAGTGGCGGGAGCATGTGTGACGAAGTACACCCCTGCAGGGTAAATTATCCATTCGAATAGCCGCGTTCGTGGATATGGACTACTTGGATATTTGCATTGTTCATAGACAACTTTAAGTGGAAACTCTAAAATGCACCAAACAAGTGTGAGTGCTATGGATGGCTTCTCTTAGGAAGACGAGAGAGGATCCATAGTGGTGTATTGAGATGGTGAACATGTGGACTCGTGTGTGCTCTCTTGTAGGGAGACGAGAGAGTAGTGATACGTTGGTTACTTTGTCGTAGTCTAGGATATCCAAAGGTCAAAGCTGGCATTCTGCAGTAAACCCCACAATCCCTTTCGTTGATACAGAATGCATATGTAGATAGTTCTGATGTAAGACTTGCTGAGTACCTTCGTACTCACTTTTGCTTATTTTCATTTTTGCAGAGTTAGACATTGTGTTCAGTTTTGTTCTCCTGACGTTGACATCGATGGATTAGCTTAGTAACCCAGACAGAGGTCTGGTTCCTATGGTAGGGTTGTTGTAGCTTTTCAGGCTCTTCTAGCCGCTTTTGTAGATGTCTGTACTCACACATGTAACTTCCGCTTGTTGTTTGTATGCTCTGAATGTTGGGTCTTGTGACCCCTTCTGTTTGTAAAATTATACTATGTTGGCTCCTTGGACCCTTCTAAATAAATGTTATGTTGTAGAGTTTTGTTGTGATGCCATGTTGTATCTACGCATATCGTGCATAGTGTGTGTATGATTGAAATGCATTGGTATGCATGGGATTCGACACCTAGTTGTGTGCCTTTAGTAGCCTTCTTTATAGGGAAATGCCTCTTTGTGCTTCCACCGAGCCTTGGTAGCTTGCTACTGCTCCGGACACATTGATTGACCGACATGTATCCTTCTTTGCTGTTGTGTCTGTCCCGTCGGGAAAATGTCTCGCAGTGTAATGGAGTCCCTATAGCCTGCTACAACTCCTCTATGTGCAGTGATGACATTTATGTCCCATGGCGTAATGGAGTCCTTGTAGCTTCCTATGATTCATCTACACACGCTGATGACCGAAACCTGCATTGCTAGGTTACGTATGCCTGTCCCTGTACGGTTGTGCCACTTGGGTCTATAACTAGTCATGTCGACCCGGGTTCTTTGATGTGTGAATGCTAGCGACATGTTCATATCCATGAGCCAAAAGGCGCAAACGGTCCTGGCCAAGGTAAGGTGGCAGCCGTGGGTTACCGTGCGTGAGGCCGCCAAGTGGTGTGACGGTTACAGGCTGGATTCATATATCTTAGGATTGGGGTCCCGACACACTGGCTAGACGCCCTTCTCCCTAGTGTATGGGGCGAAAGCAATGCTCCCCACGGAACTCATATATGGGTCACCTCGAGTACTTGCCTATGACAAAGTAGAGCAAGAGTAGCTATGGCAGGATGATGCCATCACTACTGGAAATAGCAAATTTGTCGTCTGCCATTTCTTTGCCATTAGCCGGTAGACGACAAAGCAGCTATTTGCCATCAGTTTCCAGAAAACAGACGGCAAAGAAGCTCTTTGCCATCAGCTAGTTCTTTGCCGTCTGCCATCGAACGGCAAACTAGCTTTGCTGTTAGCTAGCAGACGGCAAAGAAGCTCTTTGCCATCAGATAGTTCTTTGTCGTCTACCATTGGACGACAAACTAGCTTTGTCGTCAGCTAGCAGACGGCAAAGAGGAAGGGTGGCCCACTAACGGGTATCAGCTAACGGACAGTTTCTTTGCCGTCTACTAGCAGACGGCAAAGAAGTAACGTCCGCCCCCCAGCCCCATCCCACTCGCTAGTCTTTTTGCCGTCAGCTAGCAGACGGCAAAGAGATTAACCTACCTAACCCCGCGCCCACCCCTCTACCTCCCCTCTCTCTCTCTCCCTCACCTCACTCGCGCCGTCCCCCGTTGCCCGAGCCGCCGCCGCCCCCGCGCTACCCCCCCCCCCCCCCGGAGCAGCCACCGCCGCCGGCCAGCCCCGCCCCTCGCCGCCCGCCCCGTCGCCCCACCCCTCTCTCTCCCATCACCTCACCAGCCCCGCCCCTCACCGCCCGCCCCGTCGCCCCACCCAGAGCCTCTGCCCCTCGCGCCACCCCCAGAGTCCTCATCGCCACCGGCCAGCCCCGCCCACCGATGCCTGCCTCATCGCTGGCCGGCCGGCCGCCCCGCCCCGGCCGCCCCTCCCAGCGGACGCAGGTCGCGGCCACCGCGCTGCCCCTTCCCACCGCCAGAGCCGCGCCACGCCCCACCACCGGAGCCACACCGTGCCACCCCGCCACACCATCGGCGCCGCGCCGCCCAGCCCTGCCCGACCGCCGGAGCCGCACCGTCACCTAAACCCTAAGGTGATTTTTTTCCTATTTTTCTGTTTATTTAGATTTAGTTTAGCTAGGTTTATTTAGATTTAGTTTAGCTATGTTTATGTAGATTTAGTTTAGCTAGGTTTATTTAGATTGTCGGGGGTCGAGGATCGAGGGGGAAAGGAGTCGACGGTCGAACCTGACACGATACCACCGACACCCCGACCCTCGACATGACACCCCGACACCCCGACACGGCACCCCCGGCCCCGACACGACACCCTTGACACCCCAACCCCGACACGACACCCCCGACACGCCGACCCCGACAGGACACCCCGACCCCCACACGACACCCCGACACCTCGACACGTCACCCCCGACCATGACACAACACCCCCGACCCCGACATGACACCCTTGACACCCCGACCCCAACACGACACCCCCGACATGCCAATCCCGACACGACACCCCGACCCCCAACACGACACCCCGACACCCCGACACGGCATCCCCGACCATGACACAACACCCCTACCCCGACACGACACCCCCGACACCCCGACCCCGACACGACACCCCGACACCCCGACCCCGACACGGCACCCCCGACACCCCGACCCCGACACGGCACCAACGACACGGCAGCCCCAACACCCCGACCCCGACATGAAACCCCCGACACCCCGACACTCCAACACAACACCCCCGACACGACAACCCCAACACCCCGACCCCGACATGACACCCCGACCCCGACATGACACCCCCGACACCCCGACCCCGACACGACACCGCCGACAACCCGACCCCGACATGACACGGGTCATATATTTGTGAATTATGAGTTAGATCATATATTTTTCGATTTTGTTATACAGAACATCATATTTATCTTGATCAGGTGGATTTAAAGTGCAGTTGTTTCGTCGCTGCGAGGGTCTAGTGTTCGATGACCTCCCTATGCGTTCGACGAGCTCCGCCCCTGCGTTCGTGGGTGAGCACAAATGACATCTCCTCTTGCCCCCTTCATATCCTCAGTTCCGGTCTTCGTGTCGATGAAACTTGCTAGCTATAGGTGTCTTCAATCATCAGTATGCGTGACCACTATGCGTCTCCCGTTTGAAAGGGTTGCATCTATAAATATGCATTCATTAGCATATTTATAACCGTGATTCTTTCGAATTGTCCAACGTTATCCACGGTGATAGAGGCGATGTTGTCCCTGTCTTTCGATGAGATGGTGGCTATCATTTTTGGTGGAGTAGACTTTGACGATCCGACTACGAACGTGTGATGATGATGCGCCTTAGCAATCGCTAAACCAACTCCAAGAGGTTATTGACCACACCGGAGCACGATCAACCTGACCACGAGGGTCTGTTTTCTACACGCAAACGAAGAACACGCAAGAGACTAAGATTGCAATCTGGATATTGCGAATGTAAGAGGAAAGCTTTATTGATGAAGTGGGGTTCTGTGATGCCTTTGTCTGGTCATGGAACACAAACGAAGAACGCAAAGTTGCAGCTATGGCGAACTTGTAGTCTAAACAAAACCCCTCCCTAAAACGATGCCCTAAGGGTTGTATAATGGGGGAATAGAGGGGAATTTCGTGGCCCCTTGGAGGAGGGGTCAGAAACCGACCTTAACTCAGTTTCCCCATACATACAGACTCTAAAAACAGCCTATAATATGGTATTGAGAAATTACATGGGCCTGGCTCAACAATAAGGTGGCGCAACACCTATATTAGCCTAGGGACGAATTTTATAAAGTAGCATCATGCATATGTTGGAAATATGCCCTAGAGGCAATATTAAAATGGTTATTATTGTATTTCCTTGTTCATGATAATTGTCTATTGTTCATGCTACAATTGTATTAACCAGAAACCGTAATGCATGTGTGAATACATAGACCACAACATGTCCCTAGTGAGCCTCTAGTTGACTAGCTCGTTGATCAATAGATGGTCACGGTTTCATGACCATGGACATTGGATGTCATTGATAATGGGATAACATCATTAGGAGAATGATGTGATGGACAAGACCCAATCCTAAGCATAGCACAAGATCGTGTAGCTCGTCTGCTAAAGCTTTTCAATGTCAAGTATCGTTTCCTCAGACCATGAGATTGTGCAACTCCCGGATACCGTACGAATGCTTTGGGTGTGCCAAACGTCACAACGTAACTGGGTGGCTATTAAGGTGCACTATGGCTATCTCCGAAAGTGTCTGTTGGGTTGGCACGAATCGAGACTGGGATTTGTCACTCCGTGTGACGGAGAGGTATCTCTCGGCCCACTCGGTAAGACATCATCATAATGAGCTCAATGTGACTAAGGAGTTAGCCATGGGACGATGTATTACAGAACGAGTAAAGAGACTTGCCGGTAACGAGATTGAACAAGGTATAGAGATGCCGACGATCGAATCTCAGGCAAGTATCATACCGATGACAAAGGGAATTGTATACGGGATTGATTGAATCCCCGACATCGTGGTTCATCTGATGAAATCATCGTGGAGCATGTGCGAGTCAACATGGGTATCCAGATCCCTCTGTTCGTTATTTACCGGAGAGGTGTCTCGGTCATGTCTACGTGTCTCCCGAACCCATAGGGTCTACACACTTAAGGTTCGATGACGCTAGGGTTATAGGGAAATAGTATACGTGATTACTGAAGGTTGTTCAGAGTCCTGGATGATATCCCGGACGTCACAAAGAGCTCTGGAATGGTCTGGAGGTAAAGATTGATATATAGGAAGTCCAAGTTTGGTCACCGGAATGTTTTCGGGCTCATCGGTAGTGTACCGGGAGTGCAGGGAGGGTGCCGGAGGACCCCCGGGAGGGCTGTGATGACCATAGGACTTTGTGGGCCCTTAGAGGAGGTGTGCCAGCCATTTTGGGCTGGCCAAGACCTTCTAGAAAGTCCCATGCGGCTGGGATCAAGAGATAAAGGGCAAAAGGGTTTTAAAAGAGGAGATCCACCTCCCTTGTGGGAGGTGGACTCTATCCCTAGTTCGGCCGAACCTCTCCTCCTTCGAGGAGGGGCCAAGGCATCCCTCCCTCTCCCTCCTCCTATATATACCCAAGGGTTTGGGCTGATTTGAGACACGACTTCTCTCTCTCTCGGCGCAGCCCTACCCTTCCTCTTCCTCGTTCTCCGTAGCGCTTGGCGAAGCCTTGCCGGAGTCCACGTAGCTCCACCGTCACCACGCCGTCGTGCTGCCAGAGCTCTCCCTCAAACTCTCCCTCCTCCTTGCTGGATCAAGTTGCGGGAGATGTCATCGGTCCGTACGTGTGTTGAACGCGGAGGCGCCGTTGTTCGACGCTAAGATCGGAGTCCACCGCGATCTGAATCGCTACGAGTACGACTCCACCAACCGCGTTCTTGTAACGCTTGCGCTTAGCGATCTTCAAAGGTATGAAGATGCAATCTATCCCCACTCGTTGCTGGTTTCTCCATGGATAGATCTTGGTGATCGTAGGAAATTTTTTGATTTACTACTACGTCTCCCAACAGCATATTTCGTCCAAGGCTTCTTGCTCCCATTATGGTGGCTTCAAAGTGCGAAAATCATCACTGGAAGCTCCATTGTTCTTTCCCGCGCGCGCACCTTCTTCTCCATGCTTGATCCCACTCCCATGGTCATCCTTCTTGTCCATGCTAGGTCCTTCATTCAATAGTAAAACAAAAGTATCTAATTTAGCCAGCATCATATTTTCATGAACATTAGAAGGATTTGCAAGAAACGAAAGTACCTGGTAATTCAATTGACGTGCGCGAGCTCTAGTAATTGGTCCTGTATGTATAACAGTTCGAGTTGTGGGTGTAGCATTAGCAGGGATGTCCTCATCATCCTCCCCTTCTTTAACTGAAGTCATCCTCGACGGAAGCTCATCTTCCTCACCCAAATAAGGCTTCAAATCTACAATGTTAAAAGTGGGGCTAACCCCAAACTCTACAGGCAGCTCAAGTTTATATGCATTATCATTTATTTTCTCTAACACCTTAAAAGGACCATCAACACGTGGCATTAGCTTTGACTTGCGTAAATCAGGAAATCTATCCTTACGCATATGTAACCAAACGAGATCTCGAGGTGCAAAGACAACATGTTTTCTACCCTTATCTCCAGCAATTTTGTATTTAGCATTCATATGCTCAATGTTTTATTTCGTTAACTCATGCATCTTTAATATCAATTCAGAACATTCTTTAGCATCAAAATTAACCTTCTCCGAAGATGGAAGAGGCAACAAATCAATAGGTGCACGAGGTAAGAAACCATACACAACTTCAAAAGGCACATCTTAGTGGTAGAATGTAGCGAACGATTATAAGAAAATTCAATATGAGGCAAGCATTCTTCCCACATTTTCAGGTTATTCTTCAAAACAGCCCTAAGCATAGTAGACAATGATCTATTGACTACTTCAGTTTGGCCATCAGTTTGGGGATGACATGTAGAACTAAAAAGTAGTTTAGTCCCCAACTTAGCCCATAAACATCTCCAAAAGTGGCTAAGAAATTTAGCATCATGATTTGAAACAATTGTATTTGGCACACCATGCAACCGAATAATTTCACGAAAGAACAAACTAGCAACATGAGCAGCAGCATCACTTTTATGACATGGTATAAAGTGTGCCATTTTGGAAAATCTATCCACGACAACAAATATGCTATCCCTCCCCTTCTTAGTTCGAGGTAAACCTAAAACATAGTCCATAGATATATCCTCCCAAGGAACACTAGGTACAGGCAAAGGCATATATAAACCATGAGGATTGGGTCGTGACTTAGCTTTTTGACACGTAGTGCAACGAGCAACAAAACGCTCAACATCTCGTCTCATCTTTGGCCAAAAGAAATGTGTAGAAAGTACATCCTCCGTATTCTTCATGCCAAAGTGTCCCATTAATCCTCCTCCGTGTGCCTCCTGTAACAACAAAAGACGAACGGAGCTAGCTGGAATGCATACCTTGTTAGCACGGAACACAAATCCATCATTAATAACGAACTTGTTCCATGTTCTCCCTTCTTTACAATGCTGCAACACATCTCTAAATTCAGAATCATGCACATATTGATCTTTGATGGTCTCCAAACCAAATATTTACAAGTCAAGTTGTAAAAGCATAGTATAACGACGAGACAAAGCATCGGCAACAACATTTTCTTTATCCTTCTTGTGTTTAATGACATAAGGGAAAGTCTCAATGAATTCAACCCATTTAGCATGTCTACGGTTCGGTTTTGCTTGACTTTTAATATATTTCAAAGATTCATGATCAGAATGTATAACAAATTCTTTGGGCCATAAATAATGTTGCCATGTTTCCAAAGTCTGAACAAGAGCATATAATTCCTTATCATAAGTAGAATAATTCAGACTAGGCCCACTCAATTTTTCAGAAAAGTACGCAACAGGTTTACCATCTTGTAATAACACACCTCCTAACCCAATTCCACTAGCATCACATTCAAGCTCGAAAGTCTTATTAAAATCAGGAAGTTGGAGTAAAGGAGCGTGTGTTAACTTATCTTTCAAGACTATGAAGGCTTCTTCCTATGCGGTACCCCAAGAAAATGGCACGTCCGTCTATGTAAGCTCATTGAGAGGCGCATCAATGGTGCTGAAATCTCTCACAAGACGCCTATAGAAACCAGCAAGGCCAAGAAAACTCCTCACTTGTGTGACCGTTTTGGGCTGCGGCCAACTCTCAATAGCTTCAATCTTGGCTTTATCAACTTCAATTCCCTGTGGAGTAACAACATAGCCAAGAAAAGATACTCGGTCGGTGCAAAAGGTGCACTTACCAAAGTTACCAAACAAACGTGCATCATGTAGAGCAATAAAAACAGCACGTAGATGTTCCAAATGTTCCTCCAAAGATCTACTAAAAATCAATGTATCATCAAAATAGACTACCACCAATCGTCCAATGAAAGCACATAAAACCTCGTTCATTAATCTCATGAAAGTGCTAGGTACATTAGTTAACCCAAAAGGCATGACTAACCACTCATATAATCCAAACTTAGTTTTAAATGTTGTTTTCCATTTATCTCCCAATTTCATACGAATTTGATGGTATCCACTACGCAAATCAACTTTGGAGAAAATTGCAGAACCACTTAATTCATCTAGTCTAGGAATAGGATGACGATAACGAATAGTAATATTATTAATGCCTCTACAATCCACACACATGCGCGATGTACCATCCTTTTTAGGCACTAGAATAATAGGAACAACACAAGGACTAAGAGATTCACGTATATAACCTTTGTCAAGTAGCTCCTGTACTTGACGCATAATCTCCTTTGTCTCCTCTGGGTTGGTACGGTATGGCGCACGGTTGGGTAGGGATGTACCGGGAATTAAGTCAATCTGATGCTCAATCCCGCGAATAGGTGGTAATCCCGGTGGCACGTCTTGTGGGAAGACGTCAGCGAACTCCTGCAAAAAGTTAATGATAGCAGGAGCAAAGAGGGAGGCATGTCCTCGAATGAAAATAATACCTCTTTGCATACAAAACCATAGCAAACAGATGTAGCAACATCCAAATCATTAATATAAGATTTAGTAGCAAGTAAACATCCACTCTTCAATTTTATAGCGGATGACACATTAGATGATGGTTTATTATGCGTATGGTGTTGCTCAAATTCCTGTGCTACAATCTGATTTTCACTCTTATTTTTCTCCTGTTTTGCTTTAATAGCTCTAACAATGTCATCTTTCATAATATGTTCCGGAGACATAGGAAGCAAAGTGATATTTTGATCCTTATGAACAAGAGTATACTGATTTGTCCTACCATGGTGTACGGAATTTTTATTAGACTGCCATGGCCTACCAAGTAGAACAGGACATGCTTGCATGGGTACCACATCACAATCCAGATAATCAGAATATGTAGCAATGCTAAAATGCACACGAACAGTACGTTTTACCTTAACCTTGCCACTATTGTTGAACCATTGAATGTAATAAGGATGAGGATGTGGTCTGGTGGTTAGAGACAGCTTCTCCACCATCTCCATGCTAGGCAAGTTATTGCAACTCCCTCCGTTGATGATGACGCGAACAAAACGCTCCTTCACAACTCCCTTTGTGTGGAACAAGTTGTGCCTCTGATTTTTCTCAGCCTGTGTAACCTGCACACTAAGAACACGTTGAGCAACTAAACTTTCATACCTGTCAGCATAATCAGCAGCCATGTAGTGTGTCTCTGGTTCTGCATCCTCGCCACCCTATTCTTCACTTGCAATGAGAGCCAAAGTCTCCTCATCATAATCGGACGCATATCCACCATCCTCAGTAGCAATCATTACACACTTGGAAGGGCATTCTTGCAATGACGGCATATAACCTCATGTGTTTGCCATGTGGATGCAATAGATGAAGAAGAGCTCTATTCAGGCCCAGAAGGTGTGCTCTTCATAGAGGGTGGAGTAGGAGCTTGTTTCCTGGTATCGCGGTTGGAGTTGGAAGTGGAAGTAGGTGGTGTTGCGGCAGGACATGAGGAAGTAGAGGAGGTACGTGGCGTCCATGATGAAGTGCGACCTGCAGAAAAAGTAGTTCTCGCCATTGCCTGTCGATCCTGCACTTCACGTTCAGCTTTGCAAGCAAGATGAAATAAACGATTGATAGTGTTATACTCCTTATACTCTAGAATAGTCTGAATCTCTCTATTTAATCCACCCATAAAACTTGCAAGCATAGCTTCATTCTGCTTGACAATACCACATTAATCATGCCAGTTTGTAATTCCTGATAATATTCTTCTATAGAATTTTTTCCTTGTCTTAAACGCTGCAAATTTTGAAGCAATTCACGTTGATTGTAAGGTGGCACCCAACGATTACGCATAGCAGTTTTCAAAGAAGCCCAAGTAGTTGGGATATTAGCTTGTGTATTCTACAATGTTCTGAACACCAAACACAAGCAAAACTAGTGAAAGAACAAACAGCAGCAGCAACACGTCTATCGTGAGGAAATTGTAAGCATGTTAAACGTTGTTCTGTTTCTAACTCCCATGTAAGATATATATCAGTAACATCTACCCTCAAACGTCGGAATATTCAATTTAAGTTTAGGGAGATGGTCATGATCCCATACCTAAGGGGGTGGTGCAGCCCTACCGTTACGGTTGTAGCCATGTGGTCGACCTGGTGCGTATCGTGGTGGTTGCCCCTGAGGCTGATCTGGAGCAACCTCTCCCTCATCATTGTAATCACCCTCATAATGTTCAACTTGCTCAATGACAGTAGCAGCAAGAGCCACACAAGTAGCAGCAGTATCAACAGTACCAGTATGTTGGCCTTGGCCAAGAGGCACACATCACGCTCGTCGTTCGAAAGGGATAGGAGCTGCAAATGGTGGTGGTAAACGGGCAAGCACCTCATTGAACTTGGCGTCCATCTTGGTGTCGAATGTCTTCTCCAAACCATCAGGCTTCTCCATGGCCTCTCCAAAGTTGGTCACGAAGTCTTGTACCTGGTCAGCCATCATTTGTTGAAATTTATCATAGAGCGCTTTGTTGGTCATGCTCTCCCAGTCGCTCTCGTCGTTGTGTGATCCTGACATGGTTAGCAGAAATAGGAAACACACAAGAATATGAAACCTACAGACTACTGGGACGTGGTGGTGCTTGTCGTGGTGTGTCACAAATCCTTTAAGGGAATCTCAAATTCTTATCAGTTCTTACCCAGCAGCAGGTGGTGATCGGCAACCGTTGTAGTCAAAACTCTCAAAGCTTGGATAGAGCGATTGCCACGTCGTGTCAAACACATGATGTAGATGTATGTGGAGCTGCGATGGCTTATAATATGGTAGCAAAAAGGGTTAGCAATAATCAATTCAGAGATGCAAGGTTGAATAAACGCTCAACGATGGTACTGTACTGGTCCTAGGCTAGACCGTACTAGAGACGCGAGCCTAAAACACCAATAAAATCACGACGCTACACGTAATCAAGGGAAAAGCACACTCTGAAAAAAATCGTTTTTTTTTGGCGCCTCTTTTTTTCGCATTCTTTTTTTGCTTACAAAATCACTACAATGGCGAGTGTCTCAAAACTCTTCCCACGTCGTATAAGCAAGATGGGCACGGAATTTGTTGGGCTAATTTTTTTTTCTGGAGCAATTTGGGGGCAGCGACGACCAAAAATTTCGACAAAAATCACTATGATGGCAAGTTTCTCAAAACGCTCTGAAGAACCTAAAACCCAGTTAGGGATTTTCTTTTTTCCGACACCTACGTAGGTAGCAAAACACGAATCCAAAATCAAAAGGATCTCGAAACTAAACCTAAAACGAGCTGGACTTAGATTGGTGGAGGATTTGTGGTGGTATATATGGACACCAATGGATAGTGATGATGGGTGGTGATATATGGCAGCGGTGATGATGGTGGTGGTATATGGCAACTATGAAGAAGATGCGGTGGCGGCGTGACAACCTGTGAAAAGAACTTGAAACTCTAAAGGACTAGACACTAAGATCAGCAACTCGACACAACGTTGTAACCGCAAATTCAACAAAGCAAAATACTGAAAAGACTATGCAAAGGCTCAGATTGGTTCAGAGATGATGATATAACCCTAATTTTTTGTGGCTTTTTCATGGACTAAAGGTATGAAGAACAGATGCGATCTAAACTACGAAAACTGGAAAATCTCACCGAGCAACCTGGAAATCTGATACTACTTGATAGAGGCAAAGTTGTCCCTGTCTTTCGATGAGATGGTGCCTATCATTTTTGGTGGAGTAGAATTTGAGGATCTGACTACAAACATGTGATGATGTCGGGCCTTAGCAATCGCTAAACCAACTCCGAGAGGTTATTGACCACGCCGGAGCACGATCAACCTGACCACGAGGGTATGTTTCCTACACGCAAACGAAGAACAAGCAAGAAACTAAGATTGCAATCTGGATATTGCGAATATAAGAGGAAAGCTTTATTGATGAAGTGGGGTTCTATGACGCCTTTGTCTAGTTGTGGAACACAAACGAAGAACACGAGGTTGCCGCTATGGCGAACTTGTAATCTAAACAAAACCCCACCCTAAAACGACGCCCTAAGGGCTGTATATATGGGGGAATAGAGGGGAATTTCGTGGCCCCTTGGAGGAGGGGTCCGAAACCGACATTAACTCAGTTTCCCCATACATACGGACTCTAGAAATTGCCTATAATATGGTATTTCGAAATTACATGGGCCTGGCCCAACAATAAGGTGGCGCATCACCTATATTAGCCTAGGGACGAATTTTATAAAGTAGCATCATGCATATTTCGTCCAAGGCTTCTTGCTCCCATTATGGTGGCTTCAAAGTGCGAAAATCATCTCTGGAAGCTCCATTGTTCTTTCCCGCGCGCGCACCTTCTTCTCCATGCTTGATCCCGCTCCCATGGTCATCCTTCTTGTCCATGCCAGGTCCTTCATTCATAAGTAAAACAAAAGTATCTAATTTAGGTAGCATCATATGTTCATGAACATTCGAAGGATTTGCAAGAAACAAAAGTACCTGGTAATTCAATTGACGTGCGCGAGCTCTAGTAATTGATCCTGTATGTATAGCAGTCGGAGTTGTGGGTGTAGCATTAGCAGGGATGTCCTCATCACCTGGACAGCCCGAGTATGTGTAGATTGGGTTCGTTTTCCCATATGCTCTGCTCCGGATCCGATGCGGAATTTCGTCAGTGCCTCCCTATTGTTCTCCGGGTACACATCCTCTGTGCTTATTGTCGAGACGTGTATGAAGAGAACAGCGGGGAGGTGCTGCCGAAATTGTGTGTCAGATCCGGAGTAGAGCATGGTAAAACAAACTCAATCTACACATACTTGGGTGGGATTAGGACCTATCTTTACCTACTAGCGTCTAGGTTGCATCGACGTAATAAAATTGACAAACTCTATTAACTGATGAATATGGTTTTCTGAATTATGTATATATTTTTTGTGTCCAGTAGCTAGGCAAGATGAATGATCGTGGGTGGAAGTACACCGGTCACACTAGTCAGAAAGACATGACCCGTGAATGGATAACAAAAACCAAGGAGTTTGTGAGAGTCGCATTTGCAAATGGACAGAAAACAACCTGGTGCCCTTGTCTCGATTGCGACAACCGTAAGAAGAAGTCGGAGTTTGAAATGATCAAACACCTACAGAAGTGGGGTTTTAGACCTAATTATACGGTCTGGACATTTCATGGTGAGTCTGCCCAACGTGCCAGAGCTGAGGTGGTTCGTCGTCGCACTGACGAGCATGGTACCGGGATCGAAGACATGGTGCAAGACTTTGATGATGCTCGGGATTCGGACGATGAGATGGAGGAATCTCCAAAGGCATTTTATGAAATTTTGGAGCCTTCAAAATGTCCTCTCCACGAGCACACTGAGCTTTGTCATCTGGATGCCATCGCGCAAGTAATGGCTCTGAAGGCTCAGTTCAACCCTGGGAAGAGAATGCTACGACGCGATGATGACAATATTTGGACGCTTTCTAACCAAAGGCCATGTATTGCCACCAAACATGTACCAGTCGGACAAAATCCTACGTGCGCATAAGATGCCCTATGAGAAGATAGATGCATGTGAGAATGTATATGCCTTATTTAGGCTTGAGTATGCGGGCTTGAACTATTGCCCCATTTGCAATGCTTCGAGGTATGTTCTGGTAGACAATGGTATGGGTGAGAAGAGTCAGACCAAAATCCCCATTAATGTTCTTCGGTATCTGCCAATCATACCAAGACTTCAACGTCTTTTCATGGTCGAAGAGACGGCCAGACAGATGACATGGCATAAATTGGGCAAAAGAATAGAACTAGATGCAAATGGGAATCCGATGTTGGGACACACTTCAGACACTTTTGCGTGGAAGCACTTCGATGCATTACGTAAGGATAAACCAGCAGATCCAAAGCATCCTCAAGTTGCCATCAGCACGGATGGGTTCAATGTCTATGGTATGATGGTAGCACAATACAGTTGTTAGCCTGTATTTGTCATTCCACTCAATCTCCCCCCAGAGAGATTATGAAAAGAAAGAACATTTTCCTGACGTTGATAATTCCAGGGCCCAAATATATGGGGAAGAATATGAATGTGTACATGCAACCTCTTAAGGATGAATTGCAAGAAGCCTGGGATAATGGGATCAAGACATACGATGCCGCTACAAAAAAGAACTTCAAAATGCATGTGTGGTACATGTACTCAATGCATGACTTGCTAGCGTATGCGCTATTCGTTGGCTGGTGTGTGCATGGAAGGTTTCCGTGCCCCACATGCAAGGAAGCTCTTCAGTTCTGTTGGCTGGAGGCGGGTCGCAAGTTTTCTTGCTTTGACATGCATAGACAGTTCCGGGATCCTGACCATAAGTTCAGAAAAGACAAGAAGAATTTCATCAAAGGTAGAGTTTTCAAAAACACTGCACCACCTGCATTGACAGGCAACACATCCTGGGTCAAATAAACGCTCTCAAGCTAGATCCAGATTGTCCAGGGTATTTCAAAGGGTATAATACGGAACACGCCTAGACTCACAAGATATGTTTGTGGGATCTACCTTACTTTAGAGACGTCCTTTGCCCACACAACATCGATGTGATGCACACTGAAAATAATATCGCGGAGGCCCTTTTTGGTACATTGTTCGGCATAGAGGGGAAGTCGAAGGATAATCCTAAGGCTAGAGTCGACCAGGAGGATCTATGTGATAGACCGTTACAAAACATTCGACAACGGAAAGGAAATAAGAACTGGAGGAAGTCAAAGGCATGGTTCAATCTTGGAAGGCCAGCTATGAGGGAAATGATCTTGTGGGTGAAAATGCAGTTGATGTTCCCCAATGGGTATGCAACAAATCTAAAGAGGGGAGCAAGTCTTGACAAATTAAAAATATTTGGTCTCAAGAGTCATGATTGGCACATATGGCTTGACGGGGTAATGCCGGTGATGTTGCGTGGCTTTATCCCTGAGGATGAATGGCTAGTACTAGGAGAGCTGAGCTATTTCTTCCGTGCTCTTTGTGCGAAAGAACTATCGCCTGACATGCTAGATGAACTGGAAGAGTTGGAGCCGGAGTTGATCTGCAAGTTAGAAAAGATCTTTCCACCGGGCTTCTTTAATCCAATGCAGCATTTGATTTTGCATCTCCCGACCGAGGCAAGATTGGGGGGCCCGTGCAAAAATTTTGGTGCTTCACAACCGAGAGGATGCAGAAGATGCTTCGAGCAAAATGTAAAAATTAACATAGAGTTGAAGCATCGATGGCCGAGGCAGTCATTACTGAGGAGGTGGCAAACTTCGTGACAACACACTACAAAGCTAAGAATCGTCATTTGCGTAATCCGAAGCCTCGGTACAATGATGGCGACCGTGAAAAAGGTCGATCCAACCTCAGCCTATTCAAACAGAAGCTCGCACTAGCCGGTGCTTCGAAATCAATAGCGTTGGATGTCGAAGAATGGCGGACCATTTTGTTGTATATCTTCAACAACCTAGCAAAAGTGCGGTCGTACATCAAGTAAGTTCTTGGTACATTGTTTTGCAACTTCTAATTCCTTTGAAATGCTCTTATTCCCGGATATGTGATACAGTCGATACATCACCAAATTCTCGGATGAAGCGGTGATCCAAAAGGATTCCATCGAAGAGTATGAGCGGTCCTTCAGCTCCGTGATGATGGTAAGTTTTCCCAAGTGTTTTGCTTAACAAATGCATACTTAGCTTAAGAAATGGCCAAAATGACCTATGCTTAGCTTATTTTCCTCAAAAATGACATAATAACCTTACTTACCTCCAAAATGATATATTCTACCTAGGATAGCTATAAAATGACCTATACTTAGCATTTTTTCCTCCAAAATAACTCGATGTGCTTAGTTAGCTAGAAAATGGCATAACTACCTAGGATAGCTCAATAATGATCTATAGCTAGCTTAGCTAGTTCATTTATGACATAATTAGCTCACTTAGGTACAAAATGGCATAACTACCTAGGATAGCTCAATAATGATCTATAATTAGCTTAGCCAGTTCATTTATGACATAATTAGCTCACTTAGGTAAAAAAAATGGCATAATAACCTTGGTTTAGCTCCAAAATGACCTATACTTAGCTTATTTTCCTCGAAAATGACATAATAACCTTACTTAGCTCCGAACTGACATACTTTACCTAGGATAGCTATAAAATGACCTATACTTACCATTTTTCGTCCTAAATGACTTGATATGCTTAGTTAGCTGAAAAATGTCATAACTACCTTGGATAGCTAAATAATAATCTATACTTAGCTTACCTAGTTCATTTATGACATAATTAGCTTACTTAGGTAAAAATGGCATAATAACCTTGGTTTAGCTCCAAACTATCATATAATTAGTTTATTTTCCTCCAAAATGACAATATAACCTTACCTAGCTCCAAAATGACCGATTTTAACTAGGATAGCTCTAAAATGACCTACACTTACCATTTTGTCCTCCAAAATGAATAAATATGCTTAGTTAGCTAAAAATGGCATAACTACCTAGGTTAGCTCCAAAATGACCTATTTACCTATCTTCGCTCTATAATGACCTACACACCTAGCATTTTTACATACCTTAGCTAAAAAATGGCATTTTTACCTACCTTATTTAGAAGAAGAAGAAGATAAAGAAGAGGAGAGGAGAAAAAGGAAGAGAAGATAAATTCTTCTTCTTCTTTTTCTTCTTCTTTTTCTTATTTTTCTTCTAGCTAGTCTTCTTCTTCTTCTAACTTTCATCTTTCCTAATTTGCAGATTTGCTATAGATGAGGAAGCTTGCATTGATGGAGTGTACTCTTCTACTTGTGCTTCCTTTTTGTTTATGGAAACTTGTTGGAAACTTGTTTTGTTTTGGATATGTTGTTGGAAACCATTGTATGTTGGATATGTTGTTGGAAACTTGTATGTTGGATGTGTTGTTGGAAACTTATTGTTGGTATGCTTGTTGAAATTATTTTGAAATGTGTATATATATGTGAAATTCTGTCAAATTGAATGAATTTAAGAAAAAACAGAAAAAACAGGGGCTATATAGCCACTTTGCCGTCTGCTGGCAGACGGCAAAGCTGCCACATGGCAGCTGCAATTTGGGGTAGCACTAGGCTGGCCTAGGTGGGTTCTTTGCCGTCCGCTGGCAGACGACAAAGACCTTAGTTCTTTGACGTCTGCTAGCAGACGGCAAAGAACCCACCTAGGCCGGCAAAGCAACAGGTGCTTTGTCGTCCGCTGGCAGACGGCAAAGAACTAAGGTCTTTGTCGTCTGCCAGCGGATGGCAAAGCACGCTGTTAAGCCCTTAATGGACCTAAGTTGCCACGTGTGCCGTCCATGCCCTTTGTCGTCCGTTGGCAAACGGCAAAGATGCAAAGGTCTTTGCCTTCTTCCAGCAGACGGCAAAGCGCCCTTTACCGTGGCTTATTTAGCCGGACGGTTGGCCGTCTGCTGGCGGACGACAAAGCCTTTGCCGTCCGACATGCATGCCTTTGCCGTCCGGGATGGCTGACGGCCAAGTGCCTGATTCCTATAGTGCATGCTCCTCGAGTAAGATTGTCTCTGGGTCGCTGTGTGTGCTGCACGCTACCAGCAAGCCCTGTGCCGCTACCATAGCCGCAGGGTCCATGCTCGGAGCTTTAGGGAAGGCGTCCTTGTCCTTAGGCGCGTTCAGTCTGCCAAGGGTACCAACAAGTTGACGCTGAAGTGGGAAGGCCCTTACCGGGTAGCACGAGTCACCAGACCTGGCGATGTCCATCTAGAGACCGAAGATGGCACCAAGGTGCTTAACTCATGGAGTATTTAGCATCTTCATAAGTTCTACCTGTGAGGCGCAGCTGTCGGGCTCAGCACCCAGCTGCCACCATTTGTACAAGACTTGCCAAAGTTGCATGTAACCCTTTGTACAAAGCCAGGCGCAGACCCTGAGCAACAACAATAAAGCTAGGCATTACATCATATCATAGCATTGCATGTTTACTCTGCATTTTTTATGATTGCAATATTATTGCTTTTAAACTCTAGATATATAATATAGTACTTGTTGAGCTTATAATCCTTGTTGTCGCATTCTCTCTTCGGGGATAGAGGCTTCTCGCCCCACGTGTTTGTCCACCGGAAAAACATAGGAGGGGGCAAAGGAACGAGGATGAAGGCCCAACATACTCTAGAAAAGGATACTGTGTGGAAAAGATAAGTTTAATCGCATATCTCAGGCTCTATGTTGATTTTCTCCCTTAAAGGAAACCCTCGTCCTCCTTCTAGTTGTGTGCGATGGTGTCCTCCGCGTGGTAAAAACCCTTGCTGGGACGAGCCGTCCCCTAGATCCTAATACTCATCAGCTCTAGGGGACCGTGTCGATACCGACAAGGAGCCTTGCCGGGAAACGATACCATCCTACTGCCTAGGGCTTGCTCCCCCGTTGGCAACTGTGGTTGTTAGTGACCCAGCAAGTGGCTCCATGTAGCAAGGACAAACATACAAACACAATAGAAATGAAGGGGAAAAGGATAGTACTTAAGGAGGAAAAACAACATTCTTTCATTCATTTCCATTACAAATTGGATAGAGACTGCATTTTGATTAGCTAAAATTTAACAAGTGCCTACATCTTTTGATCTATAAAAAGATAAGTGCCCCATAATGCCTTTCTTGTCCCTCTCCTCCTAGGACTTAGCCGGAGAAGAGAAAGAGGGAAAAAGGAGCGCATGGTTGGGATTCAGCATCTCTCCGCCAGGACCAGAGGGACGCGTCCCCTGGAGGAGCCGAAGGACCCTGCACCCAGGCAAGGCGGAACAGTGCTGCCAGGGAGGAAGAAGGCAGAGGGCAGGTGTAGATGGTGGCACTGCTGAAGCCAGCTATTGATGATGGTGTTGCCGGCGATCACGAGACGTCGAAGTTGTCGTCCCCGCTCGTGAAGCGTCATGGGTCACGACCGCCGTTGTCTTCCTCATCACCACCACTCGAGCGAACGCCTCCGTCATCGTCTGAATCCTTGACACAGCAGCCGAGGTGGACGCCAAGACCCCCAGGGGACCTCACAGAGAGCATGGTCGCCCCTGGTGGCCAAAGGCGAGGAATAATCCATGCCCTTAATAAGGATATGTGGTCTAAAGACTCCCACCCATGCGCGTTGTACATAACGACATGGGTGGAGAACTCTACCACGATACATGATGAACCGCTACCGCAACCACTCGCACGCGACTGGCAGTCATACAAACGATTTCTCTCCATCACCTTAACGAAGGAGGGCGAGGACCGCGACCCACCATGGCACTGCGTTCCCATTATGGACTCCAGCACAGTGGTGAACACATGGCGTTCCGTCATGACTGAAGTAGCGGGCGATGCAACGACAGGTGCGTCGCCACAACTGCCCCTAGCGCGACCACCACGCCACCCGCTCCCCCACCCGGTGCTCCTCCAGCCAGCTCTCGGCCTAAGGCCATTGGTCCGCGACTGGAACTAAGTATGGACACGAGAAGAATATGTTGCGGTGGCTAGCGCGTCTGCCAGGCCCCTCCCCTAGCCCATCAGGAGGGAAGGCAGCGACCTGTAGACAGGGGAAGAAGGGCGAGCTCTACGGGCTTGGGACCAAAGATGAGAAAGAGATGGATGAGCATCGCCCCTAGTGACCCACCAATTTATAGGAGAGGGCGCGGGGGGGGGGCTCTCTTCTGCTCCAAATACAGCTGCCCGTCTCCACCAATTCCAATGCCCACGATCATGGGCAAACAGGTAACTGCCCCATTGCTCCAACCCATGGCGATGTAGTTTCCGCCACGATCAGGCCTTTAAGTCACGAGCGCCCACTGCCACCTTCCGCAATGCATGCGGCACGCGGCAGAAATGGCCTGAGAGAGTGGGTTAGTGTTGACTAGTAAATTGGTGGTTACTTGCTCACATTGTGCACGTGTGCATGAATTTTGGGCCTACACAATGGCGCTGGGCGAGCGCATGTGGGCCAGACCCGAGGGCTCTTGTTAGTGCACTAGGACATGGGTACCTAGTGCCCCTGACTTATGAACACGCAGTTGTAGAAGAACATATCAACACAGATGCCAACCAAGCAAGCATCCAAGACCAGAACTCCGACAAGAGCGACCTACAACTGGCCCAACAACGCCGGTAAGATCAACGCTACAACCCAAGACGGACCCAAAGCGCATCAAGCATGTCACCGGAGCCTGTTGAGGACCGAGGCGCGCGCACACTCAAGAAGACCCGGCAAGCTATTCCCCCAGCAAGCGCGAGCCGATTGGTGACCCCTCCAACGCCTCGCAAGACCAATCACTTATTGATGCGGTGTCGAGCTCCCAAGTGGCTAGGTGGCTCTCCCTAATTAAGCACGTGGTGACAAACTGGAAGATAAATTATTCCTCCCTGACACCCGTCCATAGGAGTGTCAAGTTGTGATACAATAGTTAGCTAGAGCGGTGCTAGGAGCTTGCCGGGATGCACCCCCGCAAGCCACCTAGGTTGCATTTATGGCATTTTGTCCTAAGTGCCAGAGTTAGGTATGATAGAACTGTTAGCTATCTAACCATCAGACAATGCCTGTTTTGCCATTGTGGTTGCCCCTTCAACTATAAAAGGAGGCCCAAGGTAGCCTAGCTAGAGATTCGGACCTTTGGAGACTTGTACTCCCGTAGCAGCTCCCGCAAAGGCAAACCTTGTCGGGCTTGAGCGATTCATGTTCTTTGTGTTCCTCTGATCAATCCACCAAAAGCATGAGTAGGGTTTTACGATTCACAGCGGCCCAAACCTGGGTAAAACACTAGTGTCCTGATCAATGTGTTGTCTCACCATCTCCATGATACGTCTCCATCGTATCTACTTTTCCAAAATATTTTGCCCTTGTTTCGGACTCTAATTTGCATGATTTGAATGGAACTAACCCGGACTGACATTGTTTTTAGCAGAATTGCCTTGGTGTTATTTTTGTGCAGAAATAAAAGTTCTCGGATTGAACTGAAAATTTACGGAGAATATTTTTGGAATTAATAAAAAATATTGGCAAAAGAATCAACCGGAGGGGGGCACCCATAGGCCACAAGCCTGGTAGGCGTGGCCACCCCCCTGGCCGCGCCTAGCAAGCTTGTGGGGCCCATGTGGCTCCGCCGACCTCAATTCTACTCCTATATATTCCTATTCGTGGAGAGAAAAATGAAGGAGAAGTGTTCATCGCGTTTCACGATATGGAGCTGCCGCCACCTCCTTGTTTGCAGATTAAGGCTTAGTCCAATGCACGTGCACTCTTATTATTATTCACATCGTTCGGTCGTGCAAGTGGAAGGTATGTCGATCTTTGATGAAAAGATTGACATGGAGAAAGGCTGGTATGAACTCGGCCTATCTTCCTTTTGTAAATATGATTATATCATCGTTCCGAATTCAGTTCATTATGGGTGAAACATATTTGCAATGACAATTAGAGATTATAGTTATTCATGCCATGCTTAATTAGCTAGGAGTGGATAATTGTTTGTCTAGGGTGCCAACATGCATGTTAAAATGGTTGTGATGTAGTATGATGGGATGGTATCCTCCTCTGAATGATTCAAGTGGCTCGACTTGGCACATGTTCATGCATGTAGTTGAAACAAATCAACATAGCCTCCACGATATTTATGTTCATAATGATTTATATCCTACTCATGCTTGCATTCAATGTTGGTTAATCTCAAAACATGTTGATGACTATGTCGCTCTCTAATTGGTCGCTCCCCGGTCTTTTGCTAGCCTTCACTAGTACTAAGCAGGAATACTGCTTGTGCATCAAATTCCTCAAACCCAAAGTTGTTCCATATGAGTCCATCATGTTGGGGAACGTTGCATGGGAAACAAAAAAATTCCTATGTTCACTCAAGACCTATCCATGGTGATGAGCATCTACGAGACGGAGAGTGGATCTACATACCCTTGTAGATAGCTAAGCGGGAAGCGTTAAGAAACGCGGTTGGTGTAGTCGAACGTCTTCGCGATCCAAATCGCTGAGCATCCCGTGATCCAATCACGATCCAATCACGATCCGTCCTGCGAACACGATCTCGATCCGTCCCGTGATCCAATCACGATCCGTCCCGCGAACAGGATCACGGTCCTTCCGATCTAGCGCCGAACGGACGACACCTCCGCGTTCAGCACACGTACAGCTTCATGACGATCGCCGCCTTCTTGATCAAGCAAGAGGGAGCGGAGAGGAAGAAGAATTCTCCGGCAGCGTGACGGTGCTCCGGCGATGGTGGTGGAGCTATTTCGGCAGGGCTTCGCCTAAGCACTGCAGAAATCCGATCTAGAGGAGAAACTATGCACTGGAGGAATGGGTAGCACATGGCTGAAACTTCTATGAGAAAACCCTAAAACCTCCAGTATATATAAGAGGAAGGGAGGAGAGTCCTTGGCTCAAGGTCCAAGCCCTCCTTAGTTCGGCCGGAGTGGGAGGAGAGGAGGATTCCTCCACCAATCCTAGTAGGACTAGTATTCCTCCCTTTTTTGGCCTTTTTCCACCTTTTTCCCTTTGGGATTTTCTTCCCTAGCCGCATGGGCCTTGTGTGGGATTTCCACCATCCCACAAAGGGCTGGTATTCACTCTCCCACAGCCCATGAAGCCTCTTGGGTCGAAATACCCCTCCCGGTGGTCTCCCAGTACACTATCGGCACTCCCGATACATTATCGATTAACCCGAAACTTTTCCGGCGACCAAAACAGCCCTTCCCATATATGAAGCTTTACCTCCGGACCATTCCGGAGCTCCTCGTGATGTCCGGGATCTCATCCAGGACTCCGAACAACCTTTGGTCACCACCATACATAACTCTATACTACCGAAACATCACCAAACCTTAAGTGTGCAAACCCTGCGGGTCGAGAACTATGTAGACATGACCGAGACACCTCTATGGTCAATAACCAATAGCGGGACCTGGATGCCCATATTGGTTCCTACATATTCTACGAAGATCTTTATCGGTCAAACCTTTATGTCAAGGATTCAGTTAATCCCATATAATGTTTCCTTTGTTCTTCGGTATGTTACTTGCCCGAGATTCGATCGTCGGTATCTCCATAACTAGTTCAACCTCGTTACCGGCAACTCTCTTTACTCGTTCCATAATACAAAATCCCGTCACTAACACTTAGTCACATTGCTTGCCAAGTGGGCCCTGAGATACCTCTCTGTTACACGGAGTAACAAATCCCAGACTTGATCCATGCCAACTCAATAGACACCCTCGTAGATACCTATAGAGCACCTTTATAGTCACCCAACTACGTTGCGACGTTTGATACACACAAGGCACTCCTCCGGTGTCCGTGAGTTGCATGATCTCATGGTCATAGGAACATATACATGACATGCAGAAATTGATAGCAATAAACTGACACGATCATATGCTACGTTTGTAGTTTGGGTCTTGTCCATCACATCATTCTTCTAATGATGTGATCCCATTATCAAATGACATCACATGTCAATGGCTAGGAAACCTTGACCATCAACGAGCTAGTTCACTAGAGGCATACTAGGGACAAAGTGTTGTCTATTCACCCACACATGTAATGTGTTTCCAATCAATACAATTATAGCATGGATAATAAACGATTATCATGAACAAGGAAATATAATAATAAACACTTTATTTATTGCCTCTAGGGCATATTTCCAACAGTCTCCCACTTACACTAGAGTCAATAATCTAGTTCACATCACTAAGTGAGTTACATTGTAACGAATCGAACACCCATGCAGTTCTGGTGTTGATCATGTTTAGCCATTGGAAGAGGTTTAGTCAATGGGTGTGGAACATTCAGATCCATGTGCACTTTGCAAATATTTATGTCCTTCTCCTCGATGTAATCGCGGATGGAGTTGAAGTGTCATGAACTGCTTCATCCAGACACCTTCCTTTGCTGCCTCCGAGGCTGCGATGTACTCCGCTTCGCATGTTGAATCGGCTACCATGCTTTGCTTGGAACTCCACCAGCTTACCGCTCCCCCGTTGAGAAAAAATACGTATCCGGTTTGTGACTTAGAGTCATCCGGATCAGTGTCAAAGCTTGCATTGACGTAACCCTTTATGACGAGCTCTTCATTACCTCCATAAACGAGAAACATTTCCTTCGTCCTTTTCAAATACTTAAGGATATTCTTGACCGCTGCCCAGTGCTCCATTCCAAGATCACTTTGAAACCTTCTAGCCATACTTATGGCAAGGCTAACATTGGGTCTTGTGCATAGCATTGCATACATGATAGAGCCTATGGCTGAGGCATAGGGGATACCACTCATCTTTTCTCTATCTTCTGCAGTCACTGGGAATTGAGTCTTACTAAACTTCACATCTTGTAACACAGGAAAGAACCCCTTCTTGGACTGATCCATTTTGAACTTCTTCAAAACTTTATCAAGGTATGTGCTTTGTGAAAGTGCTATTAAGCCTCTCGATCTATCTCTATAGATCTTAATGCCTAATATGAAACCAGCTTCTCCTAGGTCCTTCATTGAAAAACTCTTGTTAAAATATTCCTTCACGCTTTCCAGCATTTCTATATTTTTTCCAATTAGCAATATGTCATCCACATATAATATTAGAAACGCTATAGAGCTCCCACTCACTTTCTTGTAAATACAAGCTTCTCCATAAACTTGTATAAACTCAAACGCTTTGATTACCTCATCAAAGCGCTATGGGTGAGAAAGTCTCATCGTAGTCAACTCCTTGAACTTGTGAAAAACCCTTTGCCACAAGTCGAGCTTTATAGACGGTGACATTACCATCTGCGTTTGTCTTCTTCTTAAAGATCCTTTTGTTCTGAATGGCCTTTCACCCTTCAGGTAATACTTCCAAAGTCCATACTTTGTTTTCATACATGGATCCCATCTCGGATTTCATGGCCTCTAACCATTTCTCGGAATCCGGGCCCATCACTGCTCCTCCACAACTCGTAGGTTCATTGTTGTCCAACAACATGACCTCCAAGACAGGGTTGTCGTACCACTCAGGAGTAGTACGCGCCCTTGTCGACCTACGAGGTTCAATAGTAGCTTGATTTGAAGCTTCATGATCATCATCATTAACTTCCTCTTCTACCGTCATAGGTTCCATAGAAACATCTTTCTGCGCTGCGCTACTTTCTGGTTGAAGTAAAGGTTCAATAACCTCATCAAGCTCTATTTTCCTCCCACTCAATTCTTTCGAGAGAAACTCTTTCTCAAGAAATGTTCCGTTCTTAGCAACAAACACTTTGCCTTCGGATCTGAGATAGAAGGTATACCCGACTGTCTCTTTCGGGTATCCTATGAAGACGCATTTCTCCGCTTTGGGTTCCAGCTTTTCAGGCTGAAGCTTTTTGACATAAGCATCACATACCCAAACTTTAAGAAACGACAACTTTGGCCTCTTGCCAAACCATAGTTCATATGGCGTCATCTCAACGGATTTTGATGGTGCCCTATTTAAAGTGAATGCAGCTTTCTCTAATGCATAACCCCAAAATGATAGTGGCAAATCAGCAAGAGACATCACAGAACGCGCCATATCTAATAAGGTTCAATTACAACGTTCAGACACACCATTACGCTGTGATGTTCCAGGCGGTGTCAATTGTGAAACAATTCTACACTGTCTTAAGTGACTGCCAAACTCATAACTCAGATATTCACCTCCTCGATCAGATCGCAGGAATTTAATCTTCTTGCTATGATGATTCTCAACTTCACTCTCAAATTGCTTGAACTTTTCAAATGTTTCATACTTGTGTTTCATTAAGTAAATATACCCATACCTACTTAAGTCATTAGTGAAGGTGAGAAAATAACGATATCCACCACGCGCTGTAACATTCATTGGACCGCACACATCAGTATGTATGATTTCCAATTAGTCACTCGCCCATTCCATTGTTCCAGAGAACGACATTTTAGTCATCTTGCCCATAAGGCATGGTTCACATGTATCAAGTGATTCAGAATCAAGTGACTCCGAAAGTTCATGCTTAACGCAGGCAGTAAAATAACAATTATTCAGGTTCATCACTAATCCCGATGGTAATCGAAGAGAGAGCATGCCGACGGTGATCACATCAACCTTGGAACCATTTCCCACGCGCATCGTCACTTCATCCTTTGCCAGCCTTTGTCTATTCCGTAGTTCCTGTTTTGAGTTGCAAATGTGAGCAACCGAACTAGTATCAAATACCCAGGCACTACAACGAGAGCTAGTAAGGTACACATCAATAACATGTATATCACATATACCTTGTTTGTCGTTGGCCGCCTTCTTGTCAGCTAGGTACTTGGGGCGGTTCCGCTTCTAGTGACCAGTTCCCTTGCAATGAAAGCACTCAGTTTCTGGCTTAGGTCCATGCTTAGGCTTCTTTATAGGAGTAGCAACTGCTTTGCCATCCTTCTTGGTTTTACCCTTCTTGCCCTTTCCCTTGCCTTTCTTCTTGAAACTAGTGTTTTTATTGACCATCAACACTTGATGTTCTTTCTGGATTTCAGACTCAGCGACTTTTAGCATCGCAAACAGCTCGGCGACTGACTTCTTCATCCCGTGCATGTTATACTTGTAACTAGGTGGCAGTGATTGAAGAACTCTATCAGTGGTCGCCTCTGGCGGAAGGGCAATTCCCAACTCTGCTAGACGAGTTGAATACCCAGACATTCTGAGTATATGCTCACTGATAGACCCGTTCTCCTCCATTTTGCAAGCATAGAACTTATCGGAGGTCTCATACCTCTCGATCCGGGCATTCTTCTGAAAGATAAACTTCAACTCCTGGAACATCTCATATGCTCCATGACGTTCAAAATGTCTTTGAAGTCCCGGTTCTAAGCCATACAATATTGCACACTGAACTATTGAGTAATCTCCAGTACGTGCCTCCCATGTGTTCGTAACGTCTTTGGAGGTCATGTCTTCTGGTTGGTCACCAAGCGGTGCATCAAGGACATATGATTTCTGGGAAGCCATGAGGATAATCCTCAGATTACGGGCCCAGTCAACAAAGTTACTTCCATCATCTTTCAACTTAGCTTTCTCTAGGAACGCATTAAAATTCAGGGGTGCTACTGCGCGAGCCATTGATCTACAACATAAATATGCAAAGGTTACTTAGACTATTGTTCAAGATAATGAGTTTAGTTAATCAAATTACTAAAGCTCCCACTCAAATTGACATCCCTTAGGTCATATGACTATCACATGATCCAAATTCACCAACTCAAATCCAATCATCATGTGAGTTGAGGTGGCTTCAATTGTGAACATCATCATGTTGATCATATCTACTATATGACTCATGTTTGACCTTTCAGTCTCTTGTGTTCCGAGGCCATGTTTATACATGCTAGGCTCGTCAAGTTTAACCCGAGTGTTCTGCACGTGCAACACTGGCTTGCACCCGTTGTATGTGAATGTAGAGTCTATCACACCCGATCATCACGTGGTGTCTCGACACGACGAACTTTCGCAAAGGTGCACACTCGGGGAGAACACAATTCATGTTGAAATTTAAGTGAGGGATCACCTTATAATGTTACCGTCGTCCTAAGAAAAACAAGGTGCATAAAAGGATTAACATCACATGCAATTCATAAGTGACATGATATGGCCATGAACTTGTGCTTTTAATCTCCATCTAGAAAGCACCAGCATGATCTCCATCGTCACTGGCATGACACCATGATCTCCATCAACGTGTCGCCATCGGGGTTGTCACGCCCAACATGCTTCTACTACTATTGCTACCGTTTAGCGATAAAGTAAAGCATTACATAGTGCTTAATGATTGACACGCAGGTCATACAATAATTAAAGACAACCCTATGGATCCTGCCGGTTGCCATACTCATCGACATGCAAGTCGTGATAATCTATACATCACATGATCATCTCATACATCACATATATCAACATCATGTAATTGGCTATATCACATCACAACATACCCTGCAAAAACAAGTTAGATGTCCTCTAATTGTTGTTGCATGTTTTACGTGGCTGCTACGGGTATCTAGCAAGAACAATTCTCATCTACGCAAAAACCACAACGGTGATACACTAGTTTCTTTTCAACCTTCTCAAGGACCGCCTTTCTCGAATCTGATCCAACTAAAGTGAGAGAAACTGGCACCCGCAAGCCATCTATGCAACAATTTGTGGTTGAGGGAACCGTTCTCTCGTAAGTGTATGAGTAATGTTGGTCCGGGGCGCTTCATCTCACAATACCGCTGAACCAAAACACGACCAAGGGAGCAAGAAATCTAAGCATCAACGCCCACGAACTCTTTGTGTTCTACTCGAGATCTCATCTACACATACACCTAGCTTATGATGCCACTGTTGGGGAACGTTGCATGGGAAACAAAAAATTTCGTACGTTCATGCAAGACCTATCCATGGTGATGAGCATCTACGAGAGGGAGAGTGGATCTACATACCCTTGTAGATCGCTAAGCGGGAAGCGTTAAGAAACGCGGTTGGTGTAGTCGAACGTCTTCACGATCCAAATCACCGAGAGTCTTGCGATCCAATCACGATCCGTCCCACGATCCAATCACAATACGTCCGGAGAACACGATCATGATCTATCCCGCGATCCAATCACGATCCATCCCACAAACACGATCACGGTCCTTCCGATCTAGTGCCGAACGGACGGCACCTCCGCATTGAGCACACGTACAGCTTGATGATGATCTCTGCCTTCTTGGTCCAGCAAGAGGGAGCAGAGAGGAAGAAGAGTTCTCCTGCAGCGTGACGGTGCTCCGGCGATGCTGGTGGAGCTATTCCGGCAGGGATTCGTCTAAGCACTGCAGAAATCCGATCTAGAGGAGAAACTATGCACTGGAGGAACGGGTAGCATGTGGCTGAAAATCGTATGCAAAAACCCTAAAACCTCCAGTATATATATAAGAGGGAGGGAGGATAGTCCTTGGCACAAGGGCCAAGCCCTCCTTGGTTTGGCCGAAGTGGGAGGAGAGTAGGATTCCTCCTCCAATCCTAGTAGGACTAGGATTCCTCCCTTTTTGGCCTTTTTCCACCTTTTCCCTTTGGGCCTTTCTTCCCTAGTCGCATGGGACTTGTGTGGGATTTCCACCAGCCCACAAAGGGCTGGTATTCACTCTCCCACAGCCCATGAAGCCTCTTGGGTCGAAATACCCCTCCCGGTGGTCTCCCGGTACACTACCGGCACTCCTGGTACACTACCGATTAGCCCGAAACATTTCCGGCGACCAAAACAGGACTTCCCATATCTGAATCTTTACCTTCGGACCATTCCGGAGCTCCTCGTGATGTCCGGGAACTCATCCGGGACTCCGAACAACCTTCGGTCACCACCATACATAACTCTATACTACCGAAATGCCACCAAACCTTAAGTGTGCAGACCCTGCGGGTTCGAGAACTATGTAGACATGACCGAGACACCTCTACAGTCAATAACCAATAGCGGGACCTGGATACCCATATTGGTTCCTACAAATTCTACGAAGATCTTTATCATTCAAACCTCTATGTCAAGGATTCAGTTAATCCCGTATAATGTTCCCTTTGTTCTTCGGTATGTTACTTGTCCGAGATTCGATCGTCGGTATCTCCATACCTAGTTCAACCTCGTTACTGGCAAGTATCTTTACTCGTTCCATAATACAAGATCCCGTGAATAACACTTAGTCACATTGCTTGCAAGGCTTATTGTGATGTTGTATTACTGAGTGAGCCCTGAGATACCTCTCCGTTACACGAAGTAACAAATCCCAGTCTTGATCCATGCCAACTCAACAGACACCCTCGGAGATACCTGTAGAGCACCTTTATAGTCACCCAGTTACATTGCGATGTTTGATACACACAAGGCACTCCTTCGGTGTTCGGGAGTTGCATGATCTCATGGTCATAGGAACATATACTTGACATGCAAAAAACAGTAGCAATAAACTAACACGATCATATGCTACGTTTGTAGTTTGGGTCTTGTCCATTTTATCATTCTTCTAATGATGTGATCCCATTATCAAATGACATCACATGTCAATGGCTAAGAAACCTTGACCATCTTTGATCAACGAGCTTGTTCACTAGAGGCATACTAGGGACAAAGTGTTGTCTATTTACCCACACATGTAATGTGTTTCCAATCAATACAATTATAGCATGGATAATAAACGATTATCATGAACAAGGAAATATAATAATAAACACTTTATTTATTGCCTCTAGAGCATATTTCCAACACACCATACCTGCCTATATGCGGTATTTACCTCTCGTTCCAAGTAAATTTTCATGTGCCAAACTCTAACCCTTCAAATAAACCTTCTGTTTTGTATGCCCAAATCGCTCATGTGGCGACTGGTGGCTGTCAGTATTTTCCATGCTAGGTGTGTTATTCTCATGATACGTGTTGATTCACTATCATTCACAAGAAAGTGGCTGGTAATAGGGATTCCCAGTCCCGAATTCAAAGAAAAAAATGCAAATAATTAAACAAAACTCCCCCAGGAATTGTCTCTATGGACGGTACCACTGGATTCGGCTCGCCATGGAGTGTGACTGATTGGTGGAGCGGAGTAAAACTTTATCATTCTGTTTGGGAACCACCTATAATGTATCTAGCATGGAAGATATTGAAAACCTTTTGGTCATTATGTGAGCAATGAAAGCATACCTCTCAAATTATTATTCATCTCTGTTTTAAAAAGCTCGAGCTTTAGCACCTCTGCAAATCAATGCTTCCCTCTGTGAAGGGCCTATCTATTTACTTTACTGTTGAGTCATCATCTTCTCATAAAAGGCACCAGTTAGAGAGCACCACCATCATTTGTATGCTTTGTTGTTAATTGATATTGGCTGTGAGCATGACTGGATCTTTTTCACCGTGAATACAATGTCTACTTATCCACTATTCTTTAGGAGTGCTCTGCATTTATGTTTTGCAGTCTTAGAAAGGGCTAGCGAGATACCATTTTGTCATACTGTATCATGATTGTTTTGATAAAAGTGTTTTCATCCGAGGGTCATTATTATTGCTCGCTAGTTGATTACGTCATTGATATGAGTAAATGTGAGACCTAAATGTTATTGTGAACGTGGTTAGTTCATAATCTTTGCTGAAAATCTAAACATCAGTTAGACATACTTACAAACAACAAGATCAAACAGAGTTTGTAAAAGTTTTTCTTTATCTGTTTCAGTTTATCAACTGAATTGCTTGAGAACAAGCAATGGGTTAATCTTAGGGGAGTTGATATGTCTCCATTGTATCTACTTTTCCAAACTCTTTTGCCCTTGTTTTGGACTCTAATTTGCATGATTTGTATGGAACTAACCCGGACTGACGCTGTTTTCAGCAGAATTGCCTTGGTGTTATTTTTGTGTAGAAATAGAAGTTCTCAGATTGACCTGAAAATTTATGGAGAATATTTTTGGAGTTAATAAAAAACATTGGTGAAAGAATCAACTGGAGGGGGGCCACCCACGGGCCACAAGCCTGCTAGGCGCGGCCACCCCTGCCCGCGCCTAGCGAGCTTGTGGGGCCCTTGTGGCTTTGCTGACCTCAAATCTACTCCTATATATTCCTATTCGCGGAGAAAAAATGAAGCAGAGGAGTTCATCGCGTTTCACGATACGAAGCTGCCGCCACCTCCTGTTCTTCCTTGGGAGACCAGATCTAGAGTCCGTTTTGGGCTCCGGAGATGTGAAATCGATGCCATCGTCATCACCAATCATCCTTCATCATGAATTCCATGATGCTCTCCGCCGTTCGTGCGTAATTCCATAGTAGGCTTGCTGGACAGTGATGGGTTGGATGAGATTTATCATGTACTCGAGTTAGTTTTGTTAGGGTTTGATCCCTAGTATCCAATATGTTCTGAGATTGATGTTGCTATGACTTTGCTATGCTTAATGCTTGTCACTCGGGCCTGATTGCCTTGATTTTCGATCTCAACCTATTATGTTTTCATGAATATATATGTGTTCTTGATCCTATTGCAAGTTGTATACACCTATTACAAGTTATGATTCGCATCCCCCAGGGTGATAATAACTAGGATTCTTTCCGGTGATTTTCATAGTTTGAGGAGTTCATCTATTCACTAAGTGCTAATGCTTTGGTCTGGTTCTTTATTAATAGGAGGCCTTAATATCCCTTAGTTTCCATTAGGACCCCGCTGCCACGGGAGGGTAGGACAAAAGATGTCATGCAAGTTCTTTTCCATAAGCACGTATGATTATATACGGAATACATGCCTACATTACATTGATGAATTGGAGCTAGTTCTATGTCACCCTATGTTATAACTGTTGCATGATCAATGCCATCCAACATAATTATCCATCACCGATCCATTGCCTACGAGCTTTCCACATATTGATCTTTGCTAAGTTACTTGTCTGTTGCTATTGTTACAATCACTACAAAACTGCTACTATCACTATTTCCATTGTTACCGCTACTTCCATATTACTTTGCTACTAAATACTTTGCTGCAGATATTAAGTCTTTCAGGTGTGGCTGAATTGACAACTCAACCGCGAATACTCGAGAATATTCTTTGGCTCCCCTTGTGTCGAAAGAATAAATTTGGGTTGCATACTCTACCCGCGAAAACATTGTGATCCCCTATACTTGTGGGTTATCACTCCGCTCTTTGTGCATGTGATCTCGCCCCTGCCAAACTACAAAGGGGCTTACGGCTCCACAGATCCAGTGCATCATGCGCCGACACAAACTTTACCATAGAACTCTTTCATATAACTTTTATTCCATGACAACATCATAACTTCTCATGAGCAAGTAACAATTCATCACGACATAGAAGTATAAAGCATAAACCTTATTGGAAAACAACAAACTATGTTCTCAGTCAACTTTGCAACAACAATTAATCATATTTTTAAGAAGGGTCTCGTGTCGGAGCCTTTTGGCAAGTCCACATACTCAACCATAATTTGGTATTCTATGATTGCTAACACTCACAGCAAAGCCATGAGAAAAAAGTTTCAAGCGAACACATAGGAAGATAGGGCCTTATAGTTTCGCCTCCCAACGTATTCACCTCAAGGGTGATGTCAACAATAATAACTCATGCTCACTCATATCCAACTGGGGATATGTGCCTAGATCTTTACTCACCACATGATGCTTGTGAAAAGAGAAAAAAAGGAATAGAGAAGAATACTTTGACTCTTGCATAAAAGTAAATACATAAAGGTAAAAGATAGGCCCTTCGTAGAGGGAGCAGAGGTTGTCATGCGCTTTTTAGCTTGTATGAAAAATCCCTTAGTGTAAAAGAATGTCACGTTGTATTGCCCCTTGTAATAGCAACCTTTATTATGCAGTGCATCGCTTTTATTACTTTGCCATCACAAGTTCGTGCAACGCTCAATTATCTATTACCCTAATTGATCCAACCGTTCTAGAAGCAATTTTTGTTGCCTTAGTGCGCCGATGACAACTTACTTGGAGGATCTTGTTCAATCCATAGGTGGGTATAGTGGACTCAAAACATGAATTTGGGTTTGGGATTTTTCGATGCACAAGTAGTATCTCTACTTAGTGCGGGATTTTTGGATAGTAAAGATATTGAGAAAGCACCACATGTTGAATGATCTATGACAATATAACTTCTATGTGAATATGAACAAACATAAATCATTACGTTGTCTTACTTGTCCAACGTTAGAAATTTTGGCATATAATATTTAATGGGGGCTCACAATCATATAAGATGTTCAAGATAGTGTATTTGCATGTGAATCTTCTCTTCCCTAATTAATTCTTCCATGAGTTCAATCATTAACTAATGATATGTTTGTTAATCTCCAATAAATTTTACCACTTATACTTTTTCTTATGTGATGTCATTACTCATCATGAGATCACCATATGATGTTTTTCATTTACTATAAGATCCCAAAATTTCATTTTGGAATGTTATGAAATATAGCTATGCATCATCATCACTTTGTTTGAATGAAATGAATGGTCGAAGTGCTTCCTTTGAAATTCTGAAAGGCCATTTCAATTTTTCCATGTATTTGTTTCACCTATTTGAAAACCTGTGGTAATGTTCAAAGAAATAGGGGAGTAACATGACACTCCACACCAGGGGCGTCTTGGTGAAATATTTGAGCAATAAAACCAGGGGGTTATTTGAAAGTTTATCTCAAAAGGATTTAAAATCAATTAGACATTTTTCTGAAAATAAATTTTAAAAAGATATTCAATATGACAGAGGAAAAATGTTCATTAAATAGCATTTAATCCCCTGATCATTTTGATATATACATTTCCTATGTTTGGAAATGATTTGAATCCATTAAATATGTTCTAAACGCTCTGTAAATAAATAAGGAAACGAATTAAACAGAAACGAGCCGGCCGACAGCCTTTAAGACCCGAAATCACTCCGGGTCGGCCACCGACGCGCAGACACCACGTCCCACCCTCACTGATGCGCGGGACCCACCGTCGAACCGTGGCGACAGCGCGCTCGTCTCCTTCACCGCGCCTCTGACGTCGCCGGCGATCCCTCCCCACAGATCTCGCCCCTCTCTCCCTCCCTGACCACCGCACCACCCCAATAAGAACCCCCCGTCCCTACACTCTCCGTTCCACCCCGAAACCCCCTCTAACCTTGCCATAACGCCACCACACCACCTCGCCGGAGTTCTACCTCCACCCGAATCTCCCCGAGCACGAGGCCGTCGCCTCCGTCGTCCCGAGCCCCGGCCAACGCCACCAATCGACGCCGGAGCTTCGCCGCCATCGCCTGAGCACTTCGGACGTCGGCCCCGACCACCGCACCATCGTCTCCGACCACCTCCGACGTCCGGCCGCCGTCAAACCTCGCCGGAACCCCGACCCCCACCGCTGTAAGCCGCCACCTCCACCCGCGTCCGTTCGATCTAGATCCAACGCGCCAGATTAGAAGCTTTCTAAAACGAATCGGTACGCGCTAAGTTTCGGTCGTCTACTTGCTAGATCCCGCACGCACACTCTCTCAACCAATCGCAGCATGCCACGTAGACCTTGTCCGTTCGATCAGATTTGTTTTCTTTTCTTTTCTGTTTTAGAAAACAGAATGTTTTTTGTTTTTGTTTTTGTTGTAACTTTTAAACAGAATGATTCTTTTAAACTTTGAACAGAATGATTCTTTTAAACAGAATGTTTTTAGGTCACAAATTTCATGTAGTTTCATTATGTAGTCTTAGATTTCAAATTTGAACTTTTAAATTTGAATCTAACCAAATTTGCTTAAATTACTAAAATCTGTATCACTAGAGTTTAAAAATATTTTTTTGAGTGAATCTTTTTGCCACTGTTTTGTATTAGTTAGACCTATAATCCTACAAAGGTTGCGAATTTTTAGGATAAATTTGGTTAATCTTTTTAACACAAAAAGAATATGTCTAGTTCTTAATAGATTTTAGTTAAATTGATTTTTGTTTAGTTTGAATCTGAGTTAGTTTAACTTTTGTTTTTAGATTTCATTAGGTTTTGTTGATTCAACATTAGGTGTATTATTTTCTGTTAATAAAAGAATTTTTTTAATTTGTTTTGTGCTCTAGTTTGAATAGGTACATCATATTGTCACCTTTAGTATTGTTTAGAAAAAAAAGTTTTGTAGTAACTCTTTTGCACAATTTTTTTTATAATGAAATACTTTCTGTTTTCTAATAAAATTTTATATTTAATTTTCTGTTATCTAAATGCCTAGTTGTTCAAAACAAATTTTGACATGTTATGTCTTAGTAGAGTTTTGACACCAAAAAATTTAGAGTCTTATACTTTGAGTGATTTTTCCTTTTCATTGTGCTTTTGTTTGTTGAAGTATTTGTTTACCTTGCTGTTGTATGAATTGTATTGTGTTTATGCTTATTGTGTGCTTTGTTTGATTCGTTAGATCATCCGGAGTGCGAAGCTTGTTATCTAGAGTCACTTGAATATGAGGATAGTCAGCAAGGCAAGTCACTTTGACCATGTATACCTATGTTTTTATTGCATTAGTTCTACCATCTCCCCAATTGCATGCAAAGTAGGTAATTTGGAAACTTGGTTACTTGATGTAGTATCATGTGGTAGGCACCCCTCAACCCTTTCACACATTGGCCCCAGGAAACCTTGATTTAAATTTTGCTATGCTATTAGTAGACGGGGTTGGTTGTGTGATTCATGAGAGTTGTGAGTTAATAATTTCAAGACCTACATGATGATCAAGTCTTCAAGACTCTGAGTTTTCAACATACCTCTACGTGGATGATGGTTGAACGGCGCCCTGGAGAAACCAGTGGTTAGCCTAGATGTTGCTGGAGAAGTGCCAGTATTCATGTGGAAAGCTCCACCCAGGCACCAAGAGATGGATGGATGCTTCAAGACCCAAGGCTTACCTGCACAACCACAAGCCATTATGGGCTCTGGCTTGGTTGGAAATCATGGTGACCCTGTACAGGCGGTGCTAGGAGATGTAGAAGAACGGTAGGAAAGGATGGGCACCGACAGAGTCTCGGGGAAACCCTTTAGAAGATCATGTTTTGTTCATCCGTTTCTCAAACACCCTGAAGTGCGAGAAATCCAACGGAGGCGATCAAATCTTGTGGGGAACGTGCGCAAAACTCTGCAGAGTACCCAAACCTAATCGATTAGCCGTGTCCACGGTCATGGACAGTTTGAGCCAAAGGAACTGAAACTATCTAGAACTCTCAACAAATTTAATTACATTGATGTGGGTATTAATGTCAACTTGGGTATGAGAATTGGTTGGTGGAACCATATCATTAATTAACCAACATTGTAGTAATAATTTTTTGCCCTCTCTTGTTGTAGGAAAAAATTGGCTTTATGCAAAAAAAACTTACTACCCCACCTGCCATATATGCATATAGACTAGATGATTACTTTACCCCCTCTTTTGTGACATTGCCGGCATATTCAATATGCTGACCTACACGGCTGCAACGTATCATGTTGTAGAGTACTTTTCCGACCAGGAGTGAGGATACGCTCTACGCTCGGTGAGATGCCCTTGGAGTCAGATGGACTCAACTACCTTTGAAGCTTCCGCAAGATTAGTTATTCTCATGAGTTGGCCTTCAGCCACTTTATTGTAATTCTTATTGTAATAAAGGACTCGATATGAGATTTTTCGATTATTAAAGCTGTGTGATTTCACTTTGATATATACATTGATGTACCGTGTGTGTACCAGCATGATTTTGGGATGGTACAGAAACACCGGAGATTCGACCTTTCAGGTCAGGTCGCTACAGAAATGGTATCAGAGCACACGCTAATTGTAGGACGTAACCTCTAGGATTGGAAAAGCCTGAGGATTTATTTCTCTTTTGCCTTTAAAATTCTTATACTCTCATCTACTCATTTCTGACATCCCTCCGATTTATTTCAAACTTTATAGATGGCCACCTTCATCCCAGTTTTGATCATGGAGTTTTGTCAGCCTGACGCGACGATGCCCTTTGGCAAGGAGCTGCTGAAGATTGTCAGGGACGTAAGGATTGCTTTGCCAAGCATCACCGGGACTCCTATCATGTCTTTTCCACAAGACGGTCGCTACAGGATCGAGGTGCACAGCCCTGGAAAGACCTTTGGAAATCGTAAGGAACCCATCGACTTCAAGTTTGTGGCACCTAGCTGGATACTTGGGAGAGACATGGCAATTCACCTGCCCTTGGACGTATTCAGGAGGAATACAAGGGTGGACCCATTTCACCAGGACTCAGCATGGTTTGTCGCAGGGATGCCAATGGAAATATCATAACCACTCCCACTGAAGACACCACCATTTCCTATATCCAGACTTTGGAGACACACATCAGGACCTTGGAGTTTCGGGTACGTGCCAACACGAAGACGATCAAGAGGTTGATGAACCGCGAGATTGACCTCGAAGCTGACCTATGGGAAGCCAAGTACGAGCATGAGTATGAAGTGAAGGATCTCTTGGAGAGGATCGATAAGCTGAACACTCGCATTGCAACTCTGGAGGAACAGATGGACATGGGTGAAAATCTTCGTCTAGAAGAAGACATGGATCCCTTGATCAGCAACGATGATGACTATGAGGAGAGCGTCACCGGAGGAGGCCACTTCACCATGTACTTTTGAGGAGAACTTTAGTTATGCCCCCATGTATCTTTATTTTCGTCGTTAAAGTGTAGGTCGATGCTTAGTTTGATTTGGAGATTTGTATCTCGATGTTGAACCTTGAGTTGAATAAATGAATGAGTGGTTGGTGTGATATGTTTGTTGCATTGCATATGGGTAGTGAATTTCCTTTTAGGTCCTTGTTCTATTCTAATTCTCACCCCTCTGAAAACAGCAAGATGCCTCCATGACGTGATCCCGACTTCACTTTCCTGCCGAAACTCACACAACTTCTCCAGCAGCAGAATGCCCTGATACAGCTGTTGATACAGAACCAGACCAACAACCACCCTCCACCTCAAGGAGACAACCTCACCCGTTTTCTGAGGCTGAATCCACCAACTTTCTCCAGCAACACTAAGCCCATTGTGGCAGATGATTGGCTTTGCAAGATGGAGAGGGAACTCACCACCGCTGGATGCACTGAGGCTGAAAAGGTGCGCTTTGCCGCCCATCAACTAGAGGGACCAGCAGCTTCATGGTGGGAGAACTACACCACCACGTACCCTATTGCTGGTGTGACTTGGGAGCAGTTCAAGCTGGCTTTCCGCACTGCTCATGTCTCAGCTGGAGCCATGAGTTTGAAGAAACGTGAGTTTCGCAACTTACGCTAGGGGAACCGTTCCGTGCCCCAGTATGTGGATGATTTCATCACGTTGGCTCGATATGCACCAGGAGATGTGGCCGATGATGCAGCCAAACAGGAGAAGTTCTTGGAAGGACTCAATGATGAGTTGAGCTTGCAGCTGATGGTGGCTACTTTCAGCAACTACCAGGAGCTGGTAGACAAGGCCCTCATCTTGGAGGGGAAGCTGCAGCAAATCGAAAACCACAAGTGGAAGTATGGATAGGGGAAGTCTCACTCTAGAGCTCACCAGAAGCCCTGCTACTCCCCGTACTCAGGAAATACCGGATCAGGGACTGGTAAGTATGGAGGACACACTCATCACGTGCACAACCATGGAGGCCATAACCATGGAGGAAATGGGAATAATCATCCCAACAATGGCAACTTCAAGAATGGTAATGGAAGTGGGAATGACAACCAACATCGTCCCGCTCCAGCTCAGAAGGATCTGAACCACATCACCTATTTCAAGTGCCAGAAGACAGGGCACTATGGCACTGAATGCCCTCAGAACAAGCAAGGAAATGGAAACGGCAACAACAACGGCAACTCCACAACTAAGAAGCCAAATCCTTTCCCTCGTGCTCAGGTGAACCACCTTGATGTGGAAGAAGTCTATGATCAGCCCAAGACTGTGGTTGGTAAGTTTTTATTTCATTCATGTCCAGTTATGGTACTTTTTGATTCTGGTGCAACTCATTCACTCATATCAAGGGTAGTTGTGGAAAAGTATGGTTTACCCACCAGAACCCTTAGTCAACCCATTAAGGTCAATTCCCCAGGAGGAATGATGATGGCAGGGCTAGGATGCCATGCCTTGAAACTCCACATAGGAAACCATGTTTTTCCTACTGACCTCATCGTCTTAGAATCCCAGGGATTGGATGTAATCCTAGGCATGGATTGGATGACCAAGTATGAAGGAAACCTTGATTGCCCAACAAGTCTATTTCACTCACCACCCCGGAGAACAAGAGCATTAAGTATGTATCCCGATGCACACAGATGAGTGCCCAGTTAAATTCCCTCAGAAAAGTTGTTTAGGAGGAAGTGTCGGTTGTACAAGACTTTTCAGATGTATTCTCGGAGGAATTACCAGGCATGCCACCAGATAGAGAGATTGAGTTTCTGATAGAGCTGCTACCAGGTACCGCCCCAATTTCCAAGAGACCCTATCGGATGCCCACAAATGATTTAGTAGAAATCAAGAAGCAGATTAAGGAGATATTGGATAAGGGATATATTCGCCCAAGTTCTTCACCTTGGGGAGCCCCAATACTTTTGGTGGAGAAGAAAGATAAAACCTTGAGGATGGTGGTCGATTATCATGCATTGAACAAGGTGACTATCAAGAATAAGTACCCTCTGCCGATGATTAATGACTTGTTTGATCAGCTAGTAGGCACCAAAGTATTCTCCAAGATCGATCTTCGATCAGGGTATCACCAACTGAAGATTCGTGAACAGGATATACCCAAAACAGCCTTCACCACAAGGTATGGCTTATATGAGTATACGGTCATGTCCTTTGGTTTGACTAATGCTCCTTCCTACTTCATGAATATGATGAACAAGGTGTTTATGGAATATTTGGACAAGTTTGTCGTGGTGTTCATCGATGAAATTTTGATATTCTCCAAGAGCGAGGAAGAACACAAGGAACACTTGCATTTAGTTCTGGAGAAGCTTAGAGAGCATCAGTTGTATGCCAAGTTCAGTAAATGTGAATTCTGGCTGACGGAAGTCGGATTCCTTGGACACATTATTTTCGGGGAAGGAATAGCAGTAGACCCCGCTAAGGTTAAAGCAGACACTGAGGGGAAGTCACCCACCTCAGTTAAGGAGATCCGCAGTTTTCTCGGACTTGCCGGATATTACCGTAGGTTCATTGAGAATTTCTCAAAGATTGCCAAGCCCATGACAGAGTTGTTGAAGAAAGAGTCTAAGTATATCTGGAGTGAGGAATGTGAGACCAGTTTCCAGGAGTTGAAGAAACGTTTGGTCACAGCCCCAGTGTTGATACTGCCAAACATTCGGAAGGACTTCCATGTTTATTGTGATGCATCACGTCAAGGACTTGGAGGAGTACTCATGCAGGAGGGAAAAGTTGTAGCCTATGCATCCAGACAGCTACGACCCCATGAGTTGAATTATGCCACCCATGATTTGGAACTAGCAGTCGTAGTGCACGCACTCAAGACCTGGACACATTTCCTTATCGGAAATAGTTGTGATGTTTACACTGATCATAAAAGCCTGAAGTATATCTTCACACAGAAGGAGTTGAACCTCAGACAGAGGAGATGGTTAGAGTTAATCAAGGACTATGACATGAGACTGCATTACCATCCAGGAAAGGCAAATGTTGTGGCAGATGCTTTGAGTCGGAAGAGTTATGTGAACACACTCATAGCCGGAGGATTACCCCAGGAGTTAACCGATGATCTCAGAGAGCTTCGGTTAGAGATAGTTCCAAAGGGATATGTTGCCACACTAGAGATTCAGTCCACCTTGACCGAAAGAATTCGTGAAGCCCAGAAATCCAACAAGGAGATAGCTGAGATAAAGCAGAGAATGAAAGAAGGAAAAGCTAAAGACTTTCGTGAAGATGAACAAGGTACTCTATGGTTTGAGAACCGAATCTATGTGCCCAATGACCTAGAGCTCAGGAAGTTGATACTTCAAGAAGCCCACAATTCACCATACTCGATACACCCAGGCAACACCAAGATGTACCTGGATTTGAAGGAAAGTTACTGGTGGACAGGTATGAAGAAGGATATTGCCGAACATGTTGCAGTATGTGATGTTTGCCAGCGAGTAAAGGTGGAACATCAGAAACCAGCAGGGTTACTCCAGCCTTTGCCGATACCCGAGTGGAAATGGGATAAGCTTGGTATGGACTTCATCATAGGATTACCTAGGACCCGTTCAGGTTATGATTCCATTTGGGTAGTGGTCGATCGCTTGACCAAGGTGGCTCATTTCATTCCAGTGAAGACCACCTATACCAGTGCTAAGTTAGCCAAGATATATATGACCAGGATTGTATGTCTGCATGGAGTTCCGAGGAGTATCGAGTCAGATAGAGGAACACAATTTACCTCAAAGTTTTGGCATTAGTTACATGAAACTTTGGGTACAAGGCTGGAGTTCAGTACAACTTTTCATCCGCAGACCGATGGACAGACTGAGAGAGTCAACCAGATTCTGGAGGACATGTTGAGAGCTTGTGCGCTAGACTATGGGTCCAGTTGGGATGACAACTTACCTTACGCAGAGTTCTCGTACAACAACAGTTATCAGACTAGTCTGAAGATGGCCCCTTTTGAAGCTTTATATGGAAGGAGGTGCAGAACACCATTGATGTGGGATGGTGTTGGAGATCGAAAACTCTTTGGTCCCAATTTTATCCGAGATTCTGAAGAAAAGGTCAAACTGATTCGAGACCAACTCAAGATAGCTCAATCCAGGCAGAAGAGCTATGCTGATAACAAACGCAAGGAGGTGACATATGAAGTGGGAGATCGAGCATATCTTCGTGTGTCCCCACTTCAAGGAATCAAGAGGTTTGGTGTTAAGGGAAAGTTAGCACCCAGATTCATAGGCCCCTACAAAATTCTTGATCGTAGAGGCAAAGTTGCATACAAGCTGGAATTGCCGGCAGGACTGTCCGGAGTTCATGATATTTTCCATGTTTCCCAGCTGAAGAAATGCCATGCTGAGATGGCTGATATTCCTTTGAGAGACACAGTGCCCCTAGAGCCCATACAACTTGACAATGACCTGACCTACAAGGAGAAGCCTATCAGAATCCTCGAGACTACCAACAGAGTTACCCGAAGCAAGACCATCAAGTTCTGTAAGGTTCTGTGGAGTCACCACACCGAGGAAGAAGCCACCTGGGAACGCGAAGAAGATCTTCGTAGAGATCACCCTCACCTATTTTCTAGCCAATCCGAATCTCAAGGACGAGATTCATCTTAAGGTGGGTAGGTTTGTAACATCCCAAAATTTCATTTTGGAATGTTATTAAATATAGCTATACATCATCATCACTTTGTTGGAATGAAATGAATGGTTGAAGTGCTTCCTTTGAAATTCTGAAAGGCCATTTCAATTTTTCCATGTATTTGTTTCACCTATTTGAAAACCTTTGGTAATGTTCAAAGAAAGAGGGGAGTAAAATGACACTCCACACCAGGGGCATCTTGGTGAAATATTTGAGCAATAAAACCAGGGGGTTATTTGAAAGTTTATCTCAAAAGGATTTAAAATCAATTAGGCATTTTCCTGAAAATAAATTTTAAAAAGATATTCAATATGACAGAGGAAAAATGTTCATTAAATATCATTTAATCCCCTGATCATTTTGATATGTACATTTCCTTTGTTTGGAAATGATTTGAATGCATTAAAGATGTTTTAAACGCTTTGTAAATAAATAAGGAAATGCATTAAACAGAACCGGGCCGGCCCACAGCCTTTAAGACCCGAAATCACTCCGGGTCGGCCACCGACGCGGAGACACCGCATCCCACCCTCATTGACATGCGGGACCCACCATTCGACCGCGGCGACAGCGCGCTCGTCTCCTTCACCGCGCCTCCGACGTCGCCGGCGATCCCTCCCCACAGATCTCGCACCTCTCTCCCTCCCCGACCACCGCACCACCCCTATAAGAACCCCCCGTCCCTCCGCTCTCAATTCCACCCCGAAACCCCCTCTACCCTTGCCAGAACGCCACCACGCCACCTCGTCGGAGTTCTACCTCCACCCGAATCTCCCCGAGCACGAGGTCGTCGCCTCCGTCGTCCCCAGCCTCGGCCGACGCCACCAATCGACGCCGGAACTTCGCCGCCGTCGACTGAGCACTTCGGACATCGCCCCCGACCACCGCACCGTCGTCTCCGACCACCTCCGACGTCCGGCAGCCATCAAACCTCGCCGGAACCCTGACTCCCACCGCTGTAAGCCGCCACCTCCACCCGCATCCGTTCGATCTAGATCCAACGCGCCAGATTGGAAGCTTTATAAAATGAATCGATACGCGCTAAGTTTCGGTCGTCCGCTCGCTAGATCCCGCACGCACACTCTCTCAACCAATCGTAGCATGCCACGTAGACCTTGTCCGTTCGATCAGATTTTTTCTCTTTTCTTTTCTGTTTTAGAAAACAGAATGTTTTTTTTGTTTTAGTTGTAACTTTTAAACTAATTAGTGCTTTTAATTGATTCTTTTTGGATTAGGTCACAAATTTCATGTAGTTTCATTCTGTAGTGTTAGATTTCAAATTTTAAATTTTAAATTTGGATCTAACCAAATTTCCTTAAATTACTAAAATGTGTATAACTAGAGTTTACAAATATATTTTTGAGTGAATCTTTTTGCCACTGTTTTGTATTAGTTAGACCTATCATCCTACAAAGTTTGAGAATTTTTAGGATAAATTTGTTTAATCTTTTTAACACAAACAGAATCTGTCTAGTTCTTAATAGATTTTAGTTAAATTGATTTTTGTTTAGTTTGATCTAAGTTAGTTTAACTTTTGTTTTTAGATTTCATTAGGTTTTGTTGATTCAACATTAGGTGTATTATTTTCTGTTAATAAAAGTACTTTTTAATTTGTTTTGTGCTCTAGTTTGAATAGGTACATCATATTGTCACCTTTAGTATTGTTTATAAAAAAAGTTTTGTAGTAACTCTTTTGCACAAAATTTTATATAATGAAATACTTTCTGTTTTCTAATAAAATTTTATATTTACTTTTCTGTTATCTAAATGCCGAGTTGTTCAAAACAAATTTTGACTTGTTATGTCTTATTAGAGTTTTGACACCAAAAATTTTAGAGTCGTATACTTTGAGTGATTTTTTTCTTTTGATTGTGCTTTTATTTGTTGAAGTATTTGTTTACCTTACTGTTGTATGAATTGTATTGTGTTTATCCTTATTGTGTGTTTTGTTTGATTCGTTAGATCATCCGAAGTGCGAAGCTTGTTATCTAGAGTCACTTGAATACGAGGATCGTCAGCATGGCAAGTCACTTTGACCATGTATACCTATGTTTTTATTGCATTAGTTCTACCATCTCCCTAATTGCATGCAAAGTAGGTAATGTGGAAACTTGGTTACTTGATGTAGTATCATGTGGTAGGCACCCCTCAACCCTTTCACACATTGGCCCCAGGAAACGTTGATTTAAATTTTGCTATGCTATTAGTAGACGGGGTTGGCTGTGTGATTCATGAGAGTTGTGAGTTAATAATTTCAAGACCTACATGATGATCAAGTCTTCAAGACTCCGAGTTTTCAACATACCTCTGGGTGGATGATGGTTGAACGGCGCCCTAGAGAAACCAGTGGTTAGCCTAGATGTTGCTGGAGAAGTGCCAGTATTCATGTGGAAAGGTCCACCCAGGCACCAAGAGATGGATGGATGCTTCAAGACCCAAGGCTTACCTACACAGCCACAAGCCATTATGGGCTCTGGCTTGGTTGGATATCGTGGTGACCCTGGACAGGCGGTGCTACGAGATGTAGAAGAACGGTAGGAAAGGATGGGCACCGACAGAGTCTCGGGGAAACTCTTTAGAAGACCATGTTTTGGTCATCCGTTTCTCAAACACCCTGAAGTGCGAGAAATCCAACAGAGGCGATCAAATCTTGTGGGGAACGTGTGCAAAACTCTACAGAGTACCCAAACCTAATCGATTAGCTGTGTCCATGGTCATGGACAGTGTGAGCCAAAGGAACTAAAACTATCTGGAACTCTCAACAAATTTAATTACATTGATGTGGGTATTAATGTCAATTTGGGTATGAGAATTGGTTGGTGGAACCATCTCATTAATCAACCAACATTGTAGTAATAATTTTCTGCCCTCTCTTGTTGTAGGAAAAAATTGGCTTTATGCAAAAGAACTTACTACCCCGCCTGCCATATATGCATATAGACTAGATGATTACTTTACCCCCTCTTTTGTGACATTGCCGGCATATTCAATATGTTGACCTACACGGCTGCAACGTATCATGTTGCAGAGTACTTTTCCGACCAGGAGTGAGGATACGCTCTACGCTCGGTGAGATGCCCTTGGAGTCAGATGGACTCAACTACCTTTGAAGCTTCCGCAAGATTAGTTATTCTCATGAGTTGGCCTTCATCCACTTTATTGTAATTCTTATTGTAATAAAGGACTCGATATGAGATTTTTCGATTATTAAAGTTGTGTGATTTCACTTTGATAGATACATTGATGTACCATGTGTGTACCAGCATGATCTTGGGATGGTACAGAAACACCGGAGATTCGACCTTTTAGGTCGGGTCGCTACATTTACTTTATTTTAATATGATTGCAACAAGAAAGTAAAGAAGCAAGACCTCAAACTATACTTTATTATATAAGTCTCGCTCGATTAAATGGATAGATAGATCACGAAACTAGCACTCGGAAATAGATCATACTAAACTTTTGTTCAAAAAGGGCTAAGGATCGAAATAAAAAATAAAGGTAAAAAGTGATGGTGATACGATACCGGGGAATCTCCCCGAATCTTGGCTCAAGCCAAGGGTAGTGCTCATACCCATGTACTCAAGTCTCCTTTGGTGGTGAAGATGATGAAGGTGGTGGTGATGAAGAAGTATCACACTCCAGCCTCAATAAGCGCTCCAGTTCACAGATGACACTTCGAAGGGTAAAGCTAAACTACTCTAGGAAAATATTTTCACGAGTGAGAAATTTATTCTAAACACAAACTGCTTAGAAGGCCCTAAAAGCTTCAATTTCAATAGGGGTGAGGTGATCATAGTAAGGCAGGAGGATATCTTCTTCTTCTTCCTCTGTTGACATGGATTGCCCTTCTTCTTGAGGTTGATCCCACATAGCTCCCTTGCCCTTGTCTTCATTGTTGACTTCTTTTGGATCCTCTCTCTCCAGCTCCATCTTCATCAACCAAGCATCTTGTTCTACGTTATTGGAGGAGGAAGAAGACATGAAGCCTGGCTTGATAGATCTGATGGGAAAATAGCACAAAACAAGAACTGGCAATTTTTCCATGATGCGGTGGTCAAAACAATCGGGGATATATATAGAGAATCTTTATTCTTGTAAAACAAGCATATGGAAGGAAAATGGAGTCGGGAAGGTTCTCGAGGTGGACACAAGCCGCCAAGGGACGCCAGGAAGGGCAGACGCACCCTGGTGTATCGTGCTTAGCTTGGTTGTTTTCTTGTTTATTTCTTATTCTCCTAATTTTTCTAATATTCCAAAACTGACAGAAAATATTTTTGTAGATTTTTCGATGCCCGTTTACTCACCATATCACGAACCTCTTCTTTTTCATGATTCTCGAGTGTTCCAGAAGGTTTCTCTTCTGTATTCCTATTGCATAATGGTTTGGATAACATTGCTTGCAACATTAATAGGCGTACCTGATATATGGTGTTTAGTTCTTTGTCCATTGACCACCTTCGCGTTAGTACCTTTGGCATTATTAATCTTGATAGCTCCAGGGTGATAAACCTCTTCGATAACATATGGTCCTTCCCATTTGGAAAGAAGTTTTCCTAGAAAAAATCTGAAACAAAAATTGTACAAAAGAACATATTCTCCAACTTTGAATTCATGCTTTTGGATTCTTTTGCCATGCCATCTTTTAACTTTTTCTTTGAATAGTTTGGCATTTTCATAAGCTTTGGTTCTCCATTTGTCTAGTGAGCTAATATCAAATAACCTCTTTTCACCAGCAAGTTTGAAGTCATAGTTGAGTTCTTTAATTGCCAAAAATGCTTTGTGTTCCGACTCTAGAGGAAAATGACAAGATTTCACATATACCATTTTGTATGGAGACATACACATAGGATTTTTATAAGCTATTCTATAGGCCTAAAGTGCATCATCTAGTTTCTTAGACCAATTCTTTCGGGACCTATTGACAGATTGTTGTAATATCAATTTTATTTCTCTATTGCTAGGTTCAACTTGACCACTAGATTGAGGATGATAGGGTGATGCAATTCTGTGGTTAACATTATATTTAGTAAGCATTTTACGGAAAGCACCATGAATAAAGTATGAACCACCATCAGTCATTAAGGATCTAGGGACTCCAAACCATGGGAAGGTAACTTCTTTAAGCATTTTAATGGAGATGTTGTGATCAAGACTATAAGTTAGAATAGCTTCTGCCCACTTAGTGACATAATCAACATTAACCAAAATATGAGTATACACGTTAGAGGAAAGAAAATGTGCCTTATAATCAAAACCCCAAACATCAAATGGTTCAACAACAAGTGAATAGTTCATATGCCTTTCCCGGCGCTTACCGATATTACCAATTCTTTGACATTCATCACAAGACAAGAAAAATTTATGGGTATCCTTGAAGAGAATAGGCCAATACAAACCATATTCAATACCTTATGGGAAGTTCTGTCTCCCGCATGATTTCCTCCATAAGCTTCGGAAAGAAATTTCCATAGGATTTGTTCCTGTTCATGCTCAGGTACACAATGTCTAATAATACCATCTACTCCTTCTTTATAAAGATGTGGGTCATCCCAAAAGTAATGTCTTAAACCATAGAATATTATTTTTCTTTTGTTGGTATGTGAAACTAGGTGGTATATATTTAGCAACAATGTAGTTAGCATAATCAGCATACCAAGGAGTGTTTTGACAAAAATTTAATGCAGCTAACTGTTCATCGAAAAAACTATCATCAATAGGTAGTGGGTCATCAAGAATATTTTCTAACCTAGACAAGTTATCAGCTACGGGGTTCTAAGCTTCTTTCCTATGAGTGATATGTAAATCAAATTCTCGAAGTAAGAGAACCCACCTAATGAGTCTAGGTTTAGTATCTATATTTTCCATAGGACATTTATAGCAGCATGATCGGTGTGAACAATAACTTTGGAAACAACAATGTAAGATCTAAATTTATCACAAGCAAACACAACTTCTAAAAAATTCTTTTTTAGTAGCAGCCTAATTTCTTTGGGTATTGTCTAGAGTTTTTCTAGCATAATGGATAACATTTAATTTCTTATCAACTCTTTGTCCTAGAATAGCACCAACATCATAATCACTAGCATCACACATAATTTCACAAGGCAAGTTCCAATCAAGTGGTTGAACAAAAGGTGTAGTGGTTAAGGCTTTCTTAAGTGTTTCAAAGGCTTCTACATAATCATCATCAGAAACAAAGGGGGTATCCTTTTGTAAAAAAGTAGTAAGAGGCCTAGAAATTTTGGAGAAGTCTTTAATAAACCTCCTATAGAAACTAGCATGACCAAGGAAACTTCGAATACCTTTAATATCTTTAGGACATGGCATTTTATCAATTGCATCAACTTTAGCTTGATCCACCTCAATACCTCGTTCAAAGATTTTATGCCCCAAGACAGTGCCTTCATTAACCAGTGGTACTTCTCCAAATTCAAGACAAGATTAGTTTGTTCACATCTCTCCATAAATCGATCAAGGTTGCTTAATCAATCATCAGAAGAAGTTCCATAAACGGAAAATCATCCATGAAAACCTCCACAATCTTTTCACAAAAATCAGAGAATATAGCAGTCATACATCTCTGAAAGATAGCAGGTGCATTGCATAAACCAAAAGGCATACGTCTATAAGCATAGGTTCCAAAAGGGCAAGTAAAGGTGGTTTTCTCTTGATCAGATTGTGACACACATATTGAGAGAAACTAGAGTATCCATCCAGGAAACGAAAGTGTGTGTGCTTAGATAATCTTTCTAGCATTTGACCAATGAAAGGCATAGGTTAATGATCTTTTCTAGTAGCTTGATTTTGTTTTCTAAAATCAATTACAATTCTACAGCCAGTGACAATTCTGTGTGGGATAAGTTCATTGTTATCATTAGGAACAATAGTAATACCTCCCTTTTTAGGGACACAATGAAAGGGACTTACCCATCTACTATCAGCTATAGGATAGATTGTACCTACTTCCAAAAGCTTTAGTATCTCAGTTCTTACCACTTCTTTCATCTTAGGATTCAATCATCATTGGTGTTCAACAAAGGGTTCAGCATCAGGTTCCATATTAATCTTGTGTTGACATAGAGTGGGACTAATGCCCTTAAGATCATCAGGAGTATATCCAATAGCATTCCGGTGCTTCGTCGGAATTTTCAATAATCTTTCTTCTTCATGTTGTGAAAGGTTAGCACTAATAATAACAGGATATAATTTTTTCTCATCAAGGTAAGCATACTTCAAAGTGTCAGGCAATTGTTTTAATTCAAACATAGGATCACCTTTAGGTGGAGGAGGACCTCCTAGAATTTCAATAGTCAGATTGTGTTTTAGTAGAGGTTGTTGTTCAAAGAAAAATTTATCCATTTCATTTCTTTCACGCAAGTGCATATCATTTCCATCATCTAGCAAATATTGTTCTAGTGGATCTGTAGGAAGAACGGCAACAAAAGCAAGACCAATTATTTCATCCTTGCTAGATAATTCTTTATCACAAGGTTGTCTACTAAACTTGCAAAAATTAAACTCATCAGACACATCACCAAACTCAACACTGACGGTTTCTTTTTGGCAATCTATCTTAGCATTAACAGTGTTCAAGAAAGGTCTACCAAAGATAATGGGACAAAAGTCATCTTGTGGGGAACCAGCACTAGAAAATCAGTAGGATATTTTATTTTCCCACACAAGACTACAACATCTCTAACAATCCCCAGTGGTGTGATGGTGTCTCTATTAGCGAGTTTAAGAGTAACATCAATGTCTTCTATTTCAGCAGGTGCTATGGCATTCATAATTTCTTGGTATAAAGTAAAAGGAATATCACACACACAAGCACCCAAGTCACATGAGACATGATAGCAATGATCTCCTATTTTAACTGAGACAACAGGCATGCCAACTACGGGTCTATGTTTATGTTTTTCATTGGGTTTAGCAATTCTAGCAGCTTCATCACAGAAGTAAATAACATGCCCATCAATATTTTCTACCAAGAGATATTTAACCATAGCAACACTAGGTTCTACTTTAATTTTTTCAGAGGTCTTAGATGCTTCAATATTACTCTTGCGAACCACACTTAATTCCTTAGCATGTTCCTTTATCCTAACAGGGAAAGGTGGTTTCTTAATATAAGTAGTAGGCACCACTGGATCAGCATTGTAAATGATGGTTTCTTCTTTAGCTATGACCGGTTGTTTGGTTTCTTTTTCAATAGGGGCATGGTATTTAAACCCTTCTACTTAGGAAGATCAACATGAGTAGAAAATGATTCAAAAAAAGAGGCTACTATCGCAGAGTCAAGTCCATATTTAGTGCTAAACTTGTGAAAAGCATCGGTATTCATAAAAGATTTAACACAATCAAATTCAAGCTTAATACCTGACTCATTACCTTCGTCGAGTTACCAATCTTCAGAATTGTGTTTAATTATTTCTAAGAGAACCCAATTGAATTCAATAGTCTTCTTCATATAACATTGACTTAAGCCTCCCCTAATCTAGAGAGATGCTTTGGCCTTCATGAGGCAAAAATTATATATATAATTCCGATCATGATGACTAGATGCATAGGATAAAAAAATTGGTGAAATTCCAATTTCAATCGACTCCATTTCCATGATCCGAAATCATCACATAGCCTATACCATGTCAATGCTTTTCCCTGAAAAGATAAAGGAAAAACTTTATTCTTAACTTCATCTTCGGATAAACCTGCAACCTTAAACAATCCACAAATTTAATCCACATGTATTAGGTGCATATCGGGATGTTCAGTTCCATCTCCTGCATAAGGATTAGCTAGCAGTTGTTCTATCATACCTGAAGGAATTTCTAACCAATATTTTCAGTAGGTGCAATAGATTGAGGGCCAACTAATTGTGGTTCCATTGTAGGTGAAGATACCCCGAACAAACCCCTCAAAGGATTGTTCTCCATAGTCACAAGTGTCAATAAATTTCAATATGTAGTATAAGTTTTTCCTAACTGATTTCCACTTACCAAGAGCGCTTCACTCCCTGGCAACAGCGCCAGAAATAAGTCTTGATGACCCAAAATTATAGGGGATCAATCATAGTCCTTTCGATAAGAGTGTCGAACCCAACGAGGAGCAGAAGGAAATGACAAGCGATTTTCAGCAAGGTAGTTTCCGCAAGCACTAAAATTGTAGGTAATAGGTAGTTTGATAGCGAGATAATTGGTAATGAGCAAGTAGTGGTAATGGTAAATAAAGTGCAGCAAGGTTGCACAATCCTTTTGTGGAAAAGGCCAGGCCAAAACAATCTCTTATAATGAGCAAAGTGTTCTTGAGGGTACACAGGAATTTCATCTAGTCACTTTCATCATGTTGATTTGATTCGTGTTTGCTACTATGATAATTTAAAATGTGGGTGGACCAGTGCTTGGGTCCTGTTCTTACTTGAACAAGCCTCCCACTTATGATTAACCCCCTCGCAAGCATCCGCAACTAAGAGAAAATATTAAGATAACATCTAACCGTAGCATTAAACATCTGGATCCAAATTAGCCTATTATGAAGTAGCACATAAACTAGGGTTTAAGCTTCTATCACTCTAGCAACCCGGCATCTAATAACTACTCCACAATTCATTCCCTTAGGCCCAAGGATGGTGAAGTGTCGTGTAGTCGACTTTCACATGACACCACTAAGGGAATCACAACATACATATCATCAAAATATCGAAAACATATCAAATTCACATGATTACTTGCAACATGACTTCTCCCGTGACCTCAAGAACAAGGGTAACTACTCACAAATAATATGCATGCTCAAGATCGGAGGGGTATTTAATAGCATAATGGATCTAAAAATATAATCTTCCACCAAATATACCATATAGTAATCAACTACACAAGGTAATCAACACTACTAGTCACCCACGAGTACCAATTTGTGGTTCTGGTACAAAGATTGAACACAAGAGATGAACTACAGTTTGAGAGGAGATGGTTTTGTTAAAGATGTTGATGAAAAATGGCCTCCCAAAGATGAGAGGGTTGTTGGTGATGACGATGGATTCAATTTCCCCCTCCAGGAGGGAAGTTCCCCTAGCAAAATCGCTTCTCTGGAGGGCAAAAGTGCTCCTGCCCAAGTTCCGCCTCGAGACGGCGGCATTCCATCCCGAAAGTCATATCCTGATTTTTCTAGGTCAAAACACCTTATATACCATAAGATGGGCTTTAGAGGTGGGCCGTACTGAGCACAACCCACCAGGGCACGCTTGGGGGCCTAGCGCGCCCTGGTGTCTTGTGCTCACCAGGGTGGGCCCCTCCGGTAGTTATTTGATCCAATATTCATCATATATTCCATAAAAAATCTCTTAGAAGTTTCATCTCATTTGAAGATGGGCGGAATAGGTATCGATGGTATGCTTTTTCAGGTCCAGAATTCCAGCTGCTGGTATTCTTCCTCTTTGTGCAAACCTTGTAAATTATGAGAGAAAAGGCATTAGAATTACTCCATAAAGCATTATTATTCATAAAAATATTGTAAATAACATTAGGAAATCATTATGCAAAATGGACATATCACCTCTCCTCTGCCAAGCGCGCTCAGTAAGAGGCAAAGGGGGGGAGGCTACCAACGAGCTGGTGGAGTCAAATTTGTTACCTCAGAGTGCTGCCCTTTGCCGCTATAGATGTGCCTCCTGGAAGCGGGAGGACTCGGCATAGATCTCTGAATTCCGTGCAGCCGTTGCGGCTTCTCCTACGGCCACGACGTCGGTGGGCTTCTTCGCGTGTGCGACTTGGTGCTCCACCTCCATCTCCAAAATGTAGATAAAGCATGCAAGGTCTCTGACGCAAAAGCCTAGCGGTGGCCCTTTGGCAGCCTCCAACTCCAGCATTCGGGCCGCGGCGGCAGAGCCGGTGATGGCCCTGACGCCTTACGGTGGGGTCGCGAGCAAGGCGGCCACCGCTTGGGTGGTGGTCGTTGGGGGGTGGTGACCACGAAGGTAGCCGGTACCAGCTTCCTTCAGGTAGCGAAGGCATAAGGTGTGGTGGGTCGCATGCGCACACCCACCAGGGATGCCACATGCACTACACGCTTCAGAGGACTATCGCACCCACGAGGTGAAGCCTCACATCTGTAGTTGTCCTCCGGCGGAATGGCTAAGTGACAATGGCGGGACGGTGCCATTAGCGATTAGGGGAAAAGTAAACTAGATAATCTAATGGGAGGGAGGGGATGAAATCTATGTGGAGTTACTGATCGTGAGGGTTTATATAGGAGTTCGGCAAGCAGTGGGTATTTGGGGGATTTCACCGAGACGAGCGGGAAGCTTGCGCAGTGCACGCGGGAACGGGCTCACATGTGGTCAAACGAAACTCATCTGTGGTGCCAAAGCATGCTCTGCAATCTTTGGGCAGCAACGCGGTGGTAGGATGGGACAGTAGAGGAAGAAATGATGAGTACACAAAGGAATGATATTAAAAAGACTTTTGTGTTTTATTATGACATCATCATTTCCCCAGGACGTCGGCGCTCGCAACTACTAGCTAGCTTGTATACGACCAGTCCCTACAGGTTAAACTGATCTACGCATGTGGTTGCTCGCGGTTGAGGCAGCCGCGACATGCTTTGTTGGCGTCCATCCGCGCGCGATGTCGGTATCCCTCAAGCCACCATGCAATTACATGTGCTATGATGTAGATCTTAGATGTTGTGCGGACAGAGCAAATCACATCTCATACGAGTAAACTAAGGAACACGTCGGTGATGTTTCCATCAATCGCTGACAATTATTTACTAGCAACCGTTTTCCTACAACACATAGCTTGTTAGGTGGAATCGTCTGTGTTATTATCGGTCTTCTTCACAATTCTGATTGCGGTCCTGTTTTCCAGGTATCACACACATCTTGCTAAGCCCAATTGTTTGTGTTCTGCTGGATCATCACAAACAGTTTATCAGAGTGAACGGTATGCTGCCTAACGCACACATATGGGTCTATACATCCATTTGTGTTAATTTGGCTAATTGCAAATAGTTCATGAGGACCAACTGTATGCCACGTATCACACAAGCAAGGCTTATCTGAAGGGCTTATCTGAATTGTGGTTGATGGACCAGCCATCATGCACAGTTCGTGTTATTAGTGACAGACCTTGAACTATACTGATTGCAATTCATGCATTTGACACAGTTTGGTCGAAGGGTCTCTGATTGATGTGTTGTCTTAGGACCTTCTTGCAGTAGTGGCAGTTCACTGCTTCTGCAAAACGTCTCCAGCCCTGCTCGGATATATTGAAAAGTTGTTCAGAATAATTAATGAAACTTCTCGGACAAGATGTGTATACAAGGAAAACTCACCTCCTCGGCTAGTCTGTAGGACAAAAGGCCGTCTATGAACTTCCTTCGAGAGAACTTCACTTCTTCCCCTTTAAAGATTCTGGCCAGTGCGCTAGCCAGGGCTGGCTTGTTGGCAAAGTCCCCCTTCATGGAGCGACTTGCACCGCTCATACCATTTTACATCCACAATGTATGTATGCATTGTTGAACAGGTTGGATGCGTTAGAGAAGTAAGGTGTCTATCAACTCAATGATAGTGAGCTTGTTATGCGCTAGGTAGGTCACTTAAGCAGCCAGGCGCTTTACTTCTTCATCCATTGCTTGAGATTTTATCCTCGGCTGTCGGTGGAAACATTTCTTGGGGGGCGAAGATGAAAACTCACGTAGTCCTTGGCTAGCTGGATCATAGAGGGGGATGTCGGCTATGTAAAACCACTATGAAGCACATATCTCGGTGTCCTCCTTAGGCATACTAGCTGGGTATCCAGTACCAGCAATTTGGCACACCTTGGCTCCACCCACTTCATAAATAATGCCTCCTCGGGAGTGAAGGATGAGGCAAAAGTATTTTAGTGCGCCTCACATTTGAGGTACATCATGCAGAGGTCAAGTGGTGGAGTTGGATCCTATAAAACCCCAACACGCCCCTGAGGAAGGGGTGGATTGGGAAGTGAAAGTGCGCTATATAAACTTGAGGGGGGTGAATAGGCGATTTTTACAAATTCTTCACTGAGGAATTTCTACTTGGGGAATTTGCTAAGTGACATAATTCGGGCAGCGGAATAAGTACTCATGTGCCTACAGAACATAGCAGCGGCATGTTCATCATGATGAAATGAAAACATACACAGAACACAAGTAGTGTGAAATCAAGATAAGTAGGCGAAGAACAAGGTGACTAGAGAATTTGGGATGAGGAGATTGAGAAAGTATTCAGTCAAATTCTTCAAACAGTAACGATCACATTCATCAGCCAGTATTTGAGGAAACGAATGGGTTGAAGAAATGGAACCAGGAGCTCGGTGAAGACAATGGTTTGATGACCCAGTTCCAACTACTGTGATAGTCGTAAATCTGGTTTGGAGCGGCTTGGTATTTAAACCAAAGGACACACGGTCCTTACCGTATAATCCTTGATCTAAGGCCGCACAGACCTCGCCCAACACTCGTGGTAAGTCTTCAGGGTAGACTTTGAAACCCTCACAAACTCAGTCACCCGACGATCCATAGTTTCTACTTGGATGCTCTAGACCATGACGCCTAACCGTTTGAAGATACACAATCTTCAAAGGTAACAAGCGTCGGTTCCACACATGAACAATCTCTTCAGTGATGCTCAATCACGTTGGGTTTTAGGTGTTTGGATTTTTATTTTTTCCTCACTGACGATTTACACTCAAAGTCCTCAGAGGATGGGTTGCTCTCGAATGACACTTGTCAAGATCTTTCTCGGTGTAGACAACCAACTAGTGGTTGTGGGGGTGGCTATTTATAGCCAGGGTGCAACCTCACATGATAAGATGTAAATTCCCCTAATTATATGACCGTTATGTGGATAAGATATCTGGACATCTAGCACAAGGCAAAGCAACGGTTAGAGATTTGAACTATCAAATTCCTCAGGGCAATCATGTTCCTCACGGTAGGTAGTTCGCACTGGCGAACTCCTAACTCCTCTGTCAGATCAATTTCCTTAGAGACCAGAAGAACTTCTTCTTTGTCACTAAAAAACTTGACTAGGGTGCAAGAGATTTCCAAAGGCTTCACTCGAAGGATTGGGTATATTGAGGCGTTTGAGTTGAGCATCACTTGGAAACTTATCCTTAGTTTTCCCTCGACCCCCTTTAATAGTACGGTGTTCCTATGACTAAAGCAAAAGAAATGATACAATACAAACTAAATCTTTAGGCTTCAAACTCCTCAAGTCAATTACTTCATGGACACACCATTTTCCTCATTTTCGAAGTCTTCAAGAAAAACTTCAAAGTCTCCAATGAATACATACATTTTTAGGAGTCGACATTCGTCGGATATATCAAACTCCTCAATGACTTATAAAACCTGTGCACACTCCCAAACACATCAGTCTCATAATCTATAAGTCTTCAATACACCAAAATCACTAAGGGGCACTAGATGCACTTACAGGAAGCCCAAACCTCATAGGAGGAAGAGGGCGAAGTAGACTCTTTCCGCCCCGTGAGGGGACAAATTTTTTTTGGCATGCACCTGGCCATAAATGGAATTTAGGATCATACGAGTAGAGGCTAGATCTAAGTCAGGCAGGTGACCTTGAGACACCAGTCAATTCAAGCAAAGGTGGGAGACAGGGCAACTGGACCAATCCCCCTGGAGGGGCCCGTGCGGACGCACTTAGGAACTGGGGGTGCTAGCCGTTGTATAAGATCTGGAGGGGCAGGAGGAATAAAGTATTGAGTCGAAGCACAATGGGGAAGAATGGGATTGCATGAACTGTTGTGCCTCTAGCTTATTAAATAAGCCCTGTATCGAGTTAAGAGACACTTCGATTACCGATCGTCAGACCACCCGCCTCCCTAGCAGTGCAAGACTATAGGAAGGATCATAAAGCGTAAAGTGGGGCTGTTGTCGATGTGCCTCGGAAAGAGCTCATTTGTCTGATGTAGCTTGATAATTGCATTATCCAGGGAACGGTCGAGATTTCGGATTCGAGCAATGTCGACCATGAAAGAACTCACCATCCAATCCAAAGATGTCCAAGACCAGGTGATCCGAGGAGTATGATTTTCCTCGGTGATTGGAGACCAGTTCAGGGGCTATTTAGGGTGTCCTAGACTAGGGGGTCCAGCCCGAGGTGTTTAAGACCTCATGGGCTAAACTAGGGCCCACCATTTCGCCACCTGGAGAGAGGTCGAAGCGTCAAGACTTGAACATGGGCAAGATGGAAACTACAGAAGATTTGACGTAGACTCCTAGGATAGCTTTATATTTGGCATGTCATCAACCGACCTAACATGTAACCTAGGTACACTAGGCATCTATAGAAGCACAGGGGTTTATTCCATGGAGACATAGTTACTCACCTTAGGGTTTAGAGCTTACACAAATGATCTCGAGGTAGATCATCCTTTACTCGAGACCCAATCATCAATACACTCAAAGTAGGAGGTTACCTCTTCAAGAGGTCCCGAACCAAGGTAAACATTATCTCCTCAGGTCTCATGTTACCATTGATCCTAGATCCATAGCTCGGGACCCCTACCCAAGATCAGCTGGTTTTAGTACCGATGGGCGGGTATGCGCGAAGAACAGGGATGATCCGGGCAATGCCCGGACGACCCAAATACTTGTATGTATAATTCGGTTGTAGTCAACCTACTCATATATCCTGGTTCTCTAGCCAGACGTTGAAGACACTATCCGGATGATCTGGGTAGCAACCTATATGATCGGGGTGTTACCAGAAGGATGGCACTTTTGGTGGTAGGATTTTGGCTATGGCATTTTTGGCATGGTTTGAGTAGAATGGTCTATAGAAGATATTGACATTAGAAAATCCATAACGACCCCTTTGTTCCCTCTTAATAGTGAGGGATGCCTCTAACTAAATAACATAAAAGAGCTACACTAGATAACTCCCAGAAATCCAATCTTGAGCATATCTTTCAGCTTCGTCTATCCACGCCACTAAAGTCAAAGGAACTAATACCTTTGACAAAAGCATTCCACTTGAGGTTGATATTCACGCTTATGCTTGGCTTAAGTTGGAAACACAATCTTGATACAGGGCAAACCCGTAAGTGTCGATCTTTCACGGATTGGAGGGGGTTCTCGAAGGACACATGAAGAACACGTGGAAGAACAAGGATAAATCCCAAGAGGAACACTCAAGAACAAGTCTAATCACGCATCCATTAGACTCAAAGCAACACAAGATCCATGACGTACAAAAAACAAAGGGAAAGAAGGGTAGCTGATAGAGTTCATCCCAAATCCCATGGGGAGATGGGGCCTTGAAATCCCGAAGGATCTTCCCTACAAGAGGGGCTTGACATCCACTTGGATCTTCTCGCATAGAGGTAGTCAACTCCATGGAGGAGGAAGTGGAAGGGGCAAGGCTCAACTATCTATGGGCGAAACCATTTCTAACCCTAGAATCGGGGTGGGATATGAGTATATATAGTTCAAGCCTCAAATGGGTAAGTGAGTAGCAAAAGAGTTACAGGGGTTGCGGCTGAAGTGTCTGCACGCCGGCAGGGCCGGAAGTTCCGGGGATGGCCGGTAGTTCTGGGCTCCGAAGGTTCTGGGCGAGGTCCGAATAGGGTCCGGACTATCCAGAGAGTTGGCACATCTAGCATATGCTCTGATCGCCGTAGGCTAGAAGGTCCGGGCAGGTCAGAAGGTTCGGATTCTGGAGGTTTCGGGCAGGCCGGAAGGTCTGGGACTTCCATAACTTGTCCTTTCTTCTTATTCCTTCTCTTCAAAGATTCCCTCGTGGATGGTGTAGTCGTACGTACATGCTGGCACTCCTCCTCGTCATTTGTGAAGCTCCGAAAATACATATGCATGCACACGAGAGGAGTGTCAAGTAGTATACGATCCTCGAAGGGGGCAAGTGAGCACGTGTAAAGGATATGATTCACCTTCACGTATGTGGGGTAGACGTGGCACGTGTCACTTGCCAAGCGGGCTCTTGTCATGGTGATGTCCGTAGGATGGTACACATCATCCCCTCCCCCTTGGGAAAGATCCGTCCTTAGATCGAAATCAAAATCACCATGGGAAGTAGATGGTGTTGCCGTGTAGAAGTGGATGATCACCAAGCGTTCATCATGTAGAAGCTCGAAAATGGCACTCTCCAATGTCTCACCGTCTTGTAATTCCTTCAAAAGTAGCAAGTACAACAAGCACATGGAAAACAAATGTGGTTAGCGTCAGTGCAAAACCAAGCATTCAAGCGGTATTCGACGAACAAGTGTCATCATCATGCATAACATATAATGTGATAATGGATTGTGTCATGGCATGTATGCACATAAACTAAGCGCAAGCAATGTAATCATTGGAACAAGTATGCAAAGGGGATGTAGGCATACAAATATGTGTGACAATAGAACGAACATCTACCTCAAGTTCATAGCACACATGCACAAAACAATCACCAAAGTTCTATGGTAGGCATAGAAATCATGCACAACACCAAATAAAATTAAGTTTCTAGACACATGGTGCAAGTGCAAGACAATCCAAGAATATTGTGCACATGGTTTGGTGAAGATAATGTGGCACTCAACACAATAGAAAGAGCAATTGGTCATCATGTGTGAGGCAAGCAAGTCAAACATGTAGAAAGCAATCGAGCATAACATATGTGGAGAAATGACATTATTGCAAGCAAGCACATGGTAAGCGCAAGTAATCCACATGTTGGATGCAACACACAGGGCATATATGTCATGAGGCATGGAAAGATGGCAATCAAGAATTGAAGCAACATCTCTATCATGTGTGCAAATATGTGGTCCAAGATGACCAATATGTGTGATGGTGCAAGCCACACAAGTAAGATGATCCCCAATATGCATGCTCAAGAAGGATGTCACCTCAAAAGCGTGACCTTGTGCATTCTTCACAATTCTGAAACACAAGCAAATATGACATAGAAGTGCGTCGTTGTAGCATGGCTCGCTCTTAAGATTTCAAATGGTCAATGCATGGGAAGTGGTGGGTGACATGTAGTTGAAGCATCCTACACATACACACAACAAAACAAAGAATGTATGTGCATGGTAGACAAACACATCATCCATCGTGATGGTTCTCTTCTCTTGCACATAACCATTAGGATCACAAGTGCATGAATAATATGATGCAATAAGGGCAATATTCATGGCACTAGGCATATGCTACAAACAATAAAGACAAGCATGCTTCACATGAAACATGTCAAATGATCCAATAATATGATAGAAAGCTATGGGGGCAATCTCATTAACAAGATTAATAACATTGTTGCACACAATACATGGAAAATCATCTAGCAACAAAGAGGCAACACATGGAGACATATGACAATATGCAATATCAATTATGTGCGAAGCATCGCAATGGTTGTTATCAACTGCATAAAAGGAACAAGTATGAATCATCAATGATGCAACATAAGCAAACATAGTGATCATGTCGTGCCAACTAGTAGTGCGAAGATGCAACATACTAGTGGAAATCATGGCAATCATATCATGTGAGCAAATAGTAGGCATAAGTAATGCGCATGACATATCACAAGCAAGAAAGCAAGATATGAGCAAAGTATCATCATTGTATTGGCAAAAAGTCCTATTTGAATAGCAATGAAACATCATGACTCTCCCAACACAAGAAGCAACAATAGCATAATGCTCGGTGTAAATATGGCAATAGCACTTAGGATCTACACCAAGCATGCAAATACACATAATGGTAGTACAATGGTGACTCATGGGTAAAGGAAAGCAAGGGTCACAATCGCATGGCAAAAACATAGAATGAGGCATAGCATGCAAAGTGAACACTAGAAAAGGAGCATAAGATGACAAGTGGTATATAGCCCATAGTTGTGTGAGAACCAAGTAGAAGAGGTGTGTGTAGTCCTTGCGTGAGGGGAATGGTTGGAGATACATTTCGGTGAATCCCAAGCCGTCATTGCTCTCAAGAGCACTTTTCATCAACTCATGGGATTGTGAGGTTGACGAGTATTCGTGAGTACCTACACACAACAAAGACAAAGGAAAAATTGTGTGCGCGTGGTATATGTACACATCATCCGTTAGGATGTGCATTTGCTTGTGTTCGTTAGCACAAAATGTCCAATACTCGAAGAAATTTGAGGCATAGTGTAGGAATACATCATCCATCATGCAATGATCGTTATTATGCTCAAAATACGTGGGATGCAAATTATAGCAAGTATGTGGCACATGCATATCATTCATATCAATGCCAATTGTATTGTGCACACAATTATTGGAATCATGCAATGTATGGGATGGAACAAAATCTCCTAATGTGTATGAGGAAACTATGGGGGTCTCCTCATGTGCAATAGCGGTAGCATAATATGGAGAATATGGACAACATCCATAACAATGCATATCCGAAGCATGGTGGTCATGGAGCGACAAATGTGAATAATTGGGCAAATGATACAAAGGGGGGCATGGTAATATCATCGCAAGAAAATAAATGCTAATAACCATGGGTTTGTCATCCATTCCATATGTGCAAATTGGGTTTATTTTAATTGCATATGCATAGTCACTATGGTCATATTGCAATGATGCAATATGGGAGATCTCACTCATAGCATGTGAAAAAACAAGGGAATTATCAAAGATGATGTGACCTCAAGAATTCTCACAAGAAATCATATGTAGTATAGCATCACAACTAGGTAATTTGACATGCCCATCATCATATGCATCATAAATAAGTGGCACATCTAAGAATGAAGAATACATAGCATGTGAAGTATCCATATGGTGATCAACATCATGCAAGAAATCGATCTCGAGATAGTCCACTAGTGGGACAAGCAAGGAACCTTCACCTATGTTACCTTTAGAGCTCCGTTCATGTGATGTGGGTGAGGTTGGAAAGACCAACTCGTGGTTAACATCATGATGGAACCATGTGAGGGGTGCGTCATCGTCCACCATGGTAATCGTCATTCCCATTGGAGGGATGGACTCGTCGAGGGTGGGCACATCGTCATGTATGAGACCTTGCACCAGAGAAGAAAACACAATAGGAGCAGAGGATAAGTTGTTAGAAATCATAGTGTCCTCATGTGCCATCTCAACTACCTCACTCACTAAGTGTTATTGCTCACTCACTCCCTCTAGGATGCTCAAACTCATATGGTTGGTTGAATCACTTAAAGGGTGATGATGGCAACCTCACATAGGAAGTTTGGCATATTTTCATGTATGGGGCTAGTGGTGGTCACTCTCATCCTTTGATAGGAAATGCACTCAATGTCATGTATGGTTGAGTCACTCATGTCACTCATGTGGTAATGGCTCTCCTCACATGGAAATTGGGGCATCTCGTCATATGTGGGTGTCGAAGAGATGTACGTGCAAACGTCTCCATGCTCAACTCCTTTCGCCGCCTTGGTTGAAGGGATAGTCCCATTCTCAACCTCCTCTCATCATCATCGTGGATGAAGGCCAAAGATGGCACATCATGACTCGCCTCCATGATCGAAGGGAAATTCCCATGCTTGGCTAACTTCCTTGGGAAAGGGTCATCCATGTGTGTAGTCGGTCACCTTTATCTTGGCGTCGAAGCTTGTCCTTGGTGGTGTTCTTGGTCTTTGCTCACTTGTGTCTTGGAGGTGTCTTGCCCTTCGTGATGATGTAGATCATGAGTGGGATGGTTGTCATGGTGGTCGTCTCGAAGATGAGGGTGTGGCCGACTTGTTCTTGCATCCGATGGGCTCTTCGAAGATGTGCGGATTGAGCGTCTTTGTCTTGAATATGATGAAGGGGAGAAGACTTGTAGGTGGACACCATGTGTCGAAGTTGCTCCACGTGTGCGTCCAACTTGTTGTTGATGTAGTCTCTTTTTCGAGCTTCGGTGTGTCGTATGTCGATGGCGAGTTGCTCGAGTTTTTGGTTGATGTAGTTATTCATGTTGATGTAGTCGTTGGAGACTGGAGATGATGTGCTCTGCCTATCCATCACAAGAGTCAAGCAAAAGTGAATGGGAAATGATATAAACAATACCAAGATATTGTTCCCAAAGTTGAGGGTGTATCTCGTTTCGCTCAATGTGAATTGAGAGAATAGTGGAATTGGTAGCGGACTTGTTAACTCACACCTGCAAAGTATAGCTTATCGAGTGGCTTGGTTAGGACATGTGGCATAAAATTCAAGCAAATGTTAATCCAAGATATTGAAAATGTTGAGGAAGATTCACGAAAAAATGCAATGTGAAGCAAATATATCAAAAGCTATAGTGGCACTAGCAACACACACACGGATAGATAAATGGGATCCGCGCAACCAAGGAATGAACACAAATGTGTGAGACCCGGAAAAGCTCATGTTGCATGGATACTAGAAGATACACTAGCTCGATTGCTCAAATGGGCTAGATCCGTGCTTGTGCACCAACCTAAAAGAGTAAACATGTTGTCTTCAATCCCAAGTATGCCATGTATGTATGATCGAAGGGTATGAATTATGCAAAATGGCTCAATGCTATTTCTATTTCTTACAATCTCTTTTGTATATCCTCTTTTGCTTAAAATCTTTTTCTCTTTCTTTTCTCCTTCTCTTTTTTTCTCTATGATTGATGATCGAACCAAGATATGAGAAAAGTATGATGGACATGCACGGGAGAGACTTATCGCACAATGTAGACAGCAAGATGTTTGCACGCTAAAACTAGCAATGTGGCATAAGAGTATCACTACAGTGCATAAGTAACGTGGCCCGATAATTCTCAACTCGCTAGTATCAATGGGTGAGGTACGCAATAGGCTCGAAGAGATCAATGCAATGGCGAAGAAATATACTATGATGTTGTTGAGGTTACCGTCCTTGCTTATGGTTGGGGTGCCCAAAGTTGAAGTGGTCGTTTTCGATGTCGAGGCCTATGAAATGATGATAAGCGGTGTTGTTGATGTAGAACCGTCCCTAATTAGCCTAAACACCTTAGGGAACGGAAACCGCAACTCAAAATCTCAAACAAAATTGGGTTAGGATGGTGGAAGTTTATGGTGGAAAGGTTATGCGGAAGTTATGGTAGTGGCCTAGGAAAAGATGCCAAAATGGGAAAATTTTGATGGATTCAAATGGTTTTGGGAGTATTTTTGTGGGATGGGGGTGTCAATAGCTGTCCAACGAGCTAAAGGACGTCAAAATCAGATTCCGGATGAATTAGTTAAGTCCAAAACGGTGGACAGGCTAAAGCTGAAATCTGTGCAATGACTCTTGTTAGGTCAGAAGTTCCGGGCCTATGGCTAGAAGTTATGTGCTCCAGAAGTTATGGGGGTGTACCAGAAGTTCCGGGTGTCACGGGAAGTCTGGGGGAAACTGGGGATTTTTGCTGGAAACTTTCTATTTATGTGGGAAGTTCCGGTATAGGACTGGAAGTTTGGGGCGATGCCGGAAGATCCCGGGGTCACGAGAACACTTCTGGGACGAACCCTAGTTTCCACATCTGAGAATGGGGGCGGAAAAACTTGATTTCGGGGGACAAAATTGATGGGGAAAAGAGAATTAGGGTGGATTTCGTGGGGGGAAGCTAGATCTACTTTCCAAACACGAATTCCATAGATAAAAATCAACAAAATCTCACAAGAACCAACAAATTGCAAAAAAATTGGTGAGGCTATTTCTGGTGGGGATTTGTGAATTAGGACAAAAACACACAAAATTAGGCTAGAAAACTAAGGGGGGGTCCAAATTCATGAGAAACGTGGCTCTTGATACCAGTATGATACGGGGCAAACCCGTAAGCGTCGATCTTTCACGAATCAGAGGGGAGTTCCACGAAGGACACGAAGAACACGAGGAAGAACGAGGAGAAATCACAAGAGAAACACTCAAGAACAAGTCCAATCACACATCCACTAGACTCAAAACCACACAAGATCTACAAGGTACAAGAACAACAAAGTGAAAGAAGGGTACATGGTATAGTTCATCCCAAATCCCATGGTGAGATGGGGCCTTGAAATTCCGGAGGATCTTCCCTACAAGAGGGGTCTTGACATCCACTTGGATCTTCTCACATAGAGGTAGTCATCTCGATGGGAGGAGGAAGTGGAAGGAGCAAGGCTCAACTATCTATGAGCTAAACCATTGCTAACCCTATAATGGAGGTGGGAGAGGAGTATATATAGTGCAACCCACAAAGGGGTAAGTGCGGGGCAAAAGAGGTACACAGGTTGCATTCCAAGTCTCTGCGCGCCGACAAGGTCGGGAGCTCTGGGGATGGCGGGAAGTTCCGAGCTCCGGAGGTTTTGGGCGAGATCCGGACATTGTTCGGGCTATCCAGAGAGTTGTCACATCTAGGAGCTGCTCTAGTCGCAAGAGGCCGGAAGGTTTGGGCATAGTGGAAGGTTGGGGGTCCAAGGTTTGGCGTCCAAAGGTTCCGGGCAGGCTAGAAGGTCCAGGCCTTGCAGAAGACGTCCTTGCTTCTTCTTCCAAGCTTCCCTTGTGTATGGTGTAGTAGTACGTAGGTGCTGGCACTCCTCCTCGTCATCCATGAAGCTCTGATAATACCTATGCATGCACACAAGAGGAGTGTCAAGTAGTATACCATCCTCAAAGGGGTCAAGTGAGCACCTGTAAAGGAGATGATTCACCTTTATGTATGTGGAATAGACGTGGCACGTGTCACTTGCCAAATGGGATCTTATCATGGTGATGTCCGTAGGATTCTCCGCATCAAATCTTGATCGCAAAACTTGGTGAAGAGATCAAATAACTCCCTCATAAACCATGTGGGAAACATTGCCTTGTGTTCCAGCTTCATGTGTCCATCATGTGACCATCAGCAAGCTTCAAGCATGTAATTGTTTGGAACATATATCTTAAACTTGCCCTTGCCAACTATGATCATCATTACTTGACGCCATCCTCTCACAGCCATTTGGAATCTTTCACTTGGTGCAATTCCATGAGAGAATCACCTAGCCCATATAGATATAGACAACACATAGAAAGGGTTAGTACACAAAGCACAGTTGACAAATTGTTACCACACCACAAGATCCCATGTGGTACACGATTTGCACTTATCTGATGATCATTTAGAATTCGATCTAGAAGCATAATCCTAGTCAACTTTATCTTTAATCCATGTTCAAAACCTTAAGTATCGAATGCCATTTGATTTGATCATGATTACATCCCCAAAACAACCTCAAATGAAAATGTGTTCGACGCGACTTTCCTACTTTTAGTTGAGGAAAACTTTTTTTGTCTTTGAATCATCTCAATCTAAGGTTGTGTGCAAACTCTAAAACCCCAATAGTACAACATGACAATCAGGAGAAATGTTTTGCCTCGCACCAAACACCCAGACATTGATGTTTGATACATTGGATGAGTTCTTCGGACATAAAAATTCCTCGAATGAATAAGTGTTCAACATGAAAACTCTTTGTCTCATTGAGTTGAATGATTTATGTTTTTAAATCATTTCAAAATGAGGTCGTACGTGTCTTGTGGGTTCAAATACTGAACTGCTATCAAAGTCCTTCATTTCTGATTCTGAACTATCGTCAATGGTGTTCATTCCAAAACTAAACCTGGCTCAACACACTATCCCGAGCATGACAACCACTGAGATCCTATAATTAATAATTAATTTCATTTTGATCATATATTGGTCATCACATGTAATTCATCTTGGTCATATTTGATTAACATCTTGATGCACAACTATATCTAGATGTCATTCATTCTGAATCCATCGAATCGCCTTAGCATCACCCCATGGAACAAACCTTTATATATAGATACATGTCATAGTTTATCCATAGGAATTCTCATCCATTATCAAGTCCAAATGCATATATTTTGATTTCCTCCTACAATGGATCCATTATTCTTCATCCATTGCCCATGGGACTTTCCTTCAAATGTATATCCCAATGAAAACATTAGTCCATAAGGATTTTCATTAATTACCAAAAACACACAAGGGGACTACATGTACTTTTAGCTGAGCAATGATGGTGGCCCCGAGCATGCAGTCGCCGTCCACCCATCGTGGACCGTCCAGCCCCGTCGCCTGGGTTCGAGCCGCCCGGGCAGATCAGACGTCTCGCAGTGTGCTCGAGTAGCTCCTGACACAAGCCACCGGCCAACGGAAGGCCAAGAAGCTCTTATCCCGTGCAGAGCCCAAGAAGGCGAGTACTCCACCATCCTTTATAGGAGTAATGTCATGTGAATATATGGAAGTGCATATTCCTTTAGTATATTTGTTTGAATATCCAAGAGCTCTCAAGTGTCCTTTTAATACCTCTAAGAGTTTCTCTATCTCTTTATCTTAATGGTTAGCATTGACAATAGCACAAAATTTTCCAATTTCATCTATGAAATCATACCTTAATCTTTTTGCTATTAGTTTGAGGTCTAGAGGCAGCGGCTCTTGGTCTCCTTTTCTATTGAACACCTCATATACTTCATTATGAGAGGTTCAACTAGAGGAGTTACATTCATTAATTTCAAGTTCCCCCTTTTTCTTTGTCTTTGATGCCCAATTCAGATTGTATCAAGGTTCTATTTGTTTTATCTTTGTGAGTTTGAAGGTGTATTTTGGCGAGCTGAGTTATCTCTTTCTCCTCTTCATCCCGAGTCTCCCTCTGCTAAGGTTTGTCCAATACGATCGAAAAGGGAAATTTCACCTTGTCCTCATCGAACTTAATATATATTGTTTTATTTCTCCTATGTATATCTACCCGTTCAACATTCAAAAAGGAAGTCCTTGAAATTATGGGCCAATATTCATCTTCAGATATCCCCGGGACAAAGATATCAACAGGTTAGGTAAGTGATCCAAAAATGATGTCAATATTTCTAAGGATCCCATAAGGGCCCCTATTAGTTCTATCGGCTAGCTTAATCACTATATCTGTTAGCTCAAGTGTGCAGGAGATATACCATTATGGATGTTGGCATGAGGAAAGGGATAATATTGATTAGTGAACTAGGATCACATAAACTAAGATATGACTTGCTACCAAAATAACATGACAAGACTTGTTTAGGTGTGTCCCTACGTTCACTACATCAAGTCAGATATGAGATTGTATCTTTCTCTCATTATTTACCACTGCCAATGCCATATCAAGTTTTCTTTAACAATATATATATGAGGTGCAATCCCGCAATGTTCTACCTTAACATCTTTCTTATACTTTGGTGGAAATCTTGATTCATTTACTTCTTATATCTTCTGAGGGTAGGCTTCACGTCAATAATTAGCCATTTTGCAATTTTTATTTATTACTTCAACAAACCTAGTTGCCTTGAATTTCTTTGTATATTGTTGACAACCTTTTTTCTACCTGTAAGTACTTAGATGAATTCTTTAAGACCTATAAAACCGAGTCATCACCCATATGGAGTTCATCACTAATAAATTTTTATCTCAGTATATTCAAGAAATATTTAATACAATCATAATCATGGTCAATTCCCCTTCATCTTCTTAACCTGGGTTCCAGTTCTCTCTATTAAACCAAAGTAACCCTAAAGCTTGGGTTACGTTGTACTCCATAAAATCTCCACGAGAGGCAACATCTAACATTTGGTTACTCTGTCTATCAAGTCCTCCATAAAAGAAGTGTATAGCATCCAAGGTGAATAATAATGATGAGGACATTCTTTATTAAGAGATTGGTACCTTTTATTAGTAGTGATTAAACTCTCACCTAGGTTTTGTCCAAAGCTATCAATTTGTCTCCTCACCTTATAAGTTTTGCTTGCTGAAAAATAGCAGGCTCAAAATGCAACAAATAACTCCTCCTAGGTGTTAATGGTAGCTTCGAGCCGATCATGTAACCATGATTTAGCATCATTAACCAAAGTATAAGAAAAAAATTTAAGTTTCATTTATTCATGATAATAATCATGCAAGTTAAATGTGTTGCATATCTCATCAAATTCTTGCACAAGTTCTTACGGGTTCTCCATACCATCGCCTCATAATGTCATATATTTAAGCATGCTAAGTAGTTGATGGTTAATTTCATATATTTCACGAGTTGTTCTTCGCCCAATACATACAAAATTTTCAACTTAACAAGGCCCTGTAAAATTAATAGAAATTAGTTGGCAAAGTGTTGTTCTTTTTTCTACTATAAACAGTAGGGTAAAACCCCACTACAACTTTAATAAAATAAATAAAGAGTGCAAAGGTCTCAGTGTTGCAATAGAGCTTCAGATAAACCCTTTAAAGAACAAAAACTATCTAAACAAACTAAGAAGGAAAGAAAGGAAAGAAAAAGGGAAAAACAACAAGAAGAAAAACCTAAGAAGAAACAAAAGAAAAGGATAGAAAAGACTAATTATTAAACAGTGCCTCAAGTGAGGCAAGAAATTGATCTCTATGCTTGCTCTTCATCCTGTGTTTCAATAGACATAATTCATGGAAATAGATATTCTTCCAACCCTCCATGGTAGGTTGGATGTTATCAAAAAATCATTCTTACGTGTGATCCATAGTGTCGATAATCTGAGTGGGAATTTTTTCTTGTGCAACCATGGTCGCTCAAAGCCTACAAAAACGATAAGAACATAGATAAGTCCAAACTCAAAACAAATCCCAAAAGTGCTCGGCGCAAGTCAAGCCGGCAATGCGACCCATGAGTTGTCGACTTCGTCCATGGGTCTTACCCATAGGTAAACCGATTAGTGATGGGTAAGATTTGGCTATAAGTTCATGCCCGTGGGTTAACCGATGGCTCACCTAATTAATATTGACATTTAAATAAATTATTTATTTTGCACTATAGTTTTTCATTTTGTCTTAGAGGTTGTCAATTGGTATTGGTTATGCCCGCTCCTATCAACCTTCAAAATTCAACTTGTATATCTCCTAAATGATGAAATAAGAAGAAGAAATAAATACCGTTTGCCTGATGGGTTCCTGATACGGTCGGGTAACGAGTCGGGTGTGGCTCTCTGTTCACGCCCATGGATAGGGTTGTGGGTCTGGGAAGCACCCAATAATGAGGTCGAGTATGGGTGGTTTGGTAGAGGTTAATCTAAGAAAAACCCGACCCGACTAAGCATGTTGCAAACATAAGGTAAATTGGAAAACATTTAGATACGGTCGGCCCACACAAACTTCCGACGACCACGTGACACACTCGCATTCACACGTCCATGTGAACTATTTCGCGCAAGACGTGTACGTTGTCAGTCCATGCGAACCATATTTTTCAGACGATTTCTTCTTATCCTTGTTATTTCCGGGACACACAACGGGGCATTGCTTTTCTTCCACCTCTAGTACGTGATGTGAACTTCTCTTCTCTATTATCCATTGATCTCATTTTCTCCATCTTCTCAATCCAGAACAGCCATCACCGGGGAGGCACGCATGCTATTTTATCTTCTCTGGCAAGGAAGCTACGATGATGTTGCATCAACCAGGGGGTGGATCTACAGCTGACAAGATTCTTTTGCTGGTGTTGTGAAAGCACATTTGCTCCCTTGGTGGTTTCGGTAATTAATAACAACATATATGTCATTGAACTAATGTTTCCACTAAGCATGTTTCAGGAAAAGTTCAATGATGGGTTGGCAAAACGATTGTGGAATACCCCAATACGCAAGGAAATAGTTTGGCAAAGCTTCAAGCAAGAGGACTCTACATTTTACTTTTGTGAGAAATCACTATGAGTCCATAGGAAAGCCAATGCTATCAAAAGGGGTTAAGGTACTGTTGTTGAATAAAATGCTCAAATGTGCACAAGTGATAGTCACCACATAGATCCAGAAGCTCTTCCACAAAAGTTTGTCCAAAGCCAAATATTCAAAATTGGTGCAACCAACACTTTCCACTCGATGCCACCGATTCTCAGCCTCAGACGGACTCAGCCAAAGCCTAGCCCTTCGGTGCAACCGATTCTGCTTCGGTGCCACCAAGTTTGGGTTGCCAACTTCTTGTTACACAAATTCACAAAATCTGTACCATCGAGTTTGTTGAATCGACGTCACCGAGTTTGGCAGTCTGACCGTTAGTCACCTTATCGGTGAAACTGAATTTTATGTATCGGTCTCACTGATATTCAAAAGTTTCTACCTTTTAGGCAATTCGGTACCATCGACATTAACACATTAGTGTCACCGAGTCTGACTTATTAGGTGTAACGGTTGGATTTTTGGAGATGCCTATATATACCCCTCCACCACCACTAACTCGCAAGAGAAGCACTCGGAACAGATCCCCACTCATACCAACTGATTTTCTGAGAGAAGGCCACCTACTCATGTGTTGAGATCATGCCATTCCATTCCAACCATATGAATCTTGACTTCTAGCCTCCCCAAGTTGCCTTCCACCCAATCAATCTCTTCCACCATAGCCAAATGTGTGAGAGAGTGATTGTGTGTTGAGGAGTCTATCATCTTGAAGCACAAGAGCAAGGAGTTCATCGACATTATCGAGCCTATTACCTTTTGGAGGGTGGTGCCACCTAGATTGGTTAGGTGTCGCTTGGGAGCCTCCTACTTCATGTTGTGGAGTGAACCAAGAAGTTTGTAAGGGCAAGGAGATCGCCTACTTCGTGAAGATCTACCCCGAGTTAGGCTAGTCCTCTATGGACGTAGGCCATCATGGTATAGTCAAGGTTGCTTCTTCGTGGAACCCTCCGTGGTTAGAGCCCTTCGTGGACTCTCGTGACCGTTACCCTTCGTGGGTTGAAGACTCCATAAACGTGGACGTACGATAGCACAACCTATCGGAACCACGGGAAAAATCATCGTGTCTCCAAATTGAGTTTGATCTTCTTACCCTTCCTTTATTTGCATGCTTGTCTTGACTTTCCGCTGCTATACTCGTAGACATGCATGTGTAGGGTGTACTTGACTTTCTATGAATGATAAAATCTGCCAACCCTTAAAATGGGAAAAAGTAGATTTTTATTTGGTCAAGTAGTCTAATCACCCCCCTTCTAGCACTACTTTTGATCCTACAAGTGGTATCAAAGCTTTGGTCTCCATTGCATTGGTTTTCACAACCTAGGATAGTATGGCGTCTAGTGAGGGAAATTATCACCATAGAGGTCCGTACTTTGATGGTACTAATTTTGCTACTTGGAAGCACAAAATGAAAATGCATCTTCTTGGTCATAACCCCGCCGTTTGGGTTGTTGTTCGTGTTGGATTGCAAGGTGAATTCTTTGCGGATGGAAGGGAACTAGATTGGGAAGCAACTACGGAAGAATTGAAGATGTTGCAACTCAATGCTCAAGCATGTGACATTCTCTTTGACTACCTATGCCCCAAAGAATTCAACAAAACCAGCCGTCTTGAGAATGAAGAAGAGATTTCAGACACTTTGGTTAATATGCATGAAGGTACCAAATCTGTGAGAGAATAGAAGTTGGATGTTCTTCAAAGTCAGCTTGACAAGTTCAAGATGAAAGATGGTGAAGGAGTCGCTGAGATGTACTCTAGGCTAGCTCTCATCACCAATGAGATTGTTGGCGTAGGAAGCGAAGTAATGACCGACAAATTCATCATCAAGAAGATACTCCGAGCTTTGGATGATCGATATGACACTGTATGCAAATTGATCCAAATGATGCCCAACTACAAAGATCTCAAGCCAATGGAAGTGATTGGTAGGATTGTTGGTCATGAGATGACACTCAAGGACAAGGAAGAGCTTCACCACAAGTCTAGCGGTGCTTAGAAGGCCACAATGGATGCTCCCACTACCTCAAGCGATAAGCTTATCACAAATATAGAGATAAGCCTCATGGTCAAGAAATTCAACAAGTTCTACAAGAATAGAAGCAAATATCGAAGCTCCAACTCAAGGTATGAAGAGAAGCATTTGTCAAGTCATGACCGAAACTGCTACAATTGTGGGAAGCCCGGACACTACTCCAATGAGTGAACGGCTCCTTACAAAAGGAAAGAAGAGTCGCCAAGAAGACGAAGCTCAAGAGACCAGTCACCTCAAAGAGAGAGAAGGAGTAGGGATGATCGTTATGAACGTAGACTCTCAAGGAGAAGTAAGGACTCGAAGAAGAAGGACAAGTACACCAAGAGCTATTCAAGAAGAAGACATCAAGCTCATGTTGGTGAATGGGTTTTCGGCTCCGAATCTGACAACCACTCTAAGAGAAATTACCACTCCAACTCCGACTATAGTCAAGATGAAGGTGTTGCCCGACTTGCACTAGTGACAACCGACTCCTACGGCATATTGATGTCTACTACACAACCTTCTTCTTGTAGACTCGTGTTGGGACTCCAAGCATAGAATTTTGTAGGACAATGGCAGTTTTCCCTCAAGTGGATGACCTAAGGTTTATCAATCCACGGGAGGTGTAGGATGATGATGGTCTCTCTCAAACAACCCTGCAATCAAATAACAAAGAGTTTCTTGTGTCCCCAACACACCCAATACAATGGTAAATTTTATAGGTGCACTAGTTCGGCGAAGAGATGGTGATACAAGTGCAATATGGATGGTAGATATAGTTTTTTGTAATCTAAAAATATAAAAACAGCAAGGTAACAAATAGTAAATGGTGAGCAAAACATTGTATAAATGCTTCGAAACAAGGCCTAGGGTCCATACTTTCACTAGTGCAAGTTCTGTCAACAATACTAACATAGTTGAATCATATGTAAATACCTCTCGTGCGACAAAGAGTTCACTCCAAAGTCACAAATAATGGAGAACTAACAAAGAAATTATTATAGGGTACAAAACCACCTCAAAGTTATTTTTTCCGATCAATCTTATGAGCTATCCCTATAAGTGTCACAACCAGCCCTAGAGTTCGTACTAAGATAACACCTTAAGATACACATCAACCAAAACCCTAATGTCATCTAGATACCCCAATATCACCTAGAGTACCCATGGGCTTGATTATACGATATGCATCACATAATTTCAGATTCATCATGTTCAATCCAACACAAATAATTTCAAAGAGTGTCCCAAAGTTTATACCGAAAAGTCATGATGAAAACATGTGCCAACCCCTATGCATAGATTCCCAAGGTCACGTAACCCACAAGTTGATCACCAAAACATACATCAAGTGTATCAATAGAACATCCCATTATCACCACAGATATCCCATTGCAAGACATACATGAAGTGTTCTCAAATCCTTAAAGACTCAATTCGATAAGTAAACTTCAAAGGGAAAACTCAATTCATCAGAACTAGATAGAGAGGGGAAACACTCCATATGATTCATCTATATTAATAAAGCTTGTGGTACATCAAGATTGTGTCATCTCAAGAACACGAGAGAGAGAGAGAGAGAGAGATCAAACACATAGCTACTGGTAGATACCCTCATCCCCGAGGGTGAACTACTCCCTCCTCGTCATGGAGAACAACGGGATGATGAAGATGACCTCCGGTGATGGTTTCCCCCTTCGGCAGGGTGCCGGAACGGGCTCCCGATTGGTTTTTTGTGGCTCTGGAGGCTTGCGCCAGCGGAACTCCCGATCTAGGTTCTGCGTTGGGTTTTTTGGTATTTATAGGAATTTATGGCGGTGGAAACGAGTCAAGATGGGCCACAAGAGAGTCACAAGCCTGGTCTGCACGCCTAGGGGGTGGCCACACTCCTGAGGCTTGTGACTGCCTCGTGGGTCTTCTCGCCCAACTTGGATGCTCCGTGGGTCTCTTCTGGTCCATAAAAAATCACCATAAATTTTTATTCCGTTTGGACTCCGTTTGATATTCCTTTTCTGTAAAACTCAAAAACAAGGAAAAAACAGGAACTCGCATTGGGCTCTAGGTAAGAGGTTAGTCCCAAAAATAATATAAAGTTGTGGTAAAATGATTGTAAAACATCCAACAATGATAATATAGCAGCATGCAACAAGCAAAAAGTGTAGATACGTTGGAGACGTATCAGCATCCCCAAGCTTAATTCCTGCTCATCCTCGAGTAGCTAAATGATAAAAACATAATTTTTTTGATGTGGAATGCTTCCTAACATATTTATCCATGTAATATTCTTTATTGTGGAATGAATATTCAGATCCGTAAGATTCAAAACAATAGTCTAATATTGACATAAAAATAGTAATACTCCAAGAACACCAACAAGGTAGTCGTCTCCTTTTGAAATAACATGGCCTTAGAAAGTTATCCCTACAAAATCATATAGTCTAGCTATGCTCCATCTTCCCCACACAAAGTATCTAAATCATGCACAACCCCGATGAACAAGTCAAGAAATTGTTTCAAATTTTTGGTGTTCTCAAACCTTTTCAACTCTCACGCGATACATGAGCGTGAGCCATGGATATAGCATTATAGGTGGAATAGAATATGGAGGAGGTGCAAGGAAAAAAAGAAGATAGTCTCACATCAACTAGGTGTATCAACGGGCTATGGAGATGCCCATCAATAGATATCAATGTGAGTGAGTAGGGATTGCCATGCAAAAAATGCACTTAGAGCTATAAGTGTATGAAAGATCAAAAAGAAAACTAAGTGGTCATGCAAAATGAATATCCACTAGTTATATGGAAGTGACAAAATAGGAGACTATCTATCATGAAGATCATGGTGCTACTTTGAAGCACAAATGTGGAAAAAGGTAGTAGCAATTGTCCCTTCTATCTTTCTCTCATTTTTTTATTTTTTTTATTTTTTTTTATTTTTGGTGGTGGCCTCCTTTATTTTTTTTGTTTGGGCTTCGTTGGCCTCTTTTATTTTTTGTAAAGTCCGGATGCTCATCCCAACTTGTGAGGGAGTCATGGCTTCCATCATCCTTTTCTCTCATGGGACAATGTTGTATTAATGAAAAATCATCACACTTTTATTTACTTATAACTCAAAATAAAAAGAAATTACAACTCGATTCCGATGACAAAATATGACTCTATATGCAATATGAAGTTATGATGCAAGTCATAAAAAACTACATGGTGGAAGTTGCATGGCAATATATCTCGGAATGGCTATGGAAATGCCATAATAGATAGGTATGGTGGCTGTTTTGAGGAATATATGGTGGCTGTTTTGAGGAAGGAGGGTTTGGTGTACCGGCGAAAGTTGCACGGTACTAGAGAGGCTAGCAAAGATGGAAGGGTGAGAGTGTGTATATTCCATGGACTCAACATTAGTCATAAAGAACTCACATACTTATTGCAAAAGTCTATTAGTTATCAAGCAAAGCATTAGACACATGCTCCTAGGGGAGAGGTTGGTAGGAGGTAACCATCGCGTGCTCCTGACCCTTACACAAAGGTCGACAATCATTAAACAAATCATGCTTCGACTTTGTTACATAACAGTTCACCATACGTGCATGCTACGGGAATCACAAGCTTTAACACATGTATCTATTCCAATTCACAACTACTCACTAGCATGGCTCTCATATTACCATCCCTATTATCTCAAAACTATATGAAAGAAATCAAACTTCTCATAGTTTTTAATACACTTAATATGAAAGTTTTTATTATATCCCTCTTCGATGCCCATTATATTAGGACTAAATTCATAACCTGAACCAATTACCATGTTGTTTTAAGAAACTTTCAAAATAATGTAAGTGAGGTACGAGAGTTCAATAATTTCTATAAAATATAACACCACCATGCTCTAAAAAGATATAAGTGAAGAACTGGAGCAACATTGCCTAGCTCAAAATATATAAGTGAAGCACATAAGCAAATGCCAAGCTACTCTCAAAGGATATGAGTAGTCAAACAATTAAGGAGCTATGTGAGGACTCTCTCCCCCTCAATAAATATTTTCAGATCTTAAGTACTTTATTCAAACAGCAAGCAAAAGAAAAATAGCCCTCCAAGAATAGCATGCATCATGTGAACGAATAAAGATTTAGGCTCAACATAGGCTAACCGATAACTGTTGATGGAGAGAGGTGGGATGCATAGCATCCCCAAGCTTAGATGCTTGAGAATTCTTGAAATATTTACTTGGGGTGCCTTGTGTATCCCCAAGATTGAGCTTTTGTATCTTGTTCAATCCTCTCATATCCCGGTTTCACCTATTTTCAAAAACTTTATCCACAAAAACTCAAAAAGAACTCGTGAGATAGGTTAGTACACATAATAATAAATCAACTCTTTATGTACTACCAATACAAGTTGCATAATAATTTTCAGACATTAGGTACTGTATACTATCATTTCCACAATTTATATCTACCAATATAGGCTATGGAAACTATAGGATAAATAGATAACAAAACTATGGCAGCAATCTATCTAAACAGGACATTATGTAGCAATTTATGAAAATAGTGTACTTCTGGAACTCAAAAAATTATTAAAATTTAGCTCATTCTATAACATTTATATGAAAACACTATGTAAAATTTCAGAAACTTTCCACGTTTCAGTAAAATATGAAAATTCAAACACTACAACAGAAGTTTCTGTTTTTACCCAGCACATATCGAAACATGCAATGCAAGCATCCTAAGGAAATTCTTGGAACTTTTTATTGAAAAACAAGATTATAAATAACACCTAACAGAAAGTAAAAAATACATAATGACGATCCAAGCAAAGCACATAGTGTGTGACGAATAAAAATATAGCTCCAAGTAAGATATACCGATAGTGATGAAGACGAAAGAGGGGATGCCTTCCGGGGCATCCCCAAGCTTAGGCGCTTGAGTATTCCTTGGATATTACCTTGGGGGTGACTTGGGCATCCCCAAGCTTAGGTTCTTGTCACTCCTTATTCTTCTCATATCAGTGTCTCACCCAAAACTTGAAAACTTCAATCACACAAAACTTAACGGAACTTCATGAGATGGGTTAGTATAATAAACAAAGATCATTCACTTTGGTACTATCAAGACAAGATTAATAATTGTTCCCATATGATATCTACTGTATTACATCATTCCCATAATTTATATTAGTCAATATAAGCTATAGGAACACTTGAAACAAGCAAACTATGCATGCAAAACAGAATCTGTCAAAAATAGAACAGTCTGTGAAGATCTGAATGATCACCTAACTTCCCTAACTCTAAAAATTCGGAACAATTAGGAAAACTCAATTAATTTTCATATAAAGTTTGTGTAAAAATTTCAGAATTTTTTGACGCTCGAGTAAAATCAGACAATTCATATACTGGACGCAAAACTTCCTGTTTTTGCAGAGAATCAAACAAGCAAGTATCCACACTATCCCAAAGGACTTACTTGGCACTTTATTGAAATAAAAGCCACAAAACATGATTACTACAGTAGCTTAGTCATGTTAACACATCAAAACAGAAAGTAAAAGTGTTGGGTTCTCTCCCAACAAGCGCTTTTCTTTAATGCCTTTTAGCTAGGCATGATGATTTCAATGATGCTTGTATAGGAATAATAATTGAAACATGCAAAAGAGCATCATGAGTCTCATGACGAGCACATTTTAAGTCTAACCCACTTCCAATGAATAGGGATTTTGTGAGCAAACAATTTATGGGATCAAGAATCATCTAGCATAGGAAGGGAAAATAAGCATATCTTCAAGAATTTGAACACATAGAGAGGAAACTTTATATTATTGCAATTCCTACAAGCATATGTTCCTCCCTCATAATAATTTTCAGCTGCATCATGAAGAAATTCCACAATATAACCAGCACATAAATCATTATTTTTATGATGCACAAGCATAGAAAATTTGTCACTCTCCACATAAGCAATTTTCTTCTCATTCAAAATAGTGGGAGCAAACCCAACAAAATAACTATCATGAGATACTTGATTGACATAACCACTTTGAATATTAAAATCATGATGACAAGTTTCATCATTACCATTACTATTTATAGCATATGTGTCATCACAATAATCATCATAGATATGAGGCATGTCATAATCATAATAGTTTTGCTCATCAAAACTTGGGGGGCTAAAAATATCATCTTCATCAAACATAGCATCCCCAAGCTTGTGGCTTTGCATATCATTAGCATCATGAATATTCAGAGAATTCATACTAACAATATCACTATCATGCTCATCACTCAAATATTTAGTGCCAAACATCTTAATAACTTCTTCTTCTAACACTTGAGCACAATTTTCCTTTCCATCATTTTCACAAAAGACATTATAAAGATGAAGCATATGAGGCAACCTCAATTCCATTTTTTGTAGTTTTATTTTATAAAACCAAACTAGTGAAAAAAAGAAACTAAAAGATTTGATTGCAAGATCTAAATATATACCTTCAAGCACTCACCTCCCCAGAATGGTGCCAAAAAAGAGCTTGATGTCTACTACACAACCTTCTTCTTATAGACTCGTGTTGGGCCTCCAAGCGCAGAGGTTTGTAGGACAATGGCAATTTTCCCTCAAGTGGATTACCTAAGGTTTATCAATCCACAGGAGGTGTAGGATGAATGTGGTCTCTCTCAAACAACCTTGCAATCAAATAACAAAGAGTCTCTTGTGTCCCCAACACACCCAATACAATGGTAATTGTATAGGTGCACTAGTTCGGCGAAGAGATGGTGATACAAGTGCAATATGGATGGTAGATATAGTTTTTGTAATCTGAAAATTTAAAAACAGCAAGGTAACAAATAGTAAACGCCGATAAAAATGTTGTATAGATGCTTGGAAACAAGGCGTAGGGTCCATACTTTCACTAGTGCACGTTCTCTCAACAATACTAACATAGTTGAATCATGTGTAAATACATCTCGTGCGACAAAGAGTTCACTCCAAAGTCACAAATAGTGGAGAACTAACGAAGAAATTATTGTAGGGTACGAAACCACCTCAAAGTTATCTTTTCCGATCAATCTTATGAGCTATCCCTATAAGTGTCACAAATAGCCCTAGAGTTCGTACTAAGATAACACCTTAAGGTACGCATCAACCAAAACCCTAATGTCACCTATATACCCCAATGTCACCTCTAGTACCCATGGGCTTGATTATATGATATTCATCACATAATTTCAGATTCATCATGTTCAATCCAACACAAAGAACTTCAAAGAGTGCCCCAAAGTTTCTACTGGAAAGTCAAGACGAAAACATGTGCCAACCCCTATGCATAGATTCCGAAGGTCACGAAACCCGAAAGTTGATCACCAAAACATACATCAAGTGTATCAATAGAACATCCCATTTTCACCACAGATATCCCATTGCAAGACATACATCAAGTGTTCTCAAATCCTTAAAGTATCAATCCGATAAGTAAACTTCAAAGGGAAAACTCAATTCATCACAACTAGATACAGAGGGGAAACACTCCATATATCTCAACAACACGAGAGAGAGAGATCAAACACATAGCTATTGGTACATACCCTTAGCCCCAAGGTGAACAACTCCCTCCTCGTCATGGAGACCGCCGGGATGATGAAGATGACCTCTGGTGATGGTTTTCCCCTCCGGCAAGGTGCCGGAACGGGCTGCCGATTGGTTTTTCATGGCTCTGGAGGCTTGCGATGGTGAAACTCCCGATATAGGTTCTTCATTCGGTTTTTTGGTATTTATAGGAATTTATGGCAGTGGAAACGAGTCAATATGGGCCACGAGGGAGTCACAAGCCTGGTATGCACGCCTAGGGGGGTTGCGCCCCTGAGGCTTGTGACTGCCTCATGGGTGTTTTGGCCCAACTCCGATGCTCCGTGGGTCTCTTTTGGTCCATAAAAATCACCGTAAATTTTTGTTTCATTTGGACTCCGTTTGATATTCCTTTTCTGTAAAACAAAAAACAAGGGAAAAAACAAGAACTGGCACTGGGCTCTAGGTTAGTAGGTTAGTCCCAAAAATAATATAAAGTTGTGGTAAAATGATTGTAAAACATCCAAGAATGATAATATAGCAGCATGAAACAATCAAAAATTATAGATACGTTGGAGACGTATCATATATTTGATTCACCAACTGAAGGGAGTGGATGTTGCTTCATGGCTAAAGGCCCCTAGGTATCACACCCCGAGTATCTTGATTTCAATAGTGATAAGGATGACTTATTAATTGAACAAGACTTGCTATTTGACAAATCTAGTAATGTTAGTCAAGGTGAACTTGTTAGTAATCACTCTAGTCTAGATAAGTCGTGTGATGATAAGTTGGAAATAGAACAACTAACTCAGGAACTAAAAACTCTTAAGTTAGCTCACAAGTCTACTCTACAAGATCATAGAGAGATTGAAAGGACACATGAGAAGCTTCGCTTCAAGAAGCTCAAATTAGATCAAGAGCTTGAGTTCCTTAAAGCTATCAATGACGATCTTCTAAATAAGACTTCCTCTTATCTAGCCAAACGACTTCTCTTGTCTATGTTCATGCCACAAGTTAAGACTAAGCAAACTAGTAACAAAGGCAAAAAAGGTTCTTCAACTAGTAGCAATAAAATGATAAATCGAATGATGTTGCTTCTAGTAGTTCTATTGATCCCACTAACTCTTATCTTAGCCAAGTTACACTTGAGCAAGAAAATGAACTTTTTAAAGGGATTATAGAGAAAGGTATCTACAAGAGTCTTGAAGGGTGCAAACAATTTGCGGAGATTGTACGCAAGCATAGAGGATACTGGAAGAACTGTGGTGTTGGCTAATTCAACTCTAATGGAGTTGAATGGGAAGAAGGTCAATACCCCAATCCCAAGTTTGTTCCTCAAAAGGAGAAGGGTGAAAATACCCTCCCCAAGGGAACAAAACCTCAAGATGACCTTCCACCACAAGACCCCAAGCTCAAGGGAAAGAACAAGCTTCAAGAGGACATTGACTCATATGAAGATGAATCCCAAGATTTGGTGAAGTGGGTCCCCAATGCTACTACAAGCTCAACTTCTACAAGTTCTACTTCAACACCAAGGATCCCCATCAACTTGATGTGGGTCCCCAAGAAGAAGAACTATAGAAGTTCTTGAGGGGTGTCTCCGCCAATGAAATTCACTCATATTCATAATTGGCAAGAACTAGTTGCAATCAACATCAACATCATGCAATAGTTCAAGGAGTCACAGATTCCCTCAAAGGTAAGCAAGGACAAGGTAATCAACAAATCAATGGGCATCATCATGTATGCTTTGCACTCCATGTCCATAGATATCCTTGTATTTGTCTCTTGTGTGTTGGGACTAACCCATGTAGGTGAGAAGAGTAATGAAACAACAAGGATGCTCCCAACTCATGGTGATCTTAATCAACTTTGAGCATCCATCACTATTTCACCTACATGAAGTCTTCATCGACAAAACCCAAGGTTAGTTTATCCCTCCTATGGGGGGATGTCACATGAATGGGGAGCTTTACTCTAAGACTTGTGTCAAAGCATCTCATAGTATGTGACAACATTAAATGCTTTATGTAAAAGTGGTAACCTCACTTGTGCTTAAACAATGAGTATGACCTATGATCAAGTATTCTCACTTGGCTCCTAAGTCAATATACTCATATATAGATGACACCGTCAACGCCAAAGTGCTTGTTAGATGCTAGTGTGTTTGTGCATGTTTGCCATGTTTTCATTTCACATCTTATTGTGTGAGCATGTTGGTCTGCACTTATTTACTCATTCGACGACATCCAATTGTTGTTATTTGGTTTTTGATTTTTCTTTTGCCAATTGGATGTACAAGAATGCCTACGACCACTCCTATAGATATATATGCTTTCTCACCTCATGTTTTATTCATGCTGCATCACAAAATTTGAACAAGTACTTTTCAATCTCTCTATGTGAGGAGCACTCGGAGTTCCTTATCAACAATGGACGGACCACTAAAACCTCCCAAGTGCATCTCGGTAGAACCAACTCAAAAATCTCGGTCTCACCGAATGCCTAGGGTTGATCTGGTTTTCAATCTCGGTACTACCGATTCCATATTCTCGGTTACACCACGTTTCCCTGTCAGCTGACAGTTGAGAAACTAGGTGACACCAAAAATTTAGAATCGATGTCACCGACAATGAAGGGTATACATGTTGTGGACCCGACGCTTTGAAATTCAATCCTCAAGCCGTCGCGCTCCAAAACCCTAAGCTTCCATTTCGAGGCCCCTAGTCATCGCCTTACCTCCCCGAGCATCTCTACCGCTGGGAATCGTCGTCGCCGATGACATCTTCTCCATCGTCGCCGCCGTAGCGGATCCATCACCGAGCTATGGTGTGGATTCAGCCCCTCCTGTGCTCCAACCTCCGATTCTTGCACATTAGGGTTTCTCCATAATCTAGCCACCGTTTGAGATCGATCTGTCCACGAGAAATTCCAATAGTCTAGCTAATCGAAGAATTCTAGGTTTAGTTGCCCGCAAAGTTGCATCTCAGTGATACCAAGTCAGAAAAATTGGTTCCACCAATTTCCTTTTTGTGCTAGTGAGGACAGAACTCGATGAGACAGAGTGGTAGTTTTCGATCCGACCAAAATTGTTGCCAAGTTTCGATTAAGAGTTTTGTGCATCTCGGCAGCACCAAAATGTTTGACTCGGTGACACCGAAATTCAATTTTGCTGTGAATTACATCTATGATTTTTCTGTTCAGACTTTCAAAAACTCTGCATTTTGTGATGACTTATCCTATTCCACTCTTCTATACTCTATTCACAGGGTCAGATATGTCAGATGTTGAGGATAGCTAGAACTTGCAGGAGCAGAACATTGACATGAGTTCAGGCACTAGCCTTGGGTCCAGTTCCTTTTTGGATCTAGGCACCCCTAGTTCTCATGGGTTGCCTAAGGCTGATACACTGACCATGAAGATACTGAATTCAAATGAGGAGGATTCAGACTTTGTGCCAGAGGAGGTTCTTGTGAAGAAGCAAGAGAAAGCTGCCAAGAAGTCAGCCAATGAGGCCACCTCTTCGAGGAGGGTAGTCAGCAAGACATATGCACCTCCAGAGACTATGAGAGCACCTGAGAGTGCTAGGGCTACCATGACCATTGAACCCCCAAGGAAGTCATCCCCTAAGAAGGCAGGAGAGAAGAAGGCCAAGAACAGGATTATCTGTGTTGTTGGCAGGCCTACCTCAATGTTTGAGGACCCTGAGGAGGCTGCTGGTGCTTCTGCTAAGGAGGAGGAGGAGGAAGAGCATGTTGTCAAGGACCCTCCCAAGAAGAAGCAGAAGAAACTTTTGGCAGATGCTATGCCAAAGCAAGGTCCCTACAAGAGCACCAAGTCTGCACCTAAGAAGACTGTTGTAGAGAAGTCCAAGAGGACTACCAGAGACATCCCATCTTCTGAGAAGAACAAGGGATCCACCTTCAGAGAAGCTGATGAGGATGCTATGTCTGCTTTGATGAAGCTCACACCTCACCTTCTAGTGCACAATGCCATCCATCCACTTGCTGTTGACATGAAGAAGAAGAAGGATGCATGTTTAAGAGAGTGGAGAGCCATTGATCCTTACTGTTAGAGGAGGAAGACAGCTGTGGACTACATGTTCTACACCAAGGAGCAACGGGATTTCTATGAGACTGTGCTGCTTGACAAGAGTCCAGCTGTGAGTGACATGATATATGTCGACTAGAAGTACATCAAGGCAAATGAAGACTAGTTCCCAAGTGTGCAAGACAACTTCCACTGTATTGTCCTAGACAAGTTTGTTGGCAAAGAACTCACTGCACGGAATGATGAGATGATCATGCAATTCTACTCCACTGCTCACTTGTATGGAGATGGTAGGATTTTGTGGATGATAGAAGGAGCAAGATATGAGTCTACTGTTGATGAATGTGCTGCTATCTTAGGAGTCCTAGAGGCACAGGAGGAGATATATGCGTATACTCAGAGTCCAAGGCAAGCCACAATGCCATGAATGACATGTACAATGCCATTCCTGTTGCACAGCTTCGGACCCACAAGCTAGGATCTATCTATCACCTCTAGGCAGGTCTCCGCACCATCAAGACTATTTTGAGGCATACTTTGATGCCCAAGTCAGGAGATGAGAAGATGATCCGAGGCTACTCTATCAACCTGGTGCTTCTTATTAACCAACACTAGAGATTCAGAGTGATCGATCTGATAGTGGAGACTGTGAAGAGGTTTGTTGCTGATCAGAAGCGCTCATCTTGCTATGCACCCTCCATTCAGATGCTCATCAACTCCAAGTTGGAGAAGCACATCTTTGCTCTGGATAGACCCCACTTGCCCCTACAGCCAGACAATATTGTGGTGATGGACCAAGACCATCCCACATCAGCTGCAGCTCAGGCAGAGGCAGAGGCAGGTAGAGCCACTAGTGCTCCCGTCCCTAGATCTAGGAACGAGCAGATGGATCTCTTGATCTCTACAGTCATGGACATGAAGAAGGATATCAAAAGCATACTAGACAATCAGAAGAGCCTTGTGAACATCTTTGAGGATAGAGTGAAGACCCTCAAAGACAAGGTGGATGGGCGGACCAAGACCGTCAACGAGCTCAAGAAGGAAGTAGATGAAGCTCCTATCCATCACACCTCTTCAAGGTCTGATTCCTCTGATGATGAGGAGGATAGTGCACCTGTCAAGATGATTGCCCAGTTCAGGACTCGGGCCAGGACACCTATAGTGCCAGCTCAAGAGACGAGACCTTCGTCATCTGCTCGAGCTACAGTGACTTCAGCTCCATCAGCTCCTTCAGTGCCTCCAGTTGCTACTCTGACTCCGTCCAGGACATCTGCAGAGGTCTTCGCCAACGCAGTTCTCTCAACTCCGACATCAATCACCGGAGGAGATCAGCTACAGAAGGATGATTAGCTATATCTCTTTGAAAATTTTGGTAACCTTGTTGCCAACGGGGGAGAAGTAATATATAGATCTATAGGCTTCGAGCGAGAGAGCTTTTGTTTTTTATTATTGTTTTAAAAACATTTGGTCTTTTGGTTTGGATGTGTTATACATTGTTTGGGTTTGATCATACGCTTTAATGTGTGTTGCTACTATTTACTAACCTTTTGATGGTTATGAGATGATCATTCACTTTGCCAGATGTGTTGTGCTATGATATTAACTCTTATTACTCTCACACACCACCAAGTTGTATGTGACATGGAAGAAGTGGCCCATGTACCTAATAGATTGTTCATTTGCATTCAAACGCAAATTTAAAAATAATGCACAAATTGAGGGGGAGCTCCTGGTTATCACATACTTCTCAAAGCAACGGTTATATTCATTGATTATATCATATGTCGAAGCTTTGATCTATATGTTGTCATCAATTACCAAAAAGGGGGGATTGAAAGCACATTTGCTCCCTTGGTGGTTTTGGTAATTAATATCAACATATATGTCACTGAACTAATGTTTCCACTAAGCATGTTTCAGGAAAAGTTCAATGATGGGTTGATAAAAGGGTTGTGAAATACCCCAAGATGCAAGGAAATAGTTTGGCAAAGCTTCAAGCAAGATTACTCTACATTTTACTTTTGTGAGAAATCACTTTGAGTCCATAGGAAAACCAATACTATCAAAAGGGGATAAGGTATTGTTGGTGGACAAAATGCTCATACGTGCACAAGTGATAGTCACCACATACACCCACAAGCTCTTCCACAAAAGTCCGTCCAAAGCCAAATATTCAAAATCGGTGCAACCAACACTTTCCACTCGGTGCATCGATTCTTAGCCTCAGACAGACTCAGCCAAACCCTAGCCCTTTGGTGCAATTGATTATGCTTCAGTGCCATCGAGTTTGGGTTGCCAACTTCCTGTTATGAAAATTCACAAAATTGGTATCAACGAGTTTGTTGAATCGGCGTTTTCCGAGTTTGGCAAGTTGACCCTTGGTCACCTTATCGGTGCAACCGAGTTTTATGTATCGGTCTCACCGAGATTCAAAAGTTGCTACCTTTGAGGCAACTCGGTACCACCAAGATTAACACATCGGTGTCACCGAGTCTGACTTATTTGGTGTAACGGTTGGATTTTTTGGCGATGCCTATATATACCCCTCCACCACCACTCACTCGCAATAGAAGCACTCAGAACAAATGCCCACTCATACCAACTAATTTTCTAAGAGAGAGAGACACCTACTCATGTGTTGAGATCATGACATTCCATTCGAACCATATGAATCTTGATCTCTAGCCTCCCCAAGTTGCTTTCCACCCAATCAATCTCTTCCACCATAGCCAAATCTGTGAGAGAGTGATTGTGGGTTGAGGAGTCTATCATCTTGAAGCACAAGAGCATGGAGTTCATCAACATTATCGAGCCTATTAACTTTTGGAGGGTGGTACCTCCTAGATTGGTCAGGTGTCGCTTGGGAGCCTCCTACTTCGTGTGGTGGAGTGAACCAAGAAGTTTGTAAGGGCAAGGAGATCGCCTACTTCGTGAAGATCTACCCCGAGTTAGGCTAGTCCTCCATGGACGTAGGCCATCATGGTATATAGTCAAGGTTGCTTCTTCATGGAACCCTCCGTGGGTAGAGCCCTTCGTGGACTCTTGCAAACGTTACCCTCCATGGGTTGAAGACTCCATAAACGTGGATGTACGATAGCACCACCTATCGGAACCACGGGAAAAAACATCGTTTCTCCAAATTGTGTTTGATCTTCTTACCCTTCCTTTACTTACATGCTTGTATTTACTTTCCGCTGCTATACTCGTAGACATACATGTGTAGGGTGTACTTGACTCGCTATGAATGCTAAAATCTGCCAACACTTCAAATTAGGAAAAGGTAGATTTTTATTTGGTCAAGTAGTCTAATCAACCCCCCCCCCTCTCTCTAGCACTATTTTCGATCCTACATGTTGACATCAGATTTTGACACAGAGAAACATGATTAAGATGGATTCAAATGAAGAAGTGCTCTACATGAAAACGTTTCGTAGTGTCGACACGAATATCTTTCAAGTTCGGGTAATCTCTGTCCTATCTCATCTTGAAAGCCAAAACTATGCTCAAAGTACTGAGATTTAATATTCAGAGTACTCTTCGGACGATTAAGCCCCCAAGACGACCTCGTATGAGAAAATATTCAATATGGATTGTCTTTGTCTTGTCAAAACGATCGATTTTGATATAAAGTCATTTTAATTTAAGTTCGTATGAAAAAGATAGAGTCATCAGAGTGTTGACCTACCACGAGGAAAAAACTAACGTGAGGGATCAGACACCCACCGAGGTGATGTCTGATGAGTTGCATAAGCTATCTGGCCCTCAAGAAGGCCACAAATTTAAAAAATTACAACACGAAAAAGTTTCGTCTCGTCGAAAGGACAGATTTTGATATCAAAGTCATCTCAACCTGAGGTCATATGCAGATTATGTGGCCCACACAAGGAGCAAGCCTTTAGTTTTGGCTAGATTCGGATTGCATCCGAGTTAGACTAGAGCTACGACTCTAGGACGTGAATTGATGTAATTTTCTTGTAAGGAAAGCCTATATGAATCCTTTTCTTGTATGGGAACTCCAGTCGCCTCTTATATATAGTGGAGGTGAGGGCCGATTGAAACAACACACAATTGAACAAATCAATCTATACTATTTTTTCATCTATATTTTATCTCTCCATCATTTTTCTCTCTCGTTCTTTGTTGTTCCTAGAGTTTGAGAGATGTGAATCCCAAGGCTCTAGGGGGCAAGCAAATCGACCTAGGGCAGACCATAGCTGCCGCACTCCCTGGCATGGTCCCTCTCGGGCGTGCGGGGTTTTGGGTATGCAAAAGCGTCTGTCGGGTGTCTTGTGTATCGCGCTGCCGGGCGTAAGGGAAGTCCAGCCGCCTCTTATATATAGTGGAGGTGACGGCCAATTGAAACAACACACAATCGAACAAACAATCTACCACTTTTCATCTTTATCTTTATCCCTCTCCCTTGCTCTTTCTCTCTCGTTCTTCGTTTGTTCTTTGTGTTGAAGGGTAGAGATCCATGAGGCCCTAGGGGTGATCAGGTCGACCTAGGGCAACCCATAGCCGTCGCACACCCGGGTAGGGTCTCTCCCGGGCATGTGGGGTTTCGGGTCTACAAAAGTGCCCACCGAATTGCTTGCGTACCGCGCTTCCAAATGGGTCTCCTTGGACGTGAGTTGTGGTGCATCACCCCCGATGTCGACGGTACACGGTGACGTGTTCTTGTGCGAACACACATTTTGGCAACTCCACTAGGGAATAAATCAACCATCATGGCTGATCTTCCCAAGCCATCTGAGGTAGACGCCGATAACATCATTAAGCCCAAGCTTGATGAGCTATCGGGCGATCATTGTCAAGCTTATGAGTAGTACAAGAAGGTGCATGAAGAGAAGGAGTTCTAAGAGTTCCTTGGAAACTTCAAGAAGGATCACCAAGGCAATAGCACTCCGATTGGAGAAATCAAGTTCCCTCCTCTTCAAGCCGAGCAGGTTACCCCCTATGAGTACCACTTTTTCTCCTGAGCGGTGGGCTGAGATTGAGAGTCATATTGCTGATGGTAACAATCTGGTCTATCAATCCTTTTAAGAGAATACTAATGCTTGAAAAATATGCCTCAATCATCTACTCGTAATATTAGTGTGCCTACTAGCATAGAAAGCCCTAATCTGTCTTTACCTAGTTCATCGGTGCCTCTCATGCCGATGAATTATTATCCTACTCAAACAAATCAGACTGTGGTTGTGCCCATTAATCCTATCATGAGCATGCCAAGTTCGGTGGCAACACCGAACCAAACATTACCTATAGGTGCAAACGTTATTAGACCACTATCGAAGCATGGTTCGGCATACATGCAATAGTTCCTCCCTGCAGCTAGTAATCCTACTCCTCATATGCCACTTCAACAAACTTCATTGTCTACTACGGACGATGCTCTAGCTAATTTTAGAGAGGAGATTTCTAAGATGCTTTGGGAAAATTTTATTGTTGAATAACCTAGGAATCAGATTTACCAAAAACTGTATCCTGAGTACTTTGATGCAATCCAGTGCCCTCCAGGATATAAAATTTCAGATTATGTTAAATTCAATGGAGAGGGAACAAAAACCACATGGGAGAATGTTAGTCAATACTTAGCACAGTTAGGTGAAGCAGGCTCGTTAAATGTATTGAAAGTGTGTTTATTTCCTTTATCATTGACTGGTACAACATTTTCGTGGTTTTATTCATTGCCCCATGGTTCTATTCGCGTATGGTCACAGCTAGAATAAAAAATTCATGATCACTTTTATAGTGGCGACAATGAACTTAAGTTTTCACATATTACATCGGTTAAGCAGAAACATGATGGATGAGTCTCCGATTACGTCAAGAGATTTAGAGAAAAAAAAACCGGTGTTATAGTTTGGTGATAACCGAGAGGGACTTGGAAGATCTTGTGCATAATGGTTTAATAACTCACATTACAGAGAAGCTAGAAGGTTATGAGTTTGAAAATATTAACCAAGTCTTACAAAGAGCTTTGGCTTATGAAAGCCAAAGTAAAGATCTCAAAGAGATGCATAGATATAAAATTGATTGTCCAAAGATGAATATGGTTGAGTACGATAGTGAACAATTGGACGATTAAGGTGATATTTATGCTACTAAATTTGTTTGGCCCTCAAAGGCCGAACCATTTACTTGCAATGATCTGAAACCGATTCATAGGAATCGTCATGATGAGATGAAGTTTACTTTTAACATTGCTAAGTGTGATAAAATATTGGATGCTTTGTTGCAAGCTAATATTATCAGAATGTCACATACTTTACCATCATTTGAAGAGGTGCAACGTTGTGCTTATTGCAAGTATCGTAATTCTTTTTACCATGCTACTAACGATTGCAATGTTTTTCGACGGCAGATACAATCGGCCATTATGACGGATGATTGAACTTTTGTGAGATGCAAGTTGATAAGCAACCCTTTTTATGAACACCATGGATATGGAGGGGAAGAAGCTGCTCATTCGTCTGGAGGTAGCCGAATCTTCTAATAAGTCCAATGTTGTCATAGGTGAACCCAGGAAAAACATGGAGGGCGAAAAGGTCTTGGGGAGACAAGTTGTGCTTGACAAGCAGCTTGGTGGCAAGGAGATAATTAAGATCACCGTGAATAATCCTACACTCGGAGGGCAACCACATGTGCAAGAGAACACTCATGCCAAAAAATTTAAGCCCGAGAGTCCACAGGTTAGCAAGTGGAAGACAAATGAAGCTAAAGTTCAGCGCAAGAAAATCAAGCCAGCTTTTGATATGTTGATGTCCAAATATGCCAATCAAGTGACCGGTTCTATCTCCAATCGGTCATCAAATTTGAAACATTCAAGGTCACCTCTAAGACAAGAATTTCATCATCACGCAAGACCATACGGGTCGTGGGCACTAGGAATATGGATGGTGCCATCCCCTTATGTGCCATACCACGTGGGAAACTTGAATGGAGGATGGGAACAGCCCCCAATGTCCCCTTATGCATTTCATTCGGGGTGGGTGAGGGAGTCTAGGATTAAGTGGTCCTCGGGCCAGTGACCTACCTCTATGGGTCGGACAGATGGGCCACTCGAGGACCATCACTGAAGGACCGAAGAGTATGACGACGCCGTGTCCAAGGGGGGAAACCTCCTTAGTTGTAACGTGTACTCCAAGAACACTATGAATGATTTGGCATGTATCTTCTCCCACGTAACCGACATTGTGCACCCCTAGGTACCCCTGGTGTCGATATAAACCAGAGGGTTTTAGTCCGTACGACAGATTAAGATCATTACTCCTTGGGTTTTAGACCACATCATACGATCTCGAGGTAGATCAACTCTATACTCGATACTTCGCCATCAATACAATCAAAGCAAGATGTAGGGTTTTACCTCCATCAAGAGGGCCCAAACCTGGGTAAATATTGTCTCCTTTGTCTCATGTTAACCATCGATCCAAGATCCACAGTTCATGACCTTGATACTCGTGATCTGTATTCGGTTTTCCGTGAAGAGGAATGGGTAATCGCATCACAAAATGGGTAAGTATTTCCCTCAGTTATGAAACCAAGGTTTATCGAACCAATAGGAATACCAATCCTCAACCTCTTCAGCGGCTGCACACAAAAGAACAAACAACTTGCACCCAACGCTGGCAAGAGGGTTGTCAATCCCCTTGATCTCGTTATTTGCAAGCAAGTGACTTGTGTAGACAATTGTAGATAATAGTAAGGTGCAAAACAAAATAAAAGGTAGTAAATAACAGCAAGGTAATGATAGCATTTGTGAATATATAAGTGAATAGACTCGGCGGCTATAGAGTTCTCTAGTGGCATCTCTCATAAGCAAAGTATACGGTGGGTAAACAAATTATTGTTGGGCAATTGATAATAAAGTGAATAGTTATGCGATTTTCATGGCAATGATCATGTGTATATAGGCATCACATCAATAAGCAAATAGGACGACTCCTTCCTGCACCTATTACTATTACTCCACCCATCGACCGCTATCCAGCATGCATCCAAAGTATTAAGTAAAAAAGAGTCTTGGAGAACAATGACATGATAGTAAATAACAACAAGGTAATGATAGTGTTTGTGAATATATATATATAAGTGAATAGACCCGGGGGCCATACAGTTCTCTAGTGGCATCTCTCATAAGCAAAGCATACGATGTGTAAACATATTACTGTTGGGCAATTGATAGAAAAGTGAATAGGTATCCAATTTTCATGGCAATGATCATGTGTATATAGGCATCACATACATAAGCAAATAGGACGACTCCTGCCTGCACCTATTACTATTACTCCATCCATCGACCGCTATCCGGCAAGCATCTAGTGTTGGGGAACGTTGCATGGGAAACAAAAAAATTCCTACGTTCACGCAAGACCTATCCATGGTGATGAGCATCTACGAGAGGGAGACTGAATCTACATACCATTGTAGATCGTTAAGCGGGAAGTGTTAAGAAACACGGTTGGTGTAGTCAAACGTCTTCGCAATCCAAATCGCCGAGTGTCCCGCGATCCAATCACGATCCGTCCTGCGAACTTGATGACAATCTGTCCCGCGAACTTGATCACGGTCCTTCCGATCTAGCGTAGAACGGACGGCACCTCCGCGTTCAGCACACGTATGGCTTGATGACGATCTCCGACGTCTTGATCCAGCAAGAGGGAATTGAGAGGAAGAAGAGTTCTCCGGCAGCGTGACAGCGCTTCGGCGATGGTGGTGGAGCAATTCCGGCAGGGCTTCGCCTAAGCACTGCAGAAATCCGATCTGGAGGAGAAACTATGCACTGGAGGAACGGGCAGGACGTGGCTAAAAATCTATGCAAAAACCCTAAAACCACCAGTATATATAGGAGCAAGAGAGGAGGAGGCGCCAAGCCTCCAAGGAGGAGGCCGAACCAGGTGGGAGAGATGGAATCCACCTCCAATCCTAGTAGGACTAGGATTCATCCTATTTTTGCCTTTTTCCACTTTTTCTCTTTGGGCTTTCTTTCCCTAGCCGCATAGGCTTTGTGTGGGACTTCCACCAGCCCACAAAAGGCTGGTAATTATTCTCCCACAGCCCATGAAGCCTCTTGGGTCGAAATACCCCTCCCGGTGGTCTCTCGGTACACTACCGGCACTCCCGGTACATACTGATTAGCCCGAAACTTTTCCGGTGACCAAAACAGGACTTCCTATATATCAATCTTTACCTCCGGACCATTCCGAAGCTCCTCGTGATGTCAGGGATCTCATCCGGGACTCAGAACAACCTTCGGTCACCACCATACATAACTCTATACTATCGAAACGTCACCGAACCTTAAGTGTGCAGACCCTCCGGGTTCGAGAACTATGTAGACATGATCGAGACACCTCTACGGTCAATAACCAATAGCGGGACGTGGATGCCCATATTGGTTCCTACGTATTCTATGAAGATCTTTATCGGTCGAACCTCTATGTCAAGGATTCAATTAATCCCGTATCATGTTCCCTTTATTCTTCGGTATGTTACTTGCCCGAGATTCGATCGTCGGTATCTCCATACCTAGTTCAACCTCGTTGTCGGCAAGTCTCTTTACTCGTTCCGTAATACAAGATCTTGTGACTAACACTTAGTTACATTTCTTGCAAGGCTTATTGTGATGTTGTATTACCGAGTGGGCCCTGAGATACCTCTCCGTCACACGGAGTAACAAATCCCAATCTTGATCCATGCCAACTCAACAGACACCCTCGAAGATACCTGTAGAGCACTTTATAGTCACCCAGTTACGTTGCGACGTTTGACACACACACTGCACTCCTCTGATGTCCATGAGTTGCATGATCTCATGGTCATAGGAAGATATACTTGACATGTAGAAAACAGTAGCAATAAACTGACACGATCATATGCTATGTTTGTAGTTTGGGTCTTGTCCATCACATCATTCTCCTAATGATGTGATCCCGTTATCAAATGACATCACATGTGAATGGCTAGGAAACCTTGACCATCTTTGTTCAACGAGCTAGTTCACTAGAGGCATACTAGGGACAAAGTGTTGTCTATTTACCCACACATGTAATGTGTTTCCAATCAATACAATTATAGCATGGATAATAAATGATTATCATGAACAAGGAAATATAATAATAAACACTTTATTTATTGCCTCTAGCTCACATCACTAGTGTCCCACTTGCACTAGAGTCAATAATCTAGCTCACATCACTATGTGATTTACATTGTAATGAATCGAACACCCATGCAGTTCTGGTGTTGATCATGTTTAGCCCTTGGAAGAGGTTTAGTCAACGGGTCTGCAACATTCAGATCCGTGTGCACTTTGCAAATATTTATGTCCTTTTCCTCAATTAATCGCGGATGGAGTTGAAGCATCGCTTTATGTGTCTGGTCCTCTTGTGAAACCTTGGTTCCTTGGTCAGACCAATGGCACGTGTTGTCACAAAACAGGTTCATTGGATTCAGTGCACTGGGCACTGCTCCAAGATCTGTCATGAACTGCTTCATCCAGACACCTTCCTTCGCCGCCTCCGAGGCTGCAATGTACTCCGCTTCGCATGTAGAATCGGCTACCACGCTTTGCTTGGAACTGCACCAGCTTACCGCTCCCCTGTTGAGAACAAATACGTATCCGGTTTGTGACTTAGAGTCATCCGGATTAGTGTCAAAGCTTGCATCGACGTAACCCTTTACGACGAGCTCTTCATCACCTCCATAAATGAGAAACATTTCCTTAGTCCTTTTCAGGTACATAAGGATATTCTTGGCCGCTGCCCAGTGTTCCATTCCAGGATCACTTTGAAACCTTCCGGCCATACTTATGGCAAGGCTGACATCGGGTCTTGTGCACAACATTGCATACATGATAGAGCCTATGGCTGAAGCATAGGGGATGACACTCATATTTTCTCTATCCTCTACAGTCACTAGGCATTGAGTCTTACTCAACTTCACACCTTGTAACACAGGTAAGAACCCCTTCTTGGACTGATCCATTTTGAACTTCTTCAAAACTTTATCAAGGTATGTGCTCTATGAAAGTGCTATCAAGCGTCTCGATCTATCTCTATAGATCTTAATGCCTAATATGAAAGAAGCTTCTCCTAGGTCCTTCATTGAAAAACTCTTGTTCAAATATTCCTTCACGCTTTCTAGCATTTCTATATTCTTTCCAATCAGCAATATGTCATCCACATATAATATTAGAAATGCTATAGAGCTCCCACTCACTTTCTTGTAAATACAAGCTTCTCCATAAACTTGTATAAACCCAAACGCTTTGATCACCTCATCAAAGCTCTTATTCCAACTCCGAGATGCTTGCACCAGCCCATAAATGGATCACTGGAGTTTGCAAACTTTGTCAGCATTCTCTGGATCGACAAAACCTTCCGGTTGCATCATATACAACTCTTCCTCAAGGAAACCGTTAAGGAACGCTATTTTGACATCCATCTGCCAAATTTCATAGTCGAAATATACAACTATTGCTAACATGATTCTGATGGACTTAAGCATCGCTACGGGTGAGAAGGTCTCATCGTAGTCAACTCCTTGAACTTGTGAAAAACCCTTTGCCACAAGTCGAGCTTTATAGACGGTGACATTACCGTCCACGTCTGTCTTCTTCTTAAAGATCCAGTTGTTCTGGATGGCCTTTCGCCCTTCAGCTAATAATTCCAAAGTCCATACTTTATTTTCATACGTGGATCCCATCTCGGACTTCATGGCCTCTAACCATTTCTCAGAATCTGGGCCCATCATTGCTCCTCCATAGCTCGTAGGTTCATTGTTGTCCAACAACATGACCTCCAAGATAGGGTTGTCGTACCAATCAGGAGTAGTACACGGCCCTGTCGACCTACGAGGTTCAATAGTAGCTTGATCTGAAGCTTCACGATCATCATCATTAACTTCCTCTTCTACCATCGTAGGTTCCACAAAAACATCTTTCTGCGTTGCGCTACTTTCTGGTTGAAGTAAAGGTTCAATAACCTCATCAAGCTCTATTTTCCTCCCACTCAATTCCTTCGAGAGAAACTCTTTCTCAAGAAATGTTCCGTTCTTAGCGACAAACACTTTGCCTTCGGATCTGAGATAGAAGGTATACCCGACTTTCTCTTTCGGGTATCCTATGAAGACGCATTTCTCCGCTTTGGGTTCCAGCTTTTCAGGCTGAAGCTTTTTGACATAAGCATCACATCCCCAAACTTTAAGAAATGACAACTTTGGCCTCTTGCCAAACCACAGTTCATATGGCGTCGTCTCAACAAATTTCGATGGTGCCCCATTTTAAAGTGAATGCAGCTGTCTCTAATACATCACCCCAAAACGATAGTGGCAAATCAGCAAGAGACATCATAGAACACACCATATCTAATAAGGTTCGATTACGATGTTCGGACACACCATTACGCTGTGGTGTTCCGGGCGGTGTCAACTGTGAAACAATTCCACACTGTCTTAAGTGACTGCCAAACTCATAACTCAGATATTCACCTCCTCGATCAGATCACAGGAATTTAATCTTCTTGTTACGATGATTCTCAACTTCACTCTGAAATTGCTTGAACTTTTCAAACGTTTCAGACTTGTGTTTCATTAAGTAAATATACCCATATCTACTTCAGTCATCAATGAAGGTGAGAAAATAACGATATCCACCACGCGTTGTAACATTCATTGGACCGCACACATCAGTATGTATGATTTCCAATAAGTCACTCGCTCGTTCCATTGTTCCAGAGAATGGCGTTTTAGTCATCTTGCCCATGAGGCATGGTTCACATGTGTCAAGTGATTCAAAATCAAGTGACTCCAAAAGTCCATCAGCATGGAGCTTCCTCATGCGTTTTACACCAATATGACCTAAACGGCAGCGCCACGAGAAAGTGGTACTATCATTCTCAACTCTACATCCTTTGGCATCAATGTTATGAACATGTGTGTCATCACTATCAAGATTCAATATGAATAAACCCATCACATTGGGTGCATGACCATAAAAGATATTACTCATATAAATAGAACAACCTTTATTTTCTGATTTAAATGAGTAACCGCCTCGCAATAAACAAGATCTAGATATAATGTCCATGCTTAACGCAGGCACTAAATAACAATTATTCAGGTTCATCACTAATCCTGATGGTAACCGAAGAGAGAGCGTGCCGACGGCGATCACATCAACCTTGGAACCATTTCCCACGCGCATCGTCACTTCATCCTTTGCCAGCCTTCATCTATTCCGTAGTTCCTGTTTTGAGTTGCAAATGTGAGCAACCGAACCGGTATCAAATACCCAGGCACTACTACGAGAGCTAGTAAGGTACACATCAATAACATGTATATCATATATACCTTGTTTCTCGTTGGCCGCCTTCTTGTCAGCCAGGTACTTGTGGCAATTCCACTTCCAGTGACCAGTTCCCTTGCAATGAAAGCACTCAGTTTCTGGCTTGGGTCCATGCTTGGGCTTCTTTACAGGAGTAGCAACTGCTTTGCCATCCTTCTTGGTTTTACCCTTCTTACCCTTGCCCTTGACCTTGCCTTTCTTCTTGGAACTAGTGGTTTTGATTGACCATCAACACTTGATGTTCTTTCTGGATTCTAGACTCAGCGACTTTTAGCATCGCAAACAGCTCGGCAATTGACTTGTTCATCCCGTGCATGTTATAGTTCATCACAAAGCTCTTGTAACTAGGTGGCAATGATTGAAGAACTCTGATAAAGTAAAAAGGATCACCTTATAATGCTACCGTCGTCCTAAGAAAAACAAGGTGCATAAAAAGGATTAACATCACATGCAAATCATAAGTGACATGATATGGCCATGAACTTGTGCTTTTGATCTCCATCTAGAAAGCACCGGCATGATCTCCATCGTCACCGGCAAGACACCATGATCTCCATCATCTTGATCTCCATCAACATGTCGCCATCGGGGTTGTCACGCCCAACATGCTTCTACTACTATTGCTACCGTTTAGCGATAAAGTAAAGCATTACATAGCGCTTAATGATTGACATGCAGGTCATACAATAATTAAATACAACCCTATGGCTCCTACCGGTTGCCATACTCAACGACATGCAAGTCGTGATAATCTATACATCACATGATCATCTCGTACATCACATATATCACATCATGTAATTGGCCATATCACATCACAACATACCCTGCGAAAACAAGTTAGACGTCCTCTAATTGTTGTTGCATATTTTATGTGGCTGCTACGGGTATCTAGCAAGAACAATTCTCATCTACGCAAAAACCACAACAGTGATACTCTAGTTGCTTTTCAACCTTCTCAAGGACCGTCTTTGTCGAATCCGATCCAACTAAAGTGAGAGAAACTGGCACCCGCAAGCCATCTGTGCAACAAGTTGCAGTTGAGGGAACCGGTCTCTCATAAGCGTACGAGTAATGTTGGTCTGGGCCGCATCATCACACAATACCGCTGAACCAAAACACGACCAAGGTAGGAAGCAATCTAAGCATCAACGCCCACAAACTCTTTATGTTCTACTCAAGATCTCATCTACACATAGACCTAGCTCATGATGCCACTGTTCGGGAACGTCGCATGGGAAACAAAAAATTTCCTACATTCACGCAAGACCTATCCATGGTGATGAGCATCTACGAGAGGGAGAGTGAATCTACATACCCTTGTAGATTGCTAAGCGGGAAGCGTTAAGAAACGTGGTTGGTGTAGTCGAACATCTTCGCGATCCAAATCGCTGAGCACCTCGCGATCCAATCACAATCCGTCCTGCGATCCAATCACAATCCATCCCGTGAACTTGATCATGATCCGTGCCACGAACTTGATCACGGTCCTTCCGATCTAGCGCCGTACGGACGGCACCTCCTCGTTCAGCACACGTACGCCTTGATGACGATCTCTGCCGTCTTGATCCAGCAAGAGGGAGCGGAGAGGAAGAAGAGTTCTCCGGAAGCGTGATGGCGCTCCGGCGATGGTGGTGGAGCTATTCCGGCAGGGCTTCACCTAAGCACTGTAGAAATCCGATCTAGAGGAGAAACTATGCACTGGAGGAACGGACAGCATGTGGCTAAAAATCTGTGAAAAAAATCCTAAAACCACCAGTATATATAGGAGGAAGAGAGGAGGAGGCTTGTCCCAAGGACCAAGCCTCCAAGGAGTCGTCCGAACCAGGTGGGAGAGGTGGAATCCACCTCCAATCCTAGTAGGACTAGGATTCATCCTATTTTTGCCTTTTTCCACTTTTTCACTTTGGGCTTTCTTAGACGGATGGGCTTTGTGTGGGACTTCCACCAGCCCACAAAAGGCTGGTAATTATTCTCCCACAGCCCATGAAGCCTCTTGGGTCGAAATACCCCTCCCAGTGGTCTCCCGGTACACTCCCGGCACTGCCGGTACATTACCGATTAGCCCGAAACTTTTCCGGCAACCAAAACAGGACTTCCTATATATCAATATTTACCTTAGGACCATTCCGGATCTCCTCGTGACGTATGGGATCTCATAAGGGACTCCGACCAACCTTCGGTCACCACCATACATAACTCTATACTACCAAAACGTCACCGAACCTTAAATGTGCAGACCCTGCGGGTTCGAGAACTATGTAGACATGACCGAGACACCTCTATGGTCAAAAACTAATAGTGGGACCTGGATGCCAATATTGGTTCCTACATATTCTATGAAGATCTTTATCGGTCGAACCTCTATGTCAAGGATTTACTTAATCCCGTATGATGTTCCCTTTGTTCTTCGGTATGTTACTTGCCCGAGATTCGATCATCGGTATCTCCATACCTAGTTCAACCTCGTTGCCGGCAAGTCTCTTTACTCATTCCGTAATACAAGTTCCCATGACTAACACTTGGTCACATTGCTTGCAAGGCTAATTGTGATGTTGTATTACCGAGTGGGCCCTGAGATACCTCTTCGTCACACGGAGTAACAAAGCCCAGTCTTGATCCATGCCAACTCAACAGACACCCTCGGAGATACCTGTAGAGCACCTTTATAGTCACCCAGTTACGTTGTGATGTTTGATACACACAAGGCACTCCTCCGATGTCCGTGAGTTGCATGATCTCATGCTCATAGGAACATATACTTGACATGCAGAAAACAGTAGCAATAAACTAACACGATCATATGCGACGTTTGTAGTTTGGGTCTTGTCCATCGCATCATTCTCCTAATGATGTGATCCCGTTATCAAATAACATCACATGTCAATGGCTAGGAAACCTTGACCATCTTTGATCAACGAGCTAGTTCACTAGAGGCATACTAGGGACAAAGTGTTGTCTATTTACCCACACATGTAATGTGTTTCCAATCAATACAATTATAGCATGGATAATAAACGATTATCATGAACAAGGAAATATAATAATAAACACTTTATTTATTGCCTCTAGGGCATATTTCCAACCTCTAGAGTATTAAGTAAAACAGAGTCTTGGAGAACAATGACATGATGTAGACAAAGTAAACTCAATCAATGTGAATAAACCCCATCATTTTATCTTTAGTAGCAGCAACACAAAGACGCAACTTGTCCTCTTCTGTCACTGGGATACAGAAACTCGCTAGGTTGAACCTACTTCAATGCACCACTCCCACTGAAGAAATGTCAATCTAGTTGGCCAAACTATCTCAATAGAACAGAGAGCATTACGAAGCTATGATGATCATGCAAATAAGAATCATAGTAATCATATTTGACTCAAATACTTTTCATGAATAATCTGAACATAAACTCAAAATTCATTGTATCCCAACAAACACACCACACAAAGGGATTACATCGGATAGATGAAGGCAAAGATGCGATGAACATTGTATTGAAGATCAAGAGAGAGAGAGAGAGATTGCCATCTAGGTACTACCTACAGACCCATAGGTCTGTGGTGAACTAACCACACATCATGGTGAGGGCAACAAGGTTGATGAAGAGGCCCTCCGTGATCGAAATCCCCTCCGGCAGGTTGCCGGAACGGAGGTGTAGATGGCCTCCCATCAGAATAGAGACTTGTGGCGGCAGGAAAAGTATTTCGGGAGCGCTTCTGGTGTTTTTAAGGTAGATGTGAATTTATAGGCCAGAGAACAACGTTGAGAGATGCACCAGAGGGCCACCACATATCTCGCTGCCGCCCCCTGGTAGCATGATGGGATATTTGGTGGGGCCCTAGAGCAGCTTCCGGCCTTCCTCTGAAGCTTCTAGGGCTTATATTGGTCTAGAAAAAATCGTCAAAAAGTTTCGTGGCAATTGGACTTCGTTTGGTAATGTAAGTCTGGAAAGGCAAAAACACGCAGAAAACAAGAACTGGCACTGGGCACTTGGTCAATAGTTTAGTGCTCAAAATATTATAAATTGGTAAATAAATACCCTAAAAGTATCCTAGAATGATAATATATTGTCATGGAATAATCAAAAATTATAGATACGTTGGAGACGTATCAGCATCCCTAAGCTTAATTCCTGCTCGTCCTCGAGTAGGTAAATGATAAAAATAGAATTTTTGATTTGACATGCTACCCATTATGTATCTTTGGTATGTATGCTCATTGAGAAATTATGAATTAACAAACATCAACATAGTAATATTTATAAGTATAGGAAACAAAATCATTAATTTTTCAAAGTATATGATCCTAAAAGAATGTTTTACCCCTGTTCATCGTATTATATTAGCAAGGCATGACTCCGTCTTCAGCACATAGATGCAAATTTTAAGCACCGTCGTGTCCAAGTCAGGCAATTGGATCGTACTTTTTCTATATCAGTTAACTTTTTATTCTTCACACAATACATGAGCGTGAACCATTGGACATAGCATATAGGTGATATAGAATATGATGGTATGTATCAAAGGGTTAAAAAGTGGAGGAGATAGTCTCACATGAACTAAGCGTACAAAAAAGCTATGGAGATTCTCATCGATAGATGTTGATGCAAGGAGTAGGGATTGTCATGCAAATGATGCACTAGAGCTATAAGTGTATGAAAGCTCAACTGAAGCTAAGTGGGGTGTGCATCAAACATGCTTGCTCATGAAGACCTCGGGCATTTGAGGAAGCCCATCATCAGAATATACAAGCCAAGTTTATTATATGAAAAGGTAATTCCCACTAGCATATGTAAGTGTCAACATAGGAGACTATATATATGGAGAACAAGGTGCCACTTTGAGGCACAAGTGTGGTAAAGGATAGTAGCAAAGTCCCTTCTCTCTTTTCTCTCATTTATTTTTCTATTTTTATTTTTATTTTTTATGGTGGGTTTTTCCCTTTTTTATTTTTGCCTCCCCCATTTTATCCTTTTTTATATGGTGGGCTCATTTGTTCTCCCCCATTTTTATTTCATTTTCTGTCTGGAGTCTCATCCCGACTTCTGGGGGAATCAGTCTCCATCACCCTTTCCTCAAAGGGACAATGCTCTAATAATGATGATCATCACATTTTTATTTACTTACAACTCAACATGAAGGACTAATAGGAAGATATGACTCTGAATGAATGCCTCCGATAGTGTACCAGGATGTGCAATGATCTAGTATGACATGTATCAGAAATATGAAGTACGGTTGCTTTGCCACAAATACTATGTCAACTCTATATGATCATGCAAAGCATTATGATGATGAATGAACTAGTCATGTGAAGTGATGATGGAATTTGCATGGCAATATATCTGGGAATGGCTATGGAAATGTCATACTAGGTAGTTATGGTGGCTATTTTGAGGAATATATAATGAGGCTTATGTGCAAAAGAGTGTATCATGTCACGGGGTTTGGATGCACCGGCGAAAGTTGCACCGATCCTCAAGGTGAGAATGGGCTATGCACGGTACCTAAGAGGCTAGAAAATATGAGAAGGTGAAGATGCATATGTCCATGGTGTCACATTAGTCACAAATAGATCACATACTTATTGTAAATTTTTATTAGTTTTATCACAAATCAAAGTACTCCCTGCATGCCCCGAGGGAGGAGGTTGGTTGGAGTTAACCATCGCGCGCCCCTGACTCAAAACAACACTAGGATTTCAACAAGGAATATAAATGTTCACACATCATAACCATGCCTCTTTAATTTTTGGATGAATAAAAAGTTAACACCTCTTAATCTCGACACTTATACAAATCAACAATTTTGGACTCACACCTTTTTCATATTACTACATCAGTGTCATTAACCCACAACTTCTCTATATGTGTTACACGATGGTTTTGATTATCATTCATTGAATACCTAATATTCTTGGACTAGTATTATGACCCATGCAAATTACCGTCACTATTAATTCAGCTCTCAAACAAGTAATTGTTTCTATAAAATCTATACGCCATCGTGCTCAAAAAGATATAACTGAAGTAGTAGACCAACTGCCTAGCTCAAAAGATATAAGTGAAGCACATAAAGTATTCTAGAAAATTATCATGAAGGTGTGTCTCTCTCAAATAGGTGTGTCCGGCAAATGATGATTGTGACAAACTTAAAGTAAAAGCAGAAAAAACCAAACTATGCTCCGAGTAAAACACATATCATGTGATGAATAAAATATAGCTCCAAGTGACATACCGATGGATTGAGATGAAAGAGGGGATGCCTTCCGGGGCATACCCAAGCTTAGAATCTTGAGTCTCCTTATAATTATACTTGGGGTACCTTGGGCATCCCCAATATTAGTCACTTGCTACTCCTTATTCCGTAGTCCATCGTGACCACACCCAAAACTTGAAAACTTAATCACACAAAACTCAACAAAACTTCGTGAGATCCGTTAGTATAAGAAACATATTGCATACTTGAGGTAATTTGATAAATTGATTCAAATTCATTTTTTCATAAAATCTACTACATTCTAACTTCCCCATGGCTTACACCCCCCGATATAGTCCATGGCACAATCAAAACAAGCAAACTATGCAAGCAAAAAAGAATATGTTTAAAACGGAACATTATGTAGCAATATGTGAGAGCCCATACTTATGTAACTGTAAACATTCTTAAAATTAGGAAAACATAAACAATTTGTATTAAAATACTATGTTAAAATTTCAGATCATTATCACGCTCCAGTAAAAACTGAAAATTCCTGCACTGGAGTCAAAGTTTCTGTTATGTTTCAGCATTGTTTCTACTCATCTTTTGGGTCATCCCAAAGGCTATACTTGGCGCAAAATGTAATTAAAACATAAATAAAACTACAGAGGCAACAATCATTTTATCACAAAAAAAACAGAAAGGAAAACAAAAATAAAGATACATATTGGGTTGCCTCTCGACAAGCGCTATTGTTTTATGCCCCTAGCTAGGCATAATGCATAGTTTCAAGTGGTGTCATCTTTGACACTCAACCTATAGGTAGCTATCATGATTGATTCATAAGGTGGTTTGATTATATTCCTAGGGAAGTTTTCCATCCCTTTCTTTTATGGGAATTGGAATCTTATGTTCCCCTCTTTCGTATCAATAATTGCACCTATAGTTCGTAAAAATGGCCTTCCAAGTATTATGGGACAAGAAGGATTGCAATCAATATCAAGCACAATAAAATCTGTAGGCACATATTTTTTTGAAATAATAAGCACACCATTAATTCTATCTAAAGGTTTCTTGATGGTAGAATCTGCAAGATGCAAGTTTAGGGAACACTCTTCAATATTAATGAGACCAAGCACATCACATAAAGTTTTAGGTATAGTTGAAACACTAGCACCAAGGTCACACAAAGCATTGCATTCATATTTTATTATCCTTATCTTGATATTAGGTTCCTGCTCATCATGCAATTTTCTAGGAATAGAAATTTCTAGCTCAAGTTTCTCATCATAAGCTTTTATCATAGCTTCTACTATATGTTCGGTAAAAGCTTTGTTTTGTTCATAAGCATTGGGTGAGCTAATATTGGATTGCAGCAAGGAAATACATTCTACTAAAGAGCATTTATCATAGTTAAAGTCCTTATAATCCAAGATAGTGGGCACATCACTAGTTAAAGTTTTGACCTCTCCAAACCCATTTTTTCAGTTTAAGCATTAGAATCATCACCCTCCAAGCAAATGGGACACTCATTAACTAAAGTTGACTCTTATTCAGTGCCTTTATCATTCATATTAACAGAAGTAAACAAAGATTAAATAAGAGAAACACCAATCATTTTAAGATGTCCATTGTAACATCTCAAAATTTTAAAAAAATTGGAATGTTAATAATAAGTTATTACTGAGTGAATTTTTGTGATTCTCAAAGGAAATTAAAACCTTTTTGAGTCTTGTTAAAAAATGATGAGTTTGGATTTCTTCTTTTCGGACTCCTATGAAATATTGTGGAACCATATTTAATATTTTGGAGTGAGAATAAAATGACTTTCTCAAATGTGGTGGATGAATATTTCATTTGAAGTTCTTTAATTTTTTATTTCCAAATTTTGGGTTTTAGTGTCATTTAAATATTTCCAGGTTATTCAGTAAATGAGAGGAGACAATGTGACTTCTCTAAAAAAAATATTTGGAAATATTTAATTTTGCACAACTATCATTTTGAGAATTTGCAACACTCAAAATTGTTTCTTAATAAGTCCATAGAGTTTATAACACAAATACGTGGATAATAAAAATTATTTCTTAGGTAACACTATTTTTACTATAGTACAATTATCATTCTAAAATTTATCAACATTTGTATAATTATTTCACACCAAACAAATGACAGCCTAATGTAGCGCACCTCGATTAAATATTTTCCCTCTCCTATTGGACCTCAATTGTTTTTTTCACTAAGGCACATACCCCTCCACATGGTCATCTTCTTCCTGTGTACGTGAACGTACTGGAGGAACAAAGGCAGCACCCATGGCGCCTTCACCTCTCCCTCCCCTCGCCCAAAATAATTCTAAATGGAACCCCCTCGCCTCCCTCAACCCCTCCCATTCCCTAGTGCGCCATGGAGACGGCCATGATGGCCACCACAAGCACTTGTAACTGCTGCCATTAACGATCTTAAATCCAACAAAGCCCCGCTCACCCCTCACCTCCCCTGCATCCTATAAAAGGCTCCCTCCCCTCACAACTTTCTTCTCTTCCAAATGCCCCTACTATGAGAGATCAAACCCCACCCAAATAGTCACAATTTGTCGCCGGAATAACTCACCACTGCCGACCTCCTCCTCCGTGTCCTCGTAAAATCATGGTGCACATCTTATGGACATTGTGCTGAGCATCACGTCCGACCGAAGCTCTCCCCAAATCCAGCGGCTCCTCACGACAGCCACAAGACGAGGCGTAGCACGGAATCTTGTCGATGGAACTCCCCTCGTCGACCTCTACACCGTTCGGCCTTTCGTTCACACTGGAGACCATCTCCCCCAACTCTGGCAAGAACTCTGGCGAACTCTCACGGTGAGCACCCAGCCATATTCATTCTCAAACATGTTTTTATTTGAAGAGGTATCATCCAATCAGAGATTGACACGTGGTAACTCATTGTTAAATCCCGTAACTCAATTTCAGAAAGGAAAAAGTCCAAAACAAACCTTGAACTTATAGACGAAAGCTAAATCAAACCCTGAACTCTCAATCCCTCAAATCAGCACACCAAACTCCATAATCCCGGTCTATTTTAAACCTTGAGAGCTTTCCCAAACAGGGATTAGATAAAATCAGGGATTTTTGGCTGTGGACTTGACTGGCCCGGCCCAACAGACACGAAACGAAGTTTTTTTTTCTTCACACGTGGCGTAACTTTTTCTTAACGTGTGATGTAATTAATTCCAAAAAAATACGACAACCATGGAATCAAACTTTGAACCAAGCATGTTTGAACTCATTCGGCTAGCCACTACACCAGACGAGTACTACTGACCTATAACGAGGGTCCAAATATTTAATTAGAAAGCAAAGCGTGGAATTTTGAAATCATTTTTGGCAGCAAACAAGTATTGAAAACGTACTTTAAAACAAGTTTGGCAGCAAAGCGTCGAACATTGAAATCATTTTTGGCAGCAAATGTATGTTCCATTTAAAACAAGTTTTTATACAATGTATAACAATATTTGTGTGATTAAAAAAAATGTTTCGTACATTCAAAGGAATGTAACATTTCAAGAATGTTCACGAGTTTCGAACAATGTGTTTTTGAATTTTTTGATAAAATATGTGTGCAATGTAAAAAAAATGTTTGCGTGGTGTAAAAAAAGTGTCATACCCTTAACAGAATATATGTGTTCTGTGTTAGAGAAAGGGTATAGAATTGTAAAAAAGTTGAACGATGTAAAAGCAAGTTCCCATAGTTTTATAAAATGTTTAACATCATTAACAAAATGTAAAACATGTATTTGGAAAATATTACATTGTATTCAAAGAAAATTTGAGAACATGTATTTTAAAAATATACATAATGTGTTTTTTATATGAAAATGTACGTGATGTATTTGAAAATATCTAAAGGTTATCTAAAAAATATCATGTGTGCGTTAAACACGTACATGGGGTACCAAAAATAATTAGGCATGTATGAAAACAAATCAAAAGAAAAGAAAAAAGAAAAAAAGAAACAAAGAAAACCTAGAGCAGGGCGAAACACGCGAGCGACTGCAGTAATTGGCTAGCCCAATTCAGCAAATACCGGCTAAGTCCTCTGAAGGTTTAAAATAGACAGGGATTAGGAAGTTTGGTGTGCTCATTTCAGGGATTGAGAATTTGGGGTCTGATTTAGCTTTTGCCTATAAATTCGAGGTTTCTTTTAGACTTTTTCCTTTCAGAAAATACCCAAACTTCAAAAAATCACATCTCCTACACCGTATGTCGGATTTCAACAAATAAGATATCCCTGAATTCATTGAAACATGTAGTTTATTATAAAAACATAAAATTTCACTTTTGGTGATATAAATTTCATCCATATTTAATATGTTAAATTGAGTAATTTTGCTGTAACATTTAATATATATGCCAAATAAAATGTTTCCTTCACCAAAATTTATTACTAGGGTCATATACTTTTGTTAGAACACTTCACATTTTTTCAAACATGTCAAGACTCTACTTTGACTTAAAACCATAGTTTTAGTTCCATTTAGTTATATTTATTTTCCTTATAAATTTCAGTATAGAAATGATTCATTCTTCTCAAGAAGATCATCACGAATCCTATCAGATCATTTGCTTCCAATCCAAGGTGGAATGTCTCATAAAATATCCTTGTGGTCAAACCAAGTGGGTTTTGACATACTCCCGGTCCAATTTATTTTGTAGTCAAGCTTCCCCATACCCATTAAATTTAATTTGTGTCAATTTGATCCAGCCCCGGAAAATGATTTATGTCATATTTCCATTCAAGACAACTTCATCCTAACTCAACCCTACCACGCCATAGTAACTAGCTTAGAAATAGTGATAACTAAATAAACTGTATTGTTAATTTGCATCTTTTATTTGGATTTTGTTGTGTGTTGAAATACTTTTATTTTATCGTTAGATAAATCTTAAGTGAAGGAGTCACGATAACAAGTAGGGAATCAACTTCAAGAGACCCAAGCAAGTTGCAACTTGATCATACCTTGTCCTATGATTTTGAAATATGCATGAACTCTTTTATTATTATGCATGTTTTTACTACAAAGTTTTGAAAGAAACTATTGCTAGCTAAAGCCCTAGGAACTTATAGCTATGCTTAGCCTTCCTTACAAAGCAAGGGGTTGGGAATCAAACAAGTTTTAAATGAATAATCTTGCCCTTTTTGGGGCAAAATTTTATGAAAACTTTTGAGAAAACAAAACTATATATTATTTTACTTCTACTCCCTGGGCGGAGCGGTATGACGGGAGTGTCTACAAGTGATTGCGCACATCGGGGTCTTGCAGTGAATGCGCCCGACTCGGGTCTTGCACATAGGTTTTTCGTGGGAATCACCGTCCAGGAGACCAAGATCTTCCAAGTACAGCTTGATGTAGCTTCCAGTGCAGCCGCATGCTATTATGGAGTACTAACGGGAAACCCTTACCTCAGGACCGCCATCTGAGAGGGGCTTTCATTGCGTAACTTGTGGGCGGATTGGTCAGGTATAGGGGGCTATTACGGAAAGGCTTCATCACAATCTCCTCCCGGACACACACCCAAGTGGTGTCACGACCAAAAAGGGTTGATTGTGTCATGTGAAGAACGTGTGCGACCTCTACAAAGTGTTAAACCTAATCGATTAGTCGTGCCCCTGGTTACGGGTAATTTTGAGCAACTGAAGACTTGGACTCGAGAAGAATATCCCCTCTCTTTTCTAAAAAAATTTGTTTAAAAGGGTTTAGGTTGAGGATTGAGCACAATGGATGTGTTTCACTTCAACCACGAATATATGTTTTACCAAAATCGAAGAATGAGCTTTGGTGCATATATCCAAAGTCCCACTCCAACCTTTTATACCAAAAGTATTTGAAAGAAAGTTTATGAAAATTTAGTATAGGAAAAAATTGGCTTTATGCAAACCAAACCTTCACCAATACTTACCCTGCATATATATTCGGTTATACTTTCCTTTAAAACTTGCGAGTACATTCCATGTACTCATCTGCAGCTATCATGTGCAGATCTCAACACATTAAGAGACGATAGGGTTATGGTCTGCACTCAATGAGTTCGGTGACATTGATGGAGCCCTAACTTAGTAACTACGTATTATTCCGCTGTATTATGTGCCAGTATTGAGCTGTGCCAATGGTGTGTAATTGCCTAACTCTGGATCTATCATTGTAGTAAAATGATGTATCTCTTGCTAGTATTCATTCTTGTTATTGCGTGTGCTAGCTTCGATCCAGGGATAGCACAGTAAGCATAGAGACTTAGATTCTAGCAAATCCGGGTCATGAAAAAATGGTACCAGAGCATATGTTGACTGTAGGATGTGATCCTAGAAAATGGTTTAGAAATAGGAAAACCTTGATAGGAACAACTAATATTTTCAATATTACTAAAAAATTGCATTTCTCGTACCTTTTTGTTTGTTTACAAAGTCTCTCCTATATCAAACCTGTAGATGGAACAATATGACTTGAGTCAGGCATCCCACTATGAGAAAGTTTTATTTAGAACCCATCTTTTAAGGTTTGTGCAAACACTGAGACTTCGAGTACCTAAGATTAAAGCATGGCATCATCTGGAAGGAGAAAACTACTGGAGTGCCAACATTACCATTTATGGACGTTCAGAGATGGAGAGCAAGATCTTCTTCAAAACGCATCCCCCTCTTAAGGGAGTTGTGAGTGATGTCGTACATGGCATAATAACACGTCTATGCGGACGTTATCACCAGGAGTTAGGAGGCACTTTTTTCCATGACTTGGGGTGGCAAGAGATCACCGGAGAACCTGGAAGGATCAAGGAAGATCACAAGAGAAAACTCAACAACATGTTGAATTATAATCAGGATTTAGAAAGGTATATCAAAGGTCTTCAAGTGGAGCATTCCGAAGATTTGCAGAAGATATAGGCCATGAAGGAAATTAGGACCCTCCTGGAGTAGAAGGTGGGGATAATTGGAGAAGAGTTGGAGAAAAACAAAGATGAAATCCAGGATCAAGAGATAGAAATCTGGAAAGTACAAAAGGAATTGTGGGAAGAGAAGGCTCGCAATAAGAAACTGAAGCTAGAGAACAAGGTTCTAAAAGGAGAAGAGGTTGAAGAAGAGGAATTATCAATCCACTCCTTTGATGAGAGTGGCAATACCTTCCTCGGGAGCATCAACATGAATGTTGAATCTAGAACTTAAGACCACCATGAATGTAATGAACAAGGAACGCCTTGCGAGTAGTGTACCTAACCATGCCGAACCAATGTGGATGGCGGTACATAGGAATGATTGAATAAAATGCATGTGTGGATTTGGAGCTTTACTGGATTTTCCGTTGTTCTAATTATGGTTTTCATTGGAGTTGTGTGATGTAAGATTTTGTGTTATTAGGATACGTATTCCACAAGTTGTATTATTGACTCAACCTTGAGAGGTGTGATCTACGGATGATGTGTGAGAAGACCATCACATGGGCAAATTTTCACGTATTGAAGATTGTCAAGGACCAAAGGAAATGGAGATTTTATGACGAAACTTAGTAAACGAGCCTTTTATAAATGTTAGAAACGCCGAGGTAGGAGTTGGTGTGTATCAATATTTCTTTATCTTTAAAGCTCTATCTCACCCTTGACCAAAACCTTGAAATCCATGGATGAATCAAATACCAATTGGTATATATTGCAACTCTTTGGAAGGGCGAAGAAATAGAGTATCTTCATACAAAAAACCTAGAGAAGTATAATAGACTTGTGAACCATGTCCCACTTGTGGAAGAAACCAACCCACTAAAGAATGTTCCACCATTCGTTTTACCTATCCCTTGCTTGAATAACTAATCCCTAAAGTTTTTCCTAGACTAAGAATGTGTATTCGAATGGAAACAACCACATTTCAACAATAGATGCTTATCCATATTATTCTAATTTTTTTCTTCCTTTCAATAATACCTGCAGATGACAACCCTCTTTGAGTCTTTTCACAAAAGCCCGAAGATGATAATGACCCTAACCAGTGACCATAACTTTCCAAAGATCCTAAAAGACATGATGGGATACATTCACCTTCAAGGAGATGCAGTCTACAAGGGTTATCCTTTTATGGATAATGGATTGGAACGTTGGTACATGGAAGTACGCCTCTTTTGTCTAAAGGGAGTTTTTCCAAAGACATCTGGAGAGTACTTCTTCATCTCTCGAGTACCTCGAACAACCTTCTTCGACTCTGTTCCGGAAGCTGCCATGGAAGCCATACGCCAGATTGGGGAAATCCTCAAATCTAGACTCCATCGTGCCCAAGAACATTTAAGGGAAGTACAAGCAAAGCTGATGTACATGAAGTTCATGGCTTCCAGAAGAAGCAAAGGATTAATGAGTTCAAGGACTACGTCGCGCTTTTTCTGCTGGATTAATTTCTTACGAAGGAATAAGGGATAATGTTGGGTTACATGCTTGACCATACCAATCCATGTGAATGGCAGCAGTTTAAGTAAGCTATTTTGGAGTTGTATGAGATAACCAAGGATTTAATAAGAATTATATATGCAAGACCAAGGAACATCAATGTTTGTTATTCTTACTCAATTAGAAAAATATCCCAACATTCATTGTCTCTTCATGGATGAAATTTCTAGCCCCAAATTACAACTTCTGTTGAAGCTTCAAGACTTAAGCATCATCTCCACGAACCATGATCTAACCACCCATAATTCCTTAGTAGCACTTCAATCTCCATCACACCCTAGTGATCATTAATACTATCCTCCAGGACCATTATTTTCTTGCAAATTGCAAAGGTTCATGGATGGAAAATGATCGTCACATACACCATTCATAGAGGCATCATATGCAGTTACAAGAGGCATTAAAACAATCAATTTTTGGTAAAGATTGATCAATAGCAAGGAGTGCAACTCTGGCACATAGAAGTTCCGCTATTTCACGGATGCAAGTTTTTAGCACAAACCGTGTAATCAACGTCACCCAAAAGTGTTTTACTAGATTTGGAGCTGAAGACCTCTTTAAGAGGAGTGATAAAGACCGAGTGTTAGAATACGTGATTCACCTGTCCACATATGAAGTAATGGTTTGAGTACGGGGTGGATTGTCCCTCATACCAGAGACTCCTATTATATACTTTCCTATGTGTGATTGGTAAATCGGAGAGATTTGAAACCTTAGTTGAGTGTCGAAGCAACAAGCCAATAACCATAGAATGGTAGGACGAAATATCTTATAGACAGGCAACCGTGCCTATGTAAATTAGACAGTGAGGAAGAAACATTAAGATCTTTGAGAAATTCCATCTGAAGCTAGTTATTTTGACCTCATAACAATTCTCGATATGTAGTTCTAGAATTTGTGGATTGTTAGGAAGACTTTTCTTTTGAGGAAAATCCCAGTTCCAAACCACATAATCTTGATGAAGAACCCTCATGGAATATAGAGATTGTGAAAAAACTCACAAGTTTGTATTTAAGGGTGGTAGCTCCCTGACACCCAAAAAGGATAGTTGTTACCAAGAACCAACTTGGTTGAGACTCTATGATGGTGTCTAGAGCCTCGGACCTAGGATATGGGCAAGTGACAGAGGTATAAGGAATTGTACCAAAGAAAGACATTCCTACAAGTCGGAGGTTAAGATGGATGATATGACCAAAACCCTGGGAAGTAACCCAAGAGACACAAACCCTAACCCATTTCTTGCTAGCCTCTCCAAATCTCGAGGACGGGATTTATTTTAAGGGTGGTAGTTTATAAGATCCCAAAATTATCCAAATTTTGGAATGTTAATAATAAGTTATTGTTGAGTGAATTTTTGTGATTTTCAAAGGAAATTAAAACCTTTTTGAGTCTTGTTAAAAAATGCTGAGTTTGTGTTTCTTCTTTTCGGACTCCTATGAAATATTCTCGAACCAAATTCAATATTTTGGAGTGTGAATAAAATGACTTCTCAAATGTGGTGGATGAATATTTCATTTGAAGTTCTTTAAATTTTGAGTTCCAAATTTTGGATTTTAGTGTCATTTAAATATTTCCAGGTTATTCAATAAATGAAAGGAGATAATGTGACTTCTCCAAAAGAATATTTGGAAATATTTAATTCTGCACAACTATCATTTTGGGAATTTGCAAAACTCAAAATTGTTTTTTTAATAAGTCCATAGAGTTTATAATACAAATACGTGCACAATAAAAATTATTTCTTAGGTAAGACTATTTTTACTGGAGTACAATTATCATTCTGAAATTAATCAACATTTGTATAATTATTTCACACAAAACAAATGACAGCCTAACGTAGTGCACCTCGATTAAATAACCTGGCGCCTCCACCTCTTCCTCCACCTCTACATGTTTCACGAGAGGCAGCACCCATGGCGCCTCCACCTCTTCCTCCCCTCCTTCCCCTCGCCCAAAATAACTCTTAATGGAACCCCCTTGCCTCCCTCAACCCCTCCCATTCCCTAGTGCGCCACGGAGACGGCCATGATGGCCACCACAAGCACTTGTAAGTGCTACCATTAACGATCTTAAATCCGACAAAGCCCCGCTCACCCCTCGCCTACCCTGCATCCTATAAAAGGCTCCCACCCCTCACAACTCTCTTATTGTCCAAATAACCCTACTATGAGAGATCAATCCACACCCAAATAGTCACAATTTTTCGCCGAAAAAACTCACCACCGCCAAAGTTTGTACAAGATCCCGGCAAGCCCAAGGTGATCTCAACCTCCTCCTTCTACGTGTCCTCGTAAAATCATGGTGTTCATCTTATGGACATGGTGATTCGTTCAAATACACAGCATGAGCGCGTTGTGCTGAGCATCACGTCTGACCAGAGCTCTCCCCAACTCCAACGGCTCCTCACAGCCACAAGACGAGGCTTAGCACGAAACCTTGTCCATTGAACTCCCCTCATTGACCTCTACACCATTCGGCCTTTCGTTCACACCGGAGATCATCTTCCCCAACTCCGGCAAGAACTCCGACGAACTCTCACGGTGAGCACCCAGCCATATTCATTCTCAAACGTGTTCTTATTTGAAGAGGTATCAGCCAATCATAGATTGACACGTGGTAACTCATTGTTAAATCCCATAACTCAATTTCAGAAAATACCCAAACTTCAAAAAATCATATCTCCTAGACCGTATGTCGGATTTCAACAAATAAGATATCCCCGAATTCACTAAAACATGTAGTTCATTAAAAAAACTTAACTTTTGGTGATATAAATTGCATCCATATTTAATATGTAAATTAAGTAATTTTGCTATAACATTTAATCTATATTCCTAATAAAAAAATTCCTTCACCAAAATTTATTCCTAGGGTCATATACTTCCGTTAGAACACTTCTCACATTTTTTAAAACATGTTAAGATTCTACCTTGACTTCAAACCATAGTTTTAGTTCCATTTAGTTATATTTGTTTTCCTTATAAATTTCACTATAGAAATGATCCATTCTTCTCAAGAAGATCATCATGAATCCTATCGGGTCATTTAGCTTCCAATCCAAGGTGGAATGTCTCATAAAATATCCATGTGGTCAAACCAAGTGGGATTTGACATACTCCTGGTCCAATTTATTTTGTAGTCAAGCTTCCCCATACCCATTAATCTTAATTTGTGTCAATTTGATCCAGCCCCGGAATATGATTTATGTCATATTTCCATTCAAGAAAACTTGAACCTAACTCAACCCTACCACGCCATAGTAACTAGTTTAGTAATAGTGATAACTAAATAAACTGTATTGTTAATTTGCATCTTTTATTTGGATCTTCATTTGGATTTTGTTGTGTGTTGAAATACGTTTACTTTACCATTAGATTAATCATAAGTGAAGGAGTGATGCTAACAAGTAGGGAATGAACTTCAAGAGACCCAGGCAAGTTGCAACTTGATCATACCTTGTCCTGTGATTTTGAAATATGCATGAACTCTTTTATTATTATGCATGTTTTTACTGCAAAGTTTTGAAAGAAACTACTGCTAGCTAAAGCCCTAGGAACTTATAACTATGATTAGCCTTTCTTACAAAGAAAGGGGTTGGGAATCAAACAAGTTTTAAACGAATAATCTTGCCCTTTTTGGGGCAACATTTTGTGAAAAAATTTGAAAAAAAAACTATGTATTATTTTACTTCTATTCCTTGGGTGGAACAGTATGACGGGAGCGTCTACAAGTGATTCGCCCATCGGGGTCTAGAAGTGAATGCGCACGACTAGGGTCTTGCACATAGGTTTTTGGTGGGGACCGCCGTCCAGGAGACCGGGATCTTCCAAGTATAGTTGGATGTAGCTTCCAGTATAGCCGCATGTTATTATGGCTCTGGGTTAACTTAGGACTAATGGTGAACCCTTACCTCGGGACCGCCATCGGAGAGGGGCTTTCACAATCTCCTCTTGGTCACACACCCAAGTGGTGTCACGACAAAAAGGGTTGATTGTGTCATGTGGGGAACGTGTACGACCTCTACAGAGGGTTAAATCTAATCGATTAGTCATGCCCCCAGTTACGGGCAATTTTGAGAAACTAAAGACTTGAACTGGAGAAGAATCTCCCCTCTCTTTTCTAAAATAATGTTTTAGGGGTTTAGGTTGAGGATTGAGCATAGTGAATGTGTTTCACTTCAACCACAAATATATGTTTACCAAAATCGGAGAATGACCTTTGGTGCGTATATCAAAAGTCTCACTCCAACCTTCTATATCGAAAGTATTTGAAAGAAAGTTTATGAAAATTTAGTATAGGACAAAATTGGCTTTTGTGCAAACCAAACCTCCACCAATACTTATCATGCATATATATTCTATTGTACTTTCCTATGCAACTTGCGAGTGCATTCCATGTACTCATCTGCACCTGTCATGTGCAGATCTCAACAGTTTAAGAGACGATAGGGTTATGGTATGTACGCAATGAGCCGAGTGACGGTGATGGAGCCCTAACTTAGTGACTACGTATTATTCCGCTGTATTATGTGCCAGCATTGAGTTGTGCCAATGGTATGTAATTGTCTAACTCTAGATCTATCATTGCAGTAAAATGATGTATGTCTTGCTGATATTCATTCTTGTTACTGTGTGCTCTAGCTTCGATCTAGGGATAGCACAATAAGCATAGAGACTTGGATTTTACCAAATCCTGGTCGTGACATCCATGACGATTCCGGTAAAAACCGGGTGGAAGAGCTTTTTCGACGAATTCTCGCTTAGCTCTCAACTTAGCGATCCTCTCCTTACTTTCATTAATAGATAATTGAATATATTTAATAGTATCATTAAAATCATGCTTGGGTGGCAAAGACTTATTTTTAAGAGTTTCAACATCAAGAGCAATTTTATCCTTGTTTTTAGCCAAATTATCAATCACATGCAACTTTTCTTCTACCGCGGTGTTGAAAACCTTTTGAGAATTAATAAATAATTTAATTGTATCCTATTCGTATTTGTAGAAGAATTTCCATAAGAATTACCATAAGAATTTCCAAAATTGTTAGAGGAATTACCGGGATACGGTCTAGCATTGAAATTTCCTCTATAAGCATTGTTGTTGAAATTATTTCACGAGATGAAGTTCACGTCAATAGCATCATTATTTTGCTAAATCAAAGTAGACAAAGGCATATCATTGGTATCAACATTAGCATTTTTATTAGCAACCATATTCATAAGAGCATCCACTTTTTCACTCAAAGTAGCAATCTCTTTGATAGAATTTACCTTCTTACCAGTTGGAGCTCTTTCGATATGCCATTGAGAATAATTTGTCATAATGTTTTCCAGAAGTTTCGTGGCCTATCCTCAAGTCACGTCTATAAAGGTACCACCTACGGCATAATCTAAAATATTTCTAGACACAAAGTTTAGTCCAACATAGAAAATTTGGATAATCATCCACAAGTTTAAGCCATGAGTTGGACAATTTCTTATCATCAATTTCATTCTCTCCCAAGATTTGAAACATGCTCTTGATATTGCTGTTTATATTTCATTATTTGGTTTCTAAGGGAGATGATCTTAGCAGGAGGAAAATACTTGGGAATAAAAGCATCTTTACACTTATCCCATGTTCCAATACTATTACGAGGTAAATATGAAAACCAAGCTTTAGCTCTATCTCTTAGTGAAAAAGGAAATAATTTTAATTTCAAAATATCATTATCCATATCCTTTTTATTTTGCATATCACATAATTCAACAAAGGTATTAAGATGTGACGCAGGATCCTCGTTAGGACTTCTCGAAAATTGATCTTTCATGACAAGATTCAACAATGCAACATTAATATCAAATGCCTCCGCACTAGTGGAGGGTGGTATAGGAGTACTAATAAAATCATTATTATTAGTATTTGAGAAATCACACAACTTAGTAGTATCTTGAGATATGGTGACCACACAAGCAAAGCAACAAGCAGGACAAGTAAACTAGCAAGTAAAGCAAACTAGTCACAAGCAAAGGTAAATATTTTTGTATCTTTTATTTTTACGAGACAAACTAAATATAATAGAAAATAAAAATAAGAACAAGTGAATGATATTTTGTGTGAAGTTACTTGATAGTTGGTGATGGTATTCCCCGGACAAGGCGCCAGAAATCCTTCTTGATACTCGTGATCTGCGTTGGGTTTTCCGTGAAGAGGAACGGGTAATTACAGCACAAAGTGGGTAAGTGTTTCCCTTAGTTATGAAACCAAGGTTTATCAAACCAATAGGAATACCAATCCTCAACCGGCGGCGGCGGCTGCACACAAAAGAACAAACGACTTGCACTCGACGCTGGCAAGAGGGTTGTCAATCCCCTTGATCTCGTTATTTGCAAGCAAGTGAGTTGTGTAGATAATTGTAGATAATAGTAAAGTGAAAAATAAAATAAAATGCAATAAATAACAGTAAGGTAATGATAGCATTTGTGAATATATAAGTGAATAGACCCGGGGGTCGTAGAGTTCTCTAGTGGCTAGTCTTGTTCTACCTGATGGGTCGATTACTTCAGATCATGATCGTATGGCTTCAGAATTTCTATTGGCTTTTAGAAACAGAATGGGTTCTGTTAAGGACATTGAAATGTGAAGCGACATTCTTTCTTTTATTCTCGAATTCAAGGACTTGATGTGCTAACCAGGCCTTTTCAAATCGAGGAAATTGAACAGGTTATCAAGGAAATGCCCATTGACAAGGCACCTGGCCTAGATGGTTTCAATGGCCCATTCCTAAAGAAGTGTTGGCCCATCATTTCTGAGGATTTTATAAAACTAGTACAGGAATTCCATGTGGGAACAGTAAAATTAGAGAATATGAATGCTGCTTTCAGCACTCTAGTCCCAAAGAAATGTTCTCCTGAAGGGGTTGGAGACTTTAGACCTATCTCTCTGACTAGTGTTGGTCTAAAGTTTCTAACTAAAATGGCAGCAAATAGATTTCACGCTGAAATTATGAATTTTGTGCACAAAAACCAATATGGTTTCATTAAATCAAGAACAATTCAGGACTGCCTTGCTTGGACTTTTGAATACATTCATTAGTGTAGTTTCTCCAAGAAACCAATCATTCTCCTTAAGGTTGGTTTTGAAAAGGCTTTTGATTCCATTCAGCACGAGGCAATAATAAGGATCCTTATGGCCAAAGGGTTTACTCACAAATGGGTTCACTGGATAAAGGAGCCTTTGACCTCTGGAACTTCTTCTGTGTTACTCAATGGAGTGCCTGGGAAACATTTTAAATGTAAATGTGGGGTCAAGCAGGGAGATCCAATCCCCCCCTTGTTTGTTCTTGTGGCGGACCTTTTACAAACAATGATAAATAATTTGTTGCATCAGGGGGTACTTAGCTTGCCTTTACCAACCAATGATCATGATTTACCTGTGGTATAGTATGTTGATGATACCCTTATGTTCATTCAGGCCGATAGGCCACAATTAGATGCCCTCAAGGGATTGCTAAGCTCTTTCTCGCAAGTCACTGGTCTGCAGATTAATTATCATAAGTCATCCATGTATCCAATCAATGTACGGGAAGATCTTGCTACAAGTGTTGGGGAACGTCGCATGGGAAACAAAAACATTCGTACGCACGCACAAACCTATCCATGGTGATGAGCATCTACGAGAGGGAGAGTGTATCTACGTACCCTTGTAGATCACTAAGCGGGAAGCGTTAAGAAACGCGGTTGGTGTAGTCATACTTCTTCGCGATCCAAATCGCCGAGCGTCCCGCGATCTAATCACGAACCGTCCTGCGAACCAATCACGAACCGTCCCGCGATCTCGTCACGATCCGTCCCGTGATTCGATCACGAACGTCCCGTGGCCTTGACCACGATCCTTCCGATCTAGTACCGAACGGACGGCACCTCCGCGTTCAGCACACATGCAGCTTGATGACGATCTCCACCGTCTTGATCCAGCAAGAGGAGGTGGAGAGGAGAGAGAGTTCACCGGCAGCGTGACGGTGCTCCGGTGATGGTGGTGGTAGAGCAATTCCGGTAGGGCTTCGCCTAAGCACTGCGGAAAACCAATCTAGAGGAGCACCGGTGGAACGGGTAGCACGTGGCCGTAATTTCTGCTAAAACCCTAGCTATTCCACCAGTATATATAGGAGGAGAGGAGAGGAGAGGCAGCCAAGGGCCTCTTGGTTCAGCCGAACTAGAGAGGGGTGGAATCCTATTCCACCTCCAATCCTACTTGGAGTAGGATTGCTCCCTATTGGCTGATTTTTGCTCTTTTTCCTTTTAGCCTTTTCTCCTGCGCCATGGGCCTTTCTAGGCTGATTTACCAGCCCACTAAGGGCTGGTTAATAATCTCCCACAGCCCATGGTCCCTCTAGGGTTGAAATACCCCTCCCGAAGGTCTCTCGGTACACTACCGGCACTCCCGGTACACTACCGATGAGCCCGAAACTTTTCCAGCGATCAAACTGGGACTTCCTATATATGAATCTTTACCTTTGGACCATTCCGGAGCTCCACATGATGTTCGGGATGTCATCCGGGACTCCAAACAAACTTCGGTCACCACCATACATAACTCTACACTACCGAAACGTCACCGAACCTTAAGTGTGCAGACCCTGCGGGTTCGAGAACTATGTAGACATGACCTAGACACCTCTATGGTCAATAACCAATGGCGGGATCTGGACGTCCACATTGGTTCCTACATATTCTACAAAGATCTTTATCGGTCGAACCTCTATGCCAAGGATTCAATTAATCCCGTACAATGTTCCCTTTTGTTCTTCGGTATGTTACTTGCCCGAGATTCGATCGTCGGTATCTCCATACCTAGTTTAACCTCGTTAGCGGAAAGTCTCTTTACTCGTTCCGTAATACAAGATCCCGCAACTAAAAATTAGTCACATTGCTTGCAAGGCTCATTGTGATGTTGCATTACCGAGTGGGCCCCGAGATACCTCTCCGTCACACGGAGTAACAAATCCCAGTCTCGATCCATGCCAACTCAACAGACACCATCGGAGATACCTGTAGAGCTCCTTCATAGTCACCCAGTTACGTTGCGACGTTTGATACACACAAGGCACTCCTCCAATATCCGTGAGTTGCATGATCTCAAGGTCATAGGAACATATACTTGACATGCGGAAAACAATAGCAATAAACTGACACAATCATATGCTACGTTTGTAGTTTGGGTCTTGTCCATCACATCATTCTCCCAATGATGTGATCCCATTATCAAATGACATCTCATGTCCATGGCTAGGAAACCTTAACCATCCTTTGATCAACGAGCTAGTTCACTAGAGGCATACTAGGGACATTGTGTTGTCTATTTACCCACACATGCAATGTGTTTCCAATCATTACAATTATAGCATGGATAATTAACGATTATCATGAACAAGGAAATATAATAATAAACACTTTATATATTGCCTCTAGGGCATATTTCCAACGGTCTCCCACTTGCACTAGAGTCAATAATCTAGTTCACATCACTATGTGATTTACATGGTAATGAATCGAACACCCATACAGTTCTGGTGTTGATCATGTTTAGCCCTTGGAAGAGGTTTAGTCAACGGGTCTGCAACATTCAGATCCGTGTGCACTTTGCAAATATTTATGTCCTTCTCCTCGATGTAGAACCGGATGGAGTTGAAGCGTCACTTTATGTGTCTGGTCCTCTTGTGAAACCTTGGTTCCTTGGCTAGAGCAATGGCACCAGTGTTGTCACAGAACAGGTTTATTGGATTCAGTGCACTAGGCACTACTCCAAGATGTGTCATGAACTGCTTCATCCAGACACCTTCCTTCGCTGCCTCCGAGGCTGCAATGTACTCCGCTTCGCACGTAGAATCAGCTACCACGCTTTGATTGGAACTGCACCAGCTTACCGCTCCCCCGTTAAGAATAAACACGTATCCGGTTTGCGACTTAGAGTCATCCGGATCAGTGGCAAAGCTTGCATTGACGTAACCCTTTATGATGAGCTCTTCATCACCTCCATAAACGAGAAACATGTCCTTAGTCCTGTTAAGGTACTTAAGGATATTTTTGACCGCTTGCCAGTGCTCCATTCCAGGATCACTTTGAAACCTTCTAGCAATACTTATGGCAAGGCTGACATCGGGTCTTGTGCACAGCATTGCATACATGATAGAGCCTATGGCTGAAGCATAGGGGATGACGCTCATCTTTTCTTTATCTTCTGCAGTCACTCGGCATTGAGTCTTACTCAACTTCACACCCTGTAACACAGGCAAGAACCCCTTCTTGACCTGTTCCATTTTGAACTTCTTCAAAACTTTATCAAGGTATGTGCTCTGTGAAAGTGCTATTAAGCGTCTCGATCTATCTCTATAGATCTTAATGCCTAATATGAAAGCAGCTTCTCCTAGGTCCTTCATTGAAAAACTCTTATTCAAATACTCCTTCATGCTTTCCAATCAGTAATATGTCATCCACATATAATACTAGAAACGCTATAGAGCTCCCACTCACTTTCTTGTAAATACAAGCTTCTCCATAAACTTGTATAAACTCAAACGCTTTGATCACCTCATCAAAATGCTTATTCCAACTCTGAGATACCTGCACCAGTCCATAAATGGATCGCTGGAGTTTGCAAACTTTGTCAGCATTCTCTGGATCGATAAAACCTTCGGGTTGCATCATATACAAATCTTCCTCAAGGAAACCATTGAGGAACGCCGTTTTGACATCCATCTGCCCAATTTCATAGTAGAAATAAGCAGCTACCGCCAACATGATTCTGACAAACTTAAGCATCGCTACGGGTGAGAAAGTCTCATCATAGTCAACTCCTTGAACTTGTGAAAAACCCTTTGCCACAAGTCGAGCTTTATAGACGGTGACATTACCGTCTGCGTTCGTCTTCTTCTTAAAGATCCATTTGTTCTGAATGGCCTTTCGCCCTTCAGGTAGTACTTCCAAAGTCCATACTTTGTTTTCATACATGGATCCCATCTCGGATTTCATGGCCTCTAACCATTTCTCGGAATCCGGGCCCATCACTGCTCCTCCATAGCTCGGTTCATTGTTGTCTAACAACATGACCTCCAAGACAGGGTTGTCGTACCACTCGGGAGTAGTACGCGCCCTTGTCGACCTACGAGGTTCAATAGCAGCTTGATCCGAAGCTTCATGATCATCATCATTAACTTCCTCTTCTACCGTCGTAGGTTCCACAGAAACAACTTTCTGCGCTGCGCTACTTTCCGGTTGAAGTAAAGGTTCAATAACCTCATCAAGCTCTATTTTCCTCCCACTCAATTCTTTTGAGAGAAACTCTTTCTCAAGAAATGTTCCGTTCTTAGCGACAAACACTTTGCCTTCGGATCTGAGATAGAAAGTATAACCGACTGTCTCTTTCGGGTATCCTATGAAGACGCATTTTTCCGCTTTGGGTTCTAGCTTTTCAGGTTGAAGCTTTTTGACATAAGCATCACACCCCCAAACTTCAAGAAACGACAACTTCGGCGTTTTGCCAAACCATAGTTCATATGGCGTCGTCTCAACGGATTTCGATGGTGCCCTATTTAAAGTGAATGCAGCTGTCTCTAATGCATAACCCCAAAACGATAGTGGCAAATCGGCAAGAGACATCATAGAACGCACCATCTCTAATAAGGTTCGATTACGACGTTTAGACACACCATTACGCTATGGTGTTCCGGGCGGTGTCAATTGTGAAACAATTCCACATTGTCTTAAGTGACTGCCAAACTCATAACTCAGATATTCACCTCCTCGATCAGATCGCAGAAATTTAATCTTCTTGTTACGATGATTCTCAACTTCACTCTGAAATTGCTTGAACTTTTCAAACGTTTCAGACTTGTGTTTCATCAAGTAAATATACCCATATCTACTCAAGTCATCAGTGAAGGTGAGAAAGTAACGATATCCACCGCGCGCTGCAACATTCATTGGACCGCACACATCAGTATGTATGATTTCCAATAAGTCACTTGCCCGTTCCATTGTTCCTAAGAACGGCGTTTTAGTCATCTTGCCCATCAGGCATGGTTCACATGTGTCAAGTGATTCAAAATCAAGTGACTCCAAAAGTCCATCAGCATGGAGCTTCCTCATGCGTTTTACACCAATATGACCTAAAAGGCAATGCCACAAGAAAGTGGTACTATCATTAACAACTCTACATCTTTTGGCATCAATGTTATGAACATGTGTGTCATCACTATCAAGATTTAAAATGAATAAACCCCTAATATTGGGTGCATGACCATAAAAGATATTACTCATATAAATAGAACAACCTTTATTCTCTGATTTAAATGAGTAACCGTCTCGCAATAAACAAGATCCAGATATAATGTTCATGCTTAACGCAGGCACTAAATAACAATTATTCAGGTTCATCACTAATCCTGATGGTAATCGAAGAGAGAGCGTGCCGATGGCGATCACATCAACCTTGGAACCATTTCCCACGCGCATCGTCACTTCGTCCTTTGCCAGTCTTCATTTATTCCATAGTTCCTGCTTTGAGTTGCAAATGTGAGCAACCGAACCGGTATCAAATACCCAGGCACTACTACGAGAACTAGTAAGGTACACATCAATAACATGTATATCATATATACCTTGTTTGTCGTTGGCCGCCTTCTTGTCAGCCAGGTACTTGGGGCAGTTCCGCTTCCAGTGACCAGTTCCTTTGCACCGAAAGCACTCAGTTTCTGGCTTAGGTCCATGCTTAGGCTTCTTTTAGGAGCAGCAACTGCTTTGCCACCCTCCTTGGTTTTACCCTTCTTGCCTTTGCCCTTGCCATTTTTCTTGAAACTAGTGGTTTTATTAACCATCAACACTTGATGTTCTTTCTGGATTTCAGACTCAGCGACTTTCAGCATCGCAAACAGCTCGGCGACTGACTTGTTCATCCCGTGCATGTTATAGTTCATCACAAAGCTTTTGTAACTAGGTGGCAGTGATTGAAGAACTCTATCAGTGATCACCTCTGGCAGAAGGGTAATTCCCAACTCACCTAGACGGTTTGAGTACCCAGACATTCTGAGTATATGCTCACTGATAGACCCGTTCTCCTCCATCTTGCAAGCATAGAACTTATCGGAGGTCTCATACCTCTCGATCCGGGCATTCTTATGAAAGATAAACTTCAATTCCTGGAACATCTCATATGCTCCATGACGTTCAAAACGTCTTTGAAGTCCCGGTTCTAAGCCATACAATATTGCACACTGAACTATTGAGTAGTCTCCAGCACGAGCCTCCCAAGCGTTCTTAACGTCTTCGGAGGTCATGTCTTTCTGTTGGTCACCAAGCGGTGCATCAAGGACATATTGTTTCTGGGAAGCCGTAAGGATAATCCTCAAATTACAGGCCCAATCAACAAAGTTACTTCCGTCATCTTTCAACTTAGCTTTTTCTAGGAACGCATTAAAATTCAGGGGTGCTACTGCGCGAGCCATTGATCTACAACATAAATATGCAAAGGTTACTTAGACTATTGTTCAAGATAATGAGTTTAGTTAATCAAATTACTAAAGCTCCCACTCCAATTGACATCCCTCAGGTCATCTGAGTGTCACATGATCCAAATTCACCAACTCAAGTCCGATCATCACGTGAGTTAAGCTGGTTTCAATGGTGAACATCATTATGTTGATCATATGTACTATATGACTCATGTTCGACCTTTTGGTCTCTTGTGTTCCGAGCCAATGTCTGTACATGCTAGGCTCGTCAAGTTTAACCCGAGTGTTCTGCACGTGCAAATCTGGCTTGCACCCATTGTATGTGAACGTAGAGTCTATCACACCCGATCATCACGTGGTGTCTCAACACGACGAACTTTCGCAACGGTGCACACTCGGGGAGAACACAATTTTATCTTGAAATTTAAGTGAGGGATCACCTTATAATGCTACTGTCGTACTAAGCAAAACAAGGTGCATAAAAGGATTAACATCACATGCAATTCATAAGTGACATGATATGGCCATGAACTCTCGCTTAAGATCTCCATCTTCAAAGCACCGGCATGATCTCCATCGTCACCGGCACGACACCATGATCTCCATCATCTTGATCTCCATCAACGTGTCGCCATCGGGGTTGTGGCGCCAGCCCTGCTTCTACTTCTATTGCTACCGTTTAGCGATAAAGTAAAGCATTACATAGCGCTTAATGATTGACTCGTAGGTCCTACAATAATTAAAGACAACCCTATGGCTCCTGCTGGTTGCCATACTCATCGACGTACAAGTCGTGAAATTCTATACATCACATGATCATATCATACATCACATATATCACATCATGTAATTGGCCATATCACATCACAACATACCCTGCAAAAACAAGTTAGACGTCCTCTAATTGTTGTTGCATGTTTTACGTGGCTGCTACGGGTATCTAGCAAGAACGATTCTCACCTACGCATAAACCACAACGGTGATACATGGTTTGCTTTTCAACCTTCTCAAGGACCGCGTTTGTCAGATCCGATCCAACTAAAGTGAGAGAAACTGTCACCCGCAAGCCATCTAAGCAACAAGTTGCATCGAGGGAACCGGTCTCTCGTAAGCATACGAGTAATGTTGGTCCGGGCTGCTTCATCTCACAATACCGCTGAACCAAAATACAACCAAGGGAGGAAGCAATCTAAGCATCAACGCCCACAAACCTTTTGTGTTCTACTCGAGATCTCATCGAACCATCAACCTGGCTCTGATACCACTATTGGGGAACGTCGCATGGGAAACAAAAAATTTCCTACGCACATGCAAACCTATCCATGGTGATGAGCATCTACGAGAGGGAGAGTGGATCTACGTACCCTTGTAGATCGCTAAGCGGGAAGCGTTAAGAAACGCGGTTGGTGTAGTCATACTTCTTCACGATCCAAATCGCCGAGAGTCCCGCGATCTAATCACGAACCGTCCTGCGAACCAATCATGAACCGTCCCGCGATCTCGTCACGATCCGTCCCGTGATCCGATCACGAACGTCCCGTGGCCTTGATCACGATCCTTCCGATCTAGTACCGAACGGACGGCACCTCCGCGTTCAGCACACATGCAGCTTGATGAAGATCTCCACCGTCTTGATCCAGCAAGAGGAGGTGGAGAGGAGAGAGAGTTCACCGGCAGCGTGACGGCGCTCCGGTGATGGTGGTGGTAGAGCAATTCCGGCAGGGCTTCGCCTAAGCACTGCGGAAAACCAATCTAGAGGAGCACCGGTGGAACGGGTAGCACGTGGCCGTAATTTCTGCTAAAACCCTAGCTATTCCACCAGTATATATAGGAGGAGAGGAGAGGAGAGGCAGCCAAGGGCCTCTTGGTTCGGCCGAACTAGAGAGGGGTGGAATCCTATTCCACCTCCAATCCTACTTGGAGTAGGATTGCTCCCTATTGGCTGATTTTTGCTCTTTTTCCTTTTAGCCTTTACTCCTGTGCCATGGGACTTTCTAGGCTGATTTACCAGCCCACTAAGGGCTGGTTAATACTCTCCCACAGACCATGGTCCCTCTAGGGTCGAAATACCCCTCCCGGAGGTCTCCCGGTACACTACCGGCACTCCCGGTACACTACCGATGAGCCCGAAACTTTTCCAGCGACCAAACTGGGACTTCCTATATATGAATCTTTACCTACGGACCATTCCGAAGCTCCTCATAACGTTCGGGATCTCATCCGGGACTCCGAACAAACTTAGGTCACCACCATACATAACTCTACACTACCGAAACGTCACCGAACCTTAAGTGTGCAGACCCTGCGGGTTCGAGAATATGTAGACATGACCTAGACACCTCTATGGTCAATAACCAATGGTGGGGCCTGGACGTCCACATTGGTTCCTACATATTCTACGAAGATCTTTATCGGTCGAACCTCTATGCCAAGGATTAAGTTAATCCCGTACAACGTTCCCTTTTCTTCTTCGGTATGTTACTTGCCCGAGATTCGATCGTCGGTATCTCCATACCTAGTTCAACCTCGTTACCGGCAAGTCTCTTTACTTGTTCTGTAATACAAGATCCCGCAACTAACAATTAGTCACATTGCTTGCAAGGCTCATTGTGATGTTGCATTACCGAGTGGGCCCCGAGATACCTCTCCGTCACACGGAGTAACAAATCCCAGTCTCGATCCATGCCAACTCAACAGACACCATCGGAGATACCTGTAGAGCACCTTTATAGTCACCCAGTTACGTTGCGACGTTTGATACACACAAGGCACTCCTCTGATATCTGTGAGTTGCATGATCTCATGGTCATAGGAACATATACTTGACATGCAGAAAACAGTAGCAATAAACTGACACGATCATATGCTATGTTTGTAGTTTGGGTCTTGTCCATCACATCATTCTCCCAATGATGTGATCCCGTTATCAAATGACATCTCATGTCCATGGCTAGGAAACCTTAACCATCCTTTGATCAACGAGCTAGTTCACTAGAGGCATACTAGGGACATTGTGTTGTCTATTTACCCACACATGCAATGTGTTTCCAATCATTATAATTATAGCATGGATAATAAACGATTATCATGAACAAGGAAATATAATAATAAACACTTTATATATTGCCTCTAGGGCATATTTCCAACAAAAAGTTTAGCAACTGATTTTGGATGCCAATTAGGGAAAGTGCCCTTCACCTATTTTGGTCTACCTGTTGGCACTACTAGGCCAAAATTGCTGACCTAATGCCTCTAGTTGACTGCATGGAAAGAAGGCTTACTGCAAATTCTTGGTTTTTACCACAAGGTGGCAGGCTACAATTGGTAAACTCTGTAATGTCATCCCTGCCAATTTTCTTCCTGTGCGGCTTATCTATTCCACCTAGTATCTTAAAGCAATTAGAAAGGATTCAAAGGCAATGTCTATGGAGGAAATATGGGGAAGAGAAGGGACATTCCCTTGCTGCTTGGCCGCTGGTGTGTACACCCAAACTCAAGGGAGGCCTGGGGATCCTCAATCTTGGTCTTCAAAATGAGGCTCCACTCATGAAGCACCTCAATAAGTTCTATAAAAAGGTAGATGTTCCCTGGGTTCATCTGATCTGGGACACATATTACTTCAATAGAGTGCCCCACGATGCAACTATGTGTGGTTCTTTCTAGTGGAGAGATGTAACCAAGCTTATGGACAAATTCAGGTCAGTCACAATTGTCACAGTGAACAAAGGGGATACTATCCTGTTCTGGTCTGATAAGTGGAAACTTGACAGTCAATGTGCTTAACTTCAAGATAGGTTCCCAAGGCTATTCTCTTTCTATCAAGAGAAAATGCTCTCTGTGCAGGAGGTCATGAACAAATCGGATCTTCATGCGTTGTTCTCTTTACCTCTCTTTGAACTAGCTTTCAATGAGTTGAGCCAGTTGACATCACTTCTCGAAGGTCTTAATCTCAATCCTGAGGCTAATGACTGTTTGAACTGGAGACATGGGAAAACATCAGAATACTCTGCCAAAAAATACTATGTCTTTGCCCATCAGCCAATTGTGGTTAACCCTATTCTATCATGGATTTGGAAGAGCAGTTGCACCATGTCAATCAAAATGTTCGCATGGTTAGTTATAATGGATAGGATAAACACCAAGGACATGATCCAGCGCCAAACTTGAAAAATTAATGAAGGACCAGAATGTGTGCTCTGCCACACCTTGGAATTGGAAGATAGAAATCATCTTTTCTTTCAATGTAATTTTAGTTTTCGGATATGGAACTATCTACAGATCACATGGATTGACAGCAACGACATGATACAGATTGCATACCAGGCCAGAAAGGAGTTTAACAAGCCTTTCTTTGCTGAAGTTGTTTTCTTGACCTGGTGGAACATTTGGAAAGAGAGGAATGATAAGGATTTCACACACATCAGACCTTCCTTTAGGTGATGGAAATGTGGTTTCATTCTGTTGGAAATATGCCCTAGACGCAATAATAAATTAGTTATTATCATATTTCCTTGTTCATGATAATCGTTTATTATCCATGCTATATTTGTATTGATCGGAGACCTAGATGCATGTGTGGATACATAGACAAAACCATGTCCCTAGTATGCCTCTAATAGACTAGCTCGTTGATCAAAGATGGTTAAGGTTTCCTAGCCATGGACATGAGATGTCATTTGATAACGGGATCACATCATTAGGAGAATGGTGTGATGGACAAGACCCAAACTACAAACGTAGCATATGATCGTGTTAGTTTATTGCTACTGTTTTCTGCATGTCAAGTATATGTTCATGTGACCATGAGATCATGCAACTCATGGACACCGGAGGAGTTCCTTGTGTGTATCAAACGTCGCAACGTAATTGGGTGACTATAAAGGTGCATTACAGGTATCTCCGAGGGTGTCTGTTGAGTTGGCATGGATCAAGACTGGGATTTGTTACTCCATGTGACGGAGAGGTATCTCAGGGCCCACTCGGTAATACAACATCACAATAAAGCCTTGCAAGCAATGTGGCTAAGTGTTAGCCACGGGATCTTGTATTACGGAATGAGTAAAGAGACTTGCTGATAACGAGGTTGAACTAGGTATACAGATACCAATGATCGAATCTCGGGCAAGTAACATACCGAAGAACAAAAGGAACATCATATGGGATTAACTGAATCCTTCACATAGAGGTTCGACCGATAAGGATCTTTGTAGAATATGTAGGAACCAATATGAGCATCCATGTCCCGCTATTGGTTATTAACCATAGAGGTGTCTCGGTCATGTCTACATAGTTTTCGAACCCGTAGGGTCTGCACACTTAAGGTTTGGTGACGTTTCAGTAGTATAGAGTTATGCATGGTGGTGACTGAAGGTTGTTCGGAGTCCCGGATGAGATCCTGGATGTCCCGAGGAGTTCCGGAATGGTCCGGAGGTAAAGATTGATATATAGGAAGTCCTATTTTGGTCGCCAGAAAAGTTTTGGGCTCATCGGTAGTGTACCGGGAGTGCCGGTAGTGTATCGGGAGACCACCAGGAGGGGTATTTCGACCCAAGAGGCTTCATGGGCTGTGGGAGAGTAAATACCAGCCTTTTGTGGGCTAGTGGAAGTCCCACACAAAGCCCATGCGGCTGGGAGAAAAAGCCCAAAGGGAAAAAGGTGGAAAAAGGCTAAAAAAAGGAGGAATCCTAGTCCTACTAGGATTGGAGGAGTCCTCATCTCCTCCCCACTTTGGCCGACCCAAGGGCTGGCTTTTTGGCAGCCAAGCCTCCTCCTATTCTCCTCCTATATAAACTAGAGGATTTTAGGGTTTTGGCACAGAATTTTCAGCCACGTGCTACCCGTTCCTCTAGTGCATAGTTTCTCCTCTAGATCGGTTTTCTGCAGTGCTTAGGCGAAGCCCTGCCGGAATAGCTCCACCACCATCGCCGCAGCGACGTCACGCTGCCGGAGAACTCTTCTACCTCTCCGCTCCCTCTTGCTGGATCAAGAAGGCGGAGATCGTCATCAAGCTTTATGTGTGCTGAACGCGGAGGTGCCGTCCGTTCGGCGCTAGATCAGAAGGACCATGATCAAGATTGCGAGACGGATCGTGACGAGATCGCGGGACGGATCGTGATGAAATCGCGGGACGGATCGTGATGATTTCGCGGGATGGATCGTGATGAGATCGCGGGACGGATCGTGATGAGTTCGCGGGATGGATCGTGATTGGATCGCGGGACGGATCGTGATGAGATCGCGGGACGCTCGGCGATTTGGATCGCAAAGATGTTTGACTACACCAACCGCGTTTCTTAACGCTTCCCACTTAGTGATCTACAAGGGTACGTAGATCACTCTCCCTCTCGTAGATGCTCATCAGCATGGATAGATCTGCGTGCGCGTAGGAAAATCTTTGTTTCCCATGCAACGTTCCCCAACAGTGGCGTCATGAGCTAGGCCTATGTGTAGATGAGATCTCGAGTAAAACACAAAGAGTTTGTGGGTGCTGATGCTTAGATTGCTTCCTCCCTTGGTCGTGTTTTGGTTCAGCGGTATTGTGGGATGAAGCGGCCCGAACCAACATTACTCGTACGCTTACGAGAGACCGGTTCCATCGACTAACGTGTAACTCCGTTGCACAAAGATGGCTGGCGCGTGTCTGTTTCTCCTACTTTTGTTGGATCGGATTCGACTAAGGCGGTCCTTGAGAAGGTTGAAAAGCAACTTATGTATCATCGTTGTGGTTTATGCGTAGGTGAGAATTGTTCTTGCTAGATACCCGTAGCAGTCACGTAAAACATGCAACAACAATTAGAGGACGTCTAACTTGTTTTTGCAGGGTATGTTGTGATGTGATATGGCCAATTACATGATGTGATATATGTGATGTATGAGATGATCATGTGTTGTATAGAATATCACGACTTGCATGTCGATGATTACGGTAACCGGCAGGAGCCATAGGGATGTCTTTAATTATTGTATGACCTGCGTGTCAATCATTAAGCGCTATGTAATGATTTAGTTTATCGCTAAACGGTAGCAATAGTAGTAGAAGCATGGTGGGCGCGACAACCCCGATGGAGACACATTGATGGAGATCAATATGATGGAGATCATGGTGTCGTGCCGGTGACGATGGAGATCATGCCGGTGCTTTCAAGATGGAGATCTAAAGCACAAGTTCATGGCCATATCATGTCACTTATGAATTGCATATGATGTTAATCCTTTTATGCACCTTGTTTTTCTTAGGACGACGGTAGCATTATAAGGTGATCCCTCACTTAAAATTCAAGATGAATTGTGTTCTCCCCGAGTGTGCACCGTTGCGAAAGTTCGTCGTGTTGAGACACCACGTGATGATCGGGTGTGATAGACTCTACGTTCACATACAATGCGTGCAAGCCAGTGTTGCACATGCAGAACACTCGGGTTAAACTTGACGAGCCTAGCATGTACAGACATGGCCTCGGAACACAAGAGACCGAAAGGTCGAACATGAGTCATATAGTAGATATGATCAACATGATGATGTTCACCATTGAAACCACCTCAACTCACGTGATGATCGTACTTGAGTTGGTGAATTTGGATCATGTATCACTCGAATGACTGGAGGGATGTCAATTTGAGTGGGAGTTCTTAAGTAATATGATTAATTGAACTCATTATCATGAACATAGTCAGTAGTGTTTGTGCAAATTATGTTGTAGATTACTTGCTCGCGCTGTAGCTCCCTTGAATTTTTATATGTTCCTAGAGAAATAGAGTTGAAAGATGTTGGTAGCAATATTGCGGACTGGGTCCATGATCTGAGGATTGTCCTCATTGCTGCACAGAAGGCTTATGTCCTTAATGCACCACTCGGTGCGCCAACCCCTCTAGCATCGTTTGTAGATGTTGTGAACATCTGACAGGCACGTTCTGATGACTACTTGATAGTTTAGTGCGTCATGCATTACGGCTTAGAATTGAGGCTCCGAAATGTTTTGAACGTCACGGAACATATGAGATGTTCTAAGAGCTGAAATTAGGATCTCAGGCTAGTGCCCATGTTGCGAGATATGAGATCTCCAACAAGATTCTTTGCCGGAAATATGAAGGAGAATAGCTCAATCGTTGAGCATGTGCTCAGATTGTCTGGGTGCTACAATCGCTTGAATCGAGTGGGAGCTGATATTCCAGATAAGATAGTGGTTGATATAGTTCTCCAAGTCACTGTCACTAAGCTACTAGAATTTGGTGATGAACTATAAAACGCCAGGGATAGAAATAATGATCCCTGAGCTGTTCACGATGTTTGACACCGCGAAGGTAGAAATCAAGAAGGAGCGTCAAGTGTTGATGGTTAGTAAAACCACTAGTTTCGAGAAGAGCAAGGAGGGAAACTTCATGGATGGCAAGTCAGTTGCTGCTCCAGTGAAGCAACCCAAAGTTGAACTCAAACCCGAGACTAAGTGCTTCGATTATGAGGAGAGCGTTCGCTGAAGCAGAACAACCCTAGATACTTGGTAGATAAGAAGGCTGGCAACGTCAACAGAAGTATATTTGATATACGTGTTATTGATGTGTACCTTGCTAGTACTCCTACTAGCACCTGGGTATTGGATACCGGTTCAGTTGCTAAATGTTAGTAACTCGAAATAAAAGCTATGGAATAAACGGAGAACTAGCTAAGGGTGAGGTGACGATGTGTGTTGGAAGTGTTTCCAAGGTTGATGTGATAGACATCGCACGCTCTCTCTACCTTCGGGATTAGTAACAAACTTAAATAAGTGTTATTTGGTGTATTGCGTTGAGCATGAACGTGATTAGATCGTGTTTATTGCAACACGGTTATTCATTTAAGTTAGATAATAATGGTTATTATGTTTACATGAATAATACCTTCAATGGTCATGCACCCAGTGAGAATGGTTTGTTGAATCTTGATCGTAGTAATACACATGTTCATTACATTGATGCCAAAAGATGCAAAGTTAATAATGATAATACCACATACTTGTGGCACTGCCGCTAAATGTCATATTGGTATAAAACGCATGAAGAAACTCCATGCTGATTGATCTTTGGACTCCTTCGATTTCGAATCGGTTGAGACATGCGAACCATGCCTCTTGGTCAAAGATGACTAAGGACCCCGTTTTCTGGTTTGACGGAGCGGGCAAGTGATTTGTTGGAAATGATACATGTTGATGTATGCAATCCAATGAGTCTTGTAGCATGCGGTGGATATCGTTATTTTCTTACCTTCACTGATGATTTGGGTAGATATAGTGTATGTTTACTTAATGAAACACAAGTCTGAATCGTTTGAAAAGTTCAAGCAAATTCAGAGTGAAGTTTAAGATCATCGTGACAAGAAGATAAAAATATATGCGATATGATCGTGGAGGTGAATATCTGAGTTACGAGTTTGGCATACAACTTTAGACAATGTGAAAGTTGTTTCACAACACATGCCACCTGGAACACCATAGTGTGATGGTATGTCCGAACGTCATAGTCGTGCTCTATTGGATATGGTGCATGTTATGATGTCTCTTATCGTTTTGCTACTATAATTTTGGGGTTGTGCATTAGAGACAACTACATTCACTTTAAATAGGGCACCATCTAAATCCGTTGAGATGACATCGTGTGAATTATGGTTTGATAGAAACCTAAGCTGTCATTTCTTGATGTTTGGGGCTGCGACGCTTGTGTAGAAAATGTTTTCACCTAATGAGCTCGAACCCAAAGCGGACAAATGCATATTTGTAGAATACCCTAAGAACAGTTGGGTGAACCTTCTATCTCAGATCCAAGCATAAAGTGTTTGTTGCTAAAAGGGTCCTTTCCCGAGAAAAAGTTTCTCTCGAAAGAATTGAGTGGGAGCAAGATAGAACTTGATGAGGTTGTTGAACCTTTTTTTCTACCAGAGAGTAGCGCAGCGTAGAAAGATGTTTTTGTGGAACCTACGTCAGTTGAAGAGGAAGTAAATGATGATGATCATGAAGCTTCGGATCAAGTTACTATCGAACCTCGTAGGTCGACAAGGATGTGTACTGCTCCTGAGCGGTACGACAACCCTGTCTTGGAGGTCATGTTGTTGGACAACAATGAACCTACGAGCTGTGGAGAAGCAATGATGGGCCCGGATTCCAACAAATGGTTAGAGGCCATGAAATCTGAGAAAGGATCCATATATGAAAACCAAGTATAAACTTTGGTAGACTTGCTCGTTGGACGGCAGGTCGTTGAGTACAAATGGATCTTTAAAATCAAGACTGGCGCTGACGGTGAATGTCACCATTTATAAAGCTCGACTTGTCACAAAGAAGTTTCCGGCAAGTTCAAGGAGTTGACCGCGATGAGCCTTTCTCTCGTAGCGATGCTAAAGACTGTTAGAATTATGTTAGCAGTTGCTACATTTTTTAATTATGAAATCTGGCAGATGGATGCCAAGACATCGTTTCCTTTCTTGAGGAAAGGTTGTATGTGATACAACCAGAAGGTTTTGTTAGTCCTAAGGATGCTAAAAGGTGTGCAAGCTTTAGTGATCCTTCTATGAACTGAAGCAAGCATCTCGGAGTTGGAATATACACTTTGATGAGGTGATTAAATTTTTTGAGTCTATACAAAGTTTACGAGAAACTTGTATTTACAATAAAGTGAGTGGGAGCACTGTAGAGTTTCTGATAAGCATATGTGGTTGACATATTGTTGATAGGAAATGATATAGAATTTCTGGAAAGCATAAAGGGTTGTTTGAAAAGAGTTTTTCAAAGGAAGACCTGGATAAAGCTACCTAATTGTTGAGCATCAAGATCTATAGAGATAGATAAAGATACTTGATGTGACTTTCAATGAGTACATACCTTGACAAGATTTTGAAAGAGTTCAAAATGGATCAGTCAGAGAAGAGTTCTCGCCTGATTTGTAAGGTATAAACTTGAGTAAGACTCAATGCCTAGTGACTGCAGAAGATAGAGAAAATATGAGTGTCATCCCCTATGCTTCAGCCATAGGCTCTATCATGTATGCAATGTTGTGCACAAGACCCGATGTCAGCCTTGCCATAAGTATGGTCGGAAGGTTTCAAAGTGATCCTGGAATGGAGCACTGGACAGCGGTCAAGATTATCCCTAGTAACTAAAAGACTAAGGAGATGTTTCTCAATTATGGAGGTGATAAAGAGTTCGTCGTAAAGAGTCACGTCGATGCAAGCTTTAACACCAATCCGGATGACTCATAGTAGCAACCTGGATACGTATAGTGGAGCAGCCATTTGGAATAGTACCAGGTGGAGTGTGGTAGCAGTGTTTACGGTTTCACATAGAAATTTGCAAAGTACACACGGATCTGAATGTCGCAGACCCGTTGACTATAAGACCTCTCTCACATGCAAAGCACGATCGAGCCCTAGAACTCATTGGGTGTTAGATTCATAACAATGCAAATCACATGGTGATGTGAACTAGATTATTGACTCTAGTGCAAGTGGGAGACTGTTGGAAATATGCCCTAGAGGCAATAATAAATTAGTCATTATCATATTTCCTTGTTCATGATAATCGTTTATTATCCATGCTATAATTATATTGATTGGAGACCTAGATGCATGTGTGGATACATAGACAAAACCATGTCCCTAGTATGCCTCTAATAGACTAGCTCGTTGATCAAAGATGGTTAAGGTTTCCTAGCCATGGACATGAGATGTCATTTGATAACGGGATCACATCATTAGGAGAATGGTGTGATGGACAAGACCCAAACTACAAATGTAGTATATGATCGTGTCAGTTTATTGCTACTGTTTTCTGCATGTCAAGTATATGTTCCTATGACCATGAGATCATGCAACTTACGGACACCAGAGGAGTGCCTTCTGTGTATCAAACGTCGCAACGTAACTGGGTGACTATAAAGGTGCATTACAGGTATCTCCGAGGGTGTCTGTTGAGTTGGCATGGATCAAGACTGGGATTTGTTACTCCGTGTGACGGAGAGGTATCTCAGGGCCCACTCGGTAATACAACATCACAATAAAGCCTTGCAAGCAATGTGGCTAAGTGTTAGCCACGGGATATTGTATTATGGAATGAGTAAAGAGACTTGCTGATAACGAGGTTGAACTAGGTATACAGATACCAATGATCGAATCTCGGGCAAGTAACATACCGAAGAACAAAAGGAACATCATACGTGATTAACTGAATCCTTGACACAGAGGTTCGACCGATAAAGATCTTCGTAGAATATGTAGGAACCAATATGGACATCCAGGTCCTGCTATTGGTTATTGACCGTAGAGGTGTCTCGGTCATGTCTACATAGTTCTCGAACCCGCAGGGTCTGCACACTTAAGGTTTGGTGACGTTTCAGTAGTATAGAGTTATGCATGGTGGTGAACGAATGTTGTTTGGAGTCCCGGATGAGATCCCGGACATCATGAGGAGCTTCGTAATGGTCCGGAGGTAAAGATTGATATATAGGAAGTCCTATTTTGGTCGCCGGAAAAGTTTCGGGCTCATCGGTAGTGTATCGGGAGTGCCGGTAGTGTATCGGGAGACCACCGGGAGGGGTATTTCGACCCAAGAGTCTTCATGGACTGTGGGAGAGTAAATACCAGCCTTTTGTGGGCTGGTGGAAGTCCCACACAAGGCCCATGCGGCTGGGAGAAAAAGCCCAAAGGGAAAAAGGTGGGAAAAGGCCAAAAAAAGGAGGAATCCTGGTCCTACTAGGATTGGAGGAGGAGTCCTCCTCTCCTCCCCACTTTGGCCGACCCTAGGGATGGATTTTTGGCAGCCAAGCCTCCTCCTATTCTCCTCCTATATATACTAGAGAATTTTAGGGTTTTGGCACAGAATTTTCAGCCACGTGCTACCCGTTCCTCTAGTGCATAGTTTCTCCTCTAGATCGGTTTTCTCAATGCTTAGGCGAAGCCCTGTCGGATAGCTCCACCACCATCGCCGCAGCACCGTCACGCTGCCAGAGAAATCTTCTACCTATCCACTCCCTCTTGGTGGATCAAGAAGGCGGAGATTGTCATCAAGCTGTATGTGTGATGAACACGGAGGTGCCATCCGTTCGGCGCTAGATTGGAAGGACCGTGATCAAGATTGCGAGACGAGTCGTGACGAGATCGCGGGACGGATCGTGATGAGATCACGGGACGGATCGTGATGAGTTCGCGGGAAGGATCGTGATGAGATCGCGGGACGGATCGTGATGAGTTTGCGGGACAGATCGTGATTGGATCGCGGGACGGATCGTGATGAGATCGCGGGACGCTCGGCGATTTGGATCGCGAAGACGTTCGACTACACCAACCGCGTTTCTTAACGCTGCCCGCTTAGTGATCTACAAGGGTACGTAGATCCACTCTCCCTCTCGTAGATGCTCATCACCATGGATAGATCTGCGTGCGCGTAGGAAAATTTTTGTTTCCCATGCAACGTTCCCCAACACATTCATGATATTACCCTCCTCACTCACCGGATCAAGACCAAACAGAGAGAGGTGCTCCTTAAATTGATTGATTACTTACCCCCTTGAACTTCTTTATTGTTCTTTCCTTTTTGGTTTTTTTCTATCTTATCCCCCCCCCCCCCTCTCTCTTTTCCTCTTTGAGGACATTTTGTACATATGTTTCCTTTTTTAATAAAATGGTGTGGGGCGTAAGCCCTACAATCTTCATGGTAAAAAAATAGTCTCTAGTGGCATCTCTCATAAGCAAAGCATACGGTGAGTAAACAAATTAATATTGAGAAATTGGTAGAAAAGAGAATACTTATGTGATTTTCACGGCAATGATCAAGTGTATATAGGCATCACTTCCATAAGCAAATAGGTCGACTCCTGCCTGCACCAATTACTATTACTCCACACATCGACCGCTATCCAGCATGCATCTAGAGTATTAAGTAAAACAGAGTAATGCTTGGAGAATAATGACATGATGTAGACAAAATAAGCTCAATCAATATGAATAAACCCTGTCGTTTTATCCTTAGTAGCAGCAACACAAAGACGCTACTTGTCCCCTTCTGTCACTGGGATATAGAAACTCGCCATGTTGAACCTACTGCAATGCACCTCTCCCACTAAAGAAATACCAATCTAGTTGGCCAAACTATCTCAATAGATCGGAGAGCATTACGAAGCTATGATGATCATGCAAATAAGAATCATAGTAATCAGATTTGACTCAAATACTTTTGATGAATAATCTGAACATAAACTCACAATTCATCAGATCCCAACAAACACACCATACAAAGGGATTACATCAGATAGATCAAGGCAACAATGTGATGAACATTGTATTGAAGAGAGAGAGAGAGAGAGAGAGAGATTGCCATCTAGGTACTACCTGCGGACCCATAGGTCTATGGTGAACTACTCACACATCATGGTGAGGGCAACAAGGTTGATGAAGAGGCCCTCCATGATTGATCTCCCCTCTGGCAGGGTACCGGAACAAAGGTGTAGATGGCCTCCCATCGGAACAGAGACTTGCAGCGGTTGAAAAGGTGCTTCGGGAGCGTTTCTAGTGTTTTTAAGGTAGATGTGAATTTATAGGCGAGAGAACAACGTCGGGAGACGCACCATATGGCCACCACATATTTGGCCGCCCCCTGGTGGCATGGTGGGATATGTGGTGGGGCCCTGGAGCATCTTTCGGCCTTCCTCCAAAGCTTCTAGGTCTTATATTGGTCCAGAAAAAATCATCAAAAAAATTTGTGGCAATTGGACTTCATTTGGTACTATAACTCTGAAAAGGCAAAAACACACAGAAAACAAGAACTGCCACTGTACTAGATCAATAAGTTAGTGCTCAAAAATATTATAAATTGGTAAATAAATGGCCAAAAAGTATCCTAGAATGACGATATATTAGCATGGAACAATCAAAAATTATAGATACGTTGGAGACGTATCAAACCCCCTACCAGAGATCTGCCGGTTTTGACACCGACAGTGGGCAGAACCAAGAAGGCCCGTTCATGAGAGGCTTTCTTACCCCATACGAGGCCGTTTGAACAATGGCGTTAGTCGGCCAATGCAAGATAATCAAAAGAGGGTCAACAATCAAGTGTGGTGTGCTAAGTCACCTAGTGTTGCAGCAGTCGAGTCAAGAAAAGGCAAGGAAAAAATCAATGTCGACTCACTCATCTTGGGCACCAAAAAATTTACCATACAATAGCAGATTGTGCATAGCAACCCGACTAAGCCGATACTTGCTATCGCGCCAAAGCACTTGGCTAATGACCATGAAGCAAGCACTAGCCAAGCAAAGCCACAAGACCCTAAATACACTTGGTCGAAGTGGTGTCCTCCAAGGCTAACAAAGACACAAAAGAGGAAATTAGAAAGGTTGAGGAGTCAAGAGATGGCAGAGGCTAAGAAACAAAGAGATAAATTATTCAATGACACTCGGCCCATGGTACCTACAAAACAAATGTGGAAGCCTAAACAAATACAAGATGTAGTGGCTTCTACATCTAGCACAGCAACACCTACACCATCAAAAGAGGACGATGCAGCTATGACATCGTCTCCATCACCTATTACTTCCTCTTCACTAGAGTAGATTTCATATTCCATGGACGTGCCCGGGGAGGAAGATGATATGTTGGACTATGGGTCTACACCAGTTCATGAAGGTATGGATATCAACATGGTGTATTATTTACCCACTAAGTTTCGTGTTGTAGATGAAGAAGGAGAAGTGGCCTAGCTAGATTTTGGTCCTAAATATGCTATCTTCGAGAAGCCAAAATATCTGGTGACACACTGGAAACCATTGTACCTCAGTTCATATTAATGAGTCATCGCTCGCTCGGATGCTTGTTGATGGTGGTGTTGTGGTGAATCTTATGCCCTATTCGGTCTTCAAGAAGTTGTGCTAGCCCGATGAAGAGTTGATAAAGACCAATATCGTGCTTAATGGATTTGGAGGCAGAGAGAAAACTAAAGCCAAAGGTGTGATGTATGTGGATCTTACAATCAGAAGCAAAACTTTGGCTACTACATTCTTTGTCGCTGAGGTGCAAGGTAACTACAATGTGATTTTAGGACGCTATTGGGTTCATGCAAACCAGGGTGTGCCATCTACTATGCACCAATTTTTAATTCAGTGGGTTGATCATGAAGTGGAAGTCATTCATGTGGATAATTCGGCTCGTGTTGCCTTGGTCGATGCATAGGTGGATTGGCAACATCCCAATGCTACTTTCTTGTCTGGGCACGACCTGTCAGAGTTTGATTTTCTCAACGCTACAAAGAATGGTTTTGTGCCCGAGTCTTTAAAGTCAGTTGGTGGCAATCGGCTCCAAAGTATAATGTATTTAAATGGATCCTAATTTTGAGTGGTTACAAAAGTGACTTATAGAATATCGGTCCAATGCGAGCGATATGTATGAGTCTATAGATGAGTTAGACGATATGGATAAACTTGGACAAGGTTTTACATCCACCAATCCATTAGAAGAGGTACATATAGGGGATGGTTCAATTTCTAGGCCGACATTTGTAAATGAAAATTTAAGAGCCGATCATAAAGCTAAGTTGATCGAGTTGTTAAAAGAATATGTTTGCTGCTTTGCATGGGAATATCATGAGATGCGAGGTTTAAGCTGAGAGCTAGTGGAGCATCGTTACCTATAAAGGTTGATTTAATACCTTACAAGCAATCGGCCAGGAAGTTTAATCCAAAAACATATGATAGGGTCAAGGAAGAGATTGGTCATTTGCTTAAAGCTGATTTTATTAGACCTTGTGGGTATGCTGAGTGGATTTCTAACATTGTGCTAGTGGAGAAGAAAGAGTCTGGCAAGTTGAGGGTCTGCATTGATTTTAGATATTTGAATAGAGCGACACCCAAATATGAGTATCCCATGCCCATAGCTAATATGCTTATCAATGGTACTTCTGGACACAAGGTCATTAGCTTTCTTGATGGTAATGCAGGGTATAACTAGATTTTTATGGCTGAGGAGGACATGTCCAAAGCGGCTTTTCGGTCCCCCAATTTCCTTGGTTTATTTGAGTGGATGGTGATGCCCTTTGGATTAAAAAATGTCGGCGCCACGTATCAAAGGGCTATGAATTTGATTTTTCATGATTTACTCAGTATTATACTTGAGGTTTATATTGATGTATTGTTGTCAAATTGGATGTTTTGAATGTCATCTAGTCAATTTGCATTTAGCCTTTGAAAGAATGAAAAATATGGTCTGAAAATGAATCCTTTAAAATGCGCATTCGGCTTGTAGGTTGGCAAGTTTTTGGGTACCATTTTTCATGAAAATGGCGTAGACATTGATCCCGAAAAGATATAAACTATACAAAAGGTGGCAGCTCCAACATGCAAGAGAGATATGCAGAAGTTCCGTGGCAAAGTCAATTATTTGAGGAGGTTCATAGCTAACTTGTCAGGGAAAGTTGATCCATTCACTCACATCCTTTGATTAAAGAACGATGCCAATTTCACTTGGGGGGCAAAACAGTAAGAGGCATTTGATATGATCAAGAATTATTTCTGCACTCCTCCGGTGATGAAAGCACCCAAGCATAGGGATCCATTCAAGCTTTACATTGCAGCGGAGAAAGGTGTTATTGGTGTTGTTTTGACTTAAGAGACTGAAGGGAGAGAGAATACTATTACATATTTGAGTCGACGTTTATTGGACGTCGATACAAGGTATACATTTATTGAAAAATTATGCCTATGTTTATATCATTCTTGCACAAAATTGAGGCATTACCTAGTACCGAGTGTTTGCATAGTAGCTTGTCAAACCGATGTCATTAAATACATGTTGCATAGACCAATTCTTAGTGGTAGAATTGGCAATGGTATTATGCTTTAATTGAATATGATTTGGCCTATGAATCTTTGAAATCCATGAAAGGTCAAATAGTTGCTCATTTTATCGTTGAGCATCGGATTAATGACAAGCACAATGTTGATATAAATATTGTTAGTACCATGGAGATTATATTTTGAAGGTTCACTTTGTAGCAATGGCCAAGGTGTTGGTATTGTTTATATATCTCCTCATGGTGCTGTTTTTCAAACCTCATGTTGCTTAGAATATTTTTGCATGAATAATCAAGCCGAATATGAAGCATTGTTATTCGGCCTAGAGATGTTGCTAACCATAGGTGCTACACATATTGAGGCTTTTGGTGATTTGTTATTAGTGGTACAAAAAATATCCAGAGTTTTTCAATGTTTTGACGAATCACTTAATGTTTATCTTGATAAATGGCTGGATATACTTTTTACTTTGTATTATTTTAGCATTGCACATATATCCAAACATGAGAATTGGAAATAAAATGATTTGGCACAACAAGCATCCGACTATCATATTGATCATGGCATGTTTCGTACTTCTCAAAAGTTGATGTCTTGCATTGCCAACATAGGAGAGGCCGAACCGGGACCCTCCACTTCGGTCACTAACACAGAATCTAGTGAAGGTGAAAATATAGATTACAGGAAGCCCGTTATTGATTACTTGCGTGATCCGACTAAGAGGTTAGACGGGGTTGTTCGGCACATGTCTTTCAAATATACGATAAGGGATGGTGACCTTTATCGCTGAACAGTTGATGATCTTCTTTTAAAGTGCTTGGGCGAAGACCAAGCTAGAGTTTCTATGGGAGAGGTACATGAAGGTATTTATGGAACTCATCAGTCGGCTCCCAAGATGAAGTGGTTATTGCGACATGTTGGGTTTTATTGGCCGACGGTGATTAATGATTGCTTCAAATATTATAAAGGATGTGAAGCCTGTCAAAAGTTTGGTGATATTCAATTGGCTCCTAGTGCCATGTCACATCATATTATCAAATTGTGGCCTTTTAGAGGGTGGGTGGGACTTAGACTTCGTTGGAGAAATTCATCCGTCTTCTTTGAAAGGCCATTGGTTCATGTTGGTGGCAACTGATTATTTCACTAAATGGTCTGAGGTAGTACCTCTCAAGAACATGACACATGCAGAGGTGATTCAATTCATAACCGAGCAAATTATTCATAGATTCGACATTGCTCAAATCATAACTACAGATCAGGATTCATCTTTCATGTCACGTCAAGTTAGAGAATTTGCCGAATCTTATAAGATAAAGTTGCAAAATTCCTCTCTGTATTATGCCCAAGCTAATGGACAAGCTGAGTCTAGCAATAAAATATTAATCAAGCTCATAAAAAAATATTGAGGATAATCCAAGAAAATGGCATGAGCTGTTGTCCAAAGCTTTGTGGGCACATAGAATCTTAAAGCATGGTGCTACAAAGGTAACCCCCTTATGATCTAGTATATGGTTAAGAGGTTGTTTTGCCAGTGGAAGTGAATTTCAGTTCTTTGAGAATAGCCAAACAAAACGATTCATTGGCAGTGGATTTTTATAACTTGATGATGGACAATATTCATGAAATTACCGATAAACGTTTGGTTGATTTAAAGTCCATAGATATAAACAAGTTGAGAGTGTCAACAGCTTATAATAGAGAGGTCAAGTTGAAGAATTTCCAAGTTGGCAATCTCGTGTGGAAAGTGATCCTGCCGATTGGTTCAAGAGATAGAAAATTCGGAAAGTGATCTCCAAATTGAGAAGGTCCTTATAAAATTACAAGAGAAGTTTCCGGAAACTCATATTTGGTGGAATCCATTCAAGGGATAATGTTATCTCGAGATCTCAATGGAAAATATCTGGAAAAAATACCACCCTAGTGTGTGGCAAGAAGCCTAAGTGAGCAATGGCCGATATACGATTATCGCCCTCAGTATAAACATGGCCGATACATTACTATCACCCTGAGAAGTGTAAATGGTTGATGGAGTATTGACATCATCCTTAGAACAAATGCATTGCAAATTATATTTTGGCATATAAGCTTTGTCGAAAAAATAGGGGGGCATGTGTTGACACCAGATTTTGACACGGGAGAAAACATGATTAAGATGGATTCAAATGAAGAAGTGCTCTACATGAAAAGGTTTCGTAGTGTTGACACGAATATCTCTGAAATTCAGGCCATCATTCTCCGATCTCATCTTGAAGGCCGAAACTATGCTCAAAGTACTGAGATTTCATATTCAGAGTATTGTTCAGACGATTAAGCCCCCAAAACGACCTTGTATGAGAAAATGTTCAATATGGATTGTCTTCAGCTTGTCAAAAAAATCGATTTCGATATAAAACTCATCTCAATCGGAGGTCGTATGCATAAGTTAGAGCCATGAGAGGGCTCTCCTACCACGAGGCAAAAACCGACGCGAGGGATCAGACACCCACCAGGTGATGTCTAATGGGTTGTGTAAGTATTCATTCCTCAAGACGGCCTCGAATGGAAAAACTTACAAAACAAAAAAGTTTTGTCTCGTCAAAGAGATTGATTTTGATATCAAAATCGTCTCAATCGGAGGTCATATGCAGATTACGTGGACCACGCAAGGACCAAGACAGAAGTTTGGGCCAGATTCGGATTGAATCCGAGTTAGACTAGAGCTACGACTCTAGGATGTGAATTGATGTAATTTTCTTGTAAGGAAAGCCTAGATGAATCCTTTACTTGTACAAGAAGTCTAGCCGCCACTTATATATAGTGGAGGTGACACTCGGTTGAAACAACACACAACGAACAAATCAATATTTCTACTTTTTCATCTACATTTTATCTTTCCATTGTTTTTCTCTCTCGTTCTTTGCTATTCCTCGAGTTTGAGAGCTGTGAATCCCGAGGCTCTAGGGGTGAGCGAATCGACCTAGGGCAGCCATAGCTGCCGCACTCCCTGACGGGATCCCTCCCGGGCATGCGGGGTTTCGGGTCTGCAAAAGCGTCCGCTGGCTGTCTTGCGTATCACACTGCCAGTCGGAACTCCTTCGATGTGAGCTGCGGTGCATCACCCCCAGAGTCGAGGGTACACGATGACGTGTTCGTGTCAACAGATGGAACGCTGCAATTGATGTGAGTTGGAACTAGCAGCCGGTTTTGCTGCAACCTGAGAAATCACGAGGTGGAACTGACAATTGGGTTTGCTACAGCGGACGGAGTGGGCTCTGCATCGGCGACGTTGAAGTCGTGTTTTGTTTGCAACCATCAATCAAAAAATCTTATGCTGGCAAGTTTTTTTGCTACAATGAAAAGTTGCATCCGGAGAAGTGAGGCTGCAACAGGAATGCAACCAACGGTGCTACAATGGCGAGTGGCGCTGGCGAGGCTGCAAGAAGGGAGCATGCTGCAATCGGTAGTCTGATGTGGTGGGGAGTTTGTGGAGGCAACGCTGAGCATTTCGCGGGATGAAGGAAGGAGAGGAAAAGTCGAGATGGAAGGAGAATAGCGATTCAAAAAAAATCAATTGTGAGCCCCACATCGAACGGGCGAAATCGGTTTTATCGGACGGTAGCGCGGAGACTGGCCGAAATTTGGGCCGATGGGAGGGCTCCTAGCACCCTCGCCCAAATAAATAATGGTAACAAAAGTAAAATAGTGAAGTGGAGCAAGTAAGACTTTAGAACCAACAGAGGATTAATGTGTTTGTCGATGTCTAAGAACCAGACGATGGTATGTGTGTTACACCCCTTTGTAGTTCGGCCAAGGATTGATCGTGTTACGCTTCCTCGGATGTTAAATGATAGACATCATAGAAGACTCAAAACACACAGAAGTTACCCAGATTCGTGCCACCGTCGAGGTGTAATACGGTAGTCCTATTATGGATGGTATTGTGGGATTCTAGAGTAATAATGTATTCCATCCGTTACTTTATGTAAGGTGTATTTGTTTTTTTATAAAATTTCAAAATTTAAAGCGTGTTTCTTGTAATTCCTCATAGTTCCCTTAATAGCTGGAAAACAGGAAAGTATCTCTCTTTTGATAATCTGTATCTCTCCTTGTAGCAAAAGAAGAAAAGTATCTCTCTGTCGATTGTCGATTGCACGTATCTCATACTTTCATGGACTAACTGATTTACATTCCACTAACCAACAAATTTTCCAAGGGTAATTTAGCCTTAACTTGTCTATAATTATGTATCTTAGTCACCGTGCCGAAAATAATACACCTTACATAAAGGAACGGAGGGAGTATGCCGTTGAATGTGCATCGGTCCATCCCCTTGATAGGTTGCGGTGGATCCCTATTTATATTGTCTTGTCCCTCCCCTTCAATTATAGAGGGGTTGCCACATGGACAAATTGAATAGGTAAGAAGGGAGTGGAGAGACAAACCATTTGTATTGGCCCTTCAATTATAGAGGGGTTGCCACATGAACAAATTGAATAGGTAAGCAGGAAGTGAAGAGACAAACCATTTATACTGGCCCGACATGACCGGGCACGCACCATTGCCCATGCCGGGTTGGTGGCTATAGGACGTCCTTATGGCCAAGCATGGGGTAGGTGACCTCATGTCGGCTCCTATAGATGACCAACAGATGGTCCTGCCACACCATACTAGTGCCAAAACGTGGACATGCCTTTTCCCAGCCGGGTGACTGACGTCTAGTACTGCTGCTCAATGGTGCGCTTTTAATGCTTCTGACAAAAAACTTGGCTCTTGCCTTCGTGGGGAAGGAAAAGGTTCACTGGGTACAAGTCGCTTCCCGAGCGCTCTCCCGGGAAGCACTTGTTGGGGGTTGAGGTCCCGACAAGTAGCATCGTGCTTTTGGTGGGCAAACCCTTCCGTTGGCGATTTGTCAGGCGCCACAACGACAAGGCCCAAGTATCATCGGTCCTAAACCATTTGGCTGGTAGCATTCTCAAGGAGTCTAGAGTTCTCATTGATATGTGTGCATCGTGACTTATATATTTAAATATAGTACTTGTTGGATACTTGGCCATTCTTGACGTTTGAGCTAGGTGGGTACGTGTATAGAATACGTTCTACTCTAGGTTGATTGTTACCATACATGCCACTATTGTAGTGTCCCACTTTAGTTACAACTATGGTAATTAAGGGTTTTCCCATGGACGCGGCCTCGCCAAGGGTTCAGAATTGAGACTTGTACTATCATCTTTAATTAGCTCGACATCTTAACCTTTACAATGACAATAATATGTTTTGTGGCCTTACGACAAAAATGTTGAGTGGGACCCTTCACAAAATTCACTAAGGTTATTAAACCAAACATTCAACAGAAGATCTCATATCCTTGTTATCGTTTTAAGCACATATACATAGCAAGGTTCACCCATATCCCCGAAAACTATGGGGTCTACTCGTACATGGGAACGGTAAACATCAAATGAATTGTGGTGTTAAACATGGTCGAAACAAATAAGTAATACATGTAGTGATCCACAAAGGGTTTGGTATTACAACATGATGGAGATAGACGATGATGAGGGTTGATGGAGATGATTGATGTCATCATTCCCTTGCACATGATGGTTGTAAAGATGGCGATCTACTCCTTGCCGATTCCCCCTGGGGATGCCTTTCGGAGGCTAGGCTTCTGGAAAAGGTTTGGGTGTACATATGTGTATGATCCCCGATCCAATTCCACGGGGCGAAAGTATATTCGATGAAAAGGAGGCGGCGGCAACTGGTACGACTCGTGCACTCATACCAGACATCGTCGATAGCCCTAGAGGCGCAACACTGTCTCCAGTTTCCTCCCAAATGATTTTTTATGATAGTCATTTCTCACACCATAGCATTCCTATGGCTTTTAAAGCACATCATGAGGAAAATGACAAAATAAGTGAATGAACGACATAAAATCCCACAAAGCCCGTCGTTTAGGCACAAAATAGAGCATGAAAACATCACATAATTTGGACTCCTCGGTGTCGCGGAGCAGGAGTACGGAGCATCGCAGATGCCACCTCCCAAAAAGAGTCATGGCCCCCCGTGATCACCATTTGGCGACAGTGCGCCCATACCAAGTGCCGCCGGTGGTTGTTGTGCCATACTAGGCCACCACTTGATAGAAAGTGCGCTCGTACCAAGTGTTGCCGATGATTGTTCTGCCATACTGGCGGGTACAACCCCTTGTGGAGTGGATTTGGGCATGGTGATCGAGGGAGGATATCCGAACAAAACGGGCTATGAACGAAGTAGTAGGGATCATCTCGTGCCTCGGCAGGCGCACTCGAAACAAGTCGATGTCGCGCATGATTCATCGAGAAATCTTGCCGAAAACCGATACATAAGCAATGCACACGCCGACCCCAAGGTTGCGCCCCCACGAGTCGTCTACTCTGTCACCCAGGCAACCGAAACCAACACTACAACCATATCCGAAGTCACCGCTTCGAGATCCATGCCAGTCCCGAAGCCGCGCACCAAACAAACCATCTGCTTTGTCCCCCAAGCAACTGGAGTCGACGCCCTAACAATCATCTCTGGAGCTATCGCTCCGACTTACCAACATGAGCAACACACATGTCGATCCTGAGGCCACGCACCAGGCGATAGTTCCCTACTTTGTCACTCAAGGAACCGGAAACCATCTCCGGAGTCGTTGCTCCGACATACACGCTAGGAGTCGACGCCCTAATCAAAGTGTTTCGACGTACTTCACTGCAACAATGAAGCTCGAGTGGGGTTGAGTGGGATGGAGGAAAGTAGAGACCTTGCCGGCCGTTAATGCCATTTGTGGATTGGATTGTACATTTTCCCTACATGAAGCCAGGGTGAAGTAGTCGTAATTTTTTCGTCGACCATGTGGGTATCAATGTATAATCCATTCATTTTCAGTGTTCTTAAGATGCTTAAGTGTGGCCATCCATCATTCAAAGCCAATGGTCGGGCCATGTTGACGATTTAGGTAGGAGAAAACATGGACAAATGTTCGGAGGAACGGACATATGTGATAGAGCGGGAGGGTGAAAGATTGAACGGGCTGAGCAAAAGGAATTGAAGAGAAAGGCGTCATGTCATCTGATGGTAGTTTAGGTTTGATAAGAAGATACATATGGGAAGAAATACATGGTATAGACATAGCAATTCATGTTACACAAGAGGGGATGTGTGATAGAGAACTGTGCACATGTCATGTTTGATTCTCTATGAATTTCTTTTGTTTTTTTTATAAAGATCATTTTGTTCGGCCTCATCATAAAACGGCGCACATTGTCAACAAGTCCACTACAATAAAAAAAATCATTTTACAAAATAAATAGATAAAGGCCAACCTAAGATGAGATAGATCCTATCCGAAGATAGACCAAATACAGAGCCATCAAATACGACTGTAACTAATTTATACATGAGATGAAACACTTATTTTTTCAAAACCACGCCATTACTAGTAAACCACATAACCCGACTTAAGGCTAACATCCCTACAAGAATATGTGCATGATTGTTTGTTAGTACTGCACAACTAATTGCCCAACATATTATGCGTCCTACGAGGGAGTAAACGTTCTAAGCTATTTAAATTATGAACACAACACACAAGCTTACTTATAAAAATAGGCATTTAATACTCGACATGATGGCGAAAGACACGTGTTTTGCTATTTTTGTCAATTCCGGTGTTGTAAGAGAAAAAGAGAGGAGATCGGTGAAAATGATGATGTATTGCTTAAGGCTCCTGGGCATATGTATATATGAGCATATGATCAATTTGGAGTACAAGAGAAAGTCAAAATAAATCCTAATCTATCTTATACTTTCTAATCAATCACGATACTCAACAGGCGTATCAAGTTATATCAGACCTGATTCATCTATTCATTGTTGTTCACAGGTAGCTTACTGATTGTAAAGAATCTAAATGCACCAAAATTATTTTGACAACAAGCTTTGTAGTACCATCACACCCACTCTCTGGTGCTTGTGAAAGATCATACATACAATATGGCAAAAAGGTACTCCCTTGAACATTTTTCAAACTAAAACAGCTTGAAAAACGTTCTTATGTTATGGGACAGTTTGAAAACTGTTCTTTATGTTATGAGATGGAGGGAGTAACTTATACATATGTACGTCGGAGACATAAGAGGAAGTCAGTACTGGTCGTCTAGCTTCCACACCTCATGGAGGAGCCTGTACCTCGCCGTGTTTGAGCTGCTGATCTGCTTCAGATTGGCAAGCGGATTCGCTGGCGCCTTGGAGATGAAGCTCAGTGGTGAGCTCAGCTCATCGAGCTCGTCATCACTCGTGTTAGACTTGCGGAGGACTGCCGATCCGCTCTTCCTAGGATCACCAATGATGCTTAGGATTGTGCCAGAAGCAGGGAAAGAGTACACGATGGGTGAAGCACTGCATGGTATCGCCCGTATGCCCTTGTCACTGCTCTCCAGATGATCCTGCCAACACAAAAGATTGTTTGCTTATTTTAAATGGCCCAATACTCTAAATTGAGATGATGACGACAGTTTGTTCGATTTTTAGTTTGCTATAAATATGCCTCCAATGCTGGTAGTTACCAACATAGTTGTAGTTCCTCCTGAAACTAGCAACCCTATAATCTGAAGCTACATCCTAAACACAATTTCCACACATTATGTCCCAATCCCTTTAAAAGAATATTAATTTCCAAGGAGCTCATTTTCATATTTAGCTTCAGTTAAATGGATCGATCGTTTGGGACTTTGGGGGCTCTGACTTTCTGTGGTACATCGTAACAAAACTCCTCTCGATGTCAGTATTTCTAATGATACAAGTATGCAATGTATTTGAAGATTTAAAAGTACCCATGTTGTATGAATGGACCCCCCCCCCCCTCTCTCTCTCAAAGTTGGGCTCTGGCCTTTTCTCTAAAAATAGGAAAGGAATCCCCCCTCGGCAGTTGGTTACTTTGCTTATCCACACAAAACAGGAGCTTGATGGATTAATAGTCATGTAATTTATGTGATTTCTTCAGCTTTGTGAGATTGCACGCAATCAAAGCAACTTATGTTTTTAACCTTTTGAGTAGGCTTATTAGCAACATATGTCTTAAATTCTCATTGCATCAAAAGATCCAACAAACTAACCTCCAATTCTAGAGCCTGAAGCAAGGAATCTTGAATTGGGTCTGGGCAAAATTCATCTGGTACAAAGCCAACAAGTATGCTTCTGACGATCAATGAACTAAAGGTGGGGCAGATCTGTGAAAATATAGAAGATAGCATTATAATGAAATAACTTCAAACTGACCAGACAATTAAATTGTTCATGTAGATAAATTGTTATTAAATTAATGTTTTTTAACAAGAAATGAACTCATACCTCTTTCCTGGTACTGGTTTCCATGAGCACATCCTTAGGGATCATCAGGAGATCACTTAATGCATTTAGAAGATAGAAGGGTTTGTGGGTTTCAGCAATGCCATTTTCACCATCCCAATTCTCAACTTCTGGATAGTCGTCCATATCCATACCAAACAAGTCGGTAAGGCATCTCGACCAGCTGCCGATCTACCACCACCAGAACAGAAACAAGTTGATGCTCTTGAATCTTGATAGCAAGTCAAACAAGAACTACTGATCTAGGTATGACCTGAATATGCCCATGATTGTACTTACAGCATTTTTCAGTTGGACCCCAGCACCGAAGCCAAACTTCCCAGATGGGATAGGAAGAACCTTAGGATCAGTTATTGGGTCAGAAATGGGGTCTGTCGGTATTTCATCTTCTGACTCCCGCAAAATAGCATTGAACATTGCTATATCCAATCTAGCTATACACTGTTCCATCAACTATCAAATAGCAATACTGTTCGGAATTAGTACAGGTACAAAAGATCTATATGAAATCAGTATGTACTCATTTTTGAACGATAACAGGAGAGCTGTTACATTCATTGTAAAGAAGAAAATGGTACAAGGACCCAAACTGCTCGGTTTATTAAAGGAAAACCGGACAAAAACCTGAACAACGACAAGCCACACCTAGCAACCTAAACCTATGGCACCACAATACATACAAGACGCCAGAAGGCCAAACCCCACAACACGCCCCACCGGACACCCGAACGCCTTCGCTGCTACCAAGGTATATACCAAAAACCGCCGTATCAATCTGGGCTGCCACAAGCATATCCGCCAATCTCGATGACAGCGAAGAGGAACGGTATGTCTGAAAGGAGGCGAACCTATGCCACTCCGATCCCACGAGGCTGACAGACATCGCTTGTCCGATGCTCCTCGCATGTGATGGATGCTCCTGCTGCCCACCGCTGACGGTAATAACACCGTCGGTCCCACGTTCGCCATCACGACGAACTATCCAAGCCGCCGTACATCAACTCCACGAGCCACAAGTCCCTCTGACTGGGTCCATTTCCAAAACGATGTCCTCAAGAGGCAATGCAGCATCAAGCATAGCTAGAGCACCGCCATCGTCCGATCTAATAGGATCTAGGGTTTCCCGTGGAACATGACGGAAGGAAGGCGAGGTCTGTCACGTCTACGCCTCCAACAAGGGAATGACGCCCTAAGACGCCGCCGTCAACGACTCCGGACACCACCGGAGTACGGCTTTCGTCGGCCGCCTCGCATGCTCAACCCCACCCAACCCGAAGAACCAGCCAGCCCCCCTAGCCAACCACATCCACGACACACGAGCTCAGCCGCACCCGCCGCATCTCCGCCACGAGCTCCAGTGTTGGATCCGACTCATGGCGCATCGGCGGACTCAGATCCGCGCTCCTCTGCCACAGCAAACGAAGGCCCGCCCCGCTGAGCGCCTCGCGCAAGCCGGCAAGGCCGTCACCCAGCAGATCCGCGCTGGGACGCCCGCCGCGCAGCACGCGCGCGGCCATGAGTCGCCACGGGAGTGCCAACCACCTCCGTGCCGCGCAAGCTCGCGCCCTCCGGTCTTCTCCGCACACCTGGCCGCGCCCGCTCGCGCGCTGCAGCGCCCCGAAGCCATGGCCCCGCGCCCCGCACCTGGCCACGCCCTCTCGCACGCTATAGCTCCCCGAAACCATGGCCACCATCCTGCTCGTGGACCAGACCACCACGCTGCGCCCACTCCCACCATCCTCCGACCGCATCCCCAAGGTGAGACGCCCCCGCACCGCTCGAGCCCCTTGCGGGATGGGAAAGACCCCCCCCCCCCCCCCCCGCCGCCGACGTCACGCGGGCTTTGCCCGGCGGCGACGAGGAGGGTTGGTGGTGAGTTAGGGGGTGGCGGCGGCGGCGATTTAGGGTTTCTCCCGGGCCGCTGTGGGGAGCGGCACGAGCAACTAAATGCTTTGTTTTTTCATTATCAGTGCCTAGAGCTTCGATCAAGAATACAAGGCGTTATAACCATTTGCTTCATCCGTCGGATTTTTACTCAAAACCGCAGCCAATGCGCTAATTATTCACAAGAACCCAAATCAGACAATTCAGGGCAATCCTGCCAGATTCCCTTGAGGTCTACAGGTGCTTGACCGGCGCAGCACCGGGGGTGGCAAGCTGCACGACCTACAGAGCAGCACCGTGCATGGCGGTCGAGACTAACAGGACATGAACTACTGAGATTGAATTTAACACTGAATTCAGAGTGAATAAATGAATGAGAGAGCTGGATCTAGGGTTTGTTAAACTAGGTTTATATCTAGGCCGCAGCTTGTATCTTGTTAGCCTAAGATATCTAGTTAGCATGTTTATGTTTATCTCTACGACTCTACCTCTCTTTCTTGCGTCTCAAGCCTTGTAACAACCTACCTGATGTATGCGCTTATGGGAGGTGCGCCCCATCTATTTAACACACAGCCGTCGGCCCCTAACAGGCACGACGTTCTACCAAATCTAATAGGGTTTAGCTTTGCGAGGAGGAAAACCTCACTCAAGCACACCACCGGCAGCTAGGGTTTAACACAATTACACCAAAGATGTCTGAGAACGAAGGAAAACTGTAGCTTTACAGCCACAATACAAGAGTAAGTAAAAAGTAGAGTAAACATAGTAGCTAGCATTTCAGACCGTTGTCAGGCTAGAACAGTGACACCTCAGAGAGTCTGGGAGCCGTCATCTTCAATTGATGAACGATAACGTAGCCAACTAGAGAAAACTGTTACACGGTGATCTGGACTGTCCAATAGGGAATCAACATTGGAGGAATGATAGGAACAATAGAGAGAAGGAAAAGAAAAAGGGAATCGGAAGTAAAATCAATTTGACTATTTCTGGATACTTCTACTCCAGTCTAGTATTTGCTTTTTTTCTTAGCTTTAGCTACTGTTTTCGCTTTTCTAGAGTCTTCTAGCTATGAGTAGAATGCTCAATCTTAAGTAATGTTATCAATGAAGTGTTCTAAGTATAAATAAAAGTTAAGGTGCGAAGGCTTCCCAAAACCTACAAAAAAAGTCCTCATCTCTAGTTTCTAACCAGACTATGTACCCCACTACCTATAATAGAACTGAGTGTTCTTATCTTTTTTTTTGACAAAGGATGGATTTTATTGGCTTAAAATGGAGCATCAAGAGAATGGAGCATCAAGACACAATAAGCACACACCTGGCATTTGCATAGCTAAGATGCACACAGCCAATGCCAACGCGCGCACACACACAAAAAGCACCAGCAAATAGCAAAGTCATATAAGACCAAAGCTATGCGTAGGTAGAAAAAATAATAGCGACCAGATCCACGGTCGACAAACTACAACAATCACTATATCCACACCAACTATTTCATGACATCACACAGACGACGAGGTTCTTCAACAGCAACTCCTTCAAGAAGTGAGCGACGCTCAAGCGCCACCATCACTAGATACAACCATCCAAGGTCAGAATTTAGGTTTTCATCCTAAAGAATCAGTCCGAGAATATCTAAACAATGCCTTCAACAAGGCAATGATGTAAAAAACATCGCCATTGCCAGGTAACCAACTCGAGTCGGACCTAGGTTTTCACCCTGGAGTCTGAGAATATCTAAACAATGCCTTCAACAAGGTAATGATGTAAAAAAACATCGCCATTGCCAGGTAACCAACTCGAGTCAGACCTAGGTTTTCAACCTGGAGCTCAAAATCGGGTGCTTGAGTAGCACCATCATCATCACCCATGTGTTGTCGCCAACACTTTTCCACGATCACGACAGCTACATGCGGTGTATAACCGCCACTGATGCACAACCATCCCTCTGGGCCAAGGTCGTCATCCATAGTTTACATCTCACCGCCGAAGTCAACCAGCAAATCTGAAAGGACAACCCTCACCACGACCTTTCGGTGGGCACCGCAATCCGCAGCGAGGCCCCCGCCGTAGGCCAAAGTCCCCCTCAACGTCTCCTGCCTCCGGCAATGTGTCACCCTGCCGCCACCCACGATGAGGGCTACACAGGACACATGAAGGAGAGAGCGTTGGTGTCGTCGGTGTGCCGCGCGAGTCACCAAGAACGACACCGGCGTCCTGAATTTTTGGGGCGTGTACGCCAGCGATAGCAGCAGCCAATTCCGGAAACCTGGTGGTCGGGCACCTCTGGTAGACGAGCATCACAAGAGGAGGACGTCGGGATGAGGCCGAGCCAGATCGGTGGTAGCACCAGGCAAGAGATCTTCGCGAGGGGATGATTGGGATGGGACAACTGCGAGCAAGAGGACCCGCCGCCGCCGACCACCGTGAGGGGGCTTTGCCCCGGCGGCCCTGGCCAGCGGCGTCGAGGGAGAGGCAAGAGCCAGACATCGGGAGCAACGAACAAAGGTTTGGGCGGTGAAGGGAGTGGGGTGGGGTTTTACGCCAGTACGTCATGTTTCCCACACTTCCCCGAGTGCAGCCTCGTGCCACACTACGCCCATGGGGGCCTGGCTCTAGAGGAAAAGCCGATTCAGCCGCTCCTCCTCAACCAGGCCCAGGGCTGCTTTAAGGTTCGTACGAACCATGAATTCGGTGCAGCCTATGCTTCCAAACATACCCAGTAAGAGATTAGGCCTGACACGAACGCCACTCTGGTATCTGACAGCAATGACAAGACCAGAGCGTATGTCCACGATGCAACCCAGATCAATCGTTACCAGCTCTAGTGTTTGATGGCAGTTGGCACCGATAGAAAAAAGGGAGAGGCAGAGTCCGAAGAGAGCTAGTCCGTATCAAGGACACTTGCAGCAAGGTACATGATGGGCCCATGCTGCCAGGCGACTAACTACTCGACATTGACAACAGTGTGGCATCCATGGCACTCTCTGGAGACGAGGAAAGAGAGATGGAAGGGGGTGCGGCTGTACCTTGCTTCTAGCAAGACCGAAGGACGCCTCGCCAGAGGGAGGCGCGAGATGGGCCGGCCCGGGTGCGCGGGAGACCACAACCTCGTTTTTTTTTCGTTTTTTGGTTTTTGGTTTTTGCTTTCTCTTTTACTTATGTTCATACTTCCAAATATTTTAAATAAATTTATTACAAAAAACACTTTACGTGTTTGAAAAAGTTTGAAGCTTAATCAAGCATTTGAAAAAATGTTAGTCGTGTTTTTGGAAAATGTTAATCAAGCATTTTAAGAATCTTAAATGTGTATAGAAAAAATGTTGACCATGTATTCCAAAAAAATTGATCATATATTCCAAAAAATTTGACCATGTATTCAAAACATGTTGATAATTTATTTTGTATGAAAAATGTTAATCAAACATTTGAAATTTTTGAATGCGTATAAAAAAATGTTGATCATGTCTTGAAAAAATCTTAATCTTGTCTTTAATAAATGTTAATGAAGCATTTGAAAATATTATGTGTATAGAAAAAAATGTTGACCATGTATTCAAAAAAATTAATCTTGTATTTGAAAAATGTTAATCAAGCATTTGAAAATGTATAATGCGTATAGAAAAAACGTTGACCATGAATAGAAAAAATTGTTTAAAAGGCGTATGGAAAAAACGCTCACCATGTATTAAAAAAATAATCTTCTATTAAAAAAATATTGAATGTGTATTACAAAAATGTATTAGATATATACCAAAAAATGTGCAGTGTGTATTAAAAAAAATAGACATCAAAAATATCAAGTTTTAGAAAAATGTTAATCATGTATTAAAAAAATGTTTGACGTGTATATAAAATAGTTTCCGATGTATACAAAAGATGTTCAATGTGTACTGAAAAAAGTTAAGATATGTTGAACAAAATATAAATCGGTGAAAATCGACAAAAAAACAAAGAAATAAAAAGAAAAAGCAAAGTAAATGAAGTAAGCCCAGAAAACGAAGAAAACCAAATTATCACGAAGAACAAAAGAAAACAAGTGAAAAACAAAAGAAAAACAAATTTATAACGAAGAGAAAACAAAGAAACCCAGTGAAGCTAAAAGGAAAAGAAAGAAAAATACCAAACAAAGAAACAAAGAAAACCAAAGGAAAATAAAGAAAGGAGAAGAAAAACAGTGAAGCCGATAAGTAAACAAAGAAAACCGGTGAAAAACAATAAACCGCAGAAAAACAAAGAAAAAAAGAAAACCAAAGAAAACGATTGAAGCAATAGAGAAAACCAGAAGGGAAAGGAAAAAAGGAGAAGGAAAAAACCCGAAGCAAACCAGCAAAAGAACGGATCAAGCACAGCGAGTGCAAGGTGATTCCTTTATTTTTATTATGTCCGGTGATTCCTTTATTTTTATTTCCACATGTTGTTGTTGGCTGTGATGCATCCTAGTCATTAAGAGGCCGGGTGTATGCTCAATATGCTTTGTATCCTCTTGAACCTACATTTTGAGTTAATAAAATTGCTCTTTAACAAAAAAAAAAGAGGAATAGGCTGACAAGTGAGGCCCATATCCACCTAACCAGCAGATGTGTCCTTGTAGGCTCTGAAACCTGGGCTCAATATGCCAGTTTGCTCGAAGAAAGAGTATTTGGGTGTTATGTGAATCAATTAGAGCACAAGTTATGGTTCTGTGAAAAAAGGTTCAAAAGATATGGTAAATGCTTAACAGTCCCAATAAACCATATAACTAGCAATTTTTGGAAAAGCAGTAAGTATCATCATAAGGATTGAAGGGTCAAATTATGTGCATATATGGATTGGAAAAGATCCAAAGTTTGAAGATAATAAACATGATGCTCACACAGTGGCTGGAGTCTGTTTACTATGAGTTGTGGTTCAACTAAAACATGCAATAGTTTTTTATGTTATTTTTTGCTCTAAAAACTAACTATCTCATCAGAAATGCCAGAAATTCTGATTCTAATTTATTATTCAATCTGATGATCGCAAGTACCTTCCAAGGCAAGAAATATGCATTTATATATGTAAAGCAGAAAATATGAGCAAGTCGTATCAAAGATAGGAAAGCTCACCAACTTGGCCAACATAGGCAGGCACCCACACTCATGTCCAGCTGCCCTTACAGGGCAGATCTTCTCTGATGCCTGTTTGAAAGCCTTCTTCCATATGTCTATTGACAAGGTTGCTTGTTGCTGATTGCCCACAACAGTAATCCTTCCGTAACATTTCTTTGCATTCAAACCACTCTTTGATTCAGTACTGATATAAGCAGATTGCATATGTGGTGTAAATGCCTGCAAAGTAAGATTTTGTAGTGTACAAAACTTGAAAAAATCCTACAGGAGAAAGTACATGCAACAAAGATTCAAACTAATAAGGAAACAAACCTGCCACCAAATGCAGTCTACAATCCGTGAGAATATCCATGATTCAATCTTCTTTAGTGCAGCTATAAACGTATCAATATCTTCCCAGTTATCAAAATCAGGTGAAAGGAAATTCCCTTTCTTCCGATTAAGCGATTCCCACATCGATGCGGAATTTCTCCTCGGTGCTGTTTTTGAACTATAATCAGTAGCATTAATGTCATTTCCAACGTCCGATTGCTTAGAAGTTTCAGTAACAATTGCTCGCAGCACCACACAGTTTGACAACCAGAAACTCAGCCTGGTCGGAAAAATTATGGAAGAACACAGACATCAAAATACATTATAAATTTCAAAATTACTGAAGAAATAACATAGTACTGCACTCTACATAATGGACAGAGAATAAAGTTATGCACGCAAAGATTATCAATTCATCGAATATTCCACCCCAAAAAGTACCCATTCCTTGAAATATGAAGACCTGAACATAAGAGGAAAAATCTTATGCACCTTGCGACATCATATCCACAAGCTTTTGCAACAAAAACCAGCCCAGAGGTAGCACTTCTTGCTGCACTTCCCATCTTTTCTCTCGGACAGTTTTTAAATGCATGAACAAAATGCCTAGAGAGCCTTCGTGCAGGTGTATGGACCTTGTTTGCCGAGCTGCCATGTTCGGCAGCCACAGAATAAAGGCCTATCTCAGAAGCAGCAGCTTCTTGCAGCTCAGTTTCAAGCAACTCAACCTTACGTTCAAGTTCACGAACTTTGTTGTCACTTCGATTATTTGAAATACGCACTGGTGCATGGGCTTGCATTCCATTACCAGCACTGCTCTTAGTATCATGAGCGATCAAGATATCTTTGGAATCAACTTCCTTCACTACTTCCTTCTGGGAATCAACTTTCTTACTTATGGTGCTTCCATTAATATCTGGAAGTCTCATACTGAACCTCATATTCTTAGCTCTATCACTATTTAAAGTGTTGTAAGTTCTCTCGCCAAATTGCCTCTGGTTGGAGTCAGCCATACCATAAGCAAAAGACATTTTACAACCAGTTCTGAGAGCATTGTGTGGTGGAATAGATGGAGATTGTTCTCCTGGTAAATCTGTCCCTGGATAGATGGTTTTCTTTCGCATTTGAATTGGATGCTTTTCAACTTCTTCACTACGCACTTTTGTACTGGAAGATAGCATTTCACACTGGGAATCTAATGATGAGCTGGTGCCTTCATTGCCAAATACCCTGGCATCCTTCCCCTGGAAAATTCAGACTACATTGAGATGGTGCAAATAAGAAGATTATATAATTAATTGGAGATAAAATGAACAACAGAACTGAATTACACCATTACTGTTCTTATTGAAAGTAGTAGGCAGATATGTGAGTCTCGCGCTGTGTTCACACGGTGCTTGCTCAATGGAGTTGAGTAAAGCAATAGACAGAGTATGGAATGTACAATAAAACCATTCCAACAGCTATGGTTTGACTTGAGAGTAACAGTGTGTACAAAATCAAAGGAATGTCAAATAGAGGACTAATACAGTACCCTCAAATCGTTGTGGGGCATTTATTTTCGTAAAGGCGCAGGTTAGTTTGTACTAGTGCCATAAATGTCGGTAGTATTACCCTACTCCTGCTTCTGTTATTGAGATTATCTGGGAGGGAGGGAGGGGGGGGGGGTTCACCAAAGGCGGAATGCTCGCCGGTGAGGTCTAACTACTATTACAACTTTCTTCCCCTCCTCCTCTAGGGTTCCTGGCTCACCTTATATAGGTGGTCGAGCCAGGGGTACAACAGTCGAGTCAGGGTGGCCTTGGCCCGGGCTGGCCCATCCTTGCTTTTTGTCTTGTGCCGGAGTAGTGCATAGAGTCCTTGACACTCCTCCGTTCCCGGGTTGGGTCACCCATGATCTCGGTTCCCGAGTCCTCCGCCAGAACACGACGCTGAGCTCGTGCAAGCGGAGAGATGGCGTGAGCTTGTGCGCATCCCCAAAAAACGGCGGGAGGAATTCGGTCACCCCCCGCCAATTACCTCACCCTATTTGCCCCCCTTCGGATCACGCCCACACCCCCGCCACCATTTTCCCCCCTTCGAGCTCTCTTCCCAGGCTGCTTCTTCACCGATGAGCGGATAAGAGGCGTCATCTTCTCCAGTCGGCAGCGGCGATCCTTCGTCCTCTTTTCCGAGTTGTTACCTGCCTCCTCCCTGCTTCTCCGGTCGTCAGTGGCAATCCTTCGTCGTCCTCTTCTCTGAGTTATTCCTTGTCTCCTCCCTGCTCCTCCAATGATTGCATTTCAATCGCTCCCTACTCGTTAGACCTTATATCTGTGAGCATGTGGTAGGAGTAGTATGGTAAATTTTGCAAGTGTTGCTTCATGATGTTGTGTGAGGATGTGGCAGATTAGATGCTAGTGGTGCCGTTTTGGTAGCATGGTAGGTTTTGCTTCTCAGCACTCATGATGTTCAGGCTGTTGTGGTAGATGTTTTCCATGTCGGTTTCAATGCTAGTACAGTAGACGTGGTAGTGTGTTGACCTTCATGATCAATCAATGCTAGTTTGCTAGATGTGCTAGTGTGTTGAGCTCGATGATCGGTCCATGTGTAGTATGCATTGTCTTTGTTCAGTAGTCCTAATGCTAACCATTGTCGGGCATGATCATCGAAGACCTTAGTCAGGCCATTGTGTCCGAGAATCATATCTTTTACCTTCTATGTTGAGGACTCCCAACCGATATCTCAGTTGATGCCTCCTGATTCAGATATTTTTTAGGGGCTTGTGCGCCCATCTTTAGTGGTGATGCCTACGGCAGCTACTAAGGCGACCACTAAGGCCGGAAAGGCACATATGAGGCGACCACTAAGGCCGGAAAGGCACATATGAGGGGATTAACAAACGGGAACACAATGAAATGCAGCCTTTCCTGTCCACCTTCATCTTCAACAAGATGAGTGAGATCATCGCCAGTGGGGCGAGGATTGATAAGGGCTTCAAGGAGGTGCACATGAACGTTGTTGCCAAGCAGTTTTTTTAGTTGTGGCACATAGGTGACCTCAACATAAGTGTACAACCATCTTAGGAAATGGAGAACGAGATGGATCCAAGTGTCCAATCTTAGAGACCTCAGGGGGCATAGTGGGATCAAGACACTTCACCATTTTGTTGGAGGCAAGGCACTACCAAGGCCACATCGCGGATAGCTAATCTACCACTTGTTTCACTTGATCAAACATGCCAATCGCAACTAATAATGTTTTCTTCCTTTCTTAGGATCACCCCAAGGATGTTGAGTACCTCAATAGGCCCATGCAGAACTGCTCTCGGAGGCAGACCATCTTATCCTGGGGTCTAGGTATCGGCAAGAATTGCGATGCGAGCCTCTTGGTTCGCCTATGCCTAAGTATCTAGACACCCAGGAGTCATAAACAATCATCCTTGAAGGCCTTGAGAAGGCTATTGTTGCTGATCAGGGTCTTGCTAATGAGTGGAAGAGGAAGAGGAAGAGTTGAGCGTCCCTAGCATCATGACCAATGTCGTCAAGGAGGTGGCATCCGCCATCAGGGAGAGCAAGCATGTCGACGCCCACCCTTCCCTCTACAACACTATCATGGACATCATTGGCTTCAGTGAGGAGGCTCTAATGGTGGTTCTTAGCCACCTCCTGGACAATAGGGCATAGGGTCTTGGGTTATTGGGATGGAAGCAGAACATAGGACCCTTTGGCTTAGGATCGGGCTGGAAAAGCACTACTACTAGTCCAAAGGTCTCTGGTGGTGGTGGCATGCATGATGATGTATATTTTGTAGTAGATAGGGCTTGAAAACTATTGATGGCCAGCATATTTTGATGAGGTGGTATATACACCCCTCATGGTGATGGTGAACGTGTGGTGGTAGGATTACACCCTCTTTTTATGTGGTGGTAGAATGATACCATCGTAGGTAGGATAAACTTGTGATGCTTCAGGGTATATGAATCATGCATTTTATGCTCTTTATGTGGCATGTGTGCTTCTCAACTTGTGTTGCTTGTCCTGCTTGTTGAAATATTGTTCTTTTGTGTTGATAGAGTAAGTGGTATGTGGTGTACTCAGAGGGTTCCAGGAGTCTACGGTTCATGGCAGATATGCCATGAACAAGTGAACGGTTACAAAAATAGCTGCTACAAAGTATTAAGACTAGGGAGGATGCAGAGGATGATTACTCCAAGTTCGTGCTCAGAGAGAGGAGCAATCATAAAGTAGGCAAGGATGCACATCAAATCGGGCTGAGCGGGCTGAAGAACTTGATAATCTTCGTCCAGTGCGTCGTCATTGTGGTGGTGGTGTTATCCTGTGATTGTATGTAACACTGGTTAGGGTGGTAGCTGGTAAGCTCACCACATTGGGATGCAAGGTCACGACATCGGGTTGAATGCGTGCAACCAAACACAGCCTGCTGCATCAGCCCAGCCCGGTGGCAAAGTTGCTGCCCCAATGCAGAACCAAACATGGTGCAGAACATGGCCCGGGGCCTGTTTTTACAGTCAGGCTCTACTGGGCCACAAATGCAAGGAGGCAAAAATTGATGCAGGCAACCAAACACGTCCCTAAAGTTCACTTCTTGCTATTAAAGTCGGTCTTTTAGTACAAATTCTAGTTCAGCTAGTTCAGAGCTTGACAGGTCTAGGGAGATGGTACTCTGATTGTAATCATAATCGATCTGTTCTGACAAAATTCAATATGGTATTGGAAAGAAAGGAATGGCTGTAGAAGGAGGGAATTCAGATTCAGTTATCAGGGTTCAAGGTTAATTAAATGCCATATTGAGTGGGACAACGAGTGCCACAAATAACGATTTCCTACTCAAAAGGTCTACAAAATACCCTTGGAAATCAAGAGTCGGATTTTATCTATACTACTCACCCCTCACCAGTAGTAAAAGGTACTGTAAAAAGCCTCTTTAAATGTCAGTTAGAACTTCATAAATGTGATGGAAAGAAGAAACAAGACGGTAGCAATAAGCTCTATATGCCCTACCCAAGTGTTTCTAGTTTATTACACTCCTGTTGAGAGGGCAGCTTTCTTCACTTGGGTTAGAAAAAAGGGACTTGTCAAAGTAAATATGGATCTCTCTATTTGGTATTTACCTCGACAGAGTCCTGAGATCTATTACTACCTGTATGCACATTGCCATCTGAGTGGTACGGGTATGGAGTTTCTTCCTCATCGTCATCAGTAAAGGAAGCAAACCCAGCATCCTCAGTGTAGTCCTCACTCATTGTTGCCGACATAAAGTCCTTTGAATCCTTATCAACTGATGCCTCTTTTGGTAATGCATCTCTCGAGGAAACGCTTGAGCTGTCCCCATCCAAAGGCTGGATTCGAAGATAAACCATAGGATGTGCATTGCTTTTAAAGCTCCTCTTAGAGTTGAGAGGCACCGGAACAGCAGTGTCCTCAAGAAACATTGCATGCTCTGCCAAGTCTAGTGTTGCAGTCCCCAAATGCTGTCCCTTCAGCTTATCCCTCCTTGGTTCGTATAAATTCAACTCAAGCAAGTTCTTTTGCCACTTTCCGGATGAGCCCTCCTTCTGAAAAACAACCTGTATGCTTATGAACTCGTTAAATTCAATCTTCCCCGCTGTGGAACCTGAGCGGAGTGAAGGTGCAACGGTGTTTGTCTTCCCTGAATTGCGTTCACCATTTTCCCAAAAAAGAACCGCAGAACGCAAAGACTTGAGGGATTCAGAAGGGGGCCATGGGCTTATCTCCTGGATGAAGATGTTGAAGTCTACATGTATGGGAGCATCCTTCTTTGTCTTAGTACGGAGGCCCAGCACCATTGCTGAAACACCAGAAACTGATGGAGCTTATGGATGGTATCTGAATACTGAATGAAGATGAAAACCTCTCATAAATACAGCTTATGGCACCATAAATAAAAGACAAAGAGTCTGTTAATAATGAATATATTCTCTCTGGAAAAATCGACAAAAGATGCATGTGAAATTATATGCAATTAGTCAAATTTTACGAGAAATGATACTTGGGACTACAAGAAACTAGTTTGCAACACTCTATCACGGGAATAACATCAGGCGATCAAGATTTAGGTAAAAACTGCAGAAGGCACCTTAAAACGGCATTTTAAACAAGATCTCTAAAACTGCACTTTTGTCAAGACCCCTAAAACAGAATACGTACTAATCAAGCAAGACAACGATTGACGGAGGAAACAAAAACGACGCAATATTAGATAAAAGAAACCAAATGCATTTCGCGTTCCAAATCACAGCAATGTAACTATATTAGAATAAATTCAGATTAAGAAAGAGGGGGGGGGGGGGGGGGGGGGGGGAGGAGGGGGAGGTGCTACCAGCATGGTGAGATCTGAGAAAGAATATGACTTTGACCAAACTGTGGCAAGCAACCCATGTTCAAAGTTTCAACTTTTAGCAGGTAACATAGAGAGACGAGTTCGCTAAAAACAAGCTGAACAAAGAAGCATCAAGGAACCGTACGGAGAAATGGGCGCCTGTTCAAGGAAGAAAAGCGGGAAATTTTCTATAGTAACACCCAGATCGAAGTATAAGCGCTCTAGAAGCAAAACAAAAACAAGCGACAACCCCGCTACCAATTACTCCTCGGTACGACAGCATTGAATGCATACAGTATTAAATTTCCCGCAAACATGAACGCAAACTAAATGCTAAAATGTCTCAACACCAAGTTCGGTAAGAAAACAAGGAATCAAACAAGTCAACCGAACAGGTATAGTACAGAGATGGAGCGCGCGCGCACGTACCTGAATCTATACCCAAACGCAATGCAAGGAGCCGAAAACGATTGATGTAGAGAGAGAGAGAAGAAATGGGAGGAGCAGCTCACGTTGGAATAATTGGTTCCGTGATTGAGTTCGTGGGCACGCAGTAGTAGCTGTCGGTGGGGTGGGGAAGAAAAAGCGCTCGGGACATAAAAGATGCCGGCCCTGCTCGAGGTGCAGCTGGAGGGGCATACAATTTTATTTTACATACTAGGAGCATTTCTAGCAGATTTTTGGAAAATTACGCAAAACGAGTTTACAGTTGGTGCCTCTAGTTTGAGGTACCACACTTTTTTTAACATAGTAGGGACACAAACGTTCATATACACGCGCATACACCCATCCCTATGAACGCACACACGCACAATCTATCCTTACGAGCAAATTCGAACAATAAAAGTTTTAGGCAAAAAAATTTAGGCAAAAAGGCTGAAAGAAAAGATCCTCTCCATACAAGGTAAAGAGATTATGATTAAAACAGTAGCACAGGCAATTCCATCATATGCTATGTCGGTGTTTAAGCTATCAAAAGGAATCTGTAAATCAATTACTGATGAAATTTCGGGGTTTTGGTGGGGTGATGGTGAGAAGAAGAAAAAAATACATTGGTTCGCCTAGTGAAAAATGTGTGTATCAAAGAAAAAGGGTGGCATGGGGTTTAAAGACCTTCACAACTTTAATCTTGCTATGTTAGCAAAGCAGTGTTGGCGATTACTCCAAAACCCTGATTCTATGTGTGCACGAGTTTTGAGTGCAAAATACTATCCCAATGGAGATATATTGAAAGTTGGTCCGAAGAAAGGAGCTTCTTTTACATGGCAAAGTATTGTAGCAGGAATTCAAACTTTCAAGAGGGACTGTATATGGCGGGTAGGCTCTGGTTCACATATCAACTTGTGGGAAGACCCATGGATACCCTCAAGCGCGAATAGGAAGCTCATTACACCTAGAGGTGGTGTCATGTTAACAAGAGTGGATGAGATAATTGATTCGCATACGGGACATTGGGATGAGCAACTTATTCGGGGCGTACTCTCACCTATCGATGCACATAGAATTATGCAAATTCCCCTTAATGTGGAAGCAGTGGACTTTGTAGCGTGACACTACACAAGGTCCGGTACCTTTTCTGTGCGATCGGCATATCATATCGAATTTGAGCATCGGTTTGGACATCACTCAAATCGGAACAGCCCAGGTAGTGCCGGCGTGAATGGAGTATGGAAAGATCTATGGAATCTTCGGCTGCCAGGGAAAGTTAAGCACTTTGGCTGGAAAGTGGTGAAGGAAGTTTTGCCTTGCTATGGGGTTTCGGCCCTCTCTGTAGTATCGGAATTGAGGACATTCAGCACTGTCTATTTACATGCACTCGGGCGTATGCAATCTAGAAGGAGCTGGTGTTATCGACAAAGATAGATAAGGCAATCTGCCAAGACCGCTCTGGCTCAGTGAATCTACACCTCTTGTTCCAGGTACACTCTACAGTGCATGATATTCCTACTGCTGAGTTAATCTTGGTGGCCATGTGGTTCACTTGGTGGCAGAGGAGACTGCATACGAAGGGAGAAACTGTCTTGCTGGCAGAGCAAGCAGCAATATCAATCCAGGTCTTAGCTATAAATTTCGTACGATCAAACACTCCAAACCAGGAGGTGCAGAAGAGGGATCATGTATGGAAGAAACCGGAAGTGGGAGTGGTAAAACTAAATGTCGATGCATCCTTTTATGTAGACGACTTTTCAGGTGCATGCGATGTCATTGCTCGGAATGATCAAGGATTTTTTTTGGGCGCAGCAACACAGTTGTTACCCCATGTGGCCAGCATAAAGGAAGCAGAACCGATTGCTATTCGGAGTGGACTGAACTTAGCAGCAAATTTGGGATGCACAAAGCTGGTGATTGAAGCTGACAGTATGCATGAACTGGATGCAAATTCAGATCCTAATGCTTATATGGGAACAACGTTGCCTATCATAGCGGATTGCTCCCTGTTGTCAATGGAATTTGCTAATATATCTTTTGATCACTGTAGCAGAGAGGCGAATGCAATAGCGGATGCGCTTGCAAAGCATTGTAAACAAACATCCCTGACTTTATTCTTCATCTTTATGTAAATGACATGGCTATTATTTGATGAATAAAGTTATTATGCTCAAAAAAAAGTTTTAGGCAAATTAGTGATTTTAAACAATATAAATATTAATACAATAGCAATATAAATCACCTTACTAATGATTTAGCATATCTCTAATGCGGATCATCCTAATAAATCACCTTGCTAATGCTTTAGCATCATACAGTACAATAATCATCGTAGTTACAACATATATGTTTGATTTTGAATAATTAAAACAATAATGAATTGCCTGAAAAAAGGAATGATTCAAATCGTTGTGAATACAAATAATATCAATTGAATAAAACAAGAATCTATCTCTGATGGGAGCATCCTATGGACATGATCATGTCAAGAGTCTCCTTGTCAAGTGACACATGCGACATCTATTTATACATACAAAGGTTCTTCTCATTTACACATGTCTACTTGTACCCTTCAAGGATGATATACATAGGTTTGAGCAGGTTCTTCACATTTATCGAAGAGGAGTCCAAGATCAAGAGTACACATATGCCATTCGCGAGGGAAGCTGGGAAGAGAATGAAGAAGAGGCAGGGTGAAGCTTCTCGAGACCATGGAACCTCCGGCTTCGACCCTGAAATTTCTGACATGCCCGGAACTTCCGACCTTACCTGACACGCAGAGTGCAAACTCTCGGGAAACCCCGGACTCCAGCCCAGAACCTCCTGTCCCCCGAAACTTCCAGCCCTACCTGCATGCAGTGTATTGGGCACAACCCATGTACCTCTACGCCCCTCACTTACCCCTTCGTGGCTAGCACTATATATATACTCCACCCCTCCTTCTTTCTAGGGTTAGCTAAGATTAGAACTACACTAGAGCTTAGTTCATGTAACCCATGGTGGAATCTACCTCTCCTATGGAGATCAAGGCCTCTTAGGAGAATAATTAGCCATGGTTATCAAGACCTCCACTTGTGGGGAAGGATTCCCATCATAGAGTCATCAGGACTTCCTTGTCCTAGGACTTGGGGAAGAACTATATTGTTCCATCTCACCCTTTGGATGATCTGGATCATGGATCTATCTATGTGTATTTTTCTATTGCATCTATATGTATTGATTTGTGTTTCCCTTCATGATTTCTCTCGTCTTTCCCCGCGTGTTCTTCATGTTCTCCCTTGAATCCACCTCCAATTCGTGAACATCTGGACAAATCTCACCGATTAGGTTGCCACAAATTTGGAGCCATACACCCCACTTTTCTAGCCTTTAGTTCGAATTTTTCTTCCCAGTTTCAAAAAATTTCCCCAAAAATAGCCCCCAAATTTTTCTTGCATGTCGTTGTTTGTTCTGAGTTTTCTTGATTTGTTTTCGTGGATCTAGTGCTTGGCAAGTGGATCTACCTCCCTTGGAGTTCCCTGTTGGAAATATGCCCTAGAGGAAATAAATAAAGTGTTTACTATTATATTTCCTTGTTCATGATAATCATTTATTGTCCATGCTATAATTGTGTAGATTGGAAACTAAATACATGTGTGGGCATATAGACAACATTGTGTCCCTAGTATGCCTCTAGAGGACTAGCTCGTTAATCAAAGATGGTTAAGGTTTCCTAGCCATGGACATGACATGTCATTTGATAACGGGATCACATCATTGGGAGAATGATGTGATGGACAAGACCCAAACTACAAACGTAGCATATGATCGTGTCAATTTATTGCTATGGTTTTTTGCATGTGAAGTATCTGTTCCTGTGACCATGAGATCATGCAACTCACTGACACCGGAGGAGTACCTTGTGTGTATCAAACATCGCAACGTAACTGGGTGACTATAAAGATGCTCTACAGGTATCTCCGAGGGTGTCTGTTGAGTTAGCATGGATCAACACTGGGATTTGTTGCTTCCTGTGACGGAGAGGTATCTCAGGGCCCACTCGGTAATACAACATCACAATGAGCCTTGCAAGCAATGTGACTAAGTGTTAGCCACGGGATCTTGTATTACGGAACAAGTAAAGATACTTTGACAGTAACAAGACCGAACTAGGTATGAAGATACCGACGATCGAGTCTCGGGCAAGTAACATACCGAAGAACAAAGGGAACAACTTACGAGATTGTTTGAATCCTTGACATAGAGGTTCGACCGATAAAGATCTTCGTATAACATGTGGGAACCAATATGGGCATCCAGGTCCTGCTATTGGTTATTGACCATAGAGGTGTCTCGGTCATGTCTACATAGTTCTCGAACCCGGAGGGTCTGCACAGTTAAGGTTCGGTGATGTTTCAGTAGAGATGAGTTATGTGTGTTGGTGACCGAAGGTTGTTTGCAGTCCCGGATGAGATCCCAAACATGACGAGGAACTCCATAATGGTCCAGAGGTAAAGATTCATATATAGTAAGTTCCGTGTTGGTCACCGAAAAAAGTTCCCGCGTCACTGGTAGCGTACCGGGGGTGCCGAAAGGGTTCCGGGGGTCCACCGGAAGGGCCACCAGCCTCGAAGGGCCACATGGGCTATGAGAGAAGGCGCACCAGACCATGGTGGGCTGGCTGCCCCTCCCACAAGTGCCCATGCGGCCGAAGGGTGGAGGGGGAAACCCTAAGGGGGGCGACCATCCTACCTTGGGGGCCAAGTCACCCCTTGGCCGCCCACCTCCTCTTGGCCGTCGTCCCTAGGGGTGGGAACCCTAGGGCGCAGCCCCTTCCCCCTTCCCCCTATATATATGAGAGAATGAGGAGGATAGCCGCACCATAAGCCACGGCGCAGCCCTTCCTCCCTCCCCGAGAGCTTCTCCTCTAGTAGATTGATTCGGCGACGCTTAGCGAAGCTCTGTCGAATGAGCTCCACCACCACCACCGCCACGCCGTCGTGCTGCTGGTGAACCTATCTACCTCTCTGCTCCCTCTTGCTGGATCAAGAAGATGGAGATCGTCATCGAGCTGCACGTGTGCTGAACGCGAAGGTGCCATCCGACCGACACTTGATCGGGAGTTCGTGGGACGGCTTGCGATTTGGATCACGAAGACGTTCGACTACATCAACTGCATTCTCTAATGCTTACACTTAGCGATCTACAAGGGTATGTGGATCGGATCTCTCCTCTCGTAGATTCCCATCTCCTAGATTGATCTTGGTGAAGCGTAGGAATCTTTTTGTTTCCCATGCAACGTTCCCCAACAGTGGCATCATGAGCTAGATCTATGTGTAGATGAGATCACGAGTAGAGCACTAAAGAGTTTGTGGGTGTTGATGCTTAGATTGCTTCCTCCCTTGGTCGTGGTTTGATTCAGCAGTATTGTGGGATGAAGCGGCCCGGACCAACCTTACTCGTACACTTACGAGAGACCGGTTCCATCGACTAACGTGTAACTCTGTTGCACAAAGATGGCTGGCGGGTGTGTGTCTCTCCCACTTTAGTTGGATCGAATTCGACAATGGCGGTCCTTGAGAAGGTTGAAAAGCAATTTGAGTATCACCGTTGTGGTTTATGAGTAGGTGAGAATTGTTCTTGCTAGATACCCATATCAGCCACATAAAACATGCAACAACAATTAGAGGATGTCTAACTTGTTTTTGCAGGGTATGTTGTGATATGATATGGCCAAACACATGATGAGATATATGTGATGTATCAGATGATCATGTTTTGTATAGAATATCACGACTTGCATGTCGATGAGTACGACAACCGGCAGGAGCCATAGGGTTGTCTTTAATTATTGTATGACATGCGTGTCAATTATTAAGCGCTATGTAATGCTTTACTTTATCGCTAAGCGGTAGCAATAGTAGTATGAGCATGATGGGGACGAGAACCCCGATGGCGACACAATGGTGGAGATCATGATGATGGAGATCATGGTGTTATGTCGGTGACGGTGGAGATCATGCCGGTGCTTTAGAGATGGAGATCAAAAGCACAACTTCATGGCCATATCATGTCACTTATGATTTGCCCCTTTTATGCACCTTGTTTTGCTTAGAATGACAGTCGCATTATAAGGTGATCCCTCACTTAAATTTCAAGATAAGTTGTGTTCTCCCCGAGTGTCACCATTGCGAAAGTTCGTCGTGTCGAGACCACGTGATGATCGGGTGTGGTAGACTCTATGCTCGCATACAATGGGTGCAAGCCAGTGTTGCACATGCGGAACACTCGGGTTAAACTTGAGGAGACTAGCATGTACAGACATGGGCTCGGAACACAAGAGACCGAAAGGTCGAACATGAGTCATATAGTAGATATGATCAACATGATGATATTCACCAATGAAACCACCTTAACTCACGTGATGATCGGAATTGAGTTGGTGAATTTGGATCATGTATCACTCAGATGACCTGAGGGATGTCAATTTGAGTGGGAGCTTTAGTAATTTGATTAACTAAACTCATTATCTTGAACAATAGTCTTAGTAACCTTTGCTTATTTATGTTGTAGATCAATGGCTCGCGCAGTAGCACCCCTAAATTTTAATGCGTTCCTAGAGAAAGCTAAGTTGAAAGATGATGGAAGTAACTTTGTGGACTAGGCCCATAATTTGAGGATTATCCTCACGGCTTCCCAGAAGGCTTATGTCCTTGATGCACCGCTTGTTGACCCACCCACTCCCGTGTCATCCAAAGACGTTAAGAACGCTTGGGAGGCATGTTCTGTAGATTACTCAATAGTTCGGTGTGCAATGTTGTATGGGTTAGAACCGGGACTTCAAAGACGTTTTGAACGTCATGGAGCATATGAGATGTTCCAGGAGTTGGAGTTATCTTTAAGAAGAATGCCTGGATCGTGAGGTATAGACCTCCGATAAGTTCTGTGCTTGCAAGATGGAGGATAACGGGTCTATCAGTGAGCATATACTCAAAATGTCTGGGTATTCGACCCGTCTGGCGGAGTTAGGGATGCCCCTTCCGCCGGAGGCAATCACTGACAGAGTTCTTCAGTCATTGCCACCTAGCTACAAGAGCTTCGTGCTGAACTATAACATGCACGGGATTAACAAGTCAGTCATCGAGCTGTTTGCGATGCTGAAAGTCGCTGAGTCTGAAATCTAGAAAGAACATCAAGTGTTGATGGTCAATAAAACCACTAGTTTCAAGAAGAATGGCAAGGGCAAGAAGGGTAACTCCAAGAAGGGTGGCAAAGCAGTTGCCCCTCCTGTGAAGAAACCCAAGGCTGGACCCAAGCCAGAAACTGAGCGCTTTCATTGCAAGTGAACTGGTCACTGGAAGCGGAACTGCCCCAAGTGTCTGGCCAACAAGAAGGCGACCAACACCAAACAAGGTATATATGATATACATGTTATTGATGTGTACCTTAACAACTCTCGTTGTAGTACCTGGGTATTTGATACCGGCTCGGTTGCTCACATTTGCAACTCAAAACAGGAACTACGGAATAGACGAAGGCTGGCAAAGGACAAAGTGACGATGCGTGTGGGAAATCGTTCCAAGGTTGATGTGATCGCCGTCGGCACGCTCGCTCTTCGATTACCATCGGGATTAGTGGTGAACCTGAATAATTGTTATTTAGTGCCTGCGTTAAGCATGAACATTATATCTGGATCTTGTTTATTGCGAGACAGTTACTCATTTAAATCAGAGAACAATGGTTGTTCTATTTATATGAGTAATATATTTTATGATCATGCACCCAATGTGAGGGGTTTATTCATATTGAATCTCGATAGTGATGACACACATGTTCATAACATTGATGCCAAAAGATGTAGAGTTGACAATGATAGTACCACTTTCTTGTGGCACTACCATTTAGGTCATATTGGTGTAAAACGCATGAAGAAGCTCCATGCTGATGGACTTTTGGAGTCACTTGATTTTGAATCACTTGACACATGTGAACCATGCCTCTTGGGCAAGATGACTAAAACCCCCTTCTTTGGAACAATGGAACGGGCAAGTGACTTGATGGAAATCATACATACTGATGTGTGCAGTCCAATGAGCATTGAGGCGCCCGGTGGATATCGTTATTTTCTCACCTTCACTAATGACTTAAGTAGATATGGGTATATTTACTTAATGAAACACAAGTCTGAAACGTTTGAAAAGCTCAAGCAATTTCAAAGTGAAGTTGAGAATCATCGTAACAAGAAGATTAAATTCCTACGATCTGATCGAAGAGGAGAATATCTGAGTTATGAGTTTGGCGGTCACTTAAGACTATGTGGAACACCATAGCGTAATGGTGCGTCCGAACGTAGTAATTGAACATTATTAGATATTGTGCGTTATATGATGTCTCTTGCCTATTTGCCACTATTATTTTGGGGTTATGCATTAGAGACAACTGCATTCACTTTAAATAAGGCACCATCAAAATCCGTTAAGACGACGCCATATGAACTGTGGTTTGGCAAGAAGCCAAAGTTGTCATTTCTGAAAGTTTGGGGATGTGATGCTTATGTCAAAAAAACTTCAGCCTGAAAAGCTGGAACCCAAAGCGGAAAAATGTGTATTCATAGGATACCCAAAAGAGACAGTTGGGTATACCTTCTATCTTAGATCCGAGGGCAAATTATTTGTCGCTAAAAACGGAAAATTTCTTGAGAAAGAGTATCTCTCGAAAGAATTGAGTTGGGGGAAGATAGAACTTGATGAGGTTGTTGAACCTTTGATTCAACCAGAGAGTAGCACAACGCAGAAAGATGTTTATGTGGAGCCTACGACAGTTGAAGAGGAAGTTAATGATGGTGATCATGAAGCTTCGAATCAAGATGCTATTGAACCTCGTAGGTCAACAAGGGCACGTACTGCTCCTGAGTGGTACGGCAACCCTATCTTAGAGGTCATGTTGTTAGACAACGATGAACCTACGAGCTATGGAGAAGCAATGATGAGCCCGAATTCCGAGAAATGGTTAGAGGCCATGAAATCTGAGATGGGATCCATGTATGAAAACAAAGTGTGGACTTTGGAAGTATTACCAAAAGGGTGAAGGGCCATTTAGAATAAATGGATCTTTAAGAGGAAGACAGACGCGGACGGTAATGTTACCATCTATAAAGCTCGACTTGTGGCAAAGGGTTTTTCACAAGTTCAAGGAGTTGACTATGATGAGACTTTCTCACCCATAGCGATGCTTAACTCTGTGAGAATCATGTTAGCAATAGCTGCATATTTCGACTATGAAATTTGGTAGATGGATGTGAAAACATCGTTCCTTTATGGTTTCCTTAAGGAAGAGTTGTATATGATACAACCAAAAGGTTTTGTCGATCCAAAGAATGCTGACAAAGTTTGCAAACTCCAGCGATCCATTTATGGACTGGTGCAAGCATCTCGGAGTTGGAATCTACGCTTTGATGAGGTGATCAAAGCGTTCGGGTTTATACAAGTTTACGGAGAAGCTTGTATTTGCAAAAAAGTGAGTGAGAGCCCTGTAGCGTTTCTAATATTATATGTGGATGACATATTGCTGACTGGAAACAATATAGAAATGCTGGAAAGCGTGAAGGAATATTTGAACAAGATTTTTTCAATGAGGGACCTAGGAGAAGCTGCTTTCATATTAGGCATTAAGATCTATAGAGATAGATCGAGACGCTTAATAGGACTTTCACACAACACATACCTTGATAATGTTTTGAAGAAGTTCAAAATGGATCAGTCCAAGAAGGGGTTCTTGCCTGTGTTACAAGGTGTGAAGTTGAGTAAGACTCAATGCCCAGTGACTACAAAAGATAGAGAAAAGATGAGTGGCATCTCCTATGCTTCAACCATAGGCTCTATCATGTATGCAATGTTATGCACAAGACCTGATGTCAGCCTTGCCATAAGTATGGCCAGAAGGTTTCAAAGTGATCCAGGAATGGACCACTGGACGGTGGTCAAGAATATCCTTAAGTACCTGAAACAGACTAAGGAATTGTTTCTCGTTTATGGAGGTGATCAAGAGATCGTCGTAAAGGGTTACGCCGATGCAAGCTTCGACATAGATCCGGATGACTCTAAGTCACAAACCGGATATGTATTTATTCTCAATGGGGGAGCGGTAAGCTGGTGCAGTTCCAAGCAAAGCGTGGTAGCCGATTCTACATGCGAAGTGGAGTACAACGCAGCCTCGGAGACAACGAAGGAAGGTGTCTAGATGAAGGAGTTCATGACTGATCTTGGAGTAGTGCCCAATGGACTGAATCTAATGGCTCTGTTCTGTGACAACACTGGTGCCATTGCTCTGGCCAAGGAACCAAGGTTTCACAAGAGGACCAGACGCATAAAGCGATGCTTCAATTCCATCCGCGATCACATAAAGGAGGAGGACATAAATATTTGCAAAGTGTACACAGATCTGAATGTTGCAGACCCGTTGAGTAAACCTCTTCCAAGGGCTAAACATGATCAACACCAAAACTATATGGATGTTTGATTCATTACAATATAAATCACATAGTGATGTGAGCTAGATTATTGACTCTAGTGCAAGTGGGAGACTGTTGGAAATATGCCCTAGAGGCAATAAATAGAGTGTTTATTATTATATTTCCTTGTTCATGATAATCGTTCATTATCCATGCTATAATTGTGTTGATTGGAAACTAAATACATGTGTGTGCATATAGACAACACTGTGTCCCTAGTATGCCTCTAGCGGACTAGCTCGTTGATCAAAGATGGTTAAGGTTTCCTATCCATGGACATGAGATGTCATTTGATAACAGGATCACATCATTGGGAGAATGATTTGATGGACAAGACCCAAAAGACAAACGTAGCATATGATCGTGTTAGTTTATTGTTATGGTTTTCTGCATGTCAAGTATCTGTTCCTATGACCATGAGATCATGCATCTCACTGACACCGGAGGAGTACCTTGTGTGTATAAAACGTCGCAACGTAACTGGGTGACTATAAAGATGCTCTACAGGTATCTCCAAGGGTGTTTGTTGAGTTGGCATGGATCAACACTGGGATTTGTTGCTCCGTGTGACGGAGAGGTATCTCAAGGCCCACTCGGTAATACAACATCACAATGAGCCTTGCAACCAATGTGACTAAGTGTTAGCCATGGGATCTTGTATTACAGAATGAGTAAAGAGACTTACCAGTAACGAGACTGGACTAGGTATGAAGATACCGACGATCGAGTCTCGGGCAAGTAACATACCGAAGAACAAAGGGAACAACGTACGGGATTGTCTAAATCCTTGACATAGAGGTTCGATCGATAAAGATTGTCATAGAACATGTAGGAACCAATATGGCCATACAGGTCCCGCTATTGGTTATTGACCGTAGAGGTGTCTCGGTTATGTCTACATGGTTCTCGAACCCACAGGGTCTCACACTTAAGGTTCAGTGATGTTTTGGTATAGATGAGTTATGTGTGTTGGTGACCGAAGGTTTTTGGGAGTCCCGAATGAGATCCCGAACGTGACGAGGAACTATGGAATGGTCTAGAGGTAAAGATTCATATATATGAAGTTCCGTGTTGGTCACCGAAAAAAGTTCGGGCGTCACTGGTAGCGTATCGGGGGTGCCGGAAGGGTTCCAGGGGTCCATCGGAAGAGGCCACCAGCCTCGAAGGGCCACATGGGCTGTGAGATAAGGCGCACCAGCCCCTGGTGGGATGGCCGCCCCTCCCACAAGGGCCCATGCGGGCGAAGGGTGGAGGGGGGAAGCCCTAAGGGGCCGACTATCCTACCTTGGGGGCCAAGCCACCCCTTGGCCGCCGGCCCCTCCTCTTAGCCGCCGCCCCTAGGGGTGGGAACCCTAGGGCACAGTCCCTTCCCCTTCCCCCTATATATATGAGAGAGGGAGGAGGGCATCCGCACCACAAGCCATGACGCAGCCGTTCCTCCCTCCCCGAGAGTTTCTCCTCTAGTAGATTGATTCGGTGAAGCTTAGCGAAGCTCTATCGGATCAACTCCAACACCATCGCTGCCATGCCATCATGCTGCCGGCGAACCCATATACCTCTCCGCTCACTCTTGCTGGATCAAGAAGGCGAAGACCATCATCAAGTTGCACGTGTGCTGAACGCGGAGGTGTCGTTCGTTCGGCACTTGATCGGGAGTTCGTGGGACAACTTGCGATCTGGATCGCGAAGACGTTCTACTACATCAACCGCGTTATCTAATGCTTCTGCTTAGCGATCTACAAGGGTATGTGGATCCAATCTCTCCTCTCGTAGATGCTCATCTCCTAGATTGATCTTGATGAAGTGTAGGAAATTTTTTGTTTCCCATGCAACGTTCCCCAACATTCCCTAGCCCAAATTTTCTCTCCCCCTCCCCTCAATTTCGAGGTCGGGATCGAGTTTTTCAGACCCCCGTTCCCATACCTGGAATTTAGGTCTTGTCCCATAATATTTCCGTAACCCCCGAAACTTTGGTGCACTCTAGGAACTTCCGAACATCAGAACTTTCGTTCGTATCCTGGAACTTTCGGGTAAACAATGAGTTGTCTCCAAAAACCCCTAGTTACCCCCGCACTTCACCCGCGACTCCCGAAACTTTTTGCATCCCCTGGAACTTCCAAAGCCCGGAACGTCCGCCCCTAACCACGAAACATTCAGCCTAACCAGACAGATTACACCAAAATTTTAGCATCGCCTTTTTCACTATTTTGGCCATAACTAATTCATTAATAGTCCAATTTTGATGTTCTTTAGCTCGTTTTGTAGCTACTGACATCTCTCGTCCACTAAAGTTAGTTACATGATCATTTGAATCCATATTGTTTTTGCTATTTGGCATCTTTCCCTAGGCCCTCCACCATGTCATCCGCAATACTACCATAGTCTTTCGAAACTTAACTCATTTTGATCCTATAATGACTCAACATACAATGTGTATCGTCCCATTGACTACATAAACCAATGACGTTCTCCATCAACGACGGCCATCCATCCTTTGAGACCATATTCAACCGGAAGCAAGGACGACTACCCCTAACTTCATGAAAGGTTAAGTATGAAGAATGTATCCTTTTCATCACAAACTTTTCCTTTGTTGGCATTACACTTTGATAGCCCCATCATATTTGCGATCACCTTCATACTTATTGAGACTAGCTATCTGAGCATTGTCGGGCTTAGCAAAAACTTGAGTACCATAGAGATACGATATCATAGTGTTGCAACATTTGGTATACTCAAGACGCGAAAGAGTATGATAGAGGCGAAGGTGCCTTGATGTTTCATGAGAAGTAGCTTTTACTTTTTGTGCAAGTCGACTTTGATGATCCTACTACGAACATGTGAAGACATCACACCTTAGCAACCACTAAACCAACTCCGAGAGTTTATTGACCATACAGGGGCACGATCAACCTGACCAAGAGGGTATATTTCACTACTGCAGGAAGGTCCTAAGATGACACTTGTATCAGAGACCCTTCGACGAAACTGTGTGCGATGCACAAATCGTAAACAGTATAGTTCTAGCTCCGTTGCCAATAACGCTAACTGTGTGCAATGGCAGATCCCTCAACCACAATTCAGATAAGAGGTGCGTTTGCGATACGTGGCATGTAGTTGACATCTACGAACTATTTGTGATGAGGCAAAATGACACAAACGGTTAAGCAAACTGAGATGTGTGTGATGTACGACATACAGTTCATACAGTAGAACTGTTTGCGAAGATCCAATATAACACAAACGGTTATGCAGATTCGGATGTGTGCTATAAAAGGCATACATATCAATCAGATGAACTATTTGTGATGATTCGAAAGAACACAAATGGTTTATGAAAGCACAACTTCTCCCTAGGTGGTTTAGGTAATTAATAACAACATATATTTCATTGGACTAATGTTTCCACCAAGTGTATCTCAGGAAAAACTTCAATGATGGGATGACGGATTGTGTGGAGAACCTCCCAAAGGAGTAGAAGGAATAGTATTGGCCATGCTTCAAGCTTGAAGACTCTATAGTTTACATGTTGCGAGAAATCATTTTTGAGTCCATAGGAAAGCCAATACTATTAAAAGGGGATGAGGAATTATGATGATCTGGTTGCTCAAGTGCTTAGAGATTATCCACCAAAAATACTCACCCATTCTCCCACAAATAACTTTTGTCCGAAGCAAAAAGTCAAAATTCAGTGACACCAACTTTTTCATTCGAATCCACCGAGTTTTACCCTAGACAAAACTCAAGTCAAACCCTAGCATCTTGGTACTACCAACATTCCATTCGGTGCAGCCAAAACCAGTGACCAACATTCTGTTAACCAATTTCTTAAAATTGGACCCACCGAGTTTTAGGAATCGGTGACACCGAGTCTTGGTAACTGCCTAGGTCACCCATATCGGTACCGTCGAGATTTATATATCGGTCTCACCGAAAAGGCCAGAGTTGCCATATTTTGCACTAGTCGATGCAACCGAGTTTTCACTTCGGTTTCACCGAGTTGGTCAATAATGTTGTAACGGTTGGATTATTAGATATGCCTATATATACCCCTCCACCTCTCGCTCGAATGAGAAGCACGCATAACATACACCCACTTGCCATATCCATTTTTCTGAGAGAGAGCCACCTACTCATGTGTTGAGATCATGACCATCCACTCCAACCATATGGATCTTGGTTTCTAGCCTCCCCAAGTTGCTTTCCATCCAATCAATATCTTCTACCCATGCCAAATCTATGACAGAGTGATTGAGTATTGAGGAGACTATCTTTTGAAGCAGAAGAGCAAGGAGTTCATCATAATACCAGATCTATTACCTTTTGGAGGGTGGTGCCTCCTAGATTGGTTAGGTGACGCTTAGGACCCTCCTACTTCGTGTTGTGGAGTTGAACCAAGAAGTTTGTAAGGGTGATACGTCTCTGTCGTATCTATAATTTTGATTGTTTCATGCCAATATTATACAACTTTCATATAATTTTGGCAAGTTTTTATACTATTTTTGGGACTAACACATTGATCCGGTGCCCAATGCCAGTTCCTATTTGCTGCATGTTTTTTGTTTCGTAGAAAATCCATATCAAATAAAGTCCAAACGTGATAAAAACTTATGGAGATTTTGTTTGGAATATATGTGATTTTTGGGAAAAAGAATCAACGCGAGACGATGCTCGAGGTGACTGCAAGCCAGGGGCAGCTACCCCCTGGTCGCGCCCTAGGCCCTTGTGTATAGCCCTTAGGTCGGTTGGAGATCTCCTTTCTCCGCAAGAGAGATAATTTCCGGATAAAAATCCCCTCAAAATTTCAGACCGATCGGAGTTACGGATCTCCGGATATTTAAGAAACGATGAAAGGCCAGAATTTGGGAACGCAGAAACAGAAGGAAACAAAGAGAGAGAGAGAGAGATCCAATATCGGAGGGGATCTTGCCCATCCGCCACCATGGAGGCCAAGGACCAGAGGGGAAACCCTCCTCCCATCTAGGGGGGAGGTCAAGGAAGAATAAGAAGGAGGGGGATCTCTCCCCCTCTCTCCTGATGGCATCGAAACGCAGTCGGGGCCATCATCGTGACGTCGATCTACTCCAACAACTCCGTAGTCTTCACCAACACCTCCATCACCTTCCCCATTTATCTACAACGGTCCACTCCCCCGCAACCCGTTGTACCCTCTACTTGAACATCGTGCTTTATGCTTCATATTATTATCCAATGATGTGTTGCCATCCTATGATGTCTGAGTAGATTTTTGTTGTCCTATGGGTTGATTGATGATCATGATTGGTTTGAGTTGCAAGTTTTATTATTGGTGCTGTCCTATGGTGCTCTTTGTGTCGTGCAAGTGTGAAGGATCCTCGCTGTAGGGTGTTGCAATGTGTTCATGATTCGCCTATGGTGGGTTGCTTGAGTGATAGAAGCATAAACCCGAGTAGGTGGGTTGTTGCATATGGGAGTAAAGAGGACTTGATACCTTATAATCCTATGGTTGGGTTTTACCTTAATGATCTTTAGTAGTTGCGGATACTTGCTAGAGTTCCAATCATAAGTGCATATGATCCAAGTAGAGAAAGTATGTTAGGTTATGCCTATCCCTCATATAAAATTGCAATAATGATTACCAGTCTAGTTATTGGTTGCTTAGGGACTAAAACCTATCCCATTACACCTACAAAGTACTTCTAGTTTCATACTTGTTCTAGGTAAAGAGAACGTTAATTGTGCGTAGGGTTGTATCGATGGTCTATAGAACTTGAGGGAATATTTTTTCTACCTTTAGATCCTTGTTGGGTTGAACACCCTTACTTATCTAAAGATGCTACAAATGATCCCCTATACTTGTGGGTTATCAAGACCTTTTTCTGGCGCCGTTGTCGGGGAGCAATAGTGTGGGGTGAATATTCTCATGTGTGCTTGTTTGCTTTGTCACAAGTAGATTTTATTTTATGTTCTAAGTTGTTCTCTACCTTTATTTATGGATGTGGAACACGAAATACCAAAGAAATTAGGTGTACTTGCTACTCATGCAGATGGGGAACCTCCTAAAACCCTCGATGCTCGTTCTATGGAAAATATTATGCACTACTTTGATAATCCCGAGAAAACCCCATTCAACTTGATAATGGGATACATGTTGGATCAATGTGAATATTTTAGGGATTATCACTTATCTCAAAAAGGGAAACACTTATGGGATCAAATTAGAATACTGGAATGGTTTGCTTGGGATGCATGCTCGAGATGTGACTTTACTTGTTGCTTTAATATAGAAGCTCGACACCTTCCCTTTCAATGCAAATTTAATGATAATGAAACCTTAGCTTCTTATTCTAAAGGTATTTATGATTACTATGATGTGGAATGAATAGAAGAATTTGTCGTTTTTAAAGGTGCTTATGAAATTGCTTATTTGCTTGAAAAGTATGATGATGATGTTCCGTATGAATCTGAAATTTTTGCCATACATAAATATTTCTATGATAATTATGATTGCAATGCTGATATTATTGAATTTATTGAGAGAATGTATGCTTCCTTGTAAGAGATTAATATTTTGCAAGAATCTATGGAAGAAGAAATTGCTGAAACTGTGAGGTCATTAGATGAAAAAGATGAGGAGGAGAGTGAAGAACAAAAGGTGGAAGAGCGGATTAGCTACCCGTGCCCACCTTCTAATGAGAGTAACTCTTCAACTCATACATTGTTTAATTTCCCTTCGTGCTTACCGAAGGATGAATGCTATGATAATTGCTATGATCCCTTGGATTCGTTTGAAATATCCCTTTTTGATGAACTTGATGCTTGCTATGCTTGTGGCCATGATGCCAATATGAATTATGCTTCTGGAGATGAACTTGATATAGTTCCTTATGTTAAGAATGAAATTGTTTCTATTTCACCCACGCATGATAGTCCTATTATCTTTTTGAATTCTCTCAACTATACTATATCGAAGAAGTTTGCGCTTATTAAGGACTATATTGATGGGGTGCGTTCTACTATTGCACATGATGATTTTGATAGATATAATATGAATGTGCTTTCTGCTCCTACTTGCAGTTATTATGAGAGAGGAACTACATCTCCACCCCTCTATGTTCCAATATGATAAAATTGCAAGAAACTGTTTATACTATGCATTGGCCTTTACTTTGTGTGCATGAACTATTCTCTTATGACATGCCAATGGATAGGAAGAGAGTTAGACCTCGTTGTTGCATGATATATGTTAATTTTTTCTCACAACTAAATTACAAATCATTGTTAATTAAAATTGTCTTTGATATACCTTGGGATCCGGGTGGATCCATTACTTGAGAACTTTATGCCTAGCTTAATGGCTTTAAAGAAAGCGCTGCCAGGGAGACAACCCGTAAGTTTTAGAGAGTCAATTTATTCTGTTGTGTGATTTTATATAGTTCAAAAACAAAAAAATAAAGTGGGGAACATAAAACTTTTTTGAAAGGAGAAGTGAAAGTGAGAAAGACGAGCATCGTTGAAGTGGGCGCTAGCCTTGAACTTTGTTCATGCCCATGGAAACTTTGTGAATCTTGATTACAGAAAATTTTCAAAAAAAAAAATTACCCCCTTGTATAAATCCATTGTATTATAAAAATAATGTGCCAAGAATTACGTTTAGGATGTTTAAATTGCTTGTTTGATACGTGCTGTGTAAAAACACAAACTTTTTCTGCAGTGTTTGAATTTCTATATTTTACTGGAGCGTGAAAAAATTCTGAATTTTTTACACAATAATGTTATACAAATTCTTCACCAATTCCTAAGTTTTTAGAATTTTTAGAGTTACAGAAGTGTGGTGAATGTTCAGATTACTACAGACTTTCCTGTTTTTGACAGATTCTGTTGTTGATGCATTGTTTTGCTCGTTTTGATGAAACTATCGATTGTACCGGAGGTATAAGCCATGGAAAAGTTATATTACAGTAGCTACAACGAAAAAACAAAATATTAATGGGTTTGCAACAGTACTTAAAGTGGTGATTTGTTTTATTGTACTAACGTATCTCACGAGGGTTTTGTTAAGTTTTGTGTGATTGAAATTTTCAAGTTTTGGGTGAGATCACGATGGATGAAGGAATAAGGAGTGGAAAGAGACTAAGCTTGGGGATGCCCGAGGCACCCCAAGGTAATATTAAAGGACTCCCAAGAAACTAAGCTTGGGGATGCCCCGGGAGGCATCCCCTCTTTCTTCTAACAACCATCGGTAATTTTACTTGGAGCTATATTTTTATTCGTCACATGATATGCGTAAATCTTGGAGCGTCGTGTGCTTTTTATTTTTCTTTTAATAATGAACCATGCTGGTATGAGAAAGTCCTTGGTTTATTTATAGAAGGCTCTTTGCACCTCACTTATATCTTTTGAGTATGGCTTTATAGAATGCTTCATGTGCTTCACTTATATCATTTGAAGTTTGGATTGCCTGTTTCTCACACATAGAAAACCGCCATTTGTAGAATGATCTTTTGTTTCACTTACATTTTTTAGAGAGTGGGCATATCTTTTGTAGAAAGAATTAAACTCTCATGCTTCACTTATATCTATTTAGAGAGTTAATAGGAGTTGGTCATTCACATGGTTAGTCATAAAATCCTACATAAAACTTGTAGATCACTGAATATAATGTGTTTGATTCCTTGCAATAGTTTTGCGATATAAAGATGGTGATATTAGAGTCATGCTAGTGAGTAATTGTGGATTGGTAGAAATACTTGTGTAAAGGTTTGTGATTCCCGTAGCATGCACGCATGGTGAACCATCATGTAAGGAAGTCGGAGCATGATTTGTTTATTGATTGTCAACCTTTGTGTGAGGGTCGGGAGCGCGCGATGGTTAACTCCTACCAACCTCTCCCCTAGGAGCATGCGTCTAATACTTTGCTTCAATGACTAATAGACTTTTGCAATAAGTATGTGAGTTCTTTATGACTAATGTGAGTCCATAGATTATACGCACTCTCACCCTTCCACCTTTGCTAGCCTTTATAGTACCGCGCAACTTTTGCCGATGCATTAAACCCACCATATATCCTCCCTCAAAACAGCCACCATACCTACCTATTATGGCATTTCCATAGCCATTCCGAGATATATTGCCATGCAACTTACATCATTCCGTTTATTATGACACGCACCATCATTGTCATATTGCTTTGCATGATCGTGAGATAGCTAGCATGATGTTTTTATGGCTTGTTCGTTTTTGATGTCATTGCTATGCTAGATCACTGCACATCCCGGTACACTGCCAGAGGCATTCATATAGAGTCATATTTTGTTCTAGTATCAAATTGTAATTCTTGAGTTGTAAGTAAATAAAAGTGGGATGATCATCATTATTAGAGCATTATCCCATGTGAGGAACGGATGATGGAAGCTATGATTCCCTCACAAGTTAGGATGAGTCTCCGACTTTACAAAAAAAAGAGGCCAAAGAAGCCCAAATAAAAAAGAGGCCAAAGATGCCCACCAAAAAAATAAAAAAAATAAAAAAGGAGAGAAAAGAGAGAAGGGACAATGCTACTATCCTTTTTCCACACTTGTGCTTCAAAGTAGCACCATGATCATCATGATAGAGAGTCTCCTATTTTGTCACTTTCATATACTAGTGGGAATTTTTCATTATATAACTTGGCTTGTATATTCCAATGATGGGCTTCCTCAAATTTCCCTAGGTCTTCATGAGCAAGCAAGTTGGATGCACACTCACTTAGTTTCTTTTTGAGCTTTCATAAACTTACAGCTCTAGTGCATCCGTTGCATGGAAATCCCTACCCACTCACATTAATATCTATTAATGGGCATCTCCATAGCCCGTTGATACGCCTAGTTGATGTGAGACTATCTTCTCCTTTTTCTTCATGTAACATCCCAAATTTTGGAATGTTATAATAAATATTAGAATGAATGTTTGTTTCTTGAGTGATTGAAATTGAGTGAAAATTTGAAACTTTTGAAAACTTTTGAATGAGAGGGAATAAAATGACTTTCCCAAAACTTTCACTCTGCAGGAATTCAAATTCATTTCATCACAAAATCCCAGAGTGAAGATGATATGACTTATTCCATTTAAAGGAATGAAAAGGGATTTGAAAATGGTTTGAATTTCATTTGAAAATAGTTCAAATTCAGAAACTTTATGCAACTCAATGATTTTCATGAGAGAGTATAAAAGGACTTCTTCAAATTATATGAAATATGAGTTGGAAGTTTAAAAGAAGGATGTGAAAACTATTTGAGAAATTCTCATATGGAGTTTCACTTCCATATTTGAATTCCCTATTTGAATTTGTAAGCATTCAAACCCCTTGACAAAGTTTTCGAGAGGAGTAATATGACACTCCAAACTAGGGGTATTTTTGTGAAGTTTTTGAATCATAAAACCCAAGTGGTTCTTTGAAAGATATTTGCAAAAATAAATAAAGCCATTTAGGCATATTCTGAAAATATTTTTTTAAAGTATTCAATTTGGCCATGGAAAAATGTCCATTACATGGCATTTATTTCCCTGATCATTTTGATATGTAAAAAATATATTTTTTGGACTGGTTTTGAATGTCTTAATGTTGTTTTTAATGCCCTGTATATCGATAAAGGAAAATAGTTAACGCGTATTAAAGCCCCGGCCCACCTGCCTCTGATTCCTCCCCGAAACCTCTTCGCATCGGCCACCGCTGAGCGCGCCCTCTCCCTCTCTCTCTATGACACCCTGGCCCCACCGCCCGACCCTGCTAACCCCGCGGTCAACCCCCTCCTCTCGCCCCGAACCACGCCGGCGAGATCACCGCGCCGGAGATCTCTCTCCCTTTCTTTCCCCGACGCCCCGAGGCCACCTATAAGAACCCCTGCCTCACCTCGACTCGCTCCGCCCATTTCCCCCTCGTCCGACCCCTCCCCTCGCCGTAATAGCTCGCCGGAGCCCGAGCGTCGCCGCCGCACCTTTGCTCCCGTGCCACTCCACTCCGCCATCCCTGAGCCCCTCTAAGGCCACAGTCGACCTCACCGTGCTCATACGCATCGTCTGGTGCACTCGCCCTCGCCGGAGACCCTCCGGAGCGCCGTGCCGCCGCCACGCCGGAGCTCCGCCTCCACCCGAAGCTCCCGGAGCTCGTGCTGCTCACCACGATCACCCCCTCGTCTCTACCTCGCCACCAACCACCCCCGAAGGATCCCCGCCGTCGATTGGAGGCCTCGCCATCGCCGGAGGACCGCCGGAGCACCGTCCCCATCGCTCCCGCCTCCTTTGCCTCGCCGGAGACCACGCTGTAGCTCCCCACCACTCTGTAAGTCACCAGCGACGCCATCCTCGGTTAGATCTCAATCCTAAGGCTAGGATTATATCACTTAAACCCGAACCGTTTTCTTCTAAGGCTCAGCCGTCCGCTCGTTTCAGTCTAGCATGCACCCCTCTGTAGCCTATCAGAGCATGCCACGTCACCCCCCTGTTCGTCAGTTTAGTTTTTTCTTTTTCTATTTTTGTTTTAGAAAACAGAATAGGTTCTGATTTTGTTTTCTTCATATCTTTATGTTTTTAATTATTTTTGATTGATTCTTTTTGCATTGTGCCACAAATTTGTTCTAGTTTCTGTAGATATCAAGTTTGACCATATTTGAATATTTCAAGTTTGATTTCAAACAGATTTGATTCAAATCTTATTTTCTGAACATCTTGAGTTTAAAAATATATTTTTAGTTGATTATTTTTGCTACTTGTCACTAGTGACCTTAATTATCAGCAGGTTGAGTTTGGATTTTTTTAAATATTTAAAATAGTATTTTCAACCAAAACAGATTCTGTTTAGTTCCTATTAGGTTTATTTATATTTATTTTGTTTTAAATTCTTTTAAATTATTTTTTCTTTTATATTAGTGATAGATTTTATAAAGTTTTCTATTAGAAAATTGTAGCCCTCCAAAACAAATAATATTTTATTAGTTGATTGCATGAAAATCAATTCTAGTTCAATTATAACTTGCAATTGGATTTTCATTGCTAGTTTTGATCCACTATTTGAAAATAGTTTCCACAAAATTGTTTTATAAGTTTGATTTTCTGTTAATCTATGTTTAGACCAGAAACAATTTGTATTATAGTTGAGATTGTTTTTGGTTTAAGCCAAGGATGACCTTATCAAAAGAAGAATCTTTATAAAAGCTTTTCAATTAGTTCTTTTTGCGAAATAAAGATTTATGAGAAAAATACTTTCTGTTATTTATTTTCTTTAAAATTTGTTTTTCTTTCATTAACTTAGTGTTTTTCTTGCTGATATGTTCTAGTAGTTAAAAACTTAAGTTGCTAGAGTATTGTTTTCTTAGTTCCTAGTTGTTCTTCAAAAGTAATTCTTTTTGCTAAATAAAATATTTACTAAACTACTTTTGATTATATTTTACTTTGTTTTGAGTTTTTACTTTTGAAAATAGGATGTACTTGTAGAGAAGACCAACTTTGGTTGTGTTGATGAAGTTTTGTTAATTTTTGTCTTAAGTATTTCCTTCATCACAAATTTGTTGCTTTTGGTTTGGTGTTACTTTTGATTGTTAGAATGGATTGCTAGTATGATTGCTTATATGAATGCAATGTTTGATTATATAGATTTTCATTGGAGAGTGACAAATAGTCTATCAGTTATCTCTGAGAGCGATATTATTCTTCATCAACAGTACATGCAAGTCACTTTGACCATGTATACCTATGTTTTATTGCATTAGTTCTTCCATCTCCCCAATTGCATGCAAAGTAGGTAATTTGGAAACTTGGTTACTTGATGTAGTATCATGTGGTAGGCTCCCCTCAACCCTTTGACACATTAGCCCCGGGAAACGTTGATTTAATTATGCTATGCTATTAGTAGACGGGGTTGGTTGTGTGATTCATGAGAGTTGTGAGTTAATAATTTCAAGACCTACAAGATGATCAAGTCTTCAAGACTCCGAGTTTTCAACATACCTCTGGGTGGATGATGGTTGAACGGTGCCCTGGAGAAACCAGTGGTTAGCCTAGGTGTTGCTAGGGAAGTGCCAGTATTCACGCGGCAAGGTCCACCTAGGCACAAAGAGATGGATGGATGCTTCAAGACCCAAGGCTTACCTGCACAGCCACAAGTCATTATGGGCTCTAGCTTGGTTGGATATCGTGGTGACCCTGGACAGGCGGTGCTCGAGATGTAGAAGAACGGTAGGAAAGGATGGGCACCGACAGAGTCTCAGGGAAACCCTTTAGAAGACCATGTTTTGGTCATCCGTTTCTCAAACACCCTGAAGTGCGAGAAATCAAACGGAGGCGATCAAATCTTGTGGGGAACATGTGCAAAACTCTGTAGAGTACTAAAACCTAACCGATTAGCCGTGTCCACGGTCATGGACAACTTGAGCCAAAGGAACTGAAACTATCAGGAAGTCTCAACACAAATTTTTTATTGATGAGGGTATTATTATTAACCCGGGTATGAGAATTGGTTGGTGGAACCATCTCATTAATCAACCAACTTTGTAGTAATAATTTTTGCATTACCCCTCTCTTGTTGTAGGAAAAAATTTGCTTTGCGCAAAAACTTAAACTTATAGCCCCACCTGCCATATAAGCATATAGTATAGAGGATTATTTTCACCCTTCTTTTGTGACTTGACGGCATATTCAAAATGCTGACCTACACGGCGACAACGTCTTATGTTGCAGATAAGCTCTACAACGGGTAAGAGTATGATTCAGGGTTACGGTCTACACTCAACCTGCCGTTGGTGTTATAGGGACTCCACTCCCGTTGACTGTTTCCGCTGAGATTTTAAGGTATATATCAGTTTTACATTAATTACATGTGATTGCACTTTGATATATACATTGATGTACTGTGTGTGCCAGCATACTGATCCAGGGATAGCACAGAACACACAGAGGCTTGACTCGTTTTGAGTCGGGTCGCTACACTTCACAACCTCCACCATATTCTATTACACCTATAGTGATATATCCATGGATCACGCTCATGTATTGCGTGAGAGTTGAAAAAGTTTGAGAACATAAAAGGTGTGAAACAATTGCTTGACTTGTCATCAGGGTTGTGCATGATATAAATACTTTGTGTGGGGAAGATGAAGCATAGCCGGACTATATGATATTGTAGGGATAACTTTCTTTTGCCATTATATTTTGAAGAGATACAAATGATTTATTAGTATGCTTGAAGTATTATTGTCTTAATATCAAATGATAGACTATTGCTTTGAATCACTCGTGTCTTAATATTCATGCCATGATTAGATTATATGAACAAGATTATGCTAGGTAGCATTCCACATAAAAATTATCTTTTTTATCATTTACCTACTCGAGGACGAGCATGAATTAAGCTTGGGGATGCTGATATGTCTCCATCGTATCTATAATTTTTGATTGTTTCATGCCAATATTCTACAACTTTCATATACTTTTGGAAACTTTTTATACTATTTTGGGACTAACATATTGATCCAGTGCCCAATGCCAGTTCTTGTTTGTTGCATGTTTTTTGTTTTGTAGAAAATCCATATCAAATGAAGTCCAAATGCAATAAAAACTTACGAAGAGTTTTTTTGGGAATATATGTGATTTTTAAGAAAAAGAATCAACACGAGACGATGCCCGAGATGACCACAAGCCAGGGGGGCGCGACCTACCCCCCTGGCCGTGCCCTAGGCTCTTGTGGCCAGCCCTTGGGTCAGTTGGAGCTCTTCTTGTGCCGCAAGAAAGCTAATATCCGAATAAAAATCCCCTCAAAATTTCAGCCCAATCAGAGTTACGGATCTCTAGATATTTAAGAAACGGTGAAAGGCTAGAATCTAGGAACGCAGAAATAGAAGGAAATAGAGAGAGAGATCCAATCCCGGAGGGGCTCTCGCCCCTCCTCTACCATGGAGGCCAAGGACCAGAGGGGAAACTCTCCTCCCAGGTCAAGGACGAAGAAGGAGGAGGCGGCTCTCCCCCCTCTCTCCCGATGGCACCGGAATGCTGCCGGGGCCATCATCGTGACAACGATCTACTCCAAGAACTCCGCCTCTTCACCAACACCTCCATCACCTTCCCCCATTTATCTACAGCGGTCCACTCTCCATCGACCCGCTGTACCCTCTACTTGAACATGGTGCTTTATGCTTCATATTATTATCCAATGATGTGTTACCATCCTATGATGTCTGGGTAGATTTTTGTTGTCCTATGGGTTGATTGATGCTCATGATTGGTTTGAGTTGCATGTTTTATTATTGGTGTTGTGCTATGGCGCTCTCCGTGTCGTGCAAGCATAAGGGATCCTCGTTGTAGGGTGTTGAAATGTGTTCATGATTCGCCTATGGTGGGTTGCTTGAGTGACAGGAGCATAAACCCGAGTAGGTGGGTTGTTGCATATGGGAGTAAAGAGGACTTGATACCTTATATTGCTATGGTTGGGTTTTACCTTAATGATGTTTAGTAGTTGTGGATGCTTGCTAGAGTTCCAATCATAAATGGATATGATCCAAGTAGATAATGTATGTTAGCTTATGCCTCTCCCTCATATAAAATTGCAATAATGATTACCGGTCTAGTTATCAATTGCCTAGGGACAATTCCGCAACTCCTACCACCACGTTTCCACACTCGCGTAACTAACTTGATGATGCGGAGCATCCCACCACCATCCCCATGAAGATGGCACCAGCAAGCCAACCAACAAGTGACCCTATGACAAGAGCACGCGCACGCGACATTGAAGCTAAGGTGAACTCACTCCTCTTCGAGCAAAACTTTGATGGCAAAGGAACTTGGATGCTACCTCACAATGAGACCCTGTGTATCCTTAGGTGGGCGGGAGACAACCTCAAAGGACCAAGCAATCATCCCCAAGACCAATGCCGAGGAGGAGAAGGAGCTAGCACCAAGGGAAATCTTTTGGGTAGCCCGGAACTTCCGCCACCATCGACCCAAGGTCAAGTCCTGGGGTGCCAACTCTCTGGTTAGCCCGGAAGCATCCCGAAACCTACCCGGAACCTCTGGCCCCCGAACCTTCCAGCCTCAGCGAACCCCAGGCGTGCCAACTCTCGGGTTAGCCCGGAACCCGGCCGGAACCTGTCCAGAACTTCCAGCGCCCGGAACTTCCGGCTTGCATGTGGGCAGCCACTCGGGCCCGAGGCCCATATACCCCTTTCTCACCCCCACTTCGCGCTAGACTATATATACTCGTCTCGCACCTCCATGTTAGGGTTAGCTAATGTTTGCACTAGAGCTTAACTCCATTACTTTCCCTCTCTTGAGGAGTTGACCTCGTTGTGGAGAAGATCTAAGTGATGCCAATGCCCCTCTAGAGGGAAGATCCCTCGTGGATTCAAGGCCCCTCCTTCCGGAGTGGGAGATCACGTATCGCTACTTGTATCATTGTTTGACTTGTGGGTCTTGTTCCTCGTGTGTTTTTATGAATCTAGTGGATGTGTAATCGTGTTTGCCCTTAGTGTTCTCCGTGTTCTTGAAATCCCCCTCCAATTCGTGAAAGATCGACCCACACGGGCTTGCCCCGTATCATATTGGTATCATGAGCCACGTTGATCACGAATTTGGAGCCCCCCAACCGTTTTGTAGCCTAATTTTGCTTTGATTTGACCTAATTTTGAATATCCCACAAAAATAGCCATACCAAGTTTTTTGGATTCGTTGGATTTGAGAATATTTTGTTGATTGTGATCCGTGGATCTCGTTGTAGACGTGTGGATCTAGCTTTCCATCAAGTCAATCCCCACTAATTTTTCTTCAAGATTTTCCGCCCAAGTCCAAGATCTGGAAATCAGGGTTCGTCCTAGTTTTCCTGATCCCCAGAACCTCTGGCTCCACCTGGACCTTCCGGCCCCCGGACACTCCGGTTGTCCCGGAACTTCCGGCCCCCGAAACCTCCGACCGACCCGAACCTTCCGGTCTTTGCAGAAAGTTTTCCCCCATTTCTTCCACCATTTTGGCCACCTTTTTCTTCCACAACACATTTGCATTTGAGGTTTTGAGTCGCGAGCCCCGCCACTTCCTAAGGTGTTTCGGCTAATTAGGAGTTGTTCTTCATCAACACCGCCGCTCATCATCGCCCCGGAACGTCGCCAACCAACTCTTCGTTGACACTACACTGCAAGCAAGGACGGTAACCGCGACGGCACTCTTGACTTATACCCTTGCCATTCTATTGTCACCCCTAGCCTATTTGTGTTACTTGCTATCGATACTAGCCATTGAGTATTGTCGGTCCATGCTACTTGTGCACATTAGTGATACATACTCCGCATAGCTACAATTGCATGCATATACATCTTAGTATCATCTCTTGTGTTACAAAGTGCCCGCATACATAATGTCTATCTTGGTGTGCACGTCCCACATAGTGACAATCCAAATATCATTTCAAAAGGAAAGAAAAGTGAAGCTTGTAAGCAAGGTCCAAAGAACAATAGCATCGCAACATTTGCATATCATACCTCATCACTTTGGACCACTTGAGTGAGTGACTCGTGCCGCATACATAGAAAGTCAGGAATAGGAAGACGACGCATTTTTGTCTCTTATAGGTTGTGCACAAGTTCATATCACGCCCATTTGAGCAATCGTGCTACCGTCTCTCTAGAGTTGTGCAACTCGCGTGTTTTTCGTGGATCCCACATTTTGACCTCACTTTTGATTTCACAACCCCACTTTTCTATTTCGCGTGTGTTTTTCCGAGTTCACTCATTGCTATTGATTCACATTGTCTTACTTGGTTATTTGCGGATCTCTCTCAACTTTATTGAATCATATTCTTGAATTGCTTGAAAGTTTGTGCCACCATCCTAACCAAGTTACTCCATAAGCATTACATTTGTAGGTGTGAGAAGGGCAAACTTAGTACCAATTCTACTATTTCCACTATTTCACATTGAGTGATTGATCCTCATCTCAAGCTTCGGAACGGTATTTGGTATTGTGTTTCCCCATTCTTCCACTTATATCTACTTGAGTACCATGGATAGGAACACTATGACGAATCCGACATTCGAGGAGCACGACGATGACGCAAACATCTACGTCACCAAACTACAATTCTTTGCCGCACAAAAGGGAATGCGCCAAGCACATGATGTCCTCACGGACCGCATCCAGCACCTTTCCACCAACATACGTGAATCCGAGGAGTGGATGCGGGACTTCATGGCAACACAAATGGACGAGCTCCGTGCTTTGGTGGTCAATCGCGCATCATCCACTTCTACCTCTATGCAACAGCGCACCGCAAGTTGACACTCTTCCGAGGACTCCTCCGACGAAATCCCTCCTCCCCGAGCTTGACCACTACAACGTGACGTGCATCGTCACTCTCAAGACTCAAGTAACACCTTCCATGACGAGCCTCAAGGTCGACATCGCGAGCTTCAACACCGTCGCCAACAAGAGCAAGACGACTACAAGCAAGAGCGCCTACGTCACCGCCGTGAAAAAGAGATGCATCGTGAAGAACAAGCACGTGAGGCACAACGGGCGCTCCGCGACGCAACATATGACATGCAAGAACGTAACCGTCTAGCTCATGAGGAACAAGAAGCACTATGTCGAGAACACCAAGAATAAGAAGCACATCAAGAGGAGCACCAAGAACGCCAACAACGGGTGCGTCCACGACGTCAACAACACCCAAGGCAAGAGGAGCAACATATTAATGAGCTCACCCTAAGGCAAGCGCAAGACCAACATGACAACAATGTCCCCCTTGATAAGATGTGCAACCTCAAGCAAATCCCGTTGACCACGTGGATGATCACGCGTCTAGCCAAGGCCAACGCCACCAAGAAAACTATGCTCCTCCACACCAAAGTTATCGCAATCACAACAACAATGAGGAAAATCGCTTTGGCAATCTCAAGTTCACCATTACTAAGTTCTCCGGAAGCAACGATCCCGAAGACTACCTCTCTTGGGCTCTCAAGGTCGACAAAATATTCTGGTTGCACAACTATGAAGAAGACAAGAAGACTACCATGGCCTCCATCAAGTTTCAAGATTACATGCTCATTTGGTGGGAACAAGTGATTGAACGACAAAGAGAAAGAGGTGAACCTCCAATCACAACTTGGGAACAAATGAAAGAACTCATGAGAGCGCGATTTGTCCCAACACACTATAATCGCGATCTCTTCAAGAAACTCCAACTACTCAAGCAAGGCACCAAGTCCGTGGAAGAGTACTGCCAAGAGATGGAGATGGATATAATAAGAGCAAGTGCAAAGGAGGACGATGAGCAAACTATGGCACATTTCTTGAATAGCCTCAATTACCAAGTCAAGAAAATTGCGGATTTCCATCCCTACCCCAACTTCCTCGAGCTAGTGCACCAAGCCACAAAGGCGAAACATCAAGTTCAAGAAGATTACAAGTACTCCAAGCCCTCCTAAAAGAACTACGGTGCAACTACACAAGCTACTCCAACTACATTTCCTCCCACAAGAACCCTCATGACCAAAGATGACAAGTCAAGATTCGAGGACAAGTCATCTTCAACATCACGCAACGCACCTACAAGAAAAACAAGAGCATCATCCTCTACCCCAACACCGGATGACGTGAAAACAAGCTCCATCAAGTGTTTCACGTGCCAAGGTTGTGGCCACAAGATGCATGAGTGTCCCACAAGGCGAACCATGATCCTCCTAGATGACGGCTCCTATGACTCCATGAGTGAAGATGAGATGGAAGCTTTGGAACAAGTGGCCATGCATTAGCAAGTTAATGAAGATGAAGACTCTCAAATCTCTTCTGACAACGATCGGAACCCCACTCTCATCGTCTCCAAGGTTTGGACTCTTCAACAACATCATGACAAGGACCAATGCTGCCAAATCTTCCACACCAAGGCCGGTATCCAAGGGAGACCCATCAAGGTCATCATCGACGGAGGAAGTTGCCATAATTTGGCAAGTGAAGAAGTTTCTCCAAGTTGCACTTGACCAAGAAAAAGCATCCTCGCCCCTATAAGGTCCAATGGCTAAGCGACTCTGGCACTATACAAGTCGACCACACCGTGCAAGTTTCCTTCAAGATCGGCGCTTACGAAGACACCTTGGAGTGTGATGTGGTGCCCATGTCCGTTTTCCACCTCCTCCTTGGGAGACCGTGGCAATTCGACCGTGGTACTATCCACAACGGGCGCACAAATCAATATAGCTTCAAGATGAAGGGCACCGAATATGTGCTTCGACCTATGTCTCCTAGTTAAGTGATCGTCAACAAGCAAGCTTCATACCATCATGGAGATAAAAGTGAGAGAGTGATCCACCTAAAAGCGAGTGAGCGCCACAAGCCAAACTTGAGCGACTCCACGAGGAGGGACATGAGTGACCTAGTTCTATTTGCCACCAAAAGAGATTTGAGGGATGTGAGTGAGAGCCCATCGACCGTCCTTCACTATGTGATAGTGTGCAAGGATGATGTTACCCGGCCTAACCCTTCACCACATCTTCCTCTTGTGCTATCTCAATTGTTGCAGGAATTCCAAGACGTGTTCCTCGATGAGCTCCCTCCAGGACTACCACCAAAATGAGGCATCGAACACCGCATCGACCTCATCCTCGGCACACCGCTTCCCAACAAGGCTCCCTACCGCGTCAACCCCGACGAAACAAAGGAGATACAAAGGGACATCTTACGCCTACATGGAGTACCAAAGATCATTGTCTCGGATCACGACATCAAGTTATTGAGCTACTTTTGGAAGACCCTTTGCGCCAAGATCGACATCAAGTTACTCTTCTCTTCGGCTACCACCCACAAACCGATGGTCAAATGGAGGTGACGAACCAGACACTTGGAACTCTACTCCGCGTGTTGACAAGAAGAACATCAAGGAATGGGAAGATTGACTACCCATCACCGAGTACGCCTACAATCGCGCATGACACTTCACCACCAACAAGTCTCCCTTCGAGGTGGTCTACGGCCTCAACCCATTGTACCCATTGGACATTCTTCCGCTACGACTACAAGAACGCGTCAACATGGATGCTAGTGCACGGGCAAGCTACATCAAGATACAAGGAACACCATCGAGCGACAAGTGGAATGCATCACCGCCAAGTGCAACATCAACAAACACCCCATGGTGTTCGAACCCGGTGACCTTGTGTGGCTACACCTCAGGAAGGAACACTTTCCTAGTGAGTGCAAGTCCAAGATACTCCATCGTGTCGATGGCCATTCAAGGTGTTGGAGCACTACAACAACAACGCCTACAAGATCGACATTCCGCACAACAAGTACACCGTGAGCGACACATTCAACGTCATGGACCTCTCCCCATTTCATGGTGATGAAGATCTTGATCCGATGTAGTATCTTACCCAAGGGGGGAGATGATGTGGAGCATCCCACCATCATCCCCATGAAGATGTCACCAGAAAGCCAACCACCAAGTGGCCCTATGACAAGAGCACGCGCATGCGACATTGAAGCTAAGGTGAACTCACTCCTCTTCGAGCAGGACTTTGATGACAAAGGAACTTGGATGCTACCTCACAATGAGACCCTGTGTATCCTTAGGTGCGCGGGAGATGACCTCAAAGGACCAAGGAATCATCCCCAAGACCAAGGCCAAGGAGGAGAAGGAGCTAGCACCAAGGGCAAGATTCTAGGTAGCCTGGAACTTCCGGCCAGCCCGGAGCTTCCGGCCACCATTGACCCAAGGTCAAGTCCTGGGGTGCCAACTCTTTGGTTAGCCTGGAAGCAACCCGAAACTTGCCTGCAACCTCTGCCCCCTGGACCTTCCGGCTTGGTCGGAACTTCCGGCTTCAGCGCACCCTAGGCGTGCCAGCTCTCGGATTAGCCCGGAACCCGGCCGGAACCTGCCCGTAACTTCTGGTGCCCGGAACCTCCGGCCCAACCAGAACTTCTGGCCTGTGTGTGGGAAGCCACTCGGTCCCGAGGCCCATGTACCCCTTCCTCACCCCCAGTTCTCCCTAGACTATATATACTCGTCTCCCACCTCCATGTTAGGGTTAGCTAATGTTTGCACTAGAGCTTAGCTCCATTACTTGCCCTCTCTTGAGGAGTTGACCTCCTTGTGGAGAAGATCCAAGTGATGCCAAGGCCCCTCTAGAGGGAAGATCCCTCGTGGATTCAAGGCCCCTCTTTCCAGAGTGGGAGATCACGTACCACAACTTGTATCATTGTGTGACTTGTGGATCTCATTCTTCGTGTGTTTTCGTGATTCTAGTGGATGTGTAATCGTGTTTGCCCTTAGTGTTCTTCGTGTTCTTGAGATTCCCCCCTCCAATTTGTGAAAGATCGACCCACACAGGCTTGCCCCGTATCACTTAATTATTACTTTATCTTAGCAGCCCCTAGTCTTTATTTACGTGCTCTTTATTATGTTGCAAATATATCTTGTTACACCTACAAAGTACTTCTAGTTTCATACTTGTTCTAGGTAAAGCGAACGTTAAGCGTGCGTAGAGTTGTATCAGTGGTCAATAGAACTTGAGGGAATATTTGTTCTGCCTTTAGACCCTCGTTGGGTTCGACACTCTTGCTTATCGAAAGAGACAACAACTGATCCCCTATACTTGTGGGTTATCAAAGGCAAGGAGATCGCCTACTTCGTGAAGATCTACCCCGAGTAAGGCTAGTCCTCCTTAGATGTAGGCCATCATGGAATAGATAAGGTTGCTACTTCGTGGACCCTTCATGGGTGAAGCCCTCCATGGACTCTCGCGACTGTTACCCTCTGTGGGTTAAAGTCTCCATAAACATGGATGTACGATAGCACCACCTATCGGAACCACGAAAAAAATCTTTGTGTCTCCAATTGTGTTTGATCTTCCTATCCCTACTCTCTATTACATGTGCTTGTCTTCACTTTCTGCTGCTATACTCATAGACATGCATGTGCAGGGTGAACTTGATTTGCAACAATTGCTAAAATCTTCCAACCAATTAACTTGGGAAAAGGTTAGGTTTTTATTTGGTCAAGTAGTCTAATCACCCCCCTCTAGACCTACTTTCAATCCTACAAATGGTATCAAAGATTTGGTCTCCATTGCATTGGTTTCACAAACTAGGAGAGTATGACGTATAGTGAAGGGAATTATCACTATAGAGGTCCATATTTCCGATGGTACAAACTTTGCTCGTTGGAAGCATAATATGAAAATGCATATTCTTGGTCATAACCCCACCGTATGGGTTGTTGTTAATGTTGGCTTGCAAGGTGAATTCTTTGGTGATGGAAAGGAACCAGATCATGAAGCACTTGCAGAATAATTGAAGATGTTGCAGTTCAATGCTCAAACATGTGGAATTATATTCAAGTGCCTATGCCTCGAAGAATTCAACAAGATTAGCCGTCTTGAGAATGCAAAGGAAATTTGGGATACTTTGGTTGATATGCATGAAGGTACCGAATAGGTCAGGTAATCTAGGTTGGATGTGCTACAAAGTCAACTTGATAAGTTCAAGATGAAGGATGGTGAAGGAGTCACAAAAATGTACTCTAGGCTTGCTCTCATCACCAATGAGATTGTCGGCTTTGGAAGCGAAGAGATGACCGACAAATTCATCATCAAGAAAATACTTAGAGCTTTGGATGGGAATTACGATATCGTGTGCACATTGATCCAAATGATGCCAAACTACAAAGATCTCAAGCCCACAGAAGTCATTGGAAGGATTGTTATTCATGAGATGTCACTCAAAGACAAGGAAGAACTTCACAACAAGTCAAGCGGTGCTTACAAGGCTTCAAGTGACACTACTACTACAAGTGACAATCTTGTAACCAATGAAGACATAAGTGATGTTTACTACACAACCTTCTTCTTGTAGACTCATGTTGGGTCTCCAAGCGCAGATTTTGTAGGACAATGGCAATTTCCCCTCAAGTGGATGACCTAAGGTTTATCAATCCGCGAGAGGTGTAGGATGAATATGGTCTCTCTCAAACAGCCCTGCAATCAAATACCAAAGAGTCTCTTGTGTCCCCAACACACCCAATACAATGGTAAATTGTATAGGTGCACTAGTTCGGCGAAGAGATGGTGATACAAGTGCAATATGGATGGTAGATATAGTTTTTTGTAATCTGGAAATATAAAAACAGCAAAGTAACAAATAGTAAATGACGAGCAAAACGTTGTATAAATGCTTGGAAACAAGGCCTAGGGTCCATACTTTCACTAGTGCAAGTTCTCTCAACAATATTGGCATAGTTGAATCATATGTAAATACCTCTCGTGCGACAAAGAGTTCTCTCCAAAGTCACAAATAGTGGAGAACTAAAGAAGAAATTATTGTAGGGTATGAAACCACCTCAAAGTTATCTTTTCTGATCAATCTTATGAGATGTTCCTATAAGTGTCACAAACAGCCCTAGAGTTCGTACTAAAATAACACCTTAAGATACACATCAACCAAAACCCTAATGTCACCTAGATAATCCAATGTCACCACAAGTACCCATGGGCTTGATTATATGATATGCATCACATAATTTCAGATTCATCATGTTCAATCCAACACAAAGAACTTCAAGGAGTGCCCCAAAGTTTCTACCGGAAAGTCAAGATAAAAACGTGTGCCAACCCCTATGCATAGATTCTGAAGGTCACGGAACCCGCAAGTTGATCACCAAAACATACATCAAGTAGATCAATATAACATCCCATTGTCACCACAGGTATCCCATCGCAAGACATACATCAAGTGTTCTTAAATCCTTAAAGACTCAATCCGATAAGAAAACTTCAAAGGGAAAACTCAATTCATCACAACAAGATAGAGAGGGGAAAACTCCATATGATTCAATATATATCAACAAAGCTCGCGATACATCAACATCGTGCCATCTCAAGAGCACGAGAGAGAGAGAGAGAGAGATCAAAGACATAGCTACTAGTACATACCCTCAGCCCCGAGGGTGAACTACTCCCTCCTCGTCATGGAGAGCGCCGGGATGATGAAGATGGCCTCCGGTGATGGTTTCCCACTCCGGCAGGGTGTCGGAACGGTCTCTTGATTGGTTTTTCGTGGCTCTGGAGGTTTGCGACAGCGGAACTCTCGATCTAGGTTCTGTGTTGGGGTTTCTGGAATATTTGACGATTTATAGAGCTGAGAGGCAGGTCAGTGGACTCCCGAGGGGCCCACAAGCCTGGTGGCCATGACCAGGCGGTGGCCGCGCCCCTGAGGCTTGTGGCCTCCTCGGGAACCTTCTGGGCAAACTCTGATGCTCCATAGGTCTCTTCCGGTCCAAAAAATCACCATAAAGTTTTATTCCATTTGGACTCCGTTTGATATTCCTTTTCTGCAAAACTCAAAAACAAGGAAAAAACAGAAACTGGCACTGGGCTCTAGGTTAATAGCTTAGTCCCAAAAATAATATAAAGTTGTGGTAAAATGATTGTAAAACTTCCAAGAATATAATAGCATGGAACAAGCAAAAATTATAGATACGTTGGAGACGTATCAGCATCCCCAAGCTTAATTGCTGCTCGTCCTCGAGTAGGTAAATAATAAAAACAGATTTTTTGATGTGGAATGCTGCCTAACATGTTCATCATATTCTTTACTGTGGCATGAATATTCAGATCCGTAAGATTCAAAACAATAGTCTAATATTGACATAAAAACAGTAATACTTCGAGCACACCAACAAGGTAGTAGTGTCCTTTCGAAATAACATGGCCTTAGAAAGTTATCCCTACAAAATCATATGGTCTGGCTATGCTCCATCTTCCCCACACAAAGTATCTAAATCATGCACAACCCTGATGAACAAGTCAAGCAATTTTTTCATACTTTAGGTGTTCTGAAACCTTTTCAACTCTCACGCAATACATGAGCATGAGCCATGGATATAGCATTATGGGTGGAATAGAATATGGAGGAGGTGCAAGGGAAAAAGGAGGAGATAGTCTCACATCACCTAGGCGTATCAACGGGTTATGGAGATGCCCGTCAATAGATATCAATGTGAGTGACTAGGGAATGCCATGCAACAAATGCACTTAGAGCTATAAGTGTATGAAAGCTCAAACAGAAAACTAAGTGGTTGTGCATAATGAATATCCACTAGTTATATGAAAGTGACAAAATAGGAGACTCTCTATCATGAAGATCATGGTGCTACTTTGAAGCACAAGTGTGGAAAAAGGTAGTAGCAATTGTCCCTTATCTCTTCCTCTCATTTTTTATTCTTCTTTTTTTATTTTGGTGGGCTTCTTTGGCCTCTTTTATTTTTTTGTTTTGGCTTCGCTGGCCTCTTTTATTTTTTGTAAAGTCCGGATACTCATCCCAACTTGTGAGGGAGTCATAGCCTTCATCATCCTTTTATATAACGGTATAATGCTCTATTAATGAAAACTCATCACACTTTTATTTATTTATAAGTCAAAAAGAAAATTACAACTCGATTCCTATGACAAGATATGACTCTATATGCAATATGAAGTGATGATGCAAGTCATAAAAAAACTACATGGTGGAAGTTGCATGGCAATATATCTCGGAATGGCTATGGAAATGCCATAATAGGTAGGTATGGTGGCTGTTTTGAGGAATATATGGTGGCTGTTTTGAGGAAGGAGGGTTTGGTGTACTGGTGAAAGTTTTGCGGTACTAGAGAGGCTAGCAAATATGGAAGGGTGAGAGTGCGTATAATCCACGGACTCAACATTAGTCATAAAGAACTCACATACTTATTGCAAAAGTCTATTAGTTATCAAACAAAGCATTAGATGCATGCTCCTAGGGGAGAGGTTGGTAGGACTTAACCATCGCGTGCTCCCGACCCTCACACAAAGGTCGACAATCATTAAACAAATCATGCTCCGACTTCGTTACATAACTGTTCACCATACGTGCATGCTATGGGAATAACAAGCTTTAACACAAGTATCTCTTCCAATTCACAACTACCACTAGCATGACTCTCATATTACCATCTCTATTATCTCAAAACTATATGCAAGGAATCAAACTTCTCATAGTTTTGTATGCACTTAATATGAAAGTTTTTATTATATCCCTCCTGGATGCCCATTATATTAGGACTAAATTCATAACCTAAACAAATTACCATGCTGTTTTAAGAAACTCTCAAAATAATATAAGTGAGGAATGAGACTTCAATAATTTCTATAAAATATGACACCACCATGCTCTATAAAGATATAAGTGAAGCATTAGAGCAACATTGCCTAGCCCAAAAGATATAGGTGAAGATCAATGAGTAGTCAAACAATTAAGTAGCTATGCGAGGACTCTCTCTCCCTCAATAAATATTTTCAGATCTTAATTACTTTATTAAAAAATCACTAAAATAAAAATAGCACTCCAAGAATAGCATGCATCATGTGAACGAATAAAGATTTAGGATCAACATAGGCTAACCGATAATTGTTGATGGAGAGAGGTGGGATGCGTAACATCCCCAAGCTTAGATGCTTGGGATTTCTTGAAATATTTACTTGGGGTGCCTTGGGCATACCCAATATTGAGCTTTTTTATCTCTTTCAATCTTCTCATATCCTGGTTTTACCTATTCTCAAAAACTTCATCCACACAAAACTCAAAAAGAACTCGTGAGATAGGTTAGTACACATAATAATAAATCAACTCTTTATGTACTTCCAAGACAAGTTTCCTAATAATTTTCAAACATTAGGTACTGTATATTATCATTTCCAAAATTTATATCTACCAATTTAGGCTATGGAAACTATAGGATAAGTAGATAACAAAACTATGACAACAATCTGTCTAAACAGAACAGTCTGTAGAAATTTATGAAAATAGTGTACTTATGTAACTCAAACAATTATGAAAATTTAGGAAATGCTATAAAATTTATATGAAAACACTTTATAAAAATTTCAGAAATTTTACACATTCCAGTAAAATATTAAAATTCAAACACTACAGCCAAAGTTTCTGTTTTTACACAACACTCATCAAAACATGCAATGCAAGCATCCTAAAGGCAATTCTTAGAACTTTTTATGGAAAAACAATATTATAAATAAAAACTAACAGAAATAAAAAAAATATAATGATGATCCAAGCAAAGCACATATTGTGTGACGAATAAAAATATAGCTCCAAGTAAGATATACCGATAGTGTTGAAGATGAAAGAGGGGATGCCTTCCGGGGCATCCCCTAGCTTAGACGCTTGAGTCTTCCTTTAATATCACTTTGTGGGTGCCTTGGTAATCCCCAATATTAGGTTCTTGCCACTCCTTATTCTCCTCATATCGGTGTCTCACCCAAAACTTGAAAACTTCAATCACACAAAACTTAACGGAACTTCGTGAGATGGGTTAGTGTAGTAAATATAGATCATTCACTTAGGTACTGTCAAGACAAGATTCATAATTGTTACCACATGGTACCTACTGTATTACATCATTCCCACAATTTATATTACTCAATATAAGCTATAGGAACACTTGAAACAAGCAAACTATGCATGCAAAACATAATCTGTCAAAAATAGAACAATCTGTGAAGATCTGTAGTGTAACCATACTTACCTGTCCCTAAACATTCTTAAAAATTTGGAAAACCTGGGAAACTTGTGTATAAACTTTATGTAATAATTTCAGAATTTTTGGACGCTCCAGTAAAATCAGATAATTCATATACTGGACACAAAACTTTCTATTTTTGCACAGAATTAAACAAGCAAGTATCCACACTATCCCAAAGGATTTACTTGGCACTTTATTGAAATAAAAGACACAAAACATTATTAATAAAGTATCTTAATCATGTGAACACACAAAAACATAAAGTAAAAGTGTTGGGTTGTCTCCCAGCAAGCGCATTTCTTTAATGCCTTTTAGCTAGGCATGATGATTTCAATGATGCTCACATAGGAATAATAATTGAAACATGCAAAATAGCATCATGAATATCATGACAAGCACATTTAAGTCTAACCCACTTACTATGCATAGGGATTTTGTGAGCACACAATTTATGCGAACAAGAATCATCTAGCATAGGAAGGCAAAACAAGCATAACTTTAAAACTTTGAACACATAGAGTGGAAACTTGATATTATTGCAATTCCTACAAGCATATGTTCCTCCCTCATAATAATTTTCATTAGCATCATGAAGAAATTACACAATATAACCAGCACATAAATAATTATTTTGATGATGCACAAGCATAGAAAATTTGTCACTCTACACATAAGGAACTTTCTTCTCATTCAAAATAGTGGGAGCAAACTCAACAAAATAACTATGATGACATACTTGATTGACATAACCACTTTGAATATTAAAATAATGATGACAAGTTTCATGGTTGTTATTACTCTTTATAGCACACGTGTCATCACAATACTCATCATAAATAGGAGGCATGTCATAATCATAATAGTTTTGCTCATCAAAACTTGGGGGACTAAAAATATCTTCTTCATCAAACATAGCATCCCCAAGCTTGTGGCTTTGAATATCATTAGCATCATGAATATTCAGAGAATTAATACTAACAATATTGAAATCATGCTCATAATTCAAGGATTTTTGCCAAACATTTTAATAACTTCTTCTTCTAACACTTGAGCACAATTTTCCTCTCCATCATTTTCACGAAAGACATTAAAAGCTGAAGCATATGAGGCAACCTCAATTCCATTTTTTGTAGTTTTATTTTATAAAACCAAACTAGTGAAAAACAAGATACTAAAAGATTCAATTTCAAGATCTAAAGATATACCTTCAAGCACTCGCCTCCCCGGCAATGGCGCTAGAAAAGAGCTTGATGTCTACTACACAACCTTCTTCTTCTAGACTCGTGTTGGGCCTCCAAGCGCAGAGTTTTGTAGGACAATGGAAATTTTCCCTCAAGTGGATGACCTAAGGTTTATCAATCCACGGGAGGTGTAGGCTGAAGATGGTGTCTCTTAAACAACCCTGCAATCAAATAGCAAAGAGTCTCTTGTGTCCCCAACACACCCAATACAATGGTAAATTGTATAGGTGCACTAGCTCGGCGAAGAGATGGTGATACAAGTGCAATATGGATGATAGATATAGTTTTTTGTAATCTGAAAATATAAAGCAAGCAAGGTAACAAATAGTAAACGGTGAGCAAAACATTGTATAAATGCTTGGAAACAAGGCCTAGGGTCCATACTTTCACTAGTGCAAGTTCTCTCAACAATATTGGCATAGTTGAATCATATGTAAATACCTATCATGCGACAAAGAGTTCACTCCAAAGTCACAAATAGTGGAGAACTAACAAAGAAATTATTGTAGGGTACGAAACCACCTCAAAGTTATCTTTTCTGATGAATCTTATGAGTTGTCCCTATAAGTGTCACAAACAGCCCTAGAGTTCGTACTAAAATAACACCTTAAGATACACATCAACCAAAATGCTAATGTCACCTAGATACTCCAATGTCACCACAAGTACCCGTGGGCTTGATTATACGATATGCATAACATAATTTCAGATTCATCATGTTCAATCCAACACAAAGAACTTCAAGGAGTGCCCCAAAGTTTCTACCAGAAAGTCAAGACAAAAACGTGTGCCAACCCCCATGCATAGATTCCCAAGGTCACGGAACCCGCAAGTTGATCACCAAAACATACACCATGTAGATCAATAGAACATCCCATTGACACCATAGATATCCCATCCTAAGACATACATCAAGTGTTCTTAAATCCTTAAAGACTCAATCCGATAAGAAAACTTCAAAGGGAAAACTCAATTCATCACAACAAGATAGAGAGGGGAAAACTCCATATGATTCAATCTATATCAACAAAGATCGCGGTACATCAAGATCGTGCCATCTCAAGAGCACAAGAGAGAGAGATCAAAGACATAGCTACTGGTACATACCCTTAGCCCCGAGGGTGAACTACTCCCTCCTCGTCATGGAGAGCACCGGGATGATGAAGATGGCCTCCGGTGATGGTTTACCCCTCCGACAGGGTGCCGGAACGGGCTCCCGATTGGTTTTTCGTGGCTCTAGAGGTTTGCAGCGGCAGAACTCCCAATCTAGGTTATGTGTTGGGGTTTCTGGAATATTTGATGATTTATAGAGCTGAGAGGGAGGTCGGTGGACTCCCGAGGGGCCCACAAGCCTGGTGGCCGCGACTAGAGGGGTGGCCACGCCCCTGAGGCTTGTGGCCTTCTTGGGAACCTTCTGCCCCAACTCTGATGCTCCGTAGGTCTCTTCTGGTCCAAAAAATCATCATAAAGTGTTATTCCGTTTGGACTCCGTTTGATATTCCTTTTCTGTAAAACTCAAAAACAAGGGAAAAATAGAAACTGGCACTGGGCTCTGGGTTAATAGGTTACTCCCAAAAATAATATAAAGTTGTGCTAAAATGATTGTAAAACATCCAAGAATGATAATATAACAACATGGAACAAGCAAAAATTATAGATATGTTGGAGACTATCAATAAGCCTCGTGGTCAAGAAATTAGACAAGTTCTACAAGAGTAGAGGCAAAGAAAGGAGCTCCAACTCAAGATATGAAGAGAAGTGTTCATCCAGTCGTGACCAGAATTGTCACAATTGTGGAAGACCCGGACACTACTCCGATGAGTGCACACCCCTCCCCCCCACAAAAGAAGAGAAGAGTCACCTAGAAGAAAGAGCTCAAGAGGTGAGTCACCTCGAAGAGAGAGGAGGAATAGAGATGATCATTATGAACAAAGACCCTCCTAGAGAAGAAGGACAAGTACACCAAGAGCTACACTGGAAGAAGACATCAAGCTCATGTTGGTGAATCCGTTTCTGGCTCCAAATCCAACAACCACTCCAAGAGAAGCTATCACTCTGACTCCGACTATAGCCAAGATGAAGGTGTTGCCGGACTTGCACTCCTTTCCTCCAACTCCCATGAGATATTTGATTCACCAAATGAAGGGAGTGGAAGTTGCTTCATGGCTAAACTCCCCAAGGTATCACACCCCGAATACATTGACTTTAATAGTGATGAGGATGACTTACTTGGAGATGATGACTTGCTATTTGACAAAACTAGTGATATTAGTCAGAATGAACTTGATAGTAATCACGCTAGTCAAGATAAGTCATGTGATGATTATAAAAAGGAAATAGAGCGACTAACTAAAGAATTGAACACTCTTAAGTTAGCCCATGAATCTACTCTAGAAGATCATAGAGAGCTTGTAAGAACTCATGAAGCTACGCTTCGAGCAGCTCAATTTGGAGCAAGAACATTAATATCTTAAAGTTATCAATGACGATCTTCGAAATAAGACTTCCTCTTATCTACCCAAACGACTACTCTTGTCTACATTCATTCCATAAGTTAAAACTAAGCAAACTAGGAACAAATGCAAGAAAGTTTCTTCAACTAGTAGGAATACAAATGATAAATCCAATGATATTGCTTCTAATAGGTCTATTGATTCCACTAATGATTCTCTTAGACAAGTTACACTTGAGCAAAAAATGATCTTCTGAAAGGGACTATGGAAAAAGGTGTCTACAAAAGTCTTGCCAGATGTAAGCAAATCGAGGAAATTGTACGCAAGCATGGAGGATACCGGAAGAACCATGGCATGGGCTACTTCAATGCCAATGGAGTTGAATGGGAAGAAGGTCAATACCCCAAGCCAAAGTTTATTTCCCAAAAGGAGAAGTATGAACATACTCTCCCCAAGGGAACAAAAGTTCAAGATGACCTTCCACCACAAGACTACAAGCTCAAGGGCAAGGACAAGCTTCAAGGAGAGATTGACACATATGAAGATAAGTCCCAAGCCATGGTCAAGTGTGATACGGGGCAAGCCCATGAGCGTAGATATTTTCACACTTGGAGGGGGGAAATGAGAAATCAAGAGAGAAAACACAAACTCATGAACGATCTCTGATCACACATCCACTAGGAACACACAAACACACGAGATACATAGATCCATGATCAAAAAAGGATACACGTAACCGATAGTCTCCCGCTCTATAAGGAGGGGCCTTGATATCCCGTAGGATCTTCCTTGATAGGGGCCTTGGCATCCACTTCAGATCTTCTCACTTAGAGGTATATCACTCCACAAGGGAAGGAAGTAGATGGAGCTATGCTCAATATGTCAAATGCATAAGCTAACCCTAGCTAGAGGAGTGGGAAGGGTATTTATAGTCTCAGGCGAATGAAGGGGTACATTGGCCAAGGCTCGAGTGGCTGTGCGCAAACAGGGTTCAGACGTCCGGGAGTGGTCGGACGTCCGAGGCTTCACAGCAATCTGGACGTACGGAGTCGGTCGGTCGTCCGAAGATTCGGTGCGGTGCAGAGTAGCCGGATTTCCGGAGCTTGTCAGACGTTCGGGGCTTGGTCGTTCGGAGGCTTCGATCTTTCAAGGATTCAGTGCGGTGGACTTGGTGCCGGATTTCTGGATGGGCTTGGTTGTACGGACGTTGGGATGTGTCAGACGTCCGAGCATCGTCGGTCGTCCAATCGCTAGGGCGTTCTACTGGTCCTTGGGCTAGTACTAGGCTCTAGGCGTCGGACGTCCGACATAGTCCGATCGTCCGAGGTCCTTCTGTGGTCCTTCCAAGCATGGCGTCCTCGATGATCGTTGTCATCGTCCCATGGTCTCTTTCCAAGTACCTAAGCATGTAGAGAGTTTCCACTTTAGGTAGTGACCATATCTCGAGTGGTTCAAATGATGGTTGGGCCAAGAGAGATGTCACCTCGGATTCGATGGTGTGTGTACGGGCTCTTGTCATGGGACCAGTTGAGGCTTGTGGAGTTGGTGATGGGTCCATGGTGATGACCATGGGATGCTCCGCATCATCTCCCCCTCGGGAGAGATCCGTCCTCGGATCAAGATCTTCATCACCATGTGAAGGAGATAGGTCCATGACGTTGAAGGTGTCGCTCATGTTGTACTTGTCGCGTGGAATGTTGATCATGAAGGCATTGTTGTTGTAGCATGCCAACATCTTGAAGGTCCCATCGTCTCGAGGAAGTAGCTTGGACTTGCACTTGATGGGGAAGCGGTCCTTGTGTAGGTGTAGCCACACAAGATCACCGATCTTGAATACCATGGGTGCTTGTTGATGTTGCGCTTGGCGGTGACACATTCCACTTGATGTTCGATCGTGCGCCTTGTGTCATTATGCATCTTCTTGATGTAGCTTGCCCTTGTGCTTGCATCCATGTTCACTCGCTCTTGGAGTGGTAGAGGAAGGATGTCCAATGGGTACAAAGGGTTGAAGCCATAGACCACTTTGAAAGGAGACTTCCCGGCGGTGAAGTGTGTTGCGCGGTTGTAGGCGTACTAGGCAATGGGGAGGCAATCTTCCCATTCCTTGAAGTTTCTCTTGATCAATATGCGTAGGAGAGTTGACACCGTCCGGTTTGTCACTTCCGTTTGGCCAATGGTTTGGGGTTGATATGGTGAAGATAATAGTAGCTTGAACCTGAGCTTGGCGCATAGAGTCTTCGAAAAGTAGCTAAGAAACTTAACATCGTGATCCGAGACAATGGTCTGGGGAACTCCATGTAGTCGTAAGATGTCCCTACAAAAGAGATTTGCAATATGTGAATCATCATCGGTCATATGACATGGAATGAAATGAGACATTTTGGAAAAACGATCTATAACAAGAAAGATGTAATCATGGTCGTATTTATCACATGGCAAACCAAGCACGAAATCCATACTGATGTAATCCCAAGGTTAAAATGGTATTGGAAGAGGCATGTAAAGACCCCGGGATTAGGCTTTGGACTTAGCTTTGCAACATGTTGAGCATCATTTGGTGAAGTGTGCAACATCACAAAACATATTTGGCCAAAAATACTTGTTGGAGAGGGTGGCATATGTCTTGCCGCGTCCAAAGTGACCCATTAGTCCTCCACCATGAGCTTCTTGCAAAAGCAACAAATGAAGAGAAGACTCAGTATACAAAGCTTTTTAGCACACATAAGATAGCCATCTTTCATGTAATAGGTTTCGGAACAAAGTGTCACTTGGCACTAGGCATATGGAGTAGCAAAGGAAACATCATGCTCATACAAGTCTTTGATATGCTCAAAACCAATGACATTCAATTCAAGTTGAGTAACTAGCATGCATTTGCAGGAAAGAGAATCCGCCATAACATTTTCTTTAACCTTAATGTATTTGATAACATAAGGATAAAACTCAATGAATTCACTACATTTATGAGGGATCACTAGAAGAGTGTCTAGAGGGGGGGGGGTGAATAGACTACTAGCAGAATATTAAAACCTAACCTTTTCCCAAGTTGATTGGTTGGCAGATTCTAACAGTTTTAGCAAGGCTAACAAGTCTATATACCCTGCACATGCATGTCAACAAATATAGTAGCGGAAAGTAAAGACATGGCACGTGAAGTAGAGAGATGAGATATGGAGATCAAACGCAATTGGAGACGCAAGAATTTTTCCCGTGGTTCCGATAGGTGGTGCTATCGTACGTCCTCCTTTATGGAGTCTTCAACCCACAGAGGGTAACATTCGTGAGAGTCCACGGAGGGCTCCACCCATAAGGGTCCACGAAGTAGCAACCTTGACTATTCCATAACGGCTTCCGCCCACGAAGGACTAGCCTCACTATGGGTAGATCTTCATGAAGTAGGCGATCTCCTTGCCCTTACAAACTTCTTGGTTCACTCCACAACACGAAGTAGGAGGCTCCCAAGCGACACCTAACCAATCTAGGAGGCACCACCCTCCAAAAGGTAATAGGCTCGGTAATGTCGATGAAATCCTTGCTCTTGTGCTTCAAGATGATAGACTCCTCAACACACAATCACTCTCTCACGGATATGGCTTGGTAGAAGAGATGGGATTGGTGGAACGCAACTTGGGGAGGCTAGAAATCAAGATCCATATGGTTGGAGTGGAAGATCTTGACCTCAACACAAGGGTAGGTGGTTCTCTCTCAAAAAACTGATAGGATAGGTATGGAATGGTTCTGAGTGCTTCTCTTTCGAGTAGGTGGTGGTGAAGGGGTATATATAGGCATCCCAAAAAATCCAACCGTTACACACAAAATGACCAACTCGGTGACACCGACGTGTTAATCTCGGTGGTACCAAAGTGACCAAAAGGTGGCAACTTTTGAATCTTGGAGGGATCTATATACGAATCTCGGTTGCATCGCTAAGGTGACCAACGGTCAGAATGCCCATTCTCGATGATGCCAATTCAATAATCTCAGAGTGACCGAAATTGTGAACTTGCGTAACAGAAAGTTGGCAGCCTGAACTCGGTGGTACCGGTATGGAATCGGTTGCACCGAAGTGGCTAGGGTTTGGCTGAGTGTGTCTAGGGTTTGGAATCGGTGGCACCGAATGTGGAATGTTGGTTGCACCGATTTTGAGTGTCTGGCTTAGGACAGACTTTGGTGGGAGAGTTTTTGGGTGTCTTCGGTGACTAACACTTGTGCACATATGAGCATTTTGTTCACCAACAAAACTTTACCCCCTTTTAATAGTATTGGATTTCCTATGGACTCAAGGTGATTCCTCACAAATATAAAATGTAGAGTCCTCTTGCTTGAAGCTTTGCCAATCCATTTCCTTGCATCTTGGGGTATTCCACAAGCTCTTTTCCAACCCAACTCTCCATGGACTATTATTTGAAACACACTAGATAAAAGTATTAGTCGAAGAGACAATGTATGTTGTCATGAATTATCAAAACCACCAAGGGAGCATGTTGTGCTTTCAATTTAGCATGCCATTTGTTCAACTTAGTTTGATCCTTAAGATACTTGAGAGTTTCACAGTCCGTATGAATAACAAATTCATGTGGACAGAGATAATGCTCCCAAACATGTAACACTCTTACCAAAGCATACAATTCCTTATCATAGATGGGATAGTTAAGTTGAGCGCTGGAAAGTTTCTCACTAAAGTATGCGATTGGGCGCTTTGTTGCATTAGCACACCACCTATGCCATTACCACTAGCGTCACAATGCACTTCAAACGTTTTATCAAAGTTGGGTAATGCAAGCAAAGGTGCATGAGTAAGCAAATTTTTAAGCTCAAGGAATGCGGTGTCTTGCGTTGGTCCCCAAATGAAGTGTGCATTCTTCTTGCTCAAAGCATGTATAGGAGATGCAATAGTGCTAAAATCCTTAACAAAGTGATGGTAGAAGCCGTCTAATCCAAGGAAACTACGCACTTGTTGCAAATTGATGGGTGTGGGACAAGTTTTAATAGCACCAATTTTAGTTTCATCGACATGAACACCCTTAGAAGAAACCACAAATGCTAGGAAAACAACCTTGTCCAAACCAAAAGTGCATTTTTCCATGTTAGCATACAATTGTTCCTTCCTAAGAACTTGCAATACTTCCCTAACATGTTTAGCATGCTCCTCAAGAGACTCGCTAAAAACAAGAATGTTTTCAAGTATACTACAATGCAATCACCAATGAGGTGTCGTAAGACATGATGCATGACTCGCATAAAAGTACTTGGTGCTTCGGATAAGCCCATTGGCATCACTAGCCATTGATAGTGACCAAACTTAGTTTTGAACGTTGTATTCCACTCATCGCCCTCTTGTATGCGTATTTGATAGTAACTACTCTTCAAATCAATTTTGGAAATTATAGTGGCACCGCTAGGTTTATCTAGCATATCATCAAGGTGAGGAATAGGATGACGATATCGAACGCTTATAGCATCGATAGGGCGGCAATCCGAACACATACGCATACTACTGTCTTTCTTAGGTATTAGTATCATGGGAACTGCACAAGGACTTAAGCTTTCATGTACATTCCCTTTATCGAGGAGTTTTTGTACATGCTTTTATATCTCCTTTGTTTCTTCAGGATTGACGCGGTAGGGTGCCTTGTTTGGAAGCGGTGCTCCGGGTATGAGGTTGATGTGGTGTTCGATCCCTCGCTTTGGTGGTAGCCCCAGAGGTAGCTCATCGAGAAATACGTCTTGAAATTCCTGCAAGAAACGGGACAAGATAAGAGGAAGATATTATGAAGGGTTAGTCCATACGACGTTGTTCTTGCACACAAGCACAGAGTGAAGAATGGGCGAAGGTCTCTCACCCACATCCCTCAAGTCTCTTTTGGTGTCTAAAAGAACTAGATCTCTCATGTCACTCATCGCAGAGTCACTCACTTTTGGCTTGTAGCTTTCACTCTCTTTGAGGTGGATCACTCTCTCACTTTTATCTCCAAGATGGGATGAAGCTTGCTTGTTGGTGGTCACTTGACTTGGAGACATTGGTCGAAGCACATATTCCTTGCCCTTCATTTGAAGCTATATTGATTGATCCGACCATTGTGGATGACGTCACAATCGAATTGCCAAGGTCTCCCAAGGAGTAGATGGCAAACGGACATGGGAACCACATCACACACCAAGATGTCTTCATAAGCGCCTATCTTGATGGAAACTTGCACGATGTGATCAACTTGGATAGTGTCAGAATCACTAAGCCATTGGACCTTGTAGGGGTAAGGGTGCTTCTTCTTGAAAAATTGGAGCTTGTAGCAAAGGTCTTCACTTGCCAAATAGTGACAGCTTCCTCCATCGGTGATGACCTTGACCGATTTGTCTTGGATGGCTGCCTTGGTGTGGAAGTGTGGCAGCGTTGGTCTTTTGTAAATATGCCCTAGAGGAAATAATAAATTGGTTATTATCATATTTCATTGTTCATCATAATCGTTTATTGTCCATGCTAGAATTGTATCGATCGGAAACTCAAATACATGTGTGGATACATAGACAACACCATGTCCCTAGTGAGCCTCCACTAGACTAGCTCGTTGATCAGAGATGGTCAAGGTTTCCTGACCATAGACATGAATTGTCATCTGATAACGGGATCACATCATTAGGAGAATGATGTGATGGACAATACCCAACCGTAAGCATATCATTTGATCGTGTTAGTTTATTGCTACTACTTTATCCATGTCAAGTATCTGTTCCTATGACCATGAGATCATGCAACTCCCCAACACCAGAGGAATGCCTTGTGTGTATCAAACATCAGAACGTAACTGGGTGACTATAAAGGTGCTCTATAGGTATCTCTGAGGGTGTTTGTTGGGTTGGCGTGGATTGGGACTGGGATTTGTCACTTCGTATGACGGAGAGGTATCTTTGGGCCCTCTTGGAAATACAACATCACAAGAAGCTTGCAAGCAATGTGACTAAGGAGTTAGTCACGGGATCTTGTATTACAGAACGAGTGAAGAGACTTGCCAGTAATGAGATTAAACTAGGTATGGTGATAGCGACGATCGAATCTCGGGAAAGTAACATACCGATGGACAATGGGAATTGTAAACAGGATTGCGTCAATCCTTGACATTGTGGTTCAACGAATAAAGATCTTTGTAGAATATGTGGGAACCAATATGGGCACCCAGGTCATGCTATTGGTTATTGACTGTAGAGGTGTCTCGGTCATGTCTACATGGTTCTCGGACCCGCAGGGTCTGCACAGTTAACGTTCGGTGACTATATATTGTTGTTGAGTTATATATGTTGGTGACCGAAAGTTGTTCGCAGTCCCGGATGTCACGAGGAGATCCGGAAAGGTCCATAGGTGGGAAGTCATATTTGGGCTACCAGAAAGGTTTCAGGTTTTATCGGTATTGTACCGGGCAACTTCTAGAAGGTTCCAGAAACGTCTAGAGTAGTCCGGAAGTCCACCAAGGGTTCCACCACATCCCAAGGGTTTGCATGGGTTGAGGGTAGGTGCCGTGGCCTTATTGAGCCAGGCGCACAAGTCCCTCAAGGCCCATGTGGCTTGGGAAAGGTGGAAAGTTTGCCTGTTTGGAAAGGGAGGGAATTGGACTAGGAGTCCAACTCCTCCCCTTGGCTGCGCCCTAGGGCTTGGAGGGGATAATTGAAAGCACATTTTCTCCCTTGATGGTTTTGGTAATTAATAACAACATATATCTCATTGGACTAATGTTTCCACTAAGTATATCTCAGGAAAAGTTCAATGATGGAATGGCTATAGATTGTGAGGAGACCCCAAGATGCAAGGAATGGAATTGGAAAAGCTTCAAGCAAGGTGACTCTACATTTTACTTTATGAGAAATCACTTTGAGTCCATAGGAAAGCCAATACTATTAAATGGGGGCGAGGTAAGGTTGGTGAACAAATTGCTTTACGTGCAGAAGTGCTAGCCACCAAATACACCCACAAGCTCTCTCACATAATACTCTATCTAAACCATACCATGGAAAATCAGTGCCACCAAGTTTACCACTTGTCCCCTCCGATTTTCTCCTCAGACAGAACCCTAGCCAAACCCTAGCTTCTCGGTACAACCAACTACTACATCGGTGCAACCGAGTTTCAGTGACCAATTTTCGGATGACCATGTTTATAAAATCGGAATTTCCAAGTTTTATGGATCGGTCTCACCGAGTTTGGAAAATTCCCTTGGCCACTCATATCGGTACTACCGAGAATCATATATGTGTCTCATCGAGATTCCTAAAGTTGCCACATTTTGAACAAATCGGCACGACCGAGTTTTACTTCGGTTTCACCAAGATAGTCAATAATGGTGTAACAGTTGGATTTTTGGAGATGCCTATATATACCCCTCTACCACATCCCACTCGCAAGAAAAGCACTCAGAATAGTTCCCCACTCCCCATATCCAAATTTCTAAGAGAGAACCGCCTACCCTTGTGTTGAGATCAAGATCATCCACTCCAACCATATGTATCTTAATTTCTAGCCTCCCCAAGTTGCTTTCCACCCAATCAATCTCTTCTACCAAGCCAAATCCGTGAGAGAGTGATTGAGTGTTGAGGAGTCTATCATCTTGAAGCACAAGAGCAAGGAGTTCATCGTCACTATCAATCCTATTACCTTTTGGAGGGTGGTGCCTCCTAGATTGGGTAGGTGTTGCTTGGGACCCTCCTACTTCGTGTTGTGGAGTTGAACCAAGAAGTTTGTATGGGCAAGGAGATTGCCTAATTCGTGAAGATCTACCCATAGTGAGGCTAGTCCTTCATGGATGGAAGCTATTATGGAATAGTTAAGGTTGCTACTTCATGGACCCTTATGGGTGGAGTCCTCCATGGACTCTTGAGACCTCTACCCTCCATGGGTTGAAGACTCCATAAACGTGGATGTACGATAGAGCCACTTATCGGAACCATGGGAAAAATCTTCGTGTCTACAATTGGGTTTGATCTTGTAACACTAAACTCTACTATATGTGCTTGTCTTTACTTTCCCCTGCTATACTCTTAGACATGCATGTGTAGGGTGTGCTTCACTTGCTATCATTTCTAAAATCTGCCCACAACTAAAATTGGGAAAAGTTAGAATTTTTATTTGGTCAAGTAGTCTAATCACCCCCTCTAGACTTACTTTCGATCCTACACTAACCTCCATGCCCCTCCACCTATATATAGGGGGGAGGGGTGCCCCAAGAGGACACATGAAGCCCTTGGCGCCCCTCTCTCTCCCTAGATTGTTTCTCCTCCGTTTGCGGTTTCGGTAGCGCTAGGCATAGCCCTGCCGGGATAGCACCACCACCACCATCACCATGCCGTCATGTTGCCGGAGAACTCATCCACTACTCCGCCTTCGCTCGCTAGATCGAGGAGGCAGAGACATCATCGAGTTGTACGTGTCCTGAACATGGAGGTGTCATCCGTTTGGTGCTAGATCAGGACGAATCATGATTGGATCGCGGGATGGATCATGATTGGATCGTGAAGACGTTCAACTACATCAATCGTGTTTCTTAACGCTTACCACTTAGCGATCTACAAGGGTATGTGGATCTACTCCCTCTTGTAGCTATGCATCTCCAAAGATAGATCTTGGGTGTGCATAGGAATTTTTTTGTTTCCCATGCAATGTTCCCTAACATTGGCATCATGAGCTAGGTCTATGCATAGATAACATGCACGAGTAGAACACAAAAGAGTTTGCGGGCGTTGATGTTCAGATTGCAAACCTCCTTAGTGTTATCTTGATTCAGCGCTATTGTGGGATGACGTAGCTCGAACCAACTTTACTCGTCCTCGTACTAGAGACCGGTTCCACCGACTCACATGCAACTTGTTGCGTAAAGATGGCTGGCGGGTGTCTATCTCTCCCACTTTAGTTGAATCGGATTTGACTGAGGCGGTCCTTGTAGAAGGTTAAAAGGCAACTTGAATAGCACCGTTGTGGCTTTGTGTAGGTAAGAACGATTCTTACTAGTTGCCCATAGCAGCCACGTAAAACTTGCAACAATAAAGTAGAGGATGTCTAACTTGTTTTTGCATGGCATGTTGTGATGTTATATGGCAAAGACGGGATTTGATATATGTTGATGTATGAGATGATCATGTTTAGTAATAGTTATCATGACTTGCATGTCGACGAGTATGGCAACCAGCAGGAGCCATAGGGTTGTCTTCGATTTATTGTATGACGTGCGTGTCAATCACTAAACGCCATGTAGTTGCTTTTACTTTAGCGCTGTGTGTTAGCAATAGTTATAGAAGCAGTAGTTGGCATGACAACCTCATGAAGACACAATGATTGAGATCATGATGATGGAGATAATGGTGTCATGCCGGTGACGATGGAGATCATGTCGGCGGTTTGGAGATGGAGATCAAAAGCACAAGATGATGGACACATCATGTCAATTATATGATTTGCATGTGATGTTAATCCTTTTATGCATCTTATTTTTCTTAGGAATACGGTAGCATTATAAAATGATCTCTCACTAAAAATTTCAAGATAAAATTGTGTTCTCCCCAAGTGTGCACCGTTGCGAAGGATCTTCATTTCGAAGCACCACGTGATGATCGGATGTGATAGACTCTAAGTTCGCATACAACGGTTGTAAGCCATTTTTGCACATTCAAAACACTTGGGTTAAACTCGACGACCCTAGCATGTATAGACATGGTCTCGGAACACAGGAGACCGAAAGGTCGAACATGAATCATATAGTAGATATGATCAACATGGAGATGTTCACCATTGAAACCACCTCATCTCATGTGATGATTGGACTCAGGTTGGTGGATTTGGATCATGTCACAGTTACACAACCTGAGGGATGTTGATTTGAGTGGGAGTTCTTAAGTAATATGATTAATTGAACTCATTATCATGAACATAATCTAAGTTATCTTTGCAAATTATGTTGTAGATCAATAGATCACATTGTAGCTCCCCTATATTTTGATATGTTCCTAGAGGAAAACTAAGTTGAAAGATGGTAGTAGCAATTATGCGGACTGTGTCCATAAACTAAGGATTGTCCTCATTGCTGCATAGAAGGCTTATGTCCTTGATGCATCACTCAGTGCACCAACCCCTCAAGCATCGTCTGTTGGTGTTGAGAACATCAAACATGCACGTTTTTGATGACTACTCGATAGTTTAGTGTGTCAGGCTTTACGGCTTAGAATTGAGGTTTCAAAGACGTTTTGGACATCACGGAGCATATGAGATGTTCTAAGAGCTGAAATTGGGATTTCATGCTCGTTCCCATGTGGACATGTATGAGACCTCCAACAAGATTCTTTGCCTATAAGATGAAGGAGAATAGCTCAATGGGTGAGTGTGTGCTAAGATTGTCTGGGTGCTACAATCGCTTGAATCAAGTGGGAGTTGATCTTCCAGATAAGATAGTGATTGATATAGTTCTCCAAGTCACTGCTACAAAGCTACTAGAGCTTCGTGATGAACTATAAACATGCCAGGGATGGCAAACATGATCCCTAAGCTATAAGCGATGTTTGACACTGCGAAGGTAGAAATCAAGAAGGAGCATCAAATGTTGATGGTTAGTAAAACCACTAGTTTCGAGAAGGGCAGGGGCAAGAAGGGGAACTTCATGAATGGCAAGCCAGTTGCTGCTCGAGTGAAGAAACCCAAGGTTGAACCCAAACATGACACTAAGTGCTTCTATTAAGAGGAGAACGGCCACTAGAAGCAGAATTTCCCCAAGTACCTGGCTGATAAGAAGGCTGGCAACGTCAACAAAGGTATATTTGATATATGTGTTATTGATGTGTACCTTACTAGTACTTGTAGAAGCACCTGGGTATTAGATAGCGGTTCAGTTGCTAATATTAGTAACTCGAATAAAAGCTACGGAATAAAAGGAGACTAGCTAAGGGCGAGGTGACAATGTGTGTTGGAAGTGTTTCCAAGGTTGATGTGATCACCATCGCACGCTGCCTTTACCTTTAGGATTAGTGTTAAACCTGAATAAATGTTATTTGGTGTTTTCGTAGATCATGAACATGATTAGATCGTGTTTATTGCAATACGGTCATTCATTCCAGTCAAAGAATAATGGTTATTCTGTTTACATGAGTAATACCTTCAATGGTCATGCACCCAATGTGAATGGTTTGTTGAATCTCGATCATAGTGATACACAAGTTCATAATATTGATGCCAAAAAGATGCAAAGTTAATAGTGATAGTACCACATACTTGTGGCATTGCCACTAAGGTCATATTCGTATAAAGCGCATGAAGAAACTCCATGCTGATGGATCTTTAGACTCACTCGATTTTGAATCGGTTGAGACATGCAGACCATGCCTCATGGGCAAGATGACTTAGATCCCGTTTTCGATATGATGGAGAGGGAAAGTGACTTATTGGAAATGGTATGTGTTGATGTATGCGGTTCAATGAGTGTTGAAGCATGCGGTGGATATCATTATTTTCTTACCTTCACTGATGATTTGAATAGGTATGGGTATATTTACTTAATGAAACATAAGTCTAAAACTTTTGAAAAGTTCAGGCAAATTCATAGTGAAGTTTAAGATCATCGTGACAAGAATATAAAATTTCTACGATATGATCGTGGAGGTGAATATCTGATTTACGAGTTTGGTATGCAACTTAAGACAATGTGAAAATTGTTTCAAAACTCACGCCACCTGGAACACCATAGTGTAATGGTCTGTCCGAACATCGTAGTCATGCTCTATTGAATATGGTGTGTACTATGATGTCTCTTATCATTTTGCCACTATAGTTTTGAGGTTATGCATTAGAGACAACTACATTCACTTCAAATAGGACACCATCTAAATTCGTTGAGATGACACCGTATGAATTATGGTTTAGCAGAAACCTAATCTATCATTTCTTAGAGTTTGGGAATGCGACACTTACGTCTAATAAGCTTGAACCCAAAGTGGAAAAGTGCATCTTCATAGGATACCCTAAGGAAACAGTAGGGTATGCCTTCTATCTCATATTCGAGGGCAAAGTATTTGTTGCTAAAAATGGGTCCTTTCTCGAGAAAGAGTTTCTCTCGAAAGAATTGAGTGGAGGAAAGTAGAACTTGATGAGGTTGTTGTCGGCATTCTGGGAATGGGGGTACCCAGACCTCCGGCCTGTGTCCCAGGGCGTGGCCCACTCCGACGGCTAGAGACGGCCCAACATGGCCTCACTCAAGACATGGCCTTCACAAGAGTCCTGAGCTCACAAGGGAAGCAACACCGAGACCCGCAGGGGAGTAGGCCTCCCCAGACCCCCTCCTGAGCGGCGGAGATCCCTATGCAACGCTCGGCAGCGGGAGGCCAAGGATGACGTAAGGCTGGACAGGTGGGCACCAGCGCGCCAGGCGATACAGTTTCCCCTTTGGTGCAAAGGGGGCAAGGACATACGCAGGTTCCCAAAGCACCCCCACAGGTTTTCATTCCGATGCAACAAGACCAAGACCACGAGCCCTACAGGACGGATGTCATCACCGAGCCCACCACTGCATCATCAACAGCTACTTTGCAGGAAAAAAGACCACCTTTCATCAGGATAAAGATGTGACCCCTGTCCCCCTTCAAATTTGGTCGTTGTGGGATCCCTTCCTGCCGTAGCAATAAGGGAAGAGGACCCGGGCCATGATAAATAGATGCTAGGCTGCTCCATAGAGGGGACGGGAAAAGAAGAGAGGCAATATAACTAGAACGCCCTTGCGAGGCAACTCCCCACTGTACTAGTTCATCCACAAACATCCTCGTGAGGCAATCCACCAAAGCAGGAGTGGGGTTTTACGCTTCGCAGCGGCCCGAACCTGGGTAAATCATCGTGTGCAATCTTCTTCCTCATCATCATGCGAGTTCATTGTATAAGCCATCGAGTTGTGAGCTAGGAGGGGTGATGCTGATAGGGAACTCCGAACATGTAGCTGTGTTCGAACTTACTTGGGTTTTGCGTAGCCCGAGATCCGATCGTTGTTGAACCGTCACTTCAGTTGGAGAGTAGCGCGACGCAAAAAGATCTTTCTGCAATGCCTACACCAAGTGAAGAGGAAGCAAATGATGATGATCATGAAGCTTCAGATCAAGTTACTACCAAGCCTAGTAGGTCAACAAGGACTCATGCCACCCCTAAGTGACACGACAATCCTATCTTGGAGGTCATGTTGTTGGACAACAGGGTGTCTATGAGATATGAGGAAGCAATGGTGGGCCCAGATTCTAACAAATGGCTAGGAGCCATGAAATCCAAGAAAAGATCCATGTATGAAAAAACAAGTATGGACTTTTGCAGACTTGCCCAATGAACGACAAGCCGTTAAGTACAAATGGACCTTTAAGAAGAAGACAAGCGCTGATGGAGAATGTCATCATTTATAAAGCTCAACATGTCGCAAAGAAGTTTTCGACAAGTTCAAGGAGTTGACTACGATGAGACTTTCTCACCCGTAGCGATGCTAAAGTCTGTTGAAATTATGTTAGCAGTTGCTGCATTTTTCGATTATGAAATCTGGCAAATGGATGCCAAAACATCGGTTCCTCAACGGTTTCCTTGAGTAAAGGTTGTATGTGATATAACCGGAAGGTTCTGTCGATCCTAAGGATGTTAAAATGTATGGAAGCTCCAGTGATCCTTTTATGGATGGGGGCAAGCGTCTCGGAGTTGGAATATATGATTTGATAAGGTGATCAAAGCTTTTGCGTTTACACAAAGTTTGCAAGAAACTTGTATTTACAAGAAAGTGAGTGGGAGCACTATAGCATTTCTGATAAGTATATGTGGATGACATATTGTTGATCGGAAATGATGTAGAATTTCTTGAAAGCATAAAGGGTTGTTTGAAAGGAGTTTTTCAAAGGAAGACCTGGAATGGAGCTACTTAAATATTGTGCATAAAGATCTATAAATGTAGATCAAGACGCTTGATAAAACTTTCAATGAATACATACCTTGATAAGATTTTGAAGGAGTTCAAAATAGGTCAGTCAAAGAAGGAGTTCTTGGCTGTGTTGTAAGTATGAATTTGAGTAAGACTCAAAGCTCGACCACAAAATAAGAAAGAGAAAGGACGAAGGTCGTATCCTATGCCTTAGACATAGGCTCTACATAGTATGCCATGTTGTGTACCGCACCTGGTGTGTGCCTTGCCATGAGGCTATAAAGGGGTACAAGAGTGATCTAGGAATGGATCATTGGACAATGGTCAAAATTATCCTTAGTAACTGGATGACTAAGGAAACATTTCTCAATTATGGAGGTGATAAAGAGTTTCGTCGTAAAGGGTTACGTCGATGCAAGCTTTGACACCAATCTGTATAACTTTGAGTAGCAATCTGGATACGTATAATGGAGCAGTCATTTGGAATAGCTCCAAGTGGACTGTGGTAGCAGCATCTACAGTATGACATAGAGATTTGCAAAGTACACACGGATCTGAATGTTGCAGACCCGTTGACTAAAACCTCTCTCACAAGCAAAACATGATCAAACCCCAGAACTCATTGGATGTAAATCACATGGTGATGTGAACTAGATTATTGACTCTAGTGCAAGTGGGAGACTATTGGAAATATGCCCTAGAGGCAATAATAAATTGGTTATTATCATATTTCCTTGTTCCTGATAATCATTTATTATCCATGCTAGAATTGTATTGATCAGAATCTTAGATACATGTGTGATACATAGACAACACCATGTCCCCACTGAGCGTCTACTAGCCTAGCTCATTGTAACATCCCAAATTTCTAAATTTTGGAATGTTATATTAATGAAATAATTAGGATTTTTTGCTTGAATGTTTTGTGATTGATTGTGTGAAATTGAGTGGAATTTTAAAAAAATTGAAAATTTAATGAGAGGGAATAAAAGGACTTTCTCAAAACTTTTTGTTTGAATCCCTATTCAAATTTTGAGTTTTGAATCCTTTCAAAACCCTCCAGTAAACAAATAAAATGAGACGAGTAAAATGACCCTCCAAAAATCTAAGACAATGTTTTGATCCAAATTTTAAGATAGAGACTATTTGTAATTTATTTTGAAATGCAAATTTCTTATCATTTTGGAGTTATTGGAAAAATAGTTTTTTATACGTATTTTATTTGGCCTTGAAAATAAGTTCATGTTGTAGGAATTTTTATTCCCAAATTTTTGATATATAATATGTTTACTAAAGGTTTCGTATTTATTTTATTTTTCACTGTTCTTTTCGGTTCTATTAAAAAACAATTCCAATTTTTTTTGCGCAACGCCTTGCACGCAGCCGACTAAAGGCCTTGTTTGGCCCATGCGGTGCCTTTGCTCCTTCTTTTATTAATTCGTCTACGTTTAATCCCACATTGCATAGCCTTAGACCTTTGAACCTCCTTTCCACCTATAAATATAGATCCATAGGAGCACCCAAAAATCATCCAACTCGGGTTAAATCAATATTTTTGGTTTGACTAGGTTTATTAAATAAAAATATTTTCTTCTCTCTTTGGAATTATCTCTTCTCTGCATTCGAAAGGTATTCTCTTCGTATTTTCTCTTATACTCATGTAGTTTATTATTCCTAGACTAGTATTTCTAGACTAGTATATGGTAGAGTAATTAGATTACCAGTTAGTCTCCAAATTTACACATTAATACTAAAATTCTTTTAGATATAACACATTTTTGTTTCGTAAAACAGCTTGGCCCTGATTTTTAAAATAGCCATAACATTTTACTTGTTTATCAGAATTAGATGAAACCAACGCCTAGAGTTTCGTCTTGATCCCACCTATCCAATGAACCTATTATATCAAGTTTTTTAAAAATTTCAAATTTCAAAATTTGTTCAGATTCGTATTCAAATTTCTTTTGATCATATCTTTTTATCCGTACCTCCATTTTCGACGAATCCAATTTCGTGGGATTCATATTGAAGTAACCTTTCCATTCGTACCGTTAGTGTTATCCTTTCAACATATAATTTTGATCATACTCAGATTTCTCTATTAGTCCCCAAAAGTGTTCACACATCGTTCTAAGCTGATTCAATGTCATATTGAAATACTTGCATCTTATGATTCGTTATTCCAAGTCTATTGACTCTTTTTATTACATGTTTATATTGACCTCCCATATCCAGTAACATCATTAGTTTACACCTTTGAAACTTTCAAATTTGAGCGATTCAAATTTGAATTTGAACCTTCATTTGATCATATCTTGCAAAATGTAGCACCTTTTCAATTGATTCTTTTTGCACCTAAGCACTTGTGTTATGTACTTTGTGTTCATAAACACCATGCTCCAATTCAAATACTTTTGAAATTTCTGAATTCCAATTATATTCATGCTTCAATTCGCTATAACTTCCGTTCTAGTGCTCCGTTTCAATTGATCCTTCTTGCATATATATATATATATATATTCTTTTTTCATATGCTATCTATCAAACAGAATTCATGTTGTCCTCCCTACACTTTTGATCATATTCCTTAGCATATCAAATCTAGGCTTATACTCTCTCACAGATTTGGCTTGGTGGAAGAGATTGATTGGGTGGAAAGCAACTTGGGGAGGCTAGAGATCAAGATTCATATGGTTGGAATGGAATGACATGATCTCAACACATGAGTAGGTGGCTATGTCTCAGAAAATCAGTAGGTATGAGTGGAGAACTGTTCTGGGTGCTTCTCTTCAGAGTGAGTGGTCGTGGAGGGGTATATATAGACATCTCCAAAACTCGAACCATTACACCTAATAAGTCAGACTCGGTGACACTGATGTGTTAATCTTGGTGGTACCAAGTTGCCTCAAAGGTAGCAACTTTTGAATCTCGGTGGGACCGAGACATAAAACTCGATTGCACCAAAAAGTGACCAAACAATAGATTGCCAAACTCGCTGAGGCCGATTCACAAAACTCGGAGGGACCAATTTTATAAAATTGTGTAACAGGAAGTTGGCAACCCAAACTCGGAGGCACTGAAGCAAAATCGGTTGCACCGAAAAGCTAGGGTTTGGCTGGGTGTGTGTGAGGTTTGGAATCGTTGGCACCGAGTGGAATGTGTTGGTTGCACCAATTTTTGATATTTGGCTTTAGACAGACTTTTGTGGAAGAGCTTGTGGGTGTATGTGGTGACTATCACTTGTGCTCGTATGAGCATTTTGTTCACCAACAAAACCTTACCCCCTTTTGAGAGTATTGGCTTTTCTCTGGACTCAAAGTGATTTCTCACAAAAGGTAAAATATAAAGTCCTGTTGCTTGAAACGGGGCCAATGCTATTCCTTCTCCTTCTTTTTCATGGGGATACTCTCCACACTCCTTAGCCAACCATCTCTCTCTATGGACTTATCTGAAATACACTAGATGAAAGTATTAGTCCAAGAGACAATGTATGTTGTCATGAATTATCAAAACCACCAAGGGAGCACAATGTGCTTTCAATCTCCCCCTTTTTGGTAATTGATGAGTACATACAATAAAAGCTTCAAATAAAGACAAGCTTGCATATAATGAAGATTTTGACAGACACATGACTTTGACTTGATCTCCCTAAATGTGTGCAATCCCTTTAAAGGATAGTTGCTTTGGAATGCATGGACACACATGCAGTAGAAGGGAGATGATAAGTCATGTGTATCTTGGCTATATGCATCAAATGTATGTGAATGAGGTGTATCCTTGTTCAAGACTTCACTCTTGCAAACAATATGTGCAATAAGCAAGAGATCATCTTGATCAAAGTTATGATGCATATACTTACCTTGAGTTCTTGAGCATTCTAGTAGTAGAGATACACTTGAGAAAACAATGTTAGGAAACACAAGAGTATTCTACCAATCAAGGGAAATAGAACTCAAATATACCAAGATATGGAGAACATATAGAAGATAGTATTCCTTAGAATTGATATGTCTCTAGGATCATTTAGAAGTCCCCCCTACGATATGAAAATGATGGATCATCCTCTCCCCCTGAATCTTAACATGTAGATATTGGGATTGGATAGGGCGAGAAAACTCTAACATGAGAAACCAAATGCAAATGCAATAAAATGTATACATGGGAGAAAATGTGTTTATTGCAAGCAAAATTTTCTCCCCCTACTTTGGTATTCTCCCCTTGTTAAGTATTAAATTTTGATATTCTCCTCTCCCCCTAAATTATATCTCCCACTTTGCATAAGCATGTATCTCCCTCTTTAGCTTTGAATCTTTGTATATCTCTCCCCATCAACATTAATTCCGAAAAACGCGGACATAGGGCCAGATACAGGGATCATTGATTAAGAAGGGATCCTTAAGAACAAGGATCATTGAAAGTAGGACTCATATAATATGAAAATCATAAGAAACAATGAGGGAATCATTGAAAATAATTTCTCCCTATGGGGTAAATTGAGAATTTGTAGAACTTCTCCTCCTTTGAGTTATGGATCCTTGAATGTATTTCTCCCCCTTTAAAGTTTTTTTTGATAATAAGGGATCATCGAAGAATTGAGAAATCACAAAGGAACGCAAAGTTCTACAAACATAGACTGAAATATGATAGAAAGCCGGTGGCTCCGAGGCAATTTGGTTGGTGATACAGATATGATGTTGTGCAGCTTATCTGCTAAACCGGTAGAACCATGTCCTTTTAATCAAGGCTCTGAGGCATAAAATAGAAAGTTGGCAAATGTAAAAATTTGATCCAAAGAATAAGTTGTAACTGAAAGTCAAACAAGGAAAGGAAAACTAACATTCTGTATCAATTACGAGTAATTTAAAGAGAGGTATCAACTAGAAAAGATTTGAATGGTTCCAAGAAAATTGCAAAAGAGAATGGACCAAAAAAGAATCTTATCTAGATGATGGGCGGTGACTAGGTCACCTATATTAGAGTATATTGACTTAGGAGCCAAGCAAGAATACTTGATCATAGGTCATACTCATCGTTAAGCTCAAAATGGGGTTACCGTTTTTGATTAAGCATTTTAATGTCTTCATATCACTTGAGTTGCTTTATCTCATGACTTGGAGTAAAGCTATATCAAGGATATGAGTACATACCTTTGAGTGATGTTGTTGACGTAGCTTGTAGGTGAACTTGATGAGGATGCTCTAAGTTGATGAAGGTCATCTTGAGTTGGGAGCAATCCTTGTTGTTTTCATTCACTCTTCACCTACATGGGTTAGTCACGCAAGGAAGAACATGATATATCCATGTGACAATATACCAATTGAGTTGATACCAATTGAGAAATATATGTCAAGGATATGTTTTGTTGTCTTCTTCCTCTCATCATCAAAGCGAGATTGTGGATACTTGGTCATGACAAGATTGCATAAGATATGAGTTGATGGCAATCTTGTGGAGTGTTGTTCTTCCAAGTACCTACAAAAGAGTTAGATGCAAATCAAGGAAGCATATAATTCCAAGATGTGATATTCATGATTGTAGCATGGAATAAACAATGAAGCTCAATCCCTTGCATGCATCCGAGTGAGTTCAGCTCAAGTTTGAAGCATCAGTGATGTTCAACTCACTCCTCAAATGAAAAACACTTTCTCATCAAGTGGCTTAGTAAATATGTCGGCCAATTACTTGTTAGTATGAACATGCTTAAGATTAATATCTCCTTTGGCAACATGGTCACGAATGAAATGATGTCGAACTTGAATATGCTTGGTTCGAGAATGTTGCATAGGATTATGACCAATCTTAATAGCACTTTCATTGTCACAACGTAATGGCACATTTTTAACATTGATTCCATAATAGCGTTTGTGTCATCCATAATAATTGCGCACAACATGATCCATAAGCAATATATTCCGGTTCGGCAGTAGATAGAGATACCGAGTTTTGTTTCTTGGAGGACCAAAACACAAGAGATCTACCAAGAAATTGACATGTACCCGAGGTGGATTTTCTATCAACCTTGTCACCGACATAGTACGAGTCGGAGTAGCCAACAAGATTAAAAGAAGATCCATTGGGATACCAAATTCCAAAGTTTTGTGTATGTATCAAGTATCTCACAATGCGTTTAACAGATTTAATATGACATTCTTTAGGAGCAGCTTCATATCTATCACACATGCAAAAAATAAGCATAATATCGGGACGGGAGGCACATAGATAAAGCAATGAACTAATCATTGATTGATAGACCTTTTGATCAACCAGTTCACCCTCCTTAGAGAGATCATCGTGTCCGCTAGTGGGCATGGGAGTTTTCATACCTTTGCACTCTTGCATGTTGAACTTATTTATCAAGTCCTTGGTGTACTTGGTTTGAGATATGAAATTACCTTCTCTCATTTTCTTGATTTGTAGACCAAGAAAGAATTTCAGCTCACACATCATAGACATCTCATACTTCTCTGACATCAACCTTCCAAACTTCTCACTAAATTGTGGGTTAGTAGATCCAAAGATAATATCATCCATGTATATTTGGCACACAAATAGTTCACCATTAACTCTCTTTGTGAATAAGGTTGTGTCAATTTTACAAATTTCAAGTCCTTTTTCAATGAGAAACTTCGTGAGACATTCATACCAAGCACAACAAGCTTGCTTAAGACCATATAAAGCTTTGCAAAGTTTGTAAATGTGGTCAGGTTTCTTAGGATTTACAAAACCAGGTGGTTTATTAATAAAGACTTCTTCTTGTATCCACCATTTAAAAATGCACTTTTAATAACCATTTGGTAAAGCGTGATATCATGGTGATTTGCATAAGCAAGAAGAATTCAAATAGCTTCTAATATAGCTACGGGGGCGTAGGTCTCACCATAGTCCATACCTTTGACTTGTGTATATCCTTGAGATACGAGGCGAGCCTTGTTACGAACGACTTGACCGTCTTCATCTTGCTTGTTGCAAAATACCCATTTCATGCCAATAATGTTTTGCTTGTCCTTTGGCTTTTCCACGAGTGTCCACACTCCGTTCCTCTCGAAGTTGTGAATATCTTCATGCATAGCGTTTAACCAATCCGCATCTTCAAGAGATTGTTCAACTTTCAAAGGTTCAATGCTAGAGATGAAATAATAATGCTCACAAAAGTTAGCCAAGTGAGTCTTAGAGCGAGTGATCCTCCCTGTTTGTATGTCACCAAAGATTTGGTTTAGGGTATGGTTCTTGGTCACTTGAGCTCGAACTCGGGGTAGCTTTGGCTTGTTAGTTGGTGGAGATTCTTCTTCTTCATCATCTCCTTCATCTCCGTTGTTGTCGACGTGATCATCTCCTTGAGGTGGTGGTGAATGAGGTTGTGGTGGATCTTCCTGATGTACTTCCTCCTACTCTTCATCTTGTCGTGTACCACTTGTGGATGCTTCCATGTCGTATTGTCGGTAGCCTTGATCCTAAGTAGGAGCTTCCACTTGGGTTGATGAAGTGCTTTCTTCACCTCCATGGGACGAATCTTGCCGATAGGCAAGTCTTGGTTAGCTTTTGAAGGATCTTTATCACCTACATCATTTGGTAATTGTTTGACTTGCTAATATTAGACTCATCAAACTTCATATCTACCGTCTCTTCAACTTTCTGTGTGAAGTTGTTGTAAACACGGTAGGTGTGAGAGTTCTATCCATAACCAAGTTGGAAACCTTCATGAGATTTAGGAGAAAATTTACCATGGTGATGCTTATCAAGAATGTAACACTTGGAGACGAATACCCGAAATTCTCCAACTTGGGGTTTGTTACGTGTGAGAAGCTCGTATGACGTTTTACTGAGAAGCTTGTACAAGTAGAGTCAGTTTGTGGCATGACATGCTGTTTCCACCGCTTCTGCCCAAAAGTGTCGTGGCGTCTTGTATTCGTCAAGCATCGTTCTGGCCATCTCAATGAGGGTTCGGTTCTTTCTCTCAGCTACTCCATTTTGTTGAGGTGTGTACATAGTCGAGAACTCATGTGAAATACCCTCTTCATCAAGAAAGGTATCCATATGGGTGTTCTTGAACTCCGATCCATTATCGCTTGGAACCTTCTTGATCTTCACTTCAAACTGATTTTGCAATTTGCGTGCGAAGTTCTTGAAGATCTTTTGTACCTGCGACTTATCATCAAGCAAGAATACCCACGTAAATCTGGAAAAATCATCAACTATAACTAGACCATAAGAGTTTCCACTAAGACTCTTGTAAGCATTGGGACCAAAGAGATCCATATGAAGTAACTCGAGTGGTCTCTTGTGTTGGAAATATGCCCTAGAGGCAATAATAAAATGGTTATTATTGTATTTCCTAGTTCATGATAATTGTCTATTGTTCATGCTATAATTGTGTTAACCGGAAACCGTAATACATGTGTGAATACATAGACCACAACGTGTCCCTAGTGAGCCTCTAGTTGGCTAGCTCGTTGATCAATAGATGGTCTCGGTTTCATGACCATGGACATTGGATGTCGTTGATAACAGGATCACATCATTAGGAGAATGATGTGATGGACAAGACCCAATCCTAAGCATAGCACAAGATCGTGTAGTTCGTTTGCTAAAGCTTTTCAATGTCAAGTGTCATTTCCTTAGACCATGAGATTGTGTAACTCCCGGATACCGTAGGAATGCTTTGGGTGTGCCAAACGTCACAACGTAACTGGGTGGCTATAAAGGTACGCTACGGGTATCTCCGAAAGTGTCTGTTGGGTTGACACGAATCGAGACTGGGATTTGTCACTCCGTGTGACGGAGAGGTATCTCTGGGCCCACTCGGTAAGACATCATCATTATGAGCTCAATGTGACTAAGGAGTTAGTCACGGGATGATGTATTACGGAACGAGTAAAGAGACTTGCCGGTAACGAGATTGAACAAGGTATGGGGATACCGACGATCGAATCTCGGGCAAGTACCATACCGATAGACAAAGGGAATTGTATACGGGATTGATTGAATCCTTGACATCGTGGTTCATCCGATGAGATCATCGTGGAGTACATGGGAGCCAACATGGGTATCCAGATCCCGTTGTTGGTTATTGACCGGAGAGGTGTCTCGGTCATGTCTACGTGTCTCCCGAACCCGTAGGGTCTACACACTTAAGGTTCGATGACGCTAGGGTTATAGGGAAAAGGTATACATGATTACCGAAGGTTGTTCGGAGTCCCAGATGAGATCCCGGACGTCACGAGGAGCTCCGGAATGGTCCGGAGGTAAAGATTGATATATAGGAAGTCCAGTTTTGGTCACCGGAAAGTTTTCGGGCTCATCGGTATTGTACCGGGAGTGCCGGGAGGGTGCCGGAGGACCCCCGGGAGGGGTGTGACGACCAGAGGACTTCATGGGCTGTTAGATAAAGTGTGTCAGCCCTTATTGGGCTAGGAAATACTTTTGCTAAAGGCCCATGTGGCTGGAGATAAGAGATAAGGGCTGAAAAGATTCAAAAGGAAGAGATCCACCTCCCTTGTGGGAGGTGGACTCTTCCCTAGGGTCGGCCGAACCTCTCCTCCTTGGAGGAGGGGCCAAGGCAGCCCTCCCTCTCCCTCCTCCTATATATACCCAAGGGTTTTGCCTCTTGATAACAGATCTGAACTCTCTCTCTCTCTCGGCGAAGCTCTACCTCTCTTCTTCCTCCTCCGCAGCGCTTGGCGAAGCCCTGCCGGGATACCTTGATACTCCACCACCACCACGCCGTCGTGCTGCTGCTGGAGCTCTTCCCCAACCTCTCCTTCCTCCTTGCTGGATCAAGGCGTAGGAGACGTCACCGGGCTGCACGTGTGTTGAACGCGGAGGTGCCGTCCGTTCGGCACTTGATCGGATCTTCCGCGATCTGAATCGCTGCGAGTACGACTCCATCAACCGCGTTCTTGTAACGCTTCCGCTTAGCGATCTTCAAAGGTATGAAGATCCAATCTCTCCCTGCTCGTTTGCTGGTTTCTCCATAGATAGATCTTGGTGACACGTAGGAAAATTTTGATTTACTACTACGTCTCCCAACAGTGGTATCAGAGCTAGGTCTATGCGTAGAATCTATGCACGAGTAGAACACAAAGCAGTTGTGGGCGTCGATTTTGTTAATATGCTTGCCGTTACTAGTCTTATCTTGATTCGACGGTATTGTGGGATGAAGCAGCCCGGACCAACCTTACACGTACGCTTACGTGAGACCGGTTCCACCGCCTGACATGCACTAGTTGCATAAGGTGGCTAGCGGGTGTCTGTCTCTCCCACCTTAGTCGGATTGGATTTGATGAAAAGGGTCCTTATGAAGGGTAAATAGCAATTGGCATATCACGTTGTGGTTTTGACGTAGGTAAGAAACTGCTAGAAACCTATAGCAACCACGTAAAAACTTGCAACTACAAATTAGAGGACGTCTAACTTGTTTTTGCAGCATATGCCGTGTGATGTGATATGGCCAAAAGGATGTGATGTGATGCATTGTGATGTATGAGATTGATCATGTTCTTGTAATAGGGTTCACGACTTGCATGTCAATGACTATGACAACCGGCAGGAGCCATAGGAGTTGTCTTATTTATTGTATGACCTGCGAGTCAATCACAAACGCCATGTAATTACTTTACTTTATTGCTAAGCGTTAGCCATAGCAGTAGAAGTAATAGTTGGCGAGACAACCTCATGAAGACACAATGATGGAGATCATGATGATGGAGATCATGGTGTCGTGCCGGTGACAATGATGATCATGGTGCCCCGAAGATGGAGATCATAGGAGCAAGATGATATTGGCCATATCATGTCACTATATTGATTGCATGTGATGTTTATCATGTTTACATCTTATTTGCTTAGAATGATGGTAGTAAATAAGATGATCTCTCAATAAAATTTCAAGAGAAGTGTTCACCCTAACTGTGCACCGTTGCTAAGGATCGTTGTTCCGAAGCACCACGTGATGATCGGGTGTGATAGGTTCTAACGTTCGCATACAACGGGTGTAAGCCAGATTTACACACGCGAAACACTTAGGTTGACTTGACGAGCCTAGCATGTACATACATGGCCTCGGAACACGGAAGACCGAAAGGTCGAACATGAGTCGTATAGAAGATACGATCAACATGGAGATGTTCACCATGGATGACTAGTCCGTCTCACGTGATGATCGGACACGGGCTAGTTGACATGGATCATGTGTCACTTAGATGACTAGAGAGATGTCTATCTGAGTGGGAGTTCATTGAATAATTTGATTATGTGAACTCGATTATCATGAACTTAGTCTAAAATTGCCTTTAATATCTATATTGTAGATCCAATGGCCAACGCAAATGTCAACCTCAATTTCAACGCGTTCCTAGAGAAAACCTAGCTGAAAGATGATGGAAGCAACTATGCGGACTGGGTCCGTGGCTTGAGGATCATCCTCATAGCTTCCAAGAGATTGTATGTCCTTGATGCACCGCTAGGTGACCCACCCATTCTCCCAGCGGACCAAGACGTTACGAACGCTTGGCAGTCGCGCTGCGATGATTACTCCCTTGTTCAGTGCGGCATGCTTTACAGTTTAGAATCGGGGCTCCAAAAGCGTTTTGAGCAACACGGAGCATATGAGATGTTCCAAGAGCTGAAACTGGTTTTCCAAGCTCATGCCCGAGTCGAGAGATATGACATCTCTGACAAGTTCTTCAGCTGTAAGATGGAGGAGAACAGTTCTGTTAGTGAGCACATCCTCAAGATGTCTGGGCTTCACAACCGCTTGACTCAGCTGGGAGTTAATCTCCCGGATGACTCAGTCATTGACAGAATCCTCCAGTCGCTTCCACCTAGCTACAAAAGCTTTGTGATGAACTACAACATGCAGGGGATGGAGAAGTCCATTCCTGAGTTGTACTCGATGCTGAAATCAGCAGAGGTCGAGATCAGAAAGGAGCATCAAGTGTTGATGGTAAACAAGACCACTAGTTTCAAGAAAGGCAAGGGTAAGAAGAACTTCAAGAAGGACGGCAAAGCTGTTGCCGCGCCCGGTAAGCAAGTTGCCGGGAAGAAGAAGAACAAGAATGGACCCAAGCCTGAGATTGAGTGTTTCTATTGTAAGGGTACCGGTCACTGGAAGCGGAACTGCCCCAAGTACTTAGCGGATAAGAAGGACGGCAACATTAAAGGTATATGTGATATACTTGTTATTGATGTGTACTTGACCAGCGCTCGTAGTAGCTCCTGGGTATTTGATACCGGTGCAGTTGCTCACATTTGTAACTCCAAGCAGGAGCTGCGGAATAGCGGAGGCTGGCCAAGGACGAGGTGACGATGTGCGTCGGGAATGGTTCCAAGGTCGATGTGATCGCCGTCGGCACGCTACCTCTACATCTACCTTCGGGATTAGTTTTAAACCTTAATAATTGTTATTTAGTACCAGCTTTGAGCATGAACATTGTATATGGATCTCGCTTGATGCGAGATGGCTACTCATTTAAATCCGAGAATAATGGTTGTTCTATTTATATGAGAGAAATGTTTTATGCTCATGCCCCGCTGGTCAATGGTTTATTTTTGATGAATCTCGAACGTGATGTTACACATATCCATAGTGTGAGTACCAAAAGGTGTAAAGTTGATAACGATAGTCCCACTTACATGTGGCACTGCCGTCTTGGCCATATTGGTGTCAAACGCATGAAGAAGCTCCATGCTGATGGACTTTTGGAGTCACTTGATTTCGAATCATTTGACACATGCGAACCGTGCCTCTTGGGCAAGATGACTAAGACTCCATTCTCCGGAACAATGGAGCGAGCAACTGACTTGTTGGAGATAATACATACCAATGTATGCGATCCAATGAGTGTCGAGGCTCGCGGTGGCTACCGTTATGTTCTCACCCTCACTGATGACTTGAGCAGATATGGGTATGTCTACTTAATGAAACACAAGTCTGAAACCTTTGAAAGGTTCAAGGAATTTCAGAGTGAGGTCGAGAATCAACGTGACAGGAAAATAAAATGCCTACAATCTGATCGTGGCGGAGAATATTTGAGTCACGAGTTTGGCACACAGCTTAGGAAATGTGGAATTGTTTCACAACTCACGCCGCCCGGCACACCTCAGCGAAATGGTGTGTCTGAACGTCGTAATCGCACTCTATTGGATATGGTGCGATCTATGATGTCTCTTACCGACTTACCGCTATCATTTTGGGGATATGCATTAGAGACTGCCGCATTCACTTTAAATAGGGCACCGTCTAAATCTGTTGAGACGACACCGTATGAATTATGGTTTGGAAAGAAACCTAAGCTGTCGTTTCTAAAAGTTTGGGGATGCGATGCTTATGTGAAGAAACTTCAACCTGAGAAGCTCGAACCCAAAGCGGAAAAGTGCGTCTTCATAGGATATCCCAAAGAGACTATTGGGTATACCTTCTACCTACGATCCGAGGGCAAAGTCTTTGTTGCCAAGAATGGATCCTTTCTCGAGAAAGAGTTTCTCTCGAAAGAAGTAAGTGGGAGGAAAATGGAACTTGATGAGGTAATTGTACCTTCACTCGAACATCAGAGTAGCGCAGCACAGGAAGTTGTTTCTGTGGAGCCTACACCGGCTAGACAGGAAGTTAATGATGATGATCATGAAACATCAGATCAAGTTGCTACTCGAAGGTCCACTAGGACACGTTCCGCACCAGAGTGGTACGGTAATCCTGTCCTAGAGATCATGTTGTTGGACAACGGTGAACCTTCGAACTATGAAGAAGCGATGGCGGGCCCGAATTCCGACAAATGGCTTGAGGCTATGAAATCCGAGATAGGATCCATGTATGAGAACAAAGTATGGACTTTGGTGGACTTGCCTGATAATAAGCGAGCCATAGAAAACAAATGGATCTTTAAGAAGAAGACTGATGCGGACGGTAATGTGACCGCCTATAAGGCTCGGCTTGTCGCTAAGGGTTATCGACAAGTTCAAGGAGTTGACTACGATGAGACTTTCTCACCCGTAGCGATGCTGAAGTCAGTCCGAATCATGTTAGCAGTTGTCGCATTTTATGATTATGAGATCTGGCAAATGGACGTCAAAACGACATTCCTTAATGGCTTCCTCAAGGAAGAACTGTATATGATGCAGCTGGAAGGTTTTGTTGATCCTAAAGATGCTAACAAGGTATGCAAGCTCCAGCGCTCCATCTATGGGCTGGTGCAAGCATCTCGGAGTTGGAACATTCGCTTTAATGAGGTGATTAAAGCGTTTGGGTTTGTACAGGTTTATGGAGAACCCTGTATTTACAAGAAAGTGAGTGGGAGCTCTATAGCATTTCTTATACTGTATGTGGATGACATGCTGATAATGGGAAATAATATAGAACTCTTGGAAAGTATCAAGGCCTACTTGAATAAGTGTTTTTCAATGAAGGACCTTGGAGAAGCTGCTTACATATTAGGTATTAAGATCTATAGAGATAGATCGAAACGCCTCATTGGTCTTTCACAAAGCACATACCTTGAAAAAATATTGAAGAAGTTCAATATGGATCAGTCCAAGAAGGGGTTCTTGCCTGTGTTGCAAGGTGTGAGATTGAGTACGACTCAATGCCCGACCACGGCAAAGGATAGAGAAGAGATGAGTGTCATCCCCTATGCTTCAGCCATAGGCTCTATCATGTATGCCATGCTGTGTACCAGGCCTGATGTGAACCTTGCCATAAGTTTGGTAGGGAGGTACCAAAGTGATCCCGGAGCGGAACACTGGACAACGGTCAAGAATATCCTGAAGTACCTGAAAAGGACAAAGGACATGTTTCTCGTTTATGGAGGTGCCGAAGAGCTCGTCGTAAAGGGTTACGTCGATGCTAGCTTCGACACAGATCCGGACGACTCCAAGTCGCAAACCGGATATGTGTATATTTTGAATGGAGGGGCAGTGAGCTGGAGCAGCAGCAAGCAAAGCGTTGTGGCAGCATCTACATGTGAAGCAGAGTACATAGCTGCTTCAGAAGCAGCAAAGGAGGGAGTCTGGATGAAGGAGTTCATCACCGACCTAGGAGTGATTCCGAATGCGTCGGGCCCGATGACTCTACTCTGTGACAACACTGGAGCTATTGCCCTTGCGAAGGAGCCCAGGTTTCACAACAAGACAAGACACATCAAGCGCCGATTCAACTCCATCCGTGATTACATTCAGGAGGGAGACATAGATATTTGTAAAGTGCATACGGATCTGAATGTCGCAGATCCATTGACTAAACCTCTCTCACGAGCAAAACATGATCAGCACCAGAATGCTATGGGTGTTTGATTCATCACAATGTAACTAGATTATTGACTCTAGTGCAAGTGGGAGACTGTTGGAAATATGCCCTAGAGGCAATAATAAAATGGTTATTATTGTATTTCCTAGTTCATGATAATTGTCTATTGTTCATGCTATAATTGTGTTAACCGAAAACTGTAATACATGTGTGAATACATAGACCACAACGTGTCCCTAGTGAGCCTCTAGTTGGCTAGCTCGTTGATCAATAGATGGTCTCGGTTTCATGACCATGGACATTGGATGTCGTTGATAACAGGATCACATCATTAGGAGAATGATGTGATGGACAAGACCCAATCCTAAGCATAGCACAAGATCGTGTAGTTCGTTTGCTAAAGCTTTTCAATGTCAAGTGTCATTTCCTTAGACCATGAGATTGTGTAACTCCCGGATACCGTAGGAATGCTTTGGGTGTGCCAAACGTCACAACGTAACTGGGTGGCTATAAAGGTACGCTACGGGTATCTCCGAAAGTGTCTGTTGGGTTGACACGAATCGAGACTGGGATTTGTCACTCCGTGTGACGGAGAGGTATCTCTGGGCCCACTCGGTAAGACATCATCATTATGAGCTCAATGTGACTAAGGAGTTAGTCACGGGATGATGTATTACGGAACGAGTAAAGAGACTTGCCGGTAACGAGATTGAACAAGGTATGGGGATACCGACGATCGAATCTCGGGCAAGTACCATACCAATAGACAAAGGGAATTGTATACGGGATTGATTGAATCCTTGACATCGTGGTTCATCCGATGAGATCATCGTGGAGTACGTGGGAGCCAACATGGGTATCCAGATCCCGCTGTTGGTTATTGACCGGAGAGGTGTCTCAGTCATGTCTACGTGTCTCCCGAACCCGTAGGGTCTACACACTTAAGGTTCGATGACGCTAGGGTTATAGGGAAAAGGTATATGTGATTACCGAAGGTTGTTCGGAGTCCCGGATGAGATCCCGGACATCACGAGGAGCTCCGGAATGGTCCGGAGGTAAAGATTGATATATAGGAAGTCCAGTTTTGGTCACCGGAAAGTTTTCGGGCTCATCGGTATTGTACCGGGAGTGCCGGGAGGGTGCCGGAGGACCCCCGGGAGGGGTGTGACGACCAGAGGACTTCATGGGCTGTTAGATAAAGTGTGTCAGCCCTTATTGGGCTAGGAAATACTTTTGCTAAAGGCCCATGTGGCTGGAGATAAGAGATAAGGGCTGAAAAGATTCAAAAGGAAGAGATCCACCTCCCTTGTGGGAGGTGGACTCTTCCCTAGGGTCGGCCGAACCTCTCCTCCTTGGAGGAGGGGCCAAGGCAGCCCTCCCTCTCCCTCCTCCTATATATACCCAAGGGTTTTGCCTCTTGAGAACAGATCTGAACTCTCTCTCTCTCTCGGCGAAGCTCTGCCTCTCTTCTTCCTCCTCCGCAGCGCTTGGCGAAGCCCTGCCGGGATACCTTGATACTCCACCACCACCACGCCGTCGTGCTGCTGCTGGAGCTCTTCCCCAACCTCTCCTTCCTCCTTGCTGGATCAAGGCGTAGGAGACGTCACCGGGCTGCACGTGTGTTGAACGCGGAGGTGCTGTCCGTTCGGCACTTGATCGGATCTTCCGCGATCTGAATCGTTGCGAGTACGACTCCATCAACCGCGTTCTTGTAACGCTTCCGCTTAGCGATCTTCAAAGGTATGAAGATCCAATCTCTCCCTGCTCGTTTGCTGGTTTCTCCATAGATAGATCTTGGTGACACGTAGGAAAATTTTGATTTACTACTACGTCTCCCAACATCTTGGTGGTCATGATGTTCTTGACCGGATGACTTCCACCTACTTGCTTTCGTTCTTGACAAGCGCTACAAAGTTTATCTCTATGAACGATAACATCTTTAACACCAAGAATGTGATCACCCTTGATAAGCTTATCTAGATAGCGCATGCCTACATGTCCAAGCCTTCTATGCCAAAGCCAACCTTTAGATGATTTTACAACGAGACAAGTATGAGGTTGGGCCTTTTTAGTGAAATCAACAATGTATAGATCACCTCTATGAATACCGATAAAGACAATTTTATGATTATCAAATCGAAACACTTGGCAATCTACTTTGGTAAATAACACATTGAAACCAAAGTCTACTAGTCTAGATACGGAAAGAAGATGTAGCCAAGGGATTCAACAAGCATCACATTTTGAAGGGAGCTATCATGAGATATGGCCACCTTACCAAGGCCAAGTACCTTACCATTAGAGTTGTCTCCAAAGGTCATGTACCTTCGAGGGCCTTGGTTACGCGTGATCTCTTGAAACATGTCTTTATCACCAGTCATGTGATGTGTGCATCCACTATCAAGAATCCACTCCTTTCCGCCGGACATGTAATCCTTGAAGTTCGCTATTAGACTTAGATTCTTCATGATCTTTTCATGCTCGACGTCGAACAACACATCTTCATCATAGTGTCCATGTTCTTCATTGTCATCATTTGGTGGAATCTCCTCGTCATAAAAACAAAGAGACTCATTAGAATCATAACTATGACAATGTTCAAGTTTATGAATGCGAATGGCTTCAATAATAATGTTGTTGATAGTTGTGACATCTCCTTTAGCATGCAAGATCACGGAGCTCAAATAGGCATTTAGCAAAGTTTGGATCACTAGGCTTCATTTTGTGAAAAGCGATAGTTTTGTGAAGAATTTCATCGGGATTACCTAACGAAAGATTTGGATATTGTTTCTCCAAATCAGTCCACAAAGTATAAGCAGCTACAAAGTTCTTCAATTGAGAAAGCAAGGATCTTGGTAAGCCTCTAACAATAAGATTGACAGTTCTAAGGTTGCCAAGCATGTTAATTTCCTCTTCGTGTGTGGGATGCAATTCATCAATGCGGAGCACATAGGGATTTTCAATATGTTTTCTCAAATGGAACTTGTCAAATAGATCAATCATAGCATTCTTCCATTGACTATAGTATTCTCCATCAAGAATGGGCACTCTACAATACAAAATCTCCACACTGGACACAACCATCTTCCTCCATGGTGTTGAAACCGAAGCTATGGAGACCAAAGCTTTGATACCAATTGCGGGATCACTAGAAGCGTATGTCTAGAGGGTGGTGAATAGACTACGAGAAGGAATTTAAAACTACCTCAAGCATAAATTCAAGGGTTGGCAGTTTTAGCATGTACAACTAGTCTGTGACACCCAACACATTGCAAGTCATCAAGTATAACAGCGGAAAGTAAAGACATTTCACATGGAAGTAAGGAGTAGAGATAGAGAGATCAAACACATGAGGGACACGAAGATTATTCCCGTGGTTCCGATAGGTGGTTCTATCGTACGTCCATGTTTATGGAGTCTTCAACCCATGGAGGGTAACAGTCCCGAGAGTCCACGGAGGGCTCTACACATGGAGGGTTCCACGAAGAAGCAACCTTGACTATACCATGATGGCCTACGTCCACAGAGGACTAGCCTAACTCGGGGTAGATCTTCATGAAGTAGGCTATCTCCTTGCACTTACAAACTTCTTGGTTCACTCCACAACACGAAGTAGGAGGCTCCCAAGCGAGACCTAACAATCCAGGAGGCACCACCCTCCAAAAGGTAATAGGCTTGATAATATCGATGAACTCCTTGCTCTTGAGCTTCAAGATGATATACTCCTCAACACACAATCACTCCCTCACAGATTTGGCTTGGTGAAAGAGATTGATTGGGTGGAAAGCAACTTGGGGAGGCTAGAGATCAAGATTCATATGGTTGGAATGGAATGGCATGATATCAACACATGAGTAGGTGGCTCTCTCTCAGAAAATCAGTAGGTATGAGTGGGGAACTGTTCTGGGTGGTTCTCTTTTGAGTGAATGGTGGTGGAGGGGTATATATAGGCATCTCCAAAAATCCAACCGTTACACCTAATAAGTCAGACTTGGTGACACCAATGTGTTAATCTCGGTGGTACCGAGTTGCCTCAAAGGTAGCAACTTTTGAATCTCGGTGAGACCGATACATAAAACTTAGTTGCACCGATAAGGTGACCAACGGTCAGATTGCCAAACTCGGTGACGCCGATTCACAAAACTCGGAGGGGCCGATTTTGTAAACTTGCGTAACAAGAAGTTGGCAACCCAAACTCGGAGCACCGAAGCAGAATCGGTTGCACCAAAAAGCTAGGATTTGGCTGGGTTTGTCTGAGTTTGGAATCGGTGGCACCGAGTGGAATGTGTTGGTTGCACCGATTTTGGATATTTGGCTTTGGACAGACTTTTGTGGAAGAGCTTATGGGTGTATGTGGTGACTATCACTTGTGCACGTATGAGCATTTCATTCACCAACAAAACCTTACCCCCTTTTGATAGTATTGTATTTCCTATGGACTCGAAATGATTTATCACAAAAGGTAAAATTTAGAGTCCTCTTGCTTGAAGCTTGGCCAATGCTATTCCTTCTCCTTCTTTTTCACGGGGATACTCTCCACACTCCATAGCCAACCATCTCTCTCTATGGACTTTATCTGAAATACACTAAATGAAAGTATTAGTCCAAGAGACAATGTATGTTGTCATAAATTATCAAAACCACCAAGGGAGCACATTGCGCTTTCAATCTCCCCCTTTTTGGTAATTGATGACAACATACAATCAAAGCTTCAAATAAACATAAGCTTGTATATAATGAAGACTTTGAGAGACACATGACTTTGACTTGCTGCCCCTAAATGTGGGCAATCCCTTTAAAGGATAGTTGCTTTGGAATGCATCGACACACATGCAGTAGAAGGGATATGACAAGTCATGTGTATCTTGGCTATGTGCATCAAATGTATATGAATGAGGTGTATCCTTGTTCAAGACTTTAATCTTGCAAAAAATAGGTGCAAGAAGCCAGAGATCATCTTGATCAAACATATGATGCATATACTTACCTTGAGTCCTTGAGCAATCTAGTAGTAGAGATAAACTTGAGAAAACAATGTTAGGAAACACAAGAGTATTCTACCAATCAAGGGCAATAGAACTCAAAGATACCAATATATGGAGAACATATAGAATATAGTATTCCTTAGAATTGATATGTCTCCAGGATCATTTAGAAGTTTCTCCCCTTAAGATATGAAAATGATGGATCATCGTCTCCCCCTGAATCTTAGCATGTAGATATTGGGATAGGATAGGGTGAGAAAATTATAACATGAGAAGCCAAATGCTAATGCAATAAAATTTATACACGGAAAAATCTGTTTATTGCAAGCAAATTTTTCTCCCCCTACTTTGGTATTCTCTCCTTATTAAGTATTAACTTTTGATATTCTCCTCTCCCCCTAAATTATATCTCCCCTTTTTCATAAGCATGTATCTCCCTCTTTAGCTTTGAAGCTTTGTACATCTCTCCCCCTTTGGCATTAATTTCCAAAAAGGCAAACATTGGGCCAGATACAGGGATCATTGATTAAAACGGGATCCTTGAGAACAAGGGTCATTGAAAGTAGGACTCCTAGAATATGAAAATCATGAGAAATAATGATGGAATCATTTTAAATAATTTCTCTCCTATGGGATAAACTGAGAATTTGTAGAACTTCTCCTCCTTTGAGTTAGGGATCCTTGAATATATTTCTCCCCTTTCAAGTTTTTATTTTTTTTGATAATAAGGGATCATCGAAGAATTTAGAAATCACAAAGGAACGCGAAGTTTTACAAACATAGACTGAAATATGATAGAAAGTCGGTGGCTCCGAGGCAATTTGGTCGGTGATACCGATATGATGTTGTGTAGCTTATCTGCTGAATTGGTAGAACTAAGTCGTTTTGATCGGAGGCTCCGAGGCATAAAACAAAATGTTGTCAAATGTGAAAATTTGATCCAAAGACTAAGTTGTAACTGAAAATCAAACAAGGAAAGAAAAACAAACATATTGTATCAATTATGAGTAATTTACAGAGAGGTATCAACTAGAAAAGATTTGAATGGTTCCAAGAAATTTGCAAAAGAGAATGGACCAAACAAGAATCTTATCTAGATGATGGGCAGTGACTAGGTTACCTATATTAGAGTATTTTGACTTAGGATCCAAGCAAGGATACTAGATCATAGGTCATACTCATCGTTAAGCTCAAAATGGGGTTACCATTTTCTGATTAAGAATTTTAATGTCTTCATATCACTTGAGTTGCTTTATCTCATTACTTGGACTAAAGCTATATCAAGGATATTAGTATAGACCTTTGAGTAATGTTGTTGACGTAGCTTGTAGGTGAACTTGATGAGGATGCTCGAAGTTGATGAAGACTCTTGAGTTGGGAGCAATCCTTGTTGTTTTCGTTGATTCTTCACCTACATGGGTTAGTCACGCAAGGGAGAACATGATATATCCATGTGACAATATACCAATTGACTTGATACCGATTGAGAAATATATGTCAAGGATATGTTTTGTTGTCTTGTTCCTCTCATCATCAAAACGAGATTGTGGATACTTGGTCATGACAAGATTGCATAAGATATGAGTTGATGGCAATCTTGTGGAGTGTTATTCTTCCAAGTACCTACAAAAGAGTTAGATGCAAAACAAGGAAGCATAGAATTCCAAGATGTGATATTCATGATAGTAGCATGGAATAAACAATGAAGCTCAACCCCTTGCATGCATCCGATTGAGTTCAGCTCAAGTTTGAAACATCAATGATGTTCAACTCACTCCTCAAATGACAAAACACTTTCTCATCAAGTGGCCTAGTAAATATGTTGGCCAATTGCTTGTTAGTACGAACATGCTTAAGATTAACATCTCCTTTGGCAACATGATCATGATTGAAAGGATGTCAAACTTGAATATGCTTGGTTCGAGAATGTTGCACACGATTATGACCAATCTTCATAGCACTTTCATTGTCACAAAGTAATGGCACATTTTTAACATTAATTCCATAATCTTTAATCGTTTGTGTCATCCATAATAACTGCACACAACATGATCCAGCAGCAATATATTCAGCTTCAGCAGTAGATAGAGATACTGAGTTTTGTTTCTTGGAGGGCCAATAAAAAAGAGATATACCAAGAAATTGACATGTACCCGAGGTGAATTTTCTATCAACCTTGTCACTAGCATAGTCCGAGTCAGAGTAGCCAACAAGATTAAAAGAAGATCCCTTGGGGTACCAAATGCCAAAGTTTGGTGTATGTATCAATTATCTCACAATGCGTTTAACAACTTTAAGATGACATTCTTTAGGAGTAGATTGATATATAGCACACATGAAAACACTAAGCATAATATCAGGATGGGAGGCACATAGATAAAGCAATGAACCAATCATTGATCGATAGACCCTTTGATCAACCGGTTCACCCTCCTTAGTGAGATCATCGTGTCCGCTAGTGGGCATGGGAGTTTCCATACCTTTGCACTCTTGCATGTTGAACTTCTTTATCAAGTCCTTGGTGTACTTGGTTTGAGAGATGAAAGTACCTTCTCTTGTTTGCTTGATTTGTAGACTAAGAAAGAATTTCAGCTCACACATCATATACATCTCATACTTCTCTGACATCAACCTTCCAAACTTCTCAGTAAATTGTGGGTTAGTAGATCCAAAGATAATATCATCCACATAAATTTGGCACAGAAATAGTTCACCATTAACTCTCTTTGTGAATAAGGTTGCGTCAATTTTTCCAATTTCAAATCCTTTTTCAGTGAGAAACTTTGTGAGACATTTATACCAAGCACGAGGAGCTTGCTTGAGACCATATAAAGCTTTGCGAAGTTTGTAAACATGGTCAAGTTTCTTAGGATTTACAAAACCAGGTGGTTTCTTATCAAAGACTTCTTCTTTTATCTGACCATTTAAAAATGAACTTTCAATATCCATTTGGTAAAGAGTGATATCATGGTGATTAGCATAAGCAATAAGAATTCAAATAGTTTGTAATCTAGCAACGGGGGCGGAGGTCTCACCGTAGTCCATACCTTTGACTTGCGTATATCCTCGAGCTAAGAGGCGATCCTTGTTGCGAATGACTTGATCATCTTCATCTTGCTTGTTGCGAAATACCTATTTCGTGCCGATAATGTTTGCTCGTCCTTGTGCTTTTCCACGAGTGTCCACACTTCGTTCCTCTCGAAGTTGTGAAGCTCTTCATGCATAGCTTTTACCCAATTTGCATATTCAAGAGCTTGTCCAACCGTCAAAGGTTCAATGCTATAGATGAAATAATAATGCTCACAAAAGTTAGCCAAGCAAGTCTTAGAGGAAGTGATCCTCCCTGTTTGTATATCACCAAAGATTTGGTTTAGGGGATGGTTCTTGGTCACTTGAGCTTGAACTCGGGGTAGCTTTGGCTTGTTAGTTGGTGGAGCTTCTTCTTCTTCATCATCTCCTTCATCTTCATTGTTGTCAACATGATCATCTCCTTGAGGTGGTGGTGAAGGAGGTTGTGGTGGATCTTCCTGATGTACTTCCTTCTCCTCTTCATCTTGTCGTGTACCACTTGTGGATGCTTCCATGTCGTATTGTCGGTAGCCTTGATACGAAGTAGGAGCTTCCACTTGGCTTGATGAAGTGCTTTCCTTCACCTCCATGGGACGAATCTTGCCGATGGGCAAGTCTTGGATAGCTTCCGAAGGATCTTTATCACCTACATCATTTGGTAATTATTTGACTTGCGCACCATTAGACTCATCAAACTTCACATCTACCGTCTCTTCTACTTTTCGTGTGAAGTTATTGTAGACACAGTAGGTGTGAGAGTTCGATCCATAACCAAGTAGGAAACCTTCATGAGATTTAGGAGCAAATTTAGCACGGCGATGCTTATCAAGAATGTAACACTTGGAGCCGAATACCTGAAAGTATCCAACTTGGGGTTTGTTACCGGTGAACTGACGTTTTACCGAGAAGCTTATACAAGTCGGTTTGTGGCATGACATGCTGTTTCCACCGCTTCTGCCCAAAAGTGTCATGGCGCCTTGTATTCGTCAAGCATCGTTCTTGTCATCTCAATGAGGGTTTGGTTCTTTCTCTCAACAACTCCATTTTGTTGAGGCGTGTACGTAGCCGAGAACTCATGTGAAATACCCTGTTCATCAAGAAAGGTATCCACATGGGTGTTCTTGAACTCCGATCCGTTATCGCTTCGAACCTTCTTTATCTTCACTTCAAACTGATTTTGCTCTTTGCGTGCAAAGTTCTTGAAGATCTTTTGTACCTGCAACTTGTCATCAAGCAAGAATACCCACATAAATCTGGAAAAATCATCAACTATAACTAGACCATAAGAGTTTCCACCAAGACTCTTGTATGCATTGGGACCAAAGAGATCCATACGAAGTAACTTGAGTGGTCTCTTAGTGGTCATGATGTTCTTGAACGGATGACTTCCACCTACTTGCTTTCCTGCTTGGCAAGGTCTACAAAGTCTATCTTTGTCAAAGATAACATATTTAACACCAAGAATGTGATCGCCCTTGATAAGCTTATCTAGATTGCGCATGCCTACATGTCCAAGCCTTCTATGCCAAATCCAAACTTTAGATGATTTTGCAATGAGACAAGTATGAGGTTGGGCCTTTTTAGTGAAATCAACAATGTATAGATAACCTCTACGAATACCGGTAAAGACAATTTTATGATTATCAAATCGAAACACTTGACAATCTACTTTAGTAAATAGCACATTGAAACCGAAGTCTGCTAGTCTAGATACAAAAAGAAGATTGTAGCCAAGGGACTCAACAAGCATACCATTTTGAATGGAGCTATCATGAGATATGGCCACCTTACCAAGGCCAAGCACCTTACCCTTAGAGTTGTCTCCAAAGGTCACGTACCTTCTAGGACCTTGATTAGGCATGATCTCTTGAAACATGTCTTTATCACCAGTCATGTGATCCGTGCATCCACTATCGAGAATCCTCTCTTTTCCGCTGGACATGTAATCCTTGAAGTTCGCCATTAGAGTTTGATTCTTTATGATATTTTCATGCTCGATGTCGAACAACTAATCTTCATCATAGTAGCCATGTTCTTCATTGTCATCATTTGGTGGAATATCCTCATCATAAAAACAAAGAGACTCATTAGAATCATAACTATGCACACGCAAGATCTATCAATGGTGACTAGCATCTACGAGAGGGAGAGTGGATCTACATACCCTTGTAGATTGCTAAGCGGGAAGCGTTAAGAAACACGGTTGATGTAGTCAAACGTCTTCGCGATCCAAATCACCGAGCGTCCTGCGATCCAATCACGATCCATCTCGATCTAGCGCCAAACGGACGGCACCTCCGTGTTCAGCACACATACAACTTGATGACGATCTCCGCCTTCTTGATCTAGCAAGAGGGAGCGTTGAGGTAGATGAGTTCTCTAGCAGCGCGACGACACTTTAGCGGTGGTGGTGGAACTATTTAGGTAGGGCTTCGCCTAAGCACCGCCGAATCTAGATAGAGGAGGAACTAGGGAATAGAGAACTAGCATGTGGACTGTTGTTGTTGGGGGCTCTATTCCTCTAGTATCTATAGGAGGGAGGGGAGGAGGCAGCCCCCTAGGGTTTCCCCTAGAGCTTCGGCCAAAGTGGGGAGGAGGTGGAGGAGTCCACCTCCAATCCTACTCCTAGTAGGATTCCACCTGGAATCCTCCCCTCTTGTGGTCTTTTCCTTCTCCCACCTCCTAGACGCATGGGACTTGTGGGGATGACTTTCCCAGCCCACTAAGGGCTGGTGCGCCCCCCTAAGTCCCATGTGGCCTCCCGATGGACCTCCGGCACTCCCGGTACACTACCAAAAATACCCGAAACTTTTCTGGTGACCAAAACGAGACTTCTTATATATATATATATTTACCTCTGTACCATTCTGGATCTCCTCGTGATGTTCGAGATCTCATCCGGGACTCCGAACAACCTTCGGTCACCACTATACATAATTAAATACTACCAAAACGTCACCTAACCTAAAGTGTGCAGACCTTGTGGGTTCGAGAACTATGTAGACATGACCGAGACACCTCTAGCGGGACCTGGATGCCCATATCGGTTCCTACATATTCTACGAAGATCTTTATCGGTTGAACCTCTATGTCAAGGATTCAGTTAATCCCATATGATGTTCCCTTTGTTCTTTGGTATGTTACTTGCCCGAGATTCGATCGTCGGTATCTCTATACCTAGTTAAATCTCATTACCGACAAGTCTCTTTACTTGTCCCATAATACAAGATCTCGTGGCTAACACTTTAGTCACTTTGCTTGCAAGGCTTGTTGTGATGTTATATTACCGAGTGGGCCCTGAGATACCTCTCCGTCACACGGAGTAACAAATCCCAGTCTTGACCCATGTCCACTCAACAGACACCCTTGGAGATACTTGTAGAGCATATTTATAGTCACCCAGTTAAGTTGCGATGTTTGATACACACAAGGTATTCCTCTGGTGTCAGTGAGTTGCATGATCTCATGGTCATAGGAACAGATACTTGACATGTAGAAAAATATAGCAATAAACTGACATAATCATATGCTATGTTTAAGTTTGGGTCTTGTCCATCACATCATTCTCCTAATGATGTGATCCCATTTATTAAATGACATCTTATGTCCATGGCTAGGAAACCTTGACCATCTTTGATCAACGAGCTAGTCTACTAGAAGCAAACTAGGGACAAAGTGTTGTCTATGTATACACACTTGCAATGTGTTTCCAGTCGACACAATTATAGCATGGATAATAAACGATTATCAGGAACAAGGAAATATAACAATAACCATTTATTATTGCCTCTAAGGCATATTTCCAACAGGCAGCTCCGGAGATGTCCTCAGAGGGGACTCGACCGGGCTTCGTCCCCCCTCTTTAGTTGCCAGGAGATGTTCCTCCTCCTGGTCTTTGGCGGCCGAGGTATTAGCTGACATGTCTCCAATGTATATATAATTTATGAAGTATTCATGCCATGTTTACAATAATTCTATAAGATTTTGGTATGATTTTATTAGAACTAACCCGTACTGATGCTGTTTTTAGCAGAACTACTATGGTGTTGTTTTTGTGCAGAAATAAAAGTTGGAATGAGCTGAAAATTTACAGAGAATATTTTTGGAAAATATAAAAAATACTAGAGGGAAGAGTCACGGAGAGGAAGGCCGAGGAAGCCACAAGCCACAGGGGTGCCCTCCTAGGGCGCGTCCCCCTGGCTTGTGGTTTCCTCGGGAACCTTCTAGACGTGGGACTAACGCCAAAAATTCCTATAAATACCAAAAACTCTAGAAACAAACCTTGATTAGGAGTTCTGCTGCCACACACCTCCAGAGCCACGAAAAACCAATCTTGGCCCTCTCCTGCACCCTGCCGGAGGGGGTCACCATCATCGGAGGCCATCTTCATTGTCCCAGAGGGGCCATCAACACCATGGAGGCCAAGGACCAGAGGGAGAACCTCTCCCCATAGAGGGGGAGGCCATGGAGGAGGAACCACAAAGGAGAGAACCTCTCCCCCTCTCTCCCGATGGTGTCGAAGTGCCATCGATGGAACCATCGCCGCGGTGATTATCTTCATGAACATCACCTTCTTCATCACCATCCTCATATCCTTTTAGAGGTCCACTCTCCCGCACCTCGCTGTAATCACCTACTTGAACATGGTGCTTTATGCCACATATTATGATCCAATGATGTGTTGCCATCCTATGATGTTTTGAGTAGATTACTTTTGTCCTTTTGGTTGATTAATGATCTAGATTGGTTTGAGTTGTATGTTTATTTCCGTGCTGTCCTATGGTAACTTCCGTGCCGCGCACACGTGAAGGATTCCCTCTATAGGGTGTTGCAATATGTACATGATTCACTTATAGTGAGTTGCTTGAGTGACAGAAGCATAAACCCGAGTAAGGGGGTTGTTACGTATGGGATAAAGGGGACTTGATGCTTTAATGCTATGGTTGGGTTTTACCTTAATGTTCTTTAGTAGTTGCGGATTGTTGCTAGATCTCCAATCATAAGTGCATATGATCCAAGTAGAGAAAGTATGTTTGCTTATGCCTCTCCCTCATATAAAATTGCAATAATGATTTCCGATCTTGTTAACAATTGCCTAGGATAATTCCGCACACCGACCCATCATTATTCCACACTCGCTATTTGTAATATATTGTAATATTATGATAACAACACCTATATTTATATTTTAATTCTCCGTTATCATGCAGAGCTATCCTCTTCATACCCACAACGTAGTTTTATTTTTCGTTTCTAGATGGAAGCAAACGTTCAGTGTATGTAGAGTCGTATCGATGGCAGATAGGACTTGACAGAATATTGATCTTACCTTTATCTCCTTGTGGGTTCGACACTCCATACTTATCACTTCCACCTTTGGAAATTGGTACGATGATTCCTTGCACTTGGGGATTATCATTAACCTCAGCCATAACGTCATCACCCCCGCCATCGGTGTTTGGCTCAAAAGGAGCCTGCCGCGATAACACCTCCGTGGCCTCCTTCGAGACCTGAGGAGGCGTAGGATGTGATAGAGTCCCACTTCCGCTAGGTCGATGGGCAGAGACTCCTCGTCTGAGATTTGGTCGACGGGGAGATAGCATGGTGGGCTGCAAATTAAAAGATGTTCGCCCATTTAGCATTAAAAGCTCTATATAAGTGACCCAGAGGGTCTACGTATTCATACCTATGGGCTGGGGACTTAACCCATGGGTTCCTTCGGGGAACCTTCTCAAAAGCCTCAGACTCCTTATCGGAGTCCGGGTTATCATCGACCATGAATTCCTTTGTCTGGCATGTCCTCTTTGGGGCAGGAGGAGGTAGGTCCTCCGCGGCGTCCGCTGACGCCACCCTTTTCCTTGTGAGTGGGGAGTCGCACTCCCCTTCGTCCTCGTGCTCTTCCTCGTGAGTGGAAGAGGCATGGGTCTCCTCGGACTTAGTGTCCGGAAGACCCCTTAGACGAGGACCCTCTTGGGCCTCCTTCTTCTCCCCTTTCTTCTTCTTCTCCTTCTTCTTTGGTGCCGAATACAGTGCCAGACGAGCATCACTGTCAACAGATCCGACCGAGGGTCTTCGGGCTGTGGGGCCGGACAGTCAGTTTGCATGGTCTTGCTCAGCCATTTCTGTGGAGATAAGGGAGATGGGATTCAGCTCTTTGTGAAAAAACAGAGAGGGAGAATTAAAGTTTTATCATACCTTGGTAGGTGGGGTTTCGGCGTCCAGACCGGTGTCCTCCTCCTCGGCCGGCCAACTCTTCTAGGGCTTGAATAGCACTTTCCACAATTTGTCGTGGGTAGCATGGTGGCCGGGTCCTCGAGCTGGTAAGTCCACATTGAGGAGGCCCGGTGCTGGCAAGTGAGGAGACAGCGGCGGAGCATGACCTGGAGATGCGCATCTGCAGCGTTTTTACCTCTGCGGCCAACCCTTAGTCAAGGACTTTCTTGAGAACGAGGTTAGCCTTGCGGGGGGTCTGGATTTGAACTCGGCAGGTGCCACCCAGTCTGCGCTCCTTGGTTCAGTGATGTAGAACCATTCCTTTTGCCAGATCTTGACCGTGTCAATAAAGGTGTCGTCCGACCACTCGACATGGGGGAGCTTGCTGATTACCGCCCCTCCACAATCCGCATGCATGCCCGCAACTGTCTTCGTCTTGATGTTGAACACTTTGAGACACATGCCGAAGTATGGTGTACCCGCAGGAAGGCTTCGCAGACAATGATGAACGCCAAGATGTGCATGGAGGACTTCGGGGGGGAGGTCATGGAAATCTAACTCGTAAAAGAACATGAGGCTCCTAATGAAGGGGTGGAGCGGAAAGCCCAGTCCCTAGATGAAATGGGGGGACGAACACCACCCTCTTGTTTGCCTTCTGTGTGGGAACCACCTGATTCGCCTTTGGAGCACGGTGGGCGATGTTGGCGGGGAGGAAGCGGGGCGCTATAGCTCCTGAATGTTGCTGTCGGTGACGGAGGAGGCCTCCCACTTGCCCATGGAGCCTGAACCATCCATGGACGAACTCAGAGGGAAGATTGAGGAAGATCTGGATCTGGGCTCTTGGAGCTTGGGAAGGTTGAGGAGGCAAAGGGTGCGAATTTAGAACGTGAATAGGCCTCTGGGGTTTTTCTCCCTTTTATGTGGTGCATAATACCAAGAGCCTCCCTTTTACTGCGCCGCAGGCCTTGCCACTTCCCGAAACATTAGTGTCATTATCCACGCATGGGATAACCCAGGGCATTAATCATATCCCGGAAGAAATGGGACACGATCTACACGTTGATAGGACATGCCAATGGAGAAATGACCTCGAATCGAGTTTTTGTAACTGGCTCAGCGGACGTGATAGGCCACGACCCTTCGTCAGAAAGGTTGTCAGGAAATACTGTTCACACTTTGACGTTCGGCCTTCGAGGTTAAGCGGCTTATGGTGTTCGGATAACTACATGTCATTAGCGGCCGGACTCGACTCAGCCGATCATAAAGGGGGAAAAGAACTCACCCGACAAGCCGGAGACTCTGATCACGCGAAGCTGCTAGTGTGATGACCCCTGGCGTTGGGGGCTAGTTCGGCGGCTATTGAGGGAGTCCTGGACTAAGGGGTCTTTAGGCCGCCGGCCTATCTCTCATAGGCCAGCTTGGTGGGCGCTCTATGATTATCGCGGGAAGGGCCGGGATATGCGGTGACCCCGTGTTCTATAAGGAAACCTCTAAATACGCGGCGTGCACTCTAAGTCAAGATGAGGGGATCATCGTCTTTACTTCTAGTTGGAGACTTATCATGTGTAAACCCTAGGTACTCCCGGTGTCTATAGAAACCAGGGGGTTTAGGCAGTAGAAGGAAGAAGAACCCATCTAGGGTTTAGCTACTTGATCTCGAGGTAGATCGACTCTGTAAGCTTCATACACATTAATACAACCAAGCAGGACGTAGGGTTTAACCTCCATAGGAGGGCTTGTACCTGGGTAAACATCGTCTCCTTCGTCCCCTGTTACCCATCGATTCTAGATCCACAACTCGGGACCCCCTACCCGAGATCCGCCGGTTTTGACACCGACAGTCGCCTTTTCGAGTATTCACCCTATAAATATTCACAGAGAGGCCCGTTACTTACTTCCCACTACTTCTTCTTCCTCGCACTCCTCTTCTCATTTGAGCACCACCGGAGTTCGAGGACGACGCTGAGGCCTCCCAACCATACTCTTCACGCCTTCGGATCTCCTTGTAGTTTTCGGAGCGAGCGCGGTCGCACCCATTTTGCTTCCAACTGGATCCTGTACGCTTCGTCCTCATTTAGGGTTTGATCCTACTAGTGTTCATACCATGTTATTCATGTTCGTCTAAGACATTGCTTGTAGAACCATATGTTACCCATCCTTTTAACATCCTCGGTCCAGTTGTATTCCCCGCGTTTTATTTCTTGCAAATAGATCTGAGAATGATGCTCTGAATGGTACTTCCAAATGTCCTAGTTCGTTTCCTCCGCCGACTATAAGACATTTACCTTCCTTACTCACATTTATTTAGATCCATTGCAGCAACCATCTCGGTAGAAACTTGTTTGTGCATGATTTTTGCTAAGTCCCGTGAGGACATGATATTCCTTCGTGCTCATTTACTTGATTCTGCCGGCTTAAACGTCTTTGTGCTGATCATTGCCGGCTTAAAACATCTTTTCTGTTCAAACCTTAATTTGTCTCGCGTGTGAATAACCGTAATTTGGCGACTTAAGTTGTGCACCGACTTATTTTCCTTATGTCCGTTCTATCTACACAATCAGGCACACCTGGTATTTGATCTTTCTTGATATATATTCTCATTTGTCAATTTTATTTAACCTGCCTTTCCCATCTTATGCTTTATATTGCTACATGAGTACTCTAGCTTCTGGAATGTCACACCTCAGGCTCCTATCCCTTCATCAGGCCCAAAGGATGACCCGCCTCTCGAATCATCTTTGGGGAAGCATTCTAAGGTAAGACTTGACTCTCTTGGCCATTTGCTTATTGAACTGTGCTGATGCTCCTAAATGTCAAGGCGTCCCGGAATCCAATCTAGCCGGCAACATTGAGGTAATTCCAATGTTTCCTAGTTCCATAGAGATGTTTGTCCCAAGAAAACCAAGACGAACCGTCCAGAAGTTTAAACTGCCACATCAAAATGGTTACTTATCTCACAATTTTCTTTCCGAGAAGAATCGATTTGTTGGCCAGTCAAAATGCAAGACCCAAAGTGATTAGGGCAACTTACCCCTGACTTGTGTCACACACCGTTGGCTTGTATGCCACGTATTGAGGTACCAAATAGTCCAGTCAATTTTCATTCTAGATCTATTTTCTCTAAACAACCTCTTAGTCTATCAAACTTACTTTATCAGGAATCTTCTTCGTCTTCAAGCGACTCGTATGCAACACAACTTCCTTCTTTTAACATCAATCATGTGTAAGTGTTTGAACTTTGCACAAACTTTTACATACTTGACCATTGAGTAGTTTCTTCCTTAGTATAATCATATGATTTCTGACAACTATAGGACAAAAGCTTTTGTGTCGAAGCAGGTTGCCGGGTCGACCTCAGCCGCTGCAAGTTAACATGTTCCGAGGCCCCCTCTTGAGAGGACATCCATTGAAGTTGATCTTCCAAGAAACAATGATCCTGATGCCATAGCTGAATCGACAGCTGATGTTGATGCGCCTAGGCCGAATGAGCCGGTTTTTATGGGAACGACAATAAATGTCGAAATACCTCGGCTGACCTATCTGCTCGTCTGCCCAGCCTGCCGTGTCCCCCCAATCCGGCGGTTCAGCATGATCCAAATGTTGTCATTATTAAGGAGGCTTTTGAAATTCTCGTTGTTTCCACCTCTTTAGCAAAAATTATGGCTAAGGATGAGCCGGTTGATTTCGAAAAGGGGAAACCAAACCGGAAGTCCCAAGCTTGTTTGGACTTGAAGTTGAAGACATTCATTAGCAGTACTTGAGTCGGCTATTTGAAAACTAGGAGCTTGAGATCCATTTGATCAATGCTCTTAAGGAAAAATGTGAGGTAACATTCCCGTTTTATAGCTTGGTCATTATATCCCGTGTTCATCCTTGAAGGACCATCTTAATATGGAAATGGTAAGCTGGTTCTTCAAAATAGACATATTGGACTATAGTTGTAGCCCCCAAGGACCGACTTGTTATGATCATGACAAGTTGGTACTTTATGCTTTGAAGTAGATAATACATAACAGTGATGTAGCCCCCAAGTGACGGCTTATCTCTTTGAGTTAGTCAGGCCTTCTATTGACTTTGAAGAAATCTACCTTTAGCCCCCAAGGGCCGATCATCTTCTTGAGATGAGTCGGGTTTTTTAATTATGTGTTGACATGAAATTTGGCACATTAAACCCAGGGTGTCGTGTGGATTGTTTACAACCTCACGGTACTTTGTAAAATAAGTTTAAGATGTTGTAGCCCCCAAGGATCAAGTTGCCCTTTGTAAGGCGGCTTGAGGCATTTGTAAAGATAATCATTTGAATAAATTTTATTACCTGTCAGTAATATATTGAAGATGTTGAATCTGTGGTTGTGAAATTGCAGGAGTGTCTTAAAGAAGAAGTGAAGCTGAAAATTGAAGCTAGTCTTGTGGTGTCTCGTTTTGAAGAATTTGAGGGTGAGGTGCATGACCGCCTTGAACAGGTCGTAAAAAAGTTTGAAGAAGAGAAGCCACCCTCTTGAAGCATGCTGAGAAGGCTGAGGGTGAACTTGGCCCCTTGAAGCAAAATTATGCAACCCTGGTGAAGCAGATCTGTGAGATGCTGACGGCCATCTTTGGTATGTACTCATAGCTCTTTTCACTTGAATTCTCAGGTTATGATCATATGACTACTCATCATCACAATTGTCTTTGTATGTAGGACGAAAAGAGCATACCCTTGTGGAGCTGCCTATTGTGAAATTGAAAGCAATTTTCACATATGTAGAGCAATTATTCATAGGATTTGTCTACTCCATTATGGAAGTAATGAACTTAAAACATCCTCCCAAGAGTATCAAGGATATGCTGAAACAACTATCTACTATGCCTCAATGGGTCATAGAGACCCGAAATCGGCGGCTCGAGGTGGAGTGAACATGGTTCTCGCCCGTGCAAAGGCATATTTGCCTAAGCTAGATTTGGAGGCTCTGAAAAATGGATTCCCTGAATATAAACTGGATGACTCGGAGTTTACCCGTGCTGAGTTTGCCAAGTGTTTAAAGGAGACCCGGCCACTGGCGACTCCGATGGCTGACAAAATCAACCTTTTGCAGTATAACCCGGCATATTCCAATGAGAATGAGTGTATCGACGCCCCCAATGATGAGCCGTCGGAGCTGGTGCCACCTCATCGTAAGAGACCTTTCGCTCCTGATGTTGATGGATCAAGTCTTATTAAGGGGTCCTCAGATTCTGAGTCTTACTTTCAATTGGGTGGCACAGAAAAGACAACAGGCTAAGGATGAAGAAGAGCCGATAGAAACTCGTCCAGAGGCGGCTGATGTATGCCAATCTTAAAGATGAATCTCCAATTATGAATCAGTCGCGAGGCGGCTCAGGCCCGTAAATGTTGGGCAAAAACATGAATATTTTGTGGCTCATGGTATGAGTCTGTAATAGGGATAGTATTAAAATACTAAAATCCCCTATCATGCCATCGTGCACGTTGGATGCATTTTTCTTGTTATGGTGAAACTTGTCATGACACCTTGATGTCTTGATCTGTCTCCCAAAATATCATCATGCTATTTTTTTTGCTTGCCTTTGTATTTTTGATTAAATCAAAGAGGTCAATTCGATACTTCAAAGATACTTGCTTATGAAGTTTAAATCTTTAATGAATCCTTCCACAACATTGTCGCAGATGTACAATTTGAACTGGCCATGATAAGGTCACAGTTTCATAACCCGGACACTCATTGATGAGCCGGTACTAATATTATACCTAAATGGTTATGACAACATATGGTATAATTATAAAAATAATAAGAAACCTGTAATAAGACGGCTCGGTGAGACTCGGCAAGGAGATTGGCTTTCTAGGCTCAAGTCTTGCTTCAATGAAGTGGGTGTGATAACCTATGGTTTATCCTAGCTATCTGTATGTCGGCTCTCACGTGACTCAAGCCAATGCATTAACCTTGAGAAGTTTAGGGTCCATAAAGGATTGACTTATCAAGAGTACATGGGGTCACCTTATTGGAGTCGCATCAAGCATACACGTAGGTTTAACCATATTGTGGCATTTCTTATGTCGGGTCAAGAGGGTAAGAAAGTTAAACTCGATGAGTTGGAAGCCCCCAAGTGGCCTATGATCATGGAAAAGCTCAACATAGGATATACAAGAGATAATGCTACTATTGCAAAACATCTAGGGTTCAAATAAACTGGCTTTATTCCACTCATCATAAGGGTATGATGATTCGTTGAGACGGAAGCCCCCAAGTTATATGTTTCAAAGAATAAAGACTCATGCTCAATTTATAGGCTGAAACGATAAAGACCCTGAGTTTCGGGGGTGCCGGCTTTATTATATTTGAACACATAGAAGTATGTACATAAATTGGGGGTCGGTACAAAGAAAGTGAGCTAATGGCCCTAAGTATAATAAGACTAAAGGTGAGCTGGATCAATTCACTCAATTGCTGGTTTTCTTGAGGGGACTCATATGAGTCGGGTAAACATCGGCTGTATTGAACTTCAGCTCTTCGATGGTGCAGGCCGACTCAACATAAGCTGCATCTCCTTCCTCACACTCTCGGGCTATCCTCCTGCCGCCTCCCATGACTATAGTGCCTTTGGGACCCGACATCTTGAGATTAAGGTAGATATAGTAGGGACGAGCCATAAAATAGGCATAAGACGGCCTTCCGAAGAGACCGTTGTAAGGGCTTTTTATTTTTACCACCACAAAAGTTAGGGGCTCGCATCTGTAATTATGTTCGTCTCCAAAAGTGACGTCAAGCTTAATCCACCTGACTGGGCATGCTGACTTCCTAGGAACAATGTCATGAAAAACTGTGATTAAAGTCTACAAACTGCTATCTCGGAAGCTCATCCATTGAAAGGTGTCATAATACAAAATGTTGATGCTGCTACCGCCATCCATGAGGTCCTTTGTAAGGGTATAGCCAGCCACCTGAGGCGCCACCACCAAGGCTAAATATCCCGGGTTATCAACCCCCCCGGGGGGTGTGATCCTCTATGCTCCACATGATTGGCTGCTCAGACAAATTGAGGTATCTGGGAACCGTTGGTTCGACCATGTTGATGGCTCTCTACTGAATTCTTTTGTCTTGTTTGCAAGTATTAGTGGTAAAAACATGGTATTGACCACCATTCAGCTATTTAGGATTACTTTGAAATCCTACCTGATTATTCTGTTGCTGATTTGCCTGACCAGAACACTGCCCATTGCCATTGTTTCCTTGGCATTGAAACCCTGATCCTAAGCCTCCCTATCCATACTGACCCGGATGTCCTCCACCATTGCCTCCTTGATGACTCTGAGTAACCTGGTTACGGAACTCCTGCATGATGTAACAATTTTCCCATGAGTGGGTAGCCGCCTTATCCTGGGTACTGTGCTTGGGACAAGGTGCTTTGAGTACCTCCTCATAATTGCGCGGCTTATTCCCATTAGAAGCACCCCCCGAGACGGTTATTCCGGCGCTGGTTTATGAAACCAGTGTTGGTATTGGCCACAAATTCTGACCCGCCATCAGGCTACTTCTGTTTGCTATTATTGCCTTGACCTCCATGGTTTCCACCTTGCTGATGACCCTTTCCACCGTCACTGTTCTTGCCCTTGCCAATTTTATCCTCTTCTAAGCCAGGATCTTTCGTGCTATCTGATTCGGCATACCTAGTAAGAACGTCCATCAAGTCACCCATGTCTTTAACTTTACGCTTCAATCGACCAAGCTTCTGGATAAGGGGCTGAAAGTGGCAGTTTTTCTCCAAGATGAGCACAACCTGAGCCACCGTGATGCTGTCCGAGGAGTAGATTATTTCGGCAACCCGACGAGTCCAAATATGTGCCGACTCATCCGTGCACTGGATACAATGCTGAGGGTCTACTATTGTCACTAGCCGTTTGCACATTCCTTGGAAATTCTTGCTGAACTGCTCCTTTAGTTCAGTCCAAGTGTTGATGGAGTTAGGCGGAAGATTTTTCAACCATGTTCGTGCCGGTCCTTCCAGCATCTTTGTAAAATACTTTGCACATACCGCGTCGCTAACATCGAGCATGACCATGGCTAACTCATAGCTTTCGACCCATGTTGCCGGCTCAAGATATGCTGTGTAGTTTTGCACCTTACGAGGCCCTTTGAAGTCCTTAGGCATCGGCTCACTAAGGAGAGCCAGAGATAAACAAGGGATGCATATTGTCATGTTGTTAACTCTAGCCCCCAGCGCTGCTGACTGGGGCTCCGTCATGGCCTGTTGAGTCGCCCGTATCGCTGTTGCCTCTACCTCCGCTTGTCGGGATGCTCTTGCTGTGTCAACGACCGCTTGAGCGTTGAGTAACACAGGCCGGATTGGGGAAACCTGAGGCCGCCACTGACGCCCTTATACGTCTCCAATGTATCTATAATTTTTGATGATGGCATGCTATTATATAATCTGTTTTGGATGTTTTATATGCATTAATATGCTATTTTAAATTATTTTGGGACTAACCTATTAATTTAGAGCCAAGTGCCAGTTTCTGTTTTCCCCTTGTTTTTGAGTTTTGCAGATATGGAATATTAAATGGAGTCCAAACGGAATAAAACCTTCAAAAGGTATTTTTCTGGAAGGAAACAAGTCATCCAAGCTTGGAGTGCACGTCAAGGGAGGTGCCAGGGCGCCACAATCCTGCTAGGCGCGCCCCTGGCCATGCCTAGCAGGCTTGTCGTTCCATGGCAGGTCTCCTAACCCTATTCTCTAGCCTATAAATTCCCAAATATTCCCCCAACATTAGAACAAGCCACGAAAATACTTTTCCACCGCCGAAAGCCTCCGTTCCCGAGAGATCCAATCTTGGAGCCTTCTCCGTAAGCTGCCGGAGGGGGAATCGATCACGGAGGGCATCTACATTAACTCCATTTCCCCTCTGATGATGCGTGAGTAGTCCACCACACACCTATGGGTATATAGCTAGTATCTAGATGGCTTCTTCTCTCTCTTTGATCTTCAATACCATGTTCTTCATGATCTTCATGGAGATCTATCCGATGTAATCTTCTTTTGTGGCGTGTTTGTCAAGATCTGATGAATTGTGAGTTTATGTTCAGATTATCCATGAATCTTATTTGAATCTCCTCTGATTTCTTATATGCATGATTTCATATGCTTGCAAGTCTCTTCGAGTTATTGGTTTGGTTTGGCCAACTAGATTGGTAATTCTTGCAATGGGAGAAGTGCTTGGTTTTGGGTTCAATCTTGTGGTGTCCTCACCCAGTGACAAAGTAGGGGTAGGGAGGCACGTATTGTATTGTTGCCATCAAGGGTAACAAGATGGGGTTTTCATCATATTGCTTGAGTTTATCCCTCTACATCATGTTATCTTTCTTAATGCGTTATCCTGTTCTTCATGAACTTAATACTCTAGATGCAGGCATGAGTTGGTCGATGTGTGGAGTAATAGTAGTAGATGCAGAATTGTTTCGGTCAACTTGATACGGACGTGATGCTTATATGCATGATCATTGCCTAGGATAACTACATGATTATTTTCTTCTCTATCAATTGCTTGACAATAATTTGCTTACCGACCATGCTATTTGCCTTTAAGAGAGAAGCCTCTAGTGAAACATATGGCCCCTAGGTCAATTTTCCATCATATATTTTCAGATCTATACTTGCTGCAATTTACTTACCTTTGACTTTTCGCACTCGTTACATCTATCTCTATCGGATCTAATCCTTGCAAATAGCCATGAAGGGATTGACAACCCCTTTATAGCGTTGGGTGCAAGAGTTTGATTATTTGTGTAGGTGCGTCCATTGGTGAATTGCTTGTTCCTCCTACTGGTTTGATACCTTGGTTCTCAAAAACCGAGGGAAATACTTATCTACTTCGCTGCATCATCATTTCCTCTTCAAGGGAAAACCAACACATGCTCAAGATGTAGCAAGAAGGATTTCTGGATCCGTTGCTGGGGAGGATACATAGCAAGTAAAGACAAGATCTCTCCCGTGAACTTGCCAATTTCTGGCGCCATTGCTGGTGTCGTCGTTTTCTCACGGGGGGTCACGCGAGACAGTAGATGCCATGGGGTGGCTTATCGAGGTGAGAGCAAGGATGTCGTGGATGATTCGGGATGGGTATGCAAATAGCATGGAGTGGTTTACCCAGGTTCGAGGCTCTCCGGAGAGATAATACCCCTACTCCTGCATATCTGTATATCTGTGGAATATCTAGTAGATGGTTGCTCCTGGAGCTGTATGGGAGAGGAGATCCGTGAGGCTTCTTGCCTCATGTGTGTGTGAGCACGTGAGAGTGGGAGTCCAACCTCTATATGTGGTGGGCATGAGGCCTTTATATAGGCATGAGGGGGTAGCTTGGGATGTAAGCTAAAGTGGGTAGCTTACATCCCAGGCAGCTTGAGGTGTAAGCTACCATGGGTAGCTTACAAGTCAAGCCACATGTAGCTTGTGGACTAAGCTAGGTCTGTTCCCTGGTGCACTTTATAAGTCAATGTCCAGGGGACAGGTTACACTATAGGTAGTACTGTGTGACACGCGTGTAGTGCACTACCGCTCGCCACTAGTGCATCGCCATGGGATATGTCCGTCTAGTCTGCGCGTGTCCGATGGGACGTCATAGTTAGCTCCGGGCTATCGGCTGGCGGGCTCAGCCGGCCGGTCGGAGCAGCCGACCATGGGTGTGAGTCGGAGCAGCCGGCCCAGGCGGGTAGGCACCCCGTTCGACTCACCGTCTTTGGGATACCCGGGGGTCATCCCCTCGACAATAGCCTCCGAGCCTCCGGGCGACTCGCAGAGTCAGGCGGAGGGTTTTCATAGTCGTTGTCGTTGTTGTAGAAGTTGCCGATGATGGTTGATCGCGGGTTGAGGACGACGCGGCTTGCTTCTAGCGGGGGCGCGCCAGCGCACCCGCTGGGTGTAGCCTCCGAACCTCCAGGCGACTCGAGGAGTCGGGCAGAGGGTCTTTGCTATTGTTGAAGTAGACGATGGAGTAGAGGATGTCGGGCGTGGATGTGGAGTCCGCCGGCTGAAGGGCGCGAGGCGATGCCGGGGACTAGCACGGAGTTCACTGGCTGGCGGTTTCTAGTGGGGGCACGCCAGCGCACCCGCTGGGTGTAGCCTCCGAGCCTCCGGCGACTCGAGGAGTTGGGTGGAGGGTCTTTGCTGTTGCTGAAGCAGGCGGTGGTGTCGAAGATGTCGGGCGCAGACGTGGGATCCGCCGACTGAAGGGCGCGAGGCGTTGCCGAAGGCGAACACGGGGTCCGCTGGCTGATAGGCGTGAAGCCCTGCCGAGGGCGGACGTGGGGTCCGCCGGCTGTCGAGTACGGGGTGCTGCCGGGTGCGGACGTAGAGTCCGTTGGCTGATGGGCGTGGAGCCCTGCCGAAGGCGGATGCGGGGTCTGCCGGCTGTCTAGCGTGAGGCGCTGCCGGGCTCGGACGGAGAGTCCGCCAGCTAATGGGCGCGGAGCCCTGCCGAAGGCGGACGCGGGGTTCGCTGGCTGTCAAGCGCAAGGCACTGCCAGGCTCGGACAGAGAATCCGCCGGCTGATGGGCGTGGAGTCCTGCTAAAGGCGGACGTGGGGTCTGCCGGTATCGAGCACGAGGCGCTGCCGGGGGCGGACGAAGAGTCCGCCGGCTGATGGGCGTGGAGCCCTTCCGAAGGTGGACGCGGGGTCTGCCCGCTGTCGAGCGTGAGGCGCTACCGAGGGCGGACAAAGGGTCCACCGGCTGATGGGCGCGGAGCCCTGCAGAAGGCGGACGCGGGGTCCTCTCGCTGTCGAGCGCAAGGCGCTGCTGGGGGCGGACGAAGAGTCCGCCGACTGATGGGCGTGGAGCCCTGCTAAAGGCAGACGCGGGGTCCGCCGGCTGTCGAGCGCGAGGCGCTGCCGGGGGCAGAAGAAGGGTCCGCCGGCTGGTGGGCACAGAGCCCTACCGAAGGCAGAAGCGGGGTCCCCGGCTGTCGAGCGCGAGGCGCTACCGGTGGCGGACGGAGGGTCCGCTGGCTGGTGGGCGCAGGGCCCTGCCGAAGGCGGACGCGGCGTCTGCCGGCTGTCGAGCGCGAGGCGCTGCCGGGGGCGAACGGAGGGTCCGCTGGCTGGTGGGCACGGAGCGCTGCCAGGAGTAGCCTACGAGCCTCCGGGCAAGGAGGTTCCTCGTGGGAAAGATCGTGCAGAAGACAAGGTTAAGCCAGTGCAAATACATCAAATATTTGATTTTGGTAGTGTATGTTTATGCAAAGGGTGCCGACTCTGTTTCGTCCGAGTTCCCTTAAGTCTTTTTCATCTTCTCTCTGCTCTTTGGCTTTTGCTCTTGCTAGCTAGACAGCCGGGAGCCAGTCTATAGCTGAGACGAAGAGTGGGCCGCGGAATGGAGCATATAGTACTCGGACTCTGGGAGAAGACTCGACCGAGTAGATACTCATAAATGAAACGACCGGGTCACACAAGCCGTTTTCTCCTTGGACGTTTTTCGCGTGTGGTAACCTCCAGCTTTTGCTCTCGCTAGCCGGACAGCCGCGGTACGGTCTGTAGCTGAGAAAAAGAGTGGGCCTTCGGTCCCATGCATGCTACTAAGCCGTCTCGTGGCAACGGACGTATCAGGCCAAGCGGCTGGTCCCGGGCAAGACTAGCCAGCGCCGGGATGAACAGTATGGCAGTAGAATGAATGCGGAGATGGCCCCCGAGGGTCGCTTGGGGTTATTTGTTTTGTGTGTAAGGTGCAGGGGCATGCGCGTGGGGATCTCACATTGCTTTTGGGTGCCAACGAGGTGGTTTTGTCGGTGTGGTCCTGCTGACGCACGCGAGGCGCTGCCGGGTGCGGACTTGGGGCCGCCGGCTGATGGGTGCGAGGCACCGCCGGGCGTGGACGCGGGGTCCACCGGCTGATGGGCGTGGAGTCCTGCTGAGGGTGGACGCGGGGTCTGCCGACTGATGGGCGTGGAGTCCTGCCGAAGGCGGACGTGGGATCCACCGGCTGTCGGGCATGGGGCGCTGCCGGGCGCAGGCACGAAGTACTCCGGCTGGAGTGCGCGAGGCGCCGCCGGGCACGGACATGGAGTCTGCCGGCCGATGCACGCGGGGCGCTGCCGGGCGCAAACACGGAGTCCGCCAGCTGATGAGCGCGAGGCCGCGCTGCCGAGGGCGGACGCGAGGCCAACCGGTTGAAGTGCGCGAGGCACTGTCGAGGAGGAACGTGGGGTCCGCTGGCTATTGGGCGCGAGGCGCTGACTGGAGTAGCCTCCGAACCTCCGAGCGAGGAGGTTCATTGTTTTTGACGCCGACGAGGCCGTATGTTGTTGAAGATAGCCAGCACGACTATTCGCCAGCGCAGCATGCAGGCGCACCCGCTGGGTGTAGCCGTCGAGCCCATGGCGGTCGACGGGTGTGCCAGCCGGCCAAATTTGACAGGTCGGATGGCGAGATGGGTGGGCAGCCAGAGCCGGCCCGGTGTCGAAGTAGATGGGCAGGCCAGACCGGCGACGCGAGTCGGCTGTCCGAGTGGGGACGCAAGTGTCTTCTCCCCTTTCTCTTTTTTTTGCTGGCTCCCACTTTTCATTTTTCTGCACGAGTGGGCAGCCGGCCCACACTTTTTTGCTCTAGGAGGCGGCCGCACATGAGCGACTGGAGCGGCACGGGAGCCGGCTAGGGTGCGAGCCGGCGAGAAGCCTCATGGCCACACCAGGCCCTGGAGTGGCAGCCGTCCAGAGGCATTGCCGGCGGCAGCCGGCCGATGCGCACGAGCCGGTGCAGCGTGTGGGGCACAAGCTAGCCAAGCCTCGGGCGGAGCAGGGGGCCGAGGTGCGCACAGGCGCGAGGAGCTGGCGCAGCGGTGCGGCCAGGGATGGAGCAGGCGCTGTCGCGAAGGCGAGGTGTCGAGGTGGAACCGGCCGAGGCACAACAGGAGCGGAGGGGCCGGGCCGGCACGAGCGGAGGGCAGGAGCCGGAACAAGGACGCGCACGGGGGGAGCGACGGTTGGTGTAGGAGCAGGGCGAAGCGGGATGCCGCAAGAAGGAACAGGCAGGGCAGAGCCGCCGGCTAGTCAGGCTAGAGGCGAGGCCGAGTAGGCGCACGGGGCGCGGATGGGCAGCCGGGCGCAAAGGGGGCGAGCCAGACGGACGCACAGCAGGCTGCCGGATGCGACGGGAGCGGGATAGCCGGGCCATCCACCAGACGCGCGTGGACCGGCGCCAGGGGCGGCGAGCTAGCCGTGAGAGGAGAGGTCGATGCAGGGCGGCCAGCCAGGCGAGCGCGGGAGCTGGTCGGAGCGGCAGCCGACGAGGTCGAGCTGGAGGAGTCGAGCAGCAGCCGGCGCGGGCGAGCTGGCAGCCGGACATGGGAGGCCGGCCGACGAGGCCGGGCAGCAATCGGCATAGGTGAGCCGGCGGCCGGTGCATGTGTCGAGACAGCCCACGAGTGCGCGGGCGAGCAGGCACGTAGTAGACTACCGCCGACAGGGGCGAGGGTGCGAGCTGGAGCCGGCAGCCCCGCCTGGTGGAGCCGCAACGCATAGAGGAGTGGCGTGAAGGCGGAGCCGGTGGCACGAACAGGCCGCGGGCAGGAAGGGCACGCTGGTGACGTGGACCTGCCGCGGGTAAGCGGGGGCGGAACCGACAACGAGGGCCGGGGAGCGCAGCCAAGCTAGGTAGGCGCAGACGGCCGCGGCATGACTGCGGCGAGCCGATGGCCAAGCTCCGCCAGAGGTGCAGGAGGAGGCCCGGCGCGAGGAAGCGAGGTGGGGCGATGCTGGGCTGGCGCGAGCCTGTGCGGGGCCGGTGACCTGGCGGGCGCGCGGACGCGGACGTGCCTCTGGCCGAAAGAGCAGATGCACAGCCATGGCGCACAACAATGCGAATGCAGGTGGACAAATGCACAACAGCGAGCGGCACGGAGGCCGGGACACGCTTGAGCCCCCGCAGCATGTGGCCGTGGGCGCGGATGAGAGAGGCGAGGTCGTCGATGATGACAACGAGCCTTGAGGTAGTCGAGCGGGGAGGCGAGCTCGGCCACCCGAGGCCGAGCATACGCGCTGAAGATGCAGGGGTTGAGCCCACTCGCGAAGGTTCGGAGCCCGCCCTTGACCCTGAACGACGGAGGGTACACGCGTGTGGGCGCGCCACAGAGACCGCGGGCATGGAGGAGCGGAGGCGCGCGGGAGGGAAGTGCCGAAGGCCGAAACGGCGCGAGGGTTCAGACTTGCGCCGGCCACGGCCATGGAGACACGCGTGGGGCGCCAAGAGGCCGGAGTCGCAGACGTCGCGCCGGCGAAGCGAGGCGGGGACGCAGGCGACGTAGGGACGGTGAAGACAGGCGATGCCGAGGCTGGTAACGAGGACGTCGCCGGTACCGGCACGAGTGCTCGGGGGTGTTCTGATGTTGAACCCCCGAGTGCCGCCGGAGAGACGGCGGCGATGACGAAGATGGTCCCACCCGTACCATGGTTCCAACAGCAGATAGCCCCACGGTGGGTGCCAACTGTCGTCATTTTCTCACGGGGGGTCACGCGAGACGGCAGATGCCATGGGGTGGCTTATCGAGGTGAGAGCAAGGTTGTCGTGGATGATCCGGGACGGTATGCGAATATCATGCAGTGGTTTACCTAGGTTCGGGGCTCTCCGGAGAGATAATACCCCTACTCCTGCATATCTATATATCTATGGAATATCCAGTACATGGTTGCTCCTGGAGCTGTATGGGAGAGGAGAGCCATGAGGCTTCTTGCCTCATGTGTGTGTGTGACCACGTGAGAGTGGGAGTCCAACCTCTATATGTGGTGGGCATGAGGCCTTTATATAGGCATGAGGGGGTAGTTTGGGATGTAAGCTAGAGTGGGTAGCTTACAACCCAAGCAGGTTGAGGTGTAAGCTACCATGGGTAGCTTACAAGTCAAGCCACATGTAGCTTGTGGACTAAGCTATGTCTGCCCCCTGGTGCACTTTATAAGTCAGTGTCCAAGGGACAGGTTACATTGTAGATAGTACTTTGTGACACGCGTACAGTGCACTGCCGCTCGGCGCTAGTGCACCGCCATGGGATATGGCTGTCTGGTCCGCGTGTGTCTGATGGGACCTCATAGTTGGCTCCAGGCTATCGGCTGGCGGGCGCAGCCGGCTGGTCGGAGCAGCCGACCCAGGCAGGCAGGCACCCCGTCCGACTCGCCGTCTTTGGGGTACCCGGGGGTCATCCCCCGGACAACCGGAGAGGATACACATCAAGCCTACCAAGTACCCATCACAAAATCATCTCTTGCATTTACTTTATTTGCCATTTGCCTCCCGTTTTCCTCTCCCCCACTTCACCCATTTGCCGTTTCATTCGCCCTTCTTCCGTTCGCCTTTTTGTCACTAAGTTTGCTAGTGTTGCCATGTGCCTTGTATTTGCTTGCATCTTTGCTTGCTAAAAATCTATTGATATGGATCCTCATCCACTTGCTAATGTTTTCAAAAGACCAAATTATGATGAACCAATTGCTAGTGAGTTGAGTGCACTTGATTATCTTTATGAAGTTTTGATTGAAAATCATGAATCTGAAAATTTTGATGAAGTGTTGAAAGAAGAAATTTATAAGGTGATTCAGGATAGTTCCTCGAATGAAAAGCATGATTGACATGTTGTTAGTATGAATTTACTGAATATCCTTGATGCTAATGATATGCAAAACCACAAGCTTGGGGATGCTATGCTTGATGAAGATGATATATTTTGTTCTCCAATTTTTGGTGATGACACATATGCTATAATTGATCATGAAAAGAATCCCTTATATGATTGTTATATTGTGAGATTCTTTCATGATGCTACTGAAGATTATTATAAGGGAGGAAAATATGCTTGTCGGAATTGCAATAATATCAAGTTTCCTCTCTATGTGTTCAAAGTTTCGACGTTATGCTTGTTTTGCCTTCCTATGCGAGCTGATTCTTGCTCCCATAAATTGTTTGCTCACAAAACCCCTATGCATAGGAAGTGGGTTAGACTTAAATGTGCTTGTGATGAGATTCATGATGCCGTCTTGCATGCTTCAGTTACTACTTTTTATGTGAGCATCATTGAAATCATTAGGCCTAGCTAGGGGCGTTAAACAGTAGCGCTTGTTGGAAGGCAACCCAATTTTATTTTTGTGTTCTGCTTTTGCTTTTGTTTTTTAGTGTTTCCCACATTATTACTTCTGTAGTAATTGTGTTTTGGTGTTTGAATTAGTGTTTGAGCCAAGTAAAACCTTTGGGGTGATCCATGGTAGTTGTTGATTTGATCTTGCTGAAAAACAAAAACTTTTGCGCTCAGTCCAGGAATTTTCTAATTTTTCAGAGCGTCTAATTGATATGAAATTTGTACAAAAGATTTATATCTAAATTTCCTAGGTTTTCATAATTTTTCAGAAGTTTTTAAGTTACATAAGTATATGCCATTTTCAATTTGCTACACACTGTTCTCTTTTTGACAGATTCTGTTTTCTTTGAGTTGTTTGCCTATTTTGATGAATCTATGGGTTGTATCATGTGGCATGAGTCATGGAGAAGTTAGATTAAAGTAGGTATAACACCAATATAAATAAGTAATAAGTTCACAACAGTATGTAAAATGGTGATTTATTTTCTTATACTAACGGATCTCACGAGTTTTCTGTTAAGTTTTGTGTTTTGAAGTTTTCAAGTTTTGGGTAAAGATTTGATGGAGTATGGAATAAGGAATGGCAAGAGCCTAAGCTTGGGGATTCCCAAGGCACCCCAAGTCATATTCAACGAGGCCAAAGAGCCTAAGCTTGGGGATGCCCCGGATGGCATCCCCTGTTTCGTCTTCAATCCATCGGTAAATTTACTTGAGGCTATATTTTTATTCACCACATGATATGTGTTTTGCTTGGAGAGTCTTGTATGATATGAGTCTTTGCTTGTTAGTTTTCCATAGTCATCCTTTCTTCACACATCTTTTTAGAGAGACATGCTGAATCATTAATTTGTTAGAATACTCTATGTGCTTCACTTATATCGTTTGAGTTGGGCAATTTTGCTCTATATGCTTCACTTATATTTTTTTGGAGCACGGTGTTGTTTTCGTTATATAGAAATACTTGAACACTCGTACCTCACTTATACTATTTTGAGAGTTTCTAAAAGCAGCATGGTAACTGGTCTAGGTTGTGAATTTAGTCCTAATATGATACGCATCGAAAAGGGATATAATAAAAACTACCATATTAAGTGCATTGAGTATTTACGAGAAGTTTGATTCCTTGCATAAAGTTTTGAGATATAGATATGGTAATGTTAAGAGACATGTTAGGAAGTAAATTGTGATTTGGTAAAAGTACTTGTGTAAAGGTTTGTGATTCCCTAAGCATGCACGTATGGTGAACCGCTATGTAAGGAAGTCAGAGCATGACTTGTTTATTGATTATCGACCTTTGTGGGAGGGTCGGGGGCACGCGATTGTCGTGGTTTCGTCATGGCAGATGCCATGGGTAGGCTTATCGAGAGGGGACGAAGGACGCCGGTGGGATCCGGGAGTGGGGTTAGGAACAAGCGGTGGTGGACACACGATGTACCCAGGTTTGGGGCCCTCCGTGGGAGGTAACACCCCTAGTCCTACTTGGTCTAGTTGAGACAATGGTCAGATTACTATGGCGCTCCTTGAGCTGTATGGATCGTGGAGGAAGAAGGAGCTAGCCCGCTCTTCTGCCTCTCTACGTGTGTGTGTGGAGTGGACGTGGAGAGAACTGGGAGATCAGCCGACGTCTTGCATGGGGGTGGCCCAGGGGTGTATAGGCCAACCCCCCGGATTACAATACAAAATAGAAGGTCATGGGGGGCCCAGCTGGCAGCCTCTCTGGCCGGCTGTGGGGGCCGCCGGCTATGGGGTCCTGTCACAGATAGGCCCTGCCGGCTGAAGGGTCCCGTTAGGAGCCGGCGGGGCCCGCGCGGCGGGTCCCGATGCCGGTCACGTCCCGTCACGGGCCGCCCCTTGTGGCGTCGTCTTGCGGTGACCGGCCGAGGTCAGCGGTGCGGCCGGCCGCCTTGTAGCCATGCCGGGGCAGGTGATGGAATGGTTGGTGCGTAACGGCATTGTTGGAAGCCTAGTCACCGTCCGCTAGGGTCAAAGGCCCTGACACCTTCACTGTGGCCACTCCGGCGCTGACCCACGATGGGATGTGGACCACTGTCGCCACGCATGCCCTGACGACGGTATCCAATGTGCAGCCGGCTGGGGGGTGCAGGCGGCAACGCCCCCAGCTGGCCGGCACGTCGTAACCGGCGGGGCGTAGCCGGCGGGCTCTGGCCGGAGGGCCGCTACCGACAGGGCGTAGCCGGACCGCAGGGGGAGGCGGCCCGCCCTTTGATTGCGTTAGAAGGCTGAAGCAAGGGGGCGCTTGAGGCTACACTGGGGTCATCCCCGTGTCAGTAGTCCCCGAAGCTGGGGAGGCCCGCCGACGAACCGTGGCGGTCCTCGCCGGCTTGAAGATCGTCCTTGCGCCGTGGGGTGCCTTGAGAGTCGAGCGACGCCGGCAAACGACGACCGGCTCCACTGCCGGCCGGTGCCTCGCGCGCCGCCTCGGGTTCCCCATCGGTTAGAGAAGACGTGCCACGCGGCAGAAAAGACCGGGCCGCGAGGCGGGGCCCTCCACGACCGCGGCCTCGGCCCGCGCGTGGGGATCTTTTACGGCGCGGGCGGATGGTTGGCGTTCCCGAGCGCCATAATATCCGCCCCGCATGCCACGGGAATCGCATGGGTCGTGCACAATGAATCCGGCCCCCACAATCACCCGCGCAGGGTTTAAATGGCGAGACGAGGGGGGCAGAACGGCCTGTTCGCTCCCCCGCTGTCGTCGCATCATCGTCGTCATCTTCCTCCCCCCGTCACGAGAGAGAGAGAGAGCAGGAGGTTGGAGCACGCGGGGAGGCTGCGCCGCTGTCCGCCGCTGAAGAAAACCCGGGCCACCCTCGAGCACCCGTGCCCGTCGTCGCGACCGCACGCCCCCTCGGCGACCATGGCGGGCAAGGGCGCATGGGACGACAGCGACGTGGATGAGACGTTCATCGAGCACGTCTGCCATTGCCGCAAGCTCCCAGCGGAGGCACACTTGGAGGCACTCCCAGCCGGGCCGGAGAACTCCCCGGCACCGCGGGAAGGCGAGGTGGTCGTCTTCACCGATCATTTCCTCCACGGGCTTGGGCTACCGGCGAGAACCTTTTTCCACCGTTTCCTGACGCGGTTCGGTCTGTAGCCGCACCACCTCCCCCCAACACCGTCTTGCAGCTGGTGACGTTCGTCACCCTTTGCGAGGGGTACTTGGGGGTTGAGCCGAGGCTTGACCTCTGGTGCCGGCTCTTCTTCCTCAAGCGACAGACGATGAAGGATCCGGTGACGAAGCAGATGGTGATGACCGCCTACGGAGGCACCATGATCCATGTCCGCAAGGGGACCGGCTTCCCAAAACTACCGTTGCACGAGTGAAGTGTTGGCAGCGGGGGTTCTTCTATGCGAAGAACGCGAAGCCGGAGAAGGATTACATCAACCTCCCCGACTTCGCCAACCACCCGTCGACCGCGATGCTGAACTAGCGGGCGGTTTCGCCTCCGGCGCCCGAGCCGGCAGACCGGCTCTACGAGCGCCTGCTCGTGATGACCGGGACAGAGGGGTTGAAGGCCACCGATCTGCTGGCCACGATGGTGGCGCGCCGGGTGCAGCCGTTGCAGCGCCGGCCACACCTCATCTGCTAGATGGGAGGACTCCATGACCCCTGCTGGCTCTCCACCAAGGAGATGAAACCGGCCTATGTGGCGAGGAGGGTGACCGTCATCTTGACGGCGAAGATGGTGGAGGGCGAGTGGCAATGGAGGAAAACCTCGTACATCCGGAGCCGCCCAGCACCGCGGGTAAGTGTCTAGCCACCTCCTTCCCTCCATCTTATTTCAGAGGTAGCACCCCTCCCCCCTTTGGCCTGAGGGCGCGCCGCCCGGCCCACCCGCAGATTTTCCCGCTGCTGCAGAACTACGAGGAGCCGGCCCCCAACACGGCAGAGTCGGACCCCGAGGAAGTCGAGGATGCCAACGACATGGAGCCGGCTGACTCCAAGCGAGCCGGCGCGTCCGAAGCCGGCGACGTAGTGACGGAGACGGAGGGGGCCGAAGAGGCCGAATCGACGGGTGAGTCTCCTACGGGACTGGACCGATGATGATGCTGAGGCGGAGACGTCGCGTGTTGCAGCGGCTCCGGAGAAGCCCGAAACTTCAGAGGACGAGGTCACGGCGCCACGGAGGCGCCAACCTCGAGCCGGCGATGGCTCCAGCCGGGGAGGCCTGGACGCAGATGACAAGGGGAAACGACTGTCTGCCACCAAGCCGGCGCCCAAGCACGCGGCGACCGTGCAGGCGGGTGGCAGCCGCGGTGGCGGGGCAAGAAACAAAGGGTCGCCTAGACAGGACCCATGAGGAGGGCGGTCCCCGTCGTCGCCGGGTAAGTCAATCTCCTCCTCCACCTTGGTCTGTTCCGTCTTCCCCTTAGTCCCTTATTTCATTGTTACTAGGGAGGCGCGTGCCTTAGGGAGGACCCCGGGTGGTGGGACGGAGAGGGTGGCGCCGTCGACGGCTACCGAGGAGAGGGAGCACCAAGCGTAGCTCGACCTCGAGGCGGCCGAGCAGGAGCAACGCGTCGAGGAGCTCCGCCCATGGGAAGAGGCGGCAAAGAAGCGGGGAGGAACCAGCAAGGAGGCCGTTGGCGGAGCATGGGAGCCGTTTCCCCACCTCCGAGGAACCAGTAGGGAGGCCGCTGGCGGAGCGTGGGAGCCGTTCCCCCGCGGCCGAGAGAAGAGGTTGAAGGAGCACCACAGTCCCGGGCGACGGACGGAGGCGGGCACGAAGGCCACGTAGGCCGCGGAGGACGTAGCGGAGATGGACTGCGACGCCACCCAACTGGTGGCGGACGACGTGCCGCCAGGGGCAGAGGTGCCGGCCCCGTAAGGGCCAGAGGCGCCAGCTCCAGAGGCGAGTCGGCCCGAAGCCGTCGGAGGCGGAGCGCCAGAGGTGAGGGCCGCAATGGCCAGGGAAACGGCTGCCGCAGGCGCGTCAATGGCGGCCCCCGGTGCGACAACGACAGGAGGGGCCGGTCCCATCGCGGTCTTTGACAAGGGAGGACCTACGGATGGGGGCCGGCCGCAGCAGACCTGGGCGGCGGCCGAGAGCCCGGCCCCTGGCGAACCGTCGAGCGCCCTCGGGGCGGCAGTGTCCGCTGTTGTGGATGCGTTCGCCGCTTGTCGCGCCCAGACGTCGCAGGACGCTCGAGCCGCCAACGACCGGCTGGTGAACTTGGAGCAGACGGTCGTGATGAGCTCTCTTCTTTCCTTCTTCTCTTGACTTGGCATTTTTTGTCTTTTCAAGTGGGGGCACGCCAGCACACCCACTGGGTGTAGCCGCTGAGGCTTGAGCCGGCTGGGGCGCAGGCAGGTCAAGCCTAAAGCTGTGTACTCTTGTTGTTTTGCAGGCGACGTATGACCGCCGGGAGGCCGCGTACAAGACCCTGCTGGGGTTGTACCGAGGAGCTGAAAACCGGCTCTCCATCGTGTCCGTGGATTTGCGAGGTATGTGCTGTTGCGATCTTTTAGTGGGGGCGCGCAAGCGCACCCACTGGGTGTAGCCCCTGGGAATCAGTTCGGCTACCTCGAAGGCGGGCTGAATCATTTCTGACAACGGCGACTTCTTCTCGTGAAGCTACCCACACCGAGACGGTCAGCCTCCGGCGCCAGGTGGCGTGTCTTTACAAGAAGCGGGAACTCCTGACGATGGAGCGCGACCGGCTCCGTGAGGAGGCGGACCAGGTGAAGGCGGAGCGGGAGGGGCGCGAGGCGGCCCACCGCCAAGCGTTGGTGGACCAAGGGGCGGCCCTTCGTCGGGAGGCAGAGGAGCGGGAGAAAGTTCTCCGCGAGAGGCTGGAGGCCAAAGACGCCGCGCTAGCCAAGGCGGCCGAGGACGTGCACGTGGCTCGAGACGAGCACGAGCGCCAACGCCAGGGGTGGTCAACCAGGGAGGTGCAGCTGCAGGAGCAAGGGCATGAGGTGGATTAGATGCTGCACGGTAAGCTTCTGTTGCCTTGTTCTTCTTGCACCTTCCTTCTGGGTTTTCTGGCTTGCCTCCCCGCTCATCCCTTGTCTTCTTCTTAGGGCTTTTCCCCGGCATGCAGGAGGTCACGGAGGCGGCCGTGGAGGCCGATCGTGAGGCCCGACGGGCGCAAGGAGAGGCCATTTGGCTGCTTGCCCCCTGGACCCTGGACAAGGTGGGGGTCGCCGCTGAGGCGCATCTGTCGGAGGTGGTCCGCGCCCTGAGGCGTCTCCAAGCGGCCGGCTTGGCGCTGGTTCGCACCCTTTGGCCCAGCGCGGTGGACCCGGGCTCCATGAACCGGTTGACGAGGTGGCTGGAGTTTGGGACTGAGCGGGTGAACGCCTGGAGGGCCTCCGAGGCACACGCCGGTGCGGACATGGCGCTCCACATTGCCAGGTCGTGGTACCCCGAGCTGGACTTGGGTTTGCTCACGGCCCAGCGTGCCGGCACCGACGCAGAGTTGGAGGCAGTGGCCGACGAGCTGTTGGTTAGGGCGAGCGACCTCGCGTCCTTCGCCACGTGGGACGAGTATGTCCCGGAGCGCGGGGCAGACGACGTGGTGGTCCCGGAGGACCGGTACGGGCTCGCCCTGGACGACCTGGAGGGGAGCGCCGCCGAGACGGCCAATGGAGAGTCCGACACAGATGACTATGCCGAGTCCGAGCCGGCTCCGGACGCAGGGGCGGGGGCTTCTACCTCAGACGCCCCGGAGGCGCCGGCCTCAGAGGCGCCAGCACCGCCGGCTCCCGAGGCGTGAGCACCGCCGGCTCCAGAGGCGTCAGCACCGGAGGAGGGCCGTCCCGGAGCTGCCACCACTTAGGATTTTTCTTTCCTGCATTTTGTTTTAGACTAGAATTCCACCCACTAGGTGTGTATATGTAATGATCTCGTCGCCGTGGGACTTTTAGCGTTATGACTTATGCCGTTTTTCTTAGAAAGAATGTGGGTGCCAGCTCTTCTTTTGCCTTTTGCCTTTTGACTTGTGTTCGCGTGCCGGGATTCCTTCCGGCTTCCGCCCCGCCTGCCAGCTAGCCGGGAGCCGGTTTGGGTAGGGACGGGCTTCACCCTTGGGGAAAACTAGCGGGCTCTTAGAGTTAACCAGCTAGGGCTAGGTTGAGCCGGCAAAGGCCGGTTACTAGGAGTAACAAAGCTCGGCTGGGCTAGGCCGGCTGCCGCGCGTCAGCTGACCTCAGTGTGAGAAGTTCCTTCGCACCCCATGGACCCTTCAGCCGGACAGCCGGGAGCCGGTCTGTAGCTGGTTAGGGAGGGGAGGCGAAGGGTTGCTTGCTCACACTACTTGTCCGCCTCGGGGGGGAGTCGGGCGAGCCCCCAGGCCCGGGAGCCGGACCCGGTTGACGTGCCTTAAATAACAGGAAAACTTTGGAGGAATCGAAAAGGGGCGTGCCCCAAGTGCCAGCTTGGGGCCCCCGTTGCATTCATAAGCCCGAAAGGGGAAGGATACATACACTGGTTTTCAGCAATAAAATGGACGGAGAAGCGCCGCATTCCATGGGTGCTCCATCTCCTACTAGAGGCGTCTCTCTTGCGCTTCTCTGGCTTGTGGGCGTCTATTAGATAGTATGCGTTGTTGTGTAGCACCCGGCTGACGATGAACGGGCCCTCCCATGGGGAGGACAGCTTGTGCTGGCTGGCGGTTCGCTGGATCCGCCTGAGCACCAAGTCTCCTTCGCGGAAGGAGAGTGGCCGGATCCGCTTGTTGTGGTAATGCCGGAGCTTCTGCAGGTAGATGGCCGTCCGGCACAAGGCCAGCTTGCGGGCCTCCTCGAGGAGGTCAACGCCGTCTTCCCTTGCCTCCCTCGCATCCTTCTCGGTGTACAGGGTAAGCCGAGGCAAATTGAACTTGATGTCGGTGGGGATGATCGCCTCGGACCTGTAAACGAGAAAGAACGGAGTGTAGCCGGTCGACCGGTTGGGTGTGGTCCAGAGGCACCAAAGGACAGCCGACAGATCCTCGACCCAACAGTCGGCCGACCGTACCAGTGGTGTCACGAGCCAGGGCTTGATGCCGGACAGGAGCAGGCCATTTGCCCTCTCAACCTGGCCATTCGACTGTGGGTGGGCGACGGATGCCAGGTCGAGTCGAATGCCCCACCTCCAGCAAAAACGTGCTAGTGCGCCCTTGGCGAAGTTCGTGCCGTTGTCGGTGATGATGCTATGGGGGACGCCGTAGCGAACTGTGATGTCTTCGATGAACCGGACGACCGTGGGGCCGTCTAGTTTCTTGATTGGTCGGGCCTCGATCCACTTGGTGAATTTGTCGACGGCTACCAGCAAGTGTGTCATGCCACCTCGTGCGGTCTTGAAGGGTCCCACCATGTCCAGCCCCCAGATGGCAAAGGGCCACGAAAGGGGGATGGTCTGGAGGGCGCTAGCCGGAAGATGGCTCTGCGTGCTGAAGCGCTGGCAGCCCTCGCACTTGTCAACCAGTTTCTTGGCCGCGTCTAGAGCAATCAGCTAGTAGAAACCATGACGGAATGCTTTGGCCACCAGGGACCTGGAGGCGGCATGATGCCCGCACTCGCCCTGGTGGATGTCGAGGAGGATTTCATGCCCTTTCTCTGGCTCGACGCAACATTGGAAGACGCCGGTGGTGCTATGATGAACCAACTCGTGGTTGATGATGTTGTAGGCCGGGGCCGGCACTGAATTTGCCTTGCAGTGGCCTCATCGGAGGGGAGCTCGCCCTGCCAGAGGAACACCAGGATGGGCTGGGCCCATGAGGGAGCCAAGACAGGGGCCGGCTTAGCCCCCGGGACCGGCTCGCCAGCCCCCTGGACCGGCTCGCCAGCCCCCAGGAGCGAGGCGGTGGCAGGAGCATCGACCATCATCATGACGGCGATGGACCTGGTGTGGGCGCGCGCAAACGTGGCCGACTCAATTGTCGTGGCGGACGGCGCCGGCCCGGCGGCTGGTGGTGACGGAGCCGGCAGAGCTACCGCAGCCGGTGTGGCCGGTTGGGTAGCTGGTTCGGCCGAGGTGCCGTCCGCGTTTGCCGGTATGAAGATGGACTCCGATTCGGGAGAAGGCTTGATCGAAGGCTTCAATAGCCGCTCGAGGGAGACGTCGGCTGGGATGCCCTGTCGGGTGGAGCCGATCTTGGCCAGCGCATCGGCCGCCTCGTTGTCCGCACGGGGGACATGGTGGAACTCACAACCCTCGAAGGAGCCGGTGAGCTGCTGGACAAGGAAGCGGTAACTGACCATGTTGGCGTCCCTGGAGTCCCATTCGCCAGAGACCTATTGCACCACGAGGTCGGAGTTGCCGAAGCAAATGATGCGCTGGATGCCGATCTCCTTGGCGAGACGGAGGCCATGGACGAGGGCCTCATATTCGGCCACGTTGTTGGAGGTGGCGAAGTGGACCTGGAGGGCGTAGCGGAGCTGGTCTCCTCTAGGAGACGACAAGACGATGCCGGCTCCCAGGCTGGCTCGCATCTTTGAGCCGTCGAAGTGCATGCACCAGTGCGTGAAGTCGGGCGGAGGCAGCACAAATTGGGTTTCGGCCCAGTCGACGAGGAAGTCGGCTATTGCCTGAGATTTGATGGCGGTGCACGGCTCGTATCGTATTTCATAGTCGGCCAGGGCAATGGCCCATTTGGCGATCCGGCTGGTGGCGTCCCGGTCGGCCATGATTTCACCCAGCGGCGCTGTGCTCATGACGGTGATGATATGCTCCTGGAAGTACTGCTTGATCTTCTGGGCGGCGAAGTATATGCCGTAGCACATCTTCTGGTAGTGGGGGTAGTTTTTGCTTGGAGGGTGAGAGGACCTCACTGAGGTAGTAGACGGGACGCTGTGTCGGCAGCGCCTTGCCTTCCTCTGGCCGCTCCACCACCAGGAAAATGCTGATGACGCATGTGGTCGCTGCAATGTAGGCGAGCAAAGGCTGCTTGTCAGCCGATGCAGCCAAGATGAGAGCCCGCTTGAGGCCGCGGAACGCCGCATCTGCCTCGTCGGACCAGTCGAATAGGACTGGCTTCTTCGAGAGGTCTCGGCCCGGCTTGACCAGGGACGACTTGCGTAGGAGCCCATAGAGGGGCAAGGCCTTCTCACCCAGCTGGCTGATGAACCGGTTGAGGGAGGCAAGGCAGCCGGTGAACTTCTGGACATCGCGGAGCTGGACCAGCTTGGGCATGCGCTCGATCGCCCGGATCTTCTCGGGGTTAGCTTCGATGCCATGGGAAGACACGAAGAAACCCGGGAGCTGGCTGGCTGGGACGCCGAAGACACACTTCTCCGGGTTGATCTTGATCTTGTATTTGCGCAAGTTGGCGAACGTCTCCCGGAGGTTGTCAAGGAGGCTGAAATGCTTCTTGGATTTGACGACGATGTCGTCCACGTAGACGTGGACACTCCTGCCTATCTGAGGCAGGAGGCACTTCTACATGCAACGCTGGAAGGTAGTGCCTGCATTCTTCAGGCCGAAGAACATGGTGATGTAGCAGTAGGCCTCGAAGAGGGTGATGAAGGAGGTCTTGAGCCGGTCAGCCAGGTCCAGCTTTATCTGGTGGTAGCCGGAGTAGGCATCCAGGAAAGACAACAGATCGCAGCCGGCCGTGGAGTCGATGACTTGATCGATCCGTGGCAGGGCGAACAGGTCCTTGGGGCACGCCTTGTTCAGGCTTGTGTAGTTGATACACATGCGCCATGTCTTGTTTTTCTTTAGCACTAGGATTGGGTTGGCCAGCCAATCCGGGTGGAATACTTCCATGATGAAGCTGGCTGCGAGCAGCCGTGCGATCTCTTCTCCTATTGTACGCCGCTTCTCCTCGGAGAAACGGCGTAGGGGTTGCTTGATCGGCTTCGCATCCGGTTGTACGCGTAGCTTGTGCTCGGCGAACTTCCTCGGAACACCCGGCATGTCCTTGGGGGACCATGCAAAGATGTCCCGAAAGCCACGGAGGAAGTCGACGAGCTCGCTTTCCTATTTGCTTTCGAGGCGGGAGCTGATGGTCACGCACTGGGTGGGGTTGGCCGGATCGAGTGGCACCTGCCTGGTATCCTTGGATGGCTGGAACGAGGCTTCGCCGAACAACTGGGACGGAGGGGCCGACACGGCCGGCTGGGCAGAGGCGAGGGCCACCGGCCGGTAGGGCTGCCGCTTCTCCTCCGCTATGTCAAGGGCCTTGGCTAGCTGGCTGCCGTCTCGCGCGCACGCTATTGACATTTGCTATTTGCCGGCGACGGTGATGATGTCCCTGGAACCCGGCATCTTGAGCTTGAGGTAGGCGTAGTGGGGTATCGCCATGAACTTGAGGTGTCCGGCTTCTCGGACCAATGCATGAATTGGGGAGTCGCGGGCATGGTGGCATTCACCTCGCGGTGGAGCTGGCGCTGGGCGTGCTTGTCCGTCTCTTCGCTAGTGAAGACGACGTAGAAGTCGTCATGTTTGGGGGTACCTATCGTGCAGGTGGACGTCTTTCCAAGCCGGGGCCGGGTCCGCCTGGACCGGGCGGGGAGCCGGAGCCGAAGCCGGTGCCGGAGCGCGGGCTGACTACGCGGGGGAGCCGGGAGGCCGTCCCCCTGGGCCAATCACTGTGAGAAGCTGCACTATCGGAGCGTGTTCGTGGCCGGCTTGGCACCGGAGTGGTTTTTGCAGGGGAGGTCAAGCATTTGCTCGAAAGTTAGCTTGGGCTGCCAGGCGGCCTTGCCGGTGCGCTGGCGTAGACCGGAGGCCTGGCCAGCCGGCTGCTCCTCCTTGTTGGAGGCGACCTGCTGGTTCTCATAGTGGGAGTTGGGCTGGTCATTCTTGCGCTTGTCATTCTGCTATTGCCGGTTATCGACCTCCGCCCGTGGCGGGGCGGGGGGCGTAGCCGGCTTGGCTGGTGCCTTAGCCTTCATCCTCATCGAGGAATCGGCCGTGGCATATTTGTCCGCTTTGGACATCAGGTCCGCCAGGGAGGTTGCCTCGGAGCACAAGAGCTTGTGCTAGAGGGGGGTGCCATTCAACAGCCTTCGATGAAGTACTGGATGGCCTGTACCTCGTGCACTCCCTCATAGGAGTTGCGGAGCTCGGTCCAGCGCGTGAGGTTGTCGCGGAGGGGCTCTTCCGGCCTCTGGACGCACATGGCCAGCTCGCGAGGCCGGCCAGGCCGTTTGTACGTGCCGGTGAAGTTGCGGACGAAGGCCTCCTTGAAGTCCGTTCAGGTGTTGATGCTGCCGGCAGCCAGGCTGTTCAGCCAGGTGCGGGCCGAGCCGATCATCATGAGGGGGGCGTAGCGGACGGCTACGCGCTTGTTCCCCCTGGCGATGTCGACGGCGGTGGTGTAGTCGATCAGCCAGTCCTCCGTCTTGGCAGCCCCGGTATACTTCGGGGTGTCACGGGGGAGCGTGAAGCTGGGCGGAAAAGGCTCGTTGCGGATCCGCGGACCGAAGCAGGCTGGGCAATTCGAGCCCTCCTCCTCGTGGAGAGCCAACTGCGCCAGCCGGTCAAGACGGAGCTGGGCGTCATTGTCGCTGTGGGAGACGCGCGGTCCGAGCCGGGCTGCAAGCTCGGGACGGACGGCTGGCGGGATGGACCGCGCCGGCTCCTGCCGCAGAGGCGGAGTATTCCCGTGGGTGTGCCGGCTACCGCCTGCCGGCGCCTCATCGCGGCGGTTGCTGCCAGCCGGATTGTTGCTGCGCCGGCTATTCACAGTCGGTGCTCGTTTCAGTGCGACGGGGGGCGCTGAGCATTGCTCCCCCGGGCGTTCCGCCCGGAGGGACGAGGGGTGATGGAGTGCTGAGCTGGCCGACGGTTAGCAACCCCAGTGTCCTCGCCCTCGGGACGGGGAAACTCGGAGATGGCCCCACCAGAGGTGAGAACGACCTATTGCGCGTTGGCGGTGTCGATGAGGTCCTTGATGTTCCGCTCGCGTGCAGCCCGCTCCTTGCCCTCCAAGGTTGCCAAATCCTCGTAAGCAACTTTGGCGGCACGTAGGTTGGCCGCGGCGGTGTCATAGATGGGGAAGCGGCCGCCGAGGATTTCTGCGACCACACGACCACGTTCTCGCACAGCACCACGCCGGCTGGGCTCGGGGCCAGTCGGGGTGAGACCGTACGCGGAGTTGTATTCCCGCTGCACGGCCTCCATCCTCTGCCGCTCGACAACGAGGGCGCTGGCGTCTTCGAATATCTGGCGGTGGGCCGCCTCCATCTCGGCTCTGGCAGTTGTCGGGTCCGCCGTCGTAGCGATAGGATTGCCCAGACCCCGGAGGGTGGCGGCGAGTGGGTCGGAGGTGCCGGCGCGAGCGGCGGCCGCGTCGGCCTCGGCCGCCCGCACACGGCCCGAAGTGGTGGAGGAGGCGGTGACCATCACTCCCACGCTGGTGTGGGGGCGATGGCATCGCCCATGGCGAGCACTCCCACGGACGAGGGAGGGTCGGTGCAGTATAGCACCCAACTAGGGTACTCGTCGGCCGTCGGCTCTTCGGCGAGGCTCAGCTTGCTGAGCCACCCAGCGAGCGCGGCGATGTCGAGCGTGAGGTCGCGGCCGAGGCACTCGTCAGAGATGACGGACGTGTTGCCCGAAATACCCGCCGGAGCAAGCCCCACGAGCATGCGGTTCCACCCAAACGCGAGGCGACTGAGGGAGGTGGTGAAGGGCCCTGCCCGGAGCATGACTCCAGCCGGCGCCACAGACGGCCCCACGGTGGGCGCCAACTGTCGTGGTTTCGTCACGGCAGATGCCATGGGTAGGCTTATCGAGAGGGGCCAAAGGACACCGGTGGGCTCCGGGAGCGGGGTTAAGCCCAAGCGGTGGTGGACACACGATGTACCCAGGTTCGGGGCCCTTCGTGGGAGGTAACACCCGTAGTCCTGCTTGGTCTAGTTGATGACAATGGTCAGATTACAATGGCGCTCCTTGAGCTATATGGATCATGGAGGAAGAAGGAGCTAGCCCACTCTTCTGCCTCTCTAAGCGTGTGTGTGGAGTGGACGTGAAGAGAACTGGGAGATCAGCCGACCTCTTGCATGGGGTTGGCCCGGGGGGTTTTATAGGACATCCCCCGGATTACAATGCAAAATAGAAGGTCATGGGGCCCCCAGCCGACAGCCTCTCTAGCCGGCTGTGGGGGCCGCCGGCTATGGGGTCCTGTCACCAATAGGCCCCGCCGGCTGAAGGGTCCCGTCAGGAGCCAGCGGGGCCATGCGGCGGGTCTCGACGCCGGTCACGTCGCGGCACGGGCTACCTGTTGTGGTGTCGTCTTGCGGCGACCGGCCGAGGTCAGCGGTGCGGTCGGCTGCCCTGTAGCCATGTCGGGGCAGGTAATGGAGTGGTTGGGGCATGCCGACACTGTTGGTAGCCCGGTCACCGTCCGCCAGTGTCAGAGGCCCTGACACCTTCATTGTGGCCACTCCGGCGCTGACCCCCGATGGGATGAGGCCCACTGTCGCCACGCATGCTCTGACGACGGTATCCAATGCACAGCCGGCTGGGGAGGCCAGGCAGCAACGCCCCCAGCTGGCCGACACGTCATAACCGGCGGGGCGTAGTCGGCGGGCTCTGGCCGGAGGGCCGCTACCGGCAGGGCGTAGCCGGACCGCAGGGGGAGGCGGCCCGCCCTTTGGTTGCGTTAGAAGGCCGGAGCAAGGGGGCGCTTGAGGCTACCCCGGGGTCATCCCCCCGTCAGCGATGGTTAACTCCTACCAACCTCCCCCCTAGGAGCATGCGTTTAATGCTTTGCTTCGATGACTAATAGACTTTTGCAATAAGTATGTGAGTTCTTTATGACTAATGTTGAGTCCATGGATTATACGCACTCTCACCCTTCCACTTTTGCTAGCCTCTCTAGTACCGTGCAACTTTCGCCGGTGCAACATACACCTTCCTCAAAATAGCCACCATATACCTTCCTCAAAACAGCCACCATATATCTTTCCTCAAAACAGCCATCATACCTACCTATTATGGCATTTCCATAGCCATTCCAAGATATATTGCCATGCAACTTCCACCGTTTCCATTTATCACATGCACACCATCATTTCCATATTGCATATAGAGTCATATTTTGTCATAGTTATCGAGTTGTAATTTTTCTTTTGAGTTATAAGTAATTAAAAGTGTGATGATTTTCATTATAGAGCATTTCCCATGTGAGGAAAGGATGATGGAAGCTATGATCCCCTTACTAGTAGGGATGAGAGTCCGTATTTTATGAAAAGTAAAAGAGGCCATCGAAGCCCAAATAAAAAATAGAAATGAATAAAAGAGGCCTTAGATGCCCAACAAAAAAATGAGAGAAAAGAGAGAAGGGACATTGCTACTACCCTTTTGTCACACTTGTGCTTCGAAGTAGCACCATGCTCTTCATGTTAGAGAGTCTCCTATTTTGTCACTTTCATTTACTAGTGGGAATTTTTCTTTATAGAACTTGGCTTGTATATTCCTATGATGGTCTTCCTCAAATTTCCCTAGGTCTTCATGAGCAAGCAAGTTGGATGCACCCCCACTTAGTTTATTTTTGAGCTTTCATACACTTATAGCTCTAGTGCATCCGTTGCATGGCAATCCCTACTCACTCACATTGATATCTATTGATGGGCATCTCCATAGCCCATTGATAAGCCTAGTTGATGTGGGACTATCTTCTCCCTTTTCCTTGACAACCTCCACCATATTCTATTCCACCTATAGTGCTATATCCATGGCTCGCTCTCATGTATTGCGTGAGAGTTGAAAAAGTTTGAGAAAATGGGTGTGAAAACAATTGCTTCACTTTTCATCGGGGTTGTGCATGATGTAAATACTTTGTGTGGGGAAGATGGAGCATAGCCAGACCATATGATATTTTAGGGATAACTTTCTTTTGCCATTATATTTTGAAGAGATACAATTGCTTTGCTAGTATGCTTGAAATGTTATTGTCTCTATATCAATATTAAGCTTTTCTTTTGAGTCTTATGAATCTGAATATTCATGCCACAATAAATAATATTATTTGGATAACTATGTTAGGTAGCACTCGGTATCAAAAATTCCGTTTTTATCATTTACCTACTCGAGGACGAGCATGAATTAAGCTTGGGGATGCCGACACGTCTCCAATGTATCTATAATTTTTGATGATGGCATGCTATTATATTATATATTTTGGATGTTTTATATGCATTAATATGCTATTTTATATTATTTTGGGGAGTAACCTATTAATCTAGAGCCAAGTGCCAGTTTCTGGGTTTTCCTTGTTTTTGAGTTTTGTAGGTATGGAATATTAAACGGAGTCCAAACAGAATAAAACCTTCAGAAGGAATTTTTCTGGAAGGAAACAATTCATCCAAGCTTCAAGTGCATGTCACGGGAGGTGCCAGGGCGCCACAAGCTAGCTAGGTGCGGCCCCCCTGGCCGTGCCTAGCAGGCTTGTCGTTCCCTGGCAGGTCTCCTAACCCTATTCTCTGGCCTATAAATTCCAAATTATTCCCCCAACATAAGAACAAGCCACGAAAATACTTTTCCAGTCGGAAGCCTCCGTTCCCGAGAGATCCAATCTTGGAGCCTTCTCCGGCAATCTGTTGGAGGAGGAATCGATCACGGAGGGCATCTACATCAACTCCATTGCCCCTCCGATGATGTGTGAGTAGTCCACCATAGACCTACGGGTCCATAGCTAGTAGCTAGATGGCTTCTTCTCTCTCTTTGATCTTCAATACCATGTTCTTCATGATCTTCATGGAGATCTATCCGATGTAATCTTCTTTTGTGGTGTGTTTGTCAAGATCCGATGAATTGTGAGTTTATGTTCAGATTATCCATGAATCTTATTTGAATATCCTCATATTTCTTATATGCATGATTTCATATCCTTGCAAGTCTCTTCGAGTTATTGGTTTGGTTTGGCCAACTAGATTGGTAATTCTTGCAATGGGAGAAATGCTTGGTTTTGGGTTCAATCTTGCGGTGTCCTCACCCAGTGACAAAGTAGGGGTAGTGAGGCTCGTATTGTATTGTTGCCATCAAGGGTAACAATATGTGGTTTTCATCATATATTGCTTGAGTTTACCCCTCTATACCATGTCATCCTTCTTAATGCGTTACTCTGTTCTTCATGAACTTAATACTCTAGATGCAGGCAGGAGTCGGTCGATGTGTGGAGTAATAGTAGTAGATGCAGAATCATTTCGGTCTACTTGATATGGACGTGATGCCTATATGCATGATCATTACCTTGGATAACTACATGATTATTTGCTTTCCTATTAGTTGCTTGACAGTAATTTCTTTACCGACCTTTATATTTGCCTTCAAGAGAGAAGCCTCTAGTGAAACCTATAGCCCCTGGGTCTATTTTCCATCATACATTTTTTGATCTATACTTGCTGCAATTTATTTACCTTTTACTTTCCGCACTCGTTACATCTATCTCTATCGGATCTAATCCTTGCAAATAACCGTGAAGGGATTGACAACCCTTTTATAGAGTTGGGTGCAAGAGTTTGATTATTTGTGTAGGTGCGTCCATTGGTGAATTGCTTGTTCCTCCTACTGGATTGATACCTTGGTTCTCAAAAACCGAGGGAAATACTTATCTACTTTGCTGCATCACCCTTTCCTCTTTAAGGGAAAACCAATGCATGCTCAAGAGGTAGCACGCCCGCTACTGGAAATGGTCGAAGATTCCTCATGGCGGCTCTTGCTGGCATACGGAGTGGAATGCATCCAATTGCGGCTGTAAGAATATTTTGCTTGTTGTACCACTGATGTTTTCGGCATCTCAATGGTGTTCCTTCCCTTGATCTTAACCAGGGTGTTTCCCTAAATCGGGAGCGCCTCCAAATTGCGCATTGCTGCCAACATGTTGTCAATAGGGTTGGAGAAGTGGCCCTCTGGTGTCTGAAAACATTGACTTGATGACTGAACTCACTGCGGCTGAACCGGCTCTACCCGCCGCAGTGTATGACGAGGTGGATCCTCTCCTGCCACAGGCCTCGCTGGGCTTGTGAATAACTGAGTCAGCTCGAGGTCTATCGGGAACCGTCTTTGGTGTCTCCTCTGGTGAACTGCATCAGAAGTATCCCGGCGAAGCCCTAGTTGCCAAGCCTCAAGCTTCAAACGCTCCGACACATTATGGATATGAACCTGCATTTCAGCCATCCGGATGTTTACAACATCAATGTCTTCTTGAACCTTGGTCATCTCAGCGCACGGTTTTACTAGTTTTGTGTTACGAGCTTCCTGATTCTCTATAGTGACAGGAATCTCCAAAAGTTTGGCCATCTCATCCAACAAGGCACCCATGGCCCAAGCTGGCGTCTTGCTTGACCTGGCAGCACCGTTTGCAGCTCCCGCCGTAGACAGATCTTGAGCCATGACGGTTCCTATCATGTAGACGATGACCTGGCGAGGTGGATCCTATGGGTCCTTGGCAGCTTCCGCTTCCGAGCAGCCCCCAAGTCCCGCATGATAGAGGGGACTGAATGATTCGATATCTCCCATGGATGACTCGCCATCAGAATTGATAGGGGTGCCCTCGCTACCCGCCGGTTCATCCGGAAGGCTGACTTCTTGGGTCAAACCCACGAAGACGTGACGTCGGCCGGCTTGATGTCGACCGGGTCGAGTGTGCCGATCCTGCTCGATGATATCGGTGCTGGTGTCAAGCTTGGTACTGATGCACCGATCTTGCCGATGAAGACATGGATCGCCAAAGGGGACCTGGTACCCAGGCTCGACTGAGTCGGCCTCGGGGACCCAACTTGAATTTTCGATGTAGAGCTTGCCGCAGTAGCTCTTGCTCATCCGAGCCACCGCGTAGCTCCCAAACCCTAGAAGAGCTCCCTCTGAGAACTCAACTCCACCATGCGACAACCCCACGGTGGGCGCCAACTGTCGTGGTTTTGTCATGGCAGATGTCCTCATAGGAGAACTTAGGTGTGAGGCCATCATTGTTGTGTGGCGACTCGAAGGGGTTGATCAGGAGCGTGAGATAGATTTACCCTGGTTCGGCCCCTCCGATGGAGGTAAAAGCCTATGTCCTACCTTTGTGTCTATATTGATGATGATCCCGATTACAAGGGTGCAGAATCGCTAACCTAGCTTTCGAGGGTTTCTAACTTAGCCTATTGACCTTAGGGGTTCACCTTCATATACAGGTCGAGGCCCTAGGCTTACAAGAGTCCTGGTCATGTTATGACTCGTGACCTACTACATCTCTAACTTGTCTTGTCTTTCAAGCAAGGAAAGTTCCTGGCGCCTTCTGCCTCTTGGGCCTTGAATTGCCATCTTCACGTGTTGGTCCGCCAGCCAACTTAACTAGCAAGTCGCCTCACTTGCCTTATTGTCAACAAGGTGGCCCATCTCCAGCATGACTCTTAAGCCGCCGTGCGCTAACCCGACCCAATAGGCAGGTTACACCAAGGGGCCATATCCCTGACACTATTCATAGATTATATCTTGTATCGAAGCTTTGATCTATATGTTGTCATCAATTACCAAAAAGGGGGAGATTGAAAGCACAACTTCTCCCTAGGTGGTTTTGCTACTCAATAATAACATATATTTCGTTCGACTAATGTTTCCACCAAGTGTATCTGAAGAAAAAGTTCAATGATGGGATGGGTAAAGGATTGTGTGGAGAACCTCCCCAAGGAAAGGAATGAATAGGATTGTCCATGTTTCATCTTGAAGACTCTACATTTTACATTTTGAGTCCATGGGAAAGCCAATACTATTAAAAGGGGATGAGGAATTATGATGATCTGGTTGCTCAAGTGATTAGAGACTATCCACCAAAAATACTCACCCATTCTCCCAGAAATAACTTTTGTCCAAAGCGAAAAGTCAAAATTTGGTGACACCAACTTTTCCATTCAGATCAACCGAGTTCTACCCTAGACAGAACTCAAGCCAAACCCTAGCATCTCGGTACTACCAACATTCCATTCGGTGCAACCAAAACCGGTGAACAACATTCTGTTAACCAATTTCTTAAAATTGGACCCACCGAGTTTTAGGAATTGGTGACATCGAGTCTTGGTAAGTACCTAGGTCACTCATATCGGTACCACAGAGATTTATATATCGGTCTCATCGAACAGGCCAAAGTTGCCACGTTTTGCACTAGTCGGTGCAACCGAGTTTTCACTTCGGTTTCACTGAGTTGGGCAACAATGTTGTAACAGTTGGATTTTGGGAGGTGCCTATATATACCTGTAAGTGCATCTTGTGCCCCTTAGTGATTTTGGTGTATTGAAGACTTATAGGTTAAGAGACTGATGCGTTTGTAAGTGTACACATGCTCTATAAGTTGATGAGGAGTTTGATATATTTGGAGATTACCGACCCCTAAAAATGTATGTCTTCAACTGAAGACTTTGGTGAAGACTTTGTTGAAGACTTTGGTATTCCCTAAAGACTTTGAAAATGAAGAAGTTGGCGTGACCTTGAAGATATTAATGAGGACTATGAAGCGTGAATACTTTTGTTTTCATAGTTTCATTTCCTTTCTTTGAGTCATAGGAAACACCGTATTGTTAAAGGGGGCCGAGGTAATACTAAGGAAAATTTCCAATTGATGCTCAACTCAAAAGCCTCAACCCATCCAATCCTTTGAGTGAAGCCTTTGGAAATCTCTTACGGTTCAGTCAAGTTCTTCAGTGTCAGAGACGATGTTCTTCTAGTCTCTATGGAAATTGGTCTGACTGGGGAGTTAGGATTTCGCCAGTGCGAATTGCCTACAAGTGAGGAATATGATAAGCCTGAGGACTTCCAAAGTTTGAAATTCTGACTGTTGTTATGCTTAGCACCAGTTGTCCCCAATCATCTTATCCACATCGTTGGGGGGCATTTATGTCTTATCATGTCAGGTTGCACCCTGGCTATAAATAGCCACCCCCACAACCACTAGTTGGCTGGCTGCTCCGAGAGAGAATTGACACTTGTCATTTGAGAGCAACCCATCCTCCAAGGACTTTGAGATAAAATCATCAGTGAGGAAAAACCCAAATCCAAACCACCAAACCCAAAGTGATTGAGCATCAGTGAAGAAATTGTTCCTATGTGGAACTAACGCTTGTTACCTTTGAAGACTGTGTATCTTCCACACGGTTAGGCATCATGGTCTAGTGCATCCTGCAGTCAATTGGGGATCACAGAGTGACCTTGGTCTAGAGCATCCATCAGCCAATTGTGGATCGCCGGTGACTAGTTTGTGAGGGTTTTGGAAGTCTACCCTGAAGACTTACCATGAGTATTGGGCGAGGACTTTATGACCTTATCTCAAGGAGAATACCGCAAGGACTGTGTGTCCTCTGGTTTAAATACCAGGCTGCTCCAAACCAGACGTACGACTGTCGCAGCAGTTGGAACTGGGTCATCAAACCATTGTCTTCATCGATCTACCTAGTTCTATTTCCTCAACACTTTCATTTCCTCGTACACTTGTTGATGAAATTAATCATTACTGTTTGAAGAATTTGACTGAAGACTTTCTCAAATTCCTCACCTCAAATTCTTCAAGTTACCTTGTTCCCGACCTGCTTATCATGTATCACGCTACCTGTAATCTGTGCATGCTTTATTTCATCATGATGACTATGCTACTGCTAGTTATTCATCACATTTCAAATTCCTCAAGTTGAAATTCCTCAGTGATGGATTTGTAAAAATCGCCTATTCACACCCTCTAGTCGATATAACACACTTTCAATACCCCTCCACCACCTCTCACTTGAATGAAAAGCACTCAGAACATACACCCACTTACCATATCCAATTTTCTGAGAGAGAGCCACCTACTCATGTCTTGAGATCAAGATCATCCACTCCAACCATATGGATCTTGGTTTCTATCCTCCCCAAGTTGCTTTCCATCTAATCAATCTCTTCTAGCCATGCCAAATATGTGAGAGAGTGATTGAGTGTTGAGGATACTATCTTTCGAAGCACATGACCAAGGAGTTCATCATACTATCACATCTATTACCTCTTGGAAGGTGGTGCCTCCTAGATTGGTTAGGTGTCGCTTGGGAGCCTCCTACTTCGTGTTGTGGAGTTGAACCAAAAAGTTTGTAAGGGAAAGGAGATCGCCTACTTCGCAAAGATCTACCTCGAGTAAGGCTACTTCTCACTGGATGTAGGCCATCATGGAATATACAAGGTTACTACTTCGTGGACCCTTGGTGGGTGGAGCCCTCTGTGGACTCTCACGACCGTTACCCTTCGTGGGTTGAAGTCTCCATAAACGTGCATGTGCGATATCACTACCTATGCGAACCATGAGAAAATCTTCGTATCTCCAATTGCCTTTGATATTCCTATCCCTACCCTCTATTACATGTGTTTGTCTTTACTTTTCTCTGTTATACTCGTAGACATGCATGTGTACGGTGAACCTGGTTTGCAACAATTCCTAAAATCTGCCAACCAATTACCTAGGTTAGGTTTTTTAGTTGGTCAAGTAGTCTAATAACCCCACCTCTAGACCTACTATCGATACTATAGTTTGGTGTAACAAGGTGTGTGTGATACACTGCAAACAATTCGGTAATCAGAATTGTGTGTGATAACTCTAGACAACACATACGATTGTTGTTCTAAATTGTGTGCTTGACAGGGCACACAATTGAAGAAATCAACTATGTGCGATAATGTGAATGATCAGTGTCGAATCTATATTCTTAACCATTTGCGATGAGGTCGACATGGGAAATAGAGTGAAGGAATAAATATGAGCAAACGGTGATAGAGTTAAGGAGTATGTTCGTCATTACTTCTTCTTGTTGTTGTTGTTGAATGGCCTCGTGACATTGTCTTGGCATGGACAGTTCTTGCCGCCGACCGCTAGATTTTCATCGCCATCATTGTCACCATCATCATTGATGTCCTCGTCGTCATCGTCACGATCGTCGTTGATGTCCTTGTCATCATCACCATTGTTGTTGATGTCCTCATCGACATCCTTCTGGTTTGACCATTCCTCCTCCTCCCCATCGTGGTCGTCTTTTTCTTCCTTTGGCGTCTCCTCCCCCGTGTGGTTGTCGTCCAACGACTCGAGCGGCGGTGGCCATTCCATGAGACGAATAAAATGGAGGTGAGGGCTCGACGCCGGATGCATGGAAGATGAGCGTGATGATTCTGAGGTTGACCCTAGATCAGGCGATAGACTGGTGGAACTATCATCCTTGATGTCGCTCGACATGGCTGCACTATGTAAACAAATGGTGAGAAAGAAAGATTGCAGAGTGTGCGTAAGTGTAGCATGGCTGATCAGGACGTTGAATATGGTGGCGACTGAAGTGTGGTATGCAGAAAACAGGAATGATAATTAAAGCGGGGGATTGACGGATTATAATGGCGCCTTGGTAGGCGGTTAGAATTTCGATATAATCAACCGCAATTATGTGTACCCCGTCGCTCTAAATTCCCGCTATTGCGCATTTCTCAATGTGATAATTACGAACACGGGCTGGAGGTTCCAAATGTGTGCAATATGCCAACTGTTTCACACTCTACATTTTAGCAATTCACACGGTTCGCTAGATGCATTGTTTAACTACCCACACGCTTATATGAAACACAATGAGTGTGAAACAAGCATTTAACATAGTACAATTGGTAAGAAATAGATGCGCTCTGCTTATTCATGTAGCCATTAAGAACCAAATGAAACCCCTAATCATCATTGCAAATAGCGCATAGAATATGCCTGATGTGACGACTACCACTACACATGCTAGTTCCTTCTTGTCTCTTGGTTTCACCGGTTGCGTGTGATTTATTATTTCTTGCTTCATCGTAGTGATTGTACATTCCATAGTCAGTTTTCTCTTCAGCTTTACGTTATCTTCTGCAAGCATGGTGATAATACTTGGACACCTGCCATGCCATTCATCATCCAACCAGTTAACAAAGTCACAAGCCTCGTATCCCTACGAATGTCAAATATTCAGGACGTGTGGGGGCATTAACTGAACTTAAAGGATGAACTTAGCACTAACCTCTTAGGGGCAACCAAGAAACCGTCTGCCAATGTCAAATCCCTTCGTGCATACACGTCGAGCGGGAGTATGTTCGCGCACACAACTAAGATTTTGGTACTTTTCGGTGGCGCAATACTCGAATTCAAACTCATTTTGTGGCAGTCTACTAGAGTCATACTCTAGATTTGGCATTTGATCGCTTTACTAAGAGGGGGTGATGACCCACAAGTATAGGAGATCAATTGTAGCTCTTTTCGATAAGTAAGAGTGTCGAACCCGATGAGGATCAGAAGGAAATGACAAGTAGTTTTCAGTAAGGTAATGTCTGCAAGCTGAAATTAGAAGTAGCGAAGTAGTTTGATAGCAAGATAATTTGTAATGAGCAAGTAACAAATATAGTAAAAAAAGTGCAGCAAGGTAGCCCAATCCTTTTGAGGCAAAGGACAGGCCAAAACGGTCTCTTATGATAAGCAAAGCGTTCTTGAGGGTACATGGGAATTTCATCTAGTCACTTTCATCATGTTGGTTTAATTCGTGTTTGGTACTTTGATAATTTGATATGTGGGTGGACCGGTGCTTAGGTGCTGCTCTTACTTGAAAACCCCTCCTACTTATGCCCTCCTGCAAGCATCCGCAACTACGAGAAAAGTATTAAGAATAAATTCTAACCATAGCATTAAACTTTTGGATCCAATCGGTCCCTTACGGAATAGCACATAAACTGGGGTTTAAGCTTCTGTCACTCTCGCAACTCATCATCTAATTGCTACTCCATAATGCATTCCCTTAGTCCCAAATATGGTGAAGTGTCATGTAGTCGACGTTCACATGACACCACTCAGGGAATCACAACATACATACTACCAAAATATCGAACACATATCAAATTCACATGATTACTTGCAACATGATTTCTCCCGTGACCTCAAGAACAAAAGTAACTACTCACAAAGAATAATAATGCTCAAGATCATACGGGTATTAAATAGCATTATGGATCTGAACATATAATCTTCCACCAAATAAACCGTATAGTGATCAACTACAAGACGTAATCAACACTACTAGTCACCCACAAGCACCAATCTATAGTTTCGGTAACAAGATTGGACTCAAGAGGTGAACTAGGGCTTGAGAGGAGTTGGTGATGTTGAAGATGTTGATTAAGATTTCCCTCCCCAAGATGGGAGAGTTGTTGGTGATGATGATGACGATGATTTCCCCCTCCGGGAGGGAAGTTCCCCCGGCGGAATCGCTCCGCCGGAGGCCAAAAGTGCTCCTGCCCATGTTCTGCCTCAAGGCAGCGGCGCTTTGTCCTGAAAGCCTCCTTCTTATTTTTTCTAGGTCAAAATGACTTATATACCAGAAGAGGGGCACCAGAGGTGGGCCGAGGAGGGCATAACCCACCAGGGCGCGCCTGGTCTCCCTAGCGCGCCCAGGTGGGTTGTGCCCACCTGGTGGGCCCCCTTTGGTAGTTATTTCCTTCAATAATTCTTAAATAAACCATAAAAAATCTGTGTGAAGTATCAGCTTGTTTGGAGTTGTGTAGAATAGGTAGCCTGGCGTAGCTTTTCCAGGTCCAGATTTCCAGCTGCCGGAATTCTCCCTCTTGGTGTGTTCGTTGCAAATTATGAGAGAAAAGGCATTAGAATTACTCCAAAAAGCATTATTATGGATAAAACATTATAAATAACAACAATAAAACATGATGCAAAATGGACGTATCAACTCCCCCAATCTTAGACCTCGCTTGTCCTCAAGCGAAAACGGAAATCGAAAAACATGTCCACATGCTTTGAGAGATAGGTGTCGATAAAAACAAAATACAGACATAGAAGCATCATGTTGATTATTATCACAACAACAAAATTAAACGTAGGACTTTTATCATAGAACTTTTATCATATACTTCTCATGAATAAGTAATAGTTCATCACACAATTGAAGTATAAAGCGAAAACCCTATTAGAAACCAAAAAACTATGTTCTCAGTCAACTTTGCAACTACAATTCATCATGTTTTCAGGAAGGGTCACGTATTGGAGCCTTTAGGCAAGTCCACATACTCAACCATCATATAGTGTTCTATGATTGCTAACACTCGCCTTGTACCCATGAGCAAAATGTTTCAACCGGACACATAGAAAGATAGGGCCTTATAGTTTCGCCTCCCAACATCCTCACCTCAAGGGTGATGTCAACAATAATAACTCATGCTATCTATATTCAACTGGACATATGTGCCTAGATCTTTCCTCACCACATGATGCTTTCCAAAGGAGAAAAATAAAAGGAATAGATAAAAACTTTGACTCTTGCATAAAAGTAAAAGATAGGACCTTCGCAGAGGGAAGCAGAGGTTGTCATGTGCTTATTTGTTTGTATGCTCAATCCCTTAGTGTAAGAGAAACTCACGTTGTATTGCCCCTTAAGATGACAACCTTTATTATGCAGTCTGTCGCTTTTATTCTTTGTCATCCAAGTTCGTACAACGCTCAATTTTCTCTTACACTAAATGCTCTTACACTTTTAGAAGCAATTTTTATCGCCTTATTGCACCAATGACAACTTACTTGAAGGATCTTGCTCAATCCATAGGTAGGTATGGTGGACACTTGAAAATAGGATCACAATCGCCTTATTGCACCATACCTACCTATGGATTGAGCAATTTTTATCGCCTTATTGCACCAATGCTCTTACTTGAAGGATTTTTGGATGCACAAGTAGTATCTCTACTTAGTGTGGAATTTTTGGCTAGCAAAGGTAGGGGGCAAGCATCACATGTTAAAGGATCTATGACAATATGATTTCTATGTGAATATAAACAAACATAAACCATTAAGTTGTCTTCCTTGTCCAACATCAACAATTTTGGCATATAATATTTTGATGAGGGCTCACAATCGTAAAAGATTTCTAGGATAGTATATTTATAGGTGAATCGTCTCTTCCCTTATTAATTATTTCATGAGTTGCATCATTGACTAATGCTATGTTTGTCAATCTCTAATAAAATTTCTTACTTATACTTTTCCTTATGTGGTGCCATCACCTACCATAGGATTAGTATATGATCTTATTGATTTATTTCCTTTCTTTCCTTTCTTTATTATTTCTTTTTATTTATTTGCAACATGAAAGTAAAGAAAGCAAAAACTCAAACTAAACTTTATCATATAACTTGCACACGATTACAATGATAGATCACTAAGCAAACTCTCAAATAAGAAAGGATCGAACTGAAATTTATTTCCTCTAGGCAAAATATTGAACTAAGATAAGTAAAAGCAAAAAGATAGTGGGATGATATGATACCGGGGCACCTCCCCCAAGCATGGCGGAAGCCAAGGGGAGTGCCCATACCCGATACTCAGTTCTCCTTTGGTGGTGAAGAAGATGATGGTGGTGAAGTAGAAGTCTTGTCCTCGGATTTCCATGGCAGTGGTCCACCATCATGAGAGGAAGAGTGAGTCTCACGGGTCCTGCAACTAGCATCCAAACTCATACCTTTAAACCTTGCCTCATATTCAAATACTTGGTTCTGGAGGTCATAGATCTGGCTTTGGAGGAAGTTGATTTGCTCATTGAAGATGAAGACGATGTCCTTCATGGTCTTGACATCCACCTTGAGATCACGTGAGAGGTCCGTGATCATGAGGTGATTGGCATGGAGTCCACGCTCCACCATCCCCTTGCACCGGAAGACATCTTGTTCCACAGCTTCAAGCCTAGACTCCATGGTTCTCGTCCCCTTGGGACAGGACACATCGTGAAGATGCAGCACCCCCTCATGCATCTCAATTACCTGAGGGTGTTGCACCACCTCCCGAAGATATGGGTTGATGACGTTCTTGAAGAACTTGTCCTTGGAGGAGCTTGAAGCAGCCATGGTAGATGGGATCTAACAGAAAACAGCAGGGAAAAAGAGAACAGAGGATTTCTTTGTGATACGGTGATCAACAGGTTTGGGAAGTATATATAGATTTTTTTTATCTTGGAGGACAAGTACGTGTTAGAAAAACGGAGTACGGAAGGTGTCCCAGGTGGGCACAACCCACCTGGGCGCGCCATGCAAGCCTAGCATGCCCTGGTGTCTTGTGCCCACCAGGGGACGCTTCCTGGGAGTTTCTTTATTTCCAAAATTCTAAAATATTCCAAAACTGACAGAATATTTTTTTGCGGATTTTGCGGAGTCTGTTTACTTACCGTATCACGTACCTCCTTATTTTCACGATTCTAGAGTGTTCTGGAAGAACTCTTTTATGTGTTCTTCCGGTGTCAAAGTTTGGATAATATTACTTTCAACATTAATAGGCATACCTGAGATATAATGGTTTATTCGTTGTCCATTGACAACCTTCGGTTTAGTACCTTTGGAATTATTTATTTTTATGGCACCAGACCGGTAAACCTCCTCGATGACACATGGGCCTTCCCATTCTGAGAGGAGCTTCCCTGCAAGAAATCTAAAACGAGAGTTATACAAAAGAACATATTCTGTGACTTTAAACTCATGCTTTTGAATTCTTTTGTCATGCCATCTTTTGACTTTTTCTTTGAATAATTTTGCATTTTCATAAGCTTGGGTTCTCCATTCATCTAATGAGCTAATATCAAATAACCTCTTCTCACCAGCAAGTTTGAAATCATAATTGAGCTCTTTAACCGCCCAAAATGCTTTATGTTCTAACTCAAGAGGCAAATGACAAGCTTTTCCATAAACCATTTTATAAGGAGACATACCCATAGGATTTTTATATGCTGTTCTATAAGCCCAAAGTGCATCATCTAATTTCATAGACCAATTCTTGTTGGACCTATTGACAGTATTTTGCAAAATTAATTTTATTTCTCTATTGCTAAGTTCAACTTGACCACTATACTGAGGATGATAGGGTGATGCAATTCTATGGTTAACATCATACTTGGCAAGCATTTTACGGAAAGCATGATGAATAAAGTGTGAACCACCATCAGTCATTAAATATCTAGGGACTCCAAACCTTGGGAAAATAACTTCCTTAAGCATTTTAATAGAGGTGTTGTGATCATCACTACTGGTTGGAATAGCTTCTACCCATTTAGTAACATAATCAACAGCAACCAAAATATGTGTATACCCATTAGAGGAAAGAAAAGGTCCCACGTAATCAAATCCCCAAACATCAAATGGTTCAACAGCAAGTGAATAATTCATAGGCATTTCTTGACGCTTACCGATATTACCTATTCTTTGACATTCATCACAATATGAGACATACTTACGAGCATCCTTGAAGAGAGTAGTCCAATAAAATCCAGATTGTAATACCTTATGAGCAGTTCTATCTCTAGCATGATGCCCCCCATAAGCCTTGGAGTGACATTTCCGTAGGATTTGTCCCTGTTCATGCTCAGATAAACAATGTCTAATAATACCCTCTACTCCTTTATAAAGATGTGGGTCATCCCAAAAGTATTGTCTAAACTAATAGAAGATTTTTTCTTTTGTTGGTAAGTAAATCTAGGTGGTAAATATTTAGCAACAATGTAATTAGCATAGTCAGCATACAAAGGAGTACTATTAGCAACATTTATTGCAGCTAACTGCTCATCAGGAAAACTATCATCAATAGGTAGTGGGTCATCAAGCACATTTTCAAGCCTAGACAAGTTATCAGCTATGGGGTTCTCAGCTCCTTTTCTATCAATGATATGTAAATCAAATTCTTGTAAGAAGAGAACCCAACGAATAAGTCTAGGTTTAGCATCTTTCTTTTCCATAAGACATTTAATAGCAGCATGGTCTGTGTGAACAGTTACTTTGGAATCAACAATATAAGGTCTAAATTTATCACAAGCAAACACAACTGCTAAGAATTCTTTTTCAATAGTAGCATAATTTCTTTGAGCACTGTCTAGATTTTTACTAGCATAATGAATAACATTCAATTTATTATCAACTCTTTGTCCTAGAACAACACCAAAAGCATAATCACTAGCATCACACATAATTTCAAAAGGCAAATTCCAATCAGGTGGTTGAACAATAGGTGCAGTAATTAAGGCTTTCTTGAGTGTTTCAAAGGCTTCAAGATAATCATCATAAAAAACAAAAGGGATATCCTTTTGCAATAGATTAGTAAGAGGCCTATAAATTTTAGAAAAGTCTTTAATAAATCTCCTATAGAAACTAGCATGACCTAAGAAACTACGAATACCTTTTATAACTTTAGGAAATGGCATTTTCTCAATTGCATCAACCTTAGCTTGGTCCACATCGATACCTCTTTCAGAAATTTTATGACTCAAGACAATGCCTTCATTAACCATAAAGTGGCACTTCTCCCAATTCAAGAAAAGATTTGTTTGTTCACATCTCTGCAAAACTCGCTCAATATTGCTTAAACAATCATCAAAAGACCTCCCATAAACAGAGAAGTCATCCATGAAAACCTCAACAATATTTTCACAAAAATCAGAGAATATAGCCATCATGCATCTTTGAAAGGTAGCAGGTGCATTACATAAACCAAAAGGCATACGTCTATAAGCATAGGTTCCAAAAGGACAAGTAAAAGTGGTCTTTTCTTGATCAGGTTGTGATACAGGTATTTGTCAAAAGCCAGAATATCCATCAAGGAAGCAAAAGTGTGTGTGCTTAGATAATATTTCAAGAATTTGATCAATAAAAGGCAAAGGGTAATGATCTTTTCTAGTTGATTTGTTTAATTTTCTAAAATCAATTACCATTCAATAGCCTGTAACAATTCTTTGTGGAATAAGTTCATTTTTATAATTTGGAACAACAGTAATACCTCCTTTCTTAGGAACACAATGAACAAGACTTACCCATCTACTATCAGCTATAGGATAGATTATACCGGCTTCTAGAAGTATTAATATTTCCGTTCTTATGACCTCTTTCATCTTCGGATTTAACCGACGATGGTGATCAACAACAGGTTTAGCATCAGGTTCCATATTGATTTTGTGCTAACATAGAATGGGACTAATGGCCTTTAAATCATCAAGAGTATATCCAATAGCAGCCCGGTGCTTCCTTAGAACTTTCAATAATCTTCTTCATGTTCTGGAAGGTTAGCACTGATAATAATAGGATATATCTTCTTTTCGTCAAGATAAGCATATTTCAGAGTGTCTGGCAATTGTTTTAACTCAAACACAGGATCACCTTTAGGTGCAGGAGGACCTCCAAGAGTTTCAATAGGTAAATTATGTTTAAGCAGAGGACGTTGTTCAAAGAAAACTTTATCTATTTCATTCTTTCATGCATATGTAAATCATTTTCATGGTCTAGCTGATATTGTTCTAAAGGATCTGTAGGTGGTACAACAATAGAAGCAAGACCAATTAATTCATCCTTACTAGGCAATTCTTTTTCATGATGATTTCTACTAAAATTGGAAAAATTAAACTCATGAGACTCATCACCAAAGCTAACTCCCATAGTTTGTTTCTTACAATCTATCTTAGCATTAACTATCTTCAAGAAAGGTCTACCAAAGATAATGGGACAGAAGTCATCTTGTGGGGAACCAAGAACAAAAAAATCTGTAGGGTATTTTATTTTCCCACACAAGACTTCAACATCTCTAATAATCCCAATTGGTGATATAGTGTCTCTATTAGCAAGTTTAATAGCAACATCTATTTCTTCTATCTCAACAGGTGTTATGTCTTTCATAATCTCTTCATATTAAGTGTAAGGAATAGCACTCACACTAGCACCCATGTCACATAAAGCATGGTAACAGTGATCTCCTATTTTAACTGAAATAACAGGCATGCCCACAACAGGTCTATGGTTATCTTTTCTATCAGGTTTAGCAATTCTAGCAGCTTCTTCACAGAAGTAAATAACATGCCCATCAGTATCTTCTTCCAAGAGATCTTTAACCATAGCAATGGTAGGTTCTACTTTAATTTGTTTTTTAGGTTTAGGTGTTCTAATATAGCTTTTGTTAACCACAGTTGAAACTTTAGCATGTTCCTTTATCCTAACAGGGAAAGGTGGTTTCTCTATATAAGCAGAAGGAACAAGTGGATCAACATTATAGAATATAGTTTCTTGTTTAACTGGTGCTGGTTTTTTAATTTCTTCTTTAACAGATGGGTGATATTTAAACCACTTCTCCTTAGGGAGTTCAACATGAGTAGAAAATGATTCACAAAAGGGGGCTACTATCTCAGAGTCAAGTCACTATTTAGTGCTAAACTTTTGAAAAGCATCGGTATCCATAAAAGATTTAACACAATCATACTTAAGTTTAATACCTGACTCTTTACCTTCGTCGAGTTCCCAATATTCAGAGTTGCGTTTAATTCTTTCCAAAATATCCCACCGGAATTCAATAGTCTTCTTCATAAAAGAACGAGCACAAGAAGTATCAAGAATGGTATGATCATTACGAGAAAGCTAAGCATAAAAATTCTGGATAATAATTTCTCTTGAGAGCTCATGATTGGGGCATGAATATAACATTGACTTAAGCCTCCCCAAGCTAGAGCGATACTTTCTCCTTCACGAGGCCAAAAAAATATATATAATTCCGATCACGATGAACTAGATGCATATGATAAAATTTCTAGTGGAACTCCAATTTCAAACGATTCCAATTCCATGATCCAATATCATCGCATAGACTATACCATGCCAATGCTTTTCCCTTCAAAGATAAAGGGAAAACCTTTTTCATAACTTGATCCCTGGGTAAACCTGCAAGCTTACACAATCCACAAATTTGTTCCACATATATCAAGTGCATATCAGGTTGTCCAGTTCCATCTCCTGCATAAGGATTAGCTAGTAGTTGTTCTATCATACCCGAAGGAATTTCATATTCAATATTTTCAGTAGGTGCATTAGGTTGAGGGGTATCTAATTGTGGTTCCAGACGAGGTGAAGATACCCCAAACAAACTCCTCAAAGGATTGTTTTCCATAGTAACAAGTGACAATAAATTTCAGCACACTATATAAATGTTTCCTTACCAAATTACACTTACCAAAGGCGCTTCACTCCCTGACAATGGCGCCAGAAAATAGCCTTGATGACTCACAAGTATAGGGGATCAATTGTATCTCTTTTTGATAAGTAAGAGTGTCGAACCCAACAAGGATCAAAAGGAAATGACAAGTAGTTTTCAGTAAGGTAATGTCTGCAAGTGCTGACATTGTAAGTAGCGAAGTAGTTTGATAGCAAGATAATTTGTAACGAGCAAGTAACGAATATAGTAACAAAAGTGCAACAATGTATCCCAATCCTTTTGAGGCAAAGGAAAGGCCAAAATGGTCTCTTATGATAAGCAAAGCGTTCTTGAGGGTACACGGGAATTTCATCTAGTCACTTTCATCATGTTGGTTTAATTCGTGTTCGGCACTTTGATAATTTGATATGTGGGGGGACCGGTGCTTAGGTGCTGCTCTTACTTGAACAAACCTCCTACTTATGATTAACCCTCCTGCAAGCATCCGCAACAACGAGAAAAGTATTAAGAATAAATTCTAACCATAGCATTAAACTTTTGGATCCAATCGGTCCCTTATGGAATAGCGCATAAACTGGGGTTTAAGCTTCTGTCACTCTCGCAACCCATCATCTAATTTCTACTCCACAATGCATTCCCTTAGGCCCAAATATGGTGAAGTGTCATGTAGTCGACATTCACATGACACCACTAAGGGAATCATAGCATACATACTATCAAAATATCGAACACATATCAAATTCACATGATTACTTGCAACATGATTTCTCTCATGACCTCAAGAACAAAAGTAACTACTCACAAATAATAATCATGCTCAAGATCAAAGGGGTAGTAAATAGCATAATGGATCTGAACATATAATCTTCCACCAAATAAACCATATAGTGATCAACTACAAGACGTAATCAACACTACTAGTCACCCATAAGCACCAATCTATAGTTCCGGTAACAAGATTGAACTCAAGAGATGAACAAGGGTTTGAGAGGAGTTGGTGATGTTGAAGATGTTGATGAAGATTGCCCTCCCCATGATGGGAGAGTTGTTGGTGATGATGATGACGATGATTTCCCCCTCCGGGAGGGAAGTTCCCCTGACGGAATCACTCCGCCTCGAGTTCCCCTGATGGCAAAAGTGCTCCTGCCCAAGTTCCACCTCGAGGCGGCAGCGCTTCTTCCCGAAAGCCTCCTTCTTATTTTTTCTAGGTCAAAATGACTTATATACCAGAAGAGGGGCATCGGAGGTGGGCCGAGGAGGGCAAAACCCACCAGGGTGCGCCTGGGCTCCCTGGCGCATCCAAGTGGGTTGTGCCCACCTGGTGGGACCCCTCTGGTAGTTATTTGCTCCAATATTTCTTAAATAATCCATAAAAAATCTTCGTGAAGTTTTAGCTTGTTTGGAGTTGTGCAGAATAGGTAGCCCGACGTAGCTTTTCCAGGTCCATATTTCCAACTGTCGGAATTCTCCCTCTTGGTGTGTTCCTTGCAAATTATGAGAGAAAAGGCATTAGGATTACTCCAAAAAGCATTATTATGGATAAAAACATTATAAATAATAGCAAGAAAACATGATGCAAAATGGACGTATCAGGGGGTGTCCAATTCAGGACAGATTGAGTGAGCTGCTTGCTTTGGACATGCTAAAAAGATGAGGAATGATTAGGACCTGACAAGATGGTTTGTATCCGTTGTACACCAGCCTCTTGATGATCTTAGGCAAGTGCTCGGCGGTGACAACTATCGTGGTGGCGCTGCCAAGAGCGAATGTACGAACCGAAGCAGCAGCACCAAAACCATCAGGACACACGTCCACATCCCCCCAATGTCAGCGCCATGCAAGGGAATTTGGGGGCTTGGGATTTGGAGGTTATCTAGGGATTTGGGGGAGACGGGAAACTCCGGGGATCTGATAACGGTTAGGGAACTACTTATCTCACTCTATTGTATACAACACACATTTTTCACACTAAATCGCATGAGATGACAATGTGCGTGATACACAGTTCCCGTGACATAACCGTATAGGATGTGCTACCCAATACATATGGGGTCATAAATATGCTGATAGAGATGGGGCCAGCAACCGAGGCAGTGGCTACCAGATAGGATTTCAATCCTTGGTTGGTCGGCGGTGTGGGTGTTATAGGAGGTCAATCCTCGATCAGTAGGCGATGGCGGCATGGTCGAAGGTCAATCCTCAGACGGCAGCAGGAGATAGGAGGAGCTCAATCCTCATGGTTGGCACTAGCGTGATTGGAGCACATCCCTCACGGTCGAAGGCAGGATAGTGGAGCTCGGACTTCACGCGATTTCCCCACTAATCATTGCTCATCCACCCTGCTGACTCGCCATGCCGCGGCTATGCGCTGCTCTGTCCGCTGGGTGGAGGTCGTTGCATGACTAGTTTATGAAGGTTTTCTTTTTGTTGAGTGTTATAATTAGGGTATAAATTCATTTATTAGGGTAGTGATGTATGTGTAAATTGACTGGTCATTAATTAGTGTCATCGCACGTCTGGATAACATTATGTAGTAGCTTCCGTAAATTTTGAAAATAAAATCTTGTGATTTATTCACGCATCTCTTTGCATCCAATAATCCAATTTTTTTTGAATTACCCCTCGCGTGTGTAGATGGAAAGATCTGAATGGATGAAGTGTCAGAGAAGCACAAAGTATCCAGATGGCATGCATGAGTTCATGGCTTTGGCTGAATGGACAAAGAGGAAAATTGGCGACAAAGATTACGCCATCTGTGCATTCACGGATTGTACCAATACGGAGTCACATCTGATTTCTGTCATCGACTTCCACTTATACAAGTGGGGATTCATGGATGGATATACACGATGGACTAGATATGGTCAAGAGCAGTTCATGTACAAAGGTAACCTGCATGTCGGTGAGGTGCCAAACACCTATCAGAGTCGCATGGGTGCTGAATTTAACCTCGGGGTTGAAGCGTCAGGCTATAGATGGAAGACTGACATGACAAACTGCCCACAGAAAAACCAAGAGTGTGAGGCAAACGACACCGACCTTGATGATATTCCAATTTTTGCTGCTAGGATTGTAGATTTCCAGAGCCAAGAATCAGATTTAGCCGAGTACAAGGAGCTGCCAACCATTGATTCGGCCTCCAAGAAACATTTGTATCTAGGTTGCAAAATGAAATATTCCAAGTTGAGTGTCACAATGGAGCTTCTCAGATTTAAAGGAGAAATCAGTCTATCAAACAGGGCCTTCATAGAGTTGTTGAGTCTTTTCAAAGACATTCTTCCAGAAGATAATGTGCTCCCCAAAAGCACGAACGAAGTGAAGAAAGTTGTTTGCCCATTGGAACTTGAAGTCCAGAAGATACATGCTTGTGTGAATGATTGCATGTTGTACCACGGTGAGGACAAAGATTTGCATTCATGTTGCATATGCAATCATCCATGATACAAGCGCAAGAGAGCAAAGGACAAGAACAAAATGGATGAAGACATCAAGACATGAATCTCATTCATGATTGTTTGGTACTTACCTATAATTCCAAGGTTGAAGTTTTTGTTTGCATACCCTAGAGAGGCATCGAGGTTGCACTGGCATCATGATGAGTGAACTGTGGATGAATATATGAGGCACCTGAAAGATGGGGCTTCGTGGGAACAAATGGAAGCCAAGTTTCCAAATTTTGCAAAGGATCCTAGAAGTATAAGGCTAGGAGATGTATTCGTAGATTTAATCCATTTGGTCATATGAGCACCCAACACAGCACTTGGCCGGTGCTTTTGTGCATATATAACCTTCCTCCTTGGTTGTTTATGAAGAAAAAAATACCTCATGATGTAAATGATTATCTAAGTCCCGAAGCAACCTGGAAATGATATAGACATTTACTTTCAACTACTGGTAGAAGAACTTTTAACATTGTGGAATGAACCCGGTGTAAAATGTTATGATGCTTATGGATAGGAGATTTTCCAGTTATATACGTTGGTGTTGCACACCATTCAAGATATGCCAGCGTTAGGCAACACTTCGGGCAGAAAATAAGGGGACCAGTAGGATGTGTCACATGCATGGATAGGACAACGAGTAGATTTCTTTCCAAATTGTGCAAAACCATGTATTTGCATGCCCATAGGAACTTGAGGAGAAATCACCCTTACCGAAAGATGAAGGATGAATTTTATGGTATGGTAGAGGGTGAGGTTGGCGCAAGACCTTATGATGGGAAGGAAGTCCTTAGCTTGGCTGCAAAAATGAAAATTGTGTTTGGCAAGGAACGTGGTTCATCGTTGAAAAAAATCACCCACAAACCAAGTGTTTAAGAAAAAATGTGTTCTGGCAATTACCTTACTGGGATTTCCTAAGAGTACATCAACGACATCGATGTCATGTACGTAGAGAAGAACATCTGTGAAAACATCCTTGGTACTCTACTCAAGATGAAAGATAAAATAAAGGATGGTGACGGTGTACGACTCGATATGTTTGGTGATAAACCAAAACTCATGAATGAAGCAGAAGATGATGACAAATTGTTCCACCTTCACCAGAGTTACAATCTCACTGTAGCAGAAGTAAAAGAATTCTTTGAATATTTGTTATCAAACAAGACAACCTCTTCCTACTCCGCAAACATCATAAGTCTCGTGAAGGATAGCTAGACTAAAAAGAAGTTGGGTCACATGAAGTCACATGATTTCCATGTAATGTTGACACAAATCCTACCGGTGCCCATAAGGAATATGATGTGCACAGACATAAGAAACACAGTCATTGATCTTTGTGATTTCTTCAACAAACTATGGCAGGAGGTGGTAGATCGTGAAGAGCTGGATCATATGCAAGATGATATTGCAAGAATATTGTCAAACTTAGAGATGTTTTTACCACTTTCATTCTTTCATGTCATGGTCCATGTAACTACACACCTTGTCGACGAGATAAAGTATCATGGTCCTGTGTTTCTTCGCGACATGTATCCCTTCGAGCGGTTCAATGGAATATTGAAGCACTATTGTCAGAACTAATGTCATCCAGAGGCAAGCATCCTACAAGGTTATATCATGGAGGATTTGGTTGAGTTTTTCACCGAATACAAGAAGCAAAGACCTATAGGTGTGCACCTCTATCGCCACGAGGGAAGGTTGGATAGTAAGCCGGCCCTTGTTGGCGCACGGTTTTGTGCACCTGCAGATAAGGCCAATCAAGCCCATTTGACGGTACTGCTTAACAACCCAATACTCAACGCTTATGTTGAAGAACACTTGGAAGAGATATGACGATGCTACTTACCCAATGTGCTTTCACCAGCTACCGAGATCAATGCACACAATTAAGGACTACGTCAGATGTCTGAAGGCTCATTTGGCATGAGGATCCGATGATGACCTTGCAATGTGGTTGGCACAAAAGCCATCACCTATGATTATCATGTACCAAGCATATGACATAAATGGCTACACATTCTACACTAAGGCACATGATGATAAGACATCATATCCGAAAAGCTATGTTTGAATAGAATGTTTAACTGTAGACAAAGATGATAAACATGTATACTATGGAACCATAGAAGAGATTTGGGAGCTTGACTATGTGGAATTGAAGGTGCCATTATTCAAGTGTAGATGGGTTCCTCTTGGTAGCATAAAGGTTGATGCTTTTAGGAAGACATATATTGACCTCAAAAAGATGGCATATCACAAGGAACCATTTATTCTTGCGACAGATGCTACCCAGATTCTATGTGCAAGACCCATTGCATAAGAACTATCATGTAGTGATGTATGGAAAGAGGAGGGTACTAGGCATCGAGAATGTTGGTGATGAGGACGGTTACAATCAATTTAATGAGTTGCCACCTGAGGAAGCACGCGATAAGATAGAAGAGAAGCATCGAATCATCACAAAACCGAAGTTCATTAGGGGTCAGCCTAATGATCACAGTCACCCCATGTGCAAGGGAACTAATTAAGTTGTAAACTAATCATTATGTATATTGTACTTAGTTTTCACATGTACTCAATTGTGAGCTATGTAATGAATTCGTTCTATTAGAAGTGTCACATGTACTATATTGTGATATGTGCCCGCCCTTCTATTGATCCATATTAATATGTTGACCATGATATTATTTTCAATCCTAGGAATGAATTTGAACTATTTATGATTGTGCGTAGATCTAGCACGCTCAACTGATCTCACTATTGTATGTATGAACTGAACATGTGCAATCTGGTTTACCATTAGCACACAGTTCATTCGTTAAAGCTGTGTGCAAACCCAAACCGTGGTCGATGACCACTAATGCATGCAACGTGAGTCGTGTGTTCTGATTGGCAGAAACCTAAGCCCCATGGATAGTCTGCATCGTAGGATGCACCCAGATTGAACGACAATCCTTATCCCTCTCGTCAACACACGTAGTTGCAGTTGGGATTTGATTTATATGCACAAAATCCCGGTAAATGCTAAAGATGGCATAAATATAGCAAATGACCCCTGAAATGCACTAGAAACAAACCTGGTGTATAATGATGATTGCCTGCCATAGGAAACAATTGGAGGAGAGGCGATGAAGACATCGCCGATTGGAGTTCGATCCTCCACGTCTCCTTTTGAAACTACCAACCCTCTAGTGAGATGCTATGGTTTCCGAAGAGCGATCATCGTAACTTGCGCCAAACATTACCAAAAACATTTGCATGGTGTGGTGACATCACGATATGCCGACCCATCAGTTTTCGTAATTTTTGGAGTCCATTTGCATTTTATGTAATTAAATTACCAACATGCCCTACGTCGGTGGACACATCTCGCAGCCGAAATGTTTGAAAATTATCCCCATTCCTTGGACAACAAATGAAAACATGCAAAGTGACACACAAATGATTTTTAAGGCCTTCTTTGCCAACATCCACACGTAGTTGCAGTTGAGATTTGATTTGTATGCACTAAATGCCCAGTAAATGTAAAAAATACCGAGCCTTGAAATCCACCAGAAAATCAATACTGGGAGTATAATCGTGGTTGTGTAGCGTGAAAAAATTGAGATGAAACGATGAAGTCGCCGGCAATTGGACTTTGAATTGTCAAGTCTACTTTTGGAAACTATGATCCTTCTTGTGAGATGCCCTGGTTTCAAAGGAGCGGTCATCGCAACTTGTGCGAAACATTACTAATTTGTCTCTACGGGGTCTTCACATCCTTCCACGATGACACACCCACTTTCGTGATTTTGCTGCCTATCTAAATTTCCTATAATTAAATTACTAACAAGCCCGATGTTGGTGGATGCATCTCGCAACTGAAATGTTTGGAAATTCTTCACATTCCATGGAAAATGACTGAAAATTCTCACAACTGATTTTTTGGACCTACCATGATAACACTCGCATGTAGCTAAAGTTGGAATTTAACTTATATGCACCAAATGTCAATTAAATGCAAAAAATGGTTTAAAAATAGCAACGAGATCTGAAATCCGACTGAAAATCAATACAAGGTAAGAAAGGTGATTGCGTACCATGGAAAAAAGATGAAGTCGCGTCTTCATTTCAAATGAAATTATGATGTTCGTGCACAAACCATTAACACATGGTTCATTCATTAAAGTCGTGTGTGAACCCAAACCATGGCCGATGACCACTAATGCAAGAAACATGAGTTTGCACCAAAACCCAAGCCCGTAAGTTTGCACCATAGGATGCACCCAGATTGCATGACAAACTTTATCCCTCTCGTCAACACACGTGGTTGCAGTTGGTATTTGATTTATATGCACCAGATGCCCAATAAATGCTAAGAATGGCTTAAATATAGCAAACGAGCCCTAAAATGCGCTAGAAAATCAAACATGGTGTATAATGATGATTGCCTACTATAGGAAAAATTGGAGGAGAGGCGATGAAGACACCGTCGATTGGAGTTCGATGTGCCACGTCTCCTTCTCGAACTATGTTCCCTCTAGTGAGGTGCTATGGTTTCCAAGGAGCGATCATCATAAGTTGTGCCAAACTTTACAAAAAAATCCATAATGTGGTGACATCACGACACGCCGACCCACCGGTTTTCATGATTTCTGGAGTCCATCAACATTTTCTGTAATTAAATCACCAACATGCCCTATGTTGGTGGACTCATCTCGTAGCCAAAATGTTTGAAAATTCTTCCCATTCCATGGATAATGAATGAAAACATGCAAAGTTACACACAAAAGTGTTTTATGTTCTTCTTTGCTAGCACCCACACGTAGTTGTAGTTGGGATTTGATTTATATGCACTAAATGCCTAGTACATGCAAAAATGGCTGAAAAATATCAAACGATACAAATGCTACTAGGGTAATGGTCACTGCGTACCATGAAAAAAAATGAAGGCAAAACAATGAGTCATGTCTTCATTTCAAAATTGGCAAACGAATTTATGCTCCTTGTGCACACGGGTTACTAGATGCAACCGTTTGCATATCCCTTTCAACGGGGCGACTGGCGCTCTGTTTTCACCCTTTTCACCGAAGCCGTCAACATGCCCCCAACCCTAGTAGCCACCCCGTTTCACTGAACAGTCGACATATTCTACCCAAACTCCATCCCCAGCTCCCTCCTACCACCCTAGATCCACACAAAAACCCTTTCTAGCGCCGTCATGCTCAACCCAGCCGTGTACTTGCTCTCTGGCATCAACCCTACCCTTCACCTTGATTTCAAACACGCGTCTGCATGTGCCTCACCATCTTTGTTTGCCCTCCAGTCGCCCTCGAGCATATCGATCTTGTACTGTCGCCTCTCCTGTTGGTTTTGCACAAAAACCTGTCAGTTACTTCCCTCCATGGCGGTGAGTCCTATTTCCTCGTGATTCCTTTTCCTATTTGGTTCAGTTTGTTCCCAAATTGGTTATAAAATAATGGAGAGCGTATATATGTTCATTATCTACCTTTCTAACTACATATAAGTTGTATTTGTTCCAATTAGTTATTGTCAAGTTACAGACTTGGGCAGACGAGTCACACAAAACGAACACATTACTCATACATTTTTGACGTTATTACATGCCATGTTTAGACAGCTTGCTGCCAACTCATTAGCTTTAATTTATGCTTAACCCACTCTTGTGAATTTCACATATGTTACCTATAGTAGATGTTGAGTAGCAGCGACGACAATCGTACTTTTGTCGATGTATCTTTATTTGAGTCTGAAACCAACAAGTATGCAACACATGATCTTGGATCAAGAAATGAGGAATGGGATAGAGCTGCCACAATCACCATTTCGGTTAAGACACAAAAGAACGATCCAAGAAAGCCCACCCACCAACCTACAGATGTATATGAAGTAGCCGACACAGATTTGAAGTTGTGGGATCCAACTAAATCAGATAAAGCACGCATGAGGTCCACGAGTGTGTGTGGTTTTGTTGGCAGGGCAAGGCTCAACATTAATCTGCAGGGGTTTCGAAAGGATGAAATGGAAACACGACACATGATAGTCCAGGAGTTCATGGAGCATTTCAATGTTCCTGAGGAGTGGAAAGAGCAGGTGGAACACCCCGCACTAAAGAAGGCCAGGGATGCTTGGAGAAACTGGAAGCATATGTTGTACAAGAAGTACTTGAGTCAAGGCAAGGACCCAATCCCCTCATACCCCCAAATTAGAAAGGAAGACTAAGAAAAATTCAAAGGGTCAGGGCCAGTGAGGAGTTTATTAAGAAGGTTGCCAAGCAATCAAAACTTCAGAAGAGGAACACACACACACCCATCACATGGGTTTGACAAGATACTAGGAGATCAAAGAAGCAGTAGCTGCCGGTGGCAAACCAACCTTTAGTGAAATTAGGGTCATCCGCGCTAGAGACTACTTGGGCGCGTGCAAGGAGGCATTACGATGTCACTTATTACTGTGAAAACTCAGTGGACGAAGCACTATATAATGACATGGTAGAGGCTTCCAAAAACTGTAAAAGGTTCTAGAGGAACTCAGGGGCAATGGACATTTTTTCCTAGGCTCTGAAAACCAAAGAGACCCCCCAGCTGTGCAAGGGTATTTGGGTCAATGTCCTGCACAAGAGGTCTTTATCACTAAGCAAAGAAGAGAGGATCATCATGAAAAAAGTTAGGAGTCAAATGAAGCATAATGATTTGTACGAAACGATCAAGAGGGACATGTATCCTGGACTTCAAAAGGATATTGAGGAGACATTTATGTAGCAGAAGGCCCTAACATTGAGAGATAGCTAGGAGACACAAGGGGAGGTGTGCATGGAGATGCCGCTTATTGCGCAACAACACTGCGCAAGAGTAGTTGTGCATCAACTGACCCTGGCGACACTGAGACTGCAACTTCACATGATGGTGCTATATCCGATTTATCTAGAATGAGAGAGATACTGAAGGGCATGCTTACACATTATGATGGTACGTCCAAATGTGCAACAGCCTGGGTTTTACCCCGGATCAGGCGAGGGACTCTTGCTCGACAATGTGCCAATGAAGTCGGGTTGTGTGAAGTGACTTGTGACTGAACTAAAGCCTCGATTCAATGAATTTTCCCTGAATAATGTCCTAGGGGACTATGATGAGGAGAGGACCTTGAAAGAAACAAGGTTAAATCATATCCAGTGGCCACGGAAAGAAATAGACTTCTTGGAAGAGATCCCTCCGCCCCTACCAAAAGCAACCAATGGCTCCCTTGACCGTGTGCTCTCTTCTCGCCATAGCAGAACTTGCGTGCTTCCCCCGAGGAACATAATATTCGTAATCCGATGGATAAGGCCTCAACCTATGATCAACCCGCCCGACTTCCCGCCGTACAGGACTGGTCATCATCCGCTCTTGAGCAGCATGTAGAAAGGCATGCAATTGCTAAAGACGCACCATCAGTTCAGATGTCGGCTGATGGGGTCACCTACTCGAGGTGGTGTCAAGGACCAGACATCTAGGGCCCACCTGGGTCCCACACGATCATGATAGTGCCTGGACTACTATAGCATTTGAGCAATTCTTTTAGATCCACTCTGATCCTTGGGATTCACTTGGACGTCATTCGGCCAAGCTTGGACACTCGGGCGAGAAGAAGCACAGGCGACAAAGGAGGTACAACGTTCGAGAGACTTAACTCGCATAAAGCGTTGTGAATACGACATTACCTCTAATTCTCCTAGTTAATGCAACCATTTCTAGTAACAATGATAGTTACCGTCATTAATTACCCTAGTAATGGCGCTCGACAGGAGGTGGCACACTCTATATAATCCACCCCTAGCGCCAGAGAGAGGGTTATGAACTCCTTGTAATCAGATACACCATAAGCAAACACTAAGCCTCAAGCCTCAAGACGTAGGGTCTTTACCACTTTCGAGTGGGGCCCAAACTCGTACATCTGAGTGTTACACTTGAGTCGTAGCTAGGATCCGCCCTTACTCATACGTACCCCCTGTACTACTATTAGTCATACTCACACGACAGTTGGTACCCACCATGGGGAAGCACGTCTAGCAAATTCTGGTGTAGGTGGAGATCTATTTTTTTGGTCATCCTGTTGGCACTCGGATGTGAGATCCTCTTTGGTACCCTCCGCTTCAACGCCGATGGATTGGCAAGGTTTCATGAGGCATCACTGGACCCAGATGCGTTCCCTGCTCGGGGAGCGACACACTTCAATGCGGCGATGGATCGAGCATGTCGTGGCATGCCAATCCACGATTGGTTAAGTGGACATGCTCGACTCTAACGAGCCCACCATCGAGTTGTTCCCCTCTTCGGGCGACGAGTTGTCCGATGGGTCGGAGTACGAGAGCAACGGAGACATTGCGGAGATACTTATGGACACCACCACCAACCATGGGCCTCCCGAGTATTCCGCGGGCGGCTCCAGTGGCTGAGATGGTGGCCGCAACGACGAAAACACCGATGGCTATGTCCCCCAGCCTCTCACTTGGGAGCAGCGGGAGGAGAGGAGGAGGAGAGACAATGAAGTCTTGCTCACTCCCATCACGGGAACTACCTCGAAGGAGATAGCCTTAGAGGCCATGCGTCAAGCCACTTTGGCTGAGCGCGAGCGGCTCGAGCGGCTCCACCGGTCACTTGACGAGCGTCCGGTCAGAGAGCAACCCAGCTCCAGCTGCATTCGGAGTCCGTTGTTCTCAAATGACAGACCCCCCCCCAAAGATCCCAGTGATGCCCACACCGATGGAGAACATCGCCGTGGACACTTGGATCGTTGAATCTATTCATTCATCCGGTTCCATTGCTGGAGAGGGCATTTGGCAGATTCAGACTCTGCTGAAGACCGCGTCGAGAAAGAATTCGGAGGTATCGTAATCACACCAGTGCATACACAGCAAATCCATGCGGGCCGATACGGTCCAGTCCATGCACAGCCCGCATGCATACGGAAAGTGCAGGCATTCTCCTCCTCTTCCGAGAGGCCCGCACGGGGACGCCAGTGCGATGACCGTGATGTTAGTCGGACGCCCCCTCCAAGGGGTGGTTCGTACGGCAAGCGACCTTATGACAATGGTCGACCTCACCGAGAAGACTGTGATCAAAGTCCCCCCACCTAGGGGCTATGAATAAGGTGGCCAACGACCCCCGCTGCTTAACGCCAGATCTATCATCACGCATAATGTGGTGGCCAAGAATACACATATCAGACACCAGGTGAGCGGATGGGGGACTTCAGGGCTCGTGTGTTTGAGTAGGTACATCCGAGAGGCCAACATCCCTCTTCGATATCTTTTTTCTCTAGTATTTTTTATATTTTCCAAAAATATTCTCCGTAAATATTCAGCCCATTTCGAGAACTTTTATTTTTGCACAAAAAACAACATCATGGTAGTTCTACCGAAAACAACGTCAGTCCGGGTTTGTTCTAATAAAATCATACCAAAATAATATAGAATTATGCTAAACATGGCATGAATACCTCATAAATTATCGATACGTTGGAGATGTATCAGCATCCCCAAGCTTAATTCTTGCTCGTCCTCAAGTAGGTAAATGATAAAAGAAATAATTTATGAAGTGTGAATGCTAGCATAGTGCATGAATTTGATCAATGATAGTTCCAAACACTTTTCTAGCATCATTATATATCATAAATAGTAGCTAATCTCATAAAACTTCTCAAGATCAAGTAGCAAGCTATTCACATGATAAAGTATAGACCAGAAAGTTTCTTGAAAACTAACAAACCATATTCCTAGTCATTAAACAATTGCAATTCATCTTATTTTCAGGAAGGGTCTATGTAGAGCTTTGATTTTGCAAATTCCACATACTCAACTATCAAATAGTATCCTGTGATTATTGACACTCAAATCATATTTTTAGAACAAATAACATCCATCGAACACGGTGAAAGACAGGGGCTTAATGTTTTGCCTCCCAACTTATTTATCATATAGATAATTGTCAACAATAATAATTCATGATCAAATATATTTGTGTGGATATATTTGTCTAGATCATTCCCCAACAAATGACATTTGCCAAGAGAAAAAAGCAAAATATAGGAAGTGGTTAAGATCACCATGACTCTTGCATAAAGGTAAGTACTAGAAAGTAAAAGATAGGCCCTTCGCAGAGGGAAGCAGAGGTAGTCATGCACTTTTTGTTTTTGGGTGTTAAAACCCATCATGGAAAGGAACGTCACATTGTACTGTCCTTTGTGATATCAACCTTTATTATTTATTCCACCGCTTTTATTTCTTTACCATCAAAAGTTCATACAACGCTTATTTTCCCTTACAATCAAAGATCGTACATATTTAGGAGCAATTTTTATTGCTTTTTGCACCGATGACAACTTACTTGAAGTATCTCACTCAATCCATAGGTAGGTGTAGTGGACTCTCATGGCAAAACTGGTTTAAGGGTGTTTGGATGCACAAGTAGTATTTCTACTTGGTGCGGGAGTTTTGGCTAGTATGAGGTGGATCCAAGCACCACATGTTGGAGGATCCATAACAATATAACTTCTATACAAATATAACCAAACATAACTCATTAAGTTGTCTTCCTTGTCCAATTTTAACTAATTTTCTCGAGTTTGGAAATAATTAATGAGCCCCCAATCATAGAATATGTCCAAGATAGTGTATTTATATGTGGAATCTCTCTTCCTTCAACATTCTTTCATGAATTGTTCAAGTGACCAATGCGGTGTTTGCTAACTTTCAATAATTTTTACCACCTATACTTATTTTGTGTGAAGTCATTCCTACCCATGGGATAAGTATATGAAGCATATTTAATTTAAAATTTATGATATTCAATTCATTCAACCATTTACTCATAGGATATTAGTGAAGCACGAGAGTGAATGACAAACTACTCCAAAAAGATATAAGTGAAGATCAATGCTAGTCAATTAGTTAAATAGCCATGTGAGGACTCTCTCTCTCTTATTCAAAATTTTAGATCCAATGCTTTCATCCAAACAGAAAAACAAAACAAAATGTTGTTCCAAGGACAACACATATCATGTGAAGAATCAAAAACTTAGGTTCACCGATTCTAACTGATAATTGTTGATGAAGAGAGGTGCGATGCATAGCATCCCCAAGCTTAGATGCTTGATACTTCTTGAAATATTTACTTGGGGTGCCTTGGCCATCCCCAAGTTTGAGATTTTGTATCTTGTTCAATCTTCTCATGTCATGGTTTCACCTATTCTCAAAAACTTCATCCACACAAAGCTCGAAAAGAACTCGTGAGATAGGTTAGTACACATAATGATAAATAAACTCTTCATGTACTTCCAAGAAAAGTTGCACACTAATTTTCCAACATTAGGTACTGTATACTATCATTTACACAATTGATATCTACCAATACAGGCTATGGAAACTATAGGATAAGTAAATAACAAAACTATGACAACAATCTATCTAAACAGAACAGTCTATAGTAATATATTAAACCAGTGTAATTATGTAACTATAGAAATTATGAAAATTTAGGACATGCTAGATCAGTATGCTGTGCCATCCCTGGATATTAAACCAGCCTCTGCGTATTCTGTGCCATCCCTGGATCAGTATGCTGGCACACACAGTACATCAATGTATATATCAAAGTGCAATCACATGTAATTAACGTAAAACAGATAGATACCTTAAAATAGCAGCAGAAACAGTCAACGAGAGTGGAGTCCCAATAACACCAACGGCAGGTTGAGTGCGGACCATAACCCTGAATCGTACTCTTACTCGTCGTAGAAGAGTATCTGCAACATGATACGTTGCAACCGTGTAGGTCAGTACATTGAATGTATTGGCAAGATCACCATAGAAGAACAGAAGAATAAAGACTATTCTATATGCAAAGGCTTTGTGGCTTTGTGTCTAAGTTTTTGCATAAAAGCTGATTTTATTTTCCCTACAACAAAGGAATATCAGGAATTTCACTATGGAGTTACCTATCATGACATGGTTCAGCCAACCAATGTCTCAATGCCCACAAATATCTTAAGGTGCCCAAAATTTGTTATCAGTCCAGTGTTGAGAGTTCAGAGATAGATCCAAGTCCAGAGGCTCAAATTGTTCATAACCGGGGACACGGCTAATTGATTAGGTTTAACTCTGCAGAGTGTTGTGTACTTTACCCACAAGATTCGTTCCCTCCTGGTAAGTCCTTGCATTGCATGGTGTTTGAGGACAGGATGAACGAAACATGGTCTTTCAGGGTGCTTCCCTGACTATCCGACAGTGCCCATCCAATCCTAACGTCAACTACATCTCGTAGCACTGCCTAGACAGAGTCACAACAAAGATCAACCAAGCCAGAGCCATAATGACTTGTGTCTACAAAGGTAAGCTTCCGGTCATGAAGTATTCATCTTTCCCTTTGAGTCTGGGTGAGGCTTTCCGCGTGAATACTGGCACATCTCCAGCAACACCTAGGCAAATCCACTGGCTTCTCCAGGGTGCCGTTCCAACCATCCCTCACCCAGTAGTGTGTATTGAAAAACTTGTTTCTCGAGCCTCGAAGTCTTGAGGTCTTGAATATGCAGGTCTTGAAGAAGCCTTCATGAAGTCGTCGTTTTGACGTGGAGTCCTCCTTCTCACACCACTCACGAACACTCATACCAGACCCCGTCTACTTTAGCATATCATTGCACTAACTAGCGTTCTCGGGGCTTTAGTAACAAGTGGTGGGTTCCTACCTCATGCATTCTACTCAACTACAAGAATTTCAATAACAGTACGGGAGGGATTGGTTGAATGATGTCACTACATGCAATAAAACATAGGTATGAACAAAATGGTGAAAGTGAACTTGCCTGTACTGTTGATGAATATAAGATATCGCTCTCAGAAAATACTTGATAGAACTATACGTCACTCTTCGATGAAATCTATACAATCGAACATTGCATTCATAGGCAATCATACTAGCAATCAATTCTAACAATCAAGAAGTAACAAGAATCAAAAGTAACAAGGTTGATGAAGGAAATACTTAAGATAAATCTCAAAAATCAACAAAGTTTTCACGAACACAACTAAGGTGGGTTTTCCCCCTACAAACAACTATTTTCAATAGTAACAAAACAAAAACAAAGTAAAGTATAACAAAAGTATTTTAGTAAAAGAATTACTTTTGAAGAGAAGTAAGACTTATGAAAACAAAACTCTACACAACATAGGTTTTTGTCGAATAAACTTAACAACAAGTAAAACCATAAAATAAGAGAAGACAACTTATAGAACAACTAAGTTAGCAGGAGGTAAATAATTAAATCTTTATTATAAAACAGATTTAAATCATCTAAAACTTTTGTGAAAAGAGTTTCTATTAAAACTAAATTGTTTTATAACACATTACCTAATGAAGAATAATATCGTTTTCCTACAACAATAGAGTAAAACTAAACTATTTTTATTAACAAAATATTTCTTAACAGAAAGGAATTACTAAAAACTTTATTTGAAAACAGAATCTAATTACTTAAATTTTTTGTTAAATGAAATATTACTAACTAGTTTGCTTTTAATAAACTACACCTAATTTGAAGAAAGTATAGGTTCCTACAATAATAATTTAATAAACTAAACAAATTATTTTTGTTAACAGCAAGTATAATCCTAAAGTTTAGAACAACAACAACTAATGAAATCTAAAACATAAGTTAAATCAAATTCAGATTTCAAAAAAATAAAACAAAGGAAATCAAACTAATTAAACTAATAGGAAACTAAACAGATTCTGTTTTTAGTTAAAACCCAAATCAAATTTATTCTAAAATTTCTCAAACTTTACCTACTGATAACTAAGATCACTAGCGACATGTAGCAACAAGAATCAATCAAAAATATATTATTAAACTCAAGTAATTTAGAAAACAAGATTTAAATCAAATCTGTTTAAATTCAAATTAAATATTCAAATATGGTCAAACTTGGTATTTACATAAACTAGATGAAATTTGTGACACAATGCAAAAAGAATCAAATTAAAACAACTAAAAACATAAAAGATATGATTAAAACAAAATCAGAACTAAATCTGTTTTTAAAACAGAAAACAAAAAAAAAGAAAAACTTAACTAACGGTCAGGGGTCTACGTGGCGCTCTGTGAATGGTTGGAAGGGTGTGCGTGCGGGTGTTTGCGGGCGGATGACCGATCGTTAGAAGAAAACTGTTCGGGGTTTTAAGTGATCTAATCTGGATCATTAGATCCAGATCCAATGGTTAAGAGAGGGGGAGGGGAGCTCACAGGGGAGGTCGCCGGCGATGGAGCTTTTCCGGCGAGTCCGAGGCGACGAGGTCATCGGGGGCGGTGTTCTGGCGGTCCTCCGGCGATGGTGTGGCCTCCAATCGATGGCGGAGATTCTCCGGGGATGGCTGGTGGCGAAAGGGAGACGAGGGGGTGACGGTGGTGAGTAGCACGAGCTCCGAGAGCTTCGGGAGGAGGCAGAGCTCCGGCGAGGCAGCAGTGGGGCGCTCTAGCAAGGGAAGAGAGGCGGTTTCGGGGTGGGCGAAGAGCGGAGAGTACCGGCTCTTATATAGGCCAGGTGCGGGGTCGGGAGAGTGAAAGAGGGCGAGATCCGGGGCGATGAACTCGCCGGCGAAGTCAGGGGCGCGGTGGAGGGGATGACCGCGGGGTTTGGGGATCGGTCGGTGGGGCCGGGGTGTCAGCGAGAGAGAGAGCGCGGGCGTGGTCAGCGGTGACCGTTGCGGAGTGATTTCGGGGGAGGGATCAGGGGCTGGGCCGGTGGGCTTTAATAACACGCGTTAATTCCTTTTATTAATTTATAGGGCATTAAAACGTCATTAAGGCATTCAAAACTAGTCCAAAATAATATAGTTTATATATCATAATAATCACGGAAATAAATGACATTTAATGGACATTTTTCCACGGCCAAATTAAATACTTAAAAAAATTATTTTCAGAAAATGCCTAAATGGCTTTATTTATTTTTGCAAATATTTTTCAAATAACCCCATCGGTTTTATGATTCAAAAACTTCAAAAAAATACCCCTAGTTTGGAGTGTCACATTACTCCTCTCAAAAATTTGTCCAGGATTTTGAATGCTTTGAAAATTTGAATAGGAACCAAATATGACATGGATTCCAAAAGAATAATTCAGAGGTTTTCAAAAGCACTTTCAAATCCTTCCTTTAAACTTCCAACTCATATTTCATATAATTTGAAGAAGTCCTTTTATCCTCTCTCATGAAAATCATTAAGTTGCATAAAGTTTCTGAATTTGAATTATTTTCAAAATGGAATTCAAATCTCATGGGAAAGTCATTTTATTCCCTCTCATTCAAAAGTTTTCAAAAGTTTCAAATTTTCACTCAATTTCAATCCCTCAAATAAACAAGCATTCATTCTAACATATATTATAACATTCCAAAATTTGGGATGTTACAAACCTACCATACTTAAAATGAATCTCGTCCTCGAGATTCGAAGAGGCTAGAAAGAAAAGGTTAGGGTTTGGGGTCTTCTAACAAATCTACTGTCCTGCAAGGTGTGGGTGCTACCACACTTAAAATGAGAGTTACTGGTCCTTCAGAAATCATGACACACCCTGTGGGTGCCTCTGTCTGTTCCCATTCTTCACGATAGCTTCTTGGTGACGATCTTCCGTTATATCCAAATCCTGTGTTCTCACAACAAAATGCATTTCTTCCGACACTGGGTCTTCTTAATTGACAGGTCTCGTGTTCATTCTAAGTAACTTATCAATGATCTCATGGTGGTCTACCATTAGTGGTTGTCCTGCAGTGAAATGGGTCTTGGCTACATTCCTCACCGTAAAATTCCTACGTATGACAACGATTGCCATGTACAGGGGGTTTACATCATACCATTGTACGGCTTAAACAAAAGCTTCAAAGAACATCGTCTCTTTACTATGGGTAAGTCACTCAGATTTACCAATCCGAATAGCAACAGAATGGTAAGAGTAAGTTGTCATGGTGGCCAAGCCATGTCGCACTGAAATCATTACCTTGTATAAGGTTTAGTGAATCTCGTATTCTATCACTTGGGCTTCCTCACAAGCATTCCAGAAATTTCTCTTGTCAACGAACAAAGTTCGGATAAATCCATCTATTCTGCAAGCGACCAAAAACACCTGTCGTTTCTTCACAACTCTCAGGTTTTCGTATACTCCTAAGAGAAAAACGTTTGCTCATGAGGCGTAGCTTCTTCCAAGTTTCTTCCTTCACAAAGGTGGGTCTTGATCCTTATCAATCCTGAGGTCAGTGACTTGTGGGTTCACTTGAATACTTGAATAGCCTTAAATCACTCTTGGGGTTACTATCGTTTCATATTCCAACATTACCTTCAGTTCACTCCATCATACCTTCGAGGTAACAAATCACAGACCTGTTCTTGTCTAGATTCCACTCCGCGGAATTCATTTTGCTTTCCATTGGTCTGTTTAACCTTGGGTAAGGTTGCATGACAATCATTCCTTTTCTCAATATTCCAACTTCAAAATCACTTTGTCACAAAGGTTATCATCCAGATAGTTTGAGGTGGTTCCACATTCTCTTAACCTGTATTCAGTTATCCAAACTCCTTAATATGAATGGTATTTTCTTCATTCTTTTGTCCCTACGGATGCTACCACACTTAAAATCAAATGCACGCATGCCTGCATAGACCATATTTTCTCATATCCTCGAAAATTGGTTAGAGATCTTTGTTCTAAGAGTGGAAACTCATATAATTCAACACAGGAGAATCATAACACCATAAATTCCATTGATTCTCATGAATTTATTACAAACTCTGAGATTTCCATTACATAACTTCAAAATGATAAGAGTGCTACCTATTACATTTATTACTTCCAAAATCCAAAACTCAAACTACTCAGGTTTAGCCTTCTTCTCAAGGCATTTATCGGCATAGTGGCCTAAATTCTTGCACCAAAAACACATGATCTAACTCAGATCCTTGTTTGCAGAAATGGGTTGTTCTGAGAACGTCTTCGGTTTCTCTTCCTGGGCTTCTTTGTTCCGATCAAACTTTCAATTTCCTGTGGATCAAACTCCACTTCTTCTGTCGGGAAGTTTCCCAGATACTCTTTTCTTTCCTTCGTGCAGTCTTGTGAGAAATGTCCTTCTTCTCCACATGAATAGCAAGCATTGGAGTAAAATCTGGTTAGGCCTTCTTCATTAGGGTCTTCAACACCTTCCTTCATCACAAGTTCTCCTAAATTTTCTCTGAAGGCTTCCTTCATGTCTTCCTTCTGCTGCTTGATGACTTCTTGTACCTTAGGGTACATTTGGCATTGAGCCGGGTAATGCGTAGTTCCTTCGCACAAGAAACATGTCACCTGCCCAGTTGGGCATTCCTCAGCTTGGTGATGTTCTTCACAATGAGGGCATCCTTCCTTGTGTTCTTCCTGGGTGTGTCCTATCTCTCCACATATTCTGCATGCACAAATCTTCTTCACATCTTTGCCATGGGGCTTCTGGGTGTTGGTAACAACATGAGATCCTTGCAGATTTATCTTGAATTCTTCCCAAGTGTTTGATGCTTGCCTATCATGGATATCTTCATGCATCTTCCACCAATTTGCAGCACCTTCCACAAAGTACCGAAGAGCATATGGGACCATCTGGTTCCTTGTAACAAGGTTACTCCTTAGGTGATCCTCCATGTTCTGAATCCATTCTTCTGTCTCTAACCAAGTCATCGATCCAGAATACATGAGTCCAGCTTCACTCATCATCTATTGGGTTCAAGGTTTTGGGGATGTGATAGGTAAGAGAGAGAAAAGAGGGGATACACACAATACAAACAATGGTTTTGAAAATAGATTTTTGTTGTGGCTGTCGAAAATTTACACACAAATGACAGCTCACAAAATCATCGTATCTAACGTAAGTATACAACACGGGTTTGGTCTTCTAGGGCATAATATCTTGGAAATTCTTCATGGTCTTCAATTTCTTCGGGTCTTCACAGTCTTCAACTCGTGTAACTTCAACTCTTCTAATGCATGGTGAAATCTTCTTTACTTTGAAGTGACCATTGGTTGTTTCGATATCTTGTTCTTCTCGAAGTGGTCTTAGTTGATCCTTAGTGTGGTCAAGGGGAAAGGGTATTTTCTAACTTTTTGAGGTAAGAGAGATCATTTGATAAGTCTCAAATAAGATGAGAAGTAAAGGGTCTTTTGAAACAAAGTTTTTCGAGAAATCATTTCCTAAGGCTTTCCAGTTTCTAGGGTCACGTCCTACAGTCAACATGTGCTCTGATACCATTTCTGTAACGACCCGACCTGGAAAGGTCAAGCCTCTGTGTATTCTGTGCCATCCCTGGATCTGTACGCTGGCACACACAGTACATCAATGTATATATCAAAGTGCAATCACATGTAATTAACGTAAAACAGATATATACCTTAAAATAGTAGCGGAAACAGTCAACGGGAGTGGAGTCCCAATAACACCAACGGCAGGTTGAGTGCGGACCGTAACCCTGAATCGTACTCTTACTCGTCGTAGAAGAGTATCTGCAACATGATACGTTGCAGCCGTGTAGGTCAGTACATTGAATGTACTGGCAAGATCACCATAGAAGAACAGAAGAATAAAGACTATTCTATATGCAAAGGCTTTGTGGCTCTGTGTCTAAGTTTTTGCGTAAAAGCTGATTTTATTTTCCCTACAACAAAGGAATATCAGGAATTTCACTATGGAGTTACCTATCATGACATGGTTCCGCCAAACAATGTCTCAATGCCCAGAAATATCTTAAGTTGCCCACAATTTGTTATCAGTCAAGTGTTGAGAGTTCAGAGATAGATCCAAGTCCAGAGGCTCAAATTGTCCGTAATCGGGGACACGGCTAATCGATTAGGTTTAACTCTGCAGAGTGTTGTGTACTTTACCCACAAGATTCGTTCCCTCCTGGTAAGTCCTTGCATTGCATGGTGTTTGAGGACAGGATGAACGAAACATGGTCTTTCAGGGTGCTTCCCTGACTATCCGGCAGTGCCCATCCAATCCTAACGTCAACTACATCTCGTAGCACTACCTAGACAGAGTCACAACAAATATCAACCAAGCCAGAGCCCATAATGACTTGTGGCTACACAGGTAAGCTTCCGGGCATGAAGTATTCATCCTTCCCTTTGAGTCTGGGTGAGGCTTTCCGCGTGAATACTGGCACATCTCCAGCAACACCTAGGCAAATCTACTGGCTTCTCCAGGGTTCCGTTCCAACCATCCCTCACCCAGTAGTGTGTATTGAAAAACTTGTTTCTCGAGTCTCGAAGTCTTGAGGTCTTGAATATGCAGGTCTTGAAGAAGCCTTCATGAAGTCGTCGTTTTGACGTGGAGTCCTCCTTCTCACACCACTCACGAACACTCATACCAGACCCCGTCTACTTTAGCATAGCATTGCACTAACTAGCGTTCCCGGGGATTTAGTAACAAGTGGTGGTTTCCTACCTCATGCATTCTACTCAACTACAAGAATTTCAATAACACTACAAGAGGGATTTGTTGAATGATGTCACTACATGCAATAAAACATAGGTATGAACAAAATGGTGAAAGTGAACTGCATGTACTGTTGATGAAGTTAAGATATCGCTCTCAGAAAATACTTGATAGAACTATACGTCACTGTCCGATGAAATCTATACAAGCAAACATTCCATTCGTAAGCAATCATACTAGCAATCAATTCTAACAATCAAGAAGTAACAAGAATCAAAAGTAACAAGGTTCATGAAGGAAATACTTAAGATAAATCTCAAAAATCAACAAAGTTTTCACGAACACAACTAAGGTGGGTTTTCCCCCTACAAACAACTATTTTCAATAGTAACAAAACAAAAACAAAGTAAAGTATAACAAAAGTATTTTAGTAAAAGAATTACTTTTGAAGAGCAAGTAAGACTTATGGAAACAAAACTCTACACAACATGGGTTTTTGTCTAATAAACTTAACAACAAGTAAAACCATAAAATAAGAGAAGACAACTTATAAAACAACTAAGTTAGCAGGAGGTAAATAATAAAATCATTATTATAAAACAGATTTAAATCATCTAAAACTTTTGTGAAAAGAGTTTCTATTAAAACTAAATTGTTTTATAACACATTACCTAATGAAGAATAATATAGTTTTCCTAAAATATTTTTATTAACAAAATATTTTTAACAGAAAGGAATTACTAAAAACTTTATTTGAAAACAGAATCTAATTACTTAAAAATTTTGTTAAATGAAACATTACTAACTAGTTTGCTTTTAATAAACTACACCTAATTTGAAAAAAGTATAGGTTCCTACAATAATAATTTAATAAACTAAACAATTTTTTTTAACAGCAAGTATAATCCTAATTTTAGAACAACAACAACTAATGAAATCTAAAACATAAGTTAAATCAAATTCAGATTTCAAAACAATAAAACAAAGGAAATCAAACTAATTAAACTAATAGGAAACTAAACAGATTCAATGTTTAGTTAAAACCCAAATCAAATTTATTCTAAAATTTCTCAAACTTTACCCACCGATTACTAAGATCACTAGTGACATGTATCAAAAAGAATCAATCAAAAATATATTATTAAACTCAAGTTATTTAGAAAACAAGATTTAAATAAAATCTGTTTAAATTCAAATTTAAATATTCAAATATAGTAAAACTTGGTATTTACAGAAAATAGATGAAATTTGTGACACAATGCAAAAAGAATCAAATTAAAACAACTAAAAACATAAAAGATATGATTAAAACAAAATCAGAACTAAATCTGTTTTTAAAACAGAAAACAAAAAAAAAGAAAAACTTAACTAACGGTCAGGGGTCTACGTGGCGCTCTGTGAATGGTTGGAAGGGTGTGCGTGCGGGTGTTTGCGGGCGGGTGACCGATCGTTAGAAGAAAACTGTTCGGGGTTTTAAGTGATCTAATCTGGATCATTAGATCCAGATCCAATGGTTAAGAGAGGGGGAGGGGAGCTCACAGGGGAGGTCGCCGGCGATGGAGCTTTTCCGGCGAGTCCGAGGCGACGAGGTCATCGGGGGTGGTGTTCTGGCGGTCCTCCGGCGATGGTGTGGCCTCCAATCGATGGCGGAGATTCTCCGGGGATGGCTGGTGGCGAAAGGGAGACGAGGGGGTGACGGTGGTGAGTAGCACGAGCTCCGAGAGCTTCGGGAGGAGGCAGAGCTCCGGCGAGGCAGCAGTGGGGCGCTCTAGCAAGGGAAGAGAGGCGGTTTCGGGGTGGGCGAAGAGCGGAGAGTACCGGCTCTTATATAGGCCAGGTGCGGGGTCGGGAGAGTGAAAGAGGGCGAGATCCGGGGTGATGAACTCGCCGGCGAAGTCAGGGGCGCGGTGGAGGGGATGACCGCGGGGTTTGGGGATCGGTCGGTGGGGCCGGGGTGTCAGCGAGAGAGAGAGAGCGCGGGCGTGGTCAGCGGTGACCATTGCGGAGTGATTTCGGGGGAGGGATCAGGGGCTGGGCCGGTGGGCTTTAATAACTCGCGTTAATTCCTTTTATTAATTTATAGGGCATTAAAAACGTCATTAAGGCATTCAAACTAGTCCAAAAAAATAAGTTTTATATATTACAATGATCAGGGAAATAAATAGCATTTAATGGACATTTTTTCACGGCCAAATTTAATACTTTAAAAAATTATTTTCAGAAAATGCCTAAATGGCTTTATTTATTTTTGCAAATATTTTTCAAATAAGCCCATCGGTTTTATGATTCAAAAAGTTCACAACAATAACCCTAGTTTGGAGGATCACATTACTCCTCTCAAAAATTTGTCCAGGGTTTTGAATGCTTTGAAAATTTGAATAGGAACCAAATATGACATGGATTCCAAAAGAATAATTCAGAGGTTTTCAAAAGCACTTTCAAATCCTTCCTTTAAACTTCCAACTCATATTTCATATAATTTGAAGAAGTCCTTTTATCCTCTCTCATGAAAATCATTAAGTTGCATAAAGTTTCTGAATTTGAAATATTTTCAAAATGGAATTCAAATCTCATGGGAAAGTCATTATATTCCCTCTTATTCAAAAGTTTTCAAAAGTTTCAAATTTTCACTCAATTTCAATCCCTCAAGAAAACAAGCATTCATTATAACATATATTATAACATTCCAAAATTTGGGATGTTATATCATATTATGTGAGGAATAAAAATATAGCCCCAAGTAAGATATACCGTAGTGATGAAGACGAAAGAGGGGATGCCTTCCGGGGCATCCCCAAGCTTAGACGCTTGAGTCTTCCTTGAATATTACCTTGGGGTGCCTTGGTAATTCCCAAGCTTAGGTTCTTGTCACTCCTTATTCTCCTCATGTCGGTGTCTCACCCAAAACATGGAAATTTCAATCACACAAAACTTAACGGAACTTCGTGAGAAGGGTTAGTGTAATAAAGATAAATCATTCACTTAGGTACTATCAAGACAAGATTCATAATTTTTATCACATAATACCTACTGTATTATACCATTCACATAATTTTCATCACTAAATATAAGCTATGGGAACACTAAAACAAGCAAACTATGCGTGCAAAACAGAATCTGTCAAAAACAGAACAGTCTATAAAGATCTATCGTATATCCGTACTTCCCTACATCTAAAAATTCCAAAACATTAGGAATACCTGAATAATTTGTATATAAAGACTGTGTCAAAATTTCATATCATTATCATGGTCCAGTAAAAAATGAAAATTCCTGTACTAGAGTCAAAAGTTTCTGTTTTGGTTCAGCATCTATTCTACTCATCTTGTGAGTCATCGCAAAGGCTTTACTTGGCACTTTATTGAAATAAAACATATTAAACATATTTAATACGTTAGAATAATCATGATGAATTACAAAAACAGTAGGGGTATATATTGGGTTGTCTCCCAACAAGCGCTTTTCTTTAATGCCTTTTTAGCTAGGCATGACATTTTCATGATACTCTTCCAAGCCTAATTCTGATGATAATTTTATTCATGTCCTAAAACATATAAGTTAAGATCATAGAAAATTTTATAGTTAATATAGATTAACCAATATCCAAGATCAAAATATATACGTGAAGCACACGAAGCATTCCATAAAGCCATACTCAAAAGATTTAAGTGAAGCACAAAGAGCATTCTACAAAGCCATGCTCAAAAGAGTTAAGTGAAGCGCATGAAGAATTCTACAAATCAATGAAGGAGCATCTCATACTAGAAGGGTGCATAAAGGAAAATAAAAACACTAAAGACGCATATCATATGAACAAAACAAAAACCGAGGTATCCCGATAATTGTTGAAGAATAAAGATGGGATGCCTTCCGGGGCATCCCCAAGCTTAGATGCTTGAGTCTCCTGGAAATATTTACTTGGGGTGTCTTGGGCATCCCCAAGCTTGAACACTTGTCTCTCGGTATTCTTCTTATATCGATACCTCCTCGATCTTCGAACACTTCATTCACACAAAACTTAACAAAACCTTGTGAGATCCTTTAGTATAATAAATCAAAATAATAATTTAAGTACTGTTGTGAACTCATTCCAAATTCATATTAGGATTATATCTACTATAGTCAAACTTCACCATGGTTCATACCCTCCAATAAAACCCAAAGATTCATCAAAATAAGATAACAATGCATAGAAAACAGAATCTTTCAAAAACAGGACAGTCTGTAGCAATCTGAAAACTTTGTATACCTCTATAACTCAAAAAATTCCGAAAATTTAGGAAAATATAATAATTTATATAGAAGTATTGTGTAAAAATTTAAGAAATTTTGGACATTTCAGTAAGAAATGTAAATTCCTTCACTATGGTCAAAGTTTCTATTTTTGCACAGCACATAGCAAACAAGCAATCTAATCATCCTAAAAGCAAATCTTGGCACATTACTTTTATTATACAAACAATATATACAAGGGTATAATTATTTTTGAGAAGCTTCCATGAAAAATTCTACATTAATTCCATGAGCATGAACACAAGTGTTCAAGGTCGACCCTCACTTCTCCAATGCACAACCTTCCAATCACTTCTCTTTTTGAAAAACTTCTTAGGAAAAAAAGGCAAGTAATTCCTTTTGTATTTTTCATTGTTTTGTTTTTGTTTGTTTCACCCACAACTAAAGAAAGTAAAAAAGGGAAAACAGAATCTACTTAGTGAAGAAAGCAAACAAGCACACACGAGAATATCAACCCCACGATATTGCTCCCCGGCAACGGCACCAGAAAAGAGCTTGATAATCCCCAAGTGCAAGGAATCATCGTAGCAATTTCCAAAGGTGGAAGTGATAAGTATGGAGTGTCGAACCCACAAGGATCTAAAGGTAAGATCAATATTCTCTCAAGTCCTATATGCCACTGATATGACTCTACGTTGAAGGAGCACTAGAAGAGAGTCTAGAGGGGGGTGAATAGACTACTAACAGTAATTTAAAGCCTAAACTTTTCCCAAGTTAATTGGTTGGCAGATTTTAACAGTTTTTAGCAAAGCTAGCAAGTCTAACATGCCTACATATGCATGTCAACAAATATAGCAGCGGAAAGTAAAGACATTGCATATGAAGTAAAGAGTTGAGATAGGTAGATCAAACACAGTTGTAGACGCAACGATTTTTCCCGTGGTTCTGATAAGTGGCGCTATCGTACATCCACGTTTATGGAGTCTTCAACCCACGAAGGGTAATGGTCGCAAGAGTCCATGGAGGGCTCCACCCAAAAGGGTCCATGAAGTAGCAACCTTGACTATTCCATAAGGGCTTCCGTCCACAAAGGACTAGCCTCACTATGGGTTGATCTTCACGAAGTAGGCCATCTCCTTGCCCTTACAGACTTCTTGGTTCACTCCAAAACATGAAGTAGGAGGCTCCCAAGCAACAACTAACCAATCTAGGAGGCACCACCCTCCAAAAGGTAATACTCGGTAATGATGATGAACTCCTTGCTCTTGTGCTTCAAGATGATAGACTCCTCAACACACAATCTCTCTCTTACAGGTTTGGCTTGGTAGAAGAGGTGGGATTGGTGGAAAGCAACTTGGGGAGGCTAGAAATCAAGATCCTTATGATTTGAGTGGAAGATCTTGACCTTGACACAAGGGTAGGTGGTTCTCTCTCAGAAAATCTGATAGGATAGGTATGGGATAGTCGTGAGTGCTTCTCTATCGAGCAAGTGGTGGTGAAGGGGTATATATAGGCATCCCCAAAAATCCAACCGTTACACACAAAATGACCAATTCGGTGACACCGATGGGTTACTCGGTGGTACCGAAGTGACAAAAATGTGGCAACTTTCTAATCTCGGAGGGATCGATATACAATTCTCAGTTGCACCGATAAGGTGACCAACGGTCAGATTTCCAATCTCGGTGACGCCGATCCAACATTCTCGGTGGGACCGAAAATGTGAATTTGCGTAATAGAAAGTTGGCAACCTAAACTCGGTGGCACCGGTATGGAATCGTTTGCACCGAAGTGGCTAGGGTTTGGTAGAGTCTGTCTAGGTTCTGGAATCGGTGGCACCGAAGTGGGAAAGTTCGTTGCGCCGATTTTTAGTGTTGGGTATAGAACAGACTTTGGTGGGAGAGTTTGTGGATTTTTTTGGTGACTATCACTTCTGCACGTTTGAGCATATTGTTTACCAACAAAACCTTACCCCCTTTAAATAGTATTAGCTTTCCTATGACTCAAAGTGATTTCTCACAAATATAAAATGTAGAGTCCTCTTGCTTGAAGCTTGGCCAACCTATTTCCTTGCATCTTATGGTATGTCCACAATATCCTTTTGCCAATCCTTCTCTATAGACTGTCTCTGAAATACACTAGGTAAAGGTAACAGTCCAAGAGACTTATGTTGTCATGAATTATCAAAACCACCAAGGGAGCATGTTGTGTTTCAATCTCCCCCTTTTTGGTAATTGATGACAACATACAATCAAAGCTTCAAATAAGGATATGCATGGTTATTGAAGACTTTGAAAGACACATGACTTAGACTTCCTCCCCCTAAATGTGCGCAATCCTTTAAAGTATAGTTGCTTTTGAATGCATGAACACACAAAAGGTAGAACGGATATAATAGGTCATGTGTATCTTGGCTATATGCATCAAATATATATGAATGATAGGTATCTTTTTTCAAGACATCACTCTTGCAAACAATATGTGCAAGAAGCAAGAGATCATCTTGATCATGGATATGATGCATATACTTACCTTGAGTTCTTGAGCATCCTGGTAATAGAAACATACTTGAGAAAACAATGTTAGGAACCACAAGAGTATTCTACCAACCCGTAGAGTAATGGAACTCAAAAATTCCAAGATATGGAGGACACATAGAGAATAGTATTCCTTAGAATTGATATGTCTCCGAAATCATTTATATTTTCTCACCATAGATATGAAAATAGGTTATCCTCTCCCCTTGTTTATAAATATATGAGTATGGATATTGTCTCTCCCTCTTGATCATATCTCCCCCTTTGCATAAGCATGTATTGCCCCTTTAGCATGAAGCTTTGGTCTTCTCCCAAAATGGTTGAAGCTTTGATCTTCTCCCCTTTGGCATTAATTTCCAAAAAGGCTAATAACAGGGATAGATACAGGGATCATTGACTGAGAAGGGATCCTTGAGAATAAGGGTCATCAAAATGTAGGGATCCTTGAATAAAGAAATTCTCTCCGCAAGATTACATTTAGTTCTTCTCCCCCTAAGTTTAGGTTTTTTTCAGAAGGGATCATCGAAGTAACAGATGTATTAAAGATTACTGAGGGAACACAAAATTTGTAAAAGCAAATTCAAATGAAACGAGAAAAAAAATCAGTGACTCTGAGATAGATAAATCGGTGGTATCGAGATATTGCAGTGTAGCTTGTACGCAATTTCGATAGAACCGAGAATCTGAGTCGATGGCTCCGAAAGAGAACCAAGTTTCTATTTTTACAAAATCTAGAGAAAGATTTTGAGCGAAATATGAAGTTTTTACAAGGGACATCAATTAGATAAGATTGGAGTAGTTGTGAGAAATCATGCAATTTAGAGCAAACACACCAGATTCTTCACTAGATGATGGGCGGTGACTAGGTCACCTGTATTAGAGTATATTGACATAGGAGCCAAGCAAGAATACTTGATCATAGGTCATACTCTACTTTAAGCTCAAAATGGGGTAACCATTTTTTGATAAAGCATCTTAATGTCTTCATATCACTTGAGTTGCTTTAGCTCATTTCTTGGAGTAAAGACTTTTCAAGGACATGAGTACATACCTTTGAGTGATGTTGGCGACTTAGTTTGTAGATGAACTTGTTGAGTATGCTCGAAGTTGATGAAGATCATCTTGAGTTTTGAGCAATACTTCTTGTTCTAGTTACCTACAAATATTAGTCATGCGAGGAAGAACAATAGACATATCTTATTGACATGATACCAATTTAGAGTGTGCAAATTGATCAAGTATATGCCAAGGATATGGTTGAGTGGACTTCTTACTTTCATCATCAAGAGGGGTTGTGGATACTTGGTAATGACAAGATTGCTTATGATTGGCGTTGATGGCAATCTTGTGGAATGAAATTTTTCAAGTTCCTACAAGAGTTTAGATGCAATAAAGGGAGCATAGAATTCCATGGCATAAGATGAAATGTTAAGATATATGGAAATATCAAGAAAGCTCATGCCCTTGCATGCAATCGAGTGAGTCTAGCTCAAGTTTGAAGCATCGATGATGTTCAACTCACTCCTCAAGTGACAAAAAGTCTTTGCATCAAGTGGCTTAGTAAAGATATCTGCCAATTGCTTGTTAGTACAAACATGCTTAAGATTAATATCTCCTTTGGCAACATGATCACGAATGAAATGATGTCGAACTTGAATATGCTTAGCTGAAGAATGTTGCATAGGATTATGACCAATTTTAATAGCACTTTCATTGTCACAAAGTAATGGAACATTTTTAACATGAATTCTTTCATCCTTAAGTGTTTGTGTCATCCAAAGTAATTGCGCATAGCAAGATCCAGCAGCAATATACTTAGCTTCGACAGTCGATAGAGATAGCGAGTTTTGTTTCTTAGAGGACCAAGATACAAGAGATCTGCCCAAAAAATGACAAGTACCCCAGGTGGATTTTCTATCAACCTTGTCACCGGCATAGTCCAAATCAGAATATCCGACAAGGTCAAAAGAAGATCCCTTGGGATACCAAATGCCAAAATTTGACGTTTGTATCAAGTATCTCACATTGCATTTAATAGCTGAAAGATGACATTCTTTTGGTGTAGCTTGATATCTAGCACACATGCAAACACTCAGCATAATATCGGGACGAGATGGACATAGATATAAAAGTGAACCAATCATTGATCTATAAACTTTCTGATCAACCGGCTCATCCTCTCTGGTAAGATCAACATGTCCACTAGTAGGCATAGGAGTTTTCCTACCTTTGCATTCCTGCATGTTGAACTTTTTGATCAAGTCCTTGGTATACTTAGTTTGAGATATGAAAGTTCCTTCTTTTGATTGCTTCATTTGCAAGCCAAGAAAGAATTTCAGCTCACACATCATAGACATCTCATACTTCTCGGACATCAACCTTCCAAATCTTTCACTAAATTGAGGGTTAGTGGAACCAAAGATAATATCATCCACATAAATTTGGCACACAAATAGTTCACCATTAACTCTCTTAGTGAATAAGGTTGCATCAATTTTACCAATTTCAAAACCTTTTTCGATGAGAAACTTCGTTAAACATTTGTACCAAGCACGAGGGGCTTGCTTAAGACCATAAAGAGCTTTACGAAGCTTGTAAACATGATTAGGTTTCTTAGCATTTACAAAGCCAGGTGGTTTCTTAACATAAACCTCTTATTCAATCTCACCATTTTAAAATGCACTTTTAATATCCATTTGATAAAGCGTGATATCATGGTGATTGGCATAAGCAAGAAGAATGCGAATAGATTCAAGTCTAGCGACAGGGGCGTAGGTCTCACTGTAGTCCATACCTTCGACTTGCGTGTATCCTTGAGCTACGAGACGAGCCTTGTTGCACACAACTTGACCATCTTCGTCTTGCTTGTTGTAGCAACCCGACTCAAAACGAGTCAAGCCTCTGTGTTTTCTGTGCCATCCCTGGATCAGTATGCTGGCACACACAGTACATCAATGTATATATCAAAGTGCAATCACATGTAATTAACGTAAAACTGATATATACCTTAAAATAGCAACGGATACAGTCAACGGGAGTGGAGTCCCAATAACACCAACGCAAGTTGAGTGCGGACCGTAACCCTGAATCGTACTCTTACCCGTCGTAGAAGAGTATCTGCAACATAAGACGTTGCAGCCGTGTAGGTCAGTACATTGAATGTACTGGCAAGATCACCATAGTAGAACAGAAGAATAAAGACTATTCTATATGCAAAGGCTTTGTGGCTCTGTGTCTGAGTTTTTACGTAAAAGCTGATTTTATTTTCCTACAACAAAAGGAATATCAGGAAATTCACTATGGAGTTACCTATCATGACATGGTTCCGCCAACCAATGTCTCAATACCCACAAGTATCTTAAGTTGCCCACAATTAGTTATTAGTCCAGTGTTGAGAGTTCAGAGATAGATCCAAGTCTAGAAGCTCAAATTGTCCGTAACCGGGGACACGGCTAATCGATTAGGTTTAACTCTGCAGAGTGTTGTGTACTTTAGCCACAAGATTCTTTCCCTCCTGGTAAGTCCTCGCACTGCCTGGTGTTTGAGAACAGGATGAAAGAAACATGGTCTTTCAGAGTGTTTCCCTGACTGTCCGACAGTGCCCATCCAATCCTAACGTCAACTACATCTCGTAGCACTGCCCAGCAGAGTCACAACAAAGATCAACCAAGCCAGAGCCCATAATGACTTGTGGCTACACAGGTAAGCTTCCGGGCATGAAGTATTCATCCTTCTCTTTGAGTCTGGGTGAAGCTTTCCGCAAGATGTCATGGCGCTTCTCCATGCATCCCGGCCATCCACTGGTTTCTCCAGGGATGCCCAATCAACCATCCTTCACCCAGTAGTGTGTATTGAAAACTTGTCTTCTCGAGTCTTGAAGTCTTGAGGACTTGAAGATGCAGGACTTGAAAATGTCTTCATGAAGTTGTCGTCTTGACGTAGAGTCCTTCTTCACACCACTCACGAACGCTCATACCAAACCCCGTCTACTTTAGCATAGCATAAAAGTAACTAACGTTCCCGGGGCTTTAGTAACCAGTGGTGGGTTCCTACCTCATGCATTCTACTCAACTACAAGAATTTCAATAACACTACGGGAGGGATGCGTTGAAAGATGTCACTACATGCAATAAAAACATAGGTATTGTATAGATGGTCAAAGTGAACTTGCCTGTACTGTTGATGAAGATAAAGATCGCTCTCAGAAATAACTTGATAGACTATTCATTACTCTCCGATGAAAATCTATAACAAACATTGCATTCATAAGCAAACACTTCTAGCAATCAAACTAACAATCACAAGATAACACAAGAAACAAAAACAACAAGGTTGATGAAGGAAATACTTAAGACAAAAGTTGAAACACAAAACTCCAACAAATTCAAAAGTAACACAAAACCCAAAACAAAGTAAAATATAATAAAAGGGTTTTAGTAATATTTTACTCGCAAAAATAATTACTTTTGAAGAACAACTAAAACTATGAAAACAACATCCTAAACAACATAAATGTTTGCCAAATAAACTTAACAATGAGTGAAACACTAACATAAGAGAAAACACTTTTATAAAACCACTAAGTTAACAGAAAATAAATAGTAAAAGCATTTATTATAAAACATAATTAAGTCATCTATAACTTTGTGAAAAGAGTTTCTATGAAAAAGTAAATTGTTTTATAACATGTTACCTAATGAAAAAAATAATCTAGTTTCCTATCATAATAGAGCAAAATTAAATTATTTTTATTAAAAAAATATTTCTTAACAGAAAATAATTAATACAAATTTTATTTGAAAACAGAATCTAATTATATAAAACTTTAGTTAAAATAATTGTTACTAACAAATTTGCTTTTACAACAACTATACCTATTTGAAAGAGGGTAAAGATCCCTACAACAAAATTTATAAACTAAACAAATTAACTTTTGTTAACAGCAAGTATAAATCCTAAATTTAGAACAACAGAACTAAATGAAATCTAGTACATAATATAAATCATATTCAGATTTTCAAAATAACTAAAGAAAAATTAAACTAACTAAACAACATAGGAACTAAACATAATCTGTTTTAGTTGAAAACACTATTTAAAATATTCTAAAAAAATTCTCAAACTCTTCCTAATGATAACTAATATCACTAGTGACAAGTAGCAAAAAGAATCAATCAAAAATACATTTTAAAACTCAAGATATTCAGAAAACAAAATTTAAATCCAATCTGTTTAAATTCAAATTTATATTTTCAAACATAGCCAAACTTTATATCTGAAAAAACTACAATAAATTTATGACATAATGCAAAAAGAATCAGTTAAAAACACTTAAAAACCTAAAATATATGATAAAAACAAAATTAGAACTATTCTGGAAACAGAAATTAAAACAAAAAAAGAAAAAATCTAAACTAACGGTCAGGGGGGCTACGTGGCATGCTCTGGTTGGTCCAGGTGTGTGCGGGCTAGTGTGATACGGGCGGACGACCGAACTGTAACGCGTACCGGTTCACAAATTTAAAGAATCTAATCTAAACCGTTCACTACAAATCGGACGGAGGAGAGGGAGAGAGGCTCACCGTGGTGGTTGCCGGCTCCGGCGAAGGCTCCGGCGATGGCAGGGGCGTCGAGGTCGTCGGGGAAGTGCCTCCGGTGGTCCTCCGGCGATGGAGGCGGCTCCGTTCGATGCGGGGGAGCACGGCGATGGCGATGGTGGCGTCGGAGGGGTGAGGAGGCGACGGTGTTGATGACCACAAGCTCAGAGCGATTCGGGAAGTGGTGGAGCTCCGGCAAGGTTGTGGTTACGGCGGCTTTGGTGGGTGTACGGAGACGTAGAGAGGTGGGGTGATGCGCACGGGCGAGAGGAGTTGGGTAGAGGGCTCAGTGGCGCTCGGGGAAGGCAGGGTGGAGTAGGGGAGCAACAATGGCGTGGCGGCTGTGGGTATCTCCGGCGAGAGATTCCGGTGAGGGTGGTGCATGGGAGAAGGGGAAAACAGGGGGAATGGAGGCGCAGGGGTATGCGGCTTCTTATAGGGGGCTCAGAGGGTCGGGGAATGGAAGGAGGCGAGATCCACGGCGAGTGCTCGCCGGTGGTCGTCGGGCGCGTGGGAGGAGGAGGATGACCGGTGATGTTTGCGGTCTGGCGGCAGGACCGGCTTGTCAGTGAGAGAGAGAGAGAGAGGGGGCGTTATTAGCGATGACCGTTACGAAATAAATTCGGTTTTAAAGACTATGGGCCGGCCCGTCTTAAAAGGCTTTAATGATTTTCCTATATTAATTTACAGGGCAATAAAAACAGAATTAAGGCATTCAAAACTTGTCCAAAAAATTAATGTGTATACATCAAAATGACTAGGGAAACAAATTCCATTTAATGGACATTTTTCCACAGCCAAAGTAAATAATTTTTAATTTTTTTTCTTCAGAAAATGCCTAAATGGCTTTATTTATTATTGCAAATTATTTTTCATATAACCCCTTGGGTTTTATGATTCAAAAACTTCACAATTAACCCCCTAGCTTTTAGAGTGTCCTTTTACTCCTCTCAAAATCTTTGCAAGGGGCTTGGATGCATGAAATTTCAAATAGGAAACTGAAATGAATTTGAAACTCCATATGAGACTTTTATCAAATAGTTTTCAACTTCAAATAATTAAACTTCCAACTCATATTTCACACATTTGAAGAAGTCATATTATCCTCTCTCATGAAAATCATTGAGTTGCATAAAGTTTCTGAATTTGAAATATTTTCAAATGGGAATTCAAACCATTTTCAAATCCCTTTTCATTTCTTTAAATGGAAGAAGTCATGTCATCTTCACTCTAGGGTTTTTGTGATGAAATGAATTTGAATTCCTGGTGATCAAAATGCAGAGTGAAAGTTTTGGGAAGGTCATTTCATTCCCTCTCATCAACTTTTAAAAAGTTTCAAATTTCACTCACTTTCAATCACTCAAGCAAACAAACAATCATTCTAATAATTATTATAACATTCCAAAGTTTGGGATGTTACACTTGTTCTGAAATACCCATTTGGTTCCGATGATGTTATGTTCATCCTCAGGCTTCTCCACGAGTGTCCACACTTTGTTCTTGTCGAAGTTGTGAAGCTCTTCATGCATAGCGTTCATCCAATCCGTGTCTTCAAGAGCTTGTTCTATCTTCAAGGGCTCAATGCTAGAGATGAAATAATAATGCTCACAGAAGTTTGCTAGATGAGTTTTAGAGCGAGTGATTCTCCCTGTTTGTATGTCACCAATGATTTGGTTTAGGGGATGGTTCTTGGTAACTTGTGCTCGAACTCGGGTCAGCTTCCGATTGTTGGTTCGTGGAGATTCTTCTTCATCATCATCTCCTTCATCTTCGTTGTTGTTGAAGGTGTCGTTCCCTTGAGGTGGTGGTGAAGGAGGTTGTGGTGGATCTTCATGATGCACTTCCTCCTCTTCATCATCTTGTCGTGTACCGCTTGTGGATGCCTCCATATCATGTTTTGGTTCACCTTGTTGTGAAGTAGGGGCTTCCACTTGAGTTGATGAATTACTTTCCTTCACCTCCATGGGACGAATCTTGCCGATGGGTAAATCTAGGATAGCTTCCGAAGGGTTCTTATCACTACATCATTTGGCAACTGTTCGACTTGTGAACCATTAGATTCATCAAACTTCACATCTACCGTCTCTTCAACTTTTCGAGTGAAGTTGGTGTAGACACGGTAGGTGTGAGAGTTCGATCCATAACCAAGTACGAATCCTTCATGAGATTTAGGAGCAAATTTGGTATGCCGATGCTTATCAAGAATGTAGCACTTAGAGTCGAATACCCGAAAGTATCCAACTTGGGTTTTGTTACCGGTGAGTAGCTCGTATGCCGTTTTACCGAGAAGCTTGTGCAAGTAAAGTCAGTTTGTGGCATGACATGTTGTTTCCACGGCTTCTGCCCAAAAGTGTTTTGGCGTCTTGTATTCGTCAAGCATCGTTCTTGCCATCTCAATGAGTGTCCAGTTCTTCCTCTCAACAACTCCATTTTGTTGAGGTGTGTATGTGGCTGATAACTCATGTGAGACACCTTCTTCGTCAAGAAAGGTATCCACATGGGTTTTCTTGAACTCAGATCTGTTATCGCCCCGAACCTTCTTGATCTTCACTTCAAACTGATTTTGCCCTTTGCGAGCGAAGTTCTTGAAGATCTTTTGAACCTACAACTTATCATCAAGGAAGAACACCCACGTAAATCTGGAAAAATCATCAACTATAACTAGACCATAGGAATTTCCATCGAGACTCTTGTAAGCATTGGGACCAAAAAGATCCATGTGAAGTAACTCGAGTGGTCTCCGAGTAGTCATGATATTCTTAAAAGGATGACTTCCACCTACTTGCTTTCCAGCTTGACAAGCACTACAAAGTCTATCTTTGTCAAACATAACATCTTTAACACCAAGTATATGATCACCTTTAATAAGTTTATCTAAGTTGCGCATGCCAACATGTCCTAATCTTCTATGCCAAAGCCAACCTTTAGAATATTTAGCAATTAAACAAGTGCGAGGTTTGGATCTTTTAGTGAAATCGACAATGTATAGATCACCTCTACGGATACCAGTAAAGGCAATTTTATGATTATCTTGACGAAACACTTGGCAATCTACTTTCCTGAATAGAACATTGAATCCGGAATCTGCAAGTCAAGATATGGAAAGAAGATTGTAACCAAGGGATTCAACAAGCATAACATTTTGAATAGAGCTATCATGGGATATGGCCACCTTACCAAGGCCAAGTACTTTGCCCTTAGACTTGTCTCCAAAGGTCACGTATCGTCGAGGACCTTGATTAGGCGTGATTTCTTGGAACATGTCTCTATCACCAGTCATATGGTACGTACATCCGCTGTTGAGAATCCACTCTTTTCCTCCGGACATGTAATCCTTAAGGTTTGCCATAAGACTTAGATTCTTCATGATCTTCTCATACTTGATGTCAAACAACTCATCTTCTTCATAATAGCCATGTTCCACATTGTCATCATCAAGCAGGAAATCGTCGTCATAAAGAACAAGAGAGTCGTTAGAATAGTGATCATGACAATGTTCAAGTTTATGAGTGTGAATGGATTCAAAGATAATGTTGTTGATAGTGGTGACATCTCCTTCAGCACACATAAGATCACGAAGATCAAATAGGCATTTATCAAAGTTTGGATCACTAGGCTTCATTTTGTGAAAAGCAATGGCTTTATGAAGAATTTCATCTAGATTCCCTAGGGAAAGATTTGGATATCATTTCTCCAAATCAGTCCATAAGGTATATGCACATGCAAAGTTCTTCATTTGAGAAAGCACGAATCGGGGTAAACCTCTAACGATAAGATTGACATTTCTTAGGTTACCAAGCATGTTAATTTCCTCTTCGTGTGTGGCATGCACTTCATCAATAGGAGGCTCATAGGGGCGCATAACATATTTGCTCAATTGAAATTCATTAAACATCTCAAGCATCAAAGATTTCCATTGACTATAGTACTCTCCATCAAGGATGGGCACTCTACAACTCAAATTCCCTATACTAGACACATCCATCTTCCTCCTCGGTGATTAAACCGAAGCACTGGAGACCAATGCTCCGATACAAATAGAAGGATCACTAGAAGAGAGTCTAGAGGGGGGTGAATAGATTACTAGCAGTAATTTAAAGCCTAACCTTTTCCCAAGTTAATTGGCTGGCAGATTTTCATAGGTTTTAGCAAAGCTAGCAAGCCTAACAGCCCTATATATGCATGTCAACAAATATGGCAGCAGAAAGTAAAGACATTGCATATGAAGTAAAGAGTTGAGATAGGTAGATCAAACGCAGTAGTAGACGCAAGGATTTTTCTCGTGGTTCCAATAGGTGGTGCTATTGTACATCCACATTTATGGAGTCTTCAACCCACGAAGGGTAACAGTCGTGAGAGTCCACAGAGGGCTCCACCCAAAAGGGTCCACGAAGTAGCAACCTTGACTATTCCATAACGGCTTCCGTCCACAAAGGACTAGCCTCACTATGGGTAGATCTTCACGAAGTAGGCGATCTCCTTACCCTTACAAACTTCCTGGTTCACTCCACAACACGAAGTAGGAGGCTCCCAAGCGACACCTAACCAATCTAGGAGGCACCACCCGCCAAAAGGTAATAGGCTCGGTAATGACGATGAACTCCTTGCTCTTGTGCTTCAAGATGATAGACTCCTCAACACACAATCTCTCTCTCATTGGTTTGGCTTGGTACAAGAGATGGGATTGATGGAAAGCAACTTGGCGAGGCTAGAAATCAAGATCCATATAATTTGAGTGGAAGATCTTGACCTCGACACAAGGGTAGGTAGTTCTCTCTCAGAAAATCTGATAGGATAGGTATGGAATAGTCCTGAGTGCTTCTCTCTCGAAAATGTGGTGGTGAAGGGGTCTATATAGGCATCCCCAAAAATCCAACCATTACAGACAAAATGACCAACTCGGTGACACCGATGGGTTAATATCGGTGGTACCAAAGTGACCAAAAGGTGGCAACTTTCGAATATCGGAGGGACCGATATACAATTCTCAGTTGCACCGATAAGGTGACCAACGGTCAGATTGCCAATCTCTGTGATGCCGATCCAACATTCTCCATGGGACCAAAAATGTGAATTTGCATAACAAAAAGTTGGCAACCTAAACTCGGTGGCACCGGTATGGAATCGGTTGCACTGTAGTGGGTAGGGTTTGGCAGAGTCTGTCTAGGTTCTAGAATCGGTGGCACCGAAGTGGGAAAGTTGGTTGCACCGATTTTGAGTGTTGGGTATAGAATAGACTTTGGTGGGAGAGTTTGTGGATGTTTTTGGTGACTATCACTTGTGCACATTTGAGCATATTGTTTACCAACAAAATGTTACCCCCTTTTAATAGTATTGGCTTTCCTATGACTCAAAGTGATTTCTCACAAATATAAAATGTAAAGTCTTCTTGCTTGAAGCTTGGGCAACTTATTTCCTTGCATCTTAGGGTATGTCCACAATCTCCTTTTGCCAATCCTTCTCTATAGACTATCTCTGAAATACACTAGGTAAAGGTATCAGTCCAAGAGACAATGTATGTTGTCATGAATTATCAAAACCACCAAGGGAGCATGTAGTGCTTTCATACGTACACCAAAAATTTGCTTCCATCTAGAAATGAGAAATAAAACTACGTTGTGGGTATTAAGAGGATAGCTTTGCATGATATCGAAGAACTAAAATGTAAAAATAGGTGCTATTATCATAAAGTTAGAATATATTACAATATATTAGAAATAGCGAGTGTGGAATAGTGATGGGTCGGTGTCCGGAATTGTCCTAGGCAATTGTTAACAAGATCGGAAATCACTATTGCAATTTTATATGAGGGAGAGGTATAAGCTAACATACTTTCTCTACTTGGATCATATGCACTTATGATTGGAACTCTAGAAAGCATCCGCAACTACTAAACATCATTAAGGTAAAACCCAACCATATCATTAAAGCATCAAGTCCCCTTTATCCCATATGCAACAACCCCCTTACTCGGGTTTAAGCTTTTGTCACTCTAGAAACCCACTGTAAGTGAATCATGAAAGTATTGCAACACCCTACAGCGGGAGTCCTTCACGTGTGTGCGGCACAGAAGGCACCATAGGACAGCACCAATATAAACATACAACTCAAACCAATCTAGATCATCAATCAACCCATAAGACAAAAGAAATCTACTCAAAACATCATAGGATGGCAACACATCAGTGGATCATAATATGTGGCATAAAGCACCATGTTCAAGTAGAGGATTAGAGTGGGATGCGGGAGACTGGACCGTTGAAAAGATATGAGGACGATGATGTAGAAGGTGATGTTGATGAAGACGATCACTGCGGCGATGGTTCCCCCGATGGCACTCTGGCGCCACCAAGAGAGAGGGGGAGAGGGGATCCCCCTGTGCTTCTTCCTCCATGGCCTCCCCCTAGGTGGGGAGAGGTTCTCCCTCTCGTCCTTGGCCTCCATGGAGACGATGGCCCCTTTGTCTTCCTCCTCCATGGTCTCCGGTGATGGTGACCCCCTCCGGCAGGGTGCCGGAGAGGGCCAAGATTGATTTTTCATGGATACAGAGACTTGCAGCGGCGAAACTTCTGATCTAGGTTTCTTTCTTGAAGTTTCTTGATTTATAGGAGTACTTGGTGTTGGAATCACGTCAAGGGGACTCCCGAGGGGCCCACAAGCCAGGGGTGCGCCCTAGGGGGGCGCCCTGGTGGCTTGTGGCGTCCTGGAGACTCCTCTCTGATATATTTTGGCTCCAGTATTGTTTTCATTTTCCAAAAATATTCTTCGTAAATTTTCTGCCCATTCCAAGAACTTCTATTTCTGCACAAAAAAAGAGACCATGATAGTTTTGCTGAGAACAGCGTTAGTCCGGGTTAGTTCTGATAAAATCATATAGAATTATTGTAGAGATGGCATGGATACTTCATAAATTATAGATACGTTGGAGACGTATCAGCATCCCCAAGCTTAATTCCTACTCGTCCTCGAGTATATAAATGATAGAAGAAATAACTTATGAAGTGTGAATGCTAGCATAGTGCATAAATTTGATCAATGATAGTTCCAAACATTTTTTCTAGCATCATTATGTATCATAAATAGTAGCTCATCTCATAAAACTTCTCAGGATCAAGTAGCAAGCTATTCACATGTTAAAGTATAGACCAAAAAGTTTCTTGAAAACTAACAAACCATATTCCTAGTCATCGAACAATTGCAATTCATCTTATTTTCAAGAAGGGTCTATGTAAGAGCTTTGATTTAGAAAATTCCACATACTCAACTATCATATAGTATTCCATGATTATTGACACTCAAAGCATATTTTTAGAACAAATATCATCCATCGAACACACAGAAAGATATGGGCTTAATGTTTCTCCTCCCAACTTATTTATCATATAGATAATTGTCAACAATAATAATTCATGATCAAATATTTGTGTGGATATATATGTCTAGATCATTACCCAACATATCACGCTTGCCAAGAGAAAAAAGGCAAAATATAGGAAGTGGTGAAGATCACCATGACCCTTGCATAAAGGTAAGTACTAGAAAGTAAAAGATAGGCCCTTCGCAGAGGGAAGCATAGGTTGTCAGGCGTCTTTTGTTTTTGGACGTGAAAACCCATAATGCAAAGGAACGTCACGTTGTATTGTCCTTTGTGATAGCAACCTTTATTATGTAGTCTGTCGCTTTTATTTCTTTACCATCACAAGTTCGTACAACGCTTATTTTTGCCTTACAATAAAAGATCATACATATTTAGGAGCAATTTTTATTGCTTTTTGCACCGATGACAACTTACTTAAAGGATCTCACTCAATCCATAAGTAGGTGTAGTGGACTCTCATGGCAAAACCGGTTTAAGGGTGTTTGGATGCACAAGTAGTACTTCTACTTGGTGCGGGAGTTTTGGCTAGTATGAGGTGGAGGCAAGCACCACATGTTGGAGGATCTATAAAATTATAACTTCTATACAAATATACCAAAACATAACTCATAAAGTTGTCTTCCTTGTCCAATTTCAACTAATTTGCTAGAGTTTGGAAATAATTAATGAGCTCACAATCATAGAAGATGTTCAAGATAGTGTATTTATATGTGGAATCCCTATTCCTTCAATATTCTTTCATGAATTGTTCAAGTGACCAATGTAGTGTTTGCTAACTTTCAATAAATTTTACAACCTATACTTATTATGTGTGAAATCATTACTCCCCATGGGATAAGTATATGGAGCATATTTAATTTCAAATTTATGATATTCAATTCAGTCAACCATTTACTGATAGGATATAAGTCAAGCACGAGAGTGAATGACAAACTACTCCAAAAAGATATAAGTGAAGATTAGTGTGTAGTCAATTAGTTAAATAGCCTTGTGAGGACTCTCTCTATTATTCAAAATTTCATATCCAATTCTTTTATTCACACATAAAAACAAAACAAAATGATATTCCAAGGATAGCACATATCATGTGAAGAAGCAAAAAACTTAGGTTCAACTTATACTAACCAATAATTGTTGATGAAGAGAGGTGGGATTTGTAGCATCCCCAAGCTTAGATGATTGATATTTATTTAAAAATTTACTTGGGGTGCCTTTGGCATCCCCAAGATTGAGCTTTAGTATCTCGTTCAATCATCTCATATCACGGTTTCACCTATTCTCGAAAACTTCATCCACACAAAACTCAAAAAGAACTCATGAGATAGGTGAGTACACATGATGATAAATCAACTCTTAATTTACCGCAAGACAAGTTGCACAATAATTTTTAAAAATTAGGTACTTTATACTATCATTTCCACAATTTATATCTATCAATATAGGCTATGTACACTATAGGATAAGTAGATAACAAAACTATGACAGCAATCTGTCCAAAAAGAATAGTCTGTAGCAATTTATTAAAACAGTGTACTTATGTTACTCTAAAAATTATTACAAGTTAGTACATGATAAATAATTTATACAAAAATACTGTGTAAAAATTTCATAAACTTTCCACGTTCCAGTAAAATACGAAAATTCAAACACTACAACAAAAGTTTCTGTTTTTTTACACAACACACATCAAACATGCAATGCAAGCATCCTAAGGAAACTCTTGGAACCTTTTATTGAAAAACAAAATTATAAATAACACCTAACAAAGAACAACAAAATAGAATGATGCTCCAAGTAAAACTCATATTATGTGACAAATAAAAATATAGCCACAAGTAAGATATACCGATAGTGTTGAAGATGAAAGAGGGGATGCCTTCTGGGGCATCCCCAAGCTTAGACGCTTGACTCTTACTTGAATATTAATTTTGGGGTGCCTTGGGAATCCCCAGGTTTAGGTCTTGTCACTCCTTATTCTCCTCCTATCGGTGTCTCACCCAAAACTTGAAAACTTCAATCACACATAACTTAACGGAACTTCGTGAGAAGGGTTAGTGTAAGAAAGATAAATCATTCACTTAGGTACTATCAAAACAAGATTCATAATTGTTATCACATAATACCTACTGTATTCTACCATTCACATAATTTATATCACTGAATATAAGCTATGGGAACACTAAAAGAAGCAAACTATGCATGCAAAACAGAATATGTCAAAAACAGAATAGTCTGTGAAGATCTGTAGTATAGCCATACTTCCCTGTCTCTAAAAATTCAGAACCATTAGGAGAACCTGAATAATTTGTATATCAAGACTGTATAAAAATTTCAGATCATTATTATGCTCCAGTAAAAATTGAAACTTCCTGTACTGGAGTCAAATGTTTCTATTTTGGTTCAGCATCAATTCTACTCATCTCGTGACTCATCCCAATGGCTTTACTTGGCACTTTATTGAAATAAAACATATACAACGTAGTTACTACAGTATCATAATCATGATAGCACACAAAAACAGAAGGGTAGATATTGGGTTGTCTCCCAGCAAGCGCTTTTCTTTAATGCCTTCTTAGCTAGGCATGACATTTTAATGATACTCTTCCAAGCCTAATTCCGATGATAATTTTATTCATACTCTAAAAGATATATGTAAAGTTCATAGAGAAATTTAAAATTAATATATATTAACCAATATCCAAGCTCAAAATATATAAGTGAAGCACACGAAGCATTCTATAAAGCCATACTCAAAAGATTTAAGTGAAGCACAAAGAGCATTCTACAAAGCCATATTCAAAAGATTTAAGTGAAGCGCATGAAGCATTCTATAAATCAATGAAGGACTATCTCCTACTAGAATGGTGCATAAAGGAAAAGAAAAACACTAAATATGCATATCATGTGAACAAAAAAAAACCGAGGTATACCGATAATTGTTGAAGAATAAAGATGGGATGCCTTCCGGGGCATCCCCAAGCTTGGATGCTTGAGTCGCTTGAAATATTTACTTGGGGTGCCTTGGGCATCCCCAAGCTTGAAATCTTGTATATCCATATTGTTCATATATCGATACCTCCTAGATCTCCGAACACTTCAATCACACAAAACTTAACAAAACCCTCATGAGATACGTTAGTATAATAAATCAAAATACTACTTTAACTACTGTTGTGAACTCATTCCAAATTCATATTGTCATTATATATACTATAGTCCAAATTCATCATGCTTCATACCCCCCTATATAACCCATAGATTCATCAAAATAAGAGCAATGCATAGAAAATAGAATCTATCAAAAACAGGACAGTGTGTAGCAATCTGGAAACTTCGTATACTTCTGTAACTCAAAAAATTCTGAACATTTAGGACAAATTAAACAATTTATTGATGACCCACAAGTATAGGGGATCTATCATAGTCCTTTCGATAAGTAAGAGTGTCGAAACCAACGAGCAGCAGACGGAAATGACAAGCGCTTCTCAGTAAGGTATTCTCTGCAAGCACTGAAATTATTGGTAACAGGTAGTTTTGTGATAAGATAATTTGTAATGAGTAACAAGTAACAAGTGTAACAAAGGTGAAGCAAGGTAGCCCAATCCTTTTGATAGCAAAGGACATGCCTGGACAAACTCTTATATAATGTGAAGCGCTCTCAAGGACACATGGGAATTTCTGTCAATCTAGTTTTCATCATGCTCATTTGATTCGCGTTCGTTACTTTGATAATGTGATATGTGGGTGGACCGGTGCTTGGGTGCTGCCCTTACTTAGAAAAACCTCCCACTTATGATTAAACTCTCTCACAAGCATCCGCAACTACAAAAGAAGAATTAAGATAAATCTAACGATAGCATGAAACAGATGGATCCAAATCAGCCCCTTATGAAGCACCACATAGACTAGGGTTTAAGCTTCTGTCACTCTAGCAGCACATCATCTACTTATTACTTCCCAATACCTTCCCCTAGGCCCAAATAATGGTGAAGTTTTATGTAGTCGAATTTCACATAACACCACTAGAGGAGAGACAACATACATCTCATCAAAATATCGAACGAATACCAAATTCACATGATTACTTATAACAAGACTTATCCCATGTCCTCAGGACCAAACGTAACTACTCACAAAACATGTTCATGTTCATAATCAGAGGAGTATTAATTATCATAAAGGATCTGAACATATGATCTTCACCAAGTAAACCAACTAGCATCAACTACAAGGAGTAATCAACACGACTAGCAACAAATAGGTACCAATCTGAGGTTTGAGACAAAGATCGGATACAAGAGATGAACTGGGGTTTGGAGAGGACATAGTGCTGGTGAAGATGTTGCTGGAGATTGACCCCCTCTCAATGAGAGTGTCGTTGGTGATGACAATGGCTTCGATTTCCCCCTCCGGGAGGGAAGTTTCCCCGACAGAACAGCTCCATCGGATCTCTAGATTGCTTCTGCCCAAGTTCCGCCTCTAGATGGAGGCTCTTTGTCCCGAAAGCCCTCTTATGATTTTTTCCAGGTCAAAACCCTTCATATAGCAGAAAATGGGCACCAAAGACCTGCCAAGGGGCCCACAAGCCTCCTAGGCACGGCTAGGGGGGTGGCCGCACCTGGCAGGCTTGTGACCTCCTGGTGGGTCCCCTCTGGTATTTGTTTCGCCCAATATTTTTGATATATTCAAAAAAATTCTCCGTAAATTTTCAGGACTTTTGGAGGTGTGCAGAACAGGTCTCTCAAAATTTCTCTCTTTCCAGTCCAGAATTCCAGCTGTCGGCATTCTCCCTCTTCATGCAAACCTTGTAAAATAAGAGAGAAAATGCATAAGTATTGTACCATAACATGTAATAACAATCCATAATGCAATAAATATAAATATAAAAGCATGATGCAAAATGGACGTATCAACTCCCCCAAGCTTAGACCTCGCTTGTCCTCAAGCGAATGCCTAGATCGATAAATATGTACACATGTTTAGAGATAGAGGTGTCGATAAAATGAAATACGGACATGAGGGTATCATGATCATCTTTAGAAAAACAATACTTATTGATATATAATTTCTTATACTAGAGTAACAATTCATTTACACGATAAAGTATGAACCAAGAACTCTATTGATAACCAATAAACTATGCTCTCAGTCATTAAAGCAATTCGCAATTTATCATAACATCGGAAAGAGTCAATATAAGAGCTTATAAAGAAAATACACATACTCAATCATCTTTTAGTCTTTCATAATTGCTAACACTCACACGGTATTCATGAGGTCGAAGCTTCAATTGAACATAGAGAAAGATAGGGGCTTATAGTTTTTCCTCCCAACTACTCCACCTCAAGGATGATGTCAACAATAATAACACATGATCACCCACATCAGAGTGGGTATATGTGTTTAGATCATTACCCAACACATAATTCTTGCCAAGTGAAAAAGGCAAAATATAGGAAGTGATGAAGATCACCATGACTCTTGCATAAAGGTAAGTACTTAAGAAGTAAAAGTAATAGATAGGCCCTTCGTAGAGGGAAGCAGAGGTTGTCATGCGCTTTTTTTGGATGTGCAAACCCTTAATTTAAAGGAATGTCGCGTTGTATTGCCCTTTGTGACAGCAACATTTATTATGCAGTCCGTCGCTTTTATTTCTTTACTATCACAAGTTCATACAACGCTTATTTTCCCTTATAATAAACATACATATTTAGGAGCAATTATTATTGCTTTTTGCACCGATGACAACTTACTTGAAGGATCTTACTCAATCCAAAGGTAGGTATGGTGAACTCTTATGGGAAAACTGGGTTGAGGGTGTTTGGATGCACAAGTAGTATCTCTACTCGGTGCGGAAGTTTGGCTAGTATGAGGTGTAAGCAAGCACTACATGTTGAAGGATCTATAAAAATATAACTTCTATTCGGAAATAAGCAAACATAACCCATTACGTTGTCTTTCTTGTCCAACATCAACTTCTTAGCATATACTATTTTAATGAGTGCTTACAATCATAAAATGTGTCCAAGATAATATATTTATATGTGAACCTCTCTTTCTTTATTACTTCCCTTTTAATTGCACCAATGACCAATCGCTATGTTTGTCAACTCTCAACAAATTTCAATCGACATACCTCTTATATGTGAAGTCATCACTCCCCATAAGATCATCATATATACTCTTTGCTTTTATAATATTCTTCTTTTATTACTTATATATTATTCTCAATATCATAGCAGCAAGCAAAGCCCTCACATCAAAACTACTTTTTATTATATAACTTTCGACTCGCTTACACAAGGGGAACAAAAAGCAAAAACTCAAAGCTAGATCATACTAAAAACTTTATTCTACTAGATCAAGACAAAACCAAAAGGATCAAACTAGGACAAATGAGAAAACTAAAAGGTGTGATGGTGATATGATACCGGGGCACCTCTCCCAAGCTTGGCACAAGCCAAGGGGAGTGCTCACACCCATCTGTTTAGATGTCTTTCTTCGGAGGTGATGGTGGTGGAGTTGTTCATGAGGTTGGAAACTTGTCCTCCGCCTTCCAAGGCATAGGCTCACCATCGTAAAAATGAACGAGTCTCCGGAATCTTCAAATCTGCGGCCAAACTCATTCTCTTAAATCTGTATTCATACTCATAGTTTTGGTTTTGCAGATCATAGATCTAGGCTTGGAGATGCTCCATTTTCTCGTAAAGCTTGAAGATGTGCTCCCCAATGTCCTTGGTGTCCAGCTTGTGTTTATGGGTAAACTCCGAGATCATCATCGATTGGCATTGAGTCCATGTTCCACCATCCCTTGACACTTGAAGACTTGCTACTCCATTGCTTCGAGCCTTGTTTCCATGCTTCCTGTCTTCTTTGGCCCTTCAACGTCACGGATGTGCAGCACCCCCTCACGCATCTCAATGGTCTAAGGGTGTCGCAGCACCTCCGCAAGATAGGGGTTGATGACCTTCTTGAAGAACTTGTCCTTCATAGCACTTGGGGACGCCATGACGATCTAAATCTGTCTGAAAACAACAACAAAAGATAACGGAGGATTTTTCCATGGTATGGTGGTCAAAACCTATGGGAGATTGTATAATGAATTTTAACGACCAAAAGGAGTGTCCTACAAGAAAATGGAGTCCGGAGGGTGCACGGGGTGGCCACAAGCCACAGGGGAGCGACTAGGGGGGTGGCCGTGCCTGGCAGGCTTGTCGCCTCCTCGTGCACTTTTCGGACTTCTTTAAATTTTCCTAATTTATTCAATATTCCAAAACTGAGAAAAATTGCTATTGGGAAACTTTTGGAGTCGGTTAGCTTACCGTACCACATACCTATTCCTTTTCGGAGTCTGAAACATTCCGGTAGGTCTCCGTAATGTACTCCTCCAGAGTTATGGTATTGATAATATTGGTTTCAACATTTATGGGAGTACTTGAGATATAATTTTTGATTCTTTGCCCGTTTACCTCCTTCGGATTTGTGCCTTCGGCGTTGTTGATCTTGATAGCACCAGAATGATATACTTCCTCGACAATGTAAGGCCCTTCCCATTTAGAGAGAAGTTTTCCTGTAAACAATCTTAATCGAGAACTGTATAGCAAGACATGCCACCTACATTGAATTCACGCTTTTGTATCCTTTTATCATGCCATCTCTTAACTTTTTTCTTTAGACAACTTGGCATTCTCGTAGGCCTAGGTTCTCCATTCATCAAGTGAGCTAATGTCAAATAACCTCTTCTCACCAGCAAGTTTGAAATTATAATTGAGCTCTTTGATTGCCCAATAAGTTTTATGCTCTAGTTCTAGAGGTAAGTGACATGCTTTACCATAAACCATTTTATCCGGAGACATACCCATAGGGTTTTTATAAGCAATTCTATAAGCCCATAATGCATCGTCAAGTTTCTTAGACCAATTCTTTCTATATCTATTAACAGTCTTTTGCAAGATCAATTGAATTTCTCTATTGCTTAATTCTACCTGACCACTAGACTAAGGGTGATAAGGGGATGCAATTCTATGATTAACGTCATACTTAGCAAGCAATTTACGAAAAGCACCATGAATAAAGTGTGAACCATCGTCAGTCATTAAATATCTAGGGAGTCCAAATCTAGGGAAAATAACTTCTTTCAGCATTTTAATAGAGGTTTTATGATCAACACTACTAGCTGGAATAGCTTCTACCCACTTAGTAACATAATCAACAACAACTTGAATATGAGTATACCTATTGGACTTTGGAAAATGTCTCATATAATCAAAACCCCAAACATCAAATGGTTCAATAACAAGAGAGTAATTCATAGGCATTTGCCGATGTCTACTAATATTGCCAATTCTTTGACATTCATCGCAAGACAAGACAAACTTACGAGCATCCCTGAAGAGAGTAGGCCAATAGAAACCAGATTGTAATACCTTGTGTGCAGTTCTATCTCCAGTGTGGTGTCCTACGTATGCCTCGGAATGACACTTGTGTAGGATCTCTTCCTGTTCATGCTCAGGTACACCATGTCTAATAACACCATCTACCCCTTATTTATAAAGGTGTGGATCATCCCAAAAGTAATGTCTTAAATCATAAAAGAACTTTTTCTTTTGTTGCTATGTCAAACTAGGCGGTATAAATTTAGCAACAATGTAATTAGCATAATCAGCATACCATGGAGCAGTACGCGAAGCATTTATGACAGCTAATTGTTCATCAGGAAAGCTATGATCAATAGGTAGTGCTTCATCAAGAACATTTTCTAACGTAGACAAGTTGTCCGCTACGGGGTTATCAGCACCCTTTCTATCAATAATATGCAAATCAAATTGTTGTAGCAGAAGAACCCATCTAATAAGTCTAGGTTTAGCATCTTTCTTTTCCATAAGATATTTAATAGCAGCATGATCAGTGTGAATAGTTACTTTGGAATCAACAATATAAGGTATGAACTCATCACAAGCAAACACAACTGCTAAAAATTCCTTTTCAGTGGTAGCATAGTTTCTTTGAGCAGTGTCTCGAGTTTTACTAGCATAATGGATAACATTTAATTTCTTATAAACTCTTTGTCCTAGAACAGCTCCAACAACATAATCACTAGCATCACACATAATTTCAAAGGGTAGGTTCCAGTCAGGTGGTTGAACAACAAGTGCAGAAATCAAGGCATTCTTAAGAATCTCAAATGCTTCTACACAATCATCATCAAAAATGAATGGAACATCTTTTTACAAAAGATTAGTGAGAGGCCTAGAAATCTTAGATAAGTCTTTAATAAACCTCCTATAGAAACCAACATGACCAAGGAAACTTCTTATACCTCTGATATCCGTAGGACATGACATTTTTTCAATAGCATCAACTTTAGCTTTATCAACTTCAATACCTCTTTCAAATATTTTTTGTCCCAAGATACTACCTTCATTCACCATAAAGTGGCACTTCTCCCAATTCAAGACAAGATTAGTTTCTTCACATATCTGCAAAACTAGATCAAGGTTGCTCAAACAATCATCAAAACAAGTTCCGTAAACAGAAAAATCATCCATGAAAACCTCACCAGTGCTTTCAAAAAAACAGAGAATATAGATGTCATACATCTTTGAAAGGTAGCAGGTGCATTGCATAAACCAAAATGCATACATCTATAAGCAAAGGTACCGAATGGTCAAGTAAAAGTGGTTTTCTCTTGGTCCTCTTTTGATACTGGTATTTGAGAGAAACCGGAATAACCATCTAGAAAGCAAAAAATGTGTGTGTTTGGATAGTCTTTCTAGCATTTGATCAATAAAAGGTAGAGGGTAATGATCTTTCCTAGTAGCTTTTCCTAAAATCGATTACCATTCTATACGCTGTAACAATTCTTTGCGGTATCAATTCATTTTTATCATTAGGAACTATGGCAATACCTCCTTTCTTAGGGACACAATGGACGGGACTAACCCATCTACTGTTAGCAATAGGATAAATAATACCCACCTCCAGAAGTTTAATATTTCATTTCTTACCACTTCTTTCATTTTAGGATTTAACCGTTGTTGGTGATCAACAACTAGTTTAGCATCAGGCTCCATATTGATTTTATGCCAACATAGAGTGGGACTAATGCCCTTAAGATCATCAAGAGTATATCCAATAGAAGCACGGTGCTTCCTCAGAGTTTTCAATAATATCTTTTCTTCATGCTCTGAAATGTTAGCACTAATAATAACATGATATATCTTCTTTTAATCAAGATAAGCATATTTCAAAGTATCCAATAATTGTTTATGCTCAACACGGGATCACCCTTGGGTGGAGGAGGATCCCCAAGTATTTCAACATGCAAGTTGTGTTTCAAAATAGGATGCTGATCAAAGAAAATCTTGTATATTTCATTCCTTTCATTCATATGCACATCATTTTCATGGTCTAGAAAATATTGTTCTAAGGGATCAGTAGTGGCACAACAATAGAAGCAAGACCAATAATTTCATCCTTACTAGGCAATTCTTTATCATGGGGTTATCTACGAAATTTAGAGAAATTAAACACATGAGATGCATCCCCAAAACTTACAGTAACAGTTACCTTCTCACAATCTATCTTGGCATTAACAGTATTCAAGAAAGGCCTACCAAATATAATGGGACAAAAATCATCTTGTGTGGAACCAAGGACAAGAAAATCAGTAGGATATTTTATTTTCCCACACAAGACTTCAACATCTCTAACTGTCATGGGGAACGAGCACCTATGGGATCGAAGGGACTCCTTTCGGTTCGACGAGGGGAAGGCTCGCACAAAGAGCCGGTCTGATGAACAACGCACGGGGATCTTTACCCAGGTTCGGGCCGCACGGATGCGTAAAACCCTACTCATGTTTGGTTGTATTGAGAGTATTCTTAGGGTCTAGCTACAGGAGCGCTATGAGCAGTTGTCGCGCGTGTGAGCTAGAAAATCCCAAAAGTCCAAAAGTCCTCTAACAGATCGCCCTGGGCCTCCTTTTATACTCTGAAGGGGATCCCAACAATGGCGTACAGTGCGTACACGGGGTGTACTGAGCTACAGTGCTATCATACCTAACATTGACGGAGTAGGACATGTGCATTTAATGCACCATCAGGCATCTCTGTCCGCCTGTGGGACGGGACAGGAGACTGTCCCATCGGCACCTCTTAGCCCCCTCCAATGTCGACACCGCGACACACGTCCGGGTGGATTGACACCTGGCCTGTGCGCTGGCGAGGCTTTGCCGGGGCTTCTCCTTGTCGGGGTTTCGCCTTGTCGGGGCCTTGTCTTGCCTAGGGGCTTAATAGCCCTCCTAGCAAGGTTTTTCTGGTGGTCTTGATTCTTCTGTCTTTGTGTCTGGCAAGTCCTTGCTGGGCCTTGTTTCCAGGGTGGCTACTACCGCTCGTGCACGAGTAAGGGGCACTAGAGAGCCCAAAACTCTAGTGCACCGACAGGAGCCCCTGGGCCTGGGCCACACACATCGCGATGCGTTGTTAGGCCAGGCCCAAACAATGCACGGGCATGCATGGTAGGGCACTGCAGTCAAGATCATTGCACTCGTTACGCTTCCCCATGATGTCCATTGAATGCAGGACATGGGATATGTGTGTGGTGCAGCCGTTACAGCAGCGCACCCGCGAAACATTTCTATGTTATCTTATTTTAGTAAAGAGACTGCCTCGCGCCTTCCCCATAAAGGGGAAATTGCAGAGGCGCTACTCATTTACCTCTTGTCGTTCCCAATCTGAGAACCGTCGGCGTCTTCTTCCTCGAGCCAGAAACAGAGCCCCTTCCGCCCATCCACACCCCTGCTCCCTCTTCGTCCTCAGTCCCCGCCCTCGTCACCGCCATGCCGCCCAAAGCTAGCAAAGGCAAGGAAGCAGAGGCCGTCTCGGAGAACAAGATGGTGAGGATGCGGAAGGAGCACGTCGTCTTTCCTCTGGGGCTTGGCATGGACGTCCTGAAGAAGCAATACCGGTGGATGTGGGCGACGAGGACGACGATGCATCCTGCCACATGCGTGAGTCTAGGCCCTTCCGGAGATGGCCCAAGCAAATACCCTTTCTTTGCCGATTACTTTTACTGCGGGCTCTATCCCCCTTTTTTGGACTTCTTCAACGACCTCATGCTCACCCACGGCTTCAAACTCTTGGATTTCATGCCAAATGCCGTGATGTCTATGGAAGTTTTCGACCACCTTTGTGAAAACTTTGCCGGAGTAGTCCCCAGCACCGCTCTTTTCCGCCACTACTTTTCCCCTCACATCAAACCAGGTGGGGCCCTTTCTGGTGCTGTCACTTGGATTCCATAGCCAGGAACCAAGGAGGTCTACCCTGACGGGGCCTATTGTGATAGGTGGGACGAGTGGCGGGGCAAATGCTGATGGATTCGAGAGGAGAAAGTCCTGCCCTTCTGCTTGCCGCGGCAAGCTAAAATGGTGCATGACGAGGACTGGGGTGCCGTTGATCCCGAGGATGGGAACTTACAGTCACGACCACTAGGGTCCACCGCCTCAGGGATGCTGGCCTTACCATGGAGATGGTAGGCGCCAATTTGCTTCATCGGCGTATTGCTCCCTTGCAGAATAAGGGGAGGCCATCTTGGGATTTTAGGAACGCAGCGGACATCATGAGACTATGCCCCCGGCTGAACCACAACCTGACTGTTATGCAACACGGAGACCTCTGCCAGAAGCTATTTAGGAGTGCTTCGATACTTGAGCTGCCGGCAGGCATAGTCCCCTTGTGCAACAACGCCGCCTTAGGTAGAATCATTGCCATGATGCCGGTGTTAGACGCCCACAGCCTCGACGCATCTTCGATCGAGCCGCCTGCTGAGCTGGTGCAAGAATTTTTCGATAACTTGGTGGAAAGGGCCATACGCGGGGAAGAGGGCCTCGTCTGCAACACCAGCAAGGAGGAGCTGGCGTACATCGCCAGTAGGGCGAAGGAAGCAGATCTCGCTGCGAAGGCCTGCAGCGCCGGCTTCTTGGAAGATGAAGCTGGCAAAGGGGAAATACTACCGGACGAAGGCCTTGTCGGGCAGGGCAGGACCGCCGAGTAGCAAGGCGATACGTCCGCCCGGGGCTGCCCTGCCGAAGATGTAGCTAAGGAGGAGCTACCCGAGGAGGCCCCGTCCCTTGTGCAAAGGAAAAGGCGCGTCCTTCGGAGCGCTACCTCTAGACTCCTAGTCTATCAAGTTCCTTCGAGGAGCGCAGCCTCCAGCAAGGGGGCGACCGGCAAGGCTGCACGGCGGCAAGAAACCCATCAACAAACCACGCCCGCCACAGCCAACCGATCCAGGAGAACCCCTCCACCTCCTCCCATGGGCAACACGACAGAGGTCGCCTTCGACCTTTCTGCCCTTAGCTTGGGATAAGAAGATGAGGAGTAACGGTCCTGCCATATCTTTTACTTTTACAATTTTTGGTTTTTATTTTACTTATTTGATTCACCTCGTTTTTCCTCCATGGGGATGTGAAAGCACAACATGCTCCCTTGGTGATTTTGATAATTCATGACAACATACATTGTCTCTTGGACTGATATTTTTACCTAGTGTATTTCAGATACAGTCTATAGAGAGGTTTGGCAAAAGGAGATTGTGGAGATACCCCAAGATGCAAGGAAATAGGTTGGCCAAGCTTCAAGCAAGAGGACTCTACATTTTATATTTGTGAGAAATCAATTTGAGTCCATAGGAAAGCCAATACTATTAAAAAGGGGTAAGGTTTTGTTGGTGAACAATATGCTCAAACGTGCACAAGTGATAGTCGCCAAAAACATCCACAAACTCTTCCACCAAAGTCTGTTCTATACCTAACACTCAAAATCGGTGCAACCAACTTTCCCATACCGGTGCCACCGATTCCAAAACCTAGACAGACTCAGCCAAATCCTAGCCACTTCGGTGCAACTGATTCCATACCGGTGCCACCGAGTTTAGGTTGCCAACTTTCTATTACGCAAATTCACATTATCGGTACCACCGAGAATGTTGGATCGGCGTCACCGAGATTGGAAATCTTACCGTTGGTCACCTTATCGGTGCAACCGAGTTTCCTATATCGGTCTCACCGAGATTCAAAAGTTGCCACCTTTAGGTCACTTTGGTACCACCGAGATTAACACATCGGTGTCACCGAGTTGGTCATTTTGTGTGTAACGGTTGGATTTTTGGGGATGCCTATATATACCCCTTCACCACCACCTACTCGAAAGACAAGCACTCAGAACTATTCCACACTTGCCCCATCCAGTTTTCTGAGAGAGAACCACCCACCCTTGTGTTGAGGTCAAGATCTTCCACTCCAATCATATGGATATTGATCTCTAGCCTCCCCAAGTAGCTTTCCACCAATCCCATCTCTTCGACCATGCCAAATCTGTGAGAGAGTGATTGGGTGCTGAGGAGTCTATCATCTTGAATCACAAGAGCAAGGAGTTCATCGTCATTACCGAGCCTATTACCTTTTGGAGGGTGGTGCCTCCTAGATTGGTTAGGTGTCGCTTGGGAGCCTCCTACTTCGTGTTGTGGAGTGAACCAAGAAGTTTGTAAGGGCAAGGAGATCACCTACTTCATGAAGATCTACCCATAGTGAGGCTAGTCCTTCATGGACGGAAGACATTATGGAATAGTCAAGGTTGCTACTTCGTGGACCCTTTTGGGTGGAGCCCTTCGTGGACTCTTGCGATCGCTACCCTCTGTGGGTTGAAGACTCCATAAACGTGGATGTATGATAGCACCACCTATCGGAACCACAGTAAAAATCCATGCGTCTCCAACTACGTTTGATCTACCTATCTTAACACTTTACTTCATATGCAATGTCTTTACTTTACGCTGCCATATCTATTGACATGCATGTGTACGGCCGTTAGACTTGCTAGCTTTGCTAAAACTGTTAAAATCTGCCAACCAATTAACTTGGGAAAGGTTAGGTTTTAAATTCCTGCTAGTAGTCTATTCACCCCCCCTCCCACTCTAGACACTCTTCTAATGATCCCTCGGGATGCGGAAATACTGGCGCAGTGGATAGCGAAGAGGGCGAGGACCTCAACGCTCGAGGAGTCGTCGGCAAGCGCCTCAGGCGCACTCACGACAACCACCGTCAACCCGGAGGCTAGCCCACGGCGTAGCCCTCAACTCAGTCCCCGACGAAGCCCCCAACATGAGCCCACTACTCACTTACCACTGGCAAGTGTTGGGGTATGCATCTTTACTGCTGACATCACCGGATGTGCAAGCGGAGGGCGGCGACAAGGAGAAACATCAGCGACCGTTCCGGCCATGCTGTCCCCATCATCTTGTTGGAAATATGCCCTAGAGGCAATAAATAAAGTGTTTATTATTATATTTCCTTGTTCATGATAATCGTTTATTATCCATGCTATAATTGTATTAATTGGAAACACATTACGTGTGTGGGTAAATAGACAACACTTTGTCCCTAGTATGCCTCTAGTGAACTAGCTCGTTGATCAAAGATGTTCAAGGTTTCCTAGCCATTGACATGTGATGTCATTTGATAACGGGATCACATCATTAGGAGAATGATGTGATGGAAAAGACCCAAACTACAAACGTAGCATATGATCGTGTCAGTTTATTGCTACTGTTTTCTGCATGTCAAGTATATGCTCCTATGACCATGAGATCATGCAACTCACAGATACCGGAGGAGTGCCTTGTGTGTATCAAACGTTGCAACATAACTGGATGACTATAAAGGTGCTCTACAGGTATCTCCGAGGGTGTTTGTTGAGTTGGCATGGATCAAGACTGGGATTTGTTACTTCGTGTGACGGAGAGGTATCTCAGGGCCCACTCGGTAATACAACATCACAATGAGCCTTGCAAGCAATGTGTCTAAGCGTTAGTCACGGGATCTTGTATTGCGGAATGAGTAAAGAGACTTGCCAGTAACGAGGTTGAACTAGGTATGAAGATACCGACGATCGAATCTCGGGCAAGTAACATACCGAAGAACAAAGGGATCATCATACGGGATTAACTGAATCCTTGAAATAGAGGTTCGACTGATAAAGATCTTCGTAGAATATGTAGGAACCAATATGGGCATCCAGGTCCCGCTATTGGTTATTGACAGTAGAGGTGTCTCGGTCATGTCTACATAGTTCTCGAACCTGCAGGTTCTGCACACTTAAGGTTTGGTGACGTTTCGGTAGTATAGAGTTATGTATGGTGGTGACCGAAGGTTGTTCGGAGTCCCAGATGAGATCCCAGAAATCACGAGCAGATCCAGAATGGTCCGGAGGTAAAGATTCATATATAGGAAGCCCTGTTTTGGTTGTCGGAAAAGTTTCGGGCTCATCGGTAGTGTACCGGGAGTGCCGGCAGTGTACCGGGAGACCACCGGGAGGGGTATTTCGACCCAAGAGGCTTCATGGGCTATGGGAGAGTGAATACCTGCCCTTTGTGGGATGGTGGAAGTCCCACACAAGGCCCATGCATCTGGGAAGAAAAACCCAAAAGGAAAAAGGTGGAAAAAGGCAAAAAAGGCAAAATAAGGAAGGAGTCCTAATCCTACTAGGAGTGGAGGAGGTGGGCTCCTTCCTCCTGGTTCGGCCGAGCCTCCTTGGCTTGGAAGCCAAGGCTGCCTCCTCTCCTCCTATATATACTAGAGGGTTTTAGGGTTTTTGGATAAGATTTTCAGCCATGTGCAACCCTACCCTCTAGTCCATAGTTTCTCCTCTAGATCGGATTTCTGCAGTGCTTAGGCGAAGCCCTGCCAGAATAGCTCCAGCACCATCACCGGAGCGCCGTCATGCTGCCGGAGAACTCGTCTTCCTCTCTGCTCCTTCTTGCTAGATCAAGACGGCGGAGATCGTCATCAAGCTGTACATGTGCTGAACGCAGAGGTGTCGTCCGTTCGGCGCTAGATCGGAAGGATCGTGATCAAATTCGCGGGACGGATCGTGATTGGATCGCGGGATGGATCGTGATTGGATCGCAGGACGCACGGCGATTTGGATCGCAAAGACGTTCGCCTACAGCAACCGCGTTTCTTAACGCTTCCCGCTTAGCGATCTACAAGGGTACGTTGATCCACTCTCCCTCTCGTAGATGCTCATCACCATGGATAGATCTGCGTGTGCGTAGGAAAATTTTTATTTCCCATGCAACATTCCCCAACAGTGGCATCATGAGCTAGGTCTATGTGTAGATGAGATCTCGAGTAGAACACAAAACGTTTGTGGGCGTTGATGCTTAGATTTCTTCCTCCCTTGGTCGGATTTTGGTTCAGCGGTATTGTGAGATGAAGTGTCCCAGACCAACATTACTCGTACGCTTATGAGAGGCCGGTTCCCTCGACCGCAACTTGTTGCATAGATAGCTTGCGGGTGCGAGTTTCTCTCACTTTAGTTGGATCAGATTTGACAAAGGCGGTCCTTGAGAAGGTTGAAAAGCAACTAGTGTATCACCATTGTGGTTTTTGCATAGATGAGAATTGTTCTTGCTAGATACCCGTAGCAGCCACGTAAAACATGCAACAACAATTAGAGGACGTCTAACTTGTTTTTGCAGGGTATGTTGTGATGTGATATGGCCAATTACATGATGAGATATATGTGATGTATGAGATGATCATGTGATGTGTAGATTATCATGACTTGCATGTCGATGAGTACGGCAACCGACAGGAGCCATAGGGTTGTCTTTAATTATTGTATGACATGCGTGTCAATCATTAAGCGCTAAGTAATGCTTTACTTTATCGCTAAACGGTAGCAATAGTAGTAGAAGCATGTTGGGCGCGACAACCCCGATGGCGACACGTTGATGGAGATCAAGATGATGAAGATCATGGTGTCATGCCGGTGATGAAGGAGATCATGACGGTGCTTTCTAGATGGAGATCGAAATCACAAGTTCATGGCCATATCATGTCACTTATGATTTGCATGTGATGTTAATCCTTGTATGCATCTTGTTTTGCTTAGGACGACGGTAGCATTATAAGGTGATCCCTCACTTAATTTCAAGATAAATTGTGTTCTCCCCGAGTGTGCACCGTTGCGAAAGTTTGTCGTGTTGAGATACCACGTGATGATCGGGTGTGATAGACTCTACGTTCACATACAATGGGTGCAAGCCAGTGTTGCTCGTGCAGAACTCTCAGGTTAAACTTGACGAGCCTAGCATGTACAGACATGGCCTCGGAACACAAGAGACCAAAAGGTCGAACATGAGTCATATAGTAGATATGATCAACATAATGATGTTCACCATTGAAGCCATCTCAACTCACGTGATGATCGGACTTGAGTTGGTAGATTTGGATCTTGTGACACTCAGATGACCTGAGGGATGTCAATTTGAGTGGGAGCTTTAGTAATTTCATTAACTAAACTCGTTATCTTGAACAATAGTCTAAGTAAACTTTGCATATTTATGTTGTAGATCAAAGGCTCACGCAGTAGCACCCCTGAATTTTAATGCGTTCCTAGAGAAAGCTAAGTTGAAAGATGATGGAAGTAACTTTGTTGACTGGGCCCGTAATATGAGGATTATCCTCACGGCTTCCCAAAAATCATATGTCCTTGATGCACCGCTTGGTGACCAACCAGAAGACATGACCTCCGAAGTCGTTAAGAACGCTTGGGAGGCATGTACTGGAGATTACTCAATGGTTTAGTGTGCAATATTGTATGGCTTAGAACCGGGACTTCAAAGACGTCTTGAACATCATGGAGCATATGAGATGTTCCAGGAGTTGAAGTTTATCTTTCAGAAGAATGCCCGGATCGAGAGGTATGAAACCTCCGATGAGTTCTATGCTTGCAAGATGGAGGAGAACGGGTCTATCAGTGAACATATACTCAGAATGTCTGGGTATTCAACTCGTCTAGCAGAGTTGGGAATTGCCCTTCCGCCAGAGGCGATCACTGACAGAGTTCTTCAATCACTGCCACCTAGTTACAAGAGCTTTGCGATGAACTATAACATGCACGGGATGAACAAGTCAGTCACCGAGCTGTTTGCGATGCTAAAGGTCGCTGAGTCTGAAATCCAGAAAGAACACCAAGTGTTGATGGTCAATAAAACCACTAGTTTCAAGAAAAATGGCAAGGTCAAGGGCAAGGGCAAGAAGGGTAAAACCAAGAAGGATGGAAAAGCAGTTGCTACTCCTATAAAGAAGCCCAAGCATGGATCCAAGCTAGAAACTGAGTGCTTTAATTGCAAGGGAACTGGTCACTGGAAGCGGAACTGCCCCAAGTACCTGGCTGACAAGAAGGTGACCAACAACAAACAAGGTATATATGATATACATGTTATTGATGTGTACCTTACTAGCTCTCTTAGTAGTGCCTGGGTATTTGATACCGATTCGGTTGCTCAAATTTGCAACTCAAAGCAGGAACTACAGAATAAACGAAGGCTGGCAAAGGACAAAGTGACGATGCGCGTGGGAAATGGTTCCAAGGTTGATGTGATCACCGTCAGCATGCTCTCTCTTCGATTACCATCGGGATTAGTGATGAACCTGAATAATTGTTATTTAGTGCCTGCGTTAAGCATGAACATTATATCTGGATCTTGTTTATTGCGAGACGGTTACTCATTTAAATCAGAGAATAAAGGTTGTTCTATTTATATGAGTAATAACTTTTATGGTCATGTACCCAATGTTAGGGGTTTATTCATATTGAATCTTGATAGTGATGACACAAATGTTCATAACATTATTGCCAAAAGATGTAGAGTTGATAATGATAGTACCACTTTCTTGTGGCACTGCCGTTTAGGTCATATTGGTGTAAAACGCATGAGGAAGCTCCATGTTGATGGACTTTTGGAGTCACTTGATTTTGAATCACTTGACACATGTGAACCATGCCTCATGGGCAAGATGACTAAAACGCCGTTCTCTAGAACAATGGAACGGGCGAGTGACTTATTGGAAATTGTACATACTGATGTGTGCGGTCCAATGAATGTTACAGCGTGTGGTGGATATCGTTATTTTCTCACCTTCACTGATGACTTAAGTAGATATGGGTATATTTACTTGATAAAACACAAGTCTGAAACGTTTGAAAAGTTCAAGCAATTTTAGAGTGAAGTTGAGAATCATCGTAACAGGAAGATTAAATTCCTGCGATCTGATCGAGGAGGTGAATATCTGAGTTATGAGTTTGGCAGTCACTTAAGACAGTGTGGAATTCTTTCACAGTTGACACCGCCCGGAACACCACAACGTAATGGTGTGTCCGAACGTCGTAATCGAACCTTATTAGATATGGTGCGTTCTATGATGTCTCTTGCTGATTTGCCACTATCGTTTTGGGGTTATGCATTAGAGACAACTGCATTCACTTTAAATAGGACACCATCAAAATCCATTGAGAAGATGCCATATGAACTGTGGTTTGGCAAGAGGCCAAAGTTGTCGTTTCTTAAAGTTTGGGGATGTGATGCTTATGTCAAAAAGCTTCAGCCTGAAAAGCTGGAACCCGAAGCGGAAAAATGCGTCTTCATAGGATACCCGAAAGAGACAGTCGGGTATACCTTCTATCTCAGATCCGAAGGCAAAGTGTTTGTCACTAAGAACGGAACATTTCTTGAGAAAGAGTTTCTCTCTAAAGAATTGAGTGGGAGGAAAATAGAGCTTGATGAGGTTATTGAACCTTTACTTCAACCAGAAAGTAGCGCAACGTAGAAAGATTTTTTGTAGAACCTACGACGGTAGAAGAGGAAGTTAATGATGATGATCATGAAGCTTTGGATCAAGCTACTATTGAACCTCGTAGGTCGACAAGGCCGCGTACTACTCCTGAGTGGTACGACAACCCTGTCTTGGAGGTCATGTTGTTGGACAACAATGAACCTACGAGCTATGGAGGAGCAGTGATGGGCTCGGATTTCGAGAAATGGTTAGAGGCCATGAAATCTGAGATGGGATCCATGTATGAAAACAAAGTATGAACTTTGGAAGTATTACCTGAAGGGCGAAAGGCCATTCAGAACAAATGGATCTTTAAGAAGAAGACAAACACGGACGGTAATATCACCGTCTATAAAGCTCAACTTGTGGCAAAGGGGTTTTCACAAGTTCAAGGATTTGACTATGATGAGACCTTCTCACCTGTAACGATGCTTAAGTCTGTCAGAATCATGTTGGCAATAGCTGCTTATTTCGACTATGAAATTTGGCATATGGATGTCAAAACAACATTCCTCAACGGTTTCCTTGAGGAAGAGTTGTATATGATGCAACCAGAAGGTTTTGTCGATCCATAGAATGCTAACAAAGTTTGTAAACTCCAGCGATCAATTTATGGGCTGGTGCAAGCATCTCGGAGTTGGAATAAGCGTGTTGATGAGGTGATCAAAGCGTTTGAGTTTATACAGGTTTATGGAGAAGCTTGTATTTACAAGAAAGTGAGTGGGAGCTCTATAGCGTTTCTAATATTATATGTGGATGAAATATTGCTGATTGGAAACAATATAGAAATGCTGGAAAGCGTGAAGGGATATTTGAACAAGAGTTTTTCAATGAAGGACCTAGGAGAAGCTGCTTTCATGTTAGGCATTAAGATCTATAGAGATAGATCGAGACGCTTAATAGCACTTTCATAGAGCACATACCTTGATAAAGTATTAAAGAAGTTCAAAATGGATCAGTCCAAGAAGGGGTTCTTGCCTATGTTACAAGGTGTGAAGTTGAGTAAGACTCAATGCCGAGTGACTGCTGAAGTTAGAGAAAAGATGAGTGTCATCCCCTATGCTTCAGCCATAGGCTCTATCATGTATGCAATGCTGTGCACAAGACCGGATGTCAGCCTTGCCATAAGTATGGCCGGAAGGTTTCAAAGTGATCTTGGAATGGAACACTAGGCAGTGGTCAAGAATATCCTTAAGTACTTGAAAAGGACTAAGGAAATGTTTCTCGTTTTTGGAGGTGATGAAGAGCTCGTCATAAAGGGTTACGTTGATGCAAGCTTTGACACTGATCCGGATGACTCTAAGTCACAAACCGGATACGTATTTATTCTCAACGGGGGAGCGGTAAGCTGGTGCAGTTCCAAGCAAAGCGTGGTAGCCGATTCTACATGTGAAGCGGAGTACATCGCAGCCTCAGAGGCGGCGAAGGAAGGTGTCTGGATGAAACAGTTCATGACAGATCTTGGAGTAGTGCCCGGTGCACTAAATCCAATGAACTTGTTCTGTGACAACACTGGTGCCATTGCTCTGGCCAAGGAACCAAGGTTTCACAAGAGGACCAGACACATAAAACGACGCTTCAAATCCATCCGCGATTACATCGAGGAGAACGACATAAATATTTGCAAAGTGCACACGGATCTGAATGTTGCAGACCCGTTGACTAAACCTCTTCCAAGGGCTAAACATGATCAACACCAGAACTGCATGGGTGTTCGATTCATTACAATCTAAATCACATAGTGATGTGAGCTAGATTATTGACTCTAGTGCAAGTGGGAGACTATTGGAAATATGCCCTAGAGGCAATAAATAAAGTGTTTATTATTATATTTCCTTGTTCATTATAATCATTTATTATCCATGCTATAATTGTATTAATTGGAAACACATTACATGTGTGGGTAAATAGACAACACTTTGTCCCTAGTATGCCTCTAGTGATCTAGCTCGTTGATCAAAGATGGTCCAGGTTTCCTAGCCATTGACATGTGATGTCATTTGATAACGGGATCACATCAATAGGAGAATGATGTGATGGACAAGACCCAAACTACAAACATAGCATATGATCGTGTCAGTTTATTGCTACTGTTTTCTACATGTCAAGTATATGTTCCTATGACCATGAGATCATGCAACTCACGGATACCGGAGGAGTGCCTTGCGTGTATCAAACGTTGCAACATAACTGGGTGACTATAAAGGTGCTCTACAGGTATCTCCAAGGGTGTCTGTTGAGTTGGCATGGATCAAGACTGGGATTTGTTACTCCATGTGATGGAGAGGTATCTCAGGGCCCACTCGGTAATACAACATCACAATGAGCCTTGCAAGCAATGTGTCTAAGTGTTAGTCACGGGATCTTGTATTACGGAATGAGTAAAGAGACTTGCCAGTAACGAGGTTGAACTAGGTATGAAGATACCGATGATCGAATCTCGGGCAAGTAACATACCGAAGAACAAAGGGAACATCATACAGGATTAACTGAATCCTTGACATAGAGGTTCGACCGATAAAGATCTTCATAGAATATGTAGGAACCAATATGGGCATCCAGGTCCCGCTATTGGTTATTGACAGTAGAGGTGTCTCGGTCATGTGTACATAGTTCTCAAACCCGCAGGGTCTGCACACTTAAGGTTTGGTGATGTTTCGATAGTATAGAGTTATGTATGGTGGTGACCGAAGGTTGCTTAGAGTCCCGAATGAGATCTCAGCCATCACGAGGAGCTCCAGAATGGTCCGGAGGTAAATATTCATATATAGGAAGCCCTGTTTTGGTCGCCGGAAAAGTTTCGGGCTCATCGGTAGTGTACCGGGAGTGCCGGCAGTGTACCGGGAGACCACCGGGAGGGGTATTTCGACCCAAGAGGATTCATGGGCTGTGGGAGAGTTAATACCAGCCCTTTGTGGGCTGGTGGAAGTCCCACACAAGGCCCATGCGGCTGGGAAGAAAAACCCAAAAGGAAAAAGGTGGAAAAAGGCAAAAAAGGCAAAATAAGGAAGGAGTCCTAATCCTACTAGGAGTGGAGGAGGTGGACTCCTCCCTCCTGGTTCGGCCGAGCCTCCTTGGCTTGGAAGCCAAGGCTTCCTCCTCTCCTCCTCTCCTCCTATATATACTAGAGGGTTTTAGGGTTTTTGGATAAGATTTTCAGCCACATGCAACCCTACCCTCTAGTCCATAGTTTCTCCTCTAGATCGGACTTCTGTAGTGCTTAGGCGAAGCCCTGCCAGAATAGCTCCACCACCATTGCCGGAGCGCCGTCACGCTGCCGGAGAACTCTTCTTCCTCTCCGCTCCTTCTTGCTAGATCAAGACAGCGGAGATCGTCATCAAGATGTACATGTGCTGAACGCGGAGGTGCCGTCCGTTCGGCGCTAGATCGAAAGGATCGTGATCAAGTTCGTGGGACTGATCATGATCAAGTTCGTGGGACGGATCATGATTGGATCGCGGGGTGGATTGTGATTGGATCGCGGGATGCACGGCGATTTGGATTGCAAAGACGTTCGACTACACCAACCGCATTTCTTAACACTTCCCGCTTAGCGATCTACAAGGGTACGTAGATCCACTCTCCCTCTCGTAGATGCTCATCAGCATGGATAGATCTACCTGTGCGTAGGAAATTTTTTGTTTCCCATGCAACATTCCCCAATAGTGGCATCATGAGCTAGGTCTATGTGTAGATGATATCACGAGTAGAACACAAAGAGTTTGTGGGCGTTGATGCTTAGATTGCTTCCTCCCTTGGTCGTGTTTTGGTTTAGCAGTATTGTGGGATGAAGCGGCTTGGACCAACCTTACTCGTATGGTTAATCATGGGATCTTGTATTACGGAATGAGTAAAGAGACTTGCCGGTAACGAGGTTGAACTAGGTATGGAGATACCGACGATCGAATCTCGGGCAAGTAACATACCGAAGAACAAAGGGAACATCATACGGGATTAACTGAATCCTTGACATAGAGGTTAGACCGATAAAGATCTTCGTAGAATATGTAGGAATGAATATGGGCATCTAGGTCCCGCTACTGGTTAATGACCGTAGAGGTGTCTCGGTCATGTCTACATAGTTCTCGAACCCGCAGGGTCTGCACACTTAAGGTTGGGTGACGTTTCGGTAGTATAGAGTTATGCATGGTGGTGACTGAAGGTTCTTCAGAATCCCGGATGAGCCAGTCGTCACGAGGAGCTCCGGAATGGTCCGGAGGTAAAGATTCATATATAGGACATCCTGTTTTGGTCGCCGAAAAAGTTTCGGGCTCATCGGTAGTGTACCGGGAGTGTCGGTAGTGTACCGGGAGACCACTGGGAGGGATATTTCGACCCAAGAGGCTTCATGGGATGTGGGAGAGTGAATACCAGCCCTTTGTGGGCAGGTGGAAGTCCCATAGAAGGCCCATGTGGCTAGGGAAAGAAAAGCCCAAAGGGAAAAGTGGAAAAAGGCAAAAAGGGGAGGAATCCTAGTCCTACTAGGATTGGAGGAGGACTCCTCCTCTCCTCCCCACTTCGGCCGAACCAAAGGAGGCTTGGCCCTTGCGCCATGGCCTCTCCTCCCTCCCTCCTATATATACTGGTGGTTTTAGGGTTTTGCACTAGATTTTCAGCCACATGCTACCATTCCTCCAGTGCACAGTTTCTCCTCTAGATCGGATTTCTGCAGTGCTTAGGCGAAGCCCTGCCGGAATAGCTCCACCACCATCGCCGGAGCACCGTCATGCTACCGAAGAAATCTTCAACCTCTCCGCTCCCTCTTGCTGGATCAAGAAGGCGGAGATCGTCATCAAGCAATACGTGTGCTGAACACGGAGGTGTCATCCATTCGGCGCTAGATCGGAGGACCGTGATCAAGATCGCGAGACGGATCGTGATGAGATCGCAGGACCGATCGTGATGTGTTTGCGGGGCGGATCGTGATTGGATCACGGGACGGATCGTGATGAGATCGCGGGACGCTTGGCGATTTGGATCGCGAAGACGTTCGACTACACCAACCGCGTTTCTTAACGCTTCCCGCTTAGCGATCTACAAGGGTATGTAGATCCACTCTCCCTCTCGTAGATGCTCATCACCATGGATAGATCTTGCGTGTGCGTAGGAATTTATTTGTTTCCCATGCAACGTTCCCCAACAGTGGCATCATGAGCTAGGTCTATGTGTAGATGAGATCTCGAGTAGAACACAAAGAGTTTGTGGGCGTTGATGCTTAGATTGCTTCCTCCCCTAGTCGTGTTTTGGTTCAGCGGTATTGTGGGATGAAGCGGCCCGGATCAACCTTACTCGTATGCTTACGAGAGACTGGTTCCATCGACTGATGTGTAACTTCATTGCACAAAGATGGTTGTCAAGAGTGCTGCTACTAAGGCGACTTAAGCCGCCAAGAACGCTGCCGCTGAGGCTGCTAGCACTAAGGCCGCCAAGCCTGCGCAGAAAGAGGAGGCCGCCAAGAAGTTCACCAAGGAAGCCGCCAAGAAGTCCGCCGAGAAGGCCGGTGGGAGTCCCATGGTCGCACTGAGGGTATCCCTGCCGCAGGAGCGCCAGGCGCTATGCTTTCCACTAAGCCCCCAGCTACCGGGGAGGCGGCCGTCCGCCTCCGTCTGAAGCTCCTTCATCGAGCAGATACTTCAAGGTCGGTGGCAACTTATTCATTAGCAACACTGGCACGGCAAACACTGGGGCGCCACCCGAAGGGGGAGTTCTTGTTGAGGAAGCCATCACTACTATCGGGCTCGACATCGTTGATGAGCCAGGTGCCAGCAGCAAATCCCAAGAGGAGAAGCTCCTTCAGACCATGGGCGACAACTTCCAAAAACTTCAAGCGCTTCACCATGCCCGAAAGGAGAAACTGGACTCCAGGGCTGCGGTTATGGAAGCGGCCAAGGCCAATTTCCAGGAGCGTGTCAAAGAAACTCAGGCTTGGTTTTCCAAGCTTCCCAAGACCTAAAGATAGGCTAGACGCAGTTGAGCCAAGGCTGGAGACAACTCTTCATGCAGCAGTCCGTTGTCGAGCAGGCATAGGAACAGGCCAAACAACAGGCAACCACAGAGGATGCTCGCTTGACGAAGTGTAACGCCCCGGACACACCCGCCGGTGGTCGTTACTCCTGGCGGGATTTAGACTGGCCTCACAGATCAATACTAGTCTTTTCTGCGCACTTTGTCCTCACTCATGCGCACCTGGGACCAACTTCCCGGTTGTTCACCCATCCTAGAACTACTCCAAGCCAAGCACGCCTAACCTGGGAGTTCTGTTTGAATGGGCTCCCGGAAAAGAAGGAATTTCTTATTGATATGAGTAGTCTATCATCCCTAATAAGCCAGGCTATCACATACACCACAACTCAGAGGAACCAACGTCCTTGTCGGGTCACAAGAATGTTCCCTCTTGGTACAAACGTATGTGCTTCCAGTCCGATAGATGTGACATTCTGTGTGCCATGACGGGTCACCAACTTCATGAACAACATGACCGCGCACCTATCGGCAAACATCCGTGTAACCACGAGGGTCGGCTCTGATACCAACATGTAACACCTTGGACACACCCGCCGGTGGTCGTTACTCCTGGCGGGATCTGGACTAGCCTCACAGATCAATACTAGTCTTTTCTACACACTTTGTCCTCACTCATGCGCACCCGGGACCAACTTCCCGGTTGGTCACCCATCCTAGAACTACTCTAAGTCAAGCACGCTTAACCTGTGATTTCTCTTTGAATGGGCTCCCGGAAAAGAAGGAATTCCTTATTGATATGAGTAGTCTATCATCCCAAATAAGCCAGGCTATCACACAAAGCGCCGTGTCTTGCTTGATGCCCATGAGGAGGACCTTGCCACCCGCGAGAAGGTGCTTGCCGACAAGCTCCGTGGCAAGGAAGTGGAGCTCGAGGATCTTGTCACGCGGTGGACCCAGGACCTGGAGCGGAAGCATAAGGAGACGCTCGAGGCCCTAACTGTGGACCATGCCGACAAGCTGAAGGAGGCCGTCGACACAGCTAAAGCTGCCGAGGCCACCAAGAACTTACAGGAGGAGAGGGCGAAGAAGCTGGAGGCCGTCCTCGAGGATCTGGACAAGGAGGTCTCGTCGCTCAAGACTGAAAGGGACAAAGCCGTCGCCAGTCTGATGGAGATGCAGGTTGCCATTTCTGACAAGACCAAGCAGCTCTCTTCAGACAACGAGTCCATCAGCAACCTGAACCTGAAGTTGGCCACGCTGATCGGGACCCTCGAGGCTGCCAAGACCCGAGAGAAGGCTCTAGTCAAGGAGCTCCATGACGAGAAGGATCTAGGCGAGAGCGCCGCTAACGCCCACAATGACTATGTGCAGGGAGTGGAAATCTGGACAGAGAAGCTCGTTGACGTCACAGAGAAGCTCGCCGAGCAACTGTCCGCCATAGGACTAGAGGGCCCCACATACTCTCTCGATGACAGGATGTCCACAAGCACCAAGGTGACCATGTTCTTTGATAGCCTGCTTGGATCCCTTGAGCAGCTTCACTCCGACCGGGCATCCCACCTGGCCAGCAAATCATGCAAGCTCTGCCAAGTCGTTCTCCACAAGGTGTTCGTCAAGGTGGCGTACAGGAACCCTGGCCTCAATCTCACCAACGTCCTCGACCGCTTGCCGAAGAGTGTGGATGTCAAGGCACTTGAGGAACTCGTCGCGCCCATCGTCGAGAGGGTAAGTCAAGTCAAGCGGGTTGAAGGCGATCGTCGGGATTAGCTGCCTTACTCCTCGCTGCCACACATGCCAAAAACAATTTTATTTTATGTTAGAACCTTAGCAAGGCCAATGAAACATTGCATGTTATGCTTGAAGAGTTGTTATGTTATCTTCCTTGCTTGATTTCCCTCTGTATGTATTAACTCTACGCTTGATTGGAAACTTGCCGGCACGCACACCTTTGCCGCGAGCGCTAGGTGTGGGACTTTAGCAGCCTGTTGGCAGAATTGCCGCTGGCAAGAGACCCCGGTGCTTCCAGTGCAGCCACCTAGACTGTTGAGCGGACTCGAAATAGAATAGGGACGCAACCAATCGCAATGGGGTTCCTCCGCGTGCAGGTTTTCCATACAGAAGTCAAAATCGCCCAAGGAAAATAACTCCACAACAAGAATTCACTTAGGTTTTTGCAATTTATCTTTTTCATCGTGCTCCCTCCGACAAGTTTTTTTGGGACGTCGCTCATAGGTATCCGTACCACCATTCCCCCGCGGCAAAGCTGGGCGCGAGGTGACCTTCTGTCCTTTGAGAAAAAGAAATAAGAGAAAATATGGATATGGAACCTTAGCGATCTGTTAGCCATTGTCGGGATTAAGTGCAATGCAACACTTTAGACAAACATGCACATAAGTAAACATGAGAGTCGATCAGGATTGCAGAACACTTATCTTTATTCAACTACATGTTGGGGAATGTTGCATGGGAAACAAATAAATTCCTACGCACACGCAAGATCTATCCATGCTGATGAGCATTTATGAGAGGGAGAGTGAATCTACATACCGTTGTAGATCGCTATGTGGGAAGCATTAAGAAACGTGACTGATGTAGTCGAACGTCTTCATGATCCAATCACGATCCGTCCCGTGATCTCATCACGAGCCGTCCCGTGATCCCATCGTGGTCCTTCCGATCTAGTGTCGAACGAACGACACCTCCGCATTTAGCACACGTATAGCTCGATGACGATCTCCACCTCCTTGATCTAGCAAGCGAGGGTGGGTAGGTAGATGAGTTCTCTGGAAGCACAACGACATGGTGGCGGTGGTGGTGGAGCGATCTCAGCAGGGCTTCGCCAAGCACTACAGAATCAATCTAGAGGAGAAACAAATCTAGAGGAAGAAGAGGGCGGCACGTGGCAATTAGGGTTAGGGGCTGCCCTCAAAAATTCCTCAATATATATAGGAGGAAGGGGATAGGAGGCATCCTTGGCCCCTACTCCAAGTAGCTTCGGCTGAACCAAACAAGGGAGGGAATCCACCTCCCACAAGGGAGGTGGGATCCTATTAGGACTCCTTCCTAATTTGGATTTTCCTTCCCTTCTTTGGGGATTTTCCTTTCAAACTCTTTCCTAGACGCATGGTGTGACAGCCCAAGTCCTATCCCTTCCTTTTATGGCATGTAACCCCATTGTATGAACCTTGTGTCATGAGCTATGAATGTATTGCACCTTGTCCCATGTGTTGTTTTGCATTCATGCATCATATCATCCATCATAGCATCCATCTTGCCATGCTTGCTTTCATGTGTCTTGGAATGGTGTGATGGTTGTGAGTGTGACTTGTGTGTGATGTGTGTTGAGGTGGTTTGTTTGTGGTTGAACCAAGTGAGCGAAAACACCTTCTCTTCCCCTCTCTTGTCTTTCTACTAAAACCAAACCATAATGCCTTTTATTCCCATGTTATTTTCATAGCAGAATAAACTTGCAAATTAAAATGTTTTAAAATGTTCAAGAGCTAGCCCTTTAAATATTATTAATTTAGAGTGTGGTGTTTTTGTTGATAGGGGTTTGTGTGTTTTTTTGTTTAATAAAACAAGAGCTGTTATTTTTATAAAGTATTAAAATAACTTGTCCTAAAAATCATTTTAGTATTTTCAGTAAATAGTGCATATTTCTTTCTTTACAAAAGTATTTTTGTTGGCACCAAAATCCTTTTATTTCTCTCTGGGGCTTTTTCTTATGTGTTGTGATGTTTTTAAAATGGTAAGTCCCATTAATTTTTTCCTGAGCATGAGAGAAAGGTTTGTGGGCCTCCTGTTCCCCCTAGCGTGGCCCAGTAGTTCGCAACCCAGCCAGCCCTCCCTGCGTTCGTTTCTTCCTCCCCCTGTACGTCAACCATCCAGCTTGTCCACGTCAAAAGGTGCGATGATTTGACGACCTACGGGAGCCCTAGATTCCTATATATCACGTCCCCGGTGCCCTAGGTCCTCCCATCGCTCCATTTCATCCTCCTCCTTCCCATTCCGCCGTCAGGTAAGCATAGCCAAGCAGCGTCTGCTCCATGGCCGTCATGCTCTGGCCGAGCTCGAGCTGGTGCTAGGAGAGGCCCTCCGCGTTGTATCCTTCCTCCCCAACGGCATGGGATTGAAGCCCTGATGACCCCTCTTCTTCCTCAATGCTCAAAGACGCTGGCCCTTCCTCCCCATCATCGACCTCGCCGTCTCCTTCCCCTGCAGCCCCGGATCACGAAGTCTCCGGCTTTCTTCGCTTCGTCTCCACCGTCTCAGCGCGTCCCTAACCGTGTCTCCATGTCCAAGGTAAGGAGGTATGACCCCTCCTTCCATGCCCCTCTCCTTCATCATTGTTAGACGCTTGTGCGCGTAGAGACGTTCATGCCAACTTCGTGCCTCTGTGCTATGTCCTTAGATGTAGTGTGCGTGCTATTTTGTTGTGCTTTTGTTCTTGCTCCTTGCGCATCGTAACGTTGTCCCTCGCGTGTAAGCCATTCGTGTGCACCCCGTAGTCGGTTTCCAGCTCCGGTGGTCGCCGGAGGGATCGCCGGTGACGAGCCCGTCGTAGTGCACAGCAAGTGTAGATTCGTCAGTTTCGTCAGTTTCGCGTGCATAGTCATGATAAGTAGTATGCATGCCCTCTGTAGCCATATTCCCCCCTCCTAGCCCAGTGGTCGTGCCCACGAGTCTCTACCAGGGAGACCCTGGTTCGATCCCCAGCGGGTGCAATACCCGCCCTTTTTATTTATTTATTTTGTTGTTTATTTCTCTTGTGCACTGTTTAGATAGTTGTATGTGCGTGTATGTCCCTGGTTAGATGCATGTGTTTTATTTATTTTTTTCTGTTAGGTTTTAATATAGATGTATGTGTGTTTTTATTTGTATGTGGTGTGTGTGCACATATGTTCTTGGGCATATGTGTGGGCACACGTTTGTGTGTGTGTGATGAACCCCCACACCTATATGCTTATGTGATGCTAGTGTGTTTTGTTCCATGGTTAGATAGTGTTTGTGCTTATATTCCCTTCTGGAATATGCCCAAATCTGCACTTGCCATTTGGGCAGCTTCTATATTAACATCTATATGGCTTATAACTCATGTGTGATTTCTAGACTGATTTTCGAGCTAGCTTTGAGCATTGATGTTTCATACAAGTATATGAGTATGATACATGAATTCGGGGTAGAAAAATTTCACGAATACATTGGTGCAATTGGTTTGGTATTTTGAGAAAATGTCATTTTATCCCAAAGTGTCATATTGTCATTTTTGTTACATTTAATCCATGCATGCTATGATGTATGTGCCAACATCAATATGGTAGTCTTTGATGTGTAGAATGCCATGGTATTTATCTTTGTCATGATCAACTTGCAAATAAGTGGGAACCATGCTCTAAAGTAGCCACTAAAATGTTGTTGTTTTCAACCATGCTAAATAGTTCCAAGTCTAAGAATCTGCTGTTATTTTTATGCCTTGAAGAGTGGGTGACATCTAGTTATATATTGAGAATTAGCTCATGCTCAGTGTTAGTATTTTGAAGTAGATGTTGTCTACTACCATCCTGTTAATTTTCATGCCAATAGGTGCTATCTAGCATATTTAACTATTGATGTCAACTCGCTACTTTATTAACTCAAATTCCAGAAAACTGGAATTTTCACAAAGTCCCAGATAATTGTTTCATCATGTCAACTTGATAGCTTCATGATTATTGATGTGTGCCCCCTTTGCTGATTGTGTAGTTGGATAAGTTGATGTATATGTCTTGTAGATTCTGTCAAAATCTTGTTTGTGGCTCTAGGATTCCTGTAGATCAAGTTGTGGGTTGTGTAAGTTGCTATGTTGCTATTTTGTGGCGGATTGTTTGTTTTAGTGTTTTGTGACTTGTGGGAGCTATGCTCCATGGAATTGATTGATCTTTCAATCTATTGTTATTGGTTTTTCATCACCTAACAAGTGGCTACCTTGGAATGCCAAGAATTAGCCCATGGCTTGGTGGTCTTGTGTATTTGCCTCCGCACCTTGTCGTGAGCGTATCGTGAGAACCGTAACTCCATTTCTGGCGTTCTTTATATGCAGTTCTATCGATTTTCCATGATGCATCCATATTTGACATGTTCATGCATGTCTAAATAACTTAACATGAGGTTCTGTCCAGATTCATTAATAAACAGACTTTGCATGTGAAACATGACTAGTTTTGGATTGCCATGTTTAATTCTTCATAAATGAATCATGCATCATCTTGGTTGTGCATTGCACCTGGTTGGATGTTTATTGTTGTTGTTTCTCTTTGGTAGATGCGAGTGTCAATACTGAGTATGAGGACCCAGAGAGCACCACTAAGAGGATCCCGCTACTTGTTCCGCTGAAGAACCAACAGGCAAGATGATCGTACCCGGATCCCGATACTATTTTTTCTTGATATTATTGTTACAATTGCAGCGTTCTATTTGCAATGAACAGCCTCTAACCCTCCACATCCTAGCAACCTTTGATTGGCTAAGTTACCGCTGCTCAGCACCTCTTATAGCGTTCTTAGTTGCAGGTGCAGGTTGTTGATAACATGGATTTGGATATCATAATATTATCTGTTATTTAATTTAATGCACATATATATCTTGGTATTGATGGGAGGCTTGGCATTTTGCTAGGTGTTTTGTTCTGCTGTTACCGCCATAGTTTCTTGTTACCGGTGTTATGTTTTCCATACTTTGCGCTCCTAACATGCTCGGGGTTGTTATGGGGACCCCCTTGTTTATTCGGTTGAGACTAAAACTTGTCTGGAAGACCCAACATTGGTACTACATTTGCTAATAACTTAATAAAAATTTGCATAGGGCTTTGCAACCTCGTGGATAATTAATCAACCCCCGGGCCAGTGCTCCGCATGAGTGTTGGTCCAAAAATGTTAATAGCCGGTGGCCACCAAGGGCAACTCTGTGTTTGGCCTACCGGAAGTTTGGACAATCCGTCATGTCCTGAGACTGAGATACGCGGCTCTTATCGGGTTCGTCGACACGTCGGGAGGTCTTGCTGGACTTGTTTTACCTTTATCGAATATCTTGTGTGTGGACTCTGACTTTCTTCGGGTTTTCTCGAGGTGTTGGAATTCCTTTGGAATTGCCTATGATGATCTTCAGATCCGTGGTCGAGGCTATTCCCGCGGATTTTGGTTATTTTTTATGGATTAGTTGGAGCACCCCTACAGGGTTAAATCTTTCGGAAAGCCATGCCCGCGGTTATGTGGCAACTTGGAGATTTGTTTAACACCCGGTTCTAGTAAACTTGAAGTAAACTCTAAATAAAATACACCAACTGTGTGAGTAACCGTGATCGTCTCTGCTCGTGAACACGATCCGAGAGAGAACACGGTGGGGTTATGATTGACATAAGTAAGTGTTCAGGATCTCATAGAGATCATACTAGATTCGATCGTTCATCGTAGGCCACTACATTTACATTCTTGTTACGTAAGTTAGCCACCATAAATGCTTAGTGCTGCTGCAAACTAAACACTTACCCCAACCCAACCTTTAAGCTTGGATAGTCTCGGTACCCGGGCGCATGATTGTTGAGTCCCCTGTGTCTCACAGTTTACTACAATACTCCAGGTACAGGTTCAAATGAGTACGTGCAGGATGATCTTACCTAGCTCCAGTGGGAATATGATGAGGAAAGAGGCAGGATGTACGTGACGTACCCGGATGAGTAGAGAACCATGGTCATGATCTTTGGGATAGTGAGATAGTATCATTGCATTTGTTTTATCGTTTGATTTCGTCCGTAGTCGGAGCCTGTCTTCATCTTGATGATTTGAACTTGTGTGGATTTGTAATTTAGTATGTGGCGAGTGTAAGCAAATCTTGTATACTCATCTTTTCAGTATTGTATGATGTGATGATACTATACTTGCTAACGGCAAGATGCGCATCTATCCCTTGCGAGGCCCTCGTGCCTTAATATGGATAGGCGCGCATCTTGGGTGTGACACATGGGCCTTGTAGTGCTGGTTTGCCCAGCCCACTAAGGGCTGGTGCAACCCCCCTCAGGCCCATGTGGCCTCCCGGCGTGGGTGGCCCCTCCCGATGGCCCTCCAGCACTCTCGGTACACTACCGGAAATACCCGAAACTTTTCCGATGGCCAAAACGAGACTTCCAATATATCAATCTTTACCTCCGGACCATTCCGGAGCTCCTCGTGATGTCCGGGATCTCATCCAGGACTCCGAACAACCTTCGGTCACCAACATACATAACTCAACTATACCATAACGTCATTGAACCTTAAGTGTGCAGACCGTGCGGGTTCGAGAACTATGTAGACATGACCGAGACACCTTTACGGTCAATAAGAAATAACGGGACTTGGATGCCCATATTGGTTCCTACATATCTACGAAGATCTTTATTGGTCGAACCTCTAAGTCAAGGATTCAGATAATCCCGTACGATGTTCACTTTGTTCTTCGGTATGTTACTTGCCCGAGATTCGATCGTCGGTATCCCTATACCTAGTTCAATCTCGTTACCGGCAAGTCTCTTTACTCGTTCCGTAATACAAGATCCCATGGCTAACATTTAGTGACATTATTTTCAAGTCTTATTGTGATGTTGTATTACCGAGTGGGCCCTAAGATACCTCTCCATCACACGGAGTAACAAATCCCAGTCTTGATCCATGCCAACCCAACAGACACCGCCAGAGATACCTGTAGAGCACCTTTATAGTCACCCAGTTACATTGCGAGATTTGATACACATAAGGTACTCCTCTAGTGTCAGTGAGTTGCATGATCTCATGGTCATAGGAAAAGATACTTGACATGCAGAAAACTGTAGCAATAAACTGACACGATCATATGCTACGTTTATAGTTTGGGTCTTGTCCATCACATCATTCTCCTAATGATGTGAACCCGTTATCAAATGACATCTCATCTCCATGGCTAGGAAACCTTAACCATCTTTGATCAACGAGCTAGTCCATTAGAGGCATACTAGGGACATGGTGTTGTCTATGTATCCACACATGTATCTGAGTTTCCGATCAATACAATTCTAGCATGGATAATAAAGGATTATCATGAACAAGGAAAAATTATAATAACTAAATTATTATTGCCTCTAGGGCATATTTCCAACAGTCTCCCACTTGCACTAGAGTCAATAATCTAGTCCACATCAACATGTGATTCGCATTGTTATGAATCTAACACCCAATGAGTTCTGGGGATCGATCATGCTTTGCATGTGAGAGAGGCCTTTTAGTCAACCGATCTGCAATATTCAGATTCGTGTGTACTTTGCAAATCTCTATTTCATACTGTAAACAGTGCTACCACACTGCACTTGGAACTATTCCAAATGGCTACTCTACTATACGTACCCGGACTGCTACTAAGAGTCATCCGAATTGGTGTTAAAGCTTTCATCGACGTAACTCTTTACGACGAACTCTTTATCACCTCCACAATCGAGAAACATCTCCGTAGTCCTCTAGTTACTAAGGATAATTTTGACCACTGTCCAGTGATCCACTCCTGGATCACTCTTGTACCCGTTGACAGACTCATGGCAAGGCACACACACCATGTGCGGTACACATCATGGCATAATATAGAGTCTATGGCTAAGGCATAGGGGACGACCTTCGTCCATTCTCTTTATTCTTCCATGGTGGAGCTTTGAGACTCACTCAACTTCACACCTTACAAATCAGGCAAGAACTCTTTCTTTGACTGATCCATTTTGAACTCTTTCAAAATCTTGTCAAGGTATGTACTCATTAAAAGTCTCATCAGGCGTCTTGATCTATCTCTAAAGATCTCGATGCTCAATCTTCAAGTAGCTTTATCCAGATCTTCCTTTGAAAATCACTTTTCAAACAACCATTTATGCTTTCCAGAAATTCTACATTATTTCTGATCAACAATATGTCATTCACATGTACTTATCAGAAATTCTATTGTGCTCCCACTCACTTTATTGTAAATACAAGTTTCTCGTAAACTTTGTATAAACTCAAAAACTTTGATCACCTCATCAAAGTGTATATTCCAACTCCGAGATGCTTGCTCCAGCCCTAAGATGGATTGCTGGAGCTTGCATACTTTTTAGCATCCTTAGGACTAACAAAACCTTCTAGTTGTATCTCATACAACCTTTCCTTAAGGAAACGATGTTTTGACATCCATCTACCAGATTTCATAACTGAAAAAACGCAGCAACTGCTAACATAATTCCAACAGACTATAGCATCGCTATGAGTGAGAAATCTCATCACAGTCAACTCCTTGAACTTGTCGGAAACATCTTTGCGACAAGTCGAGCTTTATAAATGGTGACATTTACCATCGGCGTTTGTCTTCTTTTTAAAGGTCCATTTGTACTCAACGACCCGCCGTCCAACGGGCAAGTCTACCAAAGTCTATACTTGGTTTTCGTACATGGATCCTTGCTCGGATTTCATGACCTCTAACCATTTGTCGGAATCCAGGCCCATCATCGCTTCTCCATAGCTCGTAGGTTCATCGTTGTCCAACATCATGACCTCTAAGACAGGGTTGTCGTACCACTAAGGAGCAGTACGCGTCCTTGTCGACCTACGAGGTTCGATAGTAACTTGATCCAAAGCTTCATGATCATCATCATTAACTTCCTCTTAAACTAATGTAGGCTCCATAGAAATAATTTTCTGCGCTGCCATACTCTCTGGTTGAAACAAAGGTTCAACAACCTCATCAAGTTCTATCTTCCTACCACTCAATTCTTTCAAGAGAAACCTTCTTCTCGAGAACGGACCCGTTTTTAGCAACAAACGCGTTGCCCTCGGATCTGAGATAGAAGGAATACCCAAATGGTTCCTAGGGGTATTCTATGAAGATGCACCTTTCCGCTTTGGGTTCGAGCTTATCATACATAAGCGTCGTATTCCCAAACTCTGAGAAATGACAACTTAGGTTTCTGCCAAACCATGATTCATACGGTGTCATCTCAGCGGATTTAGATGGTGCCCTATTTCAAGTGAATGTAATTGTATCTAATGCATAACCCCAAAACAATAGTGGCAAAACGACAAGAGACATCATAATTCGCTCCATATCCAATAGAGCACGACTACGACATTCGGACACACCATCACACTATGGTGTTCTAGGTGGCGTGAGTTGTGAAACAACTTTTCACATTGTCTTAAGTTGTATACCAAACTCATAACTCAGATATTCACCTCCACGATCATATCATAGACATTTTATCTTCTCGTCACGATGATCTCAAACTTCACTATGATTCCGTTTGAACTTTTCAAACGATTCAGACTTGTGTTTCATTAAGTAAATATACACTATATATACTCAAATCATCAGTGAAGGTAAGAAAATAACGATATCCACCGCACGCTACAACACTCATTGGACCGTATACATCAACATGTATCATTTCCAATAATTCACTTGCTCGTTCCATCAAGCCGGAAAACGGGGTTTTATTCATCTTGCGCAAGAGGCATGGTCCCCATGTCTCAACCGATTCAAAATCGAATGAGTCCAAAGATCCATGAGAATGGATTTTCTTCATGCGCTTTACACAGTATGACATTTAGCGGTAGTGCCACAAGTACGTGGTACTATCATTTTTAGCTTTGTATCTTTTGGCATCTATGTTATAAACATGTGTACTACTACGATCAAGATTCAACAAACCATTCATTGGGTGCATGACCATTTAAGGTATTATTCATGTAAGAAGAATAACCATTATTCTCCCACTTAAATGAATAACCGTATTGCAATAAACACGATCGGATCATGTTCATGCTCAACGCAAACACCAAATAACATTTATTTAGGTTTGTCACTAATCCCGAAGGTAGAGAAAGTGTGCAATGTTGATCACATCAACCTTGGAAACATTTCCAACACACATCTTCACCTCACACTGAGCTAGTCTCCATTTATGCCATAGCTTTTGTTTTGAGTTACTAACATTTAGCAACCGAACCGGTATCCAATACCCAGGTGCTACTAGGAGGCTGGTAGGATCGCTGCCGAGGAGGCCATCAAGAGTGCTGCTGCTAAGGCCACTGAAGATGCCAAGAACGCTACCGCTGAGGCTGCTAGCACTGAGGCCGCCAAGGCTGTGTAGAAAGAGGAGGCCGCCAAGAAGTTCGCCGAGGAGGCCGCCAAGAAACCGCCGAGAACGCCGGTGGGGAGGCCAGTGGTCGCACTGACGGTATCCCTGCCGCAGGAGCGCCAGGCACTACGCTGACCATTGAGCCCCCAGCCGCCGGGGAGGCGACCGTCGAGGACCGGCCGCCTTCGTCCGAAGCTCCTTCATCGAGCAGATACTTCAAGGTCGGCGGCAACTTATACATCAGCATCCTTGGCACGGCAAGCACTAGGGCGCCACCCGAAGGGGGAGTTCTTGTTGAGGAAGCCATCACTATTGTCGGGCTCGACATCATTGATGAGCCAGGTGCCATCAGCAAATCCCAAGAGAAGAAGCTCCTTCAGACCATGGGCGACAACTTCCAAAAACTTCAAGCGCTTCATCATGCCCGAAAGGAGAAACTGGACTCCAGGGCTACGATTATGGAAGCGGCCGAGGCCAATTTCTAGGAGCGCATCGAAGAAACTCAGGCTTGGTTTTCCCAAGCTTCCCAGGGCCAAAACACTGGCCAGACACAGTTGAGCAAGGCTGGAGCCAACTCTTCATGCAGCAGTTCGTTGTCGAGCAGGCACAGGAAGAGGCCAAACAACGGGTAGCCAAAGAGGATGCTCGCTTGATGAAGTGTAACGCCCGGGACACACCTGCCGATGGTCATTACTCCTGGCGGAATCTAGACTGGCCTCACAGATCAATACTAGTCTTTTCTGCGCACTTTGTCCTCACTCATGCGCACCCGGGACCAACTTCCCGGTCGTTCACCCATCCTAGAACTACTCCAAGCCAAGCACGCTTAACATGGGAGTTCTGTTTAAATGGGATCCCGGAAAAGAAGGAATTCCTTATTGATATGAGTAGTCTATCATCCCTAATAAGCCAGGCTATCACATACACCACCACTCAGAGGAACTGACGTCCTCGTCGGGTCACAGGAACGTTCCCTCTTGGCACAAACGTATGTGCTTCTAGTCTGATATATGTGTCATTCTGTGTGCCATGACGGGTCACCAACTTCGTGAACAACATGATCGCGCACTTGTCGGCAAACATCCATGTAACCGCGAGGGTCGGCTCTGATACCAACTTCTAACGCTCCAAACACACCCGCCGATTGTTGTTACTCCTGGCGGGATCTAGACTGGCCTCACAGATCAATACTAGTCTTTTCGGCGTAGTTTGTCCTCACTCATGCGCACCCGGGACCAACTTCCCGGTCGGTCACCCATCCTAAAACTACTCCAAGCCAAGCACGCTTAACCTAGGAGTTCTGTTTGAATGGGCTCCTAGAAAAGAAGTAATTCCTTATTGATATGAGTAGTCTATCATCCCTAATAAGCCAGGCTATCACACGAAGCGCCGTGTCTTGCTTGATACCCATGAGGAGGACCTTGCCACTCATGAGAAGGCGCTTGCCGACAAGCTCCATGGCAAGGAAGTGGAGCTCGAGGATCTCGTCACGCGGCGGACCCAGGAGCTGGAGCGGAAGCTTAAGGAGACGCTCGAGGCCCTAACTGTGGACCATGCCGGCAAGCTGAAGGAGGCCGTCGACGCAGCTAAAGCTGCCGAGGCCACCAAGAACTTACAGGAGGATAGGGAGAAGAAGCTGGAGCCCGTCCTCGAAGATCTTGACAAGGAGGTCTCGTCGCTCAAGACTGAAAGGGACAAAGCCGTCGCCAGTCTGATGGAGATGCAGGTCGCCATTTCTGACAAGACCAAGCAGCTCTCTTCAGCCAACGAGTCCATCAGTAACCTGAACCTAAAGCTGGCCATGCTAACCGGGACCCTCGAGGCCGCCAAGACCCGAGAGAAGGCTCTGGTCAAGGAGCTCCATGACAAGAAGGAGCTGGGTGAGAGCACCGCTAACGCCCATAATGACTATGTGCAAGGAGTGGAAATCTGGACCGAGAAGCTCGTCGACGCCGCAGAGAAGCTCGCCGAGCAACTGTCCGCCATAGGACTGGAGGGCCCCACGTACTCTCTCAATGATAGGATGGCCACAAGCGCCAAGGTGACCATGTTCTTCGACAGCCTGCTTGGATCCCTCGAGCAGCTTCACTCCGACAGGGCATCCCACCTGGCCAGCGAATCATGCAAGCTCTGCCAAGTCGTTCTCCACAAGGTGCTCATCAAGGTGGCATACAGGAACCCTGGCCTCAACCTCACCAACGTCCTCGACCGCTTGCTGAAGAGTGTAGACGTCAAGGCACTTGAGGAACTCGCCGCGCCCATCATCGAGAGGGTAAGTCAAGTCAAGCGGGTTGAAGGCGATCGTCGGGATTAGCTGCCTTACTCCTCGCTGCCGCACATGCCAAAAATAATTTTATTTTATGTTAGGACCTCGGCAAGGACGATGAAACATTGCCTGTTATGCTTTGAACAATCGTTAGGTTATCTTCCTTGCTTGATTTCCCTCCGTATGTATTCACCCTACGCTTGATTGGAAACTTGCCGGCGCGCACACCTTTGCCGCGAGCGCTAGGTGTGGGACTTTAGCAGCCTACCGGCATAATTCCCGCCGGCATGAGACCCCGGTGCTTCCATTGCAACCACCTAGACTTTTGAGCGAACTCGAGACAGAATAGGGACGCAACCAATCGCAACGGGATTCCTCCGCGTGCAGGTTTTCCATACAGAAGTCAAAATCGCCCAAGGAAAATAACTCCACGGCAAGAATTCACTTGGGTTTTTGCAATTTATCCTTTTTTCTCGTGCTCCATCCGACAAGTTTTTTTGGGACGTCGCTCATAGGTATCCGTACCACCATTCCCCTGCCGCAAAGCTGGGCGCGAGGTGACCTACTGTCCTTTGAGAAAAAAAATAAGAGAACATATGGATATGGAACCTTAGCGGTCCGTTAGCCATTTTCGGGATTAAGTGCACGACAACACTTTAGACAAACATGCACATAAGTAAACATGAGAGTCGATCAGGATTGCAGAACACTTTTCTTTATTCAACTACGTATTGGGGAATGTTGCATGGGAAACAAAAAAATTCCTACGCACACGCAAGATCTATCCATGGTGATGAGCATTTATGAGAGGGAGAGTGAATCTACATACTGTTGTAGATCGCTAAGCGGGAAGTATTAAGAAACGCGACTGATGTAGTCGAACGTCTTCATGATCCAATCACGATCCGTCCTGCGATCTCATCACGAGCCGTCCCCTGATCCCATCGTGGTCCTTCCGATCTAGTCTCGAACGAACGACACCTCCGCGTTTAGCACACGTACAGCTCGATGACGATCTCCACCTCCTTGATCTAGCAAGCGAGGGTGGATAGGTAGATGAGTTCTCTGGCAGCATAACGGTGTGGTGGCGGTGTTGGTGGAGCAATATCAATAGGGCTTCGCCAAGCACTACAGAATCAATCTAGAGGAGAAACAGATCTAGAGGAAGAAGAGGGCAGCACGTGGCAAATAGGGTTAGGGGTTACCCTCAAAATTCTTCTATATATATAGGAGGAAGGGGAGAGGAGGCATCCTTGGCCCCTACTCCAAGTACCTTCGGTCTAACCAAACAAGGGGGGAATCCACCTCCCACAAGGGAGGTGGGATCCTATTAGGACTCCTTCCTGATTTGGATTTTCCTTCCCTTCTTTGGGGTTTTTCCTTTCCCACTCTTTACTATCCACATGAGACTTGTAGGGCTGGTTTGCCCAGCCCACTAAGGGCTGGTGCAACCCCCCTTAGGCCCATGTGGCCTTCCGGCGTGGGTGGCCCCTCCCGATGGCCCTCGAGCACTCCCGGTACACTACCGGAAATACCCAAAACTTTTCCGATGACCAAAACGAGACTTCCAATATATCAATATTTACCTCTGGACCATTCCGGAGCTCCTCGGGATGTCTGGGATCTCATCCGGGACACCAAACAACCTTCGGTCACCAACATACATAACTCAACTATACCAAAACATTACTGAACCTTAAGTGTGCAGACCCTGCGGGTTCGAGAACTATGCAAACATGACCGAGACACCTCTAAGGTCAATAAGAAATAGCGAGACCAGGATGCCCATATTGGTTCCTACAAATTCTATGAAGATCTTTATCGGTCAAACCTCTATGTCAAGGATTCGGATAATCCCGTATGATGTTCACTTTGTTCTTCGGTATGTTACTTGCCCGAGATTCGATTGTTGGTATCTCTATACCTAGTTCAATCTCGTTACCGGAAAGTCTCTTTACTCGTTTCGTAATACAAGATCTCGTGGCTAACACATAGTCACATTATTTGTAAGGCTTATTGTGAGGTTGTATTACCGAGTGGGCCCTAAGATACCTCTCTGTCACACGGAGTAACAAATCCCAGTCTTGATCCATGCCAACCCAACAGACACCCCCAGAGATACCTGTAGAGCACCTATATAGTCACCCAGTTACGTTGCGACATTTGATACACATAAGGTACTCCTCTGGTGTCAGTGAGTTGCATGATCTCATGGTCATAGGAACAGATACTTGACATGCGGAAAACTGTAGCAACAAACTAACACGATCATAAGCTACGTTTGTAGTTTGGGTCTTGTCCATCACATTATTCTCCTAATGATGTGATCCCATTATCAAATGACATCTCATCTCCATGGCTAGGAAACCTTAACCATCTTTGATCAACGAGCTAGTCCATTAGAGGCATACTTCCAATAGTCTCCCACTTGCACTAGAGTCAATAATCTAGTCCACATCACCATGTGATTCGCATTGTTATGAATCTAACACCCAATGAGCTCTGGGGCTCGATAATGCTTTGCATGTGAGAGAGGCCTTTTAGTCAACGGATCTACGATATTCACATTCATGTGTACTTTGTAGATCTCTATTTCATACTGTAAACACTGCTACCACACTGCACTTGGAACTATTCCAAATGGCTGCTCCACTATACGTATCCGGACTTCTACTAAGAGTCATCGGGATTGGTGTTAAAGCTTGCATCGACGTAACTCTTTACGACGAACTCTTTATCACCTCCATAATCGAGAAACATCTCCTTAGTCCTGTAGTTACTAAGGATAATTTTGACCATTGTCCAGTGATCCACTCCTGGATCACTCTTGTACCCCTTGACAGACTCATGGCAAGGCACACACACCACGTGTGGTACACATCATGGTATAATATAGAGTCTATGGCTAAGGCATAGGGGACAACCTTCGTCCTTTCTCTTTATTTTGCCATGGTCGAGCTTTGAGTCTCACTCAACTTCACACCTTACAAATCAGGCAAGAACTCTTTCTTTGACTGATCCATTTTTTACTCTTTCAAAATCTTGTCAAGGTATGTACTCATTGAAAGTCTCATCAGGCGTCTTGATCTATATCTATAGATCTCGATGCTCAATGTTCAAGTAGCTTTATCCATGTCTTCCTTTGAAAATCACTTTTCAAGCAACCATTTATGCTTTCCAGAAATTCTACATTATTTCCGATCAACAATATGTCATTCACATATACTTATCAGAAATTCTATTGTGCTCCCACTCACTTTATTGTAAATACAAGTTTCTCGTAAACTTTGTATAAACTCAAAAACTTTGATCACCTAATCAAAGTGTATATTCCAACTTCAAGATGCTTGCTTGAGCCCTTAGATGGATTGTTGGAGCTTGCATACTTTTTAGCATCCTTAGGACTGACAAAACCTTCTAGTTGTATCTCATACAACCTTTCCTTAAGGAAACGATATTTTGACATCCATCTGCCAGATTTCATAACTAAAAAAACGCAGCAACTGCTAACATAATTCCAACAGACTTTAGCATCGCTACGAGTGAGAAAGTCTCATCGCAGTCAACTCCTTGAACTTGTCGGAAACTTCTTTGCGACAAGTCAAGCTTTGTAAATGGTGACATTTACCATCAGTGTTTGTCTTCATCTTAAAGATCCATTTGTACTCAACGAACTGTCGTCCAACGGGCAAGTCTACCAAAGTCTATACTTTGTTTTCATACATGGATCCTTTCTCGAAATTCATGGCCTCTAACCATTTGTCAAAATCCGGGCCCATCATCGCTTCTCCATAGCTCGTAGGTTCATCATTGTCCAACAACATGACCTCTAAGACAGGGTTGTCGTACCACTGAGGAGCAGTACGCGTCCTTGTCGACCTACGAGGTTCGATAGTAACTTGATCCAAAGCTTCATGATCATCATCATTAACTTCCTCTTCAACTAATGTAGGCTCCATAGAAACAATTTTCTGCGCTGTCATACTCTCTGTTTGAAACAAAGGTTCAACAACCTCATCAAGTTCTATCTTTCTACCACTCAATTCGTTCGAGAGAAACCTTTTTCTCGAGAAAGGACCCATTTTTAGCAACGAACGCTTTGCCCTCGGATCAGAGATAGAAGGAATACCCAAATGTTTCCTAAGGGTATTCTATGAAGATGCACCTTTCCACTTTGGGTTCGAGCTTATCAGACATAAGCATCGTATTCCCAAACTCTGAGAAATTACAACTTAGGTTTTTGCCAAACCATAATTCATATGGTGTTATCTCAGTGGATTTAGATGGTGCCCTATTTCAAGTGAATGTAATTGTCTCTAATGCATAACCCCAAAACAATAGTGGCAAAACGACAAGAGACATCATAATTTGTACCATATCCAATAGAGCACGACTACGACGTTTGGACACACCATCACACTAGGGTGTTCCAGGTGGCATGAGTTGTGAAACAACTTTTCACATTGTCTTAAGTTGTATACCAAACACGTAACTCGGATATTCACCTCCACTATCATATCATAGACATTTTGTCTTCTCGTCACGATGATCTCAAACTTCACTATGATTCCGTTTGAACTTTTCAAACAATTCAGACTTGTGTTTCATTAAGTAAATATACACTATATCTACTCAAATCTTCAGTGAAGGTAAGAAAATAACGATATCCACCGCACTCTACAACACTCACTGGACCATATACATCAACATGTATCATTTCGAATAAGTCACTTGCCCATTCCATCAAGCCGGATAACGGGGTTTTAGTCATCTTGCCCAAGAGGCATGGTCCCCATGTCTCAACCGATTCAAAATCAAATGAGTCCAAAGATCCATGAGAATGGAGTTTCTTCATGCGCTTTACACGGTATGACATTTAGCGGCAGTGCCACAAGTACGTGGTACTATCATTTTTAACTTTGTATCTTTTGGCATCTATGTTATAAACATGTGTACTACTACGATCAAGATTCGACAAACCATTCATTGGGTGCATGACCATTTAAGGTATTATTCATGTAAGCAGAATAACCATTATTCTCCGACTTAAATGAATAACCGTATTGCAATAAACACGATCTAATCATGTTCATGCTCAACGCAAACACCAAATAACATTTATTTAGGTTTGTCACTAATACCGAAGGTTGAGAAAGTGTGCGATGTTGATCACATCAACCTTGGAAACATTTCCAACACACATCGTCACCTCACACTTAGCTAGTCTCCGTTTATTCCGTAGCTTTTGTTTGGAGTTACTAACATTTAGCAACCGAACCGTATGCAATACCTAGGTGCTACTAGGAGTGCTAGCAAGGTACATATCAATAACACGCATATCAAATATACTCCTGTCAACTTTGCCAACCTTCTTATCTACCAAGTATCTAGGGTTGTTCTGCTTCAGCGACTGCTCTCCTCATAATACAAGCACTTAGTCTTAGGTTTGGGTTCAACTTTGGGTTGCTTCACTGGAGCAACAACTGTCTTGCCATCCATGAAGGTTCCCTTCTTGCCCTTGCCCTTCTCGAAACTAGTGGTTTAACTAACCATCAACACTTGATGATCCTTCTTGATTTCTACCTTCACGGTGTGAAACATCGCAAACAGCTCAGGGATCATTATTTCCATCCCTGGCATTTTATAGTTCATCGCGAAGCTCTAGTAGCTTAGTGACAGTGACTTGGAAAACTATATCAATCACTTTCTTATCTGGAAGATCAACTCCCACTCTATTCAAGCGATTGTAGCACCCAGACAATCTGAACACATGCTCAATGATTGAGCTATTCACCTTCATCTTGCATGCAAAGAATTTTGTTAGAGATCTCATATCTCACAACACGGGCATGAGCCTGAGATCCCAATTTAGGTCTTATAACATCTCATATGTTCGGTGACGTTCAAAACGTTTTGGAGCCTCAATTCTAAGCCGTAATGCATGACGCACTAAACTATCAAGTAGTCATCGGAACGTGCTTGTGAAATGTTCACAACATCTACAGACGACGGTAGAGGGGGTGGCGCACCGAGAGTTGCATTAAGGACATAAGCCTTCTGTGCAACAATGAGAACAATCTTAAGATCATGGACCCAGTCCGCAATGTTGTTACCATCATCTTTCAACTCTATTTCTCTAGGAACATATAAAAATTCAAGGGAGCTACAACGTGAGCTACAACATAATTTGCAAAGACACTACTGACTATGTTCATCATAATGAGTTCAATTAATCATATTACTTAAGAACTCACACTCAAATTGACATCCCTTCGGTTATTCGAGTGATACATGATCCAAATTCACCAACTCAAGTCTGATCATCACGTGAGTTGAGGTGGTTTCAATGGTGAACATCATCATGTTGATCATATCTACTATATGACTCATGTTCGACCTTTCAGTCTCTTGTGTTCCGAGGCCATGTCTGTACATGCTAGGCTCGTCAAGTTTAACCCAAGTGTTCTGCATGTGCAACACTAGTTTGCACCCATTGTATGTGAACGTAGAGTCTATCACACCCGATCATCACGTGGTGTCTCGACACGACTAACTTTCGCAACGGTGCACACTCGGGGAGAACACAATTAACCTTGAAATTTAAGTGAGGGATCACCTTATAATGCTACCATCGTCCTAAGAAAAACAAGGTGCATAAAAGGATTAACATCACATGCAAATCATAAGTGACATGATATGGCCATGAACTTGTGCTTTTTATCTCCATCTATAAAGCACCGACATGATCTCCATCCTCACCGGCATGACACCATGATCTCCATCATCTTGATCTCCATCAACGTGTCACCATCGGGGTTGTCACGCCCACCATGCTTCTAGTACTATTGCTACCGCTTAGCGATAAAGTAAAGCATTACATAGTGCTTAATGATTGACACGCAGGTCATACAATAATTAAAGACAACCCTATGGATCCGGCCAGTTGTCGTACTCATCGACATGCAAGTCGTGATATTCTATACAATACATGATCATCTCATACATCACATATATCTCATCATGTAATTGGCCATATCACATCACAACATACCCTGCAAAAACAAGTTAGACGTCCTCTAATTGTTGTTGCAAGTTTTACGTGGCTGCTACGGGTATCTAGCAAGAACAATTCTCACCTACGCAAAACCACAACGGTGATACATAAGTTGCTTTTCAACCTTCTCAAGGACCGCCTTTGTCGAATCCGATCCAACTAAAGTAGGAGAAACATACACCCGCCAGGCATCTTTGTGCAGCGAAGTTACACGTCAGTCGATGGAACCGGTCTCTCGTAAGCGTACGAGTAAAGTTGGTCCGGGTCGCTTCATCCCACAATACCGCTGAACCAAAACACGACCAAGGGAGGAAGAAATCTAAGCATCAACTCCCACAAACTCCTTTGTGTTCTACTAGAGGTCTCATCTACACATAGACCTAGCTCTGATACCACTGTTGGGGAACATTGCATGGGAAACAAAAAAAATCCTACGCACACGCAAGATCTATCAATGGTGATTAACATCTACGAGAGGGAGAGTGAATCTACATACCCTTGTAGATCTCTAAGCGGGAAGCGTTAATAAATGTCGTTGATGTAGTCGAACATCTTCATGATCCAATCATGATACGTCCCGCAATCTCATCACGAGCCATCCCGTGATCCCATCGTGGTCCTTCCGATCTAGTGCCGAACGGACGGCACCTCCGCGTTCAGCACACGTACAGCTCGATGACGGTCTCCACCTACTTGATCTAGCAATAGAGGGTGGAGAGGTAGATGAGTTCTCCAGCAGCACAACGGCGTAGTGGCGGTGGTGGTGGAGCGATCTCAGCAGGGCTTCGCCAAGCACTACAGAATCAATCTTCAGGAGAAACAGATCTAGAGGAAGAAGAGGGCAGCACGTGGCAACTAGGGTTAGGGGCTGCCCTCAAAATCCCTCAATATATATAGGAGGAAGGGGACAGGAGGCAGCCTTGATCCCTACTCCAAGTAGGTTCGGCCGAACCAAACAAGGGAGGGAATCCACCTCCCACAAGGGAGGTGGGATCCTATTAGGACTCCTTCCTAATTTGGATTTTCCTTCCCTTTTTTGGGGTTTTTCCTTTCCCACTCTTTCCTAGCCGCATGGTCCTTGTAGGATGGTTTTCCCAGCCCACTAAGGGCTGGTGCAACACCCCTCACGCCCATGTGGCCTCCCGGCGTGGGTGGCCCCACCCGATGGCCCTCCCGCACTCCCGGTGCACTACCTAAAATACCCGAAACTTTTCTGGTGGAATAAACGGGACTTCTTATATATCAATATTTACCTCCGGACCATTCCGGAGCTCCTCGTGATGGCTAGGATCTCATCTAGGACTCCGAACAACCTTCGGTCACCAACATACATGACTCAACTATACCAAAACGTCATCGAACCTTAAGTGTCCAGACCCTGCAGGTTCAAGAACTATGCAGACATGACCGAGACACCTCTATGGTCAATAACCAATAGCAGGACCTGGATGCCCATATTGGTTCCTACATATTCTATGAAGATCTTTATCGGTCGAACCTCTATGTCAAGGATTCAGATAATCTCGTATGATGTTCCCTTTGTTCTTTGGTATGTTACTTGCCCGAGATACGATCGTCGGTATCTCTATACCTAGTTCAATCTCGTTACCGGCAAGTCTCTTTACTCGTTCTGTAATACAAGATCCTGTGGCTAACACTTAGACACATTGCTTTCAAGGCTTATTGTGATGTTGTATTGCCGAGTGGGCCCTAAGATACCTCTCCGTCGCATGAAGTAACAAATCCCAGTCTTGATCCATGCCAACCCAACAGACACCCTCAGAGATACATGTAGAGCACCTTTATCGTCACCTAGTTACGTTGCGATGTTTGATACACACAAGGTACTCTCCGGTGTTAGTGATTTGCATGATCTCATGGTCATAGGAACAGATACTTGACATGTAGAAAACTATAGCAATAAACTGACACGATCATATGCTACATTTATAGTTTGGTTCTTGTCCATCACATCATTCTCTTAATGATGTGATCCCGTTATCAAATGACATCTCATGTCCATGGCTAGGAAACCTTAACCATCTTTGATCAACGAGCTAGTCCATCAGAGGCATACTAGGGACATGGTGTTGTCTATGTATCCACACATGTATCTGAGTTTCCGATCAATACAATTCTAGCATGGATAATAAGAGATTATCATGAACAAGGAAATATGATAATAAAAAATTTATTATTGCCTCTAGGGCATATTTCCAACACTACGCATAGGGTCTGAGCCTGGCTTTGTACCAAGGATTACATGCTTCAGCGGCAAGACTTGTACAAAAGGTGGTTGCCGGGAGGCCCGGCAACCGCGCCTTATGGGTAGAACTTGCGAAGATGTTCGATATTCTAGGAGTTGCTCACTGGGATGCCATCTTTGGTCTCCAGGCGGACTTCACCAGGCCTGGTGACTCGTACTACCCGATAAGGGACTTCCCACTTTGGCGTCAACTTGTTGGAATTCTTGGTGGACTGAACTCGCCTAAGAACAAGGTTGCCTTCCTCAAGACTTCTAGCATTACCTTTGCGACTATGGTACCGGTGCAAAGCTTGCTGGTAGCATGCAGCTCTCACAACAGCCTGAAGGCGGTCTTCCTCAAGGAGCGTCGCGTCATCTTACCGCAACTGCTCTTGCTTGAGCTAATCATAAGCGAGCACTCGAGGTGACCCATATATGAGTTCTGTGGGGAGAACCGCCTCCGCCACATAAACAAGGGAGAAGGGAGTCTGGCCGATAGCTCAATTTGGTGTTGTTCTGATGGACCAAAGAACCACCGGCAACTCAGCAATCCAGTGCCTTCCGCACTTGTGCAGCCTATCGAAAGTTCTTGTCTTGAGGCCTCGCAACACTTCAACATTAGCCCTTTATGCTTGGTCGTTGTTCCTAGGGTGGGCAACGGAAGCAAAACAGATTCTGCTGCCAAGGTCTTGGACATACTGCATCAAGGTGCGGCTCGTGAACTGTGTGCTGTTGTCGGTGATGATCCTATTGGTAACACCAAAGCGGCAAACCAGTCCTTTGATGAACTTGATGGCTGACTGTGCCGTCACCTTCCTTGCTGCTTCCACTTCCGACCACTTTGTGAACTTGTCAATTGTGATGTACAAGTACTCAAAACCCCCGGCAGCGCGGGGAAAGGGGCCCAAGATGTCAAGCCCCCAGACCGAAAATGGCCAGGAGAGAGGGATCGTTTGAAGGGCTTGAGTTGGTTAATGTAATCTCTTCGAATGAAACTGGCATGCTTCACACTTGGTTACTAATGCCATTGCATCCTAGAGGATAGTGGGCCAAAACAAACCTTGCTGGAATGGCTTTTCGGCAAATGCTCTCGATCCTATGTGGGAGCCACATATGCCTCCATGTATCTATGCCAACAGCTCTTGTCCATCTTCCTAGGAAATACATTTGAGTTTCACACCATTCCGTCTCTTTCTATACAGGACGTCGTCTACAAACTGGTACATACAAGACCGGTGGGCTACTTTCTCTACTTCCTCTTGTTCCTCGGGGTGTTCTCCTATCTAAAGGAAACGGAAGATGTGATGCACCCATGTTGGAGCCAGAGGCTCGACAACAAGGACTAAAGGCATATCCTCTACCGGGGTAGCATTTGCCTCAACAACAAGGGCCTGAGGATCCGCAGGAGTCTGCTGCACCCCGGCAAGCCTTGCGAGAGCGTGTGCTTCCACGGCATGAGCCGGAGGCCGTGCCGGAGCACAGCGCTCACCGACAAGCCTGCGGTTGTCCCTGGAAATCTTCTCGTCGGCGGCTTCCAAGAGCTCTGCCGGGAACTACTTGCCAGAACTTAACCTCCTTCTCTTCTCTTGCCTAGTTGATGGTGTCATGGAGGGTTGAGTTAGAGCACGAAAGTTCCTGGTTCCACAGGTAACTTCAGGGCAACACACTTTGATAGGCCATTGGCAACGCTATTTTCTGCACGTGGAACGTGCTCCATTTGCAGGCCGTTAAAACATTCTTCCAGCTTCCTCACTTCATCTACATAAGCTTCCATCAACGGGCTCTGGTAATCTTTTTTCACTTGCCTGACGACAAGTTGAGAATCACCCTTCACAATAAGTTTCTTGATCCCAAGGTCTGCCACAATTCTGAGACTGGCAAGAAGCCCTTTGTACTCGGCAGTGTTGTTCGTTGATCTCTCTCGGGGAAAGTGCATCTGAATCACATATCTGAGGTGTTCTCCGGTGGGTGCGACAAGCAGCACTCCAGCACTGGCGCCTTGCAGCAAGAAAGCTCCATCAAAATACATGATCCACTTTTGATCGGTTTCCTTACCGGGGAGAGTTGACTCTAGAACTTGTTCATCGGGCGTTGGGGTCCACACTACAATGAACTCCGCCAAGGCCCTGCTCTAAATGGTCGAAGTGCTTTCAAACTTAAGACCGAAGCTTGATAGTTCCAAAGCCCACTCCACAATCTTGTCGGTAGCTTCTAGGTTTTGCAAGACCCGCTGTAGCGGAAAGTGAGTGACAACGGTGATCTCATGTGCTTGGAAGTAGTGGTGCACCTTCCTCGAGGACATAAGAAGGCTGAAAAGCAACTTTTGCATGCTAGAATATCTCGACCTAGCCCCCTGCAATAGGGAGCTGACAAAATAGACTAGGCGATGCACCACTTTCTTCTTATGTATTGCCTCATTCAACTGCACAGATCCTCCAGTGCCGGCACCAGACCCTACCAGAGAATGTCCTGGCTTCTCACTTGGCGGCCCTGTCGTTGTCGCTGCTTCCTCATCGACTTCTCTTTCAACCACTAGCATGACACCCACCACTTGATTTGTTGCCGCCATATATAGAAGCAATGGCTCTTGTGGTTTTGCCGTGACTAGGACTGGCGGAGAGGAGAGGTACTTCTTCAAATCCTGTAGCGCTGCCTCCCCTTCTGGAGTCCATTTCATTGGACCTACCTTCTTCAAGATTTTGAAAAAGGGCAGGGCGTTCAGCAGATTTTGAGATGAACCTACTCAGAGCAGGAACACAGCCGGCAAGACGTCGCACGTCTTTGACTCGTCTTGGTGCTTCAATTTGCTCAATTTCTTTGATCTTGTCGGGATTTGCTTTGATTCCTCATTGAGATACAAAGAACCCAAGAAGCTTTCCGGATGGGACGCCGAACACACACTTCTCAGGGTTGAGCTTCATGTTGATCATGCGCAGGTTGGCAAATGTTTCTTCTAGGTCTGATATGAGCATAGCTTTGTCCTTCGTTTTGACCACTATGTCCTTCTAGCCCCCAGCAGTCCTTTGATGTTCGGCTTTCACGCGACGACAAATGTCACAATTAGCAACGAACTGAGCAATTTCTCTCTTCATCCTAGTCCAACAGAACCACTGGCGTAGATCCTGATACATCTTGGTACTACTCGGATGAATTGTGAGAGGAGAATCATGAGCCTCTTTAAGAATCAGCTGCCGAAGATGTTGGTTTTTGGGAACCACCAAACGGTTCTGAAAGAACACCACACCTTGATCATCAATAGAGAAATCCTTAGCGATACCGCTAACAAGGTTCTCTTTGATCCGGGAAATACCCTTATCATGCTTTTGGCCAGCTATCATTTGATCCTTAAGAGTAGGTTTCGCCACCAAGTTGGATAGGAATCCTTGAGGAACAATGTGAAGGTTTAACTTCCGAAATTCCTCATGGAGAAGTGGTTGGCCTTGTTGTAACGTCAGGTTATTACAATAAGACTTACGACTTAGTGCATCAACCATAACATTGGCTTTCCCCGGGGTGTAAGTTATCCCTAAGTCGTAATCTATAATCAACTCAACCCACCATCTTTTCCTGAGATTCAAATCCGGCTGGGTGAAAATATATTTCAGACTTTGGTGATTGGTGTAAATTTCGCAACGATTACCCAGAAGGTAATGTCGCCAGGTTTTCAGTGCATGGACCACAGCTGCAAGCTCAAGATCAAGTGTTGGATAATTATCCTCATGTGGACACAACTGTCGAGATGCGTATGCAAACACATGACGATCTTGCATGAGAATGCAACCTAATCCTTGTCGCGAGGCGTCGCAATAGATAACAAAGTCCTTAGAGAAGTCTGGTGGCACCAGAACGGGAGCAGAGGTCAATCGTCTTTTCAACTCCTGAAAATTGTGCTCGCATCGTGGAGTCCACTCGAACTTTTTATCTTTCTTGAGGAGTTCAGTCAGAGGTTTTGCAACCTTGGAGAAATTCTCAACAAAGCGGCAACGATAGCTCGCTAAGCCAAGGAAACTCCGAACTTGCTTAACCGATTCAGGTTGAGTCCAATCAAAGATGGCCTAAACTCTCTCGAGATTGACAGCAATACCTTTACCAGAGATCACGTGGCCTAGATAGGTCACTTCTGGCAACCAAAATTCACACTTGGAGAATTTGGCGTACAGACGGTGCTCTCGAAGTTTCATCAATACCAGCCTTAGATGCTCTGCATGTTCCTGTTCGTTCTTCGAGTAGATGAGTATATCATTGAGGTAAACCACGACGAATTTATCTAAATACTCCATGAAGATCGAATTCATCAAGCGAGAGAAGGTGGCTGGAGCATTGGTTAAACCGAAGGACATAACGATGTACTCGTATTGGCCATAACGAGTAACCAAAGCCATTTTTTGGAATGTCCCCGTTTCTAATTCTGATTTGATGGTATCCCAACCTCAAATCCATTTTGGAAAAGACAGAGGGTCTAGCGAGTTGATCATACAAATCGTTGATCCTGGGACTTGTTCTTTATGGTGACCAGATTCACTGGTCGATAGTCCACAACCATCCAATCTGATCCATCCTTCTTCTTGACGAAGAGAACGGGAAAAGCCCAAGGAAAAGAACTAGGACGGATGAAACCTTTCTTCAAAGCCTCATCGAGTTGGATCTTAAGTTCGGCTAGTTCTAAGGGTGCCATCTTATACGGTCTTGTGGCTATTGGGATAGTCCCTAGAATGAGCTCTATCACAAACTCAACATCTCTAACAGGTGGAATTCCTGGCAGTTCTTCTGGAAAGACATCTGGAAATTCACGGACTACCGGAATAGCTTCTAGCTCTAGAAGAGGGCTAGCATTGAGGGAATAGAGTTGGCGCTTGGCTGTTCGAGTAGAGACATTAACTATCTCACCCGATGGATGTGTAAGTTGAACATTCCTAGTATGAGTATCAATCTTAGCATAGTGGGCTTTCATCCAATCCATGCCTAGAATGATATTGATGTCCGAAGACTTAAGGGCTATCAAAGATGCTAGGAAGACTAGCCTATCCACCAGAATCTCATTATCATGGCTCACTCTAGAAGTTTGCCACTTTGAACCAGGAGTCTAAACTACTAAAGGAGTAGGCATATCACAAAAAGACATGTTATGCAACTGTGCATAACTTTCTGAGATGAAAGAATGAGATGCCCTAGTATCAAATAGAACAGATGTTGGATGACTATTGATAAGGAGTGTACCTAGGATAACATCAGGATCCTCAGAGGCTTCCTCAACAGAGACATAATTCACTCGTCCACGAGCAGGAGCTGGCTTCACATAGAAGGCTTTTCCCGGCTTCCCACGTCCAGTGGGCTTAGCATTGTTCTGAGGACAATCACGAGAGTAGTGTCCTGGTTCCCACATTTGTAGCAGATCACAGTGGCACAGGTAGAAACATTGACAGGCGGACCTCCAAATGGCCTGGCTGGAGGGTTGGGCTGAGCTGGGTGAGGCACCTGGAAGGATGGCCTCGTGGTGTATCTTGGCGGCAGAGCTGCGTTGGGCACCCACACCCGGCGTTTGTTGGAGCCCGAGCCAGATGCGGGGCTGAAGTCACGGTTGTGCTTCCTCGTGGCCTCATAGTTAGTCTGTCCAGACTCGGCATTGATAGCCTTGTTAAAGAGAGCCTGAAGGTTGTGCACTCATGCAGGTGCAGATCTCGGCGAAGCTCAGGGTTAAGTCCCTTGCGGAACCTAGACTGTTTCTTGGCATCGGTTGAAACTTCCTCCGGAGCATAGCGAGCTCATGGCTATAGACATCCACGGACAGTCTGCCCTGGGTGAAAGCATAGAATTCCTCTCTCTTGCGATCCATCAGCCCTTCCGGAATGTGATGGGTACGAAATGTCGCGCTAAATTCTGCCCAAGTTGGTGCGGGGACTACGGGACGCATGGCTTCATAATTTTCCCACCATAGATTGGCGGGTCCTTCCAGAAAGTAAGTAACAAAGATCACCTTGTTGGCCTTGGACACATTGGCAGCCCGGATCTTGCGGAACATGCTGGACAGCCAGTCATCTACGTCGAGTGGGTCGACCGAATGATGATACTTAGGTGGGCACAGCTTGACGAAGTCACCGAGTGACACGCCATCATTGTGATCATTGCGGGGAGCACGTGTTGTGTTCTGCTCAATTCATTCCAGCAACCTGTTGGTCTCTCTCTTGTTCCTTTCAGCTTCAAGCATCACTTCTACCAAAGAAGGTGCATGTGGCAGGTCCTCTTGCCTTGGCTGGCTTCCCACGCCCTGCTCGGGGGCAGGCACGGGATTATTCCTAATTGCCACCATCCTGGGAAAACAAACCCACAGCTTAAACATAGAGGACAACAACTCTAAGAAATGAGATAAGGAATGTACTGGACAACATGGCATGCAGGGTAAACACCTAAACAACATGGTAATAACAACTGCCATATGAACACCATGATTCATACACACCATGAGAAAGTTCAGTACAAGCCCAAGCTGAATACAAACTATGGAGAGATGACACAACTCATCGGAGGCATTACAAGCTTCCTATACATTATCTATCTACACCTCCGAAACTCAACTCTCAACCTCAATCATATCCCACAAGACACGCGGGACTATGGCAATACGACTACTAACATACTAGTACTAACATCCATGTACTCAAGCATCACCATAGAATGCCTCATACAGGTTACCCCCGTGACCCGGGAGCTGAATCTGAGGATCCAGAAACACTCTAGCCTGTGATCCCTGGAAACCATAAGGACACGGATGTGGCCTTGGTCCCCTTGTTGGCGGCAACAGCGGTCCTCGAAGAGGGGTGATGCCTCCAACATCGGGCCAGTCTACGCGTGCTAGCAGATGAGTCCGCGATGGGTTCAGCATCTACAAATCTCCATAGCCTGTCTGCACGATAGGTGCCAACTGCGTCAGGGTTGTCCAAAGACGTGCACGGCTGGCATAAAGCTCCATGTGAAGGGCACGTGCATCATGATCCCTGTTCTCCAACATCTGAGTGGTCACCTGTAGCCTGGGATCCTCATGGAAATGAGCACAATAGGTTGCGCTAAGATAAGCATCCTCTCCTTCCATGGAAGCAGGAACATAACAGAACTCCGTGTTCTGAAGCAGACCATGGTGAAACCTCATGATAGTCAGCATGGTGTAGGCAGCCTCCTAAACTGCCATGTCTATGGTGACACCTAATCCATAGGTCCAGTGAAGTGGCTCTGCAGCTCCAAGATATGAAGGATATATCTTAACAGTACACAGATACTGACTCTGGTTGAAATCTCGATGGCGTTCCTCCACTGTGTACTCTGGGTACCAACGGTAACCAGCCTCCATCATAACTCTAACCAACATGTCCGTGTGACCCGGTACATCGATGCACCTGGTCATACGGACCACCTGATGGGAAGGACGAGGGGGCATCTGAAACAGAGAATGATGCAAAGACATTAGAGATTCTAGCAGAAATTGGACAGCATAACGGTTGTAATTGCTCAAAAAGGATTTTGAGACAACTACAAAAGATCGGAAAAGCATAACCACTTGTCTTTCTAGACTCAAATCTCTTCTCCATCTGTTTGTCACACCAACAATACTCAAGTACCGACATACACTTGAAAACAAGTTGGCTAGTAGTCCATGGTTAGTAACTCGTCACCCTAAGCAATAGATGAGAAGCCTAGTTCTTATCCCCGTAGAAAATATGAGAATGACTCAGAATAGAATAACTTGGGAAGAGGAGCAAAAAGAGCCTTGCGTTCCCTTCCACAATCAATTCCCCTACTTTTCTATAGTGTTTCTAGACTCAACTTTGACCGGTTTGGCTCGATAGTCCTACAGTCAGTCAGGCTCTGATACCAACGCTGTCGGGACCCCGATCCTAAGTCATATGAATCCAGACTATAACATATCACATCACTTTCGGCCTCACGCATGGTAAACTCCACGGCTGCAGCCTTACCTTAACCGGGACCATTTGCGTCTTTTGGCTCACATATGTGAACATGTCGCTGGCAATCAAACAACAGAGAACCCGGGCCGACATGACTAGTCATAGAACCCAAGTGGCACATCCGTACGGAAACAGGCATACGTAACCTAGCAATTCAGGTGTCAGCCTCAAGCATGTGTAGACGAGTCATAGCAAGCTACAAGGACTCCATTACACCGTGAGACATAAATGCCATCACTGCACGTAGACGAGTCGTAGCAGGCTATAGGGACTCCATTACACTGCGAGACATTTCCCCGAAGGGACAGACACAGCAGCGAGAGAGTGGGATGTTATCGGAATGATCAAGGCGGGTTGCTTGCCTTGCTGGATAGCGGGAAGGTTCTCTCCTTCGTTGGAATACTCGGGGGTATCCTCAGAAGCAGGGCCAACCGCAATGCAGATAAATAGCATTTAATACACGCAAATGCAACAATATGATGCATGATCATGACATGGTAGCATGTAAGTATGAGCTAATGCAACTAGTGTTCAAGTTAATTTGAAGTGAGTTTGAATATAGGTTCAAAATCGTTCTTCATTTCAAATTCCATATGCTAACCTATTAATAAATGTCAAGGTTCATCTACATAGGTTTCTCTAACATGCATGATAATAGCACCATTGGATTCATTGGATTTTTCTGATAAATTTTCATATATAAATTATTTTCATTGATTTACAGATTAATTTATATGAATTTTTAGAGTTTTAAACAATTTCTGGAATTATATTAAAACTGGAAAATGAAATATGACGTCAGCCTAACGTCACTACGACGTTAGCTGGTCGGCTGACCAGGCTAGGTCAAACTTGACGTGCAGGACCCGCACGTCAGTGACACGGGCCTAAATCCCGCACTGACCAGGGGTTTGACCCACCTCAGGGCCCACTGGTTAGTGACTGGGGCCTAACTAATCAGGAGGATTAGCCCCTGATGGTCGGCCATGTCGGCGCCCACCGGAGTGGGGCCGGCGGCGACCCGCCGGAGTTGCGCCTCCGGCGACCATTTGGCGCGCGGAGGGCACCGGGAGGTAGCCCATGCACACGCGCATCCAACACTGTGGAAGAGGGGGCTTAGGGGCCACCGGAGCTACGGCCGGCGACGACCCGAGCGGCGGCGAGCTTCGGGCAACAAGGGGAACGGCGCCTATGGCGAGGGACAGGCCGCTAGAGGAAGGGGAAATGGAGCAGGGGCTCACGATGGGGTTGCTGGGGGAGACGGCGAGCTCAGGGACGCGCAGACGACCTCGAATCACCGGAGGGAAGCTTCGATGGCCGACGGGGAAGAAACGGCGACGGCGCGTCATGGAGGGCTCTCGGCGTCGACTGGCTTCACAGAGAGGATCAGGAGGCTTTTGGCGGTCTCAGAAAGGCGTGGGGTCGGCTAGAACTACGGCGATGTGGCGGAGACGAGCTCGGCCATGGCGGAGCAGAGGAGGAAAGAGAGCGAGAGAGAGAGCGAGGGAGAGAGGGAGAGGAGAAGAAGGCCACGGCGATGAGGCCTCGCGCTAGCACTCTCCCAGCCCTCCAGGCCGGCAGCCAGACAGGGAGGAGGTGGCCGGTGTGTGCCCGCGCGTGGCGAACGCACGCCCCTATCCTCCTGGCAAGAGGACAGGGATGACTGGCCATGGGCCAGATGGGCCGGTTCCCCCTGGGCCTCTGCTTTCTTTTTTTCTTTTTCTTCTGGTTTTCTATTTCTGACATTTGTTTTATTTTATTTTCAGGTACAATTGCTTTGATAAAATATCCCAATTATTTTATAATATCAAGTTTGAATATTTCAAACTCCAATAAAAAGTTTTAGGATATGTTGAAATATAAAATAATGATAATGCTTTATTTGGCATTTTCAGAGGCTTTATCATTTATTTTAAAATTGCTATAGTTCTTCAAATAATTTAAATGACCCCTTGTATAATCATGTCCATATTTATCAGACATAGGGGACATTTTAGATGGGCATTTTGGATTTGTTGAATTTTCACAAACTTTGAATTGGTTTGATTCAAATGAGGGTTTGGGGTTTCCTTTAGTCCCCATTTCATGTTGATGCAAAAATGATATATGATGCACACACATATGCTGTCCTATGACATCTAGCTAGGGATGTGACAGATCTCCTATTTTAACAGAAACAACAGGCATGCCAACAATAGGTCTATGTTTATCTTTAGCATCAGGTCTAGCAATTCTAGCAGCTACATCACAGAAATGAATAACATGCCCATTAATATTATCAACCAAGAGACCTTTAACCATAGCATTACTAGGTTCAACTTTAATTTTTTAGGAGGTGTAGGTGTTCTAACATAGCTCTTACGAACCACAGTTGAAGCTTTAGCATGTTCCTTTATTCTTAACATGGAAAGGTGGTTTCTCAATATAAGCAGCAAGAATAACAGGATCAACATTAATAGGTTCGACTACTTTCACTTCAATGGGAGGATGATATTTGAACCACTTCTCCTTAGGGAGGTCAAGTAAACCGTTAAGGAAACGAGGTTGTGTGTGATACAACCAGAAGGTTTTGATAGTCCTAAGGATGCTAAAAGGTGTGCAAGCTTCGGTGATCCTTCCATGGACTGAAGCAAGCATCTCGGAGTTGGAATATACACTTTGATGAGGTGATCAAAGTTTTTAAAGTCTATACAAAGTTTACGAGAAACTTGTATTTGCAATAAAGTGAGTGGGAGCACTATAGAATTTCTGATAAGTATATGTGGATGACATATTGCTATTCGGAAATGATGTAGAAATTCTGGAGAGCATAAACGGGTGTTTGAAAAGAGTTTTTCAAAGGAAGACCTAGATAAAGCTACCTAATTGTTGAGCATCAAAATCTATAGAGATAGATCAAGATGCTTGATGAGACTTTCAATGAGTGCATACCGTGACAAGATTTTGAAAGAGTTCAAAATGGATCGGTAAGAGAAAGAGTTCTCGCCTGATTTGTAAGGTGTGAAAGTTGAGTGAGACTTAAAGCTCGACAATGGCAGAAGAAAGATAAAGGACGAACATCGTCCCCTATGCCTTAGCCATAGGCTCTATATTATGCCATGTTGTGTACCGCACCTGTGTGTGCCTTGCCGTGAGTCTGTCAAGGGGTACAAGAGTGGTTCAGGAGTGGATCACTAGTCAGCGGTCGAAATTATCCTTAGTAACTTACATACTAAGGAGATATTTCACGATTATGGAGGTGATAAAGAGTTCGTCGTAAAGAGTTACGTCGATGCAAGCTTTAGCACCAATCCGGATGACTAGTAGTAGCAATCTGGATACGTATAGTGGAGCAGCCATTTGGAATAGTGCCAAGTGGAGTGTGGTAGCAGTGTTTACAGTTTGACATAGGGATTTGCAAAGTACACACGGATCTGTATGTTACAGACCCGTTGACTATAAGACCTCTCTCACATGCAAAGCATGATCGAACCCCAGAACTCATTGGGTGTTAGATGTTGGGGAACGTCGCATGGGAAACAAAAAATTTCCTACGCACACGCAAACCTATCCATGGTGATGAGCGTCTACGAGAGGGAGAGTGGATCTACGTACCCTTGTAGATCGCTAAGCGGGAAGCGTTAAGAAACGCGGTTGGTGTAGTCGAACATCTTCACGATCCAAATCGCCGAGCGTTCCGCGATCTCATCACGATCCGTCTCGTGATCCAATCATGATCCATCCCGCGAACACATCATGATCCATCCCGCGAACTCATCATGATCCGTCTCACGATCTTGATCATGATCTGTCCCGCGAACTCATCACGACCCGTTTCGTGATCACATCACGAACCATCTCGCGATCTCGATCACGGTCCTTCCGATCTAGCGCCGAACGGACGGCACCTCCACGTTCAGCACACGTGTAGCTTGATGACGATCTCCACCATATTGATCCAGCAAGAGGAGGTGGAGAGGAGAGAGAGTTCACTGGCAGCGTGACGGCGCTCCGGTGATGGTGGTGGAGCAATTCCGGCAGGGCTTCGCCTAAGCGCTGCAGAAAACCGATCTAGAGGAGCACCGGTGAAACGGGTAGCACGTGGCCGTAAACTGTGTCCAAATAGCACCCAATCCACCAGTATATAAAGGAGGGAGAGAGAGGAGGGCTGGCGCAAGGAAAAACTCCAATAGGAGTCGGCCAAACTAGAGGGGGAGGAGTCCTACTCCTCCTCCACTCCTAGTAGGAGTAGGACTCTTCCTTTTTAGCCTTTTTTCCACCTTTTCCTTTAGGAATTTTGCCTCCTGCGCCATGGGCCTTGGTGTGGCTGTTTTTCCAGCCCACTAAGGGCTGGTTATTATTCTCCCACAGCCCATGGATCTCTTGGGGTCGAAATACCCCTCCCGGAGGTCCCCCGGTACACTACCGGCACTCCTGGTACACAACCCATGAGCCCAAAACTTTTCCGGCGACCAAACTGGGACTTCATATATATGAATCTTTACCTCCGGACCATTCCGGAGCACCTCGTGACGTCCGGGATCTCATCCAGGACTCCGAACAACCTTCGGTCACCACCATACATAACTCTACACTATCGAAACGTCACCAAACCTTAAGTGTGCAGACCCTGCGGGTTGGAGAACTATGTAGACATGACCGAGACACCTCTACGGTCAATAACCAATGGCGGGACCTGGACGTCCACATTGGTTCCTACATATTCTACGAAGATCTTTATCGGTCGAACCTCTATGTCAAGGATTCATTTAATCCCGTATAACGTTCCCTTTGTTCTTCGGTATGTTACTTGCCCGAGATTCGATCGTCGGTATCTCCATACCTAGTTCAACCTCATTACTGGCAAGTCTCTTTACTCGTTCCATAATACAAGATCCCATGACTAACACTTAGCCACATTGCTTGCAAGGCTTGTTGTGATGTTGTATTACCAGTGGGCCCTGAGATACCTCTCCGTCACACAGAGTAACAAATCCTAGTCTCGATCCATGCCAACTCAACAGACACCATCGGAGATACCTGTAGAGAACCTTTATAGTCACCCAGTTACGTTGCAACATTTCATACACACAAGGCACTCCTCCGATATCCGTGAGTTGCATGATCTCATGGTCATAGGAACATATACTTGACATGCAGAAAACAGTAGCAATAAACTGACACGATCATATGCTATGTTTGTAGTTTGGGTCTTATCCATCACATCATTCTCCTAATGATGTGATCCCGTTATCAAATGACATCTCATGTCCATGGCTAGGAAACCTTAACCATCCTTTGATCAACGAGCTAGTCCATTAGAGGCATACTAGGGACATGGTTTTGTCTATGTATCCACACATGCATTTAAGTCTCCGATCAATACAATTATAGCATGGATAATAAACGATTATCATGAACAAGGAAATATGATAATAACTAATTTATTATTGCCTATAGGGCATATTTCCAACAGTCTCCCACTTGCACTAGAGTCAATAATCTAGTTCACATCACCATGTGATTCGCATTGTTATGAATCTAACAGCCAATGAGTTCTGGGGCTCGATCATGCTTTGCATGTGAGAGAGGTCTTATAGTCAACGGGTCTGCGATATTCAGATCCGTGTGTACTTTGCAAATCTCTATGTCAAACCGTAAACACTGCTACCACACTCCACTTGGTACTATTTCCAAATGGCTGCTCCACTGTACGTATCCAGATTGCTACTACTAGTCATTCGGATAGGTGTTAAAGCTTGCATCGACGTAACTCTTTACGACGAACTCTTTATCACCTCCATAATCAAGAAACATTTCCTTAGTCCTTTGGTTACTAAGGATAATTCCGACCGCTGTCCAGTGATCCACTCCTGGACCAGTCTTGTACCCCTTGACAGACTCATGGCAAGGCACACACAGGTGCGGTACACAGCATGGCATAATATAGAGCCTATGGCTAAGGCATAGGGGACGATGTTCGTCCTTTCTCTTTCTTTTGCCGTTGTCGAGCTTTGAGTCTCACTCAACTTCACACCTTACAAATCAGACGAGAACTATTTCTCTGGCTGATCCATTTTGAACTCTTTCAAAATCTTGTCAAGGTATGCACTCATTGAAAGTCTCATCAAGCATCTTGATCTATCTCTATAGATTTTGATGCTCAACAATTAGGTAGCTTTATCCAGGTCTTCCTTTCAAAAACACTTTTCAAACAACCTTTTATGCCTTCCAGAAATTCTACATTATTTCCGATCAACAATATGTCAACCACATATACTTATCAGAAACTCTATAGTGCTCCCACTCACTTTATTGCAAATACAAGTTTCTCGTAAACTTTGTATAAACTACAAAAACTTTGATCACCTCATCAAAGTGTATATTCCAACTCCGAGATGCTTGCTTCAGTCCATAGAAGGATCACTGAAGCTTGCTCATCTTTTAGCATCCTTAGGACTGACAAAACCTTCTGGTTGTATCACATACAACCTTTCCTTAAGTAAACCGTTAAGGAAACGATGTTTTGACATCCATCTACCAGATTTCATAATTGAAAATGCAGCAACTGCTAACATAATTCCAACAGACTTTTAGCATCGCTACGAGTGAGAAAGCCTCATCGCAGTCAACTCCTTGAACTTGTCACAAACAACTTTGCAACAAGTTGAGCTTTACAAATGGTGACATTCACCATCAGTGTTTGTCTTCATTCTAAAGGTCCATTTGTACTCAACGACCTGCCGTCTAACGGGCAAGTCTACCAAAGTCTATACTTGGTTTTCATACATGGATCCTATCTCGGATTTCATGGCCTCTAACCATTTGTCAGAATCCGGGCCTATCATCGCTTCTCCATAGCTCGTAGGTTCATCGTTGTCCAACAACATGATCTCCAAGACAGAGTTGTCGTACCACTTAGGAGCAGTACACATCCTTGTCGACCTACGAAGTTCGATAGTAACTTGATCCTGAAGCTTCATGATCATCATCATTAACTTCCTCTTCAACTAACGTAGGCTTCACAGTAACATCTTTCTGTGCTGCGCTACTCTCTGGTTGAACAAAGGTTTAACAACCTCATCAAGTTCTATCTTCCTCCCACTCAATTCTTTCGAGAGAAACATTTCCTCGAGAAAGGATCCGTTTAAGCAACAAACACTTTGCACTAGGATCTGAGATTGAAGGTTCACCCAACTGATCTTAGGGTATTCTATGAAGATGCATTTGTCCGCCTTGGGTTCGACCTCATTAGGTGAAAACATTTTCCACACAAGTGTCACAGCCCCAAATATTAAGAAATGACAGCTTAGGTTTCTATCAAACCATAATTCACACGGTGTCATCTCAACGGATTTAGATGATGCCCTATTTAAAGTGAATGTAGTCGTCTCTAATGCATAACCCCAAAAATTATAGTAGTAAGACGATAAGAGACATCACAGTATGCACTATATCAATAGAGCATGACTATGATGTTCTGACACACCATCACACCATGGTGTTCCAGGTGGCGTTAGTTGTGAAACAAATTTCACATTGTCTTAAGTTGTATGCCAAACTCGTAACTCAGATATTCACCTCCACGATCATATCGCGGTCATTTTCATCTTCTTGTCACGATGATCTTTAAACTTCACTCTAAATTTGCTTGAACCTTTCAAACGATTCAGACTTGTGTTTCATTAAGTAAATATACACCATATCTACTCAAATCATCAGTGAATGTAAGAAAATAACGATATCCACTACATGCTACAAGACTCACTAGATTGCATATATCAACATGTATCATTTCCAATGAATCACTTGCCCGCTCCATCCAACGGGGTCCTTTAGTCATCTTGCCCAAGAGGCATGGTTCGCATGTCTCAACCGATTCGAAATCGAATGAGTCCAAATATCCATCAGCATGGAGTTTCTACATGCGCTTTATACCAATGTGACATTTAGCGGCAGTGCCACAAGTATGTGGTACTATCATTATTAACTTTGTATCTTTTGACATCAATGTTATGAACATGTGCTACGATCAAGATTTCAACAAACCATTCTCACTGGGTGCATGACCATTGAAGATATTATTCATGTAAACAGAATAATCATTATTCTCTAACTTAAATGAATAACCGTATTGCAATAAACATGATCTAATCATGTTCATGCTCAACGCAAAACACCAAATAACATTTATTTAGGTTCGTCACTAATCCTGAAGGTAGAGAGAGCGTGCGATGTTGATCACATCAACGTTGGAAACACTTCCAACACATATCGTCACCTCACCCTTAGCTAGTTCTCCGTTTATTCCATAGCTTTTATTTCGAGTTACTAACATTTAGCAACCGAACCGGTATCCAATACCCAGGTGCTACTAAGAGTACTAGCAAGGTACACATTAATAACTCGTATATCAAATATACTTCTATCAATGTTGCCAGCCTTCTTATCTACCAAGTATCTAGGGTTGTTCCGCTTCAGCGACCGCTCACCTCATAACAGAAGCACTTAGTCTCGGGTTTGAGTTCAACTTTGGGTTGCTTCACTAGAGCAGCAACTAACTTGCTATCCATGAAGTTTCCCTCCTTGCTCTTGCCCTTCTCGAAACTAGTGGTTTGATTAACCATCAACACTTGACGCTCCTTCTTGATTTCTACCTTCGTAGTGTCAAACATCGTGAACAGCTCAGGGATCAACATTTCTTTCCCTGGCATTTTATAGTTCATCACCAAGTTCTAGTAGCTTAGTGATAGTGACTTGGAGAACTACATCAATCACTATCTTATCTGGAAGATCAACTCCCACTCGATTCAAGCGATTGTAGTACCCAGACAGTCTGAGCACATGCTCAACGATTGAGCTATTCTCTTTCATCTTGCAGGCAAAGAATCTCGTTGGAGATCCTATATCTCGCAACTCGGGCACGAGCCTGAGATCACAATCTCAGCTCTTAGAACATCTCATATGTTCCGTGACGTTCAAAATGTTTCGGAGCCTCAATTCTAAGTCGTAATGCATGACGCACTAAACTATCAAGTAGTTATCAAAACGTGCCTGTCAGATATTCACAACATCTATAGACGACGCTAGATGGGGTGGCGCACCGAGTGGTGCATTAAGGACATAAGCCTTCTGTGCAGCAATGAGGACAATCCTCAGATCACGGACCCAGTCCACAATTTTGCTACCAACATCTTTCAATTCTATTTCTCCAGGAACATATAAAGATACAAGGGAGCTACAGCGCGAGCTAGTAATCTACAACATAATTTGCAAAGACACTTTGACTATGTTCATGATAATGAGTTCAGTTAATCATATTACTTAAGAACTCCCACTCAAATTGACATCCCTCCGATCATTCGAGTGATACATGATCCAAATTCACCAACTCAAGTCCGATCATCACGTGAGTTGAGGTGGCTGCAATGGTGAACATCATCATGTTGATCATATCTACTATATGACTCATGTTCGACCTTTCGGTCTTTTGTGTTCCGAGGCCATGTCTGTACATGCTAGGCTCGTCAAGTTTAACCCGAGTGTTCTGCATGTGCAACACTGGCTTGCACCCGTTGTATGTGAACGTAGAGTCTATCACACCCAATCATCACGTGGTGTCTCAACATGACGAACTTTCGCAACGGTGCACACTCAGGGAGAACACAATTTATCTTGAAATTAAGTGAGGGATCACCTTATAATGCTACCGCTGTCCTAAGCAAAACAAGGTGCATAAAAAGGATTAACATCACATGCAAATCATAAGTGACATGATATGGCCATCAACTTGTGCTTTTGATCTCCATCTAGAAAGCACCGGCATGATCTCCATCGTCACCGGCATGACACCATGATCTCCATCATCTTGATCTCCATCAACGTGTCGCCATCGGGGTTGTCACGCCCTGCATGCTTCTACTACTATTGCTACCGTTTAGCGATAAAGTAAAGCATTACATAGCGCTTAATGATTGACACGCAGGTCATACAATAATTAAAGACAACCTTATGGCTCCTGCCGGTTGCCGTATTCATCGACATGCAAGTCGTGATAATCTATACATCACATGATCATCTCATACATCACATATATCACATCATGTAATTGGCCATATCATATCACAACATACCCTGCAAAAACAAGTTAGACGTCCTCTAATTGTTGTTGCATGTTTTACGTGGCTGCTTCGGGTATCTAGCAAGAACAATTCTCACCTACACATAAACCACAACGGTGATACACTAGTTTGCTTTTCAACCTTCTCAAGGACCGCCTTTGTCGAATCCGATCCAACTTAAGTGAGAGAAATTGTCACCCGCAAGCCACCTAGGCAACAAGTTGCGTCGAGGGAACCGGTCTCTCGTAAGCGTACGAGTAATGTTGGTCCGGGCCGCTTCATCTCACAATCCCGCTGAACCAAAATACGACCAAGGGAGGCAGCAATCGAAGCATCAATGCCCACAAACCTTTTGTGTTCTACTCGAGATCTCATCGAACCATCAACCTAGCTCATGATGCCACTGTTGGGGAACGTCGCATGGGAAACAAAAAAATTCCTACGCACACGCAAACCTATCCATGGTGATGAGCATCTCCGAGAGGGAGAGTGGATCTACGTACCCTTGTAGATCGCTAAGCGGGAAGCGTTAAGAAACGCGGTTGGTGTAGTCGAACATCTTCGCGATCCAAATCGCCGAGCGTCCCGCGATCTCATCACGATCCGTCCCGTGATCCAATTACGATCCATCCCGCGAACACATCATGATCCGTCCCGCAAACTCATCACGATCTGTCTCACGATCTTGATCATGATCTGTCCCGCGAACTCATCACGATCCGTTCCGTGATCACATCACGAACCGTCTCGCGATCTCGATCACGGTCCTTCCGATCTAGCGCTGAATGGATGGCACCTCCGCATTCAGCACACGTGCATCTTGATGACGATCTCCACCATATTGATCCAGCAAGAGGAGGTGGATAGGAGAGAGAGTTCACCGGCAGCGTGACGGCGCTCCGGTGATGGTGGTGGAGCAATTCCGGCAGGGCTTCGCCTAAGCGCTGCAGAAAACCGATCTAAAGGAGCACCGGTGAAACGGGTAGCACGTGGCCGTAACTGTGTCCAAACAGCACCCAATCCACCAGTATATAAAGGAGGGAGAGAGAGGAGGGCTGGCGCAAGGAAAAACTCCAATAGGAGTCGGCCAAACTAGAGGGGGAGGAATCCTACTCCTCCTCCACTCCTAGTAGGAGTAGGACTCTTCCTTTTTAGCCTTTTTTCCACCTTTTCCTTTAGGACTTTTGCCTCCTGCTCCATGGGCCTTGGTGTGGCTGTTTTTCCAGCCCACTAAGGGCTGGTTATTATTCTCCCACAGCCCATGGATCTCTTGGGGTCGAAATACCCCTCCCGGAGGTCCCCCGGTACACTACCGGCACTCCCGGTACACTACCGATGAGCCCGAAACTTATCCGGCGACCAAATTGGGACTTCCTATATATGAGTATTTACCTCCGGACCATTCTGGAGCTCCTCGTGACGTCCGGGATCTCATCCGGGACTCCGAACAACCTTCGGTCACCACCATATATAACTCTACACTACCGAAACGTCACCAAACCTTAAGTGTGCAGACCCTGCGGGTTCGAGAACTATGTAGACATGACCGAGACACCTCTATGGTCAATAACCAATGGCGGGACCTGGACGTCCACATTGGTTCCTACATATTCTACGAAGATCTTTATCGGTCGAACCTCTATGTCAAGGATTCAGTTAATCCCGTATAACGTTCCCTTTGTTCTTCGGTATGTTACTTGCCCGAGATTCGATCGTCGGTATCTCCATACCTAGTTCAACCTCATTACTGGCAAATCTCTTTACTCGTTCCGTAATACAAGATCCCGTGACTAACACTTAGCCACATTGCTTGCAAGGCTTGTTGTGATGTTGTATTACCGAGTGGGCCCTGAGATACCTCTCCGTCACACGGAGTAAAAAATCCCAGTCTCGATCCATGCCAACTCAACGGACACCATCGGAGATACCTGTAGAGAACCTTTATAGTCACCCAGTTACGTTGCAACATTTCATACACACAAGGCACTCCTCCGATATCCGTGAGTTGCATGATCTCATGGTCATAGGAACATATACTTGACATGCAGAAAACAGTAGCAATAAACTGACACAATCATATGCTATGTTTGTAGTTTAGGTCTTATCCATCACATCATTCTCCTAATGATGGGATCCTGTTATCAAATGACATCTCATGTCCATGGCTAGGAAACCTTAACCATCCTTTGATCAACGAGCTAGTCCATTAGAGGCATACTAGGGACATGGTTTTGTCTATGTATCCACACATGCATTTAAGTCTCCGATCAATACAATTATAGCATGGATAATAAACGATTATCATGAACAAGGAAATATGATAATAACTAATTTATTATTGCCTCTAGGGCATATTTCCAACATTAGATTCATAACAATGTGAATCACATGGTGATGTGAACTAGATTATTGACTCTAGTGCAAGTGGGAGACTGTTGGAAATATGCCCTAGAGGCAATAATAAATTAGTTATTATCATATTTCCTTGTTCATGATAATTGTTTATTATCCATGCCATAATTGTATTGATCGGAGACTTAAATGCATGTGTGGATACATAGACAAAACCATGTCCCTAGTATGCCTCTAATAGACTAGCTCGTTGATCAAAAGATGGTTAAGGTTTCCTAGCCATGGACATGAGATGTCATTTGATAACGGGGTCACATCATTAGGAGAATGATGTGATGGACAAGACCCAAACTACAAACGTAGCATATGAACGTATCAGTTTATTGCTACTATTTTCTACATGTCAAGTATATGTTCCTATGACCATGAGATCATGCAACTCACGGATATCGGAGGAGTGCCTTGTGTGTATCAAACGTCGCAACGTAACTGGGTGACTATAAAGGTGCTCTACAGGTATCTCCGATGGTGTCTGTTGAGTTGGCATGGATCGAGACTGGGATTTGTTACTCCATGTGACGGAGAGGTATCTCAGGGCCCACTCGGTAATACAACATCACAATGAGCCTTGCAAGCAATGTGACTAATTGTTAGTTGCGGGATCTTGTATTACGGAACGAGTAAAGAGACTTGCCAGTAACGAGGTTGAACTAGGTATGGAGATACCGACGATCGAATCTCGGGCAAGTAACATACCGAAGAACAAAGGGAACGTTATACGGGATTAACTGAATCCTTGACATAGAGGTTCGACCGATAAAGATCTTCGTAGAATATGTAGGAACCAATGTGGATGTCCAGGTCCCGCCATTGGTTATTGACCGTAGAGGTGTCTCGGTCATGTCTACATAGTTCTCGAACCTGCAGGGTCTGCACACTTAAGGTTTGGTGACGTTTCGGTAGTGTAGAGTTATGTATGGTGGTGACCGAAGGTTGTTCGGAGTCCCGGATGAGATCCCGGACATAACGAGGAGCTCCGGAATGGTCCGTAGGTAAAGATACATATATAGGAAGTCCCAGTTTGGTCGCCGGAAAAGTTTCGGGCTCATCGGTAGTGTACCGGGAGTGCCGGTAGTGTACCGGGAGACCTCCGGGAGCGGTATTTCGACACCAGAGGGTCCATGGGCTGTGGGAGAATAATAACCAGCCCTTAGTGGGCTGGTGGAACAGCCACAAAAGGCCCATGGCGCAGGAGAAGAAAAGGCTAAAGGAAAAAGTGGAAAATCAGCCAATAGGGAGCAATCCTAGTCCAACTAGGATTGGAGGAGAAGTAGGATTCCTCTCCTCCTTGGCGCACAAGTCTGGTTGGCTGCCTTGTGCGCCAGCCCCTCTTCCTCTCCTCTCCTCCTATATATACTAGTGGAATAGAGGGTTTTTGCACAGATTTTATGGCCACGTGCTACCCGCTCCACCAGTGCTCCTCTAGATCGGATTTCTGCAGCGCTTAGGCAAAGCCCTGCCGGAATTGCTTCACCATCACCATCACCGGAGCGCCGTCACACTGCCGGTGAACTCTCTCTCCTCTCCACCTCCTCTTGCTGGATCAAGACAGTGGAGATCGTCATCAAGCTGCACGTGTGCTGAACACGGAGGTGCCGTCCGTTCGGCACTAGATCGGAAGGACCGTGATCGAGATCGCGAGACGGTTCGTGATGAGATTGCGGAACGGATCGTGATGAGTTCGCGGGACAGATCGTGATCAAGATCGTGAGACGGATCATGATGTGATCGTGGGATGGATCGTGATGAGTTCACAGGATGGATCGTGATCGGATCGCGGGACAGATCGTGATGAGATCGCGGGACGCTCGGCGATTTGGATCGCGAAGATGTTCGACTACACCAACCGTGTTTCTTAACGCTTCCCGCTTAGCGATCTACAAGGGTACGTAGATCCACTCTCCCTCTCTTAGATTCTCATCACCATGGATAGGTTTGCGTGTGCATAGGAAATTTTTTGTTTCCCATGTGACGTTCCCCGACAACTAGATGCATAGGATAAAACTTCTGATGAAATTCCATTTTCAATCGGTTGTAGCTCCATGGTCCAATATCATCACATATCCTATACCATGTAAATGCCTTATCCTTCAAAGATAAAGGAAATACCTTCTTCTTGACGTGATCCTCGGGCAGACTTGCAAGCTTAAATAATCCACAAACTTCATCCACATAGATTAGATGCAAATCAGGATGTAGTATTCCATCTCCTGCATATAGATTAGCCAGCAGTTTCTCTATCATGCCCGAAGGAATTTCACAATAAATATTTTCAGTAGGTTCAGTAGGTTGAGGGGAAACTCTTTGTGCTTCCGGTCGAGGTAAAGATACCCCGGACAAGCCCCTCAAAGGATTATTTTCCATAGTAACAAGTGACAGTAAATTTCAGCACACTATATAAATTTTTCCTTACCAGATTCCACTTACCAAAGGCGCTTCACTCCCCGGCAACGGTGCCAGAAAAGAGTCTTGATTACCCACAAGTATAGGGGATCTATTGTAGTCCTTTTGATAAGTTAGAGTGTCAAACCCAACGAGGACCAGAAAGAAATGACAAGCGGTTTTCAGTAAGGTATTCTCTACAAGCATTGAAATTATCGGTAACAGGTAGTTTTGTGATAAGATATTTGTAACGAGTAACAAGTAAAAAGTGTAACAAAGGTGCATCAAGGTGGCCCAATACTTTTTTGTAGCAAAGGACATGCTTGGACAAACTCTTATATAAAGTGAAGCGCTCCCGAGGACACATGGGAATTTCTGTCAAGCTAGTTTTCATCATGCTCATTTGATTCGCGTTCGTTACTTTGAAATTTTGATATGTGGGTGGACCGGTGCTTGGGTGCTGCCCTTACTTGGACAAACCTCCCACTTATGATTAACCTCTATCGCAAGCATCCACAACTACAAAACAATAATTAAGATAAATCTAACCATAGCATGAAACATATGGATCCAAATCAGCCCCTTACGAAGCAACGCATAAACTAGGGTCTAAGCTTCTGTCACTCTAGCAACCCATCATCTACTTATTACTTCCCAATGCCTTCCCCTAGGCCCAAATAATGGTAAAGTGTTATGTAGTCGATGTTCACATAACACCACTAGAGGAGAGACAACATATATCTCATCAAAATATCGAACGAATACCAAATTCACATGATTACTTATAACAAGACTTATCTCATGTCCTCAGGAACAAACGTAACTACTCATGAAGCATGTTCATGTTCATAATCATATAAGTATTAATTATCATAAAGGATCTGAACATATGATCTTCCACCAAGTAAACCAACTAGCATCAACTACAAGGAGTAATCAACACTACTAGCAACCTACAAGTACCAATTTGAGGTTTGAGACAAAGATCGGATACAAGAGATTAACTAGGGTTTGGAGAGAGATGGTGCTGGTGAACATGTTGATGGAGATTGACCCTCTATCGATGAGAGGATCGTTGGTGATGACGATGGCTTCGATTTCCCCCTCCGGGAGGGAAGTTTCCCCTGCAGAACAGCTCTGCCAGAGCTCTAGATTAGTTCTGCCCAAGTTCCGCCTCGAGACGGTGGCGCTATGTCCCGAAAGCTCTCTTATAATTTTTTCCAGGTCAAAACCCTTCATATAGCAGAAGATGGGCACAGGAGACCTGCTAGGCAGCCCACAAGCCACCTAGGCGCGGCCAGGGGGGTGGCCGCGTGTGGCAGGCTTCTGACCTCCTGGTGGGTCCCCTCTTGTATTTGTTTCACCCAATATTTTTCATATATTCCAAAAAAATCTCCGTAACGTTTTAGGACTTTTGGAGTTGTGCAGAATAGGTCTCTCGGATTTGCTCCTTTTCCACTCTAGAATTCCAGCTGTCGGCGTTCTCCCTCTTCATGTAAACCTTGTAAAATAAGAGAGAAAAGGCAGAATTATTGTACCATAACGTGTAATAACATCCCATAATGTAATAAATATAAATATAAAACCATGATGCAAATGGGTGTATCATTTATATAGCAGTATTGTGTAAACATTTCAGCAACTTTTGACATTTGAGTAAGAAATGTAAATTCCTGCACTACAGTCAAAGTTTCTGTTTTTGCACCGCACATAGAAAACAAGAAATCTAATCATCCTAAAAGAAAATCTTGGCACATTATTTTTATAATACAATGGACATATAATAGGGCATAATAATTTTTTAGAAGCTTCGATGAAAAATTCTACCTTGTTTCCATGAGCATGAACACAAGTGTTCAAGGTTGACCTCCACTTCTCCAATGCACAACCTTCCAATCACTTCTCTTTTTGAAAAACTTCTTAGGCAAAAGAGGTAAGTAGTTCTTTTTGTATTTTTCATTATTATTATTTTGTTTGTTTCACCCACAACTAAAGAAACAAAAAAGGGGGGAAATCTACTTAGTGAACAAAGCAAACAGGCACACACGATAATATCAACCCCACGCTATTGCTCCCTGGCAACGGTGCTAGAAAAGAGCTTGATAATCCCCAAGTGCAAGGAATCATCATAGAAATTTCCAAAGGTGGAAGTGATAAGTATTGAGTGTCGAACCCACAAGGAGCTAAAGGTAAGATCAATATTCTTCCAAGTCTTATCTGCCACTGATACGACTCTACGTACACCGAACGTTTGCTTCCATCTAGAAACAAGAAATGAAACTATGTTGTGGGTATGAAGAGGATAGCTTTGCATGATATCAGAAAACTAAAATATAAAAATAGTGATGTTATCATAAAGTTAGAATATATTACGATATATTACAAATAGCAAGTGTGGAATAATGATGGGTCGGTGTGCGGAATTGTCTTGGGCAATTGTAAACATGATCGGAAATCATTATTGCAATTTTATATGAGGGAGAGGCATAATCTAGAATACTTTCTCTACTTGGATCATATGCACTTATGATTAGAACTCTAGCAAGCATCCGCAACTACTAAACATCATTAAGGTAAAACCCAACCATAGCATTAAAGCATCAAGTCTGCTTTATCCCATACGCAACAACCCACTTACTCGGGTTTAAGCTTATGTCACTCTAGCAACCCACTATAAGTGAATCATGAATGTATTGCAACACCCTACAACGGTAATCCTTCATGTGTGCGCAGCACGAAAGGCACCATAGGACAACACCAAAATAAACATACAACTCAAACCAATCTAGTCAACCCATAAGACAAAAGAAATCTACTCAAAACATCATAGGATGGTAACACATCATTGGATCATAATATGTGGCATAAAGCACCATGTTCAAGTAGGGGATTATAGTAGGATGTGGGAGAGTGGACTGCTGAAAAGATATGAGGACGGTGATGAAGAAGGTGATGTTGATGAAGACGATCACTGCGGCGATGGTTCCCCTGATGGCACTCCGGTACCGCCAAGAGAGAGGGGGAGAGGGTCTCCCCCTTGTGCTTCCTCCTCCATGCCCCACCCCCCATAGGTGGGGAGAGTTTCTCCCCTTGGTCTTTGGCCTCCATGGTGATGATGGCCCCTTCGCCTTCCTCCTCCATGGTCTTTGGTGATGGTGAACCCCTCCGGCAGGGTGTCGGAGAGGGCCAAGATTGATTTTTCGTGGCTATAGAGACTTGTGGCAGCGAAACTTCTGATCTAGGTTTATTTTTGGAGGTTTCTGGATTTATAGGAGTACTTGGCGTTCGAATCACGTCAAGGGGACTCTCGAGGGGCCCACAAGCTAGGGGGCGCCCTAGGGGGCGCACCCTGGTGGCTTGTGGCCTCCTCAAGACTCCTCTCCGGTATCTTTTTGCTCCAGTATTTTTTATATTTTCCACAAGTATTCTTCGTAAAATTTTAGCCCATTCCGAGAACTTTTATTTCTGCACAAAAACGACACCATGGTAGTTCTGCTGAAAATAGCGTCAGTCCGGGTTAGTTCTAATAAAATTGTACCAAAATCATATAGAATTATTATAAACATGGCATGAATACTTCATAAATTATAGATACGTTGGAGACGTATCAGTGATCTACCCAAAGCACACCACTCGAGAGTGCCGAATGCTCAAGCAAGAAACGGGTAGAGAGACCTTTGCAAAGAAGGACGACGATGAAGAAGGTGAGGATGCTCCCGAGTATCCGAACATCGACAAGGTCCTCAACATGCTTTTTTTGACGTGGAAAGCAAGAGCCAGTTGAAGGTCGTCAATCTAGAGGTGAACATGGTAGCTCCGACTGTCGTCAAGTACCTCAACTGGGTGAAGACTCCCGTTACCTTCGGCCAGTCGGATCATCCAGCTCACATAGCCACCCCTGGGAGGTAGGCGCTGGTTGTTGATCCGACCGTCAATGTAGTCCAAATTCACAAAGTTTTGATGGATGGAGCCAATGGGATCAACATAATCTATGCCAACACACTCAGGGTAATGGACATTCCGATGTCCCGACTAAGCAAGAGCAGCATGCATTTCCATGGGGTCATCCCCTGGAAGAAGGCCGGGTCACTCGGCCAAATCGCTATGGACGTCATATTCGGAAACGAGAGAAATTTCCGAAAGGAACGACTAATGTTCGAAGTAGTGTACTTTCGCAACCCCTATCATGTCATTCTGGGCATGCCCGCCTATGCATGTTTCATGGCCCGTCCATATTACATGTATCTTAAACTTAAGATGCCCGGGTCGAAAGGAGTGATCACGGTGACCGGCGATCAGATAGTCGCCGAGGAGTGCCTCTAGAAGGGCTCCAAGATTGCTAACAAGCAAATACGCACGGTCGAACTCGACGGGTACAAGAAGCGGTGGATGATACGTCTCCAATGTATATATAATTTATGAAGTATTCATGCCATGTTTACAATAATTCTATATGATTTTGGTATGATTTTATTAGAACTAACCCGGACAGACGTTGTTTTCAGCAGAACTACCATGGTGTCATTTTTTGTGCAGAATTAAAAGTTCTCGGAATGGGCTAAAATTTAGTATGATTTTTTGTGGACCAAAATAGACCCCCGAAGAATTGAAGTTGGGCTAGAACAGCCACAAGGAGGCGGCAAGCCTGTCAGGCATGGCCACCCCCTAGCCATGCCTAGCAGGCTTGCCACTCCCTCGTGGCACCCCTTGACGTGAGACCGACGCCAAAAATTCCTATAATTACCCAAACATCCAAAAAGAAACCTAGATCGGGAGTTCCGCTGTCGCAAACCTCTAGAGCCATGAAAAACCAATTGGGAGCCCGTTCCGGCACCCTGTCGGAGGGGGAACCCACCACCGGAGGCCATCTTCATCATCTCGGCGCTCTCCATGATGAGGAGGGAGTAGTTCACCCTTGGGGTTGAGGGTATGTACCAGTAGCTATGTGTTTGATCTCTCTCTCTCTCTCTCTCGTGTTCTTGAGATGGCACGATCTTGATGTACCATGAGCATTATTGATATAGATGAATCATATGGAGTTTTCCCCTCTCTATGTTCTTGTGATGAATTGAGTTTTCCCTTTGAAGTTTTCTTATCGGATTTGAGAACACTTGATGTATGTATTGCGATGGTATATTAGTGGTGACAATGGGATGTTCTATTGATCCACTTGATGTATGTTTTGGTGATCAACTTGAGGGTTTCGTGACCTTGGGAATCTATGCATAGGGGTTGGCACATGTTTTCGTCTTGAATCTTAGGTAGAAACTTTGGGGCTCTCTTTGAAGTTCTTTGTGTTGGATTGAACATGATGAATCTGAAATTATGTGATGCATATCATATAATCAAGCCCATGGATACTTGTGGTGACATTGGAGTATCTAGGTGACATTAGGGTTTTGGTTGATGTGTGTCTTAAGGTGTTATTTTAATACAAACTCTAGGGCCGTTCGTGACACTTATAGGGATAGATCATAAGATTGGTCAGAAAAGATAACTTTGAGGTGGTTTCGTACCCTACAATAATTTCTTTGTTAGTTCTTCCATATTTGTGACTTTGGATTGAACTATTTGTCACACGAGAGGTATTTACATATGATTCAACTATGTCAGTATTGTTGAGAGAAATTGCACTAGTGAAAGTATGAACCCTAGGCCTTGTTTTCAAGCATTGTAATATCGTTTTTTATCACTTTTGTTACTTGCTACCTTGCTGTTTTTATATTTTCAGATTACAAAAACCTATATCTACCATCCATATTTCACTTGTATCACCATCTTTTTGCCGAACTAGTGCACATATACAGTTTTCCATTGTATTGGGTGTGTTGGGGACACAAGAGATTTCTTGTATTTGATTGTAGGGTTGTTTGAGAGAGACCATATTCATCCTACACCTCCCACAGATTGATAAACCTTAGGTCATCCACTTGAGGGAAAATTGCCACTGTCCTACAAAACTCTGCGCTTGGAGGCCCAACACGAGTCTACAAGAAGAAGGCTGCGTAGTAGACATCAAGCTCTTTTCTGGCGCCATTACCGGGGAGGTGAGTGCATGAAGGTATATATTTAGATATTGCAATTGAATCTTTTAGTTTCTTGTTTTTCACTAGTTTGGTTTTATAAAGGAAAACTACAAAAAAATGGAATTGAGGTTGCCTCATATGCTTCATCTTTTCAATGTCTTTCGTGAAAATGATGGAAAGGAAAATTGTGCTCAAGTGTTAGAAGAAGAAGTTATTAAAATGTTTGGCACTAAATTTTTGAGTTATGAGCATGATGGAAATATTGTTAGTATGAATTCTCTGAATATCCATGATGCTACTGATATGCAAAGCCACAAGCTTGGGAATGCTATGTTTGATGAAGATGATATTTTTAGTCCCCCAAGTTTTGATGAGCAAAACTATTATGATGATGGCATGCCTCCTATATATGATGATTATTGTGATGACATGTATGCTATAAAGAGTAATTACAACCATTAAACCTATTATCAAGATTTTAATATTCAATGTGGTTATGTCAATCAAGTGTCACATGATAGTTATTTTGTTGAGTTTGCTCCCACTACTATGAATGAGAAGAAGTTTGCTTATGTGGAGAGTGATAAATTTTCTATCCTTGTAGATCATTAAAATAATGTTGTATGTGATATTTATATTCTGAAATTCCTTCATGATTCTACTCAAAATTATTATGAGGGAGGACATATGCTTGTAGGAATTGCAATAATATCAAGTTTCCTCTCTATGTGTTCAAAGTTTTGAAGTTATGCTTGTTTTGCCTTCCTATGCTAGATGGTTATTGTTCCCATAAATTGTTTTCTCACAAAATCATTATGCATAGGAAGTGGTTTAGACTTAAATGTGCTTGTCATAAGATTCATGATGCTCTTTTGCATGTTTCAATTATTATTCCTATACGAGCATCATTGAAATCATCATGCCTAGCTAAAAGGCATTAAAGAAAAGCGCTTGTTGGGAGACAATCCAACACTTTTACCTTATGTTTTATGTGTTCACATGATAAAGCTACTGTATTAATCATTTTTTGTGTCTTTTATTCCAATAAAGTGCCAAGTAAAGCCTTTGGGATAGTGTGGATACTTGCTTGTTTGATTCTGTGCAAAAACAGAAAGATTTGCGTCCAGTATGTGAATTATATGATTTTACTGAAGCGTCACAAAATTATGAAATTTTTTAAAAAAAATTATATGAAAACTAATTGAGTTTTCCTAATATTTAATAATTTTTAGAGTTAGGGAAGTATGTTGATCATTCAGATCTTTACAGATTGTTCTGTTTTTTTCAGATTCTGTTTTGCATGCATAGTTTGCTTGTTTCAAGTGTTCCTATAGCTTATATTGAGTAATATAAATTGTGTGAATTATGTAATATATTAGGTATCATGTGGGAACAATTATGAATCTTGTCTTGACAATACCTAAGTGAATGATCTATCTTTATTACACTAACCCTTCTCACAAAGTTCCGTTAAGTTTTGTGTGATTGAAGTTTTCAAGTTTTGGGTAAGACACTGATATGAGGAGAATAAGGAGTGAAAATAACCTAATATTAGGGATGCCCAAGATATACCTAAGTTAATATTTAAGGAAGATTCAAGCGTCTAAGCTTGGGGATGCCCCGGAAGGCATCCCCTCTTTCGTCTTCAACAATATCGGTATATCTCACTTGGAGCTATATTTTTATTCATCACATAATATGAGTTTTGCTTGGAGCATCATTTTATTTTGTTTTTATATGTTAGGTTTTATTTATAATCTTGTTTTTCAATAAAATTTTCAATAATTGCCTTAGGATGCTTGAATTGCATGTTTGATGTGTGCTGTGTAAAAACAGAAACTTCTGTTGTAGTGTTTGAATTTTCATATTTTGCTGGAACGTGGAAAGTTTCTGAAATTTTTACAAAGTATTTAATATAAATTTTATATCATTTCCAAAATTTTCATAATTTTGTGTGTTACATAAGTACACTGTTATCATAAATTGCTACAGACTGTTCTGTTTGGACAGATTGTTGTCATAGTTTTGTTATCTACTTATCATATAGTTTCCATAGCCTATATTGGTAAATATAAAATGTGGAAATGATAGTATACAGTAACTAATGTTTGAAAAAAATTGGTCAACTTGTCTTGGCAGTATGAAGTGTTGATTTATTCCTATGTGTACTAACCTACCTCACGAGTTCTTTTCGAGTTTTATATGGATGAAGTTTTTGAGAATAGGTGAAATCGGGATATGAGAGGATTGAAAAATATACAAAAGCTCAAGCTTGGGGATGCCCAAGGCACCCCAAGTAAATATTTCAAGAACTCTCAAGCATCTAAGCTTGGGGATGCTACGCATCCCATCTCTCTTCATAAAAAAATATCGATTAGCCTATGTTGAGCCTAAATTTTAATTCGTTCACATGACACGTGCTATTTTTGGAGTGCTATTTTTTTTGCTTGTTGCTTAATAAAATAATCAGATCTGAAAATATTTATTGAGAGAGAGACAAATTCCTCACATAGCTACTTAATTTTTTGACTACTCATTGATCTTCACTTATATGTTTTGGAGTAGTTTTGTCATTTACTCTCGTGCTTCACTTATATCCTATGACTAAATGGTTGAATGAATTGAATATCATAAATATGAAATTAAAAATGCTTCATATAGTTATCCCATGGGGAGTAATGACTTCATACATAATAAGTATAGGTGGTGAAATATATTGAAAGTTAGCAAACACCGCATCGGTCACTTGAACAATTCATGAAAGAATATTGAAGGAAGAGAGATTTCACATATAAATATACTATCTTGGACATATTCTATGATTGTGAATACCCATTAACTATTTTCAAACTTGATCAAATTAGTTGAAGTTGGACAAGGAAGACAACGTAATGAGTTATGCTTGGGTATATTTTTATAGTACTTATATTGCTTCGGATCCTCCAACATGTGGTGCTTGCTTCCACCTCGTACTAGCCAAAACTTCTGCACCAAGTAGAAATACTACTTGTGCATCCAAACACACTTAAACCAGTTTTCCCTTGAGAGTCCACTACACCTACCTATGAATTGAATAAGATCCTTCAAGTAAGTTATCATCGGTGTGAAAAGCAATAAAAATTGCTCCTAAATATGTAAGATCTTTTATTGCAAGGGAAAATAAGCATTGTACGAGCTTGTGATGGTAAAGAAATAAAAGCGATAGACTGCATAATAAAGGTTGCTATCACAAAGGGCAATACAATGTGACATTCCTTTGCATTAAGAGTTTGCACATCCAAAAACAAAAAAATCATGACAACCTCTGCTTCCCTCTGTAAAGGGCCTATCTTTTACTTTCTAGTACTTACCTTTATACAAGAGTCATGGTGATCTTCACCACTTCCTATATTTCTCCTTTTTCTCTTGGCAAGCATCATGTGGTGGGGAAAGATCCAAGCATATATGGACATCCAAATATATTTGATCATGAATTATTACTATTGACAATTATCTATATGATAAATAAGTTGGGAGGCAAAGCTTTAAGCCCCTATCTTTCTTTGTGTTCGACGGATGCCATTTGCTCTAAAAATATGCTTTGGGAGTTAATAATCATGGAAGACTATATGATAGTTGAGTATATGGAATTTGCTAAATCAAAGCGCTTACATGGACCCTTCCTAAAAATAAGATGAATTGCAATTGTTTGGTGACTGAAAGCATAGTTTGTTAGTTTTCAAGAAACTTTATGGTCTATACTTTAACATGTGAATAGCTTGTTACTTCATCATGAGAAGTTCTATGATATAAGCTATTGTTTATGATATATATATTGACGCTATAAAAAGTGTTGGAACTATCATTGATCAAATTTATGCACTATGCTAGCATTCACACTTCATAAATTATTTCTTTTATCATTTACCTACTCGAGGACGAGCAGGAATTGAGCTTGGGGATGTTGATACGTCTCCAACGTATCTATAATTTATGAAGTATTCATGCCATGTTTACAATAATTCTATATGATTTTGGTATGATTTTATTAGAACTAACCCAGACTGATGTTGTTTTCAGCAGAACTACCATGGTGTCGTTTTTTGTGTAGAAATAAAAGTTCTCGGAATGGGATGAAAATTTAGTATGCTTTTTTGTGGACCAAAAGAGACCCCTGAATCATTGGAGCTGGGCCAGAAGAGATACGAGGATGCAGCAAGCCTGCCAAGTGCAGCCACCCCCTGGCCACGCCTCGCAGGCTTGCCACCGTCTCGTGGCACCCCTTGACATGAGACCGACGCCAAAAATTCCTATAAATACCCAAACCTCCGAAAAGAAACCTAGATTGGGAGTCTCGTCGCCGCAAACCTCCAAAGCCATGAAAAACCAATTGGGAGCCTGTTTCGCACCCTCTCGGAAGGGGAAACCACCACCGGATGCCATCTTCATCATCCCGGCACTCTCCATGACGAGGAGGGAGTAGTTCACCCTCGGGGATGAGGGTATGTACCAGTAGCTATGTGTTTGATCTCTCTCTCTCTCCCGTGTTCTTGAGATGGCACGATCTTGATGTACCGCGAGCATTATTGATATAGATGGATCATATGAAGTTTTCCCCTCTCTATGTTCTTGTGATGAATTGAGTTTTCCCTTTGAAGTTTTCTTATCGGATTGAGTCTTTAAAGATTTGAGAACACTTGATGTATGTATTGCAATGGGATACCCATGGTGACAATGGGATGTTCTATGGATCCACTTGATGTATGTTTTGGTGATCAACTTGCGGGTTCCGTGACCTTGGGAATATATGCATAGGGGTTGGCACATGTTTTCGTCTTGAATCTCCGGTAGAAACTTTGGGGCACTCTTTGAAGTTCTTTGTGTTGGATTGAACATGATGAATCTGAAATTATGGGATGCATATCGTATAATCAAGCCCATGGATACTTGTGGTGACATTGCAGTATCTAGGTGACATTAGAGTTTTGGTCGATGTGTGTCTTATGGTGTTATTTTTGTATGAACTCTAGGGCTGTTCGTGACACTTATAGGTATAGCTCATAAGATTGATTGGAAAAGATAACTTTGAGGTGTTTTCGTACCCTACAATAATTTCTTCATTAGTTCTCCGCTATTTCTGACTTTGGAGTGAACTCTTTGTCGCACGAGAGGTATTTACATATGATTCAACTATATTAGTATTGTTGAGAGAAATGGCACTAGTGAAAGTATGAACCCTAGGCCTTGTTTTCAAGCATTGCAATACCTTTTTTTCTCACTTTTGTTACTTGCTACCTTGCTGTTTTTATATTTTCAGATTACAAAAACTTATATCTACCATCCATATTGCACTTGTATCACCATCTCTTTGTTGAACTAGTGCACCTATACAATTTGCCATTGTATTGGGTGTGTTGGGGACACAAGAGATTTCTTGTATTTGATTGCAGGGTTGTTTGAGAGAGACCATCTTCATCCTACACCTCCCCCGGATTGATAAACCTTAGGTCATCCACTTGAGGGAAAATTGCCATTGTCCTACAAAACTCTGTGCTTGGAGGCCCAACACGAGTCTACAACGAGAAGGTTGCGTAGTAGACATCAGTGGACACTGTGGATTTGCTCAAGTCCAAGCAGTCGGCAATGAAATCAGCTTTCCAGTCGGATGGTGAGACCAAACAAGTTCACATTCACCTGAATGATACGAGTGTCGCCCCTACGAACATATCAGCGACACTTGGAGAAAAATAGGAAGCTGGGCTCATCCAGTTTGTTCTTGAGAACTGGGATATCTTCGCGTGCAAACCGTCTGACATGCCAGGGGTTCCCAGGGGACTGGCTGAGCAGCGACTCCGAGTCGATCCAAATATCAAACAGGTCAAGGAGCACATGCGTCGATCCTCCGTCAAGAAGCGCAGGGCGATTTGTGAAGAAATTGCTCGGCTCCTAGCTTCCGAGTTCATTCGCGAGGTGTACCATTCCGAGTGGCTCGCCAACGCTGTGTTGGTGCCCAAGAAGGACAAATCCCTCCGGATGTGCATTGACTTCAAGCACCTCAATCGGGCCTGCCCGAAGGACCATTTTCCTCTTCCCCGCATACACCAGATAGTAGATTCTACTACCAGATGTGAATGCATATATTTCTTGGATGCGTACTCCGGGTACCACCAGATCCGAATGTATGGACCTGATGAAATAGAAATAGCTTTATCACCCCCATTTGGGTGTTTCTACTATATAACGATGCCATTCGGTCTCAAAAATGCAGGGGCGACCTTCATGCATATGATCCAAAAATGTTTGCAAAAGCAAATCAGTCGGAACGTGGAGGCATATATGGATGACATCGTGGCCAAGTCCAGAAAAGGTTCTGACCTTCTGGCGGACCTCGTCGAAACCTTCACGAATCTGCAGTGTTTTCAGATAGAATTTAATCCTACAAAATGCACATACGGAGTGCCATCGGGTAAGCTACTCGGTTTTCTTGTTTTCGAACGGGGAATCGACACCAATCCTGACAAAATCATTGCCATCTTCCGAATGAAAAAATAGTATGTCTACATGACGTGCAAAAGCTCACGGGGTGCCTTGTAGCCCTGAGCAGATTCATCTCTCGACTCGGTGAGAAGGCATTGCCTCTTTACCGATTGATGTAGAAGTCTGATAGCTTTGAGTGGACTCCCGAAGCGCAAGCCGCATTTGACGAGCTCAAGGCCTTGCTTTTCATCCAGCCAGTGTTAGCTGCTCCAAGTAGCCGAGAGCCTTTGCTCTTGTACATCGCAGCTACCAGCCGAGTGGTATGTACTATCCTCGCTATGGAGCGCGAGGAATCGGGAAAAGTATTCAAAGTGTAAAGACCCATCTATTACATCTCAGAAGTCTTGACCCCTTCCAAGTAAAGGTATCCACACTACCAGAAGTTGGTCTATGGTATTTACCTCACTGTTAAGAAGGTGGCTTATTACTTTCAAGAGCTCTCGGTCACAGTTATCAGTGATGCCCCCCTAACAGAAATCCTGCATAATAGAGATGCCATAGGCCGAGTGGCGAAATGGGAAATTGAGCTCCTTCCATTGGAGATCAAGTTTGAAGCCAAGAAGGAAATCAAGTCTCAAGCACTAGTGGACTTTTTGGCCGAGTGGATTGAACAAGAATAGCCAGCCCCAAGTATCCCTAAACATTGGACCATGTTCTTTGATGGATCCAAGATGCTCCAAGGATTCGGTGTCGGGGTGTTCTCGTCTCCCCCAGGGGAGACTGATTGAGCTACGTCCTTCAAATCCACCTAGATTCGTCTAACAACGAAGCTGAGTGCAAAGCCCTCCTGTAAGGGCTCCGAATGGCCATCTCACTCAGAATCCGACGTTTGATGATATTCGGCAATTCGGACCTGGTTGTCAATCAAGTGATGAAAGAATGGGATATCCGGAGTCCGGCCATGACTGGGTACTACAATGTGGTCAGGAAACTAGAGAAGAACTTCGAGGGTTTAGAGATGCATCACATACCCCGAGCGAAGAACCAGGCAGCAGACGACCTGGCGAAGATCGGTCCCACTCGGCGAGTCATGTCGAATGGCATATTACTTAGCACATGCGCTCTCCCTCATTCAAAGAAGATACTTTCACTGAGGATCCCCGCAAGCAGTCGGACCTTCTAATCCGACTGAGGTTGATATTCCAGCCGTGGTGGACCTTGTTCACGAGATATTGGTAATCACTCCCAAGTGGACCTAACCATATTTAGCATACTTGCTCCGGCAAGAACTCCCTAAGGATTAAGAGGAAGCCCGGCAGATCATCCGACAGTCTACGTCCTTTGAAGTGATGGGAGAACAGTTGTATAGGAAAAGCACTACAGGTATAACTCAGAAGTGTGTTTCCCAAGAGGAAGGACTACAGATCTTGCATGAGATTCATTCGGGAACCTGTCGTCATCATGCATCCTCTCGGACGTTAAACGCGGAAGCATTCCATGCAGGTTTTTATTGGCCCTGAGCCAATGAGGCAGCAAAGGATTTTGTCGACCTCTGTGTTGGGTGTTAGTTCTACAAGAATCAGACGCAAAAGCCTGCATCAGCGCTGAAGACCACCTGCTCACCTGGCCGTTCACTGTGTGGGGTCTCGATATGGTCAGCCCTCTACGGACTGGGTCGAGTGGGTTTACCCACCTGCTAGTAACAGTGGATATGTTCACCGAGTGGGTTGAAGCTGAGCCCATTAAAAGTTTGGATGCAAAGAGTGTTGTCAGTTTCATTCGGCAGATTATCTTCAGATTCGGAGTCCCACATTATATCATCACTAACGAAGGTAAAAAAATCGATTCAGATGAATTCTGTGAGTTTTCCTACTCCCAGGGCACTTGGGTGAACTAAGCCTCTATGGCTCACCCGTAGTCAAATGGGCAAGCGGAGCGAGCGAATGGGGTGATTCTACAAGGATTGAAGCCCTGACTAATGAGAGATCTGGAGTACGCTACAGGAGCCTGGGTAGAAGAACTATCGTCTGACCTATGGGGTATTGGACGACCCCAAACCACTCGACCAAGCACACTCCGTTCTTCATGGTATACGGATCTGAAGCCGTCTTGCCGAGTGGCGTACGTCATAATGCTCCCCGAGTGGAACTTCACAATGAAGTTGAAGCTGAAGCAGCACGTCAAGATGGTTTGGACCTCTTGGAAGAGGAGAGAGAACTAGCCCTAGTCAGATCAGCGCTTTATCAGCAAGACCTGAGGCGCTATCACGGCTGACAGGTCAAGGGGCGTGGTTTCCAAGAAGGGGACCTTATCCTCCGACTGGATCAACAAAATCGGCACAAGCTAGCGCCTCCATGGCAAGGACCTTTCGCGATCTCCAGTCCTGAACAATGGAACGTATTGGTTGTATAACTTCAACACTGAGGTACAAGAGCCTCGTACGTGGAACGCGGATCTGCTTCACAAGTTCTACACTTAAAATAGAAAACACTCAGTCATTCATGTAATGAGCTGTTGAGTGGCTGTGTTGAATAAAAGTCTTTACTTTTCCAACACTTTATCAAAACTTTTCAATTTTTCACCTTCGTGACCCTTGTAATTTCCTCACCCCAGTGTGTGCATGGATTGGCTCAGTCGCGAATCTGATTCGCCTAAGTTAAAAACTACTCCGAGTGAAGACATGATCTACACTCGAGGGCTTAGCAGTGGATCCGTGCTCGCCTAAGTGTTAATATGCCGAGTGCAGGAGCAACCTCCACCCACATATAAAGGTGGACAGGACCATCATTGTTCTTAGGAACTACCTCCATTTTTACCCATTAGCTATGAACCTCCTTTAGCCTAAGTGTAAAAATGCTCCGAGTGTGGAACTGAACCACACTCTGGGACTTAGACGCGATCCTGCCTTCGCCTAAGTACAAACTACTCCGAGTGAAGACATGATCTACACCCGAGGGCTTAGCAGCGGCTCCGTGCTCGCCTAAGTGTTGATATGCCGAGTGCAGGAGCAACCTCCACCCACATATAAAGATGGACATGACCATCATTGTTCTCAGGAACTACCTCCATTTTTACCCATTAGTTGCGAACCTGTTTTCGCCTAAGTGTAAAACTGCTCCGAGTGTGGAACGGAACCACACTCAGGGACTTAGACGTGATCCTGCCTTCGCCTAAGTACAAACTACTCCGAGTGAAGACATGATCTACACTCGGGGGCTTAGCAACGGCTTCATGCTCGCCTAAGTGTTGATATGCCGAGTGCAGGAGCAACCTCCACTCAGATATCAAGATGGACAAGGACATCATTGTTCTTAGGAACTACCTCCATTTTTACCCATTAGTTGCGAACCTATTTTCTCTTAAGTGTAAAACTGCTTCGAGTGTGGACCCAAACCACACTCGGGGACTTAGACGTGATTCTGCCTTCGCCTAAGTACAAATTACTCCGAGTGAAGACATGATATACATTCAGGGGCTTAGCAGCGGCCCCGTGCTCGCCTAAATGTTCATATGCCGAGTGCAAGATCAACCTCCACTCATATATCAAGATGGACAGGACCATCATTGTTCTGAGGAACTACCTCCATTTTTACCCGTTAGCTGCGAACCTGTTTTCGCCTAAGTATAAAACTGCTCCAAGTGTGGACCCTAACTACACTCGGGGACTTAGACGTGATCTTGCCTTCGCCTAAGTACAAACTACTCCAAGTGAAGACACGATCTACACTCTGGAGCATAGCAGCGTCTTCGTGCTCGCCAAAGTGTTGATATGCCGAGTGCAGGAGCAACCTCCACTCAGATATCAAGATGGATAGGACCATCATTGTTCACAAGAACTACCTCCATTTTTACCCATTAGTTCCGAACCTTTTTTCACCTAAGTGTAAAACTGCTTCGAGTGTGGATCTGAACCACACTCGGGGACTTAGACGCGATCTTGCCTTCACCTAAGTACAAACTACTCCGAGTGAAGACATGATCTACACTCAAGGGCTTAGGAGCGGCTTCGTGCTCGCCTAAGTGTTGATATGCCGTGTGCAGGAGCAACCTTTACTCGGATATCAAGATGGACAGGACCATCATTGTTCACTGGAATTACCTCCAGTTTTACCCATTAGTTGCGAACCTGTTTTCGTCTAAGTGTAAACCTGCTCCGAGTGCGTACCTGAGCCGCACTCAAGGACTTTGCTACACCTAGTCGGTTGTCCAAGTACCCCGGTATTTCCTACAAGAGCCAAAAAATTCCGAACGGGAATATACCTCCAAGTCAAACGAAGGCAAACAAACTGCATATTGTTCAAAACAAAAGGGCAGATAACTATGGCCATCAAGTCACGTCCAATGTACGGTTACATAAACTACTCGGCATTCCGAGGCAAATCTCATTCGAAGTTTTTATCCGAGTATCACTCGGCAGAAGACGGGGTTGCTGCATCGATGAAGGTGTCAAGGTCGATGACGTCTGCAATCCGAGTGGCCACCTCGAGGAACATTTCCATGAATTCTTCAATCTTGGCGCTCTTCCAGTTGACGACCTTGAGCGACTTCAGTTTCTCCTCGTCTACACCCTTGCAATGGACTGGAACGAGTGAGAGGAGCAATGTCAGCTCTGGCGTGGGCTGCAGAATTTTCCAAGTTTGCACTCGGCAAGGTACGTCTAGAAAACGGTTGATGAGGCCATCCATTTCGCTTGAGACTTCCTCCCCATGGGCGACCTCTCGATCGGTGTCCTTGGCGGCCATGCGCACACGGTCGAACAAGACTAATACAAGGCAAGCCCGTGTGTCGACATCTTTCATGATTTGGAGGGGGATTCATGAAGAACACGAAGAACACGAGGAATAATGAGAGGAAAACACTAAGGGCAAACACGATTACACATCCACTAGAATCACGATAGTACACGAGGAACGAGATCCCCAAGTCAAACAACGATACAAGTAGCGGTATGCGATCTCCATGCGATCTTCTCCTATAGAGGCATCTCCTAGTAAGGGGATCTTCCCTCGTAAGGGGCCTTGACATCCACTAGGGATCTTCTCCTATAGAGGCATCTCCATGCAAGAGATAGTGGAAGGAGCTATGCTTAACTATCTAAGAGCAAACCATAGCTAACCCTAAACCGAGGAGGGGCTAGAGTATATATAGTGCTAGTCTTGAAAGGGTAAGGGAGAGGGAGTTACATGGGCCTTGGGCCAGAGTGGCAGCACTCTGCATAGGCCGGAAGTTCCGGGCTAGGCCAGAAGTTCCAGCGAGGTTTTGGGAGGGCTCCAGGCTTTCCCGAGTGTTGGCGCAAGCTTCGGTCGCTGGCTGACGGTGGGCCGGAAGTTCTGGGCCAGTCGGAAGTTCTCGGGGACGGAAGCTCCATGCGGGCCGGAAGTTCCGGGCTACCCAGAAGCTTGTTCCTGGTGTTGTCCCCTTCTCCTCCTCGTCCTTGGTCTTGTGGATGATTCCCTAGTCCTTTGAGGTTGTCTCCCGCGTACCTAAGGATACACAGGGTCTCATTGTGAGGTAGCATCCAAGTTCCTTTGTCATCAAAGTCCTGCTCGAAGAGGAGTGAGTTCACCTTAGCTTCAATGTCGCATGCATGTGCTCTTGTTAATGGACCACTTGGTGGTTGGGTTGAAGGTGCCATCTTCATGGGGATGATGGTGGGATGCTCCGCATCATCTTCCCCCCCTTGGTAAAGATCCGACCTCGGATCAAGATCTTCATCACCATGAAATGGGGAGAGGTCCGAGACATTGAAGGTGTCGCTCATGTTGTATTTGTCGTGCGGAATGTCGATCTTGTAGGCATTGTTGTTGTAGTGCTCCAACACCTTGAATGTGCCATCGGCATGAGGTAGGAGCTTGGACTTGCGCTCATTGGGAAGGCGTTCCTTTCGGATGTAGCCACACAAGGTCGTCGGGAGCGAACACCATGGAGTATTTGTTGATGTTGCGCTTGGTGGTGATGTGTTCCACTTGGTGCTCGATGGTGTTCCTTGTATCTTGATGTATTTTCTTGATGTAGCTGGCCCATACACTTGCATCCATGTTGACATGTTCTTGTAGAGGAAGCAGAAGAATGTCCAATGGGGACAATGGGTTGAAGCCGTAGACCATCTCGAAGGGAGACTTCTTTTTGGTGGAGTGTCGTGCGCGATTGTAGGCATACTCGGCGATGGGTAGGCAATCTTCCCATTCCTTGATGTTTTTCTTGATCAACACACAGAGTAGAGTTCCAAGTGTTTGGTTCGTCACCTCCGTTTGACCATTGGTTTGTGGGTGGTAGGCCGAAGAGAAAAGTAACTTGATGCCGAGCTTGGCGCAAAGGGTCTTCCAAAAGTAGCTCAAGAACTTGATGTCGTGGTCCAAGACAATTGTCTTCGGTACTCCGTGTAGGCGCAAGATGTCCCTACAAAAGAGATTTACAATATGTGAAGCATCATCGATCTCGTGACAAGGAATGAAATGATCCATTTTGTAAAAACGATCCACAACAACAAAGATGGAATCATGGCCATTTTTTGTTCGTGGCAATCCAAGCACAAAATCCATGCTAATATCCTCCCAAGGTTGGAACGGAATAGGAAGAGGCATGTAAAGACCATGGGATTGAGCTTTTGACTTAGCTTTGCGGCATGTAGAGCATCAGTTGGTGAAGCGGGAAACATCACAAAGCATCTTTTCCCAATAGAACTTATCGAAGAGGGTGGCATATGTCTTGTCGCATCCAAAGTGACCCATTAGTCTTCCACCATGAGCCTCTTGCAAAAGCAACAAACGAAGAGAAGACTTGGGAATGCAAAGTTTGTTAGCACGCATAAGATATCCATCTTTCATGTAGTAGCTATCCCAACAAGTTTTTACTTTGCAATTGGCATAAGGGGTAGAAAAAGAATCATCATGCTCATAGAAGTCTTTTATATGCTCAAAGCCAACAATAGTCAATTCAAGTAGAGTAACGAGCATGCATTTGTGGGTAAGGGCGTCCGCCACAACATTTTCTTTACCCTTAATGTATTTGATAACATAAGGAAAAGACTCAATAAATTCACTCCATTTAGCATGACGTTTGTTCAACTTGGTTTGACCCTTGAGGTACTTTAGAGTTTCATGATCGGTATGAATGACAAATTCATGCGGACGCAAATAATGTTCCCAAGCTTGTAAGACTCTCATCAAAGCATACAATTCCTTGTAATATATAGGATAATTGAGCTGAGCACCGGAAAGTTTCTCACTAAAGTACACAATTGGGCGCTTTTCTTGCATAAGCACACCTCCTATGCCATTACCACTAGCGTCACAATGCACTTCAAAAGTTTTGTCAAAATTGGGAAAGGCAAGCAAAGGTGCATGAGTAAGCAAATTCTTAAGTTTATGGAAAATGGTGTCTTGGGAAGGTCCCCAAACAAACGGTGCATTTTTCTTGCTCAAAGTGTGCAGAGGAGTAGCAATAGTGCTGAAGTCTTTCACAAAGCGGCGGTAAAAACCTGCTAGACCCAAGAAGCTACGCACTTGTTGCAAATTGGTGGGTGTAGGCCAATTATTAATTGCCTCAATCTTAGACTCATCAACATGTACACGCTTTGAGGAAACCACAAATCCTAGGAAAACAACTTTGTTCACACCAAAAATGCATTTTTCCATGTTAGCATAAAGTACAAAAATCATCACTGGAAACTCCATTGTTCTTTCCCGCGCGCGCATCTTCTTCTGCATGCTTGATCCCTCTCCAATGGTCATCCTTCTTGTCCATGCTAGGTCCTTCATTCATAAGTAAAACAAAAGTATCTAATTTAGGCAGCATCATACGTTCATGAACATTAGAAGGATTTCCAAGAAACGAAAGTACCTGGTAATACAAATGACGTGTGCTAGCTCTAGTAATTGGTCATGTATGTATAGCAGTCGGGGTTGTGGGTGTAACATTAGTAGGGATGTCCTCATCAGATGGGACTTATGGCATCCTACTACAAAGATTCCTCGCCAAGAACCAAATCAGCAAAAAATTGTTTCTAGTTGTGGCTAGCGCCGGTTCTGGCGGCATGGACGATGACATGGACGATGACACATTTAATAAGCTACTTGGTAATCATAAGGAAGACCCATTTGAAGCACGCAAGTACAAGCATGGCCAGCCATTTCTTGTTGGCGAATACTTTGAGGAGTGCAGTTTTGCCACAAGTTACATAAATATTGCATGGAGAAAATATTAGAAGGAGCACATAATAACATTCTTAAACTCCGCTAGGACACGATGCATTTCTTTGGCGTTTCGGGTATCATCAGTGTGGAATTCGAGAACTTTCATCTCTTCTTCAACTTCGATAAGTTCGTTGTCACTCTTGTCAAATGCTTGATATTGTAAGTACTTCACAAACCCTGATCAACTTCTCCATATGAGGTTGTAAATGAAAAAGAAAGCTAACTGTATTGTCTTCCTCTTATGGGATTGATGAAACGGAGAACATTAAGGGTGCATGCGTATTTCATATATCCTGATTTAGCAAACGATACTTTATTACATGACCAATGGTCTACATGCGGTTTCCGTCGAACATGTCTCCCAGATCTTGTATAAGTTACACGTAGGAGAATTCCTCATGTGGTCATATCATGAAGTGTAATTTAAATATACAACCACGCATACATTGATGGTATTTTGGTTTTCGACATAGTTTGTCAAGGTTTTCTTAAACTATAGTCATCAGTGGATCTTGGTGGTCATTGTTCCAAAGTGCAACACAATTTACTACTTAGATTATCTAAGAGAGTCAAATAATCCTTGGGATCTGAATCATCTTCAGGATTTCATGGATATGTCTTGAATTCTTTGATGTTCATATGTTGTATTCACATCTGGTTCAAAAATTGAGTATGTGAAGATTCATCTTCATTTGTAGTATATTGTCAAGGTACATAACTTTAGGAGGGTACGGTTCGACCGCCAACTACCTCTACAGCACGGGATAGTTTCTCTGGTAAGACACCGTAATCCGTTATTTTCAGAAAATGCTACTTAGATGTTCAAGTTTCTAAGTAAACCGCTTTATATTTCTCTCCAAAGAAAAAAAGAAACAACCTACACCGGTCAGGTTGTTCCTAACGGGGCAAATACATGACGAGTTATGTACAAAAAATTCAGTGTCCTCAACAACAAGAAGGGACCAACTTTTGTGGATACTACGTTTGTAGACACATGATGTACCTATGCAGATATTCTGAATGTTGTGACGATGCTGACAAAATAGAACAAACAAGTTTGTTTCTTAATTAGTATCTTCTACTCCACACGTATGCCACATTCTATCTAAAAACATGAAGTTGATCTTTGGACTAATGACCTCTGAACCGCTCCCCGCAGATGTCCATTAGGAAATTTATCAGCAACTTCTTCGTGAAACACTATATCAAGCCCAGTACAAACTGTGAATATTTCATCATTCCTATATCCCAAGAATAAGTATGCATTCAGATAGTGTTATCAGCTAAATATATACGCATGGATGCATTGCTTTCCATGTGATGAGGTCTTCGTATTTCGTACACTATGATTATGTACTTCATATGTCCATACATCTATGGAATTTAGCTATCATTTGTTCAATTGCATACTATGGCAAATTTTGCTGAATGTTCTTCCCATGGACACTATTTGTTTAATTGCATATTGTGGAAAGTTTTGATGCATGTTCTTCATGTGGACACTTTTTGTTCAATTGCATATTGTGGTGAATTTGCATTTTGCAGGGTGATTCAAATGCAATATTTTACCACAACCTAGCCATTTAAGCACACATGGTTCAAGTAACTAAGTGTGTGCTATCTAGAACGGATAGCACAAGTTACTCATAGTGCAACCTTTGATCTACAGGAAAAGCACACGAGATATAAACTGAAACGTTGGTGATAGCTAACAAATCGCAGACGTTTTGTGGTACTTCCATGTGTGTGTAGGATCTACTCAATTGTTTGTGATAGCACACTATCTCACACGTGAGCTTAGAGGAAACTGTGCCCGATGCAAAGGCAATCCCACACATAAATTGTTCGAGAAACGTGTGCGATGATATGATGCATGGCAGGCGCTTGCCAGAGAAAACTCGTGTGCGATGATGCAGATATCACATAGTTTCTATGATGGCCCGTGTGGATTAGGTAATGTTTCGCAAACAGTTAAAGGTCAAACATCGTTTGTTTTCCATGAACAATTGCACACGTTTGACTTGTGATAGACATGTGTGATTTATCCCCAATCCCAGATGTATGCCCAAAATATAGTGTGTGTGATATGTTCATGCATCACACATGATTATATTTGGCAGAGCATCTGCACCATCGGTCACTATCGCAGAAGACTTTTCTATGACGTCTGGGATGGACCCCCCTATCACCCACACAGGCAACGCGGCGGTTTAAAACTACGTTGCGGAAAGGGGTTAAAAACCATTTGCATAGCACGTCATTGTAGCAATGTTTGCATGTGAATGAAAACAAGCAAGAAATTGAAATTGCAATCTGGATATTGTGAATATAAGAGGAAATCTTCTTAATCAAGTGGGGTTCTGTGACATCTTGGTTTGGTTGTTGAACACAAACGAATGACACAAGACGCAACTATGGCATACTTTAATCTAAACAAAACCCAAGTATAAATGGTGCCTTAAGGGCTACATTTATAGGGGAAAGGGAGGGGATTTCGTCCACCCGTGGCAAGGTGGGACTAAAACACCTCCCGAATAGGTTCCCCTACAATACAGACTCTAAAACTAGCATATGAACTAGTATTTAGAAATTACGTGGGCCTGGCCCAAAAATAAGGTGGCGCATCACCTATAGTAAGTTATAAACGAAATTTATGAAATGTCATCTTGTATATTTCATCCATGCCCTTGTATGTCATCATGGGGGCTTGAAAGTGCCGAAAACTCCATTAGACATGTCGTTCTGGTTCCCTTTGTGCACACCTTCATCTCCATGCTTGATCCTGCTCCAGTGCTCATCCCTCTTGTCCATGATATGCCCTTCATTAGTAATCAACACAAATGTATCTATTTTAGGCAGCATCATATTCTCATGAACATTAGAATCATTCCCAAGAAAGGAAAGTACTTGATAATTTAATTGGCATGTGCGAGCTCTGGTAATTGGTCCACTATGTATAGTAACAGGGTTGTGGGTGTAAATATGGTATGGATGTCCTTAGCATCCTCCCCTTCTTGCAATGAAGTCGTTCGCGACGGAATCTCATCTTCCTCACCCAAATAAGGCTTTAAAATTGGAATGTTAAAAGTGAGACTAACCCCAAAATTTGTAGGCAGCTCAAATTTATTTTCTCTAACACCTTAGAAGAACCATCATGACATGGCATTAGCTTTTACTTGTGCAAATCAGGAAACCTATCCTAACGCAAATGTAACAAAACAAGATATCCAGTTGCAAGACATGTTTTCTACCCTTATCTCCGACAAGTTTATATTTAGCATTCATACACTTAATGTTTTCCTTAGTTAACTTGTGAATTTTTAAGATCAGTTCAGCACGTTGTTTAGCATCAAAATTAACCTTGTTCGAAGATGGAAGAGGCAACAAATCAATAGGTGCACGAGGTAGGAAACCATACACAACTTCAAAAGGATACATCTTAGTAGTAGAATGCAACGAACGATTATAAGCAAATTCAATATGATACTAACATTCTTCCCATATTTTCATATTATTCTTCAAAACAACCCTAAGCACAGTAGACAATGTTTTATTGACTACTTTACTTTATCCATCATTTTGGGGGTGACATGTAGTACTAGAAAGCAGTTTAGTCCCCAACTTAGCCCATAAACTCCTCCAAAAGTGGCTACAAAATTTAGTGTCACGATTTGAACCAATTGTATTTAGCACATCATGCAAGCGAAGACGAAATGTACTTATAAACTAGACCCCGTGCCTCCCGACCCCCGACCCGACCCCGACCCCGTGCGGCCGCCGCCGGGTCACACCGGGCGGCCACCACCCAGCCTCCCCTCGACCTCCACGTACCTCCCTCCCTCCGCCGCCGCCGGCAATGTCGCCGGGCGAAGGCCCTATGGCGCGGCGACGGCGGACCTCCTCAGGCATCCCGGGATCTGAAGCGGCGGCGGCCTGCCCTGGACCTCTGTGCGATGAGGATGGCGAGCAGTGGCGGACGGGGCGCGTCGAGGGGATCTGCTGCAGCCGGCGGGATTGGTAGGAGATGACGGCAGCGATGGCCAGGGCGAGTCCCGGGCTCGATCTAGGACCTACGGGTCTAGGCGGGTGACTGTTGTTTCGTCCTTGATCTGCTGCATCTCGTCGGCTTCGGTGACGACTCGCGGAGGCACTTCGGGTCTGCATCGCATCACGAGGATCATGGCGGTGGTGGCTCCTACGTCGGAGGTGGTCGACTTGAGGCTGGGTGATTGGATCTCCAGATCTGTCATCTAGTCCCGGCTGCGAGTCAGAGAGACATAGTTGCCGGTGAAAACCGAGCCGACGGCGGACGATGACGGCGTTCTGCATCGTTACCTTGATGAAGGCATCGTCCTGTAACTACTGTCGACCCACTCGTGTTGCTCTGGGGGAAACCCTAAGATCTAGTTTTCCAGGTCAGACGATGACGGCACTGCGGTGTCATTTCTCTCTTGGGAGCATCGTTTGTGGAGCAGTGCTGGAGGACAGAGGCAAGAGGCGGAGCAGCTTCGTCTTGAACAGAGCTTCGGTGGAGATGTCAAGTCATGCCTGGCCGACAGGTGCTACGCTATGTCATGCCTGGTCGGCAGGTGCTATGCACGACAGATCTTCCAGAGTCTCTGCGTCGGGATGGACGAGCGAAGGATGGTGGAGTCGTTGGGCGCCGTGGTGGCGTCGACGGATGGCCGGACTGGCAAGGATGATGCGGATTTCTCTCTTGAAGATGGGACAGTGGTTCGATGATGATGGCGGCTTCTAAAACGTGTGCATGTGGTATACGCTTTAGGTCTGCTGCACCGGTTGTACGTTCCGATACTTTATATGGATGGATCGGCGACGACATCGGTTACAAATATGGAGAGTGAGAGCACTCCGCATTATCAAGTTTGTAGGTGTGAGTGGAGGCTTCGGGTGGCTTGATGTATGTTTTGTCAGACCTTAGTGGAATAATCAATAAAGATGGCTGCATGCATTAATTGATGTAGAGACCGGGGGTGTAACCTCCTTTCCTAAAAAAAATGCAAGTGAATAATTTCGCAAAAGAACAAATCAGCAACATTAGCAACATCATCACTTCTATGACATGGTGTAAAGTGTGTCATTTTAGAAAAGCTATCCACGACAACAAATATAATATCTCCCCTTCTTTGTTCAAGGTAAACCTAAAACAAAGTTTATAGATATATCCTCCCATGGAACACTAGGTACAGGTAAAGGCATATATAAACCAAGAGGATTGAGTTGTAACTTAGCTTTTTGCCATGTAGTGCAGCGAGCAACAAAACGCTCAACATACCATCTCATATTTGGCCAAAAGAAATGTTTAAAAAGTACGCCCCATGTCTTCTTCACATCCAAGTGTCACATTAATCCTCCTACATGCTCCTCCTGCAACAACAAAAGACGAACAGAGCTAGCTGAAACACATAGCTTGTTAGCACGAAAGACAAATCCATCATTAATGACAAACTTGTTTCATATTTACCCTTCCTTACAATTCTGCATCACATCTTTAAATTCAACATCATGCACATATTGATCTTTGATGGTCTCAATCCAAACACTTTAAAGTCAAGTTGTGAAAGCATAGTATAACGACGAGACAATGCATCAGCAATAATATTTTATTTACCCTTCTTGTGTTTAATGACATAAGGGAAAGACTCAATGAATTCAACCGATTTGGCATGTCTACAGTTCAGTTTTTCTTGACTTTTAATGTGTTTCAAAGATTCATGGTCAGAATGTATAACAAATTATTTGGGCCATAAATAACATTGCCATGTTTCCAAAGTCCAAACAAGAGCATATAATTCATTATCATAAATAGAATAGTTCAGACTAAAGCCACTCGATTTTTCAAAAAAGTATGCAATAGGTTTACCATCTTGTAATAACCAATTCCACTAGCATCACATTCAAGTTCAAAAGTCGTATTAAAATCAGGAAGTTGGAGTAAAGGAGCATGTGTTAACTTGCCAAGAAAACTCCTCACGTTGTTGTTGTTGTTGATGTTGTTGTTGTTGTTGTTGTTGTTACTGTTGTTCTTGTTGTTGATGTCGTTGTCGCTGTCGCTATCATTATTGTTGATGTTGTTGTTGTTGTTGTTGTTATTGTTGTTGTTGTTGTTGTTGTTGTTGTTGTCGCTGTCGTTGTCGCTGGCGATGCCGAGGCCACTGCCGTTGTTGCTACTGTTGTTGTTGTTGCTATTGTTATTGTTGCTGTTGCTGTTGTTGTTGCTGCTGCTGCTGCTGTTGTTGTTGTTGCTGCTGTTGTTATTATTGTTGTTGTTGTTATTGTTGCTGCTGCTGTTATTGCTGTTGTTGCTGCTGCTGTTGTTGCTGTTGTTGTTGTTGTTGTTGCTATTGTTGCTGTTGTTGCTGTTGTTGTTGTTGTTGCTGCTGCTGCTGTTGTTGCTGTTGTTGTTGTTGTTGTTGCTGGTGGTGGTGGTATTGGTGTCAGTGGTGGTGGTGCTATTGCTGGTGTTGTTGCTGGTGTTGTTGTTGTTGCTTGTATTGTTGTTGCTTCTGTTGTCGTTGGTGGTGGTGATGGTGGTGATGGTGGTGGTGTTAGTTTGTTGGTGGTGGTGGTGGCGGTGGTGTTAGTGTTGTTGGTGGTGGTGTTTTTGCTGTTGGTGTTGTTGTTGTTGTTGCTGGTGGTAGTGGTGATGATGTTAGTGTTGATGTTGGTGTTGTTGATGTTGCTGCTGCTGAACGAGCGTCATCTTCTGAGCATCAAGATGAAATTATGGAGTGCCATTGAACGAGTCTATGAAAATTTTGAAAGTCTACCTTAAAGACTTACCGTGAATAATTGACGAGGTCTAAGTGACCTTACCTCAAAGGGAATAAGACGAAGACTAGGTGTCTTCTCACTTAAATCTCAAGTCTCCCTAACCACCGAACTACCTTGATTAAACAAAACTTATCAAACAAATTCACTGTCTTCACCGAACTACCTTGATTAAATTCATAGACCCTTTACTTTCAGTCTTGTGTGTTAAAAAAATTGACACTCTCCCTTAAGACTTTTGTCATGATATTTTCTCTGTCTTCCAGTTTGTTGTCCTTATTTCTCTGTCTTTCAGTTTGTCGTAGTTCTTAAGGTTGTATGTCTGTATGTTCACCGAGCTTCCAGTTTGTTGTCGTTATTAAGGTTGTATGCATGTACCGTCTTTTGTTCATATATTACTACTGTCTACGGTCTGCTTAATTATGTTCTAATGCATTTGTCTTCATTCTGAATTGCATGCTAGCGTAGTCATTGTTTTTATGTGTATTTCGTCACTTTGTTATTTTAATGTGTATTTCGTCAAGTATATAGCAAAAAACTACCACATTACAGGCGTTGACCACAAGAAACTATCACCTTTCTTAATTTTTCAAGATGCTATCACAAAATTGATTCGCTGTTTAAAAAACCCAAATGACGATGTGATTAAGAATTAATCCGGTTTATGACAAGTCGGGTCCGCTCCTAAACAAACCGTTTGTTTGACTGTTAACTTACATGAGGAAGATCCCGCAGCCCAGCTCGACTGGATCGAGAGGAGCTCCTCGATCCCGCCTCCCCGCATCCTCGGGCCGGAACGACTAGCGATCGCCGCCGGCAAACCAAGTCGGCATCCCTACCGCCCCTCTGTCCTGCTGCTTCTCGATCCTCTTTCTCTTCTCCATGTGCCCTCTCTAACCCCCTTGCCGGTTGCCGCATGACCTCCATCGAGCTCTCCCCGATCTGCTACAAATCGCCATGGTCGCCTCCCTAAGAACTCGCCTCCGGATCCGAGCATGCTCGAACTGGAGCACCTCCCCTGATCTCCCTCGCGCCTGGATCCTCGGCCTCATCGTCGGACCCCCTCCTCCGCGCCCTATTCCAACCGGTGCTGGCCATGGCAGGAGGCGGCAGCGGCGACAGCACGCAGCAGCAGCAACAGCGGCGGGCAGCAGTGGCAACGCCGGCCGACCAACAAAGGTCCCTTCTTCGGCTCCGGCGACGAGCTCATCGGCGAGGACCCAATTTTTATTTTTATTTTTTAGGGATCCGGTTGCTTTTCATAATTTTTTTTCAAGGACCTGATTGTATTTCAAAAAATATTTGGGCCCACCTGTCATAACATGTGAATGGTCAATCTGACGATCAACCTAACAAGTGGACCCAAGCTATCATAATAACATTTAAAGTTAATTAACATGGTCATCAGTGCGACATGGTAGTTTTACAAAACAACGAAACGATTTGTGATAGATTTTTGGAAAATAAAAAAGTGATAGTTTCTTGTGGTCAACGCCTGTAATGTACTCCCTCCGTCCATCCGTGCAGAATTACTTGTCACATAGATGAATAAAAATGAATATATCTAGAATTAAAATACATCTAGATACATCCATTTCTATCACCGGTATTTTCGGGCAAAGGGAATAGTAGTTTTTTGCCATGTGCTCATATTTCATCACTTTGTTATTCTTTAAGAACTCAAGTGTTTTCAAGAGTTTGTTAAAAAGTGGTAGTTTTATGCAGTTGCTATATACTCATATTTCATCACTTTAATTTGTTAAAATCTTCCCATTTAACCCCCCCCCCCTAACTTAAACTTTCATGGCCATACTTTCATGGCCACTTTCCTTTGCGCCCCCAATTGCAGTTGCATTATGACACGTGCAAAGATATTAGTTGCAGTTGTCGTTAATATAGGTCTTCTAAGAAATTTCACTACGAACTACATACAAATATATATAAACATATTTTAAAATGTAGATTCATCCATTTTACGCTGTATGTAATCTATAATGAAATATCTTAAAAGACCTATACACCTATATTTCTTCCGTCCAAAAATACTTGTCCTAAAAATAGATGTACCAAGACTTATATTAGTTATAGATACATTCATTTTATTTATTTTTAGAATAAATATTTCCGGACAGAGAAAGTATTTAGGAACGAAGGGAGTACAATTTTGTAGTTCCATCTTTAGTGGTGAACATGCAACTAGTCACATCTCATTGTCCATAATTGCAACTGCATTACGGCTCATGCATTTGCAGTCGCGTACATGTACATATTTACGAGAGAGAGAGAGAGGCGTTACTATGCTTGCGCATACATATTTACGAGAGAGAGCACAACTACGCACCAACCAGACCATAAACGAAATGCATGCGTCAACCAAATAAAATTGATTTGGTAAAAATGAGAAAACAATCAGAAAGAAAAATGAAAATGAAAATGAAAATGAAAAATTTAAAAAGAAACAAAAATGGAGTAACAAAAAACAGTTTTAAAAAGACAACACACACAAATAAAAGGGCATGTGTTACGATCCAAGGAAAAAATACTGTTGCATGTTACAAACATAGTCCATGGCTCAACCGAGAAAAAAACGAATTACAAGAAAGAAAGAACACCCACAAACCTGGATGGGCCACGCGACCTGCCCGAGGAAAACACACGAATAGCTGAGACATATACTGAGCCAATGCACGAAAAATTCTCTCAAGAAAAAAAAAACACAAAATACACGAATCTTAGCACACATGGATCTAACGGCCATGAACTGGATTGAATCTTAGCAAACCAAATAAAAATACCCTTTATCGAAAGTGAGATCTATCTGACAATATTTTGTAAAAGAAAAAACAAAGATGTAACATAGTAAGAAGCGTGCACATAGTTACTCCCTCTGAATATAAATCTTTCTAGAGATTTCAATATGAACTACCTAAAGAACAAAATAAAAGAATCTACACTCTAAAATATGTTTATATACATCCGTATGTAGTCTTTATTGAAATCTCTAAAAAGAGTTATATTTAGAACCAGAGGAAGTATTACCTACGCTGCAATATTTGTAATAATTAATAGGAAAGAAAACAACGAACAACTAACCGAATGCCACCAGAAAGCAAGGTAAGTATGCCAATTAACCATGACAAAAGGAACTTCCCAAGCGTTCGCGATAAACTAAAGCACATACAATTGACTTGGAATAACCCCAGTCAACAACAGGCCAGTTGGACCTAAGGCAATGGAAAAATTGACTCGTTATACGAAGTCAGCAAACAATGGAATGAATTAGACTCCTAATGCAGGTTAATCCAACGACAAATGGAATCTGATGCAGTTATTCAATCAGCATACCCTTCAGAGAAAGAACCTGTACTCCTGCACAGGGATTAGAAGTTATGTACTCTCCTTATTTTTCTTACCACTGGAATGGCCAGTCTTTCTCTTGTGGCGGCTGAAATCCGACACAAATCTGAATGTCTGACCACAGCCAGGTACCATGCATTCGTAAGGTCGCACCCCCGTATGGACCCTCATGTGCTCTGTCCTCGCCCATGGCCACTTGAATGTCTTCTTGCAGCCCTTCCATTCACAATTGAGTGGCCTTTCATCCATGTGCACTTTGCGGTGCTGGAGCAGGTATTTATGGCAGAAGAACTTTTTCTTGCATCCTTTAACAGGACAAATATCACGCTTGTGCAACAACAAATCCTGCTGTGAGCTGAAGCTCATGTCACACCCTTCTATATCACAAGGAAATTTTGCTGTCTTATCACCCGCTTGACATCTGCTGGTTTTTCTCTTACCAGTTTGCACTTTCCCTCTAGGTTTCACTTCCATGTCATCCATTTCTTCTTCCCGAACTTCATAACAGTTCTCTCGTGTGGCTTCATCCACATCATTAAGCAAAGAGTCCAAAGCGTTATATCTGTCGCAACCTTCATCAAACTGGTTATCACTCTTTTGCTTCCTAGAGATTGATTCTATGTTCAGCATTTGCAATTTCTCATCTCCATTTGAGTAATCATCCTTTGCCTTGCCCTTGCTGGATTTTCTCTTACAGCAATGCAATTTACCACCAGATTTCACTTCCGCAGCCTCAAGTCTTTGTACTGAACTGTTATCCAAGTTTCCCATTGTGGCGTTATCTCCGCCATGTATGTCATGCCAGCAATCCATATCATTATCTTCATCACCTAGTTCATGGGAGTTGTTGTTTCTTTTACCATCCTCACCGGTTCGTGTTCTGGCTCTAGATTGCACTTTTACATCATGATTTTTTCCTTCTGGAACTTCATCCCAGTTTTTATCTTCATCATATTCTTCTCTAAACTGTGTATTTATCTCAACATCCTTTTGCTTCCTAGAAATTGATTTCTTATTCACCTTTTGCACTTTCTTGTCTCCATTCAGAGAATCATCTCTCACCTTGCATTTGCTCAATTTTCTCATATTACCTTGCAATTTACCTGGAGATTTAGCTTTCACAGTATCAAGTTCTTCTTGTCCACTGTCTTCCAAGTTTCGTATTGCAGCATTATCTCCAGAATCTATGTTAAACCAGCAGTCCACGTCATTATCTTCATCGTACAGGTCAAGAAAATTGCAGTTTCCTTTATCATCATTTGGCTTGTTAGAACTTGACTTCATGTTCATGCTTTGCAAGGTATATTTTTTATATTGCTGAGTGCTTGGTGCTTCTGCAATTTTACCTCCTTCATGTTTGTCATGATCATCGAAGTTTCTAGGCTGATCGCTGATGGTTTTAGAGTTCATCCCAAGGCTACTGCAATGCAAAATGGCTTCACCATTGGCAGAGCATCTCTTCTTTCTGGCTCCAGATTTTTCAATAGAGTCCCCTGCTTTCCTTCTGGATATCCTTTTTGATGGGCTACAGTTAACTATTGTATTACATGTAAGCGATGGTTCATCGTGTACTTTCTCATGGTAATTAGCACCAAGCGTCACTTTGCTGCCAACAACGGCACGATTGTGTTCTTCATGCTCACGAACTAAAAAGGGATGGACTTGGTTTGACATCCAAACTTTCCCGCACCAACATCCAGCCACTCTTTTCTTTATCACGCCTGATCTTTGCCATCCGTAATCTGTCAGGTTGTCTGGGTTTTCTTGGCCAAATACCTCATAGATGATGGAATTGTATGGTATCTGCTTGCTGTAAAGCGGGGATTTGCTCTGTTTTGCACTGTAATATATATTGATACCCATTTTAACTGCCCAGTCACTGCTTGCAGGTTCAGCATCTTCATCATGCAAAGCCAACTGAATTCTTCTAATGTCATCATCAGTTGCTTCTTCAAAAGCTACATCTTTCCAATCGGGCTTCAAACCGAGTTCTTCTGCTATGAATTTTGCTGCTGACTCTGCTCTAGGATATTCTGAAAATGCAACGTAAATCACTAATCAAAAACAACTTCATTTTACATGGAATACATGATTGACGTCCACTCTAGCAACAATATTACGAAGATTGTTAAAAAAAGAATGGCTCTTCTAACATTATACATATAACCTATATTTCCAGAAAGAAAATAAGGGCAGTGCCTACGAACGCTCTGAAGCTTTTGAAGCACTCTCCTTGCACCTTCAATATAGTATTACCCCATACTGAATTTGATGAAAAATATGCAACTGAAGCTCTTTGTTACTATATGCCCTTCTCCATACAACAGAGTGTACAGCAGTTGTGCTAAAAATATGGACCAAAAAGGAAAATCCATCCAGTTCTCTTTGGAGTATCCTGTAGTTACTACTTAAGTATATTTAAAATGATATTAAGGGTATAACACAAACATGCTGGACATGAGGAGTAGGAAGGCACTCCTAGGAGTACGGAATCATATCACTATTCCATACTCCCTCCGTACTGGTGTATTAGTCATCTTACGTTGTGCACCACGACCAAGGTGCGGGGAAAATGAGGAAATTTGATGTTTATTTGCTAATTAATGACAATGCATGCAGATAATTGACCACTGCATGTTATGCTAAGTAGTCTCAAGTAATTGAATGCATACACGCTCCACGTCTCCTATTGACTAATTCCTTTTTTCATGGCAAAAAACAGGAAACGAGATGGATAGTTAATGCACGGCGCCTAAGAGTTTTGGGATTATTTGGTTTTCATAATATGACTTATACACCGGTACGGAGGGAGTACTACAAAAAGCTCACACTTTATTGACTTAATAAAAACAGTATACTTTATCCCTTTCAGCATACCGACATACTAATTCAGAGATATCCCCAGGAAAATTGCAATGAATATGGAATATATGTTTTGGGAATATAGAAAGGAAACCAAATATTGTATTTGTTCAAATAAAATGCTCAACGTTGTCAGTCTATTTGAATAAATTCTAAGGTTGGAATCTCCTCACATTTCATGCCTAGTTTACCATCTGACTGATAATCTCAAATCTGTAATCACCAATAAGGTGCATACACAAAACAGTTGAACAAGAAAAATATTTGAAGTGTAAAATACTTGTACAAGCACCATATCTAAAGATAAAGAAAGGAGTCCACTTTTCAACCCGGAACTATCACAGAAGATCAGTTTTCAACCTTAAACTCTAAAATTGGTTGTTTCTAGCCATGAAATATAAAACTGATTCAGCATTTCAAGATTAAACAACCGATTTCAGATTCCAAGGTTGAAAACTGAACTTCTGCAATATATTCAAAACTGGACTTTTGTTTTAAGATAACATAGTGAAGGACAAACTCAGGACTTAAGAGATTATGGAACAGTGTTAATACCCGGATGACACAAGAGCATAACATTAGCACCACCAATTTTTTGAAGTTGTGTCCATGTCCCCAAAGCATGTTCTAGACAAAATACGTGCATTCTGCAAGAATCTTTGTTGTACTTGAGCTGGGTCAACACATCTGGTTCAATTGAGGACTTAGCTGTTGTTACATGAGTATCTGAATTGGCTTTTATACCTGATATGGTTAGATCATTAGCCAAACCAACGTAGACAGAACACTGATCATAGGAAGTTCCTTGCTCTCTCAGCTTTGCTAAATGATTGATATCTGTGTCCCTACCACATCGAATTATTGTCCTACTGTTATCCTCTATAGGTTTCATTAAAGAAGTTGTGGTTTTGGCTTCACAACACTCTTCGTACAAGTGCAAATTTGCTCTTTGACGCTGAACTGTACTTGAGAAGCTAACTGATGTTTCCAATAACTGATTATCTGTGCCTTGGTTTGATTCCTCCTCAGAGTCTGATGATTCGTAAGTAGAAGCTAAAAGCCCAAGAGCAGAGGTTGACCCATTGCTGTATAGTTGTCCACACCGATCAGATACATGGGCTAAACTTACGCTAAGTGCTTCCGAAGCTTGTCCTGTTGAAAAGAGACATGATATTTATATCAAGTCTTCCAGGTATGCAAAATGAAACAAACTTCATCATAATAGCTCTTATCCTTTAGTTCCATTCAGCTGTAGGAAATCAAGAACTAAAAAAAGACCCACTGATGATTTTTATCACTTGCACCTTTCACATACAAATATAATAATTTCAAAACATAATATTCATTGTTTGATATTATGATTACAAGAAATATTGAAGTAGAAAACTTTAGCAGATCGATCACTTCTCATAGTGCAAAAACACTACTCTGAATGCAACGCTATTTCTGTTTTTAGCTCCAATTTGACCAAAATCAGAACGATGATCAAGATGATATGTACTGGATAAAAAAAATACCATAACCAGTAGTACAATATTTAGAAATGACACGATGGAGCACAAGACAATGATATGGGGTAAAAGTGATTATTATGCACATGAGATCGTGTAGGGGTAAAAGATCAAGTCGCACTAACCTTGTTGAGGAACCGTCTCAATATTTTTGGTTACCCAATTTGAGATACCATCTGATTCACTAACTTCTCCCAGTTTTGCACTAGATGAGATGCCCTCGCTAGATAACACAAACTGGACAGCCGCTTCTCTAGGTTGAATGATGGCAACACAAGCAAAACTTAATATGCCACACTGAACGCATGGCAACCGCCCCTGATCTAAAAGCCCACCTCTCTTATCTTTATCAGTTACTCCATTCTGCACCTTGGATGGTGATAAACAGAAGGCAGCAGTGCCAAGTTCACCGTATTTTGTTTCATAAAGCTTTCTTCTGTTGTATGCAGATAAAGATGCTTCAGTAACTGACTGAGACTGACTCATGTTCTCTACTACTATACTTTTGTCTAGTGCCACATCAACAGACATATTGTGCACTGCTTGCTGACTAATACTACAGTGACCACCCGTCAAATTTTGTTTAATAGTGAGTTCAGGTTCCATCGTCGTAGGAAAGGATGTAGGAGGAAATGGAATCTTGGGAACAATTATACAAGAACTCTTATCCAGAAGGATACTAAGCAAATTGTTATTTTCAATCACACTTCCAACAAACTTTGCTTTCACCATTGTATCTCCTTCGTCCTTCTTCATCTTATCCCTTAATCGAGAGCTTCTTGGAACAGTATGGAAATCCTTAGGTTCCCTATATAAAGCAAATAATTTTCCAAAATATAACCAACTGCATAAATATAACTCTACAAAATTATCACAAAGATAATTCACATTCGCTATCTATTTTGAAGAGGAGGCTATGTCATAACCGAAGAGACTAGTTTAATCAGATGAAACTGTAATGCATCCATTAGAAGTCGTTTGAATTCCAACAGTATATCTAGTTATTTTAGTGTAACTTAAATTAAAAATATATAAAGAGAATGCATCAGTTTAGTATTCTTGCATAAACAAAATGTTCTATGACAAAAAGAATGATATTGTATTCGTTGCAGCACACCTTTGACTTAATGACAATGCAAGCTCGTAAAGCAGCTGATAATGAGAAATCATTGGACCACAATTAGTTGAAGCCCTACGGATTGCAGCTTCTTTGGCCACCTGCAACCAGAGAGGAGTGGCAATATTTGTTGCTTCCCCACAATTAAATCCTGTGAAAATGAAATAGTTAAATAAATTCATTGTTTCAACCATAGGGGTCTAAATCCTTTACCATAATTAGTATTCATAACTCTTCAGAAGACACATATCAAATACCAAACTTTAAATGCAGCAGTGATTTGGTAGTCGGAAAAATGATTACATGTGATCCACATCCGCAAATGAAATTACAAACCCTGACCAGTCAAAACTGCCATCCCTCTTCCAACAATTTGGGACTGTGTTATTATAAGAAACTAGGTCTACTGTCCACAGCAGTTAACTCTTTTAAACTCTTCTACGGGTGCAAACATCATGGTCAATTATCATGAAATAATCACCAATAAAGTTATTTCAAGTGAGTGCAAGCCCACTGTTGATTCCTCTAAAAGAAGCTATACATTTTAACATTTTATCACAGGTGTAGAATAATGGCTGTAACAAATGGTTGCCATCTAAATCAGTAATAACAATATATACTACTACTGCAGCATCTGACTGACGAACAAAGTTGAATCAAATCATAAGAATACCTACTGAAAGTAGCTTTTCAAAATTCCATTAATAAGTATCTGAGAACACTTCTTACAATAGTTAGTGAAGTAGATCCACACATGCAGGACAGCAGGAGCAAACAGATAACTTCTAGAAATGCACTCAATGTATACAGACATGATTGATGGCCTACCATGGCTAAAACCACAATGATAAGCTCCAGGGAAGGTGATAACAAATTCTCCAGAGTTCTGAACCAATCTGCTTTGGAGAAGTATCTATCAATAGTACCCAATGCTCAAAATAATGACCAAGAGAATATCACAAACAAGAATGTTTTAACCATGTCCCAGTACCTGCAGCAAGGAACTCCCGCAGAAAGTAGCACTTCAGGGGACAAGACGGTCGTCTTCTGATTTAAAGTTTGAAAGGCCACTGCATGCAGTAACATAAGGCCCATTAGCAAGTTATAATATACATATTCTTCCCTACAATGAGCACCTGGTTTTGATTAATTCTGTGCTGAGCAACCTCACCATCTTCATGATGTCCTTTTTGGAGATCCCCAAGGGGGTTCGCATGAGATTAGATTATTATCACTCATGATTCTTTTGGCAACCGGATCAGCATAAGAGAAAGTATCATTTAGCATGGTGTGAGATTTTGTGTACTCCTAAAGATCAGGGTGGCCTCGGCACCCAGGATCTGGAAGTCAAAAATAGGTGTCTTCTAAGTAAGTGGCTATTTAAGCTGCTAACCAAGGACGGAGTGTGGCAGTCACTCTTATGTAATAAATATTTGGGGTAGAATGCACTCATGGTGGTTAAAGCCAAGCCAACGGAATACCACTTTTGCAAGGGTCTCATGAAGGTTAAAGATACTTTTCTTCGATCTGGATCTTTTTTCTCAAGGTAATGGTGAATCAATTAGATTCCACGAGGATAAGTGCATTGGGGATAGGCCTCTTCCGGTTATGTAGCCCAAGCCATTTAATATTTTCCATCACAGGGATGCCACTGTTTCTGCGATTATTGGAGTAGAGAACTCACAGGTTTGACTTTCATACGGCTCTCATTGCGTCATTTGTCGGCATTTGGTGGACAGAAATGAGATTGTCCTAAAGGTTACAGATGTGCAGCTTACTACAGACCAGGACCTATTTAAATGGGATCTTCACACTTCTGGCCTGTTTCTGCGCACTCGATGTATTCGGCTTTAATGGATACAAGGGTCAAGTTTAAGAGAAGATTGTGGCGTCTTAAATTACCGTTGAAGATAAAAGTTTTCCTTTGGTTCCTCTGCCAAGAAGTTATACTACGGATAATCTAGTCAAACGAATGTGGCAAGGGGATACTCGTTGTAGCTTTTGTTATGAAGAAACCATTCAAAATCTCTTTTTTAATTGTTGTCTAGCACGAATTGCATGGCAAGCTGTATGCTTAGCCTTTAATATCACCCCGCCCCATAGTATTTCACATATTTTTGGGTGCTGGCTAAGGGGAGTTGTTAAATCTTTAAGATCTCTTATTCTAGTTGGGGCAGCAGTGGTGTTTTTGTCTATCTGGCTATGCAGAAATGATGTCATTTTTTACAAGAAAAAAGTTCATTTTTGTATGCAGGTGCTTAGTCTCATGTACCAATTGGTTGTAGTTATGGACGTTATTAGACAAGGCCCAGCACAAGGTGCCGATGGAACTTGATGCAAAGAAGCTCGAGTGGATTACCAAATAGTTCTCGTCCCAGTTTGGACGGCGTGACAGTGATAGGCTCCTGAGTGTTTAGAGTAGTTCTGTTGGCATGAGTTATCTTAGTTGGTCCATGTTTTTTATCTTGCCCTCCTTTTGGCAAGATAGGAGTTTCATCTCTTTGTAATAAACATTGTAATAAGGTTGGCTATATGCATCTATCCAAAGATGCAGAGGCTGGGGGAATAAATCCATTTTCTAAAAATAATATACACATTCTTCCACGAATATTAAACACTATGTACTACTACCTCCATTCCAATAAATAAGGCGCGCACGTATTGCAAAATTCAACTTGCCTGCGAATTAGACCAGTACAGAGTATTATACAAGTTATGTGACTTCAAAATCATATCATTGAAAACTTCTTCCGAATACAAATCCAGCTATATAACTTTTGTGACACGTAATCTACATTTGGTTGGTTAAATTGATGGTCAAAGTTGAAGTTTGAAATGTGTGTGCACCTTATTCATTGGAATGGAGGGAGCAAATGATCTCTAGACAAATGGATGTACAACTATGTGCTTGCTTTGAGAATTGAGATAATTTAAACCAGGCAAGCTAGCCTCTGTTGGAAGAATTACCAAGAGTCAACTGCCCATAGGTCACTAAACTTGTGTGGGTGTGTCAGATGGCTCCCTCAACTTATGAATTGCATATTCAGGTCCCTAAACCTGTATAAATGTACCAAGAGCTCCAAACTGCAGTTAGTTAGTGATGATCCTGTGGTACTGTGATCATATTTAAGCCGGGGACTGAACATGCAGTCACAAACATGTAATCAGAAACTCATACAGTCCAATGAAATGTGGATACTTCCTTCAAACCATAAGTTATGATTATGTTAATGCTTTGATGGCCGTTGCATACACATAGGAATTGTGGAGTGGCCAGGGGGTTATCATGCAGGCCCTAGCCACCTTGGCCCAGGACAACAGCTGGGTCCGTCTCGGAGCTTCGGTCAGACTCACGATTCAGGTACAACCCAGTTGGATGGCTCCTTGGACTTGTTTGCTCCATAGGGCAAGAGTCGTGGCCACTCTCACACTGTGGGCATACCCCATGTGTGCTAACTACATGGCATTAAGAGTGTTTGGCGCGAGCAGGGCTGGTACAGCACATGGGCTAATACTTTCTCAAATGTGCCCCTTTTGCAGCAATTCTTCCACTTTCTCCTTCAGTATATCATGCTCTTTTGCGCTCGATAGTGTGGGAGATTAGGAAGACTTGCTCCATGTTGAATTCCTCTCATCGGTGACAGGCCTTGTGGCTCCCCAAGTATGTTATGAAATTCTGCTAATAAGCCATGTACCTTTGCTGGAATTTCAACAGCCAGGTGATCTTCTCCTTTTACAACAAGTGCAACACACAAATCTGCCTCCTTCAAGTATTCCATAAACTCATGAGAGGTATGGGAGATAGTTAGCATAGTTTTCCCCTCCTCCTTAAGAGGTATTACCTTCAGTTTTGTTTGGTACAATAATGATCATCCTCTTGTTCCAAATGAAAGAGTACGAATTTTCCTTGCCCTTGTGTGTAGTATCCACATCAAATAGCCAAGGTCTCACAAGAAGAACATGGCTGGCGTCCATATCACCTTCGTCACACAACACATTTGAGCGATAATGCTTGCCCAAAGAAAGTGGCAGGTTGCATTGTTTGGTGATCCTCATATTCACTCCTTTCTTGATCCATCCAATAGTGTATGGATTTGGATGATCATGGGTTTCAAGTTCTAAATGGTTCACCAACTTTTGGGAGATAAGATCCTCACAGCTGCAACTATCAATCACAAATTTGCATACCTTGCTATTCACCGTGCATTTGCTCTCAAATATTTTCTTCCGTTGTGTGTCGTCAGGTTGTGGTGTGGAACATAGGAGACGCTGAATCACACATACCACCTCTTCACCTTCTTGACAAACCTCTTGTCCCTCTACATCTTCAGATTCCTCCTCATTGTCTTCACCATCATGGATGGTTGTGTTAACAAATTTCCTTAGTGGGCAACCGCTGGATATGTGCCCCTCTTCACCACATTTATAGCATTTTGGGCCTTCATTGGACTTAGCCTTGCCTTTAGTTTGCTTCTGGATGGGTCGTTTTGCCTTTGGTGAAGCGGTCTTTTCTTCCACTCTATTAGGCTGACTCCTAGACGAGCCTTTGGTATGGGGATATGGAGGATATGGAGCCTTAATTGTCTTTCTCGTCCTTACAAACCTCTCGGCCTTCAGGGCTAGAGCTTGTGCTTGATCAATGGACCAGATTTGTTGCATCATCAATCGATCTTGACTAGCATCATTGAGACCATTGATGTACCTTGCAACTTGTTGATCTTCAGTTTCGGCAAGGTTGCACCTCACTTGTAGCCTTAGAAACTCCTCCGTGTAATCTGAAACAGTCCTATTTCCTTGAGCACAGTTTTTTAATTGGATAAATAGGATCTGGTCATAATCAGCAGGTAAAATTCTCCCTTTCAAAAGACTTTTCATTTGCCGCCAAATTCTCACACGAGGTTCTCCGCTCAACCTGTGTTTTTCTTGAACGCAATGCCACCATGCACCGGCTCCTCCTTTTAGCTTGTACGCGATCAAAGGAACTCTACGATCTTCCGGGATCTCCATGACCTCAAAAAAGGCCTCCACTTCATATAACCAATCAAGGCACCCTCCAATATCAACATTTCCATGAAAAGTTGGGATTTCAGCTTTCCCCCTTTATGTGTCCCTTGCATATGTTGGATTGGGTACTCTCCGATATGCATAGAGATCAGGCTCTTCAAAGGCATCATCATATTCTTCACCTTCAGAAGCTTCAACATAAATAGGCCTCCTTCAAGTACAATGAACTGCACGTTGTCGTGGTGGTCTTGCTCCAAGATTACCTCCCCTTTCTTCGTCGTTGAACATCTTCTTTAGCAGCATGGGGAACATCCTTTCTTAACATCTCAACCAGCTGGTCAAATCTTCGATTAAGATCTTCACGCCGCTCTTTGATTTGTTGTTCTGCAGCATCCATCCTCTTCTCCAATTGTTCCATTGCTTGTTGTAGCTTGCTCTCAAAGAGAACACAACAAGAACTTGTATGGATCAACGAGGCTCTGGTACCACCTGACGCAGCACAAGGTTGTGGAGGAGCAACTCCACCTTGCTGCTACAATGTGTACAGCACAAGTGTCGAAGGAACTACTTCAACGTGGTGCGCTAAATATCGCTCTAGAGGCGGAGGTAGGGCTGATATGCCAACAGGAGTTCAATCCAAAACTCCTAGAGCACAAGATCTAGTCTAAGATCTTAAATAGGAACAACAAGTTCTATTATAGGTAGTGGTACATAGTCTGGTTACAAACTAGAGGTGAGGACCTCTATTTATAGGGCTTTGGGAAGCCTTCACATACTTCTACTTATAGCTGGAACACTCTAGAAAACATAATCTAAGATTCACCATTCTACTCATAGCTACTCACAACTAGAGGACTCTAGAAAACAGTAGGCAGGGTAGAAAAGAAAAAAAATAGTACACTATAGTGGAAGCATCTAGAAGTAGCAATTCTGACATACAATTTATTTTTCTCATCTAGTGTTCCTCATCACACCCGCACATAACAAAGGTGATGATGCGAGACGGTTGTGTGCATGATAGCAATGGATAGACCAATTGGACGTTTGCACCTTTTGTTGTCTTGAGCTCATGGCCTTCGTGTCACGGCTATGCACTATTAGCTCAATTTTGCACACCCGACACACACACACACACACTTGAGGCTTTCCGTGTCGGAACCCCAAAAACGCCGGCGTGGCAACAGAATGTGCTTCCATGGCGACAAAAACATGAAATGTCATATTATACGTCAAACTGCTCACACAAATGCATAGAACCTCGTTATGTCTTTCTCATGCATCATAACAACATTTAAAACTGTTGTTTAGGCTTAAACAAGATTGAACCTATTCTTTATACATGTGGACTTTGGAATTGCTATATATAATCCATTCCTTCCTCACTTAACTTGCTCAACTCATTTCCAGCATCATCTTATGCCATGATCACTCTTGTTAAGGACATTTAGAGTGGTTTCAGTAGCTAAACAAGATTCACCCCTATTCTTTAAATATGGAGTTTAGTTTAATTGCATTAGACCATTCAAGCATCGTAACTTGCCATGACATAACATTGCATATCATAAGCATGTTGGATCTTTGCCGTAGTAGTAAGATTGCATCCGTTGATTCGTTTCCAGTGTTTCTGCTTCTTCGCGATAGGGGTCCGAAGATGACGTGAGATACGAGCAAGCGAGCAAGGTATGAGAATGTACCATGTGTGGATTCTAGTCAAGCAAAACCTCCTTGTAGGCTTGTACATTCCAACACATCCCAGTGCTTTCTCCCTTATTCTTGCACTAGTGTAATGATGTTGTAGTTGGTCTTCAATACCTATTCTGGTGTGTGGCCTATTTATTGTAACCCTTATATGTCTTCACCTTCCGTTCATTATGTCAATTACTTGCTTGGTACTACCATGGGAGCCTGCTCTAACTATAGTATGCATGCTTAGGGTTTATGCTTTAGTTATGCCATATCTACTTGATGTTCTTTTGAGGCATCATACATGTTTAACTTGTCTCTTATACATTCTTCAGTATGCAATGGAGTTAATTATGCTAATATCTATTTAAAGGCAAACAACGACAGGACATGCTTAGAGCATCAGTGATTTGTTCCACTCGGGCCGACCTAGGACCCAAGTTCTTGCTAAGGTTTACATGGGGCCCTTCTCAGCCTACTACCTTAGACCACAAACTTGTCCAAGGGCCACAATAGTTCGGGCTTTCCTTCTGTCATGCACATACTCATGTTATTGCACGTACAGAGTAGACGGTCCCTGGTGTTATGATTTTTTTGTCATTGGGGGAGGTTATCCCCCCCCCCCGGGCATTTACTTGGTAGGGGCATGTCGCGCAACGGTTGAGTTTGACTCGGACTTCGATTCGACTCTGGGTTCAAGTAAAACTCGGTTAGGTGGCTGCCTGGACTTGTTTGCAGCATAAGGGAAGTGTTGAGTCAATCACCTCTGCCGGCATACACCATGCAATGTGTCGTATATGCGGCACCAAGGTAGGATCGTATGTGTATGGGTAACTTGGTGCACCCCTGCAGGGTTAAATCTATTTGAATAGTCGTGTCCACGGTTATGGACTACTTGGAGATTGTTAACTTGATCATAGAACAACTTAAATTAATAATTAATAGAACTTGTCAGCCGTGTCGATGCCTTGGAGATTCTTCTTTGTGGATGATTGGAAGACGAATGCAAGGATATTTGCGATTAGGTAGGTGAATAGAGTAGTTGATCTTTAATGCTATCTTACCTTGTATACGCTCGCTTACCTTATCTCCGATCGACGCAAGTTGTAGCGTGTCTTCTATAGATGCTTAGTGATTGCCGCCACTCAAACCACATATACAAAACGTTGCATATGTAGATAAATCTGACGTAAGTCTTGCGAGTACAGTTTGGTTACCTTGTTTTCTTATTCCTTTTTATCCAGATGATGCAGATCATATAGTAGCATTTGGAGCACGTAATCTTTTGGTGAAGGACAACGTTAACTATGGTTATCAGTTATCACTAGACTTGGCCTGGGGAAGGATATGGATGTCTTTTTGCTTCTTTTAGCCTTCTTAAGGTATTTGTTAAACTTTACCTTTCTAAGGTATTTGTTAAACTTTACCTTTCTAAGGTATATTTCACCTCCGTTGTGAGTTGTATCTTGGATGTAAGACCCTTGTATTGTATTCATTTGTTAAATTTGACTAGTTGTAAACCCTTGCACCTGGGGGGCCTAGAACTGCTTGGCATCCTAGTAACTGGACCATCAACAATCTACGCGGTTCCGCGCTGGCGAGGGTGAGCTACATCGAGGATCAGCACGACACTAAGCTGGGACGAGTGGAATCATAGAGCGAGGAGCCTTTTCGTCTTATTGCACTTTACTTCTCCTTGCTTTTGGCTAAGGGACTTGTTTAGACGGGGCCATCTAGCTTCATTGGTTCACAACTTCACACAATGGCGAGAATTCCCAGCGGTCAACGCCAATGTTATTGCAGTGAAAACAACAGGTGAATGGGGGTAACACTAGCAACGTGACCAAAACAAAGATTAGAGAGGTGTTTATGACGATAGTAAGTTAGTTGTGCACCAACAAATTTGACACCTCAACGTTTTTTGAAGAGGTTTTGTCGCCTCAATGAGAGCAACTTAGTCCTATGTTTGGGAAGCGTTGAGGGAGGTTTGGTCGCAGGTCGAAGTCGTACGTGGCTCCTCGCCACCCTCTCCAAACTTCTTTTCCTCAATGTGGATCCAACTTGTACACGACTCCTCGGACTCAACCCTAGAGCTCTTATTCTTGCCTTAGGAGCCCTAGTGTCCTCCCCTTGATTTCATTCAAGTGAGAGTGAATGAGTAAATGCCCATGGTGCCTTACATAGGTTAGGGATCCTTGACAAATGACCAAAGCTGCCATGGTGGTGGCAGGTGGGAAGGGTATATTGGTAACTTGGTCCACTAGTCCATCGTGGACTAGTCAAAGGTGGCGGGTGCCAACTCTCATCCCTCAACCATGATGAGCATTGGCTATATGGGCATGTTCTAGGCTTGGGTCTCTTCTCTTTTGCTTCTCCCTTTGATTTTGTCTTTTTAGTTCCTCTTCTCCATTGATTGTTGACCATGGCCATTTTGTGGACTCTTGTTGACTTGCCATGTAGGACTAGGTGGGACCCCAAATAGAATTAATTATTCCTACAAAGATAGTTTTTAGTTTCTCGTTATTTGAGGTCTTATACGTACAACTAATTATAGTCTATTTTAGGAGGTGTCTCCAATATGATCTATATGTGGCATGGCATGGCGAGGCACTAAAGACAGATGCAGACCTTGTCTAAACTATTGTACACACCCTTAGCAGGGGTGTTGCATTAAGGTCTTTTGAGGTTTCTTGGGACTCATATACATAATTCATGCAAATAAATGAAACAAAAGAATTTCACAAGTACTTGCAACCAGCAAGGAATCGCATAGATCATCAAGAAACATCAATGGAAGATATGCAACAGCGGACCTTGGGTGGTGTATCTAATTATTGTGGGTGGGCTTGGGGCAAGACAAAGTGGTCACAGAACAAACCAACATAGTGGTCAAGTACTTGGTAGTCAATTCAAATATATGTTGGTTATAGTTTACAATTTATGAATTCTAAGAGCTTAGCTTACTGGAAATATTGTTGGACTTTTGGAGCCATGCAAATGAGGTGACTTGATAACTTCAAGTTTCAAAACGTGGAGAAAATCCAATATGACATGATCACTGTTAAGCTTCATGCATTAGCCAACGCAACCAAAAGTCCGAACTGATGGAAAGGGCTAGTGCAATCGGCATATACTGTAACACCCCCTCTCACGTGTGACGGGGAAGACAAGTCAACACGTGCAGCCGGAAGAGAGCGACGGCACACGAAACTCATGTATGACTCAAGAAGCCTCTACGTGGACACAAAGGGGGGCTACCAGGAATTTTTAATAAATTGCAAAAGCCAGGACTTGAACGCAAGACCTTAGCTCCGATACCATGTTAAGCTTCATGCATTAGCCAACGCAACCAAAAGTCCGAACTGATGGAAAGGGCTAGTGCAATCCACATATACTGTAACGATCACAACATAATTTAGCTGCAACAATCTTGTTGGGAGAACCCCTAGAATAAAAGCCAGGTCTTTACAAAGCCATTTTGAAATGTTGCTCCTTGCAGTGAAGTACACCAAAAAAAACAGCGCAACTTGATATCTTAATGTTATACTCCATTCATCCAAAAATATAGCGTGTATTAGATTTTTTTATTTTAACTCAAACTTTGCAAATTTTGACCAAGTTTATAGAAAATTTATCAATATATAGTATATGCAATCAATACCATTAGATTCATCATGAAATACCTTTTCATAGGGTATGTATTTGGTATTGTAGATACAGATAATTTTATATATAAACCTCTTCAAAGTTTGGTAAGATTGACTTTCATGAAAACAAATGTGCACTATATTATGGGACAGAGGGAGTATAAACATGGATGACCCAAACAAGATTTATTCTAGGCATTGGATGGACGTGCGGATGACTTATGTGTAGTTTGCGTATTTTTGTTTCTTTTGAATCCAAGTCCTAGAAGCATTGGTTCTGTTCCCTAAATCTTCTTGTCATCGTAAATACATACCTATGTCTGAATTTGCCAGCGGCGCAGGAAGCCATGTAGCATCATGATTTCTGAGGGTACTACACAAATAACCAGTCGGCCAGATACCCACAGAACAAAATCGGTGATCAATCTCATCTACCCACATTACCATCTGTTCAACCGCTATCATTAATGTCTTGCTCATGACATATATGTTATTGGCCCAATCTTACGTGTTTTGCAATCTAGCAGCCCCAATTTTATGATGCTTAAGATACCTTGAAAATCCAAAACAGGTTTTGGAGCCAGACTGGGTTTCATTACTACAAAAGGATGGTTTGATTGATAGACATATCCTTGTGCATGCAGTGCGCACTGTCATTTCACATAGGTCTGTCACGTGCTGAGTTTCTGAGAGGAGAGTTATAAGAGGTGGAGGGTGAGGGCAAGGAGAGAGAGGCGGAGGTAAACACCGTTTTATGTGTTTATTATTCAATATCCCCAACAGAGTTGATCGCCAAACTGTGTAGTGTTGCCCCCACATCACATGTCATACTAAAGTAAAAGTCAGTTTACCAAACAAATCGAGCATGCATAGGCTCCCTTCTCAAGTTCAGCTTACCCTTCTTAAATCTCTCACTTGTCTCTCAGTCCTTACCCGCAAATCACAACCTCTGCACTGCTCCTACCAACGTGTCACAGCGCAACCTCCTATGATCATTGAGGTTGCAATGGTTCAATTTGAAATTAAAGTATCTACTTGCTAAGTTAAGTTTCCAGATCGCATATTCGCTAGTATGTTTCTTTTGTCAGAGCCATAAATTGCATACTGAAGGGCACTGGTTACTGGTTAATTTACACGTTGTTGCAATTGAACATTGCCCATCTGAAGTTGCTGACAGCCTGACACTATCGACATGTCAGTTATGACTCTACAAGTCAAGAATGAAACACTTCCTGCTTTTCAAGCAAGTCAAATAGAATTCAAGCGCTTGTAAGCAAGAAACAGAAGTACAGTAAAAGCATAGTGGAACAGAGGACTCACTGATAGCGTTGAGGTCGTCCGCGTACCCATGGACGCGGACAGCATCCTCGAAGGCAAGCATGGCATCTCGGGGCACGCCGTACCAGGTCTTGGGCTTGCCGAAGTGGAGGTAGTTGAGGCTATGTAGCTCATGGTCCTCCACGTGCCACGCGAACCAGCTGTAGAGCATCGCCACGTACAGCATTGGCGTCGTGACGCCAGCCACGTCCCGGCTCATCGCTCGCAGCAGCGAGCCACGAGCACGCGGAGCCACCCTCATGTTCCACTCCGTCTCGCCGACGTCCCTGGGCGCCGCTGCCGGATTGTCAGTGTCCAGGTCTAGCACCTCCCGTTTGACGAAGCCGGACCCCGGCATGTCGTTGCCGTACTCGACATTGAATGGCCTCGCGGCACAAGCGCCCCAGAAGAGCGCCTCGAGCTGGAGGGGCGTCGCGTGCCTCGGCGGTGTCGCGTGCCTCGGGAGTTCGAAATCGCGGGCCTTGGAGCGGAAGGCCTCCAGGGTGTAGCGCTCGCCGCTCTCCCAGACACGACGGTTCGCGCCGCGGCGGTTCTTTGTGGAGAGGCCCACCTGCTGGAGCCGCGTCGGGAAGGTGGGGCCAGCGTCTCCGGCAGCGGAAGCGGCCGCATTGGAGGCGAACGAGGCCTTGAGGCGCTGAACGGTGGCCTCCCGGGGCGGCGCCGGGAGCGGGGGCACGATCTTGCAGATGCCGTAGCGAGAGGCCTCTGGCTCGATCTTGAGGATGTAGGCGATGGGGTCAGCGAACTCGGCGAGGGTGGGGCGGTACTCCGGCGCCACGGGTAGTGTGCGCAGCCACTCCGGCGGGTCCACCGCTGGCAGCGACATGGCGGCGACAGCGGCGGCGGAGTAAGGTAGGGTTTCTTCAGGCGAGGAATTGCATGTGGGAGGCGATTTGGGGAATCGGCTTCTGCTGCTTGCTGCTTGCTGCTGCTTCTGCTGCTTTGAGGGTAGTGAGAGAGAGATAGTCAGAGACAAAGGGTTGGAGGAGAGGGATGTGAAGGCAGGGGGAGGGGTGGGGATTTTCCTCTAGGCTAGAAATGAAATATAGGCCTAGTTCTTTTGTTAGGATTGTAAAATAAACGAGACTCAAAGATTCTGGAAAAAGTTGGAAATGGGTCAGATTCTGAAAAAAAAAACTAGGCCATATAATCTTCTACTATTTGTGAATCATTATAGCAAAAAAGATAAATAACCGGTGTGAAGAGGCAAAGTGAATTTGTTTGTTAGTGATAAGAAATATTGCCTTGAAACTAACTACCAATTAGATCTATTATCTTTAATGAATGTTCGACACCGATGATGAAGATGAATATTAAGTAATCTTGGTTGGAGGTTGCTAGAGCTTCCGTGACGTCAACAAGGTTGACATCAATAGCATTACCACATAAAGTGACGCTTTATGGATCTGGGACGGCAAAGTCTAGAAAGGAAGTGACGTGGATTCAAGGGATTGAAGTGATATCAACAGACACAAAGCATCAAGATTTGAAGAATGCAACGATGGGCAGACCATAGTTGAGATTTAGAATCGAAAGAAAGATGAGCTTATAAAGAGTTGGAGTAGTTATAAATTATATATCTTACTTTTATCATGATGTGGATATTGAGCGATGGTTCACATGGGGACGGGCCTGGCGAACTACTAGTTCGCGCTGGCTGGTCAAACCTAGCGAACGAATTTTTTTCACTTACGAACTGATGAGGACATCCCTACTAATGTTACATCCACAACCACGACTGCTATACATACAGGACCAATTACTAGAGCTCGCGCCCGTCAATTGAATTACCAGGTACTTTCGTTTCTTGGAAATCCTTCTAATGTTCATGAACATATGATGATGCCTAAATTAGATACTTTTGTTTTACTTATGAATGAAGGACCTAGCATGGACAAGAAGGATGACCATTGGAGCGGGATCAAGCATGGAGGAGAAGGTGCGCGCGTAGGAAAGAACAATGGACCTTCCATGATGATTTTCGCACTTTGAAGCCACCATAATGGGAGCGAGAAGCCTTGGACGAAATATGCATGATGCTACTTTATAAAATTCGTTCATAGGCTAATATAGGTGTTGTGCCACCTTATTTTTGGGCCAGGCCCATGTAATTTCGAAATACCATATTATAGGTTGTTTTTAGAGTCCATATATATGGGGAAACTAAGTTAGGGTCGATTTCGGACCCCTCCTCCAAGGGGCCACGAAATTCCCCTCTATTCCCCCATATATACAACTCTTAGGGCTTCGTTTTAGGTTTGGGTTTTGTTTAGATTACAAGTTCGCCATAGCTGCAACTTCGCGTTCTTCGTTTGTGTTCCACGACCAGACAAAGGCGTCACAGAACCCCACTTCCATCAATAAAGCTTTCATCTTATATTCGCAATATCCAGATTGCAATCTTATTAGTTTCTTGCCTGTTCTTCGTTTGCGTGCAGGAAACAGACCCTCGTGGTTAGGTTGATCGTGCTCCGGCATGGTCAATAACCTCTCGGAGTTGGTTTAGCGATTGCTAAGGCGCGACGTCATCACATGTTCATAGTCGGATCGTCAAAGTCTACTCCACCAAAAAAGATAGCCACCATCTCATCAAAAGAAAGGGACAACTTTGCCTCTATCAAGTGGTATCAGAGTTCCAGGTTGCTCGGTGAGATTTTACCAGTTTTCGTAGTTTAGATCGCATCTGTTCTTCATACCTATAGTCCACGAAAAAGCCACACAAAAAATAGGGTTAGATTATCATATCCAAACCAATTTGAGCCTTTGCATAGTCTTTTCAGTATTTTGCTTTGTTGAATTTGCGGTTACATCGTCGTGTCGAGTTGCTGGTCTTGGTGTATAGTCCTTTAGAGTTTCGAGTTCTATTCATAGGTTGTCACGCCGCCATCGCATCGTATTAATAGTTGCCATATACCACCACCATCATTACCGCCGCCATATATCACCACTCACCATTACCATCCATTGGTGTCCATATTCACCATCACAAATCCGCCACCAATCCGAGTCCATCTCGTTTTAGGTTTAGTTTCGAGATCCTTTTGATTTCGGATTCGCATTTTCCTACCTGAGTAGGTGTCAGAAAAAAAAAGTCTGGCATGCTTTGCAGAGCACGTTTTGGCCAAAAAAATCGGATGAAAATATGTTTTCCCTATCTTGATTTTAGGTTCTCCGGAGCATTTTGAGACACTTGCCATCATAGTGATTTTTGTCGAAATTTTTGGCCGTCGCAGCACCCGCATTGCTCCAGAAAAAAAATAGTCAAAAAAATTCCGTGCCTATCTTGCTTATACGGCGTGGGATGAGTTTTGAGACACTCGCCGTTGTAGTGATTTTCTGAGCAAAAAAAGAGAGGCGCCAAAAAAAATCAAAAAAAATCAGAGTGTGCTCTTCCCTTGATTACGTGTAGCATCGTGATTTTGTTGGTGTTTTAGGCTCGCGTCTCTAGCACTGTCTAGCCTAGGACCAGCACAGCACCGTCGTTGAGCGTTTATTCAATCTTGCATCTCTGAATTGATTATTGCTGACCCGTTTTGCTACCATATTATAAGCCGTCCCAGCTCCACATACATCTACGTCGTGTGTTTGACACCACCTGGCAATTGCTCTATCCAAGCTTTGAGAGTTTTGACTACAACGGTTGCCGATCACCGCCTGCTGATGGGTAAGAACTGGTAAGAATTTGAGATTCGCTTGAAGGATTTGTGATACACCACCACCACCACGTCCTAGTAGTCTGTAGGTTTCATATTCTTGTGTGTTCCCTATTTCTGCTAACCATGCCAGGATCACAAGACGACGGGATCGACTGGGAGAGCTTGACCAACAAAGCGCTCTATGATAAATTTCAGCAAATGATGGCTGACCAAGTAAAAGACTTCATGACCAACTTTGGAGATGCCATGGAGAAGCTAAATGGTTTGGAGAAGACATTCGACACCAAGATGGACGCCAAGTTCAATGAGGTGCTTGCCCGTCTACCACCACCAGCTTCAGCTCCTATCCCTCTCGAACGACGAGCGCGACGTGTGCCTATCGGCCTAGTCCAACATACTAGTATTGTTGATACTGCTGCTACTTCTGTGGCTGCTGCTACTACTGCTGTTGAGCAGGTTGAGAATTATGATGGTGATTACGATGATGAGGGAGAGGTTGCTCCAGATCAGTCTCACGGGCAACCACCACCACAAGCACTAGGTCGTCCACATGGCTACAACCGTAACCGTAGGGCTGCACCACCCCCTCGGGTACGGGATCATGACCATCTCCCTAAACTTAAATTGAATATTCTGACATTTGAGGATAGATATGTTGCTGATATATATGTTACATGGGAGTTAGAAACAGAACAACGTTTTACATGCTTGCAATTTCCCGAGGATAGACGTGTTGCTGCTGCTGTTTGTTCATTCACTGGTTTTGCTTGTGTTTGGTGGTCAGAACATTGTAGAATACATCATGCTAATATTCTAACTACTTGGGCTACTTTGAAAGCTGCTATGCGTAATCGTTGGGTTCCACTATATTATCAACGTGGATTGCTTCAAATTTTGTAGCATTTAAGACAAGGAAAAAAATCTATAGAGGAATATTATCAGGAATTACAAACTGACATGATTAGATGTGGTATTGTTGAGGAGAATGAAGCTATGCTTGCACGTTTTATGGGTGGATTAAATAGAGAGATCCAGACTATTCTAGAGTACAAGGAGTATAACACTATCACTCGTTTATTCCATCTTGCTTGCAAAGCTGAACGTGAAGTGCAGGATCGACAGGCAATGGTGAGAACTAATTTTTCTGTAGGTCGCACTTCACCATGGATGCCACGTATCTCCTCTACTTTCGCATGTCCTACTGTAGCACCACCTACTTCAACCTCCAACTCCAACCGAGATACCAGGAAACAGGCTCCTACTCCACCCTCCGCGAAGAGCACACCTTCTGGGCCTGCATAGAGCTCTTCTTCATCTATTGCATCCACAGGGCAAACACATGAGGTTATATGCCGTCGTTGCAACGGTGGAGGTCACTTTGCGAGAGAATGTCCTTCCAAGCGTGCAATGATTGTTACTGAGGATGGTGGATATGCGTCCGCTAGTGATTATGATGCGGAGACTTTGGCTCTCATTGCGAGTGAAGAACAGGGTGGCGAGGATATAAAACCAGAGACACACTTCATGGCCGCTGATTACGCTGATAGGTATGAAAGTTTAGTTGCTCAACGTGTTCTTAGTGTGTAGGTTACACAGGCTGAGCAAAATCAGAGGCACAACTTGTTCCACACAAAGGGAATTGTGAAGCAGCATTATGGTGTCATCATTGATGGCGGGAGTTGCAATAACTTGGCTAGCATGGAGATGGTGGAGAAGCTGTCACTAACCACCAGACCACATCCTCATCCTTATTACATCCAATGGTTCAACAATAGTGGCAAGGTTAAGGTAACACGTATTGTTCGTGTGCATTTTAGCATTGCCACATATTCTGATTGTGTGGATTGTGACGTGGTACCCATGCAAGAATGTTCTTTTTTACTTGGTAGGCCATGGCAGTTTGATAAAAATTCTGTACACCATGGTAGGACAAATCAGTATACTCTTGTTCATAAGGATCAAATATCACTTTGCTATCACTTTGCTTCCTATGTCTCCTGAACATATTATGAAAGATGACATTGCTAGAGCTAGTAAAGCAAAACAGGAGAAAAATAAGAGTGAAAATTAGATTGTAGCACAGGAATTTGAGCAACACCATAAGCCTAATAAACCATCATCTAGTGTTGCATTCGAAATAAAATTGAAGAGTGGATGTTTACTTGCTACTAAATCTGATATTAATGATTTGGATGTTGCTACATCTGTTTGCTATGCTTTCGTATGCAAAGAGGTATTATTTTCATTCGAAGACATGCCTCCCTCTTTGCCTCCTGCTGTCATTAACATTCTTCAGGAGTTCGTTGACGTCTTTCCACAAGACGTGCCACCGGGATTACCACCTATTCGTGTGATTGAGCATTTGATTGAATTAATTCCTGGTGCATTGCTACCCAACCGTGCGCCATACCGTACCAATCCAGAGGAGAAGAAGGAGATTATGCATCAAGTACAAGAGCTGCTTGGCAAAGGTTATATACGTGAATCCCTTAGTTCTTGTGTTGTTCCTATTATTCTAGTGCCTAAAAAGGATGGTACATCGCACATGTGTGTGTATTGTAGAGGCATTAATAATATTACTATTCGTTATCGTCATCCTATTCCTAGGCTAGATGATATGCTTGATGAATTAAGTGGCTCTACAATTTTCTCCTAAGTTGATTTGAGTAGTGGATACCATCAAATTCGTATGAAATGGGGAGATGAATGGAAAACAACATTTAAAACTAAGTTTGGATTATATGAGTGGTTAGTCATGCCTTTTGGGTTAACTAATGCACCTAGCACTTTCATGAGATTAATAAATGAGGTTTTACGTGCTTTCATTGGATGATTTGTGGTAGTCTATTTTGATGATATATTAATTTATAGTATATCTTTGGAGGAACATTTGGAACATTTACGCGTTGTTTTTATTGCTCTACGTGATGCACGTTTGTTTGGTAACCTTGGGAAGTGCACCTTTTGCACCGACCGAGTATCTTTTCTTGGCTATGTTGTTACTCCATAGGGAATTGAAGTTGATAAAGCCAATATTGAAGCTATTGAGAGTTGGCCGCAACCCAAAACGGACACACAAGTGAGGAGTTTTCTTGGCCTCACTGGGTTCTATAGGCGTTTTGTGAGAGATTTCAGCACCATTGCTGCGCCTCTCAATGAGCTTACAAAGAAGGACGTGTCTTTTGTTTGGGGTACCACACAGGAAGAATCCTTCACGGTCTTGAAAGATAAGTTAACACATGCTCCTTTTGTTGGAAATATGCCCTAGAGGCAATAAATAAAGTGTTTATTATTATATTTCCTTGTTCACGATAAACGTTTATTATCCATGTTATAATTGTATTGATTGGAAACACATTGCATGTGTGGATAAATAGACAACACTTTGTCCCTAGTATGCCTCTAGTAAACTAGCTCGTTGATCAAAGATGGTCAAGGTTTCCTGGCCATTGATATAAGATGTCATTTGATAACGGGATCGCATCATTAGGATAATGATGGGATGGACAAGACCCAAACTATAAACGTAGCATATGATCGTGTCAATTTATTCCTACAGTTTTCTGCATGTCAAGTATATGTTCCTATGACCATGAGATCATGCAACTCACGGACACCGGAGGAGTGCCTTGTGTGTATCAAACGTTGCAACATAACTGGGTGACTATAAAGGTGCTCTACAGGTATCTCTGAGGGTGTCTGTTGGATTGGTATGGATCAAGACTGGGATTTATTACTCTGTGTGACGGAGAGGTATCTTAGGGCCCACTCGGTAATACAACATCACAATAAGCCTCGCAAGCAATGTGACTAAATGTTAATCATGGGATCTTGTATTATGGAACGAGTAAAGAGACTTGCCGGTAACTAGGTTGAAATAGGTATGGAGATACCGATGATCGAATCCCGGGCAAGTAACATACCGAAGAACAAAGGGAACATCATACGGGATTAACTGAATCCTTGACACAAAGGTTCGACCGATAAAGATCTTCATAGAATATGTAGGAACCAATATGGTCATCCAGGTCCCGCTATTGGTTATTGACCATAGAGGTGTCTCGGTCATGTCTACATAGTTCTCGAACCCGCAGGGTCTGCACACTTAAGGTTCGGTGACGTTTCGGTAGTATAGAGTTATATATGATGGTGACCTAAGGTTGTTTGGAGTCCCGGATGAGATCCCGAACATCGCGAGGAGCTCCGGAATGGTCCGGAGGTAAGGATTGATATATAGGAAGTCTTGGGTTGGTCGTCGGAAAAGTTCCGGGCTCATCGGTAGTGTACCGGGAGTGCCGGGAGGGTACCGGGTGACCATCGGGAGGTGTATTTCGACCCAAGAGGCTACATGGGTTGTGGGAGGATAAATACCAGCCCTTAGTGGGCTGGCCAAAGTCCCACACAAGGCCCATGTAGCTGGGAAGAAATTCCAAAATGGAAAAGGTGGAAATAAGGAAGGAGTCCTAATCCTACTAGGAGTGGAGGAGGAGGACTCCTCCTCTCCACTTCGGCCGAACCAAAGAGGGGATGGCCCTTGCGCCAAGACTCCTCCTCCTCTCCTCCTATATATACTAGAGGTTTTAGGGTTTTTGCACTAGATTTTCAGCCACGTGCAACCCTACCCTCTAGTCCGTAGTTTCTCCTCTAGATCGGTTTCAGCTGTGCTTAGGCGAAGCCCTGCTGAGATTACTCCACCACTATCGCCGCAGCGCCATCACGCTGCCGGTGAACTCATCTACCTCTCCGCTCCCTCTTGCTGGATCAAGAAGGTGGAGATCGTCATCGAGCCGTACGTGTGTTGAATGCGGAGGTGTCGTTCGTTCGGTGCTAGATCGGGATGGATCGTGATTGGATCGCGGGACGCTCGACGATTTGGATCGCGAAGACGTTCGACTACATCAACTGCATTTCTTAATGCTTCCCGCTTAGCGATCTACAAGGTTACGTAGATCCACTCTCCCTCTCGTAGATGCTCATCACCATGGATAGATCTTGCGTGTGCGTAGGAATTTTTTTGTTTCCCATGCAACGTTCCCCAACAGTGGCATCATGAGCTAGGTCTATGTATAGATGAGATCTCGAGTAGAACACAAAGAGTTTGTGGTCACTGATGCTTACATTGCTTCCTACCTTGGTCGTGTTTTGGTTCAGCGGTATTATGGGATGAAGCGGCCCGGACCAACCTTACTCGTACGCTTATGAGAGACCGGTTCCATCGACTGACGTGTAACTTCGTTGCACAAAGATGGTTGGCTGGTGTCTGTTTCTCTTACTTTAGTTGTATCGGATTTGACTAAGGCGGTCCTTGAGAAGGTTGAAAAGCAACTTATGTATCACCGTTGTGGTTTATGCGTAGGTAAGAATTGTTCTTGCTAGATACCCATACCAGCCACGTAAAACATGCAACAACAATTAGAGGATGTCTAACTTGTTTTTGAAGTGTATGTTGTGATGTGATATGGCTAATTACATGATGAGATATATGTGATGTATGAGATATATGTGTTGTATAGAATATCACGACTTGCATGTCGATGAGTACGGCAACCAGCAGGAGCCATAGGGTTGTCTTTAATTATTGTATGACCCACGTGTCAATCATTAAGCGCTATGTAATGCTTTACTTTATCGCTAAATGGTAGCAATAGTAGTAGAAGCATGGTGGGCGTGACAACCCCGATGGCGACACGTTGATGGAGATCAAGATGATGGAGATCATGGTGTCGTGCCGGTGACGATGGAGATGATGTCGGTGCTTTCAAGATGGAGATCAAAAGCACAAGTTCATGGCGATATCATGTCACTTATCATTTGCATATGATGTTAATCCTTTTATGCACCTTGTTTTGCTTAGGACGACGGTAGCATTATAAGGTGATCCCTCACTTAAATTGCAAGATGAATTGTGTTCTCCCCGAGTGTGCACCGTTGCGAAAGTTCGTCGTGTCGAGACACCACGTGATGATCGGGTGTGATAGACTCTACATTCACATACAACGGGTGCAAGCCAGTGTTGCACATGCATAACACTCGGGTTAAACTTGACGAGCCTAGCATGTACAGACATGGCCTCAGAACACAAGAGACCGAAAGGTCGAACATGAGTCATATAGTAGATATGATCAACATGATGATGTTCACCATTGAAACCACCTCAACTCACATGATGATCGGACTTGAGTTGGTGAATTTGGATCATGTGACACTCAGATGACCTGAGGGATGTCAATTTGAGTGGGAGCTTTAGTAATTTGATTAACTAAACTCATTATCTTGAACAATAGTCTAAGTAACCTTTGCATAATTTATGTTGTAGATCAATGGCTCGCGCAGTAGCATCCCTGAATTTAATGCGTTCCTAGAGAAAGCTAAGTTGAAAGATGATGGAAGTAACTTTGTTGACTGAGCCCATAATCTGAGGATTATCCTCACGGCTTCCCAGAAATCATATGTCCTTGATGCACCGCTTGGTGACCAACCCGAAGACATGTGATCCGAAGACGTTAAGAACGCTTGGGAGGCACGTTCTGGAGATTACTCAATAGTTCAGTGTGCAATATTGTATGGCTTAGAACCAGGACTTCAAAGACGTTTTGAACGTCATGGAGCATATGAGATGTTCCGGGAGTTGAAGTTTATCTTTCAGAAGATTGCCCGGATCAAGAGGTATGAGACCTCCGATAAGTTCTATGCTTGCAAAATGGAGGAGAACGGGTCTATCAGTGACATATACTCAGAATGTCTGGGTATTTGAGTCATCTGGTGGAGTTAGGAATTGCCCTTCCGCCAGAGGCGATCACTGACAGAGTTCTTCAATCACTGCCACCTAGCTACAAGAGCTTTGTGATGAACTATAACATGCACGGGATGAACAAGTCAGTCGCCGAGCTGTTTGCGATGCTGAAAGTCGCTGAGTCTGAAATCTAGAAAGAGCATGAAGTGTTTATGGTCAATAAAACCACTAGTTTCAAAAAGAATGGCAAGGGCAAGGGCAAGAAGGGTAAATCCAAGAAGGATGGCAAAGCAGTTGCTCCTCATGTAAAGAAACCCAAGGCTGGACCTAAGCCGGAAATTGAGTGCTTTCATTGCAAGGGAACTAGTCACTGGAAGCGGAACTGCCCCAAGTTCCTGGCTGACAAGAAGGCGGCCAACAACAAACAAGGTATATATGATATACATGTTATTGATGTGTACCTTACTAACTCTCGTTGTAGTGCCTCGGTATTTGATACCGGTTCGATTGCTCACATTTGCAACTCAAAGCAGGACCTACGGAATAGACGGAGGCTGGCTAAGGATGAAGTGATGATGCGCGTGGGAAATGGTTCCAAGGTTGATGTGATCGCCGTCGGCACGCTCTCTCTTCGATTACCATCGGGATTAGTGATGAACCTGAATAATTGTTATTTAGTGCCTGCGTTAAGCATGAACATTATATCTGGATCTTGTTTATTGCGAGACAGATACTCATTTAAATCAGATAGTAATGGTTGTTCTACTTATATGAGTAATATCTTTTATGGTCATGTCAATGTGAGGGGTTTATTCATATTAAATCTTGATAGTGATGATACACATGTTCATAACATTGATGCCAAAAGATGTAGAGTTGATAATGATAGTACCACTTTATTCTGGCACTGCCGTTTGGGTCATATTGGTGTAAAACGCATGAGGAAGCTCCATGCTGATGGACTTTTGGAGTCACTTGATTTTTAATCACTTGACACATGTGAACCATGCCTCATGGGCAAGATGACTAAAACGCCGTTCTCTGGAACAATGGAGTGGGCAAGTGACTTGTTGGAAATCATACATACTGATGTGTGCGGTCCAATGAATGTTGCAGCACGTGGTGGATATCATTATTTTCTCACCTCCACTGATGACTTAAGTAGATATGGGTATATTTACTTAATGAAACATGAGTCTGAAACGTTTGAAAAGTTCAAGCAATTTCAGAGTGAAGTTGAGAATCATCGTAACAAGAAAATCAAATTCCTACGATCTGATCGAGAAGGTGAATATATGAGTTATGAGTTTGACAGTCACTTAAGACAATGTGGAATTGTTTCACAGTTGACACCGCCCGGAACACCACAACGTAATGGTGTGTCCGAACGTCGTAATCGAACCTTATTAGATATGGTGCGTTCTATGATGTCTCTTGCCGATTTGCCACTATCGTTTTGGGGTTATGCATTAGAGAGAGCTGCATTCACTTTAAATAGGGCACCATCAAAATCCGTTGAGACGACGCCATATGAACTCTGGTTTGGCAAGAGGCCAAAGTTGTCGTTTCTTAAAGTTTGGGGATGTGATGCTTATGTCAAAAAGCTTCAGCCTGAAAAGCTGGAACCCAAAGCGGAGAAATGCATCTTCATAGGATACCCGAAAGAGACAGTTGGGTATACCTTCTATCTCACATATGAAGGCAAAGTGTTTGTCGCTAAGAACGGAATATTTCTTGAGAAAGAGTTTCTCTCAAAAGAATTGAGTGGGAGGAAAATAGAGCTTGAGGAGGTTATTGAACCTTTACTTCAACCAAAAAGTAGCGCAACGCGGAAAGATGTTTCTGTGGAACCTACAGCAGTTGAAGAGGAAGTTAATGATGATGATCATGAAGCTTCGAATCAAGTTACTATTGAACCTCGTAGGTTGACAAGGGCACGTACTGCTCCTGAGTGGTACGGCAACCCTGTCTTGGAGGTCATGTTGTTGGACAATAATGAACCTACAAGCTATGGAGGAGCGATGATGGGCCCGGATTCCGAGAAATGGTTAGAGGCCATGAAATCCGAGATGGGATCCAGGTATGAAAACAAAGTATGGACTTTGGAAGTATTACGTGAAGGGCGAAAGGCCATTCAGAACAAATGGATCTTTAAGAAGAAGACGGACGCGGACGGTAATGTCACCGTCTATAAAGGTTGACTTGTGGCAAAGGTTTTTTCACAAGTTCAAGGAGTTGACTACGATGAGACCTTCTCACCCGTAGCGATGCTTAAGTGCATCAGAATCATGTTAGCAATAGGTGCATATTTCGACTATGAAATTTGGCAGATGGATGTCGAAACAGCGTTCCTCAACGATTTCCTTGAGGAAGAGTTGTATTGATGCAACCAGAAGGTTTTGTCGATCCAGAGAATGCTGACAAAGTTTGCAAACTCCAGCGATCCATTTATGGACTGGTGCAAGCATCTCGGAGTTGGAATAAGCGTTTTGATGAGGTGATCAAAGCATTTGGGTTTATACAAGTTTATGGAGAAGCTTGTATTTACAAGAAAGTGAGTGGGAGATCTATATCGTTTCTAATATTATATGTGGATGACATATTGCTGATTGGAAACAATATAGAAATGCTGGAAAGCGTGAAGGAATATTTGAACAAGAGTTTTCCAATGAAGGACCTAGGAGAAGCTGCTTTCATATTAGGCATTAAGATCTATAAAGATAGATCAAGACGCTTAATAGCACTTTCACAAAGCACATACCTTGATAAAGTTTTGAAGAAGTTCAAAATGGATTAGTCCAAGAAGGGGTTCTGTATTACAAGGTGTGAAGTTGAGTAAGACTCAATGCCCAGTGACTGCAGAAGATAGAGAGAAGATGAGTGTCATCCCCTATGCTTCAGCCATAGGCTCTATCATGTATACAATGCTATGCACAAGACCCAATGTCAGCCTTGCCATAAGTATGGCTGAAAGGTTTCAAAGAGATCCTGGAATGGAGCACTGGACGGCGGTCAAGAATATCCTTAAGTACCTAAAAATGACTAAGGAGATGTTTCTCATTTATGGAGGTGATGAAGAGCTCGTCGTACAGGGTTACGTCGATGCAAGCTTTGACACTAATCCAGATGACTCTAAGTCGCAAACCAGATACGTATTTATTCTCAACGGGGGAGCGGTAAGCTGGTGCAGTTCCAAGCAAAGCATGGTATCCGATTCTACATGCGAAGCGGAGTACATTGCAGCCTCAGAGGCGGCAAAGGAAGGTGTCTGGATGAAGTAGTTCATGACAGATCTTGGAGTAGTGCCCACTGCACTAAATCCAATGACTCTATTCAGTGACAACACTGGTGCCATTGCTTTGGCCAAGGAACCAAGGTTTCACAAGAGGACCAGACATATAAAGCAACACTTCCATTCCATCCGCGATTACATCAAGGAGAAGGACATAAATATTTGCAAAGTGCACACGGATCTGAATGTTGCAGACCCATTGACTAAACCTCTTCCAAGGGCTAAACATGATCAACACCAGAACTGCATGGGTGTTCGATTCATTACAATGTAAATCACATAGTGATGTGAACTAGATTATTGACTCTAGTGCAAGTGGGAAACTGTTGGAAATATGCCCTAGAGGCAATAAATAAAGTGTTTATTATTATATTTCCTTGTTCATGATAAACGTTTATTATCCATGCTATAATTGTATTGATTGGAAACACATTGCATGTGTGGATAAATAGACAACACTTTGTCCCTAGTATGTCTCTAGTAAACTAGCTCGTTGATCAAAGATGGTCAAGGTTTCCTGGCCATTGACATAAGATGTCATTTGATAACGAGATCGCATCATTAGGAGAATGATGGGATGGACAAGACCCAAACTATAAATGTAGCATATGATCGTGTCAATTTATTGCTACAGTTTTCTCCATGTCAAGTATATGTTCCTATGACCATGAGATCATGCAACTCACGCACACCAGAGGAGTGCCTTGTGTGTATCAAACGTCGCAACGTAACTGGGTGACTATAAAGGTGCTCTACAGGTATCTTCGAGGGTGTCTGTTGGGTTGGTATGGATCAAGACTGGGATTTGTTACTCCGTGTGACGGAGAGGTGTCTTAGGGCCCACTCGGTAATACAACATCACAAGAAGCCTTGCAAGCCATGTGACTAAGTGTTAGTCATAGGATCTTGTATTACGGAAGGAGTAAAGAGACTTGCCAGTAACGAGGTTGAACTAGGTATGGAGATACCGATGATCGAATCTCGGGCAAGTAACATACCGAAGAACAAAGGGAACATGATACGAGATTAACTGAATCCTTAACATAGTGGTTCGACCGATAAAGATCTTCATAGAATATGTAGGAACCAATATGGGCATCTAGGTCCCGCTATTGGTTATTGACCGTAGAGGTGTCTCGGTCATGTCTACATAGTTCTCGAACCCGCAGGGTCTGCACACTTAAGGTTCGGTGATGTTTCAGTAGTATAGAGTTATATATGGTGATGACCGAAGGTTGTTCGGAGTCCCGGATGAGATCCCGAACGTCGCGAGGAACTCCAGAATGGTCCGGAGGTAAAGATTGATATATAGGAAGTCCTGTTTTGGTCGCCGGAAAAGTTCCGGGCTCATCGGTAGTGTACCGGGAGTGTCGGGAGGGTACCGTGTGACCATCGGGAGGTGTATTTCGACTCAAGATGCTACATGGGCTGTGGGAGGATAAATACCAGCACTTAGTGGGATGACCAAAGTCCCACACAAGGCCCATGCGGCTGGGAAGAAATTCCAAAGTGGAAAAGGTGGAAAAAGGCAAAAAGGTGGAAATAAGGAAGGAGTCCTAATCCTACTAGGAGTGGAGGAGGAGGACTCCTCCTCTCCACTTCGGCCGAACCAAAGAGGGGCTGGCCCTTGCACCAAGCCTCCTCCTCCTATCCTCCTATATATACTAGAGGTTTTAGGGGTTTTGCACTAGATTTTCAGCCACGTGCAACCCTACCCTCTAGTCCGTAGTTTATCCTCTAGATCGGTTTCAACTGTGCTTAGGCGAAGCCCTGCCGAGATTACTCCATCACCATCGCCGCAGCACCGTCACTCTACCGGAGAACTCATCTACCTGTCCGCTCCCTCTTGCTAGATTAAGAAGGCGGAGATCGTCATCAAGCCGTATGTGTGCTGAACTTGGAGGTGTCGTCCGTTCGGTGCTAGATCTGGACGGATCGTGATTGGATCACGGGACGCTCGGTGATTTGGATCGCGAAGACGTTCAACTACATCAACCGCGTTCTTAACGCTTCCCTCTTAGCGATCTACAAGGGTACGTAGATCCACTCTCCCTCTCGTAGATGCTCATCACCATGGATAGATCTTGCGTGTGTGTAGGAAATTTTTTGTTTCCCATGCAATGTTCCCCAACACCTTTACTCCAACTTCCTGATTTTAATAAGACTTTCAATCTTGAATGTGATGCTAGTGGAATTGGGTTAGGAGGTGTGTTATTACAAGATGGTAAACCTGTTGCGTACTTTTCTAAAAAATTGAGTGGGCCTAGTCTGAATTATTCTACTTATGATAAGGAATTATATGCTCTTGTTCGGACTTTGGAAACATGGCAACATTATTTATGGCCCGGAGAATTTGTTATACATTCTGATCATGAATCTTTGAAACATATTAAAAGTTAAGCAAAACTTAACCGTAGACATGCTAAATGGGTTGAATTCATTGAGACTTTCTCTTACGTCATTAAACACAAGAAAGGTAAAGAAAATGTTATTGCTAATGCATAGTCTCATTGTTATACTATGCTTTCACAAGTTGACTTTAAAATATTTCGTTTGGAGACCATCAAAGATCAATATGTGCATGATGCTGAATTTAGAGATGTGTTGCAGAATTGTAAAGAAGGGAGAACATGTAACAAGTTCGTTATTAATGATGGATTTGTGTTCCGTGCTAACAAGCTATGCATTCTAGCTAGCTCCGTTCGTATTTTGTTGTTACAGGAGGCGCACGGAGGAGGATTAATGGGACACTTTGGCATGAAGAAGACGGAGGACGTACTTTCTACACATTTCTTTTGGCCAAAGATGAGACGAGATGTTGAGCGTTTTGTTGCTCGCTGCACTACATGTCAAAAAGCTAAGTCATGACTCAGTCCTCATGGTTTATATATGCCTTTCCCTGTACCTAGTGTTCCTTGAGAGGATATATCAATGGACTTTGTTTTAGTTTTACCTCAAACAAAGAAGGGGAGAGATAGCATATTTGTTGTCGTGGATAGATTTTCAAAAATGGCACACTTTATACCATGTCATAAAAGTGATGCTGCTGCTAATGTTGCTGATTTGTTCTTTTGTGAAATTATTCGGTTGCATGGTGTGCCAAATACAATTGTTTCAGATCGTGATGCTAAATTTCTTAGCCACTTTTGGAGATGTTTATGGGCTAAGTTGGGGAGTAAACTGCTTTTTAGTACTACATGCCATCCCCAAACTGATGGACAAACTGAAGTAGTCAATAGATCATTGTCTACTATGCTTAGGGTTGTCTTGAAGAATAACCTAAAAATGTGGGAAGAATGCTTGCCTCATATTGAATTTTCTTATAACCGTTCTCTGCATTCTACTACTAAGATGTGCCCTTTTGAAGTTATATATGGTTTCTTACCTCGTGCACCTATTGATTTGTTCCCTCTTGCATCTTCGGAGAAGGTTCATTTTGATGCTAAAGAACGTGTTGAATTGATATTAAAGATTCATGAGTTAACTAAGGAAAACATTGAGCATATGAATGCTAATTACAAACTTGTTGGAGATAAGGGTAGAAAACATGTTGTTTTTGCACCTGGAGATCTTGTTTGGTTACATTTGCCTAAGGATAGATTTCTTGATTTGCGCAAGTCAAAGCTAATGCCACGTGCTGATGGTCCTTTTAAGGTGTTAGAGAAAATAAATGATAATGCATATAAACTTGAGCTGCCTGCAGAGTTTGGGGTTAACCCCACTTTTCACATTGCAAATTTGAAGCCTTATTTGGGTGTGGAAGATGAGATTCCGTCGAGGACGACTTCAGTTCAACATGGGGAGGATGATGAGGACATCCCTACTAATGTTACACCCACAACCCCGACTGCTATACATACATGACCGATTACTAGATCTCGCGCACGTTAATTGAATTACCAGGTACTTTTGTTTCTTGGAAATCCTTCTAATGTTCATGAACATATGATGCTGCCTAAATTAGATACTTTTGTTTTACTTATGAATGAAGGACCTAGCATGGACAAGAAGGATGGCCATTGGAGTGGGATCAAGCATGGAGGAGAAGGTGCGCGCGCGGGAAAGAACAATGGAGCTGCCAGTGATGATTTTTGCACTTTGAAGCCACCATAATGGGAGCGAGAAGCCTTGGACGAAATATGCATGATGCCACTTTATAAAATTCGTCCATAGGCTAATATAGGTGTTGCGCCACCTTATTTTTGGTCCAGGCCCATGTAATTTTGAAATACCATATTATAGGCTGTTTTTAGAGTCCGTATATAGGGGGAAACTAAGTTAGGGTCGGTTTCGGACCCCTCCTCCAAGGGGCCACGAAATTCCCCTCTATTCCCCCATATATACAGCCCTTAGGGCTTCGTTTTATGTCTGGGTTTTGTTTAGATTACAAGTTCGCCATAGCTGCAACTTTGCATTCTTCGTTTGTGTTCCATGACCAGACAAAGGCGTCACAAAATCCCACTTCCATCAATAAAAGCTTTCCTCCTATATTCTCAATATCCAGATTGCAATCTTAGTTTCTTTCTTCTTCATTTGCGTGCAGGAAACAGACCCTCGTTGTCAGGTTGATCGTGCTCCGACGTGGTCAATAACCTCTCGGAGTTGGTTTAGCGATTGCTAAGGCGCGACATCATCACACGTTCATAGTTAGATCATCAAAGTCTACCCCACCAAAAACGATAGCCACCATCTCATCGAAAGACAGGGACAACTTCGCCTCTATCACGAACCCATCCATTGCCGAACAATTATATCTAGCACTCACACCACCTTTTCACTCGCCAACCCCCCTCTTCAACTCAGCAATGCCCCACTCTGTTAGCAACCCCTTCCTCCCAAAGAAATATCACCATCTCCCTCCCCTTCGACCTTCTTTCCAACCAAGAACCCCTTCCTTCCCATTCTATTGCATTCTGGCTTTACTCAACCAATGAGCTGCCAGACCAAAAGTAAAAACTCGTGAACTGAAAGATCCAGGCTTCATATCATCCAGTTGAGGTGAAAATAATACCTCCATCTCCTCCCTTTTCAAATTGCCAACAACTTTTGCCTAATCCTGTCATGGTCAAAAACAAGGGTGATTTTGTCACTAGATTAGAATAAGTGTCCAATGGTGATGGCTCAGTTTTGCCAAAAGATGAGGAGCATGTACTTGCCATGTATGCTCAAAGTTGATGTTGTGTGGACGTGCATTTTGCTAAATTGAACCTAGGTTCTACCATGAAGTGGGCTTGTTGGATTTTTCTATAGATCTCAGTAGTTTTCAACCTAACAGACATTTGGAAGAACATACAGACGTGAATGAAATGATTTTTTTTTAAGATTGAAACACACACTAGAGGTTGGAAAAAATAAAAAATTCTTTTATTTTGAATGCTTGCTGCATAATCACAACTATTTTTTTCCATGCAAACTATATTAAAGATGCCATCTAAGTGACAAAATATCCCATTGTGAGGTACTTGATGTCTGAAAGGTTTATCTGTAACAAAACGGTCATGGCATTGATGGCAGTAGCATATCACATAAATTGATTTGTGTTTGGTTTACAAAATGGCAGGCAACCGTCCCATAAATTTTCATCCAAACAATATTTTAATATACCACCTAGTCATACAGAAAATACCATGTGAAATGCGTATTAAATGCCATGTTTAGCTGTAACAAAATTTACATGGGGATTACACTAGATTTTAACATATTAAGTTCTTGTATGGCCACCCCCCCCCACACAACATACTTTGATAAGATGTGTGAAATGCAATCGAGAGTGAAATGGAGTGATGAAAACAAAAACAACGGATCAAGTAGTTGACCATGGATGAATACTATATGGGCAATGCCTACATGGAGCACCATAGATATGGAAAAAATGAATTTAAGTTTCCCATTGCTACCCCTAATGCAAGAATACTCAAGCGAAGGTACGAAAAAAAGAATGTCATGTTGGTGTTTAAAAACCCATGCATTAAAAATGTCAACTTGACTACTAAACAACAAAAGAATCCTGACCTTGCGTAGAGGGTCTGATGAGTTGTAGCAATTGATGTGAAATGTCGGTTGATCCACCACCTACACTGGTAACAACTTGCACATCGAGGAAAGGAAGCAATAGGATATGAAAAATAGTTGCCATAAGCATAGTTGACTGAAAAGAATGATGTTCATGCCATGTGTGTGTATAGAAATGCCAACGATACAAAAAAAGCATTTGCCATGAGCTACAAGTATAATGTGCATGCACCAGGTGTCGGGGCAGGATGCACTCGATCACCTATGGGACCGCAAGCCCCTCTGTGGTTCGGCAGGGGTGAGATCACTTGCACAAAGAGCGGAGAAACCGAGACGGTGTGGCGATCGAGACGCATGTATTTTACCCAGGTTTGGGCCGCTGTGAAGCATAAAACCCTACTCCTCCTTTTGGTGGATTGATCAAATGAACATGGAAGGCACACAATGCTCAAGCCCAGCAAGGGTTGCCTTTGGGGAAAGAGCTGTTACGCGAGTACAAGTGTCCAAAGGTCTGAATCTTTGGCTAGGCTACCTTGGGCCTTCTTTTATAGTCCAAGGGGCAATCACAATGGCAAAACAAACATTGTCTAATGATAAGATAACTAACAATGCTATCATGCCTAACTGTGGCACTTTAGGACAAAATGCCATAAATGCAGTCTAGGTGGCGAGCGGGGGTGCATCCCCGGCAAGCTCCTACCACCGCTCTAGCTAACTATCGCACCACGGTTTAACATGCCTACGTAAGGTTGTCAAGGGGGCATAATCCGCCTTCCAGCGTTTCAACACATGCTTAGCGAGATCCACTTAGCCATTTGGGAGCTCGACACCGCATCGATAAGTGACTGGAGTAGCAATGCGGTGGAGTGGTGGACGATCGGCTCATGCTTGTCGGGGGACTAGCTTGCCGGGTTTTCTTAAGGGTGCAGGCGCATTGGTCTCCGGCAAGCACCGGGGACATGCTTGGCACGCTTCGAACTTGTCTTGGGTTGTAGCACCGATCTTGCCAGTGTTGCTTGGCCTTAGTTTGTGTTTGTGTTGATGGGTTTGGCTACCACTGCCTGTGCATACGTCAGGGGCACTGGGTACCCATGCCTTAGTGCACCGACAGGAGCCCCTGGGTCTGGCCCACACGCGCATGCTTAGTGCCGTTGGGTTAGGCCCAAAATTCATGCACAACACTGACCCACTACCTCGGGCCGTTTCTGCCATGCGCACCGCATGCATCGCGGGAGGTTGCGGTGGGCGCTCGTGACTTAAAGGCCTGATCATGGCAGAAACTGTAGCGCCATGGATTGGTGCAATGGGGCGGTTACTTGTTCGCCCGTGATCATGGGCAGTGGAATTGGTGGAGGCGGACGGCAACCCTTGGAGCGGAGGGGAGCTAGCCCCCAAGCCCTTACCTATAAATTGGGAGGTTGCGAGGGGCGATGCTCATCCATCTTCTTCTCCTACTTGGCCCCAAGCTCGTAGAGGTCGCCCTTCTTCTCTTGTCTCCAGTAGAACAAATCACCACCATGCCTAGGGGTCGAGGACGTCCCCTAGCTTCCACCGCGACAATGAGGGATTCCTGTCGGGATCATGCTATCGCTTTAGCCATGGAGGCGGAGGGTGGTTCCAATGCGCATGGCGGAGGTGTCGGAAGGGGTCAAGGCCGGCGTGGGGCCCGAGGTCGGGGAAGATGGAGCGTTGCTTCCCCTCCTCCTCCGCCATCGGACCCTCCTCTCGTGAAGGGGAATACTGAGGGAACGACACTGGAGTTCGTCGTCAAGCTACCCGCCCCTCCCCGCAGTCGCTTGTGTCTTCCTCGCCCTTTCGCTAGGGTGATGGAAGTCGACAAGCCGCATGTGATGTGGCTACGGGTGCATGGTTGCTGTAATGGCGTCATGCTAGCGGAAGTCGAGTTCCCGGAGTGTCGCATCATGTTTCTTAGGCGCAGATGGAAAACCTTCGCACGTGCCCACAACTTCACGGGTGGGCACGTCCTCCGCTTCAAGTTGGTGGAGGCCGACCTGCTCTCCGTCAAGATTTATGGGCATTTGGGTGCTCGTCTTGGCTGCTGTGAGGAGAGCTCGAGTGACGTCGAAAGCTCCTCCTCGAGTGATAGAGACGAGGAGGACAGTGTCGGTGAAGACGACGGTGGTGAGACCCCAGTGGTCAAGTCGGAGTATGATGACTCGGACTCAAGCTGAGCGCTGGTCGCACCATCACTGTCAAGGAAACTCCCCCGGCAGAGCGATTTGCCGAGGGTTCTTGACTTCAGCGCTGCCTTCTCCCCCAGCTGGATCTCGACAGGCTCATGGACTTAGGCTTCGTCTTCCCTTCTGGTGGGTTTGCCGGTCGCACAATGCTGGTCCTGACGGGGTCAGGTTGGTCTTCTGTTGGGGCCCTCCTTTTGTCCCTTTTTTCCTTTAGTAGCTTGTTTCTAGGGGAGAAAGTCAAATAAAGGTCTATTAAAAAGATGCCTTCTAATCTAATCTTTATCCAATTTGTACTGGAAAGGAATGAAAGAATGCTAATTTTCCCTCCTTAAGTACTATCCTTTCCTCCTCTTGTTTCTATTGTATTTGTATGTCTGTCCTTGCCACACGAGGCCGCTTGTTGGGTCACTGAGAACCACAAGTGCCAAAAGGGGATTAAGCCCCATGCAATAGGATGGTATCGTTTCCTGTTAGGGCTCCTTGCCAGTATCGGCGCGGTCCCCCAAGACTAATGATTATTAGGAGTTGGCGAACGACTCGTCCCGGCAAGGGTTTTCACCACGTGGAGGACTCCATCACTCACATCTAGAAGGAGGTTAAGGATATCTTCTAAGGGAGAAAATTAACATGGATCCTGAGATATGTGATTAAACTTATCTTTTCCAGGCAGTATCTTTTTCTAGAGTATGCTGGGCCGTTGTCCTTGTTCCTTTGCTTTCCTCCTATGTTTTTCCTGATGTACAAACACGCGGGGCGAGAAGCCTCAGTCCCCAAAGAGGGAATGCGACAATAAGGATTATGAGCTCAACAAGTACCATATAAGATATTTATAGTTAAAAAGCGATAACATTGCGATCATAAAAAGGTGCATAGTAAACATACAATGCAATGATATGATGCAATGCCTAGCTTTATTATTGTTGCTCAGGGTCTGCCCCTGGTTTTGTACAAAGGGTTACATGCAACTTTGGCAAAGCTTGTACAAAAGGTGGCTGCCGGGGACTAAGCCCGGCAGTCGCGCCTCACGGGTAGAACTTACGAAGATGCTCAATATTCCATGAGTTAAGCGCCTTGGTGCCATCTTCGGTCTCCAGATGAGCAGCGCGAGGTCTGGTGACTCATGCTACCCGGTAAGGGCCTTCCCACTTTGACGTGAACTTGTTGGTACCCTTGGCGGACTGAACACGCCTAAGGACATGGTCGCCTTCCTCAAGACTCTGGGCGTGGACCCTACAGCTATGGTAGCGGCGCAGGGCTTGATGGTAGTGTGCAGCACACATAGCGGCCAAGAGACGATCTTCCTCGAGGAGCACGATGATATGTATCCAACGTATCTATAATTTTTGATGATGACATGCTATTATATTATCTGTTTTGGATGTTTTATATGCATTAATATGCTATTTTATATTATTTTTGGGACTAACCTATTTAATCTAGAGCCAAGTGCCAGTTTTTGTTTTTTCCTTGTTTTTGAGTTTTGCAGATATGGGATATTAAGCGGAGTCCAAATGGAATAAAAACTTTGAAAGGAATTTTTCTGGAAGGAAACAAGTCGAACAAGCTTGGAGTGCATGTCAGGGGAGGTGCCAGGGCGCCACAAGCCTGCTAGGCACGCCCCCCTGGCCATGCCTAGCAGGCTTGTCGCTCCCTGGCAGGTCTCCTAACCCTATTCTCTAGCCTATAAATACCCAAATATCCCCCAACATAAAAAATGGGCCACACAAATACTTTTCCGCCGCCAGAAGCTTCCGTTCCCGAGAGATCCAATCTTGGAGCCTTTTTCGGTAATCTGTCGGAGGGGGCTTCGATCATGGAAGGCATCTACATCAACTCCATTGCCCCTCCGATGATGCATGAGTAGTCCACCACAGACCTACGGGTCCATAGCTAGTAGCTAGATGGCTTCTTCTCTCTCTTTGATCTTCAATACCATGTTCTTCCTGATCTTCATGGAGATCTATTCGATCTAATCCTCTTTTGTGGTGTGTTTGTCAAGATCCGATGAATTGTGACTTTATGTTAAGATTATCCATGAATCTTATTTGAATCCCCTCTAATTTCTTATATGCATGATTTCATAGCCTTGCAAGTCTCTTCGAGTTATTGGTTTGGTTTGGCCAACTAGATTGGTAATTCTTGCAATGGGAGAAGTGCTTGGTTTTGGGTTCAATCTTGCGGTGTCCTCACCCAGTGACATAGCAGGGGTAGTGAGGCACATATTGTCTTGTTGCCATCAAGGGTAACAAGTTGGGGTTTTCATCATATTGCTTGAGTTTATCCTTCTACATCATGTCGTCTTTCTTAATGCATTACTCTGTTCTTCATGAACTTAATACTCTAGATGCAGGCAGGAGTCGGTCGATGTGTGGAGTAATAGTAGTAGATGCAGAATCGTTTCGGTCTACTTGTCACGGACGTGATGCCTATATGCATGATCATTGCCTTGGATAACTACATGATTATTCGCTTTTCTATCAATTGCTTGACAGTAATTTGTTTACCCACCATGATATTTGCCTTTGAGAGAGAAGACTCTAGTGAAACCTATGGCCCCCGGCTCTATTTTCCATCATATATTTTAGATCTATACCTTGCTGCAATTTATTTATCTATTACTTTCCGCACTCGTTTACATCTATCTCTTTTAGATGTAATCCTTGCAAATAACCGTGAAGGGATTGACAACCCCTTTATAGCGGTGGGTGCAAGAGTTTGATTGTTTGTGTAGGTGCAACCATTGGTGACTTGCTTGTTCCTCCTACTGGATTGATACCTTGGTTCTCAACAACTGAGGGAAATACATATCTACTTCGCTACATCACCCTTTCCTCTTCAAGGGAAAACCAACGCAAGCTCAAGAGGTAGCACACGACATCGTCATACCGTAGCTGCTCTTGCTCTACTTCGTCGTAGGCAAGTATTCGAGGTGACCCATATATGAGTTCCATGGGGAGCACTGCTTCCGCCCCGTATACCAGGGAGAAGAGCGTCTGGCCGGTGGCTCGATTCGATGTCGTTCTGAGGGACCAAAGAAGCACTGACAGCTCATCTATCCAACTCCTATCGCTCCTCCATAGCCTATTGAAAGTCCTTGTCTTGATCCCTCGCAACACTTTAGCATTCATCCTCTCGACTTGCTCGTTGCTTCTTGGATGGGCAATGGAGGCGAAGGAGACCTTGCTTCCAAGGTTTTGGATGTATTGCATGAAGGCGCGACTCATGAACTGGGCGTCGTTGTCAGTGATCACTCTGTTTGGCACTCCAAAACGGCACACCAATCCTTTCATGAACTTGATAGCTGACTGCACGGTCACCTTCCTCACCGGATCCACCTTAGGCAACTTTGTGAGCTTGTCGATTGCTACGAACAAGAACTAAAAGCCCCCGACAGCACAGGGGAAGGGGCCCAAGATGTCGAGCCCCCAGACCGAGAATGGCCAGTACAAAGAGATTGTTTGAAGAGCTTGCGCTAGTTGATGGATATTCTTGGAATGGAACTGGTAGGCTTCACACTTGGTGACCAACTCCGCTGCATCTTGGAGGGCAATGGGCCAATAGAAACCGTACCGGAATGCTTTCCTAGCAAGGGCCCTTGATCCAATGTGAGAGCCACACATGCCTTCGTGAATCTCTGCCAACAGCTTTAGTCCATCCTCCCAGCATATGCACCTCAATTACACAGCGTTTGGTTGTCTTCTGTACAAGGTGTCATCAACAAACATGTACATACTTGACTGACGGGCTACTTTTTCGGCCTCTTCTTGTTTTTCGGAGAGTTCTCCTATTTGAAGGAAATGGACTATCTATTGCGCCCAGGTTGGATCCTGTGGCTCGACAACAAGGACTAAAGGTGTGTCCTCACTCATGGGAGCGCATACCTCGCTCGTGGGAGGCATACCTCGACTGCATGAACCTGGTGTCTCCTCGCTTGTGGGAGCGCATACCTCGACTGCATGATCCTGGGGCTCTACATGAGGGAGCTATTCACCAACCGAAACAGGATTTCCCCGGCAGCTTCTCTACCGGCGGCTTCGGGAAGCTCTGCCAGGAAATGCTTGCCAGAGTTCAGCTTCCTTATCTTCTTGGCCATTGCTGATGGGGATACTAATGGTTGACTAAGGCAGAGGACAAAAGTCCCTGCGCACTTCGGTAGATGATCAACAATATTGTTTTCCGCTCGTGGCACATGTTCTGCCTGCAATCCATCGAAGCATTCCTCCAGTTTCCTCACTTCCTCTACATATGCTTCCATCAACGGGCTCTGATAATCTTTGTTGATTTGATTCACCACGAGCTGAGAATCTCCCCTGACGATCAGTTTCTTGATTCCTAACTCCATCGCGATTCTGAGTCCAACAAGTAGCCCCTCGTACTCTGCGGTGTTATTGGTTGCCTCCTCCCGGGGAAAGTGCATTTGAATCACATACTTGAGGTACTCTCCAATGAGGGTGATGAGGAGCACGCCTCCACCAGCGCCCTGGAGTGAGAAAGGACCATCAAAGTACATGATCCAGTCCATGGGTGCCTCCTTGTCGGGGAGAGTTGTCTCTGGAATCTCTTCGTCCGGCATGGGCGTCCATTCTGCAATGAACTCTGCCAATGCCTGGTTCTTTATCATGGAAGTGCTCTCATACTTCGATCCAAAGCTCGACAGCTCCAGTGCCCACTCAACTATCATGCCGGTGGCTTCGGGGTTCCTCAATATACGTTGTAGTGGGAAGCGGGTGACAACTATGATTTCATGGGCTTGAAAGTAGTGGCGCAACTTCCTCAAGGCCATGATGAGTCCGAAGATCAGCTTTTGCACTCCAGAGTACCTTGACCTAGCCCCTGCAATAGGGAGCCGACAAAGTACACCAGTCGCTGAACCACTTTCTTCTTTGCTACTTCCTTGGAATTGTCTTCGCTTACTTGCTGAGGTCCCCCTTGCCCCGTGTTGGCCCCTGCCGTGGATGCTTCGGTCTCATCCCTGACAACAACAGTCACAACGGCTGCATCTTCATCCACATCTCGCTGCGCCACCAGCACTGCACTAACCACTTGATTTGTTGCCGCCAAGTATAGCTGCAACAGTTCTTGTGCTTTAGGAGCGACTAAGGTGGCAGCAGAGGAAAGGTAAGCCTTCAGATCCTGCAATGCTGCCTCTGCTTCCGGGGTCCACTTCATCGGCCCAGCCTTCTTCAGGATCTTAAAGAACGACAGGGCACGTTCAGCGGATTTGGAGATGAATCTGCTCAACGCGGTAACACATCCGGTCAAATGTCTGATCTCCTTGATGGTCTTGGGTGCTTGTATGTGCTCAATTGCCTTGATCTTATCGGTATTGGCTTCTATTCCTCCCCGAGACACAAAGAATCCATGCAGCTTGCCGGAGGGGACGCCAAACACACACTTCTCAGGGTTGATCTTCAAGTTGATCTTGCACATGTTTGCAAAGGTTTCTTCTAAGTCTTGTATGAGAGTTGCTTCGTCCTTGGTCTTGACTACTATGTCGTCCATGTGGGCTTCCATGTTTCTGTGCAACTAAGGTCCAAATCCAATCTGAATGGCCTTGGCAACGGTAGACCTGATGCTCTTTAACCTGAAGGGCATACGTACAAACCAGTACGTGCCACACAGAGTTATGAACGCGGTCTTTTCTTCGTCTTCCTTAGCCATGAATATCTGATGGTATCCGGAGTAGGCATCCAAGAAGGAGAGAAAATCACACCTGGAAGTGGAATCAACAATTTGATCGATGCACGGCACGGGAAAAGGGTCATTAGGGCATGCCTTGTTCAAGTCTGTGAAGTCTATGCAAAGCCTCCATTTCCCATTCGCCTTGCGCACTACTACTGGATTGGCTAAGCATGTTGGATGCAGTACTCCTCTAACCAAGCCTGCTGCTTCAAGTTTCTTGATCTCTTCGGCAATAAAATGTTGCCATTCCAAAGCTTCCTTCCTAACCTTTTGCTTGATGGGTCTGGCATGAGGGCAAACAATAAGGTGGTGCTCAATTACCTCCCTGGGAACACCGGGGATGTCAAATGGTTGCCAAGCAAACACACTGACATTCGCCCGTGGGAAGGCAACGAGCGCACTTTCCTATTTGTTAGTAAGGTTTGCATTGATGGTGAATGTACCACCAGTGCCATCTGACCTCGTTGGGACCTTCTTCGTCTCAGGATAGGTGATCTTGGTCCTCTTGCTGGTGGAACTTTCCGGCAGGTCATCATCGGGTGTAGTGCACTTTGAAGAGGCACGCTTCCTAGAGTCCTTGCCGGTGTTTGCACCAGATTTCCTTACTTCCTTCGAACTCTTGGCTGGAGCTGGGATTTCTACTACTTCAGCTACTATCGCGTCTCGATACATCTTGTCCACGCATATGACTGTGTGCTTCTTGTCAGATGGAATGGAGATGATTCCAATGGGTCTTGGCATCTTCATGGTGTTGTAACCATAGTGGGACGCTGCCATGAATTTTGCCAGAGCTGGGCGACCGAGGATTCCATTGTGGGGCAAGGGAAATCAACCACATCGAATACCACCTTCTCGGTCTGGTAGTTCAACTCCCCGCCAAACGTCATAGGCAAAGTGATCTTTCCCTTGGGTCGGCTCCTACCGGGATTGACACCTTGGAATGTACCCGTTGCCTTGAGCTCTTCATCACGGATCTGTAGGCTCTCAACCACCTTAGGGGAAATCAAGTTCAATCCTGTCCCCCCCGTCAACTAACATCTTGGTGACCTTGAGGTTGCAAATTGTCGGGGATACCAACATGGCATGCATCCGACCGCCGTAGTATGGTCAGGATGATCATCTTCATCCAAGATGATAGGTGTGCGGGAACACCTAAGTGGTTTCATGGATTCTGTAGCATGTTCCACGTTGTTGATTTCACGCACCCACTGCTTGAGCTGGCGGTGAGAGGACTGCAAAGATGCACCCCCGTCAACACACATGGCCTCAGTTGCCTTCTGAGATTCTCGATCACTGGAATCCTCCTCTTCATCCCCATCCTCACTCATGTCACATGTCTCTTTCTTCTCGCGGCCTCTGACCGGCTTTTCCTTCTTCTGCGGGGTCTTGCCGCGGTGGCCACCTCTGCCACCATTAACATTCCCGGCAGCATCGTCTTGGCCCTTCTCCTTGTCGCGTTTCTCATACTCAACCCTCTGTTTCTCAGCTAGTTGTTCATCTGGGAGGCATTCTTGGAGATCGTGGCCTTTGGTACGGTGGATCTTGTAGTATGGCCCATCAGATTTCTTGGTTTTCTCTACGGTAGTAGCCTCCCGACAATCAGCGCACATGACAGCTCCCTTACCGGTGGCCTCGGCCTTGGCTTTCTTGCTGGCACTAAGGTCACCACAGCTCTCAACGGCCAACACTGCTTTTCCTTTGCGCTTCTTATTGCGCTTTCGGTTCTTCCCCTTCGAGCCAAGGGAATCCTTGTCGTTATCAAAGTTGATTTTGATGCCAACCTTCTCTTTAGGCAATCACCTTCCCTCTTTAGCACGAGCACACTTGTCCACCAATGTGTATAGCTCATTGACGGGCTTGGGGAGTTTGACGTTCATCTTAGCCCCCATCCTCCTGTTGTGCATGTTCAAGTGGAATGTGGCAAACACAACTGCGGGTTGTATCTCCGCAATGTTGTGGTGCACTCGACTGAATCTTTGGATATACTTCTGCAGAGTCTCTGCCTCTTTCTGCGGAAGGACTTGCAGGTCGCTGGGCTGTCCAGGCTCTTGGTGGCCGCCGGTGAAGGCGCCGACAAACTCGTTGCATAGGTCATCAGCCACGACCTCACATTGGGCTTGAGTGCTAAAGGGAAATAGGTGGCATGCTAAAGGGAAATAGTTGATTCTCCAGAAGATTCCGTTTTATTTCCATTCTTGTCGTGTGAATCGTTTGGTTGTCGCATTCATCATCGCATCATTCACATCATCTGCATAGCATCATCTCTCGTTTTTGAAAGCTTGAATCCGTTCATAGTTTCCGATTCTCTCCGTTCTTGTCGTTGACAGTTTTGAGACCAACCACACACGCACGCACCCGTGGCATCTAAAAAATGTTTTAAAAAGTGCACAAAAAATATTCTCGGATTGGGTCAAAAGTTGGCATGCTCTCTTGCTATATTGTCGGTAGACCGCCTGCCAAATTTTGTCGTAATCGGAGGTTGTTTGATATCCCAACATTCAACCGTAGTGTCCCTGTCATCGGTTAAATAGCGGACGTTTTAGTTGTTTCAAAACTCTATCACGGGCCGCATTGCTTCCCCCTCTTCTCTAAACCTAGCCAACCTACACAGCCCACAACCCACCTAGCTAACCCCACGATAGGAGTCGTTAGGTCGAGATCCTACGGTCCAAAAATGGACAAATTCCCTAACCCAAAGCCCCCTGTCTATCAATAGACAACCCCCGTGCCTAAAATGGGAAAACCCTAGTCCCTCCTCGTTTTCTGTGCCGCCAACCACTCCCACCTCGCAATAGTCGCCGCTGCCCTTAATTTCCATGTCGACATGATGCCATGCCGCCACTTGGCGCTCCTCGACAGTCAGCGTTGCCGCCAGCCGCCGCCCTCCACCATTCCCACGCCGCCACGTGACCCCAGCTCCTCCAGCCACCAAGGCCCGTCGGGGCCTGAATCTGGCCCTCCCGGCCCCGATGCACTGCTGCCGCACCCCACGAAGCCCACATTGCCCGCCCTGCGCCCGCCAAGCGCCCGAGCTACCGTCGCCCCTCCCTGGCTTCGCCCCGAGTGGGAGCTCACCGTCGCCGCACTTCTGGCGCCCTGCCTACTGGTCGCCGCCGCCCCTCACGCCGCCGTACTTGCACCGACCCGCCACCAGCAAGCCACGTCACCGGAAGCCGATGCTGTCGCCCGCACCAACCGCCGCCTCAGCTCGGCCTTGCTGTGGCCCTGCCTCACCATGTCATCAGAGGGACTCGCTGTCGCCGTCCCACGCTAGATCCGACAAGATCCAGCCGGATTGTAGCAACCCGACCTGAAAGGTCGAATCTCCGGTGTTTCCGTACCATCCCAAGATCATGCTGGTACACACACGGTACATCAATGTATATATCAAAGGGAAATCACATAGCATTATATTAATCGAAAATCTCATATCGAGTCCTTTATTACAATAAAGATTACAATAAAGTGGCTGAAGGCCAACTCATGAGAATATCTAAATCTTGCGGAAGCATCGAAGGTAGATGAGTCCATCTAACTCCAAGGGCATCTCACCGAGCGTAGAGCGTGTCCTCACTCCTGGTCGGAAAAGTACTCTGCAACATGATACGTTGCAGCCGTGTAGGTCAGCATATGGAATATGCCGGCAAAGTCACAAGAGGGGGTGAAAAAGATAATCATCTAATCTACATGCATATATGGCAGGTGGGGTAGTAAGTTTTTGCGTAAAGCCAATTTTTCCTACATCAAGAGAGGGCTAAGAAAAATTATTACTAAGTTGGTTGATTAATGAGATGGTTCCACCAACCAATTCTCATACCCAAGTTATTAATACCCACATCATCATATTCATTGTGTTGAGAATTCCGGAAGTTTCAGTTCCTTTGGCTCAAGTCGTCCATGACCGTGGACACGGCTAATCGATTAGGTTGAGTACTTTGCAGAGTTTTGCACACATTCCCCACAAGATTTGGTCGCCTCCGTTTGATTTCTCGCACTTCATAGTGTTTGAGAAACAGATGACCAAAACATGGTCTTCCAAAGGGTTTCCCTGCGACTCTGTCGGTGCCCATCCTTTCCTACCGTTCTTCTATATCTCGTAGCACCGCCTGTCCAGGGTCACCACAATATCCAACCAAGCCAGAGCCCATAATGACTTGTGGCTGTGCAGGTAAGCCTTGGGTCATGAAGCATCCATCCATCTCTTTGTGCCTGGGTGGACCTTTCTGCGTGAATACTGGCCATCTTTAGCAACACCTAGGCAAATCCACTGGTTTCTCCAGGGTGCCGTTCAACCATCATCCACCCAGAGGTAAGTTGAAAACTCGGAGTCTTGAAGTCTTGATCATTATGTAGGTCTTGTAATTAATCTCACAACTCTCATGAATCACACAACCAACCCCGTCTACTAGTAGCATAGCAAAATGTAAAACAACGTTTCCCGGGGCCAATGTGTCAAGGGTTGAGGGGGGTACCTACCACATGATACTACAACAGTAACCAAGTTTCCAATTACCTACTTTGCATGCAATTGGGGGGGGGGGATGGTAGAACTAATGCAATAAAAACATGGGTAAAGATGATCAAAGTGACTTGCCTGATTGATGATCTTCGTACGTGAGTGACTCTAGGTAACAAGCCTCGCACTCCGGATAATCTAACGAAGCAAACAAGAGCACTTAATAAGCATACAACAAAATATTGTAACTCACAACATTTAGGAATGAACTAGAATCACTCAAGACAAAACAAGGCACAAACACAAGAAAAGAAAAACATCACATAGTTTTGTTTTCAAAAAGGTGATGGGTAAACCACTACTAACATAATAGAACTACTTGTATGAACAAAACAATAGTTGGCAGCAAGAAAATAATAAAATATTTTATTAATAAACAGAATAAAATCCATTTAAAGTTTGGTTAAGAAAAACCTTCGTATGGTTTTGAAAGTTTTGATAAACACTACTATATGAGGTAACTATAGTTTTACTAACAAAGAGTAAAACAAAACCTAATATTAATTAATAAACATTATATTAACAGAAAAAGAATTTACTAAAAACTCTTCTTAGAAAACAGAATTTAATTATATAAAACTTTGTTAGAAGAAAACTATTACTAACTAGTTTGTTTTATAACAAATTATACCTAGTTGAAAATGAGTTGAGATTCCTATAACAATAAAGAAATAAACTAAGCAATTTTATATTTTTATTTACAGAAAGTAAAACACCTAATGTTTAAGCAACAGAACCTACTAAAACAAATTATAACAAATCTGATTTAAACTAAATAAAAACTAAATTAACTAAACTATACTAACTACTAGGCAGAATCTGCTTATAGCTAAAACACTAAACAAATACATCCTAAAAATCCTCAAACTAAGCATGATGATAGTCCTAACTAATACCAAGCAGTAGCAAAAAGATTCATATCAAAATCTATTTTTAAACTCTAGTTATTCAGATTTGAGTGATTTGAGCAAATTTGATTCAATTCAAATTTTAGAGTTCAAATTTAAAATCTAAAATGACAGGGTGAAACTACATTAAATTAGGAACCTAATGCAAAAAGAATTAGCTCAAAACACTAAACAGATTAAAAGATATAAGCAAAACAATTTTGAAAAGTTTTTGTTAACTAAACAAAATCAGAAAAGAAAACTAACAATCCATCGGCCAGGGGGGCTACGTGGCAACCTGTGAGTGGCTAAGGGTGTGTGTGTGCGAGCGGGCGCTACGGGTGGTCGACCGATCAAAAGAGGATACCGGTTCGGGACTTAAGTCTTCTAATCTTAGCCGTAGGATCTAGATCGGATGGATGGGGGGCGGGGGCTCACCGTGCAAGTGGTCGCCGGCGAGGGGGTCTCCGGCGAGTCCAAACCGGCGAGATCATCGGGGAGGCGCTCCGATGGTCGAGGGCGATGCCGGAAGACTCCAAATGACGGCGACGGGGCTCCGGCGACGGGTGGTGGTGTCGGAGAGGCGTGGGGTGGAGGGAGGCGACGGCCACGAGCAGCGGGACGTTCGGTGGGGGATCCGAACTCCGGCGAGGGTGTTTGCGGCGGTCTGGCGAGGGAGAGAGGGGGCTTTGGGGGGAAATGGGGCGTGGTGAGTGGCCGCTACTTATAGGGCCGGTGAGGGGGTCGGGGAAGGTAGGAGGAGAGAGATCCGGAGAGGGAAGGGATCTCCAGCGAGTGCTCGAGCGCGAGGTAGGCGGTGACCGCGCGGCGCCAACGTTCGGTTGGGGAGGGTCCCGCTGTCAGTGAGAGGGGGAGCGGTTTGCGGGCGTCGGCCGGCCGAATATTAGGCAAGTCGGGGACGGGCTTTAATGTAGATTGGGCCGACAGGGGGTTAAGGGCTTTAAAGCTTTCCTTTTTTCAATATAACAGCGAAATCAAATGTTTTTAATGCAAATAATATAGTTCCAAATATAGGAGTATTATATATAAAAATTATCAGAATAAAAAATGCGATTTAAAGAACATTTTTATTCTGGTATTTGAATACTTTGAAAAAAATATTATTTTCAGAAATGGCCTAATTGTTTTTAAATCCTTTTGCAAATATTTTCAAAACAACCCCCGGTTTTTATTGTTCAAATAAATCACCAATTAGGTCCTGGTGTGGAGTGTCATGTTCCTCCTCTCTTATTTGAACTTTTTACCAAGAATTTCAATTAGGTGAAAGAAACACATTGAAAGTAGAAAGGGCTTTCAGAAATTCAGAAGGGGCATTTCAACAATTCCATACATTCAAGCAATGATGATGATGATGCATAACTATATTTCATAACATTCCAAAATGGAATTTTGGGATGTTACACGGATCCTGTGCCCTGTGATGTCTACTATGCAACCTTCTTCTTGTAGACTCGTTTTGGGCCTCCAAGCACAAAGTTTTGTAAGACAGTAGAAAATTTCCCTCAAGTTGATGACCAAAGGTTTATCAATCCGTGGGAGGCGTAGGATGAAGATGGTCTCTCTCAAGCAACCCTGCAACCAAATAACAAAGAGTCTCTTGTGTCCTCAACACACTCAATACAATGATAAATTGTATAGGTGCACTAGTTCGGCGAAGAGATGGTGATACAAGTGTAATATGGATGGTAGATATAAGTTTTTGTAATCTGAAAAATATAAAAACAGCAAGGTAACTAATGATAGAAGTGGGCACAAACGGTATTGCAATGCTTGGATAAAAGGCCTAAGGTTCATACTTTCACTAGTGCAAGTTCTCTCAACAATACTGACATAGTTGAATCATATGTAAATCCCTCACGTGCGACAAAGAGTTCACTCCAAAGTCACAAATAGCAAAGAACAAACGAGGAAATTAATTTAGGGTACGAAACCACCTCAAAGTTATCTTTTCCAATCAACCATATGAGCTATCCCTATAAGTGTCACGAACAACCCTAGAGTTTGTACTAAAATAACACCTTAAGATACACATCAACCAAAACCCTAATGTCACCTAGATACTCCAATGGCACCACGAGTACCCATGCGCTTGATTATATGATATGAATCACACAATTTCAGATTCATTAGGTTCAATCCAACACAAAGAACTTCAAACAATGCCCCAAAGTTTCTACCGGAGAGTCAGGACGAAAATGTGTGCCAACCCCTATGCATAGATTCCCAAGGTCACGGAACCCGCAAGTTGATCACCAAAACATACATCAAGTGGATCAATAGAACATCCCATTATCACCATGGATATCCCATCGCAACACATACATCAAGTGTTCTCAAATCCTTTAAAGACTCAATCCGATAAGAAAACTTCAAAGGGAAAACTCAATTCATCACAAGAAGATAGAGAGAGGAGAACTCCACATGATTCATCTATATTACTAAAGCTCATGGTACATCAAGATCGTGCCATCTCAAGAACACGAGAGAGAGAGATCAAAAACATAGCTACTGGTACATACCCTTAGCCCCGAGGGTGAACTACTCCCTCCTCGTCATGGAGACCGTCGGGATGTTGAAGATGGCCTCCGACGATGGGTTTCCCCCTCTAGAAGGGTGCCCAAATGGGCTCCTGATTGTTTTTCGTGGCTACAAAGGATTGTGGCGGCGGAACTGCCGATCTAGGTTTCTTTCTGGGGGTGATTTATAGGAGTACTTGGCGTTGGAATCACGTCAAGGGGACTCCCGAGGGGCCCACAAGCCAGGTGGGTGCGCCCTGGTGGCTTGTGGCTGCCTTGGAACTCCTCTCCAGCATCTTTTTACTCTAGTATTTTTTACATTTTCCAAAAATATTCTCCGTAAATTTTCAGCCCATTCCGAGAACTTTTATTTCTGCATAAAAAATGACACCATGGTAGTTCTGCTGAAAGGAGCGTCAGTCCGGGTTAGTTCTAAATAAATCATATAGAATTATTGTAACCATGGCATGAATACTTCATAAATTATAGATACGTTGGAGACGTATCACCCTGCAGTCGCTATGGGCCCGTCCCTGCCTCCGCCTAGCAAGCCCGCCGACCCCGATCGTCGTCGGTCGCCAGTGTTGTCGCCATGGCCTCGGCCCTCCTTCCGTCCAGATCGGGACGGGCACATCCTGAATCCACGACGTCCCTCCATAAAAAAGCGTGTCCGCACCGCGTCGTCCCGTGCCTCCCCATCTAGTTTGACCCCCGGGTGAGATTTCTCTAAGTCCCCTAAATTTTTTGTTTAGTGAGCATGATAGCATTTTTGTGGGGCCATAACTTGGTGCATGTTTACCCAATGGAGATGTGTTATATATGAAATTTCATCTACTCTTTGTGCTCTATAGCATGGAATCATTTGAATCCATGATAGGAATCAACTAAGTGCTCATATCTTGGTTGCAAAAGTGTGTCATGTCGTTATGTGCAAATCTGTTATTTTATTGAACATTGTGCGGATGAGTATTGCCCTATATTATGTCTACTTTCAGGCCATGCCTCTGGTTGCTAGGTAGGACTTCATTAACATGTCAATTTCTTGCCCTCGTGTAGCTATCGCATTAAAACTGAAATATGTTAATGAAGATTTCCATTTTGTGGTGCTCGCATTAAGCAATCCATGCCTACTTTTAGTTTAGTCTTTGGAGTGTGTTGTAGTATGACATGTATACTTGTTGTTGGTAGGTTTGCCATGCCATGAATCTTGTGATTAGCTATAGATTTCATCATGGGAACAAGCTTAATCAATTTTGCTGATTTGAGATGCGGAAATATTTCCAAGTCTCAAATCTATAATATTTTGTTGTTTTCTTGCCATGTGTTCTGCTAATGATCTACAAACCCTTTGGGGTTGGTGTAATGGAGTTATTTATAGGTTATAATGTCCTCTAGCATGCTTTTAAGTTTCATGCTAATATATGCCATGTAGAATATAGTTTTACTGCTGCCAATATGCCTTCATGATAAAAATTCTCTGTTAAAAACTGGTATTTTCACTAAGTCTGAAAACTGCTTAGTTCAATATGTCTTCTTGTGAGCTCATTTCGTATTGATCCATGCTTATAGTGAACTTGATGTTAATAGATGAATTGTTGAGCATCATGTAGGATACATCACTATGTCTTTGTTGTGTATTTTAGGTGCCTGTAGCTTGTTAATTTGTGGGTTGCAATATGCCATCTTGCTATTTTTTGGGCAGATTATAACTAAAACTTGTATTGGTGATTGTAGTTGAACCGTTGCTCCGATTTGAACATGTCATATATAAAACTTGCTTAGATTTTCATGTAGTATCATAATATCATGTTGTATCCATGTTCCGAAATGCTTGTCGTTGTCATTTTCATGCATTTTGCATTCATGTCATATTATCTTGTGATGGTCATAACTTTTAGACCGTAGCTCCCTTTTAAATGTTCTATATATGTAAATAGACTAGAATGATGTGTAGAATTGCATGGTATACTTTATTATGTTGTTTAATATATATAAAATATGGTTAGTTCAGATCTGGAACAAATTCATAATTAACATATGGGGTCATTTTGGAAATACTATAAGTTGTTTCCGGGCTCATTTAAGATGCCTAGATAGATTGTTTACTTATGCTTCACCTCTTTCCATGTTTAACAACATTTAACATTGATGTGTACCTAAACGGGAGTGAAATAAGTAATTCAAATATGGAGTTTCGTCAATATGCATCTCGTTACATATTGAGCTTCACTTAATTTGTAGAAGTTGATTGTGGTGCTTTGCCATGTCATGCATAACATGCATCATATTTGATCATGCATCGTATCATTAATATGTCATGGTGTTATCGTGTGTTGATTGTTTGTTTCTGGATTACTTCTTCTCGGTAGAGTTCTGAAAGCATTTGGAGTGTGAGGATTCGTTCGACTACGTCTGATTCGTCTAGTTCACGGATTGGTTCTTCTTCCAAGCGGGATCTCGGGCAAGATGATCATTTCCCTAGATACTAGTACTATCATTGCCATGCTAGTTGTCTCAGTTCTTTCATTATGTCTCATTACCTACCACTTGTATGTCAAGCCTCCCAACAATGCCATGTAAAGCTTCTAACCCCTCCACGTCCCAGGAAACCTTTGTTTGGCTATGTTACTGCTTGCTCATCCCTTCTTATGGCGTTTCTAGCTACAGGTGAAATTGCTTCCATGTGACAACATGGATATTTTTATGCATGACAATACTATTTGTATTTAATTTAATGCACATATATACTTGGTAAAAGGTGGAAGTCTTAGATTTTTTCTCGATGTTTTGTTCCACTTTCGCCACCCTAGTTACTTGTGTACCAGTGTTATGTTCCATATTGAGCGCTCCTAATATGCTCGGGGTTGTTATGGGGATCCCCTTGATTTTAATTTTGGGATAAAACTCTTCTGGCAAGGCCGAACATTGGTACTACATTTGCCTAATAACTAATAAACCTGCATAGGGAGTAATTAACCCAAGGATGTTTAATCAACAGCTCGGGCCAGTGCTCCTCATGAGTGTTGGTCCAACCCAGAGCAGCTTATTAACGCTACCCGGGGCAACTCTGTGTTTGGCATGGTAACCAAAGCTCATCTGTCGTGTCTTGAGAACGAGATATGCGGCTCCTATCGAGTTCATCAACACGTCCGGTAACCTTGCTGGATTTGTTTTACCTTTCTCGAACGTCTTGTGTGAGGGATTCTGAGGATACTTTGGGCTATCTCGAGGTTGAGGTTTTCCAACGAAATTTCCAAGGAGATCACGGGTTTTTCCGCGATCGAGGTTATTCCAATGCAGCTTGTGGTTAGTTTGTGATGGATGAGTTGGAGCACCCCTATAGGGTTAAATCTTTTCGAGAAGCCGTGCCCACGGTTACGTGGCAACTTGGAAACTTTGTTTAAACACCCGGTCATAGCAAACTTGAAGTGAACTCAAATAAAATACACCAACAGTGTGCATCACCGTGACTGTCTCTTCTCATGAGTCCTTATCCGAGAGAGAACATGGTGGGGTTATGTTTGACGTAAGTAGGTGTTCAAGATCTCGTAGTGATGATTACTAGTTCACGCCCATTATGCCTAGACCACCCACCTTACTTTCTGTATTAGTAAGTTAGTCACTCAAATAGATTCTTAGTTGCTTCCTGCAGCCTCACCACTTCACCATATCTCACCCATTAAGCTTTGCTAGTCTTGATACCCTTGGAAATAAGATTGCGGAGTCCTTGTGGCTCATAGATTACTACAACAACAATTGCATGTACAGGTAATGCGATGATTTGACGTCAGCGCGATGCTTGTTTGATTTGGAGTTCTCCTTCTTCTTCTTCTTCTTCTTCTTTGTCAATCTAGGATGGGTTCCAGGCGGCAGCCTGGGATAGCAAGGATGGATGCCATTTTACCATTTGGTTTTGTCCGTAGTCGGACCCTGCTCTTATGTATGATGATCGAATATGTTGTTGTATTGATGTGATCATGATTTAGCTTGTGGCGAGTGCAAGCCAATTCCATAAACTCATCTCTTCTTTACATGTACTTGTAGTGATATCCATTCTTGGTGGAACGACGAGATGTGCTTCTATCCCTATCGAGGCCCTCAAGACAAAATAAGGATATGATTGCATCTTGGGCGTTACAAGTTGGTATCAGAGCCTGTACCAACCTAGGATCCCCCTTGATTGATCAAACTTGGCAGAGTCGAGTCTAGTGGAAAACTATTTTGAGTCTAGTTATATATCGGAGAGTAGGATTCTTTTTACTCCTCTTCTTTGATGTGGTGAGGAATCCTAACGTTGGAATTTTAATTCTACCCTCTTCGCACTCAATTTTTTTAGGATTACGCGGGTATTTTGGAACCTCTATGATGTTGGTGTGACCAGAATTCTTATCTTGGTGCCTCCTGTTATCGAGGAATAGAGCTCCAGGGATTCTTGACATAGCCTTATCATTCAGTTTCCTTAGTATCTCACGACGGAGGATGTTCGAAATTGCTTCAATACTATTTGTGGCAAGAGGAGTTTGGCGTCACCCAGTACCGAGGAGAGCGTCCAGATGTACTACCATAATTGGTATCGTTGTGATTTTGAGGGTTTGAGATAGTTGAATGTCTGCGGCCTCTGATGATGTGTTGACGGATGTGATACATTGGAGAGTAGTATTACTGCCAGGAGTTGAGTAATGGATTTTACTCCTTGTATTCATGGACCCGATTGCATAACCAAAGATTTCGGAAGTTCTCGGGTGGGAATTCAAGTAGTTACCTATTACTATCCTTCCGACGAATGCATAATGGTTATGTATTTGTTTCTGCCTTTTTTTGTAAGCCTCATCCTTTGTTTTGTTTTTGAATATGGTAATTCAAGTTGCTTCTATGTCAAGTGGCGATTTCATATGTTTCCTAAGAAGTTTTATCATATTTATGTGGGAATGCTAATTATTTTGCTCAATCAAGTTCTCATATCAATTCTTTTCATCTAGTGTGCTTCCATTCAAGATAACGCCATCCTCTTCAATATTTGCAAGATCAAACCTCATATTCTTTTTTGGAGTCTGTCTCATCTATGCTAAGTTTTCTTTGTTTTTCCCACCCCCGCCCCTTTTCTTTCGTGATTAAATTATCATCCAAGTGATTTTTCTATTCATGTGATTCTTCCACTATATTTTGTTCTGTTTTGTATCCGGTGATTCATGTGAAGATGCTCAGGAGCTTCAAGTTCATCATTTCTTCGCCTCTATTTTCTTCTCTGGTGAATTCAATTCAAGCCCTCCATGTTGATCATATCTATTCATTCGTTAAATGTTTTTGCATGTTGGAATTCTTATTCAAGCATATCTTCTTTATTCACCTCGCTATTCTATCAGGAGTGCTGAAGATATATGAGAAGATTCGTGTTTCTATTCAAAATCTTTTCAATTATTTCGAGGTTCTTACCTCATCAAGTTTTAGTTTGTATCGGGGCAATCTCTCTTTCTAAGCAATCATTTCAATGGTGTTCCCTTTGAGTGGGCCCATAACCCGCAGGTTTTCCCCGAGACTTACCTGGCTCTTCTAACCTTTTCCGGAGATCTCAAGTTCTTTTCAAACATGACGTAATAATGAATTTCATCGGTCATATTCCTTCTCGAAGATCGCTTCTAAATCATTTTCATTGCTAATTCAACCTTTCTTTCTTCGTTATTCTGAAATGTCTCAGCAATTCATCTTGTTGTTTCTCGTCATCATTCCCAGCATTGAAGACAATAGGAGAGTCTCTCTTAAATCTTGTCCGTTCTTTTGAAGATTTGTCATCTCAACTTGTTGCGATCATCTTAAATTGTTTTCAATCATTAGTTATTCCTTTCATATCTGTTCGGAGCATTTCAATGTGATTTGCATTTCTCGATCCTTCGAAGGCCATCATTTCAGAAGATTTCTTCATTCTCAACTTTTAGCTTTCGTTCTCAAATTCTTCTCAATTGTTGTCTCTTTGTTTGTCTCTCAATTATTCTGGTGCTTCGTTCAAGATTTCTCTAGAAGATCATTGTCTCTTCGTTCTCATGTCATGTAGCTCCATTCTTGCGTAGTATCGTCATTTGTTTCGAATTGTAACTTGTGTTCTTGTTCAAGATTTCTTCACGTTCATGAGATTCCCTAATCTTTTTCTCAAAGAATAAGTGGTATGCCAAATCGGTTGCTTGTCATCAGTAAACTTGATGAAGGATAAGCATAACATAATTCTTATTCTTGTCTCATCAATGTGATCTCAATCCTTCTTCTGGAGTGGTTCATGATATCGAATTCTCGATTCTAAGTTGTTTATCTTTGCTTTTCAAGTGTTCCAAGTTTTCTCAAGTATCTCTTCGGAAGCTTCATCTAAATCATGGCAAGGCCTCAATCTTATTCTTTTCAACCTTCATTTCTTTTCACCATTCTTTTGTATACGGAGGCTCTTCATGGCATTTCGTCAAGGATGTATTCATTCTCAAGTGTTCTTCATGATTCTTGTTTGAGGAGTTCAAGCATTTTTCATCTTCATTCCGAAGTGCAATTATTTCTCCGTGATCTTTTGAGATGGTGTTATAGCATTCTTGATTCATGAGGAGTCTCGAAGAGAATTTGTTTCAAGAATGAGATATTTAAACCCATCATTTCTTTCTTTGGGTTATCTTCGTATAGATTTCACCTAAGGTGTTTCCTAGGGATTGTTGCTATCATGGTGCTTATCAATGATCCAAGTCCTTAATGTATCCCCTTGGTGAAAGAAGTTTTGCATATGGATCGCCTGGGGTCGTTCGCTTGGTTAATATGCGTGATAGGTCTCCAACGTATCTATAATTTTTGATTGTTCCATGCTATTATATTATCTGTTTTGGATGTTTTATATGCATTAATATGCTATTTTATATTATTTTTGGGACCAACCTATTAATCTAGAGCCTAGTGCCAGTTTTTGTTTTTTCCTTGTTTTGAGAATTGCAAATAAGGAATATTAAATGGAGTCCAAACGGAATAAAAGCTTCAGAATGATTTTTTCTGGAATGGATGGAAACCAGGAGACTTGAGAACCAAGGCAGAGGAGCCACGGTGGGGCCACAAGCCCAAGGGCGCACCGAGGGGGTAGGGCACGCCGGGCAGGCTTGTGGGCCCATGACAGCTCTCCCAACCCTAATCTTTGGCCTATAAATTCCCAAATATTCCATCATTATCAGAAAAAGCCATAAAAACACTTTTCCACCGCCAGAAGCCTCCGTTCCCGAGAGATCCAATCTTGGAGCCTTTTCCGGTAATCTGTCGGAGGGGGATTCGATCACGGAGGACATCTACATCAACTCCATTACCTCTCTGATGATGCGTGAGTAGTTCGCCACAGACCTATGGGTCCATAGCTAGTAGCTAGATGGCTTCTTCTCTCTCTTTGCTCTTCAATACCATGTTCTTCATGATCTACATGGAGATCTATCCGATGAAATACTCGTTTGTGGTGTGTTTGTCGAGATCAGATGAATTACGGGTTTATGTTCAGATTATCCATGAATATTATTTGAGTCTTTCCTGAATTCTTATATGCATGATTTCATATTTTTGGAAGTCTCTTTGAGTTATTGGTTTGGTTTGGCCAACTAGATTGGTAATTCTCGTAATGGGAGCAGTGCTTAGTTTTAGGTTCAATATTGCGGTGTCCTCACCCAGTGAAAAAGTAGGGGTAGCAAGGCACGTATAGTATTTGTTGCCATCAAGGATAACAAGATGGGGTTTTCATCATATTTCTTGAGTTTATCCATCTACATCATGTCATCTTACCTAATGTGTTACTCTGTTTTTCATGAACTTAATACTCTAGATGCAGGCAGGAGTCGGTCGATGTGTGGAGTAATAGTAGTAGATGCAGAATCGTTTCGGTCTACTTGACACGGACATGATGCCTATATGCATAATAAATTGCCTTGTATATCTTCATAATTATTCTCTTTTCTATCAATTGCTCGACAATAATTTGTTCACCCATCGTAATACTTGCTATCATGAGAGAAGCCTCTAGTGAAACCTATGGCCCCGGCTCTATTTTTCATCTTATACTTTCAAATCTAAAACCAAAAATACCAAAAATACTTTTTTGCGTTACTTTTACCCTTAGTTTTACTTTCTGTTCAAGCAATCTATCTCTATCAGATCTCATCCTTACAAGTAACCTTAAAGGGATTGACAACCCCTTTATAGCGTTGGGTGCAAGAGTTTGATTCCTTGTGTAGGTACACCTATTGGGGACTTGCTTGTATCTCCTACTGGATTGATACTTTGGTTCTCAACAACTGAGGGAAATACTTATCTACTTTGCTGCATCACCCGTTCCTCTTCACGGAAACCAACGCATGCTCGAGAAGTAGCAAGAAGGATTTCTGGCGCTGTTGCCGAGGAGATCTACATCAAGCCTACCAAGTACCCATCACAAACTCATCTCGTGCATTTACATTATTTGCCTTTTGCATCTCGTTTTCCTCTCCCCCACTTCTAAAACGATTTTCAGAAAATACCAAAAAGATTTACCTTTTTATTCGCCCTTTTTCGTTCGTCTTTTCGTTTGCTTGCTTGTGTGCTTGATTGCTTGCTTTGTCACGATGACTCAAGAAAATACCAAGTTGTGTGACTTTTCCAATACTAATAATAATGATTTTATTAGTACTCCGATTGCTCCCGCCACTAGTGCGGAATCTTATGAAATTAATGCTGCTTTGCTCAATCTTGTTATGAAAGTACAATTTTCCGACCTTGCTAATGAAGATGCCGCATCCCATCTAAATACTTTTGTTGAGTTGTGTGATATGCAAAAGAATAGAGATGTGGATAATGATATTGTTAAATTGAAGCTATTCCCATTCTCACTACGAGATCGTGCTAAAACTTGCTTATCATCTTTGCCTAAAATTAGTATTTAATCATGGAATAAGTGTAAAGATGCTTTTATTTCCAAGTACTTTCTGCCCGCTAAAATTATCTCCCTTAGGAATGATATAACGAATTTTAAGCAACTTGATCATGAGCATGTTGCACAATCTTGGGAAAGGAGGAAACTTATGATTAGGAATTGCCCCGTGCATGGTTTGAGTTTATGGATGATTATACAAATTTATGCTGGATTGAATTTTGCTTCTAGGAATCTCTTAGATTCCACCAGGGTTGGTACTTTTATGTAAATCACATTAGGAGAAGCTACTAAACTCCTAGATAATATTATGGCAAATTACTCTCAATGGCACACCGAAAGATCTCCTACTAGTTAAAAAGTGCATGCTATTGAAGAAATTAATACTTTGAGTGAAAAGATAGATGAATTGATGAAATTGCTTGCTAGAAAGAGTGATCCTATTGATCCTAATTATATGCCTTTGTCTTCTTTGATTGGAAATAATAATGAATCTATGATGTGAATTTTGTTGGTGGGAACAATTTTGGTAATAATGCTTATAGAGGTAATTTCAATGCTAGGCCGTTTCCTAGTAATTCCTCTAATAATTATGGTAATTCCTACAGAAATTCTTATGGAAATTATAATAAAATACCCTCTGATCTTGAGAGTAATATTAAAGAATTCATAAGTACGCAAAAAGGTTTCAATGCTATGATTGAAGAAAAATTGCTCAAGATTGATGATTTGGCTTGGAATGTCGATTGAATTCTCTTGAGATTGATTCTTTAAAAATTATATCTATTCCACCCAAACATGATATTAATGAGTCTTTAAAATCCATGAGAATTTCTATTAATGAGTGTAAGGAAAAACCCGCTAGATATGTGCTAAGCGTGAATGGCTTGAAAAAGTGTGTTCTCATGATAATATTGATGAAGATATTAAAGTGATTGATGTGACTCCTATTGACTCTTTGTTTTACAATATTAATCCTGATAAGGATGGGACTGGAGATGAGTCAACTTTAGTTAAAAGGCGTCCCAATGATTCAGTGTTTATAGATCTTGATGCTAAGATTGATAAAAGTGGGATTGAAGAGGTCAAAACTTTAAGTAGCAATGAACCCAATCTTTTGGATTTCAAGGACTTTAATCATGATAGCTGCTCCTTAATTGATTGTATTTCCTTGTTGCAATCCATGTTGAACTCTCCTCATGCTTTTAATCAAAACAAAGCTTTTACAAAACATATCGTTGATGCTATGATGAAAGCTTTTGAAGAAAAACTTGAGTTGGAAGTTTCTATACCTAGAAAGCTATATGATGAGTGGTAACCTACTATTAAGATTAAGATTAAAGATTATGAGTGCCATGCTTTGTGTGATTTGGGTGCTAGCGTTTCCACGATTCCAAAAACTTTATGTGACGTGTTAGGTTTCCGTGAATTTGATGATTGTTCCTTAAATTTGCATCTTGCGGATTCCACTATAAAGAAACCTATGGGAAGAATTAATGATGTTCTTATTTTTGCAAATAGGAATTGTGTGCCCGTAGATTTCATTGTTCTTGATATAGATTGCAATCCTACATGTCGTATTATTCTCAGTAGACCTTTCCTTAGAACGATTGGTGTAATTATTGATATGAAGGAAGGGAATATTAGATTCCAATTTCCATTAAGGAAAGGCATAGAACACTTTCCTAGAAAGAAAATAAAATTACCTTATGAATCTATCATGAGAGTTACTAATGGATTGCATACCAAAGATGACAATACCTAGATCTATTGCGTTTTGCCTAGCTAGGGGCGTTAAACAATAGTGCTTGTTGGGAGGCAACCCAATTTTATTTTACTTTCTACTTTTTGCTTCTGTTTTGGTGTGTTTTGCACATTATTACTTGTGTAGTAATTGTGTTTTTGTGTTTTAATTAGTGTTTGAGCCAAGTAAAACCTTTGGGGTGATCTACGGTGGTTGTCGATTTGATCTTGCTGAAAAACAGAAACTTTTGCGCTAAGTCCAGGAATTTTCTAAATTTTTCAGAGCGTCAAATTGATCTGAAATTTGTACACAAGATTGATATACAAATTTACCTGATTTTCCTAATGTTTCAGAAGTTTTAGAGTTCCACAAGTATTCGAAGTTTACAGATTTCTACACACTATTCTGTTTTTGACAGATTCTGTTTTCTTTGTGTTGTTTGCTTATTTTGATGTATCTATGGGTCGTATCAGAGAGTATGAGTCATGTAGAAGTTAGAATACAGTTGGTATTGCACAAATACAACTAAAGAGTTAGTTCACAACAGTACCTAAATTGGTGATTTATCTTTTTATACTAACAGATCTCATGAGTTTTCTGTTGAGTTTTGTGTTGTGAAGTTTTCAAGTTTTGGGTGAAGATTTGATGGACTACGGAATAAAGATCGGCAAGTGCCTAAGCTTGGGGATGCCCAAGGCACCCCAAGTCATATTCAAGGATACCAAAAAGCCTAAGCTTGGGGATGCCCTGGAAGGCATCCCCTCTTTCGTCTTCAATCAATCGGTAAATTTACTTGAGGCTATATTTTTATTCACCACATGATATGTGTTTTGCTTGGAGCGTCTTGTATGATATGAATCTTTGCTTTTTAGTTTGCCACAATCATCCTTGTTGCACACATCTTTTGAGAGATACATGCTGAATCATGAATTTATTAGAATACTCTATGTGCTTCACTTATATCTTTTGAGCTAGGCAATGTTGCTCTAGTGCTTCACTTATATCTTTTTAGAGCATGGTGGTGTTATATTTTATAGAAATTATTGAACTCTCGTTCCCCACTTATATTATTTTGAGATTTTCTGAAAATAGCATGGCAATTTGTTTAGGTTATGAATTTAGTCCTAATATAATGGGCATCCAAGAGGGATATAATAAAAACTTTCATATTAAGTGCATTAAAAACTATGAGAAGTTTGATTCCTTGCATATAGTTTTGAGATAATAGATATGCTAATATGAGAGTCATGCTAGTGAGTAGTTGTGAATTGGAAGAGATACTTGTGTTAAAGCTTGTGATTCCCGTAGCATGCACGTATGGTGAACTGTTATGTAACAAAGTCGGAGCATGATTTGTTTAATGATTGTCGACCTTTGTGTGAGGGTCGGGAGCGCATGATGGTTAACATCTACCAACCTCTCCACTAGGAGCATGCGTCTAATGCTTTGTTTGATAACTAATAGACTTTTGCAATAAGTATGTGAGTTCTTTATGACTAATGTTGAGTCCATGGATTATACGCACTCTCACCCTTACATCTTTTGTAGCCTCTCTAGTACCGCAAAATCTTTCGCCGGTACACCAAACCCTCCTTCCTCACAACAGCCACCATATATTCCTCAAAACAGCCACCGTACCTACCCATTATGGCATTTCCATAGCCGTTCCGAGATATATTGCCATGCAACTTCCACCATGTAGTCATATTTTGTCATAGGAATCGAGTTGTAATTTATTTTTATTTGAGTTATAAGTAAATTAAAGTTTGATGATTTTTCATTAATAGAGCATTGTCTCGTGAGAGAAAAGGATGATGGAAGCCATGACTCCCTCACAAGTTGGGATGAGTACCCGACTTTAACAAAAAAATAAAATAGGCCAGCGAAGCCCACCAAGAGAGAGAGAGAGAGAGAGAAGGGACAATTGCTACTACCTTTTCCACACTTGTGCTTCAAAGTAGCCCCATTATATTCATGATAGAGAGTCTCCTATTTTTTCAATTTCATATAACTAGTGGATATTTATTTTGCACGACCACTTAGTTTTCTTTTTGAGCTTCCATACACTTATAGATCGAAGTGCATTTGTTGCATGGCAATCCCTACTCACTCACATTGATATCTATTGCTAGGCATCTCCATAGCCCGTTGATATGCCTAGTTGATGTGGGACTATCTTCTCCTTTTTTTCTTGCACCTCCTCCATATTCTAATCCACCTATAATGCTATATCCATGGCTCACGCTCATGTATTGTGTGAGAGTTGAAAAGGTTTGAGAACACCAAAAGTGTGAAACAATTGCTTGACTTGTTCATCGGGGTTGTGCATTTTAGATACTTTGTGTGGGGAAGATGGAGCATAGCGAGACCATATGATTTTGTAGGGTTAACTTTCTAAGACCATGTTATTTCGAAAGGACACGACTACCTTGTTGGTGTGCTCGAAGTATTACTGTTTTTATGTCAATATTAGACTATTGTTTTGAAACTTACGGATTTGAATACTCATGCCACAATAAACAATATTACATGGATAAATATGTTAGGTAGCATTCCACATCAAAATTTCTATTTTTTATCATTTACCTACTCGAGGACGAGCAGGAATTAAGCTTGGGGATGCTGATACGTCTCCAACGTATCTATAATTTTTGATTGTTCCATGCTATTATATTATCTGTTTTGGATGTTTTATATGCATTAATACACTATTTTATATTATTTTTGGGACTAACCTATTAATCTAGAGCCTAGTGCTAGTGCCAGTTTCTGTTTTCCCCTTGTTTTTGAGAATTGCAGATAAGGAATATTAAACGGAGTCCAAATGGAATAAAACCTTCAGAATGATTTTTTTCTGGAACGAAAGGAAACCAGGAGACTTGAGAACCAAGGCAGAGGAGCCACCGTGGGGCCACAAGCCCTAGGGGCGCGCCCAGGGGGTAGGGCGCGCCGGGCAGGCTTGTGGGTACACGACAGCTCTCCCAACCCTAATCTTCGGCCTGTAAATTTCCAAATATTCCATCATTATCATAACAAGCCATGAAAACACTTTTCTGCTGCTAGAAGCCTCCGTTCCCGAGAGATCCAATCTTGGAGCCTTTTCCGGTAATCTGCAGAAGGGGGATTCGATCATGGAGGGCATTTACATCAACTCCATTACCCCTTCGATGATGTGTGAGTAGTTCACATAGACCTATGGGTCCATAGCTAGTAGCTAGAAGGCTTATTCTCTCTCTTTGCTCTTCAATTCCATGTTCTTCATGATCTTCATGGAGATCTATCCTATGTAATAATCTTTCGCAGTGTGTTTGTCGAGATCCGATGAATTGTGAGTTTATGTTCAGATTATCCATCAATATTATTTGAGTCTTTCCGTAATTCTTATATGCATGATTTCATATCTTTGCAAGTCTTTTCGAGTTATTGGTTTGGTTTGGCCAACTAGATTGGTAATTCTTGCAATGGGAGAAGTGCTTAGTTTTGGGTTCAATCTTGCGGTGTCCTCACCCAGTGACAAAGTAGGGGTAGCAAGGCATGTATTGTATTGTTGTCATCAAGGATAACAAGATGGGGTTTTCATCATATTGCTTGAGTTTGTCCCTCTACATCATGTCATCTTACCTAATGTGTTACTTTGTTCTTCATGAACTTAATACTCTAGATGCAAGCAGGAGTCGGTCGATGTGTGGAGTAATAGTAATAGATGCAGAATCGTTTCGGTCTAGTTGACACGGACGTGATGCCTATATTCATAATCATGACCTTGGATATCTTCATAATTATTTGCTTTTCTATCAATTGCTCGATAGTAATTTGTTCACCCACCGTAATACTTGCTATCATGAGATCTAAAACCTATGGATTCGGGGTCTATTTTCCATCTTATACTTTCATATCTAAAACCAAAATACCAAAAATACTTTGCTGCATTACTTTTAACCTTAGTTTTACTTTTCGTTCAAGCAATCTATCTCTATCAGATCTCATCCTTGCAAGTAACCTTAAAGGGATTGACAACCCCTTTATAGCGTTGGGTGCAAGAGTTTGATTCCTTGTGTAGGTATATTGGGGACTTGGTTGTATCTCTTACTGGATTGATACCTTGGTTCTCAACAACTGAGGGAAATACTTATCTACTTTGCTGCATCACCAGTTCCTCTTCACGAAAACCAACGCATGCTCGAGAAGTAGCAATGCGCCACCACTGATTTTGCCGCTCATCGTTCCCGGCTGCTTTCACTTGGTACCGCCGGTCTCGCTTCGCTTGCCATGGTGAGACGACTATGGTGACTTCAAGACCGAGGTGGCGCATATTGGTGGGCAGCATGTATGGTGGAGCACGATGGATCTCTTGGGGTCGTGGTTTGTTGGCGGTTGGGAGAAATCCTTGTCGGCGTGACCGTCACCGACGCAGTGATGCTCGTGGGTGCCATTGTGCCTTCCTGAAGGGTGTCGGATTTACCCCTTCCCCCCATGCCCCTTCACATACCGGGGAAACCCTAGGACATGTACGGGCAGTGGCATCTTCATCGTCGCGTCCCTTCTTGAAGGTGTTGCTCAGTATGTGGCGTTCTGGAATGCCAGGAGCGTGGTGGAACTCTCCGGTGGGCGCAGCGGTTTCGAGTCATTATCGTTTTTGTTCGTCCAATGTTGTTATCATTATTTTCTTTGTTGTTTCTATTTTGTTTAGTTTGGTTGTCACCTCATAATTTTGGGATGTTCTCCATAAGCCCAGAACAAGCTTGTTCTTTTCGTTGTTGGTTTTTCAACAACTCCGTTCAATCCTTCTTCGTAAGGTTTACTTTCAAGTTCAATTGTGGTTCAAGTTGTCATTTTCTTCTCATTTCCTTTCTTTCAGTGATCTAACTTCTATTCTTTTGTTCCGGAGGCGTGTGATGTTTCTCTCTTCAAGCCATCATCTTGTTTTGTCAAGTTCCTGTTCCTTCCTTGCTTGCCCATTTAACGGGAGTGATGTGTTCTCTTTTCAAGTTTTTCCCATCTTATCAAGTTTTGCTTCTCTTTTCTACCAAAGTGCTGCCCAAATTTCTTTTGAATTCTTGCTTGTTTCTCATATCATTCTTCTTCTCTGGCATCCTTCAAGCTTCATTGGTTTCACTCGTTTGTCAAAGAAGCAACATAGTTTTACCTCTTCCTCTTCTTTCCTCTTCCCCTTCTCATTCTAAGATCTCAGGACGAGATCTCTTGTTAGTGGAGAAGAGTTGTAACAGCCCGAGACCGACACTCCATAAGGTTCTCGTTTTATTTCCATTTTTTGTGTGATTCGTTTGGTTGTCACATTCATCATCACATAATTCGCATCATCTACAAGTATCGTCTCTCGTTTTTGAAAGCTTGCATCCGTTCGTAGTCGCCGGTTCTCTCCGTTCTTGTCGTTGACCATTTTGAGACCAACCACACATGCCTGTGCCCACGGCATCATAAAATATATTTTAAAAAGTGCATGAAAAATATTCTCGGATTGGGTCGAAAGTTGGCATGCGGTCTTGTTATATTGTAGGTAGACTGCTTGCCAAATTTTGTCACAATCTGAGGTCGTTTGATATCCCAATGTCATTGTCATTGGTTAAATAGCGGACGTTTTCGGTGTTGCAAAACTTTGTCAGGGGCCAGATGGCTTCTCCCTCTTCTCTAAGGGCCAGTTCTTTTGTAGCTTATTTGGAGCTGTGGAAATAAGCTGCCCCTTAACTAGCTTATTCTAGAATCCCAAACTAAAATTTTATTTTAGAAGCCTGCTAATTAAAGGTCAACTAGTAGGCTTCTAAAATAAAATTTAAGGTTGGGCTTCTAGAATAAGCTGGGTGGGGGAAACTTATTCTAGAAGCCCAAAATAAGCTACAAAAGAACTCGCCCTAAACCTAGCCCACCTACACAACCCACAACCCACCTAGCTAACCCCGCGATCGGAGCCATCAGATCGAGATCCTACGGCCCAATAATGGAAAAATTCCATAACACTAAGCCCCCTGTCTATAAATAGTCAACCCCCCCTTCCTAAAATGGGAAACTGCTAACAACCGGTATTTTCACTAAGTTTGAAAACTGCTTAGTTCAATATGTCTTCTTGTGAGCTCATTTCCTATTGATCCATTCTTATAGTCAACTTGTTGTTAATAGATGAATTGTTGAGCATCATGTAGGATACATAACCATGTCTTTGTTGTGTATTTTAGGTGGCTGTAGCTTGTCGATTTGTGGTTTGGAATATGCCATGTTGCTGTTTTTTGGGCAGATTATAACTAAAACTTGTATTGGTGATTGTGGTTGAACCGTTGCTCCGATTTGAACATGCCATATATGAAACTTGCTTAGATTTTCATGTAGTATTGTCATATCATGTTTCATTAAAGTTTTTAAATGCTTGTGGTTGCCATTTTCATGCATTTTGTGTTCATAGCATATTATCTTGTGATTGGTCATAACTTTTAGACCGTAGCTCCGTTTTAAATGTTCTATATATGTAAATTGACTAGAATGCCGTGTATAATTGCATGGTATACTTTATTATGTTGTTTAACAAATATAAAATATGGGTAGTTCAGATCTGGACCAAATCCATAATTAAGATATTGGGTCGTTTCAGAAATACTATAAGTTGTTTCCGGCCTCATGTAAGATGCCTAGATAGATAGTTTAGTTATGCTTCACCTCTTAGCATGTTTAACCACATTTAACATTGATTTGTACCTAAACAGGAGTGAACTAAGTAATTCAAATATGGAGTTTCGTCAATATGCAACTCGATACCGAGCTTCGTTTAATGTGTAGAAGTTGATTGTGGTGCTTTGCCATGTCATGCATAACATGCATCATATTTGATTGTGCATCATATCATTAATATGTCATGGTGTTATCGTGTGTTGATTTTTTGTTTCTAGATTGCTTCTTCTCGATAGAGTTTCGAAAGCGTTTGGAGTGTGAGGATTCGTTCGACTACGTCCTGTTCGTCTACTTCACGGACTGGTTCTTCTTCCAAGCGGGATCTCAAGCAAGATGATCATTTCCCTAGATACCAGTACTATCATTGCCATGCTAGTTGTCTCAGTTCTTTCGTTATGTCTCGTTACCTACCACTTGTATGTCAAGCCTCCCAACAATGCCAAGGAGAGCCTCTAACCCCTCCACATCCCAACAAACCTTTGTTTGGCTATGTTACCGCTTGCTCAGCCCTTCTTATAGTGTTTCTAGCTACATGTGCAATTGCTTCCATGTGACAACATGGATATTTCATTATATCACAATACTATTGCTATTTAATTTAATGCACCTATATACATGGTAAAAGGCGGAAGACTTGGCTTTTTGCTCGGTGTTTTGTTCCACTTTTGCCATCCTAGTTACTTGTGTACGGGTGTTATGTTCCATATTGAGTGATCCTAACATGCTCGGGGTTGTTATGTGGACCCCCTTGATTTTTGTTTTGGGATAAAACTCTTCTCGCAAGGCCTAACATCGGTACTACATTTTCATAATAACTAATAAACCTGCATAGGGAGTAATTAACCCGAGGATCTTTTATCAACAACCCGGGCCAGTGCTCCTCATGAGTGTTGGTCCAACCCAGAGCAACTTATTAACGCTACCCGGGGCAACTCGTTCTTTGGCGTGGTAACCATAGCTCATCCGTCATGTCGTGGTAACAAGATACGCGGCTTCTATCGGGTTCGTCGACATGTCGGGCGGCCTTGCTGGATTTGTTTTACCTTTCTCGAACATCTTGTGTGAGGGATTCCGAGGATACTTTGGGCTATCTCGAGGTTGAGGTTTTCCAACAAAATTACCTAGGAGATCATGGGTTTTTCCACGGTCAAGTTTATTCCAACGTAGCTTTAGGTTGGTTTGTGATGGATGAGTTGGAGCACCCATGCAGGGTTAAATATTTTCGAGAAGCCATGCCCGCGGTTACGTGGAAACTTGGAAACTTTTTTTAAACATCTGGTCATAGCAAACTTGAAGTAAACTCAAATAAAACACACCAACAGTGTGCGTAACCATGACCGTCTCTTCTTGTGAGTCCTTATCCGAGAGAGAACACGGTGGGGTTATGTTTGACGTAAGTAGGTGTTCAGGATCTCTTAGTGATCATTACTAGTTCACGTCCGTTATGCGTAGACCACCCACCTTACTTTCTGTATTCGTAAGTTAGCCCCTCAGATAAATGCTTAGTTGCTTGCTGCAGCCTCACCACTTAACCATATCTCACCCATTAAGCTTTGCTAGTCTTGATAGCCTTGGAAGTGAGATTGCTGAGTCCCCGTGGATCACTGATTACTACAACAACAGTTGCAGGTATAGGTACGCGATGGTTTGACGTGAGCGTGATGCTTGTTTGATTTGGAGTTCTCCTTCTTCTTCTTCTTCTTCTTCTTCGTCAATCTAGGATGGGTTCTGGGCGGCAGCCTGGGATAGCAAGGATAGATGCCATTTTATCGTTTGGTTTCATCCGTAGTCGGACCCTGCTCTTATGTTGGATGATTGAATATGTTATTGTATTGATGTGATCATGATTTGGCTTGTGGCGAGTGTAAGCCAATTCCATATACTCATCTCTTCTTTACAAGTACCTGTAATGATATCCATTCTTGCGAAACGACAAGATGTGCTTCTATCCCTGTTGAGGCCCTCGAGCGAAAATAAGGACATGATCGCATCTTGGGCGTTATAGTAGATGCCCAGGAACAATGCCGAGTTTAATTTCTGTCGTACTTCTCCGTCAGCTTTGGCTTGAAGGCTTGGGTCGATTGGCAGCGGACCTGCCGCAGCTCGCGAGTGAAAGTAGGGCACCCAACCTTGTAAGGTAGGTACCCGCCAGCACTGGGCACGGGGTTGCTAGAACCTAAACTATTGCGCTTGTTAGACTGACGGTGTGCTTCTTGATGTCACTCGATGGTGATGCGCACGTCTTCCTTCCGCTGATCCTCTAGGGCAAGTCTCTAATCCCGGCGATTGCATGGGCCGGACGAAGGCATACATGCTTCATCAAGCTCGCCGGCATGTGAAGCTTGCGGTGGCTATCTCTGGGTCTGCTCTCGCGGAGGGGACATCACTGTGGGTGTGCCCCCCTTGACACAATCGCCGCCCTGGGACACTGCCATCGTCTGTGTACGTCGCGATAGCTCCGCATGCCGGACTTGTTAGCTCCGACAAAGGAGATCAAAGTCTGGATCGTAGCCCTCCATTCCTCCATCTTGTCAGCCGCCAGTGTGAAGTTTAGTAGCATCAGGACTCGTGCCATTGCTTCTAATGTCTTATCTGGCATGGCGAAGGAGGCAGACCGCGACGTCACCTGGCTCCTGGTGGAACCAGGATGGCCACCACCGCATACCTGACGTCGTGCGCTGCTTGTTGGGGTAGTCTGACATGGAGGAGGCCAAGCCCGTGGGTTTGTGGCCCTGCTGGGCGCTCCGTCTTGTTCTGGGTGTGGCATGCACTCAGTGGTCGTACCGGTGATGCACGCAACCGGGGGGTCACGGCTTGCTCCAGATTGTGTGCTGCTGTGGTGGCCACAACCATCGGCACGGTGAGGAGGTGGAGACTGGTTGTTTCCTCTGGCAACGGCGCCGGGACCGTGCTCATCGGGGTGTTGCTATTGTTTTTCTTCTCCGGCATTTTTGCCCTAACTTCGGCTATGGGGGACACAACGGTGGCGCTGCCTGCGCCGACCGCATCGCCCATGATGCCCGCATCACTCGCAACCACTGCAGCACCAATGGCGTCCGCAACTGCATGCGAGGGAGCCTTCGAAGTGGAAGGATGCGTGGTTGCACCAGACTTGTTCTTGGGAGCCAGGGATGAATAAGATGATGACGAAGATTGATTCGCCGCTCATGAACTCGGGTTTGCACAAATGGCACACCCCTACCTAGCACACCAAAGATGTCAGGGCAGGATGCACTCGACCACCTACGGGGCCACAAGCCCTATTGTGGTTCGGCAGGGGCAAGATCACTCGCACAAAGAGCAGAGAAAGCAAGACGGTGTGGTGATCGGGACGCAAATATTTTACCCAGGTTCGGGCCGCTGTGAAGCGTAAAACCCTACTCCTACTTTTGGTGGATTGATCAAAGGAACACGAAAGTCACGCAACGCTCAAGCCTGACAAGGGTTGCCTTCGGGGAAAGAGCTTCTATGTGAGTACAAGCTTCCAAAGGCCCAAATCTTTAGCTAGGCTGCTTTAGCCCTCCGTTTATAGTCCAAGGGGAACCACAATGGCAAAACAGACATTGTCTGATGATGAGATAGCTAACAGTGCTATCATACATAACTCTGGCACTTTAGGACAAAATGCCATAAATGCAGTCTAGGTGGCGAGCGGGGTGCATCCCTGGCTAACCACTGCATCACAGCTTGACACGCCTATGGATGGGTGTCAAGGGGACATAATCTGCCTTTTAGTGTGTCGCCACGTGCTTAGCGAGAGCCACTTAGCCACTTGGGAGCTCGAAAACGCATCGATAAGTGACTGGAGTAGCGATGCGGTGGAGCGGTGGCCGATCGGTTCACGCTTGTCGGGGGACTAGCTTGCCGTGTTTTCTTAAGGGTGTCGGTGCCTCGGTCTCCGACAAGCACCTGGGATGTGCTTGGCGCGCTCCGAGCTTGTCTTGGGTTGTAGCACCGATCTTGCCGGCGTTGCTTGGCCTTGGTTTGTGTCTGTGTTGATGGGTTCGGTTGACACTGCGTGTGCATAAGTCAGGGGCACTGGGTACCCATGCCTTAGTGCACCGACACCAGGTAGTGTTGGTTTTGCAAACAATATAACTTAAAGAAACAACGAGATGCATGATTCCATCTCCTCAAAAGAAATAAATAGTTGGCATGTCCTAAGAGCAAGATATACCATGTGAAATATATGTTATTTGCCGGTGATTAAAGAATAATGATGTACATGAATACTCTGCACTTAGTTTCTTAAAAATAAATAAAGAAATCAATGGGAAAAATAAATAAAACTTTCTATGTCCATGTAATGTAACTTGCCAAGCCAAAAATAAAAAACATGTCATGTCCATGTGATATAACTTGCCATGCAAAAACAATAAAACTTGCCATGTCCATGTAATGTAACTTTCCAAGCAAAAAACAACTTACCATGTCCATGTGAGATAAATTGCCACATAAGAACAAAAAAACTTGCCAATAAAAAAACAATGAACTTGTCATGTCCATGAACACATGAAAACACAAAATATTTTTTCCTTATTACTCCTATAAAGGATGCTGGAGTACCCTGCATCCTAGGCTCGTCGAGGGTTGAGAGTGCCTCCGAGATGTCCGTCCTGTGGTGGCTTGCCTTATGGGGGGGGTCTCGGTGGCGCTTTGAGATGTCCGATCTATCCGGACATCTAGGATGAGGGCGATCAGACTGGAGGGTCCATGTGGGTTGACCGCGTGCCAACCCTGGCCATCGTCATTGGGAGGACATCATCGCGCCTCCGATCATGTGTGAGAGCCTAACCACACCCGCTTGTCGACGTCTTCATCCCCATAGGCTGGTTCGATCGCTGTAGTCGGGTCATGTAGTGCACCCGCTTACGCTGGCTCGCGCGTCACCGACGCCCTTCGTCAACTATTAATGCGACCCGCTTGGGTGGTCCATGACGGGTGGATGCTACTTGTGAGTTGTGTTGGGGTTTTACCCAAAGAGGAAGGGTGAAGCAATATAGTAGCGATAAGTATTTCCCTCAATGAGGACCAAGGTTATCGAACCAGTAGGAGAATCAAGGCAAACTCTCATCGTCAACACCTACACACACAAAACCAAACACTCGCACCCAACGCAGGTAAGAGGGTTGCCAAGCCCATTGAAGTCGTTACTTGTAAGGATTTACTTCTGATAGTGATAGATGTATAAAAATAAATAAAAGGTAAATAATTGCAGCAAAGTATTTTGGGTTTTAGCAATATGATTTAAATAGACCCCGGGGCCATAGTTGTCACTAGAGGCTTCTCTTGAACGCATAACATATGGTGGTTCAAACAAATTACTATTGGGCAATTGATAGAAAAGCGCATAGTTATGATGTTATTCATGGCAATGATTATGTATATAGGCATCACATCCATGAAAAGTAGACCGAAATGATCCTGCATTTAGTACTATTACTCCACCAAACGACCGACTCCTGCATGTATCTATGGTATTAAGTTCATAAAAAATAGAGTAACGCATTAAGCAAGATGGCATGATGTACACGAAGTAAGACAAGAAATGTGTGCAGACCCAATCGTTTTATCATAATGGCAACAATACAATATGTGTCTAGTCCCATTGTGTCACTAGGATATAGAGCACCGTAAGATTGAACCCACAACAATGCTGATATCCCACAAGTGTAGGGGGTCATTTGTAGCCTTTTTCGATAAGTAAGAGTGTCAAACCCAACGAGGAGCTAAAGGTAGAATTAATATTCTCTTAAGTTATATCGACCATCGATACAACTCTACGCATGCTAGCGCTTAATTTAACTAGAAGTATGAAACAACCTTGCGGGAAAGAAATTAGAAGTACTTAGTAGGTGTAATAGATAGTTTTGCAAGATAATAAAGAACACGAAAATAAAAGTTAGGGGTTGTTTAGATAGAAATTAATAAGTAAGTTGTTTAGTAGAAAGCTTTTTGTGTAACACAAGAGAAAGATTGTCTCTAGGAAATTGAATATAACACGATAGATATTTAGCATATGCAATGAGGGAGAGGCATACACTAACACAATTTTCGTACTTGGATCATATGCACTTATGATTGGACCTCTAGCAAGCATCCACAACTACTAGAAATCATTAAGGTAAACCCAACCATAGCATTAAACATCAAGCCCTCTTTATTCCCATACGCAAACAACTCCATTACTCGGGTGTAAGCTTATGACACTATAGCCACCCACTATAAGAGAATCATGAACATATTGCAAACCCTCCAGCTTGAATCCTTCACGTGTACGCCTCACAGAAGACACCTTAGGATAGCACCAAATCAACATACAACTCATATCAATAACATCATACCACAGTTAACCCGTAGGACAAAAGATATCTACTCAAACATCATGCGATAGCCACATCATTGGATAATAATATATAACATTAAGCACCATGTTTAAGTAGAGATTACAGCGGCGAGAAGAGGGTTTACACCGCTGCATAGAGGGGGCGAGAGTTGGTGGTGATGGCGGCAAAGTTATTGGTGTAGATCCCCATCATGATGGTTGCCCCGGCGGCGCTCCGGCACCACCGGGAGAGAGCCCCCTCCTTCTTATTCTTGCTTGGCCTCCTACCTAGGTGGGAGGAGGGTTTATGCTCTGGTCCATGGCCGCCATGGCGCACGGAGGGCAGTATCCCCTCCAAGATTGGATCTCTCTCTATGCTTTTCTCATGTTTCTATGACTGTTTTCTGACCCCTTAACCGTTTCTAAATTATCCGGAGATCCGTAACTCCTATTGGGATGAAATTTTGAGGCAATTTTTATCACGGATATCTTTCTTGCGATGGAAGGAGAGCCTCAACCGACTTAAGTGCTGGCCACAAGCCATCAGGGCACCCCGAGGCCACGCCTTGTTGGCTTGTGGGGCCCTTGGGCATCGTCTTGAGTTGATTCTGACTCCCAAAATTCACGTATATTTCAAACAAATCTCCGTAAATTTTTATCGCGTTTGGACTTTGTTTGATATGGATCCGCAAAAGAAAAAATACACAAAAAACAAGAACTAGCACTGGGCACTAGGTCAATAGGTTAGTGCTCAAAAATAATATAAATTGGTAAATAATTACTCAAAAAGTATCCTAGAATGACAATATAATAGAATGGAACAATCAACATTATAGATACGTTAGAGACGCAAGCATCCCCAAGCTTTATTCTTGCTCGTCCTCGAGTAGGTAAATGATAAAAACAAATTTTTGATGTGACATGCTACCCAATATGTAATATTTTGCATGCATGCTCATTGATAAACTATGAATTAGCAAACATTAACATAGTAATACTTATAAGAAGAAATAAAATCATCAATCTTTCAAATTAGACGATCCTCAAAGAATGTTTACCCCCATTCATCTTATTATATTAGCAAGGCATGGCTCTATCTTCATCACATTAATACAAATGTCAAGCACCACGGTGCCCAAGTCTGGCAATTGGATCATACTTTTTCAATATGCACCAAATTTTTATTCTTCATGCAATACATGAGCATGAACCATGGACATAGCATATAGGTGGAATATAATGTGGTGGTAGGTTTCAAAGGTGTAAAAGTGTAGAAGAAAGTCTCGCATGAACTCGGCGTATCAACGGGCTATGGAGATGCCCACCAATAGATATCAGTGCGAGGAGTAGGGATTGCCATGCATGGATGCACTAGAGATATAAGTGTATGAAAGCTCAACTGAATCTAAGTGGGGGTGCATCCAACTTGCTTGATCATAAAGACCTCAGGCATTTGAGGACGCCCGTCATAGGAATGTACAAGCCAAGTTCTATAATGAAAAATTCCCACTAGCATATGAAAATGACATAACATGAGACTCTCTATGAGGAACAAGGTGCCACTTTGAGGCACGAGTGTGGTAAAGAATAGTAGCAAAGTCCCTTCTCTCTTTTTCTCTCATTTATTTATTTATTTTTCATGATGGGCTCCCCCTCGCTTTTTCGCCTCCCCCAATTTTTTTGTGGTGGGCTCATTTGGCCTCCCTCATTTTTTGTCCGGAGTCTCATCCCGACTTGTGGGGAAATCATAGTATCCATCATCCTTTCCTCACCGAGACAATGCTCTAATAATGATGATCATCACACTTTAATTTACTTACAACTCGATTTGAAAAACTGATAGGATGATATGACTCTATATGAATGCCTCTGGTAGTGTACCAGGATGTGCAATGATCTAGCATAGCAAAAGATATGAAAAAACATACAAGCCATGAAAATATCATGCTAGCTATCTTACGATCATGCAAAGCAATATGACAATGAAGGTACAAGTCATATGATGTGACGGTGGATGTTGCATGGCAATATATCTCGGAATGGCTATGGAAATGCCATAATAGGTAAGTATGGTGGCTATTTTGAGGAAGATATAATGAGGCTTATGTGCAACACAGCGTATCATGTCACGGGATTTGGATGCACCGGCTAATGTTGCACTGATCCTCGCGGTGAGAATGGGCAATGCACGGTACCGAAGAGGCTAGCAAATATGAGGAGGTGAGATTGCGTATGCCCATGGATTTACATTAGTCATCAGAACTCATATACTTATTGCAAAGTTTTATTAGTATTATCGCAAATCAAAGTACTACACGCATGCCATGAGGGAGGAGGTTGGGAGGATTTAACCATCGGGCACCTCTGACCTGGAACAACACTAGGATTTTAACGAGGAATAGAAATGCTCACACATCCTCGTCATGCCTTTTTAATTTTTAGACAAATAAGAAGTTAACACCTCTTAATACCGACACTTCTACAAATCAACAATGATGCACTCATAGCCTTTTGCATTACCACATCAATATCATTAACCCACAATTTCTCTTTAATGTGCTACATGAAATTTTTGATTATCACTCCTTGAATAACTATTATTTTTGGACTAGTCTTATAACCCATGCAAATTACCGTCACTGTTTATTAACTCTCAAACAAATATAAGTGTAGAACGAGATTTTTATTCTTTCTACAAAAGACCTGGACATGCTCTAATAAATATAAGTGAAGCCAAAGAGCATTCTACAAATAATGGTTTTCTATATGTAGATAAAAAGGCATCCAACTTCAAATGATATAAGTGAAGCACATGAAGCATTCTATAAAGCCATACTCAAAAGATATAACTGAAGTGCAAAGAGCACTCTATAAATCAACCATGGACTTTCCCAATCCACATATTGCATTGCTAAAAGGAAAAATAAAAGGCACACGACTCTCCAAGAATTTGCCCATATCATGTGAACAAATCAAAAACCAAGACATACCGATAATTGTTGAAGAAGAAAGATGGGATGCTTTCCGAAGCATCCCCAAGATTAGACGCTTGAGTCTCCTTGAATACTTACTTGTGGTTACTTGGGTATCCCCAAGCTTAGACTCTTTTCTCTCCTTATTTTTCTCACATCGACACCTCCTTGATCTTCGAACACTTCATCCACACAAAACTTGACAAAACTTTTATTAGAAACGCTAGTACTTGATACGTCTCCAACGTATCGATAATTTATGAAGTAGTCATGACATATTCACCTATGTTTACAATACTTTTATATGGTTTTGATGCATTTATATGATTTCTTTAGAACTAACCTGGACTGACGATGTTTTTAGTAGAACTACTGTGGTGTTGTTTTTGTGCATAAAATAAAAGTTCTCAGAATTGCTCGAAACTTTTTGACGATTTTTTTCGGAACAAAAGGGGCACTAGACGCTTCGTGGGAGGGCCAGAAGAGTCACAAGGTGTCCGTTCTCGGAATTGCTCGGAACTTTTTGACGATTTTTTTCGGAACAAAAGGGGCACTAGATGCTTCGTGGGAGGGCCAGAAGAGTCACAAGGTGGCCACCTAATACGTCTCCATCGTATCTATAATTTTTGATTGTTTCATGCCAATATCCTACAACTTTCATATACTTTTGTCAACTTTCTATACTATTTTTGGGACTAACATATTGATCCAGTGTCCAGTGCCAGTTCCTGTTTGTTGCATGTTTTTAGTTTTGCAAAAAATCCATATCAAACAAAGTCCAAATGCGATAAAAACTTACGGATTTTTTTTGGAATATATATGATTTTTGGGAACAAGAATCAACGTGAGACGATGCCCGAGGCGGTGGCAAGCCTGCTAGGCACGACCCACCCCCTGGCCATGCCTGGCAGGCTTGTGGCCACCCCTTAGGTTGGTTGGAGCTGTCCTTTGGCCGCAGGAAGGCTACTTTTTGGATAAAAATCCCCTCAAAATTTCAGCCTGATCGGAGTTAAGGATCTCAGGATATTTAAGAATCGGTGAAAGGCCAGAATCTGGGAGCTCATAAACATAAGGAAACAGAGAGAGAGAGAGAGAGAGAGAGAGAGAGATCTAATCTCGGAGGGGCTCTCGCCCCTCCGCCGCCATGAAGGCCATGGACCATAGGGGAAACCCTTCTCCCATCTAGGGGGAAGGTCAAGGAAGAATAAGGAGGGGGCCTCTCTCCCCCTCTCTCCCGGCGGCACCGGAACGCCGTCGGGGCCATCATCATGACGACGATCTACTCCAACAACTCCATCATCTTCACCAACACCTCCATAAACTTCATCCATCTATCTATAGCGGTCAACTCTCCCGCAACCCGCTGTACCCTCTACTTGAACATGGTGCTTTATGCTTCATAATATTATCCAATGATGTGTTGCCATCCTAGGATGTTTGAGTAGATTTTTGTTGTCCTATGGGTTGATTGATGATCATGATTGGTTTGAGTTGCATGTTTTATTATTTGTGCTGTCCTATGGTGCTCTTCGTGTCGCGCAAGCGCAAGGGATCCTCTCTGTAGGGTGTTGCAATGTGTTCATGATTTGCCTATGGTGGCTTGCTTGAGTGACAGAAGCATAAACCTGAGTAGGTGGGTTGTTGCATATGGGAGTAAAGAGGACTTGATACCTTATAATGCTATGGTTGGGTTTTACCTTAATGATCTTTAGCAGTTGTGGATGCTTGCTAGAGTTCCAATTATAAGTGCATATGATCCAAGTAGAGAAAATATGTCAGCTTATGCCTCTCCCTCATATAAAATGGCAATAATGATGACTGGTCTATTTATTGATTGCCTAGGGACAATTTTGCAACTCCTACCACCACTTTTCCACACTCGTTAAACTAACTTAATTGTTACTTTATCTTAGCAGCCCCTAGTTTTATTTACGTGCTCTTTATTATCTTGCAAACCTATCCCGTCACACCTACAAAGTACTTCTCGTTTCACACTTGTTCCAGGTAAAGAGAATGTTAAGCATGCGTAGAGTTGTATGGGTGGTCGACAGAACTTGAGGGAATATTTGTTCTACCTTTAGCTCCCCGTTGGGTTCGCCACTCTTACTTATCGAGAAATGCTATAATTGATCCCATATACTTGTGGATTATCAAGACCTTTTTCTGGCACCGTTGCTGGGGGGCAATAGCGTGGGGTGAATATTCTCGTGTTTGCTTGTTTGCTTTATCACTAAGTAGATTTTATTTTTTGTTCTAAGTTGTTCTCTATCTTTAGTTATGGATATGGAACGTGGAATACCAAAAAAAATAGTTGTACTTGCTAATCATGGAGATGGGGAACCTCCTAAAACCCTTGATGCTCGATATGTGAAAGATATTATGCACTACTTTAATAATCGTGAGAAAACCCCATTCAATTGTATAATGGGATACACGTTGGATCAATGTGAATAATTTTAGGATTATCGCTTGACTCAAAAAGGGAAACTGTTATGGGATCAAATTTATATGTTGAAATGGTATGCTTGGAATCTATGCTTGAGATATGATATTACTTGTTGCTCGAGGATGAAGGCTAAACACCTTCCCTTTTAATGTAAAATTAATGATAATGGAACCTTGGATTCTTATGCTAATGGTATATATGATTACTATGATGTGAAACAAATAGAAGACTTTGTTGCTTTTAAGGGTGCTTATGAAATTGAAGCTTTGTTTCAAAAGTATGAAGATTATGATGATGCTGTTTACCAATCCCAAAATTTGGCGATGCATCGTTATTGTTATGCGAATTATGAATATAATGCCCATATTTATCAATTTATTGAGAAAGTCTATGCTATCCAATAAGAGACTAATATTTTACAGGAATTTATGGAAGAAGAAATTGATGACACTGTGAGCTCATTGGATGAGGAGGAGAGCGAAGAACATAAGGAGGAAGAGCGGACTAGCTACCCATGCCCACATTCTAATGAGAGTAACTCTTCAACTCATACATTATTTAACTTTCTTTCATTCTTACCAAAGGATGAATGCTATGATAATAGCTATGATCCCTTGGATTCTTTTGAAATATCCCTTTTGATGAACTTGATGCTTGCTATGCTTGTGGCCATGATGCCAATATGAATGATGCTTATGGAGATGAACTTGCTATAGTTCCTTATGTTAAATGTGAAATTGTTGCTATTGCACCCACACATGATAGTCCTATTATCCTTTTGAATTCTCCCAACTATACTATATCGGAGAAGTTTGCACTTATTAAGGATTATATAGATGGGTTGCCTTCTACTATTGCACATGATAATTTTGATAAATATAATATGCATGTGCTTGGTTCTCCTACTTGCAATTATTATCAGAGAGGAACTACATCTCTGCCTCTCTATGTTTCCAATACGATAAAATTGCAGGAAACTATTTATACTATGCATTGGCCTTTACTTTGTGTGCATGAATTGTTCTTTTATGACATGCGGATGCATAGGAAGAGAGTTAGATTTCATTGTTGCATGACATATGTTACTTTGTGCTCACTAAATTACAAATCATTGTTAATTAAAATTGGCTTTGGTATACCTTGGGATCCGGGTGGATCCATTACTTGAGCACTATATGCCTAGCTTAATGGCTTTAAAGAGAGCGCTGCCAGGGAGACAGCCCGGAAGTTTGAGTCATTTTATTTTGTTGTGTGCTTTTATATAGTTTAAAAACAAAAAAATAAATTGGGGAACTTAAAACCTTTTCAAAAAGAAAAGTGAAAGTGAGAAAGACGAGCAACGTTGAAGTGGGGGCTAGCCTTGAACTTTGTTCATGCCCATGGAAACTTTGTGAATCTTGATTATAGAAACTTTTCAACAAAAATAATTATCTCCTTGTAAAAATGCATTGTATTATAAAAATAATTTGCCAACATTTGCCTTTAGGACGATTAGATTTCTTCTTTGGTGTGTGCAGTGCAAAAACAAAAACTTTGGCTGTAGTGCATGAATTTATATTTTTTACTGGAATGTCAAAAGTTTCTGAAATTTTTACACAATACTTCCATGAAATCATATTATTTTGTCCTAATGTTTCAAAATTTTAGAGTTACAGAAGTATGGTGAATGTTCAGATTACTACATACTATCCTGTTTTTGATAGATTCTGTTTTTGATGCATTGTTTTGCTCGTTTTGATGAAACTATCGATTGTATCAGTGGTATAAGCCATGGAAAAGTTATATTAAAGTAGCTACAATGCAAAAAATATATTAATTGGTTGGAAACAACACTTAAAGTGATGATTTGTTTTATTATACTAATGTATCTCACGAGGGTTTTGTTAAGTTTTGTGTGATTGAAGTTTTCAAGTTTTGGGCGAGATCAAGATGGATGAAGGAATAAAGAGTGGAAAGAGACTAAGCTTGGGGATGAACGAGACACCCAAAGGTAATATTCAAGGACTCCGAAGAAACTAAGCTTGGGGATTCCCCGTAAGGCATCCCCTCTTTCTTCTAACAACCATCGGTAATTTTACTTGGAGGTATATTTTTATTCGTCACATGATATCTTCTAGCGTCGTGTGCTTTTTATTTTTATTTTGATAACACACCATGATGGTATGATAAAGTCCTTGGTTTATTTATAGAAGGCTCTTTGCACCTCACATATATCTTTTGAGTATGGCTTTATAGAATGCTTCAAGTGCTTCACTTATATCATTTGAAGTTTGGATTGCCTGCTTCTCACACGTAGAAAACCGCCATTTGTAGAATGCTCTTTTACTTCACTTATATTTGTTAGAGAATGGGCATATCTTTTATAGAAAGAATTAAACTCTCATGCTTCACTTATATCTATTTAGAGAGTTAACAGGAGTTGGTCATTCACATGGTTAGTCATAAAATCCTACATAAAACTTGTAGATCACTGAATATGATGTGTTTGATTCCTTGCGATAGTTTTGCGATATAAAGATGGTGATATTAGAGTCGTGCTATTGAGTAATTGTGTATTGGTAGAAATACTTGTGTAAAGGTTTGTGATTCCCGTAGCATGCACGTATGGTGAACCAGTCGAAGCATGATTTGTTTATTGATTGTCAACCTTTATGTGAGGGTCGGGAGCGCGCGATGGTTAACTCCTACCAACCTCTCCCCTAGAAGCACATATCTAATACTTTGCTTTGATGACTAATAGACTTTTGCAATAAGTATGTGAGTTCCTTATGACTAATGTGAGTACATGGATTATACGCACTCTCACCCTTCCACCATTGCTGGCCTTTCTAGTACCGCTCAACTTTTGCCGGTGCATTAAACCCACCATATATCCTCCCTCAAAACAGCCACCATACCTACCTATTATGGCATTTCCATAGCCATTCCGAGATATATTGCCATGCAACTTCCACCGTTCTGTTTATTATGACACGCACCACCATTTTCATATAGCTTTGCATGATCGTAAGATAGATAGCATGATGTCTTCATGGCTTGTCCAGTTTTTGATGTCATTTGTTATGCTAGATCATTGTATATCCCGGTACACCACCGGATGCATTCATATATTTATATTTTGTTCTGGATATCGAGTTGTAATTCTTGAGTTATAAGTAAATAAAAGTGTGATGAACATCATTATTAGAGCATTGTCCCATGTGAGGAAAGGATGATGGAAGCTATGATTCCCTCACAAGTTGGGATGAGACTCCGGACTTTATGAAAAATAAAAGAGGCCAGTGAAGCCCAAATAAAAAAGAGATGCCTTAGATGCCCACCAAAAATAAAAAAAAGAAAGAAAAAGAAAAAGAAAAAGAAAAAAAGAGAGAAAAGAGAGAAGGGACAATGCTACTATCCCTTTTCCACACTTGTGCTTCAAAGTAGCACCATGATCTTCATGATAGAGAGTCTCCTATTTTGTAACTTTCATATACTAGTGGGAATTATTCATTATATAACTTGGCTTGTATATTCCAATGATGGGCTTCCTCAAATTGCCCTAGGTCTTAATGAGCAAGCAAGTTGGATGCACACCCACTTAGTTTCGTTTTGAGCTTTCATACACTTATAACTCTAGTGCATCCGTTGCATGGCAATACCTACTCACTCACATTAATATCTATTAATGTGCATCTCCATAGCCCATTGATACGCCTAGTTGATGTGAGACTATCTTTTCCTTTTCCTTCACAACCTCCACCATATTCTATTCCACCTATAGTACTATATACATGGCTCACGCTCATGTATTGCGTGAGAGTTGAAAAAGTTTGAGAACATAAAAGGTGTGAAACAATTGCTTGACTTGTCATCGGGGTTGTGCATGACATAAATACTTTGTGTGGGGAATATGGAGCAGAGCCACACTATATGATATTGTAGGGATACCTTTCTTTTGCCATTATATTTTGAAGACATACAATTGCTTTATTGGTATGGTCGAAGTATTATTGTCTTAATGTCAAATAATAGACTATTGCTTTCAATAACTAGTGTCTTAATATTAATGCCATGATTAGATTATATGAACAAGATTACGCTAGGTAGAATTCCACATAAAAAAGTATCTTTTTTATCATTTACCTACTCAAGGAAAAGCAGGAATTAAGCTTGGGGATGCTGATACATCTCCGTCGTATCTATATTTTCTGATTGTTTCATGCCAATATTCTATAACTTTCATATACTTTTGGCAACTTTTTGTACTATTTTTGGGACTAACATATTGATCTAGTGCCCAGTGCCAGTTCCTGTTTGTTGCATGTTTTTTGTTTCATAGAAAATCCATATCAAACGTAGTCCAAATGCAATAAAAACTAACGAAGTTTTTTTTGGAATATATGTGTTTTTGGGAAAAACAATCAACGCGAGACGATGCCCAAGGAGGTGGCAAGACTGCTAGGCGCGACCCACCCCCTAATCGCGCCTGGTAGGCTTGTGGACACCCCTTATGTTGGTTGGAGCTGTCGTTTGGCCGCAAGAAAGCTATTTTTTGGATAAAGATCACCTCAAAATTTCATCCCAATCGAAGTTACGGTTCTCCGGATATTTAAGAAACGGTGAAGGCTAGAATCTGGGAGCGCATAAATATAAGGAAACATAGAGAGAGATCCAATCTCGGAGGGGCTCTCGCCCCTCCGCCGCCATGGAGGCCATGGACCAGAGGGGAAACCCTTATTCCATCTAGGGGGAAGGTCAAGGAAGAAGAATAAGAAGAAGAAGGAGGGGCTCTCTCTCCCCCTCTCTCCCGATGGCATCGGAACGTCGTCGGGGCCATCATCGTGACGATGATCTACTCCAACAACTCCGTCATCTTCACCAACACCTCCATCACCTTCCCCCATCTATCTATAGCGGTCCACTCTCCCGCAACCCGCTATACCCTCTACTTGAACATGGTGCTTTATGCTTCATATTATTATCCAATGATGTGTTGCCATCCTATGATGTCTGAGTAGATTTTTGTTGTCCTATGGGTTGATTGATGGTCATGATTGGTTTGAGTTGCATGTTTTATTATTGGTGCTGTCCTATGGTGCTCTCAGTGTCACAAAAGCGTGAGGGATCCTCATTGTAGGGTGTTGCAATGTGTTCATGATTTGCCTATGGTGGGTTACTTGAGTGACAGAAGCATAAACCCGAGTAGGTGGCTTGTTGCATATGGGAGTAAAGAGGACTTGATACCTTATAATGCTATGGTTGGGTTTTACCTTAATGATCTTTAGTAGTTGCAGATGCTTTCTAGAGTTCCAATCATAAGTGCATATGATCCACGTAGAGAAAGTATGTTAGCTTATGCATCCCCCTCATATAAAATTAGAATAATGATGACCGATCTAGTTATCGATTGCCTAGGGACAATTACTCAACTCCTACCACCACTTTTCCACACTCGTTAAACTAACTTAATTGTTACTTTATCTTAGCAGCCCCTAGTTTTTACATACGTGCTCTTTATCATCTTGCAAACCTATCCCGTCACAGCTAGAATGTACTTCTAGTTTCATACTTGTTCTAGGTAAAGCGAATGTTAAGCGTGCGTACAGTTGTATCGATGGTCGATAGAACTTGAGGGAATATTTTTTCTACCTTTAGCTCCTCCTTGGGTTCGACACTCTTACTTATCGATAAAGGCTACAATTGACCCCCTATACTTGTGGGTTATCACCACCCTCCACCATGGCAGGCCAGGCCCCCTACCCGCGCCCTGGTGGAGCGTGCTCTTCTCGTGGCCCATCTCTGCATGAAACCAATGCCAAAAATTCCTATAAATATAGAAACCATCAGAAATAACCCTAGACTCCTCATTCTGCCGTCGTAAGGCCTCTGTATCGACGAAAAACCAATCTAGAGAGAAAATAGTACCCCGCCGAAGACGGTAGATCATCTTCGATGGCCATCTTCATCATCCCGGCGGAGTCCATGATGAGGAGGGAGTAGTCCACCCTCAGGGCTGATGGTCTGTACCAGTAGCTATGTGTTCAATCTCTCTCTCTCTCTCTCTCTCTCTCTCTCTTGTTCTTGAGATGGCACGATCTTGATGTATGATGGGCTTTGTTAATATAGTTGGATCACATGGTGTTTTCCCCTCTCTATCTTGTTGTGATGAATTGAGTTTTCCCTTTGAGATTTTGTTATTATCGGAATGAATACTTCTATGGATTTGAGAGAACGTGATATATGTCTTGCATGCGGATACCCGTAGTGACATTGGGGTATTCAAGTGATTCACTTGATCTATGTCTTGGTACTCAACTTGCGGATTCCCGAGGTGACATTGGGGTAATCTATGCATAGGGGTTGATACACGTTCTTGTCCTAGCTTCTCCAGTAGAAATATTGGGGCACTCTTTGAGGTTCTTTGTGTTGGATTGAGTGTCATGAATCTGAAATTGTTTGATGCACATCATATAATTAACTCATGGATACTTGTGGTGACATTGGAGTATCTAGGTGACATTCGAGTTGGTTGATGCATATCATATGGTGTTATTCTAGTACGAACTCTTAGATAGATCGATCGGAAAGGATAACTTGGTTATTTTAGTACGAACGCTTGGATAGATCGATCAGAAAGGATAACTTTAAGGTAGTTTCATACCCTACAAACAATTTCTTCTTATGATCTCTACTAGATAAGGACTTTGGAGTGATTATTCATTTCATGTTGAGGGATGGTTATGTGATTGAATTATATTAGCATTGTTGAGAGATTGCACTAGCGAAAGTACGGGCCGTAGGCCTTGTTTTCAAGCATTGAAATACCGTTTGTGCTCACTTTTTTTACTTTCTACCTTGATGTTTTTATATTTTCAGATTACGAAAATCAATATCTACTATCATTACTACACTTGTATCACCATCTCTTCGCCGAACTAGTGCACCTATACAATGTGCCATTGTATTGGGCGTGTTGGGGACACAAGAGATTTCTTGTATTTGATTGCAAGGGTTGTTTGAAAGAGACCATCTTCATCGTACATCTTGCACGGATTGATAAAGATTAGGTCATCCACTTGAGGTAAAATTCCTACTATCCTACAAAACTCTACGCTTGGCAGCCCAACAAGAGTCTACAAGAACAAGTTGTTTAGTAGACATCAGTACACATAACACCAAATCCCATCATGTCTTTCCATAACGTTATTGCATAATTATAATCTAACATTACCCATTGTATTATATCACAATTCTATGGCTCCCAAGTCAATGGGGCTCAATAAGAATTCAAACATAAGCACGCAAAGCAACTATAACATCAATATGTGAAAAACAGGATAATCTGTAAAGATGTAGATGGAACATATACTTCGGTAACTCAAAAAATTATGAACAATTAGGATGCAATAAATAATTTGTATAATAGTTTTGCAAAAAAATTCAGAATTTTTTTGCACTCTAGTAAATATGAAAATTGAAACACTACATCAAAAGTTTCTATTTTTACACATCACATATAAAAGAAGCAATTCAAACATCCTAAAGGTAATTCCTGGCACATTATTTCTATAATACAGTGAATTTGTACAAGGGGATAATTATTTTTGTTGAAAATCTTCTCTAATCAAGATTCATAAAGTTCCCATGGGCATGAACAAAGTTCAAGGCTAGCCCCCACTTCAACGATGCTCGTCTTTCTCACTTTCACTTGTCTTTTTGAAAAGGTTTTAAGTTCCCCACTTTATTTTTTATTTTTTATTATTTAAAAAGGGCGCAACAGAAATAAATGACTCTCTAAAACTTTCGGGTTGTCTCCCTGGCATCACTTTCTTTAAACCCATTAAGCTAGGCATATAGTGCTCAAATAATCGATCCACCCGGATCCCAAGGTATATCAAAGCCAATTTTAAATAATAATGATTTGTAATTTACTAGTGAGCACAAAGTAACATATATCATAGAACAATGAAGCCTAACTCTCTTCCTATATTGGCATGTCATAAAATAACAATTCATTCACACAAAGTAAAGGCCAATACATAGCATAAGTAGTTTCTTGCAATTTTATCATACCAGAAACATAGAGAAGTGAAGATTTGGTTCATCTTTCATAATAATCGCAAGTAGGAGCAGCAAGCACATGCATATTATATTCATCAAAATCATCATGTGTAATATTAAGACGCAACCCATCAATATAATCCTTAATAAGTGCAAACTTCTTCGATATAGTGTAGTTGGGAGAATTCAAAATGAGAACAGGATTATCGTGTGTGGGTGCAATAGCAACAATTTCATGCTTAAGATAAGGAACTATATCAAGTTCATCTCCATAAGCATAATTCATATCGGCATCATGGCCGCAAGCATAGAAAGTATCAAGTTCATCAAAAAGGGATATTTCTAACGAATCCAAGCGATCATAGCAATTATCATAGCATTCATCCTTCCGTAAGCACGAAGGGAAATTAAACAATGTATGAGTTGAAGAGTTACTCTCATTAGAAGGTGGGAATGGGTAACTAATCCACTCTTCCTCCTTTTATTCTTTGCTCTCCTCCTCATATTTTTCATCTAATGAAGCTCATAGTTTTAGCAATTTCTTCTTCCATAGATTCGTGCAAAATATTAGTCTCTTCCAAGGCAGCAGACATTCTCACAATAAATTCATTAACATAGGCATTGTATTCATGATTCTCATATCTATATTTAAGTATGGATTTTTTCCAGATTTGTAAGGAATATCATCATACTTTTCGATCGAAGAAGCAATTTCATATGCACCCTTCAAAGCAACAAATTATTCTCTTTGTTCCACATCATAGTATTCATATATACCATTAGCATAATAATCCAATGATTTATTATCATTATATTCACATTGAAAGGGAAGGTGTAGACGCTTACTATTATAGCAACAAGTATAATCACTTCTCACACATAAATCCCAAGCATACCAACACAACATTTTAATTTGATCCCATAAGTGTTTCCCTTTTTGAGACAAGTGATAATCCCTAAAGTACTCATGTTCATCCAATGTGTCTCCCATTATCAAGTTGAATGGGGATTTATTAGGATTATCAAAGTAGTATTTAATGTGTTTCACATAATCGACATTGAGGGTTTCACATAACCAACATCGAGGTGATAACCCGAAAGTGTAGGGGATCATTTGTAGCCTTTTTCGATAAGTAAGAGTGTCGAACCCAATGAGTAGCTAATGGTAGAATTAATATTCTCTCGAGTTCTATCGATCATCGATACAACTCTACGCATGCTAACACTGACTTTAACTAGAACAAGTATGACACTACTTTGAGGGAAAGAAACTAGAAGTACTTAGTAGGTGTAATAGATAGTTTTGTAAGATAATAAAGAACACAAAAATAAAAGTTAGGGTCTGTTTAGATAAGTATTAATAAGTAGGATGTTTAGTAGAAAGCTTTTTGTGTAACACAAGATAAAGATTGTCCATAAGAAATTGATTATAACACAATAGATACGCATCATATACAATGAGGGAGAGGCATGCGCTAACACACTGTCCGCACTTGGATCATATGCACTTATGATTGGACCTCTAGCAAGCATCCACAACTACTAGAAATCATTAAGGTAAACCCAACCATAGCATTAAACATCAAGTCCTCTTTACTCCCATACGCAAACAACTCCCTTACTCGGGTGTAAGCTTATGTCACTCTAGCCACCCACTATAAGCGAATCATGAATATATTGCAAACCCTCCAGCGTGAATCCTTCATGTGTGCACCTCACGGATGGTGCAGGATCACTAGAAGTGTATGTCTATAGGCGGTGAATAAACTACTAGCAGGAATTTAAAACTACCTCAAGCATAAGTTCAAGGGTTGGTAGTTTTAGCATATATAACGAGTCTATAACACCCTACACATGCAAGTCAACAAGTATAGTAGCGACAAGTAAAGACATTGCACATGGAATTAAGGAGTAGAGATAGAGAGATCAAACACTTAAGGACACAAAGATTTTCTCGTGGTTTCGATAGGTGGTGCTATCGTACGTCCACGTTTATGGAGTCTTCAACCCACTGAGGGTAACGGTCGCGAGAGTACACGGAGGGGGTCTACCCACGGAGGGTTCCATGAAGAAGCAACCTTGACTATACCATGATGGCCTACGTCCACGGAGGACTAGCCTAACTCAGGGTAGATCTTCACAAAGTAGGCGATCTCCTTGCCCTTACAAACTTCTTGGTTAACTCCAATACACGAAGTAGGATGCTCCCAAGTGCCCCTAACCAATCTAGGAGGCACCACCCTCCAAAAGGTAATAGGCTCGATAATGTCGATGAACTCCTTGCCCTTGTGCTTCAAGATGATAGACTACTCAACACACAATCACTCTCTCACAAATTTGGATTGGTGGAAGAGATTGATTTGGGTGGAAAGCAACTTCGGGAGGCTAGAGATCAAGATTCATATGGTAGGAATGAAATGGCATGATCTCAACACATGAGTAGGTGGCTCTCTCTTAGAAAATCAGTAGGTATGAGCGGGGAATTGTTCTAAGTGCTTCTCTTGCGAGTGAGTGGTGGTGGAGGGGTATATATAGGCATCTCCAAAAATCCAACAGTTACACCTAATAAGTTAGACTCAGTGACACCGATGTGCAAATCTCGGTGGTACCGAGTTGCCTCAAAGGTAGCGACTTTTGAATCTCGATGAGACCGATACATAAAACTCGGTTGCACCGATAAGGTGACCAACGGTCAGATTGCCAATCTCTGTGACGCTGGTTCACAAAACTTAGTGGGACCAATTTTGTAAACTTGCATAACAGGAAGTTGACAACCCAAACTCGGCGGCACCAATATGGAATCTGTTGCACCGAAAAGCTAGGGTTTGGCTGAGTCCGTCTGAGGTTGATAATCGGTGGCACCGAGTGGAAAGTGTTGGTTGCACCAATTTTGGATATTTGGCTTTGGACAGACTTTTGTGGAAGAGCTTGTGGGTGTATCTTGTGACTATCACTTGTGCATGTATGAGCATTTTGTTCACCAACAAGACCTTACCCCCTTTCAATAGTATTGGCTTTCCTATGGACTCAAAGTGATTTCTCACAAAAGGTAAAAATGTAGAGTCCTCTTGCTTGAAGCTTGGCCAATGCTATTACTTCTTCTTATTCTTCATGGGGATACTCTCCACACTCCTTTGCCAACCTTCTATCTCTATGGACTTTATCTGAAATACACTAGATGTAATTATTAGTCCAAGAGACAATGTATGTTGTCATGAATTATCAAAACCACCAAGGGAGCACATTGTGCTTTCAATCTCCCCCTTTTTGGTAATTGATGACAACATGCAATCAAAGCTTAAAATAAATATATGCATGTATATAATGAAGACTTTGAGAGACACATGACTTATACTTGCTCCCCCTAAATGTGTGCAATCCCTTTAAAGGATAGTTGCTTTGGACTGCATGGACACACATGTGGTAGAAGGGATATAAGAAGTCATGCGTATCTTGGATATATGAGTCAAATGTATATGAAAAAGGTGTATCCTTGTTCAAGACTTCTCTCTTGCAAACAATATGTGCAAGAAGCAAGAAATCATCTTGATCAAAGAGATGATGAATATACTTACTTTGAGTTCTTGAGCATTCTAGTAGTAGAGATACACTTGAGAAAAAAATGTTAGGAAACACAAGAGTATTCTACCAATCAAAAGCAATAGAACTAAAAAATAAACACTATATCTTGGTATTTTAGACATGGAGAACATACAGAAGAAGGTATTCCTTAAGGTTGATATGTCTCCAAGATCATTTAGAAGTTTCTCCCCCTTAGATATGAAAATGTAGGTCATCCTCTCGCTATGAATCTTAGCATTTAGATATTGGGATAGGATAGGGTGAGAAAATCCTAACATGAGAAAATCAAATGCAATAAACAGATCTTTCTCCAAAACATACTTTTCTCCCCCTACTTTGGCATTCTCCCCTTGTTTATATATATAAGTGTAAACTTTTGATATTCTTCTCTCCCCCTAAATTATATCTCCCCCTTTGCATAAGCATGTATCTCCATCTTTAGCTTTGAAGCTTTGTATATTTCTCCCCCTTTGGCATTAATTTCCGTAAAGGTGTGACATATGGCTTGATACATGGATCATTGATTAAGAAGGGATCCTTGAGAACAAGGGTCATAGAAAGTAGGACTCATAGAATATGAAAATCATGAGAGAAAAATGAGGGAATCATTGAAAATAATTTCTCCCCCATAGGATAAACTGAGAATTTGTAGAACTTCTCCTCCTTTGAGCTAGGGATTCTTGAATGTATTCCTCCCTTTTTTTAATAAGGGATCATCGAAGGATTGAGAAATCACAGAAGTAATACAATGATTTATAGCAACAAACATAGACTGAAATGAGATAGAAAGTCGGTGGCTCCGAGACAATTTTGTCGATGGTACCGATATAATGTTATGCAACTTATCTACTGAATCGGTAGAACCGAGTCCTTTGAATTGGAGGCTCCGAGGCATAAAGTAGAAACTTGGCAAATATGAATTAAATTTTCTAAAGGTACAGTTGTAACTAAAAATCAATGAGGGAAGAAAAAAGAAATGAATTGCAAATTAAGGGATACCAATAGTAGATAATATAGAGATAATTTACAAAAAGGTATCAACTAGAAAAGATTTGACTGGCTCCATGAAATTGTGCAATAGAGAATGGACCAAACAAGATTCTTAACTAGATGATGGGCGGTGACTAGGTCACCTATATTAGAGTATATTGACTTAGGAGCCAATCAAGAATACTTGATCATTGGTCATACTCATCGTTAAGCTCAAAATGGGGTTACCATTTTTCGATTAAGCATTTTAATGTCTTCATATCACTTGACTTGCTTTATCTCATGACTTGGAGTAAAGCTATATCAAGGATATGAGTACATACCTTTGAGTGATGTTGTTGACATAGATTGTAGGTGAACTTGATGAGGATGCTCGAAGTTGATGAAGATCATCTTGAGTTGGGAGCAATCCTTGTTGTTTTCGTTCACTTTTCACCTACACGGGTTAGTCACGCAAGGAAGCACCTCATATATCCATGTGACATGATACCAATTGAGGTTTAGCAATTGAGGGATATATGTCAAGGATATGTTTTGTTGTCTTTTTCCTCTCATCATCAAAGCGAGGTTGTGGATACTTGGTCATGACAAGATTGCTTAAGATGTGAGTTGTTGGCAATCTTGTGGAGTGTTGTTCTTCCAAGTACCTACAAAAGGGTTAGATCCAAGACAAGGGAGCATAGAAATACCAGATATGATATTCATGGTAATAGCATGGAATAGACAATAAAGCTCATCCCCTTGCATGCATGCGAGTGAGCTTAGCTCAAGTTTGAAGCATCAATGATGTTCAACTCACTCCTCAAATGACAAACCACTTTTCCTTCAAGTGGCTTAGTAAAGATGTCGGTCAATTGCTTGTTAGTACGAACAGGCTTAAGATTAATATCTCCTTTGGCAACATGATCACAGATGAAATGATGTCGAACTTGAATATGTTTGGTTCGAGAATGTTACACATGATTATGACCAATCTTAATAGCACTTTGATTGTCACAAACTAATGGAACATTTTTAACATTGATTCCATAATATTTAAGCGTTTGTGTCATCCATAATAATTGCGCACAACATGATCTAGCAGCAAAATATTCAGCTTCAGCTGTAGATAGAGATACCGAGTTTTGTTTCTTAGAGGACCCAGACACAAGAGATCTACCAAGAAATTGACATGTACCCGAGGTGAATTTTCTATCAACCTTGTCACCCGCATAGTCCGAGTCGGAGTAGCCAACAAGATTAAAAGAAGATCCCTTGGGCTACCAAATGCCAAAGTTTGGTGTATGTATCAAGTAGCTCACAATGCGTTTTACAAACTTAAAATGACATTCTTTAGGTGCAGCTTGATATCTAGCACACATGCAAACACTATGCATAATATCGGGACAGGAGGCACATAAATAAAGCAATGGACCAATCATAGATCGATAAACCTTTTGATCAACCGGTTCACCCTCCTTAGTGAGATCATCGTGTCCGCTAGTGGGCAAGGGAGTTTTCATACCTTTGCACTCTTGCATGTTGAACTTCTTGATTAAGTCCTTTGTTTACTTAGTTTGAGAGATGAAAGTACCTTGTCTCGTTTGCTTGATTTGTAGACCAAGAAATAATTTTAGCTCACACATCATAGCAATCTCATTCTTCTCTGACATCAAGTTTCCAAACTTCTCACTAAATTGTGGGTTAGTAGATCCAAAGATAATATCATCCACATAAATTTGGCACACAAATACTTCACCATTAACTCTCTTTGTGAATAAGGTTGCGTCAATTTTACCAATTTCAAATACTTTTTCTATAAGCAACTTCGTTAGGCATTTATACCAAGCATGAGGAGCTTGCTTAAGACCATATAAAGCTTTGCAAAGTTTGTAAACGTGGTCAGGTTTCTTAGGATTTACAAAACCAGGTGGTTGCTTAACAAAGACCTCTTCTTGAATATCACCTTTGAAGAATGCACATTTAATATCCATTTGGTAAAGTGTGATATCATGGTGATTATTATAAGCAAGAAGAATTCGAATAGCTTCTAGTCTAGCAACATGGGCGTAGGTCTCACCGTAGTCCATACCTTCGACTTGCGTATATCCTTGAGCTACGAGGTGAGCCTTGTTACGAATGACTTGACTGTCTTCATCTTGCTTGTTCCTAAGTACCCATTTCATGCCCATGATGTTTTGCTCATCCTTGGGCTTCTCCACGAGTGTCCACACTTCGTTCAAGTTGTGAAGCTCTTCATGCATAGAGTTCACCCAATCCACATCTTCAAGAGCTTGTTCAACCTTCTGGGGTTCAATGCTAGAGATGAAATAATAATGCTCATAGAAGTTAGCCAAGTGTGTTTTAGAGCGAGTGTTTCTCCCTGTTTGTATGTCACCAAATATTTGGTTTAGGGGATGGTTCTTGGTCACTTGAGCTCGAACTCGGGGTAGATTTGGTTGTTAGTTGGTGGAGCTTCTTCTTCTTCATCATCACCTTCATCTCCATTGTTGTCAATGTGGTAATATCCTTGAGGTGGTGGTGAAGGAGGTTGTGGTGGATCTTCATGATGTACTTCCTCCTCCTCTTCATCTTGTCATGTACTGCTTGTGGATGCTTCCATGTTGCATTGTCGGTAGCCTTGATCCGAAGTAGGAGCTTCCACTTGGGTTGATGAAGTGCTTTCCTTCACCTCAGTGGGACGAATCTTGCCGATGAGAAAGTCTTGGATAGCTTCCGAAGGATCTTTGTCACCTACATCATTTGGCAATTGTTCAACTTGCGAACCATTAGACTCATCAAACTTCACATCTACCGTCTCTTCAACTTTTTGAGTGTAGTTGTTGTAGACATGGTATGTGTGAGAGTTCGATCCATAACCAAGTAGTAAACCTTCATGAGATTTGGGAGAAAATTTAGCACGACGATGCTTATCAAGAATGTAACACTTGGAGCCGAATACCCGAAAGTATCCAACTTGGGGTTTGTTACCGGTGAGAAGCTCGTATGTTGTTTTACCGAGAAGCTTGTGCAAGTAGAATCTGTTTGGCGCATGACATGCTGTTTCCACGGCTTCTGCCCCAAAGTGTCGTGGTGTCTTGTATTCATGAAGCATTGTTCTTGCCATCTCAATGAGGGTTTGGTTCTTTATCTCAACTACTCCATTTTGTTGAGGCATGTACGTAGCCAAGAACTCATGTGAGATACCCTCTTCGTCAAGAAAGGTATCCACATGGGTGTTCTTGAACTCCGATACATTATCACTTCAAACCTTCTTAATCTTCACTTCAAAATGATTTTGCGCTTTGCGTGCGAAGTTCTCGAAGATATTTTGTACCTGCGACTTATCATAAAGAAAGAATATCCACGTAAATCTGGAAAAATCATCAACAATTACTACACCATAAGAGTTTCCACCGAGACTCTTGTAAGCATTGGGACCAAAGAGATCCATACGAAGTAAGTCGAGTGGTCTCCTAGTGGTCATGATGTTCTTGACCGGATGACTTCCACCTACTTGCTTTCCTGCTTGACAAGTGCTACAAAGTCTATCTTTGTCAAAGATAACATCTTTAATACCAAGAATTTGATTGCCCTTTATAAGCTTATCTAGATTGCGCATGCCTACATGTCCAAGCCTTCTATGACATAGCCAACCTTTAGATGATTTTGTAAAGAGACTGTAGGAGATATGCCTTAGAGGCAATAATAAATGTTATTGATTATCTCCCTGTTCATAATTAGGTTTATGTTCCATGCTATAACTGCTATGGTTCTCGAGTCTGCAATAACCACAAGGCTTGAAGGAAGACTCATATGCACGTGTGGAATAATAAACGGTAAAATGTATTCCTAGTCTGGCCTCTAAGACTGGCTCAAGTATTGCATGATGATCCTGCTTTCCTGATCATGGGCATGGCTATGCCGGCAATTTTGAGGGCGCAATGTTAGAAGAACATTTGTGTTGAATCGACCCGAATTAATGTTATGCTATGAGATACATTCGTCATAAGTTAATGGTTAATAACACAGAGAAGTTAATGTTTGCATAATTCCTTAGACCATGAGAGTATTGAGTTTCTTCATGCTTGCTTCATGAACTTTGGGGTTTGTTAAACGTCGTCCATAAATGGGTGGCTATTACGGCAGCTTACGAGTTCATGGAAAAGTATGTCAAGTAACTTGATAGCTCAAGATTGGGATTTGCTCCTCCGACGATGGAGAGATATCTCTGGGCCCTCTCGGTGTTATGGTATCCATCATCGTCTGGCCGGACACTTTGTGATTTGATCACGGGGATGCCGGAACACGGGAACGAGAAAAGAGAACAATACCGGTAATGAGGTAACTGGCATAGTGGACAAGTTGTTGATCCACGGGGATGCCAACATGTCTCACCTCGGGTATTTGGAACATATCGTGAAGCAACAGGAATAGCACACGACAACTGGAGGTTCACTCGAATATTCATTCGTGTGGGTATAGGGGTCAATATGGGTGTCCACGGCTCCGATGTTGATCATTGATCGGAAGGTGTTCTGGGTCATGTCTATGCTTCACCGAACCTATAGGGTCACACGCTTAAGGGTCATCTATCTGCTGAATACTAGACATGGAGTCTGAGAGAAAATCACGAAAAAAGTTTCGGACACCGAAAAAGTTTCGGACAGCGGAAAAGTTCCACAAAGAGAACACCAGAACAGTTTCGGTAAAACTGAAAAGTTATTTCAGGGGATGCCATTAAGTCAAATTGGTTTCGACACATGCCTGATAATTCTTGGAAGGTGCCAAAATCATTCTGGAAACTTCTAGGAATTTTTCGGCAGAAAAACCGGAAATGTTTCGGAGCTGCCGGAACCGCTTCAAATGCTTTTCGCACATGAAAATCACCAATCCGGAATTGTTCCGGATTGCATTGAAAATTATTTTAGTGGGGTACTAGAAATGTTCTAAGCCCACATAAATATTTTCAGTTCGACCGGATGCTGAAAAATGTCGCCGTGAATAGTGAAAGTGCTTTTTGGGAGAAAATATCTCGTGAATAGTGGAAACACTATTATGAATAGTGGGAAACACTATTGGGAGAAAATATCTCATGACTAGTGAAAACACTATTACAAAATAGTGGAAAACACTATTATGAATAGTGGGAAACACTATTTATGAATAGTGGAATCACTATTATGAATAGAGAAAAATTTGAGATCATTTTGGTATTTTTACCATAGTCTGTCACCCTATAAATAGGGGTGAGGAGGCAGCCCAAAAACTCACTCTTTCTCTCATACAAATGCCATGAATGATCTAGCTCTCTCTCTCCCTCCCAGTGAAATAGTTCGTAGAGCCGAAAGGCTGTCTGGGTTCCGGCAGGAACTAGTTCTGGACGGCGAAGCCCTGCCGGATAGATGACACCGTATGTGTGCAACTCTGTAGAGAGATCGTAGTTTCGGGCTTAGTTCGAGAGTGCCTCCCGAAGGGCTATCCGTGTGACCATCCGAGTTTGGAGGTCCTCCCGAAGGGCTGTCCGAGTGACAGTTCGAGTTTCGGAGGTCCTCCCGAAGGGCTGTCCGCAACACCGTCCGAGGGATTTTCCGACCGCCGCCCGGAGGGCTGTCCGTGGGGCAGATGAGGGTATACATCCTCGCGGTTGGGAGGTTGTAAATCCTAGCTGCGGGGATCTGCATCGCCGATCGTCATCGACTCTACTTCTGCTGTGCTACGAGTCAATAACGAAATAGAGCAAACCTTGTATGCAGTCTCCATAGTGGTCCTGGGCTGGTGCATAGGTCGGAATTTTTTTGTTTTCTGTTGCGTTACCCAATAGTGGCATCAAGAGCCGTGCTGTGCGTAGATGCAGGTTGCGATCTAGAATACATAGAGATGTATGGGTGTTGCACTACATAATTAGGTAGTAGATGAGATCTATTGCTGAAAGTTATTTGTGCGGGTAGCAGATGAAATCTGTTACCCGATGTTTCTGTTGCTTCCCCTGAATTTGCATAGTCCTGATCTTGATGGCATGGTGGAATCTCACAAAGTTCTGGCAATCCGCGATCCTTTAATGCTGCTCCTGAGTATGCTGATTGACAGATCAACAAAGTGCTAACAGTTCTTTGGGTTCCACCATAGTTGAGAAAGATGGATGTTTCGCAGACGAAAGGGCAATGCAGATGTGATCTGCACGTGGGTCACGCGTATGAAAATTTTTAGTAGGGGGCTCGAGATTTTATTATCTCGTGTTTCATACACCCTGGAAGGTTAATCTAGCGACTTGATTATCATGCTTGATGATGGACGTTGGTAGCTTCGGTTTGTTTCGAAACCTTAGAATCCACGTAAAATAAATTTTTGCATGAACCGAGTAGAGGCGTCTAACTTGGTTTTACATGATAGTTTGCATGTGCATGTGATGTGGTATAGCAGTGTTCATAATAATTTGATTATGTATGAGATGACTATATGATGTAAATTAACATGACGTGCGTGTCATGATTCGGCATGATGGCTGGTGCCATATGATTGCACTTTAATGACCTGCATTTCAACCTTATGTAATGCACTTATTTTATTAGCTATAGAGATAGCAATATTATCTGGTGCATCGACAAGGTGGTGGCAATCTTCGCGAAGGTAAACACCGACGCGAATGCCGAAGACGAAGAAATACAAGACTTCTCCGTCGGAAACGGCTATACCATATCATGCTAATATGAATTGCCTGAGATGTTTATCCCTTATGTTGCACCCTTATTGATTGCGCGGTAGTCACTTTTATTAGGGTGATCTCTCACAAAAATATCAAGTAGATAGTGTTCTCCCAAGTGTAGCACCGTCACGGCACCTAACTTTTCGGTGTGCGCCATGGATGCATGTGTACGGACGATTAGGGGTGTGTGAGGCGAGTGAGTAAAGACCTCGCAGCGAGATCACTTGGTTGTCTTGACGTTCAGGCATGAAAGTCATGAGCTCGGAGCACACACATCGAAAGATGAACAAGAGTCACATGGAGATGTGATCGGGAAGTTGGCCTACCGATTAAAATTCCCGTCATGAGATGATGATTCTATGGCGATGAATTGAAGTCTGGATCTTGTATCACTCAATATCAATTATGAGAGATATGGTCAGAGATCTTTGTTCTTAGAGTGGCAACTCATATAATTCAACACACGAGAATCATAACACCATAAATTCCATTGATCTCATGAATTTATTACAAACTCTGAAACTTCCGTTACATAACTTCAAAATGATAAGAGTGCTACATATTACATTTATTACTTCCAAAATACAAAACTCAAACTACTCATGTTTAGCCTTCTTCTCAGGGCATTTATCGGCATAGTGGCCTAAATTCTTGCACCAGAAACACATGATCTGACTCAGATCCTTCTTTGCAGAAATTGGGTTGTTCTGAGAACGTCTTCGGTTTCTCTTCTTGGGTTCCTTTGTTCCGATCAAACTTTCAATTTCCTGTGGATCAAACTCCACTTCTTCTGTTGGAAAGTTTCCTAGATACTCTTTTCTTTCCTTCGTACAGTCCTCTGAGAAATGTCCTTCTTCTCCACATGAATAGCAGGCATTGGAGTAAAATCTAGTTAGGCCTTCTCCATCAGGGTCTTCAACATCTTCCTTCATCGCAAGTCCTCCTAAATTTTCTTTGAAGGCTTCCTTCATGGCTTCCTTCTGCTGCTTGATGACTTCTTGTACCTTGGGGTACATTTGGCATTGAGCCGGGTAATGCGTAGTTCCTTCACACAAGAAACATGTCACCTGCCCAGTTGGGCATTCGTCAGCTCGGTGATTTTATTCACAATGAGGGCATCCTTCCTTGTGTTCTTCCTGGGTGTGTCCTATCTCTCCACATATCTTGCATGCACAAATATTCTTCACATCTTTGCAATGGGGCTTCTGGGTGTTGGTAACAACATGAGATTTTTGCAGAGTCCTCTTGAATTCTTCCAAAGTGATTGATGCTTGCCTATCATGGATATCTTCATGCATCTTCCACCAATTTGCAGCACCTTCTGCAAAGTACCGAAGAGCATATTGGACCATCTTGTTCCTTGTAACAAGGTTACTCCTTAGATGATCCTCCATGTTCTGAATCCATTCTTCTGTCTCTAACCGAGTCATTGATCCAGAATACACGAGTCCAACTTCATTCGTCATCTATTGGGTTCAAGGTTTTGGGATGAGATGCGAGAGAGAGAGAAAGGAGGGTATACACACAATACAAACAATGGTTTTGAAAATAGATTTTATTTGTGGCTGTCGAAAAATTACACAGAAATGATGGCTCACAAATCATCGTATCTAACGTAAGTATACAACAGGGGTTTGATCTTCTAGGGTATAATATCTTGGAAATTCTTCATGGTCTTCAATTTCTTCAGATCTGTATAATCTTCAATCCTTTTTGTAGCTCTTTCCATAATGGTCAAGGGACAAGGGGATTGTCTAACTAGTTGATAAAACTCAGAAGAGAGGAGAAGTAAAAGATCCTTTGAAAACAAAGTTTTTTGAGAAATCATTTCCTAAGGGTTTTCTAGTTTCTAGGGTCACGTCCTACAGTCAACATGTGCTCTGATACCATTTTTGTAGCGACCCAACTCAAAACGAGTCAAGCCTCTGTGTTTTCTATGCCATCCCTGGTTCAGTATGCTGGCACACACAGTACATCAATGTATATATCAAAGTGCAATCACATGTAATTAACGTAAAACTGATATATACCTTAAGATAGCAGCGGATACAGTCAACGGGAGTGGAGTCCCAATAACACCAACGGCAAGTTGAGTGCGGACCATTACCCTGAATCGTACTCTTACCCGTCGTAGAAGAGTATCTGCAACATAAGACGTTGCAGTCGTGTAGGTCAGCATTTTGAATATGCCGGCAAGATCACCATAGCAGAACAGAAGAATAAGGACTATTCTATATGCAAAGGCTTTGTGGCTCTGTGTCTAAGTTTTTGTGTAAAAGCTGATTTTATTTTCCCTACAACAAAGGAATATCAGGAATTTCAATATGGAGTTACCTATCATGACATGGTTCCGCCAACCAATGTCTCAATTCCCACAAGTATCTGAAGTTGCCCACAATTAGTTATCAGTCCAGTGTTGAGAGTTCAGAGCTAGATCCAAGTCTAGAAGCTCAATTTGTCCGTAACCGGGGACACGGCTAATCGATTAGGTTTAACTCTGCAGAGTGTTGCACACGTTCCCCACAAGATTTGGTCGCCTCCATTTGATTTCTCGCACTTCAGGGTGTTTGAGAAACGGATGACCAAAACATGGTCTTCCAAAGGGTTTCCCTGTGACTCTGTCGGTGCCCATCCTTTCCTAACGTCGACTACATCTCGTAGCACCGCCTGTCCAGGGTCACCACGATATCCAACCAAGCTAGAGCCCATAATGACTTGTGGCTGTGCAGGTAAGCTTCTGGGCATGAAGTATTCATCCTTCCCTTTGAGTCTGGGTGAGGCTTTCCGTGTGAATACTGGCCATCTCCAGCAACACCTACGCAAATCCACTGGCTTCTACAGGGTACCGTTCCAACCATCCCTCACCTAGTAGTGCATATTGAAAAAGTTGTTTCTCGAGTCTTGAAGTCTTGAGGTCTTGAATATGCAGGTCTTGAAGAAGCCTTCATGAAGTCGTCATTTTGACGTGGAGTCCTTCTTCACACCACTCACGAACACTCATACCAGACCCCGTCTACTTTAGCATAGCATTGCACTAACTAGCATTACCGGGGCTTTAGTAACAAGTGGTGGGTTCCTACCTCATGCATTCTACTCAACTACAAGAATTTCAATAACACTACGGGAGGGATTTGTTGAATGATGTCACTACATGCAATAAAACATAGGTATGAAAAGATGGTCAAAGTGAACTTGCCTGTACTGTTGATGAAGAAATAGTATTGCTCTCAAAAGTAACTTGATAGACTATACTTCACTCTCCGATGAAAATCTATATAACAAACATTGCATTCATATAAGAAATCATACTAGCAATCAATTCTAACAATCACGAGGTAACACAAGAAACAAAAACAAAAAGGTTGATGAAGGAAATACTTAAGACAAAACTCAAAGTCAAGAAAGTTTTCATAAAAGCAACTAAGGTAGTTTCCCCCTAAAAACAATTATCTTCAATAGTAACAAAACAATAACAAAGTAAAATACAACAAAAATATTTTAGTAAATATTTTACATAGCAAAAGAATTACTTTTGAAGAACAACTAGAAATCATGAAAACATCACTCTAAACAAACATAGGTTTTTGCATAATAAAATTAACAACAAGAAAACAAAAAAAATAAAAAAAATACATAACACTCAGTTAATAGAAAGTAAACCTTTGTAAAACATTTATTTTAAATATTTTCAATAAGACTCAACTAGCAATACTAGAGCATCTCAACAAAACAAAACAAGACAAAGCTATGGGCTCTAAGTTTAGGTGGCTAAACTATCATTAATATAAACAAAACTATTATTTTGTAACAAAACTAATAGTTAACAGAAAAGAATTAATAAAATATTTATTATAAAACAGAATTAAATCATCTAAAACTTTTGTGAAAATAAACTTTACTAAAACTAAGTTGTTTTATAAAACATTACCTAATGAAGAGGGATATAGATTACTATAGTAAACTAAACTATTTTGTTTAAAACATTTCTTAACAGAAAAGTATTACTAAAACTTTATTTGTAAACAGAATCTAATTACTTAAAACTTTTGTTAAAAGAGTTATTACTAACTAATTTGCTTGAAATCAACTATACCTATTTGAAAAAGGGTATAGGTCCCTACAATAAAAATTTATAAACTAAACAAATATATTTTGTTAACAGCAAGTAAATTACTAAGTTTAGAACAACAGAACTAAATGAAATCTAAAACATTAGTTAAATCAAATCAGATTTTAATTTAAACCAAAAGAAATCAAACTAATTAAACTAATAGGAAACTAAAACAGATTCTGTTTTGGTTAAGAACACTAATCAAATTTGTCCAAATAATTCTCAAACTTTGCCTAATGATAACTAAGATCACTAGTGACAAGTAGCAAAAAGAATCAATCAAAAATATATTATAAAACTCAAGTTATTCAGAAAACAAAATTTAAATCAAATCTGTTTAAATTCGAATCTAAATTTCCAAACATGGTCAAACTTGGCATCTACGGAAACTAGAATAAAATGGTGACCTAATGCAAAAAGAATCAAGTTTAAACACTTAAAAACATAAAAGATATACTAAAAACAAAATCAGAACTATTTCTGTTTTCTAAAACAAAACAGAAAAAGAAAAAACTAATACTAACGGACAGGGGGGGTGACGTGTCGCTTCCTGATTGGCTACGTTCGGGGCAAATCGAGCGGACGCCCAAAGTTTAACAGAAAACGGTTCGGGGTTTAATTCCTTCTAATCTTATGCGTCCGATCTAGATCCTACGGTGGAGAGGGGGTGGAGAGGCTCACCGTGGTTTTGACGGCTCCGGCGAAGTTCCGACGACGGCGGCGGCTCGGGATCGAAGCGGGCGACGACTCCAGGGGGTCTCCGGCTATGGCGACGGTACTGGTCGACATAGGGAAGCATGGCGATGGCGATGGTGGCGTCGGTGAGGCTCGGGGGTGACGGAGGCAACGGGCATGAGCTCCTTGAGCTTCGGGTAGTGGCCCGCTCCGGCGAGGTCGATGGTGTGGTGGCTCTGGTGGGTCTCCGATGAAGGCGAGGGGATGGGGAGGTGCGGGCGAGCGAGGCGAGGTCGACGATGGGCTCGGACGACAACGAGGGGATCGGAGTGGAGCAGTAGCTCAGAAATGGCGCGGCGGCCGTGGTTGTCTCCGGTGACGGATTCCGGCGAAGAGAGGGCACGACAGAGGGGGCAAAGCGGGGAACGGGAATAGGGGAGCGGCGGCTATATATAGGTGGGCTTAGGGTCGAGGGAGGGGGATGGGGGAGAGATCTCCGGCGTGGATTCGCGGGCGAGGTGAGGGGAGGGGATGGAGGAGAGGGGTGACCGGTGGGATCTCGGGGTCGGATGGTGGGGCCGGGTGTAAGTGGGAGAGAGGGAGTGGAGCGCGCGTCGGTTGACCGGCCGGGAGAGATTTCGGGCGAGATTAGGGGGGGCTAGGCCGGCAGTCTTAAAAGCCTTTAAAAGGTTTCTTTTTTATTAATACCAGAGCATTAAAAACAGTATTAAGACCTTTAAATCATGTCCAAAAAAATAAAATGTATACACCAAAATGACCAGGGAATTAAATTCCATTTAATGGACATTTTTACCAGACCAAATTAAATATTTTTTTTAAAATATTTTCCAAAAAATTGCCAATTTGGCTTTATTTATTTTTGCAAATTATTTTTCGTATAACCCCTTGGGTTTTATGATTCAAAAACTTCACAAAATGACCCTGGTTTGGAGTGTCATATTTACTCCTCTCAAAGTTTTGACAAGGGATTTGAATACTTTGAAAACTTGAATAGGAACCAAATATGAAATGGATTCCAAAATAATTCAGAGGCACTTTCAAATCCTTTTAAACTCCCAACTCATATTTCATATGATTTGAAGAAGTCATATTATCCTCTCTCATGAAAATCATTGAGTTGCATAAAGTTTTCTGAAATTGAAATATTTTCAAATGGAAGTCAAACCAGTTTCAAATCCTGTTTCATTTCTTAAAATGGAAGAAGTCATGTCATCTTCACTCTGGGGTTTTGTGATGAAATGAATTTGAATTCTTGGTGTTCAAAATGCAGAGTGAAAGTTTTGGGAAAGTCATTTCATTCCCTCTCATCAAACTTTCAAAAGTTTCAAAAAGTTTCATATTTCACTCACTTTCAATCACTCAAACAAACAAACAATCATTCTAATAATTATTATAACATTCCAAAGTTTGGGATATTACAGTCGGCCGAACGTGCAGCTGAACCACGTAGGCAAAGCTCGTGCAAACCTATCAGGTGCGCAAACGAGATAATGTTGATAGACAACAATATACCTACAATACACAGGGAAGCGTTGATGAGCCCTGACTCCGGAATTGGCTAAATGCCATTACAATCCGAGATAGTTTCCATATAAGTGATTCAAGATTAAAATCTTGATACACCTTTCGGAAGACTTAGAGTCTAACGATATTTATGGAACTAAAAACTGATATGGATAAAATCTTTTATCCATAAAGCTCGACTTGTTGCAATAACAGAATCAAGGAGTTGACTGCGATGAGATTGTCTCACCGTAGCGATGCATGAAGTCGGTTTGGGTTGAACTAGCAATTAATACATATTTCAATCATGAGATATGAAACATGGATGACGAAAGGATTTCGATCTGATGGAAATGTAACCAAGGACTTGCATGTGTTACAGTCCAAGGTATTTTGTCAGTCCAGAGGATGCTAGTAAGTATGCAAACTTCAGAGTTCCAGCAATGGACAGAAGAGAGCATAGTGGAGTTGGAATCTTTGTTTTTGATGGAATGGTCAAAGGGGTTTGACTTCATCAAATGGGTATCGAAGATGCTTGTGATTCAAGAAAGTAAGTGGGAGCATAATAATATTTCTAAAAACCTTGTGTACTTGACACATTGTTAATTGGAAATAAATTTCTTGACATGAATTAGGACTTCATTTGAAAATAGTTTTTCAATGAAGTGCTTAGGCTAAATAGCCTCAATATTAGGCATGGTGATCTATGGAGATAGATTTACCTAATGGGGCTAAGCTATGAATACATATTGACAAGATGCTAAAACTTTTAGCATTTAAAACGCCAAGGAGTGATTCTTGCCGAAGTCACATGGAAAGAGTTTTTGCAAGACTCGGTGTCCCAAAACACTGATGAGTAAAATACATGGTGGAGATTCCACACACTCTTGTGTTTGGATTAATCATGTATTCCATGGTATGTAAAACAACCAGATATGTCCAATACTCCAAAGTTGTTGCGAGTATAGATACCAAAGTGATCAAAGTACTGATCATGGGACAACAGTGAAAGATGTCATTAAGTATTAGAGTAGTACTAATGTCATGTTTTCTCGCAAGCAGAAATCATGAAGAGTTCATTGTAATATGTTACATCGATACAGTCTTCACCATTTCTCCATGCGATTTTCGATTTAATTGAGGGTTTTGTGTGATACACAATATGATGGCACGGTAGTTGGAAATTGTACCAAACATGATACTGTGGCGAATTCTATAACAAAGGCTAAGTATGCTGATGCTTTAGAAGCGACAAAGAAGTTGTTGAATCATATAGTTCATTCATGAACTTAGTATGGCTCCAAGATGGCTTTGGTCTATGAGACACTATTGCAGATAGTTGCTCCATAGCTTAGTCTAAGGAATCAGGTTTCGACCAATGATTCACACATATGCAAAGCCAAGTTCACACAAAATATGAATTTTGTGATAGCATGAAAACGCGAGGATATGCAAAGTTACACACGGAGCTAAAGTTGTCAGATCCGTTGGAGATCAGGCTATACCACAAGCGAAGCATATTTTACACTAGTATGCCATAGGTGTAAAGTGCATTAGCATTGACTAGATTATTGACTCTAGTGCAAGTGGGAGTCTGTAGGAGATATGCCCTAGAGGCAATAATAAATGTTATTGATTATCTCCCTGTTCATAATTAGGTTTATGTTCCATGCTATAACTGATATGGTTCTCGAGTCTGCAATAACCACGAGGCTTGAAGGAAGACTCATATGCATGTGTGGAATAATAAACAGTAAAATGTATTCTAGTCTGGCTTCTAAGACTGGCTCAAGTATTGCATGATGATCCTGTTTTCCTGATCATGGGCATGGCTATGCCGGCAATTTTGAGGGCATAATGTTAGAAGAACGTTTGTGTTGAATCGACCAGAATTGATGTTATGCTATGAGATACCTTCGTCATAAGTTAATGGTTAATAACACAGAGAAGTTAATGTTTGCATAATTCCTTAGACCATGAGAGTATCAAGTTTCTTCATGCTTGCTTCATGAACTTTGGGGTTTGTTAAATGTCGTCCATAAATGGGTGGTTATTACGCGGCTTACGGGTTCACGGAAAAGTATGTCAAGTAACTTGATAGCTCAAGATTGGGATTTGCTCCTTCGACGATGGAGAGATATCTCTGGGCCCTCTCGGTGTTACGGTATCCATCATCGTCTGGCCACACACTTTGTGATTTGATCACGGGGATGCCGGAACACGGGAACGAGAAAAGAGAACAATACCGGTAACGAGGTAACTAGCATAGTGGACAAGTTGTTGATCCACGGGGATGCCAACATGTCTCACCTTGGGTATTTGTAACATATCGCGAAGCAACAGGAATAGCACACGGCAACTGGAGGTTCACTTGAATATTCATTCATGTGGGTATAGGGGTCAATATGGGTGTCCACGGCTCCGATGTTGATCATTGATCGGAAGGGGTTCCGGGTCATGTCTATGCTTCACCAAACCTATATGGTCACACGCTTAAGGGTCATCTATCTGCTGAATACTAGACACGAAGTCTGAGAGAAAATCACCAAAAAAGTTTCGAACACCAGAAAAGTTTCGGACAGCGGAGAAGTTCCACAAAGAGAACACCGAAACAGTTTCGGTAAAACTGAAAAGTTGTTTCACGGGATGCCATTAAGTCAAATTGGTTTGGGCACATGCGTGATAATTCTTGGAAGGTGCCAGAATCATTCTGGAAACTTCTGGGAATTTTCCGGAAGAAAAACCGAAAATGTTTTGTAGCTGCCGGAACCGCTTCAGATGCTTTTCGCACATGAAAATCACTAATCCGGAATTGTTCCAGATTGCATCGAAAATTATTTTATTGGGGTACTGGAAATTTTCTAAGCCCACATAAATATTTTCAGCTCGACTGGATGTTGAAAAATGTCGCCGTGAATAGTGAAAGTGCTTTTTGGGAGAAAACATCTTGTGAATAGTGGAAACACTATTGTGAATAGTGGGAAACACTATTGGGAGAAATATCTCATGACTAGCGAAAACACTATTACGAAATAGTGGAAAACACTATTGTGAATAGTGGGAAACACTATTTATGAATAGTGGATCACTATTATGAATAGTGAAAATCTGAGGTCATTTTGGTATTTTTACCATAGGCTCTCACCCTATAAATAGGGGTGAGGAGGCAGCCCAAAAACTCACTCTTTCTCTCATACAAATGCCATGCATGATCTGGCTCTCTCTCTCCCTCCCAGCGAAATAGTTTCGTAGAGCCGAAAGGCAGTCTGGGTTCCGGCAGGAACTAGTTCTGGACGGCGAATCCCTGCCGGATAGATGACACCGTATGTGTGCAACTCTGTAGAGAGATCGTAGTTTCGGTCTTAGTTCGAGAGTGCCTCCCGAAGGGCTGTCCGTGTGACCGTCCGAGTTTTGGAGGTGCTCCCGAAGGGTTGTTCGAGTGACAGTCCGAGTTTCGGAGGTCCTCCCGAAGGGCTGTCCACGACATTGTCCGAGGGACTGTTTGACCGCCTCCCGGAGGGCTGTCCACAGGGTAGATGAGGGTATACATCCTCGCGGTTGGGAGGTTGTAAATCCTAGCTGCAGGGATCTGCACCGCCGATCGTCAGTGGCTCTACTTCCGCTGCGCTACGAGTCGGGAACGAAATAGATCAAACCTTGTATGCAGTCTCCGTAGTGGTCCTAGGCTAGTGCATAGGTTAGAATTTTTTTGTTTTCTGCTGCGTTACCCAACAGAGACAAGTACGAGGTTGGGAATTTTTAGTGAAATCAACAATGTATAGATATCGGTAAAGACAATTTTATGATTATCAAATTGAAACACTTGTTAATCTACTTTGGTAAATAGCACATTGAAACCGAAGTATGCTAGTCTAGATACAGAAAGAAGATTGTAGCCCAGGGATTCAACAAGCATCATATTTTGAATAGAGCTATCATGAGATATGGCCACCTTACCAAGGCCAAGTACCTTACCCTTAGAGTTGTCTCCAAAGGTCACGTACCTTCGAGGACCTTGAGTAGGCATGATCTCTTGGACATGTCTTTATCGCCAGTCATCTGATCCGTGCATCCACTGTCGAGAATCCACTCTTTTCCACCGGACATATAATCCTTGAAATTTGCCATTAGACTTAGATTCTTCATGATCTTTTCATGCTTGATGTTGAACAACTCATCTTCATCATAGTAGCCATGTTCTTCATCGTCATCATTTGGTGGAATCTCCTCATCATAAAAACCAAGAGATTCATTAGATTCATAACCATGACAGTGTTCAAGTTTATGAATGCGAATGGCTTCAATAATAATATTGTTGATAGTTGTGACATCTCCTTTAGCACCCATGAGATCACGAAGCTCAAATATGCATTTATCAAAGTTTGGATCACTAGGCTTCATTTTGTGGAAAGCAACAGTTTTATGAAGAATTTCATTAAGATTACCTAATGAAAGATTTGGATATTGTTTCTCCAAATCAGTCCACAAAGTATAAGCACATGCAAAGTTCTTCAATTGAGAAAGCACAAATTTTGGTAAGCCTCTAACAATAAGATTGATAGTTCTAAGGTTAACAAGCATGTTAATTTACTCTTCGTGTGTGGGATGCAATTCATCAATGGGGAACACATAGGGATTTTCAATATTTTATCCTAAATGGAATTTGTCGAATAGATCAATCATGGCATTCTTCTATCGACTATAGTACTCTCCATCTAGAATGGGCACTCTACAGTACAAACTCTCCACACTAGACACATCCATCTTCCTCCACATTGTTGAAACCGAAGCAATGGAGACCAATGCTCTGATACCAATTGCGGGATCACTAGAAGTGTAGGGGGGGGGGGTGAATAGACTACTACCAGGAATTTAAAACTACCTCAAGCATAAGTTCAAGGGCTGGCAGTTTATCATATATAACGAGTCTAGAACACCCTACACATGCCAGTCATCAAGTATAGCAGCAGAAAGTAAAGACATTTCACATGGAAGTAAGGAGTAGAGATAGAGAGATCAAACGCATGAAGGACACAAAGATTTTGCGAGAGTCCGCAGAGGGCTCTACCCATGGAGGGTTCCACGAAGAAGCAACCTTGACTATACCATGATGGCCTACGTCCACGGAGAACTAGCCTAACTCGGGGTAGATCTTCATGAAGTAGGCGATCTCCTTACCCTTATAAACTTCTTGGTTCACTCCACAACACGAAGTAGGAGGCTCCCAAGCGACACCTAACCAATCTATGAGGCACCAACCTCCAAAAGGTAATGGCTCGATAATTTTGATGAACTCCTTGCTCTTGTGCTTCAAGATGATAGACTCCTCAACACACAATCACTCTCTCACAGATTTGGCTTGATGTAAGAGATTGATTGGGTGGAAAGAAACTTGGGGAGACTAGAGATCAAGATTCATATGGTAGGAATGGAATGGCATGATCTCAACACATGAGTAGGTGTCTCTCTCTCAGAAAATCAGTAGGTATGAGTGGGGAATTGTTCTGAGTGTTTCTCTTACGAGTGAGTGGTTGTGGAGGGGTATATATAGGCATCTCAAAAAATCCAACCGTTACACCTAATAAGTCAGACTCGGTGACACCGATGTGCAAATCTCGGTGGTAGCGAGTTGCCTCAAAGGTAGAAACTTTTGAATCTCGGTGAGACCAATACATAAAACTCGGTTGCACCGATAAGGTGCCCAACGGTCAGATAGCCAATCTCGGTGTCGCCAATTCACAATATCGATGGGACCGATTTTGTAAACTTGTGTAACAGGAAGTTGGCAACCCAAACTCGATGGCACCGAAATGGAATCGGTTGCACCGAAAAGCTAGGGTTTGGCTGAGCTGCCTGAGGTTGACAATCGGTGGCACCGAGTGGAAAGTGTTGGTTGCATCGATTTTGGATATTTGGCTTTGGACAAACTTTTGTGGAAGAGCTTGTGGGTGTATGTGGTGACTATCACTTGTGCACGTATGTGCATTTTGTTCACCAACAAGACCTTACCCCCTTTAATAGTATTGGCTTTCCTATGGACTCAAAATGATTTCTCACAAAAGGTAAAATCTAGAGTCCTCTTTCTTGAAGCTTGGGCAATGCTATTCATTCTCCTTATTCTTAATGGGGATACTCTCCACACTCCTTTGCCAAGCTTCTGTCTCTATGGACTTTATCTGAAATACACTAGATGAAAGTATTAGTCAAGAGACAATGTATGTTGTCATGAATTATCAAAACCACCAAGGGAGCACATTGTGCTTTCACAAGGCACATTAGGACAACACCATATCAACATACAACTCATATCAATAACATCATACCATAATGAACCCGTAGGGAAAAAGAGATCTACTCAAACATCATAGGATAGAGACACATCATTGGATAATAATATATCGCATTAAGCACCATGTTTAAGTAGAGATTACAGCAGGGAGAAGAATGTTTACACCGCTGCATAGAGGGGGAGGGGGGTAGTTGGTGGTGATGGCGGTGAAGTTGTTGGTGTAGATTGCTGTAATAATGGTTGCCCCGATGGCGCTCCAGCGCCACCGGGAGAGAGGGGGAGACAACCCCCTCGTCCTTCTTCTTCTTCGTTGACCTCCTCCCTAGGTGGGAGGAGGGTTTACCCTCTCGTGCATGGTCTCCATGGATCCTAGAGTGCAGCAGCCCCTTCGAGATTGGATCTCTCTCTGTTTCTCTCCTGTTTTCGTGATAGTTTTTTGACCCCTTCGCCATTTCTTAAATATCCAGAGATCCGTAAATCTGATCGAGCTAAAATTTTGAGGGGATTTTTAATGCACAAATATATTTCTTGCGGCAGAAGGAGAGCCTCAACCGACTTAAGGGCTGGCCACAAGCCATCAGGGCGCCTCCAAGGCTGCGCCCTGTTGGCTTGTGTGGTCCTCGGGCATCGTCTTGTGTTGACAACGACTCCCAAAATTCACATATATTTTAAAAAAAATCTCCGTAAAATTTTATCGTGTTTGGACTTCGTTTGATATGGAATTTTCGTGAAACAAAAAAAACACAAAAAACAGGAACATATACTGGGCACTGGGTCAGTAGGTTAGTGCTCAAAAATTATATAAATTGGTAAATAATTACTCAAGAAGTATCCTAGAATGATAATATAATAGCATGGAACAATCAAAAATTATAGATACGTTGGAGACGTATCAAATGTACTCCTAATACGTCTCCAATGTATCTATAATTTCTGATTGTTCCATGCTATAATATTATCATTCTAGGATAATTTTTGGGCATTTATTTTCTGATTCATATTATTTTATCACTAACCTATTAACCTAGTGCCAAGTGCTAGTTGCTATTTTCTGCATGTTTTTGGCTTTTCTAGTTTATAGTACCAAAAGAAGTCCAATTGTCCTGAAAATTTTGGTGATATTTTCTTGACAAAAGAAGACCTGGAAGCTTTGGGAGGAGGCCGGGGGCCGCACGGGGCCCCACAAACCAACACGGCACGCCTATGGGGGTGGTCGCGCCATGTTAGCTTGTGGGTGCCCCCTCGTCTCCCGATGCCCCTGTTCGGCCTATAAATTCTAATATATCATAAAAACTCTAGGAAGCCTCCCGAAACACTTTTTACACTGCCCAAGTCTCCGTCTGTGGTGTGCCCATCTGAAGCCTTGTTGTGCTGCCCTGATGGAGTGGGGATCGATTATGAAGGGCCCCTACATCAACCTTGTTGCTCCATGGTGATGTGTGAGTAGTGTACAACATACTAGGGGTCTATAGCTAGTACCTAGATGGCTTCTTCTCTCTCTCTTTTGATCTTCAATACAAAGTTCACTACATCTTCGTGGTGATCTATTCGATGTAATCTTGTTTTGTGGTGTGTTTGTTGGGATTTGATGAATTATGGGTTTCTGTTCAGATTATTCGTGATAAAAGATTTGATTCATATCTTAATACTTATTTGATTTTTATTTGCATGATCATAATAGCTTTGTGAATCTCTCCGATATATTGAAATAGTTTGGCCAACTAGACTAATAGTTCTCAAGTGAGAGGGGTGCATTGTAGTGGGTTCAATCTTGCGGTGCTCAATCCCAGTTACAAAAGGGGACATCACACTTATTTGTATTTCTGCCACTAAGGATAAAACAATGGGGTTCACTCATATTAATTGAGTTTACTTTGTCTACATCATGTCATTGTTCTCCAAGCATTACTCTATTTTACTTGATACTCTAGATGTATGCTGGATAGTGGTCGATGGGTGGAGTAATAGTAGTAGATGCAGGCAAGAGTCTATCTACTTGCTTATGGACATGATGCTTATATACACATGATCATTTCCGTGAATAAATATTGCATAACTATGTGCTTTTCTATCAACTGCCCAACAGTAATTTGTCAACCCACCGTATACTCTATTCAAGAGAGAAGCCTCTAGGGAAAACTATGGCCCCTCGAGTCTATCCACATATATAATTACAAAAACCTTTATTACCTTACTGACATTTATTTGTTTTCTATTTTTTTACAATTTACAATTATCTATTATCATCCACACTACTTATTAGCTTGCAAGTAACGAGTGGATTGACAACCCTCTTGCCCGCGTGGGTGCAAGTGTTTGCTATTTTGTGTGTAGGCACTGAAGATGGGAGTCGTGTGATCCTCCTATTGGTTCAATAGCCATGGTTCTCGCTGAGGTAAATACTTATCTATAATGTGTTGCATCATCCACTCCTCTTCACGGAAAAAACCCAACGTAGATCACAAGTATCATGAAGGATTTCTGGCACCGTTGCCGGGGAGTATCACCAATTTACTATCAAGTACCTTCCCACAAATTGTCATTCACTTGTTATACTTTTTTACTTGTTCTTATAATTTGATTTCTATAAAAAAATCAAAAATCAAAATATTTACCTCTGCTAGTTTGCTAGTTTGCTACTTTACTTGTTTGCTTTCTTTACTCACTAGTTTACTTGTTCTGCTTGTTACTTTGTTTGCTTGGTCACCATGTCTCAAGATACTACTAGGTTCTGCGACTTCTCAAACACTAATAACAATGATTTTATTAGCACTCCTATACCACCCGCCACTACTGCAGAGTTTTATGATATTAAAGCTGGATTGCTGAATCTTGTGATGAAAGAACAATTTTCGGGAAGTCCTAATGAGGATCCTACTACTCATCTTAATACCTTCATTGAATTATGTGATGTGCAAAAGAAAAAGGATATGGATAATGATGTGGTCAAATTAAAATCAATTCCTTTTTCACTACGAGAAAAATCTAAGGCTTGGTTTTCATATTTACCACGTAATAGTATTGGAATATGGGATAAGTGTAAAGATGCTTTTGTTGCCAAGTATTTTCCTCCTTCTAAGATCATCTCCCTTAGAAATCAAATTATGAATTTTAAATAACATGATCAAGAACATGTTGCGCAAGGTTAGGAGTGAATGAAATTGATGATTGGCAATTGCCCTACTCATGGTTTAAACTAGGCACCACGTCCAAAACAAATAGGTAGACTCCTGCCTGCACCTATTACTATTACTCCACTTCAAGAGCGCTTCTATGCTTGCTTATCTACGTATTAAGTCCATGAAAAACAGAGTAATGCATGGAGAATGATGACATGATGTATATAAAGTAAACTCAAGCAATATGAATAAACCCCGTCGTTTGATCTTTAGTGACAACAACACAAAAGCGTATATTGTCCCCTTCTATCACCGGGACATATAAACTCGTCAGATTGATCACACTACAATGCACCTCTCTCATTGAAGATCAATCTACTTGACCAAAGCAAATCAATAGATCAGAGAGAATTACGAAGCTATAATGATCATGCAATTAAGAATCATAATAATTTCAAAGAAGACTCAAATACTTTTCATGAATAATCTGAACATAAACCCACAATTCATCGGATCCCAACAAACGCACCGCACGAAAGAATTACATCGGATGGATCAAAGCGAAGATGCGATGATCATTGCATTGAAGATCAAAAGAGAGAGATGTCCATCTAGGTACTAACTACAAATCCGTAGGTCTGTGGTGAACTACTCACACATCATCATGAGGGCAGCAAGGTTGATGAAGAATCCCTCCATGATCGATCCCCTCTCCGATAGGGTGCGAGAATGGAGCTCCAGATGTGGAACAGAGACTTGCCGCGCGAGGAAACGTATTTCTTAATGTCCCGTAGTTTTTTGTAATATATGAGAGTTTGTATGCCACAGAACGGGGTCAGGAGGGGCGCTAGGGAGGCACAAGCCAATAGGGCCCGACCACCCCCCTAGGCATGCCCTGTTGGCTTGTGGCCCCCTCGTGCGGCCTCCGGTCTTCTCCCGAAGCTTCCAAGTCTTCTCTTGGTCCAGAAAAATTCATAAAAACGTTTCGGGGCAATTGGACTTCGTTTGTTACTGTAAACCTGAAGAGTCAAAACCAACAACTAGCACTGGGCACTGGCAATAGGTTAGTGCTAAAAATAAATATAAATTTGTAAATTATTAATCAAAAGTATCCTAGAATGTTAATATAATAGCATGGAGCAATCAAAAATTATAGATATGTTGGAGACGTATCAGTGTCCTCCATAAGCTCCGGAGTGACACTTCTGTAGGATGTGTCCATGTTCATGCTCACGTACACAACGCCTAATAACACCATCCACTCCTTTATAAGGATGTGAGTCATCCCAAAAGTAATGTCGCAAATCATAAAAGATTTTTTTCTTTTGTTGATAGGTGAAATTAGGTGGTATATATTTAGCGACAATATAGTTAGCATAATCTGCATACTAAGGAGCACTATGCACAGTGTTTATAGCAGCAAGTTGCTCATTAGGAAAACTATCATCGATAGGCAGTGGGTCATCAAGAACATTTTCCATCCTAGACAAGTTATCTGCTACAGGGTTTTCATCTCCCTTCCTATCGACGATTTGCAAATAAAACTCTTGAATTAAAAGCACCCACCTAATAAGTCTAGGTTTAGCATCTTCCTTTCCCATAAGGTATTTTATAGCAACATGACCAGTGTGAAAAGTAACTTTGGAATCAACAATTGAAGGTCTAAACTTATCACATGCAAACACGACTGCTAAAAAATCCATCTCAGTGGTAGCATAATTTCTTTAAGCATTGTCTAGGGTCTAACTAGCGTAATGAATAACATTCAATTTGTTATCTATTGTTTGCCCTAGAACAACACGAACAACATAGTCACTAGCATCACACATAATTTCAAATGGTAGATTCCAATCAGGCAGTTGGACAATAGGTGTAGAAATCAAGGCTTCGACACAATCATCATCACCGAAAACAAAAGGAATATCTTTTTGAAGAGGATTAGTTAGTGGCCTAGAAATCTTTGAGAAGTATTTAATGAAGCGCCTATAAAAACCAGCACGACCAAGGAATCTTCTTATACCTTTGATATCTTTTGGACATGGCATTTCCTCTATTGCATCAACTTTATCTTTGTCTAGTTCGATGCCTTGTTCATAAATTTTATGCCCACTTAGTATACCTTCATTTATCATAAAGTGGCACCTCTCCCAATTCAAGACAAGGTTAGTTTCTTCACATCTCTACAAAACTCGAGCAAAGTTGCTCAAGCAATCATCAAAAGAAGTCCCATAACCGGAAAAATCATCCATGAAACCTCAACAATCTTTTCACAAAAGTCAAAGAATATACCAGTCATACATCTTTTCATCAGATTTGGAGTAATTCAATTACTGAGATTCGTTCCCAAAACTTACTTTAACTTTCTCTGTAACACAATGAATTTCAGCATAGGCGGTATTCAAGAAAGGTCTACCAAATATAATGGGACAAAAATTATCTTGTTCAGAGCCAAGTACTAAGAAATCAGTGGGATACTTGACTTTTCCACCAAAGTTATCAGAATCGAGATTCTGAATCAGATCGGAGATCCATCGGTAGGATCATGAGATGTAGAATCATAACTATCACGATAGTAGAAACTTAGATTCTAAGAGAAAAATCATAGAATTGGAGGGGCTAGTTTGGATCATAAGGTCGTAATATTCTAAGACTTGAATAGTGATTCTCACAACTTTGTTTTCCACACAAGACTTCAACATCTCAAGTGGCGAGATAGTATCTCGGTTTGCAAGTTTAATAGTGCCATCAATATCTTCAATTTGAGAGGGTTCTATATCATTCATAATTTCTTGATATAAAGTAAACGTATAGCACTAATACTATCACCAATGTCACATAAACCATAATAGCAATGATCTCCAATCTTAACAGAAATAACAGGCATGCCAACAATTGGTTTGGTTTTATCTAGCTTGTCATGCTCATTTCTAACAGGCTTGCAGTTTTAGGAGCTTCAGCACAGAAGTAAATAACATGCCCGTCAATATTATCAACCAAGAGATCTTTAACTATAGTAATATTAGGCTCCACATTTATTTGTTTAGAAGGTTTGGGTGTTCTAACATAACTTTTATTAATAACAGTTGTAGCTTTAGCATGCTCCCTAATTCTAACATGAAGAGGAAGTTCCTGAATATAAGTAGTAGGTACAACTGGATCAACATGGTAAACAATTATGTCCTTTATAACCTTAATGGGATCCTCTACTAATTTTTCAATAGGTGGATGATATTTAAACTAATTCTCCTTCGGGAGATCGACATGAGTAGAAAATGATTCACATAAAGTAGCTACTATCTCAGAGTCAAGCCCATATTTGTTGCTAAACTTGTGAAAAGTATCGGCTTCCGTAAAAGATTTAACACAATCCAACTTAAGATTTATACCTGACTCTTTACCTTTGTCAAATTCCCGATATTCAGAGTTGCATTTAATTCTTTCCAGAAGATGCCATTTGAATTCAATAGTCTTCTTCATTAAAGAACCAGTAGAAGAAGAATCGAATTGTGTTTCATCATTAAGATAAAGCCGAGCATATTTTTTTTGTATAATCATTTCTCTCGAGATCATGATTGGGGCAGGTGTACATCATACATTTAATCCTACCCCAAGCTTGAGAGATGCTTCTCCTTCACGAGGCCAGCAATTATAAAGTACAATTTTGATCACGAACGACTAGGTGCATAGGATAAAACTTCTGACGAAATTCCAGCTTCAAGCGATTCCAGTCCCATGATCCAATATCATCCAATAGCCTTTACCACATCAATGCTTATCCCTCCGAAGATAAAGGGGAAACTTTCTTCTTAACTTTGTCTCCACACAAACCTGCACGCTTAAATAGCCCACAAACCTCATCGACATATATCAAGTGGTAATCAGGATGAGTGTGTGCCATCATAAGGATTACCTATCAATTTCTCTAACATACCTAATGTGGCTTGAGACTACGGCAATATTTCCCCAAAGAGGAAGGGATGATGCAACACAGTGGCGGTAAGTATTTCCGTCAATTAAGAAACCAAGGTATCTATCCATAGAGGAAGATCAAGCAACTATGTAAACGACACCTACACACAAAGAACAAATACTTGCAACCCGACGCGTAAGAGAGGTTGTCAAGCTCTCAACGATAAAAAGATAGATTAGATTGTAATAGGTGTGGCAATTAGATCTCGCAAGAACACAAAATAAAAGAAGTTAACAAAAAGTGTAGCAAGGTATTTTGGTTTTTTGGATTAATTGATCTGAAAACATAAGTGGTAAAAAGATAGATCTAAAAGTAATATGTTGGAAAAGTAGACCCGGGGGGCGTAGGTTTCACTAGTGGCTTCTCTTATGAGTATAACACACGGTGGGTGAACAAATCACCATTGGGCAATTTATAGAAGATCAAATAGTCATGACTATATCCAAGGCAATGATCATTATATAGGCATCACGTCCAAGATAAGTAGACCGAAACAATTCTGCATCTACTACTATTACTCCACACATCGACGGCTATCCAACATACATCTAGTGTATTAAGTTCATGGGAAAACGGAGTAATGCAATAAGAATGGTGACATGATGTAGACAAGATCTATTAATGTGGGAATAGACCCAATATTTTTATCATTAATGAAAGTGCGTTATATCGACTAGAGGGGGGTGAATAGGTGATTTTTATAAATTCATCACTTGAGGAATTTCAACTTTGAGGAATTTGAAATGTGATGAATAACTAGCGGCGGAATAAGTACTCAAGTGCATGAGGAACATAGAGACAACATAGTCATCATGATGAAATGAAACATGCATAGAGTACAAGTAGTGTGATACAGGATAAGCAAGTGAGGAACAAGGTAACTTGAAGAATTTGAGGTGAGGAAATTGTGAAAGTCTTCAGACAAATTCTTCAAACAGTAAAGTTCAATTTCATCAACAGTTATACGAGGAAATGAAAGGGTTGAGGAAATAGAACCAGGTAGTTTGATGAAGACAATGGTTTGATGACCTAGTTCCAACTGCTATGACAATCGTACGTATGGTTTGGGGAGGCTTGGTATTTAAACCAGAGGACACACAGTCCCAGGACACACAGTCCTTACCGTATTCTCCTTGAGCGAAGGTCACACAGTCCTCGCCCAACACTCATGGTAAGTCTTCAGGGTAGACTTCCAAAACCCTCACAAACTAGTCACCCGGTGATCCACAATTTACTGTTGGATGCTCTAGACCAAGGTCACTTTGTGATCCCCAATTGACTGCAGGAGCACTAGACCATGATGCCTAACCGTTTGGAGGATGCACAGTCCTCAAAGGTAACAAGCGTCGGTTCCACATAGGAATTTCTCTAGTGATGCTCAATCACTTTGGGTTTGGTGGTTTGGTTGTGGGTTTTTCCTCAAGATGATTTTCACTCAAAGTCCTCGGAGGATGGGTTGCTCTCAAATGACAAGTGTCAGTTCTCTCTCGGAGCAGCCAACCAATTAGTGGTTGTGGGGGGTGGCTATTTATAGCCAGAGTGCAACCTAACATGATAAGACATAAATGCCCCCAATGATATGACCGTTATGTGGATAAGAATGATTGGGGACAGCTGGCACTAAGCACATCAACGGTCGGAATTTCGAACCATGAAAGTCCTGAGCTTATCATGTTCCTCACTTGTAGGAAATTCGCACTGGCAAAATCCCAACTCCTCAGTTAGTTCAATTTCCTCAGAGACCAGAAGAACTTCGTCTCTATCACTGACGAACTTGTCTGAACCGTAAGGGATTTCCAAAGGCTTCACTCGAAGGATTGTATAGGTTGAGGATTTTGGAGTTGAGCATCAGTTGGAAATTTTCCTTAGTATTACCTCGACCCCCTTTAACAGTACGGTGTTTCCTATGACTCAAATAAAGGAAATGAAACTACAAAAACAAAAGTCTCCACGCTTCATATTCCTCGTTCATATCTTCAAGGTCACACCAACTTCTTCATCTTCAAAGTCTTCACAAAGTTTTCACTTGAACACATACATTTTTAGGGGTCGATAATCTCCGAATATATCAAACTCCTCATCGACTTATAGAGCCTGTGCACACTCACAAACACATTAGTGCCTTAACCTATAAGTCTTCAATACACCAAAATCACTAAGGGGCACTAGATGCACTAACACTTAATAGCAACGATCCATGCGTGCCTTGCTACCCGTTCTGTCACTGGGAAAGGACACTGCAAGATCGAACCCATCACAAAGCACCTCTTCCCATTGCAAGAAAAACCGATCTAGTTGGCCTAACTAAACTAGAGATTCGAAGAAGAAATACGAGGCTATAAGTAATCATGCATATAAGAGGTCAAAGAAGACTCAAATAATATTCATGGTTAGAAACTGATCATGAACTCAAAATTCATCGAATCCCAACAAATACACTACAAAAAGTCATTACATGAAATAGATCTCAAAGAGACCATTGTATCGAGAATCAAAAGAGAGAGAGAAAGCCATCTAGCTATTGCCTATAGACCCATAGGTCTATGGTGGACTATTCATGCATCATTGGAGAGGCACCCATGAAGACGATGCACCCCTCTATGATGGTGTTACATTGGATCTCGCAGTTCTGGAACTTGTGGCGGCTGGAATTGTGTTTTATCGACACCCCTAGGGTTTTCTGAACATTTGGGAATTTATAGAGCTGATAGTCGGCAGAGGGGGTCCCCGAGGCGGCCACAACCCATCGGGGCGTGCCTGAGGCCTCTGGCGTGCCCTGGTAGGTTGTGGGCGGCTTGGGCTCCCTCCTGGCTGCTTCTTTGGCCCACTGGTCTTCTTGTGGTCCAAAAAAATTCTGCAAAAAGTTTCGTCTTGATTGGACTCTGTTTGGTACTGATATTCTGTGAAGTAAAAAACAAGCAAAAACAACAACTGGCACTTTGGCACTATGTCTATAGGTTAGTCCCAAAAAATCATATAAAGTTGCTATAAAATGATTGTAAAACATCCAAGATTGATAATATAATAACATGGAAGAATCAAAAATTTATATATACGCTGGAGACGTATGAGCATACCCAAGCTTAATTCCTACTCCTCCTCGAGTAGGTAAATGATAAAAACAATTTGTTTGATGTGGAATGCTGCCTAACATGTTCATCACATATTATTTTCTTTTGTGGTATGTACATTTGGACTTTTAAATGGTTCAGAGCAATAGTCTAGTTTTGACATAAAGACTTTAATACTCAAGCTTATCAAAAAGCAACCATGTCTTTCAAAATATCAACACTAAAGAAAGTTATCCCTAGCCCATCATGCTCAATCATTTATCCATTGATGAAACACACTCAAATATTAGCTAAGCGTAATGGTCAAGTACGATCATAGTGCGTCCTAGTTGGTGCTTTATAATAGAAGATGGAGACTCAAATAAAAATAAAAATTTCATAAAGTAAATAGATAGACCCTTCGCAGAGGGAAGTAGGGATTTGTAGAGGTGCCAGAGCTCAAGGTTTAAGTCAATAGAGAAAAATATTTTTGGGTGGTATGCCTTGTTGGGGAACGTTGCATGGGAAACAAAAAAAATCCTACACACACAAGATCTATCCATGGTGATGAGCATCTACGAGAGGAAGAGTGGATCTACATACCCTTGTAGATCACTAAGTGATAACCCACACATATAGGGGATCAATTGTAGCCTTTCTCTATAATTAAGAGTGTCGAACCCAACGAGGAGATAAAGGTAGAACAAATATTCCCTCAAGTTCTATTGACCACCGAACAAGTACAAAACTACAAGTACTTTGTAAGTATTGTTGGATAGGTTTGCAAGATAATAAAGAAAACGTAAATAAAAACTAGGGGTTGTTTAGATGAAGTAACAATTAAGTTAGTTTAACGAGTGTGGAAAAGTGGTGGTAGGAGTTGCGGAATTGTCGCTAAGAAATTGATTATGCTACTAGACCGATAGCAAGTTTTATGTGGGAGAGGCCACTGCTAGCATGTCATCCCTTACTTGTAATTCTATGCACTTACGATTGGAACCCAACCATAGCGTTAAGATATATTGGCCCCCTACAATCCTGTATGCATCAATTTCTATGCTAGGCTGAAGCTGCTATCACCGTTTCCCTCCAATACATAGTCCTATCAACATACAACTAACCCTATGGTGTGATCAACGCGTGCGCTCATATGATGGGCAGCAAAGAACATCAACATAACCACAAGCAAATTAAACCAATCATAGAAATTCACCAATCACCGATAGGACAACAAAAATCTACCCAGACATCATAGGATGGCAACACATCATTGGATAATAATATGAAGCATAAAGCACCATGTTCAAGTAGATGGTACAATGGGTTGCAGGAGAATTGATCGCTATAGATAGATGGGGAAGGTGATGATGGTGTTGGTGAAGATGATGGAGTTGTTGGAGTAGATTGTCGTCATGATGATTGCCTCGGCGGCGTTCCATCGCCACCGGGAGAGAGGGAGAGAGAGCCCCCTCCTTCTTATTATTCCTTGACCTGCCCCTAGATGGGAGGAGGGTTTCCCCTCTGGTCCTTGGCCTCCATGGCAGTGGAGGGGCGGGAGCCCCTCCGAGATTGGATCTCTCTCTCTGTTTCCTTCTGTTTCTGCCTCCCCAGATTCTGTCCTTTCACCGTTTCTTAAATTCCTTAAGATCCGCAACTCTCATTGGGCTAAAATTTTAACACAATTTTTATCCAGGTATTAGCTTTCTTACAGCGAGATAAGGGCACCAACCGCCTTAAGGGGTGACCACAAGCCATCCTGGCGTGCCCCTACGGCTTGTGGGCCCCTCGGGCATCGTCTTGCGTTGATTCTTTTCCCAAAAAATCACATATATTCCAAAAAAATCTCTGTTAGTTTGTATCGTTTTTGGACTTTGTTTGATATGGATATTTTGTGAAACAAAAAACATGCAACAAATAGGAACTGGCACTAGGCAATGGATCAATATGTTAGTCCCAAAAATAGTATAAAAATTTGCCAAAAGTATATGAAAGTTGTAGAATATCAATCAAAAATTATAGATATGACGGAGACGTATCAACATCCCCAAGCTTAATTCCTTCTCATCCTCGAGTAGGTAAATGATAAAACATAATTTTTGATGTGGAATGCTATCTAGCATAATCTTGTTCATATAATCTAGTCATGACATGAATATTAAGACATGAGTGGTTCAAAGCAATAGTCTATCATTTGACATAAAGACAATAATACTCCAAGCATACCAATAAAGCAATCATGTCTTCTAAAAATAACATGGCCAAAGAAAGTTATCCCTACAAAATCATACGGTCTGGCTATGCTCCATCTTCCTCACACAAAGTATTAAATCATGCACAACCCCAATTTTAGCCAAGCAATTGTTTCATAGTTTAGTATTCTCAAACCTTTTCAACTTTCACGCAACACATGGGCATGAGCCATGGATATAGCACTATAGGTGGAATAGAGTATGGTGGTTGTGGAGAAGAAAAAAAGGAGATAGTCTCGCATCAACCAGGCGTATCAACAGGCTATGGAGATGCACATCAATAGATATCAATATGAGTGAGTAGGGATTGCCATGCAACAGATGTACTAGAGCTATAAGTGTATGAAAGCTCAAAAAGGAACTAAGTGGCTGTGCATCCAACTCGCTTTCTCACGAAGACCTAGGAAAATTTGAGGAAGCCTATCATTGGAATATACAAGCCAAGTTCTATGATGAAAAATTCCCACTAGTATATGGAAGTGACAATATAGGAAACTCTCTGTCATGAAGATCATGGTGCTACTTTGAAGCACAAGCGTGGAAAAAGGAATAGTAGAATTGCCCCTTCTCTCTTTGCTCTCATTTTTTGGTGGTCTTCTTTGGCCTCTTTTTCTATTTAGGTTTTTTTGGCCTCTTTTATTTATTTTTAAAGTCCGAAGACTCATCCCAACTTGTGAGGGAATCATAGCTTCCATCGTCCTTTCCTCACATGGGACAATGCTCTAATAATGATGATCATCACACTTTTAAATACTTACAACTCAAGAATTACAACTTGCTACTAGAACAAAATATGACTCTATATGAATGCCTCTGGTGGTGTACCGAGATGTGCAATGATCTAGCGTAGAAGTGACATAAAAAAGGACAAGCCATGAAAACATCATGCTAGCTATCTTACGATCATGCAAAACAATATGACAATGATGGTGCGTGTCATAATAAACGGAACGGTGGAAGTTGCATCGCAATATATCCCTGAATGGTTATGGAAATGCCATAATAGGTAGGTATGGTGGTTGTACTGCACCGGCGAAAGTTGCACGGTACTAGAGAGGCTAGCAATGGTGGAACGGTGAGAGTGCGTATAATCCATGGACTGAACATTAGTCATAAAGAACTCACATACTTATTGAAAAAATCTATTATCTATTGGAACAAAGTATTAGACGCATGCCCCTAGGGGAGAGGTTGGTAGGAGTTAACGATCGCACGCTCCCGACCCTCACACAAAGGATGACAATCAATAAATAAATCATGCTCCGACTTCGTCACATAACAGTTCACCATACATGCTTGCTACGGGAATCACAAACTTTAAAACAAGTATTTCTACCAATGCACAATTACTCACTAGAATGACTCTAATATCACCATATTTATATCGCAAAACTATTGCAAGGAATTAAACATATCATATTCAGTGATCTACAAGTTTTATGTAGGATTTTATGACTAACCATGTGAATGACTTACTCCTGTTAACTCTCTAAATAGATATAAGTGAAGCATGAGAGTTTAATTCTTTATACAAAAGATATGCCCACGCTCTGACAAATATAAGTGAAGCAAAAGAGCATTCTACAAATGGCGGTTTTCTATGTGTAGAGAAACAGGCAATCCAAACTTCAAATGATATAAGTGAAGTACATGAAGCATTCTATAAAGCCATACTCAACAGATATAAGTGAAGTACATGAAGCATTCTACAAATCAACGAAGGACTATCTCATATCAGCATGGTGCATAAAATAAAAAGGAAAAAAATAAATAAGAACAAAAGACGATCCAAGAAGTTGCACATATCATGTGATGAATAAAATATAGCTCCAAGTAAAGTTACCGATGGTCGTTAGAAGAAAGAGGCGATGCCTTCCCGGGCATCCCCAAGCTTAGTTGATTGCGAGTCCTTGAATATTACCTTGAGGTGCCTCGTGCATACCCAAGCTTAAGATCTTGCCACTCCTCATTCCTTCATCCATAGCGTCTCACCCAAAACTTGAAAACTTCAATCACACAAAACTTAAAAAAAATCTCGTGAGATCCGTTAGTATAATAAAGTAAACCACCACTTTAAGTACTATTGTGAACTCATTACATATTCATATTAGCATTATATCTACTTTAGTCCAACTTCACCATGGTTCATACCCCTCGATACTACCCATAGATTCATCAAAATAAGAGAACAATGCAGAGAAAAATAGAATCTGTCAAAAACAGAACATTCTGTAGTAATATGAACATCTACCATATGTATGTAACTCCAAAAATTCTGAAAAATTAGGAAAAAAATTGTATATAGGTACCGTGTAAAATTTTCAGCAACTTTTGACATTCTGGTAAAAAATATGTAAATTCACGTACTACAACCAAAGTTTCTGTTTTTGCACTCCACTCACGAAACAAGCAATCTAATCATCCTAAAGGCAAATCTTGGCATATTATTTTTATAGTATAGTGGATTTGTACAAGGGTATAATTATTTTTGTTGAAAAGTTTTTGTAATTCAAGATTTGCAAAGTTTCCATGGGCACGAACAAAGTTCAAGGAGCTACCCCACTTTGACGGTGCTCGTCCTTCTTACTTTCACTTTTCTTTTTGAAAAGTTTTAGGTTCACCACTTTATTTATTTTTGTTTTTAAACTATATAAAAGCATACAACAGAATAAAATGACTCTGTAAAACTTTTGGGTTGCCTTCCTAGCAGCGCTTTCTTTAAAGCCATTAATCTAGGCATAAAGTGCTCAAGTAATGGATCCACCCGGATCCCAAGGTATATCAAAGACAATTTTAATTAACAATGATTTTTAATTCAGTAGTGAGCACAAAGTAACTTATATCATGCAACTACAAAGTCTAACTCTCTTCTTATGCATCGGCATGTCATAAAAGAACAATTCATGCACACAAAGTAAAGGCCAATGCATATTATAAACAGTTTCTTGCAACTTTATCGTATTGGAAACATAGAGAGGTGGAGATGTAGTTCCTCTCTCATAATAATTGCAAGTAGGAGCAACAAGCACATGCATATTATATCTATCAAAATCATCATGTGTAATTGTAAAAGGCAACCCATGTATATAATCCTTAATAAGTGCAAACTTCTCTGATATAGTATAGTTGGGAGAATTCAAAAAGATAATAGGACTATTATGTGTGTGTGCAATAGCAACAATTTCATGTTTAACATAAGGAACTATAGCAAGTTCATCTCCATAAGCATCATTCATATTGTCATCATGGCTACAAGCATAGCAAGCATCAAGTTCATCAAAAAGGGATATTTCAAACGAATCCAAGGGATCATAGCAATTATCATAGCATCCATCCTTCAGTAAGAATGAAGGTAAATTAAACAATGTATGGGTTGAAGAGTTACTCTCATTAGAAGGTGGGCACGGGTAGCTAATCCGCTCTTCCTCCTTTTGTTCTTCGCTCTCCTCCTCATCCTTTTCATTCAATGAGCTCATAGTGTCATCAATTTCTTCTTTCATAGATTCCTGCAAAATATTAGTCTCTTCTTGGATAGTGGAGACTTTATCCATAAATTGACAAATATGGTCATTATATTCATAATTATCATAACAATAACGAAGCATAGCCAAATTTTGAGATCGGTAAACAACATCATCATAATCTTCATACTTTTCAAACAAAGCTTCAATTTCATAAGCACCCTTAAACGCAACAAATTCTTCTATTTGTTCCACATTATAGTAATCATATATACCATTGGCATAAGAAGCCAAGGTTTCATTATCATTAAATTTACATGAAAAGGGAAGGTGTTTAGCCTTGATCCTAGAGCAACAAGTAATATCATATATCAAGCATAGATTCCAAGTATACCATTTCAACATATGAATTTGATCCCATAACAGTTTCCCTTTTTGAGTCAAGTGATAAACCCTAAAGTATTCACGTTGATCCAACGTGTATCCCATTATCAAGTTGAATGGCGTTTTGTCAGGATTATGAAAGTAGTGCATAATACTTTCCACATAACAAGCATCGAGGGTTTTAGGAGGTTCCCCATCTCCATGAGTAGCAAGTACACCTATTTTTTTGGTATTTCGTGTTCCATATCCATAGCTAAATATAGAGAACAACTTAGAACAGCAAATAAAATCTACTTAGTGATAAAGCAAACAAGCACACACGATAATATTCACCCCACGCTATTGCTCCCCGGCAAAGACGCCGAAAAAAGGTCTTGATAACCCACAAGTATAGGGGATCAATTGTATCCTTTCTCGGTAAGTAAGAGTGTCAAACCCAACGAGTAGCTAAAGGTAGAACAAATATTCCCTCAAGTTCTATCGTCCACCGATACAACTCTATGCATGCTTAACGTTTGCTTTACCTAGAACATGTATGAAACTAGAAGTACTTTGTAGGTGTGGTTAGATAGGTTTGCAAGATAATAAAGAACACGTAAATAAAAACTAGGGTCTGTTTAGATGAAGTAACAATTAATTTAGTTTAATGAGTGTGGAAAATTGGTGGTAGGAGTTGTGGAATTGTCCCTAAGCAATTGACTACGTTACTAGACCGATAGCAAGTTTTATGTGTGAGAGGCCACTGCTAGCATGTCATCCCTTACCTGGAATTCTATGCACTTATGGTTGGAACTATTAGCAAGCATCCGCAACTACTAACGTTTATTAAGGTAAAACCAACCATAGAATTAAGATATATTGGTCCCCCTTCAATCCCGTATGCATCAATTTCTATGCTAGGCTGAAGCTGCCATCACCCTTGCTCTCCAATACATAGTTCTACCAACATACAACTAACCCTATGGTGTGATCCACGTGTGCGCTCATATGATGGGCAACAAAGGACAGCAACATAACCACAAGAAAATTAAATCAATCATAGCAATTCACCAATCACAGATAGGACAACGAAAATCTGCCCAGACATCATAGGATGGAAACACATCATTGGATAATAATATGAAGAATAAAGCACCATGTTCAAGTAGAGGGTACAACGGGTTGCGGGAGAGATAGATGGGGGAAGGTGATGAAGGTATTGGTGAAGATCACGGAGTTGTTGGAGTAGATCGCCGTCATGATGATGCCCCGGCGACGTTCCTGGGCCACCGGGAGAGAGGGGGAGAGAGCCCCCTCCTTATTATTCTTCCTTGACCTCCCTCCTAGATGGGAGGAGGGTTTCCCTTCTGGTCCTTGGCCTCCATGGCAGCAGAGGGGCGGGGGCCCCTCCGAGATTGGCTCTCTCTCTCTCTGTTTCCTTCTGTTTCTGCCTCCCCAGATTCTAGCCTTTCACCGTTTCTTAAATTCCTAGAGATCCATAACTCCGATTAGGCTAAAATTTTAACAAGATTTTTATCCAGATATTAGCTTTCTTGCAGCGATAGAAGGGCACCAACCACCTTAAGGGGTGACCACAAGCCACCCTGGTGTGCCTAGGGGGGGTAGAGCGCGCCCCTATGGCTTGTGGGACCCTCAGGCATCGTCTCACGTTGATACTTTTTCCCAAAAATCACATATATTCCAAAAAATCCCTGTAAGTTTTTATCGCGTTTGGCCTTCATTTGGTATGGATATTCCACAAAACAAAAAACATGCAACAAACAGGAACTGGCACTGGGCACTGGATTAATATGTTAGTCCCAAAAATAGTATAAAAAGTTGCCAAAAGTATATGAAACTTATAGAATATTGGCATGAAACTATCGAAAAATAGATATGACCGAGACGTATCACTAAGTGGGAAGCGTTAATAAACAAGGTTGATGTAGTCGAACGTCTTCGCGATCCAAATCGCCGAGCGTCCCGCGATCCAATCACGATCCGTCCCGCGATCCAGTTGCGGTCCTTCTAATCTAGCGCCGAACGGACGACACCTCCATGTTCAGCACACATACAACTGATGACGATCTCCGCCTTCTTGATCCAGCAAGAGGGACCGGAGAGGTAGATGAGTTCTCCAACAGCACAACGGCATGGTGGCGGTGCTGGGAAACTAATCCGGCAAGACTTCGCCTAAGCACTGCAGAACTAATCTTGAGGAGAAACGATCTAGTGAAAGAATAGGGCAGCACGTGGCAATTAGGGTTGGGGATGCCCTCAAAATCCTCTAGTATATATAGGAGAAATGGCAGGGAGGCCGACGCCCTAGGGTTTCCCCTAGGCTTTAGCCGAGGTGGGAGAATTGGAGGAGTCCTACTCCAATCCTACTAGGAGTAGGATTCCTCCCCCTCTTGGAAACCTTCTCCACCTTTGGGTTTTCCCACCCCCAGCCGCATGGGACTTAGTGAGGGATTTGGTCATCCCACCAGGGGCTGGTTTGCTTCCTCCCACAGCTCATGTGGTCCTTTGGGGTGAGAGGCCCCTCCCGATGGTCCCCCAGTACCCTCCCAGAACTCACGATACACTACCGAAGTACCCAAAACTTTTCTGGTGACCAAAATGGGACTTCCTATATATCAATCTTTATCTCTGAACCATTCCGGAGCTCCTCGTGACATCCAGATGTCATCCGGGACTCCGGAAAACCTTCAGTCACCATCATACATAACTCAATACTACCGAAACGCCACCAAACGTTAAGTGTGCAGACCCTGCGGGGTTCGAGAACTATGTAGATATGACCGGGACACCTCTACGGTCAATAACCAACATCGGGACCTGGATGCCTATATTGATTCCTACATATTCTACGAAGATCTTTATCGGTTGAACCTCTATGTCAAGGATTCAGTTAATCCCGTATACTATTCCCTTTGTTCTTCGGTACGTTACTTGCCCGAGATTCGATCGTTGGTATCTGTATACCTAGTTCAATATCATTACTGGCAAGTCTCTTTACTCGTTCTGTAATACAAGATCCCATGGCTAACACTTTAGTCACATTGCTTGCAAGGCTTGTTGTGACATTGTATTATCGAGTGGGCCCTGAGATACCTCCCCGTTACACGGAATAATAAATTCCAGTCTTGATCCATGCCAAGCCAACAGACACCCTCGGAGATACTTGTAGAGCATCTTTATAGTCACCTAGTTATGTTGCAATGTTTGATACACACAAGGTATCCGTCTGGTGTCAATGACTTGCATGATCTCATGTTCATTGGAACAAATACTTGACATACAGAAAACTATAGCAACAAATTGACATGATCATATGCTATGTTTATAATTTGGGTCTTGTCCATCACATCATTCTCCTAATGATGTGATCCCGTTATCAAATGACATCTCATGTCCATGGCTAGGAAACCTTGACTATCTTTGATCAACGAGCTAGTCTATTAGAGGCATACTAGGAACACCGTGTTGTCTATGTACCCACACATGTATCTGAGTTTCCAATCAATACAATTATAGCATGGATAACAAATGATTATCATGAACAAGGAAATATGATAATAACTAATTTATTATTGCCTCTAGGGCATATTTCCAACAGCCTCCCACTTGCACTAGAGTATATAATCTAGCTCACATCGCTATGTGATTTACATTGTTAAGAATCTCACACCCAATGAGTTTTGGGGTTCGATCATGTTTTGCATGTGAGAGAGGTTTAAGTCAATGGCCTGAAACATATAGATCTGTCTGTACTTTGCAAATCTCTCTATCATACTGTAGATGCTGCTACTACATTCCACTTGGAGCTATTCCAAATGACTGCTCCACTATATGTATCCAGACTGCTACTCAGAGTCATCCAGATTGGTGTCAAAGCTTGCATTTACATAACCCTTTATGACAAACTCTTTATCACCTCCATAATCGAGAAACATTTCCTTAGTCCTCTAGTTACTAAGGATAATTTTGACCACTGTCTAGTGATCCACTCCTTGACCACTCTTTTACCCCTTGACAGACTCATTGCCAGGCACACACCAGGTGTAGTACATAGACATACTCTATAGAGCCTATGGATAAGGCATAGGGGACGACCTTCATCCTTTCTCTTTCTTCTGCCATGGTCGAGCTTTGAGTCTCACTCAACTCCACACCTTACAAATCAGGCAAGAACTCTTTGTTTGACTGATCCATTTTGAACTCTTTCAAAATCTCGTTTAGGTATGTACTCATCGAAAAAAACTATCAGGCATCTTGATCTATCTCTATAGATCTTGATGCCCAATATTCAAGTAGCTTTATCCAGGCATTCCTTTGAAAAACTCCTTTCAAACAACCCTTTATGCTTTTCAGAAATTCTATATTATTTCTGATCAACAATACGTCAACCACATATACTTATCAGAAATTCTATAGTGCTCCCTCTCACTTTCTTGTAAATATAAGTTTCTCATAAACTTGGTATAAACCCAAAAGCTTTGATCACCTCATCAAAGCGTATATTCCAACTCCGAGATGCTTGCTCCAGCCCATATAAGGATCATTGGAGCTTGCATACCTTTTAGCATCCTTAGCACCGACAAAACCTTCTGGTTGTATCATATACAATCTTTACTCAAGGAGACCGTTAAGGAAATGATGTTTTGACATCCATATGCCATATTTCATAATCGAAAAATGTAGCAACTGCTAACATAATTTCAATAGTCTTAGCATCACTACGGGTGAGAAAGTCTCATCGTAGTCAACTCCTTGAACTTGTCGAAAACTTCTTTATGACAAGTCGAGCTTTATAAATGGTGATATTTACCATTAGCGTATGTCTGCTTCTTAAAGGTCCATTTGTACTCAATGGCTTGCCGTTCAACGGGCAAGTCTACCAAAGTCCATATTTGGTTTTCATACATGGAGCCTTTCTTGGATTTCATGGCTCCTAGCCATTTGTTGGAATCCGAGCCCACCATCGCTTCTTCAGAGCTCATAGGTTCACTGTTGTCTAACAACATGACCACTGAGACAGGGTTGTCATACTAATCAGGGATGGTACGCGTCCTTGTCGACCTACGAGGTTCGGTAGTAACTTCATCCGAAGCTTCATGATCATCATCATTAATTCCTCTTCACTTGGTGTAGGAATGGCAAAATCATCTTTCTATGTTGTGCTACTATCCAACTGGAGTGACGGTTCAACAACCTCATCAAGTTCTACTTTCCTCCCACTCAATTCTATCGAGAGAAACTCTTTCTCGAGAAAGGCATACTAGGGACACGGTGTTGTCTATGTACCCACACATGTATCTAAGTTTCCACCCAATACAATTATAGCATGGATAATAAACAATTATCATGAACAAGGAAATATGATAATAACTAATTTATTATTGCCTCTAGGGCATATTTCCAACGTGCCTTTCCTGTCAATGAAAACGACCGAGAGATTTCAATACCTTCCCATGCTAGATACATCATCAGTGGTTCCCAAACAGAAAATAAAGTTTATTCCCTTTTCCATCATTCTTTCACTTTCCATGGCTAGCCGAATCCATGGTTACCTTCCATACCAACACTTGACAAGGAATTTATTATTTGAAAACATAAAGTAATTTTCTTTATTTTTTTCATTTCAGGACTGGGCATCCCTATTACCGCCATACTCTCGTGTAATGACAAGTGAATAAACACTCATCTTGAGAATAACACACCTATCATGGAAAAATATCGGTCACCCCCTTCCGCTTCATGAGCGGTACGAGCACATAAAAAGGAAAATTCATTTTGAAAATTAGAGATGGAACATACAAACTTTCTTGGAACGGCATGGAAATATATCATATAGGTAGGTATGGTTAACTCATATGGCAAAACTTGGTTTAAGAATTTTGGATGCACAACTTGTATTTCTACTTAGTACAAGTGAAGGCTAGCAAATATATTGAGAAGCAACCAACCAAGAAATAAAAATTCACATAAGTGATCATTAAGCATAACTAACACCGAATAATGCACCATAAGTAGGATGTAATTTCATTGCACAACTATTGACTTTCGTGCTTGCATTGGGAATCATAAACTTTAACATCAATATTCTTACTAAGCATAATTACTCACCAACATAACTCACATATTACTGTCATCATGTCTCAAAATTATTACAAAGAATCAAGTTTAATTTGTCCAATGATCTTCATGAAAGTTTTTATTATATCCCTCTTGAATATCTATCACTTTGAGACTAGTTTCATATATTGGCATTGCCTTTGACAAGCTCACATAGATTTAAGTGAAGATCATGATCATAAAAATTTCATCTCCCAAAATAATATAAGTAAAGCATGAGAGGATTTTTCATAATTTACTAACTCTTAAATTAATCTAAGTGAAGCATGAGAGCATTTCTTCAAATATGTAAAAGCACGCCATGATCAAAAAGATATAAGTGAAGCATTAGAGCAATTCCATAGCTCAAACAATTTAAGTGAAGCACATAAAGCAATTCTAAGAAATAATAGAATAATTTTGTATCTCTCAAATAGGTGTGTCCAGCAAGGATAAAAAGAAAATCAAGCAAAGAGTCCTACAGTATAAGATGTTCCAAGCAAAACTCATGATATGCGACGGATAAAAATATAGCTCCAAGTAAAATACCGATGGTTGTTAGAAGAAAGAGGGGATTCCACTCGGGGCATCCGCAAGCTTAGTTGCTTGTTCCTCTTCAGATATTATCTTGGGGTTCCATGGTCACCCCCAAGTTTAGACTATTCTTACTCCTTATTCCTTCATCCATCGTGATCTCACCCAAAACTTGAAAACTTCAATCACACAAAACTTGACAAAATCTTCGTGAGATCCATTAATATAATAAAGAAAATTACCACTCTAAATACTGTTGGAAATCCATTAATATTTTATTATTGCAATATATATACTGTATTCTAACTTTACCAACACTTATACCATCCAATACAAGCCATAGATTCATCAAAACAAGCACACAATGCAACGAAAACAGAATCTGTCTCAAATAGAATAGTCTGTAGTAATATGTACTCTACCAATACATCTATAACTATAAAAATTCTTACAAATTAGTAAAACGTAAATATTTTTTATATAAATGTGGTGTTAAAATTTCAGCTCATTATCACACTCCAGTAAAAAATGAAAATTTCTGCACTGGAGTCAAAGTTTTATTTCGGATTCAGCATTGTTTCTACTCATCTCATGAATCATCCTAAAGGCTTTACTTGGCACAAAAACTAAATAAAACATAAAAAATAATCATAACAGAGGCATAATTGTGTAAACACTCAACAAAAGAAATGAAAAGGTAAAATAAATTGTATTCATTGGGTTGCCTCCCAACAAGCTCTTTCTTTATAGCCATCAAGATAGGCTTAGGATAATAATGATACTCACATAAAAGACAAGAGCTACATCACAAAGAGAGCATCCTAATACATGTGACAAATAAATTTAAGTTTAACATACTTCCTATGCATAGGGATTTCATAATCAAACAATCTATGGGAGAAAGAATCAACTAGCATAGGATGGCAAAACAAGCATAACTTCAAAACTTTGAACACATCAGGAGGAAACTTGATATTATTGCAATGCCTACAAGCATATGTTCCTCCCTCATACTAATTTTCAGTAAAATCATGAAGGGATGTCAAAATATAACTATCACATAAAGCATTCTTTTCATGATCTACAAGCATAGAAACATTATCACTCTTCACATAAGCAAACTCCATTTCATTCATGGTAGTGGGAGCAAACTCAACAAAATAACTATAATGTGACCCTTGATTGTCATAACCAAATTGAATATTAAAATAATGATGACACGTTTCACGGTTATCATTACCAATTATAGCATACATGTCATCATCAAAACTTTGAGAACATAAAATATCATCTTCATCAAGCATACCATCCCCAAGCTTCTGGTTTTGCATATCATGCTTTTCATTCATGGAACTATCATGAATCACCTTATAAATTTCTTCTTTCAACACTTCATGCAAATTTTCAGATTCATGATTTTCAAACAAAACTTCATAGATATAATCAAGTGCACTCAATTCACTAGCAATTGGTTCATCATAATTTGGTCTTTTGAAAAGATTAGCAAGTGGATGAGGATCCATATCAATAGATTTTTAACAAGCGAAGATGCAAACAAATAGAAGGCACATGGCAACACAAGCAAACGTGCAAAAAGGAAAACGTAAAAAGAGTGTGAATAGAACGACCAATTTTGTGAAGTGGGGAGAGAAAAAGGAGAGGCAAATGAAAAGTAATATAAATTGCAAGGAGATGAGATTTGTGATTAGGAACCTGATAGATGTTGATGATGTCTCCCCGGCGCCAGAGATTGGCATGCTGAAGAGATCGCTTCCTCCCCGGCAATGGTGCCAGAAATTCCTTTGACGTGGCTTGCGATTGCATCAGTATTTCCCCAAAGTGGAAGGGATGATGCAGCACAAAGGTAGTAAGTATTTACCTCAGTTAAGGAACCAATGTATCAATCCGTAGAGGAAGATCAAGCAACTATGTAAACGACACCTGCACACAAAGAACAAATACTTGCAACCCGATGCGTAAGACAGGTTGTCAAGATCTCGACAATAAAAAGATAGATTAGATTGTAATAGGTTGGGAAATAGATCTCGCAAGAACACAAAATAAAAGAAGTAAACAAAAAGTGCAACAAGGTATTTTTGGGTTTTTGGATTAATAGATCGAAAAACAAAAGTGCCAAAAAGATAGATTCGAAAGCAATATGTTGTAGAAGTAGATCCGGGGGCCATAGGTTTCACTAGTGGCTTCTCTCATGAGTATAGCACACAGTGGGTGAACAAATTCATGTTGGGCAATTGATAGAAGATCGAATAGTCAGGATTATATCCAAGGCAATGATCATTATATAGGCATCATGTCCAAGATAAGAAGACCGAAATGATTCTGCATCTACTACTATTACTCCACACATCGACCGCTATCCAGCATGCATCTAGTGTATTAAGTTCATGAAAAAATAGAGTAATGTAATAAGAACGATGACATGATGTAGACAAGATCTATTCATATAGGAATATACCTAACTTGTTATCCTTAGTAGCAACTATACATACGTGCCTTGGTGCCCTTCTGTCACTGAAAAAGGACACCGCAAGATCGAACCCATCAGAAAGAACCTCTTCCAATGGCAAGAAAAATCGATCTAGTTGGCCTAACTAAACCAAATATTTGAAGAAGAAATACGAGGATATAAGTAATCATGCATATAAGAGATTAGATAAGAATCAAATAATATTCATGGATAGAAACTGATCATGAACTCAAAATTCATCGGATCCCAACAAACACACCACAAAAAGTCATTACATCAAATAGATCTCCAAGAGACCATTATATTGAGAATCGAGAGAGAGAGAAAGCCATCTAGCTACTGCCTACGGACCCGTAGGTCTATGGTGGACTACCCACACATCATCGGAGAGGCACCCATGAAGATGATGCACCCCTCTGTGATGGTGTTAGATTGGATCTTGCGGTTCTGGAACTTGCGGCCACTGGAATTGTGTTTCGTTGACTCTCCTAGGGTTTTCTAAATATTTGGGAATTTATAGAGCTAATAGTTGGTGGAGGGGGTCCTTGAGGTGGCCACAACCCATCAGGTCACACCTGGGGCCTCTCGCATGCCCTCGTGGGTTGTTAGCTGATACGTCTCCAACGTACCTATAATTTTAGATTGTTCCATGCTATTATATAATCTGTTTTGGATGTTTCATATGCATTAATATGCTATTTTATATTATTTTTGGGACTAACCTATTAACCAAGTGCCTAGTGCCAGTTTCTATTTTTCCTTGTTTTTGAGTATTGCAGAAAAGGAATATCAAACGGAGCCCAAACAGAATTAAATTCTACGTTGATTTTTCTTGGACCAAAAGGAACCTACGAGACTTGGAGAAGAGGCCACAAGAGCCACGGGTGGGCCACAAGCCACCCTGGCGCTGCCAGGGGGCGCCCCTGGCTTGTGTCTCCTTGTAGCTGCTCCAACCCTAATCTTTGGCCTATAAATTCAGAAATATTCCCCCAATACCAAAAAGATCCACGATAATACTACTCCGCCGCCGGATGCCTCCGTTCCCGAGAGATCCAACCATGGAGCCTTTTCCGGTAATCTGCCAGAGGAGGATTCGATCATGGAGGGCATCTACATCAACTCCATTGCCCCTCCGATGATGCCTGAGTAGTTCACCACAAACCTACGGGTCCATAGCTAGTAGCTAGATGTCTTCTTCTCTCTAGTTGTTCTTCAATACCATGTTCTTCATGATCTCCATGATGATCTATTCGATGTAATACTCTTTTGCGGTGTGTTTGTCGAGATCGGATGAATTGTGGGTTTATGATCAGATTGTCTATGAATATTTTTTTGAATCTTCTATGAATTCTTATATGCATGATTTCATATCTTTGCAAGTCTCTTTGAGTTATTGATTTGGTTTGGCCAACTAGATTGGTAATTCTTGCAATGGGAGAAGTACTTAGTTTTGGGTTCAATCTTGTTTTGTGCTCACCTAGTGACATAGTAGGGGTAGCGAGGCATGTATTTGTATTGTTGCCATCAAGGATAAAAAGGTGGGGTTTTCATCATATTGCTTGGGTTTATCCCTCTACATCATGTCATCTTACTTAATGCATTACTCCGTTCTTCATGAACTTAATACTCTAGATGCAGGCAGGAGTTGGTCGATGTGTGGAGTAATAGTAGTCGATGCAGAATTGTTTCGGTCTACTTGACACGGACGTGATGCCTATATGCATAATCATTGCCTTGGATATCATCATAACTATGCACTTTTCTATCGATTGCTCAACAGTAATTTGTTCATCCACTGTATTATTTTTGTTCAAGAGAGAAGCCTCTAGTGAAACCTATGCCCCCCAGGTATATTTTCCATATTATATTTCAGATCTCTAAACCAAAAATACCAAAAACACCTTGTGCAATTTTATTTACTTTTACTTCTTGCAATCTTTCATATCTATCTCTATCAGATCTAATCTTTGCAAGTAACCGTGAAGGGATTGACAACCCCTTTATAGTGCTGGGTGCAAGTGTTTAATTGTTTGTGTAGGTGCATAAATTGGGGCCTTGTTTGTTCCTCCTACTGGATTGATACCTTGGTTCTCAACAACTGAGGGAAATACTTATCTACTTTGCTACATCACCCTTTCCTCTTCAAGGGAAAACCAACGCAAGCTCAAGAAGTAGCAAGAAGGATTTCTTGCGCCGTTGACGGGGAGGATACACATAAAGCCTAGAAAGTACCCATCACAAGCTCATCTCTTGCATTTACATTATTTTCCATCTGCCTCTAATTTTCCTCTCCCCCACTTCTAAAATGATTTCAGAAAAAACCAAAAATATTTGCCTTTTTATTCGCCCTTCATCCGTTCGCCTTTTCGTTTGCTTTTTGTTTGCTTGTGTGCTTGTTTGCTTGCTTGGTCACGATGTCTAAGAATACCAAATTGTGTGTCTTCTCCAATAAAAATAATAATTATTTTATCAGTACTCCGATTGCTCCCGCCACTAGTGCGGAATCTTATGAAATTAATGCCGTTTTGCTTAATCTTGTTATGAAAGAACAATTTTCCGGCCTTCCTAGTGAAGATGTCGCATCCCATCTAAATACTTTCATTGAGTTGTGTGACATACAAAATAAGAAAGATGTGGATAATGATATTTTTAAATTGAAGCTATTTCCTTTCTCACTATGAGACAGTGCTAAAACTTGGTTTTCATCTTTGCCTAAAAATAGTATTGATTCATGGAATAAGTGTAAAGATGCTTTTATTTCCAAATACTTTCCGCCTGCTAAGATCATCTCCCTTAGGAATGGTATAATGAATTTTAAGCAACTTCATCATGAACATGTTGCACAATCTTGGGAGAGGATGAAATTAATGATTAGAAATTGCCCCGCACATGGTTTGAGTTCATGGATGATTATACAAATATTTTATGCGGGATTGAATTTTGCATTTAGGAATAATTTAGATTCAGCCGCGAGTGTTAATTTTATGGAAATCACATTAGGAGAATCTACTAAATTCCTAGATAATATTATAGCAAATTACTCTCAACGACATACCGAAAGATCTACTACTAGTAAAAAAGTGCATGCTATTGAAGAAATAAATACATTGAGTGAAAAGATGGATGAATTAATGAAATTGTTTGCTAGTAAGAGTGATCCTATTGATCCTAATGATATGCCTTTGTCTTCTTTGATTGGGAATTATAATGAATCTATGGATGTGAATTTTGTCGGTAGGAACAATTTTGGTAATAACTCGTATAGAGGTAATTTCAACCACAGGCTATTTCCTAGTAATTCGTATAATAATTATGGTAATTCCTATAAAACTCCTTATGGAAATTATAATAAGATTCCCTCTGATCTTGAGAATAATATTAAAGAATTTATTAGTTCTCAAATATTTTCAATGCTTCGATTGAAGAAAAATTGCTCAAGATTGATGATTTGGCTTGGAACGTTGATACAATTTCGCTTTGTTTATGCATCTAGTGACCCTTAGTGAATTTGGTGTATTGAAGACTTATAGGTTAACGAATTAATGTGTTTGTGAGTGTACACATGCTCTATAAGTCGATGAGGAGTTTGATACATCTAGAGATTACCGACCCCTAATAATCTATGTCTTTAGCTGAAGACTTTGGTGAAGACTTTGGTGAAGACTTTGATGAAGACTTTTATATTCCCTAAAGACTTTGAAATTGAAGAAGTCGGTGTAACCTTGAAGATATGAACGAGGACTATGAATCATGAAGACTTTGTTTGCGTAGTTTCATTTCCTTTCTTTGAGTCATAGGAAACACCGTACTATTAAAGGGGGCCGAGGTAATACTAGGAAAATTTCCAACTGATGCTCAACTACTCCAAAATCCTCAACCTATCCAATCCTTCTAGTGAAGCCTTTGGAAATCTCTTGCGGTTCAGTCAAGTTCTTCAGTGACAGAGATGAAGTTCTTCTGGTCTCTGAGGAAATTGATCTGACTGAGGAGTTAGGATTTCGCCAGTGTGAATTGCCTACAAGTGAGGAACATGATATGTCTTAGGACTATCATAGTTTGAATTTCCGACCGTTGTTGTGCTTAGCGCCAGTTGTCCCCAATCATAACATCCACATAACGGTCATACCATTGGGGGAATTTATGTCTTATCATGTCAGGTTGCACCCTGGCTATAAGTAGCCACCCCCACAACCACTAGTTGGTTGGCTGCTCCGAGAGAGAACTAACACTTGTCATTCGAGAGCAACCCATCCTCCAAGGACTTTGAGAGAAAATTACCAGTGAGGAAAAACCCACAACCAAACCACCAAACCCAAAGTGATTGAACATCACTGAAGAAATTCTTGTGTGGAACTGACATTTGTTACCTTTGAGGACTGTGCATCTTCCAGACGGTTAGGCGTCATGGTCTAGCGCATCCTACAGTCAATTAGGGATCACGAAGTGACCTTGGTGTAGAGCATCCAACAGTAAATTGTGGATCGCCAGGTGACTAGTTTCTGAGGGTTTCAGAAGTCTACCCTAAAGACTTACCATGAGTGTTGGGCATGGACTGTGTGACCTTAGCTCGAGGAGAATACGGTAAGGACTGTGTGTCCTCTGGTTTAAATACCATGCCGCTCCAAACCAGACATACAACTGTCGCAACAGTTGGAACTGGGTCATCAAACCATTGTATTCATCGAGCTACCTGGTTCTATTTCCTCAACCCGTCTATTCCTCGTATACTTGTTGATGAAATTGATCGTTATTGTTTGAAGAATTTGACTGAAGACTTTCACAATTTCCTCACCTCAAATTCTTCAAGTTACCTTGTTCATCACTGCTTATCCTATTATGCTACTTGTAACTTGTGCATCTTTCATTTCATCGTGATGACTATGCTGTTACTATGTTCTTCATGCACTTGAGTACTTATTCTGCTGCTAGTTATTCATCACATTTCAAATTCCTCAAAGTTGAAATTCCTCAAGTGATGAATTTGTAAAAATCGTCTATTCACCCCCTCTAGTCGATATAACGCACTTTCAATTGGTATCAAAGCAAGGTACTCCCTTGTTCTATGTGATTTTGGTTTAACCACCTGGAGTTCTAGTTATGTCGACGACATGTATGATCAAGGTTTCTGTGTGATGTCCTACCTTCGATGGGACAGACTACCCCTACTAGAAGAACAAGATGCGCATGCACCTTGAAGCTATTGACAACGATCTCTGGTACGTTGTGGAAAATGGTGTTCCCTTTGTTACTCCCACGATCATCGTTGCTGATGTGAAGAGATTCATGCAACTCGATTCTCAAGCGAAGAATATCATCTGTGGCCATCTGAGCAAAGGTCAGTATGGTAGGGTGAGTGCTTTGGAGTCTGCTAAGCTTATCTGGGATAGCCTATCCAAAGTCAGCAAAGGTGTTTCCACTCAACGTGACTCTCGTGTTGATGTTCTTCGCAATCTCTTCAACCACTTCAAGAGACTTGACAATGAAAATGTTCATCAAACTTTTGATCATCTTACTGATATGTCCAATGAGCTTGAAGCACTGGGTGCCACGAATATCATTGACCATGAACTGGTGAAGAAACTGCTATGATCTCTTGACTCCTCATTCGATACTCTGGCCTTGATGATCCAAGAACGTGAAGACTACAAGTCACTTGATCCTGTTGATATTCTTGATGTTGGGGAACGTCGCATGGGAATTTTTTTTCCTACGCACACGCAAACCTATCCATGGTGATGAGCATCTACGAGAGGGAGAGTGGATCTACGTTCCCTTGTAGATCGCTAAGCGGGAAGCGTTAAGAAACGCGGTTGGTGTAGTCGAACATCTTCGCGATCCAAATCACCGAGCGTCCCGCGATCTCATCACGATCCGTCCTGCGATCCAATCACGATCTGTCCCATGAACTCATCACGATCCGTCCCGTGATCTCATCACGATCCGTCTCACGATCTTGATCACGGTCCTTCCGATCTAGCGCCGAACGGACGACACCTCCGCGTTCAGCACAGGTGCAGCTTGATGACGATATCCACCATCTTGATCCATCAAGAGGAGGTGGAGAGGATAGAGAGTTCACCAGCAGCGTGACGGCGCTCCAGTGATGGTGGTGGTGGAGCAATTCCGGCAGGGCTTCGCCTAAGCGCTGCTGAAATCCGATCTAGAGGAGCACCGGTGAAACGGGTAGCACAGGGGCGTAAGTTGTGTCCAAAAGCCACCCAATCCACTAGTATATATAGGAGGGAGGGAGAGGAGGGGGGCTGGCACACCAAGTCCCCCTAGGGGATTCGGCCGGCCAAGGTGGGAGCAATCCTACTCCTACTCCAATCCTAGTTGGAGTAGGATTCCTTCCTATTGGCTGATTTTCCCTTTTTCCTTTAGGATTCCCTCTCCCTGTGCCATGGGCCTTTTGTGGCTGTTCCACCATCCTTAGTGGGATGGTTATTATTCTCCCACAGCCCATGGACCCTCTGGGGTCGAAATACCCCTCCCGGAGGTCTCCCGGTACACTACCGGCACTCCCGGTACACTACCGATGAGCTCGAAACTTTTCCGGCGACCAAACTGGGACTTTCTATATATGAATCTTTACCTCCGAACCATTCCGGAGCTCCTCGTGATGTCCGGGATCTCATACGGGACTCTGAACAACCTTCGGTCACCACCATACATAACTCTACACTACCGAAACGTCACCGAACCTTAAGTGTGCAGACCCTGCGGGTTCGAGAACTATGTAGACATGACTGAGACACCTCTATGGTCAATAACCAATGGCGGGACCTGGACGTCCACATTGGTTCCTACATATTCTACGAAGATCTTTATCGGTCGAACCTCTATGTCAAGGATTCAGTTAATCCCGTATAACGTTCCCTTTGTTCTTCGGTATGTTACTTGCCCGAGATTCGATCGTCGGTATCTCCATACCTAGTTCAACCTCGTTACCGGCAAGTCTCTTTACTCGTTCCGCAATACAAGATCCCGCAACTAGCAATTAGTCACATTGCTTGCAAGGCTCATTGTGATGTTGTATTACCGAGTGGGCCCTGAGATACCTCTCCGTCACACGGAGTAACAAATCCCAGTCTTGATCCATGCCAACTCAACAAACACCCTCGGAGATACCTGTAGAGCACCTTTATAGTCACCCAGTTACGTTGCAACGTTTGATACACACATGGCACTCCTCCGATGTCCGTGAGTTACATGATCTCATGGTCATAGGAACACATACTTGACATGCAGAAAACAGTAGCAATAAACTGACACGATCATATGCTACGTTTGTAGTTTGGGTCTTGTCCATCACATCATTCTACTAATGATGTGATCCCGTTATCAAATGACATCTCATGTCCATGGCTAGGAAACCTTAACCATCCTTCGATCAACGAGCTAGTCTATTAGAGGCATACTAGGGACATGGTTTTGTCTATGTATCCACACATGTATTTAAGTCTCTGATCAATACAATTATAGCATGAATAATAAACGATTATCATGAACAAGGAAATATGATAATAACTAATTTATTATTGCCTCTAGGGCATATTTCCAACACTTGAGAGACTCAATACTCATGAATTCCAACAAGCTGAGAAGAGAGACCTCTCTAGGCCAAGCTATGGAAGATCTCGTGCTCTGAAGGCAAAAGTAATTTCCTCATCCGAAGAAGAAGATTCTGATAGCAGCCTTGGTGATCCTGAAGAACTAAGTCAGGAGCTAGCAATGCTCGTGGGGAAATTCCAGAAGTTCTCAAGGAGAGGTGGATTTTGAAAGTCATCAAAAAGTGGTTTGAGGAAATCATATTCCTCAAAAGACTACAAGAAAAGAACCTGTCATCGTTGCAAGAAGCCTAATCACTTTATCTCTAACTGTCCTCTCTGGGAAAAAGATTCAAAGAAGAGGAAGAAATACAAGGATGATAGTTCTGATGACTCAAAGAAAAAGAAGAAATCTTCAAAGTCTTCATCTGCAAAGTCCTCATCTTCAAAGTCCTCAAAGCACAAGAAGGATGGTTCCAGAAAGGCTTGAGCATTCATCGACAAGGAAATGGATTCTGAAGAAGAATCTGAAGAATATGAAGAAGAGGAAGAATCTAAGGTGGAATCTGAATCTGGTGTCGCTAGCCTTGCTGTCGCTACTACTTTCGTCAGCATGTCCATCTTCAATGATGACGAATTTGACTACTCCAACGACTCTAACGTCAACAATGATGATTATGCTCCCACCTATTGCTTCATGGCAAAAGGCTCAAAGGTACACAAACATCATTCCTCTTCTAAATCAAGTGAAGGCGAATCTCATGAATATGTGAAACCTAGCTATGCTAAACTTGTTAAACTTGCCACTAAGCAACAAAGTGCACTTGAAAAGCTTCAGAAAATGCTAGACAAAAGCGCTGATCTGTTGAACGATGAAGTGGATCGGACTCAAACTCTGTCTGACGATCTCAAAAGTTTGCAGACAAAGTATGATAACCTTCAGAGTCATCCTAATGACCTCTTAGCCGATCATGAGAAGCTCTCTTATGAATTTCTTCAAAGAAAGCAAGATCTTGAGAAACTAAGGGTGTCACATGAGTATCTCCAAAGGGAAAACGATTCCTTACTAGCTCAACAGATCAGTACCGCTCAGGAAGAATTTGTCCCACCTTGTTTGAAATGTACCGAACGTGAAACTGCTAATTCTTCACCTGAATGTTCAAATGCTTCTATTGTTGCAAATTCTTCAACTATTCCAGTGGTCTCAAATTCCTCATCTGAGGATACCACAAGTATCACTAACGAAAATGCAGGGCTGAAGGAATTGTATGTGACAGGCATGTACAAAAGTCTCAAAGGGCATCAAACCCTTTGCGATGTCCTCAAAAAGCAGATTCTGAACAGGAACCCTAGGAAAGAGGGTATTGCCTTTGTGAGCAAACTCAACGCTGATGGATCCTACTGGACTCTTGAGTAGTACCCCAAAACCTCATGGGTTGCTGCAAAAGGACCTCCTATAGATCCATCCACTTTATCTGGCTTTACTTGTGAAACTTCATATTCCTCTAATGAGTCACTTGACTCCAACTACAAATTCTTCAAAAATCAGAAAGGTGAAGTATTTGCTAGATTTGTTGGAACTAACTGCAGGAACGATTCACCTATGAAGAAAATCTGATTTCCCAAGAGCTACCTACAAAATCTTCAAGCGAATGTCCTCACGACACCACTCATGAAGAACAGGAACCCCAGATCAAATTCCTCATATGGACCAAAGTCCTCACTTGGACCAAATTCCTCAAATAGTCAAAAATATCATTCTCGTGCTAATGCCTCTGTTTCGCACGAAAAATCTAAGAGTTATGAATATGTGCATTATTCTTCAAACCATTATGTTCATAAGTCCTCAAAGAATTTCTCTGCTTGTTCATATGAGTACTCTAACCCTCGCCTTGTGAAGCAAGGCGCACTTGCTTCAGTGCCTCCCTTCTCATATGGTGCTCGCAGAATGATGAACTCTTTACCACCACTTCAGATGTGGGTGGTGAAGATATTGAACTAATTTCTTTTGTAGGGTCAGGTCTCCAGATGAACTTAAACGTCTAATGAATTTGCTGGAGACCTGAGGAATTGCTTGAAAGGACGCGAGCTAACCTTGTAGAAATGAATTCTTCATTTCTCATGTCCTCACACTACTTGCTTACTATCTTGTGTGATGAAATTCTGTCTGATGAAATTGATGTCATATTCTTCACTCCGGAGCATATGAGTTCGTAAGTTGTACTAATTCATCTGCAGGATGATGCTCCAAAAGCTACTGAGTGGGTCCTCGACAGTGGATGCACAAACCACATGACTGGTGGCAAGAATCTACTGATGAATTTGCCACTTTCTCCATCTCATATGAAGCATATCACCTACGCAGACAAAGGAAAAATCAAGGTATTGGGTCTAGGTAAGGTTGCAATCTCAAAGAACCGAACCATGGATAAGGTGATGCTTGTCAAATCCCTTGGGTTCAACCTTATGTCTGTCTCAATGCTTTGTGATCTTAATATGATTGTCGTATTTGGAAAATATTGTTGTGTTGTCATCATGGAATCTGACAATTCCAAAGTCTTCGAAGGCTTTAGGAGAGGAGACTTGTATATTGTTGGTTTCTCTATAGGTCCTCAACCTGCCACATGCTTACTTGCAAAGTGCTCAGAAGGCTGGCTGTGGCATCGACGACTTGGACATGCTGGTATGAGGAACTTGCACACGCTCGTGAAGAAAAAGCACGTCATTGGCTTCGAAGGTGTTAAATTCCTCAAGGATCACCTATGTGGTTCATGTGAGTTTGGGAAGATGACCAGATCCAAGCATCCCTTGAAGACAATCATGACCACAACACGACCCTTTGAATTGCTTCACATGGATCTCTTTGGCCCCACTCATTACTGCACACTAACAAATTCTTCAAGTTTGTATGGCTTTGTCATTTTTGATGATTACTCTCGATACACTTGGGTGCATATTATTCTATACAAGACTGAAGTGTAGGATGTTTTCAGACGATTTGCTTCAAGGGCCTCCACCAACTTCGGCGTCAAGATCAAGCATATCAGGAGTGATAATGGGACTGAGTTCAAGAACACTAATCTTGATGAATATCTTGATGAACTTGGTATTACTCATGAGTTATCTGCCCCTTATACTCCTCAGCAGAATGGCGTTGTGGAGCGCAAGAACAGGACTCTTGTTGAGATGGCTCGCACCATGCTCGATGAATACAAGACTCCTCGTCGCTTCTGGCCTGAAGCAAATATAGTGCATGCCACATCATCAACAGGGTATATCTTAACAAATTCTTCAAGAAGACTTCGTATGAACTTATGACTGGCAAGAAACCCAATGTAAGTTATCTCAAAGTCTTCGGTGCAAAATGCTAGATTAGAGATCCTCACCACAGTTCAAAATTTGCATCGAAAGCACATGAAGGTTTTATGCTTGGTTACGGAAAGGACTCGCACACCTACAGAGTCTTTAACACCTACCACCACAAGGTTGTTGAAACTGTAGATGTGCGGTTCGATGAAACTGATGGCTTGCAAAGAGAGCACCTACCTTCTATGTTAGATGAACAGTCTCTTGAGGAATCCATTAAGCTGAAGGCTACTCAAGACATCATACCCACTGAGGAAGTCATTCCAATGAATGAAGACATTCATGCAGATACACCTGAAGAAAATGGTGCTAAAGAAAATCCTCAGCCACATCAACCTGCTCATCCAAGAGTTGCAAATGAAGTGCAGATTGACAAAATCATCAATGACATCAATGCACCAGGTCCTCTCACTCGCTCAAAAGCTTCGCATTTGACTAACTTTTGTGGGCACTTTGCCTTTTTCTCTATCATAGAGACCACCAAAGTTGATGAAGCATTCAAGGAGCCCGAGTGGATTCAAGCTATGCAGGAGGAATTGTATCAATTCAAACTCAACAATGTGTGGGAACTTGTCAAGCGGCCAGATCCTCGCAGGCATAACATCATAGGTACCAAGAGGATCTACCGCAACAAGCAAGATGAAAATGGACTTGTGGTAAGGAATAAGGCTCGTGTTGTAGCTCAAGGCTACACACAGGTTGAGGGAATTGACTTTGATGAAAATTTTGCACCTGTTGCTAGACTTGAAGCTATTCGCATATTGCTTGCTTATGCTAACCATCATGATATCATCTTATATCAAATGGGTGAAAAGTGCATTCCTCAATGGTAAGCTTGAGTAAGAAGTATATGTTGCTCAACCCCCAGGTTTTGAAGACCCTAAGCATCCTAACAAAGTCTTCAGACTCAACGATGCCCTCTATGGCCTCAAGCAGGCCCCTTGAGTGTGGTACGACACTTTGAAGGAATTCCTCATGAAGAAATGCTTCAAACCCGGTTCACTCGATCCAACTCTTTTCACAAAATCCTATGACAATGAACTGTTCATATGCCAAATATACGTAGACGATATTATCTTTGGCTGTACTGATGAACGTTATAGTGATGAATTTGCCTATATGATGAGTGAAGAATATCAAATGTCTATGATGGGAGAGTTGAAATTCTTCTTAGGTCTTCAAATTCGTCAACAAGAAAATGACATCTTCATCTCACAAGAGAAATACCTCAAGGATGTTCTGAGGAAATTTGACATGCAAGATTGCAAAGGCGTCAAAACTCCAATGCCTTCAAAAGGCCACCTCTGCACTGACGAAAATGGTAAAGATTTCGATCAGAAGGTATATCGCTCCATGATTGGCTCATTATTGTATCTATGTGCATCTAGGCCTGATATTATGCTGAGTGTTTTCATGTGTGCCCGATTTCAAGCAACACCGAAGGAATTACACCAAAGGCTGTGAAACATATTCTTTGATACTTAGCTCACACACCAACGCTTGGATTATGGTATCCCAAGGGCTCAAATTCTTCAAATTTTCAAATTCCTAAAGTTTGCAAATTCCTCAACTTTTCAAATTCTTCAAACTATGAAACTCATGTTCTTGATTGATTATATACTTATATATTTGAGTTTTAAATGTCCTTAGCAGCATTCACTTATTGCTAATTCTTCAAGTTGATTTTCATATAAGTGAATGTGATCGGACCTTTCCCCTCTATGCTAAACTGAACCCAGCCTGTTCACAAATTCCTCATATGCATTCTACTTTGAAACTCGTTCAAAGTCTTCACTGTGTCCTTGACAGCTGAAGAATTTGCGAACGGAAACTTTAAAATTTTCACTATCAAAATTTTCAGCGGTTCCCGCTCAAACTATTCTAATTCCCACGACTGGATAACCCATGACCCCCACTATCGCCACCTCTTAGTACATGGATAACCCATAACCCATGACCCCAACATCTTCGGATGGATTGGTTTTCACTTCCACTATATATACCCCCCTTTTATTGTGCTTGGTTACTCACTTCCTCTCTCTCCCGAGCTCCGACCTAGCACCGCCGCTAAAATCATCGATGCCAGTGTGGAAGAGCTTCACTACCTCGACCTTGCTGTCGCCGTACTCACACTGGCCGCGGAAGTCTTCGCCCCGCCGCTGCTGTAGCTGTCTCCCTCTGCTAAGCAAGGGCGTGGGAGATCTGGACTGACGAACTTCCTCAATCTCATCTCATAGTTCATCGTGTTCTTCATCAGGGTAAATAAAATTTATTTTTACTGCCCTTATTTGATCTTCAAATTTTCCTAAATCTCCAGAAAGGTGTTTATGTTGGGAAATGTAGTAGTAATTCAAAATTTTCCTACGTATCATCAAGATCTATCTATGTGAAACCAGCAACGAGTAAGGGGTTTGAGTGCATCTTCATACCTTTGAAGATCGCTAAGCAGAAGCGTTACAAGAACGCAGTTGGTGGAGTCGTACTCGCAGCGATTCAGATCGTGGTCGATTCCGATCTAAGGGCCGAACAACGACGCCTCCGCGTTCAACACATGTACAACCCGGTGACGTCTCCCGCGCCTTGATCCAACAAGGAGGAGGGAGAGGTTGAGGGAGACCGCTCCGACAGCAGCATGATGGCGTGGTGGAGGTGGAGCAGCATGGCAACTCCGACAGTGCTTCAACAAGGACTACAGAGGGAGGAGGAGGAGGAGAGGGGCTGCCCGAGGGAGATTGGTGTGTGACAACAGCCCCTAGGCCTCTCTATTTATAGGAGGAGGAGGAGGGGCGCATCCCCTAGGGTTCCCACCCTAGGGCTGGCGGCCAACCCTAGATGGCCCCTTGGGCGGCAGCCAAGAGAGGGAGAATTGGTAGGCGCCCTAGGGTGAGCCTAGGGCCCATCTACACTAGGGTTTGCCGCCCTTGCTCTTGCTACGCCTTGGGCCTTGGTGGGAGGTGCACAAGCCCACCCAGGGGCTGGTTCCCTCCCACTTTAGGCCCATGCAGTCCACTGGTGCCGGTGGACCCACATGGTGGACCCCCGAAACCCTTTCGGTGGTCCCGGTACGTTACCGGTGATGCCCGTAACACTTCCGGTGACCAATATGTCACGCCCAAGATGCGCGCCTATCCGTTTTAAGGCACGAGGTCCTCGCAAAGGATAGAAGCACATCTTGCCGTTAGCAAGATAAGCATCATCAGATCATACATGTACAGAAGGGAAGAGTATACAAAGTTGGCTTACACTCGCCACATGCAAAATGACAATAACACTCAGTTCATAACATCATGAGGAAAACAGGGTCCGGCTACGGACGAAAACAAATGATAAAAGCAAATGCGATGATACTATCAAGCTGTCCTAAGATCACGACCAGGTCCTCTACTCATCCGGATATGTCACATACATCCTGCCTCTCTCCTCATCATACTCCCACTGGAGCTGAGTAAGTTCATCCTGCACGAACTCATCTAATCCTGCACCTGGATTGTTGTAGTAAACTGTGAGCCACAACAGACTTAGCTATCATGTGCCCGGGTACCAAGACTATTTAAGCTTTAGGAAGGAAGGGTTATGTTTAGTTTGCAGCAGCACTAAGCACTATATGGTGTCTAGCTTACGCAACATGAAATAAATATGAGTGGCCTACGAAGAATGATCGAATCTAATATGATCTCTACGAGACCCTGAACACTTACTTACAGCAATCATAACCCCACCGTGTTCTCTCTCGGTTCCTGTTCACGAGCAGAGACGATCACGGTTACTGAAACAGTTGATGTGTTTTAATTAGAGTTTACTTCAAGTTTTCTAAAACCGGGTGTTAAACAAATATCCAAGCTGCCACATAACCGCGGGCACGGCTTTCTGAAAGATTTGACCCTGCAGGGGTGCTCCAACTAGTCCATCACAAATAACCACACTCCATGGGAATAGCCTCGAACGCGGTTCTCACGATCATCATAGACAATTCCAAAGGAGTCCAACACCTCGAGTAAACCCAAAGAAAGTCAGACCCCACACGCAAGACATACGATAAGGTAAAACAAATCCAGCAAGACCACCCGACGTGTCGACGAACCTGATAAGAGCCGCTTATCTCATTCTCAAGACACGAAGGATAAGCACAGGGTACAGTGGCCTGATAGAAATCTCCCGAGTTGCCCCGAGTTGGCCCCGCACACGGCTCTAGTTTGGAGCAACACTCATGAGGAGCACTGGCCCGGGGATTGATTAATTATCCACGGGTTTGCAAGACCCTATGCAAGTTTTATTAAGTTGTTAAGAAAAGTAGTACCAATGTTGGGTCTTGCCAGACAAGTTTTAATCTCAACCGAATAAACAAGGGGGTCCCCATAACAACCCCAAGCGTGTTAGGAGCGCAAAATATGGAAAACATAACACCGGTAACAGGGAACTAATGGTGGTATGAGCGGAACAAATCACTTAGCAAAAGGCCAAGCCTTCCACCAATACCAGATATATATGTGCATTAAAATTAAATAACAGAATTTATTTGTGTTACCCAAACCATGTTATCACATGGAACGACCTGCACCTGCAGCTAAAAACGCTATAAGAGGGGCTGAGCAGCGGTAACTTAGCCAATCAATGGTTTGCTGGGATGTGGAGGTTAGAGGCTGTCATGGCAACGTGAGGCTGATATCATGTGGTAGGTAGCGCAATTGTAACGATAAGAACGAGAAACTAGCAAGCAAAGATAGTATTGGGATCCGGGTATGATCATCTTGCCTGTTGGTTCTTCAGCGGAACAAGTAGCGGGATCCTCGTAGTGGTACTCTCCAGGGTCCTCGAACTCAGTTTGGACACTCACTTCTACCTAAGAGAAACAGAAAATAAATAACCAACCAAGGTGCAATGCACAACCAAGATGATGCATGATCCATTATAATGAAGTTTTAAACATGGCAACCCAATTCTATTCAAGTTTCATATGCAAAGTTGGTATATTAATGAACCTGGACAGAGCCTCATGTTAAGTTTTTTAGACATGGATGAACATGTCAAATATGGATTCATCATGCAAAATCGAGGGAAATGCATATAAAGATCGCGAGAAATGGAGCTACGGTTCTCGAGATACGCTCACGACAAGGTACGAAGGAAAAACACAAGATCACCAAATACCTGGGCTAATTCTTGGCATTCCAAGGTATCCACTGGACAGGTGATGAAAAATCAATCACAATATACTCAAGAATCACTCACATCCATTGAGTATAGCTCCCACAACTCACAAAATAAAATAGCACCCAATCTGCCCAAAACAACAACATAACATCTTGAAAAGATTACAACAAGAGCTACAGGACTCCTACAACCACAAGCAAGACACGAACATAAACTACACCACACACACACACACCAATTCATCCAACTATGAAATCAGCAAAAGAGCTACACATCACTATGCATGGAGCTGACAAGTAGGCATGATGAAACAGGTTTTTAGGGACTTGGTGAAAATTCCAGTTTTCTGGAATCAGGGTTAACAAAGTAGCAAGTTGACAGCACTGGCTAAATATGCTAGGAAGCTCCAAATGGCATGAAAATTAACAGGATGGTAGATGACAATACCTACTACAAATACATAACACTTAACATGGTAAAATAACAACCACAGCACTAGCTACACCCCACTCTACATGGCAAAACGATAATGACAGACTCTCCAGACTTAGCCATTTCTAAGCAGGATGAACAGTAACAGAAAGTAGCCAACCAAACAGCATGGTTCTCACTTATCTAGTGACTTGACATGAATAAAAAAAATACAGTAACATTCCCAACAACCTTGACTAACAAATTCATGTTGGCAACATCTTGAAAGCATGCATAGATTAATTCATGTGAAAAAGACAAAAGGGCATCACAGCATAAAAATGCAGTTTTGACAAGTTGCCCCGAAGGCAAATCTGACTGCACATGTGCATACATGGGTTGATTCTACCCCAAATTCATTACTCATACCCCTATACTTGTGTGGAGCAAAAGGGGGAAACCCTAGGTCGAAAATGCTCCTATAAAACATGAGTGACTTGTGGCACATAAGTGAAATGATGGGAAAGGCTCCAAATTGCATGAGACCTATGCATACAAGTTGGAAATGGATAAATAGCACCCTAGGAACATGTTAACATGACATATCATCAAAAACAAGTACGAAACTAACTAGAAGAGAGACTATGATCAAATGCACCTAAGAGAGAATCCTACACATGGAACTACTCAACACATGGGGTAGGTATGTAGATCGTACACACACCTCTCACATCAACACACACACACATGGCATCACCTATATATGACAAGCACACACATACATAGGTATGTATGTGGGCATGGTGCACCACACACCTACACACCCACATGTGTGTATATGCAAGAAGCACATACACACACATGCACCTACTAACTCACACCTCTACAAACAATTCCTATGCATGGCATGTACGCATACATATGCATATGCACCCCTAGGTGCATACACACATACATGCTACAACACACACACACTCTCTAAGGCACACACACATACACACAAGAGACAGCAAAAATAAAATAAAACAAAAGAACCTGATCCTACACATACACACATACACAAAGAAAATAAAAGGGAAGAAAACAAGAAAAATAAAGAAAAACAAAAACAACAAAAAAAGGGGGGGAGAAGGGGGATTCGAACCCCAAATCCCCTGGTCATACCCAGCGCACCACACCACTGCGCTACTCGACCAGAGGCTAACAGATGAGGAGCTGCTGCCCACTAATACACACGCACAAGATTGAACCTGACGAAACTGAAAACGAGACGCACGCTCGCCTGACAGAGCAACTACGGCGACAGGGCCACGGCAGCGAGCATTCCGGCGAGCACACGGGGTCTCTGGCGACGCAGATGGGCGGAATCGAAGCGGGGCACTACGGGTTTCCCATCCCTCGTCTCTTCTCGCGAAGAGGGGGACGGAGGCGGGCAGCAGGGGCTCACTAGCGGACAGTGGCGACAGACACGACGGCGGACACACTACAGAGCAGGAGAGGGGAGGAGGAGCTCCAATTGCTCACCTCGAGGGGCTCGGGGAGAGGCGGAGCGCGACGGCGAAGGGGAAGGAGAGGCGGGGACGCGACGACGATGAAGAGGAAGAAGATGGCGGAGCAGGACGTCCGGTGATGACGTGCTCCTCGCTGCAGGGCTTCTCCGAGGCCCTAGCGGCGGAAATGGAACGGCGGGGGATCTCGCGCACCCCACGCCATCCTGGACGCGGCGAGGAGCCACCGGAGACGCGCTGCGACGGCAACGAAGACCCGGCGGAGCTCACTGACTATCTCTGAACCTTACCTTGACAGGGAGGAAGAAGAGAGGAGGGAGAGCGGAAAAGAGCTCGATGGGGGCTGCGGTGGCGGCGAAGGTAAGAGGAACCCTAGGCGGGGACGCACGCACGCCGAGGGGGGACTAAATACCACGGGGATGATGGCGATGCCAACGGAAAAGGCGACGCGGGCGACGCTCTCTCTCTGAACCAACTGACGGAGGAGGACGACGGGGCAGGTAGCCGTCACTGCTCACGTGGGCCGGGCTCGGCCCACCTTCTCCCTCTCTCACATGCAGGAAGCAGAAAAAATAACAGGGTTTTCCTTTTTAAATAAACAACCACAACAAAATTAAACCCCAGAGCAATAAAAGGATTTTTAAAGTAAAACATAAATAGTTTTGAGAAGGGAAAATTAAGCCCTTGTTTATAAAAATGTCAACTGGAATTATTTAACAAGTTAATTTTTAATATATTAATGAAACAGCCCCTGTTTTGAATAGGTTTCAAAACCAAACATATCCAAATAACCAAAGTTTCACTCCCAACATTAATAGCAACATTAGGGCCACCTCATGGACATTTTTAAAAGATTTTTAAAACAGCTTAATTCTGCCAAGTATTGACATTGGGAATAAAAACAATGGGAGGGGTTTTAGAGAAGGAAGAGAGAGAGGTGGAAGAGGGATAGATGCACACAAGCAATCCACCATTCTCAAGCCAAAACAACACAAGGCACATACACATGCACATGATACAATACAAGACACACAAACACAAGCATAACATGAAATGCATGATGATGAAATGATGGATGCCATGATGCATGAATGCAATTCAATCACATGGAACAAGGTGCAAGACATCATATAGCTCATGACACAAGGTTCATACATATGGTCACATGCCAAATAAGGCAGGGACAACACTTGGGCTGTCACACAATACCTCACTTCCTATATATTAATCTTTACCTTCAGACCATTCCGGAACTCCTCGTGACGTCCGAGATCTCATCCGGCACTCCGAACAACCTTCAGTAACCACATGCACTATTCCCATACAACTCTAGCGTCATCGAACCTGAAGTGTGTAGACCCTATGGGTTCGGGAACCATGCAGTCATGACCGAGACACCTCTCCGTTCATTAACCAATAGAGGGATCCGGATACCATATTGGCTCCCACATGTTCCACGATGATCTCATCGGATGAACCACGATGTCGGGGATTCAAACAATCCTGTATACAATTCCCTTGTCAATCGGTATGTTACTTGCCCGAGATTCGATCGTTGGTATCCCTATACCTTGTTCAATCTCGTTACTGGCAAGTCTCTTTACTCGTTCCGTAACACATCATCCCGTGACTAACTCCTTAGTCACATTGAGCTCATTGTGATGATGTATTACCGAGTGGGCCCCGAGATACCTCTCTGTCACATGGAGTGACAATTCCGAGTCTTGATTCGTGCCAACCCAACATATACTTTCGGGGATACCCGTAGTGTACCTTTACAGCCACCCAGTTACGTTGTGACGTTTGGCACACCCAAAGCATTCCTATGGTACCCGGGAGTTGCACAATCTCATGGTCTAAGGAAATGATACTTGACATTAGAAAAGCTTTAGCAGATGAACTACACGATCTTTTGCTATGCTTAGGATTGGGTCTTGTCCATCACATCATTCTACTAATGATGTGATCCCATTATCAATGACATCCAATGTCCATGGCCATGAAACCGAGACCATCTATTGATCAATGAGCTAGCCAACTAGAGGCTCACTAGGGACATGTTGTGGTCTATGTATTCACACATGGATTACGGTTTCCGGTTAATACAATTATAGCATGAACAATAGACAATTATCATGAACAAGGAAATATAATAATAACCACTTTATTATTGCCTCTAGGGCATATTTCCAACAGTCTCCCACTAGCACTAGAGTCAATAATCTAGTTCACATCACCATGTGATTAACACTCACATCACCATGTGATCATATCATCATGTGATTAACACCCAATTAGTTCTAGGGTTTGATCATGTTTTTCTCGTGAAAGAGGTTTTAGTCAACGGGTCTGCGACATTCAAATCCGTGTGTACCTTGCAATCTTCTATGTCATACTGTAGATACTGCTCCCACGCTCCACTTGGAGCTATTCCAAATGGCTACTCCAGTATATGTATCCTGATTTCTACTAAGAGTCATCCGGATTGGTGTTAAAGCTTGCATCAACATAACCCTTTACGACGAACTCTTTATCACCTCCATAATCGAGAAATATTTCCTTAGTCCTCTAGTTGCTAAGGATAATTTTGACCGCTGTCCAGTGATCCACTCCTGGATCTCTCTTATACCCCTTGATAGACTCATGGCAAGGCACACACAGGTGCGGTACACAACATGGCATACTATATAAAGCCTATGGCTGAAGCATAGGGGATGACACTCATCTTTTCTCTATTTTCTGCCGTGGTCGGGCATTGAGCTGTGCTCAATCTCACACCTTCTAATACAGGCAAGAACCCTATCTTGGACTGATCCATATTGAACTTCTTCAATATCTTGTCAAGGTATGTACTCATTGAAATTATTATCAAGCATCTTGATCTATCTTTATAAATCTTGATGCCCAATAATTAGGTAGCTTTATCCAGGTCTTCCTTTGGAAAACTTTTTTTTCAAACAACCATTTATGCTTTCTAGAAATTCTACATCATTTCCGATCAATAATATGTCAACTACATATTCTTATCAGAAATTTTACAGTGGTCCCACTCACTTTCTTGTAAATACAAGTTTCTAATAAACTTTGTACAAACACAAAAACTTTGATGACCTCATCAAAGCTCATATTCCAACTCCAAGATGCTTGCTCCAGTCCATAGAAGGATCGCTAGAGTTTGCATACCTTTTAGCATCCTTTGGATTGAGAAAACCTTCTGGTTGTATCACATACAACTCTTCCTCACGGAAACCGTTAACGAAGCCTTGTTTTGACATCCATCTGCCAGATTTCATAATCGAAAAATGCAGCAACTGCTGACATAATTTTAACAGACTTTTGGCATCGCTACGGATGAGAAAATCTCATCGTAATCAACTCCTTGAACTTGGCAGAAACTTCTTTGCGACTAGTCGAGCTTTATAAACGGTGACATTTCACCATTAGCGTATGTGTTCATCTCAAAGGTCCATTTGTACTCAATGACCTGCCGTTCAATGGGCAAGTCTACCAAAGTCCATACATGGTTTTGATACATGGATCATTTCTCGGATTTCATGGCTCCTAGCCATTTGTTGGAATTTGGGCCCACCATCGCTTCTCCACAGTTCGTAGGTTCATCATTGTCCAACAACATGACTTCCAAGACAGGGTTGTCGTACTACTCAGGAGCAGTACGTGTCCTTGACGACCTATGAGGTTTTATAGTAACTTGATCCGAAGCTTCATGATCATCATCATTAACTTCCTTTTCAACTGACGTAGGCTCCACAGAAACATATTTCTGTGTTGTGCTACTCTCTGGTTGAAACAAAGGTTCAACCACTTCATCAAGCTCTATCTTCCTTCTAGTCAATTCTTTCGAGAGAAACTCTTTCTCGAGAAAGGACCCGTTCTTAGAAACAAACACCTTTTGTGCTTGGATCTGAGATAGAAGGTATACCCAATGTCTCCTTAGGGTATTCTATGAAGATGCATTTGCCTGCTTTGGGTTCAAGCTCAGTAGGTGAAAACCCATTTTCACATAAGCGTCGCAGCCCCAAACATTAAGAAATGGCGGCTTAGGCTTGTGTCAAACCATAATTCTCATGATGTCATCTCAAAAGACTTAGATGGTGCCCTATTAAAGTGAATGGATTTGTCTTTAATGCATAACCCCATAACGGTAGTGGCAAAACGATAAGAGACATCATAGTATGCACTATATCCAATAGAGCACGACTACGACGATCGGACACACCATCACGCTATGGTGTTCTAGGAGGCGTGAACTATGAAACAATTTCCACATTGTCTTAAATTGCATACCAAACTCGTAACTCAGATATTCATGTCCACGATCATATCGTAGACATTTTATCTTCTTGTCATCATGATCTTTAACTTTACTCTAAATATCGTTGAACCTTTCAAACATTTCAGACTCGTGTTTCATTAAGCAAATATCCCCATATTTACTCAAATCATCAGTGAAGAAAATAACGATATCCACTGTGTGTTTCAACACTCATTGTACCACATACATCAACATGTATTAATTCCAATAAGCCACTAGCCTGCTCCATCATACCGGAAGACGTGATCTTAGTCATCTTGCCCAAGAGGCATGGCTCGCATGTCTCAACAGATTCAAAATCGAGTGAGTCAAAAGATCCATCAGCATGGAGTTTCTACATGCAATTTATACCAATATGACATTTAGCGGCAGTGCCACAAGTATGTGGTACTACCATTATTAACTTTGTATCTTTTGGTACCAATGTTATGAACATGTGTACTACTACGATCAAGATTCAATAAACCATTCCTAGTGGGTGCATGACCATTGAAGGCATTATTCATCTAAATAGAATAACCATTATTCTCTAACTTATATGAATAACCGTATTGCACTAAACATGATCTAATCACGTTCATGCTCAACACAAACACCAAATAACATTTATTTAGGTTTATCACAAATCCCGAAGGTAGAGAGAGCGTGCGATGGTGATCATATCAACCTTGGAAACACTTCCAACACACATCGTCACCTTTCACTTAGCTAGCCTCAGTTTATTCCGTAGCTTTTATTTCGAGTTGCTAACACTTAGCAACCGAACCGGTATCCAATACCCAGGTGCTACTAGGAGTACCAACAAGGTACACATCAATAACACGTATATCAAATATACTTCTGTCGACATTGCCAACCTTCTTATCTACGAAGTATCTAGGGTTGTTCTGCTTCGGTGAACATTCTCCTCATAACAGAAGCACTTAGTCTCGGGTTTCGGCTCAACCTTGGGTTTCTTCACTAGAGCGGCAACTGGCTTGCCATTCCTGAAGTTTTTCCCTTCTTGCCCTTGCCCTTCTTGAAACTAGTGGTTTTCACTTAACAATCAACACTTGATGCTCCTTCTGGATTTCTACGTTCATGGTGTCAAACATCACGAACAACTCAGGGATCATCTTATCCATCCCTGGCATGTTATAGTTCATCACGAAGCTCTAGTAGCTTGGTGGCAGTGACTTAGAGAACTGCATTAATCACTATGTTATCTGGAAGATTAACTCCCACTCGATTCAAGTGATTGTAGCACCCAGAAAATCTGAGCACATGCTCATTGATTGAGCTATTCTCCTTTATCTTGCAGGCAAAGAATCTTGTTGGAGGTCTCATACCTCTCAACATAGGCACGAGCCTGAAATCCCAATTTCATCTCTTAGAACATCTCATATGTTCCGTGACGTTCAAAATGTTTTGGAGCCCCAATTCTAAGCCGTAATGCATGACACACTAAACTATCAAGTAGTCATCAAAAAGTGCCTGTCATATGTTCACAACATCTACAGACAATGCTTGAGGGAATGGTGCACTTAGAGGTGCATCAAGGACATAAGCCTTCTGTGCAGCAATGAGGACAATCCTCAGATCACGGACCCAGTCCGCATTATTGCTACCATCAACTTTCAACTTACTTTTCTCTAGGACCGTATCAATAAAACACAGGAGCTACAACGCAAGCTATCTACGACATAATTTGCAAAGACACTTTTAGACTAAGTTTATGATAATTGAGTTCATCTAATCAAATTATTAATGAACTCCCACTTAGATAGACATCTCTCTAGTCATCCAAGTTACAATGTCCACGTCAACTAGCCCGTGTCCGATCATCATGTGAGACGACCTAGTCATCAATGGTGAACATCTCCATGTTGATCGTATCTTCTATACGACTCATGTTCGACCTTTCAATCTCTCATGTTCAGAGGCCATGTCTGTACATGCTAGGCTCATCAAGTCAACCTAAGTGTATTGCATGTGTAAATCTGGCTTACACCCGTTGTATGCGAACGTTAGATCCTATCACACCCGATCGTCACGTGGTGCTTCGAAACAACGAACCTTAGCAACGGTGCACAGTTAGGGGGAACACATTTCTTGAAATTTTAGTGAGAGATCATCTTATTTAAGCTACCATTGTTCTAAGCAAATAAGATGTAAAACATGATAAACATCACATGCAAATCATAAAGTGACATGATATGGCCAATATCATCTTGCCCCCTTGATCTCCATCTTCTAGGCACGACATGATCACCATTGTCACCGGCGCGACACCATGATCTCCATCATCATGATCTCCATCATTGTGTATCCATGAAGTCGTCTCGCCAACTATTACTTCTACTACTATGGCTAACGCTTAGCAATAAAGTAAAGTGATTGCATGGCGTTGATACACAAGTCAATTAATAAATTAAGATAACTCCTATGGCTCCTGCCGGTTGTCAGACTCATCGACATGCAAGTCGTGAATCCTATTACAAGAACATGATCAATCTCATACATCACATATATCATATCACATTCTTTGGCCATATCACATCACATGGCATATGCTGCAAAAACAAGTTAGACATGCTCTAATTTGTTGTTTGCAAGTTTTTTACGTGGCTGCTGTAGGTTTCTAGCAAGAACATTTCTTACTATGCAAAAACCACAACGTGATATGCCAATTTCTATTTCTCCTTCGTAAGGACCCTTTTCATCAAATCCGATGTGACTAAAGTGGGAGAGACTGACACCTGCAATCCACCTTATGCAACCAGTGCATCTGTGGTGGAACCAGTCTCACATAAGCGTATGTGTAAGGTCGGTCCGAGCCGCTTCATCCCACAATGCTGCCGAATCAAGATAAGACTAGTAAAGGCAAGCCAATTGACAAAATTGACGCCCACAACACCTTGTGTTCTACTCGTGCATAGATTCTACGCATAGACCTAGCTCATGATGCCACTGTTGGGAAACGTAGTAGTAATTCAAAATTTTCCTACGTATCACCAAGATCTATCTATGTGAAACCAGCAATGAGTAAGGGGTTTGAGTGCATCTTCATACCTTTGAAGATCGCTAAGCAGAAGCATTACAACGCAGTTGGTGGAGTCATACTTGCAGCGATTCAGATTGCGGTCGATTCCAATCTATGCGCCGAACAACGGCGCCTCCGCGTTCAACACACGTACATCCCGGTGATGTCTCCCGCGCCTTGATCCAGCAAGGAGGAGGGAGAGGTTGAGGGAGATCGCTCCGACAGCAGCACGACGGCGTGCTGGAGGTGGAGCAGCGTGGCAACTCGACAATGCTTCAACAAGGACTATGGAGGAGGAGGACGAGGAGGAGAGGGGCTACCCGTGGGAGATTGGTGTGTGCCAACAGCCCCTAGGCCTCTCTATTTATAGGTGGAGGAGGGGGGCGCAACCCCTAGGGTTCCCACCCTAGGGATGGCGGCCAACCCTAGATGGCCCCTTGGGGCGGCAGCCAAGAGAGGGAGAAGGGGGAGGCGCCCTAGGGTGGGCCTATGACCCATCTGCACTAGGATTTGCCCCCCTTTCTCTTGCTGTGCCTTGGGACTTGGCGGGAGGCGCACGAGCCCACCCAGGCCCATCCACTTTAGGCCCATCCAGTCCTCTGGTGCTGGTGGACCCACATGGTGGACCCTCGGAACCCTTCCAATGGTCCCAGTACGTTACCGGTGATGCCCGGAACACTTCCGGTAACCAATACCTCACTTCCTATATATTAATCTTTACCTTCGGACCATTCCGAAACTCCTCATGACGTCCAAGATCTCATCCAGGACTCCGAACAACCTTCGGTAACCACGTACACTATTCCCATACAACCCTAGCATCATTGAACCTTAAGTGTGTAGACCCTACGGGTTCGGGAACCATGCAGTCATGATCGAGACACCTCTCCGGTCAATAACTAATAGAGGGATCTAGATACCCATATTGGCTCCCACATGTTCCACGATGATCTCATCGGATGAACCACGATATCAGGGATTCAAACAATCCCGTATACAATTCCCTTGTCAATCGGTATGTTACTTGCCCGAGATTCGATCGTCGATATCCCTATACCTTGTTCAATCTCGTTACCGACAAGTCTCTTTACTCGTTCCGTAACACATCATCCCATGACTAACTCCTTAGTCACATTGAGCTCATTGTGATGATGTATTACCGAGTGGGCCCTAAGATACCTCTCCGTCACACGGAGTGACAATTCCCAGTCTTGATTCGTGCCAACCCAACAGATACTTTTGGAGATACCCGTAGTGCACCTTTATAGCCACCCAGTTACTTGTGACGTTTGGCACACCCAAAGCATTCCTACAGTACCCCAAAGTTGCACAATCTCATGGTCTAAGGAAATGATACTTGACATTAGAAAAGCTTTAGCAGACGAACTACATGATCTTGTGCTATGATTAGGATTGGGTCTTGTCCATCACCTCATTCTCCTAATGATGTGATCCCGTTATCAATGACATCCAATGTCCATGACCGTGAAACCATGACCATCTATTGATTAACGAACTAGCCAATTTTTAGCGACCCGACCAGAAAGGTCGAATCTCCGATGTTTCTATACCATCCCAAGATCATGCTGGTACACACACGGTACATCAATGTATATATCAAAGGGAAATCACAAAGCATTAATAAATCGAAATCCCATATCGAGTCCTTTATTACAATAAGGATTACAATAAAGTGGCTGAAGGCCAACTCATGAGATAAACTAAACCAAAGTCTTGCGGAAGCTCCATAGGTAGTTGAGTCCATCTGACTCCACGGGCATCTCACCGAGCGTAGAGCGTATCCTCACTCCTGGTCGGAAAAGTACTCTGCAACATGATACGTTGCAGCCATATAGGTCAGCATATTGAATATGCCGGCAAAGTCACAAGAGAGGGGGTAAAGCAATCATCTAGTCTATATGCAAATATGGCAGGTGGGGTAGTAAGTTTTTGCATAAAGCCAAATTTTTCCTACAACAAGAGAGGGCAAAGGCATAATTACTACAATGTTGGTTGATTAATGAGATGGTTCCACCAACCAATTCTCATACCCAAGTTGACATTAATAACCCATATCAATATAATTAATTGTGTTGAGAGTTCCAGATAGTTTCAGTTCCTTTGGCTCAAACTGTCCATGACCGTGGACACGGCTAATCGATTAGGTTTGGGTACTCTGCAGAGTTTTGCACACGTTCCCCACAAGATTTGATCACCTCCTTTGGATTTCTCGCACTTCAGGGTGTTTGAGAAACGGATGACCAAAACATGGTCTTCTAAAGGGTTTCCCCGAGACTCTGTCAGTGCCCATCCTTTCCTACCATTCTTCTACATCTCGTAGCACCGCCTGTCCAGGGTCACCACGATATCCAACCAAGCCAGAGCCCATAATGGCTTGTGGCTGTGCAGGTAAGCCTTGGGTCTTGAAGCATCCATTCTCTTTGTGCCTAGGTGGACCTTTCCACATGAATACCGGCACTTCTCCAACATCATCTAGGCTAACCACTAGTTTCTCCAAGGCGCCGTTCAACCATCATCCACCCAGAGGTAAGTTGAAAAACTTGGAGTCTTTAAGACTTGATCCTCATGTAGGTCTTGAAATTATTAACTCGCAACTCTCATGAATCACACATCCAACCCCGTCAACTAATAGCATAGCAAAATGTAAATCAACATTTCCCGGGGCCAGTGTGTCAAAGGGTTGAGGGGTACCTACCACATGATACTACAACAAGTAACCAAGTTTCCAATTTACCTACTTTGCATGCAATTGGGGTGATGGAAGAACTAATGCAATAAAACATAGGTATAAATGATCAAAGTGACTTGCCTTGCTGACGATCCTCGTAATCAAGTGACTCTAGATAACAAGCTTCGCACTCCGGATGATCTAACGAATCAAACAAGAGCACACCGTAAGCATAAATACAAAAAAATTCATTCAACATCAAGGTAAACAAATGCTTCAACTAAAAAAATCACAATCAAAAGATGAATCACTTAAAGTATGAGACTATAAATTTTTTGGTGTCAAAATCCCTACTAAGACATACAAGTCAAAATTTGGTTTTGAACAACTAGACATTTAGGTAACAGAAAATTAAATATCAAATTTTATTTGAAAACAGAAAGTATTTCATTATGAAAATATTGTGCTAAAAGAAATATTACAAAACTCCTTCTAAACAATATATATGGTGAAAACAAGATGAACCTATTCCAACTAGAGCACAAAACAATTTTGAAACATATTTTATTAACAGACAAAAAAATACACCTAAAGTTGAATAAACAGAATCTAATGAAATCTAAAACAAAAGTTAAACTAATTTAGGTTCAAATTGAATAAAAATCAATTTAGTTAAAACCTATTAAGAACTAGACAGATTCAGTTTTTGTTAAAAACAGTAACTAAATTTATTAAAAAATTCTCAAATTATGTAGAATGATAGGTCTAACTAATACCAAACAGTGGCAAAAAGATTCACTCAAAAATATATTTTTAAACTCTAGTTATACAGATTTTAGTAATTTAAACAAATTTGATAAGATTCAAAATTTAAAGGTCAAATTTAAATTCTAAGCATACAGCCATAAACTACATCAAATATGTGAACTAATGCAAAAACAATCAACTAAAAACACTAAATATTTTAAAAGATATGATAAAAAAATCAGGATGCATTCTGTTTTCTAAAACAGAAACAGAAAAAGAGAAACTCATAACGATCGGTTAGGGGCCACGTGTCAGGTTGTGATTGGCCGCGAGGGTGTGCGAGTGAGAGTTCACGAGCGGTCGTCCGAGACTTAGTGCGTACCGGTTCGGCTTTTAAATGATCTTATCTAGGGCGTTGACTGCGGATCCGACGACTATGGCGAGGTGGGGTGACTTACAAAGGAGTGGGTCGGGGTTCCGGCGAGGTCGACGACGGCCGGAGGTTGGTGGTGGTCATGGGCGACGGTGCAGTGGTCCGGGGCGGCGTCCGAGGTGCTCAGGCGACAGCGGCGAAGCTCCGGCGTCGATTGGCGGCGTCGGAGGGGGTCGGGGGTGAGTGTGGCGATGGGCACGAGCTTCGGGAGGTTCGGTTGAGTGCCGAACTCCGACGAGGTTGTGGGGCAGTCCTCTGGCGAGGTAGAGTGGGGCTCGGGGTGGAATGGATCGCGGCGAGGGCTGTGGCTTTTATAGGCCAGGTGCAGGGTCGGGGAAAGGAGAGAGGAGGGAGATCCAAGAGAGAGATCTCCGGCAACGGCGGCGCGCGCGCGAGGAAGGAGACGGGCGTGAGGATGACGCCGTCGGTCGGTGGGTCCCGCTTGCCGGTGAGAGAAGAGGCGAGGTTATCGCGTCGGTTGACCGGTTCAAATTGAATTCGCGAGTTAACATCTGTGGGCCGGCCTGATTGGATTTAAAAACCTTCCTTTTCTAATATCCAGTGCAGTAAAACTCTTTTAAAACCATTCAAAACAATTCCAAACTTAGGAATTATATATATCAAAATGACCAGGACAATTAATGATATTTAATGAACATTTTTCCTCTGTCATCTTGAATACTTTAAAAAAATTATTTTTAGAAATTGCTTATTTGATTTTAAATCCTTTTGCAATAATTTTTTTCAAATAGCCCCCTGGTTTTATTGTTCAAATATTTCACCAAGATGCCCCTGGTGTGGAGTGTCATGTTACTCCCCTCTTTTCTTTGAACTTTACTAGAGGTTTTCAAATAGGTGAAACAAGAAAAAAGGGAAAGATGAAAGTGGCCTTTCAGAAATTCAAAAGAAGCACTTCAACCATTTTATTCATTCAAACAATGATGATGATGCATAGCTATATATCATAACATTCCAAAATGGAATTTTGGGATGTTACACAACTAGAGGCTCACTAGGGACATGTTGTTGTCTATGTATTCACACATGTATTACGGTTTCTGGTTAATACAATTATAGCATGAACAATAGACAATTATCATGAACAAGGAAATATAATAATAACCACTTTATTATTGCCTCTAGGGCATATTTCCAATAGTTTATTCTTCAAGAATCTCATTCTAAAGCACCTTACATGTACATTTACTTGATGACTTTCTCTAAGTTATGATTTTCTTCAAGATTCCTCAATTGTGTGAATCCTCAAATTTTCACAACTCTGGAACCTAAGACAAAGAACACTTACTGAAATTCATCAAGACACCAATGGTCAAATTCCTCACACCTATTTTTATTGAAAAATTTCTGAGAACGCATATGATCTCTTCAAATTCCTCGCACCTATACTCTGTTCATAGGTACAAACATGTCCGCTGATGAATCACTAGGTTCTCATCAACTTAACTCATTTGCAGCATTTCTTGAGGAAAAACTGTGCACTTCTTCAGAGTCCTCAAGAGTTCAAAATCCTCAGCTAAAGAAAATGGCTGATGGGAGAAGCCACAACAAGGTGGAAAGAAGGCTGAATAGAATACTGCCTTTGAGATTCCTGACCATATGTATGTTGGTTATTGTACACCAGATGAATCCATACATGGCAAAGAGACAAAAGAAGAAAGAAAGACCAGAATTCAGAGGATTGAACGAAGGTGGGTGAGGGAATGGAAGGAGTATCACTATGTTACTCCCAAGTACATGAAGAAATTCGCACTCAAACCCCGTTGCATTAGGGCTCCTCCAGCTGATGATCAAGTGGTTGATCTCACTAGTGTTGCTCGCGGTGAAGACTTTTCCCGCAGAGTAGGCAAAGCGTCAACTCAAACTGCAGAGAAATGCCGAAGCTGTAATGAAGAAATTCAATGAAGACTTTGCTGCTGCTGCCATTGCCGGAGCCTCTGTAAGTGCTCCGAAGAAATCTATGATGAAGAAATCTATCATCATAGTAGATTCCTCAAGCTCAAAGGCCTCAGCTCTCAAAGGCCTGAGCTTCTGGTACAGTTGCTACTTAGTCCTTGGGGCTGCTGCTACAAAGTTCTAAACTCCTGTGCACCTTGCCTCAAGCCAACAGACTGAAGGATTTTCAATCGCTTTAGGGGCATCAGCAAGTTCTTCAGTCCAAACTCACTCCTCAAGCGGTCCTTTCCCGAGGAAAAAGAAATCAACTGCTGGACGAGGCATTCGACCAAGTCCTCAAACCAATAAGGTGGCTTTCACAATACCATCAGAATCCTCAAATGAAGCTGATGATGAGGAACTGGAAGCTATCATCAGAAACAAGCAACAACGAGTGGCTTGATCCTAATCAAGTGCTTAACTTCATTGATATCTCGCACAAGGATCCCAAGACGCCCATTGATGACTTGAAACTGCCTCCTGGTCCCGATCATGTGCTCACAGCTTTCATTGCTGAGGAAAAATGGAAATATGAGAAGGCAAGACAAACCAAGAAGGCTCAGTACAAGAAAGAGCATTACTTGAAGAAGAATGTTCTGAATTTGTCTCATGAGGAACTTGTGAGGGTGCCTTCTGAGATCCAAAGCCTCAATGAGGAATTCTATTCATACTATGTTGATTGGCAAGGCACCAAGGTTCGCTTCGTCAACATTGCTGAAAAAGTCATCACTAATCACAACTCAAGGGTTGCATCTAGCTCCCAGCAACAAATTCCTCAGGCTGAAGAAACTGCTCAGCCTACTAAGGAAACTGCCAGCGCTGCTGAAGAAAGTCAGACCGCTGAAGAACCTGCCAGGGCACCCTCCACTGGTGCGCCTGATGAAACTGAACCCTCAAGGACGACTACATCAGTCGTGCCTGAAGAAATTGTACCACCAGGGCACCCTCCACTGGTGCGCCTGATGAAACTGAACCCTCAAGGACGACTACATCAGTCGTGCCTAAGGAAATTGTACCACCCTCACCTGCTATTGAATCAAACAAATCATCAAAGGTGAAGACAATCAACCTTCCTTCTGCATCCAAAGTGAAGAAAAATAAGGCTGCTGAGAAGAAGGCGCTGAAAAGAAAGGCTTCTACTTTAGATTCCTCAGCTGTGAAGAAGTTGAAGACTCTACCAAAGTCCTCAACTAAACCATTTGATGCCACTCCACTCTTCTCAGCACCCGCTTATGAGATCATCCCATTTGGTGTTGACTATGTCATCCCAGATGAAGAAACTAAAGAAGATCATTCTGCTGCTTCGATAGAGCAGATTGATGAAGACATTGAAGTTGAAGGAAATTCTTCAACTCCTCAGGTATCATCGCCCCAGCCTTAGTTCACTGGTGAAGAGGCCGGGATTGAAGAAATTGATGAGGATGTACACATTGGAAATAAAACTCCTCTCATCAACGATGAATATTGGGAAAGATCTCACCCAAATTCACCTATGACTACTCCTGTATCACAGATTCCTCAGTCCCCAACCCGGACTGAAGAAATTCCGGAAGGATCTAATGACTTGACCACCAAAATCATTGAAGATATTCCAGCTGCATCAGCTGATGACTTTGCTGCTCCATCCGCCACTGAGGAACCTGCAACGCAAATTCCTCAAACTAAAGAAATTCCTCCCATGCCGAAGGAGATAAAGGGCCGCTTCAAGCCAAATCTTCAGCCGAAGCCTAGAATGTCGTTCAAAGGCTCAGCGCACCCCAAATTCCTCAAAAGCAATTTCTTCAATGAGCGCATGTAATTCATAGGTCCCAATCCATATAACTCAGCAAGGGCCGGACAAAGCAGATTCTGGACTTCCACTCAGATGAATTACTATGCATCAGTTCTCTTCGACAAGAAGAAAGTCTTGGAGCACCATGAGATTCCTCATGCTGATATGGAAACACTTCCATCATTCACGCCAGTGCTCCAAGTTCTTCATGATGCAGGAATTCTTCCCTTCTGCGTGGACATTTGCGATTGGAATGAAGAACTCATTCTTCAATTTTATGCCACCGTACACATCGGAGGCGATGCTTCTGACATCAACCCCTGGGTTTTGGACTGGATGACATGATTAACACATCTCACTGCTCAAGCATCCGAATTACTTAGGTCTGTCCCAATGTCAATTCCTTTAGAAGAAGCTCGTCGACTATTTGATGAACCTGCTCTTCCAAACCAACTAATGCAAGTGCTGATGAAGCCATTGGTTCCTGGAAAGCCTCAACGTAAAACCTTCCTTGTGAAGGATTTGCTATATGTGCCAAGGACAGTCTACTGCATTCTCACACATACTCTATGTCCTCAGAAGGGCCACAACTCTAAAGAATAGGAAGTGGAGGGAGTCATGAAGAATATGTTGTTCAACATCATTCATGGGATTCCCATCAACTTCCAGGATTTCTTCGTGAGGACATTGGCTAATGCTGCTCTAGCCCCATTTGAACAGAAGCCTTATGCTCCTTGGATCATGAAGTTCATCAGGGCAAAGTCTTCAGTTCCCTTCAAGGCGGACTTCCAGAATCATTTTGGCTTCTTGCCTCTGATTGAAGTCCTCAAGAGCACAGTTGCCTCAGTGGAAGGAAAAGGCAAGGCTATCATTGATGAAGGCACTCATCTATTGGATGGAAAGTTTTGCAAAGCTGCATCCTTCTCCACCAATGATGACACTGCAACCCAGGACTCAGAAGCAAAGGCCTCCGCTCAAAAACCTCAAGAGTCTGCCCACGTGTGAGACGGATGAAGCTGAGGACATTGACGACACTGCGGCATGCCCTGCATCGACAAATGACCCCGACAATGCTGGCGCTCCTTCCTCACCAACATAATGAAATTCTTCAAGGGGCGTTAGTCCTCACTTTTTCGTCCCTTTTGGTCTTCAATGACAAAGGGGGAGAAAATTTGAGTTAGTCTTCAAGCGGGTCACTATATATGGGTTGTTTTTGTTTAAGTTACAACTCTCGCTCTTTTGAAGCTTTTGTTCATTGGGTTGTAAACTTAAGACCGATGGTGGTCTGACTCTTTTGAACTATTTCCTTGCATGTTTATTTCCTCAAGTACCTTAATGCACACATGCTGAATTTCGTCAAACACCATTTTCATCATGCATTTCAAATTCTTCATATCATATGATCAAATGCGTGTATGAATTACAAGATATAGGGGGAGTCTCCATGTTTTAACCTGCCATGTGCATTTGCAGTCCAAAGCAAATTCCTCAAATATGCACATCTTGAGGGTGAGTTCTTCTATATATTGCAAGCAAATTCCTCAAACTCAGTAATTACACTACATATTATTATCCCCGTTGAAAACTTAACCTATTTGTCATCAATCACCAAAAAGGGGGAGATTGTTAGTGCATCTAGTGACCCTTAGTGATTTTGGTGTATTGAAGACTCTTAGGTTAAGGAACTAATGTGTTTGTGAGTGTACACAGGCTCTATAAGTCAATGAGGAGTTTGATACATCCAGAGATTACCGACCCCTAAAAATGTATGTCTTCAGCTGAAGACTTTGGTGAAGACTTTGATATTCCCTGAAGACTTTGAAATTGAACAAGTTGGTGTGACCTTGAAGATATGAACGAGGACTATGAATCGTGAATACTTTGTTTTTGTAGTTTCATTTACTTTCTTTGAGTCATAGGAAACACCGTACTATTAAAGGGGGGCAAGGTAATACTAAGGAAAATTCCCAACTGATGCTCAACTCCAAAATCCTCAACCTATCCAATCCTTCGAGTGAAGCCTTTGGAAATCTCTTGCGATTCAGTAAAGTTCTTCAGTGACAGAGACGAAGTTCTTCTGGTCTCTGAGGAAATTGATCTAACTGAGGAGTTAGGATTTCGCCAGTGCGAATTGCCTACAAGTGAGGAACATGATATGTCTGAGGACTTTCATTGTTCGAAATTCCGACCGTTACTGTGCTTAGCGCCATCTATCCCCAATCATAACATCCACATAACGGTCATATCATTGGGGGCATTTATGTCTTATCATGACAGGTTGCACCCTAGCTATAAGTAGCCACCCCCACAACCACTAGTTGGTTGGCTGCTCCGAGAGAGAACTGACACTTGTCATTTGAGAGCAACCCATACTCCAAGGACTTTGAGGGAAAATCATCAATGAGGAAAAACCCACAACAAAACCACCAAACCCAAAGTGATTGAGCATCACTGAAGAAATTCATGTGTGGAACCGATGCTTGTTACCTTTGAGGACTGTGCATCCTCCAGAAGGTTAGGCGTCATGGTCTAGTGCATCTTGCAGTCAATTGGGGATCACGAAGTGACCTTGGTCTAGAGCATCCAGCAGTAAATTGTGGATCACCGGGTGACCAGTTTGTGAGGATTTGGGAAGTCTACCCTGAAGACATACCACGAGTGTTGGGCGAGGACTGTGTGACCTTAGCTCAAGGAGAATACGGTAAGAAATATGTGTCCTGGGACTGTGTGTCCTCTGGTTTAAATACCAGGCCGCTCCAAACCAGACGTACAACGGTCACAGCAGTTGGAACTGGGTCATCAAACCATTGTCTTCATCGAGATACCTGGTTCTATTTCCTCAACCCCTCTATTCCTCATATACTTGTTGATGAAATTGATCGTTACTATTTGAAGAATTTGGCTGAAGAATTTCACAATTTCCTCACCTCAAATTCTTCAAGTTACCTTGTTCATCACTGCTTAAACTGTTACACTACTTGTAAGTTGTGCATGTTTCATTTCATCATGATGACTATGATGTTACTATGTTCCTCATGCACTTGAGTACTAATTTCGCTGCTAGTTATTCATCACATTTCAAATTCCTCAAAGTTGAAATTCCTCAAGTGATGAATTTCTAAAAATCGCCTATTCACCCCCCTCTAGTCGATATAATGCACTTTCATGCTTGAGATTGATTCTTTGAAAATTAGGCCTACTCCACCCAAGCTTGATATTAATGAGTCTTTAAAAGGTATGAGAACTTCTATTGATAAGTGTAAGGAAAGAACCGCTAGAATGAGTGCTAAGCGTGAATGGCTTAAAAAGGTATGTTCTCGTGATAATAATGATGAAGATCTTAAAGTGATTGATGTGACTCCTATTGAATCTTTGTTTTCTAATATAAATATTGATAAATATGGGACTAGAGATAAGTCAACTTTAGTTAAAATTCATCCCAATGATTCGGAGTTTATAGATCTTGATGCTAAAATTGATAAAAGTGGGAGTGAAGAGGTCAAAACTTTAAATAGCAATAGACCCACTCTTTTGGATTTCAAGGACTTCAATTATGATAGCTGATGTTTGATTGATTGTATTTCCTTGTTGCAATGCATGTTCAATTCTTCGCATGTTTATAATCAAAATAAGGCTTTTACTAAACATATCGTTGATGGTATGATGAAATCTTTTGAAGAAAAACTTGAGTTGAAAGTTTCTATACCTAGAAAGCTTTATGATGAGTGGTCACCTACTACTAAGATTAAAATTAAAGATTATGAGTGTCATGCTTTTTTTATTTGGGTGCTAGCATTTCCACGATTCCGAAAACTTTATGTGATGTGCTAGGTTTCCATGAACTTGATGATTATTCTTTGAATTTGCATCTTGCAGATTCCACTATTAAGAAACCTATGGGAAGGATTAATGATGTTATTATTGTTGAAAATAGGAATGATGTACCCGTAGATTTCATTGTTCTTGATATAGATTGCAATCCTACATGTCCTATTATTCTTGGTAGACCTTTCCTTAGAATGATTGGTGCAATTATTGATATGAAAGAAGGAAATATCAGATTCAAATTTCCATTAAGGAAAGGCATGGAACAATTTCCTAGAAACAAAATAATATTACCTTATGAATCTATTATGAGAGCTACTTATATATTGCATACCAAAGATGACAATACCTAGATCTATTGCGTTATGCCTAGCTAGGGGCGTTAAACAATAGTGCTTGTTGGGAAGCATCCTAATTTTATTTTTATGTTCAGATTTTTTCTTCTGTTTTTGAGTGTTACAAACATTATTACCTCTTTATTAATTGTGTTTTGTGTTTTAATTAGTGTTTGATCCAAGTAAGACCTTTGAGCCAAGTACGAATATGGCGATTCTTGATTTGATCTTGCTGAGAAATAGAAACTTTTGAGCTTAGTCCAAGAATTTTACAAATTTACCACAGATCCTAATGAGTCTGAAATTGTTACAAAATATTGATATACAAACTTCCCATGTTTTCCTAAGTTTTTATAATTTATGGAGTTACAGAAGTATTCAAAGTTTACAAATTTCTACAGAATGTTCTGTTTTTGACAGTTTCTATTTTCTTTGTGTTGTTTAGTTATTTTGATGTATCTATGGGTTGTATCGGGGGGTATGAACAATGGAGAAGTTGGAATACAATAGATATGACACAAATATAAATAAAGAATGAGTTCACAACAGTACCTAAATTGGTGATTTATTTTTCTTATACTAATGGATCTCAAGAGTTTTCTGTTGAGTTTGGTGTTGTGAAATTTTCAAGTTTTGGGTAAGGATTTGATGGACTACGGAATAAGGAGTCACAAGAGACTAAGCTTGGGGATGCCCAAGGCACCCCAAGGAATCAAGGATGTCAAAGAGTCTAAGCTTGGGGATGCCCCGGAAGGCATCCCCTCTTTCGTCTTCAATCCATCGGTAAATTTACTTGAGGCTATATTTTTCTTCACCACATGATATGTGCTTTGCTTGGAGCGTCTTGTATGATATGAGTCTTTGCTTATTAGTTTTCTACAATCATCCTAGATGAACACATATTTTGAGAGACACACGCATGAATCATGAATTTATTAGAATACTCTTTGTGCTTCACTTATATCTTTTGAGCTAGGCAATTTTCGCTCTAGTGCTTCACTTATATCTTTTTAGAGAACGACGGTGTTTATTTTATAGAAATAATTGAACTCTTGTACCTCACTTATATTATTTTGAGAGTCTTTAAACAACATTGTAATTGGTTTAGGTTATGAATTTAGTCCTAATATAATGGGCATCCAAGAGGGATATAATAAAAACTTTCATATAAAGTGCATTGAATATTATGAGATGTTTGATTCCTTCCATAAAGTTTTCAGATATAAAGATGGTGATATTAGGTAATGCTAGTGAGTAATTGTGAATTGGTAGAAATACTTTTGTTAAAGGTTTGTGATTCCGTAGCATGCACGTATGGTGAATCATTATGAAACAAAGTGGGAGCATGATTTGTTTATTGATTGTCATCCCTTGTGTGAGGGTTGGGAGCGCGCGATGGTTAACTCCTACCAACCTCTCCCCTAGGAGCATGCGTCTAATACTTTGCTTTGATAAATAATAGACTTTTGCAATAAGTATGTGAGTTCTTTATGACTAATGTGAGTCCACGGATTATACGCACTCTCACCCTTCCACCTTTGGTAGCCTCTCTAGTACCGCACAACTTTCGGTGGTGCATTACACCCACCATATATCCTTCCTAAAAACAGCCAACTTACCTACCTATTATGGCGTTTCCATATCCATTCTAAGATATATTTCCATGCTACTTCCACCGTTCTGTTTTTTATGACATGCACCATCATTTTCATATCGCTTTGCATGATCGTAAGATAGCTAGCATGATGTTTTCATGGCTTGTTCATTTTTTTATGTCAGTTGCTATGCTAGATCGTTACACATCCCGGTACACCGCCGAAGACATTCATATAGAGTCATATTTTTTTGCTAGGTATCGAGTTGTAATTCTTGAGTTGTAAGTCAATAAAGGTGTGATGATCATCATTATTGGAGCGTTGTACCATGTGAGGAAAGGATGATGGAAGCTACAATTCCCTCAAAAGTTGGGATGAGACACCAGACTTTATGAAAAATAAAATAGGCCAATGAATCCCAAATAGAAAAAGAGAGGCCAAAGATGCCCACCAATTCTACTATCTTTTTTCCACACTTGTGCTTGAAAGTAGCACCATGATCTTCATGATAGAGAGTCTCCTATTTTGTGACTTCATATACTTGTGGGAATTTTTCAGTATATAACTTGGCTTGTATATTCCAATGATGGGCTTCCTCAAATTGCCCTAGGTCTTCGCGAGCAAGAAAGTTGGATGCACATCCCACTTAGTTTCTTTTTGAGCTTTCATACACTTATAACTCTAGTGCATTCGTTGCATGGCAATCCCTACTCGCTCATATTGATATTTATTAATGGGCATCTCTATAGCCCGTTGATACGCCTAGTTGATGTGTGACTATCTTCTCCTTTCTTTCGCAACCTCTACCATATTCTATTCCACCTATAGTATCCATGGCTCACGCTCATCTATTGCGTGAGAGGTTAAAAGGTTTGAGAACATAAAAGGTGTGAAACAATTGCTTGACTTATCATCGGGGTTTTGCATAATATAAATACTTTGTGTGGGGAAGATGGAGCATAGCCAGACTATATGATTTTGTAGGGATAACTTTCTTTTGCCATGATATTTTAAAGAGACACAATTGCTTTGTTAGTGAAATATTACTGTTTTTATGTCAACATTAAGCTTTTGTTTTGAGTCTTATGGATCTGAACATTCATGCCACAATAAAGTATATTACATGGATAAATATGTTAGGTAGCATTCCACATCAAAAATTCTGTTTTTATCATTTACCTACTCGAGGACGAGCAGGAATTAAGCTTGGGGAGGCTAATACGTCTCCAACGTATCTATAATTTTTGATTGTTCCATGTATTATATTATCTTTTTTGGATGTTTTATATGCATCAATATGCTATTTTATATTATTTTTGGGACTAACCTATTAACCTAGTGCCCAGTGCTAGTTTTTGTTTTTCCTTGTTTTTGAGTATTGCAGAAATGGAATATCAAACTGAGTCCAAACGGAACAAAATTCTACGGTGATTTTTCTTGGACCATAAGGAACCTACGGGACACAGAGAAGAGGCCATAAGAGCCACGGGTGGGCCACAAGCCACCCTGGCATGGCCAGGGGGCGTCCCCTGGCTTGTGGGCCCCTCGGAGCTCCTTCAGCCCTATTCTTTGGCCTATAAATTCAGAAATAATCCCCCAATACCAAAAAGAGCCATGATAATACTTTTCCGCTGTCGAAAGCCTCCGTTCCCGAGAGATCCAATCTTGGAGGCTTTTCTGGTAATCTGCAGGAGGATTCGATCATGGAGGGCATCTACATCAACTCCATTGCCCCTCCGATGATGCGTGAGTAGTTCACCACAGACCTATGGGTCCACACCTACTACCTAGATGGCTTCTTCTCTCTCTTTGTTCTTCAATACCATGTTCTCCATGATCATCACGGGGATCTATCCGATGTAATACTCTTTCGCGGTGTGTTTATCGAGTTCCAATGAATTGTGGGTTTATGATTATATTATCTATGAATATTATTTGAATCTTGTCTGAATTCTTATATGCATGATTTCATATCTTTGCAATTCTCTTCGAGTTATTGGTTTGGTTTGGCCAACTAGATTGGTAGTTCTTGCAATGGGAGAAGTGCTTAGTTTTGGGTTCAATCTTGTGGTGTCCTCACCCAGTGACATAGTAGGGGTAGCATGGCATGTATTTGTATTGTTGCCATCAAGGATAAAAAGGTGGGGTTTTCATCATATTGCTTGAGTTTATCCCTCTACATCATGTCATCTTACTTAATGTGTTACTCTATTCTTCATGAATTAATACTCTAGATGCAGGCAGGAGTCGGTCGATGTGTGGAGTAGTAGTAGTAGATGTAGAATTGTTTTGGTCTACTTCGTATGGAAGTGATGCCTATATGCATAATCAATGCCTTGGATATCGTCATAACTATGCGCTTTTCTATCAATTGATCAACAATAATTTGTTCACCCACCATATTATTTTCCTTCAAGAGAGAAGCCTCTAGTGAAACTTATGGCCCCAAGTCTATTTTCCATATTATATTTTCAGATCTACAAAACAAAAATACCAAAAACACCTTCTTGCAATCTTTCATATCTATTTGTATTAGATCTAATCCTTGCAAGTATCCGTGAAGGGAGTGACAACTCCTTTATAGTGTTGGGTGCAAGTGTTCGATTGTTTTTGTAGGTGCATAAATTGGGGCCTTGCTTGTTCCTCCTACTGGATTGATACCTTGGTTCTCAACAACCGAGGGAAATATTTATCAACTTTGCTGCATCACCCTTTACTCTTCAAAGGTAAACCAACACAAGCTCAAGAAGTAGCATTGGTAGCCTGGGCTCCCTCCTGGTTGCTTCTTAGGCCCACTGGCCTTCTTCTGGTCCATAAAAATTCTCCAAAAAGTTTCATCTTGATTAGACTCCGTTTGGTACTAATATTCCGCGAAGTAAAGAAAAAAGCAAAAACAACAACTGGCACTTTGGCACTATGTCAATAGGATAGTCCCAAAAGATGATATAAAGTTGCTATAAAATGATTGTAAAACATCCATGATTGACAATATAATAGAATGGAACAATCAGAAATTATAGATACGTTGGAGACATATCAATACCCAAAGGAGTCTCATGATAAATATTTTCAGTAGGTTTAGTAGGATGAGAGGCAACCTTTTCAACTTCCGTCCGAGGATACGATGCCCCGAACAAGCCACTCAAAGGGTGACGATCCATAGTAACAAGCAATAGTAAATTTCAGCATGTACCAAAAATGTTTCCTTACCAATTTACACTTACCAAAGGCGCTTCACTCCCTGGAGTAAATTATGTCTTGATGACCCACAATTATAGGGGATCAATCGTAGTCTTTTTGATAAGTAAGAGTGTCGAACCCAACAAGGAGCAGAAGGAAATGACAAGTGGTTTTCAACAAGGTATTCTCTCCAAGTGCTATAAGTAATAGTGATAGATAGTTTTGTAGCAAGGTAATACGTAACAAGTGACAAGTAACACTAGAAAGTTTGCAGAAAGATATCCCAATCCTTTTTATAGCAAAGTACATGCCTGAAAGTACTCTTATATAAAGGAAACGCTCCCGAGAATACATCGGAATTACTGTCTAGTCATGTTCATCATGTTGAGTTGATTCGCGTTCGTTACTTTCATAATTTGATATGTGGGAGGACTAGTGCAAAGATGATGTTCTTACTTAAACAAGCAACCCACTTACGATTACCCCCTCTCGCAAGCATCTGCAACTACAAAATAAGAATTAAGATAAATCTAACCATAGCATGAAGCCTGTGGATCCAAATCAGTCCCTTATGAAGCAACACATAAACTGGGGTTTAAGCTTCTGTCACTCTTGCAACCCATCATCTACTTGTTACTCCACAATGTCTTCCCTTAGGCCCATAACATGGTGAGTGTTGTGTAGTCAATGTTCACACGACACCACTAAGAGAAGCAACAAAGATACACATCATAAAAATATTTAATGAATACCAACTTCACATGATTACTTATAACAGACTTCTCCCATGTCCTCAGCAACAATATCAACTACTCACACCTCATCAACATGTTCAAGATCAGAGGTATAATAATGGTGATCAAGGATTTCAACGTAATATCTTTCACCAAGTAATCCAACAAGCATAAACTACAAGATGCAATCAACACTACTAGTAACCCACAGGTATGAATTTGAGGTTTCGAGACAAAGATTGAATACAAGAGATGAACAAGGGTTGGAGATGAGATGGTGCTAGTGAAGACGTTGATGAATCTTGGTACTCACACGAAAGAGGAAGCGTTGTGATGACGATGGCTTTGATCTCCCCATCCTAGAGAGAAATTCCCCCAACAAAATCTCTTTGCCGGAGAGCAAAAGGGCCTCTGCCCAGTTTTCCGCCTTGAGATGGCAGCGCTTCGTACCAAAGGTATGCTTATGATCTTTTCTAGGTCAAAACGCACCATATAGGAGAATAGGGGGGGTCAGGAGGCCTAGTGGGCCACCATGAGGCAATAGGGCGCGACCTTGGGGTGGTCGCGCCGTGTTGGCTCGTGCCCAGCAGGTGGCCCCACTCTGGTATATTTTTGGCCCAATAATTATTATATATTCCATAAAAATTCTCCGTGAATTTTTAGGTCATTTGGAGTCCAGTGAAGTTTCTGTCATTTTCTTGGTTTTCAGATCTAGAATTCTAGTTTCCACTGATTTCCCTCTTTTTGATGTACCTTGCACATTCAAAGAGAAAAGGCATAAGAATTATATCATATAGAGGAATAATGGAAACGAATAGCATAAATATCAATAAGAATTCATGATGCATAATGGACATATCAGCCTCCCCGCCCCACCCAGCTCCCAGTGCTGGCCAGGCCATCCCTCTACCCACCCACACCTTCTTTTATTTTCTAGCGACAACAGACTCACCCCGCAGCCAACTAGTCAACCCTCGTATTCCCCATCTTGTGCGCATCCATCGTCACGTCTTCCCCGGCTCTTGTCTGTTCCCTTCCTAGGCCTTGTTAAGTGATACGTCTCCGATGTATCTATAATTTTTGCTTGTTCCATGTTGTTATATTATCATTCTTGGATGTTTTACAATCATTTTATTAAAAATTTATATCATTTTTTGGGACTAACCTGTTGACATAATGACAAAGTGCCAGTTGCTGTTTTTGCTTGTTTTTTACTTCGTAGAAAATCAGTACCAAACGGAGACAAAACGCTGCGGGGATTTTTGTGGATTTTTTACGGACCAGAAGAAAGAAGATGGGCCAAAGAACATCAAAAGAGGGGCCCCAGGGTGGCTAGTACCCACCAGGGTGCGCTAGAGCCCCCCTGGCATGACCTGTTGGGTGCTGAGGCCCTCGGGCGCCCCTCAACCGACTATCGTGTCTATAAATTCCCAAAAATCCAAAAACCGTAGGATAGTCGACGAAACACAATTCCAACCGCCGAAAGTTCCAGAACCACAAGATCCAATCTAGACACCATCACGGAGGGGTTCACCTTCATTATAGGCGCCTCTCTGATGATGGGTGAGTAGTGCACCATAGACCTACGGGTCCGTAGGAAGTAGCTAGATGGCTTACTATCTCTCTCTCTCGCACTCTTATGATTCTCAATACAATGGTCTCTTGGAGATCTATTTGATGTAAACTTTTGCGGTGTGTTTGTTGGGATCCTATGAATTTTCAGTTCATGGTTAGTTTCTACCCATGGATATTATTTGAGTCTTCTTTGATCTCTTATATGCATGATTGCTTATAGCCTCCTATTTCTTGTTCAAATCTTTGGTTTAGTTAGGCCAACTAGATAATTTTTTCTTGCCATGGGAAGTGGTGCTTTGTTACGGGTTCGATCTTGCAGTATTCTTTCCTAGTGATAGAAGGGGCAGCAAGACACACATGTTGTTGGGGAACGTTCTATGGGAAACAAAAAATTTCCTACGCTTCACCAAGATCAATCTAGGAGATGAGCATCTACGAGAGGAGAGATTGGATCCACATACCCTTGTAGATTGCTAAGCAGAAGCATTAAACAATGCGTTTGATGTAGTCATACATCTCCGCGATCCAAATCGCAAGCTGTCCCATGAACTCTTGATCAACTGCCGAACGGACGGCACGCCCGCGTTCAGCAGACGTGTAGCTCGATGAAGATCTCCGCCTTCTTGATATAGGAAGAGGGAGCGAAGTTGTAGATGGGTTCTCCGGTAGCATGACGGCGTGACGGCGGTGGTGGTGGAGTTGATCCGGTAGAGCTTCACTAAGCGTCACCGAATCAATCAACTATAGGACAGGCTATCGGAGAGGGAGGAAGGGCTGCGCCATGGCTTGAGGTGCGGCTGCTCCCTCCCTCTCTCTTATATATAGGGGGAGGGGAGAGGTTCCCAACCCCTAGGGTTTCCCCATTGGGGCGACGGCCAAGGGTGGAGGCGCCCTAGGGTGGCTTGCCACCCAAGGCAAGGTGGCGCCAACCCTAGGGTTGGCCCTCCCACCAACCCTCTAATCTCATTGGCCTAGGTGGTAGCTGCGCCCAGCCCACCAGGGCCTGGTGCGCACCCCTCTCAGCCTATGTGGCCACTCTGGGGCTGGAGGCCCCTTTCGGTGGACCCCAGAAACACTTCCGACACCCTCGATATGCCACCGGTGATGCCCGGACTTTTACCAGTGACCATCATGGAACTTCCTATATATGAATCTTTACCTCTGGACCATTCTGGAGCTCCTCGTCATGTCCAGGATCTCATCCAGGACTTGGAACAACCTTCGGTCACCAGCATACATAACTCATCTATACCGAAACGTCACTTAACCTTAAGTGTGCAGACCCCGCAGGTTCGAGAACCATGTAGACATTACCAAGACACCTCTATGGTTAATAACCAATAGCGGGACCTAGATGCCCATATTGGTTCCTACATGTTCTACGAAGATCTCTATCGGTCGAACCTCTATGCCAAGGATTCAGACAATCCCATATGTTGTTCCCTTTGTTCTTCGGTATGTTACTTTCCCAAGACTCGATCGTCGGTATCTTCATACCTAGTTAGTCTCTTTACCGACAAGTCTCTTTTACTCATTCGGTAATACAAGATCCCATGGTAACACTTAGTCACATTGCTTGCAAGGCTCATTGTGATGTTGTATTACCGAGTGGGCCCTAAGATACCTCTCCGTCACACGGAGCAACAAATCGCAGTGTTGATCCATGCCAACTCAACAGACACCCTCGGAGATACTTGTAGAGCATCTTTATAGTCACCTAATTACATTGCGATATTTTATACACACAAGGTACTCCTCCGGTGTCCGTGAGTTGCATGATCTCACGGTCATTGGAACAGATACTTGACATGCAGAAAACCATAGCAATAAACTGACATGATCATATGCTACATTTGTAGTTTGGGTCTTGTCCATCACATCATTCTCCCAATGATGTGATCCCATTATCAAATAACATCTCATGTCCATGGCTAGGAAACCTTAACCATCTTTGATCAACGAGCTAGTCTGCTAGAGGCATAGTAGGGACATAGTGTTGTCTATATGCCCACATATGTATTTAGTTTCCAATCAACACAATTATAGCATGGACAATAAACGATTATCATGAACAAGGAAATATAATAATAAACACTTTATTTATTGCCTCTAGGGCATATTTCCAACAGTCTCACACTTGCACTAGAGTCAATAATCTAGCTCACATCACTATGCGATTCACATTGTAATGAATCAAACACCCATACAGTTCTGGTGTTGATCATGTTTAGCCCTTGGAAGAGGTTTGGTCAACGGTTCTGCAATATTCAAATCTGTGTGCACTTTAAAAATATTAATGTCCTCCACTTGGATGTGATCGCAGATGGAATTGAAGCATCGCTTTATGTGTCTTGTCCTCTTGTGAAACCTTGGTTCCTTGGATGGAGCAATGGCACCAGTGTTTTCACAGAACAAAGCCATTGGATTTAGTGCACTGGGCACTACTCCAAGATCTGTCATGAACTCCTTCATCTAGACACCTTCATTCGCTGCCTCCAAGGCTGCGATGTACTCCGCTTCACATGTAGAATCGGCTACCACGCTTTGCTTGCAACTGCACCAGCTTACAGCTCCCCCATTGAGAATAAATATGTATCCAGTTTGCAACTTAGAGTCATCCGGATCAGTGTCAAAGCTTGCATCGACGTAACCATTTACGACGGGCTCTTGATCACCTCCATAAACGAGAAATATTTCCTTAGTCGTTTTCAGGTACTTAAGGATATTCTTGACCGCCATCCAGTGCTCCATTCCTGGATCACTTTGAAACCTTTCGGCCATACTAATGGCAAGGCTGGCATCGGGTCTTGTGCACAACATTGCATACATGATAGAGCCTATGGCTGAAGCATAGGGGATGTCACTCATCTTTTCTCTATCTTCTGCAGTCACTGGGCATTGAGTCTGACTCAATTTCACACCTTGGAACACAGGCAAGAACCCCTTCTTGGACTGATCCATTTTGAACTTCTCAAAACTTTGTCAAGGTAAGTGCTCTATGAGAGTCCTATTAAGCATCTCGATCTATCTCCATAGATCTTAATGCCTAATATGAAAGCAACTTCTCCTAGGTCCTTCATTAAAAAACTCTTGTTCAAATATTCCTTCACGCTTTCCAGCATTTCTATATTGTTTCCAATCAGCAATATGTCATCCACATATAATATTAGAAACACTACAGAGCTCCCACTCACTTTCTTGTAAATACAATCTTCTCCATAAACTTGTATAAACCCGAATGCTTTGATCACCTCATCAAAGCACAGATTCCAACTCCGAGATGCTTGCACCAGTCCATAAATGGATCGCTAGAGTTTGCAAACTTTGTCAGCATTCTCTGGACCGACTAAACCTTCCAGTTGTATCATATACAACTCTTCCTTAAGGAAACCATTAAGGAACGTTGTTTTGACATCCATCTACCAAATTCCATAGTCGAAATTTGCAGCTATTGCTAACATGATTCTGACGGACTTAAGCATCACTACAGGTGAGAAGGTCTCAACGTAGTCGACTCCTTGAACTTGTGAAAAACCCTTTGCCACAAGTTGAGCTTTATAGACGGTGACATTACTGTCCACGTCCATCTTCCTCTTAAAGATCCATTTGTTTTGAATGGCCTTTCGCCCTTCAAGTAATATTTCCAAAGTCCACTTTGTTTCATACATGGATCCCATCTCGGATTTCATGGCCTCTAACCATTTCTCGGAATCCGGGCCCATCATCGGTTCTCCATGGCTCATAGGTTCATAATTGTCTAACAACATGACCTCTAAGATAGGGTTGTCGTACCACTCAGGAGCAGTACGTGCCCTTGTCGACGTACGAGGTTCAATATCAATTTGATCTGAAGCTTCATGATCATCATCATTAACTTCCTGTTCAACTGTCGTAGGCTCCACATAAACAACTTTCTGCGTTGCGCTACTCTCTGGTTGAATCAAAGGTTCAACAACCTCATCAAGTTCTATCTTCCTCCCACTCAGTTCTTTCGAGAGAAGCTCTTTCTCAAGAAATGTTCCATTTATAGCGATAAACACTTTGCCTTTGGATCTGAGATAGAAGGTATACCCAATAGTCTCTTTTGGGTATCCAATGAAGACACATTTTTCCGCTTCGGGTTCCAGCTTTTAGGCTGATGCTTTTTGACATAAGCATCACATCCCCAAACTTGCAGAAATGACAACTTTGGCTTCTTGCCAAACCATGGTTCATATGGCGTTGTCTCCATGGATTTGGGTGGTGCCCTATTCAAAGTGAATGCAGTTGTCTCTAATGCATAACCCCAAAACGATAGTGGCAAATCGGCAAAAGACATCATAGAACACACCATATGTAATAAGGTTCGATTACGACGTTCAAACACACCATTACGTTGTGGTGTTCCTGATGGTGCCAATTGTGAAACAATTCCACATTGTCTTAAGTCACTGCCAAACTCATAACTCAGATATTCTCCTCCTTGATCAGATCGCAGGAATTTAATCTTCTTGCTATGATGATTCTCAACTTCACTCTGAAATTGCTTGAAATTTTCAAACGTTTCAGACTTGTGCTTCATTAAGTAAATATACCCATATCTACTTAAGTCATCAGTGAAGGTGAGAAAATAATGATATCCACCGCGCACCTCAATGCTCATCGGACCACACAAAACAGTATGTATGATTTCCAACAAGTCACTTGCCCGTTCCATTCTTCCAGAGAACGGGGTTTTAGTCATGTTACCCAAGAGGCATGGTTCACATGTGTCAAGTGATTCAAAATCAAGTGACTCCAAACATCCATCAGCGTGGAGCTTCTTCATGTGTTTTACACCAATATGACCTAAACAGCAGTGCCACAAGAAAGTGGCACTATCATTATCAACTCTACATATTTTGCCATCAATGTTATGAACATGTGTGTCATCACTATCGAGATTCAATATGAATAAACCCCTCACATCAGGTGCATGACCATAAAAGATATTACTCATATAAATAGAACAACCATTATTCTTTGATTTAAATGAGTAACAGTCTCGCAAGAAACACGATCTAGTTATAATGTTCATGCTTAACATAGGCACTAAATAACAATTATTCAGGTTCGTCACTAATCCCAATGGTAATCGAGGAGCGAGCGTGCCGACGGAGATCACATCAACCTTGGAACCATTTCCCACGCGCATTGTCACTTCGTCCTTTGCCAACCTCAATCTATTCTGTAGCTCCTGTTTTGAGTTGCAAATGTGAGCAACGGAACCGGTATCAAATACCCAGGTACTACAATGAGAGTTGGTAAGGTACACATCAATAATATGTATATCATATATACCTTGTTTGGTGTTCGCCGCCTTCTTGTCGGCCAGGTACTTGGGGCAGTTCCGCTTCCAGTGACTAGTTCCCTTGCAATGAAAGCACTCAGTTTCTGGCTTGGGTCCATCCTTGGGTTTCTTCACAGGAGGGGCAACTGCTTTGCCACCCTTCTTGGATCTACCCTTCTTGCCCTTGCCATTATTATTGAAACCAGTGGTTTTATTGACCATCAACACTTGATGTTCTTTCTGGATGTCGGACTCAATGACTTTCAGCATCGCAAATAGCTCGACGACTGACTTGTTCATACCGTGCATGTTATAGTTCAGCACAAAGCTCTTGTAGCTAGGTGGCAATAATTTAAGAACTCTGTCAGTGATGCCTCCGGTGGAAGGGGCATCCATAACTCTGCTAGACGTGTCGAATACCCAGACATTCTGAGTATATGTTCACTGATAGACCCGTTCTCCTCCATCTTGCAATCATAGAACTTATCAGAGGTCTCATACCTCTCGATCCGAGCATTCTTCTTAAAGATAAACTCCAACTCCTGGAACATCTCATATGATCCATGACGTTCAAAACACCTTCGAAGTCCCAGTTCTAAGCCATACAACATTGCACATTGAACTATTGAGTAATCTCCAGAATGTGGCTACCAAGCGTTCTTAATGTCTTCGGATGACATGGGAGCGGGTGGATCACCAAGCGGTGCATCAAGGAAATAAGCCTTCTAGGAAGCCATGAGGATAATCCTCAGATTACGCGCCCAGTCCACAAAGTTACTTCCATCATCTTTCAACTTAGCTTTCTCTAGGAACACATTAAATTCAGGGGTGCTACTGTGTGAGCCATTGATCTACAACATAAATAAGCAAAGGTTAGTAAGACTATTGTTCAAGATAATGAGTTTAGTTAATCAAATTACGAAAGCTCCCACTTAAATTGACATCCCTCAGGTCATCTGTGTGATACATGATCCAAATTCACCAACTCAAGTCCGATCATCACGTGAGTTAAGGTGGTTTCAATGGTGAACATCATCATGTTGATCATATCTACTATATGACTCATGTTCGACCTTTCGGTATCTTGTGTTTCGAGGCCATGTCTGTACATGCTAGGATCGTCAAGTTTAACCCGAGTGTTCCACATGTGCAACACTGTCTTGCACCCGTTGTATGCGAACGTAGAGTCTATCACACCCGATCATTACGTGGTGTCTCGACACGACGAACTTTCATAGTGGTACGCACTCGGGGAGAACCCAATTTATCTTGAAATTTAAGTGAGGGATCACCTTGTAATGCTACCGTCGTTCTAAGAAAATTAAGGTGCATAAAAGGATTAACATCACATGCAAATCATAAATGATAGGATATGGCCATGAACTTGTGCTTTTGATCTCCATCTCCAAAGCACCGACATGATCTCCATCGTCACCGGCATAACACCATGATCTCTATCATCATGATCTCCATCATTGTGTCACCATCGGGGTATTGCAACCACCATGCTCATACTACTATTTCTACCTCTTAGTGAAGAAAGCAAACAAGCACACATGAGAATATCAACCCCACGCTATTGCTCCTCGGCAACGGCGCCAGAAAAGAGCTTGATAATCCCCAAGTGTAAGGAATCATCGTAGCAATTTCCAAAGGTGGAAGTGATAACTATGGAGTGTCGAACCCACAAGGAGATAAAGGTAAGATCAATATTCTCTCAAGTCCTATCTGCCACTGATACGACTCTATGTACGCCCAACGTTTGCTTCAATCTAGAAAAGAGAAATAAAACTACATGGTGGGTATGAAGAGGATAGATTTGCATGAAATTGGAGAACTAAAATATTAAAATAGTGCTGTTAATATAAAGTTAGATACATTGCTATATATTACAAATAGAGAGTGTGTAATAATGATGGGTCGGTGTGTGGAATTGTCCTAGGCAATTGTTAACAAGATTGGAAATCATTATTGCAATTTTATATAAGGGAGAGGCATAAGTTAACATACTTTCTCAACTTGGATCAGATGCACTTATGATTGGAACTCTAGCAAGCATCCACAACTACTAAAGATCATTAAGGTAAAACCCAACCATAGCATTACAACATCAAGTCCCCTTTATGCCATACGCAACAACCCCCTTACTCGGGTTTAAGCTTCTGTCACTCTAGCAACCCACTATAAGCGAATCGTGATCGTATTGCAACACCCTACAACGGGAATCCTTCGCGTGTGCGCGGCACAGAAGGCACCGTAGGACAACACCAAAATAAACATACAACTCAAACCAATCTAGATCATCAATCAACCCAAAAGACAAAAGAAATCTACTCAAAACATCATAGGATGGAAACACATCATTGGATCATAAATGTGGCATAAAGCACCATGTTCAGGTAGGGGATTACAGCGGGATGAGAGAGAGTGGACCGCTGAAAAGATATGAGGACGGTGATGAACAAGGTGATGTTGATGAAGACGATTACCGCGGCGATGGTTCCCTTGATGGCACTCTCGCACCACCGAGAGAGAGAGAGAGAGAAAGGGAGAGGGTCTCCCCCTTGTGCTTCCTCCTCCATGGCCTCCCACCTAGGTGGGGAGAGGTTCTCCCACTGGTCCTTGGACTCCATGGTGATGATGGCCCCTCCGTCTTCCTCCTTCATGGTCTCTGGTGATGGTGACCCGCTCCGATAGGGTGCCGGAGAGGGCCAAGATTGATTTTTCGTGGCTATAGAGACTTGCGGCGGTGGAACTTCTGATCTAGGTTTCTTTCTGGAGGTTTCTGGATTTATAGGAGTACTTGTCGTTGAAATCACATCAAGGGGACTCCCGATAGGCCCATAAGCCAAGGGGCATGCCCTAGGGGGGCTGGTGGTTTGTGGCCTCCCCAGGACTCCTCTCCGGTATCTTTTTTGCTTCAGTATGTTTCATTTTTTCCAAAAATATTCTCCGTAAATTTTCAGCCCATTATGAGAACTTTTATTTCTGCACAAAAAATGACACCATGGTAGTTTTGCTGAAAACAGAGTTAGTCCGGGTTAGTTCTAATAAAATCATACCAAAATCGTGTAGAATTATTTTAAACATGGCATGAATACTTCATAAATTATAGATACGTTGGAGACGCATCATTGCCCAATAGTAACTTGTTCACCCTCCGTGCTCTATACTCATGAGAGAAGCCACCAGTGAATCCGACAGGCCCCAGGTCTACTTTTCCATCATATTGCTTTCCGATCTATGTTTTTGCAATCTTTTTTTTCAGATCTACAAAACCCCAAACCCAAAAATATACTGCTGCATATTTCCTCTTTTATTTTGTGTTCTTGAGAGACCTATATCTCCTACCTATAATTACCTAATCTATCTTATTACCATAGAGAGCGTGACAACCTCTCTTTCGCGTCGGGTTGCAAGTATTTGTTGTTTGTGTGCAAGTGCTATTTACGTGGGTGCGTGATCTTCCTCTATGATTGATACTTTGGTCTCATAACTAAGGAAAATACATATCGTCGCTGTGCTACATCATCCCTTCCTCTTTGGGGAAATACCGATGTAGTCTCAAGCCATGTCATTAAGTCGTCGCCGTCCATCGCTGTTGCGGTGTCAAAACTGGCAGATCTCGAGTAGGGGGTCCCGAGCCGTGAGACTAGGATCGATGGTAACAGGGGATGAAGGAGACAATGTTTACCCAGGTTCGGTCCCTCCTATGGAGCTAAAACCCTACCTCCTTCTTGATTATATTGACGATATGAAGGTTACAAAATTGATCTACCTCGAGATCGAATAGCTAAACCCTAGATGAGTTTCTCTGCCCTACAATCTAAAACCGTCCATCTTATATAGATGCCAGGGGCACTAGGGTTTACACATGGTCGTCGAAGGAGATAACATTCCTATCTGAAAACTTGGAGGAGACGCCACGACTCCTTGAAGCTTCCACCCTAGTGACGGGGCCTTTGATCATCTAATGCTCAGCCAGCGGCCCACATAGTCCAGTTGAAGAGAAACATGTCGGCCATCCGAGGACCCCTTAAACCAGGACTCCCTCAGTAGCCCCCAGACTAGCCTCCAACGCCAAGGTATATCCACACAATCTTGCACATCAAAGTCTTCGGCTTACGAGGCAAGTCCCTCTATCCTTTCTTGTTCGACAGCCATCCTGTCATCGGCGAAATCCCAAGCGTCACGAACTTGCAAGATCCATTATAATAACTGCCAGAGCTTCTCGATCCTCGCGCGTCGAGGGGAGACGAGTGGTTCAGTGGATTTTTACAAGACTACCCCTCTCACAAAGGAGGCACCACCCATTTAAACAAACTGAATCGTGGTCTAGGCCACATCCTCTTCTTCCTCCTCATCGGAAAAAATCTTCAGTGAGAGATCACCACCAGAACATGGAAGGCGCCCCCAGCTCTTCCTCGCGCCCTTACGGCTCCCGTCCTAGGGATTGGACAAGCTGCTCTGTATCCCTCCTTCGACTATGAAACCTCGAGACCCAAGGGTATCTTCCTTCCTCGGATAAAGCGGTTACCGTGCTGGTTTGACTTCATTCAAAGGCGAAGCCTTCACGGAAAACTTCCCCAATCCTCAAAAGGGAGAGCGTGTATGTTTCGTTCCCTTCCTCTTGCGGGGTCTCGGGTTCCCCATTCATTCATTCCTGAGGGGATTATTGGAGTTCTATGGGATCTAGCTCCAGCATCTCACCCTAGAGTCCATTCTGCATATCTCGGGCCTCTTCGCCCTTTGCGAGATGTTCTGTGGCTGCGAGGCACACTTTGAATTGTGGAGGAAGTACTTCTTCCTCGTCCCTCGCACCTGGGACAAGGCAATTTTAGAGGTTGGAGGAGCCAAAATATGCCGCATAGCGGGGACGAGTTATCCAGTGGAACACCGAAGGAGTCCGAGGAATGGTCCTCGGAATGGTTCTACATCAAGGACGTTCCCTTATTTGATCCAGCTCGGAGGTGTTTGCCCGAATACTACGACGCCCCCTTGAAAAAAGGTACAACTGGCGACCAAAAAGCTCATCCCAAGAGGACGTCGCCAAAGTGTAATGCTTGGCTGCCCACCTGAGGTTGCTAGCTCATCATAAGTTGACCATGATAGATGTGATGGCCGCCGCCATCACCCGATGTGTCCAGCCCCTTCAACAAAGAATACACCCTTTATGGTGTTACAACTAGAAAAGCGACTCCACTTGCTCCCGACGGCTGGGACCCGCCAATCAAGCAACATTAGCAGTTGCACTTGCCGATCTGTACAAAGGGGGAAAGAAGACTTTGTTCGGCTACTGACCAGGGAGCGCTACTCAAGTCACAATCCCATCGAACAGGTGAGCCTTTCAACTCTGTGACCCGACTTCCGAGTTTACATTTATCCCATTCTGATCGAAGACTTTAATTTGTGTATATAGGAATGGAGGAGCATTGTCAAGACAGTTAACTTTCTGGCCCCCCAACCCGAGAACTATTCTCGCGATGACGATCCGAGATTTCATGACGACCCGGATTTGTCAGTTGAGTTCGAAGACGAGTTTTCTACCAAGAGAGCCTTGACTGCTCCAACGTGGCTATCATAGAAGATTACCCTGGATCATTCCCTTCCCCTACTATAGGCAAGAAGAAGAAAAATTCGTCCTGCAAAAGGCATGTATCCTCCAACGACCCAAGCACGCCGGCTCCTGCTCCCAAGCATCGTCGGTCCACACGACATACATCGGCTACGGAGACAATGCTTCGATCGGAAAGCAACAAGGATCCGTCAAATGACCTGGTCATGAGGACAAGCCCGACCTCTCGCTCAGCTCAAAGGTACTTTGTTCGGCTACTTAATTTATCATTACAATCAATAGGACCTCATAGGAGATATCATGACGAAATACTTAGGCAATGAGTTCAGCCATCTCATGCTGAGGATGTTGCCAGGGTGTCTGACAATGCTCACGACTCCAGATCTTCGGCTCATGTTGAACCCACTATGGAGGTCCCTGTGGTCAATTAGGCCCCAGAAGACTCCGGGGATGCGGTATTAGTTAGTAACTCCAAGGTAGAGAGCATGATGGGTCACCGGCAGCGACGAGAAGCCCTGCGCCACCCAGTGTTCTCCGTACAAGAGCTCAATGCCCTACCCTCGGCTAACACATACATCGGAGCTGCCTGAGCTAGGTTTGGGGAGGCCATGAAACTGATATCGTCCAGCCTGCAGGTGAGTGATCGGTCATAAGAATCCGAACACACCTATAAACCCAGTAGCCCCCGAGACTTGAATTGGTCGGAACGACCGAATTTAAGGGTCCGCGTAATGCTTTACTGATGAAGCAGGCCTCCAGGCAGTAGAACGAGCAACTATCCAAGGAATTGGAGGCGAGACGAACACAGGTGGAGACCGTGAAGGCCGAACCTGAGCAAGTGAATAATTTTACACGAGAGGCGCATGGTGAGTATATCTGTTCTACTGATCTTAGCATATAATCCCATGATGACGCAAGGGTACTTTGTAGCAGCTAAATCAATAGGGCAATTGCAAAAGGATTTAGATGTAGCGTGAGAATCTTAGAGGTATGCTGGGTCCCAGCATGAGGCCGGTTGTCGTTCATTGCAACGAAACCTTGAGGCGAAGAACCGCCTCCGTGCGGAAAAAAACAACATGGTGAAGAAATTGAGAGCTTAAAGACTCAATTGGCCAAGGCCCAAGAAGAGAACCAGAAATGATAGAGGGGCATTCGTTAAGTGCGATTCTAACATAGGACGGTACTTCTTATATGTGAAGTATAATAGACATGCCTTGACTCATGTACAGGTCTCCTATCCGGGCGGCCCAAAGAAGAGATCGGACCCTACCGGGGAATCCTTCTGAAGGAATTGTCCTCCCTTCATTAGTGGGCTCGGAAGGCCATGGAGAGCATGATAAAAGCGCTATGGCCTACCGAACAACCTCTGGAGGAGATGACCGAACTTGTTGATCGATTCAAGTGAGACCGAAGTTGGTTCGAGCTATGGAAGACATCAACATGCCGAGAGGGAGCACGAGACGAGTGGGTGATGATCAAGTCCTGTTATACCAGCCTTAACCCCGAGCATATAGCTCGGGTTGTGCCGGTAGGGTCGGATGAGCAAGAAGTGCCGCTTCATTTGGTGTACGACCAAGTGATGCCTTTCGCCCGTCTCTCGCAAGAAGATTGCTCCCTGGATGCCTTAATAGAAAATCTCCAGCAACAGCCAGATGTATGAATATATGTAACTATGTACTGATAATCAAGAAATTACCCCGTCTGTGTTGTAAACTTTGTCTTAACCGTCCATTGGCTTCAAACTCCCGCGCTAAGAGCTTGGGAGTGTTCCTTTTAAAATGTCACTCGAGAAGAGTGAATTATGTTTGGGGAACCAGGCAATTCGGTCATTTGGTGCGAACGGATAGAAAGCACATAGGGAGATATGTTATATTACTGCTTAGCGTAAGAAACATCTTCCGAACCAAATAGTACCTCTATTCGTACCTTTCTTCAGGATGCTACGTAAATCGTAGATAATAAGGCCGTATGTTGCTAGTACGCGACGAATTGTTCTTTTTTGGAAAAAAGAAGCCTGAGGAATGGCGATGATAACCATAATTTTTGTTTTTTCCGTTGTAGCCGACCAATTTTCTGGTGAAGATCGCTAGCTTTTGGCTTCACCCGTCTGAGGTACATATTCGGATAAGCCGGTCGTAACAATCGCAGAGGTGCTCCCTTTATTCTCTAGCCGAACAATCGAGAACGTAGAGAGTAAACACATGAGTGAGGCAACCCATCTTGGCAAAAATCTTAGTTCGAATTCATGCATAGAATGGCTTAAAATCTACAAGGGAAACATGCATACACAATAAATGTGGATAGGTGCTTAGAGTATAAAAGCATTGGCTTCAGGAAGGAGCCCCCAGGTTATGTGTTCGGGTTTAACAGTTAAGGATGTATGCCGAAAATCTTAATACAAGATCGGTTGAACCTAACATAGACTGGGGAAGAAAAGGAAAAATATTCAAACCTGCCAAAAATCAAGGTGGGAGGGAAAGGAAAAAATAAAGAAAAAGTCAATAAAAATGAGGTACAGGGTAAAGAGTATGACAACACCGGTTTATCGGTAGAAGTGCTGAAGATGAGTTGTGTTCCATGGGTTTGGTTCAAGGAGGTTATCCAACGGGTTTCAAAGATGGTAAGCCCCTCCCGCGAGTACTTCGTTGATTATGAAGGGCCTACCCCATTTGGGGTTGAGTTTATGCTTTTGCTTCTCCAGGAGCCGTCAGACGAGTTCCCCCACATTATACGATTTTGCCCTGACCTCCCTGCTCTGGTAACATCGGGCCTACTACTGATAAAAGGTAGAGCGAGCCCAAGGTATGTCGCGCCTCCTTCTAAGGCATCCAGGTCATCCTGCCGATATAACTCGACCTTGTTTTCCTCGTACATGTGCACCCTTGGTGCGTTGCTAATAATGTCATAGGGGAGGACTGCTTCGGCCCTGTAGACCATGAAGAATCGTGTGTATCCCATTGATCTATTCGGGGTGGTGCGCATGACCCACAGAATGGAGTCAAGCTCCTCTACCGAATGACAGTCAGACTCATGAAGAGATCGGACCAAACATGGTTTAATGCCTCTCATGACAAGGCCATTTGGTCGTTCGACTTGTCCATTGGTCTGGGGGTGATACACCGATGCGTAACCGAGCTTGATGTCCATTTTTGCACGCTAGTGTTTGACCTCTTGGACTGTGAAGTTGGATCCATTGTCCGTTATGATACTATGTGGGACGCTGTAACGGTGTACCATGCCGGATATAAATTCAATTTACTGGTTCGGAGTTGGCTGATTTGATAAGTTTTGCCTCTATCCATTTGGTGAATTTGTCAACCATGACCAGTAGGTATTTATTATTTTTGGTCCCCCCCTTTAAGTGGTCCGACCATATCCATCCCCAGACCACAAAGGGCCAAGTAATCAGAATCATTCGAAGAGCTGTTGCGGGCATGTGAGTTTGATTTGCAAAAAGTTGACACCCCACACAGTGTTTGACAAGTGACTAGGCGTCCGCTCTAGTAGCGGGCCAGAAGAAACCAGCCCAGAAGGCCTTGCTAACTAAGGCTCTTGCTGCGGCACGATGGCCGCCCACCCCTGCGTGGACTTCTGATAAGAGTTGACGTCCTTCTTCCTCGGATATGCACCGCTATAGTATTACGGTGGTGCTTTTCTTGTATAGTTCACCCTCACGGATTTTATAGGCTTTGGATCGCTGAATTATGCAGCACGGCTCCATTCGATCATCGGGTGTTCTTTGCGAAGAAGGTAGGCGAGGAAGGGCTTGGACCATGGCGTGATTTACTGCCATGACCTCATGAGCTAAAGCTGTTTCGTCCATTACGGAGCCATTGATGATTTGGTCTTCCAGTTCGTTTGTAGGGGGAACAACCTCTTTCACGCTGGTGAGACCGACACCCTTATTATCGTCTTGTCAAACCACTGATGGCTTAAAGAGCCGTTCCAGCAAAGTGTTTTTTGGGATAGGGTCACGTTTGGCCCCCATGCCGGCCAGTATGTCGGCGGCTTGGTTGTTGTCTCTAGCGACATGGTAGAATTCTAGCCCCTCGAACCGTGCGGATATCTTGAAGACAATGTTTTTGTATGTGTGGGGAACCCGACTCATAAGTTGTGATCACCAAATGCACGTGTACAGTGATCCTAGAGATCAATGCTCACAGAACATAAAGAAGCTGAATAACAAGAGTCTTACATCCTTACATACCGTCTTACACAAATAAAAGGGCCAGCTAGGCCAAGTCTTACATAGATAGGGACACAAGGGCCAAACACTTAAACATAACAAGCAACGGAAATCTTGATGGAAATGTGAACCCATGCCATCTGGCTTAAATCTACAGGCATTCTGGCTGGGAAGCATCCTAGTTCGCATGTTCGTCACTAATGAACTCTTCTCTGTATTCCTGCTCTTCCATGCCTGGCCAATTAAATAACCAGTGGAAAGCCAATGAGTACTTTTAATGTACTCGCAAGCAACCCAAGATGTGGAACAAGGTATAACAATGCATGATATAGCACTAAGTAGGTAAGTTTTGCAGAAAGCTGATTTTGAGTGCAATGACATGATCAAGTAACTTGAGTAAGCATGCATCAACTGTTAACGAGTACTCATGTGCACCAGTCTCAGTTATCATCATAAGCAGGGGTTGAACATCTCATGTCCTTCATCATGCCAAGTCATCGTACTTAGCTCAAGTATCACCTTTGTCACCAACACACACACATACATTCCAAGTCTAGTAAGCCTTTGGATGTAGCACAAGAGCGGTCACCCAACTGTCCTTGACCATGGACACGGCTATTTGAATAGTTTTACACTCTGCAGAGGTTGCACGCTTTACCCACAAGACTCGGGGAACTTCCGTGTCATCCATGACTCACGGTATATTACATACCCAAGGTAAGTGCCCGAACAATGCCTTTCCCTTGGCGACACTAAACAAAAGTCCACTCGATTGGTACACAACCCTCATGATGTACATCATACAAGCCTCGCTCCAGATCATACCATCCATGAAGGGACCAACGGTGTGCCTGGTGCCTGTAAAGGCAACACATGGTCTCCCTACCAGGAACGACCCCGTATCAAGAGTGACCATGTCACTCCCGCCACTAGTAATGAGGGCTCTTTGCCAGCACCGACTAGATTAATCGACAAAGCCCTATTCCATAAGGCGTATCGTGGTCGTACATGTAAGGTTGTAATAACAGTCACAACTTACACAATTCCGTTTTCGAAAACCACACACACTCACTTGCTCTGGTACACCACTTCCTTAACAAGTGGCTACCTAGCTCATCATCACCTCCCTCAGGCATTAGTGGCACCTGACGGGGTTTTTGACAAATCTTTGTAATAATTTGTTTCCTTCACCATGCATATTCCCGAACCCACTTGCGTAGCATCTACTAGCAACCTATCTACTCCCACCCTCACAACCCTCATAAGGATGGTAGGGTCATGCACGATGCAAGTATCAATAGTAAAGTATCGGAGGCATCCCACCGAAGGGGAAACACCGCATTATGATCAAATCATTGAAACAACAAGTGCTATATGTCATGGATGAATTTTTTCTTATCGTGGTCAAAGAGTTGCTTGCCTGGCTCAACAAAGTCTCGGGGTCTTCAAAGTCTTCGGGTCCAACTCCCTCGTCAACAGTGCAATCTATCGTCGCGGAATAAAGGAGCAAAAATAAGCATCACAACAAAACAGAGCATAAAAGCCACTTTAAAAATGTTACTCTATTCTGATTAATACTACAAGATATTCTAAAAATGTTTGTCTAAGGTTTTGTTGTGAAAAACATTTTGAAAACTATCTAAATAGAGGCGATAAAATATTAAAAACTAGGTTTTAATTGGAATCAATACATAAAACATTTTCAAACAAATTTACAAGTGGCACTGTTAAATACTACATACTATTCTCGGAATTTAGGTGGAAAGATATTTGGAATATTATTTTTATTGGAGATTTGAGATTTTTGGAAAACCCCACAGAAAAAGAAAAAGAAAACGAGAAAATCCATTGTGCGTGGGCCAGAGGCAACCAACATCTGGGCCGGCCCTGCTGGCCAGCCAGCCAGCAACGCGCGGCTAGGTTCAAACCTGACGCGCGGGGCCTGGCTGTCGGCAACAGCGAGGGGAGAGAGGGAGGCAAGGCGGAGGCCGATAGGTGGGGGCCACCTGTCGGGTCCTTCTTCCTCCTGTGGACAGAGGGAGGCAGGCTCACCGGCGGCGGTAGGAGGCGCAACAGGGTGCGGCGATGATGGGAATGGAACTAGGGGATTTTGCCGTTCGGGTGCCTCCGGAGTTGGCCGCGGGGAAGGCCTAGGTCACTAGAGACGAGGTCTCGCGGCAGAGGGATTCAAGAGGAGGATGCCCTGGTTGCCCTGTGCAACAAACAAAAGGGGGAAAGAGGGAAACAAGTCAGGGCACCGGGGGGGATCCAATGGAAGAACAATCGCTGGAGAGGGCATGTACCCGGAGATCACCGAAGACCTGACAGGGCGAAGCTCCAGGTCGACCTGCGCACAGGGGCCTTGGGGGCTCACTTGGGTGGTGCTGTCGCATGATTGGGATGAGGAGAGAGGTTCCATAGAGGGAGAGGGGGTCAGGGGGATTTTATAGGCGTATGCCGGTCCATCGAGCTCGGATGCGTCGGTGAGCTCGGGGCCGAGGCCAGGGGTCGTGGGAAGGGGCGAGGGCATGTTTGTGGCATTGCTGGGGCACGTCCACGTCCAGAGGGAGAGGAGAGAGAGGCGGGGGAGTGCGCACGTGTGAGCTCGGCTACTGGCCGAGCTGGGCGGCGTTAGGCACGCGTGGGGAGGCCTTCGGAGAGAGAATAAGGAAGGGGCCGATAGGGTGGCGGTTTGCAGAGGTCGAGGGCATGGATCTTACCTGGATTAGCTTCTATTCTTCTATGGGAAACAATGAATCCGAGCAGTTTACCAGCGGGAACTCCGAATACACATTTCTCCAGATTGATTCGTATATCATACTCACATAGGCTGGCAAAGGTTTGACTTAGTTCATCAATTAGCTAGCTGACATGTTTGGTTTTGATTACCACATCATCCATGTATTCTTCGACTGTTTTACCGACTTTTTTTGCGAGACAAGTCTGGATCATTCACTGGAATGTAGCCCGGGCATTTTTAGCCCGAAAGGCATCGTGTTGAAATAGAATGGCCCGTAAGGGGTGATGAATGCGGTTGCAGCTTGATCGGATTCCTTCATTTTAATCTGATGGTATTCGACATAAGCATCGACGAAACACAACAAGTCGTGTCCGGCTGTGGCGTCAATAGTCTGGTCTATAAGTGGTAAGGGGAAAGGGTCCTTAGGGCAGGCCTTGTTGAGGTCTTTAAAGTTGATGCAGTGCCGCCAGGATTTGTCTTTCTTTGGTACCATCACCAGGTTTGCTAACCATTTGGGGTGCTTAATCTCCCGAATGAATCTGGACTCTAGTAGTTTGGCTAATTCTTCACCCATAGCTTGTCGTTTGGGCTTGGAAAAGCAGCGCAGAGTCTGCTTAACAGGCTTAAAGCCTGCGATGATGTTCAGACTATGTTCTTCTAGCCATCATGGGATTCGAGGCATATCGGAAGGATGCCAGGCAAAGATGTCCTAGTTTTCTCGTAAGAATACTCATAGTGCTTCGTCGAATGTACCTCAAATTTAACGATTTCATCTGATGGACGCTATCTTATTGGGATCCGTCGAATGTACCTCAAATTTAACGATTTCATCTGCACGTTTAAAGGATGTGGGTTTAGGCCTTTTGCTAAGGATCACGTCATCCTTGTCTACTCTTGACTAAAGTGCGGTTAGTTTTTCTGCAGCGAAGGTCTCAGCTAGTGCCTCAAGGGTGAGCGCCGCAGTTTTGTTTTTGGCTCGAAGGTCTATATTTGGATCACTGGCTATTGTGATTACCCCATTTGGTCCTGGCACCTTGAGCTTCATATACCCGTAATGTGTTATAGCCTGGAATTTTGTGAAGGTGTCACGTCCCAGCAGGGCGTGGTAGCCGCTGGGGATGGGCACAATTTGGAAGAGAAGTTCGTCAGGCATGCCGAACAGTATGTCCAGAGCGATACGTCTTGAACAATGCGCCTCTTTCCCAGGAATGATCCCTCGAAATGTCATGTTGCTATGCTCGATGCGAGATCGATTGAACTGCATTTTTTCTAGGGTGTCTTCATAGATAAGGTTTACACCATTGTCGCCATCCATTAGCACTTTGTGCAACTTGAAGCCACCAACGATGAGGTTTAGAACCAGTGCGGCCGGTGTATGATCGGGACGAATGGCTGGTTGGTCAGTACCTCTGAAGGTGATGGATATGTCTGCCCATTCACTTGTTGCAGCCACATGATAGACCTATTCCAATTGTCTAAGAGCTCTTTTCCTCCTATTCCTTGAGGGGAACGTTTCGTAGACCGTCAGGACTTCGGCGTTGTATTCTGGTGGCGATGTGGAGCGCCTATTCGGCAGTAGTGCCTCAAGAATGGCTTCACTGCTTTTTGCGACCTGCCTGGCAACCCAGCAAGCTCTAAGGTTGTGAGTCGGGCTTGTGTTCAGCAATACAGAATGTATAGGGCATGGTTTATCCAATAGCCCATCAAGGACAATTCTTACCCCTGTAAGGGGCCTATTTCTCTTTTTGGCGGGTTTGAGTTTGGCTGGCCGTTTTGGAGGTATCCTCTTTTTCCGATCTCCTCTAGGGTATGGGTTCAAGTTTGGCTGGCCACTTCGGAGGTATCCTCTTTTTCCGATATCCTCTAGGGTACTCGGTATATGTTGATTACGAAAATATTCGTTCGGCTTGCTAGGTGCTTTCCATCGCACACTATTTTTGTACCATGTCCTACAGCTCGGTGAAGTCACGAATGTGCCGACGAACCAGGGCGTTGAGAATCCCTTCGTCATGGAAATTGCGGTTGAAGGTTGCCATTATCTCCTGGTCACTAAGACCTTGTACTTTGTTTCTAGCGAGGAGGAGTCTAGCCCAAAAATGATGAACCGACTCTCCTGGTAACTGTTTAACATCCCGTAAGTCCGAAGAATTGGACTCTGCTGCGATGCTTGAGTGATCGGCTTGGGTGGTGGGTGGGATTTTTTTTGACTCCAGGCCACGATGTGAGTCCAGAATTACAGGCTCCAAATTGTGTGCTAGATCAGGGACCAATACCGATCTGTCTCTAGAGCCAACTTCAGGGTCTGGGTTGCAAGCGAGATCTCGATGATCGGAGATTGGGGGTATAAACTATTTTTAATTCTAGTCGTTGGGGGGACGAGCCTCTAGTGATACACTCGACAGTCGTCGGGTTTAAGCCCGAGTTGGTCGTAGACTGGGGTCTGGTCGTCAGTCGTACGCATGGTCTGAATCCAATCAAATACCTCATTTAGAAACGAGGCGATGATAGGATGCGTGTCATCGCATGAAAGCGGATCCAGGTCCTGTTCGGCCATAGTGGATCCGGTCATAACAGATGTATTGGGCGTTCCAGACAGCCCGAGGGTGAGGGCCTCCTTAGAGGTGGGGCCCGATGTCCCCGATGTCGAGGCGTCGGGGTCTGTAGGCTCCTCCATATGAGTTGAGGGTCCTATCAAGACAAGTTCTCCCCATTAATCAGCGACGAACTCTAGGGCCGAATCTGATTTCTTGATTGGGGGGAAAGCTTCCGATTTGGCCAAGGTGGCCGGTCGGGTCGGCGTGCGATAGACGTCGCCACTTGTGAAGATCTGATCAGGGATGACAATATCCTGCCTGTAGATCCCGTTGCTTGTGACAAGGCGAGCCATCGATTCCTTTGGCGATCATTGCGAAACTCTCAATGAAAGCACCAATGTCGGTGTCAAAACCGACGGTTCTCAAGTAGGGGGTCCCGAGCTATGAGACTAGGATCAATGGTAACAGGGGACGAAGGAGACGATGTTTACCCAGGTTCAGGCCCTCCTATGGAGGTAAAACCCTACGCCTGCTTGATTATATTGATGATATGAAGGTTACAGAGTTGATCTACCTCGAGATCGTATAGCTAAATCCTATATGAGTTTCTTTGCCATACAATCTAAAACCCTCCGGCTTATATAGATGTCGGGGGGCACTAGGGTTTACACATGGTTGGTTGCACATCAAAGGAAAAAACACGCCTATCTGCTGTTGAAAACTTGGAGGACACGCCACGACTCCTTGAAGCTTCCACCCCGGCAATGGGGCCTTTGATCATCCAATGCTCAGCTAGCGGACCTCATAGTCTGGCCCATGAGAAATAGGTCGGCCATTCGAGAACCCCTTAAACCAAGACTCCCTCATCCGTCTTGGTGCGCTCAGCGTGGTATGGTCAACATGGTCAACAAGGAGTGCCATCAGAAGAGGATTGTACATGGAGAGGGTGGCACTAGGTCTATGTCTGCATGCAAGAAAGTGCCTCCTTATTACGTGAAAAAATAAATGATTCCCCCCGACCCCTAGGACTCACCAGCTTGAACGTACATGGTCAACGAATGACAGCCATTGAAGGAGGATTGTACATGGAGAGACTGACAGTAGGGACCCACTAGGTCCGTGGCCACACAAAAAAATATTCCTCCCACTGACAGCTAGGACCCAGTAGGTTGAAGCGTACGTATTGTCGTATCTATAAAGCCCCAATCATGTACACACATACTGGTTGGTCTCTCTTCAACGATGAACTTTTGCGAAGTAAGGAGTGATATGTGTCATAGTTTGAAATTTGGCACACAAAATAGCAGGTCACACAGTCCCATCAAAAACGTGTATCGACCGATGAAAGTGCAACTAATCCCCATGTGGTTTTGGTAATTAATAACAACACACATCAATGAACTAATGCGTATTCAAAGAATCATTCTGGAAAGCTCAATTAGGTATGGAGATGGATGGAGATGTGGACCCCTCATAATGAAATGGACATGAATTGTCAAAAGCTCCAAGACTGTACATTTTTGGTTTAGTGATCCAAGGTCACATTGAGTCCATAGGAAAGCCAGTACTCTTAAAGAGGATGAAGTTTCGATCATGAGTCATTTTCTCAAGTGCTTGAAGATACTACTCCAAAAACCCTCAACCAGACCCTCCAAGTCCTATCTTTCCAAAACCCTAAAGTCCATCTTCGTCAGATCGAAATAGATATTCCTAAAACCACCGAGATACACTTGATAGAGCATCTGCCTAAACCCTAACAAATTGGACTTGCTGATATGACCCTTCGGTCTCAGTGAAGTGACCATGGCAACATTCAGTTAGCCATCATCTTCATTTTGGATTTTTTGAGTTAGTCGGTCGGTGTCCCCGGAGTGCACTTGCCAGCCTTCTATTTCTTATCATTTTCATTTCTGAATTTGTGAGTGAGATCGATCGGTCTATGATACATCTCTAACGTATCTACTTTTCTAAACACTTTTGCTCTTGTCTTGGACTCTAATTTGCATGAATCGAACGAAACTTACCCACACTGGCGTTGTTTTTAGCAGAACTACCATGATGTTGTTTTGTGCAAAAATATATGTTTTCGGAATTGGACGAAACTTTCTGGAGATTTTTTATGGAATATATAAAACTACTGGAGCTAGGATCCATCAAAGGGGCCACCCATTGCTCACAAGGCAACATGGCACACCCACCCCCAGGGCACACCCAGTTACCTTTACCTTGTGGGGCCCACATGGCTTCGCTGACCCTAATCTCAAGCCCATATATTCCTATTTACTGAGAAAAATAGTTGAGAAGTTATCATCATGTACTATGAGATGGAGCTGCCACCACCTCATGTTCTTCCTTGGGAGGGTTGATCTAGAGTCTATTTGGTGCTCCGGAGAGAGGAATTTGTTATGATCGTCATCACTAATGAAAGTGCTAGTTATCGACTAGAGGGGGATGAATAGGCGATTTTTATGAAAGGCTTCAAAACAATGAATGTATTCGAATAATGCGAAAACGTAAACAAGATCAGGCAGGGATACAATCAATGATATAGACAAGGCATGCAATGTAGTGAAGATATTCAAGCAAGTTAAGCTTAATAATCATGAATACTAAGATGAGTCAAAGACAAACTTAGATGGTATGAAGATAAACAGTTGATATGAATGTCTTTGGAGAGGATCTTCATGCAATGTACAAGCAATGACTTCACAGTTCAGAGTAGGAATGTAAGAGAGTGAAGGACAAAACCAGTTGCTTGACAAACACACATGATTTGTTGGATCAGTTCCAGTTGCCGTGACAACTGTACGTTTGGTTAGGGAGGCTGAGATTGAATTCATAAGACCTCGTCTTCACCTTATTCCCCTTGATCCAAAGTCACTTAGACAACGCCCAATCACTCAGGTAAGTATTCAGGGGAGACTTCTGAAACCTGTATAAACTTGGTCACCCAGTAGTCCACAATGACTCTTGGACACTCTAGACCCACACGCCTAACTATTTGGAAGATCGCAGTCTTCAAGTGTAATAAGTCTTCAGTTCACTCAGAACAGAAAGTCTTCTGTGATGCTCAATCACACTCGCTCTAGGTGTTTAGGTGTATCCTTGCAGGATGTGTATCTCTTAATGTCTTCGAGGTGGGTTGCTCCAAAACAACAACATCCATATCTCTCTTTGAGCAGCCACCCTCTCATGGTGGAGGGGGTGATCTATTTATAGCCAGCGGGCAACCTGGCCTGATATTACCGAAATGGCCCCGGGTCAATGGTCAACCGACACGTGTCACAACGGTCCGATTTTGAACGCATGCGACAACTTTACTTGGGATACAAGTAAAGCTGACTCAACCAGCTATGGAAGAGTTTTCCTCTCAATGCCTTCGCTCGAAGACATAGGTATGGGTTGAGCATCACGTTAGCATCTGACTTCGATCACATCGACCCCACTTAACAGTACGGTGGTTCCTATGACTCAGGAAAGAAGAAACAAAACTACCAAAAGACTTCATCTTCATGTTTCATTTTCTTTAGATGAATGTCTTCGTCCTCCACCATTGGCTTCACCTGTCATCAATGTCTTCAGACACTTTTGGGGGTCATCTTCGACGGCTAAACCGAAATTCCAAGGACTTCTCTCTATGTTAACCTGTGAACTCTCCCAAACACATTAGTCCCTCAACCGCATTTGTCTTCAATACTCCAAAACCAAACAAGGGTGGCACTAGATGCACTTACAACCTCCCCCTTTTTGGTGATTGATGACAAACTAGTTGAAGTTTTCAAGGGGGATTAAAAATATGTGAAGATAAGGTTTTGAAGATTTTGATTGCAAGATATTGAAAGAGCTCCCCCTGAAGATGTGCATATGAAGATTTTCCTTGGAATGCAAATGCACATGGTAGGTTCTAGTTTGTGGAGATCTCCCCCTATATCTTATAATATAATCACTATGCATTTAACAGATGTGACGAAGATAATGAAATTCACAATGATAAATGGCGTCCACAAAATGACTTCGGGCGCATAAAATAACTTGAAGAAGCACCAAAGAGTATGGTAAACATAAAGTGCAGACGTCCATTAGGACTTATGTTTTACTACCCAAAGCAACAAATGTTCAGAAACGAGAGTTGTAAAGTTAGCAAAAAATAACACCCAACCCTTATAAGTAAAACCACTTGAAGACTATCACCCAATGCTTCTCCCCCTTTTGTCCTCGAATGGCCAAAAAGGAGCAAAGACATTGAGAACTACGCGTCCCCGGTAGGTGTCGATGAAGACGGTGCAGTGGAGTCTTGGGGTGCTGCTGCACAGGAGCTTGATGTAGTGCCGCAATGCTGAGTCGATGGAGGCAGAGAGGTTGCATCATCAGTTTCATCTGCAAGCCTGACGTTGGCAGAAGGAGCTGGCGAGGAGAAGTCACTTTCTTTGAGAGATGGAGTCTAGCACCACTTCTCCGCACTGGGAGGTGGTGCACCAAATCTGTAGCATGGATCAAATCCATCTTCATGAAGCTCTTGCTCAGGTGCCAGCATTGTCAGACTCCTCCATGAGCAATGACATGTTTCATAAGCAACGAAGGAATTTTTGGTAGCCATATTGCAAACATGGATGAGGTCTTGCACAACAAACTGCATCTGGCGTCGAGTGCACTCATGATGCCTATCTTGCTCCTGGATCAGTGAAACTAGAAGTTCATGATCAGTGAGTGCACACTCTCTCTGGGGCATGCGTTGACGAGGCAAAGTGCTATCAGTTGCTTCAGTATTGGTAGCACCAGATCTTGGTTGTCGAAGAGCACCAATCAATCTCACCCTCGATGGATCGGAGGGAATGAGAAGACCTTCAACATCAACAGTGCCACTTGTGCCTTCGACTATTGGATTCTTGCTCTTGGATAAATGCCATGGTTGCGAGTAGAAGGAAGAAACCTGGTGTTGGATTCTTGCTCTTGTATAAATGCCATGGTTGCGAGCAGAAGGAAGAAACGTGGTGTTGGTTCTATACTTGATGAAGCGCATGATCCATGGAGCATAAAAATTCGGCTTGAGGACATTGAAGCCATTTGCAGCAAGGTTGTGAAGGAACAAGTCTTGAAGATTGAAGCTGATGCCACATACAATGTTTTAGAGCAAAGTCTTCAGAGGCCCTTCAACCATGCGTGAGGAGTTGTTCCCTTTGATTGGCAAAATGGTGTGCCGAAGAATGTGGTAGAGAGTCCTAGGCAAGTACTGAAGATCATCCACAAAGAATGAAGTCGGCAATTCTGCATCTCGAGCTAAAGGCTTCATTAGTGTCAGCATCTCAGTCATGTTGGGTTCTCGCATATGGAATAGGCTTTGAGTTGCAGCCACATAGGCATAAGACCGAGGACCCAAATCTTCACCAAAGGCAACAAGAGGTGTTTTAGGAAAGAAGTCCAGTGGTGAAGTAGTGATCCGTTCATCCCTTATCATGAATTCCATCTGCCATGAGCTCAAATCACGACCGAAGCCAGAGATTCGAAGGGTTGCATAGACCTGGAGGATAAGTTCCTCATTCCAGTCTTCGTGATCCATGCAGAAAGGCAGGAAACCCACATCTCGAAGACAATCAAGTGCTTGATCAAAACATGGAAGACCTTTCATGGCTTCAAAGCTAAGATGTCTATGAGGAAAGATCCTGTTCTGACCATACAACACACACATGTAGTACTGACGTTATGGAACATTCCAGAACCAGTCAGCCTGTATTTCCTCTCTTTTGCATGGATTGCGGTCAGAGTCAGAGAACCTGTTGTTCAGCCTAAACCTTTCAAGATCGAAGATAGTGGGTCTTGCTGGTCCAGACCATCGAAGACTTGGAAGTCGAGGAATGGGGCTCATGACAGAGGGGTGGCGATCCAGGTTGAACTCATAGTGAGGGCCCATCCTTGATGGTGCAACAAGGCAAGACCATCTTGTAGGAACCATCTCTCCTTCCCAATTGCGAGCCATCACAATGTTTTCTTCATTGTGTTCAGTTGATGGCGTGGCAGGCATAGGAGGTCCATCAGGGGATGGGGCATTGGCTTCGCCAAAGGGGGCATCGGCAACAATGTCTTCAGCTGCCATGTCTTCTATTGCAGGTGGGCTAAGAGGAACATCTTCAATCCGTAGCACGTCTTTGACTGCTGCAGTCAGTGAAACTCGTACTCCGTCTTCTGGTATATGGGACATGAGGGCGCGAGGTCCTCGACAAAGTCGTTTTAGTGGGGAGGTGGGGTTGGTGGTTTCAATATCCTCTGGAGCAAACGAAGATTCTGGTGAGGTTGACACTGGCGGGAAGAAAGGAGGTGATAGTGTACCAGGCTCAGCTTCAGGAACGTCTAGCCGGAGAGGAGTCCCAATGTCCACAAAATCACTGGTTGGTTGGGGAGAGGGGACCGTTGGTGCATCCACTTGCGGAACATGTTCAGGCTCAACATTATCCTCAGGACCAATGTCTTCATGAGCAAAGTCTTCAGCTGTGGCACTGGCTTTAACAGCTGGAATTTCTTCTGGTTTCTGAGTCTCTGTGCAAGAAGACTCATGCAAAACAACTTGTATCTCGAAGTTTTCTAAGGTGGGAGGAGCCATTGAGATTGGTGTAATGAGCAGAGGCTCTTGTTGAGGAATAGGTGTTGATGATGGAGCAGAAGGTGGTTCTGGTGCTGGGTGTTGCGCTGGTTCTGAAGACTTGGATTTTCTTGTCTTCAACCTCTTTGGAGGTTGGGCTCTAGGAGTAGCTGCCTTGCGCTTCTTAGCTTAGGCTTCGGCCTACTTTTTCTTCTTGTTAGATGTAGGAGTGGCAGAGGGGCGCGTTTGTGGGTTGGCAAACCCAGCGGGGAAGACTATGCCATGGTTCTTAGACTGCTCAGGAGCAGGTTGTTCCGAAGACATTGAAGCTTGACGTGAGCGAGCAATGACTTCGGGCGCAAGTGCAGGCTGACCAAGCGCCTTTCTCTTCAGCATGTCATTGTGACTTGCACCATAATAGTGGTATTTCTCTTGAGGCATGCAAGGGCTCCCTTGACAGCTTCACATCTCTTCTCAAACACGACTTTGAGATCTGCCATCATGAGACGATAACCTTTGATCTGTTCAACATTGAATCCATGTGCATTTTGCTTGAAGAGCTCCTTTTCATGGCTGGTATTGGCCTTTGTTTGCTGGGCCTCCCGTGCCTTAGTCAGTTCCTCGTTCACAAGTTCTTGGAACATGATGGTCAGGACAATTGGGAGCTGAAGTGCATCAATGCTGAGAGAGGGGTCGGCGAACCATTTATCAATAACGTGTTCAAAGATGACATGATCAAACAGAGGTAAGTCTTCGAGCAGCTTAACTTCCTCTTCTTTCTGCTGAATAAGCCTGTCTAAGGCTTCGTCATCAAACTCGTCATGATACAACTCAATCATGTTAGCTTCATCCATCAAAGACATGGTAGGCTTCGGGCCACGAGAAGCAACAACTTTTCTCTTCATACACCTATGAAGGCAACCTTTAGACTACGGTTCCTTGGGATTTGTAGAAGGGGACCGCAAAGCTTGTGGTGAAGACTCCACTAGAGGTGGAGCCTCGGAAGACTGGCTTCTCCAAAGGCTTTGGCTGCGACTCAGGAGCAGTCTCTTGCTCAGCTACATCAGCATCCAATTCTGTGGGATCTGGGATGCCAAGAATGCTTGATGGATGGAGATTCTTAGGCATTGGGGGCCGGAACATACATGGGTAGAATCCCATCTTGATTGTGTCAACCTTTGTCTTCGGATGAAGATTCTTGTATACGATGTCTGTCCAGGGTGCATTTTCAGCACACTTCTTAGCATACTCATCAGTGACGAAGCGATAGTAAAACCACTCGACAGTCAATTATCCTCGGATCCATTGGAGTCTGTACTTTCGTTGGCGATATGTCTCCTTGTTATAAGACTTGTATTGCTCATAAAGATCCGGGGGAAGATCCTTTGTAATGTTCTTACATCTTTGTTTCCCTCTCTTTTTGACTAGTTTATCATCTGCCATTGGCTTCGGCAAAGGATTCACAAGAGAACGCAAGTATGAGCATGCACTAGGGGATTCCAGATGTATCTGCAAGTAGTCTGCAAATGAATTCAGACTATGAGATCCAAGCGATTCTGCTGCGGACATGTACCTATGAAAGAGTTAGAGACACGAGGGAAGCGGAGAGGTCATATGCATTCTCAGAAGATTTGGAAGTTAAAATTGAGTTTTGAAGACATTGAACTTATACCGAAGACATTCACTTGTGTAGAAAATATGGTGATTTCAGATTTGTACAAGTCCAAGGATTCGTACAAGTGAGGATTAATACCAAATTTCAGACCACAAAGTGAACATATTTGGCAAGGATAGATCTTGATCTAGATGCAGTTGTGTGGAAAGTGAAGAAACAACAACCGACAAATGTCAGTAAGAATTTTAGATGGAAGCACATGGTAAAAATAGATCTTTATTTACCGTGATGAAGAATGAGACGAACAACTCGATGAGGCGGAGAAGCTGAGCGGTTCGATCTGCCTCACCCTAACTTGGTGGAGGCAAACAACTACGATGGTGGTGAGTGGAGGATGAACGAGGCCGGCGTGAGTACATTGATTGAGAAGGCGTGGCAACGAAGCACTTCGTCTCTAGCAACGATGGATTCCAGTGACGGCACTAGGGTTTTGAGCAAGTGGGGTGGCGGAGGAAGAGGAAGATAATTATGGAAGGGGTAAGTTGTATTTATAGTGGGTGGATACATCCCAACCATTTGGACGTATATGCCCCTGACTGCTCGGTTTAAGAGGAACCATGGCAAACATGCAAACCACTTGACAATCCACTACCATAATCGAAGCGGCGATGCAAGATTTATTGCTAAAAACACGGAGATAATTGAGATTTGAGAATTAAATATGTGGTTGATTTGTGTTCGACTGACAAGGACGCAGTAAAGACAGTCAACACGTGTCAACTTAGAATGCATATGACTGGATTCGAACCGATTTGGACCAGGTAAGAACAGAGGAGAACGTCGGGTACAATCACATTTGCCTAGGAAAAGGTTGAATACAAAGCTATAGGAAAAATATTGTATAGGGCAAAGCTCCAATCCAAACGTAGATCTGCAAATAGTTTTCAACCGAAACACACGTGCAAACAATAACGTTTTGTTTCAAAGACATTCAGCTCTCGAAGACATATGAAGAAGATGAGATAAAAGCAATGTCTTCGAGTTTGGTTGGTGGCGTTACCCATCGTATAAGAAGGTTTGACCCAGACATGGTGCACAAGTATTGTGGCGCTCTGAAGTCAAATTGTTCGTTAATGTATTCACACTCTGATTGTAAGTCTTCATGAATTGAAGACATATGTTACATCGTGTCTTTTGCATCAAAGTCGCCAACATGCGTAAGCGTTAGGATGTATTCCCATTTCAAAGGACATTTGAGGATTCTAAGATATTTAGCTCATAACGCAACTTGTAAAACCTCTTCTCATCCAAAGGCTTCGTGAAGATATCTACTAGTTGATCTTTAGTGTCTGCATGCTTGATGTTGATGTGGCCCTTCATCACGTGATCCCAAAGAAAATGATGTCGTATCTGAATGTGCTTTGTCTTTGAGTGTTGTACTAGTTTGTAAAAGATCTTGATTGCACTCTCATTGTCATAGTAGAGAGGTACATGCTTCAGGTTGATGTCGTAGTCCTTGAGGGTCTGCTTCATCCAGAGAAGCTGAGTGCAACATGCACCTGCAACAATGTATTCGGCTTTGGCAGTGGAGAGTGAAACATAGTTCCGCTTCATCGAAGACCAACATACAAGAGATCGTCCAAGAAAGTGACAAGTGTCTGATGTAGACTTGCAATCAACTCTGTCACCAACGACGTCGGAATCTGAATAGCCAATCATCTCAAACTTCGAACCCTTTGGATACCATAATCATAGCATTGGGTTGCGAGCCAGATATCTAAGTATTCACTTCACAGCAAGGTGATGCGACTCCTTTGGTGCCGCTTGAAATCGGGCGCACATGGAAATGCTAAGCATTATATCTGGCCTAGATGCACATAAGTACAACAATGATCCAACCATGGAGTGATGTACCTTCTGATCGAAATCTTTATCATTTTCCTTAGTGCAGAGGTGTCCATTGGTAGGCATTGGTGTCTTGTAGCCTTTGGCTTCGTTCATGCCAAATTTCTTAAGGCAGTCCTTGAGGTACTTCTCCTGGGATATGAAGATGCCATTTGGTTGTTGTCGAATTTGAAGCCCTAGGAAGAATTTCAGTTCAACCATCATTGACATTTGATACTTCTCTTGCATCATATAAGAAAACTCATCACTGTATTTGTTGTTAGTACAACTGAAGATAATGTCGTCCACATATATTTGACATACAGACAGTTCACTATTATAGGATTTAGTGAAGAGAGCGGGATCGAGTGAACCAGGTTTGAAGCCTTTCTTCATGAGGAATTCCTTGAGTGTGTCATACCAAGCTCTTGGTGCTTTCTTGAGGCCATAGAGTGCCTTGATGAGCTTGAAGACATAGTCAGGATACTTTGGATCTTCAAAGCCCGATGTCTGAGGAACTTATACTTCTTCCTCAATCTTAACATTGTCACACCCTGTGTTTATATCACCTTGCTATGCTTGGATTTATAAAAATTTAGTGCCAATTAAAACTTTTTCAATGCTTGTGTTTAATTTAATTGTTGCTTGTTTGCTTGTTGATTGTAGTTTATGACACTCTTGGATTCTATCCCTCTTCATATTCATCTTCCTTGACCCAAAACTCTTGCCCAATGATCATGCCATGTGAATAGTGCCCAAAACTATTTTTATCAAATTCTATTTTGACCAAAGAGGATTTATCCAAATTAGGTTTTCAAAACCCACCCCTTGAAATGATGTTTGCACTTCAAGTCCTCAAATTGGGTGGATTGTTCTTCCCCAAAGGATTTACTTCAAACCCACTATATATAAGACTTTCCAAAACCACCAAATATTAATTTTAAAGATTATATTTATATTTTATTTAAAGGATTTTTCTTAAGACCAGAAATGGTTATTCTTAGGGAAAAAATAGGTAAATGCTTTCAAAATATTTGAGAAAATTTAGGGAAACTCAGTGGACATATATTTTCCATATATATGAGTTTCAACACATGGGCATGTTCAAATCATAGGAATACCCCTAAAAACCCTTTCTATTCAAATCAAGCTTTTGAAATATTTCTATAATAAATATTCTCAATAAATTCCAGGAAAATTTCAGCAACTCAACACTATCATAAGTGATGATCTTGCAAAGTTATAACTCAATCCAAGTTGATTTGGTTCATCAAACCATCCCAAAACCCTTCCTGTCCAAATTCAAATTTGAACAACATTTCATTGTGAAGTTTCTCCCCTTGACCCCAAACTTTCTGGACATGCTCTAATCACCAAATAATGATTCTACACTGAGTGGTGTATCAAGGGTAAAAGCTTAGCATAACTAGATCTATAGAAACCTGGTTCTGTTAGTTTCTAGGGATCACAAAGTTTCCATTGTCAACTTTTCTCATTTGAGCTCAAACTTGGTGATAAGCCCTACTTTTGACCACCCTTTGATCCTGTTAATTATCAAGGCATGTAGAATTCATCTACTGGGCCAAATCACCATCGAACACCTTCTGGTCAATTCTAGAAACTACCCTTTTCACCATTTTTACTATTTCCCTTGCCCCCAAATTTTTACCACAACCTCTTTTAGATACCTTGTACCTCCAGTAAACTCCTCATGGGCATAGCTCAATGATTGGGGGGGGGGTAAAACCTCCATTTTTACCCCTGGACAGCACCCATCACACTCCCTCTCACCTTTTCTTCTACCCTAAGCCACCTCCAGAAGACCATTGGCCTTATGTGCCTTGTTTGAGCTCTCCTAGATTCCCTGGACACATGTGGACGTGCCCAAGGTTCCAAGAGCATGCCCCGGCATGTTGAGCTCGCGTTCTGGAGTGTGCTACAGTGCGCACCCGCACTGTAGCCGCCGCCCAACGGACGCTCCCAACAGCCTCGAGCCTCCCCAGCATGTCCCTCGTGTCCCCCTCGACGTCCGCAACACGGAAGCTAGTCAGGCCCCTCCTCTCTCCCCTCCTCCCGCGCGTTCTCGAATCCACACGGCTCGGCCAGTAAGCGTGCTCACACGCACGAGGACCCAGTGATTCCCCGCTCTTTCTCTCCCTTCCCCTGGACGAGGACCGCGCCCAGGAACTCCCAGGGTACGGCCCGAAGATCCCCGTGACCCGTGGCGACGCCCCCGTCCTCACTGGCGCACCGCGTCCGTGGTCAACCGGTGCCCGACTATTTAAAGGCCTCCCGCTCCTCCCGCTCCTCACCCCTCGCTCTCTCCTCCCCTCAACCTCTCCCCAATGCCCAGCCCCCTCGCCCTCGTGCTCGGGAGCTCGAGCCCGAGCCGAACCGTCGCCACCGTGAGGGTTTCTCCCTCGCCGGCGATTCCCTCTGCCCCGGCGGCCCCCTCGGCCACCAACCGATGTGCGGGAGGCCCCTGAGCATGCCGGTTCCCTCTGTTCGAGCCATCGTGGCCTGGAACCCCTCCGGTGAGCTCCCCTCTGTCCCTGTCGCGAGGAGAGGGATGACAGGTGGGGCCTACCTGTCATCCGCTCACTCCCTCCTCTCTCGCTGGCAGGATGGGCCCGTGGACAGGTTTAAAATTAAACCTGCTGCGCGCGACGCCTCAGCCTAGGCCGTTTCCCCCTTTGGGCCGTCTCGGCTTCGGTGTTTTGGCCGAGAGGGCACAGTGCCCTTTTCTTTTTTCTTTTTCTATTGATTTCCAAAAATCCCACAGGACTCAAAATAAATCTAGGGCCCAAAATTCTTTCACCTAAAATCTTGAAATATTCCACAAAATTTATTAGTGCCACTTGTAAAAATATTTGAAAACATTTTATGTACTGTTTTAATTTAAAACCACTATTTGGCATTATTAGCCCCTATTTTAAATAGCTGTGAAAATCTTTTTAAGTTCAAAACCCTAGACAAATATTTCTAGTATAGCTTTTAGCATTTGTCAAAGTAGGGTAGCATTTAAACCTAGCTTTGTGTGCTCGGTTTTTTTGTGATGCTTATTTTTATCGCTTTTATTCGCGAAGATAGAATGCGCCGTTGACGAGGAAGTTGGACCCGAAGACTTCGAAGACCCTAGAGACTTTGTTGAGCCAGGCAAGCAACCCTTTGACCATGTTAATAAACTTTTTCATGCATGACATATAGCGCTTGTTGTTTTGATGATTGATCATGATGTGGTGTCCCCCCTTCGGTGGGTTACCTTCGATACTCTTACCATTGACACTTGCATCGTGCATGACCCTACCACCTTATGAGGGTTATGCGGGTGGGTGTAGATAGGATGCTAATGATGCTACGCAAGCGGGTTGGGATTTATGCATAGTGATGGAAAGGAAGAAGTGATTTCAAAGACTTTTCGAAAACCCCGTTGGGTGCCACTAATGCCCGAGGGAGATGATGATGAGTTGGGTAACCACTTGAGAAAGAAGTGGTGTACCGGAGCAAGTGAGTATGTGTTTTCGAAAAGTGATTAGGTTTAAGTTCTGCTAACCTTCCCAACCTTACATGCGCAACCACGATACCCCTTATGGGACGGGGCTTTGTTGATTACCTTGGTGGGTACTAGCAAGGAGCCCGCATTACTAGTGGCGGGAGTGATGTGGTCACTCTCGATATAGGGTCATACCGGTATGTACGATCATGCGCTGTCTTCACAGGCACCGGGCACACCGTTGGTCCCCTTATGGATGGTACAATCTGGAGCGAGGCTCGTGTGATGTACATCGTGAGGGCTGAGTACCAATCGAGTGGACTCTTTTTTTAGTATCACCAGGGGAAAGGCATTGTTTGGGTGCTTGCCCCGAGTATGTTATATACCGCGAGTCGTGGATGACATGAAAGTTCCCCGAGTCTTGTGGGTAAAGTGTGCAACCTCTATAGAGCGTAAAACTATTCGAATAGTCGTGTCCACGGTCATGGAAAGTTGGAGGTCCTTCTTAAACTACGTCCAGGTGTTTTCATAAAAACTTGGTGTGTCTATGTTGGAGATAGATGGATGATACTCGAGACAAGTCGGAAGACTTGAGGTGATGAATGAACATGAGATGTTAAACCCCTGTTTATGATGATATCTGTAACTTGTTTGTATGGATATCTGCCAACTGTTGATGCATGCTTACCTAGTTACTTGATCATGTCATTACATTCGAAATTAGCTTTCCGCAAATTACCTACTTAGTGCTACATCATGCATCATTATTACCTTGTTACACAACTTGGGTTGCTTGCAAGTACATCCGAAGTACTCATTGGCTTGCCACTGGTTATTTAATTGGCCAGGCATGGAAGAACATGAGTATGTTGAAGAGTTCGTTGGTGACGAACATGCGAACTAGGACGCTTCTCGGTCAGAATGCCTATAGGTTTAAGGCAGATGGCATGGGTTCACGCTTTCGATCAAGATTTCCGCTGCTTGTTCTATTTAAGTGTTTGGCCCTCGGGGCCCTATCTATGTAAGACTAGATCTTCATGATCTTTATTTGTGTAAGACACTAAATGTGTATGTAAGACTCTTGTTATTTAGCTTATGTGTGTTCAATGAGCATTGATCTCTGGGATCACTATACACGTGCATTCGGTGATCACGACTTTTGAGTCAGGGTCCCCACGGAGCTGGCATCAGAGCCATCCTAACTGTAGGAAGCCCTTAGTTAGCATGGACATTAGTTAGGATAAAACTGTTTTCAAAACTAGACCTAGCACCTATGCTTACGAAATTCTACACTATTTACCTCTTCTATTCTTCACACAACACTCTGCTGACCTCCTTTCAAACCTTTGTAGATGGCCGTCATACCCTAAGCCTTCCTGACATCCATCTTTCCCTTACTCCTTGGGGATAGCCTGGAGAAGTGCCAGTTTCGCCAACACCCGTTTTCTTCTACCATGAGCACTGGGTCGATGCCTTCACGAAGGAGTTTCGCCAACTTCTGCACCTGAGAGACATCATTCCAGAGATGGCTGATGAGCCGGCTACTCGCTACCTTCCCTTGAAGAAGGATGATCTTGGCGAGGTTGGACGCTGATTCCATCCAAGGAGGATGGCACACCACTCAGGTTCCAGACCTACTTCAGCCTCTCCACCGATAGTCTGGTTCACCACTTGATTAAGGAGTCCGTGAAGCTCCACGAGGAACTTCACCACAGCCGAGAGTTACCTCGGCAAGCCAAGACAAAGCCAGACAATATTAAGAAGGATGGAGCCCCCAATGAACGGCCAGCTATCGCTTATCGAGGAGGAGTACCCACAGCTAGTGATGCACCCACACGTCGTCATCGCATGAGTGCGAAGGAGTACTGTAATTTCTTCACCGAACCGCCAGGAAAGCATCATCGAGATGGACCTCCTTGTTCCCTGACCCCTTCGACCGGGAATGATGCCCATTCGGATGATGAATAGGAGGAAGACCCAGAGGAGCGTGACTACGAGACCGAGCACTCCACCACCTGAGTCCGAGAACCCCTAGGGTAGGATTAGTCATGTATCCCTCATGCGAAGTCGAGTTCGTGTAATGGTTCATATGAAACCCTGTGTGCTTTTTGTTTGTGTTCCGATGCAAGTCGCGCTTTTGCCTTAGGCAACATGTAAGCGACTCCATTTTCTATCTTAATATATGTTGGTCTTTTGACCTTTTATTTATCACACATCCACCCGACCAACCCCCTTAGGCGCGCTCTTCCATTGTTGCTTTTCCTCTCGTCTCTCCCGGTTGTTTGACTTGGCTGCTCCAAACAGGATGATGACAGCTACCCGCAACAGCTCCTTCACCAACCCTGAAGCCGGCAACTCAAGCCAACAACGGGGAGCTGGTGGGGCTGCTCACGTTGGAGGACACCAAGAGCAGCCATAAGGCAACATTCCCCCCCCCCCACCACCACCTCCAGCGGAGAACATGACCACAACTAAGTTTCTCCAAGTTCTCCAGGAGGAACGCCAAGCCAACAATGCTGCTATTCAGCAGATGGCTCAGGCCCTTGTGAACAACGAGCAGCAAGGCAGGAACGGCAATCGCCGCTCCACTCTGTCTGAGTTCATGAGGAATTCTACCCAACCTTCACCGAGACTGCTGAACCATTGGATGCTGATGACTGGATCCGCACCATCAAGGACCTCTTTGCACTGGTCAATTTCAATGAGGACCGTGAGAAGGTGATGTATGCCTCTCACTGCCTCAGAGGTACCGCCCGAGCTTGGAGGGATGGATTTAAGGTCATGCAAGGTGAGCGTGTGATCACTTTGAATGACTTCAAGGAAGGATTCCGCACCACCACCCACATTCCTTCTGGGATAATGGCTATCAAGAAGAGAGAATTACGAGCGCTGAAGCATGGAAGTGTCTCTGTCAAGGAGTACCTGCAGAAGTTCAACCTTCTGTCAAGGTATGCACCTGAAGATGTCAGCATGGAGGTTGCCAAGAAGGAACGCTTCATGGAAGGACTTCAACAGACCCTGCAGTATTAGCTCATCATCTGCGATTGTCGTACCTTCTTCGACCTAGTAAACAAGGCCCTCATGCTGGAAGACAAGAGTCATGCCATAGACGACACTCGCAAGCGCAAGATGATCAACAAGGGTATCTCCAGCAACCTGAAGCATCACCCCTGGCAGCCACCCCTAGCCAAGCCAACCTATCAGCCACAGCAGGCTAGACCTCCCGCGCCTCGTCCGAGCTACCAGCCTTAGTAGTATGCCAATCCCATGCCAGCTTACAATCATCCCAATAACAACAACGGCAGCAAGAACTACAACAACAACCCTGGGCAAGTCGCTTGCTTTTGATGTGGTCAGCCAGGACACATCTCTAGGTTGTGTCCCAACAAGAAGCCAGATGTGCCATGCCCCAATGTGCCAACTCAAGGTCGAGGACATGAAGAACCACAAAGGAACCCCGCTCCCCGCAACCGGCCCTGAATCACGTCACCACAGAGGAAGCCCAAGAAGATCCAGATGTCATACTTGGTATGTTCCTCGTCAAATCAACCCCAACAACAATACTGTTTGATTGTGGAGCTTCACATTCCTTTGTCACCCAAAGGTTTGCACTATAAAGTGGCATGAAACCTACATCCCTGGGTAGTCGTATGTTGATACAAACCCCGGGTTCAGTTATGAAGTCTGGGATAGGGTGTAAGGGAATGAAGATTGACATCAATGGGGTAGACTTTCTAGCGGACCTTATAGTTCTGGATTCACCCGGCTTGGATGTCATCCTTAGCATGAATTGGTTGACCAATCACCAAGGTTTGTTAGATTGTGCCAAAAGGAATGTCACCATGACCAATTGCCAAGGAGTGGAAGTCAAGTGTGTCCCCAACCCTGCCTCCACTCAAACCCCTCAGGCTAACTGTCTATTGGGCATTGAGTTGGGTCAAGTGGCAGTGGTATGTGAATACCCGGATGTGTTTCCTGATGAGCTGCCCGGAATGCCCCCTAACCACGACATTGAGTTCATCATTGATCTTATGTCCCGATCAAGGCCCATCTATAAGAAGGCCTATAGGATGGGATCCGAAGAGTTGGCTAAATTGAAGAAGCAACTCGTAGAGCAGCTCAGAAAAGGATTCATTCGCCCTAGTGCCTCTCCTTGGGGATCACCTGTTTTATTTGTGTCAAAGAGGGACAGAACTATCAGACTCTGTGTAGATTACCGTTCTCTCAATGAAGTCACAATAAAGAACAAGTACCCACTCCCCAAGATTGAAGACCTGTTTGATCAACTAAGCGGAGCCAAGGTGTTTTCCAAGATCGACCTAAGGTTGGGATATTACAAGCTGAAGATCAGACCCCAAGACATTCTGAAGACGGCCTTTGTAACCTGGTATGGCCTATATGAATACACGGTCATGTCATTCGGGTTAACCAATGCCCCTACCTACTTCATGTACCTCATGAATAAAGTCTTCATGGAGTACTTGGACAAGTTCATTGTCGTCTTCATTGATGACATACTCGTCTTCTCTAAGTCTGAACAAGAGCATGAGGAGCACTTGAGATTGGTCCTAGAGAAGCTTCGAGAGCACTAGTTTTATGCCAAGTTCAGCAAGTGTGAATTCTGGCTGCATGAAGTTGGATTCTTGGGTCATGTGTTGACTGCGGAGGGATTATCAGTGGATCCTGCCAAGATTGAAGCCGTGACTGAATGGAAAACTCCTACCACCGTGAAGGAAGTCAGGAGCTTCCTCGAACTCGAGGGATATTACCGCAAGTTCGTGGAAGGGTTCTCGAGCATTGCCCGACCCATGACCCAGCTTTTGAAGAAGGACAAGAAGTTCGAATGGACAGCTAAGTGCGAGGATAGCTTCCAGGAGCTCAAGAAGAGGTTGACCACAACCCCAGTTTTGGCCACCCCCTATATTCATAAGGAGTTTGTGATATATTTTGATGCATCAAGAACCAGGCTTGGAGGTGTTCTGATGCAAGAAGGCAGAGTTGTAGCATATCTATCCAGACAGCCACGACCTCATGAAGAGAACTACGCGACTCATGATCTCGAGTTGGCAGTCGTGGTTCATGCCTTAAAGACAAGGCAACATTACCTTCTGGGGAAGCGATGTGAGATATTCACAGACCACAAGAGTTTGAAGTATATTTTCACTCAAAGGGAATTGTACATGAGGCAGCGAAGATGGTTGGAGTTAATCAAGGATTACGACCTCAGTGTCCAATACCACCCCAGAAAGGCCAACGTGGTAGCAGACTCCTTGAGAAAAAAGTCTTGTTCCTTGAATGCCATGATTAAGGAAAGGCTACCCTCCCTGTATGAATAGCTTGAAAGCTTCGGCTTGGAACTGATTACACCCGGATTCCTCGCCAACCTCGAAGAAAAGCCTACCTTGATGGATGATATCAAAGAAGCTCAGAAGGGACACGAGAGCATTGAAGGCATCAAGAGGAAGATCAAGCCTCGGGCCTCCCCAGCATGTCCCCTGTGTCCCCCTTCGACGTCCGCAACACGGAAGCTGGTCGGGCCCCTCCTCTCTCCCCTCCTCCCGCACGTGCCCGGAGCCGCCCGGCTGGGCCAGTGAGCGTGCTCACATGCGCGAGGACCCAGTGCTTGCCCGCTCTTTCTCTCCCTTCCCCTAGATGAGGACCGCGCCTAGGAACTCCCAGGGCATGGCCCGAAGCCCCCCGTGGCCCGTGGCGATGCCCCCATCCTCACCGGCGCACCACATCCATGGTGAACCGGCTCCCATCTATTTAAAGGCCTCCCACTCCTCCCGCTCCTCTCCCCTCGCCCTCTCCTCCCCTTAGCCTCTCCCTAGTGCCCAACCCCTCGCCCCTGTGCTCAGGAGCTCGAGCCCAAGCCAAACCCTCGCTGCCATGAGGGTTTCTCCCTCCACTACAAGAAATATGTCAACTTGCGACCCTCTGTATTGGTCACTGAAAGGTCGGTGTTTTCCATTTTGACCTTTTTTGACCAAAAAGTGTTGGTCAAAAGCTGTCTGTCGTTAATGAACTATAATGACCTTTTATATGATATGGTCGTAGAAGGTAACGATCAAAACAAAAGGTCGTTGATCCTATGACCAATTGTTTTGGTCATTGACAGACTGCCCAAACCACATCGGATCCGACGTGGCAAGCTGACATGGCAAAATTGTGACCAAATGAAAAGGTCATTGATTATAATCAACCTGGTCCAATTCGGTGTTCTACATGGGCCTAGCCCAGTATTTCAGCTTATTTATTTTGTTTTATTTCTGCCAATTTTGGTCAGGTGCATGGGCCAAGCCCATCATTGCAGCCTTCGTATTATTGGGTCAGCTATATGGGACAAGCCCATCATTGTAGCCTTTTGTTTATTGGGTCTGGCCTTTTCGTCTCAATGGTTTTAGCTTTTTATTAAAACAAACGGGTCCACTAGTTAGACGGGTCCCAGTTGTCACATTCTGGTAAGTGGCTCAAGCTGTTAGGGCCATATTCTTCTTACTTCAATTCAATAGTAGATAGATAACCAATATTTAAATTGGCTCAGAGATAAAACACATGTAATAATTTAGATAATATCAACCATATTCAGTATGGAGCTCCTGCTCTATAATTAACTTGTAATACAAGCTCTACAAGTATGTCAATCATAGTTACAAGCTCTACGAGTGTAATAACCAGATATTTCACAAGCTCTACAAGTGTTTTCTTCAGCATGGAGCTCCTTCGATAAAGATCAGATGCCGGACTCACAGGATGATGATAGTCAGGGCTGGGCTAATGGAATGGCAACATGCCTTCCACGGTCGCCCTGTTACATGAAAACTGACAAGAATAAAGAAATGGAGCCAATATATTATGAACATTCCATTCAAACGACAGTTCTTAATAGAATGATAACACAAATTCAGCTAGTACCATGCTTTTTGTTGTCGTCCTCGTTAAAATGAGATATTCATATAATAAACAGAGACACAATATGAATATGCATGAAATAGGTGCAGGTCATGCAAAAAACTGCACTACAACACATTGCGCCTAAAAGAAAATACCATTCTACTACCACGACCATACATTCAACTGGCAAGATCTAACAATACTAGTCAGCACACGCATATTAACATCACAAAGGGAGGAGAGAATGAAGGGAACCAAGGGAGATACGTGTGGATGATATCATTGATGGTCATTTGGATTGAGCTAGCATTGGTGAGGAAGTGGACGCATCAGTTCACTTGATGATCCATGGTGTGCTTTAGATGCACACAACCATGAGCTTCTTGGTGTTATTGCATCCGTTCGCTCGATGATGGGTACTAATGCATCCAAGTAGAACAAAACCACCATCATTAACCCACAACTTCAAGTACAAGAAAGTAGTGAAAACAAGTTGAGGAGAACACTGTAAATATCTATTTCATGTCATGCAGAGTTCAAACTGAATAAACCTATGCGTACAAAGGTGAAATATTACAAATGAAGCACTCATCAGGTAGCAGTGCATACAAAATCTCTGTGTTAGCAGTAGTAAATACTCTCTGTGTTGGCAGTAGTAAAAACTCATGTAGTACCAAATTCAAAGATTTTATGTTGTAGCTCACAAAGTATGAAACAATAGTTAACAAGTCTTAGTCAGAGAAGCTAGAAGTGTCCCTTCAGAGAGACCAGTACTTAGAATTGAGGCATGGATCATATTCTAAACACTATAGTATCAACACCATGGCAGTAACAAATTAACAGATTGGCAGGACATCAATGGGGCACAACTTAGTTAGCTACTAATTTTCACCAAATTCAAAGATTGTATGCTCTAACTAACAAAAATATAATACCATGCTTAGGAACTCAGAGCAAGAAAAAGTATGTGCTGCTTAAGAGGTACCAAAATTGATACCGATCAAGGATAAAAATAGGTAGATATCATATAATTCTCATCACAATCATACATTGAATTCATTAAAGGCTGCAGATTCATTTCTTAGATATAGAATTGGAAAATCACAAGAACAACAGATTAACCATTGTGTACAAATAACACAAGGAGATCACCATCACATAGCAAAGGAAGAGAGTGGGACACACCAAGGACTTACGCTATGGATAGATCAAAGGTGCCTCCTCTTCCTTGGTGGACAGATCAAAGAACTAACAACTATAGACATACACAAGGATCAGTGTTAGCAGAATTAAGATATATTTGTACAAGGCATTCAGAGGTACCAATCCAGTGCAAGATAATAGAGAAAATATGTCAAAGTTATTCAGATTTACTAATGTGTTTTTCATACTACCAAAATTCAAGATAAAAGATGTGTACTGATTCAACACAGCAAACTGATTTCTGAAAGCCTTACTCTGTAGATAAGTGAATGGAGCTATGTTTTTGTTGACTCTAGTACCTATAAAGTTGACACGATGGCACAAGAGAAGATGATAAACTACTGCACCTATATATATCCACCCAAGAAAGGACTGATGGAAGTCTGGGTCACAACTTATTCAAATTAGAGAAGTCCGTTTAACTTGCACAATCCAGAGACAAATATGTTCAGTTTCGGAACAGAAGGAAAAACACCAATATAAGCAAGAAATTACAACAAAGTAGACATTAATTATAACATAGCATCTCTAGCTATGTTGTTGTTTGCATATTAAAACCAGTAGTGTCCATAGACGCAAATACAGAAGTACAATGCTTGAGATAAAATAAAAACATAATCTACAAAGCTTGGAGCATATGATTTAGTAATTGGCATGCTGAATTTTTGTAGATAAGCATCAAATTGGCAAAGATAGTAACAATCCAATATTCGGTGAACTTCCTCAAACAATTATCTTTAGACAAAATGAGTATACAATTCTACTCTTCCAAGGTACATTGTGTTGTTATTTCTTTGCAAGTAGATTTCTCTTCAGATTCATTATTGCTAGAACTTGGTTGCTAACTTTACATTATAATTCGAATTCAAACTTATGCCAACGACGTGTAAAACTTTGATGGCATGCCACTATTGTTACGCTGTTATGCATCTCCTGCAAAAGGGAAAAGAAAGTTAGAGAGATGCCAGATCCATCCAAGATTTGTATGTTGCATAGACATGATCCAGTTATCATGATAGAACGACCATCTTGTAAAATGAAAGGCATGTGCTGCTCATTACAATTATTTTAATCTTAGTGTTTCTTTCTTCTCTTTGATTTATGCAAGCAAAGATATAGCAGGTAGGGAGGCAGGGAGCCATCACATATGCATTTATATATGAAGCAGAACATGAAAACAGAAACATCTAATTAACTTGATTGCCTTGCACATGACACACAAGATGAAGAGCACTTGGACAGAAGCTACTATACTTGAACAAAATTAATATTCTTACTGACACACAACAAATATTGCAATGGCATTCATAACAGTTGAATGGTTGTAGTGTGGTTGTAGTGAGGCTACCTAGAAATCCTTGTAGACGAGGTCCTTGTCCCAGAGCTGGCCCAAGACCCACCATACGCTCTCCATGAAGTTGATGCCCTGATTAATATAACCAAAAAGGTTAGTCCATATATCCAACACTAAACACAATACAGACTGCAGAGCATGGAGAACACATACAGAACAGAAAATAATGGATGAACCATGAGATGATGATTATTGAAACTACTTCCACATCTTTACTTCCCACAAGGATTGAACATACATTATTGTGTTAGATAATAAAATCATTTGAGAGGTAGGTTCGCAGACATCCCCAATTCCACCACAACACCAGTAGAATAGCTACCATGTCAATGGGCATAACTAAGCAGCTAACCTGCACCATAAGATTCAGATAATCGCAAAAGGCTAACATTGACAGATTGCTGCTAGTGCATACTAGTATGATTCACAGCAGAGCAACCATCGAATTCGATGAGCACATAAAAGTAATTTTAGTGGGCAAAGATGCCCCCCTCGCCCACCCGAAATATACACTAGTGCATACTATCACTGTTGGAAAGGAAGCGCATCTAGTACACAATCATGAAAGGAGCAAATAGACAATTGCTCTACTGTAGGGATGAAAACTTCCCTGCTGCACAAGGTTAGGAGAAATATGAATCAACTACACATACCTAGATGAACACAGTCAACATCACTTGCATCTCAAAACTAGGTTACTGCCTCAAAAACATCAAAAAACCCATTTGGCCGAGTGGGAGAAGGGGTTACCTTGAGGACATCAGCCATGGTGTGCTTTGGAGGGTCGGGCCTCCCGGCATGGTCGCGGGGCGGTCAGGCGAACGATGACCGTGGTGGAAGGTCAGCAGGTTCGTGTCGTAGTAGAAGCCCGTGGCGCAGCCGCAGAGGCAGGCAAGGCTGCGCGACAAGGCACAGATCTAGCACGACGACGGTGCGGATCCGGAAGGCCCGCTGTGGTCGTGGCGGATCTGGCCGCGAACTAACCTTGTCAGCTCGATCTGGTGCCATGGGAGAGATGTAGAGGTACGACTCGACCTTGTAGGTGGTCGGAGAGTGGTGGGGAGAACGCCGACGCGAGGCCATGGGCAGCGGTCGCGACGAGGTGGTCGCGGAGCGGGTGGTCGGTCGAGAAGGCGAGGAGCGAGGCAATGAGGAGCGGGAGGTGGCGCTCGGTCGTGGACGGCGGGTGCAGGTGGTCGTCAACGAAGGCGAGGAGGCGGGATCGGTCGCCGTAGGTGGGCGGCGGCAGCGGCGGTCCAATTGGGGGAGCGGGGAGAGGGGTTCGATGGGAGGGTTAGGGTTTTGGCTGCGGGTCGTGGGGAGAGGAGTGGTGTGTCGGGGAGAGGGGGAGAGAAGCTTGCAGTGGGTGAGTGGTGTGTGGGGGAGAGGGTGGCATTCGTCCACTAACAGGTGGGCCCGCGAGGAATTAGGCCCACATGTCAGTTCCCTCAATGACATGTGGCGTACGTGGGTGGGACCTGCTTCCGAGTGGGTGGGGGAGAGGGTGAGAGGGAGTAGGCCATTGGATCTCAATGTATCTGACAGTCTCTAATGCTTTATCTGCGTGACATGCTTGTAGACCAATCAGAATCAAGTATATGCATTGATGACGTTATGACCATCCAAGTTGGTCGAAATCGATTAACCATAGGCAGCTGCTACGAGTTAGTCGGATGATTTTGTCTAGAAATCATCCGCCTAGCTAGCTGCCTGATCTGTGCATTGGTGGTCGTTCGATCACATCAATATGGCATGACAACACGGAGCGTGAAAAAACTTCAATGCAGCACCAATGACATCCCCATGAAGCTTCATTGCAGCTCTCAACGACGTGCCAAGAGCTCCAACGCAGCACCACGGTGCCCGGCGAAGCTCCATTGCAACTCGGGGAGCTCCAACGCAGCACCATGATGCCCTGCAGTAAGTTCCCTTCTCTTTTTATGACAATGTTTAAGTATTGTTCCCTCGAATAACTAGAGGTAGTTTCATACTAGGTGGGATTTTCGTTGATTCACTAGAAAACGGGTCAGAATTTGACTACATCTACCTCATAGTTTGTTCAATGATTCCATATTTCGCACAATTTTGCATCTTGGAATTACAAACAATGTTGCCAAAGGGAGTTTTCATTTTATTTCCACGAAAAATTCATTTTCCATTTTTCGAGTGCCCAAAATGAGTTTTTTTGTGAAGGACCTACCTAATATTCGTTGCAAAATTGGACCGAATCATTTTTATAAAATTTTCAGTCATATTTAATGTACAATTGACCTAATGGTTTGGTGTTAAAAGATTTTGATCCACCTCTCGTGAAAAAAGACAAAACTCTGCCGATTCAACTGGAAGCGGCTCAAATTTGAACTACAGCTGCCTCATAGTTTGCTCTTTATTTCTTCCAAAAATCATTTCTAGGTAAATAAGTATCTATTTAATCAGAGATCCAACAAAATTATGGCAAGATTCAACCCCTAGCTATGAACGGTCATGCCCGCCGTTTCGACCGCATTTTGAAACGGGCAAAAATAATTCAAAAAAATCAAAAAATGCAAAACCTTCGCATTGTGTCATTATATGTGACAAAGTTACCAGGAAAAATAATAAAATTGTAATACGGTAATTATTTTAAAAAAGTGTTCTCAGAAATGAGCTATCATGTGTGAAGCTTCATGGCTTCAAGCCAAATGATCAATCTTATGGCCACATTCATGGCATAGTTTGTTCAAATGATCTCATATTGTGCACAAGGCTGCATGTTGAAAAGGCAAACAATGTTGCCAAAGGGAGTTTTCATTTTCTTTCCACAAAAAAATCATTTTCCTTTTTTCGAGTGCCCAAAATGAGTTTTTTTGTGAAGGACCTACCACATATTTGTTGCAAAATTGGACAAAATCATTTTTATAAAATATTAGGCCATATTTAATGCTCAATTGGCACATATTTCGGTTCCAAAAGCTTTCGATCCACCTCTAGTGAAAAAGACAAAACTCTGCCGATTCAGTTGGAAGCGGGTCAAATTTGAACTGCGGTTGCATTATAGTTTGCTTTTTATTTTTTCCAAAAATCATTTCTAGTTACATAAGTATCTATTTAATCAGAAATACATGGTTTGGTGGAGATACGTCGAGGTTTGGATAGTGGCCGAGTGCCCCAACTCCAGAGCACGTAAACTCGCATGCCCGCCGCGTGGTCACCGTGTGACTATGGCGTTGACATGCATTCTGGGCGGCCTAGGCATGTCTAGTGGGTTGGTCACTCCCCAGGTAGGTGCTAGGAATAAAATGACAACAAAATATTCTCACGGGGAGACCAAACTATGCTCAAACATGAATTAGTAGCCAAGTGTTTGATAAGTTGTACGGGAAATGCACATGGATAATGGGCGTGAGTTTTGGCTGAGGATGATCATCTACTAAGAAGACTGTCTTCACAAATTTTCAGCTCAAATGGAGGATCCTAGGTGGTACTTGCTTTGCAAAGTACCACACTGGACAGAAATATGGATGTTGAAGCTGGGCTCAAAATAATGAATGGATTGAGCTGAAATTATGTGGAGGATGGTTATTTGGGCATAGAAACGCGGTATAGAAAACTGATATCATTTGGACATGCAAAAGTGGTACTTCCTTCACAATGCTCTTCTCTGGACAAAAACTTGGGAAAATTAGTGAGAGAAACTGGATAAATGAAATGAGCTCAAATTTGGTGTAGGTAAGTTACATAGGTATGGTCATGCCCTGGTAACTTTTTTAGAAATAATGAAGCAATATATAATATAGTTGCTTCACAAAGCTTCTCTCTAGATAGAAATGTTGGAAATTTTCCGAGGAAGATTTACTAGGAAAATTGAGCTGAATATTATCATGTGGCAATTATTTGGGTATGTAAGAGTGACCAAAAAGTTTAAGGGTAATAGGAGGGGTCTAGATAGCACTTGCTTTGCAATGTGCCAATCTGGCCATAAAATAGAAATTGAACCTAGGCTCACATAGTTGATTTGATTGAGCTGCAAATCGAAGGAGGGTGATAATGTGGGCATATAAAGTCTCTATATAAATTTAATGTCATTTTGATATATAAAAATGGTACTTCCTTCACAATGCTCTCAAGTGAACAGAAAATTGGGAATAATATTGAGGGAAAGTGGTTAAATTAAATGAGCTAAAATTCGGTGGAGGGAGGTTCTATGGGCGGGGTCATGTCCTGGTAATTTTGCAGCAATTATAAAACAATATAAAATATAGCTGCTTCACAAACTGAAAATATTACCAGAAAGAAAGATTGGATGGTGAGCTCTCATGGATTGTAAGATGGGGCTAATGTTTTTTGGAGAGCGATGATATGGGCACATAGAAGATGTGGAAATAATTCAACTCATTAGGATATGCATAGCTAGTACTTCCTTTAAAAAGCTTCTAGGTTAACAAAAACTTTGGAAATTTGCCGAGGAACATTTACTGGGCAAATAGAGCTGAATTTTGTCATGAGGCAATGATTTGGATAGGAAAGTGTGCCCAAAAATTTTGAGGGCTATCAAGAATATATAAATATCACTTCCTTCCCAAAGTGTTGTTCTGAACAGAATAGGAAAATGAATATTGTTGAATTATTTTTGAACTACGTAAGGAAGGTTTTTGACATATTTGACGAATATATAATCCAAAGAATTTATGAGAATTGTTTGGGAATATTGGGAATAACAGACATATAGGTTGCTTCACAACCTAGGGCAAAAATTGACACATGGATATGGCACATAGGCAAAACTAACGAGGTGGCGCCTTGTCATCGCAGCCCACCACAATTTACAAGGTTATGACCATCTCTATTGGTCGTGATCAGCTAGAAATAAGGCAATGGACTAGTGATGTTTGGTTTACGACCATTTCGTGTAAGGAAATTACGACCTTTCTAACCAAAATGGTCGTTATAGTTGACGGTTTGGAGACCTCCGAACAGCTTATGACCAATTGATCTCAAATGGTCGTAGATTTACGACCGTTTCTTCCAGGGTCACTAACAGAGGGACACAAGTTCACATATTTCTTGTAGTGCTCGCCGGCGATTCCCTCCTCCCCGGCGGCCCCCTCGGCCACCCACCGACGGGCGGGAGGCCCCTGAGCATGTTGGTGCCCTCCATTTGAGCCTCTACAGCCGGAACCCCTCCGGTGAGCTCCCCTCCGCCCCTGTCGCGAGGAGAGGGATGACAGGTGGGGCCCACCTGTCATCCCCTCACCCCCTCCTCTCTCGCTGGCAGGATGAGCCCGCGGGCAGGTTTAAAATTAAACATACCGCGCGCAGCGCCTCAGCCTGGGCCGTTTCCCCCTTTGGTCCGGCTCGGCCTCAGTGTTTTGGCCCGAGAGGGCACATTACCCTTTTCTTTTTTCTTTTTCTGTTGATTTGCAAAAATCCCACAGGACTCAAAATAAATCCAATGCCCAAAATTCTTTCAGCTAAAATCTTGAAATATTCCACAGAATTTACTAGTGCCACTTGTAAAAATATTTGAAAACATTTTATGTACTGTTTTAATTTAAAACCCCTATTTGGCATTATTAGCCCCTGTTTTAAATAGCTTTGAATTTTTTTTAAGTTCAAAACCCTAGACAAATATTTTTAGTATAGCTTTTAGCATTTATCAGAGTTGGGTAGCATTTTAAACCTAGCTTTGTGTGCTCTGTTTTTGTGTGATGCTTATTTTTATCGCTTTTATTCGCGATGATAGATTGCGCCGTTGACGAGGAAGTTGGACACGAAGACTTCGAAGACCCTGGAGACTTTGTTGAGCCAGGCAAGCAGCCCTTTGACCATGTTAAGAAACTTTTTCATGCATGACATATAGCACTTGTTGTTTCGATGATTGATCATGATGTGGTGTCCCCCCTTTAGTGGGTTGCCTCTGATACTCTTACCGTTGACGCCTTTCATCGTGCATGACCCTACCACCTTATGAGGGTTATGCGGGTGGGTGTACATAGGATGCTAATAGATGCTATGCAAGCGGGTTGGGATTTATGCACAGTGATGGAGAGGAAGAAATGATTTCAAAGACTTTTCGAAAACCCCGTTGGGTGCCACTAATGCCTTAGGGAGATGGTGATGAGTTGGGTAACCACTTGAGAAAGAAGTGGTGTACTAGAGCAAGTGAGTATGTGTTTTCGAAAACGGATTAGATTTAAGGTCTGCTGACCTTCCCAACATTACATGCGCAACCACGATACCCCTTATGGGACGGGGCTCTGTTGATTACCTTGGTGGGTACTGGCAAGGAGCCCACATTTCTAGTGGCGGGAGTGACGTGGTCACTCTCGATACGGGGTCGTACCGGTATGTACGATCATGCGCTGCCTTCATAGGCACCGGGCACACCGTTGGTCCCCTCATGGATGGTACGATCTGGAGCGAGTCTCGTGTGATGTACATCGTGAGGGCTAGGTACTAATCGAGTGGATTCTTTGTTAGTATTGCCAGGGGAAAGGCATTGTTCGGGTGCTTGCCTCGGGTATGTTATGTACCGCGAGTCGTGGATGACATGGAAGTTCCCCGAGTCTTGTGGGTAAAGTGTGCAACCTCTGCAGAGTGTAAAACTATTCGAATAGCCGCGTCCGCAGTCATGGACAGTTGGAGGTCCTTCTTAAACTACGTCCAGATGTTTTGATAAAAACATGGTGTGTGTGTGTGTGTTGGAGATAGATGGATGATACTTGAGAGAAGTCTGAAGACTTGAGGTGATGAATGAACATGAGATGTTCAACCCTCGTTTATGATGATATCTATAACTTGTTCATATGGATATCTGCCAACTGTTGATGCATGCTTACCTAGTTACTTGATCATGTCATTGCATTCAAAATTAGCTTTCCGCAAATTACCTACTTAGTGCTACATCATGCATCATTATTACCTTGTTACACAACTTGGGTTTCTTGCAAGTACATTCAAAGTACTCATTGGCTTGCCACTGGTTATTTAATTGGCCAGGCATGGAAGAACAGGAGTATGTTGAAGAGTTTGTTGGTGACGAACATGTGAACTAGGACGCTTCCCAGTCAGAATGCCTGTAGGTTTAAGGCAGATGGCATGGGTTCACGCTTTCGATCAAGATTTCCGCTGCTTGTTCTATTTAAGTGTATGGCCCTCGTGGCCCTATCTATGTAAGACTAGACCTTCATGGTCTTTATTTGTGCAAGACACTAAATGTGGATGTAAGACTCCTGTTATTCAGCTTCTGTGAGTTCAGTGAGCATTGATTACTGGGATCACTTTACACGTGCATTTGGTGATCACGACATATGAGTAGGGGTCCCCACAAACATTGAGGAATGCACTTTTGACATCCATTTGATACAAGCATATATCATGATGGTTAACATACGCAAGCAATATACGACTGGCTTTGAGTCTAGCTACAGGTGCAAAGGTTTCATAGAAGTCAATGCCCTCGACCAGAGTGTAACCTTGAGCCACCAGCCTTGCCTTATTTCTGATGACTTGGCGAGACTAATCTTGCTTATTGCGAAAGATCCACTTGGTACCGATGATGTTGTGCTTCCTTGGATCAGGACGCTTTACGAGCTCCCACACATTGTTCATCTTGAACTGGTGAAGCTCTTCCTACATGGATTGAATCCATTTTTATTCCTGGAAAGCTTCATCTACTTTGGTGGGCTCTATGATAGATACAAAATAAAAGTGTCGACAAAAAATAGCCAATTGAGTAGTTCTTGATCGAGTAAGTGGACCTGGTGCATTTATGTTGTCTAGCATTCTCTCAATTTGAATTTCATTTGCCACGTGTGGATGAGTAGGGTGAGGACTTTGTTCTTGCTACTGAGCATCGTCTTCCTTAGCAACATTGTCTTCATGCTGAGTGGATGGAGGAATGATGACTTCTTAAGCCACATGTTCTTTAGGCATAATTTCTCCAGTGCCGATCATTCTGATAGCTTCTCTAGGAGGCAATTCATATAGCACCGGAGGTAGGTGCTCCCTTTGCGAGCCGTTAGTTTCATCGAATCGCTCATCTGTAGTTTCAAAAACTTTTTTGTGAAAGATGTTGAAGACTCTGTAGGTGCGTGGGTCATTTCCATAACCAAGCGTCAAACCCTCATTTGCTATCGGTGCAAATTTAGAAGTGTGGTGTGGATCCCTTATCCAACATCTTGCACCGAAGACTTTGAAGTAACTTACATTGGATTTCTTGCAAGTGAGAAGCTCATAAGATATTTTATTGAAGAACTTGTGAAGAGATACTCTATTGATGATCTGGCATGCCGTGTCACTGGCTTCAGGCCATAGCTTCTATGGTGTATTGTATTCATTGAGCATAGTGCAAGCCATCTCAATGAGAGTCCTATTCTTTTGCTCCATGACACCATTTTGTCGTGGGGTTTATGGAATAGAGAACTGATGAGTGATGCCAAGAGTATCAAGAAAGGTGTCCAAGCCCATGTTCTTGAATTTAGTGCCATTGTCACTCCCGATGTGCTTGATCTTGATGGTGTAGTTGGTCACACACCTATTTGCGAAGCGCCCAAAGACATCCTACACTTCTGTTTTGCAAAGTATGATATGCACCATGTGAATCAAGAATAGCCATCAACAATCACGAGGCCATATAGATTTGTAGTGGTATAGAAGGTTGAATAATGAGTAGGGTGAAAAAAATCCATGTGCAGCAGCTCAAAGGGACGCGAAGTCGTCATGATAGTCTTTGAGGGGTGTTTGGCCCTGTTCATCTTCCCGGCTTCACAGGCACCACAGAGGTGGTCCTTTTTGAACCTGACACCCTCGATGCCAATGATAAGCTTTTTCTTGGCAAGTTTGTGCAAGTTCCTCATCCTAGCATGTCCTAGCCTTCTATGCCAAGGCCAACATTCCGAAGCTTTTGCTTGAAAACATGAGGCAACATGTGGTCCTACAGAGAAGTCTACGTGGTACAAGTCACCTCTTCGAAAACCTTCGAAGCCTTTGGTTTTGTCAGAGGCCATCAATACCACACATTGAAATTTTCCGAAAGTGACAAGCATATCTAAGTCACAGAGCATTGAGAGACATTAAGTTGTAACCAAGGGATTCGACAAGCATGACATTTTCCATGTGTCGGTCCCTTGAGATAGCAACTCTACCTAGCCCCAATACTTTGTTGCTGCTCTTGTCAACAAAGACAATGTGTTCTTTTGTTGGAGGTCGAAGAGTTTGCTCCATCAATTGGCTTCGATCACCAGTCATGTGACTGATGCAACCACTATCCATGATCCATTCAGTGGCATTGGATTTGTCTTCCTGCATTGAGAATTAGTATGGTTCACCAAGGCATGCAACTGTAACATGCATTGATGAGTGATATAGCAGTGCATAGTGGAGTGAAGACATTGGACGATATGAATGATAACACTCGCATTAATTGTCTTGCATCCAAACAAGATTGTTTTCAGGTCTCCAGAGAGAATCTTTGGGATATGCTTCTTCCTATCAAGAGACCCGATGCTACTTGAAGATATTAGTTCTTCTTAATCACCCAGATGCGAAGGGTTGGCTTAGAAGCAATGAGATGTAAGGCAACATCAGGGAATTGGGGGCAAAGATGCCCTAATAGCATGTTTCACAGGAGGGTTAGTGTACTCAAATGAATAAGCTCAGAAATTCTTGGTTGGATGTACCAACAAACCTGGCAAACACTTCACCATTTTGGCATTTGAACAGTTTATAGTTGGAGTCAAAGGATTCATCAATAATGAGAGGATTCACACACTTGTAGCCATATAATGTGGAAGGATCAATTGAAGGACCTTTCACATTAACCCATGTGGTTTTGGGGTACTCCTCATGTGTCCAGTAGGATTAATCAACATTGAGGTTTCTTTCAAAACCAACACCATCTTTCCTAGGGTTTTTGTTTAGTATAGTCTTAGTCACTACATCATACAGAATCTCATGCCCTTTCAGACTCTTGTACGTGCCAGTCTCAAGCAATGTCTTCAACCTGTCATTGTGATCAGTGATAGTAGTGGCTTCCTCAGATGAGGGGTTAGGTGCCATAGATATAGTTGAAGATAGAGCATTCTTAAAAGCCTTAGAACATTCAACAGTTGAGTCATTAGCTTCACAAGAAATACATCTTAAGCATGGAGCATCAAATTCATCCTGAGCGGTACTGATCTGCTCTACTAGGAGTGAGTCGTTTTCCTTCCGTAGGTCATCATGTGCTTCCCTCAACTTCTCAAGATCAATCTTTTTTAAAGATATTCAAGAGAAAGCTTCTCATGATCAGTTGAGAGGGCATGATGACGACTTTGAAGATCCTCAAACTTTGAATGAAGACTACGCCTGTCTTCAGCCATAGTTTCAATCAAACTCATCCCTTCACATAATAGGTCATCACTTTTCTCTAGAGTAGTTTGCATTTTGTCCATGGCACTTTGTTGCTTGGTGGATTTTTTTACAAGTTTAGCATAGCTTGGTTTCATGTAGTTATCAGATTCAGCTTTAGATTCAGAGTCATGACGTGAGGACTTTGAAGATACCTTGGAGGCTTTTGCCATGAAGCAGTAGGCTGGAGTAGTGTCATCATCACTGGCTTCAGTGTTGAAGGAGGAGCCATTGTCTTCGGGTTCAAAGAAATACGTAGAAAGATAAGCCGATGCCATTGGCAATCCAGCTACTTCAGCATCAGATTCCTCCTCAGATGCTTCCTCAGCCTTAGAACCAGATTCAGACTATGAATCCATCTCCTTTCCGATGAAGGCATGGGCCTTTCTTGATGAACTCTTCTTGTGTGATGAAGACTTGCATACTTCTTTTCCTTCTTGTCATCGGAGTCGTAGTTGTTGCTCTTCTTCTTGGATTCCTTTTCCCATTGAGGACAATCAGCAATGAAGTGACCAGTTTTCTTGCACTTGTGACAGGTTTGCTTCTTGTTGTCCTTTGAAGACATATCTCCAGATCTCTTGGAATCATGTATTGAAGATCTAGCGTAGTGTTTTACTTGGAAAACTTCCGAAACTGCATTCAGAGTTGTCTTTAGATGAAGACACAACTTTGGCCTTCAATGCACAGAGCGGCTGTAGCTTGGTCCATAGATATCTCTCTTCTCAGCTTGTTGGAATTTGTGGGTGTTCAACCTCTTGAGTATATCAGATGGGTCCAAACTCTTGAAGTCAGGGCACTCTTGGATCATATGTGCAAGAGTGTCAAAGGAACTGTCAAGTGATCTGAGTAGCTTTTTCATGACTTCATGTTTGGTGATATCAGTGGCGCCCAGTGCATTCAGCTCATTTGAGATGTCAGTGAGGCAATCAAAGGTGAGTTAAACATTTTCGTTGTCGAGTCTCTTGAAGCGGTTGAACAGGTTTCAAAGAACATCAACACGAGAGTCTCTTTGAGATGACACGCCTTCGTTCATTTTGGACAGCCATTCCTAGATTTGCTTGGAGGTGTTAAGTGCACTCACACGGCCATAATGTCCTTTGGTCATATGACCACAGATGATATTCTTGGAAGTGGAGTCGAGTGGCGCAAACCTCTTCAGATCAGCAGCAGTAACACCTTCACCATCTTCGGGAATGCTGGCCATGACGCCATACCATAGGTCATTGTCAATGGCTTCGAGATGCATGCGCATCTTATTCTTCTAGTAGGGGTAGCCGGTGCCATCGAATATAGGGCATGCAGCGGAGACCTTGATTATCCCTAGAGTCGACATAGCTAACACTCCATAGTGGTTAAACCGAAACATAGAACAAGGGAGTACCTTTCTCTGGTACCAATTGAAAGTGCTAGTTATCGACTAGAGGGGGGGGGGTGACTAGGCGATTTTTATGAAAGACTTCAAAACTTGATTTTCATGAAAGACTTCGCAATAATGAATGTATTCAAATAATGTGGAAACGTAAACATGATCAGGCAAGGATACAATCAAGTATATAGACAAGGCATGCAATGCAGTGAAGACATCCAAGCAAGTTAAGCTTAATCATCATGAATACTAAGATGAGTCGAAGACAAACTTAGATGGTATGAAGATAAATAGTTGATATGAATGTCTTCGGAGAGAGTCTTCACGCAATGTTCAAGCAATGACTTCACAGTTCAGAGTAGGAATGTTAGAGAGTGAAGGATAGAACATGATTTGTTGGACCAGTTCTAATTGTTGTGACAACTGTACGTCTGGTTAGGGAGGCTGAGACTACACTTAGAATACCTCTTCTTCACCTTATTCCCCTTGAGCCGATGTCACTTAGACAACACCCAATCACTCAGGTAAGTCTTCAGGGGACACTTCCGAAACCTATATAAACGTGGTCACCCAGAAGTCCACAATGACTCTTGGACGCTCTAGACCCAAACGCCTAACCGTGTGGAAGATAATAGTCTTCAAGTGTTATAAGTCTTCAATTCACTCAGAACAGATAGTCTTTGGTGATGCTCAATCACACCAGCTCTAGGTGTTTAGGTGTATCCTCGCATGATGTGTATCTCTCAATATCTTCGAGATGGGTTCCTCCAAAACGACAACAACCGTATCTCTCTCCGAGCAGCCACTTTCTCATGGTGGAGGGGGTGGGCTATTTATTGCCAGCGGGCAACCCGATCTGATATGACCGACATGACCCTGGGTCAATGGTCAACTGACATGTGTCACAACGATCGGATTTTGAACGCACGCGACAACTTTACTTGGGGTACAAGTAAAGCTGACTCAACAAACTGTGGAAGAGTTTTCCTCTCAATGTCTTCGCTCGAAGACATAGTTATGGGTTGAGCATCATGTCAACATCTGACTTCGATGACATCGACACCACTTAACAGTACGGTGGTTCCTATGACTCAGGAAAGAAGAAAAAAAGTACCAAAAGTCTTCGTCTTCGCGTTTCATTGTCTTCGGACGAATGTCTTCGTCCTCCTCCAATGGCTTCAGTCGTCATCAATGTCTTCGGATATTTTCGGGGGTCGTCTTCGATGGCTAAACCAATATTCGAGGGACTTCTCTCTATGTAACATGTGAACTCTCACAAACACATTAGTCCCTCAACCACATTTGTCTTCAATACTCCAAAACCAAAGAAGGGTAGCACTACATGCACTTACAACTAACCCTTCTCTATCGGCAATTCCATGATGCTCACCATCGGCAGTGAGTAGATCATTTGTAGGCTTGCTGGAAGGTGATGGGATTGGATGCTATTTGTCATGTAATCCAGTTATGTTGATAGGGATTTATCCCTAATATCCATTATGTTGTCATATTGATGTTGCTATGAGTTTGCTATGCTTAATGCTTGTCACGAGGGCCCAAGTACCATGATTTCAGATATGAACCTGTTATGTTTTCATGAATATGAGAGTGCTTTGGACCCTGTCTTGCAAGTTGTATGCACCTATTTTGTGTTATGATCTGTAGACCCCAAGCTGACATATATTGGGATCAGCTCCAGTGATGACCATAGTTTGAGGAGTTCATGTATTCACCATGGGTTAATGCTTTGTTTCAGTTCTATATTAAAAGGATGCCTTAATATCTCTTAGTTTCCTTATGGACCCCGCTGCCACGAGAGGGTGGGACAAAAGATGGCATGCAAGTTCTTACTATAAGCATGTATGACTATATACGGAATACATGCCTACATTATGTTGATGAATTGGAGCTAGTTCTCAGTCAATCTAGTGTGTAAATGTTACATGATGAATGTCATCCAAATAAATTATCCATCACTGATTCACGGCCTATGCTTTTCGCATATTGATTTCCATTACGTTACTTTCATTACCGTTGCTGCTACAATCAATACAATCTGTTGTTGTTACAATTCCTATTTCTTTTGTTATTTTACTGCTAAAAACTTCATTGTAGAAAGAAATTCTAGGTGTGGTTGAATTGAACACTCAATTGCTAAGACCAATAAATATTCTTTGGCTCCCCTTGTGCCAAATCAATAAATTTGGGTGAAATACTACCCTCGAAGACTGTTGCGATCCCCTATACTTGTGGGTTATCAAGAAATTTTTCTGGTGCCGCTGCCTGGGAGCATAGCTCTATTTGTTGAGTTCACTTGGGATTTCCAGTTGTTACTATGATGAATCTAAAAGATGCTAAAACCAAGATCATACCCTCTAGGACGAGGGCCGGTAAGGAATTGCCATCTTGCTTTGCACTTGATTTGCCTTTTGTTTTCAGTAAGCTTGTGACACCACCACCTGCTATTCAATCTAATATGTCGCATGTAATTGATGATGCTACTTCTGCTTGAAATGAAACCCATGATGATTCTACTACTATGCTAGATGAAATCGAACATGTCCCACTAGGTGATTTTCTTGATGCTCATATTGCTAAGTCTAAGAACTTGAGAATGTTGAAATTGATGAAACCTATGATTCACCTATTGTGTCTAGATCTCCTCCTAGAATGAAATGCCTAAATTACATGATGGTTATGTTACCAATAAGGATTATGAATTCTTTGTTGATCCTGAGTGTCGGGGTGCGACGATCTATGGGACCGGCATGGCCCATTTTGCGGTTCTGCGGGGAGTTGAGGTGCACAAAGAGCACCAATGACTATTGCATGCACAGTGGGTTAGACAGGTTTGGACCTCCCGGAAGCGTAATACCCTATGTCCTGTGTTTTTGGTGGATTATATTTTTGTTCACAATACAGGAACGCTTGCCCGACAAGGATGTACAGGGATGCAGCTACGCGTGTAGAATGAATAGAGAGCCAACCTTTCTAAAGGTAGCCTTGGGCGTCCTTTTATAGTCCAAGGGATTACCACAATGGCCGATATGGTCCTTACATGCATGTACAGTGCATGCTACAACCACATAGGTTACCGCCAGGGTTGGTAGCGGGAACTACCTAACCCCGATGGATTAGGACAGGCACATTAAATGCACCGTGACATGCCGTGCTGGTGACGTTCCCCGGTAAGTGTCACCTCTCCTTCTGTGTTGTTCTCCTAGATACCTCTTATTCCTTCACCATGCTATGGGACGGGTGTCATTAAAGCTGTTGCAGACCCACCGCTTCCTCCACACTTCCCGACCAGCCTCACCTAACTGCATGCCCGCTCGACACCTCAGCTGATGTAGACAATCAGCCTGGTGAGGAGGAGCCACGGCTGGACGGGCCGAAATCTTGCCGTATGGCCTTTGCGGTTGGGTTCCTTCGACCGACAAGGAGGCTTGCCGTCTGCTTTACTCTTCATTTATGGTTGTCCAGAGGTTGATGCGAGCCCTTCAAGGACTTGCTGGCTTAGGGGCTGCGGCTGCCTGTGCATCAGTCTGGGTACTAGGGACCCTAGTTCTTAGTACACCAACACGAGCCCCGGGGCCTGGGCCGGACATGCATGCGGTGCTTTTTGGGATAGGTCCAAAATAGTGCACAGGCATGCGTGGACGCATTTCCCTGGGGTTATGATGACTTTTATTGATGACGTGCAGTCCCGCGCGAGGAATAACATTGGTGGAGAGGGCGCGGTCGCCCAAGCAGCACGCTTGGTAGTGAACGGTCACGTGGGACCATGGGAGACCACCCCCTGGTCTTCCTTGGGGGAAGTAGTGGGGAATGATGTGGCGCTCATCCACCTTTCACTATTAAGTGGCATCGTTCCCCCCTTCCGTCTTAACTACGCCTCGGGTGATGCGTGTCACATGCGAGGCTCATTATTGGTCGAAGAAGGTGGTAGCTGGAGCTATGCGTGCGCTAATGTGCACTCTCCTTGGGCCACAAAGAGCAAGCCCCTCTTCTTCCCTTGCGCTCAGGCCCTATAAATAGGGAGGGTCAAAGGGGTGATGCTCATATGTGGTTCCTTGCCCTTCTTAGCTGACCAGCGCCTCCTCCTTCTTCCTCTTGCCACTTCTTCCAGTGCGCCATCTCCGCGATGGCGAGGGGTTGTGGACGTGCTGGAGGTTCCAAGGGCACCGGGCAGAGCAGCCCCAAGAGTCTGATGCGCATCATGGTGATGTAGGCAAGAGCCGTCTCCAGCTCTCGCGGTAGGACGACATCCAGGAGTTGTACGAGGGTGACCCCGTCGAGCCATGACGGTCGTGGCGACCCTCCTCTCCCGCAGCCCCATGCGTGAATCCATGTGGGTGAGGAAGTGCAGGAATTCACCATGGTGGTCCCTCGGCGGCACCGGAGCTGGCTGCATTTTCCTAACCCTTTTGGGAGGGCAATGGAAGGCAGCCGGCCTATGGGGACCCTGACTCATAAGTCGTGATCGTCGAATGCGCGTGCATAGTGATCTTAGAGATCAATGCTCACTAAACACACAGAAACTGGAATACAAGAGTCTTACATCCTTACATACTGTCATCCATAGATAGGGCTGCAAGGGCCAAACACTTTAGCATAGCAAGCAGCGGAAATCTTGATCGAATGTGTGAACCCTTGCCATCTGCCTTAAACCTACATGCATTCTGATTGGAAAGCATCCTAGTTCGCATGTTCGTCACCAATGAACTCTTACAAGCAGCGGAAATCTTGATCTAAAGTGTGAACCCATGCCATCTTTCTTAAACCAATAGGCATTCTGACTGCAAAGCGTCCTAGTTCGCATGCTCATCACCAACGAACTCTTCACCGTACTCATGTTCTTCCATGCCTAGCCAATTAAATAACTAGTGGCAAGTCAATCAGTACTTTGAATGTACTCGCAAGCAACCCAAGTTGTGGAACAAGGTATAACAATGCATGATATAGCACTAAGTAGGTAAGTTTAGCAGAAAGATAATTTTAAGTGCAATGATGTGATCAAGTAACTTGAGTAAGCATGCATCAACTATTGACAGTACTCATGTGAACAAGTCTTAGTTATCATCGTCCGCAAGGGGTTGAACATCTCATGTTTAGTCATCACGTCAAGTCATCAGACTTAACTCAAGTTTCACCTTTGTCACCATCACACACCATCACACACACACACAAAGTTTAGTAAACATTGGACGTAGAAGAAGAGTGGTCATCCAACTGTCCTTAACCGTGGACACGGATATTCAAATAGTTTTACACTCTACAGAGGTTGCACACTTTACCCACAATGCTCGGGGAACTTCCGTGTCATCCACGACTCGTGGTATATTTCATACCCGAGGTAAGCACCCGAACAATGCCTTTCCCCTAGCGATACTAAACAAAGAGTCCACTCATAGGTGCCACCCCTCATGATATACATCACACATATCATCCATGAGGGAACGAAACGGTGTGCCTGGTGCCTATAAAGATAGCACATGGTCACCCTACCATGCACGACCCCGTATCGAGAGTGACCTCATCACTCCCGCCACTAGTAATGTGGGCTCTATGCTAGTACCCACCAAGGTAATCAACAAAGCCCCGTCCCATAAGGGGTATCATGGTCCTGCATGTAAGGTTGGAATAACGGTCGCAACTTATACCAATTCGTTTTTGAAACACCACACACACGCACTTGCTCCGGTACGCCACTTGTTTATCAAGTGGCTACCTAGCTCATCATCATCTCCCTCGGGCATTAGTGGCACCCGATGGGTTTTTTGAAAAGTCTTTGAAAGCACTTTTGTTTTTATCATCATGCATATTCCCATCCCACTTGCGTAGCATCTACTACGCTTCCTATCTGCTCCCATCCGCACAACCCTCATAAGGAGGTAGGGTCATGCACGATGCAAGTATCAACGGTGAAAGTAACAGAGGCATCCCACCGAAGTGGTTACCACATCACATGATCAACAACAAGGAGTAAGGTGCTATATGACATGCATGAAAATGGTTTCTTAACATGGTCAAAGGGTTGCTTTCTTGACTCAACAAAGTCTTCGGGGTCTTCAAAGCCTTCGGGTCCAACTACCTCGTCAACAGCACAATCTATCGTCATGATAAATAACAATAATAAAAAGCATCACACAAAAACATAGCACAAACTCGACTTCTAAAATGCTACCCTACTCTGATAAATACTACAAGCTATTCTAAGAATATTTGTCTAGGGTTTTGAAGTTAAAATGTTTTCAAAACAATTTATAATAGAGGCTAAAAATGCCAAAAGGGGGTTTTAAAATAAAATAGTACATAAAAAGTTTTCAAATATTTTTACAAGTGGCACTATAAATTTTTACAGAATGTTACAAGATTTTTGGTGGAAAAATCATGGGCATTGGAATTATATTTGGATCTATGGATTTTTTGCAAAATCCCACATAAGTGAAAAAGGAAAAAGGCTATAGGGCAAACTAGGTGAGGACAGCCAGCCGAGCAGGCCCAGTCGGGAGACCTGGCGCTGGCGAGCCTGGTGCTCCCGCACGTGTCAGGATTTAAACCTGACGAGTGGGGCCTGGCAGCAGAGAGAGAGAGCAAAACAGGAGAGAGGAGTGGGAGGCTGACAGGCAGGCCCACCTGTCAGGTCCGTTGTCCTCCTCTGGATAGAGGGAGGCGGGGCTCACCGGCGATGGCAAGGGCAACCAATGACGGGAATGGACTAGGGGCATCGTCGCCGCTCGGGAGGTGGTGGAGACGGTCGACGGGGAGGTTTGGGTTGCCGACGACGAGGTCCCGCTGCGGAGGCGCTTCGGGAGCAGGTCGTCGGCGTTGATTCTTGCCACGATTCGAGCGGAGGGGACGGGGAAAAGGGTCAAGGGAACCCTATGGACCTAGAGAGAAGGGCAGGAGGACCAAAGCGGGTCGGTAACCCGAGATCGATGGAGCTTCACCGAGGTGGCGCCTTAGTCGATCTCGAGCACTAGTGCTCGGGGAGCTCAAATGGATGCTTGGGACGACCGATTGGGGTGGAGAGAGAGATCAAAGATGAGAGGAGGCTCAGGGGAGTCCTTATATAGGTGAGCCTCATTTCACTGAATTGTTGGTGCGCCAGCGAGCTTGGGGCTGAGGCCACAATGCATGGGAGGAGACGTGGTGAGTCTCTGTGTTCCTGTGGCTAGTCTAGGTCCAGGGGAGAGAAGAGAGAGGAAGAGGAGCACACGCGTGTGAGGCATCTCACTGGCCGAGCCGGGCAGCGCTCGGCACATGGGGAGGAGGGATAAGGAGGAGGAGAGAGGAGGGGGACAGGGACACCGCGTGTCCCGGACGTCAAGGCCGACTAACGGGCGAGAGAGAGCGGCTTGAGGTGGTCGGGGCAAGTGATTGGGCAGCGGCTGCAGTATGGTCGGGCATTGTAGCACGTGCATTTAGCATGCCAACGTTATTCTAGGCGCGACCAGCCATGTCGAATGGGTCCAAGGGGGTCTAATTAGTTGGAAAATATCATTGGATGCTCTGGTGGGTTGATAGAATAAGAGGGGATTAGACACAAACACACACACACAGAGAGAGAGAGAGATTATTATTATCTAGGGTGAAATTGGGGTTTTACCCCTCCATGATTGATCTCAGATCAGGAGAATGTTACTGGGGGTAAAATAGAACTAGGTAGAGATGTGGTAAAAATTTGTGGTGAAGAAGAACAAGTTAAGAGGGGAGAACATGGCTTTTAGCAATCTAAGAGAAGGTGCTTGATGTTGTTTTCAGCAAGCAAATGGAGTTTGCTTGTCATGAGATTTAACAGGATGAAAATATAGGTAGAAATATAGAGGATCACCAAGTTTGAGGAGATTTGAAGAAATTCCACAATGTTACTTTGTAAAACCCTAGAAATCAAAAGAATCAGATTCCTATAGATCTAGGTATGCATTTACATTCTCCTCGATGCACCACTTGGTGTGGCATCCTTAATCGGGTAATAGCACATGGCTACAAATTTTGGGGTCAAGGGAAGAAACTTCACAATGTAAAGTTGTTCAATTTTGAATCTGGACAAAGAGGGTTTTGGAATATTTTGATGAAGCAAATCAAAGGGGATTGAGATGAAACCTTGCAAGAGCATCACATATAACATGTGTCACTTGGTGTAATTTTCTTGGAATTTATTTAGAATATTTCTTATAGAAATATTTCAAAAGCTTGAATTAAGAAGAAAGGGGTTTGAGGGGTTTTACCCATGATTTTGATCATGATCATGTGTTGAAGCTCATATATATGGTAAATATATGTCCACTAAGTTTCCCTAAAGTTTCTCAAATATTTTGAAATCATTAAAATAATTTTTCCCTATAAAAGACCATTTCTGGCTTGAAGAAAAATTCTTTAAATAAAATAGGAAAATAATCTTTAAAATTAACATTTGGTGGGTTTGGGAAGTAATATATATATTAGATTTCAAATAAAGCCTTTGTGGAAAAAGGATCCACCTAATTTGAGGACTTCCAGTGCAAACCTCAACTCAGGGGGTTTTGATAACCTAATTTTAATAATTCCTTTTTGGTCAAAATATATTTTGATAAAATATTTTAGGTACTACACATGGTAAGATCATTGGGCAAGATGTTTGGCTCAAGGAAGCAAGACGTTCGCACCCACAACACCAAAGAATGCCACAAGCTCAAGGCCCTCCATGAAGAGCGCGTTGACCGGCTCCCGGACTGCCATGATCGTGAAGCTAGCCGCGAGGGTAGTCACGTTGACAACAGGTGGGACAACCGCAACGGCAATGCCCGCCAAGTCTGGCGCGAGCAGACTCGCGAGGACGGCTGGCGTGACCAACCTCGCGAGGGCGCTTGGTGAGAGTAGCCTCATGAGGCCCGCCCTTAGGACAACATCGCTCTCCCGCTGCTGCCGCCACCGTCTAGGAGGAACGACAACAACCAACATGAGGAGGGGCCTGGGGCTATTAGAATCCCTGTGCGGTGGCTTGTATCCTTGGCGGAGCCCATGCCACCCGCGTTGAGCAACCTGTTCAAGAAGTTCTTCCAAGAAGTGAACGCCGCCCTACCAAGGCTGGACGCTGGACAACTTCTCAAGTGGTCGCAGTACGCCATCAGCTCTGACTCCAAGGACAGACTCAAGGCCACACCTACCACTGGCGCACTTCCCATGTTGTGCACCTCCACCATCAGCAATGTCTCGGTCATCAAGACCCTCATCGATGGGGGGGGGGCTCAACATGCTCTTTGTCGACACCTTCGAGATGCTTCAGTGCCCTACGACCAGCTGATGCCTACCACACCATTCTCTGGGTGACCAATGGCTTCACCATCCCCCCGGGTTAAGTCCACATTCCCGTCACTTTCGGTACGCTACAATTACCACACCGAACTCATCAACTTCTATGTGGCGCACATCGGTCTCCCATACAATGCGATCCTGGGATACCCGACATTTGCCAAGTTCATGGCGGCAACTCACCATGGCTACAATGTCCTCAAGATGCATGGATGCAGCGGTGTCATCACCATCATTTGCGACGAGAAAGATGCAGTCTGCTCCCTCGAGCATGCTTACAGGGCCGCCCGATGCCTCCCTCGGGCGAGGCTCGGGGTCTTCCACCTGGAAATCTTATGATCTCACCAGCGCGACGAGGGAGGTGCTCGGGGACCACCTAGAGGTGTGACTCAGCGCACACCCACGCAAACAAGGAGTGCAACGCATGGCACTAGGGGCACAAGAGTTCATTGCCCAACAGATCCCCAAGCTACAAGAGTCCCGGGCCATTCGTGGCGAGCATCCTCTAGGACGCTCCATCAACACACGTGACGCTTTTGGGGAGGATGGTAGGGTGCCCATGTGCTTTGATGATAACCCACAAGTATAGGGGATCGCAACAGTTTTCGAGGGTAGAGTATTCAACCCAAATTTATTAATTTGACACAAGGGGAGCCAAAGAATATTCTCGAGCATTCACAGCTGAGTTGTCAATTCAACCACACCTGAAAGACTTAATATCTGCCGCAAAGTATTCAGTAGCAAAGTAGTATGGAAGTAACAGTAACGATGGCAAAAGTGTCAATAGCAACAAAAAAGAAACATAGCAAGGATCAATATGTGGAAAGCTCGTAGGCAGTGGATCAGTGATGGATAATTATGTTGGATGGCATTCATCATGCAACAGTTATAACATAGGGTGACATAGAACTAGCTCCAATTCATCAATGTAATGTAGGCATGTATTCCATGTATAGTCATACGTGCTTATGGAAAAGAACTTGCATGACATCTTTGTCCTACCCTCCCGTGGCAGCGGAGTCCTAATGGAACTAAGGGATATTAAGGCCTCCTTTTAATAGAAAACCGGATCAAAGCATTAGCACCTAGTGAAATAGATGAACTCCTCAAACTACGGGAATACTGAAGAACAATCTCCCAAAACAGTCTTGCGAATGGATATTTGCACAAGGAGATCGAAAATGGCAGCAAAATGAGCTAGAACATGTGTTTGAGCGATGGTGGGATTTTACTGGCGGAAGACGAAGTGGATGGGTGCTTGAATAAGTGGAGGGGGCCATGTGGGACCCACAAGCCACCTAGGCATGGCCAGGGGGTAGCCGTGCCCTGTGGGCTTGTGACCCACTCGTGCAGACCCCTGTTGTGTGCTTAGCGCCAGATATTTTTCAATATTCCAAAAAAAATCATACTACATTTTCAGGGCATTTGAAGAAATTTTATTTTCAGCTCATTTTTCTGTTGCACAGAAAACTATGAAAACAGAAAAATAATAGAATTTTAATTTATTGACTCTTACTAAGAGAAAGTAAAAGTTGGGTACAGAGAGTTGTGCTTTCTAAATTCATCCATCTCATGCTTATCAAAAGGAATCCATCAATAATGTTGATCAAGTCTTATTAACAAACTTCTTTTGAACAACATGAAACCGATTTTTTTCGAATAACACTAAGTTACCTCAATGGGGATTTGCATACCCCAACAATAATTATATCATATTTCTTCTTGACAGTAGGAAGATGGAATTCAAAGTCTCCAATAATAACCATTGGAATTTTTTCAATAGAGTTGATACTATGAACTTGAGGCTGTTTCTTCGGAAAATGTAGCGTATGATCATTACCATTAATAAGAAAAGTGACATTGTCCTTGTTGCAATCAATAACAGCCCCTGTAATATTCAAAAAGGGTCTACCAAGGATGATCGACATACTGTCGTCCTCGGGAATATCAAGAATAACAAAGTCCGTTAAGATAGTAGCATTTGCAACTATGATAGGTACATCCTCACAAATACCGCTAGGTAGAGCAGTTGATTTATCAGCCATTTGCAAAGAGATTTCAGTAGGTGTCAACTTATTCAAATAAAGTTTACGATACAAAGAGAAAGGCATAACACTAACACCTACTCCCAAATCATATAAAGCAATTTTAACACAATTCCCTTTAATAGAGCAAGGTATAGTTGGTATTCCTGGACCGCCTAATTTCTTTGGTATTCCACCCTTAAAAGTATAATTAGCAAGCATGGTGGAAATCTCAGTTTTGGTATCTTTATTTTATTAGTCACAATATCTTTCATATACTTAACATATGGAGTCATTTTCAGAACATCAGTCAAGCGCATACGCAAAAATACAGGTCTAAGCATTTCAACAAAGCGCTCAGAATCCTGATCATCCTTTTTCTTGGATGGTTTAGGAGGAAAGGGCATGGGTTTCTAAACCCATGGTTCTCTTTCTTTACCATGCTTCTTAGCAATAAAATCTCTTTTGTCATATCTTTTATTCTTAGGTTGTGGGTTATCAAGATCAACAACAGTTTCAATCTCCACATCATTATCATTACTAGGTTGAGCATCAACATGACCATCATCATTAATATTATCATTAGGCTCATGTTCATCATCAGATTGTGTCTCAGCATCAGAAATAAAAATATCATTTGGGTTTTCAGGTATATCTATAACAAGTTCACTAGCAGCATGCAAAGTTCTATCATCATCCTTATTCCTCTTATTACTGGAACGACTAGGTGCATCAGTATTACTCCTTTGAGAATCTTGCTTAATTCTCTTAGGATGGCCCTCGGGATACAAAGGTTCCTCAGTCATTCTACCACCTCTATTCACAACTCTAACAGAATGATCATTGTTTTTACTATTCATCTCATTAAGAAAATCATTGTGTGCCTTAAGTACTTGTTCCACTTGAGTAGTTACCATGGAAACATGTTTACTAATAAGTTTAAGATCATTAATTGTTCTACTCATATAATCACCTAAGCGATCAAGCATGAAGGCATTATGGTTCAATTGTCTACTAACATAAGCATTAAAAGTTTCTTGCTTAATAACAAAATTATCAAACTCCTCCAAGCATTGACTAGCAGACTTATTATAAGGAATATCGCCTTCATGAAATCTACAAAGATAATTTACCTCTACTACCTATGTCGGGTTTTCAAGACAATGTAACAAAGATAGGTGAAGTAGCAAACTTAGGATCTTATTTCATTCTAGCATTCAAAGATTTTTCTTTCCACTTGCATAATCGTTTCTTAAGATCATCTCTACCCTACAAGCAAGAAAGTCTCTAGATACCTCTCCTTCCATAACATAAACCTCGGGTATATCATGCAATTCATATCTAGGAGAGCTAGGTCTAGAAGGTGTCTCGTAGTGTTCAGTTTCAATAATTTCATCAGTTTCAGAAGTATCATAATTTTCAGCATTGACTCTAGCAATTTGTTCATCAAGAAATTCACCCAGAGGCACATTATTATCAAGCAAAGTATCATCATGAGCATCATGCATAGAAGAAGTGGCATCATCAATTACTTTCGACATATCCTAATTACTAGCACGTGGTGTCGCAAACTCACTAATAACAGAAGGTGAATCAAGTGCAGAGCTAGATGGCAGTTCCTTACCTCCCCTCGTAGTAGAGGGATAGATCTTGGTTTTTGGATGTTTCAGATTCTTCATATGATCAACAGATATAAATCCCAAGTGACTAAGAGAATAGAGCTATGCTCCCTGGCAATAGCACCAGAAAAAGATCTTGATAACCCACAAGTATAGGGGATCACAACAGTTTTTGAGGGTAGAGTATTCAAACCAAATTTATTGATTCGACACAAGTGGAGACAAAGAATATTCTCTAGCATTCGCAGCTAAGTTTTCAGTTCGACCACACCTGAAAGACTTAATATCTGCAGGAAAGTATTAAGTAGCAAAGTAGTATGGAAGTAACAGTAACGGTGGCACAAGTGATACTAGTAGTGGAAAAGTAACTTAGCAAGGATCAATATGTGGAATGCTCGTAGGCAATGGATCAGTGATGGATAATTATGTTGGATGACATTCATCATGCAATAGTTATAACATAGGGTGACACAGAACTAGCTCCAATTCATCAATGTAATGTAGGCATGTATTCCATATATAGTCATACGTGCTTATGGAAAAGAACTTGCATGACATCTTTTTTCCTACCCTCCCGTGGCAGCGGGGTCCTAATGGAAACTAAGGGATATTAAGGCCTCATTTTAATAGCTAACTAGACCAAAGCATTAGCACTTAGTGAATACATGAACTCCTCAAACTACAGGAATCACCGGAAAGAATCCCAATTATTGTCACACTGGGGGATGTGGATCATAGCTTGTAATAGGTGTCTACAACTTGCAAGATAGGATCAAGAACACATATATATATTCATGAAAACATAATAGGTCCATATTTGAAATCATGGCACTCGGGCCCTAGTGACAAGCATTAAGCATATCAAAGTCATAGCAACATCAATCTCAGAACATAGTGGATACTAGGGATCAAACCCTAACAAAACTAACTCGATTACATGATAAATCTCATCCAACCCATCACCCTCCAGCAAGCCTATGATGTGATGACTCACGAATGGCGGAGAGCATCATGGAATTGGTGATGAAGGATGGTTGGTGATGACGATGTCGTTGATTTCCCCTCTCTGGAGCCCAGAACGGACTCCAGATCTAGCCTCCCGAGGAAGAAGAGGAGGTGGCGGCGGCTCTGTATCATGAAATGCGATGAACTCTTATCCTTGATTTTTCCTCCGCGAATATGAATATATAGGACTAGAATTAAGGTCGGTGGAGCCACATGGGGCCCACAAGCTTTCCAGGCGTGACTAGGGGGTGGCCGCACTTGGTGGGCTTGTCACTTGTGGGTGTCCCCCTCTAGTTGATTCTTTCGCCGATATTTTTTATTAATTCCAAAAATATTTTTCGTAAATTTTTAGGTCAATATGAGAACTTTTATTTTGCGCAAAAATAACACCAAGGCAATTCTACTGAAAACATTGTCAGTCCGGGTTAGTTCCATTCAAATCATGCAAATTAGAGTCCAAAACAAGGGGAAAATGGTCTGGAAAAGTAGATATGATGGAGACGTATAATTCGACATAGCGGGCCTCAACGGGGCCGGGCCCCAGGACCTTCCCTGGCCATCGTGCGCAGGAATGCGTCGGCGCATTGCCACCATACGTGTCTGCATGCCCTTCGGCTTGGAGAACATAGGGGCTACCCCGAAGGTGTCACACCCTATGTTTTGCATCATGACTAAGTTAACATGACTCAAACATTAGGCCGAAAAAACCCTCTGTGTGCTTGTGATGCTTGACTTGATTGATGATTGCTTGATCCAAACTATTTTTGTTCACAAAAGTGCCCCAAAACTATTCATGTCCAGATCCAAATTAGAGCAACTCTACATTGCCAACTGTCTCCTTTTGATCTCAAATTTTGTAGGCATGCTCTAATCTCCAAATGAGACCACCAGGCCAAGTGGTGCATCAAGGAGAATGGAATAGCATGACTGGATCTAGCCATACTTGATTCTGTTGATTTCTAGGGTTTGCCAAAGTTACATTGGAAACTTTCTTCAAATAAATTCAAACTTTGCAACCCACCTCATTTCCATCTAGTATTTACCCGTGTCAAATATTACAGCAAGGAGAATCTTTTTGCTAGACCAGGGTGTGCGAGGCAAGCCTGGCATGCCAAAACGCCGCTCTGGAGCATGCTATATTGCACCCCGCACTGCAGCATGCCCATCCAGAGCCCCCCGATAGCCTTGGGCGGTGGGACCGTGTCCCCCGAGGCCCCCGAGGTGTCTAGGAGACGCTAACATGCCGCCCCCTCTTCTCTCTCTCTCCAACGACCTCTGTAGCGCATGCCCACGACCTCCCTGTTTGACCAGTACGCGGCCATGCTCGGGACCCGCCAGAAGATTGCCCTGCTACCTCTCGTCCTCTCCGTGACCCTAGACCGCACCACGAAGGCCATAGACAAGATCTAGAGCGCCCCCGTGACCCCTAACAACTCTGGTGTTGCGGTCATGGACGCAACCCACGGTGCTTTGGCGCCTGACTACTTAAATGTCTCACGGAGCCCTCTATCCCCCTTTGGACTCCCCCTCCCGCACCCAATCATGCTCCTAGAACGCCCGAAGAGCCCCTGAAACTCTCTGCACTTGGGATCGACCAAGGCCCCGTTGCCTCGGCACACCGGAGTATGTGCAGTACGACCTTCCTCTTCCCATGTTCTCTTCTGATCCGAGGTCCCTGAACTTCGCTGACCCCGTTCCCCTCCTCTTTCCTCCAATGACAGCCCAGGGTGAGCAACTCAACCTCGAGACGGAGCTCCACCGCTCGGGTCCATCGTCTTTGACGAAACTGTCAACATCGGTGACAAACTCCACCTCCCTGGAAGCGCTTGAGCCTCCTGAGCATGCCATGTCACCGGTGCCTCGAGTCACTGCCTGAAATACCGTCGATGATCTCTCTCCCTCCCCTTTCTTGAGGTTGAAGATGACCCTGGGTGGGGCCCTTTTGTCATCCTCCTGCTCCCCTTTCTCCCGTTGACCACTAGGCTCCCCGGACCCGCGTGTCGGGTTTTACCCGGTGCACGACATGACAAGTCGAGGCGTACTCTCCCACCCCGCCTTTGACATGCCCCCTGACCTCTAGCTAGTGTGCGTGGGCCGAGGCCCAGCCCAACTGTGTCTGTTCTGGCCCAGCCACTCGATGGCATTTTGTTTACCTTTTTTCCTTTTTCCAGCAACTTGCAAAAATTCCACAAAAATAAATGTATGCCCAAATGACATGATTCTAACACCCACTTTTATAGTTTACCACCACAAGTTCCTGCATTGTTCCAGTACAAATTTGAATTTGAATTATTCAAAGTCCAATTTGTAAAATTCCTAAAACATCCAAATCAACTCCAAATGGAGTGATTCCAATTTCTTGGTACTCTAAATATCATGCACAAATTATCCATCCATGGTTAACATTCCTATTCTATGTATCTGCTGGATCAAATAAAAGGCCCCACTTTCCATTTATTTCATCTTAAGAAATTCATAGGAAAATGATCCCAACTCCAAATCTAGTGAATCCACTTCCTAGATGTTTCTAAAATCATGCCCTATTTAATTGGTGCATTCAATCTTTTTTATAAAAATAGTTTCTCTATAATTTTCACAAGACCATTAATAGCTCCATTTCCACCATTCAAAAAGCACCATTGATCCAACTCTAGTAGAGCCACTTTAGGAAGTTTTCTTACGGATGTCCAAGAGAAATAAAAGTCCTATTTATAGAGCACTTCTATTTTCTTCTTGTGGTGTTGGTTATTATTGTTGGTTCCGATGGTAGTTGACGAAATAGATGGAGTGCTCGGAGTTGGACGAGAAGCTTGAGAAGACGTTGAAGACTTTGCTAGCCCAGGCAAGCAGCCCGTTGACCATATTTAAGAAACCCTTTTTCATGGCATATAACACTTTATATGTTGCATCGAATCATGGATGAAACAGTGACCACTGCGGTGGGTTGCCTCCGTTACTTTCCTCGTTGATACTTGCATTGTGCATGACCATACCTTCCTATGAGGGTTATATGGATGGGAAATAGTTAGGATGCTAAGTAGTTGCTAGGAAACTGGGACGGGAATATGCATGGTGTCAGGAAGGAAATGATTTGAAAGAATTTTCAAAACACCGTCTGGCGCCACTAATGCCCGAGGGAGATGGGGTTGAGCTAGGTAACCAGTTGATAAAGAAGTGGTGTACCGAGGCAAGTGAGTGTGTTGTTTTCGAAAACGGATTGGTTTAAGTTGCGACCGTTACTCCAACCTTACATGTACAATCACTCTACACAATATAGGAAGGGGATTTTTTGATTACTTCGGTTGCTGCTCGCAGAGAGCCCGCATTACTAGTGCCGGGAGTGACGTGGTCAATCTAGATAAGGGGTCGTGCTAGAAAGGACGATCATGCGCTGTTTTCACAGGCAACGGGCACATTGTTAGTCCCTTCATGGATGATATTTGTGATGTACAACATGCGTACTGTGTGCCAATGAGTGGACTCGTTGTTTAGTGTCGTCAAGGAAAACACATTGTTCGGGTGCTTACTATGGGTATGTAATATACCGCGAGTCATGGTTGGCACGGAAGTTCCCCGAGTCTTGTGGGTAAAGTGTGCAACCTCTATAGAGTGTAAAGCTATTCGAATAGCCGTGTCCATGGCCAAGGACAGTTCGATAACTGCTCTTGGGCTACGTCCATGGTTTCCAAACTTGGAGTGTGTGAGAGAGTGGAAAAGATGATACTTGAGCTAAGTCGGATGACTTGACATGATGATTCAAAATGAGATGTTCAGCCCATGCTTATGATTATATCTCTAACTTGTTCATATGGATATCTGCAACCTGTTGATGCATGCTTTTACAAGTTGATTGAACATGTCATTGCACTCAAAATTGGCTTTCTTGTACTTACGTACTTAGTGCTATATCATGCATTGTTATTGCCTTGTTCCAAATATGGGTTTCTTGCAAGTACATTCAAAGTACTCATTGGATTGCCACTGGTTATTTTATTGTCCAAGCATGAAAGCTCTAGATATAATGAAGAGTACATTTGTGACGTACATGCGAGCTAGGACACTTCCCAGTCAGAATGCCTATAAGGTTCAGGCAGATGGCATGGTCATGTTATCTTTGAAGATTTTTGTTGCAAACAAATGAAGACTTGGCCATAAAATCCATATTCGAGTAAAATGGTACGTACTGGATGTAAAACTCTTGTTACTCAATATCTGTTTGTTCAGTGAGCATTGATCTCTGGGATCACTATGCACATACATTCGGTGATCGCGACTTATGAGTCGGGGGTCCCCATAGAGCTGGTATTAGAGCCATCCTGACTGTAGGAAGCCCTTATTTAGCATGGACGTTAGTTAGCACGGGAACTAGCCCCCAAACCCAAAAATCACTTGCAAAACCTATTGCACTTCTCTCCTCATCTTATCTAACCAACTATCAAACCTTTTACACCCACCTCATCCTCTCTTGTCCTATTAACTCCTTCTCTGACCGTCCTGTAGAGGGTCCTCGCTCCTGAGAGACTCCGTCCAACAATGACAACATCCTTCGGAGTCAATGTACACCTTGCACAAACTAGATAACGACAAGTTCGGAACAGAGTTCTACACCAAAGTAGTTGTACCTGCCAAGACCTCACCCCAGGGTTGGTTCTCTATTGGCCCACAAAGTCCAACAAGGGACATGGCAATTCAGCATGCAGCCTATGAAACCCTCCTTCGTCTCCGAGACCTCCTCCTAGAAATGAAGGAAGGACAAGATACTCTCTACCTGCCCAACAAGAGTGGATTAGGAGCCTAAGCTCAAGCAATGATTTCCCCAGGAGACGAAGATCCAACCCTCAAGCTCCAGACCTACTTTGGCAACGCGGTCGATTACCTCATGCGATACCTTACCAAAAAATTCCTCAAGTCCCACCAGGATTCACCTTCGCTCCTACATATGCACTTCCTACAGAAGAAGAAGGTGGTCGAGAAAGAGCAACCGATTTCTGCCATGCAAGTCTACATCTCCAACCAAAGGCAACAAATTGAGGAACTTCAGGAAGCTTGCAATCGAGCCTCACAGAGGAGGCGTAGGAACATATTTCCACATCCACTACATGGAATACCATCTATACATCACCAACATCATAACCCAAGGATGAATGGAAACCTTTTTGCCCCCATCACATGCCATGAATGTGGCGAATATGGGCATATTGTTAAGTGGTGTTCCAACAAGCAGTCAACGGTCACATACCCCCTGGTACCACATTAGGGCTCAGAAGCTGAAGACTGAGCATCCTTCCCTCCAAGACATCAAGAAAGCATGACTACAGAGTCCGAGCACCCCTAGGGTACGATGAGTCATGTAACCCCTATGCAAAGTCAAGTCTGTGTGATGGTTCAAATTAAACCATGTTGTGTGTTGTTTTCTTTTATCTATTTGTGTTTGGGTATAAGTCACACTTTTCCCTAGGCAACATGTACATGACTATACCCCTATATTATTTTAATGAATGTGTTAGCCCTTTCGGCACTTGTTTGATTGCACTTGCACTATAGAACCCCCTTTAGGCACCTCCTCTATGGTACTTTCCCCTCTCACCTTTCTCATCAACTGGAGACCAGCAAGGCAAGGTGCACCAAGGATCTACCTCGACAAACAACTAGTACTTAAGAGTTTCAATAGTGACCTATTCAACCAAGTGCGACCCCATAGGGTCATGATTTTCCCCCTCAGGATTGGAAACCCTTCCCTAGATCTCACGAGTTACCCCAAGTCAAACCTCTAACCACGTGTTTAACACACGGGTTTGCCGGGACACCTATTGAGCTTAATTCACTATTGTTTAGCACTAGGTTCACTATGGAAGTAGTGGTCATAGTGAATAGACACATTACATTCCTAAGCCAGCACCAAAATTGTGATGACATAGGGAAGATTGTTTAAGGGTATATGATAAATAAAATAATGATTTGATTTCACTGTGTTGAGGATATGCTAAGACTCTTTGGTGGATCACGAGACCTTCAAGGTGATAGGTGAACTTGGTGGATCAAGTTGATAGAGTAGCATAACCAACATCCCCCTTGACTAAATTGGATTTAGTAAGACAATTGGGATCACAAGTTGAAATTCTTATCGGTATGATAATTTTATTTTGTCAAGTAGTAGTCATGGATTGATGATGTTACAATGGAGACTCATGAGAACAAGTAGAAATTCTCATAGGACTCGAGATTTGGATTTAAATAGGTGATCCGAGTGGAGTATAGACGTTGAGTGATTCTACATGGTTCGGAGTAATTTAGATTTAGTAGAATGATCCCAATCTCGATACCATGTTTATTGATCGAAGATAAACTAGGGACACTGAATTGTTGTTGTAGTTAATTTGACGACCTATAAACACCTGACATTGGAGTTCACTTGATCATGATAATGGAAATTGGCAGATATACTATGATAGTAGTCCATTTAATGACTTGTGGACTATAGGAACTCTAGGAGATACGTGGGACAATCACATGTATTGGATCTATAGTAGTAATGGATCATGTGATATCAGATGGTACTCGTGGATCAATTAAATTGGATTCGTAGGAAGGAAACAAGATCTTGGATTGGTATATTACATGTTTCGTTAGCATGGAGATGCAACACCATAGACCTTGGACATATTAGATGAACACTTGGATTTGTGGTGTCTTATTCAAGCTTAACAACGTGTATGCTTGACCTGAGGATTTTTAAATAGGGATACATATGAGTTAGCTATAGTATACATATGTAACTTGGTTTAGTCCTTCCCTCAAAACCATGGAGATGTGAATCACATGAGTGACATTGGGGATGGCCTATATATGATGATATAGGATGATTTTGTTTGGAGCAATAGGTAGGATTATTGGCATCTAAGAACCGTGCTCAAGGATAAGGTGATAGATGTTCTCTAACATCCTAACATCCTTAACCCCTAGGCTTTACCGAGCCATAACATGATCGGATATTGACCATAGGCCTGGGCTCTAAGTCGAAAGACTACGACCAATACTCTCCCTTGACCACCCCCAATCCTATCCATAAGGGAGGTGGAATCGAATAACTAGATCGTGAAGGACCACCAAAGCCATGGACAAGTGACCACCCGGGACAATACAACTCCCAAAGTAATAATACTAACTAGCCAAAGATTAGTTCCCGAGCTTTCTCTCGAGGGAAAGCTCGATCCAAATGCTGTCAGTCTAAGAGCCATTCCCAAGTCTTGCCCAAGCCCACACCGCCCGCACCATACGATTAATGGGTATACCATCAAGCCCTTGTTAGGTTGGCCTATGCCCACTACTCTCACATATCCCATGAACAATGTGTTTGTGTGATACTTGGAGACATATGTTGTTGTCCTCACGGGTGACATACTTATTGACCCAATGAGAGGAAAGGAACACCTTATTCCTATTTGGGAAAGCCCCAGGGGCACCGATTGCCAAGTTTCTCAAGTATAAAGTATTACCTTGAAGAAGTAGGACCCCTCTAAGAACCCATCATCCAACAGAAGACGTTTTTACCCAAGCGAGATAAAGAACCACTAGGGATGGGGAAACCACAACGAAGAAGAAGAAGCAAGATAAGTCAACCACCGCTTGTTTGTCGGCTAAATCAGCTAGACTATGTCAAGAAGCACCGACGTTGAAGGACGAGGAAGCCTTTGAATATCAATAGAAATTAAAGAGCCCCTTGTTTTAAGTAGTCACCTATCATGTCCTGACTAGGAAGAAACCGATAAGCCGATATAACCCCTAACTACTTTGAGGGCGTATGATAAGCATGGCGTGCCTACTCTCTTGAAATGCCTGGAGCAGAGTGGAACGACTGTCATGACTTTGTTACTAGGACTTTTTCGGTCCAATCATGACCTTGACCCTAACGAGATGATGATAAACCATTGTTAAGGGTTATTCCCCCTCGACTTGACAAGCCTCAGACCAAAGAATAGATGGATGATCTATAATTTTGAATACTCAGTCTATTTGAAATCCCCGCTAAAACCTTTTCAAAGGAAGAGACCTGTTTAGCCACCCAAACTCTAAGCTAGTCTTAGGAACGAGACTCAGCTCAAACCTTGCCACAAATGGCTATGGAGAGACAGGAAGGCCAAACACTCGAAGGAACACTAGAAACATGCGTCCATGACTACGAAGACAACTGACCAAGGGTGATCAAACGATGTACCTTGACAGCCTTGCCAGGCGGAAGACCTCGACAAGAAGCCTACATTGACACGCCACAATGCTCTCAAGAATGAAGGCCACCTACGACTGAAGATTGCCTGCCTTGAGGGAATCCAGGACTCCCTTGTTGATGAGAAGCTACACCGAGGCTCGACCCTTCTATTTTAGCACAAGTCTTCTAAATGTCGCTAACCAACGGGAGTAACCCCAAGACCGGCACGCAAAGACACTACTTTGGCACGTATTCCGACTTTGGGATACACACGCAAGCCGGACGTTTCCTCGAGCCTTGATCATCAGGTCCTTAACTCCTAGTCAGAACTAGCATAATTGTAGGAACCCAATTCACCTCTCAAACGAAGTCAAATGATGCACTTGAAGCCGTATTGTGAAGCACTTCAAGGAATATTGGATCTACCACACCAAAGCAGTAGCAACATGGAACGTGAAGACTACCTCACCTTTGAAAATTTGAATCTTTTCTACACCTAGCCTAGGAATCTCGGGGACAAGATTATTGTAAGGGACTAAGTTAACTTGACTCAAAAATTAGGGCCAACAAAACATTTTCTATGCTTGTGATGCTTGACTTGATTGATGATTGCTTGCTTGTGCTTTGAGTCATAAACTTGATCCTACTCTCAAAGCTCATCTACTTGATCCAAACTGTCTGCCCAATGATCATGCCATGTCTATAGGACTAAATACTATTTTTATAAAATATTATTTTGGCCAAAAAGTATTTATTCAATTTAGGTCTTTCAAAACCACTGAATTGAGGTTTGTACTACAAGTCCTCAAATTTGGTGGATTGTTTTGCCCAAAAGATTCTATTCAAAGCCTATTATATATAAGACTTCCCAAAAACCACTAAAAATTATTTTCATATTTGAGTTAAAAACTTTTCTTGAAGGCCAGAAATGGTCTTTTATAGGGAAAATTTAGTTTTATACGTCTAAAATATTTGATAAAATTTAGACAAACTCAATGGACATATATGTTCCATATATATGAGTTTCAACAGATGGCCATGTTCAAAATTTTGGACAAAAACCTCTAAAACCCTTTCTGCATATTTCAAACATTTGAAATATTTCTGAAATAAATATTCTCAAATAAATCCAGCAAAATTCTATGAAGTCACATATACCTAACGTGATGATCTCGCAAAGTTTAATTCCAATCCAAATTGTTTTTGCTCACAAAAGTGTGCCAAAACCATTCTTGTGGGGATCCAAATTTGAGAAACACTACATTGCCAACTGTCTCCATTTGATCTCAAATTTTGTGGGTATGCCCTAACCTCCAAATGAGACCACCACACCAAGTGGTGCATCAAGGAGAATGGGATAGAATGACTGGATCTAGGCAAACCCGATTCTGTTGATTTCTAGGTTTTGCCAAAGTTACATTGGAACTTTCTTCAAATAAACTCAAACTTTGTGATCCACCTTATTTCTATATACTATTAACCCCTGTCAAATATTACAACAAGAAGAATCTTTTTGCGAGACCTAACAAGCATCAAACACCTTCTGGTGATTTGGTAAAACTTCTATTTTGACCTCTTTTACTCCTCTCCTTGAACCCCAATTTCTACCACGGCTCTTATAGTTAACTTGCACCACCAGTAAGAAACTCCAGCTCTGGTTCAATGATTGTGCTGGGCAAAAACCCTAATTACCTCTCTAGTTCAACTTGGCAGAAGCTTCTCTCCCATTTCCTTTTACCTCTCCCCCTCCTTACCTCCGAAGCATCCAAAGAGCATCTGTGTGTGCACCAGCAGCTAGAGGACAAGCCAGGGCACGCCCAGGGCACGTGAGGCAGGCTTGGCATGCCAAAACACCCCTCTCGAGTGCTCTAGAGTGCCCCAACACTATAGCATGCCCATCCCGAGCCACCCCGACAACCTTGGGCGATGGGACCATATCCCCTGAGGCCCCTGTATGTCCGGGACATGCTAATCTATCGGGCCCCTCTTCTCTCGCTCTCGCTCCAATGACCTCTACAACGCATGCCCATGGCCGCCCAGTTCGACTAGTACGCGTCTGTGCTTGGGACCTGCCACGAGCTTGCCCTCGCTTCCCCTCGTCCTCTCCCCAATCCCTAGACCGTGCCCATGAAGGCCATAGACAAGCCCCGTAGCACCTCCATGACCCATAGGAGCTCCGGTGTTGCGGGCATGGGCGCAACTCACAGTGCTCCGGTACCCGGCAACTTAAGGGTCTCCCTGAGCCCTCTCTCCCCTTCTGGACTCCCCTAATCGCACCCAATCGAGCCCCTGCAGCGCACGGGTGGGCCCATGGAACTCCCTGCGCTTGGGATCGACCGAGCCACGCTACCTTGGCTAGACGGAGTACGTGCGGTACGACCTTCCTTCGCCCATGTTCTCTTCTGATCTGAGGTCCCTGAACATCCCTGACATCGTCCCCCTCCTCTTTGCTCTGATGACAGCCCATGGCCGACAACTCGACCTCGAGCCGGAGCTCCACCGCTCTATTTTGTCGTCTTTGACGAAACCATCACCGCCGGCGACAAACTCCACCTCCCCTGGGCATACTCTGTGTCCTCGTCCATGTTCTCGTCACCTCGAGCCACTGCCAGAAATGCCGCCGGTGAGATCTCTCCCTCCCCTGTCTTCAGGTTGAAGATGAATCTGGGTGGGGCCTATCTGTCATCCTCCTTCTCCCCTCTCTCCCGCCGATCACTGACCCGCGAACCCACCTATCGGGTTTGACCCGGGGCATGACGCGACAAGTGAAGGTGTACTACCCCCACCCCGCCTTCGACGTGCCCCCCTGACCACCAGCCAATGTGCGTGGGCCGAGGCCCTGCCCAATAGGGTTTGTTCTGGCCTAGCCACTCAGCGGCATTTTGTTTATGTTTTTCACTTTTTCCAGCAACTTGCAAAAATTCCAGAGAAATGAATGTATGCCCAAATGACATGATTCAAAACCGCACATTTTTATAAAATTCCATCTTATTTAATGATGCAACTTTTATATTTTCCACGACAAGTTCATGCACTGTTCCAGTACAAATTCAAATTTGAATGATTCAAAGCACAATTTGTAAAATTCCTAAAACATCCAAATGGAGTGATTCCAATTTCTAGGTACTCTAAATATCATGCACTTATTATCTAGCCATGGTTAACATTTTTTATTATGCTATGTTTCTGCCAGATCAAATTAAAGGCCCCACTTTGCATTTATTTCATCATAAGAAACTCATAGGAAAATGACCCCAACTCCAAATATGGTGAATTCACTTCCTAAATGTTTCTATAATCATGCCCTATTTAATAGGTGCATTCATTTTTTTATAAAATTATTTTCTGTAGACTTTTCACAAGACCATTAATACCTCCATTTCCACCATTCAAAGAGCCTCATTGATCCAACTCCACTAGAGTCACTACAGGAATTTTTCATATGACCAGAGATGTTCAAGAGAAATAAAACTCATATGTATAGAGAACTTTTATTTTCTTCTTGTGGTGTTGCTTATTATGTTGTTTCCAACAGTAGTTGACGAAATAGATGGAGTGCTCGGAGTTGGACCAGAACCTTGAGAAGACCTCGAAGACTTTGCTAACCCAGGCAAGCAACCCTTTGACCATGTTTAAGAAAACCTTTTTGCATGCCATATTGTTGCATCAAATCATGAATGAAATGGTGACCATCGTGGTGGGTTACCTCCGTTACTTTGCTTGTTGATACTTGCATTGTGCATGACCCTACCTTCCTATGAGGGTTATGCGGGTGGGAAATAGTTAGGATGCTTTGTAGTTGCTACGCAAGTGGGATGGGAATATTGAAAGCACAATGTGCTCCCCTGGTGGTTTTGATAATTCATGACAAGATACATTGTCTCTTGGACGAATACTTTCATCTAGTGTATTTCAGATAAAGTCCATAGAGAGTGATGGGTTGGCAAAAGGAGTGTGAAGAGTATCCCCATGAAGAAGAAGGAGAAGGAATAGCATTGGCCAAGCTTCAAGGAAAGGAATCTACATTTTATCTTTTGTGAGAAATCACTTTGATTCCATAGGAAAGCCAATACTATTAAAAGGGGGTAAGGTTTCATTGGTGAACAAAATGCTCATACGTGCACAAGTGATAGTCACCACATACACCCATATGGTCTTCCAGAAAAGTCTGTCCAAAGCCAAATATTCAAAATTGGTGCAACCAACACTTTCCACTCAATGCCACCTCTTCCAAACCCTAGACAACTCAGCCAAACCCTAGCCACTTTGGTGCAACCGACTCTGCTTCGGTGCCACCGAGTTTGGGTTGCCAACTTTCTATTACGCAAGTTTACAAAATCAGTCCCTTCGAGTTTTGTGAATCGGCATCACAGAGAATGGGCAATCTCACCGTTGGTCACCTTATCGATGCAACCGAGATTCCTATATCGGTCTCACCGAGATTCAAAAGTTGCCACCTTTTGGTCACTTCGGTACAACCAAGATTAACACATCGGTTTCACCGAGTAGGTCATTTTGTGTGCAATGGTTGGTTTTTCTAAGATTCCTATATATACCACTCCACCGCCACTCACTCACAAGAGAAGCACCCAAAATAGTTCCCCACTCATACCTACTGATTTTCTGAGAGAGAGGCACCTACTCATGTGTTGAGATCATGCCATTCCATTCCTACCATATGAATCTTGATCTCTAGCCTCCCCTAGTTGCTTTACACCCAATCAATCTCTTCCACCAAGCCAAATCAGTGAGAGAGTGATTGTGTGTTGATGATTCTATCATCTTGAAGAACAAGAGCAAGGAATTCATCGACACAATCGAGCCTATTACCTTTTGGAGGGTCGTGTCTCCTAGATTGGTTAGGTGTCGCTTGGGAGCCTCCTACTTCGTGTTGTGGAGTGAACTAAGAAGTTTGTAAGGGCAAGGAGATTGCTTACTTCATGAAGATCTACCCCGAGTTAGGCTAGTCCTCCGTGGACGTAGGACATCGTGGTATAGTCAAGGTTGCTTCTTCGTGGAACCCTCCGTGGGTAGAGCCCTCTGTGGACTCTTGTGACCGTCACCCTCCGAGGGTTGAAGACTCCATAAACGTGGATGTACGATAGCGCTACCTATCCGAACCATGGAAAAAATCTTGTATCCCTCATGTGTTTGATCTCTCTATCTCCACTCCTTACTTCCATGTGAAATGTCTTTACTTTCCGCTGCTATACTTAATGACTTGCATGTGTAGGGTGTTCTAGTTTTGCTATGTATGCTAAAAACTGCCAATACTTGCTTTATGCTTGAGGTAGTTTTAAATTCCTGCAAATAGTCTATTCACCCCTCTCTAGACATACACTTCTAGTGATCCCACAATTGGTATCAGATCATTGGTCTCCATTGCTTTGGTTTCAACACCGTGGAGGAAGATGGATGTGTCTAGTGTGGAGAGTTTGTATTGTAGAGTGCCCATTCTTGATGGAGAGTACTATAGTCGATGGAAGAATGCCATGGTAGATATATTAGATAAATTCCATTTGAGAAAACATGTTGAAAATCCCTATGTGCTCCCCATTGATGAATTGCATCCCACAAACGAAGAGGAAATTAACATGCTTGGTAACCTTAGAACTATCAATCTTCTTGTTAGAGGTTTACCAAGATTCATGCTTTCTCGATTGAATAACTTTGCATGTGCTTATACTTTGTGGACTGATTTGGAGAAACAATATCCAAATCTTTCATTAGGTAATCTTGGTGAAATTCTTCATGAAACTATTGCTTTTCACAAAATGAAGCCTAGTGATCCAAACTTTGATAAATTCCTATTTGTGCTTCATGATCTTATGCGTCTAACGGAGATGTCACAACTATCAACAACATTATCATTGAAGCCATTCACATTCATAAACTTGAACATTGTCATGATCACAATTCTAACGAATCTCTTGTTCTTTATGATGAGGATTTCTCACTTGATGATGACAATGTGGAACATGGCTACTATGGTGAACATGAGTTGTTCCACATTGAGCATGAAAAGATCACGAAGAATCCGAGTCTTATGGGAAACTTCAAGGATTATATGTCCGGAAAAAAAGAGTGGATACTCGACAGTGCATGCATGGATCACATGACTGGTGATAAAGACATGTTCCAAGAGATCACACCTAATCAAGGTCCTCGAAGGTACGTGACCATTGGATACAACTCTAAGGGTAAGGTACTTGGCCTTGTTAAGGTGGCCATATCTCATGATAGCTCAATTCAAAATGTGATGCTTCTTGAATCCCTTGGCTACAATCTTATTTCTGTATCTATACTAGCAGACTTCGGTTTCAGTGTGCTATTTACTAAAGTAGATTGCCAAGTGTTTCGATTTCATAATCATATAATTTTCTTTACTAGTATTCGTAGAGGTAATCTATACATTGTTGAATTCACTAAAATGGCCCAACCTCGTACTTGTCTTATTACAAAATCATCTAAAGGTTGGATGTGGCATAAAAGGCTTGGACATGTAGGCATGTGCAATCTAGATAAGCTTATCAAGGGTGATCACATTCTAGGTGTTAAGGATGTTATGTTTGAAAAAAATAGGCTTTGTAGCGCTTGTCAAGCAGGAAAGCAAGTAGGTGGAAGTTATCTGGTCAACAATATCATGACTACTAGGAGACCACTCGAGTTACTTCATATGGATCTCTTTGGTCCCAATGCTTCCAAGAGTCTCGGTGGAAACTCTTATGGTCTAGTTATAGTTGATTATTTTTCAAGATTTATGTGGGTATTCTTTCTTGATGATAAGTCGCAGGTACAAAAGATTTTCAAGAACTTCGCTCGCAAAGTGCAAAATCAGTTTGAACTGAAGATCAAGAAGGTTCGGAGCGAGAACGGTTCGGAGTTCAACAACACCCATGTGGATACCTTTCTTGACGAAGAAGGTGTCTCACATGAGTTCTCGGCTACGCACACACCTCAACAAAATGTAGTTGTTGAGAGGAAGAACCGGACGCTCATTGAGATGGCAAGAACGATGCTTGACGAATACAAGACACTAAAACAGTTTTGGGCAGAAGCCGTGGAAACAACATGTCATGCCACAAACTGACTTTACTTGCACAAGCTTCTCGGTAAAACGGCATACGAGCTTATCATCGGTAACAAACCCAAAGTTGGATACTTTCGGGTATTTGGCTCCATGTTTTACACTCTTGATAAGCATTGCCGTGCTAAATTTGCTCCTAAATCTCATGAAGGATTCCTACTTGGTTATGGATAGAACTCTCACACATACCGTGTCTACAAGAACTTCACTTGAAAAGTTGAAGAGATGATAGATGTGAAGTTTAATGAATCTAATGGTTCGCAAGTCGAACAGTTGGCAAATGATGTAGGTGATAAGGACCCTTCGGAAGTTATCTAAGACTCGTCCATTGGCAAGATTCATTCCATGGAGGTGAAGTAAAGCACTTCATCAACCCAAGTGGAAGCTCCTACTTTGGATCAAGGCTACCGACAATACGACATGGAAGCATCCACTAGTGGTACATGACAAGATGAAGAGGAGGAGGAAGTACATCATGAAGATCCACCACAACCTCCTTCACCACCACCTCAAGGAGATGATCACATAGACAACAACGGAAACAAAGGAGATGATGATGAAGAAGAAGCTCCACCATCCAACAATTGGAAGCTGACCCGAGTTCGAGCACAAGTGACCAAGAACCATCCCCTAAACCAAATTTTTGGTGATATACAAACCGAGAGAATCACTCGCTATAAAACTCGTCTAGCTAACTTTTGTGAGCATTATTCTTTCATCTCTAGCATTGAACCTTTGAAGGTAGAACAAGCTCTTGAAGACGCGGATTGGTTGAACTCTATGCATGAAGATCTTCACAACTTCGAGAGGAACAAAGTGTGGACACTCATGGAGAAGCCCAAGGATGAGCAAAACATCATCGGAACCAAATGTGTGTTTTGGAACAAGTAAGATGAAGATGGTCAAGTCGTACGCAACAAGGCTTGCCTCGTAGCCCAAGGATATATGCAAGTCGAAGGTATGGACTATGGTGAGACCTACGCCCCCATTGCTAGATTATAATCTATTTCAATTCTTCTCGCTTATGCTAATCACCATGATATCACACTTTACCAAATGGATATTAAAAGTGCTTTCTTAAGTGGTGAGATTGAAGAAGAGGTCCATGTTAAACAAACACCTGGTTTTGTAAATCCTAAGAAACCTGACCACGTTTACAAACTTCGCAAAGCTTTATATGGTATTAAGCGAGCTCCTCGTGCTTGGTACAAATGCCTAACGAAGTTTCTCATTAAAAATGTTTTGAAATTGGTAAAACTGACGCAAGCTTATTCACAAAGAGAGTTAGTGGTGAATTATTTGTGTGCCAAATTTATGTGGATGATATTATCTTTGGATCTACTAACCCACATTTCAGCGACAAGTTTGGAAAGTTTATGTCAGAGAAGTATGGGATGTCTATGATGTGTGAACTGAAATTCTTTCTTGGTTTGCAAATTAAGCAATCAAGAAAGGAACTTGCAGCTCTCAAACTAAGTACACCAAGGACTTGATAAAGAAGTTCAACATGCAGGAGTGCAAAGGTATGAAAACTCCCAAGCCCACTAGTGGACACAATGATCTTATTAAGGAGGGTGAACTGTTTGATCAAAAGGTTTATCGATCAATGATTGGTTCATTGCTTTATCCATATGCCTCTCGTCCCGGTATTATGCTTAGTGTTTGCATGTGTGCCAGATATCAAGTTGTTCCTAAAAGAATGTCATCTTAAGGTTGTGAAACGTATTATGAGATACTTGATACATACACCAAATTTTCGCATTTGGTATCCCAAGGGATCTTCTTTTAATCTTGTTGTCTACTCCAACTCGGACTATGCCGGTGACAAGGTTGATAAAAAATCCACCTCGGGTACATGTCAATTTCTTGGTACATCTCTTGTCTCTTGGTCCTCCAAGCAACAAAACTCAATATCTCTATCTACCACTGAAGCTGAATATACTGCTACTGGATCATGTTGTGCTCAATTGTTATGGATGGCACAAATGCTTAAAGATTATGGAATCTATGTTAAAAATGTGCCACTACTTTGTGACAATGAGAGTGTTATTAAGATTGGTCATAATCTTGTGCAACATTCTAGAACCAAGCATATTCAAGTTCGACATCATTTCATTCATGATCATGTTGCCAAAGGTGATATTAATATTAAGCATGTCCATACTGACAAGCAATTGGCCGATATCTTTACTAAGCCACTTGATGAAAAAGTATTTTGTCATTTGAGGAGTGAGTTGAACATCATTGATGCTTCAAACTTGAGCTAAGCTCACTTGGATGCTTGCAAGGGGATAAGCTTCTATGTCCATTCCATGCCATTATCTTGAATATCATATATCTTGGAATTCTATGCTCCCTTGGCTCGCATATAATCCTTTTGTAGGTACTTGGAGGAATAACACTCCACAATATTGCCATCAACTCATATCCTATGCAATCTTGTCTTGACCAAGTATCCACAACCTCGCTTTGATGATGGAAGGAAGAAGACAAAAAAACATATCCTTGACACATATTTTACAATTGGTATCAACTCAATTGGTATATTATCACATGGATACATCACATTTTTCCTTGCGTGACTAACCCATGTAGGTGAAGAGTGAACGAAAATAACAAGGATTTCTCCCAACACAAGATGACTTTCATCAACTTCGAGCATCCTCATCAAGTTCACCTACAAGTTACGTCAACAACTTCACTCTAAGGTATGTACTCATATCCTTGAAATGGATTTTCTCCAAGTCTTGAGATAAAGAAACTCAAGTTATATGAAGACATTAAAATACTTAATCTAAAAATGATAACCCCATTTTTAGCTTAACAATGAGTATGACCTATGATCAAGCATTCTTGCTTGGCTTCTAAGTCAATATTCTCCAATATAGGTGACCTAGTCACCGCCCATCATCTAGATAAGAATCTTGTTTGGTTCATTATCTTTTCCAAATTTCTTGAAACCATTCAAATCTTTTCTAGTTGATACCTCTATGTATATTAACCACAATTTATATTATTCGCAGTTGGTACAGTATGTGTGTTTTTCTTCCATCGTTGATTTTCAGTTACAACTTTGTCTTTCGATCAAATTTTCTCATTGCCAAGTTTCTCTTTCTGTCTCGGAGCCTTCGATACAAATATCTCAGTTGTACCGACTAGCATATGAGCTGCAAAACTTCACATCGGTTCCACTAATTTATTTGTCCCGGAGTCACCGATTTCATTTGTTCCCTTAGTCTGTATTTCTTTAGTGATTTTCTATTGGCATCTTTCTTGTGATTTCCTTGTTACTTCAATGATCCCTTACTAAAATAAACTTAGGGGGAGAAACTTCATTCAATGATCCCTAACTCAAAGGAGGAGAAATTTTGCAAATTGTCAGTATGTTCCAAAGGGAGAGAAATCACTTTCAGTGAATCCTAGTTTCAATGACCCTTGTTATCAAGGATCCCTTCTTAATCCATGATCCCTGTATTTGACCCTATGTCTGCCTTTTTTTGGAAATTAATGCCAAAGGGGGAGAGATATACAAATCTTCAAAGCTAAAGAGGGAGATACATGCTTACGCAAAGGGGGGGATATAATTTATGGGGAGAGGAGAATGTCAAAGTTTATACTCATATAAACAAGGGGAGAATACCAAAGTAGGGGGAGAAAATTTACCTTGGTTTCTCATGTTAGAATTTTTTTCACCCTATCCAATCCCAATATATACATGCTAAGATTCAGGGGGAGAGGATGATCCATCATTTTCATATCTAAAGGTGAGAAACTTCTAAATGATCTTGGAGACATATCGATTCTAAGGTATACTATCTTCTATATGTTCTCCATATCTTGGCATTTTGAGTTCCATTTCTTTTGATTGGTAGAATACTCTTGTGTTCCCTAACATTGTTTTCTCAAGTGTGTTTCTACTACTAGAATGCTCAAGAACTGAAGGTAAGTATATGCATCATATCTTCTATCCAGATGATCTCTTGCTTCTTGCACATATTTTTTGCAAGAGTGAAGTCTTGATCAAGGATACATCTCATTCATATGCATTTGATGAAGATAGCCAAGATATGCATGGCTTCTTCATGTCCCGTCTACTATATGTGTGTCCATGCATTCCAAAGAAACTATCCTTTAAACGGATTGCACACATTTAGGGGGAGCAAGTCTAAGTCATATGTCTCACAAAGTCTTCATTATATCAATGCATATCTTTATTTGAAGCTTTGATTGTATGTTGTCATCAATTACGAAAAAGGGGGAGGTTGAAAGCACAATGTGGTCCCTTGGTGGTTTCGATAATTCATGACAACATACATTGTCTCTTGGATTAATACTTTCATCTAGTGTATTTCAGATAAAATCCATAGAGAGTGATGGGCTGGCAAAAGGAGTGTGGAGAGTATCCCCATAAAGAAGAAGGAGAAGGAATAGCATTGGCCAATATTCAAGCAAAGGACTCTACATTTTATCTTTTGTGAGAAATCACTTTGAGTCCATAGGAAAGCCAATACTATTAAAAGGGGTAAGGTTTTGTTGGTGAACAAAATGCTCATACGTGCAAAAGTGATAGTCATCACATACACCCACAAGCTCTTCCACAAAAGTCTTTCCAAAGCCAAATATTCAAAATCGGTGCAACCAACACTTTCCACTCGGTGCCACCGATTCCAAACCCTAAACAACTCTGCTGCTTCGGTGCAACTGATTCTGCTTCGTTGCCACCGAGTTTGGCTTGCCAACTTTCTGTTACGCAAGTTTACAAAATCGGTCCCTCTGAGTTTTGTGAATCAGCGTCACCGAGAATGGGCAATCTGACCGTTGGTCACCTTATCAGTGCAACCAAGATTCCTATATCGGTCTCACCGAGATTCAAAAGTTGCCACCTTTTGGTCACTTTGGTACAACTGAGATTAACACATCGGTTTCACCGAGTTAGTCATTTTGTGTGTAATGGTTGCATTTTTGGAGATACCTATATATACCCCTCCACCACCACTCACTCGCAAGAGAAGCACTCAGAACAGTTCCCCACTCATACCTACTAATTTTCTGAGAGAGAGCCACCTACTCATGTGTTGAGATCATTCCATTCCATTCCTACCATATGAATCTTGATATCTAGCCTCTCCAAGTTGCTTTCCACCCAATCAATCTCTTCCACAAAACCAAATCTGTGAGAGAGTGATTGTGTGTTGAGGAATGTATCATCTTGAAGCACAAGAGAAAGGAGTTCATCGACACAATCGAGCCTATTACCTTTTGGAGGGTGGTGCCTCCTAGATTGGTTAGGTTACGCTTGGGAGCCTCCTACTTCATGTTGTGGAGTGAACCAAGAAGTTTGTAAGGTCAAGGAGATCGCCTACTTCGTGAAGATCTACCCCAAGTTAGGCTAGTCCTCCATGGACGTAGGCCATAACGGTATAGTCAAGGTTGCTTCTTCGTGGAACCCTCCATAGGTAGAGCCCTCCATTTACTCTCGTGATGGTTACCCTCCGTGGGCTGAACACTCTATAAACGTGGATGTATGATAGCACCACCTATCGGAACCACAGGAAAAATCTTGTGTCCCTGAAGCATTTGATATCTCTATCTCTACTGCTTACTTGCATGTGCAATGTCTTTACTTTCCGCTGCTATAGTTGATCACTTGCATGTGTAGGGTGTTCTTGTGTTGCTATGTATGCTAAAAACTGCCAATACTTGATTTATGCTTGAGGTAGTTCTAAATTCCTGTAAATAGTCTATTCACCCCCTCTAGACATACACTTCTAGTTATCCCGCAAGTATGCATGGTGTCGGGAAGGAAATGACTTCAAAGACTTTTCGAAAACCCCGTCGGGCGCCACTAATGCCTGAGGGAGATGGGGTTGAGCTAGGTAACCACTTGAGAAAGAAGTGGTGTATCGATGAAAGTGAGTGTGTTGTTTTCAAAAACGGATTGGTTTAAGTTGCGACCGTTACTCCAACCTTACATGTATAACCACTCTAACCCTATATGGGGAGGGGCATTGTTGATTACATTGGTCGATTCTAGAAGAGAGCCTGCATTACTAGTGGTGGGAGTGACGTGGTCACTCTCTATATGGGGTCGTGTCGGAAAGGTTGATCATGGGATGTTTTCACAAACACCGGGCACAACGTTGGTCCCTTCATGGATGATACTTGTGATGTACATCATGTGGGTTGTGTGCCAACGAGCGGACTCTTTATTTAGTGCCATCAAGGGTAAGGCATTGTTCGGGTGCTTACCTCGGGTATGTAATATACCACGAGTCGTGGATGACACGGAAGTCCCCCCAAGTCTTGTGGGTAAAGTGTGCAACCTCTACAAAGTGTAAAACTATTCGAATAGCCATGTCCATGGTCAAGGACAATTGGATGATCACTCTTGGGCTACGTCCATGGTTCCCAAATTTGGTGTGTGTGAGAGAGTGGGAAAGATGATACTTGAGCTAAGTGGGATGACTTGACATGATGATTGAACATGAGATGTTCAACCCATGCTTATGATGATATGTGTAACTTGTTCATATGGATATCTACAACCTGTTCATGCATGCTTTTACAAGTTTATAGAACATGTCATTACACTCAAAATTAGCTTTCTACAACTTACCTACTTAGTGCTATATCATGCATTGTTATTGCCTTGTTCCGAGGATGGGTTGCTTGCGACTACATTCAAAGTACTCATTGGCTTGCCACTGGTTATTTTATTGGCTAGGCATGCAAGCACTAGATATAATGAAGATTACCTTGGTGACATACGTGTGAGCTAGGACGCTTCCAAGTCAGAATGCCTGTAGGGTTAAGGCATATGGCATGGGTCCATGCAATCATTGAAGATTTCTGCCGCAAATATATGAAGACTTGGCCATAAATGCCATATTCGAGTAAAACAATACGTAATTGATGTAAGACTCTTGTTACTCAGTATCCGTGTGTTCAGTGAGCGTTGATATCTAGGATCCCTATGCACATATATTCGGTGATCGCGACTTATGAGTCAGGGTCCCCACAAAAGGTTGGCTCAATTCGCGATGGCACCCAGTGAGGCATTAGCCCTCTTGAGCCCTCAAGACCTCACGGGTCGACCGTCCCCTGAGGTGCGGACTTCTGCTGCATGCTCTGCCGAACAATCCAATGCCTCTTCACCCACGTAATTGCCAGGTGACTTTTTGGTTCGTTCAATAAAGGGCACCCCTCAGGCTACATTATCCTCATGATGACAAGGGTCCATCCCTGCAGCGTCCTTGCTTTTTGGTTGTGTACTGAATTTGGCTACCGTCTAGCAAGTTTATGTTGTTTTCTTAAGCCTCATGTTTGGTGCCTTGTCAGTGCCTGAACCATCGCGCCTTCGCGACTTTTCTCCCATACATCCCATGAGCAAGGGCTAGGCATGTCTTCTGCACTCGGGTCCGTCCCTGCAGCGTTGATAAACCAAAGTGGTTGAGCTCTGTCTGGTGGGCATGCTCCCGCGCTCATCACCTCGCAAAGGTCCTCGGTGCCTCACCCTCTGATGAAACTGTCGCGAATAAGTGAGTTGGGGTGCAGCCCAATTTATATGATTGTTAGTTTGGTGATTCATCACCATGGGCACCATGCGTCCGGCGTCCCCTCCCTTGATAGTTCCATGAAGAAAATGTCCACAATGTTTGTGCTCGAGTCCGTCCCTCCAGCATCGCTATACCCGAGTGAGAGAGGTCTATGTGACGGGCCAGACCCGTACACGTCACCTCGTTGGGTCCTTTGTGTCCAAACTCTTCATGCAATGGCCTCGGGACGTGTCGTGGTTTTGTCATGACAAATGTGCTCATAGGAGAACTTCGGTGTGAGGCCACCACAGCTACGTGGTGACTCGAAGGGGTTGCTCGGGACGAGAGACGAGTTTACCCAGGTCCAGCCCCTCTGATAGAGGTAAAAGCCTACATCCTGCTTTGTGTATATTGATGATGATATTGATTACAAGGGAGTAGAATCGCTCAACCTAGCTATCGATGGATTGTCACTTAACCCTATTGACCTCAGGCGCTCACCTTTATATACAGGTCAAGACCCTGGGTTTACAAGAGCCCGGGTCATGATATGATTCGTGACATGTCATGTCTCTGACTCTCCTTGCTTCCTAAGCAAGGAAACTCCCGAAAGTTCTCTACCTCTTTGGCCAGCAGTCGCAGTCTTCACATCTTGGGCCGCCAGGCGGCTTAATCCATAAACCGCCTTGTGTCTCTGGGATAAGGACGCCAAGGCCCATCTTGAGTGTAGACTCTAAGCCGCCACAATAATGACCCGATCCATCAAAGCGGTTTATACCTCGGGATTATATCCCCAACATTAGGCCCCAGAATGATTTGAATTTATTCATGTTAATATCTTTTTACCTTAATCTTGGCGGCTCATCTTCAATCCATACCGATGCCCTTTCCGGGTCACGAAATGCCAATTTTATGATATCTTGGACCTCGTAGTTTCTTGACTCCCCACTAATGACGTCAGCCGTCGGAAATCCTAAGATTCAGACAAGGCCTTCCCCGAGATGTTGCGGCCCATCGTCTCGACCCCGCCAATGACCTTGAGGAAGACAAGAGGGAAGCACCGGTGAGAGAGCACGGAGCGGATCCACGACGACGCCGTCTCATGGTCTCTATGTGCGAGAGAATGGAGGGAAGCGGAAGCGGAGGTACATGAGGGATCAGGTCTGTTCTCGCGCAAGCGACAATGGGCAAAGGTATGCAAGGATCACTCAGAGAGAGAGAGAGAGAGCTGTTGAACCTGGCGTGGTGGATCTACTTCGAGGGGACTATGAAAGAGAAGCGACAGATGCCTCATCCTTCCGAGCCACCCGTCACGTTCGTCCATTAGGTGCGTCGGGAGGGGAAATTAGAGGATCTAGATCGTGCTATGAGATGGGGATGTGTCATGGGGTCGATGCCTACCAGGGTGCCACCGGAACCAGCACTAGTCGATCCCCTGTCGTTCTTGTCCCCAGCGTCAGCCTCAATTCGACTGTTGCGACTGCTAGATCTCAATCTCCTCCCGAGTTGCTGGATATGAATCTCATCCTCTATTCCAACATTTGGTCCTATGTTCCTCGGATTGACTATGATACTGGTAGGACTTTCTCCGCATATCATTGCCACCATCTCTACAAGCACAATTTCAAGCAATAGGCAGCCGCTCCTATAAGTGATGTAGGAGCCGATGGTATTCATGATGAGGACAGGGACAACTTGATCCTTGATGGTTTAGAGAAGCCGACTAATTGCCCCACTCACATTAACAGGAAACTATGGGATTCCGTTGTTCGTGAGCTCCCGCCTCACACAAACGGCACTGAAACCAACAGCCTTCTCGTGCCATGGATCAAGCAAGTTTCCAGCAATCTCGCGGATGACGATCCGGGCGGGACCATAGAGACCCAATTAACATATGTAACCGCTATGGATACAGACAACTCCTCTGCAATTCTGATTATGCAGAAAGTGAGAGGATTCAAAATTCTGCAACAACATGCTCGCACCAGAAAACTGTGGAAAAGTAAAGTTGACCATGATGCCAACCTGTCTAGCGACTTGCTTAACTGCCAAGGTGACCTGGCCGAGGGCTTCTATAGTCAGCTTTGGCACCGTATAAAAGACTCGGAGATTGCCAACCCTAGGAGCGGTCTGTTTTCCTCCCCCTTCCCATTGCGCCGCCACCACCAAGCTCACGGCGATGGCAGAAGGTGGCAGAGGTCATGGGAGAGGAAAAAATAGAGGATGTAGAGGAGAAAACACTAGCAACTGGCAGATGGAACAAGGACATCAACCTCCTCCCCCTCAATTCTTCGGGTATGGATTTACGGGAGCTCCGCCTCCATGGGGATACCCTGGACAATTCCCTGCTCCGTATCCTCAGCAAGCCTGGGCTCCCCAGCAGCAACCATGGTTTGGCCCTGCTCCTCCCCTCCAAGGTCATCCAGGGCAAAGTGGACGGGGGGGGGGGGGAGAATCCCATCCTCCCTCTTTTGGAATCCATAGTAGCAACAAAAATCAGCCTAGGTATATGCAGAAAAAGAAACAAGATCAGTCTCCCAAGAACTCTTCCTCCATTGTCCTTGGGCTCATGTCATATGCTTCTATGGTTTTCTATAATTGTGGAGACCCTGGCCATCATGTAGATAAATGCACAAAGCCTAAATGTTGCTTTATCTGCAAGATGGTGACTCACAAAGTAGAAAGTTGTCCTTCCAGGAAGAAACCTCACATCTCTACAAGGTATGTAGGTAGCGCTGCTCCTGGCCTAGGGTTCTGCCATGTTGATGCCCCAGATGTCAACTCTCAGCACCAAGGGAACCTAAAGAATGTTGGAATTGTTCTTATAGAAGAAGGAGATGTAACTAAGCAGGAATTGGCCGAGGAATTTCCTGATATCTACAGAACCAACTGGCCATGGCCCATCAATGCCCTAGATGAGTGGACTTTCTTAGTCAAGTTCCCTCCTAAAATTGATGTAGAGCAACTGGCTGATTATCCCTATTTTGGCCTGAAGAAGGAAAATGTCTCAGTTAAAGTTGAAGTTTGGCAAGGCAACATTGAAGCTGAAGATGTCCTGGAAGAAGTCTAGACTAAGATTAGGAAGCTCAACCCCAAGTGGTGTGAATAGTCCATGCTTGACCAAATCACCTCAACACTTGGAGTCCTGGTAGATGTAGACTGGCAGCACAACTTTAAGCACTTCTATGAATCTTTTAGAGTGAATATAACTTGCAAAGACCACTCCAAAATTCCAGATGAGAAGCTATTTGGGGTTGATGGGAAAATCTACAAGTTGCTTATTGAAGTGGAACCACCTGCTGTGAGCAGAGATCCTACCTCCTTCACCAACCCTACATCTGGTGACCAAATCTCCACAAATTCAGACCATAGAAATATTATCTTTGAGGATGCTGCATCTCAAAGAAGCTCCAGGACTGGATCTGAGCATGGGTCTATTGTTGGGCCTTTAGCCTCAAATAAACCCCAATCACACACCCATCTCTGTGGGAGACTGTACCCCTACCTCTCTCCTGAAAGCTCAACTTCCAGAATCTCACTACATCTCCAGAATGAAGAACCTAGAGAACTTACTAAACTATCCTCAAGGGGACACTGATGGTTTCAACCTGTTGAGGGAAATGGAAATGATGGAAGATGATGAACTGATATCTAATCAAAACATTGATAACCTTCTGGACAACATGGTGGTAACTATAGGTGAAGAGATTATTTCACCTGAGAGTAAGAAAGAAGACCCACCCAATGTGGAGGAGTACTACTTGGATTTCCCTACCCTAGCTAACTGTGTCAAGGTTACTTCCACCAAATGAGGCCCTGTGCAAGCTCCCAGGGCAGGCTCCAGGTTTGCTGGGGACAATAGACCAATTCTGGAAAAGGCACAACAACTTAAAGGGTGGAAGAACCTAGAGAATCCTAAATATCAAGGTAAAAAACCGCTCCCTTTCTCCTCTTTCAATGATCCAGATTTTATATTTGTTGCCAATTCAGTAGGAGTAGAGATTAAAAGTCAGGAGCATATGCAAACTCTGACTAGTCTTAGGAGAGAATTGTTCTTGGACAAAACTGTAGGTTCTTGCCCTACACAAACCTCTCCTCAAGTTGCACTTTGCACTTCTAACAAAAATTCCATAGGAAGAGTCGTGGGCTCTAATCCTGAAATTAGCAGTGACAATGATAGTGATAAATTTTCCAATCCTCAATCTAGTCCTAATGAGGGGTTGTGGTCTCTAGTTTGTAGCATAGAAGGGGGAGGCACACCAGATTTTGAGTTTCTCCATGAATGCTCTTTTCTGGAATATTAGAGGGATTTCTTCCCCTGGCATGAAAAGCTTGATTATAGAGACTATTAACAAAACTCATGCCTCTGTCCTAGGCTTCCAAGAAACCAAGAAAGAAGAGTTCTCTGCTTCTTATCTAAAATCTTTAGTAGGAAATAGAGACTTTGCCCGGCATCATCTACCATCTAAAAATTCTGCTGGAGGCATACTGATGGGTGTAGATGTGGACATTTTTTAAGTCCTCTCTTGGTCTCACTTAGAATTCTCGGTTGGCTGCCTAGTTAAAGTGAATGCCACTGGTCACACTTTTAGGATTGTTACAATGTATGGCACCCCCTATGAAGAGGTCAAGGAAGTTTTTGTCTCTGAACTCCACTCCATGTTTGTTGATGTAGACACTCGTACTATAATTGGAGGTGATTTTAACTTAGCTAGACATGCTAGAGAGAAAAGCAATGGTGTGATTAATCACAAGTGGAGTGACAATTTTAATGCATGGATTGAAATCTGGAGCTTATTGGAAATTAAGCTCTCTAGTAGGAAATTTACCTGGGCTAACAATCAAGCGGATCTCATTATGTCCACAATTGATAGGCTCTTCTGTAATACTAAACTAGGCCAACTGTTTCCCCTGGCTTCTTGCAGGGCCTTACCTAGGACTGGTAGTAACCATACCCCTCTTCTCTAGGATTTGGGTATGGTTCAACCCCCTAGGAAGAATAGCTACAAATTTCAAAAGTGGTCGCTCTTAAGTTTAGATTTCTCAATGCTAGTGAAGAAAATTTGGGACTCCAATACTATCCCTGGATCCCCTCTTGAGAACTGGCAAAACAAAATTAGATGTCTTAGGAAAATTACTAAAGGTTGGAGTTCTAATGAGGAAGCTGGTCTCAAGAGATATAAAAAGATTCTTCTTGAAGAATTTGATTCCCTAGATATTAAATCTGAGACCTCCATCCTTTCTGAAGCAGAATCCTCTAGACTAAGATTTGTCCACTCTGAGCTTCAGAAGATTTGGCTTCAAGAAGAAACTAAAGCCAAACAATGGTCTATAGATAGAAATATTAAGGAGGGTCATAGGAGTACTACATACTTTCATGCAATGGCCAACTAGAGGAGGAGAAAAACTTTAGTTCACTCCTTAGATGGCCTTGATGGTCCTGTCTCTAACACCCAGGACATGTTAAAGATAGCTAGCGATTACTACAAAGATCTCTTCAAAAAAGAACAGAGTAACTCCTTTAACCTGAAGTCCGACTTCTTCATTGAAGAAGACAAGGTTACTCTGGCTGAGAACTCTGTGTTAGCAGCCCCCTTTTTGGAAGAATAGATTAAGACTACAATTTTTAGTTCTTATCCATATGGGGCCCCTGGTCCTGATGGCATCCCATTTATTTTCTATCAACACTTTTGGGATCTCATCAAGCCAAACCTCCTATCTTTATTTGATGACTTTGACAAAGGTAAACTAGAAATACATAGGCTTAATTTTGCTATGATCACTCTCATCCCTAAGGAGGAAGAAGCCACTTACATGAAAAAGTTTAGGCATATTAGACTAATTAATTGTAGCTCTAAGAATTTTTTTCCAAAGTCCTAACTAATAGGCTAGCCAATATCCTTAATAGATTGATTAATAACAACCAATCTGCCTTTCTCAAAGGTAGATATATCCTAGAAAGTGTGGTTATAGCCCATGAGGTTCTACACTCTGTTCACTCTGGTAAGAAGCAAGGTATGATCCTAAAGTTAGACTATGAGAAAGCTTTTCACAAACTGGACTTAGACTTTCTCTCTAACCTCCTTAAACTAAGAGGTTTTGGGGATAAATGGATTCATTGGATCCATCAACTTACTCATGGTGGTTCTGTTGGTGTCAAACTTAACAATGTCGAGAGTAGTTCTTTCTTGCTGGCAAAGGACTTAAACAAGGGGACCCCATCTCCCCACTACTTTTTAATCTGGTAGTAGATGCCCTCACCAGGATATTATCTAAGGCAGTTGATCATAACCTGATTGCTAGTCTATGCGCCGAGGTCTGCCCTGGGGGGGTTGTTTGCCTCCAATATGCGGATGACACTATCTTATTCCTAGATATAGACATGGCCCATGCCAGAAACCTCAAAATAGCTCTAATCTGCTTTGAGCAAGTGTCTGGCATGAGAATTAATTACTCCAGGAGTGAACTTATTCCTATAAATGTAGATGAGGGTGAATTCCAAAATTTCCTCACTGCTCTTAACTGTAGTGGTGGCAATTTCCCTATCAAATATCTAGGTATCCCTCTCCACCATGATAAGCTCAAGAGGGAGGACATTCAGCCTCTTATTGATAAGATCCTGAAAAGGATTGTTAGCTGGAGGGGTAAACTCCTCTCTTACAAGGGTTGACTTGTCCTTAATCAAGCTTGTTTTGCCAGCATCCCTGTCTACCTACTCTCTTTCTTTAAATTCCCTAAATGGTTCATTGAGATGATTAACTCTCAGATGGACAACTATCAATGGAACGACTTTGAAGGCCACAGAAAGCTCATCTAGCAAACTGGGGCCTGGTTTCAATGAAAAAGGAATATGGAGGTCTTGGTATTCCCAACCTCCAAAAACTTAACCTTTGCTTACTAGGCTCTTGGGTTAATAGGTATTATGAAGGTGAAGGTAAGACTATGAAGTTGATTATAGTTCATAAATACAAGCCTGAAAAGCCCAATCTGTTTTGCTCTCCCCACCTAGAAGATTTCTAGATTCTGAAAAGGGGTCAGAGGTATCATCCAAACTTTGAAGTTTGGATATAGATGGAAAGTAGGTAATGGGTGTAAAATTAGATTCTGGGAAGATACTTGGTTTGGTACTCTCCTCTAGCCATTCAATTCTGGGAAGTCTACTCTATCTGGAATGAACAATCCAAATCTATCAGCGAGGTTTGGGATGGACAGCAATTAAAACTTTCGTTTAGGAGGAATTTTGATGATAACCTTATGGAGTGTTGGTACCAATTAGTGATGCTCTAGTTTGGCAACTAGAAACTAAAGGACAATATTCTCATAGCTCCCTCTATCATGTGATTAATTTCAGAGGGGTGCAACCTGTCTTTTACCCTGCCATGTGGAAAATTAGGGTTCCTCTCAGGATCCACCTGTTCCTCTGGCTACTATCGCACAATAAGCTGATGACTAGGGACAATCTTCAGAAAAGGCACATAATCAAGCCCCTTGACTGTGTGTTCTGATCTGTACATGAGTCCATCCACCATCTTTTTATGACTGTATTGTAGCTAGGAACATCCGGCGTTTAGTGTGTGAGCATTTTAATGTTTAGCTGGGTGGTGATTTTGAATCAGTTGCTAGATTCTGGATCTCTAATAACAAAAACTTGGCTTTGACACTACTAGTGCTGCTGTTATGTGGTGTCTTTGGAATATAGGAACTCTATGATTTTTAATAACACTACCTGGCTCTCTGTTCATCAGGTCTTGAAGGGGCTGCTCTCCATGGTCAAGGCTTGGAACAAAAACTAATTGGACCATTAGAGGAGTCACATACCGAGGAACAATATCCCAAAACAGTTTTGCGAATGAACCTTTGAACAAGGAGACCCAAAATGGTAGCAAAATGAGCTAGAACACGGGTTTGAGCAATGGTGAGATTTTTTCTAGAGGAAGATGAAATGGATGGGTGCTGGAATAAGTCAAGGGGCACCACGTGGGACCCACAAGCCTGCTAGGCGCGACCAGGGGGTGGCCACGTCTTGTGGGCTTATGGCCCACTATTGCAGCCCCGTGTAGTGTGCTCACTGCCAATTTTTTTAAATATTCCAGAAAAAATCATACTCCATTTTCAGGGCTTTTGAAGAACTTTTATTTTCAGGTCATTTTTTAATGCACGGAAAACTCAAAAAATTAAAACATAATAGCATTTTAATTAATTTAATCTAACTAACAGAAAATAAAAGTTGGGTACAAGGAGTTGTGCTTTCTAAATTCACCCATCTCATGCTCATCAAAAGGAATCCATCAATAAGGTTGATCAAGTCTTATTAACAAACTTCTTTCGAATAACATGAAACCGAAGAATTTTCGAATAACACTAAGTTACCTCAATGGAGATATGCATGTCCCCAACAATAAGTATGCCATATTTCTTCTTGCTAGTAGGAAGAGCGAATTCAAAGTCTCCAATAACAATCGTTGGAATTTTTTCAATGGAGTTGATACTATGAACTTGAGGTTGTTTCTTCGAAGAGTGTACCGTATGCTCATTACCATTGATATGAAAAGTGACACTACCCTGGTTGCAATCAATAATACCCCATGCAGTATTAAAAAAGGCTCTACCAAGGATGATTGACATATTGTCATCCTCGGGAATATCAAGAATAACCAAATTTGTCAAGATAGTTGCATTTGCAACTACGACATGTACATCCTCACAAATACCGATAGGTAGAGCAGTTGATTTATCAGCCACTTGCAAAGAGATTTCTATAGGTGTCAACTTATTCAAATCAAGTCTATGATATAAAGAGAAAGGAATAACACTAACACCAGCTCCCAAATCACATACTAAATTTTCAGCCCATTCCAAAAAAAATTATGTCTGCACAAAAAACGACACCATGGTAGTTTTTTTGAAAACAGCGTCAGTCCGGGTTAGTTCTAATAAAATCATACCAAAATCATATAAAATTATTGTAAACATGGCATGAATAGTTCATAAATTATAGATACGTTGGAGATGTATCAAAGCACTGGCCATGCAAGGCGGGGGCAGCCCAACACCACCAATCACAGCCGCCGTCATCGACACGGTCAACCGGCCATGCGTCTGCGTCAATGCGCTCGTGATTAATGGTGTCGCGGCCCATGGACCCTTCTAGCCAGCCCGTGCCGATCATGGTTGGGTCAACCCAAATGCCTACATCTACATGCCCTTCGGACTGGCAAACATAGGCATCAGTTTCCAGCGCCTTTACCGAGCCATGCTCGTGCCTTGCCTAGCGAGGCGCAACGAGGAGTTCGAAGAAATTCTTGGACCAGGCGAATGTTCTGAGCCTCGGGAGACGACGTACCCATGAAGGTCACGCTCATGGAGGTGAAAGATCAGGCTATGACAGCAGCTTCGGCTCTTTAGCGGCATGGCCGCTAGGTGACCTTTTTTGTTGGCTGTTCCCAGGTAATTTTTTGGTTTACTCCGTTTGAGGGCGCCCGTCAGGCCGCATTACCCTCAGGTGATCGGGACACACCTCTACAGTCGCCTCGTTTATGTGTATTTTGATAGTTTCTCGTGTATTTGGTCTGTTTTCTAACGTTTTCCTTGCCTGCATGGGTCCTTGCCGGCGTGAATGCGCCACACCACCCTCTTTGAGTTGGTGTTTTGCAAGGGTTTGTGCGCTATGGCCCTTCCCGGTGTACCCCGGAACTAGGATGCAAGGCCCTGTCGCCTCAGGGACTTGCATCTTTTGGTGGTCGACCCCCGCTCAGGGCTCTGGCCGTAGCGCGGTGCCTCGGCACGGAGTCTCGAGAGGCCCCACGGCCTCCTGAGGCAGCAGTAGACAGGGTGGAATGGGGGTCGCTCGGGCATCAAAGGGGGCTCCTGAGCACCATGCCTCAGGAGCTTTACCGGTCACATAGCCACTCGCCCCCTTGGTGTCGTTCTTGGTGATCCGGTCGACATCAAGGGTGTCGGGGCCTTGCCCCGTAGTTGCGACCTTGATTTCCGATCGTATACTGCGGAGTTAGGGAAATGTGCGGGACTGGGACCTGCAGACATAGAGCCACTTGAGCGTCAAAGGGGGTTCCTTAGGAGCCTTACTGGTCATAATGCCACTCGGACCCATGATGTCATCCTTGGTTTCTGATTAGCGTCAGGAGTGCCGAGGCATCGCCTCGTGAAGTGTGTCCTTGGTTTCCAGTCATACCTAATGGTGGTGGGGTAATGTGTGGGACCAGGACCTATAGAAGTGGAGTGCCAAAACGACTCCCAACCTACCTCACTCAAGAAGAAGAAGTCAGCAGGGCCTCGAAAGGCCCCATCTACGGAATACTCAGGCGCAAATTGCCTTTGAGGTACGAACCTCGCGAGGCCAAAGCACCCTCGCGAGCTCCTAGATACACCTCCCAGTTCTGCCATGCCAGCCGAGCGTATGAACTTCCTGGGTTGTACACGCCCGGGCCCTCTAAGGATGCGGAGGGGTCCCTTCCCACGCAATGTGGCAGCCACAGCCTAGCGCTGGCGGAGAAGTCAACACGGTCCACCAATGACTATGCCCATGCAATGTGGAAGCCACAGCCCTGTGCTGGCGGTCAACACGGTCCACCAGTGACTATGCCCATGTAATGTGGAAGCCATAGCTCCATGCTGGCGGTCAACACAGTCCACCAATGACTATGCCCATGTAATGTGGAAACCACAACTCCGTGTTGGCGATTAACACGGCCCTCCAATGGCTATGCCCACGCAATGTGGAAGCCCCACGCCCCGCATGGGGGGATACACAACTACGAGCGCCCCCAGCGGCTACATCCAACCTCAGGAAGGTCCCTAGTGGCCCCTCTGCTTGCTGCATTCCCCGGGGATGCACGCGGCATGGGGCTACACGGGAGCTGCTACTTGGCAAGCCTGGTACATGCCACCTTCCCAGGTCTGCCGAACCTGGTCTTCATGCGCCCATCTTTGGAAAAGCTAGCGAGGAAAGGTATGGGAGCTTCTCGTACGTCAAGGAGGACTCCTTAGCATCACGACTCAGGAGCCTAACTAGACTCGTAGCCCCTCACCCCTTGGACCGTTCTTGGTGATCCGGTCGGCCCAACGGCGGTTGAGGTATGCGCGGGCCGGCCCCTGCCGACGCAGAGTTCGAAGCGCTAAAAAAACTGCTCAAAACCCTGAAGGAGGTCGCTGGGACTCCTATGTCAAGGGGGACTCCTGAGCATCGCGACTCAGGAGCCTAACTGGACCCGTAGCCCCTCACCCCTCGGACCATCCTTGGTGATTCGGTCGGCCCAACGGTGGATGAGGTACGCGCGGGCCGGGCCGTGCCGACTCTAAGCAGTAAAGGTGGTTGAAAGTTTCAAGTTATCCCGATCTCCGCCATGTCCCCTTCATGAGGGATGCTTGCACATCAAGGGGTACTCTTGAGAATCGTGACTAAGGAGCCTAACTAGACCCGTAGCCCCTAACCCCTTGGACCGTCCTTGGTGATCTGGTCGGCCCAATGGTGGTTGAGGTATGCGTGGGCCAGGCCCTGCCGACGGAGAGCATGACAACAAGCAAGAAGGAAACAAGGTGAAGAGAGCAATCACACAATTAAACATTTATTACATGTATTGAAAGTTTTTGTGAACACCAACTAGTTTAACGCCTCTCTGAGGCATGATGTGCATTGGAGGAACTGAGCAGGAGAGAGGAGTCAGCAGGAATTGCCGCCACCACTTAGCCCGTCCTCGGGGGGCTCGTCGTCGATATTGCTAGCGTTGTCTTCCTGGTCGCCAACCCTAGCAGCATCTGTAGGCGAAGAAACCGTGATGGGGGTGAACCTCTTCACCAACGTCTCCACGGCACCCTTCACCACCGCCGCAACTAACGGGGACCTCAGGGGCAACCGGGCGGATCACGAAGTCGAAGTCAAACCCCGAGTCGTGAGGATGAAGATGGCTGAAGACGCGTGTCGCGGCCTCAGAAAAGAGGTCGCGACACTCACCATCCAGAACCCTCTCCACCTTGATAATGGCGCCCTCCAGCGCCTCGACGACCTTCGAGGCGAGCACCACGAAGCCGCTCTCCGGAGCCGCCAGGGGCTCCGTGAACCCGTCCCGATAAAGGGCATGGAGCGCTCGGTGAAGCTTAAGCTTGATGGCATGGTAGGCGCTCAGCTCTGTGGCCTTATTCTCCTTAGCTGCGGCAAGAGTTCCCTCCCTGGTGCCATGATGAGCCGTCTTCAAAGCAATTTCCTCCCTCTTCGCTTCTAGGCGCACCTGCTCTGCGTTCTGGCGGGTCGCCACCTAGGACAACTCAGAGTCCCCAACAACAAGCTTGGCCTCACGGGCCTTGAAGTCCTCCTCCCGCTGATGAAGCTGCCCTACAAGCTTTGCCTGCTCCTCATGGAAGGCCTTTAGATGGGCTTCCGCCTCTTCGCAACACTTGGCAGCAGATGCCGCCTCAATCAGCGCCTCTGCCGCATTGCTCGGGTGGCCACAACTTCCTTCTCTCTCTTCGTTGTGGCACCATCAGCCTGACCCCAAGCCGCCACAATGGAGGCGACGGCCTGGAGCCATCCTAAGAGGATCTCTTGGCGCCCACTCTCAAGGCGATCGTCGGCACCCCCGAGGACGCCACAGACCTGATCCAGAGCAGCGAAGGCCCCCTCCAAGATGTTGAGGCCGCACGCCGGAGGCATCAAGGGCCCCTCCAGAGGAGTCCCCTATGCGGTTGCAGGGGGTGACCCCGGTGGGGCAATAACGCGAGGAGCAGGTGGCTCCAGAGGCTGCTCGGCGACCACGGACACGAACGAATTGGCGAGTGGCTGGCCCTCAGGGGCTGGCCTTCCAGACATCAGCATCACCGCACCCTCGAGGGCAGGAGCGACCGCACCTGCGGGCATTGGGGGCTCAGGGGGCTTCGCGACTGCGGCCGGGGAGGCTGCCTCACGAGTCCCCTCGCCTTTAGCAACAGGCGACGGCATGTCGGCAGGGGCAGGGGACACGTCGAAAGTCACCTTTGGCTTGACGCCCACCTTCTTCCTCCTCATCTTCGGCATAGCGGCATCCCTGGTCACAAAACAAAGGATGGGCATCAATGCACAAGCCATAGGAAGTTGAGCCAAGCAAAGCCAGACCACTTACTCCTCAACGTCGAACCACTTCCTCTTCCTCTCCACTCCTTCCACGACAGAGGCGCCTAAGCCTCCCTCGGCGGGGGCACCAGCACGCGAGGGAGTCATAGCATTGCCCGCGAGGGAATCCAGCGAAGGGATCACCATGGCCCCAGCCTCTCCTTCCTTGCTCACGAGTTGCGGCCCAGGTGAGGGCGAGGCCGGCGCTTCGACCGCCTTGCCCACAGAGGGAGGGCGCACCGAAGAAGACTCCACTCCGCGCTTCCTAGGAGTCGACATGTAGGCGGACCGCGTGGCATGAGGGGCCGTCCCAAGCACTCTGGGGCTTTGGCGATGCAAGAGGAGCCTGCGGCTGAAGCTTCACCCACATTGTCGTCATCCTCTAGCTCGCGTAGAAGGGTGCCCTGCGATGGGGGAGACGCCCCTGCCGGGCCATCGATGGCGGTCTTCTCCGAGTCCTCCCCGCACGAGGTGTCACCGGAGGACACCATCACTGGGGAACCAAGGCCCTCCATAGGGAGAAGCCTCAATTCATTGAAGACAGGCATCACGGCGACCAGATCGGTCCCGCTATCACGGCAGTACAGCAGGGCGTGGGCCTCAAGGAGGCCGTCAGGGTCGCCCTTGAGCAGGGTTGCCACATCCCTTCTAAATTCCTCAAGGGTTATGCATGCGTACCGAAGCCTAAGGTTGTCGCCGTTGTCCTGATAGTCCCACAAGGGCCTAGAATTTGCCTGGAGGGGCGCCAGGCGCTGTGCCAGTAACTCCTTCACTATCATCCCCCAGTTAGGTTCCTGGTGCTGATATCGCGGGAGAAGCGCTCCAGGACGGGCCCGGCTCGGGGGTCAGAAAGCTTCCGGACCTCCACATAGAGATCTTCTCCGGCAGCCCTTCCGACAGATCCATCAAGGGTTGGTGCTCTTGAGATCCATGAGGACCCAGCGGTGCTTGAAGTTCTCCACCTTCTTCCCGGCCTTCAAGAGCATGTTGCCGCTCTGAACCGCGACAAAGGAGACACACGTTGACCGTTGAGTGCCGTCATGCAAAGCAAGCTAAAGAAATGGCGGAAGAGGGCCACCAAAGGCCGCAGGCCCACAAAGGCCTCGCTGTAGAAGGCAAAGACGGACAGAAGCAAGATGGAGTTTGGTTGAAGATGAAGGGCCTCGATCCTGTAGTGGTCGAGGATGGCGGTGAAGAAAGCGGAGAAGGGCAGGACGAGCCCGGCAAAGACGCTGTGGAGGAAGAAGGGGTAGATCGCTTTGGATGAGGGTCGCTTCGCCGAGGAGCCGCCCCATATCAAGGTCCACCCTTGCTCGTTGGACCCATACGCCACCCACGGGAGCACTGGGAGGAGGTCCTTGTCCTTGACAATGGTAGACCCCAAGCACACAGACGAGATGGGGGCAGGGGCAGAGCCCTGCGCCTCTGGCTTCTGCTTGCCTACAGGCACCATCGAGAAGCTCGCGGGGCTAAGGTAGCAAGGAGAAGGACGGAGCAACGCCAGATCTAGGGATATGCCTGCTAGAGATGGAGACAAGAAAGCAAGAGCAGGTGCACAAGAAAGGGAAGCAGTAATGGCCCAGCGCTGGAAGTTAGGCTCTTGTCGATTCGAGCGGAGGACGAAGGGGTGAAGGACACCTGACACCAACCGTGCGATGCGTGTTGAGCCTGGCCCACAAGCGTTTGGGACCGCGGTGATTTGGGCCAACCCCAAGGCTTCTCCTTGAGGCTAGCTCGCGTGCACCTTGGGCCCGGTGGCTACTGCCAGCGTTCTGGGAATGAGGGTACCCAGACTTGCCTGCCTGCATCTCAAGGCATGGCCCAATTCTTTGACCAAACACGGCTAGGCTTGGCCTCACTCAAGAAAAGGCTCTCGCAAGGGCCCTAGGCTCGTAAGGAGGAATAACACAATGACCAAGAAGGAATGGGCCTCCTCAGGCCCCCTCTGGAGCGGCGGAGATCTCTATGCAAAGCCTGGCCTCGGGAGTCAAGAGTGACGCAAGGAAGGATAGGCGGGCGCCAGCGCGCCAAATGGCACAATTTCCCCTTTGATGCAAAGGGAGCAAGGACGTACGCGGGCTCCCAAAGCACCTCCCAAAGGTTTCCATTCTGGTGTAACAACACCGCAACGACCCGCCCTGCAGGAGGATGTCATCGCTGAGCCCATCCCTGCACCGTCGACAGCTACTTTGCAGGTGAAGACCACCTTTGGGCAGGGCGAGCACGTACTCCCACCCCCCTTCTAATTTGGCTGTTGTGGGATCCCTTCCTGCCATTGCGATAAGGGAAGAGGACCTGAGCCACCGCTATATATAGAGGGTAGGCTGCACCATACAGGGTGATACGAATCCAGTCCACCACTCGTCCATCACCAAATCACAGAGGGACACAAACACCTCGAAGGGACCCTCATGAGGCCATAAAATACTGTACTAGTTCATCTACACCACCTCCCCGAGAGGCAATCCACCAAATCAGGAGTAGGGTAATACGTTTTGTAGTGGCCCAAACCTGGGTAAACAGTCATGTTCATCTTCTTCCTCATCATCGTGCTTGTTCTTTCCTGCGTTCGTCGAGTAGCGAGCTGGGTTGAGCGAGGCTGCAGGGGATCTTCGCACACGCCCCTGTGTTCGAATCTTAGGGGTTTTGTAGCGCCCAAAATCTGACTGTGTTAATCTCGATGGTACTGAGGTGCCTAAAAGGTAGCAACTTTTGAATCTCGATGAGACCGATACATAAAACTCGGTTGCACCAATAAGGTGACCAACGGTCAGATTACCAGACTCGGTGATGTCGATTCAACAAACTTGGTGGGACCGATTTTGTGAATTTGCATAACAAAAATTTGGCAACCTGAACTCAGAATCGGTTGAACCAAAGGGCTAGGGTTTGGTTGAGTCTGTTTGAGGCTGAGAATTGGTGGCACCTAGTGGGGAGTGTTGGTTGCACCTATTTTGGATATTTGGCTTTGGACAACTTTTGTGGAAGAGCTTGTGGGTGAATGTGGTGACTATCACTTGTGCACATATGATCATTTTTTCACCAAGAGTACCTTACCCCCTTTTGATAGTATTGGCTTTCCTATGGACTCAAAGTGATTTCTCACAAAGTAAAATATAGAGTCCTCTTGCTTGAAGCTTTGACAATCTATATCCTTGCATCTTGGGGTATTCCATAATACTTTTGCCAACCCATCATTGAACTATTCCTGAAACATGCTTAGTGGAAACATTAGTTCAATGACATATATGTTGTTATTAATTACCAAAACCACCAAGGGAGCAAATGTGCTTCAATCTCCCCCTTTTGGTAATTGATAACAAGATATAGATCAAAGCTTCAACATATGATATAATCAATGAATATAATCATCGCTTTGAGAAGTATGTGATAAGAAAGAGTTCCCCCTAAATTTGTGCATTGTTTTTAAATTTGTGTTTGAATGCAAATGCACAATCGATTAGGTACATGGGGCACTTCTTCCATGTCACATACAACTTGGTGGTGTGCAAAAGTAATTAAGAGTTAATATCATAGCACAACACATCAAGAAAAGTGAATGATAATCTCATAACTATCAAATGATAGGAAATAGTGGCAACACACATTAAAGCCTATGATCAAACATGAACAAAAGTATAACACAAGCAACCAAAAGAGCAATTTCTTTTAAAACAGCAATGAAACCAAATGCTCTATCACTCGAAGCCTAAAGATCTATATACAACTTCTCCCCTTTGGCAACAAATTACCAAAGAGTTCAAAGAGATATAGCTAATCGTCTTTCTGGGCTGATCTCCTCCGGTGGTCGATGTCGGAGTCGAGAAAAGTGCGTTGGCGAAGACATCTACAGATGTCCTAGATGGAATTGGAGTAGCAACTGGTGGCACTGGTGGAGTTGATGGAGCTGAGGTGACTGCAGCTGGTGCTGACAATGAAGGTGATCTCATCTCCGGAGCTGACATTATATGTGGTCTGGCCTGAGTCCTAAATTGGGTAGTCATCCTGATAGGTGCACAATCTTCTTCATCATCAGAATCAGACTCTGAAGAGGTGCGGCGGATAGGAGCTTCATCTACTTCCTTCTTGAGCTCGTTCACGGTCTTGGTCAGCCCATCCACCTTGTCATTGAGGGTGTTCACTCTATCCTCAAAGATCGTCATAAGACTGTTCTCATTGTCTAGTATGCCTTTGATATCCTTCTTCATGTCCATGACTATAGAGATCAGCTCATTCCTGGACCTGGGGATGGGAGCACTGGTGGATCTAGCTTCCTCTGCCTCTGTCTGTGCCTGAGCTGCAGCTGATGTGGGATGGTCTGGGTCCATCACCACCACATTGTCCTCGAAGTCTGGCTATAGGTTCAAGTGGGGTCTGTCCAGAGCAAAGATGTGCTTCTCAAGCTTGGAGTTGATGAGCATCTGAATTTAGGGTGCATAGTAGCAAGAGCGCTTCTGATTAGCAGCAACCCTCTTCACAGTCGCCATAATCAGATCCATCACTTTGAATCTCTAGTGTTGGTCAATATGAGTCAGCAAGTTGATGGAGTAGCCTCGGATCATCTTCTCGTCACCTGACTTGGGCATCAAAGTATTCCTTAAAATAGTGTTGATGGTGTGGAGACCTGCTTGGAGGTGATAGATAGATCCTAGCTTGTGGGACTGAAGTTGTGCAGCAGGAATGGCATTGTACATGTCCTTAATGGCATTGTGGCTTGCCTTGGACTCTGAGTACACGCAGATATCTCCATCATGTGCCTCTAGGACTCCTAAGATGGCAGCCTATTTATCAATGGTTGACTCGTATCTTGCTCCTTCTATCGTCCACACAATCCTACCATCTCCATAGAAGTGAGCAGTGGAGTAGAATTGCATGATCATCTCATGCTTCCATGCAATGAATTCTTTGCCAACAAACTTGTCTAGGCCAATGCAGTGAAAGTTGCCTTGCACACTAAGGATGCAGTGTTCATTTGCCTTGATGTATTTCCACTCGACATATCTCATGTCACTCATACCTGGACTCTTTGTAAAGTAGCACAATCTCAAAGAAATCATGTTGCTCCTTCATATAGAACCTGTAGTCCACAACTGTCTTCTTCCGCCAAGAGTAAGGATCAATGGCTCTCCACTCTCTCAAACCTGCATCCTTCTTCTTCTTCCTATCTGCAGCAAAAGGAAGGCTGGCATTGTGCATTGGAAGATGAGGTCTGAGCTTCATGAATGCAGACATAGCATGTTCATCAGCTTCTCTCAAGGTGGACTCCTTGTTCTTCTCAGAATCTGGAATCTGCCTTGATGTCCTCTTGGAATTTTCAGCAGCAACCTTCTTAGGGGCTGACTTGGTGCTCTTGGAGGGACCTTGCTTTGGCAAAGCATCTGCCAACAGCTTCTTCTACTTCTTCTTGGGAGGGGCCTTGAAAATTTGCTCTTCCTCCTCCTCCTCCTCCTCAGGAGCACCAGCAACCTCCTCAGGGTCATCATACATTGAGGAGAGGTAGGCCTACCAACAACATGGATAATCCTCTTCCTGGCTTTCTTCTGTCCTGCCTTCTTAGGCAATGACTTCCTTGGGGGCTCAATGGTCATGGTAGCCCTAGCACTCTCAAGTGCTCTCATAGACTCTAGAGGGGCATATGTCTTGCTGACCACCCTCCTAGAAGAGGTGGCTTCATTTGCTGACTTCCTTGCAGTCTTGTCTTGCTTCTTAGAAAGACCTTCCTCAGGCATAAAATCTGAATCCTCCTCATCTGAATTCAGCTTCCTCCTGGTCCTTGTAGTAGCCTTGGGCAACCCATGAGAACTTGGGGTGCCTGGATCTGAGAAGGAACTGGACCGAGGGCTAGTGCCTGAACTCATGTCAACGTTCTCCTCCTGCAAATTTTGGTTGTCCTCATTATCTGACATATCTGACCATGTGAATAGAGTATAGAGGAGTATAATATGATAAGTCATCACAAAATGCAGTTGGTCTTTGAAGGTATGAACAAAAGATTCTCAAGGTTTGCATTCCATCACATGAAAATCGGTACAGCTGTAGCAAAAATTTTGGTGCTACCGAGACTGACTATCTCTTTAACAGATACTTAGCACTCTTTTCGGTGAGACCGGAAAATAGTACTCGGTTCACTAAGATCCTTCTCAGCAGCACAGAGGGAAAATCGGTTACACCAATTTGTTTGTTGTGGTTCCACCGAGTTTCATCGGGTGGATGGCAAAGCCTAGAAAACCTCATGTTCCCTAAGTATGGGAATTCTTTCATGGATAGATCGATCTCAGACGGTGGCTTATGGATGGAAAAGTCCTAATGCGCAAGATTTGGAGAGGGGAGTGCATGAGGGGGTGGAATCTTACCCTAGCTTGGTGATGACTATGCTATGGCGGCGACTGGGGTGGAGATTCCGTCGACAACATGGACTTCCAACCACGGAGGCGCTCGGGAAGACAACGACAATGACCAAGGGCCTCGAATCGACAGCGTAGGGTTTTGAGGCGGCGAAGATTGAAGAATAATTTCAAAGGTCGGGTCCGCCTCCTTATATACCCTTGGCTGTCGGTGACACCGATTCTAAATTTGCAGTGTCACCGAGTTTCTCAACTATCAGCTGACACGGAAACTCGGTGTAACCGAGAATATGGAATCGGTTGTACCGAGATATACAACCAGATCAACCCTAGGCATTCGATGACACCGATATTTTTGAGTTGGTTCCACCGAGATGCACTTGGGAGGTTTTAATTGTCAGTCCTTTGTTGATACGGAACTCCGAGTGCTTCTTACATAGAGAGATCGAAAAGTACGTGTTCACATTTTGTGATGCAGCATGAATAGAACATGAGGTGAGAAAGCATATATAGCTAGAGTAGTGGTCCCAGGCACTCTTGTACATCCAATTGGCAAATGAAAAATCAAAAGCCAAATAGCAATAGTTGGATCTCCTCGATTGAGTAAATAAATGTAGACCAACGTGCTCACACAATAAGATGTCAAATGAAAACATGGCAAACATGCACAAACACACTAGCATCTAACAAGCACTTTGGCGATGACGACGTCATCTATATATGAGTATATTGACTTAGGAGACAAGCAAGAATACTTGATCATAGGCCATACTCATTGTTTAAGCACAAGTGTGGTTACCACTTTTACATAAAGAATTTAATGTTGTCACATACTATGAGATGGATTGACTTAAGTCTTAGGGTAAAGCTCCCCCTTGATGTGACATCCCCCCATAGAAGGGATAAACTAACCTTGCGTTTTCTCGAGGAAGACTTCATGTATGTGAAGTAGTGGTGGATGCTCAAAGTTGACGAACATCACCATGAGTTTGGAGCATCCTTGTTGTTTCATTACTCTTCTCACCTACATGGGTTAGTCCCAACACACAAGATACAAATACAAGGATACCTATGGACATGGAGTGCAAAGCATACATGATGATGTCCATGGATTTTATGGTTACCTTGTCCCTTGCTTACCTTTGAGGGAATGTGTGACTCCTTGAACTATTGCATGATGTTGATGTTGATTGCAACTAGTTCTTGCCTATAATGAATATGAGTGGATTTAATTGGCGGAGTCACCCCTCAAGAACTTCTCCAGTTCTTCTTCTTGGGGACCGACATGAAGTTGATGGGGATCCTTGCTGTTGAACAAGCACTTGTATAAGTTGAGGTTGAAGTAGCCTTGGGAACCCACTTCACCAAAGCTCTAGATTCATCTTCATATGTGTCAATGTCCTCTTGAAGCTTGTTCTTGCCCGTGAGCATGGGGTCTTGTGGTGGAAGGTCATCTTGAGCTTTGTTCCCTTTGGGAGAGTATTTTCATACTTCTCCTTTTGAGGAACAAACTTGAGATTGGGGTATTGACCTTCTTCGCATTCAACTCCATTAGCATTGAAGTAGCCAATGCCATGGTTCTTCCGGTATCCTCCGTGCTTGCGTACAATCTCCTCAAACTGTTTGCACCCTGCAAGACTCTTGTAGATACCTTTATCTATAATCCCTTTCAAAAGTTCATTTTCTTGCTCATGTGTAACTTGGATAAGAGAAGAGTTAGTGGGATCAATAAAACTACTATAAGAAATATCATTGGATTTATCATTTTTAATGCTACTAGTTGAAGAACCTTTCTTGCGTTTGTTACTAGTTTTCTTAGTCTTAACTTGTTGCATGAAGGTAGACAAGAGAAGTCATTTTGCTAGATAAGAGGAAGTCTTCTTTCGAAGATCTTCATTGATAGCTTTAAGGAACTCATGCTCTTTCTCTAAATTGAGCTTCTTGAAGTGGAGCTTCTCATGTGTCCTTTCAAGCTCTCTATGATCTTGTAGAGTAGACTCATGAGCCAACTTAAGAGTTTTTAGTTCTTGTGTTAGTCGTTCTATTTCCCACTAATCATCATCACACGACTTATCTAGACTAGAATGATTACTAGCAAGTTCATCTTGACTAACATTACTAGATTTGTCAAATTGTAAGTCATCTTCAATTAACAAGTCATCCTCATCACTATTGACATCAAGATACTCGGGGTGTGATACCTTGGGGCCTTTAGCCATGAAGCAACGTCCACTCCCTTCATTTGGTGAATCAAATAGGTCATAGGAGTCAGTTGTCACTAGTGCAAGTTCGACAACACCTTCATCTTGACTATAGCCAGAGTTGGAGTGGTAGCTTCTCTCGGAGTGGTTGCCGGATTCGGAGCGAGAAACCCATTCACCAACATGACCTTGATGTCTTCTTCTTCAGTAGATCTTGGTGTACTTGTCCTTCTTCTCTAAGCCCCTACTCCTCCTTGAGGGTCTTCGCTCATAACGATCATCCCTACATGTTGTGGTTTTGTCACGACAGATGCGCGGGTGAACGGACTTGGATTTGAGGCCATCTCTAAGGTGATGGACTCAAAGGGGTTGATTGGGACGAAGGAGACGAGTTTACCCACACTACTAGGAAAAGGGCTATAGATAATATGGAAATTAATGGCGCACCACACATGTGGTGCGCCACTACTGTATAGCAGTGGCGCACCATGTGTTGGTGCGCCATTAGTGTGATGGACACTAATGGCGCACCACACCCACGGTGCGCCACTACTAACAAACTTTTTTTTATTTTTCCAAAACTAGTAATGGCGCATCAGGGCATAGTGCGCCATTACTAGTTATAACTAGTAATGGCGCACCACTCACCTAGTGCGCCACTACTAACAATTTTTTTTTACTTTTTTTTCATAACTAGTAATGGCGCACCAGTGTATAGTGCGCCATTACTAGTTCAAACTAGGAATGGCGCACCACACACACGATGCGCCACTACTAACTTTTTTATTTTTTTATTTTTGCAAAACTAGTAATGGCGCACCACCGAACTTGTGCGCCATTAGTAACCAGGGTTACTAATGGCGCATTTGTAGGTGGTGCGCCATTAGTAACCTGCACTACTACAAAATGCACCCCCCGGGTGGACCGCCTTTTCAGTTTTAAAAAAATAAAAGAAAATGATGGAAATGTCAAAAAAATAATTGAAAATAAGTTTCCCATGTGATATGTGGTCTAGTTGTTTGGAAAATTTACAAATATGAATTTTGACTTTATTTGCAAAATCTCTCTGGAATTTGCATAACTTTTGCATGCGAACTCGGATTAAAAAGTTTTTTATATGAAAAATCATCTACTCGAAAAGTTACATCCGAATTCAATCGGGGCAACCCTGTTGAAGATTTTTCGAATCCCCAAAAACCTAACAGAATAAAAGATACTGGGCTTTTAAGATCTAGAGGGGAAATTTCAAACTTATATTTCAAATTTTGTTTCGATTTTTTTGGGAAAAATGTTCAAAATATGATACGTAATATGACCGGGAAGTCTGAAATATTTTTTCAAAATTTCATCACACTCATGAACACTCATGAACATGAACAAAGTCCTAGACATCAACAAGGTTTAATAGGATTGATATGATAGATATATCAACAAGTGCCTGTTAAGTGAGTTGGTGCTTGGGTTGGATAGAACTGAGAAGTTAAGCGTGCTCGGGCTGGAGTAGTGTGAGGATGCATGACCTTTCCGGGAAGTTTGACCACGGAGTGCAATTTGACTTGAGATTAAGCATATTGACCAGAGATTAAGCCATAGTGATCCGAGATTAAGAAATAACAAAAACAAAAATTTGAATTTTTTTTGAAAAAACAATTTTTGAAAAAAAAATTGAATTTTTTTGTTAGTAATGGTGCACTTCTATATGGTGCGCCATTAGTATTAATTACTAGTGGCGTGATGCTAGTGGCGCACCTGTAGTGCGCCATTAGTGGCCAAAACAGGTGCGCCACTAGCAGGCCTTTTCCTAGTATTGCCAGGTTCAGCCCCTCAAGATAGAGGTAACAGCCTACGTCCTTCTTGTGTTTGTATTTCTTGGTGTATCGATTACAAGGGAGCAGATTGCTTGACCTAGTTCTCGATGGTTGATCTCTCCCTTCAGTCACCCCGGGTCTCGCCTTTATATAAGAGGTCAAGACCACGGGTTATACAAGTCGTAACCGGCTCTCACAACGTGTCCGAGTCTATCTCTACATAGTCTTGCCTTCCTGAGCAAGCTGTCTCCGGGCGGCTCCCCCGCCCGAGTCTTCATGTCTTCTCCGTCTAGGGCACGTCTTGGCCCATCTTGGCAAGCCGCCCAATGTCTTGGGCTTGAGTCTTCAAAGCCCATCCTTGGGCTGGTGTATGAGCCGCCAGGTGTGACCTGGAGTCTCTGGGGCAGGTCTCACTATGGGTTTATATCCCCAACATTAGGCCCCAGGTTGATTGAGCTTGCTCATTTCAGCCTCCTTCTTAACTGGCGGCGAGTCTCACTTATGCCATCTGAAATTAAGATGAAATGACCCGCCATGACGTCATATCAAACATGTGAAAAAAGATCCTCTGACAACCACAACAAATCTTTCCCTTATTAAATGGACGGCCCGAGAATCGAGGCGTCCGCGTCAGTCAATCAATATCTGTCGCCTGGATTTTCCCGCCCGTTTCCACCTTTGCCTATTAAATAGGACCGCGGAGGGAGGCATTTGTTTCTTCCCCATTCGCTCTTCTTTTTCTTCCTTTTGATGCCGCCTCTCTAGCGCACCTCGTTCCGGTGACATCTTCACGTCATCGTCGTTCAGGCCACTACATCAACCTGTTCACTTCAGAGCTCTGCCGGTGTCTGCTGTGCCATCTCCGGTAAGTTGTTCCTCCCCTAGATACGTAGTTTTCGGTAGGGTTTCCACGGACTTCCTCCGCCGCTTAGAGCACGAGGTTCTCCCCAATTCCAGCTATGCATAGTCCATAAAACTCGATGATATCCTTTTCTCCATTGCGGTATACTGTAGGAAACTCATAGAAGCATCGCGCAGATCTATAATTGCTCTGATTGCCATGTTCAAACTCGTGCAACTGAGTCGGCTCTGCTGTGACGGAAGAGCATTTGGCAGACTTTGTCAACACGGGGACCCTTCCAACGAAAAGTGTTAGTCAGTGGCGGGTTCCGGGCAATGAATTGAAACCCTGCCCTCAGGAGGGTGAGGTGGTCGTATTTACAGATCACCTCTCGCGCGGGTTTAGCCCACCTGTCTCAAAATTCTTTCGGGATGTCCTTAACTTTTTGAAACTACACCCTCAACACCTTGCCCCCAATTCTATTACCAACATATGTAACTTCCAAATACCCAATGAGGTCTATTTGCAAGAAGAGCCATCCGTTTATTTATTTCGCGAGTTCTTTTATGCAAATCGACAGACACAGGTGAAGGCTGGCCCAAGCTTAGAGGCGGCGGGACATAACCTTCCCGGCTCCACAATTGCCAAGCCACCCTAAAGATTGGAACAAAACTTGGTTTTACTGCAAAGATACCTCCCCTAAAGGAGAGCATCCCCTGTCGTGTTATCGTCCATCCCAGCTGAAAACAACATCTGAGCTCCCTGGTTGGGTGGCAGATTCTAAGTGTGCAAAGTATGCTTCGGCTCACGTGAAGATCAAAGCTCTTATGGCCAACGGACTGACAGGCCTGGACTTAACTCGTTGCTGGATTTCTTGGAGGGTCATGCCTCTGAGCCGCCAGAGTCATCTCATGCATGAATACACGGGCCAACCTGACGACCCCCTCGGCTTTAATTTGGCAAAGCTATCGGAGGATAACATCATGGCTTCCATCAAGAGCCTCATTCATGAGTCTTCAGATGCTTGCGGTGTTATCGGGTTAGCACCTTTGTGTGCCACGAACCCGGCTCTAGACGTAAGGGCGGCTCTTAGTATTCTCTTCTCTGTACTAACAATGTTTTGGCAATCTCTTCACCTTTTTCTGGCTTATACTTTCAGGCCAATTCCGACTTCTGGAAGAAAAAGTACATTCCTCCTCTAAAGAAGTCAAAGAAGAACACCACGGTCCGGAAGAAGAAGACCGCTCCTCAAGAAGAGCCGGAAGAACAACCAGAATCAGATGACTCAGTGGTATAATTTGACTCTCTTTGCCGCCTCTTTATTCACCTTATTGACGACCATTATTCACAAAATGAGAAAGAGACAAGCCACACCAATGCTCCTGAGGTAACTTATGTTTCATCCGACTCAGACTATTTTGTACCCCAGAAGATATAGTGGGTCATTCGAAAAGTCCCACTTTCGCATCCTCTTGCTTACTTAGACCCCCAATTTCTTTTAAAAAAGCAACATCAAAACTCCTGACGCCAGACCCGGAGTGCCGGCTGTACTGTTCTCATGGCCGGGTTATCTAACTCTCTGGCTCAGAAGAAGCGTCCAGCTAAGGTATCTATTCCCTCTTTGCTTTATTTTACCAATCTTTCCTTTGTAATTCAAATTTGCCTTATATTGCTTGAACTGTTTTTCAGGGATCACCTCCTTCGTCTGGCAACTCTATAGCGACTGCTCTGCCGCCTCCAAAGATTAACCTATTGTATGTGTTTTTTCAGGCATTACATTCGAGTCTTTGATGGTTGTAAACATTGGGCTCTAAGCTTTGTGCTTTTTAGGGCTCAAGCCAAGCGAAAAAAAACCAACAAGTCCTCCCCTGGCCCTAATTCTCAAGAACCGGAGCCTGCCAAACCGGATGCTCCCATGTCGGATGTTGATCCCTCGGCGGCTTCTGAAGAGGCACCTGAAGAGGCTTGTCCTTCTGCAGAGCCGGCAACCGATGATATAATTCTTAAAATTCCTCCGAGGGACCGTTCCAAGCTGCCAAGCCCTACCAAGGTTGTTGATGGAACAACTACTCCAGACGTCTTTATCACTGGCGCCGACTTCCACTCTCCTCAACCTCATGTGCTAACAAAGCATAGTGAGACGACTAAAACTTCCAAGAAGCTAGAGTTTGAGTTCCCCACGCTAGAGAAGTTGACAACTGATGAAATTCATCTTGTTTATCTGAACCGCCCGTCTCCAAGCCGGCACTTGGAGCTCAAGCTTGTGAACTTGATGAAGATGAAATACCAGGTATTCTTTCTCTCCTCTATACCCTTACGTAGCCCCCAAGAGCCGGGTTAATATTAGCTGATGATAATCCGGGTCTTCAAAACTTGCTAGAAGTAGAAATGCCTAGCCTGTAGGCCTCAACTTATTTAGAAGTAATTACCAATCATCGTTCGTAGTCCCGAAGGTCCGGCTCAAATTTGATAACATTGAGCTGGAGCTTTATCGAAGGTAGCTAACAGAGCCAATTGTAGCCCCCAAGGGCCGGCTCAATCTTGTGAAAGTTGAGTCGGAGCTTTCATGGTAACCAACTTGAAAAGCCAGCCTATAGCCCCCAAGTTCCGGGTTAAATTGGTAAAGATGATCCAGAACTACATTGTAATCTTTGAGATAAAGTAGAAATTAGCCCCCAAGTGTCAAACATATTGCTTGCAATCTGCTTCAGACTTGCTTAATCTTCATTATCCGAAAAATTCCCTCCTGACGACTCATTCTGTATTTTGATATGTCACAGGAAGCTTTAAACAAAGCCGGGTCAGAAGTGGCGGGCTTAAAGAATAGTCTAGCCACGCAGCAAGCCGCCCGAAGCAAGGCTGATGAAAAGTGCCAGCTCCTTGCCAAGGACCCGACCAAGATCAAAGCCGACTTTGCCGCTGCTAAACCTGAACAAGCCGCCCTGACTCAACGAGCGGATGACACTGACCAGTGGCTGGTGATTGTGTCAAATGAGCTGCAGTCTTTGAAGCACCATATTAGAAAGATGTCATCCGCCATATTTGGTAAGTATTTAACACCTTAACTCAAATTTTGCATGGGTACTTGTAATGGTGACTTATGATGAAGAGTCTGTCTTATGCAGGTCCAAAGAGCCGCCAACTCGCTTCCGACAGCTTGCTGCCCCTGAAGGCTATTTATACTCTGACGGAACAACTCTATCGTGGAGCTGTCTACATGATCAAGGCTCTGCTCTACAAGGATTCCACCCCTTCAACCATGAAAGGGGTCATAGAAATATTTTCCACTCTGCCAAAACAGATTGTAGAGCTTAAAAAATTAGCCGCTCGCTAGGGAGCTATTATAGCCATAAGTCGGGCATTGGCATTTGCTCATGAGTTAACCCCTGGGGAAATGATGGATGGTTTTCCATCCAAAAAGGATGACGGCTCAGACTTCACTAATGCTGACTATGCCAATTGTGTGAAGGCTTCCAAGGTTCTCGCCTCCGTGTTAGCAGAAGAGGTGAACTTATCAACTTATTAAGCGGCTTATGATGCTGATCAGAAGAGAATTCGCAGCCCCCTCTTTGAAGCCAAGGATCTAACACCCTCCTGCAGTAAGCATCTTTTTTCTTCTGAACTTGACCCGTCCCCCCTCTTTGAATAGGGAAAAATTTCAGCTTTAACCCACTGCAACTGGGACTTGGACAATCTTCAGATCAAGGAGATCAAAGACCTGGACCAGGGTGACCTGCCAGCCAGCTAATGGAGTTATGAACGCCATTGATAAGCCGTCTCTTGTGACCCGCCATGAGCGGTGTAAAATACTTTGAAATACTTTTGGGCTCTACAAAGAGCATATGTAATAGGCTTGTAGTAACTTTGCGTTTGCCTGAACTGTGCCATCGTGCACATGTTAAATAGTCCGGCTTAATACATAACATCTTCTTTGCACTTCACATTGGATGCCTTGCCGACTCTTGGCGGCTTAATTGACCTGCAAGAATAGATGTATCTTGACATTGTTAGGAGGGCAGCTTAGAATAACATAGCCCAAAGATGTTGTATCTTCCTAACATGTTTTTCAATAACCAACTCATGTGCCGGTTCTACTTGGCTGACTCGCCACTTAAAACTCCTTAATAGTATAGGGTCTCTGTGGAGATTGGCCGTAGGTTTTTGAACCGGCTCAGGGTCTCTAAGTGAGATTAACTGAAAGGAAGTGTGACGTCCCAGAAGAGACACGACAGGGCATGAGTACCCTGATAGCCCAAAAACTGCCTCTCACGTGACATAAATCCGTCATTTTAATCTTAAACAGTACAGGGTCCTCGAGGATTAACTGTCTAAGAGTACGAGCAAGCCACATAGCGGAGAGTCGGCACTAAGTGGGAGAGTTTATCCAAGCTTTCAGTAAGCCGGCCCTCATGTGACAAGAGCCACCGTTTTAACCTTGACCAGTACAGGGTCTCTATGGAGATTGGCCATCAATTGCTTTGAAACGGCTCAGGGTCTCTAGGCAAGATTAACTGGTAGGAGTTCGGCAGAGTAGCATTAGCTTACAGGCAGGTTTAACCTTGTTTGGCTTAAGAGCTGATCAAGAGGGTGTGTAAGCTACACCCGGTGGGTGGGAAGCCCCCAAGTGACCTTTGTTGACGGAATCAACTGTTTGGCTTAAGAGACGACTGATAGGGTTTGATAAGCTACACCCGGAGGGTGGGAAGCCCCCTGGACGATCATATTGACGGAGTCAACTTTTTGGCTTGAGAGCCGACCGATAGGCTTTGATAAGCTACACCCGGAGGGTCAGAAGCCCCCTAGACGATCATGTGTTTGCACAGATTGAGATATGCAAAACGGTAGAGGGCCCGGATTTTAGGGATGCCAACTTTTATTCATATATAAATATGATATGTACAATGATAGTGTACAATGCCGAGTCTCAACGACTTACGTATAGTAAGGCCGCAAATGCACTATGTTCCACGGCCGGTGGGTCTCCTGCCCCGAGGTATCTGAATCATCCCAGATGTCAATGAGGTAATATGACCCATTGTTGAGATTTCCGCTAACCACGGAAGGTCCTTCCCATGGAGGAGACAACTTATGCATATTTGTCTGGCCTTGGATGAGCCATAACACTAAGTCGCCTTGTTGAAACGTCCGAGTCTTGACTCTGCATCTATGATAGCGGCATTGGTCATGCTGATAAATCGCCGAACGAGCCGCCGCCAAATCACGTTCCTCCTCCAAGGTATCCAACGCGTCTTGACGCACCATCTCATTACCCGTCTCAACGTAAGCCGCCACTCGTGGCGAGTCATGATGGATGTCACTTGGTAATACGGCCTCTACACCGTAAACCATGAAGAAAGGTGTATAACCCATTGATTTATTGGGGTAGTCCTTATGCTCCATAAGACACATGGCAACTCCTCCACCCAACAACCCGGCGTTCACTGTAAAGGAACCATAAGCCGGGGCTTGATCCCTCTCAGGATTTCTTGGTTAGCACGCTTCGCTTGATCGTTGGACTATGGATGAGCAACCGCAGAAACATCAAGCCGGATGTGCTCAATGTCGCAGAACATTTTTATAGCCCCCTTGGACAGGTTCGTGCCATTGTCCGTGATGATACTGTGAGGGTAACCAAAATGATAAATTAGCCTTACAATAAACTGAACCATCGTAGCCACATCACACTTGCTGATCGGCTCAGCCTCTATCCATTTGGTAAACTTGTCAACCGCCACCAAGAGGTGTGTCTTTTTGTCCTTGGATCTCTTGAAAGGCCAGACCATATCGAGCCCCTAGACGGCAAACGGCCAAGTGATTGGAATCATGCGCAGTTCTTGAGCCGGAACATGAGCATGACAGCCAAACTTTTGACAACCATCGCACTTGCGGACCAGATCCTCTACATCCATGTGAGCTGTCAACCAAAAGAAACCATGCCTAAAAGCTTTGGCCACCGGAGATTTTGAGTCGGTGTGATGTCCACAATCACCAGCATGAATTTCATTCAAGATCTCCTTACCCTCCTCTGGTGAGACACAACGCTAAAACACGCCGGTGACGCTGCACTTATGTAACTCGCCATTGATTATAATCATGGACTTAGACCATCTGGTGATCTGTCTGGCCAGATTTTCATCATTAGGTAACTCGCCCCGAGTCAAGTATGCCATGTAAGGTACAGTCCAATCAGGAATAGCATGCAGAGCCGCCACCATCTATCCCTCCGGGTCAGGAATGGCTAAGTATTCCTATGAAGGCAACTTAACTGACGGGTTATGTAGGACATCCAAAAAGACGTTAGGCGGCACCGGCTTTCGTTGAGAGCCTAATCTTGACAGGTTAAGATAACTCCTGCCCCTGATCCTTCCAGCTACCTGGACACATCAAAGTGTATTATTATGTATGTATTATACGGCTTTTCTTCGGGTGCCTGACACTCTGTCCAGTCGTTTATGAAATCCACAAGGGCTTGAGACTTGACAGCCGTACGAGGTACGTATTGCAGATTGAGAGGTCCCAGCTCCAATGCCCACTTAGCAATCTTGCCAGTAGCTTCTCTGTTTTGAATTATATCCCCCAACGGGAAAGAGCTGACCACGATGATCTAGTGCCCTAAGAAGTTGTGCTTTAGCTTGTGGTTGGCCATGAACACCCCATATACTAGCTTCTGCCAATGTGGATACCTCTGCTTGGACTCCGTTAGGACCTCACTGATATAATAAACAAGCCTCTGAAAGAGATATTCTTTCTCTGCCTCCTTGCGCTCGGCCACGATTGCAGTGCTGATAGCCCTGTTGTTAGCCGCCACATACAAGAGCAAGTGTTCTTTCTCAGCCGGAGCGGCTAAAACCAGCAGCTCAGTGAGCTATTTCTTGAGCACCTCAAACGCTTCACCCGCCGCCATACTCCAGACAAAATTGTCTGTCTTTTCATCATGTGATATAAATGGATGGCTTTCTCACCAAGGCGGCTTATAAACAGGCTCAACACGGTGATGCGCCCTGCTAGGCATTGAACATCATTGATGCACGCCGGCTCAACTAAGGAGGTGCTAGCCTTGATCTTATCTGGATTAGCTTCAATGCCCCGCTTAGAGACCGGAAATCCCAAGAGCTTTCCAACCGGAACACCAAAGACGCACTTTGCCGGGTTGAGCATCATCTTATAGACCCGCAGATTGTCAAAGGTTTGCTTCAATTCATCAAGCAGAGTCTCCTTCTTCCTTGACTTGATCACAATGTCATCCACATAGGCATGAATGTTGCACCCAATTTGGTTGTGAAGACAATTCTGCACACAACGCTGATAAGTCGCCTGGGCAATCTTGAGCCCAAAAGGCATAGACACATAGCTGAAGGCCCCAAAAGGTGTGATGAAAGCCGTCTTCTCTTGGTCCTTAACCGCGATTTTTTTTTAAACTATTACGAAATTTGTATCAAATTTGAAAATAGGTGGTGCAGTTGAAAAAATGCCAAAAAATAGGACCCCGTCGGCCTTAGTTGGGCCGACCGACCACCCGTCGGCTTAGTGCCGGCCGAAAAGGGCCCATCAGCTGCCGCGAGGCCGAAGTGCCGGGCCGTCGGCCCATGCCAGGCCGAAGAGCACCCGTCGTCCGCCAGGAGGCCGAAGAGCCCCTAGATAAGGCTGACGTGGCCAGCTACTCTTCTTCCTCCAGCTTCCTCTGTTCTTCGTGTTTCTTGGCCGAAATCCCCCCTTGATCTCCCTTTCCCTCCACCCATTTTCCGTTTCAATCCGATGAATCAATAGATCGTCTTCGTCTCCCCCGCCCTACGGTTTTATTTTTTGAAACGTGGTAGTGATTTGTCCATGGGGAGGAGAAATGGTGTGGTGGTGGATGTGTGAATGGTGAGAAGGTGGAGTGGTGGAGAGGAAGAAGAAGGTGGAGAGGAAGAAGAAGGGCACTCACGCGTCAAAGGTATAAATTTTTTCTGTTAGTTTAGGTTAGTTTTTTGTTAGTTTTTTGAATGTACGTAAAATTAGTTTAGGTTATTTTTAGTAGTGTAGTTATTTTAGGTTACTTTTATTAGTGTAGTTATTTTTATTAGTGTAGTTATTTTTATTAGTGTAGTTATTTTTATTAGTGTAGTGATTTTAGTTTATGTTCTCCGAGCGTAGGTTTAGTTAGTGTAGTCATATTAGTCTCGGTTTATTTTTGTGAAGTTCACTTTAGTGTAGGTTTATTTAGAATACGTGGGTATATTTTAGTGTACGTTTTATTTTAGTGTCGATTTATTCATTGCGAATAATGAGAAATTGTCAATGTCTGACAGGTTAAAATGTTTGAATCCGTAAATTTGATTGTGTTTGACGGCCCTGGTAATGTTTGATATAATGAGTTGGGGGTTGATCTTAGCGAGTTTAAAAGAGGCGAAATGACACTTTCGGACCCGGACAGATTGGACATTAAGCAGTTGAAGCACTAGTTGACAACTAGTTTTGGCCTGGATCCTTAAGTTTGTTCCGTCAGTATTCATGCTGTGTCGACCAAATCCTGTAAAAATGTGAAGTGGGATTTTATTCCGATAGATAGGATCCAGCACTGGTTGTCTCTGTTAAGCCATTGCAGAGACCAAAGAATCCATCCATCTGCCCTAGTGCAACCAGTGGCGAAGGAGGACAATATCGTACCACCCATCGTGGGGTATGAACTAGGCCAGAGTAGTCAAGTGGCTAACGAGAATTATGTATCCGGGTCATAGCCACCAGATGTGAATGCTAGACTAGCCAAGAAAGAGTCGGATTATGTGCCAAACAATGTTATTGGTCATGCTGCTGGTCAGAGTATTCAGTCGATAGTATTAGCTGCCTCTAGTGTTGCTGATGGGGATGAGGAAGGCGATGAAATGCAGAGGGTGATGGAGGAAGAGGACGAGGATGGGATTGCAGAGGAACTTGATTCTGAAAATTCCGAGGATGAGGAAGAGGTACCAATTCCTGCTGCATGGGAGCAGGACATATCCGGATGCTTTACTGTTAACGATGGCCATGAGACTCCATGGCAATATAATCTGAACCAAGTCCAGATCGGGGCTATGTTTGACACAAAGAAGAAAATGAAGTACGGCGATAAAGTGGGCTATGTCTACCCAGAGGGTTTTACGGACACACATATCTAGTCCAACGAAATATACCATAAGTGTGTTGAATCAGGTTGTCCTGCGAAGGTGCACGCCCATGTGCCAAAGTGTAACATCCACTGGGTTGTGACAAATGTTGTCCCGCATAATTGTGTTAGGAAAAACATGTTGGTTTGTCATCCAAACCTTACTTCAACTCTCATAGCGCAACTCATGTATACTGAGATAGTGACGAAGAAAGATATGGGAGCATAACACATCCAGACAGTAGTGAAGGTTAGACGGAAGTATGACATTCCATATGGGAAGGCTTGGAGAGATAAGCAAAAGGCTATGGAGGAGAGGTTTGGGACATTTTTTGACTCCTATGATAATGTTGTCCATCTCCTTGATGTATTGAAGCAGAGAAATCCCGGCACTTATGTTAACATTCAGCACACGAGGTTGGATAGTATACCAGATTACAAGGTGTTGAAACAAGTATTCTTCTCTTTCGATATGTGCATCGAAGCTTTTAGGCATTGTCCTCCTGTGATGTTTATGGATGGTACATTCCTGACTGGTCAGTAGAAAGAGCAAATCCTGACTACTATTGGTGTGGACGGGAACAACAAAATCATCCCACTAGCCATGGCATTTGTGGAGGGTGAGAACTTTCCAGGCTAGGTACGGTTCTTCTCGCATGTTAAAATTGCTATCGTGAAGGACTGACCAAATGTGTGTCTCATTCGTGACAGACATCCCGGTATATTGAAGGCCGTGAAGATACTGAGTAATCCAACTGCTGACGAGCTAACACCTTGGAAGGACTTGCAAAGTCGGTGGTGCATGCGCCATGTGGGTGCTAATTTTTTCTCGTACTTCAAGAACAAACGGTTGATGAACTTGTTCAAGAAGTTATGCAAGAAGAACCAGCGGCACAAATATGATTTTATTTGGTCAAAACTTGATGAGTTCACTAAGAAGAAGGTCCTTGCTCGGAAGAAAATTGAGAAAGACCAGGTTAAATTAATAACACTCATTGCGGAGCTTGAGGAGCCAGTTGGTCTTTGTGACTTGCCTGCAACTGACCATCCTAATACGAACAGAAAGAAGGGCAGGCAATAAAGAATTTTTCTGAGTGGATAGAGAAAGAGCATCGAGTGAATTGGTCTTTTTGGCATGACACCCATGGTGCTAGGTATGGCCACATGACAACCAATCTTGCAGAGACCTATAACTTTGTACTCAGAGGGATAGAGCATTGCCACTGACAGCTATTGTGGAGGGTGTATTCCATGGCACTGTGAGATATTTCAGAGAAAGGCATGAGTTAGCAAAGAAGCATGTTGTAGATAATCATAACACTCCTTATTGTAGCCATGTCATGGAGTACATGGCTGAGAAGATAAAGAAAGCAAAAAAGCACATTGTCACACTCATAGGTAATCAGGAAAGGCCGTATGAGATTCATCTACCTACTGATTGTTTTGGTTCTGCAAATGAGGTGAAGACACATGAGGTTACAATTGGAGCAGAATTTTATCCAACTTGTGAGTGTACATGCAACAAACCGAAGTTATTGCACCTGCCTTGCTCACATGTGTTGGCTGCTTGTGTCCAGATTAAGTTGGACGCTATGTCCTTCATGTCTCCGTATTACTCAAAGGAGGCAGTACTCAATGTCTGGACAGGTGAGATGAAGGGTTTCGAGTCATCGGCAATTTCAACAAGGTAAATGATGGTGATAGAGTATACATCCCAGATCCTGCACTACAGCGAACTAGCAGGGGCAGGCGTAAGGTAAAGCGCATACAAAACGATATGGACCAATCTGAAGCGGGTGGAGCAACCAGACAATGTTTGCTCTGCGCGGCTTCTGGGCATTGGATGAAATATTGCCCCGACCTGAAGAAAAGGTGGTGCTTCCACGTCGACGAGCAGTTCCACATCGACGACTGTGGCAATAGTTGCAAGAGGTGGTCCTGGGAGTCATGGTGTACGAGGCTCTTGAGGCCGAAGGGGCAGACAAGGAATACATAACTCTGAATCTACATAATATGTCGGACTATGTTTTTATTTGTAATATGTCGGACTACGTTTTTATTTGTAATATGTGCGCACTATGTTTTTATGTGTAATATGTGAGACTACGCTTTAATGTGTAATATGTGAGACTAAGTTTTTATTTGTTATATCTGAGACTATGTTTTTATTTGTAATATGCAAACATCTACGTTTTTATTTTTAATATGTGTGGACTATATTCTAATTGCAGATATGGCTTCGTATCCGATGCGTAATGGCAATATCGATAGCGGACACCGAGGCGCGCTTACGGAATCAGGCACGAACTTAGACGTGTTGATCACTCGCACCCCAAAGTCTAATTGGATGATACACCCTTCATGGGTGGGTAGGTATGTGTCAGTATAATCACTTACTATGTTTGACATCACTTTGATAGAAGCTAATTGTAATCTACATTCTGTTTATTTTGTAGGTTGACATGGGCTGGACTATTACCCCTGGCACGACTGGTTGAGGGTACATTGGATGAGTGGGTTGATCACCCGAACTTGGATGACTCAGGTGAACCAATGTAGTTGCACAAGAGGCAAGTATCACGCTTCTCTTACGACAGGTCACTCCTTAGCTTCTTGGTAGATAGATGGAGACCAGAGACACATACGTTTCACTTTCCTTGGGGAGAGATGGCTCCTACTTTACAGGATGTGTCCTACTTGTTGGGATTACCTCTGGCCGGTGCTGCCATAGGACCTTTAGAGGTAGAAACTGATTGGCTAGTATCTATGCATTCCCGATTTCTAGCTGCGGTGCCAACTACCAAGACACTAGACAACAATCGGCACGGGCCTCTTTTCAGGTGGTTGAGCCAGTTTCGGACTGTCGCCTTAGGATATCCCACTTTTCAGTTGTCAGAGGCACAGATTGACCGGTCCCTAGAGGCATATATTATGTGGTTGTTTGGCAAGACGATGTTCACAGAGAACCACGTGACCACTGTAGCTGCACGACTGATCGGCGTTGCACGAGAGATAGCTGACGCACGTTCCCCACAGGACATTGTACAAAGGAGTTTTGGTTCTGCTGTGTTAGCATCTATGTATAGAGGCCTGTGCAAAGCTTGCTAGTTGAGGTCAAGGAAATTTGGTCTTCTCGAATGTCCACTATTGTTGCAGCTTTGGTCATATGAGAGATTCCCTATTGGTCGACCCTACGTCAGCGTTGACAAACCTTTTGGTAATGAGGACATCGCTGGACATTACGTGCCTTCTATCGGCGACTTTCCTACTATGGGATCTGTTTGGGCACGGAGAGAGGTATTTTCACTATTAACAATATGTATTACTAATTTTTATTTCTCGCTATTTAATATTATGTACTAATGTTTGTTGTCATGCACAGAGACAGTTTACGCGTGGCCAGGTGAGGGGCTGCTACCCCTCCTTCACGACGCAGTTTGATAGTCTGCACGAGGATCAGGTTATACGGGAACCATACACCCGTAATGCTATTTTAGAAAGGTACCCAGGTGGGATTTCTGGATTCCGCACTAGAGATCACCATTACTGGATGACCAAGGCCAAGTTGGTGTTTGACGTGATGGTTGAGGAGATGGCTATTAATAGGGTGATGAGACAGTTCAGTCTGTCCCAAGAGCCTGACATTCCGGTTATTTCCCAATTACCAGATCACGTGCACAAGTAAGTAATACTACTTTGGTTCTCAGCTCTGCATTAATAGGTTGTTGAGTCAGTTCGGTCTACTTATAGCTATTCATGTTATGTGCATTTCAATCTCAGGTACAGTCGCATAGGAGGAAACAAGTCCGAGGCTTCTTGGTTTCGCACATCAGTCCTTACCTCGAGGAATGGACTACTACCACGACAAATATCTGGGATGAAATTCGTGTCTTCGACTGGGACAAGTTCGGGTTGTATCTAAAGCGTTACAGTCAGAGCACGAGGATCTACTTGGTTCCATCATCTGCTCCGGATCAGATCCCAGTTCCTCTCGCCAGCGATCTGTTCCCAACTTCCTCAGTTGTGGGAACCAGACACCACGCAGTATGTCCTCAGTTTTCTCACATGCTACGTTTTCCCTATACATGAACATGTACAATTGGTTAACTTTTTGTGTACAGGGTGAATTGTCAACTCAGGCACTAGAGGAGGTTACCGCTTTGGTGGACCGCGTTGACAGAGGAGAATATATCCCGAAGCGAGAGCAAGCAACAAAGTTGAAGAGTCTTCAAGCGAAGATACGCAGAATCATCGCAACTATTACATGTAGATGATCTTCCGATGTTGTTCACACTCATGCAGCACATCGTCCGCCATGCCCCTCTCTGCAGCGTTAAGAACCCTGACCTTCACAGCCAGGGAGCTCCTCCTGGCAACAGGCAGCTCCTTCGCAGCCAGGGAGCTCCTCCTGGCAGCAGACACCTCCTTCACAGCCAGGGAGCTCCTCCTGGCAGCAGGCACCTCCGTCACACCCTGGGAGCTCCTCCTGGCAGTAGGCACCTCCTTCGCAGCCCGGGGGCTATTTCTACCAGCAGCCACCTCCTTCACAGCCCGGGGGCTATTTCTACCAACAACCACCTCCTTCACAGCCCGGGGACTCTTCCTGGCTTCAACACATGGACCTAGGTAACTTAACTTTGTACATTCTTTTACAAAAATTAACCTCGTAAGTCATTCTTTGCATGTTTTAATTTACCAGCAGGCGGCAGCTAGTCGCAACCGTTCATGACTTCAGTTCAGTCACCTGTGTTTACTGGTCCTTGTTCGTACATGGCTGGCGATAGCGAGGACGATGACCATGGTGCATACACCTATGGTATCTCGGAGACAGTTCTTACCACTCCACCACCACCATCGACGTAGGAGACTCAGACACCGACGGACGAGGTGTTCTATGGTCGTGGTCATCATGACACTCGTCCACCACGTCAGCGCTTATCGCCTTCCGGTCCACGTTCGAGGAAGCCCAAGATTCGTCGCAAGCCCCAGTAGTGATATGGTCATCTACGTACGAGACATGACTATCTATTTATGTATGAGACATATGTAGCCTTTATGTATTGGACATATTCATGTATTTGTCTATCTATTTACGGGACATATTCATCTATTTATGTAGACTTATTTGGTTTGGAGAGAGAACAACAGTAACGCAAACCAAATTGAAATGCACTACATAGAACACCACTATAGAAAATAGTACTACATGAAAACTGTATTACATGAATGCATCATCATCATCCTCCGTGGATGCAGATATCTTCCCCTTTGTCGCTGAAGAACTATTGGCCTTCGACGATGCGTTCGTCTTCACCATGGTACTCGGCATGAAGACGTCGTCTTCATCCTCCATCGATGCAGAACTCTTCCCCTTCGTCGATGTAGAACTCTTGCCCTTCGTCGATGTAGAAATCTTGCCCTTCGAGTCAAAACTCTTCACCTTGCTGCTCGGCATGAAGAGGTCGTCCTCGTCCTCACTTTTTGCTGACCATAAACATGAATTATTCACAGCAATCCTGAGATAAGCATCACCCATGTGCAGTTGCTTTTGCCATCTGGCGTGCAACCTCAGAAGTTCTTTCTGTATCTCCTCCAAAGTCCTGGGAGGCCACCCACTCCTAGATAATTGGTGAGCTAACTCATTCATTATGAAGTCACTACTAATGAGTTCCTCCCATGGAACTACTCTATCATTCATCTTGAAATTGGCAGCTGGATGAAGAAGACGGTCGGACATACCCTTGTGAAAACTACGATCAAAAGGATAGTGAGGATGAGGAGGACGAGACATCTCCACGAAAGGATGGCGAGAGCGAGAGCGGAAGGATGGCGGAGAGAAAGGGAAAGAAAGGGCCTGCTCACCCTCCTTGCTGCGAATGTGGTTATATAGGTGGGAGAGAAAGTGGTAGGAGAGAATGGCGGGAAAGACAATGGCGGGAATGAATGGCGGGAGAGAATGTGGCGGGAGAGAAAGTGGCGGGAGAGAAACAGGCGGGAAAGAAACTGGCGGGAGATAAAGTGGTGGGAGAGAACGAATGCAGTTGCACAAGAGGCAAGTATCACGCTTCTCACTGAAATGAAGATACAATTTGGTGAAATTAAGATACAACTTGCTGAAATTATGATACAACTTGCTGAAATTAAGATAGAACTTGCTGAAATTAAGATACAACTTGCTGAAATTGAGTTACAAGAATATAAATCTACTGAGTCCAACATGGATATTTTCCTATTCCATCTGCAGCTTCTTCTGCTACCTGGGCTGCACGAGCCCTTTCTTTCTTTCTCTGCCTCTCAGCCTCACGGGCCTCCTCTCATTGCTGGTAGACCTCCGCCAGTCGAAGTTGGTTTTCTTGGTTTGTCTTCTTCATCTCAGCAAGAAAAGCCCTGTGCTCCACACAATACTCTTGCCAAGCTCTCTCCTGCTCTGCTTTCTCCTTTGCTGCCGCCTTCTCACAGCGCTCCTCCAAGTCCAAACTTGCCCATGCATGATGACTTCTTTAACGTATCTCAGTCACCGCCCAGTCCGGATTTTTCATGCCTATCCAACGATAGTACTGGCATAGGGGCAAAGGAGACTACAAAAGAAACAGAAATATAATAATCAAATCGAGAAAAATATTAACAACGTGTTTTTATGGGTGACTTAAACATACCGGAGGCGTGATGTACGGTGAAGGACCAACGGGTGGATCTTCCTCATAATTACCGCACATGAAAAACTTCATACCCAACCAATCGAAAAATCCGTCACCTCCTTCACCTTGCAGAGATCCCCGCACCAGCAATGAACTGCTTCCACCCCCTGAGGCAACTTCGCACTCTTCCATTTGCTAGGCCTAATGCTTTGATCCGAACAATGCAAACTCATAATGAATACCGCGCTGGTTTTTTCGAGTGTTGGTGGCCGATGGAGGAAGGCAGATACAATGCCTCCTTTTATAGACAGATGACAACAACAATGGCGAGAAATCGGGCGGGAAAATTTGGTAGGAATACTTGGCGGGAGAAAATGGCATGAGAGAATGGCGGGAGAGACAATGGCAGGAAAGACAATGGCAGGAAAGACAATGGCGAGAGAGAATGGCGGGAGAGAAAGGGTTTAGGGTTTAGGCGGGAGAGAAAGGATTTAGGCAGTAGAAAATAATATGGGGAGTAGTACTGCTACTGAAATTAATATACATCTTCCTGGAATTAAGATACAACTTGCTGAAATTAAGATACAACTTGTTGAAATTAAGATACAACTTGCTAAAATTAAGACACAACGTGGATATTTTCTTCTGCCTGGGCTGCAAGAGCCCTTTCTTTGTTTCTCACTATGGCAGATAGCTGAAATCAACAACTAGCTCCTGTTCACGCCATTTGAATGTTACGAGGACCAAATTGTTGACTTTAATAGACCATGCCCGCAGAAAATTACCGAAACCTTCCTTCTTCAACACCATTCGATCACCCAAGCCAATGAAGTAGGAACAAGGAATGCTCACAAATATATCATCATCTTCTGAATCCAAAGTAATTTCAAGAGTTAAAGAACCAGTCCTAGGAATAGCCACAAATTCCATAAAACTCTTGACAACCATGGTAGGAATAACCTGACAAAAAGAAGCAAGTTATATGATCCGTCCTATGAACCAGCAAAGAACAAAGAAATAAAAAAACTTGAAACCAAAGCTTACCATGTGTTGAGAAATAACATTCATGCGATCCATCCTATGAACAAAATGTTGTCATTAAAGAGCTACCGCAACATGACATACATTTGATGATAATTCAGAGTGATAGCATGACTATAAAAACAGCTATCAACAAGTTCCCTCTGAGTTTCACTCAGATCCTCAAGAGCTATAAAAAAATAATTTCACTAACTGAGATGAACAGCAAAACATATAAGATGAAACAAATCTAAAACTCAGTCAAACAAATATCTTACCAACATGGGGTAAAGGAAGCAACATAACACCATCCCGATGAAATTCAACACTAATATAAGTTCCATAGTGCTCAAGCATAATAGTCATCATGTCACTATGGTGCAGACCATAATCATTTACAAGTTCCTCCCGTGAAGGACCATGGAATTTACTGCTCATCCTACCATGTGTAAATATAGCATTGTATATGTTACCCTCACTGTTGTGCAGCGCAAGATCAATATCTGTGTCACCTCTCCGAATAGCTAAAGCTCTGCACTCCTCAATGTACCGAGCAAGATGTGATCTAACACTGCATGAAACATACTACAACAAGAATGGAAGCAAACATCATAATCATATAAACAAAGGCATTCAAATATGCCAGAGTCAGATAATCAAGACATAGAATCTTACAACACGTCTTGAACATCGACGATCCAGCACCACAGTAAATACAGACGCACCGGAATCAACAGCAATACAAGGGCCACTTGGTGCTCGGCAAAATGGGCAAGCCATTTACCTGTAGACGGAGAGTGACCAATAAGAACTAAATCCACTACCAACTTCGGAGTTCTCATTCGACTGAGGTCGAAGCCAAAAAAATATCGTGGGCCGGTAGAGAGCGCCCTGATCTATTGTTTACGCGGGTACGATAACAACATGGGTGGTCGAGCAAAGAGAACGACGAGGCGGGGGAAGCACCAGAGAGCAACGGGAGTGAGAGGTGGAGAGGGGCAGGCTACTAGATGGGGGAGGGTGGAACGAGTGGTCGGAGGAGGAAGAAAAGAAGCCCTGGGTCTTATCCAGGGGCCCATCAGCCTCCCTCTGGCCGACAGGTGGCCCATCGGCCTCCCTCTGGCCGACAGGTGCCTCTTCGGCCGCCCTCTGGCCGACAAGGGGCTCTTCGGACACGTGCTGGCCGACAGGCACCACTTCGGCCTAGTGCTGTCCGACGGGCCCCTGTTCAGCCTGCTGCTGGCCGACAGGATACTAATTTCGAATTTTTTTCAACTCCTATATCTGTTTTCAAGTTTGATACAAAATTCGTACTAGTTTTGAAACAAATTCATTAACCGCCATCTTGATCTAATGATATCCCGAAAAATCATCCAGGAAGCATAGACTTTCACAACCCGCTATAGCATCAATGATTTGATCAATATGATGGAGAGCAAAAGGATGATCCGGATGGGCCTTGTTAAGATCCGTATAGTCCACACACATATGTCATGTGCCGTTCTTCTTGAGCATAAGCACTGGGTTAGCAAGCCACTCCAAGTGAAAGACCTCGACGATGAAACCCGCCGCCAAGAGCCGGGCGACCTCTTCCCCGATGGACTTGCGTCTATCCTTGTTGAACCGCCGTAGAAATTGCTTGACCGACTTAAACTTAGGATCCACATTAAGGTTGTTCTCAGCGAACTCTCTCGGTACACCCGGCATGTCGGAGGGCTTCCATGCGAAGATGTCCTGATTCTCACGGATGAATTCGATGATCGCGCTTTCCTATTTCGGATCCATATTGGCCCCAATAGTGAACTGTTTAGATGAGTCGCCCGGAGTGAAGTCCACCGCCCTAGTATCATCCGCCGAAAATTTGAGGGGCACCTCAACCTTTGTGGTAGGCTTCTTCAGCGGAGTCATGTTCTTCGGGTCAACATTTTCCTTATAGAACTTGAGCTCTTCCTCAGCACAACTGGATCCCCCCTCTTCGCACTCAGTAGCCATATTCCGATCACCATGAACAGTAATCGTCCCCTTTAATCCGGGCATCTTGAGCTGCAAATAGACATAGCAGGGCCTAGCCATGAACTTGGTGTAAGCCGGTCCCCCAAACATGGCATGATAGGGGCTCTTGATTTTAACTACTTCAAACTACAAGGATTCTACCCTGTAGTTGTACTCGTCACCAAAGGCAACTTCCAAGGAGATCCTACCCATGGGGTAAGCTGACTTGCCAGGCACCACACCATGAAAGACTATCGAGGAGGGCTTAATGTCTTTATCAAATAGCTTCATCCGCCGAAAGGTGACATAGTACAGGATATTCATGCTACTGCCACCATCCATAAGTACCTTATTCAACATATATCCTCCCACTTGGGGGAGACCACAAGGGCTAGCCGCCTCGGGTCATCAACACACGGCGGGTGGTCCTCCCGGCTCCACGTGATGTCATACTCAGACCACTTCAAATATCTCGGTAGAGCAGGCGCGACCGCATTAACCGCCCCGTTTGCGCACCTTCTGATCCCACTTGTCAAGGCTACTTGTAAAAACATGATACTGGCCCGAACTGAGCTGCTTTGAATTACTCTAATATGGAGACTAATTATTCTGGTGCTGCTGATGGTCACGAGAGTGCTGATGATGTCCTCCTTGATTGCCCTGGCCATGATGGCCGAAACCTAAGCCGCCGGACCCAAACCCAACTCCTGAACCGCCTGGTCCCGAGCCACGGGGTGGGCCACCACCATCGCTGTTATGCTGTTGCATGTTATAGTTCTTGAACTTTTGCATCATGTGGCAATTGCCCCATGTGTGACCCGCCAGTCTGTCGGGCTGGCTATGCTCCGGACAAGGCTTGTTGAGCATCTCCTCTAAGTTGAAAGGAGTTTTACCCTTGTTAAAAGGTGGTCTAAACATCCCATTGCCCTTAGGCCGATTGTGGCCGGTGTTGGCGTTGGCCACCAATTCTGACCCGCCATCTGGGTTCTTTCTCTTGCTTTGGTTACCGTTGCGTGCCGCCCCCTTGCCATGGTTATTCTTTTTAGCCTGACCGGTTTTCTCCTCATTAGAGCCCGGATCCTTCGTGTTATAAGAGTTGGCATACTTTGTGAGAGCCACCATGAGTTCTCCCATGTCCTGACACGTATGCTTGAGCTAGCCAAGCTTCTGCTTCAGAGGGACGAAGTGAGAGTTCTTCTTCAGGATCAGCACCGCTTGAGCCATCGTGATCTATTTAGATGAGTGGATGATAGTCGACACCCTTCGGACCCAATGATGAGCCGACTCATTCTCCTGTTGAACGAAGTGATCCAGATCCACAATCGTCATAGGTTGTTTGCAAGGCCCTTGAATTTTTTTGATGAACCTTGCTTTCAGTTCAGCCCATGAGTTAATGGTATTGGGCGGCAAACCCTTCAACCACGTGCGAGCCGGCCTTTCCAACATCATGATAAAATATTTGGCGCAAACCACGTCATTGACATCCAACATCTCCATAGCTAGCTCATAGCTTTTGATCCCAGCCTCCAGAGGTAAGTCGGCAATGTAGTTCGGGACCTTGCGAGGTCCTTTAAAATTCTTTGGCAGCTGCTTGTTTCACAGAGCCGGTACCAAACACGGCACTCCCACGTCCCTGGTGGTCACTCGCACTCCTACTGAGACGGAGGGCGCAGGCTCCTGGTGAGCCGCCGCTGCCAAAGCTGCCGCCTCTTGTTGGTTTCTTGCCCGGTCTACGAGCGCCTGCGCATCTAGAGCCGCTTGATCATCCCCTAGAGGGCCCCTGTCACGCCCAAGATGCGTGCCTATCCATTTTTAAGGCACGAGGGCCTCGCAAGGGAGAGAGGCGCATCTTGCCATTAGCAAGTATAGAATCATTGCATCATGCATTACAAAAGAGATGAGAATACAAGTTGGCTTACACTCGCCACATACTAAATTACAATTCCACACAGAGTTCAAATCATCAAGATGAAGACAGGGTCCGACTACGGACAAAATCAAATGATAAAACAGATGCAAATGATACTATCTCGCTATCCCAAAGATCACGACCATGGTCCTCTACTCATCTGGGTAAGTCACGTACATCCTGCCTCTTCCCTCATCATATTCCCATTGGAGCTGGGTAAGATCATCCTGCACGTACTCATGTGAACATGTACTTGGAGGGTTGTAGTAATCTGTGAGCCACAAGGACTGAGCAATCAAGCGCCCGGGTACCAAGACTATTCAAGCTTAAAGGTTGGGATGTGGTATGTTTTAGTTGAAGCAGCACTAAGCATGTATGCTGGCTAAACTTACATAACATGAAGATAAATATTTGTGGCCTACGAAGAACGATCGAATCTAGTTTGACCTCTATGAGATCCTGAACACTTATGTCAATCATACCCCCACCGTGTTCTCTGTCGGATCATGTTCACGAGCAGAGACCATCACGGTTACTCACACAGCTGGTGTATTTTATTAGAGTTTACTTCAAGTTAACTATAATCGGGTGTTAAACAAATATCCAAGTTGCCACATAACCGCGGGCACGGCTTTCCAAAACTTTTAACCCTGCAGGGGTGCTCCAACTAGTCCATCACAAATTAACCACACTCCACGAGAATAGCCTCGACCACGGATCTCGTGATCATCCTAGGCAACTCCAAAGGAATTCCAACACCTCGAGACAACCCGAAGAAAGTCAGAGTCCACACGCAAGACACTTGATAAAGGTAAAACAAGTCCAGCACGACTTCCCGACGTGTCGATGAACCCGATAAGAGTCGTGTATCTTGTTCTCTGGACACGACGGATTGTCCAAACTTCCGGTAGGCCAAACACAGAGTTGCCACTGGTAGCCACCGGCGGTTGACATTTTTGGACCAACACTCATGAGGAGCACTGGCCCGGGGGTTGATTAATTATCCACGGGGTTGCAAAGCCCTATGCAATTTTTATTAAGTTATAAGCAAATGTAGTACCAAAGTTGGGTCTTGCCAGACAAGTTTTAATGTCAACCGCATAAACAATGGGATCCCCATAACAACCCCGAGCATGTTAGGAGCGCAAAATATGGAAAACATAACACCGGTAACAAGAAACTAAGGCGGTAACAGCTGAACAAAACACCTAGCAAAAGGCCAAGCCTTCCAGTAATACCAATATATATATGTGCATTAAATTAAATAACAGATAATATAGTGATATGCCAAATCCATGTTATCACATAGAACAACCAGCACCTACAACTAAGAACGCTATATCAAAGGTTTGCTGGGATGTGGAGGGTTAAGGCTATCATGGCAATTAGGAGGATTACATTCAAGTGGTAGGTAGCGCAATTGTAACGATAAGAGCGAGACAACTAGCAAGCAAAAATATTATCGAGATCCGGGTATGATCATCTTGCCTGTTGGTTCTTTAGTGGAACAAGTAGCGGGATCCTCGTAGTTGTACTCGCCTGGCTCTTCATACTCAGGTTCAACGTTCGTGTCTACCCAAAAGAAACAGCAAGAATAAACAAACAACCATGGTGCAATGCACAAGCAAGAATGATGCATGCTTAGTTGAAGATTTTTTTAGCATGGCAATCCTAACTAGTCATGTTTCACATGCAAGGATTGGTCATTAATGAATTTGGACAAAACCTTATGTTAAGTTATTTAGACATGCATGAACATGGCAAATATGGATGCATCATGTGAAAACGATAAAAATGCATCTGCAGAACGTAAGAAACGGAGTTATGGTTCTCACGAAACGCTCACGACAAGATACGAAGGCAAAACACAAGACAACAAGCCATGGGCCAATTCTTGGCATTCCAAGGTAGCCACTGGTTAGGCAATGAAAAACCATCCACAATAGGGCCAAAGATCAAGCAATTCCATGGAGTATAGCTCCCACAAGTCACCAAACACTAAAACAAACAATCTGCCACAAAAGAGCAACATAGCAACTTTCACAGCAAATAACTTGAGCTACAGGAATCCTACACCCACAAACAAGGCATTTACAAAAACTACATAACGTTCTTAACAACTTATCCAACTACACAATCTGGAATGGAGGCACACAACAATAAGCATGAAGCTCACAAATAGGCATGATGAAACAGTTTTCTAGGACTTAGTGAAAATAACAGTTTTCTGGAATCTGAGTTAATCTAGTAGCATGTTGACAGCATAAGTTAAAGGTGCTAGAGACCAACTCTTGGCATGAAAATTAATAGGGTGGAAGTAGACAACCTGTACTCCAAAATACTGGCACTCAGAATGATCTAATTCGCAACACATGACAAGATACCAACCACTCTACATGGCATAAAAATAATAGCAGATTCTCAGACATAGAAATAGTTAGCATGTTGAAACCAGAAACATTAAGTTGGCTACTTTGCAGCATGTTTCCCACTTACATGGGTGATTCTCATGTTAAACAAAAGTAGCATGGTATGATAAATATAAAACACTAGCACTTCCTAGTGGGCACATGCCCCAAAGCAAGCATGGATTAAATCATGCAAAAATGACAAAGTAGCATCCCAACTGAAAATGACAGTTTTATAAACTTGCTTGAAAGTGAAATCTGAAGGCACCAATGGATTCATTTTCTGTTTCTACCCCAATATCATGTGTCATACTCCTATGTTCATGTGAAACAATAAGGCACAATCTATACTAGCAAAATTATCACCTACTCTTATAAGTGAAATATTACTCTAAATGGAAATGATCATAAATGGACATAAGAAGATTTGGAAACTTAGCTTAACATGGAGACGATCTAACAAATCACAAAACATGCATATCTATAACAAAGGGGTATGTCAAGTGGGGAAAACCCAATAGTTCCCACACACATACATACACTCTACACACAGCACTACAAAGGCATACACACACATGCTCTATATATGCCCAAGGGCATATGAGCACAAATACCACCCATGAACATACCACCCATGAGGGGGTGTTCAACCACACACACACAAGCACCATATATGCACAAAGCATATATGCATATGCATATGCATATGACAATGCAACCACACACACTCTCACTCATACATATACACACACCACACTACCAACACATAAGTGTGTATGCATGAAGCACACACACTCACACTCACATACTCATGCATATATACATACCCACATATTCAACACTCACACACACTCTTATACATATGAACTGGAAAGGAAAGATCCATACATGCAAGAATTGCATCTATACACATGCATACATACACTAGCAATAAGAAGCAAGAATAGAGAAAAATAAAACAATTGAAAAGAAAAACAATCAAAAATGGGGGAGGGGTTCGGCTTCGAACCCACAACCTCCTGGTTTTCCCCCCCGATCCATACCACTATGTTACGGCTACGACTGATAACAGAGGGGGGGCTTGGCTACACTAGTACACACATACACACATATCTTTGACGAAACTGAATCAGAACAGCCATGACGACAGGCAACGATGGCGACGCTACACGGTGGCACAGGGGGGTCTCCGGCGAGGCAACCGGGCGCGCACGCTAGGGGAATCTATGGGGAGGTGTTCCCTTCTTGCCTCGTGACAAGGGGAACAGAGACAAGGACCTCAAGGCCCTGCCTTGCAGAACGGCGTCGACGAGCGGCTACGCAACAACGTGCTAAGCTATGGCAATAGGAGGGCATGAAGCGGCTCACCAAGGGGAAACGACGACGAGCCGGACATGCGAAGGGGAAGGAAAGGTGGAGACGCGGCGACGATGAAGAGGAAGGAGGCCGGTGACGACCTGCTCCTTACGGACGACGGCGATGGCAATCGGCACCACGGGGAGGTGCTCCTCACCTCCTAGCGGTGGGAATGGAACGCCGGGACGATTCCCGAGCTCCACGCCATCACCAACGGGGACAAGGCCCACCGGAGATGCGGCGACGGCGGTGAAGACGACCGGCGACCCACTCTGAAACTCTCTGGTCTCACTGAAACCTTACCTGACGAGGGAAAGAAGGAGAGGAAGGAGGGATATAGATATGGAGATGGGAGCCGCAGCAGCATGAGGGAAGAGAGGAACCCTAGTGGTGGGGGCACGCATGCTGAGGGGGGACTAAATACCCACAGCTGACGGTGATGGGCGATGGAAAAGGGGACGGCGGACGGCGCTCTCTCTCTGCTCGCTGACAGTGAAGACAGACGAGGTAGTTGGCCGTTACCTCGAGTGGGCTGGGCCACGAGGGAAGCAAGGCCCACTCTGTCTCTCTCTCTAAAAAACAATAAAACAGAGAAGTTTTATTCTTTTTCAAAACACGGCAACACAAGAAAACCCCCAGAGAAAATATAAAGGATTTTTGTGCCAAACAAAAATACTTTTGCGACGAAAATAAATTGCACTAATTACTAAAATTATCAAAATGATTTTTAGGACAATTAATTTAAATACCTTTTAGAATAGCAGCCCCTGTTACTTAAATACCCCAGATGCATGAAAGCTCAAAACAACAAAATACCAGCACTCACATGCTCAAAACAATATAGGCTAAACACTTGAACATTTTTAAACAATTTTTAAAAGCAGGTTAATTCTGTTGATACAAATCATGGGAAATAAAGGTCATTGGTTTGTTTTTGTTGAAAAGAAAAAGAGAGGGGAAGAGAAGGAGGGTTGCACACATGATCCAACCACATCACAACACAAGTCACACTCACAACCAACCACACCATACAGGTCACATGAAAATCAAGCATGGCATGATGAATGCTATGATGCATGAATGCAAGACAACACATGGATGACAAGTTGAAAAATCATTTCATAACTCAAAAAAACAAGGTTCACACAAGAGATTACATGCCAATAAAGGTAGGGAAAGCACTTGGGCTGTCACAGCCCCTGTGCCGATTGCCGCTAGAAACCGCCGGTGACTCATAGCGCCGGCTAAAGCTGTGGCTGGGGAGGGGGGTTGAGTGAACGCGGCTCTGGCTATAAGCATATTTCTCCTTCTAGGCCATCGGCGTCTGAAGGTACCCAATGGCGTTCTGCACCTCTTCTTCAAAGGGCGACTCATCTAGAATAGGGATTGTTTCAAGCCGGGTTGCTGCGGCCACCAAGTTCTCTACCCGGTTGGAATAATGACCCACCGATGTTGGAAAAGCCACTAGTTTGGCCTGGTTTCGTCGAGGCTGGTTAAGCTGTTGTCCAGCCGCCAACCAACTTCCAGGCGCATCCGCTGCTCGTCCTGTTCCTGGCGTGTTAAAGACATTCCTGGCCTCGTACTGTTTTGGTAAACGGGGTTGATGCCTCATCCAAGGCACCACAGCTGCTGATTGCTGCTCTAGCTCAAGGCGAAAAGCATCTGTCTTAAGGCGTTCTGCCTCCACCTCCATCTGAGCTTTTAACTCGGCGATCCTCTGTTGCACCTCCGCCATCCGGTCCTTAAGTCTTGCGATCTCCAAGTTCCGGGCGGCTTGATGAATTGGTGTAACTTCGATGGTCATCAGGGTCATGAGCTCGTTCATTAGATCGAGAAGAACTTGAGCCGGTGGTGGTGGGCCAGCCCTCGTGTTTGCTGCTATGGTGGCTGTGTTGCTCATGCCTGGATCTGACCCTGCCATGAACATGGCCGCACAAACCAGCGGTCCATGATCGTCCGGCTCAGAGCGCTCCGACTCAAGGAAAGGCTCGTCGTAGACCCTGAGCCCACCGTTGTGAAGCGGGTAGATTGACTCCGCCTCTCCACTCGAAGACCCATCCTCTAAATAGACAAAAGTCTCCTGCGACATAGAGCCCTCAAGATCCATCCCTTGAGTGAAGCCCACACAGACATGACTTCGGCCCGGGTTAGCCCGGGCGGGTCGCACGTATTGGGAGGGTTGTGCGCGCCGAGTTGACTCGACGATGTTGTTGCAAACATCCGGCCCGGGTGTAGATCCGTCAACTTTGCCAATGAAGACGTGGATTCTGCTGAAAGGGACCCGGAATCCATATTCGACAGAGTCGTCCTCAGGACCCCAGCCGGCATCGTCGATGTAGAGCCAGCCGCGGCGACTCTTGCTCATCCTTCTGACCATGTACCCCTCAAATCCCAGGAGAGAACCCTTTGAGAAGTCAACACCACCGAGCGCAGGCCCCACAGTGGGTGCCAATTGTCGTGGTTTTGTCATGGTAGATGTCCGGGTGAACGGACTTGGATTCAAGGCCATCGCTAAGGCGATGGACTCAAAGGGGTTGATTGGGACGAAGGAGATGGGTTTACCCAGGTTCGGCCCCTCAAGATAGAGGTAACAACCTACGTCCTGCTTGTGTTTTTATTGGTTGGTGTATCGATTACAAGGGAGCAAATTGCTTGACCTGGTTCTCGATGGCTGATCTCTCCCTTAAGTCGCCCCGGGTCTTGCCTTTATATAACAGGTCAAGACCACGGGTTATACAAGTCATAATCGACTCTCACAATGTGTCCAAGTCTATGTCTACATAGTCTTGCCTTCCTGAGCAAGCTGTCTCCGGGCGGCTCCCCCGCCCTGGTCTTCATGTCTTCTCTGTCCGAGCCATGTCTTGGCCCATCTCGGCAAGCCGCCCAATGTCTTGGGCTTGAGTCTTCAAAGCCCATCCTTGGGCTGGTGTATGAGCCGCCAGGTGTGACCCGGAGCCTCCGGGGCGGGTCTCACCGCGGGGTTATATCCCCAACACTACTCCTTCTCTCTCTTTGAGTTGACTCGTCTCTTGAGCTTCGTCTTCTTGGTGACTCTTTGTTTCCTTTTGTAAGGAGTCATGCACTCATTGGAGTAGTGTTCGGGCTTCCCACAATTGTAGCAGTTTCAGACATGACTTGACGAACGCTTCTCTTCATATCTTGAGTTGGAGCTTCGATCTTTCCCTCTATTCTTGTAGAACTTGTTGAATTTCTTAACCATGATGTTTATCTCTTCACTTGTCATAAGGTTATCCCTCGAAACCTAGGAGAGAACCCTTTGAGAACTCAACACCACCGAGCGTAGGCCCCACGATGGGCGCCAACTGTCATGGTTTTGTCACGACAGATCTCCGGGTGAACGAACTTGGATTTGAGGCCATCGCTAAGGTGATGGACTCAAAGGGGTCGACTGGGATGAAGGATACGGGTTTACCCAGGTTTGGCCCCTCAAGATAGAGGGTACATCCTACGTCCTGCTTGTGTTTGTATTGGTTGGTGTATCGATTACAAGGGAGTAGATTGCTTGACCTAGTTCTCAATGGTTGATCTCTCCCTTAAGTCGCCCAGGGTCTCGCCTTTATATAAGAGGTCAAGACCACGGGTGATACAAGTTGTAACCGACTCTCACAACGTGTACGGGTCCATCTCTACATAGTCTTGCCTTCCTGAGCAAGCTGTCTCCGGGCGGCTCCCCGCCCGGGTCTTCATGTCTTCTCCGTCCGGGCCACGTCTTGGCCCATATCGGCAAGCCGCCCAATGTCTTGGGCTTGAGTCTTCAAAGAATATCCCTGGGCTGGTGTATGAGCCACCAGGTGTGACCTGGAGCCTCCGGGGCGGGTCTCACCGTGGGGTATATCCCCAACACTACTCCTTCTCTCTCTTTGAGTTGACTCGTCTCTTGAGCTTCGTCTTCTTGGTGAATCTGTTTTTCCTTTTGTAAGGAGCCGTGCACTCATTGGAGTAGTGTCCGGGCTTCCCACAATTGTAGCAGTTTTGGTCTTTGCCTCTATTCTTGTAGAACTTGTTGAATTTCTTGACCATGAGGTTTATCTCTTCATTTGTCACAAGTTATTGCTTGAGGTTGCCCGATCATCAATTGTGGCCTTGTAAGCACCACTAGACTTGTGGTGAAGCTCTTCCTTGTCCTTGAGTGTCATCTCATGAGCAACAATCCTTCCAATGACTTTAGTTGGCTTCAGATCTTTGTAGTTGGGCATCATTTGGGTCAATGTGCATATGGTGTCATATCAATCATCCAAAGCTCGAAGTATATTCTTGATGATGAATTTGTCGGTCATTTCTTCGCTTCCTAAGCCGGCAATCTCATTGGTGATGAGAGCTAGCCTAGAGTACATCTCAGCAACTCCTTCACCATCCTTCATCTTGAACTTGTCACGCTGACGTTGAAGAACATCCAACTTGGAATCTCTCACGGATTCGGTACCTTCATGCATATCAACCAAAGTATCCCAAATCACTTTTGCATTCTCAAGATGGCTGGTTTTGTTGAATTCTTCGAGGCACAAGCAGTTGAAGAGAATGTCACATGCTTGAGCATTTAATTGCAACATCTTCAATTCATCTCCAGATGCTTCGTGATCTGGTTCCCTTCCATCCGCAAAGAATTCACCTTCCAATCCAACGCGAACAACAGCCCAAATGGCGGAGTTATGACCAAGAAGATGCATTTTCATTTTGTGCTTCCAACTAGCAAAATTAGTGCCATCAAAGTACGGACCTCTATGGTGATAATTTCCCTCACTAGACGCCATACTCTCCTAGGTTGTGAAACCAATGCAATGGAGTCCAAAGCTCTGATACCACTTGTAGGATCGAAAGTAGGTCTAGAAGAGGGAGTGATTAGACTACTTGACCAAATAAAAATCTACTTCAGGCCAGTCTACGTGTGCCTTGGTCCCCTTGTCGGCGGCAACAGCGGTCCTCGAAGAGGGGTGATGCCTCCAACATCAGGCCAGTCTACGTGTGCTGGCAAATGAGTCCGCGATGGAGTCAGCATCTCCATATCTCCATAACCTGTCTGCACGACAGGTGCCAACTGCGTCAAGGTTGTCCAAAGATGGGCACGAGTAGCATAGAGCTCCATGCGAAGGGCACGTGCATCACGATCCCTGTTCTCCAACATCTGAGCAGTCACCTGCAGTCTAGGGTCTTCATGAGAATGATCAGAGTAGGCTACACTGAGATATCCATCCTCTCCTCCCATGGAAGCAGGAACATAGCAGAACTCCGTGTTCTGAAGCAGACCATGGTGAAACCTCATAATAGTCAGCATAGCGTAAGCGGCTTCCTGAACTGCCATATCTATGGTAACTCCCAATCCATGAGTCCAGTGAAGCGGCTCTACAGCTCCAGGATATGAAGGATATATCCTAACGGTACACAAATACTGACTCCGGTTGAAATCTCGATACTGCTCCTCCACTGTGTACTCGGGGTACCAGCGATATCTAGCCTCCATCATCACTCTAACCAACATGGCCGTGTGACCCGACACATCGATGCACCTGGTCAGACGGACCACCTGACGGAAAGGACGAGAGGGCATCTGAAACAGAGAATGATGCAAAGACATTAGAGATCCTAACAGAAATTGGACAACATAACGGCTGTAATTGCTCAACAAATTTTTTGAGACAATTGAAAAGAGATTGGAAAGGCATAACCACTCGACTATCTAGACTCAATCTCTTCTCCATCTGTTTGTCACACCAACAACACTAAAATAACTGCACTTATTCACAAGCAAGCTAGCTATTGGTCCATGGCTAGTAACTCGTCATCCTAAGCAATAGATGAGAATCCTAGTTCCTATCCCCGTAGAAAAGATGAGAATGACGCAACATAGAATAACTTGGGAAGAGGAGTAAAAAGAGCCTGACGTTCCCTTACACAATCAATTCCCCTACTTATCTATAGTGTTTCTAGACTCAACTTCGACCGGTTTGGCTTGGTAGTCCTACAGTCAGTCAGGCTCTGATACCAGCGCTGTCGGGACCCCAATCCTAAGTCATATGATTCCATACTGTAACAAGCCACATCACTTTGCGGCCTCACGCACGGTACTCCACGGCTTCCACCTTACCTTGGCCGGGACCGTTTGCGTCTTTTGACTCACGTATGTGAACATGTCGCTGGCAATCACACAACAAAGAACTCGGGCCGACATAACTAGTCATAGCACCCAAGTGGCACATCCGTATGGAAACAGGCATACATAACCCAGCAATGCAGGTGTCGGCCTCAAGCGTGTGTAGACAAGTCATAGCAAGTTACAAGGACTCCATTACGACGCGAGACACGAATGTCATCACTGCACATAGACGAGTCGTAACAGGCTATAGGGACTCCATTACTCTGCGAGACATTTCCCCGAAGCGACAGACACAGCAGCAAAGAAGGATACATGCTGGTCAATCAATGTGTCCGGAGCAGTAGCAAGCTACCATGGCTCGGTGGAAGCACAAAGAGGCAGTTTCCCATAAAGAGTACTACTGAAGGCACACGACTAGGTGTCGGATCCCATACATACCGTTGCACGTCACACATACGCATGACATGCCCGATATGCATAGATACAACTATGGCATCACAACATAACCATACAACAACATAACTTTTATTTAAGAGGCTCAGACGAGCCTTGCATAATATGTTCTTACAGATAGGGGTCACATGACCCGGCACTCAAGTAATACAAACATAGTCATACAAACCAGCGGAAACTTAAGTTGTCTGAGTATAGATGGCAAAATATAAAAGAGGCACATGGCCTGACTATCTACAGCCCACCACACGGGCAAGATCGTAGCTGGGACACCAGCTATTCGGCATCGTCAACGTCTAGATAGAACCCACCTGATGGGTCCTGGTTTTCTTCTGCAACATTAATTAAACAAGGATGAGTACAATCGTACTCAGCAAGTCTTTAAAACAGACCTAGTTATTTATGCGCATGTATCATCAAAGGGATGGTGGAGATTATGCAGAAAGCCAGCTTTGACTCATGGCTAACCTACACTACTCGGTTTAACACTCTTTGTTACTATTTTACTTATCGCACACGAGTCCACTAAGTCCATCTCAATACAGCACCATGGACTCACCTTCCCCTTCCGGAAGAGTGCCATCCACGGTACTCACACTTGTCTTGAGATTTTTAGAAGTATCCATTTGATTATCTATGAACAACATAAGTTCTCCAAGTAGTCCATATCCGAGGACGCGGCTATTCGAATAGTTTCATACCCTGTAGGGGTGTACTTCTTCACACACGCTCTCACCACTTATTGCTGTGTGCCATAAACCATGCACCTCGGCAACCTTCAAGTGGATGCCCAGCAAGGGAGTCGGCCACGACCGTCAATCACATAAGACCTCTAGTCCAGGCTACCGCCTATTTGAGACTGAAACCGTACAGAAGTCCGGACGAAGTTTCCACTACGGTCCCAAACGATGTGCGCAGAGTTCCCAAGCCCACCATTCGGGTGACCCTTGGTACACCGTGCCACTACCTACCTCGTCGTAACCCACCCCGAGGGTCAGCGCTACGCACGGCCTCCAGCATGATATAAACACTAGAAACTACTTGCAATACCTGGACCAAAGACTAAGCGACTGATAAGTCGAGCGAGGTCATATTTCAGGGCCCAGCATGTGGTAGTATCTCGTCTTGGATCACAAACATGGAACCCAGTTCCTAAGAATGGTCTCAATGAGACAACCCACTATGTACTCCTACATAGCCTCTCATCGCTACCTTTACCAAATCGAATTCATTATGAGCTCATCACATTGGACGACACTGTTTCACTCAGTTCATCACCTAGATGAAACAGACCTGACACAACTCTAAGCATAGCAAGCATAGTAGGCAAAGTAAGCTAACCACATCATGGCACAAGCATCTACCAGGTATGCTAGGTTGCAAGGTTTAGCTATTTACTGTGACAAGATCAGGTCATGCATAAGAATAGGATCATCTACCGTGTACGACTGACATGTGATCATTTGTCCTAATGCAATAAACAAGAGCAGGAGCGAGAGAATGGGATGTTATCGACATGATCAATGGGGTTGCTTGCCTTGCTGGGTTGCGGAGGAGTTCTCTCCTTCGTCGGGGTACGGAGTGGTATCTTCCAGATTAGGGCCTACCGCAACGCAAATAAAAACATTTAATACAAGCAGATGCAACAATATGATGCATGATCATGGCATAATAGTATGCATAAGTGAGCTAATGTAACTAGTGATCATATCAATTTGAAATGAGTTTGAATATAGGTTCAAAGTTGTTCTCATTTCAAATTCTATATATTGACCTAATGCTAAAATGTCCATGTTGACCTATTTAGGTTGCTCTATCATGAATGAGAATAGCACCATTGGATTGATTGGATTTTTCTGATAAATTTTATATATAAATTATTTCCATCTGACTTACAGATTATTTTATATGATTTTTCAAAGTTTTAAACATTTTCTGGAATTATTTTTATTAAGAAAATGATTAAATGCGTCAGCCTGATGTCATGCTTGCGTCAGCAGTCAACAGGGCTAGGTCCAGGTCAAACCTGACCAGTGGGACCCGCCTGTCAACCTCTCAGGACTGGCTAGTGTCACTCGCAGGTGGGCCCCTGTAGTCAGTGACTCAGGGGTTAATCCCGAGTTGACCCGAGGTTTGACTCGGGCCAGGGCCCACTGTCAGCGTCTAGGGGGGGTTAGTTAGCACGGTCATTAGACACTAATGACGTCGCCACGCTGGCACTTGCCGGAGGGAGGTCGCCGGCGACCATCCGACACGGCGGAGACTCGCCGGAAGCCACTGGAGGGGTCGGATCGACGTGGGGAAGGCACTGGAACAAAGCCCGTGCTCGACCGCGTCGATTAGGCTAGTCAGGGGGACCGACGATCACCGGAGGTTCGCCGGGGAGCACTTCCACGGCGGCGCCCGATCGGCCACTACGGCGAGAAGCGCCAGGGAGCACAGGGAAGCTAGGGAAGAGAGGGAGGAGGACGGAGTGCTCACTAGGAGGTTGCAGGGGGGACTCGGGAGGCTCAGGGACGACCGGACGGCTCCAAACGACGGCGAGGACCGACGGTGACCGGCGGAGGGGATTCGGCGATGACGGCGAAGTAGAGGCTCCCGGCTCGATTCCTCCGTCGAGGTGCTTCAAGGGCTCAGGGCGGAGCTGCTGGTTGGGTCAGGGGGGCTCAGGGGTGGCCAGAACGGCGGCACGATGGCGAGGAGCTGCGCGGCCATGGCGGGTCCGAGATGAGAAGAGGGAAGAGCGGGGAAGAGGAGGGAGAGAGCGGCGGGGAAGCGTCTCGGGGCTTATCCCCGTCGTCGCGCTGGCAAGGGAGGGGCCAGGCAGGCAGCTGCGTGGCGCCACCGGCGTGAGCGCACGGCGGCCACACGCCGCGCCTACGGAACGCCAGGAGGAAGAAGACCCTCCTGGTCCAGATGGGCCAGCAGGTAAGCTCCCTCTCTCTTTTTCTCTTTTTTTCCTTTGTTCTCTTTTCTATTTTTCTGACCTGTGTTTAATTTATTTCCAGGTTCAATTAACTTTCAAAATGTCCCCAAATGTTTTCTAAAAAGTAGTCTGGTTATTTCAAACTTGTGACTGAACTTTCAAATTATTTTGAGAAGAAAAATGTTAATAATGAATTATTTATCATTTTAGGGGCTTTAATCATTGGTTTTAAATTATTTCTGAAGTTCAAATAACATGAATGACCCGTGATACATGTTTGCCCATAATTATCATACATGGAGAACATTTTTAATGGGCATTTTGGATTCGTTAAAAATCCATCAAGTTGAATTAGCTTATTTCATTAGGTGCTTGGGGTTTCTTTCCTTCTCCCCATTTCAACTTAATGCAATGATGATGAATGATGATGCAAGCACAAGACCAACCTAAGACACTTGCTAGGGTTGTGACAATTTCTCACAAAGTAAAATGTAGAGTCCTCTTGCTTTAAGCTTTGCCAATCTATTTCCTTGCATCTTGGGGTATTCCACAATCCTTTTCCCAACCCATCATTGAACTTTTCCTGTAACAAGCTTAGTGGAAACATTAGTTCAATGACATATATGTTGTTACTAATTACCAAAACCACCAAGGGAGACATTGTGCTTTTTGTCGGAGTTATCCGAGAGGTGCAGTACTCGGAGTGGCTCGCCAACCCGGCAGTCATCCCAAAGTAGTGTGGGAAGGAGTGTATATCTGTCCACTTCACGAGCCTCAACAAAGCATGCTGCCAAGACCCATTCCCACTGCCGCACATCGACCAGATTGTGGACTCCACCACTGAGTGCGACCTTCTGTGCTTCCTGGACGCTTTCTAAGGCTACCTTCATATCAAAATGGTAGTAGAGGACGTCGAGAAGACGGCCTTCCTCACTTTGTGTAGTGTGTTCTGCTACACGTGCATGCCCTTCAGGCTACGGAATGCCGGGGCAACCTTCGAGCGGCTGATGCACATCGCCCTGGGGCAGCAGCTCGGGAGGAACACAGAAGCGTACATCGACGACATTGTGTTCAAGTCGCGAGAAGCCAAGACCCTAGTCGAAGACGTGGAGGAGACTTTCGCTAGCCTGCGGAAGGTGAATCTGAGGCTCAACCCCGAGAAGTTCGTCTTTGGGGTCCCTTTGGGAAAGCTCCTCGGTTTCGTGGAGTCACAACGGGGGATCGAGGCAAACCTGGAGAAGATCAAGGCTATAAGCAAGATGAGTCCATCTCAGACCCTCAATGAAATGCAGAAGCTGGCAGGTTGCGTGACCTCCTTGGGACACTTCATCTCCAAGATCGGTGAGCGGGCCCTGCCATTCTTCAAGATCATGAACAGGAAGGTGAGGGATTCCTGGTTAAAGGGGTCCTCGGGAGGCTGACCTATTTCTTATCGGACAGATTGTATGGGACGCTTGTCGAGCATTGGATCGACTGAAGGCCTTGTCTCTAGGAAGGAAGCTTCACGAATCGTGGCGTGTCCTCCACGTTTGGAGTAGTGAATAGGCATGTTTATACCTTCGACGTGTAACCGACCATGTGTAAACCCTAGGTACCCTAGGCGTCTATATAAGCCAGAGGGTTTTAGGTTGTAGACAGAGAACAACTCATCTGGGGTTTAGCTATTTGGTATCAAGGTAGATCAACTCTGTAACCCACATATCACGAATAAAATAAAGTAGGACGTAGGGTATTACCCCCATAGGAGGGCCCGAACCTGGGTAAACATCGTCTCCTTCGTTTCCTGTTACCATCGATTCTAGTCTTACAGCTCGGGATCCCCTACCCGAGATCCACCATTTTTGACACCGACATCTGTGCTTTCATTGAGAGTTCTGCTGTGATCACCAGAAGAATCGATGGCTCGCCTTGTCATCAATGAAGAGGTCCGCAACATGGACACATTCGTCGCTAGACAGATCTTTGCCTTTGGCAGCATTGTGCTGCATGCCGACCCGACCGACAATCTAGGCCATGTCGGAAGTTATGCCCCTGATCAAGAGGTCAGATTTGGGAACCTAGAATTCTTCGTAGACTCTCGAGGCGACCTGTCGCTAACCAGGCTCACTGTCTTGCCTGCCATGCCCGAAGACTCCGAGTCTTTAACCTCGGATTTGTCTTTCGGTCCCGCCCACGGGATCTACCCGGTGATGACCAGACCCTTAGCCTGGATCTGACCATAGTGCCAGACGTCCGGATGCTTGTTCTTACCGAACACTCCCCTCGCTCGGACACATCGGAATTCAACTCTGAAAGCTCCAAGTAGGTTGATCCGATCAAGCTCTCGACACTCAACGAGGCTCTAGATCGGATCTCATTAATGAAGATTACCGGCGACCCGACCCCGATCTTGGCAACGGGAAACCAAACCGCAACAAGAATAAGCATTGGCACAACAATAGTGATGCCGATGACTTAGACGTTAACGCTGGCTTCCGCAATTCCCAACTCGGGCAGCGGAATAATCCTCCTAAAGGCAATTGCGATGAACACACCCTGCTGAGAAGATCATGGAAAGGCCTTGCCAAATCCATGGAACTCAAGAGAATCCCGCCAACCACACCAACTGTAACTGTGGGTTATTTAAACAAGCCAGAGAACTCACATCCATGGATCAAGGCAAGAGCCCACGGAACGAGGATGAGGATGACCCTCGAGGTCCGATTGGTGGCGGAAAAAGAAGTTCCCACCATAGGTGAAAACAATAATTATTATATATGCCACCCATATATCCAAGAAGGATAGGAAGCGTGCCCTTCGAGAGGTCTACGCCATAGATCCTATAGCCTCTAAGTATAACCCATGGTCGGCGTACCCGATCACCTTTGATGGATGTGACCGACCGACCAGTATCCGTCATGGAGGATCAACCACCCTCATCCTAGACCACACTATAGATGGGTATCACCTCATGAAAGTCCTAATGGACCAAGGAAGTAGCCTTAACCTTATTTACTCAGAAACAATGAGAAAGATGGTATAGATCCATCAAGGATCAAACCCAGCAACACTACCTTTAAAGGAGTGATCCCAGGCGTCAAGGCCCGGTTTATGGGCTCCGTAAGCCTGGAAGTCGTGTTTGGATCGCCCTATAATTTTTGAAGCGAAGACTTGATCTTCTACATCGTCCCTTTCCACAGCGGCTATCATGCCCTGCTCGGTCGTACAACGTTCGCTCGCTTTAATGCCGTCCCACACTACGCATACCTCAAGCTCAAGATGCCCGGCCCCACGGGGTTCATTACTGTCAACGGCAACACAGAGTGTTCCCTCCAAACTGAGGAACATGCATTGGCCCTGGCAGACGAATTCCATTACAATGATGATCGGCAAACGCCGACACCTACCGGAAAGGCACGCAAGGTTGGGAAGCAAGCTTGGCTAGAGCCCAAACTCTCAAAACCCTCCTCTCATCGTAAATAGGGACTCACCCTTCACCGCATAGCCTTAGGACCAGCGAAGTACGTGCCAAGGAGGCACAACTTCGCGCTCATAATTCCATGGGCGTTGGTGGTAAAAAAGGGTAAGTGTTGGACTGAACCGAACTACTACCATGAAATGTCTTTGGACACACTTCAGGTACCATTATGAGCCAGCTAAAGGCGTAAAGCTCATCCACACTTCAGCGACCTCTCAAGACCTTGTTTGCAAGATCGGTTTGCCGAACAATACCACCCATTGAGGTGCACCACTTCCTAGGAGGCGTAGGAGTAGACAAGCGAGAGGGCACATCGAGGACGTAAGGTCATCAATTGGACACCCCTGGTACAACCACTCCGGTAAAATTTAGTTTTTCAAATACATGTAAATAGTTGCTTTGGCAATTCGAGCAATAAGAGTTGTTGAGAAAAATATAAAAACATTATACATGGTTGTCTCATTGTACTTTTTGGCACATATTCTATTTTCTCCCTCTTCTCACGAAACTGTTCAGTACATTGCAATGCAGCCAGCTAATAGACCTGGGGCTCGAGATTTAAAATATTTCCTTATGCACAATTGATTATGCGTTCGGCGACTTGGAATTCGCTTTAGATTCATTGGTTCCGAACTGTGTCATGGGTCAATAGTTGGGTTGTCCGGCTCCTGTGCTTGCCCCTTTACGTTTTGCTTGTTCGGCTAAAAGGGCAAAGGGAGAACCTCTGCAAGTGTGTTTCCATCTAGCTTGGTCAAACACCTCAGGGGAGAAAGCCGAAAACTTACTGTCATAGTATGTGAACCGGTCTGCGAACCCGAGCTTAAGTGTTACACTAAAAACCTCGTTAGAGGTTACTCCGTGTCATACGATGGGTTTGGTATTCGTACAAACCATGTGATATTGGCTTTAGCCACGGTTCATCCGAACATCACAAAACACCGGGAGCTAGTCATCAGACCCCCGCAGTCCTTTTTTGCGCCCCTATGGCTAAGTGAAAGCAATAAAGCATTATGTTCTAATTGTCTGGTCCGCCGCACTCCACCGCCTTCGGGTTCCGATAGCTCGGCTAAGGGTTATAGTGCATTGGTACAGACACCCCATGTAGCATCTACATGGGGGGTGAAGGCGACGACTCGCAACTTTTAGTTTCAACGGCCACACAGGAGTTATAAGGAATGCAAAACGTTAAAAACATGATAAACCATGTATCATAACCTTTAAAACATTAAAATATCTTCGGACATATTACAATAAATCTACTCATAAATGTTCTCTTTCAAACACTGCAACTCTATCGCTCGAGCACCCTCCATCACTCCCGATAAGTATAGCTCGGGGCACCTATGCTCCTTTCCACGAGGCGGAGGGGTAGTGGCTATCTTCATATGATCAATCCCCGACCAGTGCACCTTGTCCTTCACAAAGGCCATCCGACCTCCCTTGATATAGGAGGAACACCTTAGTGCATTGATCCGGGCCGAGGCGTCGCTCAGCTTCTACACCAGGCCGACGTAGCTACCCGGTAGTGGCTCATTGGGCCATAGCCGGATACAGAGATCCTTCATGGCCGGCTTTGCCATCCGCTGTTGCTCCATCAGCTGCTTCATCTACTCAATAAGGTGAGGAGAGCGCTCGGGGGCTTCAAACTATGCCTAGAATAGACGAGCTTCATCTCCTTCTCCCCGCGAAACATAGAATTGGTTCGTGTCCGCCATGCTCTTGTGGAGGTCCGAGGAGGTGCCTGAGGAACGCCACACCTCGGTAAGCAATGTGAACTTGCTATCCCCGAAGACACACCGCAATAAATACGGCTTACCATCCATGATAACCTTCGCTTGGCGGACTAGCTCCTCAAAGAACCGCCTATCCAGCCGCTCCTTTTGGAGATCGGTTTTCAGGGTGGATAACTCGACGGCCTGCTCCTTGCCTTTCTGCTTGAGGTCCTCGCACTTTTGGCCAGCGTCTTTGAGCTCTTGCTGGATTTTCTCCACCTGAGCCTCATTCTTGTTGCTGGTGTCTCTTAAGGCGGAAGCGTGGTAGCCGCTTGTTCGGCCGCCGCCCTCTCAACCGCAACCTCCTGGTTCGCATTCTGCAGCTCGGCCTTGAGCTTCTCAATTTCCTTCACCGAGCCTGTGTAAGCATAGCAAATATGAATGTTGCATCAACAGTATGATGACAACAAATCGGATATTGAATCAGGTTTACCTTGCGCCTCGTGGAATCTCTTGTTCAGAGCATCAAGCTCGTCTTTAGAGCTTTTGAGCTTCCGATTCAGCTCGTCTAGGTCGGCGGCATTCACAACCGCCACTGCCGACGAAGCCTGTAAAACCAAATCCCTATCAGGTCACATGGGTTCAAAACTTCTGAATTGTCATCACTCTGATCCTATGTCCGGTCCTCTTAAGGGCTGTTAGAACATTCCGAACAAATATTGTCCGGTACATAGTTTGCATAATGTTTTATGATTGACCCCCTAGGTGAGTTTTTTGCAAACTCACCTACGGCTCAAGGGCTGCCATGTAAATAACGATAGCATAAAGAAATTAATATTTTGCAAACAAAGTATTACGTGGCTCACCTTGAAGCCCATCAGGAGACCGTTGAAGGCCTCCTTCAGTCCGCTATCAATGGACTAAATGCTTTGTAAAACTGCACCCATAAGGGTGCGATGCTCCTCGGAGATGGAAGCACTTGATAGAGCCTCCACCATGACCGACCACCCATTGCTCGATGGTGTCGGTGGTGATCGGTTAATCCGATCTCCAACCGTGGATTGAACCGGTGCCTCCGGAGGCATTGTGCGCTCCGGAGACGGCCTTGGAGGGGACTAGACTTCCCCTCGTCTGGTCTCCTTAGTATCCGGGAGGGGCTCCTCTCCCCTGTATTCAGTGGCCAAGGCGTTAGCCTCGACCATGACCTTGTTGCCCCCACCGCTGGTGCCTGGCTCCATAGGAGCCTGATGGGATGACACCTCCGTGGCATCCTTCGTGGTGCCCGTAGGAGTGGGATGCCATGCAGTCCCACTCTCCACTAGCTTGGTGGGCGGGGTCTCCCCGTACGAAACTTGCCCGGTGGGGAGAACACATGATGAGTTGCAAATCAATAAGCGCTCACATGGTAATAACCTTTAAAAACTTATCGTTAATAGTCAAGAAGTCTTCGGATCCTTACCTTCTATCTGGGGGCTTGACCCTTAGGCTCCTTCATGGAAGCCTCTCGAAGTCGTCGGACTCGGTATCCGAGTCCGAACTATAGTCACACAGAATCACCTGTGTCCAACGGGCTTTCTTCGTGGCAGGAGAGGGTACATCCTCCATGGCGTCCGATGACGCCACCCTCTTTGTTGCGAGGGTGAACACCTTCCCACTCGTCCTCATGCTCCTCTTGGTTAGAAGAGGAATGGGTTTCCTCGGACACAACATCTGGCTGGTCCTTGATATGAAGGCCTTCTCGACCTGGTTTCTTCTTCTCCTTCTTTGCTGGTGCCTCATAAGGCGCCACAACAAGAATCTCCGACAATAGCTAGGACCTGGGGTCTTCGAGCTGTGGAGATGAGAAGTTGATATCTATGGCCTTGCTCAGCGATTTCTGCAGAAGTGATTGGAAAGGTGCTTAGATTTTCTTTAGGAAAAATAGAGCCGATCAGACGAAACTATGTTATACCAAGGGTAGGAGGCTTATCAGCGTGTCGACCCCGATCCTCCTCCTCGGCTGGCCAGTTCTTCTGCGCCTTGAACAATGTCTTCCATAGCTTCTCCCGAGTAGTGTGGAAGAGCTGACCAATAGTAGGCTCATCGTCAAGCCAACAAGCCCACATGGGAGAGTCTTGGCACATATTCTATTTTCTCCCTCTTCTCATGAAACTGTTCAGTACATTGCAATGCAGCCAGCTAATAGACCTGGGGCTCGAGATTTAAAATATTTCCTTATGCACAATTGATTATGCGTTCGGCGACTTGGAATTCGCGTTAGATTCATTGGTTCCGAACTGTGTCATGGGTCAATAGTTGGGTTGTCCGGCTCCTGTGCTTGCCCCTTTACGTTTTGCTTGTTCGGCTAAAAGGGCAAAGGGAGAACCTCTGCAAGTGTGTTTCCATCTAGCTTGGTCAAACACCTCAGGGGAGAAAGCCGAAAACTTACTGTCATAGTATGTGAACCGGTCTGCGAACCCGAGCTTAAGTGTTACACTAAAAACCTCGTTAGAGGTTACTCCGTGTCATACGATGGGTTTGGTATTCGTACAAACCATGTGATATTGGCTTTAGCCACGGTTCATCCGAACATCACAAAACACCGGGAGCTAGTCATCAGCCCCCCGCAGTCCTTTTTCGCGCCCCTATGGCTAAGTGAACGCAATAAAGCATTATGTTCTAATTGTCTGGTCCGCCGCACTCCACCGCCTTCGGGTTCCGATAGCTCGGCTAAGGGTTATAGTGCATAGGTACAGACACCCCATGTAGCATCTACATGGGGGGTGAAGGCGACGACTCGCAACTTTTAGTTTCAACGGCCACACAGGAGTTATAAGGAATGCAAAACGTTAAAAACATGATAAACCATGTATCATAACCTTTAAAACATTAAAATATCTTCGGACATATTACAATAAATCTACTCATAAATGTTCTCTTTCAAACACTGCAACTCTATCGCTCGAGCACCCTCCATCACTCCCGATAAGTATAGCTCGGGGCACCTATGCTCCTTTCCACGAGGCGGAGGGGTAGTGGCTATCTTCATATGATCAATCCCTGACCAGTGCACCTTGTCCTTCAGAAAGGCCATCCGACCTCCCTTGATATAGGAGGAACGCCTTAGTGCATTGATCCGGGCCGAGGCGTCGCTCAGCTTCTACACCAGGCCGACGTAGCTACCCGGTAGTGGCTCATTGGGCCATAGCCGGATACAGAGATCCTTCATGGCCGGCTTTGCCATCCGCTGTTGCTCCATCAGCTGCTTCATCTACTCAATAAGGTGAGGAGAGCGCTCGGGGGCTTCAAACTATGCCTAGAATAGACGAGCTTCATCTCCTTCTCCCCGCGAAACATAGAATTGGTTCGTGTCCGCCATGCTCTTGTGGAGGTCCGAGGAGGTGCCTGAGGAACGCCACACCTCGGTAAGCAATGTGAACTTGCTATCCCCGAAGACACACCGCAATAAATACGGCTTACCATCCATGATAACCTTCGCTTGGCGGACTAGCTCCTCAAAGAACCGCCTATCCAGCCGCTCCTTTTGGAGATCGGTTTTCAGGGTGGATAACTCGACGGCCTGCTCCTTGCCTTTCTGCTTGAGGTCCTCGCACTTTTGGCCAGCGTCTTTGAGCTCTTGCTGGATTTTCTCCACCTGAGCCTCATTCTTGTTGCTGGTGTCTCTTAAGGCGGAAGCGTGGTAGCCGCTTGTTCGGCCGCCGCCCTCTCAACCGCAACCTCCTGGTTCGCATTCTGCAGCTCGGCCTTGAGCTTCTCAATTTCCTTCACCGAGCTTGTGTAAGCATAGCAAATATGAATGTTGCATCAACAGTATGATGACAACAAATCGGATATTGAATCAGGTTTACCTTGCGCCTCGTGGAATCTCTTGTTCAGAGCATCAAGCTCGTCTTTAGAGCTTTTGAGCTTCCGATTCATCTCGTCTAGGTCGGCGGCATTCACAACCGCCACTGCCGACGAAGCCTGTAAAACCAAATCCCTATCAGGTCACATGGGTTCAAAACTTCTGAATTGTCATCACTCTGATCCTATGTCCGGTCCTCTTAAGGGCTGTTAGAACATTCCGAACAAATATTGTCCGGTACATAGTTTGCATAATGTTTTATGATTGACCCCCTAGGTGAGTTTTTTGCAAACTCACCTACGGCTCAAGGGCTGCCATGTAAATAACGATAGCATAAAGAAATTAATATTTTGCAAACAAAGTATTACGTGGCTCACCTTGAAGCCCATCAGGAGACCGTTGAAGGCCTCCTTCAGTCCGCTATCAATGGACTAAATGCTTTGTAAAACTGCACCCATAAGGGTGCGATGCTCCTCGGAGATGGAAGCACTTGATAGAGCCTCCACCATGACCGACCACCCATTGCTCGATGGTGTCGGTGGTGATCGGTTAATCCGATCTCCAACCGAGGATTGAACCGGTGCCTCCGGAGGCATTGTGCGCTCCGGAGACGGCCTTGGAGGGGACTAGACTTCCCCTCGTCTGGTCTCCTTAGTATCCGGGAGGGGCTCCTCTCCCCTGTATTCAGTGGCCAAGGCGTTAGCCTCGACCATGACCTTGTTGCCCCCACCGCTGGTGCCTGGCTCCATAGGAGCCTGATGGGATGACACCTCCGTGGCATCCTTCGTGGTGCCCGTAGGAGTGGGATGCCATGCAGTCCCACTCTCCACTAGCTTGGTGGGCGGGGTCTCCCCGTACGAAACTTGCCCGGTGGGGAGAACACATGATGAGTTGCAAATCAATAAGCGCTCACATGGTAATAACCTTTAAAAACTTATCGTTAATAGTCAAGAAGTCTTCGGATCCTTACCTTCTATCTGGGGGCTTGACCCTTAGGCTCCTTCATGGAAGCCTCTCGAAGTCGTCGGACTCGGTATCCGAGTCCGAACTATAGTCACACAGAATCACCTGTGTCCAACGGGCTTTCTTCGTGGCAGGAGAGGGTACATCCTCCATGGCGTCCGATGACGCCACCCTCTTTGTTGCGAGGGTGAACACCTTCCCACTCGTCCTCATGCTCCTCTTGGTTAGAAGAGGAATGGGTTTCCTCGGACACAACATCTGGCTGGTCCTTGATATGAAGGCCTTCTCGACCTGGTTTCTTCTTCTCCTTCTTTGCTGGTGCCTCATAAGGCGCCACAACAAGAATCTCCGACAATAGCTAGGACCTGGGGTCTTCGAGCTGTGGAGATGAGAAGTTGATATCTATGGCCTTGCTCAGCGATTTCTGCAGAAGTGATTGGAAAGGTGCTTAGATTTTCTTTAGGAAAAATAGAGCCGATCAGACGAAACTATGTTATACCAAGGTAGGAGGCTTATCAGCGTGTCGACCCCGATCCTCCTCCTCGGCTGGCCAGTTCTTCTGCGCCTTGAACAATGTCTTCCATAGCTTCTCCCGAGTAGTGTGGAAGAGCTGACCAATAGTAGGCTCATCGTCAAGCCAACAAGCCCACATGGGAGAGTCTTGGCACATATTCTATTTTCTCCCTCTTCTCATGAAACTGTTCAGTACATTGCAATGCAGCCAGCTAATAGACCTGGGGCTCGAGATTTAAAATATTTCCTTATGCACAATTGATTATGCGTTCGGCGACTTGGAATTCGCGTTAGATTCATTGGTTCCGAACTGTGTCATGGGTCAATAGTTGGGTTGTCCGGCTCCTGTGCTTGCCCCTTTACGTTTTGCTTGTTCGGCTAAAAGGGCAAAGGGAGAACCTCTGCAAGTGTGTTTCCATCTAGCTTGGTCAAACACCTCAGGGGAGAAAGCCGAAAACTTACTGTCATAGTATGTGAACCGGTCTGCGAACCCGAGCTTAAGTGTTACACTAAAAACCTCGTTAGAGGTTACTCCGTGTCATACGATGGGTTTGGTATTCGTACAAACCATGTGATATTGGCTTTAGCCACGGTTCATCCGAACATCACAAAACACCGGGAGCTAGTCATCAGCCCCCCGCAGTCCTTTTTCGCGCCCCTATGGCTAAGTGAACGCAATAAAGCATTATGTTCTAATTGTCTGGTCCGCCGCACTCCACCGCCTTCGGGTTCCGATAGCTCGGCTAAGGGTTATAGTGCATAGGTACAGACACCCCATGTAGCATCTACATGGGGGGTGAAGGCGACGACTCGCAACTTTTAGTTTCAACGGCCACACAGGAGTTATAAGGAATGCAAAACGTTAAAAACATGATAAACCATGTATCATAACCTTTAAAACATTAAAATATCTTCGGACATATTACAATAAATCTACTCATAAATGTTCTCTTTCAAACACTGCAACTCTATCGCTCGAGCACCCTCCATCACTCCCGATAAGTATAGCTCGGGGCACCTATGCTCCTTTCCACGAGGCGGAGGGGTAGTGGCTATCTTCATATGATCAATCCCTGACCAGTGCACCTTGTCCTTCAGAAAGGCCATCCGACCTCCCTTGATATAGGAGGAACGCCTTAGTGCATTGATCCGGGCCGAGGCGTCGCTCAGCTTCTACACCAGGCCGACGTAGCTACCCGGTAGTGGCTCATTGGGCCATAGCCGGATACAGAGATCCTTCATGGCCGGCTTTGCCATCCGCTGTTGCTCCATCAGCTGCTTCATCTACTCAATAAGGTGAGGAGAGCGCTCGGGGGCTTCAAACTATGCCTAGAATAGACGAGCTTCATCTCCTTCTCCCCACGAAACATAGAATTGGTTCGTGTCCGCCATGCTCTTGTGGAGGTCCGAGGAGGTGCCTGAGGAACGCCACACCTCGGTAAGCAATGTGAACTTGCTATCCCCGAAGACACACCGCAATAAATACGGCTTACCATCCATGATAACCTTCGCTTGGCGGACTAGCTCCTCAAAGAACCGCCTATCCAGCCGCTCCTTTTGGAGATCGGTTTTCAGGGTGGATAACTCGACGGCCTGCTCCTTGCCTTTCTGCTTGAGGTCCTCGCACTTTTGGCCAGCGTCTTTGAGCTCTTGCTGGATTTTCTCCACCTGAGCCTCATTCTTGTTGCTGGTGTCTCTTAAGGCGGAAGCGTGGTAGCCGCTTGTTCGGCCGCCGCCCTCTCAACCGCAACCTCCTGGTTCGCATTCTGCAGCTCAGCCTTGAGCTTCTCAATTTCCTTCACCGAGCCTGTGTAAGCATAGCAAATATGAATGTTGCATCAACAGTATGATGACAACAAATCAGATATTGAATCAGGTTTACCTTGCGCCTCGTGGAATCTCTTGTTCAGAGCATCAAGCTCGTCTTTAGAGCTTTTGAGCTTCCGATTCAGCTCGTCTAGGTCGGCGGCATTCACAACCGCCACTGCCGACGAAGCCTGTAAAACCAAATCCCTATCAGGTCACATGGGTTCAAAACTTCTGAATTGTCATCACTCTGATCCTATGTCCGGTCCTCTTAAGGGCTGTTAGAACATTCCGAACAAATATTGTCCGGTACATAGTTTGCATAATGTTTTATGATTGACCCCCTAGGTGAGTTTTTTGCAAACTCACCTACGGCTCAAGGGCTGCCATGTAAATAACGATAGCCTAAAGAAATTAATATTTTGCAAACAAAGTATTACGTGGCTCACCTTGAAGCCCATCAGGAGACCGTTGAAGGCCTCCTTCAGTCCGCTATCAATGGACTAAATGCTTTGTAAAACTGCACCCATAAGGGTGCGATGCTCCTCGGAGATGGAAGCACTTGATAGAGCCTCCACCATGACCGACCACCCATTGCTCGATGGTGTCGGTGGTGATCGGTTAATCCGATCTCCAACCGAGGATTGAACCGGTGCCTCCGGAGGCATTGTGCGCTCCGGAGACGGCCTTGGAGGGGACTAGACTTCCCCTCGTCTGGTCTCCTTAGTATCTGGGAGGGGCTCCTCTCCCCTGTATTCAGTGGCCAAGGCGTTAGCCTCGACCATGACCTTGTTCCCCCCACCGCTGGTGCCTGGCTCCATAGGAGCCTGATGGGATGACACCTCCGTGGCATCCTTCGTGGTGCCCGTAGGAGTGGGATGCCATGCAGTCCCACTCTCCACTAGCTTGGTGGGCGGGGTCTCCCCGTACGAAACTTGCCCGGTGGGGAGAACACATGATGAGTTGCAAATCAATAAGCGCTCACATGGTAATAACCTTTAAAAACTTATCGTTAATAGTCAAGAAGTCTTCGGATCCTTACCTTCTATCTGGGGGCTTGACCCTTAGGCTCCTTCATGGAAGCCTCTCGAAGTCGTCGGACTCGGTATCCGAGTCCGAACTATAGTCACACAGAATCACCTGTGTCCAACGGGCTTTCTTCGTGGCAGGAGAGGGTACATCCTCCATGGCGTCCGATGACGCCACCCTCTTTGTTGCGAGGGTGAACACCTTCCCACTCGTCCTCATGCTCCTCTTGGTTAGAAGAGGAATGGGTTTCCTCGGACACAACATCTGGCTGGTCCTTGATATGAAGGCCTTCTCGACCTGGTTTCTTCTTCTCCTTCTTTGCTGGTGCCTCATAAGGCGCCACAACAAGAATCTCCGACAATAGCTAGGACCTGGGGTCTTCGAGCTGTGGAGATGAGAAGTTGATATCTATGGCCTTGCTCAGCGATTTCTGCAGAAGTGATTGGAAAGGTGCTTAGATTTTCTTTAGGAAAAATAGAGCCGATCAGACGAAACTATGTTATACCAGGGTAGGAGGCTTATCAGCGTGTCGACCCCGATCCTCCTCCTCGGCTGGCCAGTTCTTCTGCGCCTTGAACAATGTCTTCCATAGCTTCTCCCGAGTAGTGTGGAAGAGCTGACCAATAGTACGCTCATCGTCAAGCCAACAAGCCCACATGGGAGAGTCTTGGCACATATTCTATTTTCTCCCTCTTCTCATGAAACTGTTCAGTACATTGCAATGCAGCCAGCTAATAGACCTGGGGCTCGAGATTTAAAATATTTCCTTATGCACAATTGATTATGCGTTCGGCGACTTGGAATTCGCGTTAGATTCATTGGTTCCGAACTGTGTCATGGGTCAATAGTTGGGTTGTCCGGCTCCTGTGCTTGCCCCTTTACGTTTTGCTTGTTCGGCTAAAAGGGCAAAGGGAGAACCTCTGCAAGTGTGTTTCCATCTAGCTTGGTCAAACACCTCAGGGGAGAAAGCCGAAAACTTACTGTCATAGTATGTGAACCGGTCTGCGAACCCGAGCTTAAGTGTTACACTAAAAACCTCGTTAGAGGTTACTCCGTGTCATACGATGGGTTTGGTATTCGTACAAACCATGTGATATTGGCTTTAGCCACGGTTCATCCGAACATCACAAAACACCGGGAGCTAGTCATCAGCCCCCCGCAGTCCTTTTTCGCGCCCCTATGGCTAAGTGAACGCAATAAAGCATTATGTTCTAATTGTCTGGTCCGCCGCACTCCACCGCCTTCGGGTTCCGATAGCTCGGCTAAGGGTTATAGTGCATAGGTACAGACACCCCATGTAGCATCTACATGGGGGGTGAAGGCGACGACTCGCAACTTTTAGTTTCAACGGCCACACAGGAGTTATAAGGAATGCAAAACGTTAAAAACATGATAAACCATGTATCATAACCTTTAAAACATTAAAATATCTTCGGACATATTACAATAAATCTACTCATAAATGTTCTCTTTCAAACACTGCAACTCTATCGCTCGAGCACCCTCCATCACTCCCGATAAGTATAGCTCGGGGCACCTATGCTCCTTTCCACGAGGCGGAGGGGTAGTGGCTATCTTCATATGATCAATCCCTGACCAGTGCACCTTGTCCTTCAGAAAGGCCATCCGACCTCCCTTGATATAGGAGGAACGCCTTAGTGCATTGATCCGGGCCGAGGCGTCGCTCAGCTTCTACACCAGGCCGACGTAGCTACCCGGTAGTGGCTCATTGGGCCATAGCCGGATACAGAGATCCTTCATGGCCGGCTTTGCCATCCGCTGTTGCTCCATCAGCTGCTTCATCTACTCAATAAGGTGAGGAGAGCGCTCGGGGGCTTCAAACTATGCCTAGAATAGACGAGCTTCATCTCCTTCTCCCCGCGAAACATAGAATTGGTTCGTGTCCGCCATGCTCTTGTGGAGGTCCGAGGAGGTGCCTGAGGAACGCCACACCTCGGTAAGCAATGTGAACTTGCTATCCCCGAAGACACACCGCAATAAATACGGCTTACCATCCATGATAACCTTCGCTTGGCGGACTAGCTCCTCAAAGAACCGCCTATCCAGCCGCTCCTTTTGGAGATCGGTTTTCAGGGTGGATAACTCGATGGCCTGCTCCTTGCCTTTCTGCTTGAGGTCCTCGCACTTTTGGCCAGCGTCTTTGAGCTCTTGCTGGATTTTCTCCACCTGAGCCTCATTCTTGTTGCTGGTGTCTCTTAAGGCGGAAGCGTGGTAGCCGCTTGTTCGGCCGCCGCCCTCTCAACCGCAACCTCCTGGTTCGCATTCTGCAGCTCGGCCTTGAGCTTCTCAATTTCCTTCACCGAGCCTGTGTAAGCATAGCAAATATGAATGTTGCATCAACAGTATGATGACAACAAATCAGATATTGAATCAGGTTTACCTTGCGCCTCGTGGAATCTCTTGTTCAGAGCATCAAGCTCGTCTTTAGAGCTTTTGAGCTTCCGATTCAGCTCGTCTAGGTCGGCGGCATTCACAACCGCCACTGCCGACGAAGCCTGTAAAACCAAATCCCTATCAGGTCACATGGGTTCAAAACTTCTGAATTGTCATCACTCTGATCCTATGTCCGGTCCTCTTAAGGGCTGTTAGAACATTCCGAACAAATATTGTCCGGTACATAGTTTGCATAATGTTTTATGATTGACCCCCTAGGTGAGTTTTTTGCAAACTCACCTACGGCTCAAGGGCTGCCATGTAAATAACGATAGCATAAAGAAATTAATATTTTGCAAACAAAGTATTACGTGGCTCACCTTGAAGCCCATCAGGAGACCGTTGAAGGCCTCCTTCAGTCCGCTATCAATGGACTAAATGCTTTGTAAAACTGCACCCATAAGGGTGCGATGCTCCTCGGAGATGGAAGCACTTGATAGAGCCTCCACCATGACCGACCACCCATTGCTCGATGGTGTCGGTGGTGATCGGTTAATCCGATCTCCAATCGAGGATTGAACCGGTGCCTCCGGAGGCATTGTGCGCTCCGGAGACGGCCTTGGAGGGGACTAGACTTCCCCTCGTCTGGTCTCCTTAGTATCCGGGAGGGGCTCCTCTCCCCTGTATTCAGTGGCCAAGGCGTTAGCCTCGACCATGACCTTGTTGCCCCCACCGCTGGTGCCTGGCTCCATAGGAGCCTGATGGGATGACACCTCCGTGGCATCCTTCGTGGTGCCCGTAGGAGTGGGATGCCATGCAGTCCCACTCTCCACTAGCTTGGTGGGCGGGGTCTCCCCGTACGAAACTTGCCCGGTGGGGAGAACACATGATGAGTTGCAAATCAATAAGCGCTCACATGGTAATAACCTTTAAAAACTTATCGTTAATAGTCAAGAAGTCTTCGGATCCTTACCTTCTATCTGGGGGCTTGACCCTTAGGCTCCTTCATGGAAGCCTCTCGAAGTCGTCGGACTCGGTATCCGAGTCCGAACTATAGTCACACAGAATCACCTGTGTCCAACGGGCTTTCTTCGTGGCAGGAGAGGGTACATCCTCCATGGCGTCCGATGACGCCACCCTCTTTGTTGCGAGGGTGAACACCTTCCCACTCGTCCTCATGCTCCTCTTGGTTAGAAGAGGAATGGGTTTCCTCGGACACAACATCTGGCTGGTCCTTGATATGAAGGCCTTCTCCACCTGGTTTCTTCTTCTCCTTCTTTGCTGGTGCCTCATAAGGCGCCACAACAAGAATCTCCGACAATAGCTAGGACCTGGGGTCTTCGAGCTGTGGAGATGAGAAGTTGATATCTATGGCCTTGCTCAGCGATTTCTGCAGAAGTGATTGGAAAGGTGCTTAGATTTTCTTTAGGAAAAATAGAGCCGATCAGACGAAACTATGTTATACCAGGGTAGGAGGCTTATCAGCGTGTCGACCCCGATCCTCCTCCTCGGCTGGCCAGTTCTTCTGCGCCTTGAACAATGTCTTCCATAGCTTCTCCCGAGTAGTGTGGAAGAGCTGACCAATAGTAGGCTCATCGTCAAGCCAACAAGCCCACATGGGAGAGTCTCGGCACTACTAGGGGAGGATGCGCTACCGGAGCATAACCTGGACCACGTTGGCCAGCTCGATATCATTTTTGATCATGGAGGTGATGTGCTTCTGCAGGTTGTCCACCTCCTTATCCAACCCCCAGTTGAGGCCCTTTCGGAGCCATGAGGTCAATCTCATGGGGGGACCGGATTTATATATGGCTGGAGCAGCTCAGCCTTCCTTCCTTGGCTCGGTGATATCAAACCACTCTTTTTGCCATATTTTGATGGTGTCGATGAAGGTGCCGGATGGCCATCTGACGCAGGGGAGTTTGCTGATGACAACCCTGCCGCAGTCTGCATGTTCGCCTGCGACACACTTCGGCTTGATACTAAATACCTTGAGCCAAAGTCCAAAGTGTGGCTCAACTTGCAAGAAGGCCTCGCAAACGATGATGAAGGCTGATATGTGCATGAAGGAGTTCGGCGGGAGGTCATGGAAGTCGAGGCCATAGAAGAACGTGAGCCCCCTGATTAAGGGGTGGAGTGGGAAGCTCAGTCCCCGAATGAAGTGGGGGATGAAGACCACCCTCTCTCCTAGCTTGGGAGTGGGGACCACCTAGCCCTTCTTTGGCGCACGGTGGCCGACGTTGGCGGGGTGGTAGCCGGTGTCCTTGTTGTCCCAGATGTCCAAGTCGGCGACCGTGGAAGCCTCCCACTTGCCGTTAGAGCCAGAACCAGCCATGGATGAGCTCGGAGGGGGAGTTGTGGAAAACCTAGATCTGTGCTCTGGAAGCTCAGGAGATTCGGGAAGCGGAGGATGTGAATAGGAAGCGTGTTTAGGCCTTGGGATTTTCTTTCCCTTTTATGAGTCTTATCCCCGTTTAGCCTCCCTTTACTGCATCGTGAATCCATCCGCTTCCCAAGATGCGTGTGTCATTACACGCGCATGATTAAACATATCCCATGTGAAACAGGGCACAATCTGTGCATTGATGGATCGTGCTGATGAAAACGGCCTCGAACCACGAATCGAGTTTTTACAATTGGTTTGGCGGTCATGGTGGGTCGTGACCTTTCGTCAAAAAGGTTGTTAGGGAACACTACTCACTCCTGGACGTTTGGCCTTCAGGGATGGGTGATTCACGGTGTTCGGACAAGCCTCTAATCGGAAAACTACATGTCATGGGAGGACGAACTAAGATTAGAGGGAAGAACTCGCCTTGCAAGCCAAAGACTCTGATTATACGAAGTAGCTGAAGCTAAGACCCTTGGTGTTGGAAGCAAGTTCGGGGGCTGTTGAGGGAGTCCTGGTTAAAGGGGTCCTCAGGAGGCCGACCTGTTTCTTATGTACCAGACTGTATGGGCCGCTTGCCGAGCATTGGATTGAACCAAGGCCCTGTCTCCAGGAAGGAAGCTTCGGGAATCGTGGCATGTCCTCCACATTTGGAGTAGTGAATATGCATGTATAGCCCTTCGACATGTAACCGACCATGTGTAAACCCTAGGTACCATAGGCATCTGTATAAGCCGAAGGGTTTTAGGTTGTAGACAGAGAACAACTCAGCTAGGGTTTAGCTATTCGATCTCGAGGTAGCTCAACTATGTAACCCACATATCATCAATACAATCAAGCAGGACATAGTGTATTACCTTCGTAGGAGGGCTCGATGTCGGTGTCAAAACCGGCGGATCTCGGGTAGGGGGTCCCGAGCTGTGAGACTAGAACCAATGGTAATAGGAGACGAAGGAGACGTTGTTTACCCAGGTTCAGGCCCTCCTATGGAGGTAATACCCTACGTCTTTCTTGATTGTATTGATGATATGTGGGTTATAAAGTTGACGTACCTCGAGATCGAATAGCTAAACCCTAGATGAGTCGTCTTGTGGCTACAACCTAAAACCCTCCGGCTTATATAGATGCTGAGGGCACCTAGGGTTTACACATGGTCGGTTACACATTGATGGAAAAAACATGCCTATCTACTATCAACAACTTGGAGGACATGCAACGGATCCTTGAAGCTTCCACCCTGGAGACGGGGCTCATCCAATGACACACACAATCTGGCCTGTGAGAAACAGGTCGGCTATCCGAGGACCCCTCAAATTAGGACTCCCTCACCCGAACCTGGGTAAACATCGTCTCCATTGTTTCCTCTTACCATCGATCCTAGTCTCACAACTCGGGCCCCCTACCTGAGATCTGTTGGTTTTGACACCGAAAAAAGGCACATGCGGCGTTCGAAGAACTCAAGTGGTTACTCACAAGCCCACCAGTAATGGTGGTACCTCACCCCCGGGAGCCCCTACTAATGTACCTGGCTGCCACCGCGCACTCCGCCAGTGCTACACTGGTGGCGGTCAGGGAGGAACATGTCGACGCACGCGCTACATCATCAGGCGCAAGCAGGCCCCCGGGCATGAAGCAAGGCGACTTGCAAGATGCCTGGAGCCTTCCCCTCCTCAAGACTATACTCCTGAGGCCCCGGCCGCTCTGGAGACTCCCGAAGAACCCAAGCCTCATGATCCTGTTGCGGAGCACGGCGCCATGGAAGGCCTCTCCCTCGTCGACCAACCGGTGTACTACGTCAATACAGTATTGCGGGACGCATGCTCGCCCTACCCCATGTAGCAGAAGCTCTTGCTCGCACTTCTTGTCGCTTCGGGGAAGCTGCACCATTACTTTCAGGGACATCCCATCAAGGTTGTCTTCACATATCCCTTGGAGAAGGTGTTGCACAACCCCAACACAATAGGGAGGGTCGCAGAATGGAACATTGAGCTGCATGCCTTAAATATAGAGTTCAGCACAACCAGGTTCATCAAGGGGGCGCCCCTGGCAGACTTTGTAGCAGAATGGACGGACGCTCCCGACCAGGGGCTGGAAAAGGGCCACTCCATCACCCTCGGTGATGAGGCACCTGAGGGTTGGACCATGCACTTCAATGGGGACTTCGCGCGCAGGGGAGTAGGGGCCGGAGTTGTGCTCATCTCCCCGACTGGGCGCAAGCTCTACTAAGCTGTGGAACTCTATTTCCAGCATGGTGAGAAGGTCTCCGACAACATCGCAAAGTACGAGGGCCTCATCGCCGGCCTCAAGGCCGTAGCTGCCCTGGGGATTCAATGCCTCACAATCAAGGGCAACTCCCAACTCCTCATCAACTTCTCCAACAAAGAGTACACACCTAAGGATGAGCACATGGGGGCGTACTTAGAAGATGTACGTAAGATTGAAAAACGTTTTTAGGGCTAGGAATTGCAGCACATCCTGCGTGGTGCGAACAAGGAGGGCGATGACATTGCCAAGAGGGCATCATGGCGCGAGCCCCAAGAGTCGGGCGTCTTCGACGAACGGCTCTTTAAGCCCTCCGCCACATCACCAACTGAGGATCTCGTGCCGCGAAGTGAAGATCTTCCCCAAACACCACCCTCAGGGCTCCATCTTGTGGCCCGACCTCAGGAGCCTGACTGCTCCTGGTGCAGGAGCCACAAGTCGGCGATTGGACGTGGGAGTTCAGGGCGTACCTGCTTCACGTCACGCTACCTCAAAAGGAGGAAGACATGGAGCGTGTGGCATGACAGGCCACAACTTACTATCTGCAAGATGGCAAGCTATACCACAGGCGCCTGAAAGACATCACGCTGCTGTGCGTATCCAGGGAACATGGGTACGAGCTGCTGCCCGACATCCATGGAGGAGACTGCGGGCACCACTCCTCGACGCGCACCCTTGCGGGGAAGGTGTTCCGATATGGCTTCTACTAGCCCACGGTGCTCAACGACGCCATCGAGCTAGTCCGGTCCTGCGAGGCCTTCCAGTTCCATGCCAAGTAGATTCATCAGCCCGTGTAGGGCCACCAAACAATCCCACTCTCCTGGCCCTTCGCAGTCTCTAGGCTGGACATATTGGGGCCCTTCCCACTGGCAAATGGTGGGTACTGCTACCTCTACGTCACCATCAACAAGTTCACCAAGTGGGCGGAGGTGGAGCCTGTCCGCACCATCCCTGCCGGATCGACCTCCAAGTTTATCAAGGGCCTCATGAGCCGCTTTAGTGTCCCCAACCGCATCATCACCGATAACAGTTCACAGTTCACAAGTAACCTCTTCAGGACCTATTGTGCTAACCTTGGAACGTAGATATGCTACGCCTCGATGGCACACCCCCAAAGCAACGGTCAGGCAGAATGCGCCAACGCGGAGGTCATGTGGGGCCTCAAGGCAAGGAGATTCAAGAAGAAGCTCGAGGCTTGCGGAAGGGGTTGGGTCGACAAGCTTCAGTAAGTATTGTGGCCCATCCGCACCACCATGACTAAGCCCACCGGCGAGACCCCATTCTTCCTCGTCTATGGAGCCAAAGTCGTCCTCTCGCACAAGGTCAAGCACCGATCCCCGTGAGTTTTGGCATTCGACAAGGAGCATCGGGATGCCACGCGAGGGACAGACCTCGTGCTCAGGGAGGAGGCCCGGTGTCAAGCCTCCCTCCGAGCTGCGAGGTACCAGCAGGCGCTGTGGCTTTACCACTGCCATAACATCCGCCTGAGGACCCTCGAAGTCAGAGACCTTGTCCTGAGGCGGGTCCTTCCCATGTAGGGCTTGCACAAGCTCTCTCCCATGTGGGAAGGCCCATTCAAGGATGCACGTCTCCAGGTCTGGCGTCGTGCGCGTGGAAACTCATGACAGGATCCCCATCCAGAATGCGTGGAACATCTAGCACCTCCGCAAGTTCTACCCATGACACTCTCACGTAATAATGAGTGGGACGTATATGCCCGAAGGCCCCCGAGGACACGAAGGGGTTCCCACCCACGCCCAAGTGGAAGCCCCATGCTCCACGCTGAAGGACAACACTGCCCTCCAATGGTCATGCCCACTAATGAGGATATGCACCTAGGGTAGGGTCCTAGGACTGACCTACATACCCTACCTAAGGACATTTTATTGGAGGACTTTAAGATTATATGTAATATTCTGACTGGATTCACCATGGTGCTCAAGTCACTCGATATTTAATCCACTCGGAGGCTTCTCCCTCCACTCGGCAGTCACTGGTCACTCGAAAGACCTCGCGTCCAGTCGACACTAGAAGACCAGAAGCCACCCTAGGGAGGCCAACAGGCAGGCGTTAGGCAATTCGTCATTAGTAGCAATTATGATGTACTTTACCAGTAACACTCGTCTTTATTCCCATGATCAAACCATTGGATGCCTGGCACTTATGAGGGGCAGCGTACTCTATATAAGCCGCTCCTCCCCTTTGGCACAGGGGTTCGCACCTTCTGTAACTCATAGTATCCACACGACAAGAGCTCCTGAGCACTATGACGTAGGGTTGTTACCTGCACGAGAGGGGCCATAGCTAGGACTCTGCCCTCTCCTTTCGTACCCCTATCTTCTACTGTTAGACTTGTTCCCAGATAGTTGGCACCCACCGTGGGGCAGGCATCTAAGCGACTTCCGACGAGGTTGCATTTTGTCCCTTCGTCATGTCTTCCGGTGGTGGTTTGTTCTTGGGCCACGAGATCCATCTCGGAGCGCTCACCTTCATCGCCGACGATTCGGCATGGGTCCAGGAGGCGCTTCTCGATGTTGAGCCGCTCTTGAACCATGGGAAGACGCACTTCTGCACGAGCTCCTGGTGTTCTTCTGTAGTAGCCATCGACTCCGTACTCTATGGCCCTCCTTGTTGTTCGCCACCACAAGCGATCTGGTCGCTCACGGCTCCAGGGCTGGGTGAGGCATGCGGTGGCTCGCCATGTTTTGTCTCCACAAATAGCGGCAATCGAGCCCACCGAGTCACTTCACGAGGCGTTCGACTTGGAGTTAGATCAGTCTGATGTTCCCTCCGAGTGTGAGAGCTACGATCCCGCAATGGAGGTTCTTATGGTTGGTTCACATCAAAGCCCGCCGCATGGCTTCGGCCGTGGCAGGTGAGAGGCTGGTGGGGGCGTCGAATGATCTACCGCACCGGGATCAAGAGGTCCTCCATACGCCCATCGTTGTTGATACCGTGGAGGCCCAGGCCTTGGCGACCACGTGCATTCCGTTCGAAGAGCTTTAGAAGGAACTTGACGAGCCTACTCTCCAGCGTCCATCGCTTCCGAGTCGAAGTCAGCGACAGCTGTTTCCGAGTGGTTCTCAAAACAATGTTGAGGTATACCGCACTCCAGTTTTAAATGTTGCAGCAGCAGCTAGGATAGCAGATTCCATTCAGCCGTCATGTTTAGAGGCTGGCAGAGGTTTGCTGCAGATTAGGGCGTTGCTTGATGCAGCACGGTGCCAAAACTTAGTTGTTTCACAGTCGCGCAACAAAATACATTGTAATTCGCCAAGAGCAAAGACTGTCCAGTCGGCACATAGTCTAGGTTCGCCTATGTGTCGCAGGGGTGGAGGTTACCGAGAAGATCAGTATCGGGACCAGGGACGAGATCGGTTTCACCGTGATGACCACCGTTGACTGCCTACTCCTCCGTGAAGTGGTCCATACGTGCCCCGACACCAGGATGATAGGCGCGCATTTGGTGAGTAGTGGAATTCAGGTTTTATGCAAGAGACGTCCTCACTCCGAGGCGGATCGACAGAGGCAGAACGCACAGAGATGGTTTTGACAGAGATTACCCAAGTGGCAGCTGTGCTATTATTTCTAGTCCCGAGTGTTTTAGCAGAGCCATTCGTTTTGCAGAGATTCCCCCCAACTTCAGGTTGGCGGCTGGGATAGGAGAGTTTTTTGCCGAGTCAAAGCTGGAAACATGGTTGGATGATTACCGAGTGGCTTTTCAGATTGGTGGTGGCAATGACTACATTGCAATGAAGCATTTGTCCTTGATGTTGCATGGTTCGGCCCGAGCATGGCTGAATCGTTTGGATCCTTCTAGTATCCACTACTAGGAAGATCTTGCCCGAGTGTTCATCGGAACGTTTAAGGGAACCTGCAAGCGTACTGCCAGTTTGACTGATTTGCGACATTATGTCTAGAAGCCCATTGACTCATTGAGAGATTACATTTAGCATTGGTCCACGTTACATCATATAGTGGAGAATGTTTCCGAGCATCACGCAGTTTGTGCTTTCAAGGCCGGAGTGAAGTACTGAGAGCTTTACTTGAAGTTTGGGTGAACAGGTGATATTTCACTGAGTAAGATGATGGAATTCACCACTCGACATCAAATGGCAAAGAAGAGGACCGCCTCCGCAGCGGCAAAGGAAAAGCAGTCGACAACGATGCCAGCGGAAATTCCAGTCGGAAGCAGAAGCGGAATGCTGATGGCCCTATTCACGCAGAGGCAGCCGCCCTGGCAGCGCAAGGAAAAATAAGAGGAATTCCGAGGGACAGTTTGCCCCCATGAAAGAAAAAATTTATTCGGGAACTGATGTTCTGGACTTGCCGTGTGCAATTCACACGAGGAAAGACGAAGATGGTATTCTGATATTGCCCAAGCATACCACCCAATAGTGTTATCTACTAATCCAACAGTTCAAGGAAGGTCCGTCGAGTGAGAAAACTCCTAGTAAAGAGGATGATGAAGACAAAGAAACTTCTCCCAATGTCAACGCCACTCTGATGATTTTTGCTGATGTTAAAAGCAAGAATCAATTGAAGGTTATAAATGGAGAAGTCAACATGGCTATGCCTACAACCCCCATGTACATCAAGTGTTCTCAGACTACTATTACATTCGATCAATCAGATCATCCTGCTCATGTTGCCACCCCTGGTCGACAGGCTTTGGTGGTGGATGCCATTGTGGGGGCACTCAGAGGAAGTGGATTGAATTTTCTATATGTAGATACCCTTAAGGGGATGGGCATTCCGATGTCCCGACTTAGTGAGAGCAACATGCAGTTCCATAGAATCATCCCAGGGAAGAAGGCCAGGCCACTCGGCCATATTGCATTGGTTGTGGTGCTCGGTACAGATAAATTTTTTCGCAAAGAGAAATTGACGTTTGAAGTCATGGACTTCTAGAGCGCGTACCACGCCATCCTTGGTCGACCAGCTTATGCCCGTTTCATGGCCCGTCCATGTTATGTGTATCTTAAATTGTAGATGCCTGGACTCAAGGGTGTGATGACACTCACTGGCAATCGACAGAGGGCTGAGGAGTGCCTCCACCAGGGCTCCACAATTGCCGATCATCAGATGGCTATGGTCGAGCTCGAAGAGTACAAGAAGACTGCCGACCCTATTGATTTGCTGCGTGCTAAGAAGCCTGCTTCAGAGTCAGCTTTTCAGTCGGCAGGGGAAGTGAAAAAGGTGCACATTCACACGAGAGATCCTACTATTGCCCCGACCAACATATCTTCGACACTCGATGGAAAAAAGGAAGTCGAGCTCATCGAGTTCCTCCGTGAGAACTGGGACATCTTCGCATGGAAGTCAGCTGACATGTCGGGGGTTCCCAGGGAACTGGCTAAGCACCGACTAAGAGTTGATCTGAAGGCCAAGCCGGTGAAAGAACATTTGTGTCAGTCGGCAGCGGAGAAACGGAAAGCAATCAGCGAAGAGGTGGCTCGTCTCTTGGCAGCTAAGTTCATTCGAGAGATTTACCACTCCGAGTGGCTCTCGAATGTTGTCATGGTCCCCAAGAAGGACTAGTCACTCCGCATGTGTATTGACTTCAAGCATATCAATCGGGTCTGCCCAAAAGATCATTTCTCGCTCCCTCGCATTGGTCAGATTCTTGACTCGACTGTGGGGTGTGAGTGTTTATCGTTTCTAGATGCATACTCTGGTTACCATCAGATCCGTTTGTTTGGTCAGGATGAAATAAAAACAGCCTTCATCACCCCATTTAGGTGTTTCTGCTATATCACCATGCCTTTTGGTTCGAAGAATACTAGCGCTACTTCCATGAGCATGATTCAAACGTGTTTACTCGACCAGATCCCTCGGAATGTCGAAGCTTACATGGACGATATTATCATCAAGTCCCGCAAAGGTTCTGACCTGCTGGCTGACTTGGCTGAGAAGTTCGCCAATCTGAGTAAGTATGGTATCAAGCTGAATCTGGCTAAGTGTACTTTCGGTGTTCCTGGCAGCAAGTTACTCAGTTTTCCTGTTTCCAAACGAGGACTCAACGTCAATCCCGAGAAAATCAGTGCCATTACCCGAATTAAAAGCCCCGTGTGAGTCCATGATGTTCAGAAGCTCATAGGTTGACTGGCAGCGTTGAGTCGATTCATTTCTCGTCTCGGTGAGAAGGCATTGCCTTTGTACCAATTGATGAAAAAGTCTGACACGTTCGAGTGTACTTCAGAAGCTGAAGCAGCATTTGCTGAGCTCAAAACCCTCCTTTCCACCAAGTCGGTGCTTGCTGCTCCACAAGCAAAGAGCCTTTGCTCCTGTACAGTGCGACCACTAATCAGGTCGTCAGTACAGTTCTGACTGTTGAGCAGGAAGAGAAAGGCAAGGCCTACAAGGTCCAACTTCCAGTCTACTACATTTCTGAAGTGTTGATTCCTTTGAAGCAAAGGTACCCACATTACCATAAGCTTGTGTATGGTATTTATCTGTCAATGAAGAAGGTGTCACACTACTTTCAGGATCACTAAATTTCAGTTGTCAGTGATGCTCCATTGTCTGAGATCCTCAATAATCGAGATGTGACTGGCCGAGTGGCTAAATGAGCGATTGAGCTCCTATATTTTCACATCAAGATCGAAGCTAAAAAGGCGATCAAGTCTCAGGCACTTGCTGATTTATTGGCCGAGTGGGTCAAACAGCAGCAACCAATCGAGATTCACTCGACGCATTGGACCATGTTCCTTGATGGCTCGAAAATGCTGAATGTGTCCGGTGCTGGCATTGTTTTGGTATTCCCAAAAGGCTACAAACTCAGTTATGTCCTGCAGATTCACTTTGATTCCTCCAACAACGAAGCAAAATATGAAGCACTCTTGTATGGGTTGTGCAAGGCCATCTCACTCGGTGTCAAGCGTCTGATGGTTTACGTCGACTTTGATTTAGTGGTTAATCAAGTGATGAAAGAGTGGGATGTTCGGAACCCCTCTATAACTGGATACTGTAATGTTGTTAGAAGACTTGAGAAGAGGTTCAAAGGTTTGGAACTCCATCATGTTCCCGAGTGAAGAATCAAGCAGCTAATGAGCTGGCAAATATTGGATCCACTCGGAGACCTGTCCCCAGCAATGTATTCTTAGAGAATCTGCATACTCCTTTGGTGCATGAGGATTCCCTCAGTGAAGAGCCCCCACAAGCTATGAGCACCTCTGATCCGACTGAGGTTGATGTCCCTGTGGTTATTGTTCTAGTCATGGAGGTTTTGGTCATCATTCCTGACTGGACAGTGCCCTACATTGCATATATTTTGAGGCAAGAACTCCCTGAGGATGAGGTTAAAGCCCGATAGATTGTGCGCAGATCCAAAGCTTTTACTGTGATAGATGATCAACTTTACAGAGAAAGTGCAACAGGCGTGACTCAATGATGCATTTCTCCGGAAGAAGGCCGAATGATTTTGGAGGAAATTCACTCAGGGACCTATGGCCACCATGCGTCCTCTCGGACTATTGTCACCAAAGCATACCGAGCTGGTTTCTTCTAGCCGCGTGCTAATGAGATGGCCAAAGACAGTGTTCATCATTGTGAAGGATGCCAGTTCTACTCCAACTTCTCACACAAAGCTGCGTCTGCCCTGAAGACTATTCCACTCATCTGGCCATTCGCTATCTGTGGTTTGGTAATGGTTGGTCCCTTTCGGACAGGACAGAGTGTATTTACTCATTTGCTTGTTGTAGTCCACAAGTTCACGAAGTAGATTGAGGCCAAACCTATCAAGAAGCTAAACTCTCGCACTGCGATCAAATTCATGAGAGAGATAATCTTCCGATATGGAGTTCCCCACAATATTATCACAGACACTTTGTCACGCCCAAGATGCGGTCCTATCCTTATTTCAGCACGAGGGCCTCGACAGGGATAGAAGCGCATCTCGTCGTGTTGCAAGAATGAATATCATTACAAGTACATGTACAAAAGAGATGAGTATATGGAATTGGCTTACACTCGCCATAAGCTACCTCAAGATCACATCAATACAACAACATACTCAAACATCATACAGAAGAGCAGGGTCCGACTATGGAAGAAATCAAATGATAAAATGACATCCATCCTTGCTATCCCAGGCTACCGCCTGGAACCCATCCTAGATTGATGAAGAAGAACAAGAGGAACTCCAAATCAAACAACATTGCGCTCACGACAAATCATCGCATTACCTGAACCTGCAACTTTTGTTGTAGTTATCTGTGAGCCACAGGGACTCAACAATCTCATTTCCAAGGGTATCAAGACTATTAAAGCTTAATGGGTGAGGTATGGTTAAGTGGCGAGGCTGCAGCAAGCGACTAAGCGTTTGTTTGAGTGGCTAACTTATGAATACGGAAAATAAAGTGGTTGGTCTACGCATAACGGACGTGAACTAGAAATGATCACTAAATGATCCTGAACACCTACTTACGTCAATCATAACCCCACCGTGTTCTCTATCGGATGAGGACTCACGAGAACAAATAGTCACGGTTACGCACACAGTTGAGGTTGGGGATATGACCTGCCAAAGAGGCTCCGGGTCATGTTGTTGGCTCGTGAACCGGCCCAAAGATGAGCCGTAAGACTAGTGGCCCAAGAAGATAGGCAGCTCACGGTGTGGGCCGTACGACGGCCCGGACGGAGAAGACCCGGGCGTGCAAGCCGACTCACAGACAGCTTAGTCAAGAAGATAGAGAGAGACTTGGTTAGCAATTGTAATGAACCGGATGTCCCGACCTCTTATATAAAGGCAGACCCGGGGCGACTTAGAGGCAGGCAATCGAGCACTAGGTCAAGCTGTTAGCTCCTTGTAATCGATACGCAAGCAATACAAACACAAGCAGGACGTAGGCTATTACCTCGATTCGAGTGGCCGAACCTAGGTAAATCCGTGTCTTTCATCCCAACTAACCCCTTTGAGTCCACCCCATTAGTGATGGCCTCGAACCTAAGTCCGTTCACCCGGACATCTACCTTGATAAAACCACGACAGTTGGCGCCCACCGTGGGGCTAGCGCTTGGTGGTGTTGAGTTCTCAAAGGGCTCTCTCCTAGGGCTCGAAGGATACGTGGTTGGAAGGATGAGCAAGAGTCGCCGCGGCCGGCTCTACATCGACGACGCCAGGTGGGGTCTTGATGCTGGTTCTATGGAGTATGGATTCCGGCTTCCGTTCGGCGGGATCCAGGTTTTCATCGGAAAGGTTGATGGATCTACACCCGGGCTGGACGTCTGCATCAACATCATCGAGCCGGCTCGGCGTCTCCAATCTACGCGTGTTATGTAGCCTGCCCGTGCCCGTCTGGGTCAAAAGCACGTTCTCGTGGGCTTCACTCAAGGCATGGACCTGGAAGCGTCTGGGTCACAGGGAACTCTCATTTTCTCGGAAGATGAGTCCTCGAGTGGGGAGACAGAATCAGTATATTGACTCAGCAATGGTGGCCTTGGGGGCTACTACTACAACAACTATTCCGAGGTAGAGGGCGTTGAGACGGATGCTCTGAGCCCCCCGGTTCACGCGGTGGTGTTCATGGCAGGATTGGCTTCAGCCGCTAGTGACACGGCTGCGGGAGCCGTCGCAACGGGTGATAGCCCGCCGCCGCCGGCTCAGGTTCTAGTGGAATTGATGGACGAACTCACAGCTCTCATGGGCACAGAGGTAACACCGGATAATCAAGCAGCCAGGAATCTAGAGGTGGCACGGATCAAGGCCGGATGGCAGAGGAACGGCAAAGGATGGCCGAGCTTAAAGCCCATATGGAGGGAGAAGCGGAGCGTCTCAAGGCAGACGCTTTCCGACTGGAGCTAGAGCAGAGGTCAGCGGCCGCGGTGCACCGAAGGAGGCATCAATCCTGTCTACCAGAATGTTACGAAGCGAGGAACCTTTTTAACACCCCTAGTGCGGGGCAGGTTACCGGTGTGCCGGAGAGCTGCCCGATGGAGCGCCCGGCGACTCATCCACCCCAGCATAACCAAATCTCACCTAGGGCTTTTCCAACACCGGCGGGTCATTACTCTAACCCGGCTGAGAACATGGTGGCAGCGGCCACCCGGCTTGAGATGATTCTCATCCAGATGAGGCACCCTTTGCGGAGGATGTGCAGAACGGCATTGGATACTTACAGACAGCCATGGCCCAGCAATAGAAGTATACTCACAGCCGGAGCCGGGTTCACTCCACCACCCTCCCCAGTCGAAGTTTCAGCCGGCGTTACGAGTCGCCGGCGTGTTCTAGCAGTCACCCACACCGTGGACCACCGGAGGACAATGGGGCGGCTCTAGATGCACAAGCCCTCATGGACCAGGCGGGAGACAGGCAAGAGGCGGAGATAGCGGCAGCCCGTCCAGAGCCGGCGCTTTTCGTGTCAATGGGAGTAGTTAGTAACCGAGCCGTAGGGTTTCCATGTTTAACTCCAGCTGTAAGGAGTGAACGGCTACCGAAAGACTTTAAGGGGCCTCGAAAGGTTCCGAATTACATAGCTGATCTACCCCTGGAGGCGTGGGTTGAAAGTTATGAACTGGCCATGGAGATGCTGGATGCCAGTGAGGCGGTATGCACAAAATACTTCATCATGATGCTTGAGGATCCGGCCCGTACATGGCTGAAAGGTCTGCCTCCTAACACGATAAGCTCATGGGTGGAGCTGAGAGCGAAGTTTATTAAGAATTTCCAGGGACCTGTAAGCAGCCTATGACTATTGTCGATCTGGACCATTGTGTTCAACAGGAGAATGAGTCGCCCATCATTGGGTCCGGCGGGTGTTGAGCATTATTCACTCTTCAGAGCAGATCACAGCGGCTCAAGCGGTGCTTATATTAGAGAAGAACTGTCAATTTGTCCAATTGAAGCAGAAGCTCGGCCGGCTCAAGCGCACGTGTCAGGATATGGGAGAACTCATGACGGCCTTGACGAAGTATGCCGACTCAGATAACACCAAGGATCCGGGCTCGGATGATGAGAAATCCAATCAAGGGAAGAAAAACAATCAAGGAAAAGGTTTTGTGAACAATGGGAATCAGAATAAGCGGAAGAGCGCTGATAGCGGATCCGAGTTAGTGGCAAATACCAACACAGGACAAAATCATCCCAAGGGGGGTGGAAAATTCAGGCCAAGGAACAGAGGCCCTTTTAATTTAGAGGAGGCGCTTAGGAAGCCTTGTCCGGATCACAGCACGCCTCACAAGCCGGCGTTGCATGCGTGGGGTGATTGCTTTATCATGCAGATATTCAAAAACCAGCATTGCCAACCGCGTAATAACTAGGGTGGTGACCCGCCTGGCGGCTCAGGGCACGTCGGGTCAGGGGCTGGATTCGGTGCCGGTGGTTCAGGAAACGGGCATCCAGGTCAGAATAACCAAGGGGGGCACCAACAACATCTAGGCAACAATGGCAATAACAACAATTAGCAGCAGCGCAATCAGTCCGGGTTTCAGAGTAACCCGAAGCAGCTCAGTTCTGGACAGTATCACGTATTCATGACCGGTCACAATAAACGAGACGAGAAGTTGCGGAGGCGAGCGTTTAATATGGTTGCTCCGGCTCTCCCGCGATATTTGCCGTGGTCTGAATATGATATAATGTGGAGCCGGGAGGATCACCCGCCGCAGGTAGATGACCCGGGCCGGCTGGCTCTAGTTGTGGCCCCTCAGGTGAATGGCTATATAGTGAATAAAGTATTTATGGATGGAGGTAGCAGCATCAACATCCTTTACTATGACACTTTCCGGTGGATGAAGTTGCTTGACAAGGATCTTAAACCTTCCTCCACCGTCTTTCATGGTGTGGTCCCGGGTAAATCAGCATACCCGGTGGGCCGGATCTCATTGGAAGTTGCTTTTGGCGATGAGCATAATTACAGGGTGGAGTCTTTGTGGTTCGAAGTGGTCAAAATCAAAAGTCCCTCTAATGCGCTATTTGGGAGGCCGGCTCATGCTAAATTTATGGCTAGGCCTTGCTATGTTTATTTGCAACTCAAAATGCCTGGCTTAAATGGCACAATTACTATTGACGGTAACAGGAAAACGGCTCTTGAGTGTGAGGAAGGAGATGCGGCTTATGCAGAGTCTAGTTGTGCTCAGGAGGAGCTGAAATTTTACAAAGAGAACGTTGATCCGGAGGATATGACCCCGCTAAAGAAGCCTACGACAGAAGTTGAGCCGCCACTCAAGTTTTCAGCGGATGATACCAAGGCAGTAGATTTCAATCCGGGTGACTCATCCAAGCAGTTCATCATTGGGGCTCACATGGATCCCAAATAGGAAAGCGCGCTCATCAAATTCATTAGTGAGAATCAGGACATCTTTGCATGGAAGCCTTCTGACATGTCGGGTGTACCGAGAGAGTTTGCTGAGCACAATCTTAATGTGGATCCGAAGTTTAAGCCGACCAACCAGTTTCTACGACGGTTCAACGAAGAGAGACGTAAACCTATTGGGGAGGAAGTTGCTCGGCTCTTGGCCGCAGGCTTTATAGTGGAAGTTTTTCACCCGGAGTGGTTGGCTAACCCGGTGCTAGTACTAAAAAAGAACGGCACGTGGCGTATGTGCATAGATTACACGGACCTTAAAAAGGGTTGCCCGACTGACCCTTTTGCACTCCCACGTATCAATCAAATTATTGATGCAACAGCCGAATGTGAAAGATCAGGAGAAGACGACGTTTATTACACCTTTTGGGGCGTTCTGCTACGTCTCCATGCCTTTCGGGCTCAAGATTGCCAAGGCGACTTACCAACGTTGTGTGTAGAATTGCCTCCAGAGTCAGATTGGCCGAAATGTTCATTCTTACGTAGACGACATCGTGGTTAAGTCCAGAAAGAAGTAAACTCTTTTAGAGGATTTGAAAGAAACCTTTGACAATCTCCGGGTCTACAAGATGATGCTTAACCCGACGAAGTGTGTCTTTGGTGTTCCAGCAGGAAAGCTTTTGGGTTTCTTGGTCTCTGAGCGGGGCATCGAGGCTAACCCAGATAAGATTAAGGCTATCACTTCTTTGGGGGAGCCGAGGTGCGTTAATGATGTTCAGCGCCTTGCAGGACGGATTGCTGCGTTGAGCCGCTTCATAAGCCAGCTTGGGGAGAAAGCTATTCCCTTCTACCAGATGATGAAGAAGACAGACAAGTTTAAATGGAGCGCAGCAGCGGGCAAAGCACTTGAAGCTCTTAAAAAGTAGTTGACTGAGCCGCCAGTGTTAGCTGCTCCGGTTGAGAAAGAGCCTTTGCTCCTTTATGTGGCGGCTAACAATAGAGTGGTGAGTGTAGCAATTGTGGTTGATCGCAAGGAGGCAGGGAAGGAGTATCCTATGCAAAGGCCGGTTTATTACATTAGTGAAGTTTTGGCATAGTCTAAGCAGAGGTATCCGCATTGTCAGAAGTTAGTATACGGAGTTTTCATGGCCAATCGCAAGTTAAAACATTACTTTTTGGGGCACCAAATGACAGTGGTCAGTTCTGCCCCGTTGGGGGATATCATTCAAAACAGAGAGGCTACAGGGAGGATTGCCAAGTGGGCCTTGGATCTAAGTCCTCTTGGCATCAAGTATGTTCCTCGTACAACAATTAAGTCTCAAGCTTTGGTGGATTTCATAAATGATTGGACTGAATGTCAAGCCCCCGAAGAGAAGCCGGATAACACGTATTGGACTATACACTTTGATGGATCCAAGCAGCTAGAAGGGTCCGGGGCAGGAGTTGTTCTCACCTCCCCCAAGGGTGACAAGTTTTGTTATGTGCTCCGGTTAATGTTCCCTTGTACTAGTAATGCAGCTTAGTATGAAGCACAACTCCATGGTCTCAGAGTCGCTAAAGAAACGAATTTAAGTCGGGACAGGTGTTTAGGCGACTCAGATCTCGTGGCTCAGCAAGTTTCAGGTACTTGGGACTCCAAGGATCTGCGGATGGTGGCTTATCGACAGGCGGTTGATATCATTGCCGGTCACTTTAAGGGGTACCAGGTGGATCACATTGATCGTCGCAGGAATGAGGCGGTGATGCCTTGTCACGGTTTGGTTCTCAACGAAAGCCGGTACCACCTAATGTTTTTCTGGATGTATTGCATCATCCCACTATCAAGACACCTTTTGAGGAGGATCTGGCTATTCCTGACCCGGAGGCGGAACTAGTGGCGGCTCTGCATGCTACCCCAGACTGGACTATTCCTTATTTGGCGTATCTGACACGCGACGAGTTACCTCAAGAGGAGGATCTGGCCAGGAAGATCACTCGGTATTCTAAGTCCATGACGATTGTCAATGGTGAGTTACATAAGTGTAGTGTGACGGGTGTCTTTCAGCGCTGCGTCTCACCAGAGGAGGGCTGGCAAATATTGAGTGAAATTCATGCTGGCGACTGTGGGCATCACGCCGGGTCAAAATCTTTGGTGGCTAAAGCTTTTCGACATGGGTTATTTTGGTTGACGGCTCACAAGGATGCAGAGACTTAGTCTGTAAGTGTGACGGTTGTCAGAAGTTCGACCGGCGTGCTCACGTTCTGGCTCAAGAGTTGAGGATGATACCAATCACTTGGCCGTTTGTGGTCTGGGGGCTCGATATGGTAGGACCTTTCAAGCAATCAAAGGATAAGAAAACGCACCTTCTGGTGTCGGTTGATAAATTTACTAAGTGGGTAGAGGTAGAGCCGGTCAGTAAATGTGACGCAGCTACGGCGGTTCAATTTGTTAAGAAGCTGATTTATCGCTTTGGTTCCCACACAGTATTATTACAAACAATGGAAATAATTTATCCAAAGGAGCTATGAAAACGTTCTGTGAGAAGGAGCATATCCGGCTTGATGTTTCAGCCGTGGCACATCCATAGTCTAATGGTCAGGCAGAGCGAGCCAATCCGGAAACTTTAAGAGGTGTCAAGCTACGGCTCATGGTTCCTTTGAAACGGACACCTAGATGTTGGGTTGAGGAGTTGCCTTCCGTCTTATGGAGCATCAGAACTACACCTAACAGATCTACAGGTTTCACACCTTTCTTCATGGTGGACGGTGCTGAGGCGGTTCTACCCAGTGACATCCGGCACGACTCACCAGGGGTGGCGGCTTATGTTGAGACGGACAATGAGGTAGCCCACCAAGATGCGTTGGACGCCTTGGATGAAGCACGAGAATTAGCAGCAGCCAGGTCGGCAATTTATCAACAAGACCTTCGACGTTATCATAGCCGCAAGGTAAAGACCCGGACGTTCCAGGAAGGTGACCTGGTGCTCCGGTTGATTCAAGACCAATCTGGAATGCATAAGTTATCTCCACCATGGGAGGGGCCTTTTGTGATTAGCAGGAACCTCAACAATGGGTCATATTACCTCATTGATGTCAGAGATGAGTCGGAAACAGCGGATCAAGAGACGTTGCGGCCATGTAATATCGCACATCTGCGACCATACTTTACTTAGCAGGGGTTGAAAGCCACTATCATTGTATATATCATGTTCACATGAGTAAAAGCTAGCATCCCCGCACAAGACTGGGGCCTCTGCTCTTATGTATACCTTTGTACAATCAAGATAAAAAATTCCGGCTCACAAATTTGAGTTGAAGTGATTGGTTCGTCGTAAAAACGGCTGGTCTACCCTCCGGCTTTATGCCCTATCAAGCGCTGTGGCAAGGAGGCTTCTTGCCTTCGGGTATAGCTTACTTCTCCCTTGCACAGCCGGTGATATGCCCAATTAAGCACTGTTGCAAAGAGGCTTCTTGCCTTCGGGTATAGCTTACTTATCCTTTGCATAGCCAGCTGTCATTAAACTGTTGCAAGGAGGCTTCTTGCCTCCGGGTATAGCTCACTTCTCCCTTGCACAGTTGGCTTTATGCCTAGTTTGGTTACATTAAGCGCTGTTGTTGATGGAGGCTTCTTACCTTTGGTATAGCTTACAGGACCCTAAGATAACAGCGTGTACACCAAATTCTAGTTGCTTATCAACTGCGGCCATCGAAGGGGGCTTCTTACAGACGGGTATCACTTATCTCACCCTAATGGCCGGCTTTATGCCACTTCCGGTTACTTATTAACCGCGGTTGTCGAAGGGGGCTTCTTACCGACAGGTTCGCTTATCTCACCCTAACAACCGGTGTTTACGCCAAAAGTCAGTTGCTTATCAACTATGGCTGTTGAAAGAGGCTTCTTGCCTTCGGGTATAGCTTACTTCTCCTTTCAAACAGCCGGCTTTATGCCATCTCAGGCTAATTATTAGCCACGGTTGTCAATGGAGGCTTCTTGCCTTAGGGTATAGCTTACATCTCCCATCGACAGTCGGCGTTCACTGTACTCTTACCAGCCAATCTCGCTTAGAGACCCTGAGCCGGTTCAAGAAATTGACGGCCAATCTCGCCTAGAGACCCTGAGCCAGTTCAAGAAGTTGACGGCCAATCTCGCCTAGAGATCCTGAGCCGGTTCAAATAATTGATGGCCAATATCGACAGAGACCATGAGCTGGTATGAGTTTAACCGTTCGAAATCCACGCAAAAGAGCCGTCATATGAGTTTTTCGAGGAAGGAAAGATCATCATCACGTATTGTATCATGCCGGCTTATCAAGCCGGGTCAGAGCAAGGCAATTATAAGTCCTGGGTTGCTGCAGGCAGAACTACCGACACTTGGGGGCTACACAGCCGCAATTCTCCTCAAAAGTTCCGGCTCATCAATAGCCGCAGTTGTCGATGGAGGCTTCTTACCATCAGGTATATCTTACATTGTCCTAAAGACAACCAGATCCTTAATGACTTCGTCCGACAAGAGCCGGAGCCATGTTGCTCCGGTCGATAAAATCTACGGTTTCAAAGAGATTATCCGGCTCTAATATTCTGGAGAAAGGAATGGCGTCTTCAAAGAAAGACACACCTCTTCAGAAAATCTCAAGGTATATCCCTGAAGAGCCGGCAACACATTAAAACACAGAGAGAAGGAAAGTACACACAGAGAGGTGCAAATATATACAGTCAGCAAGTGGCAGAGTCATGTTTACTCTATTACAAAAACTACTCTCAGAAGGAGCAAAAGCATTGTCAACTGTCCACGACGGTCATTACATAAGTCGGTGCTCAGAAAGGTTAAAAGAATAAAATTCAGTTATTGGCCGGCTCATCCTACTCCGGGTCTTCTACTGGCCTTATCTGGAGATTGCCCAAGTTCCAATTACAGTCAGCCAGAGTAGCAAAAGACCCTTCAAGGAACGGAGGCGCATCAAGCTCACAAGGCAAGAGATCTTTACTGCAGGCGGGTGTCAGATCTTTCCACTCGTAGAGAGGCCCACGGATTCTCTTCTCCTCTGCGTCATAAGCCGCCTGATAGGTGCTCAAGTCAGCTTCATCCGCCAGAACAGAGGCCAGATAGCACGACTCTTTGACACACCGGGTGTAATCTTCTTCGGTGAATTATGAGTCGTCATCTCTTTTAGATGGGTAACCATCCATCATTTCAGCCGGTGTTAGCTCGGGGGCGAAGGCCAGAGCCCGGCCCAATCCATTAACGGCTCCTTGGCGGAAGGCGGACTTCTTGAGCTCTTCTATTTGCTTGGGCATTGTAGAGAAGAGTTCCAAGACCCCTTTCAGAGCAGTGGGGATCTTCTCCTTGTATTGCACGCTCTTGATCGCGAGATGGCGCCGCAGTATAACTGTTCCGTAAAAGTATAAATGGCCTTCAGTGGTAGAAGGCTATCAGAAGCCAACTGCCGGCTCATGGGACCTGGATAAGTCGGATAAAGTTAATGAGTCGCCAGTTTTTTCACTAGCAATGTTAAACATTACAAAGTAAACAAGAAAACTTACCAAATAGGGCGGCTGACATCTTCGCAATGTGCTGTTTCAAACCTTGAAGTTCCTTCGCCACAGTTGTAAGCCACTGCTCAGCGTCGTCCGCCCGTTTGGTTAGAGCGGCCTTTTCAGATTCAGCTGTCTCTTTTATAGAGGTAAGCTCAGCAGTGACATTGGCCAGCTCCTCAGAGAGAAGCCGGCATTTTTTGTCAGCAATGCTTCGGGCTTCTTGCTGAGCTGCCAGGTTGGCCCTTAGATCCGTCAACTGAGACCCGACTTCATTCAAAGCTTCCTATAATACATCAAAATACAGGATAAGCCGCCAAAATGCAGGACGAGTGTTAAAAGCAAATACAAGTCTCAAACAGATTGCAAGCAATATATTTGACACTTGGGGGCTAATGTATATTTGATCTTTCAAGTAAGCAATTCCGGTTCATCTCCTTCGAAGCTAATCCGGAACTTGGGGCTACACTATGGCTCTTCAATGTACTAATAATGGAAGCACCGACTCAACTTGATGAAGTTTGAGCCGGCCCTTGGGGGCTACGATTAGATCTTCAAGTTGTCTACATTATAGGCCCGGCTCAAATATAATTTGAGACGGCCTTTGGGGGCCACGATTGGAGGTTCACTTTATTTACAGTACAAAGCTAAAGCAATTTTAAGGGAATTTGACATGACAATATCTGCAGAGGTCATAGAAAGACCCGGCTCAATGATTCAATATGTTATTCTGGCTCTTGGGGGGCTAAGTAAAGATATAGTAAGAAGGAAGAGTACCTCATATTTTGACTTCATGGAAGAAATCAACCGAAGTTCCAGATCCCGGCTGGTGGTAACCCGGTTTATATACCCGGCGTGTAGCTCTTCGACTGTCATCTCGCACGAAGAGTCGAAATTCAGTTTCTTCGAGGTTTCAGCTGGCTCTGTATGTTTGGTCAACACATGAGCCGGAGGCATTTGATGACCAGACCCGGTGATAACAACATCCGGAGTGTCAGGGGTCTTGGCGGGAGTCGCCAGCTTTGAAGGAGCCCTCGGAGGGCTCTCCATGATGACATCTTCAGCGGCCGGCTCCGTGGAGGCAGCCGGCGGGTTTTCTTCTGGTTGAGTCTCCTCCGGTTGTTCGGGCTCCGGCTCTTCGATAATTGGGCCAGAGGAGGGTTTGTTGGTCTTGTGACGTTTAGCTTGAGCACTACAAAAAAGAAGGATCAACAGTTGAAGATATTGCTATCATAGTAATAGCCGGATATCCAGATATCATAGTAAGGAATGTTTACAGCGGATTAATCTTGGGCGGTGGTATGATTGACTCTGAAGAGTCACCGGAGGAAGGAGATTTCTACAAAAAACAAAACAGAAAGGTGAAGAGAGTATCAAGTTTACAAAGGAAAGACAAAGGAAAAGAAGAGATTTAAACCTCGGCGGGGCGTTTCTTTGGAGTCGGAGAGTTTGGTAGCCCGGATATGAGCTCAGTAGAGCTGGTACTTCGAGTCTGTCGACGCTCAATTTGCTATTGCTTTTTTAAGAGAAAATCGGGAGCCAGATAAGCAAGAGGGTGAGAAGGAGGAACTTTTCTGATAACCCGCCACGGCTTTCAGGGGACGAAACATCCTGAGCCGGAGGAAAAGTAATTTACCTTAGGAGCATTGGCGCGGCTGGTTTCCACTTCATCCTGCGAGTAAAGTAAGTGTTAATAAAACAGGAAGGTAAAAGATCAAGCAAGACAATTGAAACTTTACCTCTAAGCTGGATGGTGGTGGCAGGCCAAGCAAATTATCTTGCGGGGCATATTTTTTAGCCTTCTTAGTTTGGACCTTCTTCCTGGATTTCTTCGGAGGGGCAACATATTCCCTCTTCCAGAAGTCTGAGTCGGCCTATAAGAATGAACCGGAGAGTGAATACCAAATCAACAAAGTGCAAACAACATCTAAGAGACAGATGGGAAGAGATTAAACTTACATCGGGAGCCGAATTGTTGGCACTCAAAGGTGCCAGGCCAATTTTGCTACATGATCCGGAAGCTTCATGGACAAGGCTCCGGATGGCGAGGGTAATGTCATTCTCTATCAATGTGGATCGGCTAAAGCATAATGAGCTATCATACTTGCCTTTATATTCGCACATGAGTTGGCTTCTATGGCTCAAAGGCATAATCTGCCACGAAATCCAATAGCGGATCAGCTCCAGCCCAATTAAGCCGTTAGCCATGAGAGCCTTGATTTTTGCATGAGCCGGGAAGGACGATAAGCCGGCAAAGGATGCTCGTTCTAAGGAGAGGTGTCCTTGCAGTAGAACCAGGTCTTTTTCCAGTCCGTGGGGGACTCAGCATCTGCGTAGCTGGAAAGATGATATCTCTACGCCGTTGGATGGATATGCCTCCAAGCTCTAGGCTTGGGCCGGCTTTCACTTTAGTTTGCCGGTTAGCATAAAACAACTCCCGAAAGAATCCCATAGACGGCTTGATTTGAAGGTAAGCTTCACAGAGCACTTGGAAATTGCATATGTTTGAGACGGAATTGGGGGCCAAGTCCTGCGGGTGAAGCTTATAACAGTGAAGGATGTCCCGAAAGAATTTTGAGCCGGGAGGCACGAACCCTCATTCAATATGGTCAGAAAAAACCACCACTTCACCTTCTTGAGGTTTGGGCCGCGTCTCATCACCCGGGACCCGCCAGCTAATGACTTCCTTAGGAGGAAGAGTACCCGCGTGAACAAAATCCAACAAAAAGTCCTCCGTGATGCACGACCCAACCAAGTTGCATGAGTTGGACGCATGACACATGTTGGCGGCTTAAGTGTTGTGCAAGATAAAAGGAGCGATGAGTCGAAGTGCAAGCAAAAATTTTTGATGTCTTAAAAGTTAAGGGCTCTACGGATAAAGCGGAAGACCCGGCTGATAAGAGCCGGAGAAGCTTGGCGACTCAACAGAGAAAGGGAAGATCGAAAAATCGGCTAAGTCGTAAGAAAAGATTCCACAAGATATTACTATATTTGTGGATCTACAAAAGCAGAGAAAATAAATTTTATTCCGACCTAGCGATGAACAGCGGAGGAAAAAGAAACAGATTGGGGCCATCGTGTCCCGTGCATTACGCGCGACCGACCCGCATGTGGCGGCGGCGCAAGAGCGCATTCTAAAGGCGTTGGCGGCATCGAGATACACTTACTATGGCGGTGCCGGAGCCCGAACGGCGGCGGTGGAGCCCCGGTGAAAACCCTACTATGGCAGCAGCAATCTAGGGAGCAGGAAAACTTACTGGAGATGGCGCGGCAGAGGCAGACGGATCTCCGGTACGTTCAGGGTGATGCAGCGGCCATGGTTGGGGACGACATACAGACGGCGCTAGAGCAAAGCTCGAAAACACTGGGGCGGCGACAGGAAGAAGAAGCAGAAGTAGAGGAATGAGCGGGAGAATGGGAAACTCCGACCCGCACGGGTCATATTTAAAAGGGGGTTAAGGAAGGAGCGAAAATCCAGGCGATGACACCGTTTGACCGAGGCGGACGCCTCGATTCTCGGGATGACAATTAAGTGAAAGATTTGGTGACACGTCAGCAAATCTCATGACGTCACGCCGGGTCATTTCCGGGCGAATCGCTAAAAGTGGAAGAGAAGGATGAAGTGAGCAAGCTCAATTCAGCCTGGGGCCTATAGTTGGGGATATGACCCACCGAAGAGGCTCCGGGTCATGTTGTTGGCCCGTGCGCCGGCCCAAGGATTTGCCATAAGACTAGTGGCCCAAGAAGATAGGCGGCTCACGGTGTGGGCCATACGACGGCCTGGACGGAGAAGACATGAGCATCCAAGCCGACTCACAGACAACTTAGTCAAGAAGATAGAGAGAGACTCGGTTAGCAATTGTAACAAACCGGATGTCCTGACCTCTTATATAAAGGCAGACCCGGGGCAACTTAGAGGCAGGCAATCGAGCACTAGGTCAAGCTTTTAGCTCCTTGTAGTTGATACGCAAGCAATACAAACACAAGCAGGACGTAGGCGATTACCTCGATTCGAGGGGCCGAACCTGGGTAAATCCGTGTCTTTCGTCCCGACTAACCCCTTTGAGTCCACCCCATTAGCGATGGCCTCGAACCTAAGTCCCTTTACCCGGACATCTGCTGTGATAAAACCACAGCAGTTGGTGTATTTTATTTGAGTTTACTTCAAGTTTGCTATGACCGGGTGTTAAACAAAGTATCCAAGTTTGCCACATAACCGCGGGCACGGCTTTCCAAAAGATTTAAACCTATAGGGGTGCTCCAACTCATCCATCACAATTTAACCACACGCAGCGGGAATAACCTCGACCACGGATCTTGTGATCATCCTAGGCAATTCCAAAGGAAATCCGACACCTCGAGATAGCCCGAAGAAAATCAGAGTTCCTCACTCAAGACGTTCGAGAAAGGTAAAACAAATCCAGCAAGGCCTCCCGACGTGCCAACAATCCCGATAGGAGCCGCATATTTCATTCTCAGGACACGACAGATGAGCGACGCGTATAGTGGCCTGACAGAAATCTCCCAAGTTGCCCCGGGTTGGCCCCGCACAGTGCTCTAGTTTGGACCAACACTCATAAGGAGCACTGGCCCAGGGATTGATTAATTATCTGCGGGTGCTGGCGGGTCCCTATGCAATTTTATTAGTTATTAGGCAAATGTAGTACCAATGTTGGGCCTTGCCAGACAAGCTTTATCCTAAAACGAAAATCAAGGGATTTCCCATAACAACCCCGAGCATGTTAGGGGTGCCCATTTATGGAACATAACACCGGTTCACAAGTAACTAGGGCGGCAGGAGTGAAACAAAACACCGAGCAAAAGGCCAAGCCTTCCACCCTTTACAAAGTGTATAAGTGCATTAAAATAAATAGAAATAATATGGTGATAAGAAAATAATGTCCATGTTGTCACATCGTCGCAATTGCACCTGTAGTTAGAACTGCTATAAGAAGGGTTGAGCAAGTGGTAACATAGCCAAACAAAGGTTAGAGGCTTTCATGGCAATGTTGGGAGGCTTGACAAACAAGTGGTAGGTAGCATGACATAGCGATAAAAACGAGACATCTAGCATGGGAATGATAGTAGCGGTATCCAGGGAAATGTGTCATCTTGCCTGAGATCCCGCTCGGTAGAAGAACGAGTCCATGAAGAAGACGATCCAACGTAGTCGAACGAATCTTCACACTCCGAACACTTTCAGAACTCTATCAAGAAGAAATAAACCAGAAACAACAATCAACACACAGGAAACACCACAACACATGCAAAATATGATGTGCAAACAAATATGATGCATGTCCGGTTTAATATGCAAAGCATGGCATGGCATGGCAAACACAAAAAACAACTACTACATATTAAGTGAAGTTCAATATGTAACGAGTTGCATATTGATGGAACTCCACGTTCGAATTATTTAGTTCACTCTTGTTAGGTACTCATCAATGTTAAATTTTATTAGGCATGGCAAGAGGCGAAGCATAAGTAAACTACACTATCTAGGCATCTTAAATGAGGTCGGAAACAACTTATAGTATTTCCGAAACGATCTCACATGTTAATTTCGAATTTGGCCCAGGTCTGAACTAATCATATTTTATATTTGTTAAACAACAGAATAAAGTATACCATGCTATTCTACACGTCATTCTAGTCAATTTACATATATGGAACATCTCAAACGGAGCTACGACCTAAAAGATATGAGCAACACAAGATGCACATGTCATGAATGCAAATGCATGGAAAATATAATCACTAACATTTCAAATCATGAATGCAGCAGGTTGTTATGAAACTACATGAGATTTTAAGCGAGTCTCATATGCAACATGTTCAAAACGGAGCTACGGTTCAACAAATACAACCAACACAAGTTTCAGTTGAAATCTGCCTAAAACAGCAAGATAGCATTTTCCACACATAAAAACAAGAAGTTACACTATTCTAAAATGCACAAACTAAGCATGGGGAAGTAGCATACAATACACACTTCATTTCATCTTCACATATCATACTCAAAAGAGGCATGGATCACATGCTAGGGAGCTCACTGCATGGCATATTGAACTAAGCAGTTTTTCAAACTTCGTGAAAATAACCCAGTTTTTGACAGTGCAGTTTTTATCACGAAGGCATATTGACAGCAGTAAAACTATATGCTACAGGTCATATTATGGCATGAAAATTAACCGCATACTAAAGGGCATCATCAACTACAAATAACTCCATTACACCTACCCCAAAGCGGTTCTAGATCACTAGCAAAACACATGGCAAGACAACAACAAAACGTTACAAATTCCAGACTTAGAAATATTTTAGCATCTCAAAACAGCAGTATTTTATAGCATGTAGGAAACAAGAAAAATAACACCCAAACATGCATTAACATGGCAAACAAAATGTCCAAGGGCTAGTGCTCATGTCGAAGAGCATATCTCATGTACAAATCTAATTCATATTATGCATGTATTTAATCACACGAAAATAGAAAATGGGCATCACCGCAAAATAACATGCACACAAACTTAATCAAATGACAAATCTAAATGCGCAGATAATTCCTATGGATTTTTCTACCCGATAACATATATAATAAGCATGGTTCAAGTAGGAAAATATGTCACATTTAATTATGCAAGTTATGACATAAACCGATTAACAAGCCATTCATGCAATTAAATGCAACAATCACACCAATATTATTAGTATGTGTCAGGGGGATGACCTGCGGGTACCCCAAAGACGACGAGTCAGACGGGGTGCCTGCCCGCCTGGGCCGGCCCGCCGACTCACACCCATGGCCGTCTGCTCCGACCAGCCGGCTGCACTCGCCAACCGGTAGCCCAGAGCCAACTATGACGTCCCATCGGACACGCGTGTACCAGACGGACTACAGTGTAACCTAGTGGCGAGCGGTAGTGCACTGTACGTGTGCCACACAGTACTATTTACAGTGTAACCATTCCCCTGGACACTGACTTATAAAGTGCACCAGGGGACAGACATAGCTTAGTCCATAAGCTACATGTGGCTTGACTTGTAAGCTACCCATGGTAGCTTACACCTCAAGCTGCTTGGGATGTAAGCTACCCACTCTAGCTTACATCCCAAGCTACCCCCTCATGCCTATACAAAGGCCTCATGCCCACCACATATGGGGGTGGGACTTCCACTCTCACATGTTCACACACACACATGAGGCAAGAAGCCTCATGGCTCTCCTCTCCCATACAGCTCCAGGAGCAACCATGTACCGGATATTCCATAGATATACAGATATGCAGGAGTAGGGGTATTATCTCTCCGGAGAGCCCCGAACCTGGGTAAACCACTGCATGCTATTCGCATACTCGTCCTGGATCATCCACGACAGCCTTGCTCTCACCCCATGAGAAAACGACGACAGCTGGTGCCCACCGTGGGGCACGCTGTTGTTGGAACCATGGTCCGGGCGGGACCCCCTTCGTCACCACCACCGTGGGGTCGCTGCTATCTTTCCAGGGGCTCGACTCCAACTCACCCCCGGGACGAATTCGTGCGACGCCGCGTCATCACCACCGCAGCGCCCGTGCTGTCTCTGCGGTGGCGCTCAGGAGCTCGACACCAACACGCTCTCGGGACTGCCATGTGAGACCGCGTGTCCTCGCCACCTGCGTCGTTATCTCCGCCGCGACGTCGCCGTCGTCTCTTCGATCGCGCTCGAGGGCTCGACCTCAACTCGACCCCAGGGCGGCCGCAAGGAGTGGCGTGTTCTCGTCGTTGGCCTTGCCATTTTCGTCATCACTGGCACGGCGTCGCCGACATCTCTCCGATAGCGCGCGACGGCTCGACATCAACACGCCTCGGGACGCGCGTGTGGTGTGCCGCGTGCTCCTCGTTTGCCTCGGTACCCCGCCAAGCTTTGCTGCACCTGGCTCCTCCCCGATCGTGCCCACGTTCTGGATGCCTCCGCGTCCGTTGGCACGCTTCGCCGGCTCCGACCCCGTGCGTCTGCGCCCATGTTGTTGGCTCCGTCCCGCTGGCTGGCCGTCCGCGCCCTCGGCCACCGCCCGCGCGCCGGTGCCGGGTCGCCACCCCGGCCAGCTTGTGCGCGCCCCAGATGGCTCGAGCGCCTCGCCGGCTCGCCGCGACCATCAGCCGCCACATCACATCGCGTTGCTTCTCTTTGCCCGCGTGCGACCTCGTCCGTCTCCCGTGTCCATCAGCCGCGTCGCGCCGCTCCCCTCATCCCGTGCGCGGCCGTGGCCGGCTCCGACGAGCACCGCCGGGCTTCGCTTTGCGCGGCTCCAACTCCCACACCCGCGCGTGCCGCTGCGGCTCCAGCCCCGTGATGGCCGCCTGCGCGCCGGCCCGGCCAAAACACAGCCCCGGCCTCCAGGCCCTGGCAGCCGGCTAGCTGTCGCCGCTGCCCACTACCGCATCCCACGCCAACGTCCGCACCCGCCTCGTTCGGCCAGCCAAAGCCCCTACTGGATCTGCCTCCCGGCACCCCTGGGCCCACCTCGTCCGGCCGGCCCTTGACGCTGTCGGCTCCGCCTTGTCCGAGAAGCCGCGGCCACGCGCCCGCCTAGTCTGGCCAGCCATAGCCCCTGCCAGCTCCACCTCCCGCGGACACCGGCGCTCCCGGCTCGCCTCGTACGACAAGCCACGGCCACACGCCCGCCTTGTCCGGCCAGCCATAGCCCCTGCCGGCTCCGTCTCCAGGCACCCCCGGGCCCGCCTCGTCCGGCCGCTCCCCGGGGCTACCGGCTCCGCCTCGTTCGTCCAGCTGCGGCCCCCGCCGCACCCTTCATGCCGTGCGTCCGGCTCCGCCTTGTCCCACTGGCGCCTCCTCGTGCTCGACTGGTTTCACCTCACCGCTCGCCGGCTCTGCCCGCCTCCGGTCCGCCCTCCCGTGCCAGCTGGCTCCGGGCGCCCATAACACCGGCCGCCTGCTGGCTCCACCTCAGACGTGTCCCGCCGCCGGCTACTAGCTCCACTGCTGGTCTCCTTTGCGGGCCGGCAACCGACAAAAGGAAACGTGTCGGCTACTCATCCAACTGTAAAAGAGGAGTGAAAAAATTGGAGCCGGTTGCAATAAAAAAAGAAAAAAGAAAAGATGTCTGCATGTCCGTTCACCTGCTTCGCCACTCAGAAGGTCACATGCGAACCGTCCTGCCTGCCGCTTCAACACCGGGTCGGCTGGAGGGCCCGTCCAACTGCCCGTCTACCTCGATGCCCGATCGGTTGTGTTCGACTGGCCGGTCCCCCCTTTGAGCACCCAGAGGCTCAAAGGCTACACCCAGTAGGTATGCCGGCGAGCTTCGCAAGCACCAAGCCACACTCGCTGTCTTCGTCAACAACCACCTCAGCAACGTCAAAAAAGCAATGAACCTCCTCGTCCGGAGGCTGGGAGGCTACCCTTCGGCAGCGCCCTCGTGCTCCCCAGCCGGACGACCCGACGTCCGCCGTCGGCAATGCCTCGCACACACCAGCCGTCAGACTCCACGTCCGCCCTCGGCAGCGCCTCACGCTATCCAGCCGGTGGACCCTCCATCTGCCCTTGGCAGCGCCTCGCGCACTCCAGCCGGCGGACCCCGCGTCCGCCCTTGGCAGCGCCTTGCACACACCAGCCGGCGGACCCCGCGTCCGTTCACGGGCGCACCTCGTGCACACCAGCCGGCGGACCCCGTGTCCGCCCTCAGCAGCGCCTCACGCACACCAGCCGGTGGACCCCGCGTCCGCCCACGACAGCGCCTTGCGCACACCAGCCAGCTGACCCCATGTCCACCCTCGGCGGCGCTTCGTGCACTCCAACCGGCAGACCCCGCGTCCGTCCTCGGCAGCGCCTCACGAACACCAGCCGGCGGACCCCGCGTCCGCCCTCGGCGGCGCCTCGTGCACTCCAGTCGACGAACCTCGCATCCGCCCTCGGCAGCGCCTCACGCACACCAGCCAGCGGACCCCACGTCCACCCTCGGCGGCACCTCGTGCACTCCAGCCGGCGGACCCCGCGTCTGCCCTCGGCAGCGCCTCGTGCACACCAGCCTACGGAGCCCGCGTCCTCTCTCGGCAGCGTCTCGTGCAAATCAGCCGACGGACCCGCGTCCGCCCTTGGCAGCACCCTATGCTCACCAATTGGCATACCCCGTGTCCGCGCCCGGTAGCGCCTCGTGTGCGTCAGCAGGACAACGTCAACGACAAAACCGCATCGCCGGCACCCAAAAGCAATGTGAGATCTCCACTCGCATAGCATTGCACCGTACACACAAAACAAATAACCCCGAGCGACCCTTGGGGGCCATCTCGGCATTTATTCTACTGCCTTACTGTTCACCCTGGCGCCAGCTAGTCTCAGCTCAGGGCTGGCAGCTTAGCCCGATACGTTAGTTCCCACGAGAAGGCTTGGATCGCGAGACGCACGACGATTTGGATCGCAAAGACGTTCGACTACACCAACCGCATTTCTTAACGCTTCCCGCTTAGCGATCTACAAGGGTACGAAGATCCACTCTCCGTCTCGTAGATGCTCATCACCATGGATAGATCTGCGTGTGCGTAGGGAAATTTTTGTTTCCCATGCAATGTTCCCCAACAGTAAGGAGCCGAAGCTTTCCTACTGAGTGACCTGCTCCATAATTCCCCTCGAGTGGATCTTAATTCCGAAGCTGAAGCTGAGCAAGCAAGACAATATGGCGTAGATCTCCTGGAAGAGGAACGTGACATGGCTTTGATTCAGACGACTGCATACCAGCAAGATATGCAATGCTTCCATGCGAAGCATGTTAAGAGTCGGTCATTTCATGAAGCTGATTTGGTGCTCCGAGTAGATTAACAATGACCACAAAAGCTTGCCTCGGCATGGGAAGGACCTTTCGTCGTCACTAAGGTGTTGAACAATGGAGTCTATCACCTCTACAAACTCAAGAAGAAGATTGATGAGCCGCGAGCCTGGAATACAGATCTACTTCAGCGTTTCTATACTTGAAAACAGAGTTGTGTTGATGTAATAAAAGTATTTCAGACAAAGTCATTTATACAAGTATGACTTCCACAGTCTTTCGTCGATTCCGATTGTGCAATTTCACATTTGGAAATACTCTGAGTGGCAAGCAATCCTCACTCGAGGGCTTAGCTGCGAACATGCTTTTGCCTAAGTTAAAAACTGTACATTCACTCGGAGGCTTAGCTGCGAACCAGTCTTTGTCTAAGTTCAAAACTACTCCGAGTGTCGAGCGATCCTCACACTCGCGGGCTTATCTGCGAACACGCCTCCGCCTAAGTTAAAAAACTTTTCGAGTGGATAACATTCTATTCACTCGGAAACTTAGCTACGAACTAGTCTTCGTCTAAGTTCAAAAAGTACTCTGAGTGTCGAGCGATCCTCACACTCGGGGGCTTAGCTACGAACACGCCTTCGCCTAAGTTAAAAACCCTTCCGAGTGGATAACATTCCATTCACTCAGAAACTTAGCTATGAACCAGTCTTCATCGAAGTTCAAAACTTCTCCGAGTGTCAAGTGATCCTCGCACTCGGGGGCTTAGCTGCGAACCAGCGTTCGCCTCAGTTAAATAACCTTTTCTGAGTGGATAGCATTCTATTCACTTGAGAATTTATTATGAACCAGTCTCCATCTAAGTCGGAAAACTTCTTCGAGCGATGAGTAATCTCATCACTCGGAGGCTTAGCTGTGAACCAACTTTTGCCTAAGTTAAAAACTCAACCCAAGTGGTGAATAGACTTCTCACTCGGGGGTTCAGAAAAACAAATCCAGTCAAACAAATGATTGAAAGCAAAATGCGGATAAATCCAAAGGTTTCAGCGCGCATAAAAGTTATGTGCTCAAGCAAAGGTACTCAGGATTAAGGCCTGAATGAAGTTTTATGGTGATTAAATCTCCACTCGGCATTCCAAGGCGAATAAAGTTTTGACTGCAACTAAAGTTTTTTAAGCCCAATGGGACTTGCTAGCTCGAGAAAGGTGTGCAAGTCGATCTCGTCTTTGATCCAAGTCGCTACGTCAATGAAGGTCTCCATGAGGTGCTTGAGCTAAAGTTTCTTCGTGTTAATCACCCGGAGATCCTTCAGCTTGTCCTCTCTTGCCTCCCTACAATGGACTCTGATGAGCAAAAATGCCATGTCGGCATTGCAACAAGCAGCTCATTTCTTCCAAGCTTGCACTCGACTGGGGATCTCATTGAGGCAACTCATGATTGACTCAAGGTTAGTCTGCAGGGTGTCTTCGGGCCATAGTTCCTTCTCAATCTTTGCCAGCACAGTCTTCAGTCGAATGTTGTATGCTTGGATGCTCTGGAGATGGAAGTTGAGCCGGAATATGCTCATGGCCATCGCATCTCCAATAGGCAACTTGGTGGGATCCAGATTTGGTTCGATTTCTTTGGTCTCTTGCTAGAAGTCCTAGCTGAACTCTATATGGAGGAAGGAATGGAAAGAGAGTTACATTACTAGCTTATGGGAATTAAGGAAGTTCACTCGACACGGAAAGTTACCATCAAGCATGATGAACATCTTCTTCGCGAAATCCCCCAAATGCTTCTCCAATCAATTGCTCCTCCTGGTCAGCTGTTAGGTTTTCTTGATAATCTCAGCTTGTTCCAACTTCATCTTGGAGATTTCCTCCTCTATCTTCTGGGCTGCAGCAAGCTTCCTCTCGGCGGCTTTAGTCTTCTCCCTCGCCACCTTTTGGGCATCAGAGAGCGCCTTGTCCTTGTCCTCCAGCGCTTTCTTCATGGTATCTAAAGAAAAAGCATTGTTGAGTTGCGCTTGGAGTTGACAATTTTCATCACACATGTATGTTTGAGTGAGAGCGCTCGGTTCCAAGGATGGAAGGGAAATGTAAGAGTGCATTTGGTCGACAGGAATTACCTCCCAGGGTCCTCAATTTAGTCTGTGCATGCTCGAGGTTATTTTTTGAAATTTCCAAGTCTAGTCGCAGCTGATTCCTTTCCTTCTCCAGGTCCTTGTACTGGGTGCCAAGTTGACAAGCTCTCTGAAAACAACAAAAAACAGTTCAGTCGACATGAAAATTCTCCACTCCCGAGTGGAAAGGATCAAGAACAGTTGACTAGATGGTGGCCCGCTGCCCCACCCCACACCCTGAAATAGAGTCATATCATGGTTGATGAAATGATGTCCATGAAACCTATGCCAGATCATGGCTGATGGAAATGATATGCATGAAATCTGCAGAGTAGGTTTGGACTACTCCATCCCTAAGATAAGCATTGAGGAGTGATAACTCTAAGGCCACGAATTCACCGGACAAGTCGAGTGGCAAGTGTACTCCGCGTACGATAAAGTACTCTGAGTCCAAGTTCTCAAGACTATTGCTCATCGTCAATGATCAACAATAGTCTCAGGGATTACACGCACTGGTGCACTCAGCATCCCCCCATTGGTTCCAAAATCACTCGACCATATCCGTCCTGGCCGATCAGAAAATGGTCTCTACCAAACCCCCGCCGAGGCAAGCACTCGACGGCGGTGTCGGGGACAACACCCACTGGGTGCACTCAGGGTGCCCCCACTAGACCAAAACTCACTCGACTAAGACCTGATCTATTCGAGAGGAGATCACGCAAGTATTCTTCAAAAGGAAAACACCGACTGGGTGTGCAATCAAGAAAGACAGGAATTTAATCTCGGAAATATACTTACAATCGCACTTACTCGGACAATGGAGCAAAGCACCGAGCTGGCGTCATAAGCCAACTTGCTGGCTCTATATGCCTCCTTTGTGCGCAGCATCATGTGCTCAACTTGGATCCTGGCTTCGTTACCAGCTCCAGTCTGGTCTTCTGGGACGTGATGCATAGGAAAGGCGGTCGTTGGAGGAGTCGCTGCTGTAGTTGGTGCAGCCAAAGTTGCTTGAAGCTATCTGATTGGTGTCGAGGCCGCAATGGTTGAAGCGGCTGGTGGGGCACTCGACAACGGAGCTACGAGATCGGTTCTAGATCGGGACCAGTCGCCTATCCCTTGAGGTGACATGGCAGTTGACTTTTGAGGCGTTTGTGCCTAGGATGTTCTTCGGGCGCATACGCGTGGGGGTGCGTGAGGTCACACCTCCACCCCCCGTACCCCGAGCTAGTTCTTCATCATCTTCTAGATGAATGATCTATGCAAACACCAGTCGACAAGATTAGCTTATTTAGTCAACAAATCATTTTCAAGAAACAAGGCTGAGTGAAGGTCTGCTATACCTCTTTCGGAAGTGGCCGCGTCAGCAGTGCCCACATCCATTTGCTCCTCTTCGTCTCGTCGAGGCGACGTCACTCGGTTAGCAAGAATACGAAGTTACACAAAGACAAAGGAAAAAAGAAAACGAACACATACGTTGAGACAATGGGTACATCAATTTGCATGCGGGGCAAAGCTTTTTGAGGTTTTGGCACGTCGGACTTGGGCTGCTTCGTGGCCCGTTCACTCGACTCAACTATCGAGGTTCGGTCTCGCTTCAGGATCCTCTCACTCGACACGAAGGCCTTGCTTGGGGCAGTTGTAGGGTCCTGACGCAGCTTGCATCGATGCTCAGTGTGTGGAGGAGACTCGACTTCTTCTTCATCCTCGCTCGAGTCCTCGTATTCGTCGTTGCTGTCGTCAACATAATCGAAATCCATGCTGCCACCCTCGCTCTCTCCTCCGTCTTCGGGCTGATTCCCATTAGGCACCGGCGAGTACATGTTCGTCTACTCCTGCAAGATTCAAATAATGAAGTCAGTCGACCGATGATTCAGCTACTCGACAGAATAGTGCACTCGACAAAGATATAATTTACAAGATTCTTTGGTGGATTGTCAGCAGAGTAGGGCTTGATTGTCAAGCCCTATGTTTGTATCAGATTGTTATGTTTGGGTTTATAAAATTTGGAGCCAACCAAAAACTTTTCCCAGGTGCTTGTGCTTGTTTGCTATGATGTTTACTTGTTTGATGGTTGTGTTATATCGCACTCCTAGGTTCTATTCCACTTCAAATTCATCTTCCATGCCCCAAACCTCTTGCCCAATGATCATGCCATGTGAATATTGCCCAAAACTACTTTTATCAAATTTTGTTTGAACCAAAAATGATTTGTTCAAATTAGGTTTTCAAAAACCCCTGAAATGAGGTTTGCACTTCAAGTCTTCAAATTAGGTGGACCCTTCTTTCCCAAAGGCTTTATTTCAAACCTACTATATATATGACTTCCCAAAACCAACAAATATTATTTTTAGAGACTATTTTCATATTTTATTTAAAGACTTTTTCTGAAGTCCAGAAATGTTTTTTCCTAGGGAATTTTTTTTTAAATGCTTTGAAAATATTTGGGAAAATTTTGAGAAACTCAGTGGACATATATTTTCCATATATATGAGTTTCAACACAAGGGCATGATCAAATCATAGGCAAAACCCCTCAAAACCCTTTTTGTTCAGATCAAACTTTTCGAATATTTCTGTACGAAATATTCTCAATAAATTCCTAGAACATTCCAGCAAGGCAACACTATCATAGGTGATGATCCTACAAAATTTCATCTCAATCCAAGTTGGTTTGGTTCATTAAACTATCCCAAAACCATTCCTGTCCAGAATCAAATTTGAGTAACTTTACATTGTGTAGTGTCTCCCCTTGGCCTCAAACTTTGTGGGCATGCTCTAATGGCCAAATAGTGATGATACACTAAGTGGTGCATCAAGGGTAAAAGCCTAGTATCGATGGATCTACAGAAATCTGATTCTGCTAATTTCTAGGGTTTAACAAATTTCCATTGTCAACTTTTTCCCCTTGGGCTCAAAATTGGTGAAACCTCTCATATTTACCTACCCTTGACCCTGATGAGTGTTTGAGTAAGTTGGTAACATCTTATTGCCTAAAACTCCATCAAACACCTTCTGGTGATTTTGTAAAACCAGCCTTTTCACCCCATTCCCCTTTTACCCTTACCTCCAAAATTTTACCAGAGCCTCTTGTTGTCACCTTTCACCCCTAGTAAAAGTCCCAAGTCATGAGGCCACTGGGAGGTGGGGTAAAACCCCTATTTCTACCCTTGGGAGCATATTTTTCTACCCCTCTCCCCATTTCCTTCTTCCCTAAGGCATCTCCAGAGATCTCCCTTAGCTTATCCTAGCCTTTGAGCATCTCCAATACCCCAAGACACAAGGAGAAACACGAGTGGGCATAGAATATGCCTAGGCAGGCCATTTGGGCGCTCTGGAGCGTGCTACAGTGCGCTCCCACACTATAGCCGCCCCTGCCCAGCGCCACCCGACAGCCACGAGCCGCCCCATCGTGTCCTCCCAGTCGGCCTCGGCGTCCGCAACGCGGCAGGCGGTCGAACCTCTCTCTCTCGCGCGCGCATGGCACCGCCCAAACCGGCTAGTGGCCCCGCTCGCACGCGCGCACCTCCGGGCCCCCTCCTGGCTGCCTGCTCTCCTCCTGGGTGCGGACTGCATCCATGAAGCCCCCAGACACGGCCTCGCCCTCCCCCGTGGCCTGTAGCGAGCACCCTGGGCTCGCTGGCGCACCGTGCCCACGGTGGACCGACGGCCGCCTATAAATAGGCCTCCCCGCTCCTCCTGACCCTCTCTCCTCATTCGCCTTCTCCATCCACATCCTCCCCGTGCCTAGAGCGCTCTCCCCCGTGGTCGAGAGCCCTCTCCCGACCCAAACCCTCTCTGCCATCAAGCTCCTCTCCCCTCGTTGGGGTTCCCATCTCCCCCAGGCAACCTCGTGACCTCCCACCAACGCGCGAGAGCCCCGTGAGCACACCGGTGCCCTTTGCTCCGTCCTCTGTGGCCTGGAGTGCCTCAGGTGAGCCCTTCCCCGCTCCTATCGCAAGGAGAGGGGTGAAAGGTGGGGACCACCTGTCATGCCCTCGAACCCCCCTCTCTTGCTGGTGGGCTAGGCCTACGGGCAGGTTTAAAAACAAACTTGCCGTGTGCGGCGCCTCGCCTGGGCCGGCTTTCCCCTGTGGGCCGGTTCGGCTAGGTGGTTCTGGCCCGTAAGGGCAGAGGACCCCTTTTCCTTTTTCTTATTCTGTTATCTTCGAAAAATTCTACAGATCTGAATATTTATCCAATGCCAATAATTCTTCCACCTAAATTCCTAGAATAATCCCTAGAATTTAATAGTACCATTTGTAAAAATGTTTGAAAATATTTTTAGTACTATTTTATTTTAAAATCTATATTTGAGCACCTTTTTGCCTTTGTTAATTTATTTCCAAAATATTTTTAACAACAAAACCCTAGGAGAATATTTTTTGTATGGCATTGAGTATTTATCAGAATAGATTAGCATTTTTAATAAGTAGTTGAGTGCTTTGTTTTTGTGTGTTGCTTATTTTTATCGCTTTATTTCGCCACGATAGATTGCGTGGTTGACGAAGAAGTTGGACCTGAAGACTTCGAAGACCCCGGAGACTTTGTTGATCCAAGCATGCAGCCCTTTGACCAAGATAAGAAACCATTTTATTGCATGTCATATAGCACTTTACTTTCATTATATTTGATCATGTGATGTGGTGTTCCCCTTTCGGTGGGGATGCCTCCGGAACTTCTCCATTGACACTTGCATCGTGCATGACCCTACCACCTTATGAGGGTTATGCGGGTGGGTGTAGTTAGGATGCTAGTAGATGTTATGCAAGTGGGATTGGGATCTATGCATAATGATGGGAAGAAATATTTGATTGCAAAGACTTTTCAAAAACCCCGTCGGGTGCCCCTAATGCCCGAGGGAGATGATGAGAAGGTGGGTGACCACTTGAGAAAGAAGTGGTGTGCTGGAGCAGGTTGAGATTGTGTTTTCGAAAACAGATAATATTTAAGATTTGTCGACCGTCCCAACCTTACATGCGCAACCACTATACCCCTTATGGGACGGGACTTTGTTGATTACCTTGGTGGGGACTAGCAAGGAGCCCGCATTACTAGTGGAGGGAGTGGTGTGGTCACTCTCGATACGGGGTCATACCGGTATGTACGATCATGCGCTGTCTTCACAAGCACCGGGCACACCGTTGGTCCCCTCATGGATGTCAGGATTAGAGCAAGGCTCGTGTGATGTACATTATGAGGGCTGGGTACCAATCAAGTGGACTCTTTGTTTAGTATCGCCAGGGGAAAGGCATTGTTCGGGTGCTTACCTCGGGTATGTTACATACCACGAGTCATGGATGACACGGAAGTTCCCCAAGTCTTGTGGGTAAAGTGTGAAACCTCTGCAGAGTGTAAAACTATTCGTAGAGGCATGTCCACGGTCAAGGACAGTTGGGTGGTGCTGCTTAAACTACATCCAGATTTTTTCGTAAAACTTGGTGTGAATATGGATGTGATGGTGACAAGAGATCACATGAGCTAAGTGTGATGACTTAGCGTGAGGATTGAACTAAGTCCGATGACTTAGCGGGATGAGTGAACATGAGATGTTCAACCAATACTTATGATGATATCTGCAATTTGTTCACATGGATACCTGCTAGTTGTTGATGCATGCTCACTAGTTACTTGATCATGTCATTTGCATGCAAAAATTAGCTTTCCGCAAATTTACCTACTTAGTGCTATATCATGTATCATTGTTACCTTGTTCCACAACTTGGGTTGCTTGTGAGTACATTCAAAGTACTCATTGGCTTGCCACTGGTTATTTAATTGGCCAAGCATGGAAGAACAGGAGTATGTTGAAGAGTTTGTTGGAGACGAACATGCAAACTAGGACACTTCCCAGTCAGAATGCCTATAGGTAAAGGCAGATGTCATGGGTTCACACTTTCGACCAAGATTTCTGCTGCTTGTTCTATTTACGTGTTTGGCCTATGTGGCCCTATCTATGTAAGACTAAGACCTTCATGGTCATTATTTGTGTAAGATGTTAAGTGTGGTTGTAAGACTCTTGTTATTCAGCTTATGTGTGTATAGTGAGCATTGATCTCTGTGATCACTGTACATGTGCATTCGGTGATCACGACTTATGAGTCGGGGTCCCCACATTGATCCTATTGACTCCCAAGGATTGTCGTAGGCTCCAGTGATGTTCTGAAGCCATTGCTCGACAGTTTTCTCTAGGACTTCCTCTGGGTGCCTCCGAGTTGTGTCCTTAAGGCCTGAGTAATGCTACAGGGCATGATCCCTTGCTTGGAGGGGCTAGATCCGTCGACGGAGGAACGTCTCGAGAAGATCCATACCAGTCACTTCGCCATGAACAATAGCCACTACGGCATCCACTAAGATCCCCACCTGGACTTTCTCCCCTTCTAACACTAACAAGGATTTGGGAACGGTGGGTCAATATAACATGAAAGGGCAAAGACCAGTCAACATGTTGGGAGATGCTACATCTTTGTAGTAGAACCAAGTTGACTGCCAACCCCTAACAGATTCTGGAAAGGTCATGGATGGAAAGGTACTCCTAGCCCTCTTTTGGATCCCCAAGCCACCACATAATTGGATGACATGGGTCTTATCATACTTAGGGTCACCCTTTTTGACCGACCAAGATATAATGGTGAAGATATGCTTGAAAAAGCCCCAATTGGGGGGGACAAGCCAAGAAACATTCGTACATAGTGATGAAAGCAACAACATAAGAAATGGCATTAGGAGGAAAATGATGGAGTTGGGATCTGAAGAAATTCAGAAACCCTCGGAAGAAAGGATGGGGGCATGGAGAAACCTCTCTTGACATGGGTGAGGAGAAGGACCCGCTCCCCCTCGTGCTGCTCCGGCTCAGCCCCCCCCCTCAGACAACCTCCACGAGCCCTCGGCCACGAGCCTGTCGACGATGAGGTTCTCGATGTCCGCCGCTATGACCATCGACGGGTGGAAATTCCCCTAGATTCACCCCGTCGGCGTGGTGAACCGCGCGCTGGATGGCTTCTTGGCCTTGCCCTTCGCGATTCTTTTCTTGTCCCGCTCGAGCTTTTCGATCTTCCCCTTCATCATCCTGGCGGCAGCGGTCATCGAGGCAGAGCTGAGAAGTGTGCTTAGAGAAGAGGAGACAGAGGAAGAGCGGAGATTTGGGGGAAGAATACTGTGCAGATCACATCGCGGCGGGATCTTATACTCAATCGAGTGTCTCACTTACTTATGGGGCCGCTAGATCTCCTTGTATCTCAACCAAAGACGCCGTGCAGTATGTGGCGAAATGGGCGGCACATAAATCGAGGCGTTGTGCTCCCACTTGCCGCAGTCGTGGCATCATCTTCGCGAGGCGCGTGCTTCCCAAATTTTCGAGTCCCATGAAATCCAGGCCTGACAGAGCAACCCATCACGTACGAAGATCCCCTCAAGTCACTCCGAACATATTTTGATGCTTAGAATTCATTTGCAAGTTATCAAGGCAGGATCGATCTGGGCGAATGACAAAGATTTCAATCGACGCATATTTCATTGAGGCCCCGAAGTACATTCGGAAGTTTGGTGCCTTATCAAAACTGGCATTGATCCCCCTTTCTCACTCGAACCCCGATCCATTTGGGGCTAATGATGAGGATATGTACCTAGGGCAGGGTCTTAGGCCTGACCTACATACCCTACCTCAGGACATTATATTGGAGGACTTTAAGATTATAAGTGAGATTCCGACTGGATTCACCACGGCGCTCACGTCACTCAATAGTTAATCCACTCGTAGGCTTCTTCCTCCACTCGACAGTCACCTATCACTTGGAAGACCTTGCGTCCAGTCGATGCCAAAGACCAGAAGCCACCCCAGGGACGCCAAAATGCAGGCGTTAGGCCAGTCGTCATTAGTAGCAATTATGATGTACGTTGCCAGTAGCGCTCGTCTTTATTCCCACGATCGAACCATTGGATGCCTGGCCCTTATGAGGGGTAGTGTACTCTATATAAGCCACCCCTCCCCTCTGGCACAGGGGTTGGCACCTTCTATAACTCATACCATCCACACAACAAAAGCTCTTGAGCACTGAGACGTAGGGCTGTTACCTCCATGAGAGGGGCGTGAACTCATACATCTGTGTGTACACCCTCCCCGTAGCTGGGACTCCACCCTCTCCTTTCGTATGCCTATCTTCTACTGTCAGACTCGATCCAATGACACCCACGCAACATGGATGCCCTACGATCTGTGCTGGGGGAAGACAAAGATGAAGACTATCCTAGGTGTCGGACGCGGCTGTTATTTGCTTTCCTTGTGTTCGAATTTGCCATTTTTTCTAGAAGGAAACTCGGGCTTTTTCCAATTATGTTTTATGAAAAAGTGGTCAGGGATTTCTTCTCATTGTCGTTTCCTCTCTTGAAATTTCTTTCTTCTGGTCAAGCACTTGCCAGCTTCTCTCCCTCTCGCACCCCGTGAGTGGGGGCTATGGGGCACGGTGTTCAAAAAAAAACATCTCGCCAAGGCCTTGGTGCCCTGGTCCTCGCGTGGTTCTCCCGAGTGAGCTAGCAGATGTGTGTCACATTATACTCGCTCGGGGGCTCCATCGCTGCCCGACGCACCATCTTTGAGACTCTGGAGGCTCGCGCCTTCCGGGGCCTCCAGGGGCAGGAAACAAAGAAATTTGGGAGTCGCTTGAGTGTCAAAGTGGGCTCATGAGCAGTGCGCCTCAAGAGCCTTACTGGTCATACAGCCCCTCACCCCTTGGTGTCATCCTGGCAATCCAGACGCCCCAAGGCTATCGAGGCCTCACCCCTTGGTCACGTCCTGGTGATCCGGACGCCCCAATGGTGGTCGAGGAATGTGCGGGACTGGGACCTGCCGACGCGGAGCGCTGCCTGAGCGTCAAGGGGGGCTCCTAAGCAACGCGCCTCAAGAGCCTTACTGGTCATGTAGCCCCTTTCCCCTTGGTGTTTTCCTGGTGATCCAGATGCCCCAAGGGTATCGAGGCCTCACCCCGTGGTCGCGTCCTAGTGATCTGGACGCCGCAACGGTGGTCGAGGAATGTATGGGACTAGGGCCTACCGACATAGAGTGCCGAAAGGGCTCCTAACCTGCCTCACCCGTAAGAAGAAGAAGCCCCCCGGGACATCCAGTCTCCCCAAGTGCCTTTGCCAGTCCTCCTCGACACAAAAGCCCGTCGCGAACAGGTCAAGCTAAGTACCCTAATCATGACCAAGTAGGAAGTCTCAACTAACAGTAACACAGGGACCAGTACACATGATAAGAGTACTAATAAAAGGGCACAAGCGCTAGAGTTCATTACAATCCCAAAGGTCCCCCATGATTCTTTGGTTACAAGAAAAGGAAAGGAGGAAGAAGGTGAAGAAGCCCCCTCAGGGGCTGCCGTTCCAGAGGCCCTGGCTCTAGCGCACCGACGCTCAGTCAAAGTCCTCCTCTTCCTTGATGGGACCATGGTGGCATGCCGACATAGCCGCTTCATGGGCAGGGGAGCGACGCCGTAGCGGCTGGCTACCCCTCGAAGTCCGTGCGCACCGGTGCGGTGTTGCGTCATAGATATCGTTGCTCGGGCTCTCCTCGGAGGAGGATTCCCTGCTGCTGGCAGCTTGATGTCCGTCACCAAGGGAAAGCTCACCTCCAAGGTCACCGCTGCTATCACCCTCGGAGCAGCACCCCAAACGTCCGCCGACTTCCCCGAAGACCTTGACGAAAAGCGCTGCGGCACCGTCGTGCTTGAAGAGGAGCGTGAGCCTCCCCTCCATGCCGTGGGCATGAGCAATGGTTTGCCAACCACGGCTCACAAATGTGTGGCCTATGGGAGTAACCTCGACCTCCCCCACAGCGTGCCGCTACAGCAACCATCGGTCTCCAGCCACAGACTGGCGGGCTCGCTATCCTGCAGTGCCTCGACGAAGAAGTGCGGGAGTTGCAACCGAGGGACCACTGGCTTCTCCACCAACACCAAGAACTCCTGGCCCGCATCGGCAGTGTGGGTACGCGGGCGCTATGGCCGGGCGCCTATTGCGGGCCTCACTCCCCGACCACGGCCGCTACGCCTACGGCTTTTGCAGGTGTCAGCCGAGGCACCAGCCCACGTGGAAGCACGGTCGCACACCCAGGGCACCAACGTCAACGCCTCGACGTACTTACTTGGGCGGCCCCGACCCCTCTTGGGAGGCTGATGGTCTGGCCCCATCCGGTAGGCCTTCCCCTTCCCGGCAACAGAAAACCTCCTCACCGGCGTTATGAGCTAGGAAGCAGAGGATGGAGGCGGAGGAGCGAAGAGTAAGAATGGGTTAGGGGCTCCCCCCATTTATAACAAGGCGGAGCCCAACTAGCACACCTCCTCACCACGAGCAGTCAAGCGCTATGACGTGCGCCAGCTGTAGATTAGACGGGGCGGCAGTCGAGCGCCTCTTGGGTTCCGTGTGACAGGCTCGGTCGGCACGCAACCCTACTTCGCATCGCTTCACCTGCCCTCGTCAGGTCACATCCAAGCAGCACGAAGAGTGAAAACGTAGGGAGGTAGTAACATTCATGGAAAAGGCAATGATGGTCGGCACGGCATGCAGGTGTCGCATCATCCTGGCTTGGTGCGGTTCCCAACGACTTCAAGGAGCGAAGGCGTCGGTGCCTCAATGAGCGACACGTGTCAAGCCTTGCCCACGGGCATTTGGGCCCCGCGGCGCTTTGGCCCGTCCTCAACAGCTTCGCCCGGAAGCCAGCTCGAGCGCGCCTAGGGCCCGGGGGATACTGTCGGTGTTTTGGGATTGGGGGTACCCAGACTTTCTTGCTGGTGGCCCAGACTTTGACAGCCAAGCACGACGCAATGCGACCCTAGTCGAGACAAGGCCCTTGCGAGAGCCCTGAGCTCGTCATGGAAGCAGCACAAAGACCTGCGGGCAATAAGCCTCCTCAGGCCCCCTCCGGAGCGGCGGAGATCCCTATATAACGCTGGGCATCGAGAAGCCAAGGATGACTCAAGGTGGCCAGGCACGCACCAGCGCGCGAGACGGGACAGTTTCCCCTTTAGTGCAAAGGGGGCAAGGATGTACACAGGTTCCCAAAGCACCCCCAAAGGTTTCCATTTTGGTGCAACAAGACCAAGACCACAACACCTATACGACGGATGCCATCGTTGAGCCCACCACTGCATCACCCACAACCACTTTGCAGGTCAAGAACAACTTTCGTTAGGATAAATGTGTACCCCTTGTCCCCCTTCGAATTTGGTCGTTGTGGGATCCCTTCCCGCCATACCGATAAGGGAAGAGGACGCGGGCCACTATAAATAGAGGCTTGGCAGCTCTATAGGAGAGAGAGACCAAAAGAGAGGCAAGTCCACTAGAACACCCTCGCGAGTCTACTCATCATTTTACTAGTTCATCCACAAACCTCCTCGTGAGGCAATCCACCAAAGCAGGATTAGGGTTTTACGCTTCGCAGCGGTCCGAACCTGGGTAAATCCTTGTGTGCCATCTTCTTACTCGGCATCGTTTGAGTTTGTTGACAAAGCTAACGGGTTCTGAGCTAGGAGGGGCGAGGTTGTTGGGGATCTTTGCATACGCCCCAGTGTTTGAACTTCCTTGGGTTTTGCAGAGCCCGAGATCTTACATGTTTTATAAAATAAAACTACAAAAAATAGAGTTGATGTTGCCTCATTTGCTTTGTCTTGATAATTTATTTTGTGAAAATGATGGTTCAAAAAATTGTGCTCAGTTGTTAGAGGAAGAATTTATGAAAATGCTTAAAGTGAATTCTTTGAATGATGAGCATGATAGCAATATTGCTAGTATGAATTCTCTTAATATCCATGATGCTAATGATATTCAAAGCCACAAGCTTGGGGGTGCTATGTTTTATGAAGATTATCTTTTTAGTCGCCCCTACTTGTGATGATGATATTTACTATGATTATAGCATGCCTCCTATTTATGATGATTATGATGATGACATGTATGCTATCAAGAATAATGACTACTATGAAAAATTTTATCTTGATTTTTACATTCAATTTGGTTATGTCAATCAAGTGTCACTTGATAGTTATTTTTCTGAGTTTGCTCCTACTATTATGAATGAGAAGAAATTTGCTTATGTGGAGAGTAATGGAAATTCTATGCTCATGTATAATTAAAAGAATGCTTTATGCGATAGTTATATAATGAGATTCCTTCATGATTCTACTGAAAATTATTATGAGGGAGGAACATATTCTTGTAGGAATTGAAATTATATCGAGTTTCCTCCCTATATGTCGAAAATCTTGAAGTCGTGCTCGTTTTGCCTTCCTATGCAAACTGATTCTTGCTCCCATGAATTGTTTTCTCGAAAAATACCGAAGCATAGGAAGTGGGTTAGACTTAAATGTTCTTGTCATGTGATTCATGACTCTCTCCAACTATTATTCCTATACGAGCATAATTGAAATCATCATGCCTAGCTAAAAGGCAATAAAGAAAAGCACTTGTTGGGAGACAAACCAACACTATTACTTTATGTTTTATGTGTTAGCATGATTACGATACTGTATTAATCATGTTGTGTGTCTTTTATTTCAATAAAGTGGCAAGTAAAGCCTTTGGGATAGTGTGGAAACTTACTAGTTTGATGCTCTTCAAAAACAGAACTTTTACGTCCAGTGCGGAATTTCTATGATTTTACCGGAGCATCAAAAATTCTGAAAATTTTACACACTATTTCCATGCAAATTCTGTGAATTTTTCTCATATTTCAGAATTCTTAGGGTCAGGGAAGTATTGTTTTCATTCAGATCTTCACAGACTATTCTATTTTTGACAGATTCTGTTTTGCATGCATAGGTTGCTTGTTTTAAGTGTTTACATAGCTTATATTTAGTGATACAAATTGTCAGAATGAGATAATATAGTAGGTATTATGTGATAACAATTATGAATCTTGTCTTGATAGTGCATAAGTTAATGATTCATCCTTATTATACGAACCCATCTCATGAAGTTCCGTTAAGTTTTGTGTGATTGACGTTTTCAAGTTTTGGGTGAGATTCTGATATGAAGTGAATAAGGAGCATCAAGGACCTATGCCCAAGGCACCCCAAGGTAATATAAAAGGACGGCTCAAGCGTCTAAGATTGGGGATACCCCGGATGGCATCCCCTCTTTCGTCTTCAACACCGTCGATATATCTTACGTAGAATTGTATTTCTATTCATCACATGATATGTGTTTTGCTTGGAGCATCATTTTATTTTGTTGTTCTTTGTTATATGTTATGTATAACCTTGTTGTTCAATAAAAAGTTCCAAGAATTGCCTCTTAGGATGATTGAGTTACATGTTTGATATGTGCTATGTAAAAATAGAAACTTTTGCTCTAGTGTTTGAATTTTCATATTTTAATGTAACGTGGAAAGTTTCTAAAATTTTGACAGATTATTTTCATATTTTGTTTTTATAATTTCCTATATTTTCATTATTTTTAGAGATACATGAGTACACTATTTAAATTGAGTGCTACAGACTGTTCTGTTTAGACAGATTACTACCATAGTTTTGTTATCTACATATCCTATAGTTTTCATGGCTTATATTTGTAGTTATAAAATGTGCAAATGATAGTATATAGTACCTAATATTTTAAAATTATTATTAAACTTGTCTTGGCATTACATTACGTGTGGATTTATTTTTATGTGTACTAACCAATCTCATGAGTTCTTTCCAAGTTTTGTGTGGACGAAGTTTTTGAGACCTAGGTGAAACCGGGATATGAGAGGATTGAACGAGATACAAAAGATCAAGCTTGGGGATTCCCAAGGATCCCCAAGTAAATATTTCAAGATGTCTCAAGCATCTAAGCTTGGTGACACTACTCATCCCACCTCTCTTCATCAACAACTATGGGTTAGCCTATGTTGAGCCTAAATTTTTATTTGTCCACAAGATATGTGCTTTTCTTGGAGTGTCTTTTGTTTTATTTGTTGTTTGAATAAAATTATAAGATATGGAAATCTTTATTGAGAGAGAGTACTCACATATCTACTTAATTGTTTGACTACTAATAGATCCCCACTTATATCTTTTTGAAAGTAGTTTAATGTTTACTCTTGTGCTTCACTTTTTTCTAAGAATAAATTGTGAATGAATGAAATATCATAAATATGAAATTATCAATTTTATTTATGCTTAACAGTATCTTCATATATGGTTTATAAACTAAAATATATTGAAGTTTTACAATCATTAAATTGGTCATACAAGCAATTCATGAATGATTAATATAAGAGAGAGAACTTTAACATACAAATATATTATCTTGGACATCTTTTATGATTGTGAATACCCATTAATTGTTTTCAAACTTGATAAAATTATTTAAGTTGGACAAGGAAGAAAACATAATGGTTATGTCTGGGTATATTTGCATAGAAGTTATATTGTTATGGATCCTCTAACGTGTGGTGCTTGTTTAGAACCTTTTGCTAGCCAAAACTTTGTACTAAGTAGAAATACTAATTGTGCATCCAAATACTTGAGCCAAGTATTTCACTAACATTCCAAATAAATTTGCAAGTGCCACCTCTAAAAATTCAAATAAACATGTGTTTTGTTTGCTCGTATCGCTCATGGAGCGACGGGGCGGCTATTATCTTCCATGCTAAGCTAGTTGTTCTCAAGAAGAGTGTTTATTCACTTGTCATTGCACGAGAGACACTAGTAAAATGGATGCCTAGTCCTGCATAATTAGTAAATAAATAAACAAAAACTCCCCCTAGAATCTTGATTGTTTGGAGGGCAACCGTAGATTCGACGAGACATGGAATGTTTTTAAATGGTGGAGGGGAGTAAAATTTCAATTATGTTTGGGAACCGCCAATAATGTTATTAGAATGAAAGATATTGAAAACTCTGTTGTGATGTTCACAGTAAAGGCACACCAACCAAATTACATATTCATCTCTGTTTTAAACAATGAGCTCCGACACCTCTGCAAATCCCTGCTTCCCTCTGCTAAGGGACAATGTATTTACTTTCATGATGACTTACTTTCATGTTGATTCAACTTCTTATTCCAACTTTAATCTATTAGTTGGTAAGCACCATGTGATGGGGAAATATCCAACCTTATATATCCACTCAAATATATTTGATCATGATTCATTATTGTTTACAATTATCTTTATAATAAGTATGTTGGGAGGCGAAACTAAGCGCTTATCTTTTTGTGTGTTCAATGGATTTTGTTTGTTCTAAAAATATGCCTTGAGTATAAGAAATCATAAAATACTATATAATAATTGAGTATGTGGAGCTCTTACTTAGACTTGATGATGCATTGAAATTTTTTATTGACGAAGAACATAGATTGTTAAGTTTCAAGTGAATGAATTGGTTGAACCATGACATATGAATTGATTGCTACTCTATCATGATGACTTTTATGAGAAAAAGTTGCTGGTTACGATGCTAGAAAAGTGACTGAAATTATCAATGATCAAAATTATACGTTATGCTAGCATTCACACTTCATAAATTATTTCTGTTATCATTTACCTACTCGAGGACGAACAAGATTTAAGCTTGGGGCTGCTGATACGTCTCCAACGTATTGATAATTTATGAAGTATTCATGCCATATTGACCTATGTTCACAATACTTTTATATGGTTTTGATGCACCATATATGATTTGTTTTGAACTAACCCGTACTGATGTTGTTTTCAACAGAATTACCGTGGCGTTGTTTTTGTGCAGAAAATGAAGATTCTCGGAATCGCCTGAAACTTTTTTGTGATTTTTTCTATAGGACATAAGTAACATTGGAGAAAGAACCACTGGAGGGGGGCACATGTGGGCCACAAGCAAATAATGCACGCCCTGGGGGTGGCGCCATGATGTATTATGGGGCCCACATGGCTCCGTTGAATGGGACTCCAATGCTGAAAATCCTATAAATCCTAAAAACCCTAGAAATAAAGAGAGACTCCTTGTTCTACCGCCGCAACTCTCTGTATTGACGAAAACCAATCTGGAGGCGTTCCAGTACCCTTTCGGAGAGGAAAATCAACATCTGGTGGCCATCTTCATCATCTCGGTGGAGGCCATGATGAGGAAGGAGTAGTTCACCCTCGAAGCTGACAGTTTGTACCAGTAGATATGTGTCTAATATCTCTCTCTCTCATGTTCTTTATATGGCATGATCTTGATGTATCACAGGCTTTGTTAATATAGTTGGATCATATGGTGTTCTTCCCTCTCTATCTTGTTGTGATGAATTGAATATTTCCCTTTTAGATCTCATTATGTTGGATTCAATATTTTGGTTTGAGAACACTTGATATACGTCTTGCGTGGGATACCCGTAGTGAAATTGGTATTCTATTGATTCACTTGATATATGTTAAGGCATCAACTTGCGGATTCCGGTGACCTTGGGGATATATGCATAGGGGTTGATTGCACGTTTTCATACTATGTTCTCCAATAGAAGCCTTGGGTGCTCCTTGAAGTTCTTTGTATTGGATTGAAGATGCTAGATCTGAGATTGTTTGATGCATGTCGCATAATTTACCCACGAATACTTGAGGTGATATTGGAGTATCTAGGTGACATGAGAGTGGGTTGGTATGTATCATTGGTGTTATTTTACTATGAACTCTAGGGTTGTTTCGAACACTTATAGGAATAGCTCAACAGATTGATCACAAAGAATAACTTTGAGGTGGTTCTACTACCTACACCAATTTAATCTATTTGTTCTCTGCTAGATAGGAACTTTGGAATGATTCTTTTTTGCACGTTAAGGGACGATCATATGATTCAACTATGTTAGCACTGTTGGGAGATTGCAATAGTGAAAGTATGAACCCTATGCCTTATTTCCCAGCATTTGTACAACGTTTTGCTCCCTGTTTTCCACTTGTTACCTTCCTGTTTTTATATTTTCAGATTACAACAACCTATTTCTATCATCCATATTGCACTTGTATCACTATCTCTTCACTGAACTAGTGCAGTTATACAATTTGCCATTGTATTGGGTGGGTTGGGGAGACAAGAGATTTCTTGTATTTGAGTGCAGGGTTGTTTGAGAGAGACCATCTTCGTCCTACACCTCCCATGGATTGATAAACCTTAGGTCATCCACTCGAGGGGAAATTTCTACTATCCTACAAAACTCTACGCTTGGAGGCCCAACATCGAATACAAGAATAAAGTTGCATAGTAGATAGCAGCATGAAGGCAATCACAAAGAAGGGAGCAAGCCTAACGAGAAGCACTAAGGACGAAGTCATTTTCGACCGAAATATTGTTTAACTTAAAGCTCGAAAGTTAGTATTTTTCTTACACGCTCTCGCGGGGCTAGCATGGTGCATTGCAGGAAGTAAAGCAAAAGTGAAAGGCCAGTCCCGGGGAATGTTGTGTCTAGGGCTCCAACTCCGATGCCGCTTGTGCCTAACCAGAGTCTTCCTGCTTAATGCGGATGCCTGCCCAGCTGTCAGAGTTGTCGTCGCTCCCGCTTCCCTCAGAGGAAGAGATGTTGCTGAAATCATGGGAGGAGGGACTGCTGCCGCCATTGCTGTCGCTCTCGAAGCTATAGTCTAGGCTATCTCCGGCCTCCCCGAAGGTCTTCATGAATCGCGTGGTCACCCCATCAAACTTTAAGTGGAGGACGTGCCCCTCCTTCAGGCCGCGGGCAAGGATGAACGACTTCCACTCCTGCTTCAAGAACATGAAGCCGGAGGGTGTCACAACCCTAGCAAGTGTCTAGGCTAGCAATGTGTTTGCATCATCATCATCATCATTGCATCAATATGAAATGGGGAGAAAGAAAAGAAACCCCAAGTATTTCATGAAATAAAGAAATTCCAGATAAATGAAATTTCAACAAATCCAAAATGCCCATCAAAAATGTTCCCTATGTCTGATAATTGAGGACATGGATATACGAGGGACCGTCTTAATTATTTGAACATTTTAAATAATTTAAATTAATGATTTAAGTCTCTGAAAATGACAAATAAAATCATTATCATTAATTCTGATTTCAAAATCCCTGAAACTTTTTGAATAGGTTTGAAATATTCAAACTCTATTTTAGAAATTGTTCGGGGATAATTTGAAAGTCATTTGAATCTGGAAATAAAATAAACAAAGGTCAGAAATATAGAAAACCAGAAGAAAGGAAACAAGAAAGAGAGAGAGGGAGCTTACCTGGTGGCCCATCTGGCCCAGGGGGGTCTTCTTCCTCCTGGCGTCCAGTAGGCGCGGCATGTGGCCGCCGTGCGCTCACGCCGGTGGCGCCAGGCCACCTGCCTTCCTGGCCCCTCCCTCGCCAACGCGACGCCGGGGATAAGCACCGAGCCGCCTCCCCGCCGCTCTCTCCCTCCGCTCCTTGCCCTCTCCTCCTTCCTCTCTGCTTTCGCCATGGCCGAGAGCTTCCTGAGCTCGTCGCCGTCGTTCGAGCCAACCCCCGCGCCGTCTGAGCCAGCCAAAGAACCGTGCGGACCCCCTCCTCCTCCCAGACCTAGCTGCCAATCGCCAGAAGTTCCCAATCGCCGTCGCGTCCTCTTCTTCCTCCTTGGATCGCCGGAGAAGAATCGGAGCTTGCCGTCGTTCCGGGTCTTCCCCGAGCCAGCCATCGACGCCTCTGCGTTCGCTGTGATCCCCTGAGTGTTTTCCCCCTCTTTCCCCCTTCTATCTTGCGCCCTAGCCCCGGATTCCATCGAGGCCCGAATTGCGCCGCCGCTTGAGCTCGTCGCCGGCTACGTTCCGGTGACCAGTTCGTCCTTCCAAGGCCACCGTTGTGTTTGCGGAGTCGCGTAGATGCCTTTGGTGCTAGGTAGGAGCTGTGTCGTGCCTTGTGTCGTGTTCGTGTCCGAGCCCGAGCTCCGGCCGCCGCCACGAGCTCATTTCTAGCGAGCTCCGGCGACCCCGTGACCTCGCGTGGCCTCAGATGGATGCGGTCGCGCACGGGCTACACGCCGGTGGTTCCAGCGTGCCAAATGATCCCCTGTAGGAGAAACCCGACGGCCCCGCCGTCCCTGATGGTCACCGACGTCGAGCCGCCGGCCAACTCCGGCGAGTTTGACCTCAGGTGGGCCCTGGCTCGACTCTATGAGTCAATGACAGGTGGGGCCCCGGCCTGTAGCGGAAACTTCGGCCGAACTTCCGTGCGGGTCAGTCTCAAATGGGCGATAGCCTGGACTAGAGGTCTTATGTGATTGACGGTCATGGCCGACTTCCTCGCTGGGCATCCTCTTGAAGGTTGCCGAGGTGCATGGTTTATGGCACAACGATAAGTGGCAAGAGGGTGTGTGAAGAAGTACACCCCTGCAGGGTCTGAAACTATTCGAATAGCCGCGTCCTCGGATATGGACTACTTGGAGAACTTATGCTGTTCATAGATAATCAAATGGATACTTCTAAAAATATCAAGACAAGTGTGAGTACCGTGAATGGCACTCTTCCGAAAGGGGAAGGTGAATCCATGGTAGTGTATTGTGATGGAGGTAGTGGACTCGTGTGCGATAACTAAAATTGTAACAAGGAGTTAAAATTGAGTAGTGTAGGTTAGCCATGAGTCAAAGCTGGCATTCTGCATAAACTCCACCACCCCCTTGTTGATACATGAGCATAAATAGACTAACTCTGTTTTAAAGACTTGCTGAGTACGATTCTACTCATCCTTACTTAATTAATGTTGCAGAAGAGAACCAGGACCCATTAGGTGGGTTCTATCTAGACGTTGAGGATACCGAATAGCTGGTGTCCCAGCTAGGATCTTGCGCGTGTGGTGGGTTTAGATTGTCAGGCCGTGTGACTCTTTTTATATTTTGCCGTCTGTACTCAGAAAGCTTAAGTTTCCGTTGGCTTGTATGACTATGTTTGTATGACTTGAGTGCCGGGTCATGTGACCCCTATCTGTAAGAACATATTAAGCAAGGCTCATCTGAGTCTCTTAAATAAAAGTCATGTTGTTGTATGGTTATGTTGTGATGCCATAGTTGTATCTATGCATATCGGGCATGTCGTGCGTACGTGTGATGTGCAACGGTATGTATGGGATCCGACACCTAGTCGTGTGCCTTTAGTAGTACTCTTTACGGGAAACTGCCTCTTTGTGCTTCCAACGAGCCATGGTAGCTTGCTACTGCTCCGGACACATTGATTGACCGCATGTATCCTTCCTTGTTGTTGTGTATGTCCCTTCGGGGAAATGTCTCGCAGTGTAATGGAGTCCCCATAGTCTGCTACGACTCGTCTACGTGCAGTGATGACATTCGTGTCTCGCGACGTAATGGAGTCCTTGTAGCTTGCTATGACTCGTCTACACACGCTTGAGACCGACACCTGTATTGCTGGGTTATGTATGCCTGTTTCCGTACGGATGTGCCACTTGGGTTCTATGACTAGTCATGTCGGCCCGGGTTCTTTGTTGTGTGATTGCTAGCGACATGTTCACATACGTGAGCCAAAAGACACAAACGGTCCCGGCCTAGGTAAGGTGGCAGCTGTGGAGTACCGTGCATGAGGCCGCAAAGTGATGTGGCTTGTTACAGTATGGAATCATATGACTTAGGATCGCGGTCCCGACAGCGTTGGTATGAAAGCCTGACTGACTGTAGGACTACCAAGCCAAACCGGTCGAAGTTGAGTCTAGAAACACCATAGATAAGTAGGGGAATTGATTGTGGAAGGGAACGTAAGGCTCTTTTTACTCCTCTTCCCAAGTTATTCTATGCTGGGTCATTCTCATCTTTTCTACGGGGATAGGAACTAGGATTCTCATCTATTGCTTAGGATGACGAGTTACTAGCCATGGACTAATAGCTAGCTTGCTTGTACGTGAGTGCAGTTACTCAAGTGTTGTTGGTGTGACAAACAGATGGAGAAGAGATTTGAGTCTAGATAGTCGAGTGGTCATGCCTTTCCAATCTCTTTTCAATTGTCTCAAAAAATTTCTTGGGCAATTACACCCGTTATGCTCTCCAATTTCTGCTAGGATCTCTAATGTCTTTGCATCATTCTCTGTTTCAGATGCTCTCTCGTCCTTCCTGTTAGGTGGTCCGTCTGACCAGGTGCATCGATGTGCCGGGTCACATGGCCATGTTGGTTAGAGTGATGATGGAGGCTGGATATCGCTGGTACCCAGAGTACACAGTGGAGGAGCAGTATCGAGATTTCAACCAGGGTCAGTATTTGTGTACCGTTAGGATATTTCCTCCATATCCTGGAGCTACAGAGCCGCTTCACTGGACTCATGGATTGGGAGTTACCATAGATATGGCAGTTCAGGAAGCCGCCTACACCATGCTGACTATTATGAGGTTTCACCATGGTCTGCTACAGAACACCGAGTTCTGCTATGTTCCTGCTTCCATGGGAGGAGAGGATGGATATCTCAGTGCAGCCTACTTTGATCATTCTCATGAGGACCCTAGGCTGCAGGTGACTGCTCAGATGTTGGAGAACAGGTATCGTGATGCACGTGCCCTTCGCATGGAGCTCTATGCTACCCGTGCACGCCTTTGGACAGCCTTGACGCAGTTGGCACCTGTCGTGCAGACAGGCTATGGAGACTTGGAGATGCTGACCCCATCGTGGACTCATTTGCCAACACCCGTAGACTGGCCTGATGTTGGAGGCATCACCCCTCTTTGAGGACCGCTGTTGCCACTAACAAGGGGACCAAGGCCACACCCGTGTCCTTATGGGTTCCAGGGATCCCAGGCTAGAGTGTTTCCAGATCCTCAGGTTCAGCTCCCAGGTCATGGGGGTAACCTGTACGAGGCATTCTATGGTGATGTTTGAGTGCGTGGATGTTAGACCTAGTATGGTAGTAGTTGTATCGCCACAGTCCTGCATGTCTTGTGGGATATGATTAAGGTCGAGAGTTGAGTTCCGGAAGTGTAGATAGATAATGTATAGGAAGCTTGTAATGCCTCCGATGAGTGGTGTCATCTCTCCGTAGTTGTTTTCAGCTTGGGTTTGTACTAACTAAGTCATGGTGCGTATGAAACCTAATGTTCATATGGTAGTTGTTTTACCATGTTGATTTGTGTTTATCCTACATGCCATGTTGATCAGTGCATTCCTTAACTCATGTCTTAGAGTTGTTGTTCTCTATGTCTAAGTTGTGGATTGTTTTCCTCAGGATGGTGTCAACTAGGAACAACCCCGTGCCTGCTCCCGAGCAGGGCGAGAGTAGCCATCCAAGGCAAGAAGAGCTGCCACATGCACCATCTCTGGCGGAGGTGATGCTAGAAGCTGAACGGAATAAGAGGGAGACCAACAGGCTGTTAGAGAGAATTGAACAGAACACAGCTCGTGCTCCCCGCAATGATCACCATGATGGAGTATCACTTGGTGACTTTATCAAGCTGTGTCCGCCTAAGTACCATCATTCGATCGACCCCCTCGATGCGGATGATTGGCTGACTAGCATGTCACGTAAGATCCGAGCTGCAAATGTTTCAGAGGCCAATAAGGTGACCTTTGCGACATACTTTCTGGAGGGACCTGCCAACCTGTGGTGGGAAAGCTATGAGGCTATGCGTCCCTAGGGACCTGCACCAACCTGGGCAGAGTTCAGCGCCGCATTTCGTCTCATCACATCCCGGAAGGGCTGATGGACCGCAAGAGAGAGGAATTCTGTGCCTTCACCCAGGGCAGATTGTCAGTGGATGCATACAGTCGTGAGTTTGGTAATCTTGCTCGCTATGCCCGAGAGGAAGTCTCAACTGATGCCAAGAAGCAGGCTAGGTTCCACAAGGGACTTAATGCTGAGCTTTGCCGAGATCTTCGCTTGCATGAGTGCACGACCTTCCAGGCTCTCCTCAATAAGGCTATCAATGCTGAGTCCGGACAAACTGACTACGAGGCCACGAGGAAGCATAACTGTGACTTTAACCCTGCATCGGGTTTAGGCCCCAATAAACGCCAAGTGTGGGTGCCCAATGCAGCCTTGCCGGCAAGATACACTGCGAGGCCATCTTTCCAGGCACCTCGTCCAGTTCAGTCCAACCCTCCACCCAGACCTTTTGGAGGACCACAAACAAATGTCGCCCCTCGTGCCACAGTGGTATGCTACAAGTGTGGAGAACCGGGACACTATTCTCGTGAGTGTCCCTAGAACAATGCTAAGCACGTTGGACGCGGAAAACCAGGGAAAGCTTTCTATGTGAAGCCAGCTCCTAACCGTGGGCGAGTTAATTATGTCTCTGCTGAAGAAGCTCTTGAAGACCCTGCTGTCATTCTAGGTATGCTTCTTGTTAACAGCCATTCAGCATATGTTCTATTTGATACTGGGGCATCTCATTCATTCATCTTAGAAGGTTATGCACAGCTGCATAACATGTCTTTCTGTGACATGCCCACTCCTTTAGTAGTTCAGACTCCTGGTTCAAAATGGCAAACTTCTAGAGTGAGCCATGACAATGAAATTCTGGTGGATAAACTAGTATTCCTAGCATCTTTGATAGCTCTTAAGTCTTCGGACATCATTATCATTCTAGGTATGGATTGTTTGAAAGCCCACTATGCCAAGATTGATACTCATTCTAGGAATGTTCAACTTACACATCCCTCGGGTGAGATAGTTAATGTCTCTACTCGAACAACCAAGCGCCAACTCTATTCCCTAAATGCTAGCCCTCTCCCAAAGCTAGAAGATATTCCGGTAGTCTGTGATTATCCGGATGTCGTTCCAGAAGAACTGCCAGGTATTTCACCTGTCAGAGATGTTGAGTTCGTGATAGAACTTATCCCAGGGATAGTCCCAATAGCCAGAAGACCTTATAAGATGGCACCCTTAGAACTAGCCGAGCTAAAAACCCAACTCGATGAAGCTTTGAAGAAAGGTTTCATACGTCCTAGCTCTTCTCCTTGGGCTTGCCCCGTCCTCTTCGTTAAGAAGAAGGATGGATCGGATCGGATGGTTGTGGATTACCGATGAGAGAATTTGGTCACTATCAAGAACAAGTATCTGCTCCCCAGGATCAACGATTTGTATGATCAACTTGCTGGATCCTCTGTCTTTTCCAAAATGGATTTGAGGTTGGGATACCATCAAATCAGAATTAGAAACGGGGAGATTCCAAAAACGGCTTTTGTCACTCGTTATGGCCAATACGAGTACACCGTCATGTCCTTCGGTTTAACCAATGCTCCAGCCACTTTCTCTCGTTTGATGAATTCGATCTTCATGGAGTATTTGGATAAATTCATCGTGGTTTACCTCGACGATATACTCATCTACTCGAAGAACGAACAAGAACATGCCGAGCATCTAAGGCTGGTACTGATGAAACTTCGAGAGCATCGCCTATATGCCAAATTCTCCAAGTGTGAATTCTGGTTGCTGGAAGTGACCTATCTGGGCCACGTGATCTCTAGCAAAGGTATTGCTGTCAACCCCGAGAGAGTTCAGGCCGTCCTTGATTGGACTCAACCTGAATCGGTTAAGCAAGTTCGGAGTTTCCTTGGCTTAGCTAGCTATTGTCGCCGCTTTGTTGAGAATTTCTCCAAGGTTGCGAAACCTCTGACTGAACTCCTCAAGAAAGATAAAAGGTTTTAGTGGACCCCCCAATGTGAGCATAGTTTTCAAGAGTTGAAAAGACGACTGACCTCTACTCCCGTTCTGGTGCCACCAGATTTTTCTAAGGACTTTATTATCTACTGCGACGCCTCGCGACAAAGATTAGGTTGCATTCTTATGCAAGATCGTCATGTGATTGCATACGCATCTCGACAGTTGCGTTCACATGAGGATAATTATCCAACACATGATCTTGAACTTGCAGCTGTAGTCCATGCACTAAAGACATGGTGACATTACCTCCTGGGTAATCGTTGTGAGATATACACCGATCACCAAAGAGTGAAATATATCTTCACCCAGCCGGATTTGAATCTCATGCAAAGACGGTGGGTAGAGTTGATTACAGATTACGACTTAGGGATAACTTACACCCCAGGAAAAGCCAATGTTATGGCTGATGCACTAAGTCGTAAGTCTTATTGTAACAATCTGATGTTACAACAGGGTCAGCCGCTTCTCTATGAGGAATTCCGGAAGTTAAACCTTCACATTGTTCCTCAAGGATTCCTATCCAACTTGGTGGCGAAACCTACTCTTTTGGATCAAATCCTAGAAGCCCAGAAGCATGATGCCGGGATATCTCGGATCAAGAAAACATTAAGAAGGGTAATGTTAGATGCTTCTTGGAAGATGATCGGGGAGTTGTCTTCTTTGGGAATCGCTTGGTGATCCCAAAGAAACAACATCTGCGAGAATTGATCCTTAAGGAGGCTCATGATTCTCCTCTCACAATTCATCCGGGTAGTACCAAGATGTATTAGGACCTATGCCAGAGGTTCTGGTGGACCAGGATGAAGAGAGAAATTGCTTAGTATGTTGCTAATTGCGACGTTTGTCGTCGTGTAAAAGCAGAACATCAAAGGCCTGCTGGCACCCTTCAACCCTTAGCTATTCCTGAATGGAAATGGGATAAGGTCAGTATGGATTTCATCACCGGTTTTCCCAGGACCAAGAGAGGTCACAATGCTATATTCGTTGTCATTGATCGTCTTTCCAAAGTGGCTCATTTTCTTCCTGTTCGTGAAAGCATTACTGCTAGTCAGCTAGCGGAGTTATATGTTTCTCGAATAGTTTCTCTTCATGGTGTGCCTTTGGAAATTAACTCAGACCGAGGAAGTATCTTTACTTCTCGATTTTGGGAAAGTTTTCAAACCTCCATGGGGACTCATCTATCCTTTAGCACTGCTTTCCACCCTCAATCAAGTGGTCAACTTGAGCGAGTCAATTAAATTCTCGAAGGCATTCTCCGAGCTTGTGTTATATCTTTCGGTATGAATTGGGAGAACTGCCTTCCATTTGCTGAGTTCGCATATAACAATAGTTATCAATCAAGCTTGGGCAAAGCCCCTTTTGAAGTTCTCTATGGACGAAAATGCCAAACACCTCTTAACTGGTCAGAAACTGGAGAGAGGCAACTCTTTGGTCCGGATATGATCCAGGATGCAGAGGAGCAAGTTCGCATTATTCGTGAAAAGTTGAAAACAGCCCAATCCCATCAAAAGAGTCAATATGACCGTCATCATAAGTCCGTGACCTATGAAGTTGACGAGAAGGCTTACCTTCGGGTTACACCTCTGAAGGGTACCCATCGATTCGGTATCAAAGGCAAGTTGGCTCCTCGTTACATTGGGCCTTTTCGCATTCTTGCTAAATGAGGAGAGGTTGCCTACCAATTGGAACTTCCACCGCATCTTTCCAAAGTTCATGATGTCTTCCACGTTTCAGAACACAGGCGTTGCTTTTCGGACCCTGTCCGAGAAGTGGACCACGAAGCGCTCGATCTCCAAGATAACCTTACATACCGAGAATACCCTATTCGTATTCTTGATCAAGCTGAGCGTACCACTCGGCGTCGGAACTTCAAGTTTCTTAAGGTTCAGTGGTCGCATCATTCTGAAAAGGAGGCGACATGGGAAAGAGAAGATCGTCTTCGACTAGAGTACCCCGCGCTCTTCCCGACAACTTCAAAATCTCGGGATGAGATTCTTTTAAGTGGGGGTGAGTTGTCACAACCCTAGCAAGTGTCTTATGCTAGCAATGTGTTTGCATCATCATCATCATCATTGCATCAATATGAAATGGGTAGAAAGAAAAGAAACCCCAAGTATTTCATGAAATAAAGAAATTCCAAATAAATGAAATTTCAACAAATCCAAAATGCCCATAAAAAATGTTCCCTATGTCTGATAATTGAGGACATGGATATACCAGTGACCATCTTAATTATTTGAACATTTTGAATAATTGAAATTAATTATTTAAGTCTCTGAAAATGAAAAATAAAATCATTATCATTAATTCTGATTTCAAAATCCCTGAAACTTTTTGAATAGGTTTGAAGTATTCAAACTCTATTTTAGAAATTGTTTGGGGATAATTTGAAAGTCATTTGAATCCGGAAATAAAATAAACAAAGGTGAGAAATATAGAAAACGAGAAGAAAGGAAAAGAGAAAGAGAGAGAGGGAGCTTACCTGGTGGCCCATCTGGCCCAGGGGGTCTTCTTCCTCCTGGCGTCTAGTAGGCGCGGCGTGTAGCCGCCGTGCGCTCACGCCGGTGGCGCCACGCCACCTGCCTGCCTGGCCCCTCCCTCGCCATTGTGACGCCGGGGATAAGCACCGAGCTGCCTCCCCGCCGCTCTCTCCCTCCACTCCTCGCTCTCTCCTCCTTCCTCTCTGCTTCCGCCATGGCCAAGAGCTTCCTGAGCTCGTCGCCGTCATTCTAGCCAACCCCCGCGCCGTCTGAGCCAACCAAAAGAACCGTGCGGACCCCCTCCTCCTCCCAGACCTAGCTGCCCATTCCCAGAAGGTCCCAATCGCCGTCGCGTCCTCTTCTTACTCCTCGGATCATCGGAGAAGAATTGGAGCTTGCCGCCGTTCCGGGTCTTCCCCGAGCCAGCCGTTGATGCCTCTGCGTTCGCTGTGAGCCCCTGAGTGTTTCCCCCCTCTTTCCCCCTTCTATCTCGCGCCCTAGCCCCGGATTCCATCGAGGCCCGAATTGCGCCGCCGCTTGAGCTCGTCGCCGGCTACGTTTCGGTGACCGGTTGGTCCTTCCAAGGCCACCGTTGTGTTTGCGGAGTCGCGTAGATGCCTTTGGTGCTAGGTAGGAGCTATGCCTTGCCCTGTGTCATGTTCGCGTCCGAGCCCGAGCTCCGGCCGCCGCCACGAGCTCGTTTCCGGCGAGCTCCGGCGACCCCGTGACCTCCCGTGGCCTCAGATGGATGCGGTCGTGCCCGGGCTACACGCCGGTGGTTTCAGCGCACCAAATGACCCCCTATAGGAGAAACCCGACGGACGCCGCCGTCCCTGATTGTCACCGACGTCGAGCCGCCAGCCAACTCCGGCGAGTTTGACCTCAGGTGGGCCCTGGCTTGACTCTATGAGTCAATGACAGGTGGGGCCCTCGCCCTGATTAGTTTAGGTTAATCTGTAATTAGTTTAATCATTAATTAAGTTAATGTGTCACCGAGAGGTGGGCCCAATTAGTAAATTAAAACAGAATTAGTTCTAATCAGTTAGTTGAGTTAACCAGTCACTAACATGTGGACCCCACATGTCAGGTTGACTCTGGGCCGGGTCAGCTGACCAGCTGATGTCATCATGACATCATGCTGATGTCATAATTCAATTTCTTATTTAAAAATAATTCCAAAAAATGATTAAAAGATTGAAAAATCATATAAATTAATCTGTAAGTCAGATGAAAATAATTTATATATGAAAATTTATCAGAAAAATCCAATGAATCCAATGGTGCTATTCTCATGCATGTTCGAGCAATCTAAATAGGTGAACATGGACATTCTATCATTAGGTCAATATATGGAATTTGAAATGAGAACAACTTTGAACCTATATTCAAATTCATTTACAATTGACATTATCACTAGTTACATTAGCTCACCCATGCATACTACTATGCCACGATCATGCATCATATTGTTGCATCTGCTTGTATTGAATGCTTTTTATCTGCGTTGCGGTAGGCCCTAATCCGGAAGATACCACTCCGTACCCCGACGAAGGAGAGAACTCCTCCGCAACCCACCAAGGCAAGCAACCCCATTGATCATTTCGATAACATCCCATTCCCTCGCTCCTGCTCTTATTTATTGCATTAGGACAAACGATCATGTGTCAGTCATACACGGTAGATGATCCTAATCTTATGCATGACCTGATCTTGTCACAGTAAATAGCTAAACCTTGGAACCTAGCATACCTGGTAGATGCTTGTGCCATGATGTGCTTAGCTTACCTTGCCTGCTATGCTTCTTATGCTTAGAGTTGTGTCAGGCCAGATTCATCAGGGTGATGAACTGAGTGAAACAACGTTGTCCGATGTAATGAGCATATAATGAATACGATTTGGTAAAGGTGGCGATGAGAGGCTATGTAGGAGTACATAGTGGGTTGTCTCATTGGAACCGTTCTTAGGAACTGGGTTCTGTGTTTGTGATCCAAGACGAGATACTACCACACATTGGGTTCCGGTAACTCGACCCCTCTCGACTTATCAGTCGCTTAGTCTTTGGTCCAGGTATTGCAAGTAGTTTCTGGTGTTTATAGCATGCTGGAGGCCATGCATAGCGCTGACCCTCGGGGTGGGTTACGACACGGTAGGCAGTGGCACGGTCGACCAGGGGTCACCCGAATGCTGGGCTTGAGAACCCTGCGCACATCATTTGGGACCGTAGCGGAAACTTCGGCCGGACTTCCGTGCGGGTCAGTCTCAAATAGGCGGTAGCCTGGACTAGAGGTCTTATGTGATTGATGGTCGTGGCCGACTTCCTCGCTGGGCATCCGCTTGAAGGTTGCCGAGGTGCATGGTTTATGGCACAGCGATAAGTGGCGAGAGTGTGTGTGAAGAAGTACACCCCTGCAGGGTCTGAAACTATTCGAATAGCCGCGTCCTCGGATATTGACTACTTGGAGAACTTATGCTGTTCACAGATAATCAAATGGATACTTCTAAAAATCTCAAGACAAGTGTGAGTACCGTGAATGGCACTCTTCCGGAAGGGGAAGGGGAATCCATGGTAGTGTATTGTGATGGAGGTAGTGGACTCGCGTGCGATAACTAAAATTGTAACAAGGAGTTAAAATTGAGTAGTGTAGGTTAGCCATGAGTCAAAGCTGGCATTCTGCATAAACACCACCACCCCCTTGTTGATACATGAGCATAAATAGACTAACTCTGTTTTAAAGACTTGCTGAGTACGATTGTACCCATCCTTGCTTAATTAATGTTGCAGAAGAGAACCAGATTCCATCAGGTGGGTTCTATCTAGACGTTGACGATGCCGAATTGCTGGTGTCCTAGCTATGATCTTGCCCGTGTGGTGGGTTGTAGATAGTCAGGCCGTGTGCCTCTTTTTATATTTTGCCGTCTATACTCAGCCAGCTTATGTTTCCACTGTCTTGTATGACTATGTTTGTATGACTTGAGTGTCGGGTCATGTGACCCCTATCTGTAAGAACATATTAAGCAAGGCTCATCTGAGTCTCTTAAATAAAAGTCATGTTGTTGTATGGTTATGTTGTGATGCCATAGTTGTATCTATGCATATCGAGCATGTCGTGCGTACGTGTGACGTGCAACGGTATGTATGGGATCCGACACCTAGTCGTGTGCCTTTAGTAGTACTTTTTATGGGAAACTTCCTCTTTGTGCTTCCAACGAGCCATGGTAGCTTGCTACTGCTCCGGACACATTGATTGACCGGCATGTATCCTTCTTTGTTGTTGTGTCTGTCCCTTCAGGGAAATGTCTCGCAGTGTAATGGAGTCCCCGTAGCCTGCTACGACTCATCTACGTGCAATGATGACATTCGTGTCTCGCGACGTAATGGAGTCCTTGTAGCTTGCTATGACTCGTCTACACACGCTTGAGACTGACACCTGCATTGCTGGGTTATGTATGCCTGTTTCCGTATGGATGTGCCACTTGGGTTCTATGACTAGTCATGTTGGCCCGGGTTCTTTGTTGTGTGATTGCCAGCGACATGTTCACAAACATGAGCCAAAAGACGCAAACGGTCCCGGCCAAGGTAAGGTGGCAGCCGTGGAGTACCGTGCGTGAGGCTGCAAAGTGATGTGGCTTGTTACAGTATGGAATCATATGACTTAGGGTCGGGGTCCCGGCAGAGGGGGTGAACTCCATCGCCACCCAAGAAGACCCGTTGCAATAATCGTATGGATGCAGCCATAGGCCTAGGGGCGCACGCCCTGTAATGTCCTTGGCCAAGGAGTTGGAGAGCCGGAGAGAGGTGTAGGGTTAGCTATCCATACCCACGATGAACTCGTCGAATGCGTCGGCAGAGTGGCTCCATGGTTAGGGCGTCCAGGTAGCTATGTTGTTCCTCTGGCCATGCCCGCGGCCGCCGGCCGCGCTCCCCCCACGTCCGCCTGAGTTGGCTTGGGTCACCAGGGAAGCCGCTCACGCCCCCTGGGAGGCACCCGGGATGAAGTGGCAAGCATGTGACGGTGTCCTCGTACCCTCGACGGCGTCGGTGCTGTTGTTGCCTCCACCACTGCCTTCCCCTTCCCTGCGGCAGAGAACCTCCTAATGGGCGCCATGGCCGCCGTGACCATGAATTGGAATGAGGGATAAGGGCGAGGAGGATGAGCTAAGATACCCTTTCCCTCGCCCTTATATAGCATTCAGAGAAGCGACCGACTTGCGCCCCCTCTCCTTTGATAAACGAATGATGGACAGAAGAGAGCAATGATGGGCCCACTTTGCGTGCAGGCTTTATGTCACTGTTATTGAGGCGTCATGGGGAAGTGGGAGTGTCGCACATTCCATCGTGCGCCATGTGTCGCGGCTGACCCGCAGGCGATTATGGCCCGCACCATTTCGCCCTGCTAACTGCCGGGGTCATACACGCCACAGGACCGGGGGCTACTATTGGGCCCATGGGACCGGGGTTAACCAGGTCCGTTTGCCTGTGGTCCAAGACTCGACGCTTACCAAGGGCCTAGTGTGGCCCGCTATGGGACTCTACAAGCAAGACCCTCGCGAGGGGCCTTTCCCTCATGATGAGCACGTCAGCAACGCCTTGCCAGTAGCCTTGCGAGGCCCCCTCACAAAGCCGCTCCCTGAGGCCTTCGCGGGGCGGACTAACCAGGGGCGGCTCTGAGGGGCAACGTGGCCCTGCACCTTCACGTGGGTGATGTGTGCCACGCCAAGCGGCGCCAAGGACCACGCCAGCAAGGGCGGATGAGGAGGCCTTCCTCTTTTGTGTTAAGGAAGCAGAGTTAGCTCGCCAGTTCCCAAGGTAGTTCCCAAACGTTTCCTGTTCAGTGCAAGAGGAGTAAGGGCGGGGTATTGCCAAGATGGAGGTCATCACCAAGCCCACCGACGCGTCACGACAGGAGGCTTTCACAGGCGAAGACCGCTTTTGTCAAGATAGGCTAGAGTCTTGTCCCCCTTCAAACTAGCCGTTGTGCTAACACTTCTCGCTGTTTGTTGTTGGGGGGAAGAGGACATGGACAGTATAAGAGAAGGAGAGCTTCCTCCATAGAGGGCATCGACCCCAAGCTAGCTAGAATCACCACAGTATTCTCTTTTCACCCTCAAGCAATCCAACCAAGCAGGAGTAGGGTTTTACACCTCAGAGTTTCCGCTACCTGGGTAACGTACAATGTCCATTATTATTCCTCCTTACATCAAGCACACCAGAGCATCGCATTAGGGTTGCGAGATAGAGTAGGGCAAGAGAGAGAGCGCACCCCAGAGTTTGAACATTCTTGGGACCCTGGAGCCCTGATTCCGACATGTAGTCCCTAGGATATGATATATTACTTGTATGAAAAAAAATCTGCTCATAAGAAACAAGCTACTTTACAGGAAATATTTAATTTTGTACGAATTGAAGAAAAGAATCTCCCTCGAGCTTGGGGGGGCTTCTCCAGCTTCTTAAATCATTCCCTGATCATCCTCTTAAGAAGAATGAAATACTTCATATATTTTAAAGTGGACTTACCGATGCTTCTAGGGACTGCCTAGATAGTTGTGTTGGTTGTGTTTTTAGGGAATGAACTCTTGGTAAAGCTGAAGAACTATTGAATAATTTTGAAGAATGCTAATGATTGGACACTTCCTTGACCACCTCCTGAACCCATTACAAAGAAGAGAGGTATTCTACTCCTTAGTCCAGAAGATATGCAATAAGCCAACAAATCTATGAAGGAAAAAGGTATTAAAATTGAAGATGCCAAGAACCTATTAAGGAAGTACATGGACTTGATACCCCTACACATGTAGTAGAGATAAATTATCTTCATAGATTCGATGAATGTGAGATACCTTACAATGAAACTGCTAGTCAATGAATGGATAAATTTGATAATTACATTGTTAAGCAAGAACTTTTCAATATGTATGTCAACGATCAATTAAAACGAAATGCCATTATGATTGATCGAATGAGTGACTTCATGTTTAGAATAGTTAATGATGTTAAATGTTTAGGTAAACACTCATCCATGGTTCAAACTCAGTTTGAACAAGTTGCCAAGTCACAAAATGATTTAGTTACTAAAATTAATAGTAAATTGAATGATCATGCTATTAGAGTTGTGACTAGAGGGAGTAGAATGACACATAAACCTATATCATGAAGGACATCCTAAAAGGATTTAGGAGGATTCTCAAAACATAAGTAATGATACACCTAGTCCATCTAAGAAGAAAAAGAAAGAGAAAAAGGATAGTACTTTGAATAATTCTTGTGCACCCGTGATAGAAAAACTTGTGAGAATAACAATGATGTTTATGTTTTTTATGCTGAGACACAATCTGGTAGTGAACGTGCATCTAGTGATAATGAATATCGTGATCTTCATATTGATGCTCAACCAGATAATGATAAATAACTTGATAATCATGTAGAAATAGAACCTGCAGCTGATCTTGATAACCCACCTCCTAAGAATAAATGTTATGATAAGAGGGATTTCATTGCTATAAAACATTGTAAAGAAATAGAGCCATGGGTTCAAAAACACATGTCATTCCCTCGTAATCCTTCTAAAAATAAGAACAAGGAGGAGTTTGAGAACTTTGTTGAAATGCTTAGGCCAGTATTTTTGCGAACACGTTTGACTCATATTTTAAAGATGGCTCCTTATCCACAATATATGAAAGGTATTGTCACCAATAAGAAAAGATACCTGAAACTAAGATTTCCACCATGCTTGCTAATTATTTTGTGAGGGTGGGTGCCTAAGAAATTGGGAGAAAACTGGATACCTACTATACCTTGATCCATTAAATGAAGTTATGTCAAAACTGCTTTATGTGTTCTACGAGTTGGTGTTAGTGTTATGACTTTCCCTATATATAAAAGACTTGATTTTAATAATCTCACACCTACTGAAATATATTTGTAAATGGCTGACAAATCCACTACTCTACCTATTGGGATTTGTGAGGATGTTCCTATTATTGTTCCAAATGTTACTCTCTTAATGGATTTTATTTTTCTCGATTGGACGACAACATGTCGATTATCCTTTGTAGACCCTTTTTGAATACAACAAAATCAAGGTTACTTTTTATATTAATGGAAATCAGCACACACTATACTTTCCAAAGAAATGAATTGTGGTGAACAATATAAATTCAATTGAGAAAATAGCAACAATCACTATTGGAGAGTTTAAATTTCCTCTCCCTACTATCAAAAAGAAGTATGATATTCTTATTGCTGGGGAAATGCATATCCCCATTGAGGTAACCTAATGTCATACAAAAAAAATCAGTTTCATGTCAATCGAAAACGGTTCGATAATAAGACTTGATCAACCTTATTAATGTATTCTTTTTTAGAAGCTTGTGGTCAATAAATTTAGTAAGCACAACTTTTTATAACTTTAGATTGCTCTTTATTATTTATTGTTTAGTGTAAAGTATAATGCCATGATTATCATGTTTTTTGAATAAACCGTGTAATAAAAAACAAGCAAAAAAAGTGCACACAATGTCGTAAAATTATAACATGATGTTTTATGGAATATTTAAGAATTTCTGGAGCTGAACACATCCGGGGGGTGCACCCATTGCTCATAAGGAAATAGAGTGTGCCCACCCCATCAGTGCGCCAAGATGCCTTGTGGGTCCCACAGGGCCCGACTCACTTAGTACTTCAGCTCACATCATCTCTTACCTCTAGAAGAAATTCCTGGGTGCAATCTCTCTCTCTCGTGTTCTTGCTCCCAAACCTGAGATTTTCAATCTATTTGCTCGGAGCTCGGTTTTCGAAACTATTTTGAGGGATTGCTCCTTGGTATGTGACTCCTCCATTGCTCCAATTAGTTTTTGATTTAGTGGGTTATATTTTACTACACTTGGTGCTACTTAAAATGAGATTGCATGTTGAATTCTTTGAGTTCCACGTAGTTCGAATGCTTGATATGTCCTTTATACTTGTAAACCGCAATGGGATTTTCCCCGAAGCGAGGGGGTGATGCAACACAATAGAGGTAAGTATTTCCCTCAGTAAGAACTAAGGTTATCAAACCAATAGGAGAATCATGAAAACTCCCATCTTCAGCACCTACGCACAAAAGAGCAAACACTTGCACCCAATGCGGGCAAGAGGGTTGCCAATCGCCTTGAACTCATTACTTGCAAGCGATAAGTAGTGATAGATATATAATTTGATAGATATAAATTGAAAATAATAAAAAATAATTCCAGCAAGGTATTTAGAGTTTTTGGAATTATATTTGTGAGGAGACCCGGGGTCATAGTGTTTGCTAGAGGCTTCTCTCTCGAAGAAGGCATACGACGGGTAAACAAATTACTGTTGGGAAATTGGTACAAAAGTGCACAATAATGCAATACTTATTCACGACAATGATCATGTATATAAGCATCACGTCAAGAAACAAGTAGACCGACTCCCGCATGCATCTACTACTATTACTCCACCCATTGAGTGCTATCCAGCATGCACCTAGAGTATTAAATAAAGATGGAGTAATTCTTGGAGGATAATGACATGATGTAAACGAAGTAAAACCAATTAGTATGAATGAACCCAATCATTTTACCCTTAGTGGCAGCAATGCAATATGTGTCATTATCGGGCCCTGGGAGCGGGGGTACCAAGGCTCGTATGTGTGCAGCCCAGGACGAGTCGCGTATTGAGGGCCCATGGATGCCGGCCTTAGTACTTCACGAGCCAGACTCTCGCGAGGGCCCCATCTTCATGAGGCACATAGTTACAGGCGTCGTCGGGGACCTCGCGGAATCCTCCTTGCGAGAACACCTCCCGAAGACACCACCAGGGCCCTTGTTGGGCGCATCTGACAAAGGGCGTCTCGGCGGAGCCGCCCGGCCCCGTGTTTTCACATGGGTGACGCATGTCGCGCCAGGCTACGCTAGGAGCTGTGCCAGCTGGTGTGGATGGAGAGGTTTTCCTCTTTTGTGCTAGTGGAGCAAGACAATCTCGCATGTTCCCAAAGAACCCCCAAAGGTTTCCCCTTCAGTGAAACAAGACCGAGGCCGGGGGCTCAGTGGGATGGAGGTCATCCCCGATCCCACCGGCACATCACGATAGGAAGCTTTAGCAGGTGTGGACTGCTTTTCTCTGGATAGCCTGTGATATTGCCCCTTCAAACGGCTCATTGTGGCAACTCTTCCCACCTAGAGATTTCAGGGGAAGAGGGACATGTGCCAGTGATGACCCACAAGTATCGGGGGATCTATCGTAGTCCTTTTGATAAGTAAGAGTGTCGAACCCAACGAGGAGCAGAAGGAAATGACAAGCAGTTTCCAATAAGGTATTCTCTGCAAGCACTGAAATTATGGGTAACAGCTAGTTTCGTTGTAAGATAATTCGTAATGAGTAGGAAGTAACAAGGGTAGCAAATGTGCAACAAGGTAGACCAATCCTTTTTGTAGCAAAGGACAAGCCTGGACAAACTCTTATATAAAGCAAAGTGCTCCCCAGGACACATGGGAATTTCTGTCAAGCTAGTTTTCATCATGCTCATTTGATTCGCGTTCGTTACTTTGATAATTTGATATGTGGGTGGACCGGTGCTTGGGTGCTGCCCTTACTTGCAAAAACCTCCCACTTATGATCAACCCCTCTCGCAAGCATCTATAACTACGTAACAAGAATTAAGGTAAACCTTCCATAGCATGAAACATGTGGATCCAAATCAGCCCCTTACGAAGCAATACATAAACTAGGGTTTAAGCTTCTGTCACTCTAGCAACCCATCATCTACTTAGTACTTCCCAATGCCTTCCCCTAGGCCCAAATAATGGTGAAGTGTTACGTAGTTGATGTTCACATAATAGCACTATAGGAGAGACAACATACATATCATCAAAATACCGAACAAATACCAAATTCACATGATTACTTATAACAAGACTTATCCCATGTCCTGAGGAACAAACGTAACTACTCACAAAGCATGTTCATGTTCAAAATCATAGGAGTATTCATTAGCATAAAGGATCTAAACATATAATATTCCACCAAGTGAACCAACTAGCATTAACTATAAGGAGTAATCAACACTACTAGCAACCTAGAGGTACCAATCTGAGGTTTGAGACAAAGATCAGATACAAGAGATGAACTAGGGTTTCGAGAGGAGATGGTTCTGTTGAAGATATTGATGGATACTGACCCCCTCTCGATGAGAGGTCATTGGTGATGACGATGGCTTCAATTTCCCCCTTCGGGAGGGAAGTTTCCTCGGCAAAACAGCCCTGTCGGAGCTCTAGATTGGTTCTGTCCAAGTTCCACCTAGAGACGGTGGCGTGTCATCCTGAAAGCTCTCCTCTGAATTGTTCCGGGTCAAAACCCTCCATATAGCAGAAGATGGGCAGCGAGGGCCTGCTAGGTGGGTCACAAGCTTGCTAGGCACGGCAAGGGGGCGGTCGCACTTGGCAGGCTTGTCACCTCCTGATGGACCCCCTCTGGTATCTGTTTTGCCCTGTATGTTTTTATATGATCCAAAATAATTCTCCGTAAATTTTTAGGACTTTTGGAGTTGTGCAGAATAGGTATCTCTGATTTGCTCCTTTTATAGTCTAGAATTCCAGCTGTCGGCATTCTCCCTCTTCATGTAAACGTTGTAAAATAAGAGATAAAAGGCATAAGTATTGTACCATAACGTGTAATAACAACCCATAATGCAATAAATATCAATATAAAAGTAAGATGCAAAATGGACGTATCAACTCCCCCAAGCTTAGACCTCGCTTGCCCTCAAGCGAAAGTCGAGATCGATAAATATGTCCACATGGTTAGACATAGAGGTGTCGACAAAATAAAATACGGACATCAGGGCATCATGATTGTATTTAGAACAAGAATAATTATTGTATGAAATTTCTTATGTGTGGGGACCCCGACTTATAAGTCGTGATCACCAAATGTACATTCACAATGATCCCAGAGATCAATGCTCACTGAACACACATAAACTGAAGAACAAGAGTCTTACATCCATTACATGCCGTTTTACTCAAATATGGCCTTTAGGGCCCAGTCTTCATATACTTGCAGCGAAAATCTTCAGTGACAGAGTGAACCCATGCCATCTGCCTTAACTGTAGAGGCATTCTGATTGGGAAGCGTCCTAGCTTGCACGTACGTCACCGAGGTAATCTTCATCATAACCTGATCTTTCATGCCTGGCCAATAAAATAACTAGTGGCAAGCCAATGAGTATTTTGAATGTACTCGCAAGCAACCCTTGTTTGGAACAAGGCAATAACAATGCATGAAATAGCACTAAGTAGGTATTTTGCGAAAAGCCAATTTTGAATGAAATGTCATGATCAAACAACTATGTGTAAGCATGCATCAACAATTCACAGTTATCCATATGAACAAGTTACAGATATGATCATAAGCTGGGGTTGAACATCTCATGTTCTTTCATCACATCAACTCTTCAGACTTGTCTCTAGTATAATCCTTCGATGTCAACCACACACACACACACCAAGATTAGAGAACACTAGACGTGGCACAAGAGCGGTCATCCAACTATCCTTGATCGTGGACATGGTTATTCGAATAGTTTTACACTCTACAGAGGTTGCACACTTTACCCACAAGACTCAAGGAACTTTCGTATCATCCCCGACTCGCGGTATATAACACACCCGAGGTAAGCACCCGAACAATGCCTTTCCCCTAACTATACTAAAGAAAGAGTCCACTCGATTGGTACCCAACCCTCATGATGTACATCATACAAACCTCGCTCCAGATCGTACCATCCATGAAGGGACCAACGGTGTGCTCGGTGCCTGTGAAGACATCGCATGATCGTCCTTACCGGCATGACCCCATCTCGAGAGTGACCACGTAACTCCCGCCACTAGTAATGCGGGCTCTATGCTAGTACCCAACAAATTAGTCAATGAAGCCCCTTCCCATATAGGGGTAGAGTGGTTGTACATGTGAGGTTGGAACAACGGTCGCAACTTACACCACTTCGTTTTCGAAAACACACACTCACTTCCTTCGGTACACCACTTCTTTCTCAAGTGGTTACCCAACTCAACATCATCTCCCTCGGGGATTAGTGTCACCCGATGGGGTTTTCGAAAAGTCTTTGAAGTCACCTCTTTATTTCATCACCATGCATAATCCCAAACTCACTTGCATAGCATCTACAAGCATCCTATCTACGCCCACCCGCATAACCCTCATAAGGTCGTAGGGTCATGGAAGATGCAAGTGTCAACGGCAAAAGTGTCGGAAGCAACCCACCAAAGTGGTCACTACTCCACATGATCCAGTATAAGGAAAGTAAAGTGTTATATGACATGCAATGAAAATGGTTTCTTAACATGGTCAAAGGTCTGCTTGCTTGGTTTCGCAAAGTCTTCAAGGTCTTTGCATGCTTCTCGTCCACTCCGAGCATTCCATCTACTTCGTCAACTATCACCGGAAACGACCGCAATAAGAAACAGAACAAGCAGAAAATAAAAGTGCTCTATGAATAGGAGTTTTACTTTTCTTGGACATCTCTGGTCATAAGAAAAATAACAAAGGAGATTTTGTTGGACCTGGATCAAGCAGGATTTTTGAATGGGGAAAATGAATGAAATGATGATCCTATTAGAAGTCTACAGAAAATGTTTTGGTAAAAATGAGTGGATGCACCCAACAAATAGTTCATTATTTTAGAAGGTTTTAGGAAGTTGACTAACTAGATTTGGAGTTGGGACGACTTCCCTATGAATTTCTTAAGATGGAATAAATGGAGAATGGTCCATTTATTAGATCCAATAGAATAGGTGCATGATAAAAATGTTCAACATGGATATATAATTAGGGCATGACATGTAGAGCTTTTTGAAATTTGAATAACCTCATTTGGAGTTGATTTGAATGCTCTAGGAATTTGCAAAGTGGCCTCCAGTACTTCAAATTTGAATTTAAATTTGAATCTTGCACGAACAGTGTGGTGGAAAATATGAAAGTGACACCATTAAATAGGTGGTATTTTTAGGTGGATGTAGAAATTTGAATCATCAAGTTTGGAGCTAAAATGAATTTAATATGGATTTTCTAGTCTCTGAAGAAATAAAAAATGAAAAAAAATGAATATACCTAGTGGGCCTTAAGACGCTGAGCGAAGCCACGGGGCGACTGGACTGGGCCGGCCCATATTCATGGATGTACGCGCGTGATGCCATGTTGAAGGCGTACTCCAGGGAGTACGTCTCCTCAGAAGGGACACGAGAAGCAGCGGGGGGTGCTTCCACTTGAATTGGGGGGCCCGACCGGCCAGTCGCTGACATGCGGGCCCCGTCTGTCGGGTCCATCCCCCACCTCCCACTCGATCTAGGAGAGGCAAAGGAGGCAGGACAGGGCAGAGCCAGCGCTCATCCCGGTGGCTCCGGCCACCTCCGACGGCGTCCCGTCTACCGGTGAGATCGGGCGAAGGGCCACACCCCCTAGGGGGTCCTTTCTTTTGCCGGTGGCTCAAGCGTCGCCTTACTCGTGGCAACGAATGGCGAGGATGGCCATGGGGAGGACTGCAGGGTAAGGGAGAACAAGGGGGCTGGTCTCTTGGGAATTATAGGGAACAAGAGGGGACAAGAGGGAGCTCGGGGCTAGCTTATATGCCCGGGCTTGAGTCCACCATGGATGGCGCCCACATCATCTTTGGAGCCGACCCTGGCGGCCGTTAGGAGAGGGTTGGGGATGTCTAGGGTCCTCGTGGGACTTGTCCATGATCAAGGAATGGATAGGGAGCAGCGGGGAACCGACAGGGCTCACGCATGTGAGTTCTTGGGTAGGATTTCCCAGGCGGCCATGGCATGAGTGCGAGGGAACCAGCAAAGGGGGGAGAGAGAAGGGGGACAGGACGGTAGCGTGTCCCAGACATCAAGTTGAGATCGGTGGCGTGCTGGAGGAGCCTAAGGTGGTCGGGGGCTTGGATTGGGGGGCGGCTATAGTACGGGGGCACATTGTAGCACACTCTAGAGTGTGCATATTGCATGCCATGGCATGCAGCACATGATCTGGGCATGCCCACCTTGTCCACTAGCACTTGGGGCTTCTTGAGATGCTCTATAGGCTAGGTGGGGCCAAGGAGGGTAGAGCTAACAGGGAGGGGAGGTAAATTGGTGTTGCCAATGCTTGTCCAGATACGAATCTTAGGCTTTTACCCTCCCAATAATTCATCTGAGGCCATGGGGTTCCTACTAGGGGTAGCTGGGGGTCAGGTGGAGGTGTGGTAAAAATTTGGGGCCAAGGAGAACAAGTTAAGAGGTGAAAACAACAGTTTTGGTTTTTTGCCAGAAGGTGTTTGTGCTGGTCTTGAGCTGGTTAGAAGGGTCTCCTAGATATGAAATTTAACAGGATCAAGTGCTGGTCTTGAGCTTATTTGATTAAATTTGTCAATGTAAACTTGGTAAACCCTGGAAATGGACCGAAATTGGTTTCTATACACCTGATCATGCTAAGGCATTCTCCTCGATGCTCCGCTTGCTGTGGTAGCATAATTTGGTGACTAGAGCATGCACAAAAAGTTTGGGAACAAATGGGGAAACTTGACAATGCTAATATTCCCAATTCTTGATATCAACAGAAAGGGGGTCGGGGGGATTTGGACAAGTTAAACTGTTCTCCTTGATGCACCACTTGGTGTGGAGGCATAATTGGAGGATTAGATCATGTCCACAAAGTTTGAGATTAAGGGGAGACAGTTGGTAATGAAGAGTTGCTCAAATTTAGATCTGGACAGAGAGGATTTTGGGATATTTTGGTGAATTAAAACAATTGGGATTGATATGAAACTTTCCCAGATGATCACATATATCATATTTGATATTTCATAATTTTCCTGGATTTATTTGAGAATATTTCTTACAAAAATATTTAAATTCTTGAAATAGGCAGATATGGTTTTGAAGGGTTTTGTCCAATATTTTGAGCATGACCATGTGTTGAAAATCTTATATATGGACAATATATGTCCACTGAGATTTCCCAAATTTTCTAAAATATTTCTAAAGCATTAAATAATTTTTCACTATAAAAGACCATTTCTGGCCTTAAGAAAAATCTTTTTAAATAAATAGTAAAATAGTCTTTAAAAATAATATTTGGTGGTTTTGGGACGTTATATATATAATAGGTTCCAAATAAGGCATTTGGAGAAAAAGTATCCACCCAATTTGGGGACTTGTAGTGCAAATATCAAATCAGTGGTTTTGAAAAGCTAATTTAAATAAATGCTTTTTGACCAAAAGAAAATTTTGTAAAAATATTTTTAAGTCCTATTCACATGGCATGATCATTGGACAAGAGTTGGGATCAAGGAAAAGAGTTCTTCATGGTAGGAGGACGTTTTATGAATTATAGAGCACTTAGCAAGGAATCAAACATACAAGCAAATAACACACAAGTCAAGCATTCAAATGCACTCAAAAAGTTTTAATTGGCCCTAAGTTTTTAGTCATGATATTTAGTCATGAGGCAACACACAGGGTGTGACAGACCTACCCCCCTTATAAGAATCTAGTCCCCGAGATTCCTAGGCTAGGTGCTAATGCGGACATTGAGAGGTGAGGTAGTCTTCATGTTCCCCATTGTTTCTGCTCCGGCGTGCTTGTCCTTCTGGATCTTGAAGTGCCTGATGATATGTCTTCGAGTGTATTGTTGACTTCATCTAAGGGTGAACAGGGTTATCGTAAAACGCTAGGCTCGCCTAATGGTCAAGGGTTTGGTGAACGAGGTTCTGGCAGGGCCTGGCTTGCCTGTGTATCCCAAAGTCGGAATACCAGACCAAGTAGTGAGTCTGTGTGATGGTCCTGGGACTGCTCATGTTGGTTAGTAACATCTAAATGTCTCGTTTTAGAATAGAAGGGTCGATTCTTGGTGTAGCTTCTTGTTGACGGGGAAGTCCTTATCTTCCTTAAAGCAGGGGGGTCTTCAGTCGTAGGTTGTCTTCATCCTCGAGAGTGGTGAGGTGCATCATCGTGGCTTCTCGTCAAGATCTTCTGCTTGAGTAAGTTGCCCAGGTTGATTGTTCATTCTTCTTTGGTCGTTTGCCTTCATCGTCATTGACACACATTTCTGGAGGGTCTTCGAGTGTTTGGTTTCTTTGTCACTCCGTGGCAAGGTCTATGCTGGGTCTCGCACCTAAGACTGAGCTTAGAGACTTGGTGTCAAAACGGGTTCTACCATCCCAAAATGTTTTAGTGGGGTTCTACATAAGCTGACTATTCAGAGTATAGATCAGCCATATAATCCCCAAGGTTTGACGCTTGGCAAGATGGGTGAACTACCTTTGACTGGGGTTTTACCATGATCGAGTCAGGTTCATGTCCCTAATTGAACCAAAAAGGGGCTAGCAATGAGGTCACGACAGTCGTTCTACTCCGTTCAAGGCATCTGAAGGGAGCAGGGATGGCGTGCTCAACATACACCATCAAGATGGTGGAGTAAGGGGTGTTATCAGCTCCTAGATTCCTTCTTAGTCACGAACTAATAGGTGATTACTTAAAGCAAGGGGCTCTTTAATCCTCCTGATGTCCAAGGCTTCATTGGGCTTGAACGTTGGTGCCTCGGGATGTAGTCTAGTTGATGTAGCCAGCAGAGGAGTGGTGGTTGACTCCTTTTTGCTTCTTCTTCGTTGTTGTTGTGGCTTCGCAATCGTAGTGGTTATTCATCTTGCTTGGGCAAGAAGGTATTCTTCTGTAGGGAGGGTGCTTCGCGAAGTCCAACTCCTTCAAGGTGAAACCTTATACTCGAGAGTCATGGTAATTGTTGTTCCTGGGGCTAGTCCAAACAGGACTAAGGTGTTCCTCCTCTCATTGGGTAAATAAGTATGTTATCCCGGAGGACAAAAACCTATTTCCTAAAGTATCACATAAACACATTGCTTATGGCATATGTGAGAGGAGCGGGCATTCCGGGACCCCGGATGGTCACTAGTATCAAGGGTTGTGGTAGAACCTAATAAAGGCCTTGTGGCCACCCTCCTTTTGAACAGGATTAGCAGTGGTCGAGTGTAACGCCCCGGACACACCTGCCGATAGTCGTTACTCCTGGCGGGATCTAGACTGGCATCGCAGATCAATACTAGCCTTATCTGTGCACTTTGTCCTCGCTCATGCGCACCCGGGAACAACTTCCCGGTCAGTCACCCATCCTAGAACTATTCCAAGCCAAGCATGCTTAACCAGGGAGTTCTGTTCGAATGGGCTCTGAGAAAAGAAGGAATTCCTTATTGATATGAGTAGTCTATCATCCCTTAATAAGCCAGGCTATCACATACACCACCACTCAGAGGAACCGACGTCCTCGTCGGGCCATAGGAACGTTCCCTCTTGGCACAAACGTTTGTGCTTCCAGTCCGATACATGTGTCATTCCATGTGCCATGACGGGTCACCAACTTCGTGAACAACATGACCGCGCACCTGTCGGCAAAGATCCGTGTAACCGCGAGGGTCAGCTCTGATACCAATTTGTAACGCCCCGGACACACCTTCCGATAGTCGTTAACTCTGGCGGGATCTAGATTGGCCTCACAAATCAATACTAGCCTTTTCTGCGCACTTTGTCCTCACTCATGCGCACCCGAGATCAACTTCCCGGTCGGTCACCCATCCTACAACTACTCCAAGCCAAGCACGCTTAACCCGGGATTTCAGTTCAAATGGGCTTCCGGAAAACAAGGAATTCCTTATTGATATGAGTAGTCTATCATCCCTTAATAAGCCAGGCTATCACATCGAGGTGGAGTACCGACCATAGTCTAAGGACTTATAGTCCAAGGCCTATGGTCATAATCCGACTGCTTCATGGTCCCGTAAAGCCTCGGGGTATCAAGGAGCTTAGGATGTGAGTGAAGGTCTAACATCTTATCCTGAGCACAACTATTAGATGCCAATGGTACTGCCTATTATTCCAAGCAAAATCACCCTATATCATCGAAGGTATCATCTCATATAAGGCAACTCCAATACTACACATGCTAATCATATCTCCAAGGGTTTTGGGAGAAGGACTATACCAAAAAATCTCATATGTATACTATAGCTAACTCACATATATCCCTATATAAAAATCCTCGGGATAATTTACAAGCTGCTTAGCTTGATCATGACACTACCAATCCAATTGTCCATCTGACCTATCCAAGGTCTAAAGTACTGCATTACTATGCTAAGGAAACACATAATAAACCACTCCAAGATCTTGTTTCCTTCTTAAGAATCCAATTAATACCATCCACTATTACATGACCGATTATTGCTACAAATCCAATGCCAATGCCTTCCCATATATCTCCAGATTTCCTAAATCCCCAAACTCTAGGAAGAACTATCTCATCACTATATAACCATCAACCACCATCATGATTATGAAGTGAACTCCGATGTTACGTGCATATGGATCCTTGAATCGATTCTAACAACAATCCAATATTCCTAGTTTGACTTCCACCGAGAAACATGGTATCAAGATAAAGATCACCGAACTAAATCCAAATTACTCCGAACCATGTGGTTTGATTGATCTTGAGAACCTATTAGAATCACGTATTTAAATCCATGGTTGACATCTAGCAAGAACACCCTACTGGTTACTCCAGTTACTATTGTAATGTCATCAATCCACTATCAATATTATTGCCAAAGTGTAAGTGCATCTAGTGCCCCTTAGTGATTTTGGTGTATTGAAGACTTATATGTTAATGAACTAATGTGTTTGTGAGTGTACACAGGCTCTATAAGTCAATTAGGAGTTTGATATATTCAGAGATTACCGACCCCTAAAAATGTATGTCTTCAACTAAAGACTTTGGTATTCCCTGAAGACTTTCAAAATGAAAAAGTTAGTGTGACCTTGAAGATATGAACGAGGACTATGAAGCGTGAAGACTTTTGTTTTTTCATTTCCTTTCTATGAGTCATAGGAAAAACCGTACCATTAAAGGGGGCCAAGGTAATACAAAGGAAAGTTTCCAACTGATGCTCAACTCAAAATCCTCAACCTATCTAATCCTTCGAGTGAAGCCTTTGGAAATCTCTTGCAGTTTAGTCAAGTTCTTCAGTGATAGAGACGAAGTTCTTCTGGTCTCTGATCAAATTGATCGAACTGAGGAATTAGGATTTCACTAGTGTGAATTGCCTACAAGTGAGGAACATGATAAGCCTGAGGACTTTCATAGTTCGAAAGTCTGACCGTTGCTGTGCTTAGCGCCAACTGTCCATAATCATAATATCCACATAACGGTCATATGATTGGGGGCATTTATGTATTATCATGTCAAGTTGCACCCTGGCTATAAATAGCAACCCCCCACAACCACTAGTTGGTTGGCTGCTCCGAGAGAGAACTGACACTTGTCATTTGAGAGCAACCCATCCTCCGAGGACTTTGAGTGTAAATCATCTGTGCGGAAAAACCCAAACCACCAGACCCAAAGTGATTGAGCATCACTTAAGAAATTCCTATGTGGAACCATGCTTGTTACCTTTCAGGACTCTGTATCCTCTAGACGATTAGGCATCATGGTCTAGTGCATCCTGTAGTCAATTGGGGATCACAGAGTGACCTTGGTCCAGAGCATCCAGCAGTTAATTGTGGATCGCCGGGTGACCAGTTTGTGAGGGCTTTAGAAGTCTACCCTTAAGACTTACCACGAGTGTTGGGCGAAGACTTTGTGACCTTAGCTCAAGGAGAATATGGTAAGGAATGTGTCGCCTGGGACTGTGTGTCCTCTCGTTTAAATACCAGGCCGCTCCAAACTAGACGTACGACTGTCACAGCAGTTGGAACTGGGTCATCAAACCATTGTCTTCATCGAGCTACCTGGTTCTATTTCCTCAACCCCTCTATTCCTCGGATACTTGTTGATGAAATTGATCGTTACTGTTTGAAGAATTTTACTGAAGACTTTCACAATTTCCTCACCTCAAATTCTTCAAGTTACCTTGTTCCTCACCTTCCTATCCTGTATCATGCTACTTGTAATCTATACATGTTTCATTTCATCATGATGACTATGCTATCATTATGTTTCTCATGCACTTGAGTACTTAATCCGCTGTTAGTTATTCATCACATTTCAAATTCCTCAAGTTGAAAATCCTCAAGTGATGAATTTATAAAATCACCTATTCATCCCCCCTCTAGTTGATATAACGCACTTTCAATTGGTATCAGAGCAAGGTACTCCCTTGTTCTATGTCATTTTGGTTTAACCACCTGGAGTTCTAGTTATGTCGACTGCAGGTATGATCAAGGTTTCCATAGGATGTCCTACCTTCGTTGGAACGGACTGTCCCTATTGGAAGAACAAGATGCACATGCATCCTGAGGCAATTGACAATGATCTCTGGTACGTTGTGGAAAATTGTGTTCCCCGCATTTCTCCGACTGTTACTACTGCTGATACGAAGAGATTCAAGCAACTCAATTCTCAAGAAAAGAATATCATATGTGGCCATCTGAGCATAGGTCAGTATGGCAGAGTAAGTGCTTTGGAGACTGTTAAGCATATCTAGGATAGGCTATCCAAAGTTAACGAAGGTGTTTTCACTCAACGTGACTCTCGTGTTGATATTCTTTGCAACCTCTTAAACCGCTTCAAGAGACTTGACAATGAAAATGTTCAACAAACTTTTGATCATCTCACTAATATCTCCAAAGAACTTCAAGCACTAGGTGCCACTAATCTCACTGACCATGAAGTGGTGAAGAAACTGCTAAGATCTCTTGATTCCGCATTCAATACTCTGGCTTTGATGATTCAAGAGCGTGGAGACTACAAGTCACTTGATCCTTCTGATATCTTGAGAGACTCAATACTCATGAATTCCAACAAGCTGAGAAGAGAGACCTCTACGAGCCAAGCTATGGAAGATATCATGCTCTGAAGGCAAAATCAATTTTCTCATCCGAAGGCGAAGATTCTGATAGTATCCTTGCTGATCCTGAAGAACTGAGTCAGGAGCTAGCAATGCTCATGAGGAAATTCCAGAAGTTCTCAAGGAGAGGTGGATTTGGAAAGTCAACAAAAAGTGGTTTGAGGAAATCACATTCCTCAGATGACTACAAGAAAATAACTTGTCACAAATGCAAGAAATCTATTCACTTCATCCCCGACTGTCCTCTCTGGGAAAAGAATCAAAGAAGAAGAAGAATAAGTACAAGGATGACAGTTCTGATGACTCAAAGAAAAAGATGAAATCTTCAAAGTCCTCATCTTCAAAGTCCTTAATGCACAAGAAGAATGGTTCCAGAAAGGCTCAGGCTTTCATTGGTAAGGAGATGGACTCAGAAGAAGAATCTGAAGAATATGAAGAAGAGGAAGAATCTGAGGTAGAATCTGAATCTGGTGTCGCTAGCCTTGCTCTTGCTACTGCCTTCGTCACCATGTCCATCTTCAACGATGAATATAATGACTACCTCAATGACTCTGAGGGAGTCAATGATTACTATGCTCCCACTTACTGTTTCATGGCAAAAGGCGTCAAGTTAGTCACACAATGTCCCAATCTTGATGACATTGAATATCCTAAGTGGAAGGTTCTGATGAAGAAGCATCTGATGTCTATGAACAGTGAGCTATGGACTGTTACAGAACTTTGACTAACTTAACTTTGCAAGATGGCAAATGCTGAGGAAATTCGTAAGTACACTGAACTTGATGCTCGGGCGAGGAACATCCTCTGTTCAAGCCTATCAAGTATCATGTTCAAGGGCATCTGTCATCTTCAAAATGCCAACCTCATCTGGGATAGGACCATGGACATCAATGAAGGCTATCGCACTCGTTAAGACCCCATGTTCAACAAACTCAAGAAAATCCTCAAAACCCAGTAATCAGATCCTGATTCCTCTTCCTCACTTAGTCTTATAGCAAAAGGTTCCAAGGTACATAAGCATCACTCCTCTCTGAATCAAGTGATTGTGAAGCTGATGAATATGTGATACCTAGCTATGCCAAACTTGCTAATATTTCCACTAAGCAACAAAGTGCACTTGAAAAGCTTCAAAAAATGCGAGACAGAAGCAATGATCTATTGAATGAGGAAGTGGATCGGACAGAAACTCTGACCGCGATCTCAAAAGTCTTCAGACAAAGTATGATAACCTTAAGAGTCATCATAATGCTCTCTTAGCCAATCATGAGAAGCTTTCTTATGAATTTCTTCAAAGAAAGCAAGATCTTGAGAAACTAAGGGTTTCACATGAGGATCTCCAAAGGGAAAACGATTCCTTACTGGCTCAACATATCAGTACCGCTCAGGAAGAATTTGTTCCACCTTGTTTGAAATGCATCGTACGTGAAACTGCTAATTCTTCACCTGAATGTTCAAATGCTTCTATTGCTACAAATTCTTCAACTATTCCAGTGGTCTCAAATTCCTCATCTGAACATACCACAAGTATCACTAATGAAAATGCAGGGTTGAAGGAATTGTATGTGACAGGCATGTACAAAAGTCTCAAAGGGCATCAAACCATTTGCGATGTCCTAAAAAAGAAGATTCTGAACAGGAACCCTAGGAAAGAGGGTGTTTCCTTTGTGAGGAAACTCAATGCTGCTGGATCCTACTGGACACCTGAGCAGTACCCCAAAACCCCATGGGTTGCTGCAAAAGGACCTCCTGTAGATCCATCCACTTTATCTGGCCTTACTTGTGAAACTTCATATTCCTCTAATGAGTAACTTGACTCCAACTACAAATTCTTCAAAAATCAAAAAGGTGAAGTATTTGCTAGATTTGTTGGAACTAACTACAGGAACAGTTCTCCTGTGAAGGAAATCAGGGTTCCCAAGAGCTACCTACAAAATCTTCAAGTGAATGTCCTCAAGACACCACTCATGAAGAATAGGACCCCAGATCAAATTCCTCATATGGACCAACGTCTTCACTTAGACCAAATTCCTCAAATGGTCAAAAACATCATTCTCATGCTAATGCATCTGTTTCACACGGAAAATCTAAGAGTTTTGAATATGTGCATTATTCTTCAATTCATTATGTTCATAAGTCCTTGAAGAATTTCTATGCTTATTCATATGAGTACTCTAACCCTCGCCCTATGAAATGAAGCGCACTTGCTTCAATGCCTCCATTCTCATATGGTGCTCGCAGAATTATGAACTCTTTGCCACCCGTCTAGATGTGGGTGGTGAAGAAATTGAACTAATTTCTTATGCAGGGTCAGATCTCCAGATGAACTTGAACGTCTGATGAATTTGCTAGAGACCCGAGGAAATGCTTGAAAGGACGCAAGATAACCATGTTGAAATGAATTCCTCATTTCTCATGTCCTCACACTACTTGCTTACTATCTTGTGTGATGAAATTCTGTCTGATGGAGTTGATGCCATATTCTTCACTTTGAAGCATATGAGTTCGTAAGTTGTACTAATTCATCTACAGGATGAACCTCTAAAAGCTACTGAGTGGGTACTCGATAGTGGATGCACAAATCACATCACTGATGACAAGAATCTTCTGATGACTTTGCCACTTGGTCCATCTCATTTGAATCATATCACCTACGCAGACAAAAGAAAAAGAAAGGTATTGGGTCTAGGTAAGGTTGCAATCTCAAAGGACCGAACCATGGATACGGTGATGCTTGTTGAATCCCTCGGGTTCAACCTTATGTCTGTATTAATGCTTTGTGATCATGATATGATTGTCGTATTTGGAAAATATCGTTGTGTTGTCATCCTGGAATAGACAATTCCAAAGTCTTCAAAGGCTTTAGGAGAGGAGACTTGTATATTGTTGATTTCTCTATAGGTCCTCAGCCTGCCACATGCCTACTTGCAAAGTCCTCAGAAGGCTGGTTGTAGCATCGACGACTTGGACATGCTGGTATGAGGAACTTGCACACACTCGTGAAGAAGCACGTCATTGGCATTGAAGGTGTCAAATTCCTCAACGACCACCTTTGTGGTGCATGTGAGTCTGGGAAGATGACCAGATCCAAGCATCCCTCGAAGACAATCATGAACGCAACTCGACCCTTTGAATTGCTTCACATGGATCTCTTTGGCCCCACTCATTACTCCACACTAACAATTTCTTCAATTTTGTATGGTTTTGTCATTTTTGATGATTACTCTCGTTACACTTGGGTGCATATTATTATGTACAAGTCTAAAGTGCAGGATGTCTTCAGACGATTTGCTTTAAGGGCCTCCAGGAACTTCGTCATCAAGATCAAGCATATCAGGAGTGATAATGGGACTAAGTTCAAGAACACCAATCTTGATGAATATATTGATGAACTTGGTATTACTCATGAGTTATCTGCCCCTTATACTCCTCCGCAGTATGGCGTCGTAGGGCGCAAGAACAAGACTCTTGTTGAGATGGCTCCGACCATGCTTGATGAATACAAGACTCCTCATCGCTTCTAGTCGGAGGCAATTGATATTGCATGCCACTTCATCAACACGGTATATCTTCACAAATTCTCCAAGAAGACTTCATATGAACTTATGACTAGCAAGAAACCCAATGTAAGTTATCTCAAAGTCTTCGGTGCAAAATGCTGGATTAGAGATCCTCACCATAGTTCAAGATTTGCACCAAAAGAACATGAAGGTTTTGTGCTTGGTTACGAAAAGGACTCGCACACCTATAGAGTCTTCAACACCTACCACCACAAGGTTGTTGAAACTATAGATGTGCGGTTCGATGAAACTGACGCCTTGCAAAGAGAGCACCTGCAATCTGTGTTAGATGAACAGTCTCCTGAGGAATCCATTAAGTTGAAGGCTACTAAAGACATCATACCCATGGAGTTAGTCATTCCAACGAATGAAGACATTCATGCTGATACACCTGAAGAAAATGGTGCTGAAGAAAATCCTCAGCTACGTCAACCTGCTCATCCAAGAGTTGCAAATGAAGTGGATATTGACAAAATCATCGATGACATCAATGCACCAGGTCCCCTCACTCGCTCAAGAGCTTCACATTTGACTAACTTTTGTGGCACTTTGCCTTTGTCTCTATCATAGAGCCCACCAAAGTTGATGAAGCATTCAAGGAGCTTTAGTGGATTCAAGCTATGCAAGAGGAAATTCATCAATTCATGCTCAACAATGTGTGGGAACGTGTCAAGCGGCTAGATCCTCGCAAGCATAACATCACAGGTACCAAGTGGATCTACCACAACAAGCAAGATGAAAATGGCCTTGTGGTAAGGAATAAGGCTCGTCTTGTAGCTCAAGGCTACACGCAGGTTGAAGGACCGATGAAACTTTTGCACCTGTTGCTAGAGTTGAAGTTGTTTGCATATTGCTTGCTTATGCCAACCACCATGATATCAGCTTATATCAAATGGATGTGAAAAGTGCATTCCTCAATGGTTAGCTTGAGGAAGAAGTATATGTAGCTCAACCCATGGTTTTAAAGACCCTAAGCATCTTGACAAAGTCTTCAGACTCAACAAGGCCCTCCATGGCCTCAAGCTGGCCCCTCAGGCGTGGTATGGCACTCTGAAGGAGTTCCTCATGAGGAAAGGCTTCAAACCCGGTTCACTCGACCCAACTCTTTTCACTAAATCATATGACAATGAATTGTTCGTATGCCAAATATACGTAGACGATATTATCTTTGGTTGTACTAAAAAACATTACATTGATGAATTTGCGTATATGATGAGTGAAGAATATGAAATCTCTATGATGGGAGAGTTGAAATTCTTCTTAGGTCTTCAAATTCGTCAGCAAGACAATGGAATCTTCATATATCAAGAGAAATACCTCAAGGATGTTCTGAGGAAATTCGACATGCAAGATTGCAAAGGCATCAAAACTCCAATGTCTTCAAAAGGCCACCTCTGCACTCATGAAAATGGTAAATATTTCGATTAGAAGGTATATCGCTCCATGAACGGCTCATTATTGTATCTATGTGCATCTAGGCCTGATATTATGCTGAGTGTTTGCATGTGTACCCGATTCCAAGCAACACCGAAGGAACCACACCATAAGGCTGTGAAACATATTCTTCGATACTTAGCTCACACACCAATGCTTGGATTATTGTATCCCAAGGGCTCAAATCTTCACCTCGTCGAATACTCTAATGCTCACTATGCTGGAGATCGCGTGGATCGCAAGTCAACATCAGGCACATGTCATTTCCTTGGACGATCCTTAGTCTATTGGTCCTCAAAGAATCAAAACTACGTGTCACTATCTACTACTGAAGCTGAGTACAATGCTACTGGATCATGTTGTGCTCAGTTTCTATGGATGAAGCAAACCCTCAAGGACTATGGCATCAAGTTAAAGAATGTGCCTCTCTACTGCAAAAATGAGACTGCCATCAAGATTGCTTCCAACCTAGTTCAGCATCAAGACCGAGCACATCCAGATTCGTCATCACTTTCTTTGAGATCATGTACTCAAGGGTGACATCTCCATCGACCACATCCCCACTGCAGAACAATTGGCTGATATCTTCACAAAGTCCTTGGATGAAAAGAGATTTTGCTAGTTGCGGTGTGAGCTAAATATCTTAGAATCTTCAAATGTTCTTTGAAAAAGGACACACATCCTAACACTTATGCAAAATTGATGACTTAGATGTGCAACACACGAAGTAATGTTTTTCGTCAATCAATGAAGAATAACCCTCTAAGTGTGAAGAAATTAATGAAGAATTTGATTCATAGAACTCTACGACAATTGTACGCGGTGTCTGAAGTCATCATTCTTATATGGTGGGTCACGCCACCAACCAAAGTTGAAATTCTTCAAAGATGAGATTTTCGTCATTTTGCAAATTCTTCAAATTTTCAAATTTCTCAAGTTTGCAAATTCCTCAACTTTTCAAATTCATCAACTTCTCAAATTCTTCAAAGTATGAAACTCATGTTCTTCATTGACTATATACATATATATATGTGAGTTTTCAATGTCCTCAACAACATTCACTTATTGCTAATTCTTCAAGTTGATTTTCATCTAAGTGAATGTGATCAGACCCTTATCACTTCTATGCTAAACTCAACCCAGTCTGCTCACAAATTCTCCATATGTGTTCTACTTTGAAACTCGTTCAAAGTCTTCACTGTGTCCTTGACAACTGAAGAATTTGCAAACAGAAACTTTTAAATTTTCACCATCAAAATTTTCGGCATTTCCTGCTCAAACTGTTCCAATTCCCACGACTGGATAACCCACGATCCCCCACTATTCTTACTTCTCAGTATGTGGGTGACACATGTCGTGTGGAGAGCAAGGGTCAGGGGCAATCTGGTTCAAAATCTTTGGACGGATTGGTTTTCACCTCCGCTATAAATACCCCTGCCCATACACAGTGCTTGGTTACTCCTCACTTCTACACTCTCCTGAGCTCAACCCTAGTGCCGCCGCTAAAGTCATCGCCGCCGGTGTGGAAGAGCTTCATTGCATCAACCTCACTGTCATCGTACTCGCATCGGCCGCGGAAGTCTTCACCCGCCGCCGCTGTAGCTATCTCCCTCTACCAAGCTAGGGCTTGGGAGATCTGGACTGACGAACTTCCTAGATTTCTTCTCACGGTTCATCGTGTTCTTCAATAGGGTAAATAAAATCTACTACCCTTGTTTGATCTTCAGTTGTTCCTCGATTTTGTCAAAGGTGTTTATTCTTCAAGAATCTCATTCTAAAGCACCTTACATGTTCATACTCTTGATGTCTTTCCCTAAGTTATGATTTTGTTCAAGATTCCTCAATTGTGTGAATCCTCAAAATTTGCACAACTCTGGAACTTAAGACAAAGAACACTTAGTGAAATTCCTCAAGACACCCATGGTCAAATTCCTCACACCTGATTTTATTGAAAAATTTCTGAGAACACATATGACCTCTTCAAATTCCTCGCACCTATACTCTGTTCACAGGTACAAACATGTCCGCTGATGAATCACTAGGTTCTCATCAACTGAACTCATTTGCAGCATTTCTTGAGGAAAAACTGTCCGCCTCTTCAGAATCTTCAAGAGTTTAGATTCCTCAATAGAAGAAAATGGCTGATGGAAAGAAGCCACAGAAAGGTGGAAAGAAACCAGATGTGCAGAGTGCCTTTGAAATACATGAGGACTTGTATGAGGAATATTGCACACCTGATGAAGCAACTCATGGCAAAGAGACAACTAAGCAGAGAAAGATTCGTCTGCAGAAAATTCAGAGAAGATGGGAAAAGGAGTGGAAGGAATATCATTATGCCACTCCTAAATATATGATGAAATTCGCTGTGAAACCTCCTTGCAGCAGGCCTCCGTTGTCTCAAAATCAAATTGCTTATCCCACTAGTCTCAAGACTGGTAAAGACTTTCCACATGTATGGGAGAAATGACAAGTCAAACTGGCGAGGAGAGCAAAAGAGGTTGTGAAGAAATTCAATGAAGGCTCTGCTGCTGCCAGTGCCGGAGCCTCCACAAGTGCTCCGAAGAAAATGATGAGGAATAAATCTGCTGTGAAGCCAAATTCTTCATCTTCAAAATCATCATAGTAGATTCCTCAAGCTCAGCCCTCAAAGGCCTCAGCTGCTGGGTTAGTAGCTGCTCAGTCCTGTGCTACTGCTGCTAAGTCCTCAATTCCTGTGCATCTTGCATCATGACAAAGGACTGATGGATTCTCAATTGCTTTTGGGGCATCAGCAAGTTCTTCAGCCCAAGCACATTCCTCAAGTGGTCCTTCACTGAGGAAAATGAAAGCAACTGTTGGACGAGGCATTCGACCTAGTCCCCAACCCAAGAAGGTGGCGTTCACAATACCATCAGATTTCTCAGATGAAGCTGGTGATGAGGAACTGGCTGAAACCATCAGAAATAAGCAACAACGAGTGGCTCAAGCAAAGGGCACTCAAATTCCTATGTTGCTTGATCCTAAAATTGTGCTGAACTTCATTAACATCTGTCACAAGGATCCCAAAACGCCCATTGATGACTTGAAGCTGCCTCCTGGTCCAGATCATGTCCTCATTGCTTAGATCGCTGAAGAAAAATGGAAGAGTGAGAAGGCCAGACAAACCAAGAAGGCTCACTACAAGAAAGAGCATTTCTTGAAGAAAAATGTTCTTAATCTGTCTCCAGGGGAACATGTGAAGATGCAGTATGAGATCAAAGACCTCAGTGAGGAATTCAATGCATACTATGTTGATTGGCAAGGCGCTAAGGTTCGCTTTGTCAACATAGCTGCGAGCGCTACTGAAGAAAGTCGGACCGTTGAAGAACCTGCCAGGGCAACCTCCACCACTGCCTCTGATGAAATTGAACCCTCAAGGATGACTGCATCAGTCGTACCTGAAGAAACAGCTGCCCCTTCACCCTCCTCTGAAATCTCAAAATCTTCAAGGGTGAAGACTATCAACCTTCCTTCTACTTCAGAAGCAAAGAAGACCAAGGCTGCTGAGAATAAGGCTCTGAAACGGAAAGCATCAACTTCAGATTCCTCAGCTACGAAGAAAATGAAGACACTTCCAAGTTCTTCAAAAGAACCAGTTGATGCTACCCCAATTTCCTCAACACCAGCCTATGAAATACTGCCATTCGGTGTTGACTACGTCATCCCGAATGATGATCAAGAAGAAAGAGATCAATCTGCTGCCACCTCAGAGTGGATTGATGAAGAAATTGAAGTAGAAGCAAAAGCTTCAACTCCACAGGTATCATCACCCCAGACTTAGTTAACTGCAGAAGAGGCCGGCGTTGAAGAAATTGATGAGCATGTGGACATTGGCAATACAACTCCTGTCATTAATGACGAATATTGGGAAGCTGATAACCCAAATTCCCCAATGACCACTCCTCTATCACAGATTCCTCAGCCCCTAGCCTAGACTGAAGAAATTCATGAAGGATCTGATGATATGGCCGCTCTAGACACTAAAGAAATTCCAGATGCATCAGGTGATGACATTGCTGCTCCAACTGCCATTGAGGAAACTGCTCCACAAATTCATGAGTCTGAAGAAATTTCTCCTATGCCTAAGGAGATCAAGGGCCGCTTCAAGCCAAACCTTTAGATGAAGCCAAGGATGCCATTCAAATGCTCAAAGCGCCCCAAATTCCTCAAGACCAATTTCTTCGATGAGCACATTTTCTTCACTCGCCCTAACCCATATGACTCAGCAAGGGCCGGTCACACCAGATTCTGGACTCCAACTGAGATGAACTACTATGCATCAGTTCTGTTTGACAAGAAGAAAGTCTTTGAGCACCATCAAATTCCTCATGCTGATATGGAAACAATTCCATTCTTCACACCGGTGCTCTCAGATATTCACGATGCAAGAATCCTGCCATTCTGTGTGGATATCTACGACTGGAATGAAGAACTAATTCTTCAATTCTATGCCACTTTGCACATCACAGTTGATGCCTCTCACATCAACTCCTGGGTCTTGGACTGGATGACCGTATCTACTCACCTCACTACTCCAACATCCGAAGTGCTTCGGTCAGTCCCTGTCCTAATTCCTTCAGAAGAAGCATGATGCCTGTTTGATGAACCTGCTCTACCCCACCAACTGATGCAAGTGCTGATGAATCCGTTGGCTTCTGGAAAACCTCAACGAACAACCTTCCTTGTGAAGGATTTGCTCTATGTGCCCAGGACGGTCTACCGCATTCTCACCAACACCCTATGTCCCTAAAAGGGCCACAACTCTGAATAAGAAGAATTGGAAGGAGTCATGAAGAACATGCTATTCAACATTATTCATGGGATTCCCATCAACTTCCATGATTTCTTCATGAGGACATTGGCAAATGCAGCACTCGCCCCATTTGAACTAAAGCCTTATGCTCCCTGGATCATGAAGTTCATCAGATCAAGGTCTTCAGTTCCCTTCAAGGCGGACTTCCAGAATCACTTCGGCTTCTTGCCCCCGATTGAAGTCCTCAAGAGCACAATTGCCTCAGTTCAAGGAAAAGGCAAAGCTATCATTGATGAAGGCACTCATCCATTGGATGGTCAGTTTTGCAAAGCTGCATCTTTCTCGACCAATGATGACACTACATCCCAAGATTCTGCTGCAAAGACCTCAGCCCAAAAGCCTCAAGAGTCTGCCCCTCATGTGATGACTGATCATGAGATTCTCATAAGTATTCATCAGAATGTAGATTGCAATCACAAGTGGGTAAAGCATCAGTTGGCTTCCATTGTTCAGAACATGACTGTGACGCGGAGCTCTGTTTGGAAAAATCACTACTATGTGCATGAAATCTTCGATCGCGCATGGGCCATTCTCGCACACCTCAAAACTCCTGAGAAACTCAAGGAAATGGACTTTCAGCAAAACTTTGATTGGTCTCATCCTCCTCCGAAGAAATTCAAGAAGGTTCAAGTCCTCTAATGGTTACAAGTTCATATTATTCATCACGTGAGACGGATGAAGCTGAGGACACTGACGACACTACGGTAGGCCCTGCATCGACGAATGACCCCAACAACGCTGGCGCTCCTTCCTCACCAACAAGATAAAATTCTTGAAGGGGCATTAGTCCTCATTTTTTCCATCCCTTTTGGTCTTCGATGACAAAGCGGGAGAAAATTTGAGTTAGTCTTCAAGCGGGTCTCTATATATGGGCTATGTTTTTTGTTTAAGTTACAACTCTTGCTCTTCTGAAGCTTTTGTTGGTTGAGTTGTAAACTTAAAGTCTGATGGTGGTATGACTCTTTTGAACTGCTTTCCGCATGCTTATTTCTTAAGGTACCTTAATGCATGCATGAATTTTGTCAGACACCATTTTCATCATGCATTTCAAATTCTTCATATCATATGTTAAATGTGTGTATGAATTACAAGATATAGGGGGAGTTCCCCATGTTTTTAACCTGCCATGTGCACTTGCTGTCCAAAGCAAATTCCTCAAATATGCACATCTTCAGGGGGAGTTCTTCTATATCTTGCAATCAAATTGCTCAAATTCAGTATTTACACTTCATTGTATTATCCCCATTGAAAACTCAACCTATTTGTCATCAATCACCAAAAAGGGGGACATTGTAAGTGCATCTAGTGCCCCTTAGTTATTTTTGTGTATTGAAGACTTATAGGTTAAGGAACTAATGTGCTTGTGAGTGTACACAGGCTCTATAAGAAGATGAGGAGTTTGATATATTCGGAGATTACCAACCCTAAAAATGTATGTCTTCAACTGAAGACTTTGGTATTCCCTCAAGACTTTGAAAATGAAGAAGTTGGTGTGACCTGAAGGTATGAACGAGGACTATGAAGCGTGAAGAGTTTTGTTTTCGTAGATTCATTTCCTTTTTTGAGTTATAAGAAACACCGTACTGTTAAAGGGGGACGAGGTAATACTAAGGAAATTTTCTAACTGATGCTCAACTCAAAATCCTCAACCTATCTAATCCTTCGAGTGAAGCCTTTGGAAATCTCTTGCAGTTCAGTCAAGTTCTTCAGTGACAGAGACAAAGTTCTTCTGGTCTCTGATGAAATTGATCTAACTGAGGAGTTAGGATTTCGCCAGTGCGAATTGCCTACAAGTGTGGAACATGATAAGCATGAGGACTTTCATAGTTCGAAATTTCGTCCGTTGTTGTGTTTAGCGCCAGCTATCCCCAATCATAATATCCACATAATGGTCATATCATTGGGGGCATTTATGTCTTATCATGTCACGTTGCACCCTGGCTATAAATAGCCACCCCCCACAACCACTAGTTGGTTGGCTGCTCCGAGAGAGAACTGACACTTGTCATTTGATAGAAACCCATCCTCCAAGGACTTTGAGAGAAAATCATAAGTGAGGAAAAACTCAAACCACCAAACCCGTAGTGATTGAGCATCACTAAAGAAATTCCTGTGTGGAACCGATGCTTGTTACCTTTGAGGACTGTGTATCCTCTAGACGGTTAGGCGTCATGGTCTAGTGCATCCTGTAGTCAATTGGGGATCACAGAGTGACCTTGGTCTACAGCATCCAACAGTCAATTGCGGATCGCTAGGTGACCAGTTTGTGAGGGTTTTGGAAGTCTACCCTAAAGACTTACCATGAGTTTTGGGCTAGGACATTGTGACCTTAGCTCAAGGAGAATATAGTAAGGACTGTGTGTCCTCTCGTTTAAATACCAGGCCGCTCCAAACCAGATGTACGACTGTCACAACAGTTGGAACTCGGTCATTGAACCATTGTCTTCATCGAGCTACCTGGTTCTATTTCCTCAACCCCTCTATTCCTCGGATACTTGTTGATGAAATTTATCGTTATTGTTTGAAGAATTTGACTGAAGACTTTCACAATTTCCTCACCTCAAATTCTTCAAGTTACCTTGTTCCTCACCATCCTATCCTGTATCATGCTACTTGTAATCTGTGCATGTTTCATTTCATCATGATGACTATGCTATCGCTATGTTTCTCATGCACTTGAGTACTTAATCTGCTGCTAGTTATTCATCACAATTCAAATTCCTCAAGTTGAAATTTCTCAACTGACGAATTTGTAAAAATCGTCTATTCACCCCCTCTAGTCAATATAACGCACTTCCACAAAGTCACGTCATTTGTCCACCAATAATTTCAGCATGTGATCACAATCGTCCTACTAGAGCCAATTGACTCAAGGGAGAAGTAAGTTATGGTACTCTATCAACTTGATCCACCAAGTCCACTCACCAACATAAAACCTTGTAATCCACAAAAGGGTCTCAACTACTCCATCAAGATATCTATTATGGTTAAATCAAATCATTGTCAATGAATAGTATATCCTCAGAATGGTCCTTCCTATGACATCAAGGTTTTAGTGTTGGCGTAGGAATGAAGGATCTTTGTTCACTATGATCACTAGATCCATAATGAACCCAGTGCTAAGAAGGAGTTATTGAGGCTCAATAAGTGCTCTGGCAAATATGTGTATTAAACACGTGATCAGAGGCTTGTGCTGGGGGAGCTTCTGAGGTCTAGTTGGGCTAGGGAGGGGTTTCCAATCCTGTGGGAAAAGCATAACTCTACGGGGTTGAGTATGTTGGAGTCATAGTCTTCAACGCTAGCTGTCCGTCGAGGTGGATTCTTGGTGCATCTTGTCTTGCCGGTCTTCAGTTGACGAGATTGGGTAGAGGGAAAGTAGCATAAAGGAGCGTGCCTAAGGGGGTGGTATAGTGCACGTGCAATCAAGCAAGTGCTGAAAAGGACGAACACAAACATCAAGGTAAGGTAGGTGATATAGTCGCGCACTTGTTGCCTAGGGAAAAAGTGTGACTTACACCAAAGCACAAACAGGAAAAACAAGCAACACACGTCATGGTTCCATCTGAACCATCATACGGACTCGACTTTGCATGGGGACACATGACCAATCCTACCCTAGGGGTTCTCGGACTCATTAGTCGTGATGCTTCGTGTCTTGGAGAGGAGCCCGCTTAGTCTTCTCGGTCTTCTCCAGATGCCTATATGTCTCTAGTTCTTGTTTGTCAGAACGATCGTGGTTGCGCCTGAAGAGTCCTTGACGACTTCGGGTCTGGTGAGTTGACGATGAAGGTGATTCCTCATGGCTGTCGTTAACAGGGTCTTCTTATGTCTTCGTAATCATGCTAATGCCTTCTTGTATTCTGTGATGTCGAGCATTCTAGGTAGGTAATCTTTTATGCAATGACATTAACAAGGCATGGTGGAGTTGTATCCTACCAGTAACGTTGGCGATATCATCGGCACCAAGAGCATGGGATGACGAGAACCGTTTTCCAGCTAACTATAGTGAGGCGGACCAAATGGCGAGGTTCTCATCTATCGGTGGTTACCAATACAACAACGATAATGACAGGTTTTCTCTATTAGCGATTCATATAATGACCTTACATTTCTTATGCCCTAATCATCGCAATCCAAGGTTGCATCAACCTGGGCCAGTGTCGAGGGTGTCACTATAATCTAAGTCTTGACATCCTAATCCTTCGAGAAGGTATCTTCTGTTGGTAGCTCTTGGTTTGGTGTCGCGAACTTGGGTCCAAGATATGTCGACAATCCTCTGGCAAGGTGGCTTCCTTCCAGGTTACCCACGAGGATTATAAGGAATCTTATGGTTAGGGACACAAGGGTAGAAGCGAACATTGCAAGGTTTTGAAAAAAACAGACGAGGAGAGTCAAGAGAATAGGGGTGGAAGTGCTAAGGAAAACACCTTTGCTTCCTTTGAAAATTAGGAGAGGTGAGAAATATAGAGGCTTCGTAAGTAATTTTGAAGGTTCTGGAAAAATAATTTTGTCCTATCTAACGTCCATGCTAAATAAGGGCTTCCTACAGTAAGGATGGCTCTGATACCACCTCTGTGGGGACCCCGACTTACAAATGGTGAGCACCGAATGTACGTGCAGAGTGATCCCAGAGATCAATGCTCACTAAACACACAGAAACTGAATAACAAGAGTCTTACATCCATTACATACCGTTTTACTCAAATATGGCCTTTAGGGCCCAGTCTTCATATACTTGCAGCGGAAATCTTCAACGATAGCATGAACCCATGCCATCTGCCTTAACCCTATAGGCATTCTGACTGGGAAGCGTCCTAGCTCACACGTACATAACCGAGGTAATCTTCATCATAACCTGATCTTTCAAGCCTGGCCAATAAAATAACCAATGGCAAGCCAATGAGTACTTTGAATGTAGTCGCAAGCAACCCATGTTTGCAACATGGCAATAACAATGCATGAAATAGCACTAAGTAGGTATTTTGTGGAAAGCCAAGTTTGAATGCAACGTCAAGATCAAACAACTATATGCAAGCATGCATCAACAGTTCACATTTATCCATATGAAAAATTTACAGATATCATCATAAGTAGGGGTTGAACATCTCATGTTCTTTCATCACATCAAGTCTTCAGACTTGTCTCAAGTATCATCCTTCTGTGTCAACCACACACACAGACACACCAAGTGTAGAGAACACTGGACGTAGCACAAGAGCGGTCATCCAACTGTCATTAACCGTGGACACGGCTATTCGAATAGTTTTACACTCTGCAGAGGTTTCACACTTTACCAACAAGACTCGGGGAACTTCCGTGTCATCCACGACTCGCGGTATATAACATACCCGAGGTAAGCACCCGAACAATGCCTTTCCCCTAACTATACTAAAGAAAGAGTCCACTCGATTGGTACCCAGCCCTATCATATGAGCCTCACTCCAGATCGTACCATCCATGAAGGGACCAACGGTGTGCCCGGTGCGTGTGAAGACAGCGCATGATCATCCTTACCGGCACGACCCCATATCGAGAGTATCCACGTCACTCCCGCCACTAGTAATGCGGGCTCTATGCTAGTACCCATCAAAGCAGTCAACAAATCCCCTTCCCATATAGGGGTAGAGTGGTTGGACATGTAAGTTTGGAATAACGGTCGCAACTTACACCAATCCCTTTTACAAAACACACACTCACTTCCTCCGGTGCACCACTCCTTTCTCAAGTGGTTACCCAACTCATCATCATATCCCTCGGGCATTAGTGGCACCCGACGGGGTTTTCAAAAAGTCTTTGAAGTCATCTCCTTATTTCCATTACCATGCATAATCCCGAACCCACTTTTTTAGCATCTACAAGCGTCCTATCTATGCCCACCCGCATAACCCTCATAAGGTGGTAGGGTCATGCACGATGCAAGTGTCAATGGCAAAAGTGTCAAAAGCAACCCACCTAAGTGGTCACTACTCCACATGATCAAGTATAATGAAAGTAAAGTGCTATATGACATGCAATGAAAATGCTTTCTTAATAGGGTCAAAGGTCTGCTTGCCTGGTTTCGCAAATTATTCGAGGTCTTCACACGCTTCTCGTCCACTCCAAGCATTCCATCTACTTTGTGAACTATCGCCGGAAATAACCCAATAAGAAACACAAGAAGAAGAAAATAAAAGTGCTTTATAAATAGGAGTTTTATTTTTCTTGGACATCTCTGGTCATAAGAAAAATAACAAAGGAGGTTTTGTTGGACCTCGAACAAGGCAGATTTTTGAATGGGGAAAATGAATGAAATGATGATCCTATTAGAAGTCTACAGAAAATGTTTTGGTAAAATTGAGTGGATGCACCCAACAAAAAGTTCATGATTTTAGAAGGTTTTAGGAAGTTAACTAACTAGATTTGGAGTTGGGATGATTTCCCTATGAATTTCTTAAGATGGAATAAATGGAAAATGGTCCATTTATTAGATCCAACAGAATAGGTGCATGGTAAAAATGTTCAACATGGCTACATAATTAGGGCATGACATGTAGGGCTTTTGGAAATTTGGATAACCTAATTTGGAGTTGATTTGAATGCTCTAAGAATTTGCAAAGTGGCCTCTAGAAGTTCAAATTTGAATTTAAATTTGAATCTTGCAGGAACAGTGTGGTGGAAAAATATGAAAGTGACACCATTAAACATGTGGTATTTTTAGGTGGATGTAGAAATTAGAATCATCAAGTTTGGAACTAAAATGAATTTAATATGGATTTTCTAGTGTGTGAAGAAATACAAAAAGAAAAAAGGAATATACCTAGTGGGACTAAAGATGCTGAGCGAAGCAACGGGGCGACTGGATTGGGCTGCCCATGTTCACGGCTGTATGCGCGCGAGGCCACGCTGAAGGCGTACTCTAGGGAGTACGTCTCCGCAACGGGGATGTGAGAACCAGCGAAGGGGTCCATCCCTAGGCTGAAGGCGTACTCTAGGGAGTACGTCTCCACGCTGATAGGCCGATCACTAGCATGCGGGCCCCGCCTAGAGGTCCATCCCCAACCTCCGGCTCGATCTAGGAGAGGCAGAAGAGGCGGGACAGGGCAGAGCCGACGCCCATTCCAGTGGCTCCGGCCACCTCTGGTGGCGTCCCGACCACCGGTGAGATCGGGCGAAGGGCCGCACCCCCTAGGTGGTCCTTTCTTTTGCCGGGAAGTGCTAGCTCGAGCGCGGCCTTACCCGCGGCGAACTCTGGCGAGGATGGCCATGGGGAGGGCTGGAGGGTAAGGGAGAACAAGGGGGTTGGTCTGCTGGGTAGGAGAGGGGGCGAGAGGGGACAAGAGGGAGCTCTGGGCTAGCTTATATGCTCGGGCTTGAGTCCACCGTGGATAGCACCCACGGTGTCTTTGGAGCCGACCCTGGCGGCCGTTAGGAGAAGGCTGGGATGTCTAGGCTGCTCGTGGGACTTGTCCATGACCAGGGAATGGATAGAGATCAGTGAGGAGCCGACAGGGCTCGCGGATGTGAGCTCTCGGGTTGGAGTTCCCGGGCAGCCATGGCACGCGTGCGAGGGAACCAACAAAGGGGAGAGGGAAGGGGGACAGTACGGTAGCAAGTCCCGGACGTCGAGGTGGGCTTGGTGCCATGTTGGAGGAGCCCTAGCTGGTCGGGGGCTTGGATTAGGGGCGGCTACAGTGTGGGGGCGCACTGTAGCATGCTCGAGAGCATGCATATTGCATGCCATCGCATGCAACAAGTGATCTGGGCGTTCCCACCTTGTCCACTAGCACTTGGGGCTTCTGGAGATGCTCTATAGGCTAGGTGGGGCCAAGGAGGGTATAGGTAAGTGGGAGGGGAGGTAAATTGGTGTTGCCAATGCTTGTCTAGAGAGGAATCTTGGGCTTTTACCCTCCCAATAATTGATCATTGGCCATGGGGTTCCTACTAGGGGTAGCAGGAGGTCAGGTGGAGGTGTGGTAAAAATTTGGGGCCAAGGAGAACAAGTTAAGAGGTGAAAACAACATTTTTGGTTTTCTGCCAAAAGGTGTTTGTGTTGGTCTTGAGCTGGTTAAAAGGGTCTCCTTGATATGAAATTTAACAGGACCAAGTGATAGGTGGAAATGAGGTTTATTACCAAGTTTGGGCTTATTTGATGAAATTTGCTAATGTAAACATGGTAAACCCTAGAAATGGACTGAAATGGGTTTCTACAGATCTGATCATGCTAAGGCATTCTCCTTGATGCTCCACTTGCTGTAGTGGCATAATTTGGTGACTAGAGCATGCACAAAAAGTTTGCGACCAAATGGGGAAACTTCACAATGCAAACGTTCCCAATTCTTGAAATCAACAGAAAGGGGTTTGGGGGGCTTTGGACAAGTTAAATTGTTCGCCTTGATGCACCACTTGGCGTGGAGGCATAATTGGAGGATTAGATCATGTCCCCAAAGTTTGAGACTAAGGGGAGACCGTTGGTAATGAAGAGTTGCTCAAATTTTGATCTGGACAGAGAGGATTCTGGGATATTTTGGTGAACCAAAACAATTTGGATTGATATGAAACTTGGCCAGATGATCACATATATCATATTTGATATTCCAGAATTTTCCTGGATTTATTTGAGAATATTTATTACATAAATATTTGAAATTCTTGAAATAGGCCGAAATGGTTTTGAAGGGTTTTGTCCAATATTTTGAGCATGACCATGTGTTGAAAATCTTATATATGGACAATATAAGTCCACTCAGCTTTCCAAAAATTTCTAAAATGTTTTAAAATCATTTAAATAATTTTTCCCTATAAAAGACCATTTCTGGCCTTAAGAAAAAGCTTTTTAAATAAATAGTAAACTAATCTTTAAAAATAATATTTCGTGGTGTTGGGAAGTTATATATATAATAGGTTCCCTATAAGGCATTTGGGGAAAAAGGATCCACCCAATTTGGGTACTTGTAGTGCAAATCTCAAATCATGGGGTTTTGAAAAGCTAATTTAAATAAATGCTTTTTGACCAAAACAAAATTTTGTAAAAATATTTTTATGTTCTATTCACATGGCATGATCATTGGACAAGAGTTGGGATCAAGGAAAAGAGTTCTTGATGGTCGGAGGACATTTTATGAATTATAGAGCACTTAGCAAGCAATCAAACATGCAAGCAAATAACACACAAGTCAAGCATTCAAATGCACTCAAAAAGTTTTAATTGGCCCTAATTTTTGAGTCATGATATCTTAATCATGAGGCGACACACATGGTGTGACATTATGCTAGAGTAACAATTCATTCACAAGATAAAGTGTGAGCCAAGAACTCTATTGACAACCAACAAACTATTATCTTAGTCATTGAAGCAATTGGCAATTTATCTTAAGATCGGAAAGAGTCAATGTAAGAGCCTGTAAAGGAAACCCATCTTGCTAGCACTCACGTGGTACCCATGAGACCAAAGCTTCAATCGGACACAAAGAAAGATAGGGGCTTATAGTTTTGCCTCCCAACTATTCACCTCAAGGGTGACGTCAATAATAATAACTCATGATCACCCACATCCGACTGGATATATGCGTCTAGATCATTCTCCAACACATAATGCTTGCCAAGAGCGAGGCAAAATAAAGGGAGTCGCGAGGATCACCATGACTCTTGTGTGAAAGTAAATACTTATAAAGTAGAAGTAACAGATAGGCCCTTCGGAGAGGGAAGCAGAGGTTGTCATGCTCTTTTTGTTTTGGGATGCACAAACCCTTAGTGCAGAGGAACGCCTCGTTGTATTGCCCTTTGTGATAGCAACCTTTATTATGCAGTTTGTCACTTTTATCTCTTTACTATCACAAGTTCGTACAACGCTTATTTCCCGTACAATAAAATATCACACATATTTAGGAGCAATTTTTATTGCTTTTTGCACCGATGACCACTTACTTGAAGGATCTTACTTGCACCAATCCAAACATACGTATGGTGGACTCTCATGGCAAAACTGGGTTAAGGTGTTTGGATGCACAAGTAGTATCTCTACTTGGTGCGGATGTTTTGGCTAATATGAGGTGAAAGCAAGCACTACATGTTGGAGGATCTAAACCCATGTAACTTCTATCCGGAGGCAAGCAAACATAACCCATTAGTTGTCTTCCTTGTCCAACATCAACTTCTTGGCATGTAATATTTCAATATTTTAATGAGTGGTCACAATCAAAGATAATATATTTATATGTGAATCTCTCTTTCTTTATCACTTCCTTTTCAATTGCACCAATGACCAAATACTATGTTTGTTAACTCCCAACAAATTTCAGTCAACATACTTTTTATAAGTGAAATCATCACTCCCCATAAGATCATTGTGTATACTCTCTGCTTTTATTCTACTCTTTTTTATTCATTGCTCTCAAGAGCATAGCAATCTAGCGAAGCCCTCTCATCAAAATTACTTTTTACTATATAACTATCGGACTTGCTTACATAAGGGGAACAAAAGCAAAAATTAAAAGGTAGATCATACTAAATTGTAATTCTACTAGATCAAAACAAAATTAAAAAGGACCGAACTAAGAAAAAAAGAGAAAGGAAAAGGGGAAAAGGTGTGATGGTGAGACGATACTGGGGCGCCTCCCCCAAGCTTGGCAAAAGACAAGGGGAGTGCCCATACCCATGTGCTCAGGTGTCCTTCTTCGGAAGTGATGGTGATGGAGTTGTTGATGAGTATGGAAGCTTGTCCTCCTTCTTCAAAGCTATAGGCTTACCATCGTAAAAAGATGAATGAGTCTCCGGAATCCTCAAATCTGCAGCCAAACTAATTCTCTTAAATCTGTATTCATACTCATAGTTTTTGTTTTGCAAATCATAGATTTGGGCTTGGAGATTCTCAATTTTCTCGTAAAGCTTGAAGATGTGCTCCCCGATGTCCTAGGTGTCCATCTTGTGTTTATGGGTTACCTTCGAGATCATCTTATGATTGGCATTGAGTTCACGTTCCACCATCCCTTGGCACTTGAAGACTTGTTGCTCCATTGCTTCAAGCCGTGTTTCCATGCTTCCGGTCTTGTTTGGCCCCTCAACGTCACGGATGTGCAGCACCCCTTCAAGCATCTCAATGGTTTGAGGGTGTTGCAGCACCTCTGCAAGATAGTGGTTGATGACCTTCTCAAAAAACTTGTCCTTCAGAGCACTTGGGGACGCCATGACGATCTAGATCTGTTGCACAAACAGCTCGAAACGAAAATAGGAGGTATTGTCATGATACAAAATTGCAAACCTTCAGGAGATTAGATAATGATTTTTTGTCAATACGAAGGATTATTCCACAAGAAAACGGAGTCCGGAGGGTGCACGGGGTGGTGGCAGGCCACCTAGGCACGGCCAGGGGGGTGGCCACGCCTAGCAGGCTTGTCGCCTCCCCGTGCGTCCTTTGGACTATGATTTTCCTAATTTTTGAAATATTCTAAAACTGAGAAAATTCCTATTGGGAAAGTTTTGGAGTCGGTTTAGTTACCGTACCACGTACCTATTCCTTTTCGGAGTCTGAGATGTTCCGGTAGGTCTCCCTAATATGCTCTTCCGGAGTTACGGTATTGATAACATTGGTTTCAACATTAATTGGAGTACCTAAGATATAATGTTCGATTCTCTACTTGTTTACCACCATCGGATTTGTGCCTTTGGCACGATATACTTCCTCAACAATGTAAAAGCCCTTCCCATTATACAGAAGATTTCCTGCAAAAAATCTTAACCGAGAATTGTATAGCAAGACATGATCACCTACATTGAATTCATGCTTTTGTATCCTTTTATCATGCCATCTCTTAACTTTATCCTTAAAAAACTTGGCATTCTCATAGGCCTGGGTTCTCCATTCATCAAGTGAGCTAATATCAAATAACCTATTCTCACCAGCAAGTTTGAAATCATAGTTGAGTTCTTTGATTGCCCAATAAGCTTTATGCTATAGATCTAGAGCTAAGTGACATGATTTACCATAAACCATTTTATACGGAGACATACCCACAAGGTTCTTGTAAGCAATTCTATGAGCCCATAATGCACCGTCAAGTTTCTTAGACCAATTCTTCCTGGATATATTAACCATCTTTTGCAGGATCAATTTAATTCTCTATTGCTTAATTCTACTTGACCACTAGACTGAGGATGATAAGGAGATGTAGTTCTATGGTTAACATCATACTTAGCAAGCAATTTACGGAAAGCACCATGAATAAAATGTGAACCACCCTCAGTCATTAAATATATGGGGACTCCAAATCTAGGGAAAATAACTTCTTTAAGCATCTTAATAGAGGTGCTATGATCAGAACTACTAGTTGGAATATCTTCTACCCACTTAGTAACATAATCAACAACAACTAAAATATGAGTATACCCGTTGGATGTTGGAAAAGGTCCCATATAATCAAAACCCCAAAAATCAAATGGTTCAATAACAAGAGAGTAATTCATAGGAATTTTCTGACGTCTACTAATATTGCCAATTCCTTGTCATTCATCACATGAGAAGACAAACTTACGAGCATCCTTGGAGAGAGTAGGCCAATCAAAACCAGATTGTTATACCTTATGTGAAGTTCTATCTGGCGTGGTGTCCTCCGTAGGCCTAGGAATCACACTTCTGTAGGATCTAATCATGTTCAAGCTAAGGTACACAACGTATAATAACGCCATCTAATCCTTGTTTATAAAGGTGTGTGTCATCCCAGAAGTAATATCTTAAATCATAGAAGAACTTTTTCTTTTGTTGGTATGTGAAACTAGGCGGTATAAATTTAGCGACGATATAATTATGATAATCAGCATACCAAAGAGCATTACGAAAAGATTTTATGAAAACGAGTTGTTCATCGGGAAAGCTATCATCAATAGGTAGTGGGTCATCAAGGACATTCTCTAACCTAGACAAGTTATCTGCTACGGGGTTATAAGCACCCTTTCTATCAACAATATGCAAATAAAATTCTTGTAGCAGAAGAACCCACCTGATAAGTCAAGGTTTAGCATCTTTCTTTTCCATAAGATATTTAATAGCAGCATGATGAATGTGAACAGTTACATTAGAAGCAACAATATATGGTCTAAACTTATCACAAGCAAACACAACTGCTAAAAATTGTTTTTCGGTGGTAGCATAGTTTCTTTGAACAGTGTCTAGAGTTTTGCTAGCATAATGATTAACATTTAATTTCTTATCAACTCTTTGTCCTAGAACAGCACCAATGGCATAATCACTAGCATCACACATAATTTCAAAGGGTAGGTTCCAATCAGGTGGTTGAACAACAGGTGCAGAAATCAAGGCATTGTTAAGAATTTCAAAAGCTGCTACAGAATCATCATCAAAAACGAATAGAACATCTGTTTGCAAGAGATTAGTGAGCGGCCTAGAAATCTTAGAGAAGTCTTTAATAAATCTCCTATAGAAACCAGCATGACCAAGGAAACTTCTTATACCTCTGATATCCGTAGTGACGGGGTTACTATCCCTGGGTAGGCCAAAGCACGAGGTTCTCCCCCCCCACTTCAAAGAAACACTAAGGGATCGGCTGCCCACGGCCGGCTGGCACACGGCCGACTCGAGCTGCCGCCGGCTAGCGGCGCAGACGGCTGATCGAGGAGCTGGCTCGTCCCCCGGCCGGCTGGACGCGACCGACTACTTCTGGGCCAGCGCCTCCATTGACCCTGAGACGGACATGCAACGTCCCGTCCCTCTACACGCGGGTACAACGACACGACGCGACTGCCACGACGGGCGACACTATAGCCACAGTGGCCGCTGACGCACAGGAGCGCATGGCTACAGTCCGGCCATCCAGGTAGCTGACCATGGCGAGCGCGACCGGGTGGGGAAACAGTGTCGGCATGCCCTTGCCCACTCGATTACCTGCCCCGGCGTGGCTACATTGCGGCCGGCCGTACCGAAGATTTCGGCCGGCTGGCACTAGGAGACCCGTGCCGCGGCAGGTGGGCGAGGGCCCATCGTAGAGCCGGCTGGCAGGCCCCAACAAGAGACAGGACCGCTTAGCCGGTAGACACTACAGACGATGAGATGGCATGAAGGGCAGGCCCCCCTGGTCAGCCGAAGAGGCTGCCAGCTGGGTACCCTCACCCCTGTACTTTAGAACATATTATAGAGCCAGGGGGTTGCCCTATAAAACCCCTCGAGCCCCCCATGCAACAGGGACGGACGATCATTCGCATACACCCGCATAGAACTCTCCTCTCATTTCGTCTCTAGCAACGGAGGGAGACGAGTCGGCTGCTCCTTATTCCTCCTCTAGACATAGTTCTAGGAGCATCCTTGTAAACACAACCATCCATCCAACTAGACCAAGCAGGACTAGGGGTGTTACCTACCACGGAGGGCCCTAAACCTGAGTACATCATGTGTCACCACCGCTTGGGCCCAATCTCGCACCCGGAGCCCATCGGCGTACTCCGGCCCCAACCACCTACAATAAGCCTACCCATGACATCTGTCATGAGAAAACAATGACAATTGGCGCCCATCATTGGGCCTACGCGGCGCCGGCCGGATTCATGCTCCGATAGGACCCCTCACCATTCCCTAACACCGCCGCACATCCAGGCAAAACCTCGGGCTTGTGGGGCTTGCTCCGGCACGCCCTGCAAGCGACTCCGTCGACCTCACGGTCAATATCGAAGCGCTCACCGAGCGCTTCGACAGGCTCAACCTCGCTGAGACTCTGGCCACTGACGAGTACCCCGGGCAGGTGCTCGTTTGTGCCAATTCGCCCACGGCCATGGGCGCACTTGCTGCGACCCAGTCCAGCGGCCCCCACAATCGCGTGAGGGCAATGGCCATCATCTCCTCCACCTCCTCCAGACGTGTGCGGTCTAGGGCTGACGCCGCCGCAGCCCGCGTCGGCACCTCTAACCCGCTCGGTGCGGCCCTCCGGGGCTTGAGCATGTAGGATCAGAAGTATGTCTAGAGGGGGGGGTGATTAGACTACTTGATCAATTAAAAGTTTTGCCTATACCAAGTTTTATGGTTGACAGTTTTTAGCATTTCATGGGAAGTCAAGTACACCCTACACATGCAAGTCTAAGACTATATAGCTGCGGAAAGTAACAACAAGCATGTATAGAAGCAATAGGGTAGGAAGATCAAACGCAGTTGTAGACACGATGATTTTTCCCATGGTTCCTATAGGTGGCACTATCGTACATCCATGTTTATGGAGTCTTCAACCCATGGAGGGTAACAGTTGCGAGAGTCCACGGAGGGCTCCACCCAAAAGGGTCCACGAAGTAGCAACCTTGACTATTCCATAACGGCTTCCATCCATGAAGGACTAGCCTCACTATGGGTAGATCTTCACGAAGTAGGAGATCTCCTTGCCCTTACAAACTTCGTGGTTTCACTCCAAAACACGAAGTAGGAGGCTCCCAAGCGACACCTAACCAATCTAGGAGGCATCACCCTCCAAAAGGTAATAGGCTCGGTAATGACGATGAACTCCTTGCTCTTGTGCTTCAAGATGATAGACTCCTTTGCACCCAATTTCTCTCTCACAGATTTGGCTTAGTGGAAGAGATGGGATTGGTGGAAATCTACTTCGGGAGGCTAGAAATCAAGATCCATATGATTGGAGTGGAAGATCTTGACCTCAACACAACGGTAGGTGGTTCTCTCTGAGAAAATCTGATAGGATAGGTATGGAATAGTTCTGAGTGCTTCTCTCTCAAGTAAGTGGTGGTGAAGGGGTATATATAGGCATCCCCAAAAATCCAAGCGTTACACACAAAATGACCAACTCGGTGACGCCGATGTGTTAATCTCGGTGGTACCTAAGTGAACAAAAGGTGGGCACTTTTGAATCTCGGTGAGACCGATATAGGAAACTTGGTTGCACCAATAAGGTGACCAATGGTCAGATTTCCAATCTCGGTGACGCCGATCCAACATTCTTGATGGGACCGAAAATGTGAATTTGCATAACAGAAAGTTGGCAACCTAAACTTAGTGGCACCAGTATGGAATCGGTTGCATCGAAGTGGATAGAGTTTGGCAGAGTCTGTCTAGGTTCTGGAATCGGTGGCACCGGTCTGGGAAAGCTGGTTGCACCAATTTTGAAAGTTGGGTATAGAATAGACTTTTGTGGCAGAGTTTGTGGATGTTTTTGGCGACTATCACTTGTGCACGTTTGAGCATATTCTTCACCAACAAAACCTTACCCGCTTTTAGTAGTCTTGGCTTTCCTATGGACTCAAAGTGATTTCTCACAAATATAAAATGTAGAGTCCTCTTGCTTCAAGCTTGGCCAACCTATTTCCTTGCATCTTGGGGTATGTCCATAATCTCCTTTCGCCAATCCTGAAATATACTTGGTGAAAACATTAGTTCAATGACTTATCTGTTGTTATCAATTACCAAAACCACCAAGGGAGCAAATGTGCTTTCAATCTCCCCCTTTTTGGTAATTGATGACAACATATAGATCAAAGCTTCGACATATGATAAAATCAATGAATATAATCGTCGCTTTGAGAGGTATGTGATCAGCAAGATCTCTCCCTAAATTCGTGCATTATTTTGAATTTGCATTTGAATGCAAATGCACAATCGATTAGGTATATAGGGCACTTATTCCATGTCACATACAACTTGGTGGTGTGCGAGAGTAGTCAGAATGAATAACAAAGCACAACACAATCAAGCAAAGGTGAATGATCATCTCATAAGCATTAAGATGATAGGAAATAGTTGCATCACACATAACAACGTATGATCACACATAAACACAAAAGTATCTCATGTCGAACCAAAAGAACCAAATGTTTTGAAAAGCAGCAAACACCAAAACGCTCTCTCGCTCGAAGCCTAAAGATCTATATACTCTTCTCCCCCTTTGGCAACAAGTTACCAAAAAGTTCAAAGGCATACATCTAAACGTTCTTGGGATGATCTCCTCGGGTTGTTGATGAAGGAGTCGAGATAACAACGTCGGCGAAGATCTTTGTAGATGTCATGGATGGAGTTGGAGTGGAAGCTGGAGGAACTGGAGCAGATGGAGCAGGAGTTGTGCTGCCAATAGCAGGAGTTGATGAAGAGGGCCTCAAGTCTTGTGCAAGCACTGCGGCTGATCTAGCCTGACTGGTGTGCACGGAGGGATGTGCACGGAGTCAACTTCCTTCTGAAGCTTTGTGACTATCTTAGTCAGCCTATCCGCCTTATCATTAAGGGTCTTGATCCTAGTTTCAAATATCCTGACAAGACTGTTCTGGTTGTCCAGAATCCCCTTAATGTCCTTCTGCATACCCTAAACTGATTATATCAACAGATCAATTTGCTCATTCCTGGATTGAGGGGCTTGAGCACTAGTGGCTCTAACTGCCTCTGCCTTTGCCTAAGGTGCAGCTAATGTGGGATGATCAGCATCCATCACCACAACATTGTCCTCGAGATCTGGTTGTAGGGGTAAATGAGGATGATCTAGAGCAAAGATTTGCTTCTCCAATTTTGAATTGATAAGCATTTGGATGTAGGGTGCATAACAGCAAGAGCGCTTCTAGTCAACAACAAGGCTCTTGATTGTCTCAACAATCAAATCCATGACTCGTATCCTGGTATGTATGTCAAGGTGGATCAACATATTGATGGAGTGGCCCCGGATCATCTTGTCATCTCCTGACTTGGGCATCAAAGTATGCCTCAAAATGGTGTTCATTGTGCGGAGGCTAGCCTGCAGTAAGTAGATAGATCCAAGCCTGTGAGGCTTCACATTGGCAGGAGGGATCTCCTTGTACATATTTGCCATAGAATTGTGGCTCGCCTTGGATTCTAAGCATACAACCAAGTCACCATCCTGTGCTTCAGGAACTCCTAAGATAGCAACCCATTCTTCAACAGTTGATTCTTACCTTGCACCTTCAGCCATCCATACAATTCTACCATCTCCATAGAAATATGCAGTGGGGTAGAATTGCATGATCATCTCATCATTCCAAGCTTTGAATTCTCTGCCAACAAACTCATCCAAGCCTATGCAATGGAAATTGTCTTGAACACTTGGAAAGTAGTCCTCATTATCCTTGATGAATTTCCAATCAACATACCACATGTCACTTACAGCTGGACTCTTGTCAAAGAGCATAGTCTCATAGAAATCTTGTTGCTCCTTGGTATAAAATTTGTAGTCCACAACAGTCTTCTTCCTCTGAGCATAAGGATCTATAGCTCTACAAGCTCACAATCCTGAATCCTTCCTCTTCTTCATATCTTCAGCTAGTGGGTAGCTGGCATTGTGTACTGAAAGATGTGGTCTGAGCTTCATCAAAGTTGTCAAGTCTTCATCAACTTCAGCTCTAGAGGCAGTCCCTTTGTTCTTCTCAAAAGCTGGAATCTGCCTGGATTTCCTCTTAGGCTTCTCAGCAGCAAGCTTCTTGGATGTGCCAGTCTTTGGCATAGCATCAGCCATGAGCTTCTTGGCATTCTTCTTGGGAGGAGCCTTTGTAGCTGGATCATCCTCCTCTTCTTTAGTAGCAGCACCAGTTGCTTCCTCTAGATCTTCATACATGGAAGTAGGCCTGCCAGTCACATGAATATTCCTCTTCTTGGACTTTTTCTCCCCTGCCTTCTTAGTCATAGCTTTATTCTGGACCTCAATAAATATAGTTGCCCTAGCAGTGTCATGAGCTTTGAAGGTTGAAGCAGGTGCATAGATCTTGCTGACAACCCTCCTGGAAGAAGTGGCTTTAGTAGCAGACTTCTTAGTAGCTTTCTCTTGCTTCTTAGCAAGAATCTCCTTAGGAATGAAATCTGAGTCTTCTTCATCTGAGTTCAGCTTCTTCCAGGTTCTGGTGACAGCCTTGGGCAACCCATGAGTGCTGGGGCTGCCTGGATCTGAGAAAGAACTGGCTTCTTGGCTTGTTCTAGAACTCATATCAACTCCCTGCTCCGGCAAATTCTGACTGTCTTCTGAGCCCGACATACTGTCCCTATGAATAGAGTGTAGGAGAGCAGAAGAAGATGAGTCATCATAAAATGAGGCTGGTTTTTGAAATTTGAGCAATGAGTTTTCATTAAGTTTTGCAATCTGTCAAATAGATAGCGATACAGCCGAAAAGAATTTTTCGGTGGGGCCGAGACAAACTAACTCTTCAATAGGAACTTGGCAGCCTTTTCGGTAGGACCAAAAAGAGCTACTTGGTTCCACCAAGTCAGTTCTCAACCTCACTGAAAAGCATATTGGTGAGTCCGATATTTTCGTTTCGGTTCCAACAAAATTTATCGGGCGGACGGCAAAACCCTAGAAAATCCATCTAACTCGAGATTTTGGAGTTTTAAGTGGATGGATATATGATCAAGGTGTGCATAGATGATTAACAAGTATCTAATGAGCAAGAATCGGATGGGAGCGCACAAGAGATCGATTCCATACCCTAGCTTGGCGCGGATCCTCTACGACGGCGACGATGGAGATGATTTCATCGACGGCGGTGACTCCCAGTGGCGGAGGAGCGTAGGAAGACAAGGGCGATGACCAGGGGTCTCGAGGCGGCAGCTTAGGGTTCTAAGGCGCGACGTTTGAATATAGAAATTTCAAAGCATCAGGTTCCACAACATTTATACCCTCCACTGTCCGTGATACCGATTTTCTGTTTTCGGTGTCACCAAGTTCCACAACTGTCAGCTGACAGGGAAACTCGGCGTAACCGAGAATATGAAATCGGTAGTTCCAAGGTTGAAAACCAGATCATCTCTAGGCATTTGGTGAGACCAAGATGCACTTGGGAGGTTTTAATGGTCATTCCTTGTTGATACGGAACTCCGAGTGCTCCACACATAGAGGGATCGAAAAGCACTTGTTCAAATTTTGTGATGCAGCATGAATGGAATATGAGGTGAGAAAGCATATATAGCTAAATAGTGGTCCTAGGCATTCTTGTCCATCCAATTGGCAAAAGAGAAAATCATTAACCAAATAGCAACAATTGGATGTCCTCGAATGAGAAAATAAATGCAGACCAACATGCTCACAGAATAAGATGTCAAAAGAAATCATGGCAAACATGCACAACCATACTAGCATCTAACAATCACTTGGGCGATGACGAAGTCATCTATATATGAGTATCTGAAATTGCGTTATATCGACTAGAGGGGGGTGGATAGGCAATTTTTACAAATTCATCACTTGAGGAATTTCAACATTGAGGAATTTGAAATGTGATGAATAACTAATAGCGGAATATGTACTCAAGTGCATTAGGAACATAGTAACAACATAGTCTTCATGATGAAATGAAGCATGCACAAATAGTATGTTGCGTGATACACGATAAGCAGTGATGAACAAGGTAACTTGAAGAATTTGAGGTGAGGAATTTGTGAAAGTCTTCAGTAAAATTCTTCAAACAGTAACAAGCAATTTCATCAACAGGTATATGAGGAATAGAGGGGTTGAGAAAATAGAACCAGATAGCTCGATGAAGACAATGGTTTCATGACCGAGTTCCAACTATTGAGACGGTCGTACATCTGGTTTGGAGTGGCCCGGTATTTAAACCAGAGGACACACAGTCCCAGGACACACAATCCTTACCGTATTCTCCTTGAGCTAAGGTCACATAGTCCTCGCCCAACAACCGTGATAAGTTTTCAGGGTGGACTTCCAAAACCCTCACAAACTGGTCACCCGGTGATCCACAATTTACTACTGGATGCTCTAGACCAAGGTCACTTCGTGATCCCCAATTGACTGTAGGAGCACTAGACCATGACGCCTAACCGTCTAGAGGATGCACAGTCCTCAAAGGTAACAAGCATCGGATCCACACATGAATTTCTTTAGTGATGCTCAATCACTATGGGTTTGGTGGTTTGGTTGTAGGTTTTTCCTCACTGATGATTTTCTCTCAAAGTCCTCGGAGGATGGGTTGCTCTCCAATGACAAGTGTCAGCTCTTTCTCGGAGCAGCCAACCATCTAGTGGTTGTGGGGGTGGCAATTTATAGCCAGGGTGCAACCTGACATGATACGACATAAATGCCCCCAATATATGACCGTTATGTGGTTAAGAACGATTGGGGACAGCTGGCGCTAAGCACAACAACGGTCAGAATTTTGAACTATGAAAGTCCTCACGCGTATCAAGTTCCTCACTTGTAGGCAATTCGCACTGGCAAAATCCAAACTCCTCAGTCAGATCAATTTCCTTAGACACCAGAAGAACTTCGTCTCTGTCACTGAAGAACTTGTCTGAACTAAGAGATTTCCAAAGGCTTCACTCGAAGGATTGTATAGGTTGAGGATTTTGGAGTTGATCATCAGTTGGAAAATTTCCTTAGTATTACCTCGTCCCCCTTTAATAGTACGGTGTTTCCAATGACTCAAATAAGGAAATGAAACTACGAAAACAAAAGTATTCACCCTTCATATTCCGTGTTCATATCTTCAAGGTCACACCAACTTCTTAATTTTCAAAGTCTTCACAAAGTCTTCACGAAAGTCTTCACAGAGTCTTCAGCAAAGTCTTCAGTTGAAGACATACAATTTTAGGGGTCGATAATCTTCGGATATATCAAACTCCTCATCGACTTATAGAGCCTGTGTACACTCACATACACATTAGTGCCTTAACCTATAAGTCTTCAATACACCAAAATAACTAAGGGGCACTAGATGCACTAACAATCTCCCCCTTTTTGGTGATTGATGACAAATAGGTTAATTTTTCAACGGGGATAAACATATGAAGTGAAAGTATCGAGTTTGAGGAATTTGATTGCAAGATATAGAAGAACTCCCCCTGAAGATGTGCATATTTGAGGAATTTGCTTTGGACTGCAAATGCACATGGCAGGTTAAAACATGGAGAACTCCCCCTATATCTTGTAATTCATACACGCATTTGAATATATGATATGAAGAATTTGAAATGCGTGAGGTAAATGGTGTCTGACAAAATTTAGCATGTATGCATTAAGGTAATTGAGTAAATAAACATGCGAGGAAATAGTTCAAAAGTGTCAAATCACCATCGGACTTAAGTTTACAACTCAATCAACAAAAGCTTCAAAAGAGCGAGAGTTGTAACTTAAACAAAAATAGCCCATATATAGAGACCCGCTTGAAGACTAACTCAAATTTTCTCCCCCTTTTTCATCGAAGACCAAAAGGGATGAAAAAGTGAGGACTAACGCCCCTTTGAAGAATTTCATCATGTTGGTGAGGAAGGAGCACCAGTGTTGTTGGGGTCGTTTGTCAATGCAGGGCCTACCACAGAGTCGTCAATGTCTTCATCCTCATCGCACTCTTGAGATGAAGAATATGAACTTGTGACCATCAGAGGAACTTGTACTTTCTTGAATTTCTTCTATGGTCGACGAGCCCAGTCAGGATGTTCATCAAGATCCAGCTCATTCAGTTCTTCAGAAGACTTGAGGTGAGACAATATTGCCAAAGTCAGGTTGAGGTTTTCAGGCGCGTAGTAGTGATTCCTCTTCATAGTGTTCTGCGTCATAGTCATGTTTTGCACAATGTAACCAAGTTGACGCTTCACCCACTAGTGATTGCGATCGACCTTCTGATGAAGACTTATTAGCAGATCGTGATCAGTCATCACACGAGGGGTAGACTCTTGAGGTTTGTGAGCTGAGGACTTTGCTTTGGAGTCCTGAGTTGCAGTGTCATCATTGGTGGAGAAGGAAACAACTTTGCGAAACTGTCCATCCAATGGACGAGTGCCTTCATCAATGACAGCCTTGCCTTTTCCTTCTACCGAGTCAATTGTGCTCTTGATGACTTCAATTGGAGGCATGAAGCCAAAGTGATTCTGGAAATAAGACTTGAAGGGAACTGAGGACTTTGTCCTGATAAATTTTATGATCCAAGGCGCATAAGGCTTCTGTTCAAATGGAGCTAAAGTAGCATTGGCCAATGTCCTCATGAAGAAATCGTGTAAGTCTATGAGAATCCCATGAATGATGTTGAAGAGCATATTCTTCATGATTCCCTCCACTTCTACTTCTTCAGAATTGTGGCCCTTCTAAGGACCTAGAGTATTTGTGAGTATGCAGTAGACCGTCCTGGTCACATATAGCAAATCCTTCACAAGGAAGGTTTTCTGTTGAGGCTTTCCAGGAGGCAATGTCTTCATCAGCACTTGCATCAGCTGATTCGGAAGAGTAAGTTCATCGAACAGTTTGCGAGCTTCATCTGAGGGAATTAGAACTGGCACACACTAAAGCAATTCAGAAGCTTGAGCAGTGAAGTGAGTTGATCCTGTCATCCAGTCCAAAACCCAGGACTTGATGTCTGAAGCATTTCCACTGATATGCAGTGTGGCATAGAACTGAAGGATGATTTCCTCATTCCAGTCCCAGATGTCAATGCGAAAAGGAAGAATGCCTGCATCATGAAGAACTTGGAGCACCAGTGTGAACGATGGAAGTGTTTCCATGTCCGCATGAGGAATTTGGTGTTGCTCGAAGACTTTCTTTTTCTCGAACAGGACTGATGCATAGTAGTTGAGCTGAGTTGCCGTCCAGAATCTGCTACGACCGGGCCTTGCAAAGTCATAAGGATTTGGACCTATGAAGAACATGCGGTCATTGAAGAAATTGCTCTTGAGGAATTTGGGGCGCGCTTAGCCTTTGAATGGCATCCTTGGCTTTGGTTGAAGATTTGGCTTGAAGTGGCCCTTGATATCCTTTGGCATGGGAGGAACTTGAACAATCTGAAGGGACAGTTCCTTAGTTACAGGTGGAGCAGCAAAGTCATTAGCTGTTGCAGCTGGAATTCCTTCAGTGACTTGGGTGGTCAGATCGGCAGATTCTTCATGTAGTTCTTTAGTCAGAGCAAGTGACTGAGGAATCTTTGTTACAGGAGTAGTCATTGGTGAATTTGAGTGTGCTGATTCCCAATATTCATCATTGATGACAGCCGTTGTATTGCCAATGTCTACGTCCTCATCAATTTCTTCAACTCCAACCTCTTCAGCAGTGAACTGATGCTGGGGCGATAATACCTTTGGAGTTGAAGCAATGTCTTAAACTTCAATTTCTTCATCAATCTGCTCTGTCGAAGCAGCAGAATGATCTTCATCTTCTTCATCTGGGATGACATATTTAACCCCAAATGGTACAAGCTCATAAGCAGGTGCAGATGAGAGTGGCGTAGCATCAATGGGTCGAGTTGAAGAACTTGGGATAGTCTTCAACTTCTTCACAGCTGAGGATACTGTCTCGGATGCTTTTCTCTTAAGAGTCTTCTCTTCTGCAGCTTTAGCTTCTTCAGGCACGACTGATGCAGTCGCCCTGGTGGGTTCAGGTTCTTCAGGTGCAACAAAAGCTTCAGCTGGCCTTTCAGTTTCTTCAGGCACAACATTGATGGTTGTCCTGGCATGGTTATCACTGGTCTCAGTTTCCTCAGCAGCACTGGTCGTTGCTTATGGTGTAGAAGCATTCTCATCAACAACCACATCGGGCTTAGCAGTTTCATCAGCAGCCTGAGGAATTTCGTTAGACTGAGGATTTTGTGGTTGCGATCGAGCTGCAACCCTAGTGTTGTGATCCTTCACAGCATCTTGAGCAGCCTTGACGAATCTCACCTTGGTGCCCTTCCATTCAGCATCATACCTTTCTTGATCCTCAGAGAGTGTGCGAATTGCAGACTGAACTGTGACGAGTTGATTTGGGGTCAAGTTCATCACATTCTCTCTCAGAAACTTTTCTTTCCGAGCCCTGTTTCTCTTAGCTCTCAAAGCTTGATCTCTCTTCCTTTTTTCTTCAGAGATGAAGTGGGTGAGGACATGATCCACACCAAGAGGCAGATTCAGTGAAGAAAGTGGGGTGTTTGGATCTTCATGCCATAAATCGATGAAGTTGAGGATCATCTTGGGATCCAGCATGAGAGGAACAAAGCTGCCCTTGGCTATTGCAGCCCTCTACTGACTTTGCCTCATGATTTCCTCTAATTCTTCATCATCAGTTTCATCATTATCATCCTTAGTTCCTGAGGGTATGGTTACCACAACCTTTCTTGATTGAGGACTTGGTCTTTGACCTCGTCCAGCAGTTTTCTTCAGCTTCAACACTGTTGGGCTGGTTGAAGACTTTGCTGTAGTAGAGGGGCTTGCAAGGATCTTTGGAACTTTTATGAATCCCTCAGTCCTCTTACATGATACCAGATGCACTGGGGGTGAAGACTTTGTAGCTATAGTTGAGGACTGAGCAGCAACAGTACCAACATGTGAGGCATTTGTAGGTTGAGGCCTTTGGACTTGAGGAATCTGCTGCGATGGTTTTGAGGTTGAAGAACTTGTCTTCCCAGCAGCTTTCTTCATCATTGATTTCTTCAGAGCACTTGCAGAGGCTCCGGCAGAGGCAGCAACAGCAGAATCTTCATTGAATTTCTTCACTGCCTCTTTGGCTTTCCTCGTCACCTTGGCTTGCTACTTCTCCCACATATGAGGACAGTCCTCGCCAATCTTGAGGCTAGTGGGATCGGCAATTTGATTTTGAGCCAGGGGAAGCCTACAGCAAGGAGGTTTCATAGCAAATTTCATCACGTATTTAGGAGTTACATAACGATATTCCTTCCATTCCCTTGCCCATCTCCTCTCAATTTTCCGCAGACGAATTTTTCTTTGCTTGGTCGTTTCTTTGCCATGAGTTTCTTCATCGGGTGTGCAGTATTCCACATACAATTCATATGGAATCTCAAAGGTAGTGTGCACATCTGGCTTCTTTCCACCTTTCTGAGGTTTCTTTTCGTGAGCCATTATCTTCACCTCAGGAATTTGAACTCTTGATGACTCTGAAGAAGTACACAGTTTTTCCTCACGAAATGCTGCAAATGAGTTAAGTTGATGAGAACCTAGTGATTCATCAGCGGACATGTTGTACCTGTGAACAGAGTATAGGTGCGAGGAATTTGAAGAGGTCATATGCATTCTCAGAAATATTTTTGAAATAGAAATAAGTGAGGAATTTGACCATGGGTGTCTTGAGGAATTTCACTAAGTGTTCTTTGTCTTAGGTTCCAGAGTTGTGTAAATTTTGAGGATTCACACAATTGAGGAATCTTGAAGAAAATCATTACTTAGGGAAAATCATCAAGTATATGAAGATGTAAGGTGCTTTAGAGTAAGATTCATGAGGAATAAACACCTTTCAAGGAATATGAAGACCATTCGAAGATCAAACGAGTGTAGTAAAAATAAATTTTATTTATCCCGATGAAGAACATGATGAACTGAGAGATGAGATTAGGAAGTTCGTCTGCTCAGATCTCCCACACCCTAGCTTGGCAGTGGGACACAGCTACAGCGGCGGCAGGATGAGGACTACTGCAGCTGATGCGAGTACGACGATGGTGAGGTCGAGGTAGTGAAGCTCTTCCACACCGGCGGTGATGATTTCAGCAGCGGCGCTGGGTTGGAGCTCGGGAGAGAGTGGGTAGAGATGAGGAGTAACTGAGCACAGTTGAATGGGAGGGGGTATTTATAGTGGAAGTGAATACCAATACGCTAGAAGATTTTGGACAAGATTGCCCCTGACCCTTGCTCTCCACGCGACAGGTGTCACCCACGTACTGAGAAGTGGCAATGGTGGGGGATCGTGGGTTATCCAATCGCGGGAATCAGAACCGTTTGAGCAGGAACCGCTAAAAATTTTGATAGTGAAAATTTCAAAGCTTTTGTTCGCAAATTCTTCAGTTGTCAAGGACATAGTGAAGACTTTGAACAAGTTTGAAAGTAGAACGCATATGAAGAATTTGTGAACAGACTAGGTTTAGTTTAGCATAGAGGGGAAAGGGTCCGATCCCATTCACTTAGATGAAAATCAACTTGAATAATTTAACAATAAGTGAATGCTGTTGAGGACAAAAAAACTCACATATATATATATATAGTCAATGAAGAACATGAGTTTCAAAGTTTGAAGAATTTGAAAAGTTGAGGAATTTGCAAATTTGAAGAATTTGAAAATTTGAATAATTTGCAAAATGACGAAAAACTCAACTTTGAAGAATTTCAACTATGTTTGGTGGCATGACCCACCGTATAAGAATGATGATTTCAGACACAGCGTACAATTGTCGTAGGGTTCTGAGAATCAAATTCTTCATTAATTTCTTCACACTTAGAGGGTTATTCTTCATTGATTGAAGAAAAACGTTACTTCGTGTGTTGCACATCTAAGTCATCAATTTTGCATCGGTGTTAGGATGTATGTCCTTTTTGAAAGAACATTCGAAGATTCTAAGATACATAGCTCACACCGCAACTTGCCAAATATCTTTTCATCCAAGGCCTTTGTGAAGATATCGGCCAATTGTTCTTCACTGGGGATGTGGTCAATGGAGATGTCGCCCTTGAGTACATGATCTCGAAGAAAGTGATGACGAATCCAGATGTGCTTGGTCTTGGAGTGCTGAATTGGGTTGTAAGCAATCTAGATGGCACTCTCGTTGTCGCAGTAGAGAGGCACATTCTTCAACTTGATGCCGTAGTCCTTGAGGGTTTTCTTCATCCATAGTAATTGAGCACAACATGAGCCAGCAGCAATGTACTCAGCTTTAGCAGTAGAGAGTGAGACGCAATTCTACTTCTTCGAGGACCAATAGACTAAGGATCGTCCGAGGAAATAACATGTGCCTGAGGTTGATTTGCGATCCACACGATTTACAACATAGTCAGCATCAGAGTATCCAACGAGGTGAAGATTTGAGCCCTTGGGATACCATAATCCAAGTGTTGGTGTGTGAGCTAAGTATCAAAGAATATGTTTCACAGCCTTATGGTGTGATTCCTTCGGTGTTGCTTGGAATCGGGCACACATGCAAACACTTCATAATATTAGGCCTAGATGCACATAGATACAATAATGAACCAATCATGGAGCGGTATACCTTCTGATCGAAATCTTTACCATTTTCATCAGTGCAGAGGTGGCCTTTTGAAGGCATTGGAGTTTTGACGCCTTTGCAATCTTGCATGTCGAATTTCCACAGAACATACTTGAGGTACTTCTCCTGGGAGATGAAGATGCCATTGTCTTGCTGACGAATTTGAAGACTTAAGAAGAATTTCAACTCTCCCATCATAGACATTTGATATTCTTCACTCATTATATAGGAAAATCGTTTGTCAGTACAGCCAAAGATAATACATCTATGTATATTTGGCATATGAATAGTTCATTCTCATAGGATTTTGTGATAAGAGTAGGGTCGAGTGAACCGGGTTTGAAGCCTTTATTCATGAGTAATTCCTTCAAAGTGTCGTACCACACCCGAGGGGCCTACTTGAGGCCATAGAGGGCCTTGTTGAGTCTGAAGACTTTCTCAGGATGCTTAGGGTCTTCAAAACCTGGGGGTGGAGCAACATATACTTCTTCCTGAAGCTTACCATTGAGGAATGCACTTGTGACATCCATTTGATATACGATGATATTATGATGGTTAGCATAAGCAAGCAATATGCGAATAGCTTCAAGTCTAGCAACAGGTGCAAAGGTTTCATCAAAGTCAATTCCTTCAACCTGTGTGTAGCCCTGAGCTACAAGACGAGCCTTATTCCTCACCACAAGGCCATTTTCATCTTGCTTGTTGCGGTAGATCCACTTGGTACCTATGATGTTATGTTTGCGAGGATCTGGCTGCTTGACAATTTCCCACATGCTGTTGAGCTTGAACTGATGCAATTCCTCTTGCATAGATTGAATCCACTCAGGCTCCTTGAATGCTTCATCAACTTTGGTGGGCTCTATGATAGAGACAAAAGCAAAGTGCCCACAACAGTTAGTTAAATGTGAAGCTTTTGAGCGAGTGAAGGGACCTGGTGCATTCAAGTCATCGATGATTTTGTCAATCTGCACTTCATTTGCAACTCTAGGATGAGCAGGTTGGCGTGGCTGAGGACTTCCTTCAGCACCATTTTCTTCAGGTGTATCAACATGAAAGTCTTCATTTTGTTGGAATGACTTCCTAAGTGGGTATGATATCTTCAGTTGCCTTCAACTTAATGGATTCCTCAGGAGAATGTTCATCTAACACAGAAGGCAGGTGCTCTCTTTACGACCCATCAGTTTCATTGAACCGCACATCTACAGTTTCAACCACCTTGTGATGGTAGGTGTTGAAGACTCTATAGGTGTGTGAGTCCTTTCCGTAACCAAGCATAAAACCTTCATGTGATTTCGGTGCAAATTTAGAACTGTGGTGCGGATCTCTGATCCAACATTTTGCACTGAAGACTTTGAGATAACTTACATTGAGTTTCTTGCCAGTCATAAGTTAATAAGAATTCTTCTTGAAGAATGTGTGAAGATATACCCTGGATAATGTGGCATGCAGTATCAATTGCCTCAGGCCGGAAGCGACGAGGAGTCTTGTATTCATCAAGCATGGTGCAAGCCATCTCAACCAGAAGCCTATTCTTGCGCTCCACTACGCCATTCTGTTGAGGAGTATAAGGGGCAGATAACTGATGAGTAATACCAAGTTCATCAAGATATTCATCAAGATTAGTGTTCTTGAACTCAGTCCCATTATCACTCCTAATATGCTTGATCTTGACGCCGAAGCTGGTGGAGGCCCTTGAAGCAAATCGTCTAAAGACATCCTGCACTTCAGTTTTGTACAAAATAATATGTACCCAAGTGTATCGATAGTAATCATCAATAATCACAAAGCCATACAAATCTTGAAGAATCTGTTAGTATGGAGTAATGAGTGGCACCAAAGAGATCCATGTGAAGCAATTCAAAGGGTCGAGTCATGGTCATGATTGTCTTTGAGGGATGCTTGGATCTGGTCATCGTCCCAGATTGACATGCATCGCTGAGGTGGTCCTTGAGGAATTTGACACCCTCGATGCCAATGACGTGCTTTTTCTTCACGAGCGTGTGCAAGTTCCTCATACCCGCATGTCCAAGTCGACGATGCCACAGCCAGCCTTCTGAAGACTTTGCAAGTGATCATGTGGCAGGCTGAGGACCTGTAGAGAAATCCACAATATACAAGTCTCCTCTCCTAAAGCCTTCGAAGACTTTGGAATTGTCAGATACCATGATGACAACACAACGATATTTTCCAAATACGACTATCATATCAAGATCACAAAGCATTGAGACAGACATAAGGTTGAACCCAAGGGATTCAACAAGGATCACCTTATCCATGGTTCGGTCCTTTGAGATAGCAAACTTACCAAGTCCCAATACCTTGCTTTTTCCTTTGTTTGCATAGGTGATATGCTTCAGAGGAGATGGAGTGAGTGGCAAATTCATCAGTAGATTCTTGTCACCAGTCATGTGGTTTGTGCATCCACTATCGAGGACCCACTCAGTAGCTTTTGGATTATCATCCTGCAGGTGAATTAGTACAACTTACGAACTCATATGCTTCAGATTGAAGAATATGACATCAATTTCATCAGATAGGATTTCATCACACAAGATAGTAAGCAATTAGTGTGAGGACGTGAGAAATGAGGAATTCATTTCTTCATGGTTATTTTGCGTCCTTTCAAGCATTTCCTCAGGTCTCCAGCAAATTCATCAGATATTCAGTTTGATCTGGAGACCTGACCCTGCATAAGAAATTAGTTCAATTTCTTCACCACCCACATCTGCAGCGGTGGCAAAGAGTTCATCATTCTACGAGCACCATGTGAGAAGGGAGGCATTGAAGCAAGTGCGCTTCGTTTCACAGGGCGAGGGTTAGTGTACTCAAATGAATAAGCAGAGAAATTCTTCGAGGACTTATGAACATAATGGTTTGAAGAATAATGCACATATTCATAACTCGTAGGTATTCCCTACGAAATAGAAGCATTAGCCCGAGAATGATATTTTTGACCATTTGAGGAGTTTGGTCCAGGTGAGGACTTTGGTCCGTATGAGGAATTTGATCTGGGGTTCCTATTATTCATGAGTGATGTCGTGAGGACATTTACTTGAAGATTTTGTAGGTAGCTCTTGCGAACCCAGATTTTCTTCATAGGAGAACCATTCCTACAGTTAGTTCCAACAAATCTAGCAAATACTTCACCTTTTTGATTTTTGAAGAATTTGTAGTTGGAGTCAAGTGACTCATCAGAGGAGTATGAAGTTTCACAAGTTAAGCTAGGTAAAGTGGATGGATCTATAGGAGGTCCTTTGGCAGCATCCCATGAGGTTTTGGGGTACTGGTTTAGGCGTCCAGTAGGATCCATCAGTGTTGAGTTTCCTCATAAAGGAAATACCCTCTTTCCTAGGGTTCCTATTCAGAATCTGCCTTTTGAGGACATCGCAAAGGGTTTGATGCCCTTTGAGACTTTTGTACATGCCTGTCACATACAATTCCTTCAACCCTACATTGTCGTCAATGATACTTGTGGTATGCTCAGATGAGGAATTTGAGACCACTGGAATAGTTGAAGAATTTGCAGCAATAGAAGCATTTGAACATTCAGGTGAAGAATTAGCAGTTTCACGTTCTATGCATTTCAAACAAGGTGGAACAATTTTTTCCCGAGCGGTACTGATCTGTTGAGCCAGTAAGGAATCGTTTACCCTTTGGAGATCCTCATGTGACACCCTCAGTTTCTCAAAATCTTGCATTCATTGAAGAAATTCATAAGAAAGCTTCTCATGATCAGCTAAGAGGTCATTATGATGACTCTAAAGGTTATCATACTTTTTCTAAAGACTTTTGATTTCATCAGACGGAGTTTGAGTCTGATCCACTTCATGGCTCAACATATAATCGCTTTTGTCTAGCATTTCCTGAAGCTTTTCAAGTGCACTTTGCTGCTTAGTAGCAAGTTTAACAAGTTTAGCATAGCTAGGTTTCACATATTCATCAGATTCACCTTCACTTGATTCAGAAGAGGAATGATGTTTGTGTACCTTTGATCCTTTTGCTATGAAGCAATAGCTGGAAGCATAATCATCATTGTTGACGTCAGAGCTGTTGGAGTAGTCATATTGTTCATCGTTGAAGATGGACTTGCTGACAAAAGCAGTAGCGAGAGCAAGGCTAGCGACACCAGATTCCGATTCCTCCTCAGGTTCTTCCTCTTCTTCCTCTTCTTCAGATTCTTCCTTAGAATCCATTTCCTTGCCGATGAATGCACGAGCCTTTGTGGAACCATTCTTCTTGTGCTTTGACGACTTTGAAGATGAGGACTTTGCAGATGAGGACTTTGAAGATTTCTTCTTTTTCTTCAAGTCATCAGAACTATCCACCTTGTACTTCTTATTCTTCTTTGAATCTTTTTCCCAGAGCGGACAGTCAGAGATAAAGTGACCAGGCTTCTTGCAACGATGACAGGTTCTTTTCTTGTAGTCTTCTAAGGAATCTGATTTCCTCAAGCCACTTTTTGATGACTTTCCAAATCCACCTCTCTGTCACATCCCTAGATTTAGCATGCATTAGGATCCATGTTGTGATTGCATCATGTTTAAATTCTCTTAAACTTGAAATGGGGATGTTCAAAACCCTAGTACCATTTGAATTCAAATAGGCTCAACCAAAATATTTTTTTCCAATGATCCAAAGTGACCTTAAAAAATGTTCATCTTCTCTGGAATAATGTGGCAACCTAAACCAAGGGTGGTGCATATTTAAAAAATGTCATTTTGGTTATTGAGTTAAATCAATAACTATTCAGATTAGGGTTTTAAAATGCTATAAATATTTTTAAAGCTCCAAAAAATTTGAAACTTGGCTAGGGCCTTTGGAATAATTCCTCTATTGCCCAGAAAAAGTTTCACAATTTTACAAGATATTTTAGTCCCTAAAATAAAATAAATGAAATAACACAAAGAGGAAAAGATCAAAATTAAAAAAAAAGAGAGAAGAAGGAGGCCCAGGAGGGGCTCGCCAAGCAGCCCAGCTGCGAGTCACCCCCAACCTCCCGCCAGGAAGATTGGGGCATGTGGTAGGGGCGGGCCGGCACGCGCCGGCCACCTCCTGCCTGGATGCCTGCCCTGGAGGCCCCCTAGAGTGCCAACATGACCCCCCTCATCGTGCCCTTCTTCCCTTCTCTCTCCTTGCTGGTCTCTCCCTCGCTCTCCCCCTCTCCTCTGCTCTCCTCCGTTGCCGGACCGATGCCTATGTCGCCGCTGTCGATTCGCCGCCCCAGGTGCCTCCTCGAGCCCGTCGAGCCGTTGTTCGAACCGCCGTGAGCCACTCTGTCCATATCCCCCTCTTTGTTTGCTGCCTAGCCGCAGTAGCCGCCGCTTCCTCGTAGTGGCCGAGCTCCTCGCCGCCAGTGTCATGGCCACCGCGGCCAGAGCACCCACCGTGCTCAGTTGAGTGCTCCGGCGTGTTCGCACGGACCTGTAGATGCCGCCCCGACCTCCGGTTCCTCCTGCCGCAGCCCGTAGCACTGCGGCTGTCCTCGCCTGAGCTCTGGCCGCCGCTTCCGACGTCGCAGCCACCGCCTCCGGCATCCCCCACGGCCCTAGCTAGCCTCCTCGGGTCCGCGAGAGCAAGGGCTTCGCCCTAGTGGTCTCAGGCCGCCCGGAGACCCCCTGCAGTGCGTCTCCGGCAAGCCTCTGTCGTCGGCTTGGTCGTCGCTGGCCAAACTCCAGCGGGGCAACCGACATGGCCATTAGCGTTAACCCCCGCGCCTAATCAGCCCCGTAGTGCCTGACCAGTGGGCCCTGCAAGCGGTCAAACCCCCAGTCAGCACGGGATTTGACCCTGCTTAGCGGTGGGTCACTGACCAATGGGTCCTGCTGGTCAGTTTGACCTGGACTGGTTGTTTGACCAGGCTGATGTCAGAGTGATGTCAGGCTGACGCAATAATTGCAATTTTTTATTTAATAAATTCCAGAAAATCTTAAAAACTTAGAAAATTCATAGAAATTAATCTATAAATCAGATGAAAATAATTTATATATGAAAACTGATCACAAAATCCAATGAATCCATCTGTACCATTTTCATGCATGTTAGAGCAACCTAAATAGGTGAACTTGGACATTTTAGTTCAAATACATTATGGAACTCCATATATGAAGTTTAATTTGAACCTTGAGTACAAACCTACTTCATTTAAACTTGTTGCTAGATGCATTAGCTCAAACACATCATATTGCCATGTCATATTCATGCATCATATTATTGCATTTGATGTTTATTGATTTGTTCCTCTTCGATGATTGTTCTTCGTGTTAGGCACTGTTCTAGAGGATACGGTCGAGTATCCATCTGAGGAGAAGTAACGCGTGCTCGTCTTATCAGGCAAGAAACCCCTTGAACATATCCGATACAAACCCACTCTCTCTCTCTCTTGCTCTCACTTATTACATTAGGACAAAACATCTCAACTTTTACATGTTCCGGTAGTTGAACCCATTCCTCTGCATGACCTGTCATTATCACAGTAAATAGCTGAACCATGCAACCTAGTATACTTGGTAGATCCTTCAGGCCTGTTGTGCCCTTAACCTGCTATGCTTGCTATTCTTAGAGTTGTGTCAGGTCTGCTTCATCTGGGTGATGAACTGGAGTGAACTGAACTTGTTCTGATGATGAGAGTCAAGTTGTGAACACGATTTGGGAAAGGTAGCGATGAGAGGCCGTGTAGGAGTACATGGCGGCTTGTATTATTGGGACCATCCTTAAGAACTGATTCCTGTGTATGTTGTCCAAGATTAGCTACTATCGCACATTGGCATCCTTAATTGACTCTCTCGACTTATTAATCGACTTGAGCTCTATCCAAGAGTTGCAGCTAGTTTCTGGTGTTTGTAGGATATGATAGTAGTCCACCGAGTGTCACCCCGTACGGGTGGGCTTGGGACAGACTAGGCCTTCTGGCCTGAAGTACCAAGCGTAGTACCAAACTTTGGCCAGAATTCCTTGCGGGTTCAGTCTCAAATAGGCGATACACCTGGACTAGAGTCTTGTGTGGTTAGTCAGGTCATGGCTGACTCCCTCATTGGGCTTCCGCTTGAAGGTTGCCGAGGTGCCTTTTTACGAGCACATGGCAGTAAGTGGCGAGAGCATGTGTGATGAGGTACACCAGTGCAAGGTAATCAATCTATTTGAATAGCTGCGCCCGCGGATATGGACTACTTGGATACTTATATGGTTCATAGAAAAATTAAAAGGTTACTCATAAAAGTTTCAAGACAAGTGTGAGTACCGTGGATGGCACTCTTGTAGGAAGACGGGAGCGGATCTATGGTGGTGTGTTGTTGTGGTGTTAGTGGACTCGTGTACGCTTCACAAAACTTTTCAAAGTTATGAAAGTCGTAGCACAGGATAGCCACCGAGTCAAAGCTGGCTTGCTGCATTGAACCCCACAACCTCCTTGTTGATAATGATGCATATGTAGTTAGTTCTGATGTAAGTCCTACTGAGTACTCAGTACTCAATGTTGCTTAATTATGTTTTCGTAGAGGAGACTCCAGTCTTGCTAGTGGTTTCTACGATAAGATCGATGTTGGCCATTTAGCTTGGGAATCCCAGCCAGAGGTCTGGATCTTGTGGAGGGCCTTGTAGATAGACAGGCTTCCTCAGCCTTCTTATTTTCTAGATGTCTATACCCAGACATGTTAAGCTTCCGCTTGTTGCTTGTATGATTTGTGTGTTGGGTCATGTGACCCCTGCTTGTAATATCACGCTATGATGGCTCTTATGAGCCTCCTAAATAAATGTTGTGATGTTGTATGGTTATGTTGTGATGCCATAGTTGTATCTATGCATATCGGGCATATTGTGTGTACGTGTGACGTGAAACGATATGTATGGGATTCGACACCTAGTTGTGTGCCTTTAGTAGCACTCTTTACAGAGAACTGCCTCTTTGTGCTTCCACCGAGCCCTGGTAGCTTGCTAGTACTCCGGACACATTGATTGACCGACATGTATCCTTCCTTGCTTTTGTGTCTGTCCTTTCGGGGAAATGTCTCGTAGTGTAATGGAGTCCCTGTAGCCTGCTACGACTCGTCTACATGCAATGATGACATTTATGTCCCACGGCGTAATGTAGTCCTTGTAGCTTGCTATGACTCGTCTACACACGTTGGAGGCCGGCACCTGCATTGTTGGGTTACGTATGCCTGTTCTCGTACGGATGTGCCACTTGGGTTATACGACTAGTCATGTCGACCCGGGTTCTTTGACGTTTGAATGCTAGCAACGTATTGCATACGTGAGCCAAAAGACGAAAACGGTCCCGGCCCAGGTAAGGTGGCAGCCGTGGAGTTAACCTTGCGTGAGGCCGCAAAGTGATGTGATGTGTTACATGTTGGATTCTTATGGATTAGGATCGGGGTCCCGACAGCGTTGGTATCAGAGCTGACTGACTGTAGGATTAGCAAGCCAAACTAGTCGATGTTGAGTCTAGCAACTCCTTAGTTATATAAGGGAGTTGATTGTGGAAGGGAACGTAAGGCTCTTTTTTACTCTTTTCCCCATGTTATTATGATTCTCAGTCACCCTCTCCTTTTCTACGGGGATTAAGAACTAGGCTTATTATCTATCTACCATGATCTTGTGTTACTATTCTATAGACTTATAGGAATGGTTGATATGAGTTCCATCCAGTCCTCTAGTGTTATCTATGTAGCTTGTTATCTCAATCAGAATTTTGAGGTGTTCATGTTAAGGTGTCGTGGCACCTGAATCTTTTACAGGATGTCTCATTTCTGAGCATTCGCAGCCATTATGCTGTCCAATTTTCCCTAGGATTTCTTTGAAGATCATGCTTTTGCTTTCCCTCCTATCTTTCGGTATGCCGCCATGTCTAATCCTAGTTTCTCATCATCAGGATGTCCCGCAGTTCCCAGGCTGCCATTGGTCGCAAGAAGGGCCAGAAACGTGGAACGAGAGATGCTGATGTTCTGTCGGACTCACCTTCGTTGGCTCAGTTCATGCTAGACATTGAGAAGGACAAGCGTGAGTCAAATCGTTTGCTGGCACGTATTCAGGTAAACACCGCACATCAATGTGCTGGAACAGTGACCATCCGTGATTTCATCAAGCTGTACCCACCCACCTTCCATCACTCCATTTAGCCACTCGATGCAGATGATTGGCTCCGTAGCATCACAAACAAGCTGCATTCTACGAACGTGGCCGAGGCTGACAAGGTCACCTATGCTACATATTTCTTGGAGGGTCCTGCTTGTATATGGTGGGAGAACTATGAGACTATAATTCCAGCTAGCCAGATTCCTACCTGGAAAGAATTCATAGAGGTTTTCCGTGAGCATCATATTCCTTAGGGTCTCATGGATAAGAAGAGAGTTTTGTAAACTTACCCAGGGTAAGATGGCTGTAGATGTTTACAGTCGAGAGTTTGAGAACCTTGCACGTTATGCCACAGAAGAAGTGTCCACGGATGTCAAGAAGCAAGCTAGGTTCAGGAAGGGTCGCAAACATAAGTTGCGTCGTGATCTTCACCTGCATCATTGTGACACCTTCCAAGCTCTTGTGAACAAGGCCATTAATGCAGAGACAACTCACTTCACTTATGAAGAATCTTGCAAGCACAACCGTGATTTGGCTTCTACCTCGGGTCCTAGATCCCAGAAGCGCCGGATTTGGGTTCCGAACTCATCGCTTCCTCCTGGATATGCATCGAGGCCAACCTATGTGGTGCCTTGTCCAACTCAGCTAAATGCTCCACCCAGACTTGTTGGTGGACCGCCTGTCAATGCGATTCCATGTCATATTTCTATGATTTGCTACAAGTGCGGAGAACCAGGCCACATCGCTCGCAATTGCACTTAGTACAATGGTGTATCACCTCAGTCTGGAAAGTCTGTTAACCGTAGTAAGTCACTAGTCAAGGTGATCCCTGCCAAGCCAACCATCATGGAACAGGGATGTGTGAAACACGTCCCAGCCAAAGAAGCTAACAATGATCCAGAAGTTCTCCTTGGAACGCTCCTTGTCAATTGCCATCCAGCATCAGTTCTATTTGATACTGGAGCATCGCATTCCTTCATCTCGGAAGGCCATGGCTCGTTGCACAACATGTCATTTTGCGATATGCCAACTGTTCTTGAAATTCAGACTCCAGGGTCTAGATGGCAGACCACAAGAATAAGCCATGGAAATGAAATCCATGTTGATAGACTTGTATTACTTGCTTCACTAATAGCTCTCATGTCTTTAGATATTAATATCATCTTGGGTATGGACTGGATGATAGCTCACCATGCCAAGATCGATTGCTCCACCAGGTCTGTTTAGCTTACACATCCATCCGGCAAGATAGTCCATGTTTCAACACGAGTTGCACAACGTCAACTCTATTCTCTCAATGCCAACCCACTTCCCGAGCTTGAAGATATACCGGTAGTAAGAGATTTTCTGGACGTATTTCTAGAAGAATTGCCAGGCATTCTGCCTGACAGGGATGTAGAGATTGTGATAGACCTCATCCTAAGAACTATTCCAATTTCCAGAAGACCATATAAGATGGCACCCTTAGAATTAGCTGAGCTCAAGAAGCAACTTGATGAGTTCTTGCAAAAGGGTTACATTTGACCTAGCTCCTCTCCTTGGGCTTGTCCCATCCTCTTTGTGAAGAATAAGGATGGAACGGGTCGAATGGTTGTGGATTACAGACCCATCAACTTGGTCACAATAAAGAATAAGTATCAGCTCCCCAGGATCAATGATTTGTATGATCAACTTGCTGGATCTTCAGTGTTCTCCAAGATGGATTTGAGGTTAGGCTACCATCAAATCAAGATTAAGAATGGAGACATTCCCAGGACGGCGTTCGCCACTCGTTATGGCCAGTATGAGTACATAGTCATGTCCTTTGGACTAACCAATGCTCCAGCAACATTTTCCTATTTGATGAACTCAATATTCATGGAGTACTTAGATAAGTTCGTCATGGTTTACCTCGATGATATTTTGATTTATTCGAAGAATGAAGAAGAACATGCTGAGCACCTCAGACTTGTGCTAGGAAAACTCAGAGAGCACCGCCTTTATGCCAAGTGTGCCAAGTGTTAATTTTGGTTACCTGAAGTGACCTATCTAGGTCATGTGATGTTCGGAAAGGGAATCGTAGTCAATCCTGAAAGAGTTCAAGCCATTCTCGACTGGACTCCACCTAAAATAGTTAATCAAGTTAGAAGTTTCCTTGGTTTAGCAAGCTATTGTCGCTGCTTCATGGAGAACTTCTCCAAAGTTGCCAAGCCTCTGACGGAACTCCTTAAGAAAGATAAGAAGTTTGAGTGGACCCCACAATTTGAGCACAATTTCTAGGAACTGGAGAGATGCTTGACCTCTGCTCCTGTGCTTGTGGCACCTGATTTCTCCAAGGACTTTTTCATCTATTGTGATGCTTCTAGACAAGGACTTGGATGTGTTGTTATGCAAGACCGACAGGTGATCACCTATGCATCCCGATAGTTGCACCCACATGAGGAAAATTATCCAACACATGATTTGGACCTTGCAGTAGTAGTCCATGCACTTAAGGTATGGCGACATTTCCTTCTTGCTAATCGTTGGAAGATTTACACAGATCACCAAAGCCTGAAGTATATACTCACTCAACCAGATCTGAATCTTAGAGAAAGACGATGGTTGGAGCTGATTACGGATTACGACTTAGGAATTACTTACACGCCACGCAAGGCAAATGTCATGGCGGATGCGTTAACTCGTAAATCCTATTGCAAAAATCTTATGCTGCAACAAGGTCAACCCCTTCTTCATGAGGAATTTTGCAAGCTTAACCTCCACATTGTTCCTCACGGATCCCTTTCAACATTAGTTGCAAAACCTACTTTGGAGGATCAGATTATAACAAGCCAACAGTATAATGCGGGTATTTCCCGGATCGGGGATAATGTTGAAAAGGGAATTGCTGGTAGTTTCTCCATTGATGATAGAGGTGTAGTATATTTTGGGAATCGGTTGGTAGTTCCTAAACAGCAACAACTTCGAGAGTTGATCCTTAAGGAGGCTCATGAATCTCCTCTCACCATTCACCCTGGTAGCACCAAGATGTATTAGGACCTACGCCAAAGGTTCTGGTGGGCCAGAATGAAGAGGGAAATCACTCAATTCATTGCTAATTGCGATGTTTGTCGTCGCGTGAAGGCAAAGCATCAGAGACCTGCTGGCACCCTTCAGCCTTTAGCCATTCCTGAATGGAAATGGAATAAATTTGAAATGGATTTCATCACCAAATTTCCCAAGACCAAGAAAGGAAATAATGCAATCTTCGTGGTTGTTGATCGCCTTTCCAAAGTGGCTCATTTCCTTCCTGACCGAGAGAGTATCACTGCTAGTCAGTTGGCGGACTCGTATATCTCTCGAATAGTGTCCCTGCATGGTGCACCATTGGAAATCAATTCAGACCGTGGAAGTCTTTTCACCTCTCGATTTTGGGAAAGTTTCCGAAATACTATGGGAACCCATCTCTCCTTTACTATTGCTTTTCACCCTCAGTCAAGCGGTCAGGCTGAAAGAGTGAATCAGATTCTCGAAGACATGCTCAGAGCTTGTGTCATCTCATTCGGAATGAATTGGGAGAAGTGTCTTTCATTTGCAGAGTTTGCATATATCAACAGCTACCAATCGAATCTGGGTAAAGCTCCCTTTGAAGTTCTTTATGGACGAAGATGCCGAACACCTTTGAACTAGTCAGAGACTGAGGAAAGATAATTGTTTGGGCCAGATATGATCCAGGAGGCAGAAGAGCAAGTTTGTGTTATCCGCGAAAATCTCAAGACAGCTCAGTCTCGTTAGAAAAGTCAGTACGATTGCCATCATAAGGAAGTAACTTATGAGGTGGATGAAAAGGCTTACCTTCGGGTTAGTCCTCTGAAGGGTACCCATCGTTTCGGTATCAAGGGCAAATTGGCTCCTCGTTATATTGGTCCTTTTCGCATTCTTGCTAAACGAGGAGAGGTTGCCTACCAATTGGAACTGCCCCTGCATCTTTCCTGAGTTCATGATATTTTCCACGTTTCTCAACTCAGGCGATGCTTCAAGGATCCTATCCATGAAGTGGATCACGAAACGCTTGATCTTCAAGATGATCTTTCATATCGAGAATATCCTATTCACATTCTCGATCAAGCTGAGCGTGTAACCCGGTGTCGTAATATCAAGTTTCTGAAGGTTCAGTGGTCGCATCATTTTGTGAATGAAGCTACATGGGAGCGTGAAGATCGCCTTCAATTTGAGTATCCGGCTTTTTTTCCATCGACTCCGGAATCTCGGGTCGCAATTCTTTTAAGTGGGGGTGAGTTGTCACATCCCTAGCTTTAGCATGCATTAGGATCCATGTTGTGATTGCATCATGTTTAAATTCTTTTAAACTTGAAATGGGGATGCTCAAAACCCTAGCACCATTTGAATTCAAATAGGCTCAACCAAAATATTTTTTCCAATGATCCAAAGTGACCTTAAAAAAATGTTCATCTTCTCTGGAATAATGTGGTAACCTAAACCAATGGTGGTGCATATTTAAAAAATGTCATCTTGGTTACTGAGTTAAATCAATAACTCTTCAGATTGGGGTTTTAAAATGCTATAAATATTTTTAAAGTTCCAAGAATTTTGAAACTTAGCTAGGGCCTTTGGAATAATTCCTCTAGTGCCCAGAAAAAGTTTCACAATTTTACAAGATATTTTAGTGCCTAAAATAAAATAAATGAAATAAAATAAATAGGAAAAGATCAAAAAAAATTAAAAAAGAAGGAGGCCTAGGAGGGGCTGGCCCAGCGGCCCAGCTGCCCGTCACCCCCAACATCCCGCCAGGAGGATTGGGGCGTGTGGCACGGGCGCACCAGCACGCGCCGACCACCTCCTGCCTGGCTGCCTGCCCTTGAGGCCCCCAGGAGTGCCAGTGCGACCCCCCTCACCGTGCCCTTCTTCCCCTATCTCTCTCCCTGCCGCTCCCTCTCCCTCACTCTTCCCCTCTCCTCTGCTCTCCTCCGTCGGCGAACCAAAGCCGATGTCGCCGCCGTCGATTCTGGCCCCTGGTGCCTCCCCGAGCCCGTCGAGCCGTCGCCAAAGCGCCATGAGCCTCTCAGTCCATCTCCCCCTCTTTCTTTGTTGTCTAGACGTCGTAGCTGCCGCTTCCTCATAGTGGCCGAGCTCCTCACCGCCGCCGTCATGGCCACCACGGCCAGAGCACCTATCGTACTCAGTTGAGTGCTCCGGCGTGTTCGCGCGAACCTGTAGATGCCACCCCGACCTCCGGTTCTTCCTCCCGCAGCCCGTAGCGCCACGGCTGTCCTCGCCTGAGCTCTGGCCACCGCTTCCGGCATCACAGCCGCCACCTCCGGCATCACCTGTGGCCTTAGCTAGCCTCCCGGGGTGTGTGAGAGCAAGGGCTTTCCCCCAATGGTCTCAGGCCGCCCGGAGCCCCCTGCAGCGTGTCTTCGGTGAGCCTCCGCCATCGGTTTGGTTGCTGCCGGCCAAACTCTAGCGGGGCCAACGACGTGGCCATTAGCATTAACCCCCGCGCCTAATCAGCCCCGCAATGGCTGACCAGTGGGCCCCGCAAGCGGTCAAACCCCCAGTCAGCGCGGGATTTGACCCTGCTTAGCGGTGGGCCACTAACCAGTGGGTCCTGCTGGTCAGTTTGACCTAGACCGGTCGTTTGACAAGGATGACGTCATAGTGATGTTAGGCTGACGCAATAATTGCAATTTTGTATTTAAATAATTTCCAGAAAAACCTAAAAACTTAGAAAATTCATATAAATTAATCTGTAAATCAGATGAAAATAATATATATATGAAAATTGATTAGAAAAATCCAATGATTCCATCTGTACCATTTTCATGCATGTTAGAGCAACCAAAATAGGTGAACTTGGACATTTTAGTTCAAATACATTATGGAACTCCATATATGAAGTTGAATTTGAACCTTGAGTTCAAACGTACTTCATTTAAACTTGTTGCTAGATGCATTAGCTCAAACACATCATTTTGCCATGTCAAATTCATGCATCATATTGTTGCATTTGATTTGTATTGATTTGTTCCCCTTTGATGGTTGTTCTTCGTGTTAGGCACTGTTCCGGAGGATACGCTCGAGTATCCATCTAAGGAGCAGTAATGCGTGATCGTCTTATCAGGAAAGCAACCCCTTGAACATATCCGATACAAACCCACTCTCTCTCTCTTTCTCTCACTTATTGCATTAGGACAAAACGTTTCAACTTTTACATGTTCCGGTAGTTGAACCCATTCCTCTGCATGACCTGTCATTGTCACAGTAAATAGCTGAACCATGCAACCTAGCATACCTATTAGATGCTTGAGCCCTGTTGTGCCCTTAACCTTCTAGGCTTGCCATGCTTAGAGTTGTGTCAGGTCTGATTCATTTGGGTGATGAACCGGAGTGAACTGAACTTGTTCTAATGATGAGAGTCAAGTTGTGAACACGATTTTGTAAAGCTAGCGATGAGAGGCCGTGTAGGAGTACATGGCGGGTTGTCTCATCGGGACCGTCCTTAAGAACTGAGTCATGTGTATGTTGTCCAAGATTTGCTACTACTGCACATTGGGATCCTTAATTGACTCCCTCAACTTATTAATCAACTTGAGCTCTGTCCAGGAGTTGCAGCTAGTTTCTGGTGTTTGTAGGATATGCTAGTAGTCCATCGAGTGGCACCCCGTACAGGTGGGCTTGGGGCAGACTAGGCATTGTGGCACGGTGTACCAAGCATAGTACCATGTGTCGAGGTGGGCTTGGGAACCCTGTACACATCGTTTGGGGCCGTTGTGGAAACTTCATCCGGACTTCCTTGTGGGTTTAGTCTCAAATAGGCGATAAACCTGGACTAGAGTCTTGTGTGGTTAGTCAGGTCGTGGCCGACTGCCTCACTGGGCTTCCGCTTGAAGGTTGCTAGGTGCCTTTTTATGAGCACATGGCGATAAGTGGCAAGAGCATGGGTGACGAGGTACACCCCTACAGGGTAATCAACCTATTTTAGTAGCCACGCCCGCAGATATGGACTACTTGGATACTTATATGGTTCATAGACAAATTTAAAGGTTACTCGTAAAAGCTTCAAAACAAGTGTGAGTATCATGGATGGCACTCTGGTAGGAAGACGGGAGCGGATCTATGGTGGTGTTAGTGGACTCGTGTATGCTTCACAAAACTTTTCAAAGTTATGAAAGTCGTAGTACAGGATAGCCATCGAGTCAAAGCTGGCTTGCTGCATTGAACCCCACAACCTCCTTGTTGATACCGATGCATATGTAGTTAGTTCTGATGTAAGTCTTGCTGAGTACTCAGTACTCACTGTTGCTTAATTATGTTTTTGCAGAGGAGACTCCAGCCTTGCTAGTGGTTTCTACGACAAGATCGATGTTGGCCATTTAGCTTGGGAATCCCAGCCAGAGGTCTGGTTCCTGTGGAGGGCCTTGTAGATTGACAGGCTTCCTCAACCTTCTTATTTTCTAGATGTCTGTACCCAGACATGTTAAACTTCCGCTTATTGCTTGTATGATTTGTGTGTTGGGTCATGTGACCCCTGCTTGTAATATCACGCTATGATGGCTCTTATGAGCCTCCTAAATAAATGCTATGATGTTGTATGGTTATGTTGTGATGCCATAGTTGTATCTATGCGTATCGGTCATGTCGTGCATACGTGTGACGTGAAACATATGTATGGGATTCGACACCTAGTTGTGTGCCTTTAGTAGTACTCTTTACAGGGAAGTGCCTCTTTGTGCTTCCACCGAGCCTTGGTGGCTTGCTACTGCTCCGCACACATTGATTGGTTGGCATGTATCCTTCCTTGCTGCTGTGTCTGTCCATTCAGGGAAATGTCTAGCAGTGTAATTGAGTCCCTGTAGCCTGCTATGACTCGTCTACATGCAATGATGACATTTATGTCCCACGGCGTAATGTAGTCCTTGTAGCTTGCTATTACTCGTCTACACATGCTAGAGGCTGACACCTGCATTGCTGGGTTACGTATGCATGTTCCTCTATGGATGTGCCACTTGGGTTCTATGACTAGTCATGTCGACCCGGGTTCTTTGACGTTTGAATGCTAGCGACATATTGCATATGTGAGCCAAAAGACGCAAACGGTCCCGGCCAAGGTAAGGTGGCAGCCGTGGAGTTAACCGTGTGTGAGGCCGCAAAGTGATGTGATGTGTTACATGTTGGATTCTTATGGCTTAGGATCGGGGTCCCGACACTCTCCTTGAGAACTTCTACAATTTCCTCACGAGCATTTCTAGTTCCTGACTTAGTTCTTCAGGATCACCAAGGCTGCTATCAGAATCTTCTTCTTCGGATGAGGAAATTGCTTTCACCTACAGAGAACGAGATCTTCCAAAGCTTGGCCCGTAGAGGTCTCTCTTCTCAGCTTGTTGGAAGTCATGAGTATCGAGTCTCTCAAGAATAGCAGCAGGATCAAGTGACTTGTAGTCTCCACGTTCTTGAATCATCAAAGCCAGAGTTTCAAATGAGGAGTCAAGAGATCTTAGCAGTTTCTTCAGCACTTCGTGGTCAGTGATATCGGTGGCACCCAGTGCTTGAAGCTTATTGGAGATATTAGAGAGACGATCAAAAGTTTGCTGAACATTTTCATTGTCAAGTCTCTTGAAGCGGTTGAAGAGATTGCGAGGAACATCAACACGAGAGTCACATTGAGTGGAAACACCTTCGTTGACTTTGGACAACCTATCCTAGATAAGCTTGCAGTCTCCAAAGCACTCACTCTGCCATACTGACCTTTGCTTAGATGGCCACAGATGATATTCTTCGCTTGAGAGTCAAGTTGCTTGAATCTCTTCACATCGGCAGTAGTAACAATGGGAGTGATAGAGGGCACACCATTTTCCACAACATACGAGAGATTGTTGTCAATAGCTTCAAGGTGCATACACATCTTGTTCTTCCAGTTGGGGTAGTCTATCCCATCGAAGATAGGACACCTCGCAGAAACCTTTATCATACCTGAAGTCGACATAACTAGAACTCCAGGTGGTTAAAACAAAATCACACAGTGCGAGGGAGTACCTGTCTGATACCAATTGAAAGTGCATTATATCGACTAGAGGGGGTGTGAATAGGCGATTTTTACAAATTCAGCACTTTAGGAATTTCAACTTTGAGGAATTTGAAATGTGATGAATAACTAGCAGCGGAATAAGTACTCAAGTGCATGAGGAACTTAGTAACAACATAGTCTTCATGATGAAATGAAACATGCACAAATAGTAAGTAGTGTGATATAGGATAAGCAGTGATGAACAAGGTAACTTGAAGAATTCGAGGTGAGGAATTTGTGAAAGTCTTCAGTCAATTTTTTCAAACAGTAACAATCAATTTCATCAATAGGTATATGAGGAATAGAGGGGTTGAGGAAATAGAACCAGATAGCTCGATGAAGACAATGGTTTGATGACCCAGTTCCAACTGCTTTGATAGTCGTACGTCTGGTTTGGAGCGGCCTGGTATTTAAACCAGAGGACACACAGTCCTTACTGTATTCTCCTTGAGCTAAGGTCACACAGTCCTCGCCTAACACTCATGGTAAGTCTTCAGGGTAGACTTCCAAAACACTCACAAACTGGTCACCCAGTGATCCACAATTTACCACTGGATGCTCTAGACCAACGTCATTTCGTGATCTCCAATTAACTGCAGGAGCACTAGACCATGACGCCTAACCGTCTGGAGGATGCACAGTCCTCAAAGGTAACAAGCATCGAATCCACATGGGAATTTCTTCTGTGATGCTCAATCACTATGGGTTTGGTGTTTTGGTTGTTGGTTTTTCCTCACTGATGATTTTCTCTCAAAGTCCTCAGAGGTTGTGTTGCTCTCAAATGACAAGTGTCAGTTCTCTCTCGGAGCACCCAACCATCGAGTGGTTGTGGGGGTCGCAATTTATAGCCAGGGTTCAACCCGACATGATAAGACATAAATGCGCCAAATAATATGACCGTTATGTGGATAAGAATGATTGGGGACAGCTGGCGCTAAGCACAGCAACGGTTGGAATTTCAAACTATGAATGTCCTCAGGCTTATCATGTTCCTCCCTTGTAGACAATTTGCACCGTCGAAATCCTAACTCCTCAGTCAGATCAATTTCCCGAGAGACCAGAAGAACTTCGCCCCTTTCACTAAAGAACTTGTCTGAACCGTAAGAGATTTCCAAAGGCTTCACTCGAAGGATTGTATAGGTTGAGGATTTTGGAGTTGAGCATCAGTTGGAAATTTTCCTTAGTATTACCTCGGCCCCCTTTAATAGTACGGTGTTTCCAATGACTCAAATAAGGAAATGAAACTACGAAAACAATAGTCTTCACGCTTCATATTCCTCGTTCATATCTTCAAGGTCACTCCGACTTCTTCATTTTCAAAGTCTTCACAAAGTCTTCACCAAAGTCTTTATAGAGTCTTCAGCAAAGTCATTAGTTGAAGACATACAATTTTAGGGGTCGATAATCTCCGGATATATCAAACTCCTCATCGACTTATAGAGCATGTGTACACTCACAAACACATTAGTGCCTTAACCTATAAGTCTTCAATACACCAAAATCACTAAGGGGCACTAGATGCACTAACAGTATCTGACTTAGGAGCCAAGTAAGAGTACTTGATCATAGGTCATACTCATCGTTTAAGAACAAGTCGGGTAACCACTTTTACATAAAGCATTTAATGTTGTCACATACTAAGAGATGCTTTGACTCAAGTCTTAGAGTAAATCTCCCCCTTAATGTGACATCCCCCCATAAGAGGGATAAACTAACCTTGGGTTTTGTCGATGAAGACTTCATATTGGTGAGGTAGTTGTGGATGCTGAGTGTTGATGAAGATCACCAAGAGTTGGGAGCATCCTTGTTCTTTTCTTACTCCTCTCACCTACATGGGTTAGTCCCAACACACAAGAGACAAATACAAGGATATCTATGGACATGGAGTGCAAAGGATATGTTATGATGTCCATTTATTAGTTGATTACCTTGTCCCTTGCTTCCCTTTGAGGGAATGTGTGACTCCTTGAACTATTGCATTGAGTTGATGTTGAGTGCAAAAAGTCCTTGCCAATAATGAATGTGAGTGAATTTCATTGGCGGAGTCACCCCTCAAGAACTTACTAGTTCTTCTTCTTGGGGACCCACATCAAGTTGATGTTGATCCAAGGTGTTGAAGTAGCCTTTGTAGTAGTTGAGCTTGAAGTAGCCTTGGGAACCCACTCCACCAAAGCTAGGGGTTCATCTTCATGTGAGTCAATGTCCTCTTGAAGCTTGTTCTTGCCCTTGAGCTTGTGGTCTTGTGGTGGAATGTCATCTTGAGTGTTTGTCCCCTTGGGAAGAATATTTTCATAGTTCTCCTTTTGAGGAACAAACTTGGGCTTCAGATATTGACCTTCTTCCCATTCAACTACATTAGCGTTGAAGTAGCCAACACCATGATTCTTTCGGTATCCTCCGTGCTTGCGTACAATTTCCTCAAATTGCTTACATCCGACAAGACTCTTGTAGATACCTTTTTCTATAATTCCTTTCAATAAAGCATTCTCTTGCTCAAGTGTAACTTGGCTAAGAGAATCATCATTAGTGGAATCAACAGAACTACTAGAAGCAACATCATTGGGTTTAGCATTTTTATTGTTGCTACTAGACGAAGAATCTTTCTTGCCTTTGTTACTAGATTTCTTGGTTTTAACTTGAGGCATGAAAGTAGACAAAAGTAGTCGTTTGGCTAGATAAGATGAAGTCTTGTTTTGTAGATCGTCATTGATAGCTTTGAGAAACTCATGCTCTTGCTCCAAGTTGAGCTTCTCGAAGCGTAGCTTCTCACGAGTTCTCACAAGCTCTCTATGATCTTCGAGAGTAAATTCATGAGCTAACTTAAGAGTGTTTAGTTCTTTAGTTAGTTGTTCTATTTTCATCTTATCATCATCAAATGACTCATCTTTACTAGCATGATAATTATCAAGTTCATTTTGATCAATGTTACTAGTTTTATCACAAAGCAAGTCATCATCACAATGTAAGCACCGCTAGACTTGTGATTAAGTTCTTCCTTATCTTTTAGTGTCATCTCATGAGCAACAATCGTTCCAACGAATTCTGTAGGCTTGAGATCTTTTTAGTTTGGCATCATTTGGATCAATGTTACTAGTTTTATCACAAAGCAAGTCATCATCACAAAGTAATCACCGCTAGACTTGTGATTAAGTTCTTCCTTATCTTTTAGTGTCAACTCATGAGCAACACTCGTTCCAACGACTTCTATAGGCTTGAGATCTTTTTAGTTTGGCATCATTTGGATCAATGTGCACACGGTGTCGTATCTCTCATCAAAAGATCGAAGTATCTTCTTGATGATGAATTTGTCAGTCATTTCTTTGCTTCCTAAGCCGGCGATCTCATTTGTGATGAGATCTATCCTAGAGTACATCTCTACGACTCCTTCACCATCCTTCGTCTTGAACTTGTCAAGTTGAATAACATCTAACTTGGATTCTCTCATGGACTCGGTTCCTCTGTGCATATCAACCAAAGTATCAAAAAGCTCTTTTGCATTCTCAAGACGGCTGATTTTGTTGAATTCTTCGGGGCATAAGCAGTTGAAGAGAATGTCGCATGCTTGAGCATTGAGTTACAACATCTTCAACTCATCCGCGGTCGCTTCACGATCCGGTTCACGTCCATCCGCAAAGAACTCATGTTGCAAGCCAACACGAACAACAGCCCAAATGACAGGGTTATGACCAATAATATGCATTTTCATTTTGTGTTTCCAACTAGCAAAATTGGTGCCATCAAAGTATGGACCTCTACGGCGATAACTTACCTCACTAGACAACATACTCTAATTGGTTGTGAGACCTAAGCAATGGAGACCAACGCTCTCATACCACTTATAGGACCGAAAATATGTCTAGATGGGGGTGATCATACTACTTGACCAATTAAAAGTTTTGCCTATACCAAGTTTTAGGGTTGTTAGTTTTTAGCATTTCGTTGAAATTCAAGTACACCCTACACATGCAAGTCTAAGAGTATATAGCAGCGGAAAGTAACAACAAGCATGTATAGTAGTGATAGGGTAGGAAGATCAAACGCAGTTGTAGACACGATGATTTTTCCCGTGGTTCCGATAGGTGGAGCTATAGTACATCCACGTTTATGGAGTCTTCAACCCATGGAGGGTAACATTCACGAGAGTCCACGGAGGGCTCCACCCAAAAGGGTCCATGAAGTAGCAACCTTGACTATTCCATAATGGCTTCCGTCCACGAAGGACTAGCCTCACTATGGGTAGATCTTCACGAAGTAGGTGATCTCCTTGGACTTACAAACTTCTTGCTTCACTCCACAACATGAAGTAGGACGCTCCCAAGTGACACCTAACCAATCTAGGAGGCACCACCCTCCAAAAGGTAATAGGCTCGGTAATGACGATGAACTCCTTGCTCTTGTGCTTCAAGATGATAGACCCCTCAGCACCCAATCACTCTCTCAAAGATTTGGCATGGTGGAAGAGATGGGATTGGTGCAAAGCTACTTGGGGAGGCTAGAAATCAAGATCCATATGATTGGAGTGGAAGATCTTGACCTCAACACAAGGGTAGGTGGTTCTCTCTCAGAAAATCTGATAGGATAGGTATTGAATAGTTCTGAGTGCTTCTCTCCCGAGTAAGTGGTGGTGAAGGGGTATATATAGGCATCCCCAAAAATCCAACCATTACACACACAATGACCAACTCGGTGACACTGATGTGTTAATCTCGGTGGTACCAAAGTGATCAAAAGGTGGCAACTTTTGAATCTCAGTGAGACCAATATAGGAAACTCGGTTGCACCGATAAGGTGACCAACGGTCAGATTTCCAATCTCGGTGACGCCGATCCAACATTCTCGGTGGGACCAAAAATGTGAATTTGTGTGACAAAGAGTTGGCAACCTGAACTCGATGGCACCGGTATGGAATCGGTTGCACCGAAGTGGCTATGGTTTGGTAGAGTCTGTCTAGGTTCTGGAATATGTGGCACCGGTCTGGGAATGTGGGTTGCACTGATTTTGAGTGTTGGGTATAGAACAGACTTTGGTGGGAGAGTTTGTGGGTGTTTTTGTCGACTATCACTTGTGCACGTTTGATCATATTGTTCACCAACAAAACCTTACCGGCTTTTAATAGTATTGGCCTTCCTATGGACTCAAAGTGATTTCTCACAAATATAACATGTAGAGTCCTCTTGCTTGAAGCTTGGCCAACCTATTTCCTTGCATCTTGGGGTATGTCTAGAATCTCCTTTTGCCAATCCTATCATTCAACTTTTCCTGAAATATACTTGGTGGAAACATTAGTTCAATGACTTATATGTTGTTATTAATTACCGAAACCACCAAGGGAGCTAATGTGCTTTCAGAGCACCCCTATCGCCCCGGCGGCAAACCCCGACGCCACCGTGGCTGACCTTGAGGCTGTTCGCCATGTCCTGTTCGAGTATGCCACCGCCCTCGCGGCCACGCGGTGCCGCATGGAGGCTGCCCAGCGGGAATATGCTTCCGCCTACGGCCTCGCCCCGACTGACACTATGCCCAGCCGGCGTGGGGTTGTGTGCGACCGAGGTCGCGTGGTAGCTGAAATCCTGGGCGGCAAGATGCCCGTCTATGATACCCCCACAGCCAACCCGCAGGCCCTCAAGGTGGCCTACGAGGATTTGGCCACCTTGGAGGGCGAAGAACGTGCTGCTCATGAGCGTCACATCAAGGAGCTCATTCACGCTACTGACAGGTAGCAGTATCTGCTCGCGTCAGGCGTCGCCGCCTTTGGAGGCTCCCAGCTCGAACGCGAGGGCACGGGGACTACGGGCCGTCAGCCGGATTAGCACTGCTGCTCCCCTCGTGTCTCCGGAAACCGGGTTGAAACAAACAACCCCTGTCCCTCTCAGTTGCCGGGGAGCGAGAAGCCGGCTGTTAATAGCCGGCGCACCAACAACCTGCCTCGCAGTGGTCGCCACAACGAAGCGCCGGCAGCCTGCAAACGGCACAACCAGGGGCACACTCCGCCCCCGTGACACAAGTCGGAACGGTTAGTTCCACCCATCATGCACCCCGAGCTGTCGGCCCGGATCGGGCCGCGTGTCCCTCGCAGAGAGAACAACGCCCGCAACCGCATCGACCAACTCGCCCAGTCTGCCCTCCCCGAGGAGGAGGGCTCAATTGGCTCGGCCTGTTTCGTCCCTCGGATCCGCAGCGAGCCGTTCCCAACCGGCTTCACGCTCCCCCGAGACACCCAGAAGTACAACGGGGCCGCCAAGCCTGAGGACTGGTTGATCGACTACACCACCACGGTTGGCATCACCAGGGGGAACAAGCGCGTAGCCGTTTGCTATGCTCCCCTCAAGCTGATCGGCTCGGCCCGCACCTAGCTCACCAGCCTAGCGGTCCGCTGCATCAACACAGGGACGAACTTCGAAGAGGCCTTCGTCCACAACTTCACCAGCACCTACAAGCGGCCTGGGCGCCCCCCTGAACTCGCCATGTGCGTTCAGGGGCAGGACGAGTCCCTCCGCGACTACCTCAGTCGGTGGACCGAGCTCCGCAACTCCTGCGAGGGGGTGCACCAGGTGCAATCCATACAGTACTTTATCGAAGGCTATCGAGACGGCACCACCCTCAAGAACAAGCTTCTGTGCTCCAAGCCGACCATGCTTGCCGAGCTCATGACCAAGGCAGACAAGTACGCCAAGGCAACAACAACACCGGCAATGTCTCGGCCGGCTATCGACAACCGTCATCCGGAGAACAACAAACGCAAGAACGACTAGCCGGATCCCCGCTATGGGAGCCAGCAGGTTAACACCATCGAGGAGCAGGAACTGGCTGCCTAGTCTTCCAGCCAGTGCCAATGCACTGGCAAGACTCCCCTGCAAGAACCACTCAGGGGCCAAACCCTCTACGCACACGCTTCGGCAATGCACCTTCTCACAACAATTGGCCCGCGGGGATGGCCTTCCGTCTCCTCCCGCACCGCCTGCCTGCGTGTCGGCCTCGGCCCAAGCTGCCGCCCCGGTGCCGGCTCCGTCTCCGGCACAGAATGACAGTCATCTGATCGACCAGTTCCCTGACCAGGACGGTTGTTACGTCGTCTTCACTAGTGAAGAGACGAACAAACAAGCTGAGCGCGGGCTCCATCGTGAAGTGAACGCCACCATTCCGGCAACTCCCTAGTTCATGCACTGGTCGGAGAAGCCGGTCAACTTGAGCTGGGCTGATCATCCCGCCGTGATGCCAAATCCTGATAGCTACGCCCTGGTCCTCGAACCCACCATCGCCACCGAGAAGCGCACCTACCGCTTTTCACGGGTGCTGGTAGATGGTGGCAGCAGCATCAACATCCTGTACCTCTACACGATGCACAAGCTGGGGCTGAAGATAGAAGACCTATAGGCGAGTCGGACGGTCTTCCATGGCATCATGCCTAGAAAGTCCTACTCCCCTGTCGGCAAGATCACGCTCGACGTCCTCTTTGGCATACCTGACCACTCCGCCACGAGCCAGTGCTGTTCGAGGTCGTGGACCTTGCAAGCCTCTATCACGCGCTACTCGGCCGGCCAGCTCTTGTCAAATTCATGGCGGTCCCCCATTACGCCTACCTCAATCTCAAGATGTAGGGCCCCAAGGGAATGATCACCATCACGGAAGACTACAAGATGTCAATCGAGTGCGCTCAAGATGGCAGTCGGTTGGCCGAGGCCCTGGAAATGGCCAAGGAGAAGCGGCAACTTGACCGACTCGTGGCCCTTGCCGCCAGCCAGCCGGCCGTGACGGCTCTCCCCTTACAGTCCATCGGCGAGGCCTCCTTCCAACTGTCCAAGGACACCAAACAAATCCTGCTCGACCCGGCCAACCCAGCTCAGTGTGTCACCATCGGCTCCCACCTCGACAGCAAATAGGAAGGCGAGCTTGTTGACTTCCTACGTGAGAGTTGGTACATCTTCGCATGGTCCCCCAAGGACATGTCAGGTGTTCCGAGGAAGTTCGCCGAGCACAAACTACACGTCCAGTCGGACGTCAAGCTGGTGAAGCAAGCCCTATGCCGTTTCTTCGAGGAGAAGCGGCGCACTATAGTAGAAGAGATCGTCCGACTGCTCGCAGTCGGGTTTAGCATGGAAGTTTTCCACCCGGACTGGCTGGCCAAACCAGTCCTGGTGCTAAAGAAGAACAAGACCTGGCGCATGTGCATCGACTACACCGGCCTGAACAAGGAGTGCCCCGAGGACCCATTCACCCCGCCACGGATCGATCAAGTCATCGAATCCACGGCCGGCTACGACTTGCTGTTTTTCCTGGACGCCTACTCCGGCTACCACTAGATCAAGCTGGATCCGAATGATCGACTCAAGACCTAATTCATCACACCCTTGGAGGCCTACTTCTACATCACCATGTCCTTCGGCCTGAAGAACACAGGCGCCACCTTCTGTGCCTCCTGCCTCAGATAGGCAGGAACGTCCACGCCTACGTTGATGACAAAGTCATCAAAACCAAGAAGCACTTCCGCCTCCTCGACGACCCTCCGAGAGAGCTTCACAAACCTATGTGAATACAAGATAAAGCTCAACCCGAAGAAGTGTGTCTTCGACGTCCCAGCTGGCCAACTCCTGGGTTTCTTAGTGTCCGCCCGCGGCATCGAACCTAAGCCCAAGAAGATCAGCGTAATCGAGCACATGCCCAAGCCGACCCGACTCCACGACATCTAGAAGTTCACCTGCTGCCTCGCATCCCTCAACCGGTTCATCAGCGGGCTGGGGGAGAAGGCCCTGGCCCTCTACGGGCTCCTTCGCAAGACGACTTTCGTCGAGCAGGGTCACACCAAGAAGCCAGGCATGTCTGATTGGCCTAACGAGGCGGACGAGGACTTCCACGTCCTCAAGAAAGCTCTCACCTGCGTGCCCATCCTGGCCGCGCCTGCTAAGAAGGAGCCCTTGCTTGCCTACGTCATGACGACCACTCGCGTCATCAACGTCATCCTGGTGGTCGAGCGGCCGGAGGAGGGCAAGTCCCTACCGGTCCAGCGCCACGTCTACTACCTCAGCAAGGTCCTCTCCGCGTCCAAGCAGAACTACACCCACTACCAGAAGATGTTCACCAAATGGGCCGTCGCCCTCTCCAATCATGAGATCCGGTACAAACCTCACACCGCCATCAAGTCACATGCGTTCGCTGACTTCCTCGTCGATTGGGCAGAAACCGAATTTGTGCCGCCTCCCCAGACTCCACGCATTGGCGGATGCATTTAGACGGCTCGAAAATGAGGACCGGCCTAGTTGCCGGCATAGTCCTCTCCTCCCCGAAAGGTGACCAGCTCAAGTATGCCCTCCAGATCCACTTCGCCGCCTCCAACAACGTGGCGAGTACGAGGCCATCGTCCATGGCCTCCGACTCGCCAAGGAGATCGACATTAGGCGCATCCTATGCTTCGGCGACTCCGACCTTGTGGTTCAGCAGGTCTTTGGCGAATGGGACGCCAGGGATGCCAACATGGCGAGCTACCGTTTCCTCGTACAACCGCTCACCGGCTCCTTTGAGGGCTGTGAATTTCATCACGTCCCACGGGCGGACAATGAGGCGGCCAACGCGCTGGCAAAGATCGTCTCCACCCGGCAGGACATTCGAGCCAGCGAATCCCTCGAGCGGCTGCTCAGCCGTCGATCAAGCCTTCCCTAGAATCAGAATCAATCTTCGCATCAGCAGACGCTGCCGGCCCATCGGCGGCTCCGGGTGCCCCTTCAGCATCTTTGCCACCGGCTCCCACAACCTTGGCCGCCCTGCCGCATTAGTTGAGCCTGTTGTGTCTGAGGCCGCCGGCTCCAACGACGCGGTTGTCATGATGACAATCGACCAGCTGGCCTCGGGGGCTGATCATCCAGGCCCGAGGGCTCCCGAGCCGGCCCCCGTCTCGGCTCCCTCATAGGCCCAGCCTATCTTGGTCTTCCTTCTACGTGGTGAGCTCCCTCTGGACGAGGCCTCGGGAAGGCAAATTCCACACCGGGCCTCGGCGTACAGTATCATCAATAACGAGCTCATCCATCACAACACCACCGGCGTCTTCGAGCGATGCGTCGAGCCGGAAAAGTGTCTGGTGATTCTCCTCGACATCCACTAGGGTAAGTGCGGGCATCACGCTGCCTCCAGGACCCTGGTGGCCAAGGCCTTCTGCCATGGCTTCTACTAGCCCACTGCTCTCGAGGCGGCCAAGATATTGGTCAACGAGTGGGAGGGCTGTCAGCGCTTCAGAACGCAGAGCCACCTGCCGGCATCAGCCCTCCAGACCATCCCCTTGTGATGGCCCTTCACCATCTGGGGGCTGAACATGGTGGGTCCCTTCAAAACTGCATGAGGCGGCATGACACACTTGCTGGTGGCTATTGACAAATTCACCAAATGGATCGAGGCACGACCAATCAAGAAGTTGGACGGCCCTACGGCCATCCAGTTCATCGACGACATCACGGTACACTATGGCATCCCTCACAGCATCATCACCGACAACGACACGAACTTCGCCAAGGGCACTCTCACGCGTTTCTACTCCGAGCAAGGAATCTGGCTCGACCTGGCCTCCATCGATCATCCACAGTCAAATGGCCAGGTCAAGAGGGCAAACGGCCTCATCCTGTCCGACATCAAGCCCCGGCTCGTGACGCCGCTGGCAAGGTCAACCGGCTGCTGGATCGATGAGTTGCTGGTTGTCCTTTGGAGTCTCAGGACCACTCCCAACCATTCAACCGACTACAAGCCCTTCTTCCTTGTGTACGGGTCCAAGGCGATCATCCCCACCGACATCGAGTTCGACTCGCCTCGGGTCACCCTATACAGGGAGAAGGATGCAAAGGAGGCAAGAGAAGACGGCGTCGACTTATTTGAAGAAGCCCACGAACTGGCCTTGAGACGGACGACAATCTATCAGTAGAAGCACCGGCACTACCACAACAACCAAATCCGGCCACTCTCCTTTCGTGAAGGGGTACTAGTCCTCAGGCGGATCCAGCAGACAGCCGGACAACACAAGCTGTCCTCCCCATGGGAGGGCCCGTTCATCGTTAGCATGGCGTTGCACAACAATGCATACTACCTAATAGACGGCCAGAAGCCACAAAAGTGCAAAAGAGATGCCTCCGGCAAGGAGACAGAGCGCCCATGGAACGCGGCGCTCCTCCGCCTGTTTTCCTACTGAAAAGACCAGTGTATGTATGTATCCCTCCCCTTTTAGACTTATGAATGCAATGGGTGCCCCACGCCGGCTCTTGGGGCACACCCATTTCGTTTCCTTCAAATGTCTCCTCACTCACCGGCACCCCGGCCCGGCTCCCGGGCCCAGGGGCTCTCCGGCTGGTCGTAGGTCGCCTCTCTCAAAAATTGGCTAAGTAGTGTGAGCCGAGCAAGCCCACCCACCCCACCCAGCTATATGTCGCGCTCTTGGCTGTCCAGCTAATGGGGCCTCGGGGCGGAAAACCTTAGCTCACACGAAAGATCGATCGCAAGGAGATACTGGCTAGGTCCAGCCGGATCACCGCCTTGCCTCTGCCACTCTACTTGTCCTAGAAAGCTCTCACGGTTTCCTATGTTCAGAACCGGCTCCCACAAGGCGGATGCCCCAACCCAGCTACAGACCGGCTCCCAGCTGTCGGGCTGGCGGGGCCAAAACCAAAGGGGATAAGGGGCAGAATAGAAGGAACCAAAAGGGCAAATGAAAGGACAAGGACGAGCAAGCACGCGCAATAAGGCAAACACATTAAGTATTCAAAGTATGAGTTTTAAAGACAAAAGAGGCTCAAGGCCATCAAGGTTCATTACATTACACCCCTAGTGGCTAGACTTGAGCCTAACTTGCAGGAAAGAAAAAGAAAGATAAAAACGCCCAGGGGCTCAAGCCACCGGCGCATCGCCAGTCGGCGTTCCTCTATCCAGCGCGTCACTGGGCGGATCGACTCCCATCCCGGAGGTGGCTGCGGCCTTCTGGTCGGCCTCCTTGGCCTTTGAGGCGGTGCTCTCGTCGGGAACCTCCTCGTCTGCTTGGCCTTGGGGGATGCCAAAGAAGTCTTCTGGCACCGGCTCACTGTCCTCGCCAATGGCCCGCAGGAACTCGTCTACGTTGATGTACGACGCGAGCTCGTTGGCCTGGCGAACAAGGACCGGCTCACCAGCCTCCCGCTCCTCGGCCGTCTCGTCTCGCATAGTGGCCAGGTGGCCCAAATCCATGTTGCGATACCATGACGTGATGAGCCAGAGCAACATCTGCGCGCCGGCTCGGGCCACTGACGCCTTCCAGGCCTTGAGCCGGGCCACGGCCTGCTCCAGCCACACGGACAAACGGTTCTCCGGTGCCGCGCCATGGCCTGGCCACAAGGCGGCGATGACCTCCTTGCTGTCCGTCTTCAACTGCTCCACACTCCACTCGAGGAGGATCAACCAGTTTTCAATGGCGAGCCCAAGCTCTGCCACATCCCACGCGGTGTCCCCCTCGATGGTGCGGTCATGCGCCTGGAGGTACTCCCAGTGCTCCTCAATGGCACGCTTAGCGCGGCGGAGAGTTTTTGGGAAGCACCCTAGGAGAAGAAAAGGAAGAAGGAAAGAAGGGCAAATCAAATACAAGAACCAGCAGTGGAAAGAGCAACTGGCTGGAAAAAGGAAAAATGGACACCTACCTTCGATGGTGTCGTCCACCTCGATGGCGAAATTGAGCGACGCTTTCCGCTCCGACACCAGTGCCGCCTCCGATTCGGTAAGGGATCCCTTAACCCCCTCGAGTGAACTCTCGAGGTGGGTCACCTCGCCTTGGAGGGCGGCAGTCCTATGGGCGGCGTTAGCCGCCTCCTTGACGGCCACCACCTCCTTCATCACCTCGGCCTTGTGGCGGTCCTGGGCCGCCTCCTCGTCCGCAAGTAGCGCGGCCAGCCTGTCCTTCTGCTGCGTGACCGCCTGGACGTCTTGCGCCAGTCGGTCATGCTCCGAGAGGAGCCTAGTCTTCTCTGCCCGGAGGGCGGTAAGATCACCTGCAAGACAAGGCAGGCGTCAACCGGCTCTTGGGGGCTATGTACCCCCCCCCCCCCGAAACTCGACTTACCTTGCACCCGCGCCAGCTACTCCTCCAGGAGGTAGAAGCCATGTTTGCCACGGTCATGGATGGCGATCGCCTTCTCGAACAGCTTCTGCCGCAGGGAGTTCCCCTCCTGTCACACAGAGCCAAGAGTCAGAACATGCTCAAGGAGATCCGGCCCGGCTGCCCACCAGCCGGTCAGCCGGCCCACATCTCGGGGGCTACACCCAGTGGGTGTGCTTGCGCGCCCCCACTGAAAATTTTAACAAAAACTGTTGGGCTTACGTCCGTGCACTACAAGGTGGTGTCTGCCGCCTCCGCGAACTAGGCCAGCTCCTTGCGGCACCGGTTCAGAACGCTCCCCAACTCTTTGAACGAGGGGATCGGGCCGCCTACCGGGGGAGCCGGTAGGGTTGGGACACGCGCCAGTGCTTCCTAGTCCCGGAGCACCTCCTGCATGGTCCGCAGGGTCCTATGGGCCCGGCTGCCGTTGCCACCTGGGCTCGCCATGGTGCGAGCCACCGGGGGAGGGTTGATCATGGCGAGGGTCCGAGATTCGCCCGTCGCTGGCCCTTCGCCCGACGTCGTCCCCGCCTCCACCTCCCGCCGCTCCGACGCGACGTTCGCGACGGACGGCACCTCCATCTCCGTGGCTGCCACCTTTGGTGCCGCCTCTAATGCTCCCTCCGGGGCCATCGGAGCCTCCGGCACGTCCGGCACCTTCCGCCGGGTTGCCTCGGGGGCTGGCTCCGCTACTGTCGCCCTCGCTCGGGCCGCCACCTCCACAGACGGAGGCGCAGGCATCTCCATGACCGCCCCTCGCGGCTCGCTCGATGGGGCCCTCGATAGACGGGTCAATTCCACCGCCGAGTTCGATGCCCACGCGGGATTCGCGGACCTCCTCCGCCTCCTGCCGCTCGAAGTCTTGGAGTGTGAGGCCCCGCCTCGCGTTCCGGACATTGAGGCTTGCAGCTCCGCGAGCCTCCTCTTTTCCTCCCGTTGGGTGCCATCGTGTTCGCGGGCTAGCCGGCTGGCGGCATCCGTCAGATCCCCTGCCGGCTCCCCCTCGTGAAGCTCGATGGGGTCCCTGCGGTGCACAAAGATCAATCAATCGCCGGCTCGCGACCCGAAAGAAAACACACGCAAGGAAGGAAGGGGCACTTACCCGATGACGATAGGAAAAGGTCGCTTGGCGCACACCGACGGCTTCTGTGTGGCCACCTTCACCTATTTTTGGATGGGCAGCGGGGCCACCGGCTCCTCCTGAGCCGGCCTCTTCGACCCGCAGGCAGCTCCGTCCGCCGGGGCTTGAGCCGGACGCTCCTCCCTCCGCCCGCGCCGGCCCTGCTAAGCTGAGGGAGGAGGCTCGTTCAGAATCATTACATCATCATCATCGTCATCATCATCATTGTCGTCCGTCCAGTCCCTGATCGTGGGGGCAATAGGGAACTCACCAGCTCCGCTGGGCTCCCTGGCTGCCGGACCCTCCAGCTCCGCTGGGATCGCCGGCTCGCAAGTTTGCCGGCTAGTTGACTCCTCCCGAGGAGTCCACCCATCTTTCGGCGGGCCTCCACCCTCGTAGTCTTCAGAGTCAGAGTGCTTGCCCTCCGCCTCGAAGATTTGGGGGTGCGGGCCATCCGGCGTGTTCTATCACACCAACTGCTGTGATCAACACGACAAAGTAAGGTCCGCTGCCGACGGTCGGCTGGAAGGAATCAAACAAAAGAAGAGCCGACTCGTCGAAGACTTACCAGGGGGGACGGTTGATGCGGTCGTATGGCTCCATGCCAAATATCCAAGACGCAGACTTCAGCTTGAATGTCGTGAGAGCGTTCACCCGCGTCGCCACCTGATCGGGTGTTAGGTCGACGGTCGACAGCCGGCAGGGGTCCCGGCGGCCGGACATGTCGCCGATTCGGTGCGGCCTGAGCTGGAGAGGCAGCACCTGGCATGAGATGAAGGCCACCAGTAGATCGGCAGCAACCAATCCCTTGCAGATCTGCAGCCACGCGAGCCAACCGAGCTCCGCCAGAGCCACGCCGCGCAGGGCGGAGAGGCAGCACCTAGGTGGATTGCGCATCGACGAAAGGCGGCAGCCGGATGAAGTCCAGGTTTGGGTCAGCGTTCTTCACGTAGAAGAACGTCTGATGCCATCCATTGACGGACTCGATTAGAGAGAAAGGAGGGAAGTGCGCGGTGCCGTGACAGCACACCATCGTGCCCCCGCAGGCGCTGCTCTTCAGCGCCTTGAGATAGAAAAGGGCATTGAAGAGGTCAAGAAAGGGGAGGACCCCCAGATACCCCTCGCACAGCGTCACGAAGCCGGCGAGGTAGAGGATTGCGTTGGGTCCGAGGTGGTGATGTTGAAAATCGAAGGTGTCTAAGAGCAAACGGAAAAGTGGCTCACCGGCAGCCCAAGACCACTGGACAAAAGCCAGTGGAAGACGACGTGTTCCCCTGGCTGCGGTGCCGACACCACCTCTTCGCCTGGCACGCGGCCGACCACCCGCTCCCTCGGTGGCAGCATGCGCGTGCGGCGGAGCTCCACAATGTCCACCTCGGTGACGACGGAACCATCCTAGCTTCCTCCACGTCTGTCGGCCATTGCAGCGGTAGGGCGGCATGCAGGTGGGATTGCGAGCTCGGGCGCGGCGTTGCGCGACGGGAGCAAGGAAGACAAAGAGGAAAGGAGCGAGGAGGCAAAGAGGATGCAGGTATCTCTGGCCCCTGCCCTTCCTTTCCTTTTAAATGGGGAGGCCACGACCGGGGGACATGGGGATTAATTGTTCCCACTCCCCCGGAAACTCCGTGCGCGTGGGTGGCCTCGGGCCGTAACGGCCGCTTCGGCGTGCAGAGGATCCTGGCCTGCACTCCGAGGCCTATTGGGCTATGCCCCGGGCCTAGCAGGCTAGTCCCAGGCCGACGTCCCCTCTCCCCATGTGCACTAGGCCCGCCACATCATTACCCGTCACATGGTGCGTGGCGGGCTAGCTCAGGTCCGAGGGGGACGTGTCGGAACCCATGGCGTCGGGTCCAACGGCCGACCCGATTGGCCCTTCGGCTTCACACTAGAGGCGGGTACAGCTGGGGGAAGCCACTCGCTCCCCTCCGTCTACCGGACGTGGGCCCCCGCCGGCATCGGGGACTACTGACGGGGTTATTACCCCTGGGTAGGCCAAAGCACGAGGTTCTTCCCCCGCCCGTTTCAAAGAGAACTAAGCGACCGGCTGCCCACGGCCGGCTTGCGCACGACCGGCTCGAGCTGCCACCAGCTAGCGGCACAGACGGTTGATCGAGTAGCCGGCTCGGCCCCTGGCCGACTAGGCGCGGCCGGCTGCTTCTGGGCTGCCTCCTCTATTGACCCTGAGATGGACATGCAACGTCCCGTCCCACTACACGCGGGTACGATGACATGACGCGACCGCCACACCGGGCGACACTATAGCCACATTGGCCGTTGATGCACAGGAGTGCATGGCTACAGTCTGGCCGTCCAGGCCGATGACCCTAGCGAGCACGACCGGGCAAGGAAACAATGTCAACACGCCCTCTCCCACTCCATTACCTGCCCCGGCGTGGCTAGAGTGCGGCCGGCCATACCGAAGACTTCGGCCGACTGGCACTAGGCAACGCCTCCCGGGCGACCCGTGCTACGGTAGGTGGGCTAGGGCCAATCGCAGAGCCCGCTGGTGGGCCCCAACAGGAGACGGGACCGTTTAGTAGGTGGACCCTACAGATGACGATACGGCATGAAGGGCGGGACCCCCTGGTCAGGCGAAGAGGCTACCAGCCGGGTCCCCACACCGCTGTACTTTAGAACATATTATAGAGCTGGGGGGTTGGCCTATAAAACCCCTCGAGCCCCCATGCAACAAGGACGGACAATCATTCGCATACACCCACATAGAACTCTCCTCTTATTTCATCTCTAGCCATGGAGGGAGACGAGTCGGCTGCTTCTTCTTTCTCCTCTAGACATAGCTCTAGGAGCAACCTTGTACACACAACCATCCATCCAACTAGACCAAGCAGGACTAGGGGTGTTACCTCCCATAGAGGGCCCTGAACCTGGGTACATCGTGTGTCACCATCGCTTGTGCCCAATCTCGCACCCGGAGCTACGATAAGCCTACCCATGGTATCTATCGTGAGAAAATGACGACACGTAGGACACGACATTTTTTCAATTGCATCAACTTTAGCCTTGTCAACTTCAATACCTCTTTCGGAAATTTTAAGTCCCAAGACAATGCCTTCATTCACCATAAACTGGCACTTCTCCCAATTGAAGACAAGATTAGTTTCTTCACATCTCTGCAAACTCGATCAAGTTTTCTCAAACAATCATCAAAGGAAGTTCCTAAACGGAAAAATCGTCCGTGAAAACCTAAACAATCCTTTCACAAAAATCAGGGAATATGACAGTCATGCATCTTTGAAAGGTAGCAGGTGCATTGCATAAACCAAAAGGCATACGTCCATAAGCAAAGGTTCCAAAAGGGTAGGTAAAGGTGGTCTTCTCTTGGTCCTCTTTTAACACAGGTATTTGAGAGAAACCAGAATAACCATCTACAAAGCGAAAATGTGTGTGTTTGGACAATCTTTCTAGCATTTGATCAATAAAAGGTAGAGGGTAATGATCTTTTCTAGTAGCTTTATTCAATTTCCTAAAATCAGTTACCATTCTATATCCTGTACCAATTCTCAGCGGGATCTATTGATTTTTATCATTAGGAACTACGGCAATACCTCCTTTCTTAGGGACACAATGAACAGGACTAACCCATCTACTTTCAGCAATAGGGTAAATGATACCTGCCTCCATAAGTTTTAATATTTCATTTCTTACCACTTCCTTCATTTTAGGATTTAACCGTCATTGGTGATCAACAACTCGTTTAGCATTAGGATCCATTTTAATTTTATACTGGCATAGAGTGACTAATGCCCTTAAGATCATCAAGAGTATATCCAATAGCAGCACGGTGCTTCCTCCAAGTTTGCACTAATCTCTATTCTTCATGCTCTGAAAGGTTAGCACTAATAATAACATGATATATCTTCTTTTCATCAAGATAAGCATATTTCAGAGTATCCGGGCTTAACCTCAAACACGGGATCACCCTTGGGTGGAGGAGGATCCCCATGTAATTCAACAGGCAAGTTGTGTTTCAGAATAGGTTGCTGATGAAGGAAAATCTTATCTATTTGATTCCTTTCATTCATATGCGTGTCATTTTCATGGTCTAGCAAATATTGTTCTAAAGGATCAGTAGGAGGCACAACAATAGAAGCAAGACCAACAATTTCATCCTTACTAGAGAATTCATTATCATGAGTCCGTCTATGAAATTTAGAGAAATTAAACTCATGAGACGTATCCCCAAAACTTACAGTAACAGTTTCCTTATCACAATCTATCCTGGTATTAACGGTATTCAAGAAGGGTCTATCAAATACAATGGGACAAAAATCATCTTTTTGGGAACCAAGAACTATAAAATTAGTAGTATCTCTATTAGCAAGCTTAATTGTAACATCAACTTCCTCTAGCTCAGCTCATGCAATATCATTCATAATCTCTTTATATAAGGTAAAGGGAATTGCACGCACACTAGCACCCATATCACATAAGTGTTGGTACCCCGACTCATAAGTCGTGATCACCGAATGTACGTGCATAGTTATCCCAGAGATCGATGCTCACCGAACACACACAAACTGAATAACAAGAGTCTTACATCCATTATATACCGATTTACTCAAATATGGCCTTTATGGCTAAATCTTCATACGATTGCAGCGGAAATCTTCAATGATAGCATGAACCCATGCCATCTGCCTCAACCCTATAGGCATTGTGACTGGGAAGCGTCCTAGCTCGCATGTCCGTCACTAAAGTAATCTTCATCATAACCTGATCTTTCATGCCTGGCCAATAAAATAACCAGTGGCAAGGCAATGAGTACTTTGAATGTACTCGGAAGCAACCCATGTTTGGAACAAGGCAATAACAATGCATGATGTAGCGCAAATAGGTAAGTTTTGCAAAAAGCTAGTTCTGAGTGCAATGAAATGATCAAGTAACTTCCATAACCATGCATCAACCATGGGCAGGTGTTAATAAGAACATGTCATAGTCATCATCATAAGAAGGGGGATGGACGTCTCATGTTGAACCATCACACCAAGTCCTCAGACTTCTCTCATGTACCGTCTGAACATCTCATGTTCAGTCATCAAGCCAAGTTATCCGACTCGACTCAAGTATCATCCTTGTCACCACACACACACACACACCAAGTTTTGCGGAAACATCTGGACGTAGTTTAAGAAGGACCTCCAACTGTCCATGACCGTGGACATGACTATTCAAATAGTTTTACACTCTGCAAAGGTTGCACACTTTACCCACAAGACTTGGGGAACTTCCATGTCATCCACAACTCGCAGTATATAACATACCAAAGGTAAGCACCCGAACAATGCCTTTCTCATGGTGATACTAAACAAAGAGTCCACTCATTGGTGCCATCTCTCATGATATACATCACACGTATCATCCATGAGGGCACACAAACGGTGTGCCCCGTGCCTGTAAAGACAACACATGGCCTTCCACTTCCGGGACGACCCCGTATCGAGAGTGACCACACCACTCCTACCACTAGTAATGCATGCTCCTTGCCAGTACCCACCAAAGTAATCAACAAAGCCCCGTCCCATAAGGGGTATCGTGGTTGCGCATGTAAGGTTGGGACGGTCAGCAGACCTTAAAACTCCCTGTTTTAGAACACACAAACTGACTTGTTCCGGTACACCACTTCTTTCTCAAGTGGTTACCCAACTACTCATCTTTTCCCTCGGGCTATAGTGGCACCCAACGGGGATTTCGAAAAGTCTTTGAAATCATCTCTTCCTTTCCATCACGATGCATAAATCCCAATCCCACTTGCGTAGCATCTACTAGCATCCTATCTACACCCACCCGCATAACCCTCATAAGGTGGTAGGGTCATGCACGATGCAAGTGTCAACGGTAAAAGTGTTGGAAGAAACCCACCGAAGTGGTCACTACTCCACATGATCAAGTATAACGAAAGTAAAGTGTTATATGACATGCAATGAAAATTGTTTCTTAATACGGTCAAAGGGCTGCTTGCCTGGCTTATCCAAGTCTTCGAGGTGTTCACACGCTTGTCATCCACTCCGAGCACTTCGTCTACTTCGTCAACTATTGCCAGAAACAACCGCAATAAGCAACACAACAAGCAGAAAATAAACGTGCTCTATAAATAGGACTTTTATTTTTCTTGGACATCTCTGGTCATAAGAAAAATAACCAAGGAGGTTTTGGTGTATGTGGTCAAGGGGCAGTTTGGAATGGTGGAAATGAAGGAAATTATGATCCTATAAGATGTCCATAGAAAACATTTTTGTAAAGAGTAATGGATGGTACCAACAAATAGGGTATGCTTTTAGAAACATGCAAGAAGTGGTTTCACTGGGTTTGGAGTTGGGCTGAAATTCCTATGATTTTCAAAAGATGAAATAAATGGAAACTGGGTCATTTATTAGATCCAACAGAATAGGTGCATAGCAAAAATGTTCGACATGGCTATAAAATTAGGGAATGACATTAAGAGCTTCTAGAAATTTGGATCACTCCATTTGGAGTTGATTTGAGTCCTTTATGGATTTTTGCAAGTGGGGCATGAATTGTTCAAATTTGAATATAAATTTGAACAATACAGAGAAGTTTGTAGGAAAAATATGTAAGACATATTTTTGGATAGATCATGATTTTAGAAGTTTGTTGGAACTTGAATCAATTGATATGGAGTCCAGATGAGTTTTGTATGATTTATTTAGTGCCACTTGAAAAAGAAAAAGGGCAAAGAAATTACCCAATGGGCCCAAGCTACGCACTAAGCGCAACTTAGCACCGCAATGCACTGGGCTGGCCCAGCTGCTCGGCTAGGCATATGAACGGCCATGCCGGAGGTGTATTCCCCTGGAGGCGCCTTCCCAGCGGGGAGGCGGCCGAGGGCAACTCGACTCCACTTAAACTGGCGGGCCCGACCATTGGGGTAACCGACAGGTGGGTCCCTCCCGTCAGGACATCCTTCCTCCTCCCGCTCGAGCAGAGGAGGGGCAGGGGAGGCAGAGCCGAGTGGCTCCGGGGCTCGATCCGGCGGCTCCGGCCCCCTTCGGTGATGCTCTGGCCAACGGCGTGCTCGGGAGGGAGCCCTGAATCCATCTGGTGGCACCTTTTTCGTGGGGAAGCGCCGACGCGAGTGGAGCTTCGGCCGTAGTGGAGACCGACGACGGCTAGGATGAACCCGATGATTCGGGCAAGGGAGGAGGAAGTGGATGCAGGAGGGGGGAAGATCTGGCAAGGTGAGGGCGATCATTTGGTGCCGCTAGGGGAAGAGGAGGAGCTCGGGGCGGCTCAGGTTTAAGGGGAAGCAGAAGGCATGACTCCGGCCATTGTCGTCGATATAGAGTATGAAAGGGAGATTGGAGGGGGGTTGGGAGGTTGGTGATAGGGGGAGAGAACCTAGGGAGGCGAGAGAGATGCTCGGGGAGGCCTTATATGGTCGGGCTTGAGCCCACCGTGGACGCCGCCCATGGCCATGGTATTGTTGTGCCTAGGGGTCGCGAGGGAGAGCCAGAGCATGTCTACGGACCTCATGGACATGGACTATGTCAAGGGAAGAGGAGAGAGGGAGCGGGGGAGCACTAGGTCCTTGTGCGTGTGAGCACGCTCACTGGACGAGCCGGGCGGCTCCAGGCACGTGTGGGAGAAGGAGAGTGAGGAGGGGGCCGACCAGCTTCCATGTTGCGGACGTTGATGGGGACATGAGGGACATGCTGGGGAGGCCCAAGGTTGTTGGAAGCGTCCATTGGGCGGCGGCTACTGTGCGAGTGCGCACTGTAGAGCGCTCCAGAATGTGAGCTCTGCATGTCGGGGCATGCTCTTGGCACCTTGGGTGCGTCCACACATGTCGAGGGGATCCAGGGGAGCTCAAACAAAGCACATAAGGCCAATGGGTATTCTGTAGGTGCCTAAGGGTAGAAGAAAAGGTGAGAGGGAGAGAAATGAGTGTTGTCCAGGGGGTAAAAATGGAGGTTTTACCCCCCCAATCATTGAGCTATGGCCATGAGGATTTTACTAGAGGTACAATGTATCTACCAGAGGCAGTGGTAAAGATTTGATGTTAAGGAGATCAATGGAAGAGATGAAAACAACAATTTTGGCTTTCTGCTAGAAGGTGTTTGTGCTGGTTTTGAGCTGGTTAAAAGGGTCTCCTTGATATGAAATTTAACAGGATCAAGTGATAGGTGAAAATTAGGTTTAACACCAAGTTTGGGCTTATTTGATGAAAGTTGCCAATGTAAACTTGGTAAACCCTAGAAATGGATAGAAATGGGTTTCTATAGATCTGATCATGCTAAGGCATTTTCCATGATGCTCCTAAGTTTTCCTATGTTTTCCCAAATATTTTGAAAGCTTTTAAATATTTTTCCCTATAAAAGACCATTTCAGGCCTTAAGAAAAAGCCTTTAAATAAAATAGGAAAAGAATATTAAAAATGAATATTTGGTGGTTTTGGGAAGTGCTATATATATTGGGCTTCAAATAAAGCATTTGGGGAAAAAGGATTCACCCAATTTGGGGACTTGTAGAGCAAATCTCAAATGAGGGGTTTTCGAAAACCTAATTTAAATAAATGCTTTTTGGCCAAAATAAAATTTTGAAAAACAAATATATTTAGGTCATATTCACATGGCATGATCATTGGACAAGAGTGGGGATCAAGGAAAAGAGTTCTTGAGAGTAGGAGGATTTTTTATGAATTTATAGGGCAATATCAAGCAATCAAACAGGCAGGCAAACACACAAGTCAAGCATTCAAATGCACTCAAGAAGTTTTAATTGGTCCAAATTTGTGAGTCATGCAAGCTTAGTCACGAGGCAAAACACAGGGTGTGACAATATGCCATGATAACAATGATCTCCTATTTTAACAGAAACAACATGTGTGCCAACAATGGGTCTATGCTTATCTTTAGCATCAGGTTTAGCAATTCTATCACAAAATTGAATAACATGCCCATCAATATTATCAACCAAGAGATCTTTAACCATAGCGACACTAGGCTCAACTTTAATTTGCTCAGGGGGCGTAGGTGTTCTAGCACAGCTCTTACGAACCGCAGTTGAAGCTTTAGCATGTTCCTTTATTCTAACAGGAAAAGGTGGTTTCTCAATATAAGCAATAGGAATAACATGATCATCATTATAGGTAATAGTTTCCTCTTCAACTTTAATAGGTTAAACTACTTTCACTTCAATAGGAGGATGATACTTAAACAACTTCTCCTTAGGGAGATCAACATGAGCAACAAAAGATTCACAAAAAGAAGCTACTATCTCAGAGTCAAGTCCATATTTAGTGCTAAACTCACGAAAAGCATCGGTGCCTACGAAGGATTTAACACAATCAAACTTCAAGATCATACCTGACTCCTGCCCTTCGCCGAGTTCCCAATCGTCAGAGTTGCGTTTAATTCTTTCCAATAAATCCCATTTGAAGTCAACATCCTTCTTCATATAGGAACCAACATAAGAAGTATCGAGCATGGATTGATCATTACGAGAAAGTCGAGCATAAAAGTTCCGAATCATAATTTCTATCGAGAGCTCATGATTGGGGAATGAATATAACATTGACTTAACTCTCCCCCAAGCTTGAGCGATTCTTTCTCCTTCACGAGTCCAAAAATTATAAATATAATTCCGATCACGATGAACTAGATGCATAGGATAGAACTTCTGATGAAATTCCATCTTCAGTCGGTTGTATCTCCATGATCCAATATCATCACATAGCCTATACCATGTCAATGCCTTCTTCTTCAAAGATAATGGAAAGACCTTCTTTTTGACGTGATCCTCGGGCAGACCTGCAAGCTTAAATAATCCACAAACTTCATCCACATAGATTAGATGCAAATCAAGATGTAGTGTTCCATCTCCTGCATAAGGATTACCAGCAGTTTCACTATCATACCCGAAGGAATTTCATAATAAATATTTTCAGTAGGTTCAGTAGGTTGAGGGACAACTCTTTGTGTTTCCGGTCGAGGTGAAGATACCCCGAACAAGCCCCTCAAAGGATTACTTTCCATAGTAACAAGTGACAGTAAATTTCAGCACACTATATAATTTTTTCCTTATGAGATTCCACTTACCAAAGGTGCTTCACTCCCCGGCAACGGCACCAGAAAAGAGTCTTGATGACCGAAAAGTATAGGGCATCTATCATAGTCCTTTGAATAAGTAAGAGTGTCAAACCCAACGAGGAGCAGAAGGAAATGATAAGCGGTTTCCAGTAAGGTATTCTCTGCAAGCATTGAAATTATCGGCAATAGATAGTTTTGTGGTAAGATAATTTATAATGAGTAACAAGTAACAAGGGTAGAAAAGGTGCAGCAAGGTAGCCCAATCATTTTTGTAGGAAAGGACAGGCCTGGACAAACTCTTATATAAATCAAAGCGCTCTCGAGAACACATGGGAATTTCTCTCAAGCTAGTTTTCATCTTGCTCATTTGAGCCGCGTTCGTTACTTTGATAATTTGATATGTGGGTGCACCAGTTCTTGGGTGATGCCCTTACTTGGACAAACCTCCCACTGATGATTGACCCCTCTCGCAAGCATCCGCAACTACGAAAGAAGAATTAAGGTAAACCTAACCATCAATACAATCAAGCAGGACGTAGGGTATTACCTCCACTGGAGGGTCCGAACCTGGGTAAACTCTTGTCTCCTTCGTCTCCTGTTACCATCGATCCTAGTCTCACAGTTTGGGACCCCCTACCCGAGATCCGCCTGTTTTTACACCGACACCCGGGGAACTATGAATAGAGGATAAGATGCACCATAGAGAGGGGAGCGAAAAGTGAGAGACGACACGATAGAGAGGCAACCGAAGAGAGGCAACACCACCAGAGCCCGCTCGCCAGGCAAAGCACTACTGTACTAGTTCATCCACAAACCTCCTCGTGAGGAAATCCACCAAAGAAGGATTAGGGTATTATGCTTCGTAGCGGCCCGAACCTGGGTAAATCGTTGTGTGCATCTGCTTCCTCGACATCGTACGAGCTCGTCGTAGAAATCATAGTGTAGCGAGCTAGGTTGGGTGAGGCTGCAGGGTAGTTTCTCACACGCCCCTGCGTTCAAAATCTTGGGGTTTTGCGAAGCCCGAAATCCAACATTTGGCATGCTAGGTAGGGGGCATGTCAAAGTCTTCCTCAAGTCGCGCTCTTCCTCCGCTTCACCGCTCTGATGTCTGACGCTCGTCGGGCTCGCGCCGAGCGTTGGGCTGCCCGAATCGCTCAGACGACGCCCGTGGGTCGCGTCGCTGCGCGCCGATCCCCCTCTCCTATGGCCTATGCCACCACAGGCCTGAAAGCCCATGAGCATCAAGACTCCTCCCATCTAGTCACCCCACGGCGCCATGGCCGCACTGCCACTCCGTCGATCGTCCCAGCTTCCAGGTCGTCGTTTCACACTCGTCCTGGACCGGTGTGTTGGTCGGGCGCGCTCACCATGGCGCGTGAGCTGCTACGCTACCGCCTTGCTCCCGAGGACAATGACGACTGGTGACGGCGACTCCATGCCACTCTCATACTCGTTCCGGCCCCAGCCCTCTCTGGCGGACGATGGGGCCCATGATGCACCACCTCCTCTGCAATACGGACATCGACCCCGAGCCAAGGCTTGAAGCACACCCGCACGACCCCACCCGTGAGCCACAGACGAGAGCGAGAGATGAAGTAAGCTACCAGGTGGTGCAGAGGCCGCGCATCATCTCGCGAGTGCTCCCCGCGCCACCGAACGAACGCTGTGACCGGGCACCCCTCGAAGCCCCCCCCCAAGAGCATCAAGACCAGGCCCCCTCCGAGCGTGTGCCGCTCATTGGGCCGATGGGGTGTCTTGAAATCATTCCATATCTTCTTCTGACCATGTGTCCCTGCAAGTTCAAGCCCGACTTACCCCCATGCTATGACGGCACCGTAGATCCTGCTGAGTTCCTATGACTCTAGGCGCTAAGCACCCAGGTGAGAGGAGGCGACGACAAGGTCATGGAAAGCTAGTTCGCCATAGCGCTCAAAGGCGGCGCACTCTTCGGGTTCCTCATCCTCCCAAAGGGATCCATCATCCCCTGGGACGTCCTACACAAGCACTTCATCGCCACCTTTCAAGGTACCCGAGACCGTCCGCTCACCGTGAGCGACCTGCGGCATGTGAAGCGGCTTGAGGGAGAGACCCTGCACAAATTCATACAGTGCTTCACGATCATGCACCTCAAGATCCCGATGGCATCAGAGGTGGACGTCATCTCCGTGTTCTTGGGCATCATGAGGAATATCAAGATGAAGGCAGAGCTCACCATCCATGAGGAACTCTGCTCTGCCCTGGAGATGTTCAACCTGGTAAACAAGTGTGCCAAGGCCGAGGAGGGCCGCATCTCCCTTCGTGAGGTTCCGGCGGCAGAGGTAGAGGATGACAAGGCCAAGGCCAAGGAGGCGAAGCGTAGGGCCCCCGCGGTGTGCGCGGCCGAGCTTGAGGCTAAGCGCAGCCGAGGCAAGGAACCACCCTTAGGAGGATGACCGTCCTGCATCTTCGACGGCACTAAGTGCCCCGACACCATCAACTGCCAAGAGCTCAGGCTGGTCAGTGACGAGCACTTCGGCCGGCACTTGGGATGAAGTGACCACGGCTTCGAACGTGGCAGAGGATAGTCGGGAGCTACGCTAGGAGTGGAGAGACTGGCCTCGGGAGGACCGCTGGTGCGATCAGCCTCGGGAGGACCGATGGTGCAACGACCCTCCGGAGGGGTCACGCCCTGGCCAGCCTCGTGAGGTCCACCCACGTGAGGCCGGCCTACGCCCATTACCTCCACCACCTAGAAGGATGGAAGAGGATAAGCAGGACGATGGAGCTAGGGGCTTCCAGGAGGTCAGGGTGATAGCCTGTATCCTGGGCGGCGCCCTAGCCCCAACATGAAACCTCATCTTCAAGTAGTTCACTCGAGAGGTCAACGCGGTCCTACCGAAGCCCGAAGCCATGCGCCCTCTCAAGTTGTCATAGACTACGATCACATTTGACGCGAAGGATCAGCTCCGTTGTTCAACCATGGCGGGCACGCTCCCCATGTTGTGCATGCCAACCATCAGCAATGTCCTCGTCACCAAGACCCTCATCGATAATAGAGCAGGACTCAACGTCCTCTCCATCGAGACCTTCGAGACGCTTAGAGTGCTATATGACCAGCTTATGCCGACCAAGCCATTCGTAGGGGTCACTGAAGGTTCCACCTTCCACATTGGGCAAGTGTGCCTGCCCGCTACCTTCGGCGGGCACAAGAACTATCACACCGAGATGAACGTCTTCGACGTCGACCACATCCACGTCGAGTACAATGCCATATTTGGTTACCCATCCCTCGCTAAGATTATGGCGTGACTCACCATGGCTACAATGTCCTCAAGATGCCAGGGAGCGGTGGTGTCATCACCGTCTCCTGCAAGGAGGAGGACGCTCTCTGCTCCCTCGAGCATGCCTACAAAGCAACAACGGCCAAGCACTCAGACGACGAAGGAGACGCCCTTCCTCGCGAGGGTGCCCCCAGGAAGAAGAAGTAGCTCGTCCCCGCAGGGCACCAGGGGGATGGAACCTCCAAGGATGGTGCCTTAGGCTCAACGCTCAACACCGGGGCCCCTTCCACCATCGCATAGGAAGGCGCGCTCGGTACCCCCCTCCGGTCAGGCTCGGGGGCTTCTGTCCGTGAAGCAACCGGCCTAACCAGTGAGACAAGGGAGGCATCCAGGCACAACCTAGAGATGTGTTCTAGCATGCGTCTGCCCAAGCTAGGAGCACAGTGCGAGGCGCCTAGCTCGCAAGAATTCGTACCAAAGTGATCATGGAGCTTCAGGAGGCACAAGCCACACGGGGAGGGAGCTGCCCTGCAGCTCCAAGTGCAGCCGCCATCGTCGATCTGGCCAACAAGCCGCACGTCTACGTCAACGTGCTCGCGATGAACGGGGCCGCGTCCCAGGACGTCTTCCGGCCAATGCATGCCGATCGCAGTGGGGTTTACCCATGCAACTACGTCCACATGCCATTTGTCCTAGCGAACTCAGGTGCCAGGTACCAGTGCCTTGCCCAGGCCATGCTCATGTCGTATCGGGTAAGGCGCAGCAAGGAATTGGAGGAGACGCCCAAACTGCGTAGGAGTCCCGAGCCCCAGGAGGCAACATCATGAGGATCCATCTCACAGAGACGCAAGGCCAGGCTACATCAACTGCTTTGGTTCTTCAGCAGCATGGCCGCTAGGTGATTTTCTGGTTTTTGCTATATAACATTTTGGCTTACTCCGTTTGAGGGTGCCCACCGGGCCGCATTATCCTCAGGAGACCAGGGCACACCCTTGAACTTGCCCCATTTACGCATATTTCAGTAACTTTTCATGCATGTGGTCTATTTCCTAACGTTTCACCTTACCCACATGGTTCCTTGCTGACATGAATGTTGCCGCGCCCGAATGATCCTGCCTTTGACCATCTCATGAGAAAACTACGCAAGGCATCTATTCTCGGGTTTGTCCCTCAAGCGTCGATAAATCTAGTGGCTGAGCTCTCTTTGGCGGGCCAGCCCCGTTCATGTCACCTCATGGGGTCATTGGTGCTTGGCCTTCTCATGTCATGACCCTTGGGAACACATTTGGCCCAGTCTTCTCAAAATTTACAGGACCTGAGACGGCGCTCTCTGCAAGAAGATTCACGCACAACACGCCTTTGAGGTAGGGCCATTGCGAGTCCAAAGTACCCTCGCGTGTGTCCAGATACACCTCCCAGTTCTACCGTGCAAGCCACGCGTACGAGCTTAATGGGTTGTACACGCTCGGGGGCTCAGGAGCTAGGGACCCCATTCCCATGCCCAAGTGGGAGCCCCATTCTCCGCGCTAGAGGACGACACAGTCCACCAATGACTATGCCCACATAGTGTGGAAGCCCTTATGCTCCACGTTGGGGATAAACAACTGAGGGAACCCTCACGACTGCATCCTACCTCGGGAAGGCTCCTCGCGTCCCCGTCTTGGTGCATTCCCTTGGGATGTGCGCGTGAGGGGTCTGCATGGGGGTAGCTACTGGGCCAAGCCTAGTACACTCCACCATCCTAGGTCCAGAGAACCTAGTCTTCACGCACCCCTCTTAGGAAAAGCTAGCAAGGAAAGGTATGGGAGCCGCTCGTACGTCAAGGGGGACTCTTGAGCATCGCAACTCAGTAGCCTCACTGGCCCCGTAGCCCCTCACCCCTTGGAACCATCCTGGTGATCTGGACGGCCCAATAGTGGCTAAGGTAAGCGCAGGGCCGGGCCCTGCCGACGCACAGCTTAAAAGTGCTCAAAATCCCCAAGGACGATGCTAGAGCTCATACGTCAAGGGGGACTGCTGAGCTTCCCGACTCAGGAGCCTCACTGACCCCATAGCCCCTCACCCCTTAGAACCATCTTGGTGATGCGGACGACACAACATCGGCTGAGGTATGCGTGGGGGTGGGCCCTGCGGACGCAGAACTCAGGGTGTTCAAAACCTTCAAATCAACCCCATCTTCACCATGTTCCCTTCATGAGGGCTGCTCGTACGTTAAGGGGGACTCCTGAGCATCGCGACTCAGGAGCCTCACTGGCCTTGTAGCCCCTCACCCCTTGGAACCGTCCTGGTGATCCGGATGGCCCAACGGCAGCAGAGGTATGCGTGGGACCAGGACTTGCCGACGCAGACCATCACACCAAGCAAGAATGAAACAATGCAAAGAAAGCGACCACACAGTTCAACGGTTACTACAAGCCTTAAGTGTTTCTAAAATGAAAACAAGTCTAACACCTCCACGAGGCATGATGAACATTGTAGGAAGGAAACCATGAGCAGGAACCAGGAGGAACCGTTGCCACCACTTGTCTTAGCCGCCGGAAACTCATCGTAGATGTAGCTGACATCGTCTTCTTCACCGCTAATCCTTGCAACTTCTGGAGGCGGAGTAACGATGACGCACGTGAAATTCTTCATCGCCGCTTCCATGGCACCGTTCACGGCCCCTGCCTCGGCGACACGAACCCTGGGATCGAGCGGGCAGATCATGGAGCTGAAGTCAAAACCCGCCTCGCGAAGATGATGGTGGTTGAAGACGCGCGTCTTGGCCTCAGAGAAGAGGTCATAGCACTCATTTTCCAAGAGCACCTCCACCTTGACAACGACACCCTCCAGTGCCTCGACAGGCTTTAAAGAGGGCCCTGTGAACCCGCTCTCTGGAGCCGCTAGGGGCTCCATGAACCCATCCCGGCAGAGGGAACAGAGCGCTCAACGGAGCCAGAGCTAAATGGAGGGAAAGGCACTAAGCTCCGCAGTCCTCTCTGCCTCAGTCGGGACAAGGGTTTTGTCCCTGGTGTCGAGCCAAACCTTCTTTGCATCAACTTCCTCCACCTGCATGTACAGACGCTTGTGCTCCATGGCTTCGGTCGCCATCTCCTTGGCGAGCTCGGCCTTGCAGGTCTTCAGGTCTTGTTCTTGCTGACGCAGCTACTCCGCAAGCGGTGACTTCTGCTCCTGGAGAACCTTCAGGCAGGCCTCCGCCCCTTCGAACACCTATCAGCGGTCTCTGCATCAGCAAGTGCTACCTCACAGGCTTCCCTGGTTGATGTGGCCTCCTTCTCGCTCTTCACCACGGTGGCCTTTGCCTGGCCCCAGAACTACATGGTAGAGGCGTCAGCCTGGAGCCACCCGGAGAGGAGCCCAAAGACTTGTAACAGCCCAAGTGCACCCCTTGCCATTTTGGTCATGTATCTCTTGTGAACCTCTATGTTTGCCATGTGCCTTGAATGAATTATGATTTTGCTTCATGCCACTCATGCATCATGATCATCATTTTCATAGTTGCTTTTGCCTTGTTTCTTGTGCTTGTGATTGTTGTGATGAGGTGGTATGTGGTTGAATGCATGTGTGCTTGGTGTGTGGCTCTACTTCCTTTTCTTGTCTAAACACCCCCTCTTCATTTCACCTCAAAACTCCCTTTTTGCTCCTATTTATTTTGTGTCGCAATCAAATTGTCCCATAAATATTTTGAAAATGTTCTGCTGCTTTGGTTAATTGATTAGAGTGGAGTAGATGAGCTCTTCCATGTGTTGCTGTTTTTGTTATTAATATCACTAATAAAACAACAAGCTTATTTAATAAAGTAATTAATTTATTTTGTCTTAAAATGGCTAGTTCATTTTATTTAAATAGTTTGCAGTTATTTGTAGTGCAAAGTATTGTTGGGTTTTCCAAAATCCTTATTTTCTGATGTAGGGATTTATTGGCCTAGTGTTGTTTTTATTTTAGAATAAAAAACCTCTTGTTTGTTTTAATAAGAGAGAGCAAACCACGTTGGGCCTTCCTCCTCGCAGGCAGCCCAGCTAGCCTGAGCACTCCCGCAGCCCAACACAGCACAAAGGCCTACGTGCCCTGTCTCCCTCCTCCATCAGTCAGTGTGAGCAAAAGCAGAGAGAGCGCACACCGTGAGCTCACGAACGTCGAGGACCGTTCCTCCGAGAACTATTTAACCCCCTCGGCATGCATGCCCCTTCCTCTAGGGTTCCGCATCCCCTCTAGCCACCGCCATCTCTCTGTCCCCTCCTTCCTCTCCCTCCCCGCAGTAAGATTCAGAGATGGGCTTCATGTTCAATGAGAGCAGAGAGTGTAGCGCCGTTGTCCCCGCCTTTTCCATCACCGCCGGTGACCCCTCTGCGGTGTTCGGGATGCCCGGTGGGTTCTTGGTGCTGCCCGTGCTTCATTCCCGGTGCTAGGAAGGTCCGAGCCCCTCCGTGGCGTCGGTTCCGTCATCGCCTCCCATCGGAGAGCTATGCATGTGGAGCTGCGCTTCTTCAGGCTGCGCCAACCTTCATCCCTGCCTCGCCCCGACCCCATGCAATCCTCGTGGTGATCATCGCGCGCCTTCCCTATTCTCTCACTGTAGCACCGCATCGTGTCATCGTCATAGGATCGCAGCTGTCGTCGCGCCCGAGCGAGCGCAAGCTTGAGCTCGAGCAGCGAAAGGTCCCTCCCCTGTGAGTACGGGAACGGGCTCCCCTAGGACCCCGCAAGCCCCACCGGTCCCCGTTGTAGCCAAACGCCATCGCTTCACCGGAATCGCGTCGCCTCCGCGCCCTGTCCCTATTGTCGTTTTCTTCAGTTTCGTCAGAGTTTCGTCATCGTCAGTTAGTAGTAGAGGAGCAAAACCTCCCTTCGGTCAGATGTCACAGTGTAGCGTAGTGCTCGGTTGACTCGGGTGTGTCCTAGTGTGTGGCAGCCGCCGGATCCGTTGTGGTGTGGGATCTGGTGTGAGTGTGCAGTGTGTGTGTGTGTGTGTGTGTGTCGGCGTGTGTGTGTGTGTGTGTTGGCAGGATCTGCTCTGGTAGGCAAATTTGTGTGTGTGTCTCTGTGAGTGAGAGTGTGGTTGTGAGTGTGTGTCTGTGTGTATGGCAGTGGGACCATGGCCCACTTTTCATTCACATAGGGGGCCATGGTGACTATGCCAGGTGGGTCCCCTCCTATATTATTTTCTTTGTTTTATTTTATTGTTTGTTTTCTGTTATTTAGATTTAATTCCATTTCTGGAAATGTCCAGTTCTGGACTCAGCCATTTCTGGCAATGTGCATTTATAGCAATTTTTGACTTATAAGTGCACATGTGGGTTTTCGAATTGCTTTGTGGGCATTTTGCCAATCTAAACATAGGAGTGTGATATATGGATTTGGGGTAGAAAAATCCCAGGAATCCATTGGTGTGGTTTGTTTTAGATTTTGAGAAAGTTTTAAAAAAATTCATTTTGTTGCCATTTTTAATTTTTGTTAGAATTAATCAATGCATGCTATGATAACTGTGTCAACATGGAAGTAGTAGTGTTTCATGAGTATTATGCCATGGTATTTTATTTTGACATGATAAACTTGTATATAAGTGGGATTCTTTATCCAAAGTAGCTAATAAAATGTTGCTGATTTCAACATGCTAAATATTTCTAAGTGTGAGAAACTGATAATATTTTCATGCCATGTTTAGTGGATGCTACCCAGTGCTCTGTTTAGTTTTAGCTCAGGCTCAGTGCTAGTATTTTGAAGTAGATGTTGTCCTCTACCATTCTGTTAATTTTCATGTCGTGAGGTGGTCTCTAGCATCTTTGTTTTCGGCTGTCAACGTGCTATCAGCTTAACTCAGATTCTAGAAAACTGTGATTTTCACCGAGTCCCTAGAATCTATTTCATCATGCTATCTTCTGAGCTTCATGCTTAGTAATATGTTCTTCCTTTCGAGCTTGTGTAGTTGGATGATTTGATAAGCATGTTATTTAGTTTTTGTACATGCTTTGTTTGAGCTTGGAAACATCCTGTAGTTCTAGATAATTGTTGTGGAAGTTGCTATGTTGCTGTTTTTGGACAGATTATGTGTGTTAGTGTATTGTGACTTGTGGGAGGTATGCTCCATTGTTTGGCTTGACCTTTGGATCTATCATGGTTGTTTTTAAATTTCATAACCAGTGGATACCTTCGAATGCCAAGGAATAGCCCATGGCCTTCCTTGTCTCATATTTTGCCTTCGTACCTTGTCGTGATCATAGCATGAGATCCGTTACTCTGTTTCCTACGTTTTACATATGCATTTGCATCGATTTTGCATGAAGCATTCGTATTTGACATGATCATGCATGTTCAAAGAACTTAGCATGCGGTTCTGTCCAGAATTGTAAATAACTTAACTATTGCACTAGAAACATAACTAGCTTAGGAATGCCATGTTAAAAACTTCAACTGAATCATGCACCATCTTGTTTGTGCATTGCACCTTGGTTGTTTGTTTATTGTTGCTTTTTCTCTTGGGTAGATGCGAGTGCGGGTGTTGAACCTGAGTACGAGGATCCAGGAGAGTACCACTATGAGGACCCAGCTCTTTGTCCCTCTGAAGAACCAACATGCAAGATGATCGTACCCGGATCCCGACACTATTTTTGCTTTGCTAGATGTCTCGCTCTTATCATTACATTTGTGTTAACTACCACTTGAATATCAAGCCTCCTACATTGCCATGATAGCCTCTAACCCCTCCACTACCTAGCAAACCTTGTTTGGCTAAGTTACCGCTGCTCAGCCCCTCTTATACCGTTCTTAGATGTAGGTGCAGGTTGTCTCCATCTGAGAAAATGGATATCTGGATATATCACAATATTTACCTCTATTTAATTTAATGCACATATATATCATGGTATGGTGGAAGGCTTGGCCTTTTTCTTGGTGTTTTGTTCCACTTTTACCGCAATAGTTACTTGTTACCGGTGTTATGTTTCCATATTTTGTGCTCCTAACATGCTCGGGGTTGTTATGGGGACCCCCTTGATTATTCATTTAAGATTAAAGCTTGTCTGGCAAGGCCCAACATTGGTACTACTTGCTTAAACAGCTTAATAAAATTGCATAGGGCTTTGCAACCCAGTGGATAATTAATCAACAACCTAGGGCAGTGCTCTTCATGAGTGTTGGTCCAACCCAGAGCAACTTATTAATGCTTCCCGGGGGAACTCGGTGATTGGCGTGGTAACCATCGCTCATCGGTCGCATCCTGAGAACGAGATACGCGGCTCTTATCGTGTTCGTCGACACGCCGGATGGTCTTGTTAGACTTGTTTTAACTTTCTCGAATAGCTTGCATGAGGAACTCTGATCTTCTTCGGGCTATCTCGAGGTGTCGGGTTTCTTTTGGAATTGCCTAGGATGATCATGGGATTCGTGGTCGCGGTTATTTCTGTGGAGTGTGGTTAATTTGTGATGGATTAGTTGGAGCACCCCTGGAGGGTTAAATCTTTCGGAAAGCCATGCCCGCTGTTTTGTGGCAACTTGGATATTTTGTTTAACACCTGGTTATAGTTAACTTGAATTAAAATCCAATAAAATACACCATCTGGGTGAGTAACCGTGATCGTCTCTCCTCGTGAACATGAAACGAGAGAGAACACAGTGGGGTTTTGTATGACGTAAGTAGGTCTTCAGGATCACTTAGTGATCATGGTAGTATTCGAACATTTTTTGTAGTCCCCTACATTTACATTCATGTTCTCGTAAGTTAGCCACCAAATAATGCTTAGTGCTGCTGCAAACTCAACACTACCCCATCCAACCCAATAAGCTTACATAGTTTGGGCACCCGGGTTACAAGATTGCTGAGTCCCCGTGGCTCACAAATTACTACAACAAATACAGGTGCAGGTGCTGATGAGACCGTGCCAGATGATGTGACCCAGCTCTAGTGGGTGTACGATGAACAATGTGGTAGAATGTATGTCACATATCCAGACGAGTAGAGAGGCCTTGGTCATGATCTTCGGGGCTAGCAAGACAGTTTCATTACTTCTTTTCTTCGTTTGTTTTCGTCCGTAGACGGACCCTGTATTTTGAATGATGTTTGAATAAACTGTGTGGACTTATAATTTATCTTGTGGCGAGTGTAAGCCAACTCATATACTCATCTCTTCATACATGTACGCGATGTTACTGTACTTGCGAAACGACAAGATAGGCCTCTATCCCCGTCGCGGCCCCCGTGCCTAAATTTGGATAGGCGCGCATGTTGGGCGATAAAAGAGCCCCCTCACGAGGTGGTCATTAGCGCCCTCGAGGGCATCCCGGACCTGACCCAGAACATAGTAGGCATCGCCCAGAGTGCCAGGGCCTCGCGGAGCATGCGTCATGGCCTCGTCCGGAGGAGTCACCTGGGGATCACATGAGACGCCCCCGGGGAGGCTGGATCACGAGGAGCAGGAGGCTCCTGAGGTTGCACCATGACCAAGGGCAAGATGGATAGGGATGGATCGATGGGAAGCTGGCCCTCGGGGGCTAGCTCCCCTAACAGCGGCGTCAGTGTGCCCACGAGGGTAGGATAGGCCATGCCAATGGGCATCAGGGGCTCAGCGGGCTCCGCGGAAGAGGCCAGGAGGGTCGCCTCGTGAGGCCCCACACTCGCGGTGTTCGGCGCCTCAGCAGGCGATGGCAAGGCGATAGGAGCGGGCGGCGCGTCAAAAATCACCCTCGGTTTGATGCCCGCTTTCTTCATCGTCATCTTTGGCATGACGACATTCCTGGGTACCAAGCACAGGAGGGATCATCAGCGCATGACCTACCAACAGGCGGCCAAGTATAGATAGGAGTACTTACTCTTTGATGCCGACCCACTTCCTCTTCCTCGCCACCTCTGCGATGGCTGGTGTGTCAACACCTTTCTCTATGAGGGCGCCACCGCATGGGGAGGCAGTGGCACCCTTCGCCGGGTTAATAGTCGGAGGTGCCACTCCGACTCTGGGCCCATCCACCTCGACGGGGGTGGGACGGGCGCTCAGATAGCCTTGTCGACAGAAGCAGGATCCACCTAAGGAGATTCCGCCCATGGTTCCTGGGAGTCCGCAAGCAGGCAGTCCGCATGGCGCGAGGGGCTGGTCCCGACCCCCTAAGGACCTTGGCGGGACGCGGAGAACCTGCAGTAGAAGCTTCACCAGCCTTGTCGTTATCCTCAAGGTCATGCAAGAGCATGCTCTGCGACGGGGGAGATGCCTCCGCCAAGTTATCGTCCGCGGTCTTCTTTGCATCTTCCCTGCCCGTGGTGTCGTTGTAGGACACCATCACCTAGGAGCCAATGCCCTTAGTTGGGGAGAGTCCCAGTTCGTTGAACACAAGCATCATGGTGACCTTATCTGCTCCATCATCATGGCGGTACAATGGGGCACAGTCATCAGGAAAATCTCCAGGGCTGCCATTGAGCAGGATGTTTACAACTCTGCTTAGCTCCCCGGAGGACATGGGAGCACACCGAAGCCTGAGGTCATCACCGCTGCCCCGGTACTCCCACATGGGCCTCGAATGCGACTTGAGGGGTGACAGGCGCTACTTCAAGAACTCCTTCACTATCATCCCCCAATCAGCTTCCTAGCACTGATATCGAGAATAATCTGCTCCAAGACGGGCCTGGCCCGGGGTCGGAAAGATTCGCGGAGCACCACGCAGGGATCTTCCCTGGCAGCCCTTCGGAAGATCCAAGCGGGGGTTCGTGCCCTTGAGATCCTTGTAGACCCAGCGGTGCTAGAAGTCCTCCACCTTCTTCTCGGCCTTTTAGAGCATGTTACCGCTCTGGACCGTGATGAAGGAGACACACACCAACCGCTGAGCGCCATCGTGCACACGCAAGCTGAAGAAATGGCGGAAGAGGGCCATCGAAGGCTTGACGCCAATGAAGGCCTCGTAATAGAAGGTGAAGACGTACAAGAGCGAGAAGGATTTGGGATGGAGACGAAGGTCTTGGATCATGTAGTTGTCAAGTACGGTGGTGAAGAACTTGGAGAAAGGTGGGACTAGCCTAGCGAAGATGCCATGGAGAAAGAAAGGATAGGCCGACCTGGACGAGGGCCGCTTCTCCGAGGAACCTCCCCATATCAAGGTCCGCCCTGACTCGTTGGTATCGTCCTCCGTCAACGGAAGCACTCGGGTGAGGTCTCCATCTTAGTCTATGTTGGACTCTGAGAGCACCAGTGAGATGGGAGCGGAGGCTGAGCTCTGGGCCTCTAACTTCGACTTGCCGACCGGAGCCACCGGGAAGTTTGTGGGGCTGACACTACAAGGAGGAGGACAGAGAGGCTCTGAGATCTGGGGAGGTTTCTGCTAAGTCTGGGGATCTATAAGTAAGAGCAAGTGCGGAGAAGAGGAAAGCGGTAATGGCTTGGCGCTGGAAGTCAAGCTTTTGTCGGTTCGAGTGGTGGATGAGGAGGCGCTTGGCACCTGACACCGGTCGCATGACGCGTGGCGGTCCTAGCCTGCAGTACCAGCTCGCGGCACTTCGGGATGCCCTCAACGCCTTCACCCAGAAGCCGGCCCAAGCGTGCCTTGGGCCTGGGGGCTACTGTCTGAGTTCTGAGAACATGTGTACCAGACCTGCCTACCTATGGCCCAGGGCATGGCCCACTTTGTCTCCCAAAGGTTTGCATTCCAGCGCAATGAGACCACGACCACGAGGCCAGCAGGAAGGATGACATCGCCAAGCCCACCTCTACATCAACGATAGCTCATTTGCAGGCGAAGACCACCTTTCATCAGGATAAGGATGTACTCCTATCCCCCTTCGAATTTGGCTGTTGTGGGATCCCTACCCGCCATTGTGCTAAGGGAAGAGAATCCAGGTCAGAATAAATAGAGGATAGGCTGCACCATAGAGAGAGGGGAGCGAAAACAAGGAGATGACACAATAGAGAGGCAACCGAAGAGAGGCAACACGACCAGATACCTCTCGCGAGGCAAAGCACCACTATACTAGTTCATCCACAAACCTCCTTGTGAGGCAATCTACCAAAGTAGGAGTAGGGTATTATGCTTCGTAGTGGCCCAAACCTGGGAAAATCATTGTGTGCATCTGCTTCCTCATCACCGTGTGAGATCGTGGTAGATATCATAGTGTAGCGAGCTAGGTTGGGTGAGGCAGCAGGGGATTTTCACACACGCCCCTGTGTTCGAACTTCTTGGGGTTTTGCGGAGCCCAAAATACGACACCTGCTGGTAGACGATACCATCCTGTTGTCATGGGCTTGATCCTCCTTTTTCACAGTTGTGGTTATCTGTGACCCGGCAAGTGGCCTCGTGCCACAATGGCAAACATACAACATAATAGAAACAAGGGGAAACAATGATAGTACTTAAGGAAGGAAAAATAACATTCTTTCATTTATTTTCGGTACAAATTGGACGGAGATTACATTTTGATTAGCTAAAATTTGGCAAGTGCCTACATCTTTTGATTTATAAAAAGATAAGTGCCCCTGGATGCTTTTCTTGTCCCTCTCCTCCTAGGAATAAGGCGGAGAAGAAAAAGAGCGCAAAAGGAGCGCCTGACTGGGATTCAGCGTCTCCCCGCCAGGACCTGAGGGACACGCCTCCTCGAGGAGCTGAAGGACCCTGCACCTAGGCGGGGTGGAACAGAGCCGACAGGGAGGAAGAAGGCGGAGGGCAGGTGCGAATGGTGGCGCTGCTGAAGCCACCTATTGATGATGGTGCTGTCTGCGATCACTAGGGGTCGGAGCTGTCATCTCCGTCCCTGACGCGCCATAGGTTGCCGCCACCGTCATCCTTTTCATCGCCACCACTCGAGTGAATGCCTCCGCCGTTGTTGAAATCCCCGACACGGCGACCGAGGCGGGCGTCAAGACCCCTAGGGGACCTCGCAGAGAGCATGGTTGTCCCTAGTGGCCAAAGGCGGGGAATACCCCTGCGCTTAAGAAGGATACGCAGGTAAAAGCCTCCCAACCATGCGCATCATACATAATGCCATGGGTGGAGAATTCCACCACGATACAAGATGAACCACCGCCGTAGCTTCTCACACGCGACTAGAGATCGTACGAGTGATTTCTCTTCGTCATCATGAAGATGGAGCGCGAGGTCTGCAGTCTATGGTTTTGCACTTCCATCATGGACTTCAGCATGGTGACAACCATGCGGCATTCCCTCTAGACTAAAGTAGCATCTGACGCAGCGGTAGGTGCTCCGCCGCAAATGCTCCAGGCATGTTCGCCGTATCGCCCGCTCCCGCACTCGGGGCTCCTTCGGCCGTCGGTCCATGGCGAGAACTGAGCATGAACCCGAGAAGAAGACCATGCAATGGTGGTCACATTCGTCAAAACCTTTCCCCTGGTCATCAGGAGGGGAGGCGTGGCCTGGAGACAAGAGAACAAGGGCGATCTTTATAAGCTTAAGACCAAGGAGAAGAAGGAGATAGAAGAGTATCGCCCCTCGCGACCCCAAATTGTAGGGGAGGGTGCGGGGGTTGGCTCTCCTTTGCTACAAAGGTCACCATCCACCTTCATTAAGTCCAATGCCCAAGATCACTGGCAAACAAGTAACCACCTTGCGCGAATCCATGCTGCTGCAGTTTCTGCCACGATGAGGCCTTTAAGTCACGAGCGCCCACCGCAACCTCCCACAATGCATGTGGCGCACGCGGCGGAAATGGCCTAAGGTGGTGGGTTAGTACTGACTAGAAAATTGGCGGTTACTCCCTCACATTGTGTGCCCGCGCATGAATTTTTGTCCTGGCCCAATGGCGCTAAGCATGCACGTGTGGGCCATACTCGGTGGCTCCTGTCGGTGCACTAAGACATGGGTACCCAGTGCCCTTGACTTATGCACGGGAGGTATTAGCCAAAGCCATGACAAGCAAACCAACTCAAGGCCAAGGAACACCAACAAGCTCGGTTCTACAACCCAAGACAAGCTCGGAGTGCGCCAGGCACGTCCCCGGTGCTTGCCGGGGACCGACGCACCCACACCCTAGGAAGACCCAACAAGCAAGTCCCCCGACAAGCGTGGGACGAGCGATCACCGCATCGCTACTCCTGTCACTTATCGATGTGGTGTCAAGCTCTCAGGTGGCTAAGTGGCTCTCGCTAAGCACGTAGTGATGCCCTAGAGGATGATAACACCACCTTGACACCCGTCCGTAGGCGTGTCAAGACGTGGTGTAGCAGTTAGCTAGAGCAGTGGTAGGAGCTTATCAGGATTGCATCCCCGGACGCCACCTAGACTAGCAATGATGGCATTTTGTCCGTAATGCCAGAGTTCGGTATGATAAGCTTTGCTAGCTATCTAATCATCGGACAATGTCTGGTTTTCCACTATGGTTGCCCCTTGTGCTATAAAAGGAGGCCCAAGGCAACCTAGCTGAGGATTCAGATCTCTAGACATTTGTACTACCTTAGTAGTTCTTCCCGTGAAGGTAACCCATGTCGGGCTAGAGCGTTGGGTGCTTCTCGTGTTCTTTGAATCAACCAACCAAAAGCAGGAGTAGGGTTTTACGCTTCATAGCGGCCCAAACTTGGGTAAAACACCCGTGTCACAATCATCATGTCTTCAAGCTATCTCCTCTCTTCGTGCAAGTGATCTCAACCCACCGAACCACAAAGGGGCATGTGTCCCCATAGGTGAGGCCCGACACCATGAGAGTGAGGACCGCACGTACAATGCGGATATTGAAGCCACCAGAAGGGCTGATGTGGTTGCACCAAGAGCCTCGGTAGGCTATCACTCATACTATTATCTAGGCTACGGATGGTGATTACCAAACTAGGCCAAAAGGCCAAGCTTGGGGGTGTACGTGTCTCCACCGCCATGACATTCATGTTCACGCATTTCATTCCAGTTGTCGGTGTTCACAATTTTTGATTGTACAATCCATGTTTGATTTATTTTCTTGCTTTCTTATTGTGTGTTTGAAAAACTATGAGAAAATCCAAAAACACCTCTTGCTTCGTTTTATTTTTTCTTTTAAGTTTAGTTAGTTGTAGTATTAATAGAAAACCCAAAAAGATTTCTCACTTCTTCTTTTGCTTGTCGGGAGTTCTCCCGTGTAAATAGTTTTTCTCGTTTTTTTCCTTGTTTTATTTGCTTTCTTCATGAAAAACTGAAGACTCCAAAAATATTTTAGTGTGTTTCTCCTCTTTGTTTTATCGTGACATACCAAGGAGAAGACTGCTATGAAAATGTTGAGTGGCTCTCATATGCTTTACGTTAGATCTAACAAAAAGCCCATATTACTTTGTCTTCTCATCTTGAATGAAATGTTTGTAGATTCCAGCTTAGTAAACGACACTCTTGCACTATTATTATATTTATATCATTCGATCGTGCAAGTGAATGGCTATAATGCCGATATTTGATGAATTGACTGTGGCAGAGAGAAGCGGGTATGAACTCAACTTGATTTGGCACATGCTCATGCTCATTATTGCCTTGGCTTGACTTGGCACATGCTCATGCATGTAGTTGAATCAAAAACAACCATAGCCTTCATGATATTTATGTTCATGGTGTCCATATCCTACTCATGACGGCATTCGATGTTTATTATTAATAATGCAAGTTTATGACTATCTTTGCTCTCTAGATGGCTGCTTCTCAATCTATTCACTAGCCTTCACCTGCACTAAGCGAGAAAATTCTTGTGCATCAAAATCCTTAAATCAAAGTTATTCTAGATGAGTCGACCATATCTGTCGGATCTCGGGCTCCGCCAATACGAAAGTTAGAACACAGGGGCGTGTGCGAAGATCTCCAGTAGCCTCACCCCTCCTAGGTCACCCCCTGATGTCTTAGACGATGAACTCACACGATGACGAGGAACAGGATTGCACATGATGGTTTACCTAGGTTCGGGACGCTGTGAAGCATATAACCCTAGTCCTGCTTTCGTGGATTGCCTCACGAGGAGATTGGTGGATGAACTAGTACAGTGGTGTGGTGCCTCGCGAGGGCGTTCTCGTGATCTTGTCTCTCTTCTTTTCTCCTCCTTTCCATGGAGCAGCCTAGCCTCATTTATACTGGCTTGGGTCCTCTTCCATTAATGCTATGGCAGGAAGGGATCCCAGAACGGCCAAATTCGAAGGGGGACAAGGGGTACATCTTTATCCTGATAAAAGGTGGATTTCCCCTGCAAAGTTTTTGGTGGTGGTGCAGTGGTGGCCTCGGCGATGACAAGCGTCCTATAGGGCTCGTGGTTGTGGTCTCATTGCACCGGAATGGAATCCTTTTGGGGGTGCTTCGAGAAGTGCCATATGTCCTTGCCCCCTTTGTACAAAAGGGGGAACTATACCGCCTGGCGCGCTAGCACCCACCTGTACCGCTTTACGTCATCCTTGGCCTACCGAGGCCGAATGTTGCATATGGATCTCCACCGCTCAGGAGGAGGCCTGGGAAGGGCAACTCCCACGCGGGTCTTTGGTGCTGCTTCCCTCGTGACCTTAGGGCTTCCCGTGAGGGCCTTGTCTTGAGTGGGGTCACGCTAGGCCGTGCTTGGACGATGAGATGGGCCATTGCCTGGGCCACATGCAAGCAGTTCTGGGAACCCCCGTTCCCAGAATGCTGAATGTAGCCCCCGGGTCCAAGGCACACTCGAGCTAGCTTCCAGGCGAAGCCGTTGAGGATGGCATGATACGTCGAGGGCCCCAAACACCTGCGGCCCAGGCTCGACATGCATCGCACAACTAGGAGCCGGTGCCTCCACTCCCGGAGGACCTTTGGAACCACCCGAGGTCAAACTGATGCGATGCTTGTGCGTTGTGCCAACCATGATGACCCTTCCTCGAATGCGGCTTCTCCCTTGGGACTTCACCTCTCACACATGTCGGATGTGACTCGACGGGGGCAGATAAGGAGACGTAGAGTGAGCGAGCACACCGTCCGAGTCGGCCCCGCGGTGCCCGAGGGGTGCATGATGCCTGCTCTTCCCATGATGCCTCGTGTCTGCAGTTAAACCTATAAATCCGCCCCGCCATTGGGGATCTTGCAGTCTCGGTGTGCCTTATCGTTCCAGTATTTGAAAGAAAACCCTCTCTTATTCCTCGCCGCCCCTTTCGCCGTGGCATCTGTAGGAAGTGCTGCAGGCACGGGGAAACACACAGGGCCTTCGGATTCTTCTCATTCCTACAGAGGTGGTGGCGAGGGACCCTCGCGGCTGGCCCAAGCTCCCCGGTGTTGGGCTATCATTGATGAGTGAGTGCTCCGCCAACTTATTCTTTCTTTACAGAGGGGCTTGGTGCGTCGGTCCTGACCATCCCCTTCTCCCAGGGCGCATGCGGCCAAAAAGCACAGTCTCTTCAAAGTCCAGGAGAAGGTGGACGCACTGCGGGCCCAGCTGACGATCGTCGAGGCTGCCCTCTTGACAACACACAGGGGCAAAGGAGAGGCCATGGCGGAGCTGGTGTCCCTCCAGTCCTAGATCAAGGAGGCAGCCGACGCAGTGCAGGCCGCCCAGGACGAGGTGACGTACACCAAGATGCAAGAGGTGCAGCTTGCCAAGCAGTAGTTGGGCATTGCCCACCGCGCGACTAGTGCGGTGGGCTTGTTCGTCGGGGAAGCTCCCGTGCTGACGTGCGTGCATGACAACGAAGGCTACCTCGATTTCTTCGGTAGGGTGGTGGAGGCGCTGGAGACTAGCATATCTTGTGTGGACACGGACATCAACGCCAGCACGCGCGACCTCCAGGGCCTTACTCTGGCATGCATCTTCTCCAACCAGCGCCGCCACCTCCGGGAGCTCGATCCTTAGCACACCATGGGCGCTCGAGGAACTCCAGAGGCCCCTTCGAGCTGAGGTGCGCCTACACGTGGGTCCCTAGTGGGGCGGTTCATCCAAGTGCCCTCCTCTAGTGAGGATGACGGCTCCAATGCTGATGCGACCGGCAGTTCGGACGGCGACAGTGACTCTTCCGCCTAGGCATCCCTTGTTTCCTTTTTCTAGTCCCTTTCATATTCAAGAAAAACGTGCCCCTAAAGGTGTCAATATTTTGTGTATTACCTTCGACCTTCTCCCTTTTCCCTTAAATCGCCAGTTGGCTGCTTGACGTGACGAGGCCCCGTTTCTTGCGCGGGTCTCGACGTCGTTGTTGATGCGGTCGGATTATGGTGGCCTGCAGGGTCCTGATGAGGCGTTCCCTCCCAAGGGGAAGCTTGCTGCCATTCCTTCCCTTGTGTCGTCTTTCTTGGCACCTAGGGCCAAAAGAACCCTTGTAATAGTACATGGCAAACCTTAGCGCCTACACTCTCACGTTAGTGCTCACAACTCCTCTCTCGCATTCGGGCCACCATTTGGTCAGACAGTTTCTGCCCGGTTCGGTGGTATACTTAGCTTATCGAGCGGTGGAGATGTCGTGTGTCGCGAGGTGTAGTTGGAACGTCCAGGTATCTCAAGGATCCCGCCTGGGGAGCTTCATCCTTGTTGGCCAAATGGTTTGGGGACCCATTCGGCACTCTGCTTCTCCAGGAGCCAATCACGAACAGACCTTGACCGCTGTTGGGGCGTCAAGATCACCAAGACAAGACCAATGGGGCAAGGCCTCGACCGTAGCTAGGGCATATGGATCACCAGGACAAGACCATGGGGCATGGAGCCATGAGATCAATGAGGTTCCTAGGGCGTGCTGCCCAGGAAACCCCCTTGGTGCTCAAGCAACACTCTACGTCGACAGGACCCAGTCCCGCGTATTCCCCGACCACCGTTGGGGCGTCCGAATCACCAGGACAAGACCAACGGGTGGGGGCCTCGACACCCTTGGGGCGTACGTATCATGAGGATGACACGAAGGGGCGATGGGCTATATGACCGGTATGGCTTCTGAGGCGCATTGCTCAGGAGCCCTGTTGACGCTCGAGCGGCCCCCAGACCGTACTGCCGGCTGCTGCCTCGAGAGGCGCCTGAGCCTCCCAAGGCTCCATGATGTGTTGTTGCATTGCGGTTGGAGCCCCCAAGCGGGGACCGACCTCCTAAAGATGCTAGTTCCTGAGGCGACAGGTCCTTGTTGGCCTTCTTGAGGCGCTCCGGGGAGGGCCACAGTGCGTAGGCCCTTGCGAAATGCCAATTCAGATAAAGAGACTCCAAGGCCTGAAAAAAGTACCATGAGAGAAAAGTCCCCGTCCCTTTTTAAATAGAGTTCTAAAATCTTCACATTTCATTTCAAAGAGTGGAAATTCTAACACCAACAAAGAAGCAAGCAATTGCCGCTTCCCACACCTAGGCTAGTGTTCGTCTTTGTCATCCCCCAGCGCAGAGCGTAGGGCATCCATCTTGCGTGTGCATATTCATTGGAGGACAGTGTTGTCCGCCAGCGCGCAGCATGGGCATTCCACTTGGCTGTGGGATGGAATCCCTCCTCGTCCTCGGGGGGCTCCGGGCGTATACATCCCACTCATTATTATGTGAGAATGTCACGGTCGAAGATAGCTGGGCAAGCCCCCAAGGGCATGGCCCAGGTGCTCCCAACTCTGTTAAGACCCATCCCGTGCATTTCTACTCGATTATGCGCCCCTACAACCCAAATCCGAATGCATTGTTCCCCGTGTAGCCGTGGAATTGTGCTCTTGTGGCTCAAACATGTGAACAATGCACCCGACGCAGCCATAGATGTGTTGTGTCGATGAAGCCACAGCGGCTTGAGGACCTCGTGAGGCCCTGCCTTTCGACGCTCCTCGTGCCGCAGTGCCCCGCACTGCTTGTACACTGTCATTTTCCCAGACCGTTGCTCCTGAAGCCTCGGGGCTTGGTTGTGTGTTGCTTGCTCACAAGGGCGGCAGCTACGTTGTGCGCATGCGCAACCAGGGACGTCCTCGCCCCTCTGCCGCTCGCATCAATCTGGCCTAGTACTCCCTCTGTGGGAGCCCCCAGGCCCGGCTCTTGGAGGATGTTTGTGGCATCCTCCTCCTTTGGGAGGGTGTTGATGCCTACGAGAGGTGCCAGATCCATCGTGTCATCTGCAGGTATGACATAGCTTGGAACATAGGCCTCTACATAAGGGCCTTGTTCCCCTCCTGAGCCGTCCCCGCACGTGCCAGGAACGGCCCCTCTGGGTGGCGACACAACACCGTCCTGTGCGCGCAGCCCACAGAACATCCTGTGGTGGGCCTGTACCCGAAGTTCCTTACCTTTGCCACCGTCGTGGGGTGGGCCTCGCATTTCCTGACGTGGTATGCTTCCTTAGAGATCCAATTTGCCTTCTCTATGGTTGCCTGCCTGTCCGGACGCCTGAGCCGCCTGCTCCCTGCGCCGGTTGGAGTGCTCCCGCCGGGTCGACCCAGGTTATTGAGGATCCACGAAGCCATGAGTGTGCAGGCCGATGCGTGTGCGGGGCGTCCCATCGTTACCTCCATAGGATCCACCGTTACGGCCGGGCGGTGCCCCGAAACCGGTTACCGGGATCCGAAGGAGTAGGAGCACGGCCTGCGGACAGCCCTGCTCGGGCTCGCCCGTGGTCGGAGGGTGTTGGGGATATAACCCCATTGTGAGACCCTCCCAGGTGGGGCCGGGTCATACCTGGCGGCTCATAATCCAGATTGATGAACCGGGCCAAAAGACATAGGTCTGGTTGTATGGCGGCTTGCCAGGATGGGCCAAGATGAAGGCCCAAAAGGGAGAAAGGTAGGAAGACCCGGGCGGTTAAGCTGCTCGGAGACGGCTTGCCCAAGATGGCAATACAAGTGAGAGAGATAGAGTCAGATACAATGGAAGAGTCGATATGAGACTTGTGTAACCCGTCGTCTTGGCCTCCTATATAAAGGCGAGACCCGGGGCGACTTAGACAGAAAACTAACAAATCGAGAACTAGGTCAAGCAAATCCACTCCCTTGTAATCGATACTCCAATCAATATAACACAAGCATGACGTAGGCTTTTACCTCTTCTTGAGGGGCCGAACCTAGGTAAACTCGTGTCCCTCGTCCTAGCCAATCCCTTTGAGTCCATCACCTTAGCGATCGCCTCGAACATAAATACTCGGACATCTGCCATGACAAAACCATGACAGTTGGCACCCACCGTGGGGCTAGCGCTCGGTGGTGTTGAGTTCTCAAAGGGCTCTCTCCCAGGGATTGAAGGGTACTTTATTGGCAGGATGAACAAGAGTCGCCGTGGCCGTCTCCACATCGACGCCGCCGGCTGGGCCCGTGAGGCCGACTCTGTTGAGTATGGTTTCCGTATCCCCTTCAGCGAATCCATGTCTTCATCGGCAAGATCGGTGGATCTGGACCCAGGCCGGACGTCTACACCAACATCGTCGAGCCAGCTCGGCGCACGCAACCCGCCCAACACGTGCGACCCGCCCGTGCTAACCTGGGAAGGAAGCATGTCTTCATCAGCCTCACTCAGGGCATGGATCTTGAGGTTTCCATGTCGGAGGAAACTCTCGTCTGTTTGGAGGATGGATCTTTGAGCGGAGAGACGGAATCAATCTACCAGCTTCACGATGGAAGGCTCGGGGGCTACGGCGATCTTTACCCTGAGTCGAAGCATCATGAGATGGAGGACCATGGGCCGCCGATGCATGCAGCCATCTTCATGGCAGGTTTAGCACCGGACCAGAGCAGTACAGCCGCCAGGGCAGCTAGGTTAGGGGTCGACCCGCCGCCGGCTCAAGTTCTTCTGGCTCTGATGACTAACTTATAGCCCTGATGGCGACTGAGGTCATGGCAGAAAATCAAGCCGCTCGAAACGCAGAGATCGCAAGGCTAAAGGACCAGATGACTGAAGTCCAACAAAGGATCAGCATGTTGAAGGCTCAGATGGATGCGGAGGCAGAGCGCATTAGGGTGAACGCTTTCCGCCTTGAGCTGGAGCAGCAATCTGTAGTGGCGGTTCAGTGGATGAGGCATCAGTCCCGCTTGCCGGAACAGTACAAGGCTGGAAACCTTTATAACACGCTGGGAACAGGATGGACTATGGAAGCACCTGGAAATCGGCTGGCGGCTCGGCAGCAGCTTAACCCGCCCCGACGGAACCAGGCCGCGCCAGTGGCTTTCCCAACACCGGCGGGTCATTATTCAAACCCGACAAAGAACATAGTGGCAGTAGCAACCCAGCTTGGAACAATCCCTGTCCCGGACGAGGCTCCCTTCGTAGAAGAGGTGTGGAACGCTATTCGATACATGCAGACGACAATGGCCTAGCAGGAGAAGTACACCTATAGCAGGAGTCGCGTGCATTCAACCCCCATCTCCAACTGTAGCTTCAGCCAGCGTTATGAGTCGTGGTGGTTTCTAGGAGTGATCGGCATCGAGGCCTGCCGCGAGATGATCAGGCGGTTCTGGATTCTTAGGCACTCGAGGATCGGTTGAGAGCGCAGCAAGAGGCGGCGACTCTTGCGGCGACGGCTCATAAGGAACCTGCACCTTCCATCTCGATGGGAGCAGGAGTAACCACTAGGGCCGTGGGAGTGCCGTGCTTAGTGTCGGCTTTGTGGAAGGAGCATCTGCCGAAAGATTTCAAGGGCCCTCGCAAGGTCTAAAATTTCATTGCTGACTTGCCTCCCGAGGCCTGGATTGAAAGCTATGAGCTGGTGATGAAGATGTTAGACGTCAATGATGCAGTATGTGCCAAGTATTTTATCATGATGCTAGAAGGGCCAGCTCGCACATGGTTGAAGGGCTTGCCACCCAACACCATTAATTCCTGGGCCGAGTTAAAGGCGAAGTTCATCAAAAAAATCCAAGGAACGTGCAAGCAGCCCATGAAGATTGTGGATTTGGATCATTGTGTGCAACAGGAGGATGAGTCAGCTCCTCATTGGGTCCAGCAGGTCTCAACTATCATCCACTCGTCTCAACAAATTATGGCGGCTCAAGCAGTTTTGATTTTGGAAAAGAATTCCCACTTTACGCCTCTAAAGCAGAAGCTTGGCCGGCTCAAGTGCTCGTGTAAGGACATGGGGGAGCTCATGGTGGCTCTCGTGAAGTACGCCGACTCTGGCAATACGAAGGATCCGGGCTCTGACGAGGAGAAGTCCAGTTAGGGTAAAAAGAGTAACAATGGCAAGGGTGTGGCAGGCAATGGCAACCAGGCCAAGAGGAAGAATCCAGATGGCGGGTCAGAATTGGTGGCCAACACCAGCGCCGCGAACAATCATGCTAAGGACAATGGGAATTTCAGACAACCCTTTAATAAGAATAAAACCCCCTTCAACTTGGAGGAGATGATCAATAAGCCTTGTCCGGAGCAAAGCCCACCTGACAGGGTGGCGGGTCACACGTGGAGGAATTGCCACATTATGCGATAGTTTCGGGACTAAAGCTTGCTGCAGCATGACAACAATGGTGGTGGCCTGCTAGGCGGCTCAGGACCAGGCGGGTCAGGAGCTGGCCTTGGTTCTAGCGGCTCAGGATCTGGCTATCAGGGCCAGGGGAATCAAGGAGGGCATCATCATTAATTTGGTGGCAACAATCAGCATCAAAGTAACCAATATGGGTGTCAGAGTAATCCAAAGCAGCCCAGCTCGGGTCAGTATCATGTTTTTACAACCAGCCTTGACAGGAGAGATCAGAAGTTGCGCAAGCGGGCGGTTAATGCGAGCACACCAGCTCTCCCACAATACCTGAAGTGGTCTGAGTATGACATAACTTGGAGCAAAGAGGATCACCCGCCGCGTGTTGACGACCCGGGATGGCTGGCTTTGGTAGTTGCTCCCCAAGTGGGAGGATATGTGTTTACTAAGGTGCTTATGGATGGTGGCAGTAGCATTAATATTTTGTACTATCACACTTTCTGCTGGATGAAGTTGCTTGGTAAGGATCTTAGGCCTTCCTTGACAGTCTTTCATGGTGTGGTGCATGGCAAGTCAACTTATCCAGTTGGCAAGATCTCTTTGGAATTTGCCTTTGGTGACAAATACAACTACAGGGTGGAGACCTTGTGTTTTGAGGTGGTCAAGATCAAAAGTCCATATCATGCCCTATTTAGACGTCCGGCTTACACCAAGTTCATGGCTAGGCCTTGCCATGTCTACTTACAGGTCAAGATGCCAGGTTTGAACAGGACGAGTACACTACATGGTGATCGGGAGATGGCTATTGAGTGTGAGGAAGGAGATGCAGCTTATGCAGAGTCAAGTTGCACTGAAGCAGATCTCAAGTTCTATAAGGAAAATGTTGACCTAGAGGACATGACTCCGCTCAAAAAGCCCACCATAGAATCTGAGCCGCCCCTCATGCTTTCCGCGGATGATACCAAGCTGGTGGATTTTAATCCATGCGACTCATCTCAACAGTTTACTATTGGGTCCAATATGGAATCCAAATAGGAAAGCGCGCTCATCGAATTCATCCGTGAGAATTAGGACATCTTTGCATGGAACCCTTGTGACATGTGAGGTGTACCGAGAGAGTTCGTTGAGCACCACCTTAATGTGGATCCTAAATTTAAGCCGATCAAACAGTTCCTATGGCGGTTCAGCGAAGAGAGGGCAAGGCCATTGGGGAAGAAGTGGCCCGGCTTCTAGCGGCGGGTTTCATTGTTGAAGTGTTTCACCCAGTGTGGCTTGCCAACCCAGTGCTAGTGCTTAAGAAGAAGGACACATGGTGTATGTGTGTGGATTACACAGATCTTAACAAGGCCTATTCGGTTGACCCATTTGTTCTCCCCTGTATCGACCAGATCATCGATGCAACAACGGGTTGTGAGAGTTTATGCTTCCTGGATGCTTATTCTGGTTATCATCAGATCAAGATGGCAGTCAAGGTCCAAGAGAAGACGGCTTTTATCATGACTTTTAGTGCTTTCTGCTATGTGTCCATGCCTTTCGGGCTCAAGAGTGCCAAGGCGACTTACCAGCGTTGTGTGCAGAACTGTCTTCATAGTCAAATTGGGCGCAACGTCCATGAATATGTGGATGATATTGTGATCAAGTCAAGAAAGAAGGAGACTCTGCTTGATGACCTGAAGGAGACCTTTGACAACTTACGGGTCTACAAGATGATGCTTAACCCGGCCAAGTGTGTTTTTGGCGTTCCTACAGGCAAGCTCTTGGGATTTGTAGTCTTTGAGCATGGCATTGAGGCTAATCCAAATAAAATAAAAGCTATCACTTTCCTGTCTGAGCCAGCATGCATCAATGATGTTCAATGCCTGGCGGGACGGATTGCTGTGTTAAGCCAGTTCATAAGCTGCCTTGAGGAGAAGGCCATCCCTTTGTACCAAATGATGAAGAAGACAAACAATTTTGTCTTCAGTATCGCGATGGGTGAGGCGTTTAAGGCACTCAAGAGATAGCTCACTGAACCGCCGGTCTTAGAGGCTCTGGCTAAGAAGGAACCTTTGCTCTTCTATGTGGCGAATAATAACAACACAGTCAGCGCCAAGATCATCGTTCACCATAAGGAGGCAGGGAAGGAATATCCGGTTCAGAGGCCGGTTTATTACATTAGTGAAGTCCTCACAGAGTCCAAGCAGAGGTATCCACATTTGCAGAAGCTGGTATATGGGGTATTCATGGCAAATCGTAAGCTGAAGCATTACTTCTTGGGGCACCAGATCACAATGGTTAGCTCTACCCTGTTGGGAGACATAATTCAAAACAGAGACGCCACCGACAGGATTGCTAGGTGGGCATTGGAGCTTGGACCTCTTAATCTAAAATACGTGCCTCGCACGACGGTCATGTCTCAAGCCTTGGTGGATTTCATAAATGACTAGACAGAGTGTCAGGCGCCTGAGGAAAAGCCGGATAATACATATTGGACAATCAACTTTGATGGATCTGGGCAATTGGAAGGATCAGGGGCAGGGGTTGTCTTAACTTCCCCTAAAGGTGACAAGTTCTGTTATGTGCTAAGGTTAATGTTTCCTTGTACTAACAATGCACATGAGTACGAAGCTCTACTTCATGGCCTCCGGGTGGCTAAGGAGATGAACCTGAGCCGTGTTAGATGTCTTGGCGACTCAGACCTCGTAGCCCAGCAAGTTTCAGGCACTTGGGGTTCCAAGGACCCGCGGATGGCAGCTTATCGTCAGGTGGTGGATGTCATTGCTGGTCATTTCAAGGGTTATCAGGTGGATCATATTGATTGTCACAGAAATGAGGCAGTTGACGCCCTGTCAAGGCTGGGTTCTCAACATAAGCCGGTACCGCCTAACGTGTTCTTAGACGTACTACATCACCTGTCAGTTAAGTTACCTTCAAAGGAAGACTTGGCTATACCTGACCCAGAGGGGCAGCTAGTGGCGGCTCTACATGCTATTCCTGACTGGACCATGCCTTACCTGGCGTACCTGACTCGCGGCGAGTTACCTGAGGATGAAAACCTGGCAAGGCAGAGCATCAGGCGGTCTAAGTCTATGACAATCATCAATGGTGAGTTGCATAAGTGCAGTGTCACTGGTGTCTTTCAACGTTGTGTTTCACCTGAACAAGGGAAGGAAATCTTGAATGAAATCCATGCTGGCGATTGTTGTCATCACGTCGCCTCAAAATCTCTGGTAACCAAGGCTTCTTCTGGCTAACGGATCATAAGGATGCGGAAGACTTGGTTCGCAAATGTGATGGATGTCATAAGTTTGGCCGGCATGCTCACGTCTCGGCTTAGGAGTTGCGCATGATTCCAATTACCTGGCCGTTTGCAGTCTGGGGGCTTGATATGGCCGGGCCTTTCAAGAGATCCAAGGACAAGAAGACACACCTCTTGGTGGCCGTGGACAAATTTACCAAGTGGGTAGAAGCTGAGCCAGTCAGCAACTGTGATGCGGCTACGGCGGTTTAGTTTGTGAAAAAGCTGATCTACCTCTTTGGTTACCCTCATAGTATCATCACAAATAATGGTACGAACCTATCCAAGGGGGCTATGCAGGCGTTCTTTGAAACTGAGCACATCCGACTTGACGTTTCTGCGGTTGCTCATCCAAAATCAAATGGTCAGGCAGCGGGTGCTAACCAGGAAATCTTGAGAGGTATCAAACCCCAACTTATGGTTCCTTTGCAGTGAACGTCGGGTTGTTGTGTAGAGGAGTTGTCTTCGGTCTTATGGAGCATCAGAACTACTCCCAATAGATCAACATGCTACACGCCTTTCTACATGGTTCATGGCGCAGAGGCCGTGTTACCAAGCGATATACGTCATGACTCGCCATGGGTGGCGGCTTCCGTTGAGGCGGATAATGAAACAACAAGTTAAGATGCGTTGGATGCCTTGCAGGATGTGCGTGATCTGGCGGTGGCTCGATCGATAATTTATCAGCAAGACCTGCATCGCTATCATAGCAGTAGAGTTAAGACCAGGACATTTCAAGAGGGCGACTTAGTGTGGCGGGTTATTCAAGATCAGACAGATGCACACAAGTTATCCCCTTCATGGGAAGGACCTTTCGTGGTCAAGAGAAATCTCAACAAAAAGGTCGTTTACCTCATTGACATACGAAACGAATTAAGCACATGTGGGCAACAGACTTGCCGGCCGTGGAACATAGATCATCTACGGCCTTACTATACTTGAGTCATCAAGACTTGACATTGTACACCATCATTGTACATATCATATATATATATATATATGAATAAAGTTGGCATCCCTGCAAGCCAGGGCCTCTGCCATTTCGCGTATTTCATTTTGCGCAAGAAGGTCATCTAGGGGGCTTCCAAACTACTGGGTTTAGCTTATCAAACCCTATTGATCGGCTCTTAAGGCAAAAGGTTGACTCTGTCAACAGGTCATCTAGGGGGCTTCCAACCCACCGGGTTTAGCTTATCAGACCCTATTGATCGGCTCTTAATCCAAAAAGTTGACTCCGTCAACAGGTCATCTAGGGGGCTTCCAACCCACCGCGTTTAGCTTATCAGACCCTATTGATCACCTCTTAAGCCAAAAAGTTGAATCCGTCAACAGGTCATCTAGGGGCTTCCAACCGACCAGGTTTAGCTTATAAGACACTATAGATCGGCTCTTAATTCAAAAAGTTGACTCTGTCAATAGGTCATCAAGGGGGCTTCCAACCCACCGGGTTTAGCTTATCAGACCCTATTGATCGGCTCTTAAGCCAAAAAGTTGACTCCGCAGGTCATCTAGGGGGCTTCCAACCGACCGGGTTTAGCTTATCAGACCCTATTGATCGTCTCTTAAGCAAAAGTCAGGTGGGTTATATATCCAAAAAGTTGACTCCGTCAACCAGTCATCTAGGGGGCTTCCGACCCACTGGGTTTCGCTTATCAAACCCTATTGATCGGATCTGAAGACAAAGTCAGGCAGGTTATATACCCAAAAAGTTGACTCCGTCAACAAGGTCATTTGGGGGCTTCCAAACCAAGTTTAGGTTACATACCCTCTTCATCGGCTCTTAAGCACCACAAGGTCGGTTGAAACCTGCTAGTAAGATGATGCTGCTTCGCTATGTGACACGCCAAAATCTTACCAGTTAATCTCGCTTAGAGACCCTGAGCCGGTTCAAGGAAGTTGAAGGCAAATCTTGATAGAGACGCTGTACTGGTTAAGGTAAAAATGGCGGCTCTTGTCACGTCAGGGGAGGCTTATGGAAAGCGAGGATAAATTCTCTCATCTATTGCCGACTCTTCGCTATGTGGCCCATTTCGTACTCTTAGACAGTTAATCTAATAAAGACCCTACTTTGTTTAAGGTTAAAACGACAGATTTATGTCACGTGAGAGGCAGTTTATGGGCTACTAGGGTACTCATGCCCCATTGCTCTCCTTCTGGGATGTTACGCTCCTATCAGTTAATATCGCTTAGAGACCCTGAGTCGTTCAAAGAAGTTGACGGCCAATCTTGATAGATACCCTGTACTGAAAAGGGGTTCTAGTAGCGAGTCCACCCAGAAGAACTGGCACATGAGTTATTGAAAGAGCAAGTCAGGAAAGATTTAACATATCTAGGTTGTGCTATTCTAAGCCGCCCCCACAACAGTGCAGAAAATATTCTGCTCTGACAGGCTGTTTTCTTAAGATGAGCCTCCACGACATCTGGTATGAATTGAAGCACAAGGCAGACATAATATATTAAGTCATGTGCTTTCCTATTTGCACGATGGCACAGTTCATGCATGACAAGTTTTTTCCTAAAGGGCGATTACAACGCGCTCCACAGAGATCCCAAAAACAAGACTTAAAGTGTTTACACCGCTCAAGATTTCGGCGGGTCAAGAAGCCGGGTTAAACCATGGCAGTATCAAACTGATCAGCTGGATGGCGGGTCATCCTATGGTGGATCTTCGACCTCCTTAATGTGAAGATTGTCCACGTCCCAGTTGTTGTTGGTTAAAGCTTCAAAGTTGTCCTCTTCAAAGAGGGGAGACGGGTCAATATCAGGGGCAAAGAGATGCTTACGACATGCAGGGGTTAAATCCCTAGCCTCGAAGGTTGGGTCGTACACTCGCTTATTTTAGCGTTGTAAGCCGCCTGATATGTTGACAGATTCACTTCTTCTGGCAACACTGATGCGATGACCCTGGAGGCCTTCATACAGCGAGCATAGTCAGACTCTGTGAATTCTGAGCCATCGTCCTTCTTTGAAGGAAAGCCATCCATCATGTCTTTAGGAGTTAGCTTTGGGGCAAAGGCCAAAGCCCGACTTATTGTAGCAATGGCTCCTTTCCGGGCAGCTGATTTTTTGAGTTCTTCAATTTGCTTTGGTAGGATGGACAACGCTTCTATGACTCCTTTCATGAACTTGGGGATGCTTTCTTTGTTCAGCATAGCCCTGATGGAGCAAACGGTCCCGTAGTACAGCTGTTCTGAAAAAGGGTAGACGGCTTTCAGCTGCAGCAGGCTGTCAGCACCAAGCTGGCGGCTCCTTTGACCTACAAAGGATGAGGTTTGAGTGTTAAACCGCCGGCACAATTTTTAAGTAAGAATACTGGCTGAGTTTTTAGTACTTACCAAAGATATCAGTCGTCATCTTTGAGATATGGTGCTTTAGGGAGTGCAACTCGTCTGATACGACCATGAGTCGCTCATTAGCATTGTCTGCATGTTTGGCCATAGTAGTTTGCTCTGCCTCAGCAGCTTTTTTGAAAGCAGCAAATTCAGATTTAGCTTTTGTAAGCTCTTCGGCAGTAAGCCAACACTTCTGTTCTGCTTCCTTTCGGGCAGCTTGCTGGGAGGCCAGATTTCTCTTTAAGCCGGTCAGTTCAGACTCAGCATGACTTAAAGCTTCCTTTGACATACAAAAAGCAAATAAAGGATAAGTCGCCAGGATAACATATTACCAGATGGTTAAGTTGGGAAAATATAATGCAAGTCTCTAGCAGATTGGAGGCAATATACTCGACACTTGGGGGCTAATGTCTGTTTGTTCTCCAAAACTACAAGTAAGTTCCGGATCATCTTCATCAAGTTAGGACGGCACTTAGGGGCCAAAACAATGTTCTCCAAGACTACAAGTAAGTTCCGCTCATGTTCATCAAGTTAAGCCGACACTTGGGGGCTACATATAGCTCTTCACTAAATATAGAGAGAAGTTCCGGCCCACTAATTCTGTACTGACCCGGACTTGGGGGTTACATTGATCAAGTAATCAACATTGAGTACCGGCTCACCATATACATATTCAGCCGATACTTGGGGGCTATAGGCTAAATTGATCCAATTATGACATGGATTGGAAGACCCGGTTTACCATTTAAAAATATTAAACCAGCTCTTTGGGGCTACATAAGGGTATAAGGAAAGGAGAATAGGAGTACCTCATATTTTTTCTTCATTAAGCCAACAAGTTTGAGCTCCATGTTCCGGCTTGTGGAGAGTCAGTTCAGATAACCAGCGTGTAGCTCATCAGTAGTTAACTTCTCTAGCATGGGGAGCTCAAAGTCCAGCTTGTGAGGGGTTTCAGTTTTCTCAGTCTGCTTTGTCAACACATGAGGTTGAGGAGTTTGAAAGCCCGTACTAGTAATGATGATGTCCAGAGTAACTGGGTCATCAATGGCCGTTAAAGGGCTTAGCGGCTTAGAGTTCATCCTCGGAGGACCCTCAGTTGCCATCTCATGGCCCGCCGGCTCGATAGAATGATGAGCGTCTTCAGGCACATCTTTTGAGAATGCAGAGGGATCGGCATGTGAAGCAGGAGAGTCCAGCTTGGCAGGCTCCGGCTCTTAGGCAGTGGGGGCAGAGGTAGACCCACCGGTCTTCCTTCGTTTCGCTTGAGCCCAATAAAGCACAAAAAGTTATTGTATAAAGTTCAAAGGATGATAAAGGAAAGGATGCAAGCATGAAAGCACGTACTCTGGGTTGATCTTTAGAGGCGACAGCTTAGTTGCCGTAGAGTCGCCTGATGAAGGCGGTGATTCCTGAAAACAGTTAAAGCAATATACAGACAGAGTAAAGTTATAAAGCAAGGTTAATAAAATTAAACCAGATTAAACAAATACCTCAGCCGGCCGTTTCCATTGAACCCGAGAGTAGGACAAACCGACCATAAGATCTTTAGAGCCGGCGCTGCGGGTCTGGCATCGGAAGAGGTGTTGTTGCTTTTGCAAAAGAAAGTTGGGGTCTAGATAAGCAAGAGGATGAGAAAATGGACTTTTTAGACGACCCGCCGTATCTTCTTTGGTTTAAGATATTCTGAGTCAGAGGAAACATAGGTTACCTCAGGAACGTTGGCATGGCTTGTCTCCGTTTCGTCCTGTGCGGTTATTTCTGTCAGTAAGGTGCACAGTAAGACGGTCAAGAGAGCTCAAGTTCTACCTCCCAGTCATCAGGCTTAGACTGCTGTTGAGGTACAATTTTCTTCTTTCGTGCATCGGCCTTCTCCTTTGACTTCGGAGGAGGAGGTACGTATTTCTTTTTCCAGAAGCTGGAGTTAGCCTGAAAGTAAAAGCTGCCGAGAGAGGTTAAATATTGCAAACATACATGGATAGCTAATGCGAAAGTAAAGAGATCGAGAGTCACCCTTACATCTGGGACCGGGCTGGCGGCAAAGAAGGGTGGTAATCCAATGGTGCGGCAAGATTCTTGAGACTCATGGATAAGGCCTTTGATGGCGGCAACAATGTTTTCTTTTGAAAAATTGGTAGGATTAAAGGAGAGGGGGTCATTGGCATCACCCATATATTCACACATGAGATGGTTTCTCCGGCTTAGAGGCATGACTCTCAAAAGATCCAGTAGTGGGTCCGATCAATCCATGTTAGACCATTGGCCATGAGGGTTCTAATTTTGGTGAAAGTCGGAGCATACTTCACTTGTTCGGAGGCTAACATCCGATCAGGGAGTTCAGTTGTGGTGGGGAGTCGAGTCGAACGATAACCCGTTAATGGATGTTCCCCTTCAGGAGAAGTATCTTTGCAATAGAACCAGGTTCCGTTCCAATGCTTGGGGTGACTTGGCATTCAAACAGTCTGAAAGGTCATATCCAGTCTTCTTTGGATGGAGACTACGCCGATCTCTAAGCTTGTGCCAGCCGCCACTTCTGTTTGGTGGTTTACGTAGAAAAACTCACGGAAGAGGTCAACCGACAACACTTCTTGTAAGTTAACTTCATAGAGGGTTTGGAAGTTGCACATATTTGATACAAAGTTGGGTGGAATATCCTAAGGATGCAACTTGAAGAAATGGAGGACATCTCGGAAAAATGTAGCACCGGGCGGGCTGAAACCAAGCGCAAGGTGGTCCGCAAATATGACTACTTCTCCATCTTGGGGGATGGGTTTCTTCTTATTGCCCGGAACCCGCCAATGGATGACATTTTTGCCTGGCAAGGTCCCTGTGCCTACGAAGTCTTGCAAAAAATCCTCAGAGACCGCAGAGCCAACCCAATTGCAGGAAGAGGACGCACGAGGCATAATGGCGTCTTAGAAGTGTAAAAAGTAACAGTGTGTGGCGAGTTCGAATGTGACAAACAACTAAGGGCGGCTAATGAATCCAGGCACTATGAAGCTAAGCTGCTGGTGCAGTTCACGGCGAGAGCCGGAAGTTTGATGGCGAGTTAAGTTTGTAGGGCAACGAAGCAAAATACAACTAAGTGTGGAAAACAGGTTTCACATATTGTGTTTACAGTGACAGATCTACGGATAGAGGAAAAGCAGATTTATTTTAGACCTAGTGACGAACTGAGGGAAGAACTGGCAAAGTTCGAGGGCAGTAAAAGGAAGCAACTATAGATTTGTATTAGGCCATTGGTGATTACCTACGATTTACCGCATCGGGAAGATGATCATTGCAAGATTTACTAGGCTATGTGTCGTTTGGCATTACGAAGAACTTGTGCTCTAACGGGGCCGAAGTAGTCCATGGATTTGTCACACTAAGCTACGGATCTAGAGGATGGAGAAAGACGTACTAGAAGTGATGCGGTGGTCATGGGTAAGGCTCTGGTCTGTTCAGGCTGATAAAGCGGCCTAGGGCGACGACGGTGATGAAGCTTCACTGGAGTGAGGGAGCTCGGGGGAGATGGCTTCGAGAGGAAGAAGAAGATGCGCAGGAAACGAAGGCTTATTTAAGAGTCCAAAAGGTGGAAATGGGCGCGGGAATCAAGGCGACAAAAACTGACCGACCGAGACGGATGCCTCGATTCTTAGGCCAAACAGTTAATGAGAAGATCCGTTGTGAACGTCAGGGAATCTTTTTGGCATATCCGGTTTGACGTCATGGCGGGTTACATATTTTCTTTCAAGTGATGGAGTGTAAAACTCGCCGCCAAGTGATCTTGAAGATTGACCTGAGCAGGATCAAATCAACCTGGGGCCTAATGTTGGGGATATAACCCCGTGGTAAGACCGCCCAGGTGGGGCCGGGTCATACCTGGCGGCTCATAATCTAGATTGATGAACCAGGCCAAAAGACATAGGCCTGGCTGTATGGTGGCTTGCCAGGATGGGACAAGATGAAGGCCTAGAAGGGAGAAAGGTAGGAAGACCTAGGCGGTTAAGCGGCCCGGAGACGGCTTGCCCAAGATGGAAAGACAAGCGATAGAGATAGAGTCAGATACATTGTAAGAGTCGATATAAGACTTGTGTAACCCGTGGTCTTGGCCTCCTATATAAAGGCGAGACCCGGGGCGACTTAGACGAAAAACCAACTAATCGAGAACTAGGTCAAGCGAATCCGCTCCCTTGTAATCGGTACTCCAATCCATATAACACAAGGAGGACGAAGGCTCTTACCTCTTCTTGAGGGGCCGAACCTGGGTAAACTCATGTCCCTCGTCCCAACCAACCCCTTTGAGTCCATCACCTTAGCGATGGCCTCGAACATAAGTCTCGGATATCTGCTGTGACAAAACCACGATAGAGGGGGCACATCATCGGCGGGAGGGGCGATGGGCATGGCGAATGACCCCCCGACGCCTAACGTTGGAGGTCGCGAAGAAGTGTGGGGATCCAAGGCCCTCCTCGCGACTACGACCAACTCAGCGATGTGGTCGGCCCAGGCGTCGAAGCCCCTGTGCGTCGAGCGGTGGACAAGCATGTCGCACATGATCAGCAGCGCGTCATGCACGTTGAGATCCCCAACGTAGGTACGATGCAACGTCGGTCCTAGGGGTGCCACCCGTCCACCGCGCGCTTGATCGGCACATGGGGCGACGATGGTGGAGACGACACTAGTGGCCTGGTACTGACTGCTCAGTGCCACGCCACTGGGGCTTGGGTCTTGGATGACGGTTATGGGGTTTGTGAAGGTAGATAGGGCCGGGGCTGGAGAAAGATCGTTGGGCGTTGGCCATTTGAGTGGTGAAACGGGGAAAGAGCGAGGCTTGACGAAGACTACGACACACCCCCTACCTAGTGTGCCGAATGTTGGATCTCGGGCCCCACAAAACCCAAGGAAGTTCGAACAGAGGGGCGTGTGTGAAGATCTCCAGCAGCCTCACCCCTCCTAGCTCACAACCCGATGGCTTAGACGATGTACTCGCACGATGACGAGGAAGAGGATTCCACATGATGGTTTCACCAGGTTCGGGCCGCTGCGAGAGGTTTGTGGATGAACTAGTATAGTGATGTGGTGCCTCGCGAGCAGGTTTGTGGTGCCTCACGAGGAGGTTTGTGGATGAACTAGTACAGTGGTGTGGTGCCTCGCGAGGGTGTTTTAGCGATCCTGTCTCTCTTCTTTCGTCCCCCTTTCCATGGAGTAGCGTAGCCTCTATTTATAGTGGCCCAGTCCTCTTCCCTTATAGATATGGCGGGAAGGGATCCCACAACGGTACATCTTTATCCTAACGAAAGGTGGTCTTCGCCTGGAAAGTAGTTGTTGGTGGTGCAGTGGTGGGCTCGGCGATGACATGCATCCTACTGGCCTCGTGGTCGTGGTCTGGATTCACCAGAATGGAAACCTTTGGGGGGTTCTTTGGGAACTGTCGAACGTCCTTGCCCCTTTTGTGCCAAAGGGGGAACTGTACCGCCTGGCGTACTAGCGCCCGCGTGTCCTGCCTTACGTCATCCCGAGGCCTAACATCACACACGGACCTCCGCCGCTCAGGAGGAGGCCTGGGGAGGCCTACTCCCACGTGGGTCTTGGTGTTGCTTGCCGCGCGAGCTCAGGGCTTACGGTGAGGGCCTTGTCTTGAGTGGGGTCGCGCTGGGCCATGCTTGGCTGACGAGGTGGGCCATGCCCTGGGCCACAGACAGACAGGTCTAGGTACCCCTGTTCCTGGAATGCCGAAAATATCTACCTATATGCGGTATTACCCTGTCGTTCCAAGTAAATTTGCATGTGCCACCTCCAAAAGTTCAAATGAACATCCGATTTGCATTCCTAGACCGCTCATGGAGCGACAAGGGGCGGTTAGTATCTTTCATGTTAAGTGGGCTATTCTCATGATGAGTGTTTATTCAATCGTCCTTGCACGAAAAGTGTGGTAATGGGGATTCCTAGTCCCGAAATCAAAAGAAATACAAATAATTAAACAAAACTTCCCTAGGAATGTTGTTGGTTTGGATGGTACCTGTCGATTCGGCTCGCTGTGGAGTGTGTTTGTTAGTGGAGGGGGAGTAAACTTTCACTTTTATCGCTTGGGAACTGCCACTAATTTGTTTAACATGGAATATATTGAGTCATCACCTTCTTAAATAAGCGCTAGATCTGAGAACACTATTGTCATCCTCATACATTGTGTATAGTGAATGTTGGATGCATCATGATGGGATCGTTTATACCATGAATTACAATGTTTATTCATTGCTTGAACTTTGGAGGTGCTCTACATTTATGTTTTGCGGTCTTAGAAAGGGCTAGCGAGATACCACTATTATCATATTATATCATGATTGTTTTGACAAATGTTTGCACTTGAGATATCTTATTATTGCTCGCTAGTTGCTTCTGTCATTGATATGAGTTAATATAATCCTTAAGGGTTATTGTTGTCATGGTTAGTCATAATCTTTGCTAAAAACCTGGGTGGTACTTAAACATATGTTTGTAAACAAGAACAAAAGAGTTTGTAAAAGTTTTCTATCTCACTTTCAGTTTGTCAACTAAATTGCTTGAGGACCAGCAAGGGCTTATGCTTCATGGAGTTGATACATATCCATCGTATCTAATTTTCCTAGCGCTCTTGTTCTTGTTTTGGACTCTAATTTGCATGATTTGAATGAAACTAACCCGAACTGATGATGTTTTCAGAGAACTACCATTGTGTTGTTTTTGTGCAATTCTCAGAACGGAACGAAACTTTTTGGAGAAATATTTCAGAATATTTGAGGAATATTGAAGCCAAAAGCCACCAAAGAGGGGGGCAGGAAGGCCACCACCCACGAGGGCACGCTAGCCCCTAGCACTGGTTGGTGGGTGGTGCTCACCTCGTGCCCCACCCCGACACCTCCACCTCCTGTTCACGATACGGAGGCGCCACCACCTCCTATTCTTCATCGGGAGGACAGATCGGGAGCCCGTTTGGGGCTCCAGAGAGGGGAATCTTTGGACTTCATCATCATCAACCATCCTTCATCACCAAGTACATGATGCTCCCCACCGGGAGTGAGTATATCCTTCGTATGCTTGCTGGTCAGTGAGGAGTTGGATGAGATTCATCATGTAATCGAGTTAGTTTTGTTAGGGATTTATCCCTAGTATCCACTATGTTCTAAGAATGATGTTGCTATGATTTTGCCATGCTTAATGCTTGTCACTAGGGCCCGAGTGCCATGATTTCAGATCTGAACCATTTATGCTATCATCATTATATCTATGTTCTTGATCCGATTTTCCCTACTCATATGCACCTATTATGTGTTATGATCTTCCAACCCCATAGTGACAATATTTTGGATACTTCACAGTGATGACCGTACTTTGAGGAGTTCATGTATTCACTATGTGTTAATGCTTTGTTCCAGTTCTTTGATAAAAGGAGGCCTTAATATCCCTTAGTTTCCTTATGTACCCCGCTGCCATGGGAGGGTAGGACAAAAGGTATCATGCAAGTTCTTTTCCATTAGCATGTATGACTATATACGGAATACATGCCTACATGACATTTATGAACTATAGCTAGTTCTCCGTCGTCTTAGGTTATCGCTATTATATGATGAATGTCATCCAACGAATACACCGATCCAGTGCCTTGAGTTTCCCACTTATTGCTCTTGCTAAGTTACTACTCCTGCTATTACTATTGTACTTGCTACAAAACTATTACTACTAATGCCACCGCAACTGTTACTGCTACTACTCCTATCAAACTATCATATTACTTTGCTACTGATCACTCTGTTGCAGATATTTATCTCCAGGTAAGGTTGAATTGACAACTCAACTACTAATACTCTCAAATATTCTTTGTCTCCCCTTGTGTCAAATCTATAAATTTGGGCTGAATACTCTACCCTCGAAAATAGTTACCATTCCCTATACTTGTGGTTTATCAAGACCTTTTTCTGGCACCATTGCCGAGGAGCATAGCAATATTTGTTTATTCACTTGGGTGACTCACCAGCTAATGACGGAGCCCCGACTAATGGCACTGGGGGTTAGAGATAATAACAGGGCAATCCGCATCCTTTGTTTACCTCTGACTCTTCGCAATGAGCTGATGCCTAAGATTTCAAAGGGCCTCGTGAGGTGCCAAACTACACAGCAGATCTTGAGCCGACAACATCGATCGAAAGCTATGAGTTGGCCATGTACATGCTAGACGTCAGTGACGTTGTTTGTGCAAAGTATTTAACGATGATGCTAGAAGTACTAACTCCATCATGGTTGAAAAATCTTCTCCCAATCCATTAACACATGGATGGAACTGAAGGAGCAGATCATCAAAAAATTCCAAGGAACGTGCAAACGACCAATGATGATCGTAGATCTGCAACATTGCCTCTAGCATGAGGATGATTCAGCAAATCATGGGAACCATCGGGTTATTGAAATCATCCACTCATCATGGAACATCATGGTGGCCCAAGCCATGCTCATCTTGGAGAAAAACAGCCACTTTCAGCCCCTAGTACAGATGCTTGGTCGGTTGAAGCGTAAAGTTCAACACATGGGCGACTCGATGGATGTTCTTACTAGGTATGCTAAGTCAGACAGTACGAGGATCCCGTCTCAGATCAGGATAACACCAGCAAGGGCAAGAAAGGTGATGGTGGCAAGGGCCACCAACAAGGTGGAAAATCTGGAGGTCAAGGTAGTAATAGCAAATGAAAGCAACCCGACAACGGGTTAGTATTTTTAGCCAATACCAACACTTGTTTGAAAAACCAGCACTAGAATAATCGTCCCGAGGGGCCTTATAATAGTAATAAGCCGCACAATTATGGAGAAGAACTCAAAGCGCCTTGTCCCAAGTATAGTACCCGGGATAAGTGTGGGGACCCTGACTCATAAGTCGTGATCACCGGATGTACGTGCATAGTGATCCTACAGATCAACGCTCACTAAACACACAAAAACTGAATAACAAGAGTCTTACATCCATGACATACTAGTTTACTCAAATATGGCCTTTATGGTTGCAGTGGAAATCTTCAATGATACCGTGAACCCATGCCATCTTCCTTAATCCTACAGGCGTTCTGACTCGGAAGCGTCCTAGCTCGCACGAACGTCACCAAGGTATCCTTCATAATATCCTGGTCTTGCTTGTCTGGCCAATAAAATAACTAGTGACAAGCCAATGAGTACTTTGAATGTACTCGCAAGCCACCCATGTTTGGAACAAGGAAACAACAATGCATGATATAGCACTAAGTAGGTATTTTGAAGAAAGCTAATTTTGAATGCAATGACTTGATCAAGTAACTATGTAAGCATGCTCAATAGTTGGAAGCTATCCATATGAACAAGTTACAGATATCACCATAAACAGGGGGTTGAACATCTCATGTTCGGTCATCACGTCAAGTCATCTGGCTTATCTCAATTATACCATCTTGTTATCCACACACACCAAGTTTATGAAAACACATGACATAGTTTATGCATCACCACCCAACTGTCCTTGACTGTGGACACGTCTATTCGAATAGTTTTACACTCTGCAGAGGTTTCACACTTTACCCACAAGACTCGGGGAACTTCCGTGTCATCCATGACTCACGGTATATAACATACCCGAGGTAAGCACCCAAACAATGCCTTTCCCCTGGCGATAATAAACAAAGAGTCCACTCGATTGGTACCCAACCCACATGATGTACATCACTCGTAGCATCCATGCAGGGACCAACGGTGTGCCCGATGACTGTGAAGGCAACGCATGATCGTCCATACCGGCACGACCTCGTATCGAGAGTGACCACGCTACTCCGCCTACTAATGCGGGCTCCTTGCTAGTACCCACCAAAGTAATCAACAAAGCCCCGTCCCATAAGGGGTATCGTGGTTGGGCATGTAAGGTTGGGACGGTTGACAAATCTTAAATCTAATCCATTTGCGAAAACACACACTCACTTGCTCCGGTACACCACTTCTTTCTCAAGTGGTTACCAAACTCATCATCATCTCCCTTGGGCATTAGTGGCAACCGATGCTGTTTTTGAAAAGACTTTGAAATCACATCCCACTTGCGTAGCACTACTAGTAGCAACCTAACTACTCCCACCCGCACAACCCTCATAAGGATGGTTGGGTCATGCATGGTGCAAGTATCAATGGTAAGGTATCGGTGGCATCCCACCATAGTGGTAACCACATCAACATGATCAACATTAAGAACATAAGTGCTATATGCCATGCAATAAAAGGGTTTCATAGTCATGGTCAAAGGGCTACTTGCCTGGCTTATCCATGTCTTCAAGGTATTCACACGCTTCTCGTCCACTCCGAGCACTCCGTCTATATCGTCAACTACCGTCGGTAAACAACCACAATACGCAACACATCAAGCAGAAAATAAAAGTGCTCTATAGAAAGGAGTTTTATTTTTCTGGGACATCTCTAGTCATAAGAAAAATAACCAATGAGTTTTTGGTGGCTATGGTCAAAGGGGAGTTTTTGAATCGTGGAAATAGATGAAATGATGATCCTATTTGAGGTCTAAAGAAAACATTTTTATAAAATTTGTGAATGCACCCATTTCATAGGGCATGATTTTAGAGACATTTAGGAAGTGGTTTCACTAGATTTGGAGTTGGGATGAATTTCCTAGAGATTTGCAAAGCGGGTAAATATGAACAAATGGCCAAATATTTTTCATAGCAGAATAGGTGTGAGAAAAAATGTTCACCACCTAGTGTATGAATTTAGATACACCTAGGAACTCGAATCACTCCATTTGGAGTTGATAAGAATTCCCTAGGAATTTGCAAAGTGGGGTTCTGTATGGTTCAAATCAAATTTTAACTTGAACCATCAAAAATATTTATGGCCCATATTTGGTTCGGACAAGATTTTAGAAGCTTGTAAAAATTTGAATCACAAAATTTGGGGTCCAAATGAATTTATTATGAAATTTACAATTCTCTGGAAAAATAAAAGGGCTAAAGAATTTACCCAAAATAAATGGGCTAAAATGCGCCCATGGGCGCAAGATAGCTTCTGGGCCGGCCCGATGGCTCTGCCTGGCGGGGAGGAGGCCACGTCGAAGGTGCCCCATGGGCATACGCCTTCCCAGGGAGAAGGCGGCCTCGGGTGGATCCCGCCTCCACTTAACGCTGGCCTGGCCCTTGTGTCACTTACATGGGGGCCCACTAGTCAGGTCCATCTCCCTCCTCCTGCCTGAACAGAAGGGAGGCAGGGGATGGGGCCCTCGAGCGCTTGTCGGCATTGCCCCGGTGGCACATGCCACCTCCGGCGGCCACCGGACAACTAGAGTTCTCAGGAGGAAGTCCCGTGTCCTCCTGGTAGCCCCATTCCTACGGGGGAGCGGCGAAGCAGGCTGGGCTTTAGCTGTAGCGCGGGCCAGCGACGACGACCATGGGAGCAGTGCGCCATTGCCTTGAGCAAGGAACAGAGGTCGGGGAGGAGCGCGGCAACTCTGGGTCGAAGCTGGCGAAGTTTAGGCGAGAAGAGGGGCCGGAGCATCCCGGATTTGCCCGAGGCTGAGGCGGCACTCTTTCTGCCATGAGAGGAATGGGGAAGCTCGGGAAGTCCAACGGCTCGATCCAAGGGCACCTGGGAGGAAGGGAGAGCAAGAGGGTCAAGAGTGGGACTCGGGATTAGTCTTAAAGACGAGGGCGACCAGAGGTGCTCGGGTGCGCCTTGGATGCCCTCTGAGCGCGGTGAGCACGCATGGCAGAGGGGTCCTAGAGGTTTCTTTACATCGGGAGGGCCATGGGATGCAAGGACAACTTCTGTCCATGAGCTACAGGACAACTTCTGTCGACATAGCGTCATTTTTGGATGCCCATTGCGTGGTCACGAAGCTAAGGCGTCTCCTGAGCACCTTTTTGGTCGTCCAAAGTTGTCTGGGTTGTGAGGCACGCATGCAAGAGAGCACTAGTGAAGTGGCAAGGTAAATGGATCTATGAGGGGATTGTTGCTAGTGTGGCTAAGGTTTCAACAACAAACTTGGGGCTCACCCAAATTGTTGTCAATGTTGGAAAATTGTGGTTAAACCTTGTCCATTAGTTTGAGGCATGGAAGGACTACATGTACACCAACTTTTAGCTCATAGAGTTAAGTGAATATGGTACTTGTAGTACAAAGCTATATTTGCTACCAAAATCTAGTTCTGGATGAACACCTGATGACTTCCATATGAGCCTATCATTTTTGGGTGTGAAACGATGCATTAGCATACTGGAGATGTTTTGGAAAAACTTGGGGACATTTTCATGAACAGAATAATGGGATGGTGGAATGAGAGGTGCTGCCATGGTGAAAAGAGGTGGGAAATGAGGTAGTCACCACCCAAATAGTTGATAGGAGGCCATGGAAAAGTTATTGTAGGTAGAAGGGGGTTGGAATAGGTTGTGGTAAAAAGTTGGAGACAAGGAGAATCTCTTTGGGTTAACTATTCTTGTCCACTAGTTTTTGGGTGAAGGTGTTTGATGCTATCCTAGGGCATCTAGTGGTATCCTGTGGCCCTGATATTTACCAGAGATAAGTGGTAAGTCCGTTTGGTCCTGATCACAAGTTTTCAGATAAAATGAAGAAATTTGATAATGCAAACTTTGTGAACCCTAGGAATCAACAGAATCAGGTTTCTGTAGATCTAGTTAGGGTAAATTAATCTCCTTGATGCACCAGTTGGTTTAGCATCATCATTTTGGTATTACAACATTCTCACAAAGTTTGGGATCAATGGGAGATACTTCACAAGATGTTTTGGTGAACCAAAACAATTGTGATTGATATGAAACTTGGCAAGATGAACCCATATATCATATGTGACATGCTAGAATTTTCCTGGATTTAATTGAGAAAATTTCTTATAGAAATATTTGAAATGTTGAAAATAGGCAGAAATGGTTTTGAAGGGTTTTGTCCAATATTTTGAACATGAACATGTGTTTAAACTCTTATATATGGACAATATATGTCCACTGAGTTTTCCTAAATTTTCTCAAATATTTTGAAAGTATTTAAAAGAAATCCTGATAAAATACCATTTCTGGCCTTAAGAAAAAGACTTTAAATAAAATAGTAAAATAATCTTTAACAAATAAATTTGGGTTTTTTGCAAAGTCATATATATAGTGGCTTTCAAATAAAGCATTTGGGTAAAGAGTATCCACCCTATTTGGGGACTTGCAGCGCAAATCTCAAATCAGGGTGTTTTGAAAACCTAATTTAAATAAATGCTTTTTGGCCAAAATAATATTTTGTAAAAATATTTGTAAGTCCTAGTCACATGGCATGATCATTGGACAAGATTTGGGATCAAGTAAAAGAGTTCTTGAGGGTAGGAGGTTGTTTTATGAATTATAGAGCACTAGCAGGCAATCAAACAAGGAACCAAATAACACACAAGTCAAGCATTAAAATGCACTCAAAAGGTTCTAACTGGCCCTAATTTTTGAGTCATGTTAACTTAGTCATGAGGCAAAACACAGGGTGTGACAAACCTACCCCCTTACAAGAATCTCGTCCCTGAGATTCCTAGGCTAGGTGCTCATACGGGCATACAAAGGTGAGGTAGTCTTCACATTCCATGTTGTTTTTGCTCCGGCGTGGTTGTCCTTCTAGATCTTGAAGTGCCTGATGATATGTCTTCGAGTGTACAGTTGACTTCGTCTAAGGGTGAATGAGGTTGTTGCCATATGCCAGGCTTGCCTAATGGTTAAGAATTTGGTGGACGAGGTTCTAGCAAGGGCCTAGCTTGCGCGTGTATCCCAAAGTCAGAATACCTGGCCACATAGTGTGTCTGTGCTGGTCCTGGTGCTGCTCACGTTGGTTAGTGACATCTAGATGTCTCGCGTTAGAATAGAAGGGTCGAGACTTGGTGTAGCTTCTCGTTGACAGGGAAATCCTTATCTTCCTTAAAGGAGGGGGTCTTCAGTCGTAGGTGGTCTCCATCCTTGAGATTGCCAAGGTGCATCATCGTGTTCTTCTCGTCGAGATCTTCCGATTGAGTAAGCTTCCCAGGTAGATTCTTCATTCTTCGTTGGTCGTTTGCCTTGATCTTCATGGATGCACATTTCTGGAGGGTCTTTGAGTGTTTGGTCTACTCATCTCTCCATGGCAAGGTCTACGCTGAGTCTCACCCATAAGACTGAGCTTAGAGACTTGGTCTCAAAATGGGTTCTACAATATGGGAAGGTTTCAATGGGGTTCTGGATAAGCTGACTATTCAGAGTATAGATCAGCCATCTAATCCCCAAGGTCTGACGCTTGACAAGTGGGGTGAACTTCCTTTGACAGGTGGCTTGGCACGATTGAGTCACGGTTTATGCCCTAGATTGTCTAAGAAGGGCTGATAACGAAGTCATGACAGTCATCCACTCCATTCCAAACATTTTAAGGGACTAGGGAAGTCATGCTCATTGTACACTTTCAAAGTGGAGTGAGGGGTATTATCCATTACTTGGCTCCTTCCTAGTCAGGAACTCATATGTGATTGATAAGACAAGGGGCTCTATAATCCTCTTGATGTGCAAGGGCTTCATCATGCTTGGACGTTGGCGCTTCTTGATGTAGTCTAGTTGATGTCGACAACAGAGGAGGGGTGGTTGACTTCTCTTGTTTCTTCTTCGTCATGGTCCTGGCCTTGCAATGGTAGCGGTTCTTCATCTTGCTTGGGCAAGAAAGTCCTCTTCTATAGGGAGCGTGCTTCGAGGGGTCCATCTCCTTCAAGGCGAGGCCTTATACTCGAGAGGCATGGTAGCTGGTGTTCCTGGGGCTGGTCCAAATAGGACTAAGGTGTTCTTTCCTCTGATTAGATAAATGAGTTTGTCATCTGTGAGGAGGTTGTGTGAGAGAGGAGGTTGTTTGTTCCGAGTGGTCACTTGTCCATGGGTTTGTGGTCAACCTGACATAGGTCCTTGTGGCCATCTTCCATATGGACATGTTTGGGGAAGGTCGGGGTGGAGTATCCGCCATAGTCAAATGACTTAGAACCAAGACCTATGGTCATAACCTGATTAGATTGGGGCTCAGTAAAACTTAGAGGTTTCAAGGAGCTTAGGATGTGAGTGAACGTCTATCATCTTATCCTGAGCGCAGCTATTAGATCCCAATAGTACTACCTATTACTCCAAACAAACTCACCCTTTATCATCGAAGGTACACCTCGTATAAGTCAACTCCAATATTACACATGCTACTCATTTCTCCAAGGTTTTGAGAGAAGGACTATACCAAAAATCTCATATGCATACTATATCTAACTCACATATATGCCTATATAAAAATCCTTGGGATGATTTACACGCTGCTAAGCTTGATCATGACACTACCAATCCAAGTGTCCTACTGACCTATCCAAGGTCTAAGGTACTGCATTACTATGCTAAGGGAACACGTAGTAAACCAATCCAAGATCTTGTTTCCTTCCTACGAATCTAGTTAATCGATCCACGAATACCATCCACTATTGCATGATCTATCATTGCTACAAATTCAATACCAGTGTCATCCCATATATCTCTAGATTTCCTAAATCACCAAATTCTAGGAAGAATTATCTCATCACAGTATAACCACGAACCCCCATCATGTTGATGAAGTGAACTCTGATGTTAGGTGCATATGGATCCTTGAATCAATTTTAACAACAATCAAATATTCCTATTTGACTTCCACCAAGAAACACGATAGCAAGATCAAGATCACCAGACTAAATACAAATTATTCCGAACCATGTGGTTCGATTGATCTTGAGCACCTATTAGAATCACCTATTTAAATCCAAGGTTTACATCTGGTAAGAATTCCCTACTGGTTACTCCAGTTACTATTGTAACATCATCAATCCATTAGCTCTATTATTGCCAAAGTCACGTCATTTATCCATCAATAATTTCAGCCTGTGATCACAATCGTCCTACTAAATCCCATTGACTCAAGGGATAAGTAAGTTATGCAACTCTATTAATTTGATCCACCAAGTCCATCTATCAACATAAGGTATTGCAATCCATCCAAGAGTCTCAACTACTTCCTCAATATATCCATTACAACCTTGTCAAATCATTGTCCACAAATCATATACCCTTAGAATGGTCCTTCCTATGGCATCAAGGTTCTAGTGCTAGCTTAAGAATGAAGAATGTTTATTCACTATGATCACTAGCTCCATAATGAACCCAGTGCAAAGCAGGGGTTATTGAAGTTTAATAAGTGCTCTAGCAAATCCGTGTATTAAACACGTGATCAGAGGATGGTTGAATCTCACAAGATGGCATGATGAAACACATTCTAGGGACTTAGTGAAAATCATAGTTTTCTGGAATCCGAGTCAAGCTGATAGCAAGTTGATAGGAGAAAATAATGGTGCTAGAGCCCACCTCATGGCATGAAAATTAACAGGATGGTAGAGGTCAACATCTACTTCAAAACACTAGCAATGATCTTGAGCTAAAACACAACATATCACTTGATAACATCCACTCATCATGGCATAAAAATAATAACAGATTCTCAAACTTAGAAATATTTAGCATGTTGAAAACAACAACAATTTATTAGCCACTTTGGAGCAAGATTCCCACTCATATGCAAGATTATTACGTCAAAAGTAAATACAATGGCATAATACTCATGAAACACTACCACTTTCATGTTGACACCAATATCAAAGCATGCATGGATTAATTCTAACTAAAATGACAAAATGGCATGTTGGGACAAAATGTCAAACTTGCTCAAATGACAAAACAAATTACACCAATGAGTTCCTGGGATTTTTCTACCCCAATTTCATATATCATACTCATATTTTTCATTAGGTAAAAAGCCCACAACCTCAAGTTCCAAATCACTTCACAATCATCATATGCTCATAAGTCAAAACTTGTCATATATGCTCATAGCCAATAATGCTCATGTACAGAAATGGTAATTTAACAGAAATGGAATAATATAATTAAAACACAATAAAAACAATTAAACAATTAAAAAAATAAAAATATAGGAGGGTTCCCACCTGGCATGACACCAGGCCCCCTCTATGTGGATGACATGTGGGCTAGGGGCCCACTGTCATACACACACTCACTACACACACACACACTCATTGGATCCACATGGGATCCTATGCCATAGAAGATCACACACATATGCACACACGCAGGCACGCACACACGCACTTCACACTCACACGAGTTCTGGTGTAGCCACACCGGATCCTGCACATCACAGACACAATGCACCAATGAACAAAAGGGGAAAAGGGGGGCAAATTGCGCCCGCGGGGTTTCAAACCCGTGACCTCCCGCTCGGAAGCGAGGGAGATGACCAGTCGGGCTAGGAGGATTCGCATGCTCTAGAGGGAAACACTAGCAGGTTATGCTCAGGCCGGGGCATGGTGCTTCATCCACCTCCCGCACGGAGAAAGGTTCCTCGCCGAGAGCGGGATGGCGAGGGGGGCGCCCTAAGGTGGCTGGCGGGTGTTGCGGGATCCCTAGGGGTCTTGTTCCCGGCATTAGCATGGCGAAGCGCGGGTTGCACAATGGGGAAGGGAGCAAGACACGCAGCTAACCGAACACAGGGGAGGCTGCCACCAGGCGACACCACACACCCATGACAACAACACTTCAAAAAAAACAGACTTTGCCGGAGCTCCGAGGACATGACCATGGCACAAACAATACATTGCCTACGAGGACCGATGCCACACCCTATATTTTGGCACATTGTTGTGTTTGGTTTTATAAAAATTTGGAGCCAACTTAAACTTTTTGAATGCATGCTTGTTTGATGTGATGCTTGTTTGAATTGCTTGAGTGTTCAAGTTTGGCACTATTAGGTTCTACTCCACTCCACCTTCATCTTCCTTGATCCAAATTGCTTTCCCTATGATCATGCCATGTGAATATAGCTCAAAAATAATTTTTATCAAAATTTATTTTCACCAAAAAGGATTTATTCAATTTAAGATCACTAAACCCCCTAAATTGAGGTTTGAACTACAAGTCCTCAATTTAGGTGGATATTTCTTCCCAAATGCTTTATTTGAAACCTACTATATATATATGACTTCTCAAAACCACCAATTATTATTTTTAAAGATTATTTTCATATTTTATTTAACGGATCTTTCTTAAGGCCAGAAATGGCTTTTTCTAAGGGAAAATTATTTAGATGCTTTGAAAATATTTGAGAAAATTTAGAGACACTCAGTGGACATATATTTTCCATATATATGAGTTTCAACACAAGGGCTTGATAATAACATGGGCAAAACACCTCAAAACCCTTTCTGTTCAGATTGAACTTTTGGAATGTTTCTGTAAGAAATATTCTCAATAAATTCGAAGAAAATTATAGCAAGTCAACACTATCATAGGTGATGATCTTGCAAAGTTTCATCCGCATCGAAGTTGGTTTGCTTCATCAAACCAACCCAAATCCATTTCTGTCCAGATTCAAATTTTGACAACTTTACATTGTGAAGTATCTTCCCTCGGCCTCAAACTTTGTGGGCCTGCTCTAATGACCAATTGGTGATGATCCACTAAGTGGTGAATCAAGGGTTAAAGCCTAACCCCTTTGAATCTATAGAAAAGAGATTATGTCTATTTCTAGGTTTTCCCTAGGTCCCATTATGAACTTTCTTCTCTTAAGCTCAAACTTGGTGATCACTCTTGTTTTCCATCACCCCTTGACCTTGTCAAATCTCAAGATGATCCAAGTTCATTTGACCCCCCTAAACATCATCAAACACCTTCTGCAAGAAATGTAAAACTGGCATTTTCACCTCAAATCCTTTTACCCTTGCCTCCTCCCTTTTAACACAGCTCCAGCCATACCCCCAACACCTCCAGTAGCAATCCCAACGGCTAGATCCATGATTGAGATGGTGAAAACCCCCATTTTTATCCTCTGGTCCACCTGGCAGGACCTCTTTTCCCTCTATCCCTCTATTCTAATCCCTCCCCAGAGCATCCAAGGGCCTAGCCCAGTTAGTTTTCTTCCCCTAGATCCCCTGGACATGGGTGGACGCGGAGAAGGCGCCAAGGGCATGCCATGGCCTACAATAGCCGCGCTCCAGAGCGCGCTACAATGCCGACCAGCACTGTAGCCGCTGGCCATTGCATGGCCCTGGCTGCCTTGAGCCTCCCTCTGGCGCCGTCTGGTCGGCCTCGACGTCTGTAGCCCTGCAGGCGGTCTGCCCTCTCCTCCCTCTCTCTCCTTCCCCCTCCTCCACTTGTGCCCGCCACCGCCTGAGCCGGCCAATGCGAAAGCTCACACGCACGCCCTTGCGTGGACTAACCCCAGGAAGACCCCCAGGGCCTCCCCTCTCCCTCCCGTGGCCTATGGTAAGCACCCCGTGCTCACCGGCGCACGGCGCCCTCGGTGGACCGGGCCCGCCTATAAAAGGCACCCCGGAGGCCTTCTCTCCCTTTTGATCTCTCTCTCTCCACCCCAATAGGCTACCTGTGAATCCTGAGCCGTTCTTTCTCTCTCTGTGCTCGGGATCGAGCCGAAGCTCGCCGCGGCAGCTCCGCCGTCGATCTCCGGGTATGGCGCCACTCCGGTCCCCATTCTCCTCCATCTGGTCCTCCCGTGCCCTCCTGACCCGATTCCCCCTCTCTCCCGTCATTGTTGTAGGCTGGGACGGGCATTTTAGGACGGTCCCGAAGCTCCTCCACCGCGGCCTCCTCGTCGCCGGCGACCCCGTCCTCCGCCGCCCTCCGCTCCACCTCCAGAGGACCGGCGGGTCCTCCCCGAGCCCGTTCCGACCCTCTCCTCCCCTCGCCATGGCCTCCCTCGCCGTCGGTGAGCCGCTCCCCTCTCGGACGCGAGGAGGAAGACAGACCTGACAGGTGGTCCCCACCTGTCAGCCTCTCCTCCCCTCGCCCGTGCCCTCTCTCCTCTCGCTGGCGACCGGGCCCCGCGCGTCAAGTTTGAACCTGACTGCACGCGCGGCCGGCCGGCTGACCAGATGGGCCGGCCCAGCCCCTGGCCGCCCCTGGCTCAGGATTTGGTGCCCTTTTTCCCTTCTTATTTTCTGGTGGGTTTTGCAAAAATCCCACAGGACTAAATAATTGCCCAATGCAATATTTTTTTCCACCATAAATTTTGAATAGTGTATAGAATTTAATAGTGCCATCTGTGCAATTTACTAAAAGAGTTTTTATCACTAGTTTTATTTAAAACCTATTAAAAGCACCTTTTTAGCCTCTCTTATTGTGTTTCTAATATAGTCTCTACAGATAAATTTATTGTACACTTAACAGAATAGGTGAACATTTTTGATAGGTAGATTGAGTGCTTTGTTTGCATTCTTGTTTATTTATTGTCGCTATTTCCGCATCGATAGATTGTGCCGTTGAAGGAGAAGTTGGACTCGAAGACTTCGAAGACCCCGTAGAATTTGTCAAGCCAGGAAAGTAGCCCTTTGACCATGTCAAGAAACTATTTTAACTTGGATGTCATATAGCACTTTACTTCCAGCATTATCGATCATATGATGTGGTGGTTTCCCCTTCGGTGGGATGCCTCCGGGGCTTTCCGTTGATACTTGCATCGAGCACGACCCTACCACCTTATGAGGGTTGTGCGGGTGGGAGTAGATAGGTTGCTAGTAGATGCTATGCAAGTGGGATGGGACTTATGCATGGTGATACCGAGAGGTGTGTGTTTTCAATAATCTTTCGAAAACCCCGTCGGGTGTCACTAATGCCCGAGGGAGATGATGATGAGTTGGGAGACAACTTGAGAAAGAAGTGTTGTACCGGAACAAATGGGTGTGTGTTTTCGAAAACGGATTAGATTTAAGGTCTGTTGACCGTCCCAACCTTACATGCACTACCATGATACCCCTTATGAGACGGGGCTTTGTTGATTACCTTGGTGGGTACTGGCAAGGAGCCTGCATTACTAGTGGCGGGAGTGGCGTGGTCACTCTCGATACGGGGTTGTACCGGATGCATGATCATGCACTGTCTTTACAGGCACCGGGCACACCGTTGGTCCCCTCATGGATGGTACGGTTTGAGCAAGGCTCGTGTGATGTACGTCATGAGGGCTGGGTACCAATCGAGTGGACTCTTCATTTAGTATCGCTAGGGGAAAGGCATTGTTCGGGTGCTTACCTCGGATATGTATATACCGCGAGTCGTGGATGACACAGAAGTTCCTCGAGTCTTGTGGGTAAAGTGTGCAACCTCTGTAGAGTGTAAAACTATTCAAATAGCCTCGTCCGCGGTCATGAACAGCTGGAGGTCCTTCTTAGACTACGTCCGAATGTTTTCGTAAAATATTGGAGTGAGTATGGGTGTGTTAGTGACAAGAGGTCACGGTAGTCCAGTCCGATGACTGGGCATGAAGAAATGAACTAAGTCCGATGACTTGGTGTGAGCTGAATGTGTTCAACTGATACCATGATGGTACCGGCAATGTGTTATCATGAATACTTGGTTATTTGTTGAGGCATACTTACTATTACTTGATCATGTCACTTGCATACAAAATCAGCATTCCACAAGTTACCTATAGTGCTATATCATGCATCATTATTCCCTCGTTCCACTCTTGGGTTGCTTGCGAGTACATTCAAAGTACTCATTGGCTTGCCACTGGTTATTTAATTGGCCAGGCATGGAAGAACAGGAGTTTTTTTAGAGTTCGTTGGAGACGAACATGCGAAGTAGGACGCTTCCCAGTCAGAATGCCTGTAGGTTAAGGCAGATGGCATGGGTTCACGCTTTCGACGAAGACTTCTGCTGCTTGTTCTAGACTTAGTGTTTGGCCCGAGTGGCTCTATACTTGTAAGACTGAGACATTCGTGGTCATCATTTGTGTAAGATGCTTAATGTGGATGTAAGACTCTTTTATTCAGCTTCTGTGTGTTCAGTGATTATTGATCTCTAGGATCACTGTACACGTGCAATCGGTGATCTCGACTTATGAGTCAGGGTCCCCACAACCGAAGAGCGATGGAACGGGGCAAGGAACGGAGGTGGCTCACCTAGTGACCATTGGACATGAAAATGAGGCGGAGCTCGCGACGAAGACGACGCGAGGATGCACTGAACCTTGACGTACTTCGGCTCCGAGAAGAAGTTGAGGCTGAGGAAGAAGACGCGGACGAGGAGGTCGTTCCCGAGGTCCCAACGATGCGAACATCGTGCAGACACAAAGATGCGGATGACCCCGAGCTCCTTGGGGTCGCTGACGGAGGAGGGAAGGCACGAGAGGCTATCCCGAGCATGAGCTCGGGTGCTCCTTGTGCATGGCGATGGCGGGGCGAGGACGGGCTATCCCTAGTGGAGGCGGTGCAGAGGAATCTAAAAATGGGGCTATGGAAAACCCTAGGGCACTAAGGACATCTTATAAGGAGGTTGCGATCACCGAACGACCGTCAAATCATCGAAGGAGTCGACATGGAGTTGCTGGATGCTCATCATACAGAGAAGAAGGCGACTAAAGCTGCGGGGCTCTACTGGGCTGTGTTGGCGCTCTTGCTCGGTCGCAGGAGGAGGAGAGGCCGAGATAGTGCTCTCACTCGCAGGGAAAAACAACAAGTTGGTTTTCCTTTTAAAATTAACCCACAACAAAATAATTCCACAACTTAAATGGAAGGGGTCTTTTCCCAAAATAAAAAATACCTTTGAGCTCACAAAAATGCAAGCCATTTAATAAAAATGGTTAGGGCATTTTTAGATCAAGCAAATATTTTACCTAGTATTTAACTAGGCATGGCTTCAAAATTATTTGAAAGGAGGAAAACCCCAGCCATGGCAGAAGGACTATCCTAGAAATCTTAGAAGAATATTTAGAAGATGACCAACATTTTAAACAAGGGAAAACAACAAGCAACTATTTAACAACTAGCAAATTTGAATAAAGAGAGAGAGAGAGATAGGAATAGTTTGGAATGGGAGGAACTATAGTAATACTCCAACAAGGCACACATGCATTCATCCCCATACACACCTCACATCACGACACTTCACAAGCACAACGAAAGAAATAATGGTTATGCATTGATATGATGAGCATGATGCATGATGCATGAAATGGAAATGGCAATGAAGCAAAATCATAATTCATTCAAGGCACATGACTTAACATAGAAGTTCACAAGAGAGACATGACTAAAAGTGGCAACGGGTGCACTTGGCTTGTTACAACTCTCCCACACTACAAGAGCATCTCGACTCGAGATCTAAGAACGAAAGAACTCTAGAAATTCGGAACTGAGAAGATCCTCACATTCCCAAGTAGCTTCTTTGTCAGAATGATGAGATCACATCAGCTTGAGAAACTTGATTCACTTGTTGTGAGTCTTACGCTCAGTTTCTTCGAGAATAGCCCCTGGATGCTCACGATAAGATAGGTCTTCTTGGAGATCAATGTCTTGGAGGTCAATGGTATGCTCAGGAGTCTTGAAGCACCTCCGGAGCTGAGAGACATGGAAGACATCGTGCACATTTGCGATGTTTGGAGGAAGCTCTAGTTGATAGGCAAGTTCACCTCTCTTGCCAACAACTATGAAAGGCACTAGAAAGCGAGAAGCTAGCTTCCCTTCAATTCCAAACCACTGGGTTCTCTTCATGGGAGAAACTCAGCGATAGACTAGATCATCAACTTGAAAGGAGACATCCCGATGTTTTTTATCGTAATAACTCTTCTGTCAGGATTGAGCTGCTTTGAGGTTCTAACGAATGACATGGCACATCTCTTCTGCTTCGGTGATGATGTCATTTCCCAAAATTCGATGCTCGCTGATTTCAGACTAATTGAGCGGGGTACGACACTACCTGACATAGAGAATCTATAATGGGGCCTTGCCTAAGCTAGCCTGAAAGCTGTTCTTGTATGAAAATTCAGCGTATGGAAGGCAGTCTTCCCATTTCATGCCAAACTAAATCACACATGCTCTGAGCATGTCTTCAAGGACTTGATCGACTCTCTCAAGTTGTCCACTTGTCTGCGGATGGAATGCAGTGCTGCAACGGATCTTGGTACCCATAGCAGTCTGGAAGGACTCCCAAAACTTGGAAGTGAAGGGGCTTCCACGGTCAGATGAAATGAGCTAAGGAATACCGTGCAAAGAAACTATCCTTGACATATACCATTCCGCTAGCTGAGCAGCCGAGATAGATTCTTTGACCAGAAGGAAATGGGCAACTTTGGTCAGCTTGTTGATAACCACAAAGATGGCATCATTGCCCCTCTTGGACTTGGGAAACCCAGTGACGAAATCCATCTCCACATGATCGAATTTCCACTCTAGAATAGGCAAAGGCTGAAGGAGACCTGCTGGACGTTGATGTTCTGCCTTCACTCTGCGACAAACATCACACTCGTTCACGAACTGAGCAATTTCACGTTTCATGCGAGTCCACCAGAAGGTTTGCTTGAGGTCCTAATACATCTGGGAACTACCTGGATGAACGGATAGGAGAGAATTGTGCGCTTCGTCCATGATAACTTTCTTGAGATCACCTTTCGGAACCATCAGACGGTCCTTAAAGAACAAGGTATCTTTGTCATCAATGTGAAAGCACTTGTACTTCGGAATGCCACTACTAGGAAAAGGCATGCTAGTGGCGCACCAGTTTTGCCTACTAATGGCGCACTGGTGGTGCGCCACTAGCACCACGCCATTAGAATTAAATACTAATGGCGTACCTCTGGTGCGGCATTAGAATCTGGGGTACTAATGGCGCACCAAGCCGTGCACCATTAGTATAGCGAACAGTGCGCCATTAGTATGCCTCCCAGGGAGCCATATGTACCTGTGTGCTTTGGCATACTAATGGCGCACTAGTGGCTGATGCGCCATTAGTCTTTTTTACAGTGCACCATTAGAGTCTTGTGTGGTGCGCCACTAGTATGAATATTAGGAATTATTTTTTTTTCTTTTCTGATATTTTCACAGGTTACAAAATATATTATTGGACAGAATTTAGAGAACACCACACAGCAACAGCAGATTCATCGAATACAATAGAAGATTAGTCTCCGAATACAAATCATCGTATTAATCTCCGAATTCAAAAGACCGAACAAAGATAGAACATTACAAGTCTCGAGACCGCGAGTAGCAAGTTTGTCTTCACATTACAAGTCGATATCGATCATCTAAACTACCATCACATAGAAGAGAGCTGCGGTCATCACGATGAGCATAATCCCAATGAAACTGGTCTTCATCCGGTTCCTCCAACGCTCCCTCCTCTCTCCCGCTAGATAGCGCGCGTATCTAGATTCCGCCTTCGCCCTAGTGGTGTACCCTTTGTAACTATTACCGTTGAAATGGTGAACCTGTCTCCGACACTCCTCCCAGTCGTCGTAGACTCCGGGAATCTTACCCTTGTACACGACATAAGACGGCATCTCTATGCACTAGCCAAACAAAACGTTAGTAGCAATTCACGGACAATACATAAGCAATATATAAGTATGCAACAAAAGGATCGGAAGAGAAAAGCAAGACATCAATAGCATCGATTACATCTAAGTTGAACGACTGTCCAAACCAAAGAGACATACAAGTTCATTAAAGTTTAATTACAACATGAGCCAATCGATGTTTCAGAACTACACATAGCATCACTACTTTGGACTCGACTCAAGGGACCGGAGCGTGGATGAAGCCGCCGTCTCTCGTGATGGTCATGAACTCATGGGCGTTGTCAGCCTGCATTTGTAGCGTTGTGTCTATCTCACTGTTGGACAGTTGATTTCTGAGGTTGAACTGCCCCGAGGTACGAAGGACATCTTGATGGATGATTTCCGCAAACTCCGACTGGATGCGAAAGAATTCTTGTCTGATGTCCGCGTCCTGGATTGCCGACAAGTTCTCGGCCCAATCTTTGAGATTATTTGGTAGCAGAAGGTGATTATGGTCCCGTACGATCGCCCGCATGTGATGGAGGGTGTAGTAGGCATCCTTCTCACCGCCAGGCGGCTTCTCGACGCAGCAGAACATCGTATTGTGGGCGAACACGTGCTTATCGTACTTACGAACTGCCCTAGTGAAGGTGCCTCCAGATTTGTGTAGTCTTTCTTCGACTGACGGTCCGAGTCTAAATACGTGGCCATGGAATATTTCGGGGTTAAGAGGATGAGTGTGCAATGTGTGTCACTGCACAAAACACGGAATGTTAAAAAAACGATCGAAATCTAAGAAATCATATGTTACGGGGCGGTTGAGGGGACGACTTACTCGGGAAAGTAAGGCACGAGGGAGTTATCCTTATCTGGGTTTGCCAGAATGACGCCTTCGAGGTAAGAACTCGCGACTTGCCGGTCCCCAGCGCTGCCCAAGATCTTGGCACGCATGTAGAAGGGGTCGACTATCACGATGTCCGGGGTCTTGTCTCTAATGATCCGCATCTCCATACTCAGAGAAAATAGCCGAACGAAGGTGTAGTGCAGCGGATGAAGGTTAAACATAGTGATGATGTCATCAAACCGCAGGACGATCGTACCCTCAACGGAGTTATCCACAAAGCCCTTGCCCTCTGGCACCTTGGCCACGAAAACCGGGTATGCCACATCATTCTCTCTGAGACGCCGCTTCTCCAAAGAAAGAACACTGTCATGGAGACTCCGCATAGCACCGGTTGCAGCATTGAGCATATTCGGTGGTAGCATCAGCCTACCCGGCACATGCACCCTCCTCGAGATATCCTTAGGTGAAGGTGGCCCGTCCTGAGCACGGATCGTACTCGGTGCCGGCTGGCTCGCACCCTTGTTGCTCTTTCTTTTCCGTCCCTTCTTCTTGATCAGCTGTAATGGGACTGAGTTCTGCTCACAGACCGCCTTCTTGAGTGTGTTGGGGCTGATAATATTTCGCACCTCGGCTATCTGAGGCTCGGTGAAGTCGGCAACTGAAGGCGTCTCCTGAGAACTGAACGCCAGACGACGCCTGTTGCAATTCGGTTTCTTCGTGGTACCAGCTATATCGCGATCGTCTTTTGTAGGGTTGGGTTCTTGAGAAGGAGGCCCCAAGAATTCTTCATCGTACCCATGTTCGGCAAAGTACTTATCGACATTGGTAAATGTACCGTCGTCGTTGTCGTCGTCGTCGGGATCCTGTGCCATAGGGATGTCCAGTAGCGTTGTGGCGGTCTTGCCATGGCTTGGCGCCAGCACGACTGGCAGTGTTGTCTTTGGGGTGGTGTCCCCCGCCCCCAAACGAATCTGGCTCTTCGACCAAAGCAAGGGCCAGCTTAGGCAGGCGCTGAGTGTCATCAGATCATCTTCGTCTGCCCCGGCAGGTCAAATTGGAGGTAACAACTCATCGCAGGCTGGCAGCACCCGAACCAGTTGAACCCTATACACTATGGGTGGCATCGGATTACCGTGGAACACGGGGTTGCTCGGTTGAACGATTTTGCCCTTGGCGACATCAACCAACTCATCGTTCACGAAGTGCAGGAGAGTGCACGGAACGTCGGCGGCGCCCTACGAAAACATGTAGGGCGTCAGGGATGCCCAGTGAAAGGCAAGGAGATGAAGTCCTCGGCCGAGAGGCTTAATTAGTTACCGTGATGATGGCGTCGAGCTCAGCTAATGTCGAGGCACTGCCAACGGCGGGTGTGCAATTGACGGAGGGGCCGCTTGCTGCCGAGGTGCCGGCCGGCATACACCCGGGTGCATTAAGCTCCAATGCCCGTGCCGGTGTCGGAGACACCAATACCGCCGCCACCGGAGACACCAATGGCACCGCCTGCGCGTTGTGCGAGTTGCTGGCCGTGAAGCTGGGAATCCGGGGCGGCCCCTATTGGTCGCCCGCAATCCACCCCCGCAGCCCCTCAACCAAGGCAGGCATAATGGTGGTGATCGTCGCTCCCAGTTGGTCTCGCACTTGCTCTGATACTATCTCCGGAATCCGCGCCACTTGTGCCTTGAGTTCTTGAACCTCGCGCGACTGGCTTTCCGAGCTGGTCTTTCTCTCCTTTTGCCCACCAGAGTTATAGTATGACGACCATTTTGTGGACAAGCCTTTGCTGGCCACACGACCAGCTGACGACGGCTTAGTGAGCTTATCCTTGTTTTTCATTACGTTCAACGCCCTATTTAGAGTGCTGTCCCAAGGGGTGCTCTGAGATGACCCCGCGCTACTACTTTCAGTCTCCTTCGCCAGAACAAGCTCAAGCGCCCTGGTCTTCGGATCCGTGGTAAGCTCCTTTGTTACCGGGTCCTCCTTGTACCGGGCCCTGACATAGTTCCTAGTCTGCTTGTCACTGTATTTCTCAAAGCGGGGCGGTAGGCCTTGCTCGGCACGCTCCGCGTCCTCGTTGTCCCATATAGGCTCCGCCACTTTGTAACCGCCGGGACCGAGTTTATGTTCCTCTAAGTTCAACTTCCGCATTTCCTTCCCCCACTGACTTGATTCGGAGGTTGTGCTGCTCTCGCACTTGATCTTGAACTCCTTGTAGTCATCTTCGCTGATCGAAGGATTTTTCGCCTTGATCTTCTCATAACTATCACCTTTGTCAATCATTCTCTTCACCGCGCTTCTCCAAGTAGACAGGGCCTTGCTCATCCTCGTGAGGGCGGCACTGTTCACTTTATTCCCTGAGAGCCGTGTGTTTTCAAATTCAGCGGGGAACTTGTATCGTTCGTGCAGCTTCGTGCAGAGGAGGTTGCGCAAATTCCCTCGGTCCTTATGCCTTAGGTTCTCGGTGTTGATTGAGACAGTGCTCTGGAGAATGCACCCGAGCTGAACCGAGTACCCCTTGACTATATGTTTGGGCTCCGTTGGATGCCCGTCGGAGTCCACTTGAGTAAATTCCTCCTTTACGGTGCGGAGCGCGTTCGGGCGCCGGTCCTTCCGTTGCCTCTTCGGTTGGCTGCCATCTGTGCGTGCGCTGCCATCATCAGTGCTAGCATCCTCGGCGGCACCATCAGTGGTGGCATCCTCGGCGGCACCATCAGTGGTGTCATCCCCGACGCCACTATGGGTTGTGTAGTCAGGATCGGTGTCTTCCGCGGCGTCCTCATAGAGGTGAGGTTGTTCCTCCATCTCCTGGGACAGCTCCCAGAATTCCTTGCCACCCGAACCGCCGGCCTCATCGTTGTGGGCCATGTTTCGCTCTAAATAGGAAAAAAATTGGTCAAAAAGTTGGTTATTGTCAAGGAACAAGATCATGGTCTCATCATTTAGGGTTTGTCGACACCGAGGCATCCTAAAAGCTAAGCTTTTATCATTTAGGGTTTGTCGACGCCGAGGCACCCTAAAAGCCTAAGCTTTCATCATTTAGGTTCTGATCGACACCGAGGCACCCTAAAAGCCATGGTTTTATCATTTAGGGTTTGTCGATGCCGAGGCCCATGCATAGCACAAGAGGCAGTTGATCCTACTTAATTAAGTACTAAGATACCCCGGCCCATGCATTAGTTGCAAGTACCCCATATGTCCGATTTTTAGCAAAGTCATGCTAAAATTCACGGAAAATTTCAGCATGACCTTTGCTGAAAATAGGACATATGGAGTACCTGAATTTGCCGGAACAAAAGTTAATCGATATTCCGGCAAACTGAAGGGCCTCTCGGGGTACCTGCAAAATCATCACGACACGATGGTCGGAGACAAAACCTCAAGATGAGTTACAGTTCTTGCTGCTCAAGATGAGCATGCCAATACCTCATGATCCAGTGTAAATCCAAAAGATAATTACAGTGTGGAATCTACTAAGAAAGATACAATTTAACTCCACTAAGGATTACAGTGTAAATCCAAAAGATAATTACAGTGTAAAATATACTAAATACAATGTAAAAACACTAAGGATTGTAGTATTCAGCTACACAGATATGAGGGCAGGCTCCTGGTCATGGTTGAACTCTTCTCCAAGTCTATGTAGGACTCGGTTTCCTGATAGCATTTCTCAGGTATGTATTTGACTCTCTCTCCATTTATAGACGATACTGGTTGTGGTCGGTCAGACGAGTTAGAGTCCACATCCAGTCTTACCAATAATTCAATATGTTATGGATGTGTTATTTACTTTTCCTTTTTGGAAACTTCAATCTGCTATGATGCATTTCAGATGTTATTCTTTTTAGTTCGGGAAGATGACATGTCGCGCTCGCAGGACATGATTGTGCCTCACCTTGGTTGGTTCTTAGTCTATACCCTAGTAGTAGATTGATAGCATGATATGGTACCTGTTACAAAGCACACAAGTGACCGGAAAATTGACAGGATATATGGAACCTATTACAAAGTACGAAAGTGACATGTGAAGCAGGACGTCAAGGTGAACATGACCAGGTTCCAGCCCTTCTTGCTCCAGGCCATGGATGATCTAAAGGATTAGCAGCATTGTCTCCCCAGCCCCTGGTAAACTCACATCACATCCACCAAAGACTGTACGCACAATAAGATGAAATGCGGAACAATGTAATGCTAGTTCTAGTCACTACTCACTACTCACTACTGCTGCTGCTGGAAAGGGTGATGATCTGAATCTGATCAGAAGTAGATGGTTGTTTCTGTCATGTCACGGATTCAAGCAACCTGCACTAGTAAACAAGTCAAGGAGCTTTCTGGCCTCCCCCAGAAATTGACTGCGGGGCGGAAGATATGGGAGTGGGGAGGAAGGGTGGAGAGGGAGGAAGGAGGAAGGAGGAGAGGTACCTGGGCGGGCGCGGCCGGTCGCCGGAGGGGTCGGGGTCGGGGTTAGGGACGGGGGGAGGCCGGCGGCCGCGGTCGTCGTGGGGAGGCCGGCGTTGGTGCAGGGCAGGGATGAAGGGGTCGGGGGCGCAGGCCAGGGGCACGGGGGCGGCGGTGTCGTGGGTCTGGCGAGAGGGAGGGACGAAGGGGTCGGGGGAGTTAGAGCTAGGGGGAAGATTACTAATGGCGCACCCCCGAGCGGTGCGCCATTAGAATGTTTTTTTACATAGCAATGGCGCACCCCCGAGCGGTGCGCCATTAGAATGTTTTTTCGCATTCAAATGGCGCACCGCTCGGGGGTGCGCCATTAGAATGTTTTTTTCACATTCTAATGGTGCACCCCCAAGAGGTGCGCCATTAGAATGCTATTTTTTAATATTTTTTTATAAGAAAAGTCATAATTGTTTTATAAAAACAGTAATATTTTTTTTATGAATATGAAAAATATCATCAAATTTGTCATTTGAAAATGGGGGTGCTCGGCGGCGGTGGAGCGGGGGAGGGTGCGGGGGGTGCTCGGCGGTGGTGGGTTGTCGGCAGCGGTGGAGCGGGGGAGGGTGCGAGGGGTGCTCGGCGGCGGTGGAGCAGGATGGGGAGGGTGCGGTGGGTCGGCGGCGGTGCTGGAGAGCTAGCGGGGGATGGTGCGGGCCCAGGGGGTGCTCGGCGGCGGTGGACCGGGCCGGGGAGGGTGCGGTGGGTCGGCGGCGGCGGTGGATAGCTAGCGGGGGAGTGTGCGGGGGTGCTCGGTGGCAATAGAGCGGGCCGGGGAGGGTGCGGTGGGTCGGCGGCGGCGGTGGAGCTAGCGGGGGAGGGTGCGGGGGTGATCGAGATCGAAATGGAGGGGGATAGCTATATAGCGATCGAGATGGAGGGGGATAGAGATCAAATTTGAAAAAATATTCATGAATTCAAAAAGTACCAATGAAATTTAAAAATATTCATGATCGAGTTCAAAAAGTGCCCATGTAATACAATCGAGAAATGAAGACTACGATTTAAATACAATCGATCTTAGCTAGCTATCTGTTCACAATCTTCTTGCCCATCTTTTTCGCAAACAGAGTTCTTCTGTGGAACGGACGTCCTTTAGGTACGGTGGTCCTGCTTCTTCTTGTGGTGTATGCTGCTACTTCATCGTCGTCGTCATGTTCCATCTTCGGGTCGCCGTACTTGTCGAAGTCTTGCTCATTGGCGACTCCATCCATTCCGATGATCATCCTTTTGCCTCTCCTCACGACAACACGACTGGGCTTTGACGGGTCGGTAATGAAGAAGCATTGGTCCACTTGGGAAGCCAATACCCATGGCTCATTTTTCGCGGTGACGTTTGCGCCCGCGGTCTTGGATTTGGCTTCGGGTATAACCATGGTGGTGAAATACCGGTCTTCTTTTAGAACGCTCTTGGCCCATCTAACACGGAACATTGGGACCTTCTCTCCAGCGTAGCTCAGCTCCCAGATCTCCTCGATCCTTCCGTAGTATCTGTCCTTGTCGTTACCGGTGTAGGATTCCATCGTTACCCCGGAGTTCTGATAACCATCGCTCTTCATGTCCTTGTCCTCGGTGTAGAATGTGTAGCCGTTGATATCGTACGCCTCATAGGTCATCAGGTTGTGCTCGACGCCCTGTGACAAGGCGAATATGAGTTGTTATTCCGCGGAAGAATCCTCATGTAAAGGGTACGACAGAAGCTTCTGCTTGAACCAACGCGTGAAACATGAGTTGTGCTCTTTGATTATATCTCCGTCCGTCCTCTGTTGGCCTCGGTCATTGTACGTCTTCTCAATAAAGTTTTTGTGCTCTACCACCCAAGGATTGACCACGTCTATGTGTTGTAGCGTGACTAGGTTTGCTCTTTCAAAGTCGGCGAGTCGACCCTCGAAGTTGACATGCATTTCGTGGCACCCCTCACGGTGACCCCATCCAGCGAGCCTGCCGAGGTGCCTGTTGACGGGCAGACCAACGGGGTTCTCGATGCCTAGATAATTCGTGCAATAGGAGATGCACTCTTCGGTCAGAAAGCCCCTGGCTATGCTTCCCTCTGGACGTGACATGTTGGAATGTATCCTTTGATGACACCATTCATCCTTTCGAATGGCATCATGCTGTGCAGGAACGTCGGCCCGAGTTGGATGATATCCTCCACGATATGAACCAGCAGATGCACCATAAAGTCAAACAATGCGGGCGGGAAGTACATCTCAAGCTCGCATAGTATCACCATGATCTATTCCTGTAGCCTTTTGAGTTGCCTCAAGCCAACCGACTTCCGAGAGATGACGTCGAAAAAGTTTCATAGGCCAAATAGCGTTTCACGGACGTGCGCGTCCATGATCCCACGGATTGCAACTGGAAGTATCTGCGTCATCAGCACGTGACAGTCGTGAGACTTCATCCCGCTGAACTTCTACTTTGCTGGGTAGTCATTTCCGGTCTTCTTGGCCTTTTTGCCTTTGCGACGACTTTCTGTGTCGTCCTGCTTCGCCTCATCATCATCATCATTAGCGTGAAGCTCCTCCTTGATGCCCATTGATTTCAAGTCTGCCCTTGCTTTCGGCCCATCTTTGGTCCTCTCTGGCATGTTGAGCAAGGTACCAAGCAGACTCTTGCACACGTTCTTCGTGATATTCATGACATCAAGGCTATGAGGCACAAGGTGGATCTTCCAGTACGGCAAGTCCCACAAAACAGACCTCGTTTTCCATACCATCAGCAGCGGCTCTGGCGCCTTTTGCTTCTTTACCGGCTCTGGCGCCTTTTGCTTCTTTCCCGGCAGTGGGTAATCTTTCCAATTTTTCAACAGCTCGTATATTTCCTCGCCGCTCCTCATACGCGGGCGTCTTCGGGGTTCGGTTTCACCATCGAATAGATCCTTGCGTTTTCTCCATGAGTCATCGTCGCGAAGCCACCTTCGATGTCCCATGAACACGGTTTTCGAAGACCCGGGATCTCTATCTAGCTTGCGATACGTTGTATCATCCATGCACATGACGCATCCAGAAAATCCTTGGACCACCTGCCCCGTGACATATCCGTAACCGAGATAGTCGTGCACCGTCGTGAGTAGTGCGGCTCTCATAGGGAAATATTCTTTCTCTGCGACGTCCCACGTATTGGCTGGCGTTTTCCACAGCGTGTCTAGCTCCTCTTTCAGTAGCCCCAGATACAAATTGATGTCGTTCCCTGGTTGTCTCGGCCCTTCAATTAGCATACTCATGTGAATGTACTTCCTCTTTATGCACAACTAGGGGGGAAGGTTGTACGTCCACACAAACACAGGCCAGGTGCTATGTGTGCTTCTCTGGCTGCCAAATGGATTGACTCCATCGGTGCTCGCGCCCAGCACGATGTTCCTTGGATCGTTCCCAAATTCTGGGTGTTCGAAGTTCAACGCTTGCCACTGGCTCGCATCCTTAGGGTGACTCAGCATCTTGTCTTTTTTATTTATCTCCGGATCATTTGCGTCATCTTCTCGCTTCTTCTCCTCCCTATCCGCGTGCCAATGCATAAGCTTTGCTATCTTAGGGTCCGCGAAATACCGCTGCAAACGAGGAGTGATCGGAAAGTACCACACCACTTTTCGAGGAGCTTTCTTCCCCTTCTTGTATCGAGTGACGCCGCACACCGGACATATGGTAGACTCCGCGTGCTCGTCCCGATAAATGATGCAATTGTTCATGCACACATGGTATTTCACGTGCGGTAAATCCAAAGGACACACGATTTTCTTCGCCTCCTCGAAACAGGTCGGGCACTTGGTCCCCTTGGGAAGACGTTCGTGCCAGAATGACATGATCTCGTCGAAGCATGCGTCGGTCATTTTGTGTTTTACCTTCATCTCCAGAGCCATGAGCGTTACTTTCAGGCGGGTATCCTGGGGCCTGCATCCTTCATACAATGGATTAACCGCGTCTATCTCCAGTTGATCCAGCTTGGCTTTCTCTCGGGTGGCAGCTCTTGCGTTATCCGTCTGCTTGAGAAGCAGCTCTTGAATATGAGGGTCCTGCACCCAGCCTCCATCGTCGTCTGCTCCGGCATCTTCATCTTCATGATCATGCCCTTCATCTTGATCTTCCTCATCATCATGTCCGGCATCTTCTACATGATGACTGCGTACAGCATCACCGTCATGATCATGTCCTGGAGATTCTTCGTCTTCTTGCCCGCCTTCGCCGCAGTGGTTGTCTTGCTGCCCTTCCTCATTTCTTGCCCGGCCCCCATGGACGACTTCATAGTCATCTTCATCACCTTGCCACTGATAGCCATCCATGAAACCACGCAAGAGCAGGTGGTCCCGCACCTCCCCGGAATCCGGGCCGCAATAAGGCTCTTCAGCTTGCATCTTCGCCACAGACATCTTATCTCCATCTCATTCTTTTGAAGCATCTCGGCCTTTGCGGAGCTCAAAAACCTATTCACGATGCCTTCGGTCATCGTGCGGACCATGGTCGCCTGCGGGGTAGAGCAAAACGATATTTTAGAACCAAGAAAAAATTTGGCATGACTTTCCCTAAAAATAGGACAAAAAATAATGCATAGTGCCAAAATTCTCGCCGAAACGGAAATGAATCAACATTCCGGCAAAATATTGGCAAACCATCGCATTTCAAATACCGGTACCTGCAAACACAAACATATATGCAACACCACAAACATATGCAACACCACAAACATACATAGATCTAGCAAGGCCATAAAAAGTGCATGTGCACGTTGTTGGAGCGAGCTAGGGAGAAAAAAAGTAGATCTACAACATAAAGATAGCTTTCCCCTTACTTACCTATCAAAAAAAGGTAATTTAACCACTTAATTTTGATGAATCTATGGTGCAAATGAGGTGAGGAGGAGGAGGCAGCCAACACAAGCTTGGAGGAGGAGGTGGAGAGAATGAAGTGGGGAAAGTGAGTGTGTAGGTGTGGTTGTCCAAAATATCTAGCTGGCCCCAGGTTACTAATGGCGCACCACCTACAAATGCACCATTAGTAACCCTGGTTACTAATGGCGCACCAGGTGGAGGTGCGCCATTAGAATTTTTGCAAAAAAAAAATTGTTACTAATGGCGCACCAGGTGAAGGTGCGCCATTAGAATTTTTGCAAAAAAAAATGTTACTAATGGCGCACCGTGGGTCTGGTGCGCCATTAGTGTCTACCACACTAATGGCGCACCGACTCATGGTGCGCCAGTACTATATAGTAGTGGTGCACCACTTGTCTGGTGCGCCATTAGTGGCCATATCATCTATAACCCTTTTCCTAGTAGTGTGCCCTTGGCCATACTTGGGACAAGTAACCTCAGAGAGCGGGCAGAAGTTTCCTGGAGGAGGAATATTAGCTGAATTGGGTGCCTAGGGCCTTTGCTGATATCCTGGGTTGGGTGGGTCGGAACAGCCACGTCCACCGAACTATATATGCTGCCGAGGAGGATGAATTAGAGGAGGAGGAGGAACCCAATACTTTTGCTGCTTAGGGACCATTTGAGAGCTGGAAGAAGAAGAACAGGAATCCCTGGAACGCTTCCTCGAGTTCTCGAACTTGAGTTGAGTTTCCTCGACCTTCAAAGCCATGTTGTAGAACTGATCAAACTGACGAGGCTCTTGAAGAACCAGACCTGGCAGAAGCTCATCCTTGAGACCACCTCTAAACTGATAAATCATGGACTAGTCATCTGGAACATCTTGTTTAGCATAGCGGGCCAGATTCTGGAACTTGACGTTGTACTGATAGACAGACTTGCTTCCCTGCTTCAGGTGCCTGAACTTCTCACACATCTCCTCAACAAAGCTTGTCGGAATGTAATGGGCCCTAAAGTAACGGCAGAAATCATCCCGGGTAACCACACGAGCGCCCCTAGAGTCCTTGTATTGCTGCCACCAATTTGCTGCCTGACCCTTGAGCTAAACGACGCGAATTTGGCATAGTCCTCTGGTCTGACATTGCTGCACTCAAAATACTTACTCATGTCATGGAGACAATCATCTGCATCAAAAGGCTTCTCACAATGGGTGAATGACTTGGGATGGTTGGCTAGGAACTGGTTGAGCGTCGCGAACTGAGCCTGATTTTGAAAATTCCGAAAACCTTGTGGACTATAATCTCTTTCTTGCAACAGCCTGAGCAACATCTGAGTATTTTCATTGTTTGCGGCCATCATAGCTTGACAAGCTTCAAGAGGAGGAGGAGGTGGGGGGGTGGCGGAGGATCATACTGTCCCTCTCCCCAACACGGATTCTCGCGAGTTGGTGGAGCCATCCTAGAGATGGACAAGAACATCAGCACATCATTGAAAAAGATGATAGCAAAACGCTGAATCAAATGTCTTGAAAGAAATTTAAAGGAGAACATAAACAACCTTCCTACTAAAAAATTAGTAAGAACGCCTTCTTTAGGTTTGCGATAACATCATCAGATGTTACAAGACACTTTCAATAACACAAAAGTATTGAGCTAATGTTGCTTGGAACAAATGTATATGCCATCATACATCTGAAGAAGATGATCCTAGATAACTACATGAATTCCCACCTAAGAACTCCCGAAACTTTCTGGTTATGCAATCCGGTGTTGGGGACACAAGGAGGAAATAAAACACACAACTAACTAGTCCTACACCGCAACTGTATCCATCCTTCAACACATAACTAGAGGCTTCGAAAATCCATCTATCTCGGATCCTCGAAAGCACAACGATACTAACCATGGCGGTACCCGGACGCCTCCCAAGTACTGGGTGACTCCGACCTTATCTCACCATGACAAGTATTGAAGCAATTCCGAACACCCTCCGTCCTAAGATACTAAGGAAGCTGAATGATACCGATGTGCCAAGAATTCCCTGGAGCTTAACTCCTCGGAAGATATCAACTCAGACAAGAGGCACCAAGACAGAACTCCGTCACATCGGTATCATATAGTTTCCAAAATACCCGCGATATCCTAAAAAAGTTTGAGCGAGAAGAGGAGTAGAATCAAAATTCCCAAGTCGAATACCTCACCAGAGTATAGAAGAGGAGTAAAAAGAAACATACTCTCCGATATAACTAGACTCAAAATAGTTTTACCAGACTCGACTCGGCCAAGTCGACCAAGCAAAGGGCTCCTATGGTCGTATGGCTCTAAATACCAACTTGTAACGCCCAAGATGCATGCCTATCCTTATTTAAGAACAAGGGCTGCAACAGGGATAGAGGCGCATCTAGTCATTTCACAAGTACAGTTTCATCGCATACATATATGAAGAGAGGAGTATATGAGTTGGATTACACTCGCCACATGCTAAATTACAAATCCACATAGTTTATTCAAACATCATTCAAAAGACAGGGTCCGTCTATGGATGAAAACAAACGAGAAAAGAAGCAATGAAACTGTCTTGCTAGCCCCAAAGATCATGACCAACGCCTCTCCACTCGTCTGGATATGTGACGTACATTCTGCCATGTTCTTTGTCATACTCCCACTGGAGCTGCATCACATCATCTGGCACAGTCTCATCTGCACCTGCACCTATATTTGTTGTAGTAATCTATGAGCCACGGGGACTCAGCAATCTTGTAACCGGGTACCGAGACTATTTAAGCTTATTGGGTTGGATGGGGTAAGTGCTCAGTTTGCTGCAGCACTAAGCATTGTATGGTGGCTAACTTACGAGAACATGAATGTAAATATGGTGGACTACGTAAGACGATCGAGTTCAACCATGATCACTAACTGATCCTGAACACCTACTTACATCAAACATAAGCCCACCGTGTTCTCTCTCGGTTCATGTTCACGAGCAAAGACGATCACCGTTACTCACATAGTTGGTGCATTTTATTGGAGTTTACTTCAAGTTAACTATCACCGGGTGCTAAACAAAATATCCAAGTTTTCACATAACTTCGGGCACGGCTTTTCGAAAGATTTAACCTTGCAGCGGTGCTCCAACTAATCAATCATAAATTAACCACACTCCGCGGGAATAACCTCGACCACGGATCTCGTGATCATCCTAGGCCATTCCAAAGGAAAACTGACACCTCAAGATAGCCCGAAGAAGATCACAGTTCCTCACGCAAGACATTCGAGAATGGTAAAACAAATCCAGCAAGACCGCCCAATCTGTCGTCGAACCCAATAAGAGCCATGTATCTTGTTCTCAGGACACGACCGAATAAGCATAGTGTACAGTGGCCTGATAGAAATCTCCCGAGTTACCCCGGGTTGGCCCCGCACGCGCTCTAGTTTGGACAAACACTCATGAGGAGCACTGGCCCGGGTTGTTGATTAATTATCTGCGGGGTTGCAAAGCCCTATGCAATTTTATTAAGTTGTTTAAGCAAATAGTACCAATGTTGGGTCTTGCCAGACAAGTTTTAATCTCAAACGAATAAACAAGGGGTTCCCCATAATAACCCCAAGCATGTTAGGAGCGCAAAATATGGAAACATAACACTGGTAACAAGTAACTATGGCGGTAAAAGTGGAACAAAACACCGAGCAAAAGGCCAAGCCTTCCACCATACCAAGATATATATGTGCATTAAATTAAATATCAGTAAATATTGTGATATCTCTAGATATCCATGTTATGACATGGAAAAAACCTGCACCTGCATCTAAGAATGCTATAAGAGGGGCTGAGCAGCATTAACTTAGCCAAACAAGGTTTTGCTAGGATGTGGAGGGGTTATAGCCTATCACGGCAATGTAGGAGTCTTGATATTCAGGTGGTAGGTAACGCATATGTAACGATAAGAGAGAGACATCCAGCAAAGCAAATATAGTGTCGGGATCCGGGTACGATCATCTTGCATGTTGGTTCTTCAAAGGGACAAAGAGCGGGGTCCTCGTAGTGGTACTGTCCCGGATCCTCGTACTCAGGTTCAACACTCGCGTCTACCCAAGAGAAACAACAACAATAAACAACCAACCAAGGTGCAATGCACAAACAAGATGATGCATGATTCATTTGAACTATTTTAACATGTCAATCCTAAGCTAGTCATGTTTGTCACGCATTAGTTAAGTTATTTACAATTCTAGACATAACTTCATGTTAAGTTCTTTGAACATGCATAATCATGGAAAATATGGATGCTTCATTTAAAATCGATGCAAATGCATATATAAAATGTAGGAAACAGAGTAACAGATCTCACGCCACGCTCACGGCAAGGTACATAGGCAAAATACAAGATACAGAAGACATGGGCTATTCCTTGGTATTCAAATGTAAACACTGGTTAGGAAAGGAAAAAACAACTACCATAGAGCCAAATATCAAGCAAAACAATGGAGCATAGCTCCCGCAAGTCACAAAACACTAACACACACAATTTGTCCCCAAAACAGCAACATAGCAAACTCAACAACCATTATCTAGAGCTACAGGATGTTTCCAACCTCAAACAAAGCATGAACAGAAACAAAATAACATTCTTATCAACTCATCCAACTACCAAAACTGGAAAGGAAGCACATATCACTAATCATGAAGCTCACAAGATGGCATGATGAAACAGATTCTAGGGACTTAGTGAAAATCACAGTTTTCTAGAATCTGAGTTAAGCTGATAGCAAGTTGACAGCAGAAAATAATGGTTCTAGAGCCCACTTCATGGCATGAAAATTAATAGGATGGTAGAGGGAATCATCGACTTCAAAACACTAGCAATGAGATTGAGCTAAAACACAACATATCACTTGATAGGATCCACTCATCATGGCATAAAAATAATAACAGATTCTCAGACTTAGAAATATTTAGCATGTTGAAAACATCAACAATTTATTAGCCACTTTGGAGCAAGATTCCCACTCATATGAAAGATTATCATGTCAAAATTAAATACCATGACATAATACTCATGAAACACTACAATGTTGACACCAATATCAAAGCATGCATGGATTAATTCTAACTAAAATGACGAAATGGCATGTTGGGACAAAATGACATATTGTCAAACTTGCTAAAATGATAAAACAAATCACACCAATGAATTCTTGGGATTTTCTACCCCAATTTCATATATCATACTCATATTTTTCATTCGGTAAAAAGCCCACAACCTCAGGTTCCAAATCACTTCACAATCATCATATGCTCATAAGTCAAAACTTGCCATATATGCTCATAGCCAATAATGCTCAATACAGAAATCGTAATTTACCAGAAATGGAATAATCTAATTAAAACACAATAAAAGCAATCAAAACAATTAAAAAATCAAAACATAGGAGGGGACCCACCTAGCATGACACCAGGTCCCCTCTATGTGGATGACAAGTGGGCCAGGGTCCCACTGTCATACACACTCTCACTACACAGACACACACACAATCACTGGATCCAAAGGGGATCCTCTTCCACAGCACATCTCACACATATGCACACACACGCAGGCACACACACACGCACTGCACACTCACATGACATCCGGTGTAGCCACACTGGATCCTGCACACCACACACGCAATGCACCAATGAACAAAGGGGGAAAATGGGGGGCAAATTGCGCCAACGGGGTTTTGAACCCGTGACCTCCCGCCCGAAAGAGAGGGTGCTACCATTCAGGCTAGGAGGATTCACATGCTCTAATGGGAAACACGAGCATGTTATGATCAGGCCAGGGCGCGGTGCTTCTTCCACCTCTCGCACGGAGAAAGGTTCCTTGCCGGGAGCGGGATGGCGAGGGCGGCACCCTAAGGTGGCGAGGGATCCCTAGGGGTCTCGTTCCATCATTAGCACGGCGAAGCACGGGGCTGCACACCTCTGCCTGCAACGGCAACAGCGGCAGCGGCAACACGCAAGGCGAGCGAACAGCCATGCGGCGGCGAGGCGACAACTAAGAGCGCGAGCTGCACTTCGGGGAAGGGAGCAAGCACGCGCAGCTAACCGGACACAAGGGAGGCTGCCACTATGCGACCCCACACACGCACAACAACAACACTACAAAAAAAGGACTTTGCCAAAGCTCCAAGGACATGAACGTGCCACGGACAGTACGTCGCCTACAAGGACCGAAGAGCGATGGGACGGGTCAAGGAATGGAGGCGGATCACCTAGTGCCCACTGAACATGAAGATGAGGCAGAGTTGGCGAGGAAGACGATGCGAGGATGCGCTGAACCTCGATGTACTTTGGCTCTGAGAAGAAGTTGAGGCAGTGGAAGAAGACGCGGTCGAGGAGGCAATGCGAACGGCATCGAGACATGAAGATGCGGATGACCCCCGAGCTCCTTGGGGTCACAGACGGAGGAGAGAAGTCATGGGAGGCTATCCCTAGCACGAGCTTGGGTGCTCTCGGTGCATGGCGATGGCGGGGCGAGGATAGGCTATCCCTAGCGGAGGCGACATAGAGGAATATAAAAATGGGGCGAGGTCAAACCCTAGGGCACTGAGGACATCTTATAAGGAGGCTGCGATCGCCGGACGTGTCACAACCTGTGTTGGTATCACTTGCTATGCTTGGATTTATAAAATTTAGAGCCAATTAAAACTTTTTTCAGTGCTAGTGCTTGTTTGTGTGATGCTTGCTTGCTTGTTGATTTTTTTGTATGGCACTCTTGGATTCTACCCCTCTTCATATTCATCTTCCTTGACCCCAACCTCTTGCCCAATGATCATGCCATGTGAATACTGCCCAAAACTATTTTTATCCAATTTTATTTTACCAAAAAAGAATTTATCCAAATTAGGTCTTCAAAATCCCTTGAATTTAGATTTGTAGTGCAAGTCCTCAAATTGGGTGGATTCTTCCTCCCCAAAGGCTTTATTTCAAACCTACTACATTTATGACTTCCCAAAACCACAAAAACTATTAATTTTAAAGATTATTTTAATATTTTATTTAAAGGCTTTTCCTTAAGACCAGAAATGGTTGTTCATAGGGAAAAATTATTTAAATGCTTTCAAAATATTTTAGAAAATTTAAGTAAACTCAGTGGACATATATTTTCCATATATATGAGTTTCAACACATGGGCATGTTCAAATCATGGGAAAAACCCCTCAAAACCCTTTTTGTTCAAATCAAGCTTTTGAAATATTTGTATAAGAAATATTCTCAATAAATTCTAGGAAAATTCCAGCATGTCACCACTATCATGGGTGATGATCTTGCAAAGTTTCATCTCTATTAAATTTGATTTGGTTCATCAAACCTTCCCAAAACTCTCCTTGTCCTGATTCAAATTTGATTCCCTTGACCCCAAACTTTGTGGACATGTTCTAATCACCAAATAATGATGCTACACTAAGTGGTGCATCAAGGGTATTAGCCTAACATAACTAGATCTACAGAAACCTAATTCTATTAGTTTCTAGGGTTCACAAAGTTTCCATTATCAACTTTGCCCATTTAATCTCAAATTTGGTGATCCATCATCTTTTTACCCCTCATTTGATCCTGTCAAATTACATGGCAAGCAAAGTCCATTTTCTTTCCCTAATCCCCATCAAACAACTTCTAGTGAAATGGTAAAGTCCCTGTTTTCACCCCTTTCACTATTCCTCTTGCTATGAAAATTTTACCACAACCTCTCAGGGTTACCAGCTACCTCCACTAAATCTTGGTTGGCCTCAGTTCAATAGTGGGTAGGGTAAAACCCTCATTTTTCACCCTGGACAACACTGGCATCTACCTTTCGACCTCTCCCTACCGAAATTCTTTTCCTCTTAGCCTCCCCTAGGTACTAGAGCATCTCCGGACCATCCAAGAGCTTGTGGACATGCAAGGGCGCGTCCTGAGCATGTAGACATACCACAACATGCCAAAGGCATGCTCTGGAGCATGCTACAGTGCATGCCCACACTGTAGCTACACCCATCCCGAGCCACCCGACATCCTGGGGATGCAGGAGCATGTCCCCCGGCCGCCATCGACGTTCGCAAGTAGCCAGGTGGTTGGGCCCCTCCTCCCTCCTCCTCTGCTGCACCCTCTGCCCGCGCACGGTACCGGCCAGGAGCCCCAATGGCCGAGCTCTCGTAGCCGCCCTCTCCTGCCCGTGGACGCAGACCGCGTCCACGACCACCATAGACACGTCCCGAGGCGGCCCCGTGGCTTGTGGCGTCGCCCCCGTCTTCACGGGCACACCGCGTTCACGGTGCACCGTCGCCCGTCTATAAAAAGCCCTCGCCGAGCTCTCGCTCCTCTCCCCTTGCTCTCTCCTCCCCTCAGCCACTCCCAAGTGCCCAACCCCCTCGTCCCCGTGCTCAGGAGCTTGAGCACGAGCCAAACCCTTGCCGCCATGCGGGTTTTTACCTCGCCGGCGATTCCCTCTGCCCCGGCGGCCGCCTCAACCACCCACCGACACACGGGAAGCCAACGAGCGTGTCGGTGCCCTCCGCTTGAGCCACTGCGTCCTGGAACCCCACCGGTGAGCTTCCGCTGCTCCCTATCGCGAGGTGAGGGATGACAAGTGGGGCCCACCTGTCATACCCTCACCCTCCCCCTCTCTCGCTGTCAAGTAGGGCCCGCGGGTAGGTTTAAAAATAAACCTGCCGCGCACGGCATCTTGCCCTGGGCCGGTTCCCCCTTTGGGTCGGTTCGGCAGCGGTGTTTTGGCCCGAAAGGGCATGGTTCCCTTTTCTTTTTTTCCTCTGCCTTCCAAAAATTGCACAAGACGGAAAATAAATCCAATGCCCAATATACTTTCACCTAAAATCTTGAAATATTCCATAGAATTTATTAGTGCCACTTGTAAAAATATTTGAAAACCCTTATTGTACTGTTTCAATTTAAAACCCCTATTTGGCATTATCAGCCCCTGTTTTAAATATTTTGAAAACCTTTTTAACTTCAAAGCCCTAAACAAATATTTTTAGTATAGCTTATAGTATTTATCAAAGTAGGGTAGCATTTTAAATTTAGCTTTGTGTGCTCTATTTTGTGTGATGCTTATTTTTTTGCTTTTATTTGCGACGATAGATTGCGCTATTAACGAGGGAGTTGGAACCGAAGAGTTTGAAGACCCTGAACACTTTGTTGAGCCAGGCAAGCAGCCCTTTGACCATGTTAAGAAACTTTTTCATGCATGAGATATAGAACTTGTTGATTTAATGATTGACCATGATGGGGTGCTCCCCCCTTCGGTGGGATGCCTCCGATACTTTTATGTTTGGCACATGCATCGTGCATGACCCTACCACCTTATGAGGGTTATGCGAGTGGGCATAGATAGGATGCTAATAGATGCTACGCAAGTGGGACGGGATTTATGCATAGTGATGGGAAGGAAGATATGATTTCAAAGACTTTTCGAAAACCCTGTCGAGTGCCACTAATGCCCGAGGGAGATAATGATGAGTTGGGTGTCCACTTGAGAAAGAAGTGCTGTATCGGAACAAGTTGAGAATGTGTTTTCGAAAACGGAGAGTTTTAAGGTCTACTGACCATCCCAACCTTACATGTGCAACCACGATACCCCTTATGAGATGGGGCTTTGTTGATTACCTTGGTGGGTACTGGAAGGATCCCACATTACTTGTGGCGACAGTGGCGTGGTCACTCTTGATATGGTGTCGTGCCGGTATGGACTATCTTCACAAGCATCGGGCACACCGTTCGTCCCTGGATGGATGATATGAGTGATGTACATCATGTGGGCTGGGTGCCAATCGAGTGGACTCTTTGTTTAGTATCGCCAGGGGAAAGGCATTGTTCGGGTGCTTACCTCGGGTATGTCATATACCCCGAGTCGTGAATGACATGGAAGCTCCTCAAGTCTTGTGGGTAAAGTGTGCAACCTCTACAGAGTGTAACTATTCGAATAGCCGTGTACACGGTCATGGACAGTTGGAGGTCCTTCTTAAACTACGTCTGGATGTTTTCATAAACTTGGTGTGAGTGTGTGTGTTCGTGACAAAGAGGTTACGTGAGCTAAGTCCGATGACTTAGCTTGACGATTGACCAAGTCTGATGACTTAGCATAATGATGAGACATGAGATGTTCAACCCCTGCTTATGATGATATTCGTAAGGTGTTCACATGGATATCTGCCAACTATTGATGCATGCTTACCTAGTTATTTGATCATGTCATTACATTCAAAATTAGCTTTCCGCAATTTGTCTACTTAGTGCTATGCCATGCATCATTATTACTTGTTACACAACTTGGGTTGTTTGCGAGTACATTCAAAGTACTCATTGGCTTGCCACTGGTTATTTAATTGGCCAGACATGGAAGAACAGGAGTATGTTGAAGAGTTCGTTGGTGACGAACATGCGAACTAGGACATTTCCGAGTTAGAATGCCTATAGGTTTAAGGCAGACGGCCTGGGTTCACGCTTTCGATCAAGATTTCTGCTGCTTGTTCTATTTAAGTGTTTGGCCCTCGTGGCCCTATCTATGTAAGACTAGGCCTTCATAGTCTTTATTTGTGTAAGACATTAAATGTGGATGTAAGACTCTTGTTATTCAGCTTATGTGTGTTCAGTGAGCATTGATCTCTAGGATCACTATAACGTGCATTCGGTGATCACGACTTATGGATCGGGGTCCCCACAGGATGGCTGTCAAATCATCGAAGGAGTCGACGTGGAGCTGCTGGATGCTCACTGTATAGAGGAGACGATGACTAAAGCTGTGGGGCTCTGCTGGGCTGCGCTGGCGCTCTTGCTGGGCCGCGGGAGGATGAGAGGCCCAACTAGCGCTCTCACTCGCAGGGAAAAACAACAGGGAGGTTTTCCTTTTAAAATTAGCCCACAACAAAATAATTCCACAACAGAAAAGGAAGGTGTCGTGGTTTTATCCTAGCAGAGGTCCGAGGACTTATGTTCGAGGCCATCGCTAAGGTGATGGACTCAAAGGGGTTGGTTTGGACGAAGGACATGAGTTTACCCAGGTTCGGCCCCTCGAGATGAGGTAAAAGCCTACGTTTCGCTTTTGTTGTATTGATTGGAGTATCCATTGCAAGGGAGCGGATTCGCTTGACCTAGTTCTTGATTGATTGGTTTTTATCTAAGTCACCTCGGGTCTCACCCTTATATAGGAGGCCAAGACCACGGGTTACAAGTCTCATACCAACTCTTACAATGTATCCGGCTCTATCTCTATGTCGTCTTGCCTTCCTGGGCAAGCCATCTCCGGGCAACTTAACCGCCCGGGTCTTAATGTCTTCTTGGTCTGGGCCTCGCCCAAGCCCATTTTAGTAAACCGCCTTATGTTTGAGCTTTTGTCTCCAGGCCCATCGGCCTTGGTCTGGCTTATGAGCCGCCAAGTGTAACCCGGACCCACCTAGGCAGGTCTCACCACGGGGTTATATCCCCAACATTAGGCCCCGGGTTGATTTGAGCATGCTCATGTCAATCGTCCATTTTACTTGGCGGTGAGTCACTTCCTTCAACACCTGTAAGTAAGAAAATGTAACCCGCCGCGACGTCATATTGGATATTCCAAAAAGATTCCCTGACGACCACAAAGGATCTTTCATCATTAAAATGATGGCCCGAAAATTGAGGCGTCAGTCAGTTTTGGTCGCCTGGATTCCCATGCCCGTTTCCTTCCTTTCAGCCTCTAAAATAGGACCGCAAACAGTCCTTCTAATTTCCACCGCAACTTGCGCCTCTTCTTCTTCCTTTCGACGCCGCTGCCCCCAAGCTCTCTCGCTCCGGTGAATCACTTGCGCCGTCATCGCCCGTGGCTGCTACATTGACCTGAACAGACCAGAGCATCATCCGCGCTCGTCAATTTTCCTCTGGTACATCATTTTTCGTCCCTAGCTCCGTAGTTTTAGGGTAGTGAATCCATGGAGTTCTTCCGCACGCTAGAACACGAACTCTTCGTAGTATCAGTCGACATGTAGAGCAGCAAACTTGATAAGTATCCCTTTCCCACTGTGGTAAGTCATAGGAAACCAAAAATAGTGCAATATAGATCCATAGTTGCCCGCCTTTTACTGTCTTCGACTGCCTGCCAGTTCCTCTGTTCGTTGTTAGGTTTAGAATAAACTTGCTTTTTCCTTTGTGTGTAGATCCACGCTTATATAGATCGCATGTGAAACTTGTTTTCCACACTTAGCAGTATTTTGCTCCATTGCCCTACAACGTCATCCGACATTAAACTTTCGGCTTTCTCCCTGAACTGCACGGGCGGCTCAGCCTCGTAGAACTTAGATTTCATCTGCCGCCGTTAGCTTGTCTCTCACCTTCTAACTCGCTACGCGCTATTACTTTCCACAGATTTTTAAGCCGCCATTATGCCTTGTGCGTCCAATTCCTGCAACTTGGTCGGCTTTGCCGTTACCGAAGAGTTTCTAAAGGATTACGTAGACACGGGAACCTTGCCGGCCAAAAACGCCATTCATTGGCGGGTTCCAGGCAATGAGAAGAAACCCATACCCCAAGAGGGTGAAGTGGTTATATTCGCAGACCACCTCTCACGCGGTTTTAGCCCGCCCGGCTCAAATTCTTCCAAGATGTTCTTCACTTCTTCAAGCTGCGTCCTCAAGAAATCATGCCAAATTTTGTTTCAAACATGTGCAACTTCCAAATTCTCTGTGAAGTTTACTTGCAAGAAGAGTCGTCGGTTGATCTCTTCCTTGAGTTCTTTCATGCTAACCGCCAGACAGAAGTTGCATCCGGCCCAAGTTTGGAACTCGGCGGTATCTCCATTCAAAGAAGGCGAGACATGGACTTTCCAGTTGTTTTTATGCCAATTCATCCTAAGGATTGGAACAAGACTTGGTTCTACTGCAAAGACACCTCTCTAGAAGGAGAGCATCCATTACCGGGTTATCGCCCGTCCCGACTCAAGACTACAATCGAACTTCCTGACCGGATGTCAGTTTCTGAACGGGCAAAGTATGCTCCAGCTTGCGCCAAAATCAAAGCCCTCATGGCCAATGGTCTGACAGGGATTGATCTAACCCGTTTCTAGGTCTCTTGGCGAGTCATGCCCCTGAGCTGGAGAAGCCGCCTCATGTGTGAGTATACGGGTGACACCAACGATCCCCTTTATTTTAATCCTACCATTTTGTCAGAAGAAGACATCATTGCTGCCGTCAAAAGCCTTATCCATGAATCTCAAGATTCTTGCCGCACCATCGGATTATCACCCTTCTGCACCGCAAACCCGACCACTCATGTAAGGGCGACTCTCAATCTCTTGACTTCCGTGTTTAGCTATCCATGCATGTTTTATAATATCTGACCTCTTTCGGCTACTTTTACTTCCAGGCTAACTCCAGCTTCTGGAAAAAGAAATATGTTCCTCCTCCGAATAATTTGAAGGAGAAGGTCGTCGGCAGGAAGAAGAAACCTGTACCTCAATAGCAGCCTGAAGCTGACAACTCAGACGTAAATATTGACTCTCTTGGTCGTCTCTTCATATATCTTACTAATAGCAATAACTTCATAGGACGAGATGGAGACAAGCCGCGCCAATGCCCCTGAGGTAACTTATGTCTCATATGACTCAGAACATCTTGCACCATAGAAGATACGGCGGGTCATCCGAAAAGTCCCCATTTCCCTTCCTCTTGCTTACGTAGACCCCAATTTTCTTTTGAAAAAGCAACAACAAGTCTTCCGCCGCCAGACCGGGAGCACCGACTCTGAAGACCTTATGGTCGGGTTATCTCAATCTCCGGTTTAGCGAAAACGGCAAGCTGAGGTATTTGTCTCAATTGGCTTTATTTTGTCAATCTTGCCTTATAACTTTACTCTATCTTTACAATGCTTTAACTGCTTTCAGGAATCTCCTCCTTCTTCAGGCAACTCTACGACAACCAAGCTGCCGCCTCTAAAGATCAATCCAGAGTACGTGCTTCCATATTTGCATTCTATCCTTTGTCATCCTTTGGACTTTATGTAATACCTTTATATGCCCTCCAGGGCTCAAACAAAGCGAAGAAAAACCGTCAGATCTACCTCGGCCCCCACTGCTCAAGAGCCGGAAGCTGCCAAGCCGGACTCTCTGGCTGCACATGCTGAACCTTCTGCTACCTCCAAGGATGCACCTGAAGATACTCGTCGTTCTGCCGAGCCGGCCGTTCATGAGACGGCCACTGAGAGCCCTCTGAGGACCAATTCCAAGCCGCCGAGCCGTTTAACAGCCACTGATGATTCAACTACTCCAGATGTCATCATCACTAGGACCGTCTTTCAAACTCCTAAACCTCGTGTGTTGACAAAACACACTGGGAAACTAAATCCTCTGACAAGCTAGACCTTGAACTCCCCGTGTTGGAGAAGCAAAATGCTGACGAGCTGCACGCCGGTTATCTGAACCGCCTCACCACGAGCCGGAACATGGAACTTAAGCTCGTCAACCTGATGAAGAAAAAATACGAGGTACTCTTTCCTTTCCTTATATCCTTATGTAGCCCCCAAGAGCCGGTTTAGTATTTATAAATGGTAAACTGGGTCTTCCAAACCATGCCTTAAGTAGAACCACTTAACCTGTAGCCCCCAAGTATCGGCTGAATATGCAAATATTGAGCTGGTACTCAATCTTAAGTAGTTGATCACCTATAGCCCCCAAGTTCGGGTCAACATAGCAATAATGGGCCGAATTTCCTCATGGAAAGAGCCAATTGTAGCCCCCAAGTGTCGGCTTATCTTTGACAAATATGAGCCGGAACGTCAATGTAGACTTTGAACAAAGAGCCAATCGTATCCCCCAAGTGCCGGCTCATCTTTGGTAAAGATGAGCCGGAACATACTTGAAATATTGGAGAGCAAAGAGACATGAGCCACCATGTGTCGGCTCAACTTGATAAAGATGAGTAGGAACGTACTTGAAATATTGGAGAGCAAATAGACATTAGCCCCCAAGTGTCAAGTATATTGCTTGCAATCTTCTAGAGACTTGCATTATATTTGTTAATTTAACCATCCGACGACATGCTATCCTGGCGACTTACCTTTCGTGTATCTTTGTTTATCACAGGAAGATTTAAATAATGCCGAGTCTGAACTGACCGGCTTGAAGAACAATCTGGCCTCCCAACAGGCCACCAGGAGTGCAATAGAAGAGAAGTGCCGGCTTGCGGCCAAAGAGATTGTAAAACCTAAAGCTGACTTTAGTGCTTTCAAGAAAATTACAGAGATGGAGAAAACTACTCTGGCTCAGCGTGCATAACGCTGACCAGTGACATATGCAAGTATCCGATGAACTGCACGGCGTAAAGCGCCCTATTGCAAAGATGTCTGTTGCTATCTTTTGTAAGTACTTTCGCCAATATCTTTTTGTGAAGACTTATACATGCGGCTTATAACAAAAACTTCGTCTTATACAGGTCCAAGGAGTCGTCAACTCGCTGTTGACAGTCTGTTGTCTCTAAAGCCGTCTATACTCTCTCAGAATAGTTGTATTGTGGAACACTCTATACTATCAAGGCAATGCTTAACAAGGAGAGTATCCACCAGTCCATCAAAGGAGTCATAGAAATGTTGTCTACTCTGCACAAGCAAATCCAGGAGCTCAAGAAATCATCGGCCGGAAAGGGAGCCATTGCGGCCATAAGTCGGGCTTTAGCCTTCGCCCCCTAAGATAACTCCCGAGGAGATGATCGACGGGTTTCCATCAAAAAAGGACGATGGCTCAGAGTTCACAGAAGCCGACTACGCCCTTTGCATGAAGGCCTCCAGAGTCCTTGCATCGGTGCTGGCGGAAGAAGTGAAATTGTCAACATATCAGGCGGCTTACAATGCCGAGAACAAGCCAGTGTGCGGCCCAACCTTCGAGGCCACGGACATAATTCCTGCATGTCGTAAGCACTTATTTGCTCCTGAGCTTGAGTCATCTCCCCTCTTTCAAGAGGCAACATTTGAAGCTTTAACCAACTGCAACTGGGACGTGGACAATCTCCAGATTAAGGAGGTCAAAGACCCAACATAGGGTGACCCGCCGTCTAGCTGAGCATATTGACAACAGCATGGATAATCCGGCTCTCGTAACCCGCCGAACTTTCGAGCGTGTAAAAAAATTTAAGTGATTGCTTTTGAGCTCTGTTAAGAGCATTGTAATAGGCTCTTAGTAAAACTTTGTCTTGCCTGAATTGTGCCATCGTGCACATAGGAAAACACACTGCTTTAACTTATTGTATCTGCCTTGTGATCCAATTCATACTAGATGTCATGGCGGCTCTTCTTGAGATAACCAACCTGTGGGAACAGAATATGTTCCATACTGTCTAGTAGGGCGGCTTAGAACCGCACAACCCAGAGATGTTATATCCTTCCGGATTTGTTTTTTTTGAAAAAAATTTGAACTCATGTGCCGGTTCTTCTAGGTGGACCCGCTAATTAAAACACCTAACCAATACAGGGTCTCTATCGAGATTGTCCATCCTTACTTAGTATGGCTCAGGGTGTCTAAGCGAGATTAACTGATAGGAAGTGTAGCGTCCTAGAGAGAAACACGGCAGGGCGTGAGTACCCTGCTAGCTCAAAAAGTGCCTCTCACGTGACATAAATCCGTTGTTTAAACCTTAAACAGTTCAAGGTCTTTCAAAGGATTGACTGTCTAAGAGTACGAATAGGCCACATAGCGGAGAGTCAGCGGTAGATGAGAGAGTTAATCCTCGCTTTCCGTAAGTGAGCCCTCACGTGACTAGAGCCACCGGTTTAACGTTATCCAATACTGGTCTCTAACGAGATTTGCCATAAATATCTTTTAATCGGCTCAAGGTCACTAAGCAAGATTAACTGGTAAGAATTCGGCGGGTCACCTGGTGGAGTGGCAAGTTGCAAAGAGGCAAGTTTAACTCTGGTGGCTTAAGAACCAATCAAGAGGGTATGTAAGCTAAACCAAGTGGGTTGGAAGCCCCCAAATGACCTTTGTTGATGAAATCAACAGTTAGGCTTTAGAGTCGATCGATAGGGTGTGATAAGCTAAACCAAGCGGGTTGGAAGCCCCCTAGACGACCTTTGTTGATGAAATCAACTTTTTGGCTTGAGAGCCGATCGATAGGGTGTGATAAGCTAAACCCAGCAGGTTGGAAGCCCCCAAGTCGACCTTTGTTGACGAAATTAACTATTTGCCTTTAGAGCCGATCGATAGGGTGTGATAAGCTAAACCGAGCGGGTTGGAAGCCCCCTAGATGACCTTTGTTAACGAAATGCACTGTTTGACTTGACAGCCGATGGATAGGGTGTGATAAGCTAAACCTAGTGGGTTAGAAGACCTCTAGAAGACCTTTGTTGAGGAAATCAACTATTTGGTTTGAAAGCCGATCGATAGGGTGTGATAAGCTAAACCCAGTGGGTTGGAAGCCCCCTAGACGACCTTTTTTGCACAACTAAGATATGTGAAACGGTAGAGGACCCGGCTTGCAGGGATGCCAACTTTATTCATATATATATATATGATATGTACAATGATGGTGTACAATGTCGAGTCTCCACGACTCATGTGTAGTAAGGCAAGAGATGAGCTATGTTCCACGGCTGGCGAGTCTCTTGCCCAGAAGTATTTGAGTTGTTCCGGACATCAATGAGGTAATATGACCCGTTGTTGAGATTCTTGCTGACCACGAAAGGCCCTTCCCATGGAGGGGACAATTTGTGTGCATCTGTCTAATCTTAAATCAACTGAACACTAAGTCGCCTTCTTGAAACGTCCTGGTGATAACCCTACGGCTATGGTAGCGACGCAAGTCTTGCTGATAGATCGCCGATCGAGCCGCCGCGAGATCATGTTCTTCCTCCAAGGCATCCAACATGTCTTGACGTGTTTTTTCGTTATCCTCCTCAACGTAAGCTTCCACTTGTGGCGAGTCATGACGAATATCGCTTGGTAATACAGCTTCTGCGCCATAAACCATGAAGAAAGGAGTATAACCTGTAGATCTATTAGGAGTGGTTCTGATGCTCCATAAGACGGATGACAACTCCTCCACCCAACAACCCGTCATGTGCTGCAAAGGAACCATAAGTCGGGGTTTGATACCTCTCAAGATTTCCTGGTTAGCACGTTCGGCCTGATAATTTGATTGCGGATGAGCCACCGCAGAAACATCACGTCGGATGTGCTCATTTTCACAGAACACTTGCATAGCCCCCTTGGACAAGTTTGTGCCATTATCTGTGATGATAACCGAAGTGGTAGATCAACTTCTAAATAAATTGAACCGATGTAACCGCGTCACACTTGCTGACGGGCTCGGCTTCTACCCACTTGGTAAATTTATCCACCGCCACCAAAAGGTGGGTCTTCTTGTCCTTGGATCTCTTGAAAGGCCCGACCATATCAAGCCCCCAGACTACAAATGGCCAAGTAATTGGAATCATGCGCAACTCTTGAGCTGGAACGTGAATACGCCAGCTAAACTTCTAAGATCCATCGCACTTGCGGACCAAATCCTCTGCATTTCTATGAGCCGTCAGCCAGAAGAAACCATGTCGAAAAGCCTTGGCCACCAGGGATTTTGAGCCGGCATGATGACCGCAATCGCCAGCATGAATTTCACTCAATATTTCCTTGCCCTCTTTAGGTGAAACACGGTGTTGGAATACGCCAGTGACGCTGCACTTATCTAACACACCATTGATTATAGTCATAGACTTAGCCGCCTGGTGATATGTCTAGCCAGATTTTCATCATCAGGTAACTTGCCGCGAGTCAAGTATGCCAAGTAAGGCACAGTCCAGTCAGAAATAGCATGTAGAGCAGCCACCAGCTGTCCCTTCGGGTTAGGTACGGCCAAGGCTTCCTCTGTAGGTAATTTACCGACGGGTGATGCAATACATCTAAGAAAACATTAGGTGGTACCGGCTTATGGTGAGAACCTAGCCTTGATAGAGCATTAGTCACCTCATTCCTACGACGATCAATATGATCCACCCGATAACCCTTGAATTGACCAGCGATGACATCCAACACCTGACAATAAGCTGCCATCCGCGGGTCCTTGGAATCCCAGGTGCGTGAAACTTGCTGGGCCACCAGGTCTGAGTCACCGAGACACCTGACCCGGCTCAGGTTCATCTCCTTAGCCACCCGGAGGCCATGAAGTAGAGCTTCGTACTCAGCTACATTATTATTAGAAGGAAGCATCAACCTTAACATATAAAAGAACATGTTACCTTTGGGGAAGTCAAGACAACTCCTGCTCCTGATCCTTCCAGCTGCCTGAATCCATCAAAGTGGATTGTCCAGTATGTGTTATTCGGCTTTTCCTTGGGCGCCTGACACTCTGTCCAGTCGTTTACAAAATCCACCAGGGCCTGAGACTTGACCCTCATGCGAGGCACGTATTTCAGGTTAAGTGGTCCAAGCTCCAATGACCACTTAGCAATCCTGCCAGTAGCCTCTCTGTTTTGAACTATATCTCCCAATGGGGCAGAGCTAACCACTGTGATCTGGTGCCCCAGGAAGTAATGCTTCAGTTTACGATTGGCCATGAACACCCCATATACTCACTTATGCCAATGCGTATATCTCTACTTGGACTCTATAAGGACTTCACTGATGTAATAAACCGGCTACTGACCCGGATATTCCTTCCCTGCCTCCTTACGGTCAACCACGATTGTGGCGCTGACCGCCCTGTTATTAGCCGCCACATATAAGAGCAAAGGCTCCTTCTCAGCCGGAGCTGCTAAAACTGGCAGCTCTGTGAGCTCCCTCTTGAGGGCCTCAAATGCTTCAGCCGCCGCTGCACTCCAGACAAACTTGTCAGTCTTCTTCATCATCTGTTACAAAGGGATGGCCTTTTCACCAAGGCGGCTTCTAAACCGGCTTAACGCAGCGATCAGTCCTGCCAGGCGCTAAACATCATTGATGCATGCCAGCTCAGACAGGGAAGTGATAGCGTTGACGTTATCTGGATTAGCCTCAATGCCACCCTTAGTGACTAGGAATCCCAAGAGCTTTCTTGTAGGAACACCGAAAACACACTTACCCGGGTTAAGCATCGTCTTTTAAACTTGTAAGTTGTCAGAGGTCTCCTTTATGTCATCAAGAAAAGTCTCCTTCTTCCTGGATTTAATCACAATGTCATCCACATATGCATGAACGTTACGTCCAATTTGGCTGTGAAGACAGTTCTGCACACAACGCTGGTAAGTCGCCTGGGCACTCGTGAGCATGGAAGGCATAGACACATAGCAGAAGGAACCAAAAGGCGTGATGAAAGCCGTCTTCTCTTGGTCCTTGATTGCCATCTTGATCTGATGATAACCAAAATAAGCATCCAGGAAAGATAAGCTCTCACAACCCGCCATTGCATCGATGATGTGGTCGATACGGGGGAGAGCAAATTGGTCAGCCAGACAGACTTTGTTAAGATCCATGTAATCCACACACATATGCCACGTGCCATTCTTCTTAAGCACTAGCATGGGGCTAGCAAGTCACTCTGGGTGAAACACTTCAACAATGAAACCCGCCGCCAGGAGCCAGGCCACCTCTTCCCCAATGGCCTTGCGCCTCAAATTGAACCGCCGCAGAAACTATTTGACCGGCTTAAACTTAGGATCCACATTAAGGTGGTGCTCAACAAACTCTCTTGGTACACTCGGCATGTCAGAAGGCTTCCATGCAAAGATGTCCCGATTCTCACGGATGAATTCGATGAGCGCACTTTCCTATTTGGGATCCATTTTGGCCCCAATAGTAAACTGCTACAATGAGTCGCCTAGAGTAAAATCCACTAACTTGGTGTCATCCATCGAGAACTTGAGGGGCGTCTCAGATTCCGTGGTGGGATTTTTGAGTGGAGTCATATCCTCCAAGTCAACATTCTCCTTATAGAACTTGAGCTCTGCTGTCGCTCAACTTGACTCTGCATAAGCCGCATCTCCTTCCTCACACTCAGTAGCTGTCTCTCGATCACCATGCACCATAATCGTTCCTTTTAGGCCCGGCATCTTGAGCTTTAAGTACACATAACAAGACCTAGCCATGAACTTAGCGTAAGCCGGACGTCCAAACAGAGGATGATATGGGCTCTCGATCTTAACCACCTCAAAACACAAGGTCTCTACCTTGTAGTTGTATTCGTTGCCAAACGCGACTTGCAAAGAAATCCTCCCCACTGGATAAGCTGACTTGCCAGGCACCACATCATGAAAAACTGTTGAGGAAGGCTTAAGATCCTTATCAAGCAACTTCATTCGGTGGGAAGTGTCGTAGTACAAAATATTGATGCTGCTGCCACCATCCATAAGCACTTTGGTAAACACATATCCTCCAACATGGGGGGGGGCAACTACCAGCGCCAGCCACCCCGGGTCATCAACATGTGGCGGGTGATCCTCTCTGTTCCAGCTTATGTCGTACTCTGACCACTTTAAGTACTGCGGGAGAGCTGGTGTGATGACATTAACCGCCCGCTTGCGCAACTTCTAGTCCCGCCTGTTAAGGCTGGTTGTAAAAACATGATATTGACCTGAGCTGAGTTGCTTCGGATTACTCCGATATCCAGACTAGTTGTTTTGCTGCTGATTATTGCCATTGGTCTGTTGATGATGCCCACCTTGGCTGCCCTGGCCCTGATAGCCGGTTCGTGAACCGCCAGCCCCCAAGCCGGCACCTGACCCGCCTGGCCCTGAGCCGCGTGGCGGGCCTCCGCCATTCTGGTTATGCTGCTGCACACTATAATCCCGAAACTTGTGCATAATGTGGCAATTCCGCCATGAGTGATTCGCCACCTTATCGGGTCGGCTGTGCTCTGGGAAAGGTTTATTGAGCAAATTAAAAGGAGTTTTACCCTTATTAAAGGGCTGTCTAAAGTTCCCATTGCCTTTACCATGATTATTCCCGGTGCTGGCGTTGGCCACCTATTCCGACCCGCCGTCCGGATTCTTCCTCTTGCTTTGGTTGCCATTGCCTGCCGGACTCTTTCCATTATTACTCTTCTTGCCCTGACCGGGCTTCTCTTCGTCAGAACCTGGATCCTTCATATTATCAGAGCCAACATACTTTGTGAGAGCCGCCATGAGCTCCCCCATGTCCTGACACAAGCGCCTGAGCCGACCAAGCTTCTCCTTCACAGGCGTGAAGTGGCAATTCTTCTCCAGAATCAAAACTGCTTGAGCCGCCGTAATCTGCCCAGACGAGTGGATAATATTTGAGACCTGTCGGACCCAATGAACAACCGAATCATTCTCCTACTGAACGCAATGATCCAAATCCACAATCGTCATGGGCTGCTTGCACGTTCCCCGGAAATTATTGATGAACTTCGCCTTTAACTCGACCCAGGAATTAATGGTGTTGGGTGGCAAGCCCTTTAACCACGTGCGAGTCGGCCCTTGCAGCATCATGATAGAATAGTTGGCACACACTGCATCACTCACATCTAACATCTCCATCGCTAGGTCATAGCTCTCAATCCATGCCTCCGGAGGCAGATCAACAGTATAGCTTGGGACCTTGCGAGGGCCTTGAAATCCTTCGACAGATGTTTGTTCCGTAAAGCCGGCACCAAACACGGCACTCCCACGGCCCTGGTGGTTACTCCTGCTTTACCGAGATAGAACATGCCGGTTCTTGATGAGCCGCCACCGTCTCCAGAGCCGCTTCCTCGCGACGTGCCCTTCCCCGGTTCACCAGGGCCTGAGCGTCCAGAACCGCCTGATCATCTCGTGGTGGGTTTCGGTGACGGTCACTGCTAGAAACCGCCAGTGACTCATAACGTCGGCTGAAGCTACGGTTGGGGATGGGGGTTGAGTGCACATGACTTCGGCTGTAAGTGCATTTCTCCTGCTAGCCATCGCCGTCTACAGGTATCAAATAGTGTTCCTCACCTCTTCTGTGAAGGGTGCCTCGTCCGGGATAGGAATCATACCGAGCTTGGTAGTGGCCGCCACCATGTTCTCCGCCGGGTTTGAATAGTGACCCGCCGGCATTGGAAAATCCATTGGTGAGGGCTGGTCCTATCAGGGCGGGTTAGGACGCTGCTGCCGAGCCGCTGGCCGACTCTCTGGTGCTTCCGCGGTTCGTCCTGCCCCCGGCGTGTTAAAAAGATTCTTGGCCTCGAACTGTTCTGGCAAGCGGAAGTGATGTCTCATCCGCGGATTGCTGCTGCAGCTCAAGGCGGAAAGCGTTCGCTTTAAGGCGTTCTGCCTCTGCGTCCATCTAGGCCTTCAGCATGCTGATCCCTTGCTGATTCTCCGGTCCTTTATCCTGGCGATGTCATCCGGTCCTTTATCCTCGCGATGTCGGCGTTCTGGGCGGCTTGATTCTCCGGTGTGACCTCATTTTCCATCAGGACCGTGAGCTCATTCATCAGATCCAGAAGAACTTGAGCCGGCGGTGGGTCAGCCCCCAACCCAGCTGCCCCAGTGGCTGTAATGCTCGTGCCTCACGCTGAACCTACCATGAAGACGACTGCATGCATTGGCGGCCCATAGTCCTCCGACTCATGATACTCCGACTCGGGATAAAGCTCGTCGTAGCCCCCGGGACTGCCATTGTGAAATGGGTAGATTGATTCCATCTATCTGCTCGAAGATCCATCCTTCGTACAGAAGAGAGTTTCCAGTGACTTGGACCCCTCCAGGTCCGCGCATTGAGTAAACCCGATGAAGACATGCTTCCTGCCCGGATTAACACAGGTGGGTTGCATGCACCGAGCCGGCTCGATGATGATGGTGCAAACGTCTAGCCGAGGGATAGATCCGCCGACCTTGACGATGAAAATGTGGATCCCACTAAAGGGGACTCGGAAGCCATACTCGACAGAGTCGGCCTTGGGGCCCCAGCAGGCGTCGTTAATGTGGAGCCGGTGGCGATGACTCTTGTTCATCCTACCGACAACGTATCCCTTGATCCCTGGAAGAGAGCCCTTTGAGAACTCAACACCACTGAGTGCTAGCCCCATGGTGGGTACCAACTGTCATGGTTTTATCACGGCAGATGTCCGAGGACTTATGTTCGAGGCCATCACTAAGGTGATTGACTCAAAGGGGTTGGTTGGGATGAAGGACACGAGTTTACATAGGTTTGGCCCCTCGAGATGAGGTAAAAGCCTACGTCCTGCTTGTGTTGTATTGATTGGAGTATCAATTACAAGGGAGCGGATTCGGTTGACCTAGTTCTCGATTGATTGGTTTCTGTCTAAGTCGTCCCGGGTCTCGCCCTTATATAGGAGGCCAAGACCACGGGGTACAAGTCTCATACCAACTCTTACAATGTATCTGACTCTATCTCTATATCGCCTTACCTTCCTGGGCAAGCCGTCTCCGGGCGGCTTAACCGCCCGACTCTTCATGTCTTCTTGGTTTGGGCCTCGCCCAGGCCCATCTTAGTAAACCGCCTTATGTTTAAGCTTATGTCTCCAGGCCCATCGTCCTTGGTCTGGCTTATGAGCTACCAAGTGTAACCCGGCCCCACCTAGGCAGGTCTCACCACGGGGTTATATCCCCAACAGAATGGGTCTTTTCCCAAAATAAAAAAATAGCTTTGAGATCACAAAAATTCAAGCCATTTAATAAAAATGGTTAGGGAATTTTTAGATCAAGCAAATATTTTACCTATTATTTAACTAGGCATAGCTTCAAAATTATTTGAAAGGAGAAAAACCCCAACCATGGTAGAAGGACTACCCTAGATATCTTAGAAGAATATTTAGAAGATGACCAACATTTTAAACAAGGGAAAATAGCAAGCAACTATTTAACAAGCAGCAAATTTGAATAAAGAGAGAGAGAGAGATGGGAATAGTTTTGGAATGGGAGGAACTAGAGTACCACTCCAACAAGGCACACATGCATTCATCCCCATACCCACCTCACATCACAACACTTCACAAGCACAGGCAAAGCAATAATGGTTATGCATTGATATGATGAGCATGATGCATGATGCATGAAATGGAAATGGCAGTGAAGGAAAATCATAATTCATTCAATGCACATGACTTAACATAGAGGTTCACAAGAGATACATGACTAAAAGTGGCAAGGGGTGCACTTGGGCTATTACACTTGTGCTGGGGGAGCTTGTGAGGTCTAGGTTGGCAAAGGGAGGGGTTTCTAATTTTCAGGGGAAAGCATAACTCTATGGGGTTGCGTCTTGTTGAGTCCGTTGTAGTCAAAGTCTTCGGTGTCGGTTGTTTGTTGAGGTGCATCCTTGGTGCATCTTGTCTTGCTGGGCTTCAGTTGACGAGATGGGGGAGGGAAAGTAGCATTGGGAGGAGTGCCTAAGGGGCTGGTATAGTGCAAGTGCAATCAAGCAAGTGTTGAAAAGGCCGAACACAAACATCAAGGTAAGGTAGGTGATATAGTCGCGCACCTGTTGCCTAGGGCAAAAGTGTTACTTACACCAAAGCACAAACAGGAAAAGCAAGCAACACACATCATGGTTCCATTCGAACCATCATGCGGAATCGACTTCGCATAGGGGACACATGACCTATCCTACCCTAGGGGTTCTCGGACTAAGTAGTTGTGCTTGCTTCTTGTCTTGGAGAGGAGTCCGCCTATTCTTCTAGGTCTTCTTCATGTGTTGCTATTTCTCTGGTTGTTGTTCGTTGAAACGACCTAGTTCCTCCTGAAGAGTCCGTGACAACTTCGGGTCTAGTGAGTTGACCACGAAGGTGATTCTCCACAGTTGTTGTAGATAGGGTCTTCTGGTGTCATCGTAATCTTGACAATGCCTCCTTGTATTTTGAGACGTCGAGGGTTCCAGGGAGGAAAGCTTTTATGGGATGACATTGACAAGGCAAGGTAGAGTTGTATCATGTCAGTATCGTCGACGATATCATCGGCACCAAGAGAGGGGGATGATGAGGACCATTTTCCTACTCACTATAGTGAGGAAGACCAAATAGCAAGGTTCTCATCAATCGGTGTTGCCAACACAACAATGAAAAGGATAGGGTTGCTCCATTAGTGTTGCATATCATGACATTGCATGTCTTGTGCCCTAGTCATCGAAGGCCAATGTGGCATCATCCTGGGGCAGTGTCGAGGGTGTTACCATCTTTTGAGTCTTGATATTCTCACCCTTCGAGAGGGTATATTCTGTTGGTATTGTCTTGTCATGGTGTCGTAAAACTTGGGTCCAAGATATTTCGGAACTCGTCTGGCAAGATGGCTTCCTTCCAGGTTACCCACGCCGATTACAAGGAATCCCGTGGTTAGGGGCACAAGGGTAGTAGCGACCGTTTGCAAAGTTTTTGAAAAGGTAGACGAGGAGAGTTAAGAGAAAGATGTTGGAAATGCTAAGGCAAAAACCTGTGCTTCCTTTGAAATTTAGGAAAGGTGAGAAATATAGAGGCTTCATAAGTAATATTGAAGGGTCTCGAAAATAGTTTTATCCTAACTAACATCCATGCTAACTAAGGGCTTCCTACAATAAGGATGACTTTGATACCATCTCTATGGGGACCCCAACTCATAAGTCGTGATCACCGAATGTACGTGCATAGTGATCCTAGAGATCAATGCTCACTGAAGACACAGAAACTAAATAACAAGAGTCTTACATCCATTACATACCGATTTACTCAAATATGGCCTTTATGGCCAAGTATTCATAATATTGTAGAGGAAATCTTCAACGATAGCGTAAACCCATGCTATCTTCCTTAACCCTATAGGCATTCTGATTGGGAAGAGTCCTATCTCGCACGAACGTCACCAAGGTATCCTTCATAATATCCTGCTCTTTCATGCCTGGCCAATAAAATAACAAGTGGCAATCCAATGAGTACTTTGAATGTACTCGCAAGCAACCCATGTTTGGAACAAGGCAACAACAATGCATGATATAGAACTAAGTAGGTATTTTGCAGAAAGATAATTTTGAATGCAATGATATGATTAAGTAACTATGTAAGCATGCATCAACAGTTGGCAGGTATCCATATGAACAAGTTAAAGATATCACCAAAAATAGGGGGTTAAGTATCTCATGTTTGGTCATCACATCAAGTCATCCGACTTATATCAAGTATACCAGCTTGTTATCCACACACACACACACCAAGTTTATGAAAACATAGGACATAGTTTAAGCAGCACCACCCAACTATCCTTGACCATGGACATGGCTATTCAAATAGTTTTACACTCTACAGAGGTTGCACGATTTACCCACAAGACTCGAGGAACTTCCGTGTTATCCATGACTCGCGGTATATAACATACCCGAGACAAGCACCCGAACAATGCCATTCCCCTGGCGATACTAAACAAACAGTCGACTCGATTGGTACCCAGCCCACATGATGTACATCACTCGGAGCATCCATGCAGGGACCAACGGTGTGCCCGGTGCCTGTGAAGACAGCACATGATAATCCATACCGGAACGACCCCGTATCGAGAGTGACCATGCCACTCCCGCCACTAGTAATGCGGGCTCCTGGCCAGTACCCACCAAAGTAATCAACAAACCCCATCCCATAAGGGGTATCGTGGTTGTGCATGTAAGGTTGGGACGGTCGACAAATCTTAAATCTAATCCATTTTTGAAAACACACACTCACTTGCTCCGGTACACCACTTCTTTCTCAAGTGGTTACCCAACTCATCATCATCTCCCTCGGGCATTAGTGGCACCCGACAGGGTTTTCGAAAATACTTTTAAATCATTTTGTTTCCATCAGCATACATATTCCCATCCCACTTGCGTAGCACTACTAGAAGCAACCTAAGTACTCCCACCAGCACAATCCTCATAAGGATGGTAGGGTCATGCATGATGCAAGTATCAATCATAAGGTATCGGTGTCATCCCACCATAGTGGTCACCACATCAACATGATCAACATTAAGTACATAAGTGCTATATGCCATGCAATAAAAGGGTTTCATAGTCATGTTCAAAGGGCTGCTTGCCTAGCTTATCCAAGTCTTCGAGGTCTTCATGCTTCTCGTCCACTCTGAGCACTCCGTCTATATCATCAACCACCGTCGGTAAACAACCACAATAAGCAACACAACAAGCAGAAAATAAAAGTGCTCTATAAATAGGAGTTTTATTTTTCTTGGATATCTCTGGTCATAAGAAAAATAACCAAGGAGTTTTTGGTGGATGTGGGTCAACGGGGAGTTTTTGAATGGTGCAAATAGATGAAATGATGATCCTATTTGAGGTCTAAAGAAAACATTTTTATAAAATTGGTGAATGCACCCACTTCATAGGGCATGATTTTAGAAACATTTAGGAAGTGGTTTACTGGTTTGGACTTGGGATAATTTTGCTAGAGATTTGCAAAGTGGATAAATATGAAGAAATGGCCCAATATTTTTCATAGCTGAATCAGTGTGAGTAAAAATGTTCACAACTTAGTGTATGAATATAGATACACCTAGGAACTGGAATCACTCCATTTGGAGTTCATAAGAAATCCCTAGGAATTTGCAAAGTAATGTTCTATATGGTTCAAATTCAAATTTGAATTTGAACTATCAAACTGATTTATGGAAAAATGTGCAATGCACATATTTAGTTACGACAATATTTTAGAAGCTCGTAGAAATTTGAATCACCAAAATTTGGGGTCCAAATGAATTTATTATGCAATTTACAATTCTCTACAAAAAGAAAAGGGCTAAAGAATTTACCCAAAATAAATTGGCTAAAATGCGCTCGTGGGCGCAAGGTAGCTTCTAGGCCAGCCCGGTGGCTGGGCCTGGCAGGGAGGAGGCCACGTCAATCGCGCCCCACGGGCATACGCCTTCCCAGGGAGAATGCGACCTCTAGTGGATCCTGCCTCCACTTAACGCTGGCCCGACCCTTGTGCCACTTACATGGGGGGCCCGTTGGTCAGGACCATCACCCTCCTCCTGCCTTAATAGAATGAGGCAGGGGATGGGGATCCCTAGCGCTTGCTGGTGTCGCCCCAATGGCACATGCCACCTCCGGCGGCCTTTCGACCACCGGAGTTCTCAGGAGGAAGTCCTGCATCTGCCTGGTAGCCCCATTCTTGCGGGGGAGCAGCAGAGCGGGCAGGGCTTCGATTGTAGTGGGGGACAGCGACGACGACCATGGGAGCAGTGCGTCGGCTGCCTTCAGCAAGGAATGGAGGTCAGGGAGGAGCGCGACAACTCTTGGTGGAAGCTGGGGAAGTTTAGGAGAGAGGAGGGGCTGGAGCTGCCCGGATTTTCTCGAGGCTGAGGCACTACTCTTTCATCCATGAGAGGCATGGGGAGCTCGGGAACTCCAATGGCTCGTTCCAGGGGGCACCTGGGAGGAAGGGAGAGCAAGCGGGGCAAAAGGGGGGCTCGGGAATGGTCTTAAAGACGGGGGCGCACAGAGGGGCTGGTGTGCGCCTCGGATTAACTCTGGGCGCAGCGAGCACGCGTGGCAGATGGGTCCTGGAGGTTTCTTGGCATCGAGGAGTGGCATGGGAGGCAAGGAGGGATTCTCGGGCGCACGTGGATGCTCAGCCGCAACCGACCACGAGCTACAGGATAGGTTCTATCGATAGAGCATCGTTTCTGCATGCCCATTGCATGGTCACCACGCTAAGGCATCTCCTGAGCACCTTATTGGTCGACCAAGGCTATCTGGGTTGTGAGGCATGTATGCAGGAGAGCACTGGTGAAGTGGCAAAGTAAATGGAGCTATGAGGGGATGGTTGCTATCGTGGCTAAGGTTTCAGCAGCAAACTTGGGGCTCACCCAAAGTGTTGTCACTGTTGGACACTTGTGGTTAAACCTTGTCCATTAGTTTCAGGCATGGAAGGACTACATGTACACTAACTTTCAGCTCATGGAGTTAAGTGAATAGGGTACCGGTACTACAAAGATGTATTTGCTGCCAAAATCTAGTTTTGGATGAACAACTCTCCTCTTCCATATGAGCCTGCCATTTTTGGGTGTGTAAAGATGCATTAGCATACTTGAGATGTTTTGGAAAAACTTGGCGACATTTTCATGAACAGAATAATGGGAGGGAGGAATGAGAGGTGCTGCCAAGGTGAAAAGAGGTGGAAAATGAGGGAGTCACGACCCAAATAGTTGATAAGAGGCCATGGAAAAGTTATTGGGGGTATAAGGGGGTTATAATATGTTGTGGTAAAAAGTTAGAGACAAGGAGAATCTCTTTGGGTCAACTATGCTTGTCCAGTAGCTTTAGGCTGAAGGTGTTTGATGCTGCCCTAGGGCATCTAGGGGTACCCAATGGCCCAGATATTTACCAGAGGTAAGTGGTAAGTCCATTTGGTCCTGATAACATGTTTTCAGATCAAATGAAGAAAGTTGATAATGCAAACTTTGTGAACCCTAGGAATCAATAGAATCAGGTTTTTATAGATCTAGTTAGGGTAAAATAATCTCCTTGATGCACCACTTGCTTTAGCATGATCATTTAGGTATTATAACATGCTCACAAAATTCAGGATCAATTGGAGATACTTCACAATGTAAAGTTGCTCAAATTTGGATTTGGACAGAGAGGATTATGGGATATTTTGGTGAACCAAAACAATTGTGATTGAGATGAAACTTTACAAGATGAACATACATGCTAAAATTTTCTTGTATTTAATTGAGAATATTTCTTATAGCAATATTTCAAATGCTGGAAATAGGCAGAAATGGTTTTGAAGGGTTTTGTCCAATATTTCGAACATGACCATGTGTTGAAACTCTTATTTATGGACAATATATGTCCACTGAGTTTTCTGAATTTTTCTCAAGTATTTTTAAAGTATTTAAATAACTTTTCCCTATAAAAGACCATGTCTGGCCTTAAGAAAAATCCTTGAAATAAAATAGTAAAATAATCTTGAAAAAATAAATTTGGGGTTTTTGGGAAGTCATATATATAGTGGGTTTCAAATAAAGCATCTGGGTAAAGAGTATCCACCCTATTTGGGGCTTGCCGTGCAAATCTCAAATCATGGGGTTTTGAAAACCTAATTTAAATAAATGCTTTTTGGCCAAAATAATATTTTGTAAAAGTATTTGTAAGTCCTATTCACACGGCATGTTCATTTGACAAGATTTGGGATCAAGGAAAAGATTTCTTGAGGACAGGAGGATGTTTTATGAATTATAGAGCACCAGCAGGCAATCAAACAAGCAAGCAAATAACACAAAAATCAAGCAATCACATGGACTCAAAAAGTTTTAACTGGCCCTAATTTTATAGTCATGTTAACTTATTCATGAGGCAAAACACAGGGTGTGACAATAAGCGAGCTAGCCACTTATGGGAAAAAAATTATATCATGCAGGAGTTCCACAACCAAGCTTTTCACAATCATCAAGGAGGCAACGATGGAGAACATCCAAGTTAGTATGGAGCGGGTAGCTCACAAGCCGGCTCACTGGGCGGATTTTCCGGATCAGGTTTAATGGACAAGGCGGCTCAGATTCAAGGTTTCAACACCAAGGAAACAATGGCAATGGGCAGCGTTCTGGTAAGGGCAATTAACAACATAATAACGAAGCATGGTTTCAAAGTAATCCTAAAAAATTAAATGGTGGTCAATACCATGTTTTTACCAGCAATGCGTGCCAACGAAACATAAAACTCAAGCGGAGAGCCGTCGACATGCTAGAACCGGACGTTTCCAAATACCTCAATTAGTCTGAACAGCCAATCACCTAGAGGATCAACCCTCCCGGGTAGATAATACAGGAGATCTAACCTTGGTGGTGGCGCCTCAAGTGGGTGGCTATACCATTACAAAGGTTCTCATGGACGGAGGTAGCTGCATCAACATTCTGTATTATGACACCTTTCAGCGGATGAGCCTCCCAGATAGCAATTTGCAACCTTCAACCAGAGTTTTTCATGGCATTGTTCCTAGGAAGTCAGCATGCCCAATTGGGCGGGTTAAGCTTGACGTTGATTTTTGTGACCAATATAACTACAGATGCGAGCCTTTAGGCTTTGAGGTGGTAAAAATAAAAAGTCCTTACCACGCTCTCTTTGGAAGGCCGGCTTATCCCTGTTATGTCTACCTCAAACCCAAGATGTCGGATCCCAAAAGAATTATAATCATGGGAGGTAGCAGGAACTTAGCCAAGGAGTGTGAGGAAGGAGATGCACCTTATGCTGACTTGGCTGCGCCGTTCAAGAGCTAAAATTGAACAAAATGATGTTGACCCGACTAATTAGAGTCCCCATAAGAAACCAACAATTGAGTGAGTTGACATGGCTCACATCTAGTCTTATTATACTTAGATCCATTGGCTCACTATATGTGTATTGACCCCCAACATCTGTACGCACTTCTATGTTTTCAAATATAATAAAGTCGGCACCCCCTAAACTTGGGGTTTTTGTCATTTCAGCCTATACATTGAGCACAAGTCTTTATTGTTTCAAACATTTCACCTAGGGGCTTATGGCTCGACGAGTCATTATATTCTTATAATCATTGTAATAAAGCCGGTTAACTGTACACTAGATGTTTTGCAGTAGTCGCATTGTCTCTTGTATATCCTATGCCGAGCTTTTCCATGATCATAGAGGTCACTTGGGGGCTTCCAACTCGTAGATTTTAGCTTTCTCACCCTCTTAACCCGGCAAAAAACGCCATGAAAATGGTTAAACCTTCTGGTATGCTTGGTGCGACTCTGATCAGGTGACCCCATGTAGTCTTGACAAAGAAAATCCATTGTCGATCCTGAACTGCTGAAGGTAAAAACATCGATTGAGTCACGTGAGATCCGACATATAAAGACCTAGGATAAACCATGGGCTCTCGTACCCACTTCATTGAAGCAAGACTTGAGCCTCGAAAGCCGGTATCCTTGCCAATTCTCACTGTGCCAGCTTATTGCAAGTTTTCTTATAATTATTGTTGTTATCGCCATGGGTTATTATGTCATAACCTTGCATGTTTAAAATTATCATCGTCTCATCAAAGGAGCCTCCGGGTCATGAAACTGTGATCCTATTATGGCCAGTTCAAATCGTACATCTTCTGCGACAATGTTGTCGAAGGGTGCATTAAAGACTTAAAGCTTCATGAACTTGTGTCTTTGAAGTATCGAATTAACCTCTCTGATTGAATCAAAAATACAAAGGCAAGCGAAAAAGAGAAGCATGATGATATTTTGGAAAGTAGGTTAAGACATCAAAGGTGTCATGACAATAACAAGGAAGACACAGTCAACGTGCATGATGTAACGAAATGGAATTTCGGAGTTTAAAGGCTATCCCTATTGCAGACTCATAATATAAGCCACAAAATATTCATGTTTTCCCAATGTGCATGGGCCTGAGCTGGCTAGTCGCTCATTCAAGCTTGCCTAGCATCAGCCACCTCTAGTTGAGTCCTTGTTGGATCCTCCTTATCTTTAGCCTGTTGGTCCTTTTTTTGCCACCGAATTGAAAGTAAGGACTCAAAGTTTGAAGACCCCTTAATAATACTTGAAGCATCAACATTAGGATCAAATTGTCTCTTACATTGAGGTGGCACCAGCTCTGACGGCTCATCATTGGGGCGGTCAATATGCTCCTTCTCATTGGAGTATGTCGGGTTATATTGCGAAAGGTTGATTTCTTTAGCCATCAGAGTCCCCAATGGCTGAGTTTCGTGAAAGCACTTGGCAGAGTCATCCCCAGTGAACTCTGAGCCATCCAATTTGTATTTAGGGAAGCCATTTTTTGGTGCCTCCAAATCTACATCAGGCAAATATGACTTTGCATGGGCGAGAGCCATGTTTGCTCCACCTCAAGCCACTAATTTCCGGGTGTTTGTGATCCATTGAGGCACAATAGAGAGTTCTTTCTGCATGTCCTTGATACTCTTGGGCGGGTGCTTTAGGTCCTTTACTGCCATAATGGAGTATACAAACCCTATGAATCATTGCTCTACATATGTGAAAATTTCCTTCAATTGCACAATAGGCAGTTCAACAAGGGTCTGCTCTTTTTTTCCTGCATGCAAACACAATTGTGATAATGATTCGCCAGATGATCATAACCCTGTTATTCAAGTGAAAGGAGCTATGAGTACATAACAAAGATGGTTGTCAGCATCTAATTGATTTGCTTCACCGAGGTGGCATAATTTTCATTCAAGGGGCCAAGTTCACCCTCAGCCTTCTCAGCACACTTCAACAGGGCATCTTTCTCTTCTTCAAAATTCTTTACAGCTTGCTCAAGAATGTCTTGTGCCTCACGCGCAGATTCTTCACAATGAGTCACCGCAATACTAGCTTCATTTTCCAACTTTACTTCTTCTTTCAAATGCACCTGCAATTTCAAAGCTATATATTCAACATTTTCCATATATTCCTGGAAGTTACTCAAATTTCATCAAATGACTGTCTTTACGAAAGCCTCAAGCCACCTTACAAAGGGCAACTTTATCCTCAAGAGCTATCGCATTTCAAACTTATATTATTGAAAGTCCGTTGAGTTTGTATACAATACACATAACCCTTGGAGGTTAATGTATCAAATTTCATATCAACATATTATTACAAGACCCGACTCATCTCAGGAAGATGAGCCGGCCCTTGGGGGCTATAGGTTGATTTTCTTCAAAACTACTAAAGACCCGACTCATCTCAAGAAGATGAACGGGCCCTTGGGGCCTATGAGTCGATTTTCTTCAAAATTACAAAAGACCCAACTCATCTCAAGAAGATGAGCTAGCCCTTGGGGGCTACAGGTCAATTTTATTCAATATTACTAAAGACCCGACTCATCTCAAAAAGACGAGCCGACCCTTGGGGCTACACGTCAATTTTCTTCAAAGTCAAAAGAAGACCCATCTAACTCAAAGAGATAAGTCGGCCCTTGGGGGCTACATCACTGTTCTGTATTATTTACAACTATAGTCCAATATGTTTCTTTTGAAGAACCAACTTGCCATTTACATAGTAAGATGGTCCTTGGGCGCTGAAGATAGGATATAATGACCAAGCAATAAAACATACAAGTTGGAACTTCTAGTTTGGCATTCCTTTTTTCCAAATCAACTGGCTCATCCTTTGCCACAATTTTTGCTAAGGAGGTGGAAGCAACAGGGGTTTGGAAGGCCTCCTTAACAATGAAAACATCTGGATCACTTTGAGCCGCCAGATTGGGGTCATCAACTTGAGCCACCGGATTGAGGGGACACACCAGGCTGGGCGGATGAGTAGGTGAATCAGCTATGGTTATTTCGAGATTTATTGCCATTTCCTTGAAACGGTTTATCTGGCATGGGCGCCTCAACATCATAGCTACCGGTTCAACTGTGGCATCAGGGTCATTGTTTCCAGGAAGATCAACTTCAAGGGATGTCCTCCCATGAGGGGGGTTTAGAGCACCTTGGCTGGCAGTGCCTAAGGTTGACCCGGCAGCACACTTCGACACAAAATCTTTGGCCCTATAGTCGTCAAAAAATCATATAATTATACCAAGGAAGAAATAGCTGAATGGTCAAGTATGCAAAATTTCGTGCAAATTTCAAGCACTTACCTGCGATTGACGTTAAAAGTAGGAAGTTGTGTTGGAGACGAGTCGCTTGAAGACGAAGAGGATTCCTAACAAAGGTAAGATAGGGAGACTAAGAGACTGTTTAGAGAAAATGGCTCTAGAATGAAAGTTGACTGGACCATTTGGTACCTCAAGACGCGGCTAGCGAGTCGGTGGTGAGTGAGACAATCTAGGCGGTAAGTCACCCGAATCATTTCGGGTCTTGCATTTTGACTAACCGGCAAATTGAGTCTTCTTTCAATCATATGATAAGTAAGCATTTTGATGTGACAACTTAAACTTCTGGATGGTTCATCTTGGTTTTCTTGGCACCAATGTCTCCAAGGAGTCAGAAGAAATTGGAATTACCTCAATGTCACCGGCTAGATTGGATTTCGAGTCGCCTTAACAAAAAGGTGCGTCTGCAATGTTCAGTAAAAAAATGGCAAGGAGAGTCAAGTCTTACCTCAGAATGCTCCCCCGAACATGACTCAAGAGGCGGGTTATCCTTTTGGCCTGCTAAAGGAACCGGGGCCTGAGGCGTGACCTTCCAGAAATTAGAGCCCTCCTTTAGCAATATAAACCATAAGATAGGAAAGGTGGGTTAAATGAAATAGATGAAGGCAGAAAATATAGAGGACAAGAAAGATAAAATACCAGAGGAGCTTGGTTCTCCAGATAGAACAAACCCAAGCCGGTGACCCCACATTTTTTCCTTTGAATCAACAAAGAATCTTTTTGTTTCCTTATTAAGAGCGTCTTATAATAAGTCCTCTTTGGAAAAACGTTGATCATCAAAGGACTCTCTATAGTACTTACACATCAAGTTGCCTCTCACGCTAACGGCTGGGATCCTATTAAAGCGATGTGCAATGAGGGCCCTTAACTTGGTGCGAAGAGGCACCATGCGATCCCTCTATTCATGTGAGGGCCAACTTGAAAGCTCGATATTACTGCCAAGTCGTTCCATCCTATTACCCTGAAGAGGGTTTTCTCCTTGGGGGTTGGTGTTCTTGCAATAGAACCAAGACTTTTTCCACCCTTTTGGATGACTCACCAGTTTGCAATCAGGAAATAGGTTGTTTTTCCTTTTCTGAATGAAAATTCCACCAAGTTCGCAAGCGGGTCCATTCTTGGTCTCGATCAGTCGATCCAAATAAATAAGTCCCTAAAGATGGTTATAGTTGGACCTATATGCAGATAAACTTCGCACGGAACGTGGAATTGACAGATGTTGGTCATTGAATTAGGTAAAATATCTTAAGGGTGGAGGTTAAAGAAATGCAACGGGTCTGTGAAGAAGTTTGAGCCGGGGGGTCGAAAACACCTATGTAGATAGTCAACAAAGATGATAATTTAGCCTGTCAAGGGTAGGAATAAAGATCTTCGCCACTCTATTTCCTTTCGAGTCGGCAGGAACCCTTCGCTCACAAGCTTCTCCAAAGTGATTTTGTATTCTTTGGATCTGACCGAGTTATTGACTTTGGCGCTGTTAGGGGCCATGATGGGTTACAAGACAACTACAAAGGAGATAAGCTGGTGTATGACATAAGCCGCCAACTTATGATTGTTCACATGCGAGATAAATTACAGTTTATACAGAAGTGATATTCAAGCCGGCAATGATCAGCAGAAAGAAGTTTAAGCCGCCATAATCAAATAAGAGAGCACAAAGGCATATCATATCTACACAAGACTTAGCAAAAATCATATACGAACAAGTTTCTACCAAGATGTCTCCTATGATGGATCTAAATAACTATAAGAAAGTAAAAGTAAATACGTTCTAGTCGGTGGAGAAACCAAAGTGGGGCATTTGAAAGTACCATTCAGAGTGTCATTTTTAGGCCTATTTGCAAGAAATGAGTTGTAGAGAATACAACCAAGCCGCGAATGTTAAAGGAATGAGAAGTTTATGGATCTACAAGCAATGATTCCGATGAACACGAAGAACACGGTATGAACACTAGTAGAATCAAACCCTAAATGGGGATGGAAAATACCGGATCTTGTTGAAACCAAAATGGAGGCAAGAGCGCTCATTCCGACGACTGTGAGAAGATCTGGTGGCGTGAGTAGCACGGTTGGAAGGCATTGGCGACATCCTCCATCTCCGGCGGTGCTCGCTTGAGAAGAGAAGGATGAGGAAGAAGAAGAAGTGGAAAATGAGTAACGGGCCTCTCCATGAATATTTATTGGGTAAAGACCCTAAGAGGCATCTGACATGCATAGAAAACAAGGAGAAGTAGTAAATATTAGAAAGGGTGACACCTTGAGTTTCGGGATACACGGATACATGCACAAGATCCATTGTGATGTCATTATGAATTTCCTAAACATCCGACGGGTGCCAGAACGGATGAGTGGTGCAAGAAAAATTACAAGTCTGGTGGTATCATAAGCCGGCATTTTGAGATACAGAGAAGACATGAATACAAGCAGAAGGTAAGCCGTCAGAGGAAAAAAGGGAGATTGACATGAATAAATTCAAATCAACCTGGGCCTAATGTCAGGGATATAACCCTGCGGTGTAACCCGCCAGTTGAGTCGGGTCAACGTATTGGAGGCTTAAGAGTTGTACTCAAGATGGGCCGCGCTGTTGATAATAAGGCAAATAAGATGACTTGCCAAATAAGTCGCTTGACGGGCCAACACATGAAGACAACAACTCATAACCCATAAGGCAGAAGATGCCAAAGACTTTCCTTACTTGAGAGACAATAGAAGATAGACTAGTAATAGGTCACGAGTCATAACATGGCCCAGACTCTTGTAAAACCAGGGTCGCGACTTGTATATAAAGGCGAGCCCCTGAGACCAGTACCCTTGAAAGCTAGGTTAGCGATTCCACACCCTTGTAATTGAGATCATCATCGATATAGACACAAAAGCAGGACATAGGCTTTTACCTCCATCGGAGGGGCTGAACCTGGGTAAATTCGTCTCTCATTCCTGATCAACCCCTTCAAGTCGCCACACAACGATGATGGCATCACACCTAAGTTCTCCTATCAGGACATCTATCGTGAGAAAACCACGAGACCTCGTCCAGCAATTTCTTTCACTTTCAGTAGAGTTGGACTCCTTGAGGAAATGTGCTTGGGTAGACCAAGTTGCACATGCCCTTGAAACAATTGAAAACTTAGGAGTCCACTGGCACGTTGAAAGATGCACAAGTGTTGAGGACTTTGTGGTAGCGGTTGAAGATTGAGCAGCCATAGTGGGTGTTGTTGCAGACCATGAGGAATCTGCTTGAAGATTTTTCTGTGAAGATATTGAAGCTGAGGGCATTGAGATTGAAGTCCTTGGCTTCATTGTTGATTTCTTTTTCATGCCATTTTTTTGTAGTTCCACTAGCAGAGGCCTCAATGGTGGCAGCAGCACAACAACAGTATCATGATTGAATTTCGTCACTCCTTCTTTAGTAGTCTTTGCCAGTTTGGCTTGACGCTTTGCCCGTTCCTTGGGAAATTCCTCACCACTTTTGACACTACTGGGTCAACCTCTTGACTAGTTGCTAGTGGAGGTCTTGGGCATGCAGGATTAACAATGAATTTTCTCATCTATTTATGAGTGACATATTTGTATCCCTTCCATTCCTGAGCCCATCTCCTCTAAACTTTCCGAATGCACGTTTTGCGCTTCTCTTTAGTTTCCTTACCATAGACTTCCTCATCACGAGTACAAAACTCAAGAAATATATCCTTAAGAATTTCAATGGTAGTATTTGTTTCTAGCTTCTTTCCTCCTTTGTGAGGTCTTTTCCCATTACCATTTACTTCACTTGAGTAATTTGAACTCGTAAAGATTCTGAAGAAGTATGAAACTTTTCTTTGAGGAACTCTACAAAGGAGTTAAGTTTATGAGAGCCTAGAGATTCATCAGCAGATATTTGTACCTGTGAACAGAGTATAGGTGGGAAGAATTTGAAGAGGTCATATGTGTTCTCAGAATGTTTTCAAAAATATATATAGTTCAGGAATTTGACCATGGGTTTCTTGAAGAATTTCAAAGTGTTCTTAACTTAGGTTCCAGAGTTGTGTAGATTTGAAGATCCACCCGACTGAGGAATCTTAAAGAAAAACATGATTAGAGAAATAAATGAAGGGAAATAAGCTTTGCGGTGTTTAAGAAGTGGATTGTTGAAGAATAAATACCTTTTGAGGATTTGTGGGAATCACTAAGATCAAACAGGGTAGTAAAATCACAGTTTTTTACCCTTTATTAAGAACACAACAAACATGGAGTTAGAACGGAGAGGTTCGCCAGTCCAGATCTCTCGCGGCCTAACCTGGCGGCGGAAGATAGCTACGCCGGCGACAAAGTGGAGATTTCCACGGCCGGCGCAATTACGATAGCGAGGAGGTCGAGGCACTAAAGTTCTTCCTCTCCAAAGACAATGAAGCTTAGAGGTGGTGCTAGGGTTGAGCTCGAGAGCGATGGAAGAGAGATTGAGCGGAGTAAGTTTGAGCAGTGAAAGGGGAGGAAGTATTTATAGACACCGTGAAAACTGAATGCCTGAAGAATTTGGACATCCATACCCCTGACCCTTGCTATCCTATCGACATGTGTCATCCACTTAATGAGTAGTTGAGATCGTGGGGGAATGTTAGCGATCCAGTCGTGAGTAGTGGGATAAGTTTGGGTGCCAACTACCAAAAATTTGACATGACAATTTAATGTTTTATCCACAAATTCTTGAGCTGACAAGGATATAGTGAAGAAATTGAACGGGTTTCAAATAGAATGCATATGAAGATTCTGTGAACATATTGGGTTGAGTTTAGCATAGAGGGGGAACGGGTCTGATCACTTTCACTTAGATGAAAATCAACTTGAAGAATTAGCAATAAGTGAATTATGTTGAGGACATTGAAACGTAAAAAATATGTAAGGATAATCAATAAAGAACACTAGTTGTAAAGTTTCATGAATTTGAACATTTTGAGGAATTTGCAAATATGAGGAATTTGAAAATTTGTAGAATTTCCAAAATGAGAAAAAACTCAATTTTGAAGGAATTCAACTTTTGGTTAGTGGCGTGACCCACCATATAAGAACAATGATTTCAGACACCATGTACAATTGTTGTAGGGTTCCGAGAATCTAATTCTCCATTAATTTCTTCACACTTAGAGGGTTTGTCTTCATTGATTAAAAAACTGTGACATCGTGTGTTGCATATCTAAGTCATCAATTTTGCATAAGGGTTAGGATGTGTGTCCTGTCAAAGAATATTCAAAGATTCTAAGATATTTAGCTCACATCACAAGTTGGGAAATCTCTTTTCTTACAAGGTCTTAGTGAAGATATCTGCCAACTATTCTTCAGTCTTCACGTGGTCGATGAATATGTCTCCCTTCAACACATGGTCACGAACAAATTGATGATGAATCTGGATGTGCTTGGTCTTGGAATGCTGAACTAGGTTGTGAGCAATCTTGATGGCACTCTTGTTGTTGCATTTGAGAGGCACATTATTCACCTTGATGCCATAGTCCTTGAGGGTTTGCTTCACCTACAACAATTGAGCACAACAGGAACCAGCAACAATTTACTCAACTTCAGCAATAGAGAATGACATGTAGTTGTCTTCTTTAAGGACCAGGATACTAAGGATCGATTGAGGAAATGACATGTGCTTGATGTTGACTTTTGATCCACTTGATAACCAGTATAGTTAGAGTCATAATATCCAATGATATGAAGATTTGACCCATTGGGATACCATAATGCAATTGTTGGTGTGTGAGCTAGATATCGAAGAATATGCTTCATAGCCTTATGTAGCGATTCCTTCAGTGTTGCTTGGAAATAGGCACACATGCAAACACTAAGCATATATGGCCTAGATGAACATAGGTACAGTAAAGAGCCAATCATGGAGCGACATACCTTTTGATCAAAATATTTACCATTTTCGTTAGTGCAGAGGTGGCCCTTAGTGGGCATAGGATTCTTGACGCCTTCCTTTCTTGCATGCCGAATTTATTCAGGACATCCTTGAGGTATTTTTCTTGAGAGATGAATATGCCATTGAGTTGTTGACGAATTTGCAGGCCTAAGAAGATTTTTGACTCCCCCATCATAGACATCTGATATTCTTCACTCATCATGTATGCAAATTAGTCACCGTAACATTTGTCGGTACAGCCAAAGATAATACCGTCCATGCATTTGGCACATGAATAATTCATTATCATAGGATTTTGTGAAAACAATTGGGTAAAGTGAACAGGATTTGAATCCTTTCTGCATGAGGAATTCCTTTAGAGTGTCATACCATGACCAAGGGGCCTGCTTGAGGCTATAGAGGGCCTTGTTGAGTCTGAAGATTTTGTTAGGATCCTTAGGGTCTTCAAAATCTGTGGGTTGAGCAACATATAGTTCTTCCTCACGGTAACCATTGAGGAATGCACTTTTCACATCCATTTGATATAAGACGATATTGTGATGATAGCATAAGCAAGCAATATGTGAATAGCGTCAAGTCTAGCAACATGTGCAAAAGTTTCATGAAAGTAAATTCCCTCAACCTGTGTATAACCCTGTGCTATAAGATGTGCCTTATTCTTCACCACTTGGCCATCTTCGCCTTGCTTGTTGTTGTAGATCCTCTTGGTACCTATGACATTGTGCTTCCGAGGATCTGGCTGCTTGACAGGTTCCCACGCATTATTGAGCTTGAATTGATGCAATTCCTCTTGCATAGCTTGAATCCACCTCTGTCTCCTTAAATGCTTCATCAACTTTTGTGGGCTATGTGATAGAGACAAAAGCAAAGTTCCCAAAAAAGTTAGACTAATGTGAAGCATTTGAAAGAGTAAGGGGACCTAGTGCATTGATGTCGTCGAGGATTTTGTCAATCTGCACTTCATTTGCCACTCTTGGATGGGCAGGTTGACCACTTTGTTTGGGCTGAGGATTTTCTTCAGTGCCATTTTCCTCAAGTGCACGAGCATGAGTGTCTTCATTGTTTGGGATGAATGCCTCATCTAGTGGTTGTTCTTTAGTTGGTATGATATCTTAAGTATCCTTCAACCTAACAGATTCCTCAAGAAGCATTTCAGGTAGCACAAGAGGTATGTGCTCTTTTTGCGAGCCGTTAGTTTCATCGAACCACACATCTACAGTTTCAAATACCTTTTGTGGTAAGGATCTCTAATCCAACATTTTGCACTGAATACTTTGAAATAATTCACATAGGTTTTTTTTGTGACAGCTCGAGACCGATGTTCCAGAAGATTCTAGAAGATTCCCCTTTAGTTTCCATTCTTGGATGTGTTTCGTCCATGTGTTGCATTCGTCATCGCATTATTCGCATCATATGCATTGCATCATCACCCGTTTTCGAAACTTGCATCCGTTGTCAGTTGCCGGTTCTCTTTCGTTCTTGCCAGAGCCTGTCTCGAGATCAACCACACACGCCCGCGCCCGTGACACCTTTAAAATAAAACCATTTTTAAGTGCGCGCCTAAATATTCTCGGATCGAGTTGAAACTTGTCGTGCGGTCTTGTTGTAGCTTAGGTAGACCGCCCGACGAATATCGTCGCAATCCGAGTTCGTTAGATACCCCGTCGGACAGTCGTAGCACAGAGGTCATCGGTTATCATCGGTCGTTTGTCACTGTTTTAAAACTTCGTGCCGCGCCGGACCGCTTCCATCTCTTCTCTCCTAGCCCGTCTACACACCCACGTAACCCCCTCTCCGCTTCCGGACGTCGGATCGTCACCTGACAGCTAACCCTAGCCCCTAGCCTATATATAGACCCTCGGTTCCCGTGCCCCCAAACCATAGCCAGCAGCTCCCTCTACCCCTCAGCCGCCGGGTCCACTCGAGCCCATCTGGAGGCCCGGGAAAGCCCATCTGGGCCCGTTCCCGGAGCTCTCCCGAGCTCCTCACATGGCAGCCCCGTGCCCGCAGCTCGCCGGAGCCCTCTTCATGGCCAGCCGGTCGTCGGAGCCCTTGGCCGCCGCGCCGCCCTTCTCCCTTCCTCCCTTCTTCTTCCATCTTCTTCCTCCTTCTTCCTCCTCACCCCGTGGCCTATCCTCTCCTGCAGGTTCCTCCGAGCTGCCATGGCCGCCGCCTAAAGCTCCTCGCCACACCGCCTGGCCCTGCCGTCGCCGGGAGCCCTCGCCGCCGGCCGGATCCGGGCATCCCTGGCTTCCCGTCGCCGCACGTCCCCACCTCCGGCAAGCCCAGCCGCCGGCGCCTGCCATTGTCGCCCTACCTCCGCTCGGGAGAAGCAGGACGAGCGTCCGCTTCCTTCCAGCGTTGACCCCGATGTCGCCCTGCGTGGGCCAAGCCCAACAGCTCTGCCCGACCGGCCCAGTCGGCCCAGGGTGAGCCCAACCCCTTTTGTTTTATTTGTTTGGTTTTCTTATTTATTTGCATAGTTCAATGCCTATATATAATTAACCGTGCACTGGATTCAAATGATCTGAACATGAAATTAACCGTGCATAGAATGACGTGTAGAATAACATGGAATGCTTTATTATGCTGTTTAAAAAACATAAAATATGATTAGTTCAGATCTGGACCAATTTCGAAATTATCATATGGGGTCATTTCGGAAATACTATAAGTTGTTTCTGACCTCATTTAAGATGCCTAGATAGATAGTTTACTTATGCTTCACGTCTTGCCATATTGAACAACATTTAATATTGTCGGTACCTAACGGGAGTGAATTAAATAATTCGAATGTGGAGTTTCATCAATATGCAACTCGTGCATATTGAGCTTCACTTTAATGTGTAGAAGTTATTTGTGGTGATTGTCATGCATTGCGTATTTAACCGGACATGCATCATGTTTGTTGTGGATCGTGTTTTGCATATGTTGTGGTGCCTCTTGTGTTGATTGTTTGTTTCGGATTGCTTCTTCTCGATAGAGTTCCGAAAGCGTTCGGAGTGTGAGGATTCGTTCGACTATGTTGGCTCGTCTTCTTCATGGACTCGTTCTTCTTCCGAGCGGGATCTCAGGAAAGATGACACATTTCCCTGAATACCATTACTATCATTGCCATGCTAGATGTCTTGTTTTCTATCGTTATGTCTTGCTACCTACCACTTGTTTGTTAAGCCTCCCAACGTTGCCATGAAAAGCCTCTAACCCTTCACCGACCCAACAAACCTTTGTTTGGCTATGTTACAGCTTGCTCAGCCCTTCTTCTAGTGTTCCTAGCTGCAGGTGCAATTGCTTCCATGTGTCAACATGGACCTTCTTTTGTTATATCATAATATTGCTGCTATTTAATTTAATGCACATATACACTTGGTAAAGGTGGAAGGCTTGGCCTTTTGCTTGGTGTTTTGGTCCACTCTTGCCGCCCCTCGTTACTTGTGAACCGGTGTTATGTTCCATAATTGAGCACTCCTAACATGCTCGGGGTTGTTATGGGGACCCCCTTGATTTTCGTGTGAGAATAAAGCTTGTCTGGCAAGGCCCAACATTGGTACTACATTTGCCTAATAATTAGTGAACTTGCATAGGGGATTTTCCGGACCCCGTGGACAATTAGTCAACAACCCAGGCCAGTGCTCCACATGAGTGTTGGTCCAAACTAGAGTCCTGTGCGGGGCCAACCCGGGGCAACTCGGGAGATTTCTATCAGGCCACTGTATGCTGCCCTCATCTGGTCGTGTCTTGAGAACGAGATACACGGCTCCTATCGGGTTCGTTGACACGCCGGGCGGCCTTGCTGGATTTGTTTTACCTTTCTCGAACGTCTTGAGTGAGGAATTCCGATTATTCTTCGGGCTATCTCGAGGTGTTGGATTTCCATTGGAATTGCCTAGGATGATCGCGAGATCCGTGGTTGAGGTTATTCGCACTGCGTGTGGTTAATTTGTGATGGATGAGTTGGAGCACCCCTGAAGGGTTAAATCTTTTCGAGAAGCCGTGCCCGCGGTTATGTGGCAAACTTGAATACTTTGTTTAACACCCGTTTATAGAAAACTTGAAGTAAACTCTAATAAAATACACCAACTGTGTGCGTAACCGTGACTGTCTCTTCTCATGAGTCCTTATCCGGAAGAGAACACGGTGCGGTTATGTTTGACGTAAGTAGGTGCTCAGGATCAATTAGTGATCATTACTAGTTCACGTCCGATATGCGTAGACCACCATACTGTACTTTCTGTGCTCGTAAGTTAGCCACTCAAATAAATGCTTAGTCGCTAGCTGCAGCCTCACCACTTAACCATACCTCACCTATTAAGCTTTAATAGTCTTCATACCCTTGGAAATGAGATTGATGAGTCCCTGTGGCTCATAGATTACTACAACACTAGTTGCAGGTACAGGTAATGTGATGATTTGACGTGAGCGCGTTGCTTGATTTGACTTGGAGTTCTTCTTCTTCTTCTTCTTCTTCTTCTTGAATCTTGGATGGTTCCAGGCGGCAGCCTGGGATAGCAAGGGTGGATGTCATTTTATCGTTCGATTTCATCCGTAGTCGGACCCTGCTCTTATGTATGGTGTTTGAGATGTTATTGTACTGATGTGACTTTGATGTAGCTTCTGGCGAGTGTAAGCCAATTCCATATACTCATCTCTTCTGTACATGTACTTGTAATGATATCCATTCTTGCGAACGCAACGATATGCGCTTCTATCCCTGTCGAGGCCCACGTGCCCAAATAAGGATAGGACCGCATCTTGGGCGTGACAAGTTGGTATTAGAGCCAGGTTCTGACCTAGGAGCCCCCTTGATTGATCGAACTTGGCCGAGTCGAGTCTAGTGAAAAACTATTTTGAGTCTAGTTATATCGGAGAGTAGGATTCTTTTTACTCCTCTTCTATGCTCAGGTGAGGTATTCGACTTAGGAATTTTATTTCTACTTCTCTTCTCGCTCAAATTTTTTTGTAGAATCACGCGAGTATTTTGGAAACTATATGATGCCGATGTGACAGGTTTCTGTCTTGCTGCCTCCTGTCTAACTTGATTTCTTCCGGGGAGTCGAGCTCCATGGAGTGTTGGCACATCGTTACCATTCAGCTTCCTTGATATCTAAGGACAGAGGATGTTCGAAATTGCTTCAATACTTATCGTGGTGAGATAAGGTCGGAGTCACCCAGTACTAGGGAGGCGTCTGGGGTACCACCATGGTTTAGTATCGTTGTGAGTTCGAGGATTCAAGATTAGATGAGTTTGCGGAATTTCTTGAATTATGGTGTGGAAGGTTGCGGATGCAGTTGTAGCTGATTGCCTAGGGCAGGTTCCTGATTCCGCAACCCGAATCGCATAAACAAGAAAGCTTTCGGAAGTTCTTAGGTGGGAACTCAAGTAGTTACCTAGAATTATCTTTCCAACAAGTGCATAGTGGGTATGTATTTGTTTCTGGCTTATTTCATAAGCGTCATCCTTGTTTCGTTTTGAATATGGTAATTCAAGTTGCTTCAATTTCAAGTGGTGATTCATATCTTGCTAGTAGTGTTCTCATATTTCTTTGGGAATGCTAATTCTTTTGCCCAATCAAGTTGTCATATCAATTCTTTTCCTACCGGTGTGCTTCTCTTCAAGATAATTCTATCCTCTTCAATATTGCAAAATCAATGCTCTTATTCTTCCCGGAGTTGTCTCATCTGTTCCAAGTTTTCTTTGTTTTTCCCACCCTCCCGCCCTTTTTCTTCAATGATTAATTATCATCCAAGTGTCTTTCTATTCATGTAATGCTTCCGCTATCCTTACTCTATCTTGTATCCGGTGATTTCTTGTGAAGATTCTCAGGAGTTTCAATTTCAAGATCTATCCTCATATTCTGCGTTCTCGTTGTATTCTTATCTGGTGATTCTTTATGAAGATACTCAGTGCTCAAGTTATCATTATTAGTATTCATCTTTGTTTCTTTTCCAGTGGATTGAATTCAAGTTCTTGGTGTTCATCATATCATTTTCATTCTCTATTGGCTCTCCATGTTGGAATTCTTTATCAAGCCTCTCTTGCTTATTCTTATCTCTATTCTATCCGGAGTGTTGAAGATATCTCAGAAGACTTTCATTCCCATTCATAAACTTTTCAAATTATTTCAAGGGTCTCATATCGTCAAGTCTGAATTTGTACTGGTGCAATATTTCTTTTAATCAATTGTTTCAACGGTGGTTTCTTTTGAGTGGGCCCATAACCCACAGGTCTTTTTCGAGGATCCTACCTGACTCTTCTATTCTTTCCGAAGATATTCTCAAGTTCTTTTATATATGACGTAAGAATGAATTTCATCAGTCATATGCCTTCTTGAAGATTGTTTCTAAATCATTTTCATTGTTGGCTCAACCTTTTCTTTATTCATTATTCCGGAGTATCTTAGTAATTCGTGGTGTTGTTTCTCATCATCTTTCTTAGCTTGAAGACCGAAAGAGGGTTTCTCTTAAATCTTCGTCTGTTCTTTTGTTTTGATCATAATTTATTCCTTCCATATCTATCCGGTGCATTCAGATTTATTTTCTTTTCTTGATCCTTCGAAGGCCATCATTTCAGAAGATTCCTTCGTTCTCAGCTTTCAGCTTTCATTCTCAAATTTTTCTTAATTATTGTTCCTTCGTTCATATGAGTTATTCCGGTGCCTTGTTCAGTTTCTATTAGGCAAATCTTGATCTCTCGTTCCCATGTGTCCTCTTTTATCTCTAATTCTTTCCGGTGCCTTGTGTAGTTTTCTTTTAGGTGGATCATGCTCTCTTCGTTCTCATGTTATTTCATCCATTTGCTTTATCCTCTTTCGTTTTGAATTCTTCCGGTGTTCTCATGCAAGATTTCTTCAAGACCGTGCTCTATCTCTCTCTTCTTTCTTTTTCAAGAAGAATAAGTGATGTGTGAAATCCATTGCTTGTCATCAATTTAACACGATGAAGGATAGTCATATCACAATTCTTATTCTTGTTCATCCAAGTATATCAATCTTTCTTCCAGAGTGGTCATGATATCAATTCCTTATCCCAAGTGGTCATCTTTCTTTTCCGGAGTTCCTAGTTTTGATCAAGTATCTTGTCCCGAAGCATCATCTAAATTATTGGAAGGCCTCAATCTTGTTCTTTTTGCATCCTCCAATTCTTTCTATCATCCTTTCATTTCAGAGTTCTTCCGGAGATCCTTCATGGTGGTTCATCAAGATTTCTTTCATTTTCAAGTGTCCTTCAAGATTCTTGTTGGAGGTGCTCAAGTGTTCTTTATCTTGTAATTCTAAGTTCAATTCCTTCTCCTTGTGTTTCGAGATGGTGTTATTAAATTCTTGATTATGAGGAGTCTCGAAGGATATTGTCAAGAATGAGATAAGTAAACCCATCTTGTTTTCTCGGAGTTATCTTGGGTTGTATTTCCCCTTAAGCTTTTCCGAAGTATTGTTGTTATCATGGTGTCATAAACAATCCTTACCATGGGGTTATAAATGATTCAAGTTTTCTCCTCCTCTTCTTGGTGAAAGAAGTTTTGCATATCTTGTTGCTCTCATTCAGTCAATTGTTTCTGTTGTGGCAGGCTGCACCTCATAATTTTCAGATGTTCTCCATAAGTCCACAATAAGCTTGTTCTTTTCGTTGTTGGTGTTCCAACAACTTTGTTCTATCTCTTCTTCCTCCTAAATAGGCTTTCAAATTCAATTGTTCTAGGAGTTGTCATTTTCTTCTCCGTTCTTTTCCTTTCAAGGATCTAGCTTCTAGTCTTTTCTTCCGGAGATGTTGTGATGTTGCTCTCTTTAGTCTATTATCTTGCTTTGTTAAGGTCAGGATCTTTCTTTTCTTCTTCATTTAACTGGAGTGTTGTCAAATCTTTTCATGATCCTTCCATCTTATGAAGTTTTGATGTTATTCCAACCAAAGTTTGGCGTGTCTCTTTCAATTTCTTTCCATCATATCTAATTTTGCCTCTCTTTCCTACCGAAGTGCTGCCGAAATTTCTAGTGAACTCTTGCTTGTTCTTCATTCTTCTCCTTGCATCCTTCAGGATTCTTTGGTTTCGCTCGTGTGTCAAGAAGCAACTTAGTTTTACCTTTTTGCTCTTTCTCTTCCCCCTTTTTCGTTATAGATCTCGGGACGAGATCCTCGTGTAGTGGAGGAGAGTTGTGACAGCCCGAGACCGATGTTCCAGAAGATTCCCCTTTAGTTTCCATTCTCGGCTGTGTTTCGTCCATGTGTTGCATTCGTCATCGCATCATTCGCATCATATGCATTGCATCGTCACCCGTTTTTGAAACTTGCATCCGTTGTCAGTTGCCGGTTCTCTTTTGTTCTTGCCAGAGCCCGTCTCGAGACCAACCACACACGCACGCGCCCGTGGCACCTTTAAAATAAAACCGTTTTTACTTGCGCGCAAAAATATTCTCGGATCGAGCTGAAACTTGTCGTGCGGTCTTGTTGTAGCTTAGGTAGACCGCCCGTCGAATTTCGTCGCGACCCGAGTTCGTTAGATACCCCGTCGGATAGTCGTAGCAGAGAAGTCATCGGCTATCGTCGGTTGTTTGTCGCTGTTTTAAAACATCGTGCCGCGCCGAACCGCTTCCCTCTCTTCACTCCTAGCCCGTTTACACAGCCACGTAACCCCCTCTCCGCTTCCGGACGTCGGATCGTCACCCGAAAGTCCGAAAACAGACAGTGCCAGCTAACCCTAGACCCTAGCCTATATATAGACCCTCGGTTCCTGTGCCCCCAAACCCTAGCCAGCAGCTCCCACTACCCCTCAGCCGCCGGGCTCGCTCGAGCCCATTTGGAGGCCCAGGGAAGCCCATCTGGGCCCGTTCCCGGAGCCCTCCCGAGCTCCTCCCATGGCAACCCCGTGCCCGCAACTCGCCGGAGCCCTCGCCGTGGCCAGCCGGTTGCCGGTGCCCCTGGCCGCCGCGCTGCCCTTCTCCCTTCCTTCCTTGTTCTTCCTTGTTCTTCCTCCTTCTTCCTCCTCACCCCGCGGCCTCTCCTCTCCTACAGGTTCCCCCGAGTTGCCATGGCCGCCCCCTGAAGCTCCTCGCCCCGCCGCCTGGCCCTACCGTCGCCGGGAGCCCTCGCCGCTGGCCGGATCCGGGCCTCCCCGGCCTCCCCTCGCCGTGCGTCCCCACCTCTGGCAAGCCCAGCCGCCGGCACCTGCCATTGCCGTCCCGCCTCCACTCGGGAGGAGCAGGACGAGCGTCCGCTTCCTCCCCACGTTGACCCCGCTGTCGCCCTGCGTGGGCCAAGCCCAGCAGCTCTGCCCGACCGGCCCAGTCGGCCCAGGGTGAGCCCAGCCCCTTTTGTTTTATTTGTTTTGTTTTCTTATTTATTTGCGTAGTTCAATGCCTATATATAATTAACCGTGCACCGGATTAAAATGATCTGAACATGAAATCTGCTTAGAATAATTCGTAGAACATTAATATGTCATTTTCATCCATGCCTAAGATATTTAACATGCCCTTTTGCATAATTGTCATTAATTGCATTATAATATTTGTTTAACCGTGCATCGAATTAAATAAAATGAAGTATTAAAAATGTTCATCTCATTCACACCGCATTTTTGTGCATGATAAAATTGTTGGATTGATGTTTGCATTTAATTTGCATGAATGAATTGCTTTACCGTAATTAGGCCTAACCCCGCATATTTAATTGTGAATAATTTTCCGCATGAACCCATGCATATTATAAATGTTTTCGGAGTAGAAAAACTCGTAGGATTTATCGGTGCATTTAGTTTTGTCATTTGAGCATGTTTGTGTGAATTTCATTTATGCCGTGATGCCCTTTTGTCATTTTTGTGTGATTCAATCCGGGCATGATATGCATTAATTTTCAACATGAAAGTTGCTCTTTGATATGTGTCCTAGCCCATGGACATTTTTCTTGTCATAGAAATGCATGTTTAGGTGTTGTTTCGTTGTTGTCAACTTACTATAAAAGCCTGTTATTTTGAGGGTCCAAAAATATTTCTATGTCTGGGATCTGTTATATTTTGTTGCTGTCTTGCCATGTGTTTTGCTAGTGATCTAGAACTCTTTAGTGTTAGGTGTAATGGAGTTATTTGTTGTCGATTTTGTCCTTTAGTATGCTATTAAGTTTCATGCCATGATATGATTTGTAGCATATAGTTGTACTGCTGTCAATATGCCCTCGTGATAAAAACTGCATTGTCTAAAACTGCTATTTTCACCGAGTCTGAAACTGTTTTCAAGTAGCCTTCTTGTGAGCTTCCTACCATGTGATCCATGCTTGTTTTGCTTATGATATGCGAAGATGAAATGAAGTGGATGTTGTATGATATTGCCCCATGCTTAGTTTGTGCATTTTGGAATATTGCAACCTGTTGTTTTCATGTGTGCAAAATGCTATCTAGCTGTTTTTGGCAGATTTCAACTAAAACTTGTTTTGATGATTGTGGTTGAACCGTAGCTCCGTTTTGGCCATTCCATATATGAAACTTTCTTAGAATCTCATGTAATTTCATAATAACTTGTTGCCTTCATGATTTGACATGTTTGTGGTGTTTTTTCCCATGCATTTGCATTCATGGCATGTGCATCTTGTGTTGCTCATATATTTTAGACCGTAGCTCCGTTTGAGATGCTCTATATATGTAAATTGACTAGAATGACGTGTAGAATAACATGGTATGATTTATTCTGCTGTTTAACAAACATAAAATATGATTAGTTCAGATCTGGACCAATTTCAAAATTATCATATGGGGTCATTTCGGAAATACTATAAGTTGTTTCCGACCTCATTTAAGATGCCTAGATAGATAGTTTGCTTATGCTTCACCTCTTGCCATGTTTAACAACATTTAATATTGTCGGTACCTAACGGGAGTGAACTAAATAATTCGAACGTGGAGTTTCGTCAATATGCAACTCGTGCATATTGAGCTTTACTTTAATGTGTAGAAGTTGTTTGTGGTGATTGTCATGCATTGCATATTAAACAGGACATGCATCATATTTGTTGTGCATCGTGTTTTGCATATGTTGTCGTGTACCTTGTGTTGATTGTTTTTGTCGGACTGCTTCTTCTCGATAGAGTTCCGAAAGCGTTCGGAGTGTGAGGATTCATTTGATTACGTTGGCTCGTCTTCTTCATGGGCTCGTTCTTCTTTCGAGTGGGAGCTCAGGCAAGATGACACATTTCGCTGGATACCATTACTATCATTGCCATGCTAGATGTCTTGTTTTCTATCATTATGTCGCGCTACCTACCACTTGTTTGTTAAGCCTCCCAACATTGCCATGAAAAGCCTCTAACCCTCCACCGACCGAGCAAACCTTTGTTTGGCTATGTTACAACTTGCTCAGCCCTTCTTATAGCGTTGCTAGCTGCAGGTGCAATTGCTTCCATGTGTCAACATGGACCTTCTTTTGTTATATCACAATATTGCTGCTATTTAATTTAATGCAAATATACACTTGGTAAAGGTGGAAGGCTTGGCCTTTTGCTTGGTGTCTTGTTCCACTCTTGCCGCCCCTGGTTACTTGTGAACCAGTGTTATGTTCCATAATTGAGCGCTCCTAACATGCTCGGGGTTGTTATGGGGACCCCCTTAATTTTCGGGTGAGAATAAAGCTTGTCTGGCAAGGCCCAACATTGGTACTACATTTTCCTAATAATTAATGAACTTGCATAGGGGATTTTCCGGACCCCGTGGATAATTAATCAACAACCCGGGCCAGTGCTCCTCATGAGTGTTGGTCCAAACTAGAGTCGTGTGCGGGGCCAACCCAAGGCAACTCGGGAGATTTCTATCAGGCCACTGTACGCTGCACTTATCTGGTCGTGTCTTGAGAAGGAGATATGCGGCTCCTATCGGGTTCGTCGACACGCCGGGTAGCCTTGCTGGATTTGTTTTACCTTTCTCGAACATCTTGAGTGAGGAATTCTGATTATTCTTCGGGCTATCTCGAGGTGTTGGATTTCCTTTGGAATTGCCTAAGATGATCACGAGATCCATGGTTGAGGTTATTCCCACTGCGTGTGGTTAATTTGTGATGGATGAGTTGGAGCACTCCTGCAGGGTTAAATCTTTTCGAGAAGCCGTGCCCGCGGTTCTGTGGAAAACTTGGATACTTTATTTAACACCCGGTCATAGCAAACTTGAAGTAAACTCTAATAAAATACACCAACTGTGTGCGTAACCGTGACTGTCTCTTCTCGTGAGTCCTTATCCGGAAGAGAACACGGTGGGGTTATGTTTGACGTAAGCAGGTGCTCAGGATCAATTAGTGATAATTACTAGTTCACGTCCGATATGCGTACACCACCATACTTTCTGTGCTCGTAATTCAGCCACTCAAATAAATGCTTAGTCGCTTGCTATAGCCTCACCACTTAACCTTACCTCACCTATTAAGCTTTAATAGTATTGATACCCTTGGAAATGAGAATGCTGAGTCCTTGTGGCTCACAGATTACTACAACACCAGTTGCAGGTACAGGTAATGTGATGATTTGACATGAGCGCGTTGCTTGATTTGACTTGGAGTTCTTCTTCTTCTTCTTCTTCTTCTTTAATCTTGGATGGGTTCTAGGCAACAGCCTGGGATAGCAAGGGTGGATGTCATTTTATCGTTTGATTTTGTCTGTAGTCGGACCCTACTCTTATGTATGATGTTTGAGATGTTATTGTACTGATGTGACTCTGATGTAGCTTGTGGTGAGTGTGAGTGTAAGCCAATTACATATACTCATCTCTTCTGTACATGTACTTGTAATGATATCCATTCTTGCGAACGCAACGAGATGCGCTTCTATCCCTGTCGAGGCCCACGTGCCCAAATAAGGATAGGACCACATCTTGGGCATGACATTTTTGTCATTGAGGAGTTCATATGAAGTCTTCTTGAGGAATTTGTAAACATATACCCTGTTCGTGATGTGGCAGGTAGTATTAATTTCCTTACAACATAAATGACGAGATGTCTTGTATCCTTCAAGCATTGTACGAGCCATCTCAACAAGAGTCCTATTCTTGTACTCCACGACCCCATTCTACTGAGGAGTATAAGGGGCAGATAGCTCATGAGTAATACCAAGTTCCTCAAGATAGTCATAAAGACCATTATTCTTGTACTCGGTCCCATTATCACTCGTGATGTGCTTGATCTTGAATCCAAAAATCGTCACGACCCTTGAGGAAAATAGTCTGAACACTTCATGCACTTCAGTTTTGTACCAGATAATATGCACCCAAGTGTAACGAGAGTAGTCATCAACAATGGCAAAGCCATATAAGGATGTGACATTGGTTAGTGTGGCATAATGAGTGGGGCCATAGAGGTTCATGTGAAGCAATTCAAAGGGACGAGTGGTGGTCATGGTAGTCTTCGAGGGATGCTTGGATCTGGTCATCTTTCCAGACTCACAAGCTCCATAGAGATGATGCTTGAGGAATTTGACAGCCCTAATGCCAATGATGTGCTTCTTCTTCATGAACATGTGCAAGTTCCTCATGACAGCATGTTCAAGTCATCAATGCCACAACCATTCTTCTAAAGCTTTTGCAAGTAGGCACGTGGTAGGCCGAGGATCTGTAAAGAAATCAACAATATACCATTATCCTCTCCTAAGGACTTCAAAGACTTTGGATATGTTAGATTCGTTGACAGAAACACAATGATATTTGTCAAAGATGACAATCATATCAAGATCAAAAAGCATTGAGATAGGCATGAGGTTGAATTCACGAGATTTGACAAGCATTGCTTTGTCCGTGTGTTGATACATCAGGATTGCAACCATACCTAGAGCCAATACCTTGCATTTTTCCGTTTTCAGCATAGGTGATATGCTTTAGATGAGATGGCACGAGAGATGAGTCCATCAATAAGTTCTTGTTACCAATCATGTGATTAGTGCATCCATTTTCAAGGACCCACTTAATAGCTTTTGGTGATTCATCCTGCAAACGAATTAGTACAACTTACGAGCTCCTATATTTCAAGGTGAAGAATATGATATCGAATTCGTCAGACATAATATCATCAAAATAGTGTAATGGTAACATGAGGACGTGGGAAATGAGGATTTTATTTCTACATGAATAGCTTGACTCCTTTCAAGAATTTTCAGGTCTTCGGGAAGTTCTTCAAACGTTTAAGTTCGTCTAAAGACCTAACCCTACATTAGAGATTAGTTCATTTTCTGAACCACCACATTTGGAGGGGTGGAAAAGAGTACATCACTCCGCGAGATCCATATGAAAAAGGTGGCATTCAAGCAAGTGCACTTAGTTTCACGGCAATAAGTAGAGAAATTCTTTAAGGACTTATGAATATAATGGTTTGAAGGATAATACACATAATCATGACCCTTATGTTGGGGATATAACCCCGTGGTAAGAACCGCCCAGGTGGGGTCGGGTCATACCTGGCGGCTCATAACGGCGGACCAGTGAGGCGGGCCGAAAGACGTAGGCCTAGCTATATGGCGGCTTACCAAGATGGGCCAAGAGGAAGGCCCAGACAGAGGCTATATGAAGACGGTTTGCCCAAGATGGCAAGGCGATTTAGAGACATGATAGTCCACGTTTTAAGAGTTGGTATAGGACTCGTGTAACCCAGGGCCTCAACCTCTTATATAAAGGCGAGACCCCAGGGCGGCTTAGACAGAAACAAATCAATCGAGAACTAGGTCAAGCGAATCCGCTCCCATGTAATCGATACTCCAATCAATACAACACAAGCAGGACGTAGGCTTTTACCACTTCTTGAGGGGCCGAACCTGGGTAAACTCATGTCCCTCCTCTTGATCAACACCTTCGAGTCCACCACCTTAGCGATGGCCTCGAACCCAAGTCTTTGAACATCTGCCATGACAAAACCAGGACAGTTGGCACCCACCGTGGAGCTAGCGCTTGGTGGTGTTGAGTTCTCAAAGGGATCTCTCCCAGGGATCGAGGGGTACACGGTTGGCTGGATGAACAAGAGTCGTCATGGCCGGCTCTACATTGACGACCCCGGCTGGGGCCCCAAGTCTAACTCAATCGAGTACGTTTTTTGAATCCCTTCGGCGCTATCCACCTCTTCATCGGCAAGATCAGCGGATCTAAAACCAGGCCGAACGTCTGGACCGACAACATTGAGCCGGCCCGGCGCGCGCAATCCGCCCGACACGTGCAATCTGTCCGTCCTGACCCGGCCAGGAAGCGTGTCTTCGTCGGCTTTACTCAGGGCATGGATCTTGAAGGTTCTATATCACCGGAAACTCTCATTTGCTCGGAGGATGGATCTTCAAGTAGAGAGAACGAATCGATGTACCAGCTTCACAATGGCGGGCTCGGGGGCTGCGTCGAGCCTTACCCCGAGTCAGAATATCACAAGGTGGAGGATTATGAGCCGCCGAGTCGTGCTTTCATCTTCATTACAGGTTCAACACCCGCCCCTAGTAGTACAGCCGCCGGCGTAGCTGGATCGGGGGCTGGTAGGCCGCCGGCTCAGATTCTATTGCATCTGATGAACGAACTTACAACCTTGGTGGCAACCGAGGTCACAATTTAAAATCAAGCGGCCCAGAACACAAAGATCGCGAGGCTGAAGCATCAGATGACCGAGGTCCTACAGGAGATCAATGCGCTAAAGGATTAGATGGATGCGGAGGCGGAGCACCTTAGGGCGGATGCTTTCCGCCTTGAGCTGGAGCAGCAGTCTGTAGGGGCGGTTCAGCGGATGAGGCATCAGTCATGCTTGCCAGATCAGTATGGGGCCAGAAACCTTTTTAACACACTAGGAACGGGGATACACAGCGGAAGTACCTGGAAGTCAGCCGGTGGTTCAGCAGCTTGACCCGCCCGGACAGAACCAGACCTCACCAATGTCTTTCCCCACACCAGCGGGTCATTATTCCAACCCGGAGGAAAACATGGTGGTGGAAGCGACCCGGCATGGTACAATCCCCATCCCGAACAAGGCGCCTTTCGAAGAGGAGGAGCAGAACGCAATTGGACACCTGTAGACGGCGATGGTCCAGCAGGAGAAATATACTTCAGCCGGAGTCGTGTGCATTCAACCCCCATCCCTAGCCGCAGCTACAGCTGGCGTTATGATTCGCCGGCGGTTTCTAGCAGTGACTAACACCGGGACCTGGCGCGAGGTGATCGGGCGGCTCTCGATGCTCAGGGACTGGTGGATCGGGCGAGAGCACAGTGAGAGGCAGTGGCTCTGGCGGCGGCGGCAGCTCATCAAGAACCCGCAAATTCCATCTCGGTAGGAGAAGGAGTAACCTCCGGGGCCATGGGAGTGTCGTGCTTAGCGCTGGCTTTGCGGAACGAGCGTCTACCGAAAGACTTCAAGGGCCCTCGCAAGGTGCCAAATTACACTACTGACCTGCCTCCGGAGGCTTGGATTGAAAGCTATGAGCTAGCCATGGAGATGTTAGACGTCAATGGTGAAGTATGTGGCAAATATTTCATCATTATGCTGGAAGGGCCGGCTTGCACGTGGTTGAAGGGCCTGCCACCCAACACCATTAATTCCTAGGCCAATCTAAAGGCAAAGTTCATCAAAAAAATTCACGGAATGTGCAAGCAGCCCATTACGATTGTGGGTTTGGATCACTGTGTGTAACAGGAAGACCAGTCGGCTCATTGTTCGGTCCGGCGAGTTTAAACTATCATCCACTCATCTGAGCAGATTACGGCAGCTCAAGCGGTTCTGATTCTAGAAATGAATTACCACTTTACGCCTCTAAAGCAGAAGCTTGGCCGGCTCAAGCGCTCGTGTCAAGACATGGGGGAACTCACGGCGGCTCTCACAAAGTACGCCGACTCTGACAATACGAAAGACCCAGGCTTTGATGAGGAGAAACCGGGTCAGGGTAAGAAGAATAACAATGGCAAGGGTGCGGTTGGAAGCGGCAACCATGGCAAGAGGAAGGATCCAGATGGCGGGTCAGAATTGGTGGCAAACACCAGCACCAGGAACAATCGTGCTAAGGGCAACGAGAACTTCAGGCAGCCCTTTACTAAGGGTAAAACTCCTTTCAACCTGGAGGAGATGCTAAATAAACCTTCTCCGGAGCACAGCCGGCCTAATAGGACGGCAGGCCACACATGGATTAATTGCCACATTATGCAGCAGTTTCGGGATTACATCTTGCGGTAGCATCATAACAATTGTGGTTGCCCGCCAAGCGGCTCAGGGCCAGGTGGGTCAGGAGCCGGTCTTGGCGTTGTCGGCTTAGGATCCGGCTATCAAGGTCAAGGAAATCAAGGAGGTCATCATCAGCAGTCTGGTGGCAATAATCAACAGCAGAATAAACAATTTGGGTATTAGAGTTATCCGAAGCAGCTCAGCAAGGGTTAGTATCATGTTTTTACAACCTGCCTTGACAAGCAAGACCAGAAGGTGTGCAAGCGGGCAGTTAATGCAGTCACACCGGCTCTCCCGCAATACTTGAAGTGGTCTGACTATGAAATAACTTGGAGTCGAGAGGATAACCCACCGCGTGTTGACGACCCAGGGCGGCTGGCTTTGGTGGTTGCACCCCAAGTGGGATGATATGTGTTTACTAAGGTGCTTATGGATGGCAGCAGCAGCATCAACATCTTGTATTCTGACAGCTTTCGCCGGATGAAGTTGCTTGATAAGGATCTTAGGCCTTCTTCGATAGTTTTTCACGGTGTGGTGCCCGGAAAATTAGCTTACCCAGTGTGTAAGATCTCTTTGGAAGTTTCTTTTGGTGATGAATACAACTACAGGGTGGAATCCTTGTGGTTTGAGGCGGTCAAAATCAAAATTCCATATCATGCTCTGTTTGGACGACCGGCTTACGCCAAGTTCGCTATGTGTACTTATAGCTCAAGATGCCTAGGTTGAACGGGACGATTACCGTGCATGGTGATAGGAAGATGGCCATTGAGTGTGACGAAGGGGATGCAGCTAATGCAGAGTCGAGTTGCATTGAAGCAGAGCTCAAGTTCTATAAGGAGAATGTTGACCCGGTGGACATGATTCCACTCAAAAAGCCTACCACGTAGTCTGAGCCGCCCCTCAAGTTTGCGGCGGATGATACCAAGCTTGTGGATTTCACTCCAGGCGACTCATCACAATAGTTCGCTATTGGGGCTAATATGGATCCCAAAGAGGAAAGCGCGCTCATCGAATTCATCCATGAGAAACGGGACATCTTCGCATGGAAACGTTCTGACATGCCGGGTGTACCGAGGGAGTTTGCTGAGCACCACCTTAATGTGTATCCTAATTTCAAGCCATTTAAGCAGTTCCTCCGGCGGTTCAAAAAAGAAAGGCGCAAGGCTATTGGGGAAGAGGTGGCCTGGCTTCTGGCAGCAGGGTTCATCATGGAAGTGTTTCACCCATAGTGGGTTGCTAACCCGGTGCTATGGCTTAAGAAGAACGGCACGTGGCGCATGTGTGTGGATTACACGGATCTTAACAAGGCTTGTCCAGTTGACCAATTTCCTCTCCCCCGTATTGACCAGATCATTGATGCAATGACGAGTTGTGAGAGATTATGCTTCCTGGATGCTTATTCTTGTTATCACCAGATCAAGATGGCAGTCAAGGACCAAGAGAATACATCTTTCATCACGGCTTTTGGTGCTTTCTGCTATGTGTCTATGCCTTTCGGGCTCAAGAGTGCCCAGGAGACTTACCAGCGTTGTGTGCAGAATTGTCTTCACAGTCAAATTGGACGCAATGTTCATGCATATGTGGATGATATTGTGGTCAAGTCAAGGAAGAAGGAGACTCTACTTGACGACCTAAAGGAAACTTTCAATAACTTTTGGGTCTACAAGATGATTCTTAACCCAGCTAAGTGTGTTTTTGGAGTTCCTACAGGCAAGGTCTTGGGTTTTCTGGTCTCCGAGCATGGCGTTGAGGCTAATCCAGACAAGATAAAGTCTATTACTTCCCTGTCTGAGCCGGCATGCATCAATGATGTTCAGCTCCTTGCGGGTCAAATCGCTTTGTTAAGTCAGTTTATAAGTCATCTGGGTGAGAAGGCTATTCCTTTATACCAGATGATGAAGAAGACAAACAACTTTGTCTAGTGTACGACGATGGGTGAGGCGTTTGAGGCACTCACAAAGAAACTCACTGAGCCGCCGGTCTTAGCTGCTCCGGCTGAGAAGGAACCTTTTCTCCTATACGTGGTGGCTAATAACAGAGCAGTTAGTGTCGCGATTGTTGTTGAGCATAAAGAGGCAGGGAAACAATATCCGGTTCGGAGGCCGGTTTACTACATCAGTGAAGTCCCAATAGAGTCCAAGCAGAGGTACCCACATTGGTAGAAGCTAATATATGGGGTGTTCATGGCGAATCGTAAGCTAAAGCATTACTTCCTGCGACACAACATCACAGTGGTTAGCTCTGCCCCGTTCGGAGACATAATTAAAAACACAGAAGCCACCGATAGGATTTCTAAGTGGGCATTGGAGCTTGGACCTCTTAATCTGAAATACGTGCCTCGCACGGCGGTCAGGTCTCAAGCCTTGGTGGATTTCATAAATGACTAGATAGAGTGTCAGGCGCCCGAGGAGAAGCTAGATAACATGTACTGGACGATTCACTTTGACGGATCCAGGCAGCTAGAAGGATCAGGGGCTGGGTTGTCTTAACCTCCTAAAGGTGACAAGTTCTGTTATGTGCTAAGGCTGATGTTTCCTTGTACTAAAAATGCAGCTGAGTATGAAGCTTTACTTCATGGCCTCCGGGTGGCTAAGGAGATGAACCTGATCCGGGTTCAATGCCTCGGCGACTCGGATCTCGTGGCCCAGCAAGTTTCAGGCATGTGGGATTGCAAGAACCCGTGGATGGCGGCTTATCGTCAGGCGGTAGATGTCATCACTGGTCACTTCAAGGGTTATCAGGTGGATCATATTAATCGTCGCAGAAACAAGGCGGATGATGCATTATCAAGGCTGGGCTCCAAGCGAAAGCCGGTGCCACCTAACATTTTCTTGGAAGTGTTACATCACCCGTTAGTCAAGCTACCTTCATAGGAAGACTTGGCTATATGTTACACGGAGGGGCAGCTGGTGTCGGCTCTCCATGCTATCCCTGACTCGACGCTGCCTTACCTAGCATACTTGACTCGTGGCAAGCTACCTGAGGATGAGACCTTGGTGAGACAGATCTTCAGGCAATCTAAGTCTATGACAATAATTAATGGTGAGCTACATAAGTGCAGTGTTATGGAAGTTTTTCAACGTTGTGTTTCCCCTAAAGAAGGTAAGGAAATTTTGAACGAGATTCACGCTAGCGATTGTGGTCATGACACCGGCTCAAAGTCTCTGGTGGCCAAGACTTTTCGACATGGTTTTTTCTGGCTAACGACTCATAAGGACGCGAAAGACTTGTTGTTTAAGTGTGATGGATGTCAGAAGTTTGGACTGCGTGCTTAGGTGCCGACTTAGGAATTGTGAATGATTCCAATTACCTAGCCGTTTGAGGTATGGGGGCTTGATATGGTCAAGCCCTTCAAGAGATACAAGGATAAGAAGACCCACCTCTTGGTGGCGGTGGACAAGTATACTAAGTGGGTGGAGGCTGAGCCGGTCAGCAAGTGTGATGTGGCTATGGTGGTTCAGTTTGTCAAAAAGCTGATTTACCATTTTGTTTACCATCATAGCATCATCACAGATAATGGTACGAACCTATCCATGGGGGCTATGCAAGCATTCTTTGAAAGTGAGCACATCTGACTTGATGTTTCTCTGGTTGCTCGTCCACAATCCAATGTTGAGGCAAAGCGTGCTAACCAGGAGATCTTGAGAGGCATCAAACCCCGGCTTATTGTTCCTTTACAGCGAACGCCGGGTTGTTGGGTATGGAAGTTGCCATCAGTCCTATGGAGCATCAGAACTACTCCCAACAGATCAACATGCTATACGCCTTTCTTCATGGCTAATGGCACAGAAGCCGTGTCACCATGCGATATACGTCATGACTCGCCATGGGTGGCGGCTTACGTTGAGGCGGATAATGAGACAGCACGTCAAGATCCGTTGGATGCTTTGGATGAAGAGCGTGATCTGGCGGTGGGTCGATCGACGATTTATCAACAAGAGCTGCATCGCTATCATAGCCGCAGAGTTAGGAGCCGAACATTTCAAGAAGGCGCATTGGTGTTGCGTTTGATTCAAGATCAGAAAGATGCGCACAAGTTATCCCCTCCATGGGAAGGACCTTTCGTGGTCAGCAGATATCTTAGCAACGGGTCGTATTATCTCACTGTTATACGAGACAAGTCAAGCACTTCTCGGTAGGAGACCCCCCGACCATGGAATATAGCTCATCTGCGGCCTTACTATACTTGAGTCATGAACACTCGACATTGTACACCATCATTGTACATATCACATGTATATATAATAAAGTTGGTATCCCAGCAAGCTGGGGCCTCTGCCGTTTCACGTATCTCAATTTGTGCAAAAGTTGACTCCATCAACAATTTCGTTTGGGGGCTTTTAACCTTCCGGGTTAAGCTTCAATCCTCTCGAATCGGCTCTTAAGCCACATTAAGGCGGGTTATATACCCAAAAGTTGACTCCGTCAACAAGGTCATTTGAGGGCTTCCAACCCACCGGGTTTAGCTTACAAACCCTCTTGATTGTCTCTTAAGCCAAAGTAAGGTGGGTTATATACCCAAAAGTTGACTCCATCAACAAGGTCATTTGGGGGCTTCCAACCGACCGGGTTTAGAGTTAAACCAGCATGTATGCTGATGCTGCTCCACTATGTGACCCGCCAAGCTCTTGCCAATGAATATCGATTAGAGACCCTGAGCTGTTCAAACAGATTTGGCAGCCACTCTCGCTAGAGACCCTGTACTGGTCAAGGTTAAAGCGGCTGCTCTTGTCACGTGAGGGACGGCTTATGGAAAGCGAGGATAAACTCACCCATCTGTTGCCGACTCTCTGCTATTTGGCCCGTTTTGTACTCTTAAGCAGTTACTCTTTTAAAGACCCTGCACTGTTTAAGGTTCAAACAACGGATTTATGTCACGTGAGAGGCAGCTTATGGGTGTTGAAGATATGCCCTAGAGGCAATCATGTATGATGATATTTCCTATGTGTTTATGAATAAAGATAGTCCTTGGACATTATCATGGATGTATATTAACAATTATGTGACTTTTTTGTGAGACTGCATTGTATGATAATTGTCCTAAATGATCCCTAGTCGAAAGGGTTGTGTGGATGCATAACTAATTAGACTAGCATATGATATGGTTGATGGTTCGGTCTCACTAACCATGTAGCATTGGATCCTAGCCGGATAATATGGTCACAGAAAGGTCTGGTCGGATTCGACATAGTCGGATCCGAGTCAGGATAAGGTCTAAGTTGGACAGACCCAACTATGAGACGTAGCGATATGTCAGATCTGAGTCTCTAGTACAACATATGTTCTATGTCCTAAGACCTAAGCTAGTGCATGTACTCGGGATGGTCACAGACTTTCTTTGGGCTGACCAAACGCTACTCCATGACTGGTTAGTTACAAAGGTAGGTTTCGGGCTTGTCCAGACCCTTTCTACGAGACATAGTTGAGCAAGATGGGATGAGCCCCTCCTACCAGGAGAGATATACTATCGGCCCCCTCGGGTGATGCGAACTGGATAATCATGGCCATCTGATGAGGATTATGAGATAATCCAAAGTGTTGGTTGGATCCACCGGAACAAGATGTCGTGCTGCAACAAGGATGACCATGTTGCCTTGTGCATGACAACATATATCATGTGGCAACGGGAACAGAAGTGTGAAGTACAGGTTTGCCTAACCAGCTTCATCGGACACTTGGAGTCGTTACGTCTTGCTAGAGGCCGCTACCGACCGGTCGAGTTGGATGTCATCTGACTCGTGACCAAGTGGACGAGAACCTAAAGGGTCGCGTGCTTAATGGAAGGAACACATGGGTTGTAGGATCCGTGCGAGGCCCAAGAGTTGAGCCCGTGCTGGATGCCTATATATAGTGCAGGTGCGGTACACCCATCCGGTTGATCGCTTCGGTGCCGTCATTAGCGCTTTGCATGAGTTGCAACTAGCCACCTCACTCGCCGCTGCCGACCGTGTGATCGGACCTAGCAGTCCGCCGCATGGGTGTTCCTCCTGCACATGTAGATACCATTAGAGGCGGTGCACTTGCGCCGCTCCGGCGAACCTGTACGTGGGATCCAGCAACCGGCTGTTCGAGGGAGATCGGAATGGCTGTTTGAGGGAGATCGGACGAGGAGGAGATGGACCGCACGAACGCAATGCCCCAACTCTACTTCCACTGCACGACACTGCGTGCCTAGTGGTAACAATCTATGATCCATCTCCATAGCATGTTCTTGGATGTTCTACGTGTAGGAATATTTTAATTTCCATGCAGTGCACCTATGGTAGAACCCAACAATGCGCTATCAGGGTACTCATGCCCTGATGTGTCTCTTTCTGGTTCGTTACGCTCTTATTAGTTAATCTCGCCTAGAGACCCTGAGCCGTTCAAAGAAATTGACGGTCAATCTCGATAGAGACCCTGTATTGTGAAAGAGGTCTAGTAGCGAGTCCACCCAGAAGAACCAGCATATAAGTTATTGAAAAAGTAAGGTCAGGAAAGATCTTCGGGTTGTACTATTTCTAAGCCGCCCTCATAGTAATGCAAAATATATTCTGCTATTTGTTTTCGTAGGCTTTGTCTCTTAAGATAAGCCACCATGGAATCTGATATGAGTGAAGCACAAGGCAAATAAAAATACATTAAAGTTGTGTGGCTACCTATGTGCATAATGGCACGGTTCAAACAATCAAGGTTTTTCTAAGCCTATTACAAAGCTCTCCGTAGAGCCCAAAAAGCAAGACTTAAAGTTTTGTACACAGCTCAAATTTCGGCGGGTCAGGGAGCCGGGTTATACCACTGCAGGATCAGCTTGATCAGCTTGACAGTGGGTCATCCCACAACAGGTCTTCGACCTCCTTGATATGAAGATTGTCCACGTCCCAGTTGCAGTTTGTTAGTGCTTCAAACTGGGCCTCGTCAAAGAGGGGAGACAGGTCAATTTCAGGGGCGAAAAGGTGCTTACGGCATGCAGGAATTAAGTCCCTAGCTTCAAAGGTTGGGCAACGCAAACTTTTGTTCTCAGTGTTTTAAGCCGCCTGGTACATTGACAGATCAACTTCCTCCACTAGCACTGATGCAAGTATCCTGGAGGCCGTCATACAATGGGCATTGTCAGCCTCTATGAATTATGAGCCATCATCTTTCTTGGACGAGAAGCCATCCATCATTTCTTCCGTAGTCAGCTTTGGGGCAAAGGCCAAAGCGCGGCTTACCGCAGTAATTGCTCCCTTCCGGGCGGCTGATCATTTGAGCTCATGGATTTGCTTTGGCAGGGTTGATAAGAGTTCTATGACTCCTTTCATGAACTTGGGGTGCCCGCTTTATTCAGCATGGCTTTGATCGTGCAAAGAGTCCCGCAGTACAACTGCTCTGACAAGGTATCGACGACTTTGAGCTGCAACAGGCTGTCGACACCAAGCTGGTGGCTTCTTTGACCTGCAAGGACGGGTTTGGTTTTATCAGCCACCTGCACAGTCTTTTAAGCAAGGAAATTGGCTAAGTATTCATTACTTACCAAATATAGCAGTCATCATCGAGATATGGCACTTCGAGGTCTATAACTCGTCTAATACAAACTTGAGCCACTGGTCAGCGTCATCTGCATGTTAGGCCAGGGCAGTTTGCTCCGCTTAAGCGTCCTTCTTGAAAGTAGCAAAGTCAGATTTAATCTTTGCAAGCTCTTCGATGGCAAGCCGACACTTCTCTTCTGCTTCACCCCGGGCGGTTTGCTGGGAAGCAAGATTGCCCTTTAAGCCGGTCAGATCAGACTCGGCCTTGCTCAAAGCTCGTTGTGACATACAAAAGCAAAGGATGGGTATGTTGCCAGGACAAAATATTACCAGATGATCAACTAAGGGAATGTAATGCAAGTCTCAAGCAGATTGCAAGCAATATACTCGACACTTGGGGGCTAATGTCTGTTTGCTCTCCAAGTCTACAATGAAGTTCCGGCTCATCTTCATCAAGTTAAGCCGATACTTGGGGGCTACATCGATGATCTCTAGGTCTATAGTGATATTCCGGCCCATTATTTCTATATTGACCCAGACATGGGTGCTACTGTTGATCAACAAATCAACACTAAGTAGCGGCTCAACATATACATGTTAAGCCGATACTCGGGGGCTACACGCTAAGTTGTTCTACTTTAGACATGGATTGGAAGACCCGGTTTATCATTCGCAATGCTAAACCAACTCTTGGGGATACATAAGGGCATAAGGAAAGGATGGAGTACCTCATATTTTTGCTTCATCAAACCAACAAGTTTGAGCTCCATATTCCGGCTTGTGGAGAGGCGGTTCAGATAACCAGCGTGTAATTCATCGGTGGTTAATTTCTCTAGCACGGGGAACTCAAAGTCCAGTTTGTCAGAAGCTTCAGCTGTCTCGGTGTGCTTTGTCAGTACATGGGGTTGGGAAGATTGAAAGCCGGTCCTAGTAATGATGATGTCCGGTAGAACTGGATCTTCGACGGATGTTGAAGGGCTGGGCGCCTTAGAATTGGCCCTTGGAGGACCATTAGTATCCATCTGATGGGCCGCCGGCTCGAAGGTCTGACGGGTATCTTCAGGCACATCCTTTGTAGCTATTGAGGGCTCAGTGTGAGTTGCAAGAGAGTCCGGCTTAGTAGTCTCCAGCTCTTGCCCAATATGGGCAGAAGTAGAGCCGCTAGTCTTCCTTCGTTTTGCCTGAGCACTAGAAAGCGCAGAGATTATCATGTAAAGGTCAAGGATGACAAAGGATATGATGCAGACATGAAAGCACGTACTCTGGATTGATTTTCAAAGGTAGCAACTTGGTCTTTTTAGAGTCGCCTGACGATGGGGGCGTTTCTTGAAGGCAGTTAAGGCACCATAAAACAAAGTAAGGTTATGATGCAAGGATGACAAGGCTAAACTCGGTTAAATAAGTACCTCAGTCGACAGTTTCCGCTGAGCCGGAGAGTGGGATAACCCGGCCATGAGATCTTCAAAGCCAGCGCTCCGGGTTTGGAGTTAGGAAGTGTGTTGTTGCTTTCTCAAATGAAAATCAGGGTATAAATAAGCAAGAGGATCAGAAAATGGGACTTTTCGAACGAACCGCCGTATCTTCTTTGGTGGAGGGTGTTCTAAGTCAGATGAAACATAGGTTACCTTAGGAACATTGGTGTGGTTTGTCTTCGATTCTTCCTGTGAGTTATTATTGTTAGTAAGGTGCATAATAAGACGGCCAAGAGAGTCAAGTTCTACCTCTGAGTCGTCAACTTCAGGCTGCCCTTGAACAACAGTTTTCTTCTTTCGGCCATCGGTCTTTTCCCTAGACTTCTTCGCAAGAGGGCTGCATTTTTTCTTCCACAAGCTAGAATTATCCTGAAAGCAAGAGCCGCCGAAAGAGATTAAAGGTTGCTACATACATGTATAGTTAACATGGAGGTAAAGAAATTTGAAAGTCGCCGTTACATCTGGGGCCAGGTTTGCAGCACAGAAAGGTTGTAACCCGACGAAGCGACAAGCTTCTTGGGACCCATGGACAAGTCCCTTAATGGCAGCAACGATGCTCTCTTCTATCAGAGTGGTGCCATTGAAGCAGAGGGGGTCATTGGCATTCAAAGTCGTATATTCCGGTCCCGCCGGCTCATAGGCATGACCTTCCAGGAGATCCAACAGCGGGTTAGGTCGATTCCTGTCAGGCCGTTTGCCATGAGGGCTCTAATCTTGGCAAAAGCCGGAGCATACATCGCCTATGCGGAGGCCGACATCCGGTCTGGGAGTTCAGTTGTGGTGCGGAGCCGGGTAGGATGATAACCCGGTAGTGGATGTTCTCCCTCTAGAGACGTGTCCTTTCAGTGAAACCAAGTTTTATTCCAATCCTTGGGGTGACTTGGCATTCGAATAGCTGGAAAATTCATATCCCGTCTTCTTTGGATGGAGACTCCGCCAAGATCTAAGCTTGGGCAAGCTCCCACTTCCGTTTGGCGGTTTACGTAGAAATACTCGCGGAAGAGGTCAACTGACGGCTCTTCTTGTAAGTAAGCTTCGTAGAGTATTTGGAAGTTGCAGATATTTGAGACGGAGTTGGGCGCAATGTTCCCGAGGGTTTAGCTTGATGAAATGGAGGACGTCTTAGAAAATATTAGAGCCGGGCGGGCTGAAACCACGTGCAAGGTGGTCAGCGAATATAACTATTTCGCCCTCTTGAGGGATGGGTTTCTTCTCTTGACCTGGGACCCGCCAATGAATAACATATTTAGCCGCAAAGTTCCTGCATCTATGAATTCTTGAAAGAATTCTTCAGAGACTGCAGAGCCGACCCAAATGCAACAAGAAGACGCCCGAGACATTACGGCGAGTTAAGGCTGTGAAAGGTAGCGGTACATGGTGGAACATAAACTGACTTAACAGCTAAGACGACTGATGAAATTAGATGTCATAATGCTAAGCCGCTGGCACAGTGTGCTCAGAGAGCCGCCAATGCAATGGCGGGTTAAGTTGATAGAGAAGCAAGGGGAAATACAGTTAAGTGTGGATAAACAGGTTTCACAAGTTATCTTTATAGATACAGATCTACAGGCAAGGGAAAGTCAAGTTTTATTCAACCCTAGTGAGGAACAGCAATGGAAGAACAAGCAAGTTACCGCACGAGAAAGAGTGGGATGCAGATCTATGACGAGTGGATATCTACTTCGTGTGGACCGCCGCGATGGATGAACGACATTGCGAGGCTCAGGGGATTACTCATTAATCTACATTACGATGAAAGATCTAATGAACCGCAAAGAAACCCTAATGGAAGCCCGAGGATCTTGCGGTATTCAAGCAAGGGGATTGCGGATCTGACAAGGAATAAGAAGAGCACCTTGCGGAAGCAGTCGACACGGGCGAGACTCTGGTTCGTTCAGGTTGATGCAGCGGCCTGAGTTGATGACGATGACGGAACTTCACCAGTGCGACGGAGCTCGGGGCGATGGCGTCGAGAGTAAAAAGAAGAAGTGGAGGCAACTGAGGAAATGAGAAAGATCCCTCGTGGTCCTATTTAAGAGGTTGGAAGGCCGAACGGGCATGGGAATCAAGGCGCCAAAAACTGACCGACCAAGACGGACACCTCAATTTTAGGGCCGACAGTTTTAACGAAAGATCCGTTGTGGATGTCAAGGCGGGTTATGTATTTTCCTTTCAGGTGATGGAGTATGAGACTCACCGCCATGTGAGTTTGACGATTGACATGAGCAGGCTCAAATCAACCCGGGGCCTAATGTTGGGGATATAACCCCGTGGTAAGACCTGCCCAGGTGGGGTCGGGTCATACTTGGCGGCTCATAATGCCGTACCAGTGAGGCGGGCTGAAAGACGTAGGCCTGGCTATATGGCACCTTACCAAGATGGGCCAAGACGAAGGCCCGGACAGAAGATGTATGAAGACCCGGGCGGTTAAGCCGCCCAGAGATGGTTTGCCCAAGATGGCAAGGCGATTTAGAGACAGGATTGTCTACATTGTAAGAGTTGGTATAGGATTCGTGCAACCCAGGGCCTCGACCTCTTACATAAAGGCGAGACCCCGGGGCGACTTAGACAGAAACCAATAAATAGGGAACTAGGTCAAGCGAATCCGCTCCCTTGTAATCGATACTCCAATCAATACAACACAAGAAGGACATAGGCGTTTACCTCTCCTTGAGGGGCTGAACCTAGGTAAACTCATATCCCTCGTCTCGATCAACCCCTTCGAGTCCACCACGTTAGCAATGGCCTCGAACCCAAGTCTTCGTACATCTAACATGGCAAAACAATGTCACCTTAGATTTTCTACGTGAAACAGAAGCATTATCATGAGAATGAGTAGTCTTTTGACTATAGGAGGAATTTGATCCTTGTGAATACTTTGGTATCAGTGAAGAATTTGATCTGGGTTCTTGTTCTTCATTGGTGGTGTCATGACGACATTCACCTGAAGACTTTCAGGGCACCTTTTGGGAACCCTTATTTTGTTCATCTATGGACCGTTCCTGCAGTTAGTCCCAACATATCTAGAAAATACTTCGCCATTATAATTTTTGAAAAAAATTAGAGCTGGAGTGAAAATGACTCATCAGAGGAATAGGAAGATGCACAATTAAAGCCAGATAAAGAGGATGGATATACAAGAGGACCTTTTGTAGTAACCCATGAGGTTTTGGGATACTGCTCAGGTTTCCAGTAGGATCAATAAACATTGAGTTTCCTCTCAAATGGAATACCCTCTTTCTTGGGGTTCCTGTTTAGAATCTAGTTTTTGAGCACTCGCAAAGGGTTAGATGCCCTTTGAGAATTTTGTATATGCCTGTCATATACAATTCCTTCAACCCAGCATTTTCATTAGTGATACTTGTGGATCCTCAGATGAGGAATTTGTGACCAAAGTAAAAGTTGAAGCAGTTGCAGCAATATAAGCATTTGAACTTTCAAGTGAAGAATTTGCAATTTCACGTTCAATATATTTCCAACAAGGTGGAACTAACTATTTCTGAGTGGAACAGATCTGTTGAGTAAGCAAAGAATCATTTTCCCTTTGAAGGTCCTCATGAGACACCCTTAGTTTCTCAAGATCTTGCTTTCTTTGTAGAAATTCATAGGAAAGATTCTCCTGATCAACTAGGAGGGTTTCATGACAGTGAAGGTTATCATACTTAGACAACAGACTTTTAAGGTCATCACTCAGATCTTGAGTTAGATCCATTCCCTCATTCAATAAGTCATGGCTTCTGTCTAGTAGTTTCTGAATCTTTTCCAAACCAGTTTGTTGTTTCGTGGCAATATTAGCTAGTTTGGGATTACTAGGTTTCAGATTTTCATTAGATTCACCTTCACTTGAATCTTAGAAAGGATTTTTGGATACCATAACTTTTTTCCATGAAGCAATAGGTGGGAGCAAAGTCGTCGTCATTGACGTTAAAGTCATGGATGTAGTCATTTTCTTCATTGTTGAAGATGGACTTGCTAGCGAGAGTAGCAGCAAGAGCTAGGCTTGCCACACCAGAGTCTGACTCCTCCTCAGATACATCCTCTTCTTCGTATTCTTTAGTTTCTTCTCCAAAATCCATTTCCATGGCCATAAGAGCCCGAGCCTTTGTGGAACTATTCTTCTTGTGCGATGAGGACTTTGAAGATTTCTTATTTTTCTTCGAGTCATCAGACCTATCATTGCCGATGCACTAGTGTCCGCGTTCTGGGAATGGGGGTACCTAGTCCTGCCTGCCTCTGGCCCAGGGTGTGGCCCACTTCGTCAGCTTGTCGTGGCCTGGCGCGAAACTACACAAGACTAGGCCCTCGTGAGGACCATGGGCTCGCAAGGAAGAGCAGCATCGAAGGGTAGCAAGGATGAGCCTCCTCAGGCCCCCTCCTGAGCGATGGAGATCTCTATGCAAGGCCCAGCCTCAGATGTCAAGGATGATGCCAGGAAGGGCAGACGGGCACCAGCGCTCGATACGACATAGTCCCCCGTTTAGTCTAAGGGAAGAAAGGAGGTACACGGGTTCCCAAAGCACCACCCAAAGGATTCCCTACTAGTGCAACAAGACTACGAACACCAGCCCCGCAAGGCGGACGTCATCGCCGAGCCCACCACCGCATCACCATCAGCTACTTTGCAGGCGAAGAAGGCCTCTGGACAGGGCGCATATGTACTCCTGTCCCCCTTCAAAATTGGTCGTTGTGAGATCCCTTCCCACCATTGTGGTAAGGGAGGAGGACCCATGCCAACGCTATATATAGAAGCTAGGTCACACCATAGAGGGGATCCAATGGAAAACTTAGCCATCCATGTCTTAGCCACACAACACACCACTTCCAGGCAAAGAGCCAAGAACACATCTTGACCCCCCTCGCGAGGCTCAAGAACATTGTACTAGTTCATCCACCAAAACCTCCATTAGAGGCAATCGATTAACGCAAGAGTAGTGTACTATGCTTCGTAGCGGCCCGAACCTGGGTAAACTGTCGCGTTCATCTTCTTCGTCATCATCGTGCCAGTTCGCTACAGTGTTTATCGAGTAGCGAGCTAGTTTGAGCGAGGTCACGAAAACCTTCACTCACGCCCCTGTGTTCTAACCTTAAGGGTTTTGCAGAGACCGAAATCTGACATTTGGCGGTCTATGTAGGGGGCGTTCAAGGAGTCCTAGATTAGGGGGTCCTCGGTTAGTCGACCTATCGCTTATGGGTCGTACTGTATGGGCCACAAGGTGAGAAGGGGACGATCAGAGACAACCTATGCCAGACGGAGGCTTCGAGGAGCCATTGTGTACTATCCAAGTTATTAGTTGAAGTTAGCTGTGTTTATCTCTTCGGCATGTAACCGACCCTGTGTAAACTCAAGGCACCCATGACGTCTATATAAGTCGGAGGGTTTTAGGGTATAGGGACACAATAACTCATCTAGGGTTAGCTATTCGATCTCGAGGTAGATCAACTCTGTAACCTCCCATATCATCAATACAATCAAGCATGATGTAGGGTATTACCTCCATAGGAGGGCCGGAACCTGGGTTAATCTGTGCCCCCTTTGTCTCCTGTTACCGTTGATTCTAGTCTAATAGTTTGCGACGCCTTACCCGAGATCCATTGGTTTTTACATCGACATTGGTGCTTTCATTGAGATTTCCTCTGTGAGCGCCAAAGGGATCAATGGCTCACCTCGTCGCGATTAGCGAGATCTGCATCTACGGGACTCTCGCCCCCGATAAGAGTCTCACCGGCGATGATGTCTTGTCGCATGCCAGCCCAATCGGCCATCATGGCCAGACCGGAAGGTTTCCCCCAATCAGAGAATAAAGTTTGGAACCTTAGAGTTCATGGCAGATTCACGGGGAATACTTGTTCTAAAGGAACCTTCGACCATCAAAGAGAAACCTGTAAGTCAGGACGCCTTGACACCGAAGACATCAGGTCTCATGGTTTGACGGAACATAGAACCGCTATGGCGTGGCTCTAGAACCGTCATGCCGCTCGTTGAATCCACTCGTCTCAGCGACACATAATGTCACACCCTGTGATTGTAGCACATTGATATGTTTGGTCTTAAAATTTGGGGCCAACTAAAACTTTTTCTAAGTGTATGTGCTTGTTTGAATTGATGTTTGCTTGCTTGTTGATTGCGTTATATGGCACTCCTAGATTCCATTCCACTTGATATTCATCTTCCTTGTCCCAAACCTCTTGCCCAATGACCATGCCATGTGAATAGTGCCCAAAAACTATTTCATCAAATTTTGTTTTAACCAAAACTGATTTATTCAAATTAGGTTTTCAAAACCCCCTGAAATGAGGTTTGCACTGCAAGTGGTCAAATAGGGTGGATTCTTCTTCCCCAAAGACATTACTTAAAACCTACTACATATACGACTTTCTAAAACCACAAAATATTATTTTTAAAGATTATTCTTATATTTTATTTCAAGGATTTTTCTTAAGTCCAGAAAAGGTTTTACATAGGGAAAAATTATTTAAATGCTTTGAAAATATTTGAGAAAATTTAGGGAAACTCAGTGGACATATCTTTTCCATATATATGAGTTTCAACACAAGGGCATGTTCAAATCATGGGCAAAACCCCTCAAAACCCTTTCTGTTTAAATCAAACTTTTGAAATATTTCTAGAAGTAATATTCTCAATAAATTCCAGGAAAATTCCATCAAGTCAACACTATCATAAGTGATGATGTTGCAACATTTCATTTCTATGCAAGTTGTTTTCCTTCATCAAACCATCCCAAAACCTACTTTGTCCAGTTTCAAATTTGAGCAACTTTACATTGTGAAGTGTCTCCCCTTAACCCCAAACTTAGTGGGCATGCTCCAATGACCAAATAGTGATGCTAACCTAAGTGGTGCATCAAGGGTTAAAGCCTAGCATCACTAGATCTACAGAAACCTGATTTTGTTAATTTCTAGGGTTTACCAAGTTTCCATTGTCAACTTATTCCCCTTGAGCTCAAACTTGGTAAATCATCTCATTTTTACCTAGCATTTGACGCTGGTAAAAATCTCAGTAATTTGGTAGAATCTTCTTGCCCAAAAAGCTTATCAAACACCTTCTGGACTATTCTTAAAACCAACATTTCCACCCTTTACTCTTTTACCCTTGCCCCCAACTTTTTACCACAGCCTCTGGTAAGTACCTTGCACCTCCAGTAACTCTCCCTGGCCAAGGCTCCTTAGGTAAGTGCGGTAAATCCCTCATTTTACCCCCTGGACAGGAGGTTTCCCTCGCTCCCTCTCAACTTTTCATCTCTCCTAAGGCACCCCAGGGCATCCAATGCCCTATCCACCTATTTTTCTCCCCCTAGAGCCTCTAGACGCAAGTGGCCGCTCCCAAAATGCCAATGGAATGCCATGGCATGCCATTTGGGTGCTATGGAGCGCGTGACAGTGCACTCCCGCACTGTAGCAGCCCCCATCCCGAGTCCCCGACCGCCTTGGGACAGGAGAGCACACCACCGAGCCCCGTCCACATTTGCACCTTGCTACCGGTCGTCTCCCCTCCTCTTTCCCTCTCCAGTGGCCTCCCTACATGCGCAACACGGTTGCCCCTCTCGGGCAGTGCCCGGACTCGCACGCGCGACGCCCTCGCCCCCCATCTGCTTGTCCGCACCCTCCAAGGCATCTTCTCTAGACCCTCCAGGGCATCTCCTGGGCCTATCGTGGCTCAACGGCGAGCGCCCGAGCTCTCCCGTGCTCGCCACCTCCCCTGCCTCCGCCCTCGGCTATAAATAGGCCCCCGGACATCCCTCTCCTCCTCTGTCGCGTCTCTCCGCACCCAGTCGAGCACCCGTTCCACCCCCACGAACCTCGAGGGCCCCTGCACCCGGATCTGACACGAGCGCCACCGTCAAGGAACGCCGTCGATCTCGTGGTATGAGATGTCTGTGGTCCTCATTATTCTTCCTATGTGCCTTCCTTTCCATCATAGAGTTATTCCTCCTCCCCCCCGCTTTGTTTGCAGCTCAGGGTGGCCAGACCTTCCTCTTCCCAAAGCCCTCTGACGCGGAATCACGTCGCCGGCAAACCCCGGTCCTCCGGCGACCACCACCATGCCCAAGCGAACGGCGGAACCTCCCTGAGCCTCCCCATGCCTTCCTCATGGCGAACGGCCGCCGGAGTCGCCACTGGTGCGCTTCCCCACGGCCCTGTACGAGAGGTAGGAGATGATAGGCAAGCCTTGCCTGTCATACTCACGTCCCCCCTGTGCCACCGACAGGTAGGGCCCTCCTGTCGGGTTTGAACCCACCGGTTGCGCGCGCCATCTCAGCCTGGGCCATCTCCCCTTTGGACCGGCTCTGCCTCGGTGCTTCTGGCTTAAGAGGCATAGTGCGCTTTTCCTTTTGTTTTTTCTATTTGATTCCAAAAATTCCACATGGCACAAATTAAATCCAATTCCAATTCTTTTTCCACCTAAATTCTCAAAATATTCCATAGAACTTATAGGTGCCACTTGTAAAAAAGTTTGAATACATTTTTTGTATTGTTTTAATTTAAAACCCCTATTTAGCACTATAAGCTCCTGTTTTAAACGATTTTGAAAACCTTTTTAAATTGAAAAACCTAGACAAGTATTTTTAGCATAGCTTGGGGTATTTATCAGACTAGGGTAGCATTTTTGGTAGTACTTCGTGTGCTCTGTTTTGGTGTGTTACTTATTTTATCGTTTTATTCGCGATGATAGATTGCGCTGTTGACGAAGAAGTTGGACCCGAAGACTTCGAAGACCCCGGATACTTTGTTGAGCCAGGCAAGCAGCCCTTTGACCATGTCAAGAAACCTTTTTCATTGCATGACATCTAGCACTCTACTTTTGATATACTTGATCATATGAAGTAGTGACCCCTCTGGTGGGTTGCTTTCGATACTTTTGTCTTTGACACTTGCATCGTGCATGACCATACCACCTTCTGAGGGTTATGCGGGTGGGAGTAGTTAGGATGCTAATAGATGCTATGGAAGTGGGTTGGGTCTTTAAGCATGGTGATGGGAAGGAAAACAATGATTTTAATGACTTTTCAAAAACCCGGTAGGGTGCCAGTATTGCCCGAGGGAGATGATGAGAAGATGGGTGACCACTTGAGAAAGAAGTGGTCTACCGGAGAAAGTTGTGTGAGTATGTGTATTTTCAGAAACGGATTAGATTTAAGGTCTACTGACCATCCCAACCTTACATGCGCAACCACGATACCCCTAATGGGATAGGGCTTTGTTGATTACCTTGGTGGGTACTGGCAAGGAGCCCGCATTACTAGTGGCGGGAGTGGCGTGGTCACTCTCGATACGGGGTCGTACCGGTATGTACGATCATGAGTTGTCCTCACAAGCACCGGACACACTATTGGTCCCCTCATGGATGGTACGATTCGGCCGAGGCTCGTGTGATGTACATCGTGAGGGCTGGGTACCAATTGAGTGGACTCTTTGTTTAGTATCGCTAGGGGAAAGGCATTGCTCGGGTGCTTACCTCAGGTATGTTATGTACCGCAAGTCGTGGATGACATGGAAGTTCCCCGAGTCTTGTGGGTAAAGTGTGCAACCTCTGTAGAGTGTAAAACTATTCGAATAGCCGCGTCCGTAGTCATGGACAGTTGCAGGTCCTTCTTAAACTACGTCCGGATGTTTCGTGAAACTTGGTGTGAGTATGGATGTTATGGTGACAAAGAGGTCACATGATCTAAGTCCGATGACTTAGCATGGGAAATGAACTAAGTCCAATGACTTAGCATGATGAATGAACATGAGGTGTTCAACCCCTACTTATGATGATATCTGTAACTTGTTCATATGGATATCTCCTAATTGTTGATGCATGCTTACTAATTACTTGATCATGTCATTTGCATTCAAAATTAGCTTTCCGCAAAATTACCTACTTATTGCTATATCATGCATCATTATTACCTTGTTCCACAACTTGGGTTGCTTGCGAATACATTGAAAGTACTCATTGGCTTGCCACTCGTTATTTAATTGGCCAGGCATGGAAGAACAGGAGTATGTTGAAGAGCTTGTTGGTCATGAGCATGCGAACTAGGACGATTCCCAGTCAGAATGTGTGTAGGTTTAAGGCCAATAGCATGGGTTCACGCTTTCGATCAAGATTTCCGATGTTTGTTCTATTTAAGTGTTTGGCCCTTGTGGCCCTATCTATGTAAGACTAGACCTTCATGGTCTTTATTTGTGTAAGACGCTAAATGTGCTTGTAAGACTCTTGTTATTCAGCTTCTGTGTGTTGAGTGAGCATTGATCTCTTGGATCACTATGCACGTGCATTCGGTGATCACGACTGATGAGTCGGGGTCCCCACAGAGCTGGTATCAGTGCCATCCTGACTGTAGGAAGCCGTTAGTTAGCATGGACGTTAGTTAGGATGAAAACCGCTTTCAAACTACACCTAGCACTTGTACTTAGGAATTCTACACTATTTACCTCTCCTATTCTTCACACAACACTCTGCTGACTCTCCTCCTTTCAAACGTTTGTAGATGGTTGTCGTACCCGAAGCCTTCCTGACATCCGGCTTTCCCTTACTCCTTGGGGATGGCCTGGAGAAGTGCCAGTTTTGCCAACCACCCATTTTCCTCTACCACGAGAACTGGGTCGATGCCGCCACGAAGGAATACCATCTAGATGTGGTCGTGAAGGCCAATGACTCCCCAACCAGTTGGTTCTTTGAAGGACCACAGATGGAGACCATGATGCTTGTTGTTGAGACAGCTGCACGCAAGGCACTCCCACACCTTCGAGACATCATTCCAAAGATGGCTGATGAGCCGGCTACTCGCTACCTTCCCTTCAGGAAGGATGACCTGGGCGAGAGTTGGACGCTGATGCCGACCAAGGAGGATGGCACACCACTCAGGTTCCAGACCTACTTCAGCCTCTCCGTCGATAGTCTGGTTCATAACCTGATGAAGGAGTCCGTGAAGTTCCGCGAGAAACTTCACCACACCCGAGAGCTACTTCGGCAAGCCAATACGAAGCCAGACAAGATCAAGAAGGATGGAGCCCCCGAGGGACGACCAGCTGTCGCTTATCGAGGAGGAGTACCCCCAGCTAGTGATGCACCCACACGTCATCATCGCATGAGTGCAAAGGAGTACCGTGATATCTTCACCGACACGCCTGCAAAGCATCGTCGGGATGGACCTCCTCGTTCCCCGACCCCTTTGACCGGGAATGATGCCCATTCCGATGATGAACAGGAGGAAGACCCAGAGGAGCATGACTACGAGACCGAGCACTCCACCACCTGAGTCCGAGAACCCCTAGAATAGGATTAGTCATGCATCCCTCATGCAAAGTCGAGTCTGTGTAATGGTTCATATGAAACCATGTGTGCTTGTTGTTTGTTTTGTTGTTTGTGTTCCGATGCAAGTCGCACTTTTGTCTTAGGAAACATGTAAGCAAGTCCATCGTCTATCTTAATATATGTTAGTATTTCGACCTTTGTTTTGACACACTTGCACTCGACCAACCCCCTTAGGCACGCTTTTCCATTATTGCTTTTCCTCTCGTCTATCCCAGTTGTTTGACTTGGCTGCTTCAAACAGGATCGTGACTGCTACCCGCAACAGCTCCTTCACCAACCGTGAAGCCGACAACTCAAGCTAGCAACATGGAGCTGGTGGGGCTACTCACGCTGGAGGACACCAGGAGCAGCCAAAACGTGACATTCCCCCGCCGCCACGTCCATCGGAGAACATGACCATAGCTTAGTTTATCCAAGTTCTTCGGGAGGAGCGCCAGGCCAACAATGTTGCTATCCAGCAGATGGCTCAGGCCCTTGTGAACAACCAACAACAAGGCAGGAACGGAAATGGCCGTTCCACGCTGTCTTAGTTCATGAGGAGTTTGCCCTCAACCTTCACCGAGACTGCTGAACCATTGGATGCACTAGATCCGCACAATCGAGGACCTCCTTGTGTTGGTAAATTGCAATGAGGACCGTGAGAAAGTGTTGTATGCCTCTCACTGCCTCGTAGGTACAGCCCGAGCTTGGTGGGATGGATTCAATAGGTCATGCAAGGAGAACGTGTGATCACCTAGAACGACTTCAAGGAAGGATTCCACACTGTCCATATTCCTTCTGGGATCATGGCTATCAAGAAGAGAGAATTCCGAGCGCCAAATCAAGGAAGTGGCTCTGTCAAGGAGTACCTGCAGAAGTTCAACCTGCTGTCAAGGTATGCACCTGAAGATGTCAACACAGAGGCTGCAAAGAAGGAACGCTTCACGGAAGGACTTGAACAAGTCCTGCAGTATCAGCTCATCGTCTGTGATTGTCATACCTTCTTCGACTTGGTGAACAAGGCACTCATGCTGGAAGACAAGCGTCATGCCATAGACGACACTCACAAGCGCAAGCTGATCAACAAGGGTAGCTCAAGCAACCAGAAGCCTCGCCCCTGGCAGCCAGCCCCAGTCAAGCCGACCTATCAACCGTAGTAGGCCAGACCTCCTGCACCTCATCCGAGCTACCAGCCTCAGCAGTATGCCAATCCTAGGCCAGCTTACAACAACCCCAATAACAACAACAGTGGCAGAAACTTCAACAACCCCAATGCGCCCGCTCAAGGTCAAGGCCATGGAGCACTACCAAGGAACCCAGCTCCCCGCAACCAGCTGAACAATGGTAAGGGTCGTGTGAATCACGTCACTTCAGAGGAAGCCCAGGAAGACCCGGACGTCATACTGGGTACATTCCTCATCAACTCAACCCCAGCAACAGTATTGTTTGATTGTGGAGCTTTGCATTCTTTTGTCACCCAAAGGTTCGCGCTAGTGAGTGGCATGAAGCCTACACCCTTCGGTAGTCGTATGATGATACAAACCCCGAGATCAGTTCTGAACTCTGGGATAGGTTGTAAGGGAGTTAAGATTAACATCAACGGGGTAGACTTCCTAGCAGATCTTATCATCTTGAAGTTAGAAGGCTTGGATGTGATCCTAGGCATGGACTGGTTAACCAAACACCAAGGCTTGTTAGACTGTGCCAAGAGGATGGTCACCATGACCAATAGCCAAGCAGTGCAAGTCAAGTATGTTCGCAACCTGGCCTCCACTCAAGCCCGTCAAGCTACCTGCCTATCGGGAGTCGAGTTGGATCAAGTGCCAGTGGTATGTGGGTACCCAGATGTGTTTCCTGATGAGCTGCCTGGAATTCCTCCTAACCGTGACATTGAGTTCATCATTGAGCTTATGCCCAGGTCAAGGCCCATCTATAAGAACGCGGATCTGAAGAGTTGGCTGAGTTAAAGAAGCAACTGGCAGAGCAGCCCAGGAAAGGATTTATCCGTCCTAGTGCCTCTGCTTGGGGATCACCTGTTCTATTTGTGTCAAAGAGGGACGAAACTATCAGACTCTTTGTCAATTACCATTCTCTCCATGAAGTCATGATAAATAACAAGTACACACTCCCCAAGATTGAAGACCTGTTTGATCAGTTGAATGGAGCCAAGGTGTTTTCCAAGATCCACCTCAGGTCTGGGTATTATCAGCTGAGGATCAGACCATAAGACATTTCGGCGTTTGTAACCCGGTATGGCCTGTATGAATACACGGTCATGTCGTTCGAGTTAACTAATGCCCCTGCCTACTTCATATACCTCATGAACAAGGTCTTCATGGAGTACTTGGACAAGTTCGTTGTCGTCTTCATTGATGACGTACTTGTCTTCTCCAAGTCTGAAGATGAGCATGAGGAACACTTGAGATTGGTCCTAGAAAAGCTACAAGAGCACCAGATTTATGCCAAGTTTAGCAAGTGTGAATTTTGGCTGCATGAAGTTGGATTCTTGGGTCATGTGTTGATTGCAGACGGATTATCAGTGGATCCTACCAAGATTGAAGATGTGAGTGAATAGAAAACTGCAACCACCATGAAGGAAGTGAGGAGCTTCCTCGGACTCGCGGGTTATTACCGCAAGTTCATGGAAGAGTTCTCGAGTATTGCCCGACCCATGACCCAGCTTTTGAAGAAGGACAAGAAGTTCGAATGGACAACTAAGTGCGAGGAAAGCTTCCAGGAACTCAAGAAGAGATTGACCATAGCCCCAGTTTTGGCCACCCCCGATATTCACAAGGAGTTTGTGATTTATTGTGATGCATCAAGAACCGGGGTGGGAGGTGTTCTCATCCAAGAAGACAGAGTCGTAGCATATCTATCCAAACAGCTACGTCCTCATGAGAACTACACAACTCATTATCTTGATTTGGAAACTGTGGTTCATGCCTTAAAGACATGGCAACATTACCTTCTGGGGAAGCGATGTGGTATATTCACGGACCACAAGAGTTTGAAGTATATCTTCACTCAGAGGGAATCGAACATGAGGCAGCGAATATGGTTGAATTGATCAAGGATTACGATCTCAGTGTTTAGTACCACCCCGGAAAGGCCAATGTGGTAGCAGATGCCTTGAGTAGAAAGGCTTGTTCCTTGAACGCCATGATAAATGAAAGGCTACCTGCCCTGTATGAGGAACTTGAAAGTTTCGGCTTGGAACTGGTTGCACCAGGATTCCTCGCCAACCTCAAAGCAAAGCCTACCTTGATGGATGATATCAAAGAAGCCCACAAGGGACATGAGAGCATTGAGGGCATCAAGAGGAAGATCAAGGTAGGCAAGGACTGAGGATTCTCGGTGGACGAACAAGGAGTTCTATGGTTTGGGAATCGCATCTGCGTAACCAACAAAGAGGAGCTCAAGCACCTGATCTTGCAAGAAGCTCTTGACACTCCATACTCCATCTATCCTGAGGGAACCAAGATGTATCAATACCTCAAGTCTAGATTCTGGTGGCATGGCATGAAACTGGAGATAGGCACGTTCGTGGCTAAATGTGACATATGCCAGAGAGTTAAAGCTGAGCATTAGTGACCAGCTGGGCTATTGCAGCCTCTCAAAGTGCCTGAATGGAAGTGGGACTAAATCGGGATGGATTTCATCACCGGTTTAGCAAGGTCAAGCAAAGGTCATGACTCCATTTGGGTCATTGTCGATGACCTGACCAAATTAGCCCACTTCATTCCTGTCAAGACCACCTATGACGGTACCGAGCTGGCCAGCCTCTATATTGAGCATATTGTGAATCTTCACGAAGTTCCTAAGGAGATTGTGTCGGATCGAGGCCCCCAGTTCACCTCAGGAGTCTGGAAGATGTTTCAAGAAGCTAAAGGAACCAGGCTCTCCTTCAGCAGTGCTTTTCACCCCCATACCGGTGGAGAAACTGAACGAGTAAATCAGATACTCGAAGATATGCTCCATGCTTGTGTCTTGGCTTATGGATCCAAGTGGGAAGATTGCCTACCATTTGCCGAGTTCTCCTACAACAACATCTACCAGGCGAGTCTTCAGATGGCACCATTTGAGGTGTTGTATGGACACAAGTGCCGTACTCCCCTCAACTGGTTAGAGAACGAAGAAGGAATAATTTTTGGACCGGACATCCTCCGCGAAGCAGAAGAGCAAGTACAAGTCGTCCGAGAACGTCTATAGACCGCCAAATCAAGACATAAGAGTTGTGCCGAATCTCATCGCCGAGAAGTGAGTTTAAACAACGGAGATCATGTCTATCTTAGAGTCACACCTCTTAAAGGAACCAAGCGTTTCCACGTCAAGGGAAAGCTTGCACCAAGGTTCATCGGCCCCTTCAAGATCACCGCAAGATGAGGAGAAGTTGCCTATCAACTAGAGCTACCTTCCAAGCTATCGGATGTGCACAACGTCTATCCTGTGTCACAACTCTGGAAGTGTCTGCATGTTCCCAACTGCCTCGACCTCTACAAGGATATCGACCATGAAGCCATCAATCTAGAGCCAGACCTCACGTATCGTGACAGGTCAGCTCGCATTTTGGATGAAGTTGAGCACTGCACCCGAAGCCGCACCATCAAGTACTTCAAGGTCCAATGGAGCAACCGTACTGAAGCTGAAGCAACCTGGTAGCGTGAAGATTATCTTAGATTTGGGTTCCCTTATCTTTTTAGCGCTTAGCCTAGGAATCTCGGGGACGAGATTCTTGTAAGGGGCGAAGGCCTGTCACACCCTGTGTTTGTAGCACATTGATCTGTTTGGTCTTATAAAATTTGGGGCCAACTAAAACTTTTTCTAAGTGTATGTGCTTGTTTGAATTGATGCTTGCTTGCTTGTTGATTGTGTTATATGGCAATCCTAGATTCCATTCCACTTCATATTCATCTTCCTTGTCCCAAAACTCTTGCCCAATGATCATGCCATGTGAATAGTGCCCAAAAACTATTTTATCAAATTTTGTTGTAACCAAAAATTATTTATTCAAATTAGGTTTTCAAAACCCCCTAAAATGAGGTTTGCACTACAAGTCCTGAAATTGGGTAGATTCTTCTTCCCCAAAGACCTTATTTCAAACCTACTATATATAAGACTTTCCAAAACCACAAAATGTTATTTTTAAAGATTATTCTTATATTTTATTTAAATTAATTTTCTTAAGGCCAGAAATGGTTTTTCATAGGGAAAAAATATTTAAATTCTTTGAAAATATTTGAGAAAATTTAGGAAAACTCACTCGACATATATTTTCCATATATATATGAGTTTCAACTCAAGGCATGTTCAAATCATGGGCAAAACCACTCAAAACCCTTTCTGTTTAAATCAAACTTTTGAAATATTTCTACAAGTAATATTCTCAATAAATTCCAGGAAAATTCCATCAAGTCAACACTATCATAAGTGATGATCTTGCAACCTTTCATTTCTATCCAAGTTGTTTTGCTTCATCAAACCATCCCAAAACCCACTCTGTCCAGTTTCAAATTTGAGAAACTTTACATTGTTAAGTGTTTCCCCTTAACCCCAAACTTAGTGGGCATGCTCCAATGACCAAATAGTGATGCTAACCTAAGTGGTGCATCAAGGGTTAAAGGCTAGCATCACTAGATCTATAGAAACCTAATTTTGTTAATTTCTAGGGTTTACCAAGTTTCCATTGTCAACTTATTCCCCTTGAGCTCAAACTTGGTAAATCATCTCATTTTTACCTAGCATTTGACGCTGGTAAAAATCTCAGTAAGTTGGTAGAATCATCTTTCCCAAAAAGCTTATCAAACACCTTCTGGACAATTCTTAAAACCACCATTTCCATCCTTTACTCTTTTACCCTTGCCCCCATTTTTTACCATAGCCTCTGGTAAGTACCTTGCACCTCCAGTAACTCTCCCTGGCCAAGGCTCCTTAGGTAAGTGCGGTAAATCCCTCATTTTAGCCCCTGGACAGGAGTTTTCCCTCGCTCCCTCTCAATGTTTCATCTCTCCTAAGGCACCCCAGGGCATCCAATGCCCTATCCACCTATTTTTCTCCCCCTAGAGCCTCTGGACGCAAGTGGCCGCTGCCAAAGTGCCAAAGGAATGCCATGGCATGCCATTTGGGCGCTCTGGAGCGCGCGACAGTGCACTCCCGCACTGTAGCTGCCCTCATCCCGATGCCCCGACCGCCTCGGGACAGGAGAGCACGCCATCGAGCCCCAACGATGTCTGCACCTCGCTACAGGTCGTCTCCGCTCCTCTCTCCCTCTCCAGTGTCCTCCCTACATGCGCAACACGGTTGCCCCTCTCGGGCAATGCCCGGACTCACACGCGCGACGCCCTCACCCCCCATCTGCTTGTCCGCACCCTCCAGGGCATCTCCTATGGACCCTCCAGGGCATCTCGTGTGGCCTGTCGTGGCTCAACGGCGAGCGCCCGAGCTCTCCCGTGCTCGCCACCTCCCCTGCCTCTGCCCTCACCTATAAATAGGCCCCCGGACCTCCCTCTCCTCCTCTGTCGCGTCTCTCCGCACCCAGTCGAGCACCCGTTCCACCCTCGCTTTGAAAATATTTGAGAAAATTTAGGGAAACTCAGCGGACATATCTTTTCCATATATATGAGTTTCAACACAAGGGAAGGTTCAAATCATGGCCAAAACCCCTCAAAACCCTTTCTGTTTAAATAAAAAATTTGAAATATTTCTATAAGTAATATTCTCAATAAATTCTAGGAAAATTGGATCAAGTCAACACTATCATAAGTGATGATCTTGCAACGTTTCATTTCTATCCAAGTTGTTTTGCTTCATAAAACATCCAGATTCAAATTTGAGAAACTTTACATTGTGATGTGTCTGCCCTTGACCCCAAACTTTGTGGGCATGCTCCAATGACCAAATAGTGATGCTACCCTAAGTGGTGCATCAAGGGTTAAAGCCTAGCATCACTAGATATACAGAAACTTGATTTTCTTAATTTCTAGGGTTTACCAAGTTTCCATTGTCAACTTATTCCCCTTGAGCTCAAACTTGGTAAATCATCTCATTTTTACCTAGCATTTGACCATGGTAAATATCTCTGTAAGTTGGTAGAATCTTCTTGCCCAAAACCTTATCAAACACCTTCATGACTATTCTTAAAACCACCATTTCCACCGCTTAAACTTTTACCCTTGTCCCCAACTTTTTACCACAGCCTCTGGTAAGTACCTTGCACCTCCAGTAACTATCCCTGGCCAAGTCTCCATAGGTAAGTGGGATAAATTCCTCATTTTATCCCCTGGACAGGAGTTTTCCCTCTCCCCCTCTCAACTTTTCTTCTCTCCTAAGGCACCCCAGGGCATCCAATGCACTATCAACCTATTTTTCTCCCCCTAGAGCCTCAAGACGCAAGTGGCCGCGCCCAAAACGCCAATGGCATGCCATTTGGGTGCTCTGCAACGTGCTACAGTGCACTCTCACACTATAGCTGCCCCCATCCCGATGCCCCGACCGCCTCGGGCCAGGAGAGCATGCCACCGAGCCCCCTCGACGTTCGCACCTCCCCGCCGGTCGTCTCCCCCTCCTCTCTCCCTCTCCGGCGGCCTCCCCGCACGCGCGACACGGCCGCCCATCTCGACCAGTGCTCGGACTCATACGCGCGACGCCCTCGTCCCCCCTTTGCTTGTTCGCACCCTCCAGGGCATCTCGTGTGGATCCCCTGTCCCACCTGTGACCCCTTCTTGGCCTATCGTGGCACAACGGTGAGCGCCCAAGCTCTCCCGCGCTTGCCACCTCCCCTACCTCCGCCCTCGACTATAAATAGGCCTCCGGACCTCTCTCTCTCCTCCTCCGTCGCCTTTCTCCGCACCTAGTCGAGCACCTGTTCCAACCCCGCAAGCCCCGAGGGCCCCTGCACCGGAATCGGACCCGAGTGCCGCCGTCAAGGAACGCCATTGATCTTGTGGTATGAGGTGTCCCCGGTCCTCATTCTTCTTCCTCTATGCCTCCCTCTCCATCCTAGAGTGATCCCTCCTCCCCTCCGCTTTGTTTGCAGCTCAGGGCGGCTGGACCTTCCTCTTCCCAAAGCCCTCCACCGTGGAATCATGTCACGGGCAAACCCCGGTCCTCCGGCGACCACCACCGTGCCCAAGCGAACGCCGGAACCTCCTAGAGCCTACCCGTGCCTTTCTTGTGGCGAACGACCATCGGAGTCGCCGCCGGTGAGCCTCCCCGTGCCCCTGTTCGAGAGTTAGGAGATGACAGGCAGGTCCCGCCTGTCATACTCACGTACCCCCTGTGCCACCGATAGGTAGGTCCCGCTTGTCGGGTTCGAACCCGTCGGTTGCGCACTCGCAGTCTCAACCTGGGACGGCACCCCTTTGGCCCGGCTCTGCCTCAGTGCTTCTGGCCTGAGAGGCACAGTGCGCTTTTCCGTTTCTTTTTTTCTATTTGATCCCAAAAATTCCACAAGGCACAAATTAAATCCAATTGCAATTCTTTTTCCACCTAAATTCTCGAAATATTCCATAGAATCTATAGGTGCCACTTGTAAATTTGTTTGAACACTTTTTTTGTACTGTTTTAATTTAAAACCCCTATTTAGCACTATAAGCTCCTATTTTAAATGATTTTGAAAATATTTTTAAATTTAAAAACCTAGACAAATATGTTTAGCATAGCTTGTAGTATTTATCAGAGTAGGGTAGCATTTTTGATAGTACTTTCTGTGCTCTGTTTTGGTGTGTTACTTATTTTTATCGTTTTATTCACGACGATAGATTGCGCTGTTGACGAACAAGTTGGAGCCGAAGACTTCGAAGTCCCCGGAGACTTTGGTGAGCCAGGCAAGCAGCCCTTTGTCCATGTTAAGAAACCTTTTTCATTGCATGACATATAGCACTCTACTTTTGATATACTTGATCATATGAAGTTGTGACCCCTCCGGTGGGTTGCTTCCGATACTTTTGACATTGACACTTGTATCGTGCATGACCCTACCACCTTATGAAGGTTATGCGGGTGGGGTAGTTAGGATGCTAATAGATGCTATGCAAGTGGGTTGGGTTTTTATGCTTGGTGATGGGAAGGAAAACAATGATTTCAAAGACTTTTCGGAAACCTCTACGGGTGCCACTAATGCCCGAGGGAGATGATGAGAAGATGGGTGACCACTTGAGAAAGAAGTGGTGTACTGGAGAAAGTTGTGTGAGTATGTGTGTTTTCGAAAACGGATTAGATTTAAGGTCTCCTGACCGCCCCAACCTTGCATGCGCAACCACGATACCCCTTATGGGACGAGGCTTTGTTGATTACCTTGGTGGGTACTGGCAAGGAGCCCACATTACTAGTGGCGAGAGTGGCATGGTCACTCTCAATACGGGGTCGTACGGGTATGTACGATCATGCGCTGTCTTCACAGGCACCGGGCACACCGTTGGTCCCCTCATGGATGGTACAATTAGAGTGAGTCTCGTATGATGTACATCATGAGGGCTGGGTACCAATCGAGTGGACTCGTTGTCTAGTATCGCTAGGGGAAAGGCATTGTTAAAGTGCTTACCTCGGGTATGTTATATACCGCGAGTCGTGGATGACACGGAAGTTCCCTGAGTCTTGTGCATAAAGTCTGCAACCTCTGCAGAGTGTAAGACTATTTGAATAGCTGCATCCGTGGTCATGGATAGTTGGAGGTCCTTCTTAAACTACGTCCGGATGTTTTTGTGAAACTTGGTGTGAGTATGGATGTGATGGTGACAAAGAGGTCACATGAGCTAAGTCCGATGACTTTGCATGGGAAATGAAATAAGTTCGATGACTTAGCATGATGGATGAACATGAGGTGTTCAACCCCTACTTATGATGATATTTGTAACTTGTTCATATGGATATCTGCTAACTGTTGATGCATGTTTACTAGTTACTTGATCATGTCATTTGCATTCAGAATTAGCTTTCCGCAAAATTACCTACTTAGTGCTACATCATGCATCATTATTACCTTGTTACACAACTTGGGTTGCTTGCGAGTACATTCAACGTACTCATTGGCTTGCCACTAGTTATTTAATTGTCCAAGCATGGGAGAACAGGATTAGGTTGAAGAGTTCGTTGGTGACGAGCATGCGAACTAGGACGCCTCCCAGTCAGAATGCTTGTACATTTAAGGCTGATGGCATGGGTTCACGGTTTCGATCAAGATTTCCGTTTTTTTATTTAAGCGTTTGGCCCTTGTGGCCCAATCTATGTAGGACTAGACCTTCATGGTCTTTATTTGTGTAAGACGCTAAATGTGGATTTAAGACTCTTGTTATTCAGGGATCTGTGTGTTCAGTGAGCATTGATCTCTGGGATCACTGTGCACATGCATTCGTGATCATGACTTATGAGTCGGGGTCCCCACACACATCCTACCATCGCCCCGTTCTTAAACGAGTTATTCGATCGGATCGAAGCTATGTGTATATCGGATGACCAAGTTCTGATCTATGATCGTCTCAGGATCAAACCTGATGATAGGGAGATTTATGCCCCTCGGGTCACCCACCTCGTCGCTACTATCGAGTGTTCGACTGCGGATTTGTCTCGACAGCCGGAATTGAAAATAGTCTATACCCTAGTGCTCGATCATTGAGACTTTGTAGGCGAGCCAGAGGCAGGGAATCACTCCAAAAGCCTGACCGTCACCAGTACGGGATCCAGCGCATGATTCGGAAACTGTAATTCCGAACACTCAATGCGGCTTGGAATCAAAAAAATTCCCACCCACCGCCCAAGACAATCATCCCAGTATCGCACCAAAGCCCGGGTCTTCGGACTTTCAGGATATTAAGAAACTGCAAGGAGAATCAGTCCATCACTTTTGGGCCAGACTCCTACTCGCTGGCAGTAGAGTAAAAGGTATTAGTCACCAAGAAATTACAGCAATTTTCATTCGCAATTGCCATGATGAAGGGATTCTTAATGCCCTGGCCCGCCGACACATAAGAAACTTTTCGGAGTTATCTGATTTCATAACAAAGTATTATGTCATGGAGAGCGTCTAGCAATCCGAACTATTGTTCTCGGAACCAATTTTCCCTGAACACCCTAGAGGAGCTAAGAAAAAGAGGATACCTCCAAAGCGGCCAGCCAGGTACGAACCCGTCGAAAAAAGGAACAAGCCCCTGAAACAGGCTGGCACTGTCCTCGACGAACTATTGGAAAAACTGAAAGCACATTTGCTCCCTTGGTGGTTTTAGTAATTAATAACAACATATAAGTCATTGAACTAATGTTTCCACCAAGTATATTTCAGGACAAGTTCAATGATAGGGATGGCAAAAGTATTGTGGAATTACCCCAAGATGCAAGGAAATAGGTTGGCCAAGCTTCAAGCAAGAGGACTCTACATTTTCCATTTGTGAGAAAGCACTTTGAGTCCATAGGAAAGCCAATACTATTAAAACGGGGTAAAGTTTTGATGGTGAACAATATGCTCAAACGTGCACAAGTGTCAGTCACCAAAACATCCACAAACTCTCCCACCAAAGTCCGTCCTAAGACAAATATGCAAAATCGGTGCAACCAACATTCCTATCCCGGTGCTGCCGATTCTAAACCATAGACAGACTTAGCCAAACCCTAACACTTCGATAGAGCCGACACTGCACTCGGTGCCACCGAGTTGGGTTACCAAGTTTCTGTTACGCATGTTCTCATTTTCGGTCCGACCGAGAATGGTGAATCGGTGTCATCGAGATTGGTAAATCTGACTGTTAGTCACCTTGCCGGTGCCACCGAGAATTGTATATCGGTCCCTCCCAGATTCAAAAGTTGTCACTTTTGGTCACTTTGGTACCACCGATATTTATACATCGGTGTCACCGAGTCTTACTTATTGTGTGTAACGGTTGGATTTTTGGGAATGCCTATATATACCCATTCATCGCCACCCACTCGATAGAGAAGCACTCAGAACTATTCGATACCTATCCTACTCAGTTTTTTGAGAGGGAACCACCTACCCTTGTGTTGAGGTCAAGATCTTCCACTCCAACCATATGGATCTTGATTTCTAGCCTCGCAAAGTTTCTTTCCACCAATCCCATCTCTTCTACCAAGCCAAATATGTGAGAGAGTGATTGTGTGTTGAGGAGTCTATCATCATGTAGCACAAGAGCAAGGAGTTTATCGTTATTACCGAGCCTATTACCTTTTGGAGGGTGGTGCCTCCTAGATTGTTTAGGTGTCGCTTGGGAGCCTCCTACTTTGTGTTGTGGAGTGATCCAAGAAGTTTGTAAGGGCAAGGAGATCGCCTACTTCGTGAAGATCTACCCATAGTGAGACTAGTCCTTCGTGGACGGAAGCTGCATGGAATAGTTAAGGTTGCTTCTTCATGGAACACTCTATGGGTAGAGCCATCCGTGGACTCTCACGACCATTACCCTCCGTGGGTTGAAGACTTAATGAATGTGGACGTACGATAGCACCACCTATCGGAACCACGGGAAAAAATCATCATGTCATCACTTGTGTTTGCTTTCCTAACCCTCTCTTTACTTACATGTGCAATGTCTTTACTTCCCGCTGCAACACTCTTAGACATGCATGTGTGGGGTGTTACTTGATATGCTATGAATGGTAAAACTTGCCAAGAACTAAAATTGGGAAAAAGACAAAACTTTTATTTGGTCAAGTAGTCTAATCACCCCCCTCTATACCTACTTTCGATCCTACAAGTGGTATCAGAGCTTTGGTCTCCATTGCATTGGTTTCACAACCTAGGAGAAGTATGAAATCTAGTGAGGGAAATTACCACCGTAGAGTTCCATACTTTGATGGAACTAATTTTGCTAGTTGAAAGCATAAAATGAAAATGGATTTGCTTGGTCATAATACTGCTGTTTGGGATGTTGTTCGTGTTGGCTGGCAAGGTGAATTATATGTAGATGGAAAGGAACTGGATCGTGAAGCGTCTGCGGATGAATTGAAGATGTTCCAACTCAATTCTCAAGAATGTGACATTATTTTCAACTGCCTATGTCCTGACGAATTCAACAAAATCTGCCGTCTTGAACACCCAAAAGAGATTTGGGATACTTTGGTCAATATGCACAAAGGAACTGAGTCCATGGGAGAATCCAAGTTAGATGTTCTTCAAGGTCAACTTGACAAGTTCAGGATGAAGGATGGTGAAGGAGTCGCTAAAATGTACTCTAGGCTAGCTCTCATCACAAATGATATTGCCGGCTTAGGATGCAAAGAAATGACTGACAAGTTCATCATTAAGAAGATACTTCGAGCTTTGGATGAGAGATATGAAACCATGTGCACATTGATCCAAATGATGCCCAACTACAAAGATCTCAAACCAACGGAAGTGATTGGTAGAATTTTTGCTCATGTGATGACACTCAAAGAAAAGGAAGACCTTCATCAGAAGTCTAGCGGTGCTTACAAAGCCACAAGTGATGCTCCCGCTACCTCAAGTGACAACCTTGTCACAAATGAAGAGATAAGACTCATGGTCAAGAAATTCAACAAGTTCTACAAGAATAGAAGCAAAGATCACAGATCCAACTCAAGATATGAAGACAAGCATTCGTCAAGTCATGACCAAAACTGCTACAACTATGGGAAGCCCGGACACTACTCCAATGAGTGCTTGGCTCCCTACAAATGAAGAGAAGAGTCACCAAGAAGGCGAAGCTCAAAAGACGAATCACCTCGTAGAGAGACAAGGAGTAGAGATGATCATTATGAACGAAGACCCTCAAGGAGAAGTAGGGACTCGGAGAAGAAGGACAAGCACACCAAGCGCTACTCAAGAAGAAAGCATCAATCTCATGTTGGTTAATGGGTTTCCGTCTCCAACTCTAACAACCACTCCGAGAGAAGCTATCACTCCAAATCCGACTATAGTCAAGATGATGGTGTTGCCGGAATTGCACTAGTGACAACCAACTCCTATGATCTATTTGATTCACCAAATGAATGAGGTGGAAGTTGCTTCATGGCTAAAGGCCCAAAGGTATCACGCCCCCAATATCTTGATTTCGATAGTGATGAAGATGATTTGCTTTACGATGATGACTTGCTATGTGATAAAAACTAGTGATGTTAATCATAATGAACTTGATATTTCTCATGCTAGTAAAGATAAGTCAATTCATGATGATAAGATGGAAATATAATGTGGGGACCCCAACTCATAAGTCGTGATCACTAAATGTACGTGCATAGTGATCCCAAAGGTCAATGCTGACTTAACACACAGAAACTGAATAACAAGAGTCTTACATCCATTACATACAGTTCGTACTCAAATATGGCCTTTATGGCCAAGTCTTCATATGATTGTAGTGGGAATCTCCAACGATACCGTGAAACCATGCCATCTACCTTAACCCTTCAGGCATTCTGAAAGGGAAGCGTCCTAGCTCACATGTACGTCACCCTGGTAATCTTCATCATAACCTGATCTTTCATGCCTGGCCAATAAAATAATCAATGGAAAGCCAATGAGTACTTTGAATGTACTCGCAAGCAACCCATGTTCCGATCAAGGCAATAACAATGCATGATATAGCACTAAGCAGGTATTTTGCAGAAAGCTAATTTTGAATGCAGTGTCATGATCAAGTAGCTAGGTAAGCATAAATCAACACTTGGAAGATATCCATATGAAAAAGTTACACATATCATCATAAATAGGGGGTTGAACATCTCATGCTCAGTCATTATGTCAAGTCATCTGACTTATCTCAAGTGTCATCTCTGTGTCATCCCCACACACCAAGTTTTGCAAAAACATCTGGACATAGTTTAAGAAGCACCACCCAACTATCCTTGAGAGTGGACACGGCTATTCGAATAGTTTTACACTCAGCAGGGGTTGCACACTTTACCCACAAGACTCGGGGAACTTCCGTGTCATCCATGAATCGCGGTATCTAACATACCCAAGGTAAGCACCCGAACAATGCCTTTCACTGGCGACACTAAACAAAGAGTCCACTCGATTGGAACCCAACCACATGATGTACATCACTCATCGCGTCCATGCAGGGACCAACAGTGTACCCGTTGCCTGTGAAGACAGCGCATGATCGTCCATACTGCCATGACCCCGTATCAAGAGTGACCATGCCACTCCCACCACTAGTAATGCAGGCTCCTTGCTAGTACCCACCAAAGTAATCAACAAAGCCCCATCCCATAAGAGGTATCGTGGTTGTGCTTGTAATGTTGGTACGGTCGACAAATCTTAAATCTAATCCGTTTTCGAAAACACGCACTCACTTGCTCCGGTACACCACTTCTTTCTCAAGTGGTTACCCAACTCATCATCTTCTCCGTTGGGCATTAGTGGCACCCGGCGGGGTTTTCAAAAAGTCTTTGAAACCATTTGTGTTCCCATAACCATACATATACCCGATCCCACTTGCTTAGCATCTACTAGCAACCTATCTACTCCCACCCGCACAACCCTCGTAAGGAGGTAGAGTCATGCACAATGCAAGTATCAACAAGAAAGTATCAGAGGCATCCCACCAAAGTGGACACCACATCATCATGATCAATACAACAAAATAAAGTGCTATATGCGATGCAATAAAAGCGTTCATAGTCATGGTCAAAGGCCTTCTTGACTGGCTTCACAAAGTCTTCGAGGTCTTCACACACTTCTCGTCCAACACCGAGAACTTTGTATATCTCATCAACTACCATCGGTGAACAACCACAATAAGCAACATAAGAAGCAGAAAATAAAAGTGCTCTATAAATAGGAGTTTTATTTTTTGTGGACACCTCTGGTCACAAGAAAAATAACCAAGGAGGTTTCATAGGATGTGGATCAAGGGGGATTTGGAATGGTGGAAATGAAGGAAATGATGGTCCTATAAGATGTCCATAGAAAACATTTTTATAAAAATGAGTGGAGGCACTCATCAAATAGGGCATGTTTTAGGAACATCTGGGAAGTTTTTTCACTGGATTTGGAGTTGGGATGAATTTCCTAGGGATTTGCAAAGTGGATAAATATGAAGAAATGGCCCATTATTTGACATATCAGAATAAGTGCGAGTAAAAGTGTTCACATCTTAAGCCATGAATTTAGATACAGCTAGGAACTTGAATCAATCCATTTGGAGTTGATATGGGTGATGTAGGAATTTGCAAGTTGGTATTTGTAATTAAAGAAATGACAAAAGATATTTTAGGTGCAGAAAATATAGTATGGAAAAATGTGCAAATCACATGTTTGGTTAGCGCATGATTCTAGAGACATCTAGGATTTTGAATCATCAAGATCGGAGTTACTATGAATTTTATATGGATGTTATAGTCTGTAAAGAAAGAAAAAAGAAAAAGGGGATATACCTATTGGGCTATAACGTGCCCAGGGCGTCGGTCTGGGAGTTGGACGACCCAGAAGGCATATTTACTGGAAGGCGCTTCTGCTGCGGGGAAGCGTATCCCACGGAAGGCGTTACCACTTTAACGGTGGGGCCCTGCGGGGTGTGGCTTACAGGCGGGCCCCGTTCGTTAGGACCATCTCCCTCCTCCCACTCAATAGAGGCGAGGCAGGGGAGGCAGGACCGAGGGGGGTGCCAGTGCCGTCCTGGTGGCTCTGGCCATGTTCGGCAGGGCTCCGGCCATCAGAGTGATCAGGGAGGAGACCCACACCCGACTGGGGGGCCCATTCCCATCGGGGGTTACCGGGTGAGCAAGATTTTGGCCACGACGGGGGCCGGCAACGGGCGACCATAGAAGCAGAGCGTCGTCTGCCCGGGGAAGGAAGAGGAGGATGGGGAGAAGTGCGGCAACTCTGGGGGGAAGCTGGCGAAGCTTCGGAGGGAGGAGGGAGCCGGAGCTGCCCGGATTTTCCCTAAGGTCGAGGCGGCAACCTCACAGCCTTGGGAGGGCTTTCGAAGCTCGGGAGCTCCAATGCCTCGGTTCGGGGGTCCTTGGGAGAGAGGGGATCATCCGGGGGCGTGAGAGGGAGCTTGGGGAGGGGTAGAAATAGGGGGCAATGAGGGGGAGCTCGGGAGCGCCTTGGATGCCCTCGGGCGCAGCGAGCACACTCGTCTGAGGTGCCTTGGAGGCTTGCTAGCATCGGGAGGGGCGTGGGAGGCAAGGAGGGATTCCCTGGTGTGTTTTGGTGCTCTACCGTGGTCGGACATGAGCTAGAGGACAAACTCAAGGGGCAGAGCGCCGTTGCTACATGCCCGCAGTGTGGTCATGACGCCAACCCTTGTTCAGTGTAACTTTTGGTCGCAAAAAGTTGTCTAGAGAGAGAGAGAGGCATGCATTCAGTAGGGTTCTGGTAAAATCTAGACTCCTATGGAGCTGGGTAAGGGTGATTTCTACACTAGGTAAGTTTGCAGCAGCAAACTTGGGGCTTAGGAAAAGGGTGTTTACTGGAGGGTTCTATGGATAAAACCTTGTCCAATGGTCCTAGGAATGGCGGGAGTACATGCACATCAATTTTCAGCTCAGGAAGATCAATGCACATGGTACATGTAGTTCAAAGCCTCATTTGCTGCCGAAATGAAGGTTGAGATCAACTGCTCATATTTTCCATATGAGCATGCCACCTTTGGGCTTTGATAGATGCATAAGTATGTTTATGAGGTTTTGAAATGGTTTGGGGTCATTAGCATGAACAAAATAGTGGGGGAGGGGAAGATACGCCTTTCCATCGTAAAAAGAGAGGGTATAGAGAGAGTTGCCCCCCCCCCCAATAATTGATCAGAGGCCATGGCAAGGTTACTGGAGGTAAATTGGGGTTAGAAGATACTATGGTAAAAAGTTGGAGGCAAGGGGAATCTGTTTGGGTCAACTATGCTTGTCCACTAGTTTATGGTTGAAGGTGTTTGTTCTGTGATTCGGCTAGGTAGGGGAATCCTATGACCTAGAGACTTACCAGGGGTAAATGGTAAGTCCATTTGGTCCTGATCACAAGTTTGGAGATGATTTTCTGAAAGTTTTCAATGTAAACATGGTAAACCCTAGGATTCAACAAAATCAGGTTTCTGTAGATCCAGTTGGGTTAATTGAATCCCCTTGATTCACAACTTGGTGTAACATCTTTATTTGGGGATGAGAACATGTCCACTAAGTTTCGGATCAATAAGAGAAACTTCACAATGTAAAGTTGATCAAATTTGGCTCTGGACAGGAATGGTTTTAGGATATTTTGGTGAACCAAACAATTGGGATTGAGATGTGGCAAGATGAACCCATATATCATATGTGACATGCTAGAATTTTCCTGGATTTAATTGAGAATATTTCTTATAGAAATATTTCAAATGCTAGGAATAGGCACAAATAGTTTTGAAGGGTTTTCTCCAATATTTTTAACATGACCATGTGTTGAAATTCTTATATATGGACAATATATGTCCACTGAGTTTTCCTAAATTTTCTCAAATATTTTTAAAGCATTTGAATAATTTTTCCCTATAAAAGACCATTTTTGGCCTTAATAAAAATCCTTTAAATAAACTAGGAAAATAATCTTTAAAATAATATTTGGTGGTTTTGGGAAGTCTTATATTAGAAGGTTCGAAATAAAGCATTTGGGGGAAAAGGATCCACCCAATTTGGGGACTTGTAGTGCAAATCTCAAATCACGGGATTTTGAAAAGCTAATTTAAATAAATGCTTTTTGACCAAAATAAAATTTGTAAAAAATATTTTTAAGTCCTATTCACATGGCATGATCATGGGACATGAGCGGGGATCAATGAAAAGAGTTCTTGAGGGTAGGAGGATGTATTATGAATTAGAGCGCAATAGCAAGCAATTAGATAAGCAAGCAAATAACACACAAATCAAGCATTCCTATGCACTCAAAAAGTTTTAATTGGCCCTAATTTTTGAGTCATGTTAACTTACTTATGATTCAAAACACAGGGTGTGACGGACCTACCCCCCTTACAAGAATCTCGTCCCCGAGATTCCTAGGCTAGGCGTAGATGAGATGCGGAAATTCAGAGGTGAGGTAGTCTTCACATTCCCATGTGGCTTCTGCTCTAGCGTGGTTGTCCTTCTAGATCTAGAAGTGCCTGATGATCTGTCTTTGAGTTCACCGTTGACTTGGTCTAAGGGTGAACGGGGTTCTCGCAGGGCCTGGTTGCGTGTGTATCCCAAAGTCAGAATTCATGGCCAAGTAGTGTGTCTGTGCTAGTCATGGGACTGCTCACGTTAGTTAGCGACATCTACATGTATCGCGTTAGAATAGAAGGGTCAAGTCTTGGTGTAGCTTCCTGTTGACGGGGAAGTCCTTAGATTCCTTAAAGCAGGGGCGATCTTCAACGGTAGGTGGTCTCCATCCTTGAGAGTGCCGAGGTTCGTCATCGTGGGCTTCTCGCCAAGATCTTCTGCTTGAGTAAGCTTCCCAGGTAGATCCTTCATTCTTCCTTGGTCGTTTGTCTTCTTCATCATGGGCACACATTTCTGGATGGTCTTTGAGTGATTGGTCTACTCGTCTTTCCGTGGCAAGGTCTGCGCTAAGTCTTGCCCCTAAGTCGAGCTTAGAGATTTGGTGTCAAAATGGGTTCTACCATCTGGGAAGGTTTTAATCGGGTTCTAGATAAGCTGACTGTTCAGAATATAGATCAACCGTCTAATCCCCAAGGTCTCACGCTTGGCAAGTGGGGTGAAATACCTTTGACATGTGGCTTACCATGATTGAGTCCCTGTTTACGCCCTAGTTTGTTTAAAAAGGGCTGATAACGAAGTCATGATAGTCGTCCACTCCATTCGAGGCATCTGAAGGGAGTAGGGACGTCATGCTCATCGTACACTATGGAAGTGGTGGAGTGAGGGGTGTTACCCACTCCTTGGTTCCTTCCTAGACAGGAACTGATAGATAACCAGTCATTATAAGGGGTTCCTCAACCCTCTTGATGAGCAAGGTATTCATCATGGACGTCGATGCTTCTAGATATAGTCTATTTCATGTGTCTAGCAGAGGAGTGGTCGTTGACTTCTTTTGCTTCTTCTTCTTCATTGTCATGGCTTCGCAATCACAGTGGTTATTCATCTTGACTTGGGCAAGAAAGCTTTCTTCTGTACGAAGGGTGCTTTGCGGAGTCCGACTCCTCTCAAGGTGGGGCCTTATACTTGGGAGGCATGAAAATCAGTGTTCCGGGGCTAGTTCAAACAGGACTAAGGTTTTCCTCCTCTTGTTGGGTAAATAAGTATCTCATCCCAGAGGGTATGAACCTATTCCCCCAGGTATCACATAAACACATTGCTCATGGGATACGTGAGAGGAGTGGGCATTTGCTCTGGTCACTAGTTCGGGGGTTCGTGATATAACACAATCTAGTTCTTCGTGTCCACCTTCCTTATGAACATGACTGGTGGTGGTCGAGGGGGAGTATCGACCATAATCTAAGGACTTATAGTCAAAAGCCTATGGCCATAATCCGACCGTGCAACAGCCCAGTGAAGCTTAGGGGGTTTCAATGATATTAGGATGTGAGTGAATGTCTATCATCTTATCCTTGAGCACAGTTCATAGATGCCAATAGTACTACCTACTACTCCAAACAAAATCTCCCTATCTCATTGAAGGTATCATCTCATACGAGTTAGCTCCAACATTACACGTGCTACTCATAACTACAAGGTTTTTAGGGAAGGACTATACCCAACATCTCATGTGTATTATATAGCTAACTCACATATCTCCCTATATAAAAATCCTCGGGATAATTTACAAGCCACTAAGCTTGATCATGATACTACCAATCCAAGTGTCCTGCTGACCTATCCAAGGTCTAAGGTACTACATCACTATGCCAAGGAATCTCGTACTATACCAATCCAAGATCTTGTTTCCTTCCTACGAATCCAATTTAATCGATCCACAAATATCATCGACTATTATGTGATCCATTACTACTACAAATCCAGCATCGATGGTGTCCAACATAATCTCCTCGAGTTCATGTAATCCACATATCATTGCAAGGACTGTTGTCATGAACTTCCAATCTCATGGCCAACTACACTCCAAAGTCGAGCTTATATAGACACCTAAATTATCCCTAACATCATCCAATTCCTTCTACTATCATCCATCGAGAAACATGGTATCATTATCAAGATCATCAGACTAAATCCAAATTACATCGAACAATGTGGTTGAATTGATCTCGAGCACCTATTAGAATCACCTATTTAAATCCAAGGTTTACGTCTAGTAAGAATTCCCTACTGGTTACTCCGGTTACTATTGTAACATCATCAATCGACTAGCAATAATATTTCCCAAGGTCAAGTCATTTATCCACCAGAAATTTCATCTTGTGATCATATTTGTCCTACTAAATCCAAGTTACTCAAGGGAGAAGTAAGTTGTACTACTCTTTCAGCTTGCTCCATCAATCTCCCGATCATCCTGGAAGTATCGCAATCCACCAAGGGTCTTGACCACTCCCCCAAGACATGTACTCTAGCCTCGTTAAATGATTAGCCTACTAATCATTTATCCTCAAGATGATCTATCCTATGGCATCAAGGTTCTAGTGCTAGCGTAGGAACGAAGGATGTTTGTTCACTATGATCACTAGCTCCATAATGAACCCAGTGCAAAGAAGGGGTTATTGAAGCTCAATAGGTGCTCAGATAAATCCGTGTATTAAACACGTGATCAGAGGCTTGTTCTAGGGAAGCTTGTGAGGTAGAGGCTGGTCTGGGGAGGGGTTTCCAGTCTTGAGGAAAGAGCCTAACCCCTACGGGGTTGCGTCTCGTTGAGTATGTTGTAGTTGAAGTCTTCGGTGTCAGCTGTTTGTTGAGGTGGATCCTTGGTGTATCTGGTCTTGTTGGTTTTCAGCTGACAAGAGGGGGAGAGGGAAAGTAGCATAGAGGAGCATGCCTAAGGGGGTGGTATCGTGCCAGTGCAATCAAACAAGTGCCTAAAAGGCAAAACACACTTATTAAGATAAGGTGGGTGTTTAGTCGCGTACTTGTTGCCTGGGTCAAAAGTGCCACTTTCACCTAAAGCATAAACAAGCAAAAACAAGCAATCACACAATTATGGTTCCATCTGAACCATCATACGGACTCGACTTCACATAGGGGACACACCACCTATCCTACCCTAGGGGTTGTCCGACTCAGTAGTCGTGATTGCTTCTTGTCTTGGACAGGAGTCCGCTTAGCCTTCCGGGTCTTCTTCAGGTGTTTCTATGTCTCTGGTTGTTCATCAAAACGATCCTAGTTGCGCCTGAAGAATCCTTGATGAATTGAGGTCTGTTGCATTGACGATGAAGGTGATTCTTCGCGGTTGTTGTTGACAGGCTCTTCTGGTGTCCTCATGATCATGATAATGCCTTCTTGTCTCTTGAGATGTCTTGCATTCCAGGTAGGCAACTTGTTATGCAATGTCATTAACAAGGCATGGTAGAGTTGTACCCTACTGTTGAAGTTGATGATATTATTGGCACCAACAACAGGCAATGATGAGAACCGTTTTCCTGCTCACCATAGTGAGGCGAACCAAATGGCGAGGTTCTCATCCACTGGTGGTTACCGATATGACAACGAAAAGGATAGGGTTGCTCTATTAGCGATGCATTAGCATGACATTGCATGTCATGTGCCCTGGTCATCGAAGGTCAGGGTGGCATCATCCTGGGGCTGTGTCGAGGTGTCACTATCATCTAAACCTTGACACCCTCATCTTTCGAGAAGGTGTCTCTGTTCGTAGCTCCTTGTCTAGTGTTGCCAACTTGGGCCCAACATATGTCGGCAATCGTTTGGCAAGGTGGCTTCCTTCCAGGTTACGCACGAGGATTACAAGGAATCCCGTGGTCAGGGGCACAAGGGTAGTAGCGACCATTTGCAAAGTTTTGGAAAAGCAGGCGAGGAGAGATAAGAGAAAAGTGGTGGAAGTGCTAAAGTAAAAACCTTTGCTTCCCTTGGTTTTTTAGGAGAGGCAAGAAATATAGAGGCTTTGAATGTGATTTTGAAGGGTCTAGAAAAATGGTTTTGTCCTAACTAACATCCATGCTAACTAAGGGCTTCCTATAGTGAGGATGGCTCTAATGCCAGCTCTGTGGAGACCCCGACTCATAAGTCATGATCACCGAATGTACGTGGACAGTGATCCCAGAGGTCAATGCTCACTGAACACACAGAAACAGAATAACAAGAGTCTTACATCCATTACATACAGTTCATACTCAAATATGGCCTTTATGGCCAAGTCTTCATATGATTGCACTAGGAATCTTCAATGATAGTGTGGACCCATGCCATCTGCCTTAACCCTTCAGGCATTCTGACTGGGAAGCATCCTAGCTCGCACATACGTCACCATGGTAATCTTCATCATAACCTGATCTTTCATGCCCGGCCAATAAAATAACCAGTGGCAAGCAAATGAATACTTTGAATGTACTCGCAAGCAACCCATGTTTGGATCAAGGCAATAACAATGCATGATATAGCACTAACTAGGTACTTTTACGGAAAGCTAATTTTGAATGCAGTGTCATGATCAAGTAACTAGGTAAGCATGCATCAACAGTTGGCAGATATCCATATGAACAAGTTACATATATCATAATAAATAGGGGGTTGAACATCTCATGCTCACTCATCACGTCAAGTTATCTGACTTATCTAAAGAGTCATCTATGTGTCATCCACACACACCCAGTTCTGCGAAAACATCTGGACATAGTTTAAGCGGCCCCACCCAACTGTCCTTGACTGTGGACACGACTATTCGAATAGTTTTACACTCTACAGAGGTAGCACAGTTTACCCACAAGACTCGGGGAACTTCCGTGTCATCCACGACTCGCGGTATATAACATACCCGAGATAAGCACCCGAACAATTCCTTTCCCGAGGCGACACTAAACAAAGAGTCCACTCGATTGGTATCCAGCCCACATGATGTACATCACTCGTAGCATCCATCTAGGGAGCAACGGTGTGCCCGGTGCCTATGAAGACAACGCATCATCATCCATACCGCAACGACCCCATATCGAGAGTGCCCACGCCACTCCCGCCACTACTAATGCAGGCTCCTTGCTAGCATCCACCAAAGTAATCAAGAAAGGCCCGTCCCATAAGGGGTATCATGGTTGTGCATGTAAGGTTGGCATGGTCGACGAATCTTAAATCAAATCCATTTTCGAAAATACGCACTCACTTGCCCTGGTGCACCACTTCTTTCTCAATTCGTTACCCAACTCATCATCATCTCCCTCGGGCATTATTGGCACCCGACAGGGTTTCCAAAAAGTCTTTGAAACCATTTGTGTTCCCATCACCATACATATCCCCGCTCGCACTTTTGTAGCATCTACTAGCAACCTAACTAATTCCACCTGCACAACCCTCATAAGGAGGTAGGTTCATGTACAATGCAAGTGTCAACAAGAAAGTATCAGAGGCATCCCACTAAAGTGGACACCACATCATCATGATCAATACAACAAAATAAAGTGCTATATGCCATGCAATAAAAGGGTTCATAGTCATGGTCAAAGGGCTGCTTGCCTGGCTTTGCAAAGTCTTCGTGGTCTTAACACGCTTCTCGTCCAACCCCGAGCACTCTGTATATCTCGTCAACTACCGTCGGTAAAAAACCATGATAAGCAACAGAACAAGCAGAAAATAAAAGTGCTCTATAAACAGGAGTTTTATTTTTCTTGGACACCTCTGGTCACAAGAAAAATAACCAAGGAGGTTGCATAGGATGATCAAGGGAGAGTTGGAATGGTGATGAAGAAAATGATGGTCCTATAAGATGTCGACAGAAAACATTTTTATAAAAATGAGCGGAGGCACTCATCAAATAGGGCATGTTTTTAGGAACATGTGGGAATTTGTTTCAATAGATTTGGAGTTGGGATGAATTTCCTAGGGATTTGCAAAGTGGATGAATATGAAGAAATGGCCCAATATTTGACATAGCAGAATAAGTGTCTGTAAACATGTTCACATCTTAAGCCATGAATTTAGATACAGCCAGGAACTTGAATCAATCCATTTGGAGTTCACATGGGTGCTCTACGAATTTGCAAGGTGGTATTTATAATTAAAGAAATGAAAAAAGATATTTTTGGTGCAGAAAATATCGTATGGAAAAATGTGCAAATCACATGTTTCGTTAGCCCAGGATTTTAGAGACATCTAGGATTTTGAATCCTCAAGATCGGAGTTACTCTGAATTTTCTATGGATTTTCTAGTCTGTAAAGAAAACAAAAAGAAAAAGGGGATATACCTATTGGGCTATAACGTGCGCAAGGCGCTGGTCGGGGAGTTGGGCCGGCCCGGTAGCTCAGCTGCGCGAGCGATGCCGAAAGCGTATTTACTGGAAGGCGCTTCCGCTGCAGGGAAGCGGATCTCGCGGAATGTATGACCACTTAGATGGGGGGTGTGCCTTATAGGTGGGCCCCAGCCGTCAGGGAAATCTCCCTCCTCCCACTCAATAGAGGCGAGGCATGTACGAGGAAAAGGAGGTCGAGTTAGATCGGCAGGATGACTTAGACGCCTTTGAGGGACAGCGACATCTCTCGGGCTCGCTTCGCTTTTTACCAACAACAAGCTCGACGATACGAAAGTAGGGAGGTAAGGGAAAAAGCATACAACATAGGCGAACTAGTCCTACGACTCCCGGAGAAACAAAAGCATAAACTCAACACCAAATGGCAAGGTCCTTTCATCATCGACGAAGTACTTGCGGGAGGTGCCTATCATCTTCGGAGTCCATTTGACAACTGCCTTGAACCAAACCAATGGAACACATCTCGTCTTTGGCGCTTCTATGATAAACCGGTGTCGTCTAACTCCCCTATATTTTTTTATTTTTTCCTCTTGTTCTTTTTTTATTTTTTTCTTTTTCTCTTCTCCCCTTCCCATTTTCTTGTTTGATAGGGTCAATTTCTTTTTTCCCGATGTTTTGTTGAACCGATACTGTACTAAAAGATTATCGGCATCTACCATAAAGTGTTACATCCGAACACAACACGTGGGGGCTTCTTCTAGAAGCCAACATTTTTATATTACAAGTATTTGCTCACACTTATAGTGTGCACACATTTCTTTTTTCACGTTTAAGCCATCATATGCATCAATTCGAACTAAGACTTTGCCAAGCAGGGTTGCCTTGCTCCTGTGATTACCGTCTACTTTCCTGATTTTTCGGCTAGAGAGTAAAGGGAGCACCTCTGCGATTGTTACGACCGGGTCATCTGGACATGTACCTCGGACAAGTGAAGCCACAAGCTAGCTATCTTATGTAGACAATTGGTTGGCTATGACGGAAACACCTTATACGGCTCCGGTCGTTATCACTGTTGTTTGGGCCTTTTCTTCCCAAAGCACAAGTAGCCGCATAATAAAAGTATGCGGACTTCTATCTACGAAATTCGTAGAGCACCGATGAAAGGTATCGCTAGAGGTATTATTTTCCTCGGAAGATGTTTCTTACACTAAGCAGTAATATAACATACCATTCTGTGTGCATTCTGTCTCTTTGCACCACATGGCCGGATTACCTAGTTCCTCGAATACAGTTCGCCCTTTTGGAGTGGCAAACAAGGAGAAACACTTCCGAGATGTTCCCACGGAAGCGAGAACCCAATGTCTTGATAAGGTAGAGTTTACAACACAGATTATCTCTACAACAAGTACATATAAATTACATGTTCGGCTGCTGATCGAGATTATCAATAATGGTGTCTAGGGGGAAGTCCTCTTGTGAAACACGAGCGGCAGGCATCACCTTGTCATATACCAGGTGGAGTCCCACTTATTTTCCATCCGATCCCATGGGACCAACCCATGCCAAATGCTCGGGATTAAGTCTGGTGTAATGGGTCTTGATCATTCCCATGCTTCCCGTCCTCCCCCATGGCAAGCCGAAGTCTTCCACAACTCGAACCTATTCTGAGCCCCCTTGAATCGATCCATCAGTTCGGCTAGCCCTTCAGGCAGCTATTCGGCAGGACCATGGTAGGATCCGCACACGCCCATGGAGAGCGGTCAGCTCTTTCAGCAGGTGCCCCTGGTAGGATCCGATCTCCTCTTCAGGATGCCCGGATAGGAGACCTATACATGAGGCAACATCGTACTTACTTTCACTTCCTACATGGGTAACATTAGTTGATAATAGAATCACACTTACCTAACATGCCTCTCTGAAGCTTTTTGTTTTCTTATTGATCTTGGGCCAACTGAATCTTCAAATTCTTAATTTCTTCAGCCTGCTTTTGCACAACAAGGCAGCCAACCTTGTGTTGGGACTCAACATACTGCTGAGAGTCTCAGGCTTCCTCCAATTGCCTTTGCATGCGCCCTATTGATTCGGCTGCTACATGGGATCCATGCATCAGGAACGATAATACATTCAAATTAGCAGTAAAGGTACAATCACCATGGGCCTCCCGGGTAAAGCTCTTCACGTAGGCTAGTTCGTCCTTCACAGTTTGCACTTCTATTCGGCTGGCCGCCAGCTCCTTGGCCAATTGCTCGGCATGTTGCTTTGAAGCCTGCGTTAGCAGTCAAACATTGCAGAGACCCTTAACTAATTTGTTCCAAATCAAATTACGGCTCGGGGGCTACTGGGTTTACATGAGTACTCGTCCTTTATTAAAGTCGACCACTTACCTGGATGGTGGATGATATCAACTTCATAGCCTCGACGAACCCGGCTCGGGCAGCTCCGATGTGCGCATCCGCTGAGTGTAGGGCACCGAACTCTTGTTCGGAGAATATTAGATGCCTCATGGCCTCCCATTGTTGCCGATGATTCATGGAAATCCCCACCTCCGAGTTGGTAACGGATACACCATAACCAGAATCGGCAGGTGCTGGATTGGCCATGGGGGTTTCCATAGTAGGAGGTGCATGAGTTGTAGCTCGGGAATTTCGGACGTCGCTAGAAACCCTGGTAACCTCGTCGGTAGGAGAGGACTGGCATTTTGCCTAAATATTTCAATAAAACAAAACTTTCGTAAGACGCTATTTATTGAGAATGAGTGGATAGTCGAACGATGTATCTCCGGGATGAGCGGGCAGGCGCATTCGTCCCCATGGTCGGCTCCTTCACAGGATCCTTGTTGGCCTCAGACTCGACCGCGGCTTCGGTCACCAGTGTATGGCGCATAGATCGATGGTGTTTGGTAGTCGGGGCCGATGCATGCGGGACGCTGTTCGTAGCTGGCCTCTTGCGGGACGAGCTTTTCTTCTTGCATGTTGTAGGGATGGACAATGACGCATGGTAATCAACTATGATAGCCACCGGGGATTGATCCATGCTACCCTGGAGATAGACTCCATCTTCAAAGTCAAGTAGAATACCCGGGTCCTCGTTGAAACCCAGATTGTTGTTGCGTGAATGGTTCTCGGGCTGATGAGCCGGATAGTTAACTTACTCGATGAAACTACTCCATTCCTGTTCACGCAAGGCTTCGGTCAAATCAAGTGCGCAACAGAAACCCCAAACGATGTTCATGTTAGAGAAATAAAGGCTTACCCATTCAACAGGATTGTGGGCCGAATATCCTTCCTTGGTTGTCGGCCGAACAAAGTCCTCTTGTTCTCCTTTGGGCAGGTCGGCAAGTGTGGTGGCCAACGTAGTCGGATTGGCGGGCCCTAGCTTTCCGAAGCGCGTGCTGTCGATCATCCCGTTGTATTTCCACAATGGGTGTACCCTATGTTGAAGGGGATGCACACACTGGGAGATGGCGGCAGCCATGACGTCGATCATGGTCAGTTGGAGGTTGGAGAGCATCCGCACCTGAGCTGCTAGGCAGCACACTTCGCTGCTTTCCTCTTGGGACGAGCTCCTTGGCTGCCAGTTTTATCTCTTCTTCGGGAGGATGTCGGAGTATTCTGGAAGACCTGTCCGAGTTGGCTTGAACAGGGGACGTCCTACATATAAAACCATTCCAAAGTACACTCTTCAAATTTCTTTGGTGTGCCCACCAGATACTACGTCCCCGTTATGTGGCATACTTCAGCTCCATCGACCTCAAAAATTGTCTTGTCCCGAGTTCGGGGGACGAGACAGAAGTGTTTCCTCCACAAATAAAAGTGCACCTCGGACCCTAGGCACATCTCGCAAAGTGCGACGAAGCCTGAGATGTGCAAGATGGACCCTGGAGTAAGGTGGTGGATTTGGATCCCGTAGAACTCTATCAATTCCCTCCGGAACGGATGGATTGGAAACCCAAGGCCCCAGAGGAGAATGGGGACGAAGCATACACGTTCCCCCATGTTAGGTTTCGGGAAACGCTCGACAAAAACTTTATCGTTGTAAGAAAGAGGACCTGCATGGGTCACCGCCAGATCTGAACAATGGAGATACCCTTGGGTCTCCAGATTGCGGAGCCACAATAGTGTAATAGAGTAGCTGGTCTAGACCCCTGGGTGTGAGCCGTAGGGGCACGCGAAGGAGATAGGGGCATTAGCCATGTTTTTCATGGAGCTTCTGCTAGGGGTTTCTTACGATGAGGAAAAAGAGGATGTGGTCTGAGCCACGATTTTGTTTAATTAAATGGGCGGTGCTTCCTCTACGGAGGGGTAAGATTGTAAAAATCACGAACCACTCGCCTCCCCCGATGCGCGAAAACTGAGGAACACGCGCGGTTATAATAATGGACATGCGTCTGCGACGCTTGGGATCTTACCGAAGACTGGTCGGTTGCCGAACAAAGAGGGATGAGGGACTCGCCTACCAAGCGATGACGACATGGGGAGATTGGCCAGATATATATCGGTGTTAAAAGCTAGTGCGGGGCTACCGAGGGAGTCCTGGATTAGGAGGTCCTCGGATGGTCGACCTATCATTTATGGGCCAGACTGTATGGGCCGCAAGGTGAGCAGTGGACGATCAGAGACCACCTATGCCAGATGGAGACTTTGAGGACCCATGGCGTACCCTCCAAGTTATTAGTTTCAGTTAGGCATGTTCGTCTCTTCGGCATGTAACCGACTATGTGTAAACTCCTGGCACCCACGACGTCTATATAAGCCGGAGGGTTTTAGGTTATAGGAACAAAATAACTCATCCAGGGTTAGCTATTTGATCTCGAGGTAGATCAACTCTGTAATCCCCCATATCATAAATACAATCAAGCAGGACATAGGGTATTACCTCCATAGGAGGGCCCGAACCTAGGTAAATCTGTGCCTCCTTTGTCTAATGTTACCGTCGATTCTAGTCTCACATTTCGGAACCCCTTACCCAAGATCCGTCATATTTGACACCGACAGGCATGTCGAAGCTTGCCTTGAGTCTCACCTCGCCTCCGCTTGCCATGCTAATGGAGAAAGGACGAGACGAGTGTCGAGCTGCCCGTGTGGCGCGAGCAGCACCGGCGGGCGCCGGAGCATCCCGCCGAACTGCCTCTCTGTTGGTGGGTCCTACCGCCAGCCAGGTTCTTGACGAACGCTGGGGGCTACCGGCTTCACCAGCCACATGTCAAGCCCCTGCCGCTCGGGCTCTCCCTCCCGCCGGTGGCGTGCCCTAGCCCTTTCGGGCCAGCCATGACCCGACGCACAGGCACGTTGCACTTCTTGTGGCACACGAGCTACGACGCCACCGCGCGGCGCATGTTCACCGCGTCGCATGGACCAGGTACGCTTTCAGGCGCGCCACTACCGCCCACGAGGCCTTGGTGTACCTCGGCAGGACTCGAACCCGGGAATTTTCTCACACAATAGGAACAATGCTCGGGCCACGCTGGTGCTTGCAGGGCATCCACAACGATACGCGCCCGCCACGACCTTGGCCCAGGGCGCCAGGAGCATGGGAACTGGCCAGAGATGCTCTCGGATGCCGGTGGGAGGTGCTGACCGCACGGGAAGCACGTGCCCCCGCATCCCTTATCACTTTCCCCGGAACCAGGGAGGAGGAATGTAGGGTCCGCTACGACGGCGCCTGGGGGTGAGGGAGTCCTGGATTAGGGGGTCCTCGGATAGCCGACCTATTGATTATGGGCCGGACTATGTGGGTACTTATCCAAGACCGGAAGATTTGAGGGCCCAGTCTCCAAGATGGAAGCTTCAGGAAGCATGGCCTGCGATCCATGTTTGATTTAGTAAATAGGAATGCTTATCTCTTTGGCATGTAACCGACCATGTGTAAATCCTAGGCATCCTCGGCATCTATATAAGCCGGAGGGTTTTAGGGTATAGGGACAGAACAACTCATCTAGGGTTAGCTATTCGATCTCGAGGTAGATCAACTCTATAACCCCCCACCATCAGTACAACCAAGAAGGACGTAGGGTATTATCTTCATAGGAGGGCTAGAACCTGGGTAAATCCGTGTCCCCTCCGTCTCCTGTTACCATCGATTCTAGTCTCATAGTTCAGGACCCCTACCTCACATCTGCTGATTTTGACACCGACATTGGTGCTTTCATTGAGAGTTCCTCTGTGAGCAAGATCGAATTGATGCCTGGCCTTGTCATTAAAGAAGAGGTCCGCAACATGGACGCTTTTGTTCTCGGACAAATGTTTGCCTTCGGTAGCGTTGTGTTGCACGCTGATTCCGCTGGCCATCTAGGCTGCGTTGAGAGCTTCGCCCCTAATCGAGAGGTCAGATTTGGAAACTTAAAGTTCTCCGTCGACTCTCGGGGTGACTTGTCACTAATCAGGCTTGCAGCTTCTCCTATAGCATCCGAGGACTCGGAGGCTTTAACCTCGAGCCCCTTCTTTGGACATGCCGATGGGTTCACCCATGGCGATGAGCCGATCTCTTATCCCGGTCCAGTAATTAAGCCAGATGGCCGGACACATGTTCTTGTCGAACACTTGCCATATCTGGATATCTTGAAGGTTAACTCCATGAGTTCCGAACAGTTGGATCCGATCGGGCCCTCTGCGGTCGACGAGGGCCTGGATAAATTCTCGTCGATGAAGATCACTGACGATCCAACTCCGATCTACGGTCGGTTCGGTTATGATGCGGGCCAGGATGAATTTTTCGACCCACCCACCAGCCACTTGATAACCACTATCAAGGATTTAACCAACATGCTAGACTATGCCTCCGAGGAGGCAGAATAAATGCATGAAGAGGACCGTGTTCCCACCCCCGTTAACACCGGGAGTTGGGCCGCCACTTCAACATACAACGTCTACATTGTAGATACTCCTTCCACCAATGGCGACAACACGCCTCACAACGACGGCGAAAAATCGAGCGATGCGCCATCAAGGCGTCTGAAATCGCATAAGCGGTCGAAAGGCAAAATGGGAAGAAAATCTACTATCAGCAACGGGGACGGTAATCCCCGATCATCCGTTAGAGGGTGCGGAAGGGTCTAAGGACCAAAACAACCCCGATAATGTCAATGACCCTGAAGGCAATGATTACCTTCCCCCCGTCAAGGAGGAAGATATTCCAGAAGCAGATGACATGTACATCCCTGATAACCTCGAAGATCAGGAAGAAATTAGGCAACAACTCATAGAAACGGCTCGCAGCCTAAAGGCTAAAGAATGGCAGCTCAAAGCCGAATAGGACGACCTCAATGATCCCTGGATGAAAGTCCTCTCAGCCAAGGAAGTATTCGATACAGGTTTGCAAACCAGTCCAAAAGCTACAGTCGGAGAAGGCTGCGGCCGCAATTCGATGATGAACTCACTGATACTATGTCTCCAAACCGTACTCCATACGACAAGTCGGACCGCCCCCCTCGCGGTCAGGACAGGACGGGTGACGACACCGGTTACATACCAGCAGTGCGCTGAAGATGGGGTGTAGAGCCTTTAGAGCCCAATGATAGGTTCGACCTGCGAGATGAACTGGATCACCGAGCAAGACGCACAAGATCCATCTATGGATCCAGAGAGTACTCACCCGATAGACGGGACAGATACAGACCATGGTTCGACCAAAACAACAGCATCCGGGAATGCAACCGCCTCCATATAGACGCCGAGTACAGGCAAGACATAGCATGGATGAGAGGCGCCGCTCAACCACCGTGCTTCAAAAATGAGGTAATGCGGCATTAGTTCCCCGAGGGTTTTAAACCCGTCAATATAGAACAATATGATGGGACCACTGACCCAACCGTATGGATTGAGGACTTCCTCCTCCATATCCACATGATGCGAGGAGACGATCTGCATGCCATTAAATACGTCCCTCTTAAGCTTAAGGCACCAGCTCGGCACCGGTTAAACAGCCTCCCCAAAAAATCCATTCGATAGTGGGAAGATCTGGAAGATGTGTTCCGCTCTAACTTCCAGGGAACCTATGTCCACCCGCCGGACTCTTCCGATCTTAGCAATGTCGTCCAGAAGCCCGACGAGTCTCCTTAGAAATTCTGGAATCGGTTCTTGACTAAGAAGAACCAAATCACCGACTGTCCGGATGCTAAGGCCATAGCCTCCTTTTTGGCACAATATTCGAGACAAATGGCTGGATTGCCAGCTAGGCCACGACAAACCTCGGACCATGTCCACCCTTACCTCCCTCATGACCCACTGTTGCACGGGCTAAGACAATTGGTTGGCAAGACGCAGCCACAATTCCAAAGATCCCATAGCACCTGAAGCCCAGGATGGCAACTTAAAACCAAAGCGCAATAAGAATAAGCGCCGACATAATAATTGCGATGCCGATTATGGCTGTAAACGCTGGATTCCGCAACTCCTAAAGGCAATCATGATGGACCCACTCAGCTGGAGAAGATCATAGAAAGGCCTTGCCAAATACATGGGACTTCAGAAAAGCTCGCCAAGCACACACACCGCAACTGATGGGTGTTTAAACAGGTCGGCAAGATACCATCCGAGGACCAATGCAAAAGCTCTCATAGCGAGGACGAGGATGAGCATCGGGGTCCAATTGGTGGCGGACAAAATTTTTTTCCTCCCGATGTCAAAATGGTCAACATTATGTATGCCACCCATATACCCAAGAAGGAAAGGAAGCGCACCCTTCGGGAGGTCTACGCTGTGGAATCCGTAGCCCCGAAATACAACCCATGGTCAGCATACCCGATCACCTTTGATCGGCATGATCATCCGACCAGTATCCGCCATGGGGGTTCGGCGGCCCTCGTCCTAGACCCCATTATAGATCGGTATCACATCACAAAAATGCTAACGGACGGAGGAAGTAGCTACAGCCTGATTTACTCAGATACGGTGAAAAAGATGGGAATAGATCCATCAAGGATGAAACCCAACAATACTGACTTCAACGGAGTGATCCTAGGAGTTGAGGCCCGATGTATGGGCTTTGTAACTCTAGAAGTCGTATTCGGCTCGCCCGATAACTTTCGCAACGAAGACCTGATCTTTGACATTGTTCCCTTCAACAGTGGCTATCACGTGCTGCTTGGTCAGACAATGTTCGCTCATTTCAACACGGTCCCACACTACGCATACCTCAAGCTCAAGATGCTGGGCCCCAAGGGGGTCATTACTGTCAACGGCAATAAAGAGCGCTCTCTTAGAACTAAGGAACATGCACAGGCCCTAGAGGTCGAATTTAACTACAAGGAAGATCGGCAAGTTCCGACACCCGCCATAAAGGCACATAAGGCTGGGAAGCGAGTTCTGCTTCAAACCGAAAACCCAGATCCTTTCTCCTCCCCTCTATAGGGACTCGCCCCCACCACACAACCTCAAGACCAGCAAAGTATATGTCGTGGAGCCACAACATCGCACTTAAGATTCCATGGGTAGAGGTGGGGAAATAAAGATGGGTTTTCTGCTGGCCCGAACTTCTACCATCAACACGTCTTCTGACAAAATACAACTGATCCTAAAAGAGCCTTCCTACGGTGTAAAGCTTACCTACAATTCGGCGGCCTCACAAGATTTTGTTGGCAAAATCCACCAGCGGAACACTAACACCCATCAAGGTGCAGCTAAGAGCAGGAATCAACTAGAAAGGGGCATATCAAGGACGCCGGGTTACCAAGTCGAAGACCCCTGGTACAACAAGTCCTGTATATTTTTATTTCTTTCACATACTTGTAAACAGTTGCTTCGGCAATACGATTTATAAGAGTTGTTGAGAAAATGCAAAATTGCGTGGCGCAAGTTCGCCTCATCTGTCCTTTTTTCAGCGCATATTTTTCCTCCTCTCTCCCTCTTCTCGTGAACCTATTCGGTATGACCCGAGGTATCAGGCTAATAGACCGGGGGCTCGAGTTCTAACACAAATCGCCTTCTCTATCATGTGTTTGGCATCATGGGGTTCGCTTTATATGCATTGGTTCGGAACTATGTCTTTAGTCATAAATTGGGTTGCCCAGCTCCTGTGCTTGCCCCTTTACGTTCGGCTCGTTCGGTTAAAAGGGCAAAGGGAGCACCCGTGCGATTTTTCTTCCGGATAGTCTAGTCAAGCACCTCAGGGGAGGAAGCCGAAAACGGACTATCATAGTATGCAAGATCCCGTCGGTGAACCCCGAGAGGGGAGGGTTATACTTCAATCCTGATAAGCGGTTATTGCGTGTTATACGAGGAACTTGCCCTTTGGGCACACATTGTGATACCGGCTTCGGCCACGGTTCATCAGAACATGACAACACTTCTGTAGCTAATCGTACGTTTCTTGTAGTCCTTTTCGCGCCCCTACGACTAAGTGAAATAAATAAAGCACTATAGTATGATTGCCTAGTCTACCGCACTGTAAAACCTTCGGGTTCCGATAATATGGCTAAGGGACATAGTGCATTGGCATAGACATCCCATGTAGTTTCTATGTGGGGTGTGAAGCCGACAAATAGCATCTTTCCGTATAAGAATAAATACTAATAGCATTAAAAGTTTGGGCAAGTCTTCGGACATGTTACAACTCATTCAAACATTTTATCACCCAAACATAGTGACGTTATCTCCCGAGCACTCTTCATCACTCCATCAAAGTATAGCCCCAACCAGTGCACTTTGTCCTTGGCAAGGTCCATTCGGACTTCATCAATACAGGAGGAGCGCTTGACGGTGTCGAGGCGGGGCGAAGCAGCAATGAACCTCTGCACCAGACCAAAGTAGCTGCTTGGCAGTGGCTCGCCGGGCCATAAGAGGATGTAGAGGTCCTTCATGGTTGGCTCCTCCATCTGGTGCAGCTCCATCAGTTGTTTCAGCAGCTCCACCAGAAGAGGAGGATGCTCGGGGGCTTCGAACTGTGCCCAGAACAGCTGAGCTTCATCTCCTTCTCCCCGCAAGATGAACAGCTGTTTGGCGTCCGCCATGCTCTTCTAGAGATCGGAGGCTAAGCCTGAGGATCACCACACCCGGGTAAGCAATGCGACTTCTCTATCGCCAAATACGCACTTTAGTGAGTATGACTTAGTATCTGCTATGCCCTTGGCCTAGCGTAATTGCACCTCGTAGAACCGTCTGTCCATCCACTACTTCTGGAGTTCAGCCTTCAAAGTGGACAGTTCGGCCGAGCTCGCCTTATTCTTGTGCTCCAAGGCATCGCATCTTTTGCTAGCATGTTTGAGCGCTTGCTGGACCTCTGCCACGCAAGCTTCATCCTTTGCACATTGGAACTCGTCTGGTGGAGCTGCCCAGAACAGAATTGTGTGTGTAATTGGAACTCGGATGGCGGAAAAGGCGACAGCCATTTCCTTGGCAGCCTCCCTCTCAGCGGTCGTTTCATCCTTTGCACATTGGAACTCGTCCTTGAGCCTCTCCATCTCCTTCGTCGTGTCTGCGCTTGCATTTTACAATGAGAAGAAGCTGCATTTACAGTATTCGGACGATAGAGCTCAGATAAAGGCATCCGGATTCTGTTTTGACATTCGTTGAGCCACGTCGAGCCTTCGATTAAGGGCCTCAACTTCGTCATCAGAGCGCTTCAGCTTCCGACTTAGCTCTTCTAGCTCGGCGCCGTTTATGGCCGCCGGTGATGACGAAGCCTACATTACACACACAATTAATACATTACATGGGCTCTCAATTACCGAATTATAGACAGACCGATCATATGTCGAGTTATTCTAACATTCTGGACACTTATGCATCTAGTTCGGTATCGGATTTAGTCGTGCCCCCTAGGTGAGCTTTTTCACCTCACCTAGGGCTCGGGGGCTGCCATGTATATAATGCGAATAAATAAAATCTTTGCAAAATAAACACATTGGGTGACTTACTTGAGAAACCATAAGGAGACCTTTGAAGGCCTCCTTCAGTCCGTTGTCAACGGACTGGATGCTCTGTAGTACCGCACCAATAAGGGTGCAATGATCCTCAGGGATGGAAGCGCTCAATAGAGCCTCCTCCATGACCGACCACCTATTGGTCGGTGGTGCCGGTGATGATTGGAATCCCCAGTCACCCATCGAGGATTGCACCGGTGCTTCCAGAGGCATAGTGCGTTCCGAAGATGTTCTCGAAGGGGACTGAGCATCGGCTCATAACGCCTCGGCCATGGTACCATCTCCCACGGCACTAGTGACCATGTCCATAGGAGTGTGCTGGACGACACCTCCATGGCGTCCCTCGTGGAACTTGGAGTGGTGGGATGCGAGGCATCCCCTCTCCCCGCCAGTTCGGCGGGCGGGGTTTTCCTGTCCGATTTCACCTCGGTGGGGATAATGCACGGTGGGCTACAAGGCCAAAAACCTGCGTGTTATCAAACTCTAAATGTATTCGTATTGAACATAAGTGTCTATGGATCCTAGCCTTTTTTGGGGGTGGGGGGCTTGACACATAGGCTCCTTTGTGGAACCTCCTCGAGGTCTTCACACGCGGTGTCTGAGTCCGAACTATCATCAGACAGAATCACCCTCGTCCACAGCGCCCTCTTCTAGGCAGGGGAAGGGACATGCTCCGGAGCGTCCGAAGACACCGCTCTCTCCCTAGCACGGGGGGAATTGTATCACCCTTGCCCTCGACCTCGGCCTCCTCCTCCTCCTCTTCTTCCTCTTACTCCTCCTCACCCTCCTCCTGATTCGAGGAGGCAGGGGTATCCTCGGATGCGGCACCAGGATGATCCATGATTCGGATGCCAGCCTGGCCTGGTTTCTTCTTCTTCTCCTTGTTCATGGGTGCCTCGTAAGGCTTTACCACGAGCATTTTTGCTAACAACCTGGACCTCTCGTCTTTGGGCTGAGGAACCGGACTATTAATGTTGACAGCTTTCTTTAGCTATCTCTACAAAGATAGATTGGATAAGGGGTTATGAGAATCTTGTATGTAATAAAGCTGACCAAGCTAGGGTGTATCGTACCTCGGAATCGGTCTAGGCAGCATGCAAACCCTTGTCCTCCTCCTCGAATGGTCAGCTCTTTTGTGATTTGAAGAGCGCCTTCCATAACTTCTCCTGCATAGTGCGGAAGATATTCTGGACTGTGGGCTCGGTGTCGAGTTCATGAGCCGACAGGGGGTGTCCCGGCGCTGGCAGCGAAGGATCTGTCTTCGGAGAATCACATGGACCACATCAGTCAACTTGATACCCTCCTCGTCAATGGAGTAGATGTGCTTCTACAGGTCGCTCACCTCCTTTCCTGTTCCCCACACAAGGCCCTTTTCGAGCCATGAAGCCAGTCTGGTGGGGGGACCGGATCGGAATGCGTCAACAGGGTGCTGACCCTCTTTTTGTGGTTCGGTGACGTAGAACCACTCCTTCTGCCACCCCTTGATGGTGTTGATAAGGGTGCCCGACGGCCACCTGACGCGGGTGAGCTTATAGATGACGGCTCCACTGCAATCTGCATGCTTGTCATTGATACACTTGGGCTTGATGTTGAACACCTGAAGCCACAACCCGAAGTGTGGCTCGATGCGTGGGAAGGCCTCGCGGACCAGGATGAACGCTGAGATGTGCATGATGGAGTTCGGCAGGAGGTCGTGGAAGTTGAGGCTGTAGAAGAACATCAGCCCCCTGACGAAGGGGTGGATAGGAGAGCTCAACCCCCTAATGAAGTGAGGGATGAACACCACCCTTTCGCCTGACTTGGATGTGGAGATCACTTGGCCCTCCTTCGCTGTCTGGTGAGGGATGTTGGCGGAGAGGTAGCTGGCCTTCTTGAGGTCGAGAATGGCCTGGAGGTAACCGTGGAAGCTTCCCATGGGCCCTTGGAGCACGCCATTGGTGAGCTCGTAGGTGGGGTCGAAGAGACCTAGAACTGTTCTTCGAAGGCGCAAAGGAATCGGAGGCAGAGAAGTCAAATGGAGAGCGTGAATAGCCTTCGGTCTTTTCCTCCTCTTTTTATGAGGCCTATAGATTTGGACTCCCCTTGCTGTGTCGTGAATCCCTCCACTTCTCGAGATGTGGGAGATGTTGCATGCACATGATTATGTATATCCAGTATAAAACGAGACACGATCGGTATACTGATAGATCGTGATGATTAAAACGGCCTCGAACCGCGAATCAAGTCTGTGCAACTATCCTAGCAGAGGCTATGGGGCGGCGAGCCGAAGGTTCGCGCCTTACACTTGGAAGCAGAGGCGACAGCCCCAATCAATGGTTGTGTATCATGTCCATCTCCGGGTTGGACGTAGGCGGGGATCGAGGGGGTATCCGGCGGAGAGCGCCCGATCCCAACCTCAGGAGGACCAACGCTCTCGGGAGGAAGGATCCCCCATTCGTCAAAGCATGACATTTTTAGGGCAAGAGCTTCCCATCCCTTGAAATGGTTCAAAGGGACGCCTCCAGGAGGAAGCTCACTAGGTTCGCCACCGGTCAGGCGACAGAACAATTGGCGCAACATGACGAGGGAAAGAGACGAGGCTTGGATTCTCATGGGGTCATGAGGACCCCTGATGTCACAACCCTAGAATTTGCTTGTATTAGTTGCATCATTGAGCATTCACTGCATCATGTTTAACTTCAAATGAATTTGAAATGGGGATGACAAACCCTAGCATCTCATGGATTAAACCAAACTCCAACAGCTGTATTTGCAATGTTTCTAAATGGCCTTCAAAAATGTTCACCATTTCTGATAAATGTTGGAAACAACATACCAAGGGTGAATTATATTTTAACAACTATTTTGGTAAATTAAATAAAATAGGAAAGTTTTTAAAAATCACTAATAAATAATTTCAATTATTTTAGTCATCCAAAAATTCTGAAACATTTTTAGGAGTTTGAAATATTGAAACTACACTCCAGAAAAAGGTATGGTATTTTTGTGCTAGGTCCTTATGGCCCAAACAAAAATAAAAAAATGTCAGAAGAAAAGAAAATAGAAACAAAACTAAAAAAAGAGAGAGAGAGATCTCACCTGTTGGCCCAGCTCTGTAGCAGGCCCAGCCCACCCTAGTGAGCGGTCATCTTCAACCTCTACCAGTAGGCAGAGGCGAAGCCGTGAACGTCAAGCCGGGAGGCCTCCACCTCCTGCTTGGCCGTGGCACGGGCGGGCCTTCTAGAGACGCCACGAGGTCACGCAGAGCACTGGCTCCATTCCGCTCTCCCTCCAGTCCCTCTCCTCCTCTCCAACGGTCGCCCTCGAGCTCATCCGAGTGCTGCTATCGGCGCCGTTCGCCATAGACGTAGCCATTGACCTTGCCAAGCCCCATAGCCATGTCCATAAGCTCCGGGCCGTCGTCTTCGTCTTCTCCATCGAGCAGAGCAACATGGGAGGCACTACATCGCCATCAGGGACCTTGCCTTCAACCTCGGGCGCCGGCAATCCCCATCGTCGATTCGCTGCGCATAGGGCGTCCCCGACCTTGTCGTCTTCGCAAGAAGCTCGGGGTGAGCTTCTGTATCTCCCCCTTGCCGCACCATCGCTCACCTACCCTAGAAGCTGACCTCGCCATGGCCGAAAGCTTTGGCCGCCATGGAAGTCGACGCCGTCGACCCCTCCGACCACCTCCGGCCACCTAGTCGCCACCAACGGATGCGACCCTTCCCCAGCTTTGCGTAGAGACTAAGAACGCCCAAAACCGTCGCTTGTAGAGCAATCCTGAGCATCACCGGCAAACCTCCGCCGTGGATCTTGGTCACCGGCGACTAACCCCGGCCTTGACGACGTGGCCGCTGACCGGACCCACCAGTCAATGACTGACTGGGTCCCCTTTTGACTGTTGAGTCAGCAGTGGACCGGGCCCACTCGTCAGCCACAGTAGTTGACCCTAGATCACCGACCAATGGTCCCCACTAGTCAGGGTTGACCTGGACTAGGTCAGCCGAGCTGCCGATGTCATGATGATGTCAGGCTGACCCAGTAGTTAATTTTTATAATAAAAACAATTCAGAAATTCCAGAAATTATTATAAACTTCAAAAATTCATAGAAAATAATCTATAACTCGGATGAAAATAATTTATATATGAAAAATGATTAGAAAAATCCAATGAATCTGTTTATGACATTATCATACATGTTTGAAGAAGATAACATCAGAAAGTAGGACATTTTGTGATTAGGGCAATATATGATTTATCATTTGGAGTTGGAATTAAAACTTATTTGAATTCCACTTCAACTAACCTGGCAAATCATTCCTCTAGCCCATTTCAGTACCTTAATTTGTCATTTCATGCATCTTGTTTGTTGCATTGCATTGAATGTGTTCCTTTCTTGTTTTACCGGTGGTGTTCCCCCTCGGTAGACGATGGTACTAACGATGTGAATGTTGACACTAATGAAGAGAAGTAATATCTTCAGGACTGTCAGGCAAGCAAACCCCCTTGAGCAACTGATATGAACCCACTCTCTCACTCCTGCTCTCTTTTATTACATTAGAAAACAATGATTCATCTGTTACATGTTCCTGGTAGTTGAACCCATTCCTTTGCATGACCTGTCTTTGCCACAGTAAATAGTTAAAACCACTTAGCATGAGTAGCAACTGCTTGAGCCCTGTTGTGCTTACATGTCCATGCTTGATTACTATGCCTGCTATGCTTAGAGTTGTGTCGGGTTGGATCCATCTGGGTGATGAATTGGAATGGTGGTGAACATGTTCTACTCTATGAGATCTAAGTGTGTGAACACGTTTTGGTAAAGGTTGCGATGAGAGGCCATGTAGGAGTACATGGCAGGTTGTCTCATTGGGACTGTCTTTAGGAACTGAATTCTATGTATGTTATCCAGGACAAGATACTACCGCGCATTGGGATCCTTAATTGACCCTCTCGGCTTATTAATCGTCTTGATCTCTGTTCAGGAGTTGCAACTAGTTTCAGGTGTGTGTAGGATGTGATGGCACCCGTGCATAGCGCTGACTCGAGGGGTAGGCTATCGTGCGGTAGATGCACCATGGCACGATGTACCAACCATAGTACCATCCATCGAGGTGGGCTTGGGAACCCTACGCACATCGTTTGAGGCTGTAGTGGAAACTTCGGCCCGACTTCAAACGGGTTTAGTCTCAAATAGGTGATAAACCTAGACTAGGGTCTTGTGTGGTTGACGGTCGTGGCCGACGCCCATGCTAGTGCTTCCGCTTGAAGGTTGCCAAGATGCATGACGTGCATATGATGATAAGTGGCGAGAGCGTGTGTAAAGAAGTATACCCCTGTAGGGTGAAATAATCTGTTCGAATAGCTGCGTGATCGGATATGGACTACTTGGAGAACTTATGTGGTACATAGATAAGTTGAAGTGGATACTCTAAAATCCGCAAGATAAGTGTGAGTGCTATGGATGGCCTTCTTGTAGGGAGATGAAGTGGATTCATAGTGTTGTATTGATTGGTGAATATGTGGACTCGTGTGCGCTATCCTATCTCAAAGAAAGCACTTGTAGTCATAGTACAGGTTAGCTAAGAGTCAAAGCTGGATTGCTGCAATAAACTACACAACGCCCTTCATTCATACTGATGCATATGTAGTTAGTTCTGATGTAAGTCTTGCTGAGTACCTTTGTACTCACGTTTGCTTAATTTATGTTTTGCAAAGGAGATGTCAGTCTTACTAGTGATCGTTACAACGTGAAGTTCGATGTTGACCGGATTAGCTTGGGAATCCCAGACAGAGGTCTAGTTCCTTTGGTAGGGTCGTTGTAGCTTTTCAGGCTCCTCCAACCACTTGTATAGATGTCTCTACCCAGACATGTTTAACTTCTGCTTGCTTGTTTGAATGCTCTAAATGTTGGGTCTTGTGACCCTTGTTTGTAACGTCTTATTGTATTGGCTCTTCCGAGCCTTCTAAATCAAGGTTGTAATGTTGTATGGTTATGTGGTGATGCCATAGTTGTATCTATGCATATCGGGCATGTCGTGTGTACGTGTGACGTGCAACAGTATGGATGGGATTCGACACCTAGTTGGGTGCCTTTAGTAGTACTCTTTACGGGGAACTGCCTCTTTGTGTTTCCACCGAGCCTTGGTAGCCGTCTACTGCTTGGGACACATTGATTGGCCAACATGTATCCTTCTATGTTGTTGTGTCTGTCCCTTCAGGGAAATGTCTCGCAGTGTAATGGAGTCCCTGTAGTCCGCTACGACTCGTCTACGTGCAGTGATGACATTTATGTCCCACGGCGTAATGGAGTCCTTGTAGTTTGCTATGACTCGTCTACAGACGCTAGAGATCGACATGTGCATTGCTGGGTTACATATGCCTGTCCCTGTATGGATTTGCCACTTGGGTTCTACAAATAGTCATGTCGGCCTGGGTTCATTGACATTTGAATGCTAGCGACACATTCACATACGTGAGTCAAAAGACGCAAACGGTCCCGGCCCAGGTAAGGTGTCAGTCGTGGAGATAACTATGTGTGAGACCGCAATGTGATGTGATGTGTTACAGGCTGGATTCTTATGGCTTAGGATCGGGGTCGCGACAACTTTTGGTATCAGAGCTTGACTTCTTGTAGGATTACCAAGCCAAACTGGTCGATTTTGAGTGTAGCACTGCTTTAGGGAATTGATTGCAGAAGGGAACGTAAGGCTCTTTTTACTCCTTTTCTTATGTCATTCTAATTCTGAGTCACCTCTTCTTTTATATGGGGATTAAGAACTAGGCATTCTCATCTATCTATTAGGATGACGAGTTATTATGCTGGAGACCTGTAGGAAAGATGTTGTCTTTCGGGATCGATGCCTCTATAAGAATTCATTGTCATGTTGTCAGTTTTCTTGTGTAGATTGCCTCATATTTCATGCCCGTACAGCCATTATGTTGTCCGAGTTATCCAAGGTTTCTAAATTATCTGATGCAATGGCAAAACTCTTTCATCTTGAGTCAATGTGTTTCCGGCCAGACATAGCACACTAATTATGGTTTTGGGGTACTCCATTACCTCGACGTGTTTGATGAAGGTGTTTAGGAAACCTTTTGTTTCAGTGAACCACCTAACAGTTTAGTTGTGTCTTCCATTCCCAGTGTGACAATTCTGGCCATCATCATCAAAAGCATGTTGTGATGCTACTTAGTCAATAGGTATTCCATATCTGGGTTCTTGAACCCAAGAATCATTCCGCTCACTTCTGTTGATAGTATTTGCTTGTTCCCTTAGGATGCTTAGTAACCTTGTTATAGTCCTCAAGGTTTGTGGTATATCATTCTTCCAATACCATGAATCTGCTATGGCAGAAGTTCTTTGTGAACGAAAGATCAAAACATGAGTGCTCTTGATGAGTTCTCCATCCCATAGTTGTGACTCTACCAATCCCTCATTCTGCATGGATTATTTGGAAGAGACATGTTGAACTCTGTTTGATATATTCAATCCATGTATCTACAACTCAGCAAAAATCAGGGGTTCTTGAGTTGCCCGTCTTCAATTGTATTCTGACCTTATCTATCAATGGATACTCAAGAGTATGGCATGCATTGTGTTATCGATGTCGACTATTCTTGTGGTCTGTCAAGCCATTATATTTTAGAATGACTAGGAGAAGCAAATTCCCGTACCTCATCCATTTCTTGGATTGGGTCAAAGCAGTTGTATTCCGCATATCAAAATGCCAATCCAGCTTTTGCTCTTTTCTACCTTGAGGTATTACCCTCTTCATGTCAAGATTATCATGAGAACTGCATTCCCTCTTATGAAATCTTGATGTAGTGATACTTCTCGCCATCATCATTCATTCCCTAGTGTCTATGTTGTTGAAACCAGAATACCGACAAGTGAATCGTGATGTGTGAAATCGATACTCCTAGCAACTTTGTTGCTTGGTAGTTAATGGACAATAATTTCATTCTTGGTGTGTTGGTTATTTAATCACCACTCTAGGAGTGATCGTGCTACCTAATCCATTTTCCACGGTGCACTTTTCGGTCAATGAGTTAGGATTGTGTCAATCCTTCGCTCTGTTGATCATATCGTCTTGCCTTGAAAAGCAATATTGCTCTCGAGCTTGATAACATACCGGTGGATGGTGATTTCCGAAGATCTTCTTGCAAGTATTACCAAGGTGTTCCTTGACCGTTATGTTAACTTCGTGATCGAGATGGTTTTCGTATAAACCACCTTTCTCCAAGAATCTGTGTTGGACACCCCTGAACTAGTTGGTTAAGCTAAACAACAACTTGGAGAGTTGGAAGATAAAAGCTTCGCTTAACATAGTTCATTCCAGGGGGATGTCTTTCTGGTTGATGTGTGTGTCGAAGAAAAGCAATATTTTCACCGAGTGATCCTTGTGGTCAATTGTTGCATCTATTGTCTTATCCAATCTTTGATTCGAGTGTGGGCTATCCTCAACTCAAAATCAGAACGAAAGATCATCCTAATGTTGTTTTTACTCATGGATGTATCCTCGAGCATGCACCATTACATCCTTTGGTTTGACCAATGCTATCACCTTGTTCTCATAGTTGAGGAATTCCATCTGTCGTGGTTTTATCATGGTAGATGTCCGGCTAAACGGACTTAGGTTCGAGGCCATCGCTAATGGGGTGGACTCAAAGGGGTTAGTCGGGACGAAATACACGGATTTACCCAGGTTCGGCCCCTCGAATCGAGGTAAAGCCTACGTTCTGCTTGTGTTTGTATTGCTTGCGTATCAATTACAAGGATCTAAAAGCTTGACCTAGTTCTCGATTGCCTGGCCTCTAAGTCTCCCTAGGTCTGCCTTTATATAAGAGGTCAGGACATTGGTTCATTACAATTGCTAACCGAGTCTCTCTCTACCTTCTTGACTAAGCTGTCTTTGAGTCGGCTTGCACGTCCGGGTCTTCTCTGTCCGGGCCGTCGTACGGCCCACACCATGAGCCGCATATCTTCTTGGGTCACTAGTCTTATGGCTCATCTTTGGGCCGGCTCACGAGCCAACAACATGACCCGGAGCCTCTTCGGCGGGTCATATCCCCAACATTAGGCCCCAGGTTGAATTGAGCTTGCTCACTTCATCCTTCTCTTCCACTTTTGGCGAGTCGCCCGGAAATGACCCGGCGTCACGTCATGAGATCTGCTGACGTGTCACCAAATCTTTCACTTAACTGTCATCCCGAGAATCGAGGCGTCCACCTCGGTCAAACGGTGTCATCGCCTGGATTTTCGCGCCTTCCTTAACCCCTTTTTAAATATGACCCGTGCGGGTCGGAGTTTCCCATTCTCATGCTCGTGCCTCTACTTCTTCGTCTTCTTCCTGTCGCCGCCCCAGCGCTTTCGAGCTTTGCTCCGGCACCGTCCCTACGTCGTCCCCAACCTTGGATGCTGCATCACCCTGAACGTACCAGAGATCCGTCCGCCTCTGCCGCGCCATCTCCGGTAAGTTTTCCTGCTCCCTAGATTGCCTCTGCCGTAGTAGAGTTTTCACCAGGGTTCCACCGCTGCTGTTCGGGCTCCGACACTGCCATCGCAAGTGTATCTCGACGCCGCTAACGCCTTTAGAATGCGCTCTTGCGCTGCCGCCACACGCGGGTCGGTCATGCGTAATGCACGGGCCACGATGGCCCCTATCCGTTTCTTTTTCCTCCGCTATTCATCGCTAGGTCAGAATAAAATTTATTTTCTCTGCTTTTGTAGATCCGTAGATATAGTAATATCTTGCGCAATCTGTTTTTAGGACTTCCCTTTCTAGCTACGATTTTTCGATCTTCCCTTTCTCTGTTGAGTCGCCAAGCTTCTCCCGCTCTTATCAGTCGGGTCTTCCACTTTATCCGTAGAGCCCTTTAAATTTTTAAGCCGTAAAAAATATTTTCTTGCGCTTCGACTCATCGCGCCTTTTATCTTGCATAGGACTTACGCCACCAACATGTCTCATGCGTCCAACTCATGCAACTGGGTTGGGTCATGCATCACGGAGGACTTTTTGTTGGATTTTGTTCATGTGGGTACTCTTCCTCCTAAGGAAGTCATTAGCTGGCGGGTCTCGGGTGATGAGACACGGCCCAAACCTCAAGAAGGTGAAGTGGTGGTTTTTTCTGATCATATTGAACGAGGGTTTGTGCCTCCCGGCTCAAAATTCTTTCGGGACCTCCTTCACTGTTATGAGCTTCACCCGCAAGACTTGGCCCCGAATTCCGTCTCAAACATATGCAATTTCCATGTGCACTGTGAAGCTTACCTTCAAATCAAGCCGTCTGTGGGGTTCTTTCGGGAGTTCTTTTATGCTAACCGACAAACTGAAGTGAAAGTCGGCCCGAGCCTAGATCTTGGAGGCATATCCATCCAACGACGTAGAGATATCATCTTTCCAGCTATGCAGATATTGAGTCACCCCCCGAACTGGAACAAAACCTGGTTCTATTGCAGGGACACCTCTCCTGAGAACGAGCGTCCTTTGTCGGGCTATCGTCCTTCCTGGCTCACAACAACATCAGAGCTTCCTGGCCGGCTATCAGCTTCAGAACGTGCAAGATATGAGCCGGCCCATGCCAAAATCAAGGCTCTCATGGCCAACGCCTTAATCGGACTAGACCTGATCCGCTGCTGGATTTCATGGCAGATTATGCCTTTGAACCATAGAAGCCGACTCATATGCGAATATAAAGGCAAGTATGATAGCTCATTATGCTTCAGCCGATCCACATTGACAGAGAATGACATTACCCTCGCCATCTGGAGACTTGTCCATGATGCTTCCGGATCATGTAGCAAAATTGGCCTGACACCTTTTAGTGCCAACAATCCGACTCCCAATGTAAGTTTAATCTCTTCCCATCCGTCTCTTAGATGTTGTTTGCACTTTGTTGATTTGGTATTCAGTCTCCGGGTCATTCTTATAGGCTAACTCGGACTTCTGGAAGAGGGAATATGTTGCCCCTCCGAAGAAATCCAGGAAGAAGGTCCCAACTAAGAAGGCTAAAAAATATGCCCCCCAAGATAATTTGCTTGACCAGTCACCATCATCCAGCTCACAGGTAAAGTTTCAACTGTCTTTCTTGATCTTTTACCTTCCTGTTTTATTAACACTTACTTTACTTGCAGGATGAGGTGGAAACCAGCCGGCCAATGCTCCTGAGGTAAATTACTTTTCCTCCGGCTCAGAATGTTTCGTCCCCCGAAAGCCGCGGCGGGTTATCAGGAAAGTTCCTCTTTCTCACCCTCTTGCTTATCTGGCTTCCGATTTTCTCTTAAAAAAGCAACAGCAAATTGAGCATCGACAGACTCAAAGCACCGGCTCTAGTGAGCTCATGTCCGGGCTACCAAACTCTCCAGCTCCAAAGAAACGCCCCGCCGAGGTTTAAATCTCTTCTTTTCCTTTGTCTTTCCTTTGTAAACTTGATACTCTATTCACCTTTCTGTTTTATTTTTTGTAGAAATCTCCTTCCTCCGGCGACTCTTCGGAATCAATCATACCACCACCCAAGATTAATCCACTGTAAGCATTCCTTATTATGATATCTGGATATCCGGCTGTGACTATGATAGCAATATCTTCAACTGCTGATCCTTCTTTTTTGCAGTGCTCAAGCTGAACGTCGCTAGACCAACAAGCCCTCCTCCGTCCCAGTTATTGAAGAGCCGAAGCCCGAACAACTGGAGGAGACTCAACCAGAAGAAAACCCGCCGGCTGCCTCCACGGAGCCGGCCGCTGAAGATGTCATCATGGAGAGCCCTCCGAGGGCTCCTTCAAAGCCGGCGACTCCTGCCAGACCCCTGACACTCCGGATGTTGTTATCACCGGGTCAGGTCATCAAATGCCTCTAGCTCATGTGTTGACCAAACATACAGAGCCGACTGAAGCCTCGAAGAAACTGAACTTCGACTCTTCGTGCGAGAAGATGGTAGTCGAAGAGCTACACGCGGAGTATATAAACCGGGTTACCACCAGCCGGGATCTGGAACTTTGGTTGATCTCTTCCATGAAGAAAAAATATGAGGTACTCTTCCTTCTTACTATATATTTACTTAGCCCCCAAGAGCCGGCTTACTTTATTGAATCGTTGAGCCGGGTCTTTCTGTGACCTCTGCAGATATTGTCATGTCAAATTCCCTTAAAATTGCTTTAGCTTTGTACTATAAATAAAGTGAACCGCCAATCGTAGCCCCCAAGGGCCGTCTCAGATTATATTTGAGTCGGGCCTGTAATGTAGACAACTTGAAGATCTAATCATAGCCCCCAAGGGTCGGCTCAAACTTGATCAAGTTGAGTCGGTGCTTCCATTATTAGTACATTGAAGAGCCATAGTGTAGCCCCAAGTTCCGGATTAGCTTCGAAGGAGATGAACCGGAATTGCATACTTGAAAGATGAAATATACATTAGCCCCCAAGTGCCAAATATATTGCTTGCAATCTGTTTGAGACTTGTATTTGCTTTTAACACTCGTCCTGCATTTTGGCGGCTTATCCTGTATTTTGATGTATTATCGGAAGCTTTGAATGAAGTCGGGTCTCAGTTGACGGATCTGAGGGCCAACCTGGCGGATCTGAAGCCCGAAGCATCGCTGACAAAAAATGTCGGCTTCTCTCTGAGGAGCTGGACAATCTCATTCCTGAGCTTACCTCTTTAAAAGAGACAGTTGAATCTGAAAAGGCCGCTCTAACCAAACGGGCAGACGACGCTGAGCAGCGGCTTACAGCTGTGGCGGAGGAACTTCAAGGTTTGAAACAACACATCGCGAAGATGTCAGCCGCCCTATTTGGTAAGTTTTCTTGTTTACTTTGTACTGTTTAAGATTGCTAGTGAAAAAACTAGCGACTCATTAACTTTATCCGACTTATCCAGGTCCCAGGAGCTGGCAGTTGGCTTCTGATAGCATTCTGCCACTGAAGGCCATTTATACTTTTGCGGAACAGTTATACTGTGGCGCCATCTTTTACGATCAAGGGCGTGCAATACAAGGAGAAGATCCCCACTGCTCTAAAAGGGGTCTTGGAACTCTTCTCTACAATGCCCAAGCAGATAGAAGAGCTCAAGAAGTCCGCCTTCCGCCAAGGAGCCGTTGTTGGTTTGAGCTGGGCTCTGGCCTTCACCCCCGAGCTAACACCAGCTGAGATGATGGATGGTTACCCGTCTAAAAGAGATGACGACCCAGAATTCACCGAAGAAGGTTACACCCGGTGTGTCAAAGAGTCACGCTATCTGGCCTCTGTTCTGGCGGATGAAGCTGACTTGAGCACCTATCAGGCCGCTTATGACGCAGAGGAGAAGAGAATCCGTGGGCCTCTACGAGTGGAAAGATCTGACACCCGCCCGCAGTAGGGATCTCTTTCCTTGTGAGCTTGACGCGTCTCCGTTCCTTGAACGTAATTTTTCTGCTCTGGCTGACTGTAATTGGGACTTGGGCAATCTCCAGATAAAGCCAGCAAAAGACCCGGAGCAGGATGAGCCGGCCAATAACTGAATTTTATTATTTTAACCTTTCTGAGCACAGACTTATGTAAGCACCCACCGTGGGCGGTTGACAATGCTTTTGCTCCTTTTGAGAGTAGTTTTTCTAATAGAGTAAACATGACACTGCCACTTGGTGACTGTATATATTTGCACCTCTCTGTGTGTACTTTCCATCTCTCTGTGTTTTAATGTGTTGCCGGCTCTTCAGGGATATACCTTGAGATTTTCTGATGAGGGGTGTCTGTCTTTGAAGACGCCATTCCTTTCTCCAGAATATTAGAGCCGGATAATCTCTTTGAAACCTTAAATTTTGTCGACCGGAGCAACATGGCTCCGACTCTTGTCGGACGAAGTCATTAAGGAGCCGGTTGTCTTTAGGATAATGTAAGCTATACCTGATGGTAAGAAGCCTCTATCGATAACTGCGGCTATTGATGAGCCGGAACTTTTGAGGACAATTGCGGCTGTGTAGCCCCCAAGTGCCGGGTAATTCTGCCTACAGCAACCCGGGACTTATAATTGCCTTGCTCTGACCCGACTTGATAAGCCGGCATGATACAATACATGATGATGATCTTACCTTCCTCAAAAAACTCATATGACGGATCTTCTGCATGGATTTCGAATGGTTAAACTCATACCAGCTCAGGGTCTCTGTCGAGATTGGCCGTCAATTATTTGAACCGGCTCAGGGTCTCTAGGTGAGATTGGCCGTCAATTTCTGGAACCGGCTCAGGGTCTCTAAGCGAGATTGGCTAGTAAGAGTAAAGTGAACGCCGGCTGTCGATGGGAGATGTTGTTTCTTTGGGATCACCAAGCGATTCTCAAAGAAGACAACTCCCCGATCATCTTCCAAGAAGCATCTAACATTACCCTTCTTAATGTTTTTCTTGATCCGAGATATCCCGACATCATGCTTCTAGGCTTCTAGGATTTGATCCAAAAGAGTAGGTTTCGCCACCAAGTTGGATAGGAATCCTTGAGGAACAATGTGAAGGTTTAACTTCCGGAATTCCTCATAGAGAAGCGGTTGACCCTGTTCTGACATTAGATTGTTACAATAAGACTTACGACTTAGTGCATCAGCCATAACATTGGCTTTTCCCGGGGTGTAAGTTATCCCTAAGTCGTAATCTGTAATCAACTCTACCCACCGTCTTTGCCTGAGATTCAAATCCGGCTGGGTGAAGATATATTTCAGACTTTGGTGATCGGTGTATATCTCGCAACGATTACCCAGGAGGTAATGTCGCCATGTCTTTAGTGCATGGACTACAGCTGCAAGTTCAAGATCATGTGTTGGATAATTATCCTCATGTGAACGCAACTGTCGAGATGCGTATGCAATCACATGACGATCTTGCATAAGAATGCAACCTAATCCTTGTCGCGAGGCGTCGTAGTAGATAATAAAGTCCTTAGAAAAATCTGGTGGCACCAGAATGGAAGCAGAGGTCAGTCGTCTTTTCAACTCCTGAAAACTATGCTCACATTGTGGGGTCCACTCGAACCTTTTATCTTTCTTGAGGAGTTCAGTCAGAGGTTTCGCAACCTTGGAGAAATTCTCAACAAAGCGGCGACAATAGCTCGCTAAGCCAAGGAAACTCCGAACTTGCTTAACTGATTCAGGTTGAGTCCAATCAAGGACGGCCTGAACTCTCTCGGGGTTGACAGCAATACCTTTGCCACAGATCACGTGGCCCAGATAGGTCACTTCCGGCAACCAGAATTCACACTTGGAGAATTTGGCATATAGGCGATGCTCTCGAAGTTTCATCAGTACCAGCCTTAGATGCTCGGCATGTTCTTGTTTGTTCTTCGAATAGATGAGTATATCGTCGAGGTAAACCACGACGAATTTATCCAAATACTCCATGAAGATCGAATTCATCAAACGAGAGAAAGTGGCTGGAGCATTGGTTAAACCGAAGGACATGACGGTGTACTCGTATTGACCATAACGAGTGACAAAAGCCATTTTTGGAATGTCCCCGTTTCTAATTCTGATTTGATGGTATCCCAACCTCAAATCCATTTTGGAAAAGACAGAGGATCCAGCGAGTTGATCATACAAATCGTTGATCCTGGGGAGCGGATACTTGTTCTTGATAGTGACCAAATTCACTGGTCGGTAATCCACAACCATCCGATCTGATCCATCCTTCTTCTTAACGAAGAGGACGGGGCAAGCCCAAGGATAAGAGCTAGGACGAATGAAACCTTTCTTCAAAGCTTCATCGAGTTGGGTTTTTAGCTCGGCTAGTTCTAAGGGTGCCATCTTATACGGTCGTCTGGCTATTGGGACTGTCCCTGGAATAAGTTCTATCACGAACTCAACATCTCTGACAGGTGGAATACCTGGCAGTTCTTCTGGAAAGACATCCGGATAATCACGGACTACCGGAATATCTTCTAGCTCGGGGAGAGGGCTAGCATTTAGGGAATAGAGTTGGCGCTTGGTTGTTCGAGTAGAGACATTAACTATCTCACCCGAGGGATGTGTAAGTTGAACATTCCTAGAATGAGTATCAATCTTGGCATAGTGGGCTTTCATCCAATCCATACCTAGAATGATATTGATGTCCGAAGACTTAAGAGCTATAAAAGATGCTAGGAATACTAGTTTATGCACCAGAATTTCATTGTCATAGCTCACTCTAGAAGTTTTCCATTTTGAACCAGGAGTCTGAACTACTAAAGGAGTGGGCATGTCACAGAAAGACATGTTATGCAGCTATGCATAACCTTCTGAGATGAATGAATGAGATGCCCTAGTATCAAATAGAATAGATGCTGAATGGCTCTTAACAAGAAGCGTACCTAGAATGACATCAGGGTCTTCAAGAGCTTCTTTAGCAGACACATAATTAACTCGCCCACGGTTAGGAGCTGGCTTCACATAGAAAGTTTTCCCTGGTTTTCCGCGTCTAGCGGGCTTAGCATTGTTCTGGGGACACTCACGAGAATAGTGTCCCGGTTCTCCACACTTGTAGCATACCACTGTGGCACGAGGGGCGACATTTGTTTGTGGTCCTCCAAAAGGTCTGGGTGGAGGGTTGGACTGAACTAGACGAGGTGCCTGGAAAGATGGCCTCGCAGTGTATCTTGCCGGCAAGGCTGCATTGGGCACCCACACTCGGCGTTTATTGGGGCCTGAACCCGATGCAGGGTTGAAGTCACGGTTATGCTTCCTCATGGCCTCACAGTCAGTTTGTCCGGACTCAGCATTGATAGCCTTATTGACGAGAGCCTGGAAGGTCGTGCACTCATGCAAGCGAAGATCTCATGCGGAACCTAGCCTGCTTCTTGGCATCAGTTGAGACTTCCTCTGGGCTATAGCGAGCAAGATTACCAAACTCGCGACTGTATGCATCCACTGACAATCTGCCCTGGGTGAAGGCACATAATTCCTCTCTCTTGCGGTCCATCAGCACTTCCGGGATGTGATGGAGACGAAATGCGGCGCTGAACTCTGCCCAGGTTGGTGCAGGTCCCTGGGGATGCATAGCCTCATAGTTTTCCCACCACAGGTTGGCAGGTCCCTCCAGAAAGTATGTCGCAAAGGTCACCTTATTGGCCTCTAAAACATTTGCAGCTCGGATCTTACGTGACATGCTAGTCAGCCAATCATCCGCATCGAGGGGGTCGATCGAATGATGGTACTTAGGCGGACACAGCTTGATAAAGTCACCAAGCGACACTCCATCATGGTGATCATTGCGGGGAGCACGAGCCGTGTTCTGTTCAATTCTCTCTAACAGCATGTTGGTCTCCCTCTTATTCCGTTCAGCTTCTAGCATCACCTCCGCCAGAGATGGTGCATGTGGCAGCTCTTCTTGCCTTTCCTCGCTACTCTTGCCCTACTCGGGAGCAGGCACGGGGTTGTTCCTAGTTGACACCATCTTGAGGAAAACAATCCACAACTTAGAGATAGAGAACAATAACTCTAAGACATGAGTAAAGGAATGCACTGATCAACATGGCATGTAGGATAAACAACAATCAACATCGTAAAACAACTACCATATGAACATTAGGTTTCATACGCACCATGAATTAGTTTAGTACAAACCCAAGCTGAAAACAACTACAGAGAGATGACACCACTCATCGGAGGCATTACAAGCTTCCTATACATTATCTATCTACACCTCCGGAACTCAACTCTCGACCTTATCATATCCCACAAGACACGCAGGACTGTGGCGATACAACTACTACCATACTAGGTCTAACATCCACGCACTCAAACATCATCGTAGAATGCCTCGTACAGGTTACCCCCGTGACCTGGGAGCTCAACCTGAGGATCTGGAAACACTCTAGCCTGGGATCCCTGGAACCCATAAGGACACGGGTGTGGCCTTGGTCCCCTTGTCGGTGGCAACAGCGGTCCTCGAAGAGGGGTGATGCCTCCAACATCAGGCCAGTCTACGGGTGCTGGCAAATGAGTCCGCGATGGGGTCAGCATCTCCAAGTCTCCATAGCCTGTCTGCACGACAGGTGATAACTGCGTCAAGGCTGTCCAAAGGCGTGCACGGGTAGCATAGAGCTCCATGCGAAGGGCACGTGCATCACGATCCCTGCTCTCCAACATCTGGGCAGTCACCTGCAGCCTAGGGGCCTCATGAGAATGATCAAAGTAGGTTGCACTGAGATATCCATCCTCTCATCCCATGGAAGTAGGAACATAGCAGAACTCGGTGTTCTGTAGAAGACCATGGTGAAACCTCATAATAGTCAGCATGGTGTAGGCGGCTTCCTGAACTGCCATATCTATGGTAATTCCCAATCCATGAGTCCAGTGAAGCGGCTCTGCAGCTCCAGGATACGGAGGATATATCCTAACGGTACACAAATACTGACTCTGGTTGAAATCTCGATACTGCTCCTCCACTGTGTACTCTGGGCACCAGCGATATCCAGCCTGCATCATCACTCTAACCAACATGGCCGTGTGACCCAGCACAGCGATGCACCTGGTCAGACGGACCACCTGACGGGAAGGACGAGAGGGCATCTGAAAGAGAGAATGATGCAGAAACATTAGAGATCCTAGCAGAAATTGTACAGCATAACGGCTGTAATTGCTCAAGAAATTTTTTGAGACAATTGAAAAGAGATTGGAAAGGCATGACCACTCGACTATCTAAACTCAAATCTCTTCTCCATCTGTTTGTCACACCAACAACACTTGAGTAACTACACTCATGTACAAGCAAGCTAGCTATTAGTCCATGGCTAGTAACTCGTCATCCTAAGCAATAGATGAGAATCCTAGTTCGTATCCCCGTAGAAAAGATGAGAATGACCCAGCATAGAATAACTTGGGAAGAGGAGTAAAAAGAGCCTTACGTTCCCTTCCACAATCAATTCCCCTACTTATCTATTGTGTTTCTAGATCAACTTCGACCGGTTTGGCTTGGTAGTCCTACAGTCAATCAGGCTCTGATACCAACGCTGTCGGGACCCCAATCCTAAGTCATATGATTCCACACTGTAACAAGCCACATCACTTTGCGGCCTCACGCACAGTACTCCACGGCTGCCACCTTACCTTGGCCGGAACCGTTTGCGTCTTTTGGCTCACGTATTTGAACATGTCGCTGGCAATCACACTCACACAACAAAGAACCCGGGCCGACATGACTAGTCATAGAACCCAAGTGGCACATCCGTACGGAAACAGGCATACATAACCCAACAATGTAGGTGTCAGTCTCAAGCGTGTGTAGACGAGTCATAGCAAGCTACAAGGACTCCATTACATCGCGAGACACGAATGTCATCACTGCACGTAGACGAGTCGTAGCAGGCTACGGGGACTCCATTACACTGCGAGACATTCCCCCGAAGGGACAGACACAACAACAAAGAAGGATACATGTAGGTCAATCAATGTGTCCGGAGCAGTAGCAGGCTACCATGGCTCGTTGGAAGCACAAAGAGGCAGTTTCCCGTAAAGAGTACTACTAAAGGCACACGACTAGGTGTCGGATCGCATACATACCGTTGCACGTCACACGTACGCACAACATGCCCGATATGCATAGATACAACTATGGCATCACAACATAACCATACAACAACATGACTTTTATGTAAGAGACTCAGATGAGCCTTGCTTAATATGTTCTTACAGATAGGGGTCACATGACCCGGCACTCAAGTCATACAAACATAGTCATACAAGCCAGCGGAAACTTAAGCTGTCTGAGTACAGATGGCAAAATATAAAAAGAGGCACACGGCCTGACTATCTACAACCCACCACATGGGCAAGATCGTAGCTGGGACACCAGCTATTCGGCATCGTCAACGTCTAGATAGAACCCACCTGATGGGTCCTGGTTCTCTTCTGCAACATTAATTAAGCAAGGATGAGTACAATCATACTCAGCAAGTCTTTAAAATAGAGTTAGTCTATTTATGCTCATGTATCAACAAGGGGGTGGTGGAGTTTATGCAGAATGCCAACTTTGACTCATGGCTAACCTACATTACTCAATTTTAACTCCTTGTTACAATTTTAGTTATCACACATGAGTCCACTACCTCCATCACAATACACTACCATGGATTCACCTTCCCCTTCCGGAAGAGTGCCATTCATGGTACTCACACTTGTCTTGAGATTTTTAGAAGTGTCCATTTGATTATCTATGAACAACATAAGTTCTCCAAGTAGTTCATATCCGAGGACACGGCTATGAGAATAGTTTCATACCCTGCAGGGGTGTACTTCTTCACACACGCTCTCACCACTTATCGCTGTGCCATAAACCATGCACCTCGACAACCTTCAAGCGGATGCCCAGCGAGGAAGTCGGCCACGACCGTCAATCACATAAGACCTCTAGTCCAGGCTACCGCCTATTTGAGACTGACCCCCACGGAAGTCCGGCCAAAGTTTCCGCTACCGTCCCAAATGATGTGCGCAGGGTTCTCAAGCCCACCATTCGGGTGACCCATGGTACACTGTGCCACTGCCTACCGCGTCGTAACCCACCCCGAGGGGAAGCTCTACGCACGGCCTCCAGCATGCTATAAACACCAGAAACTACTTGCAATACCTGGACCAAAGACTAAGCGACTGATAAGTCGAGAGAGGTCGAGTTACCGGAACCCAATGTGTGGTAGTATCTCGTCTTGGATCACAAACACGGAACCCAGTTCCTAAGAACGGTTCCAATGAGACAACCCACTATGTACTCCTACATAGCCTCTCATCGCCACCTTTACCAAATCGTATTCATTATATGCTTAGTACATCGGACAACGCTGTTTCACTCAGTTCATCACCCAGATGAATCCGGCCTGACACAACTCTAAGCATAGCAAGCATAGCAGGCAAGGTAAGCTAAGCACATCATGGCACAAGCATCTACCAGGTATGCTAGGTTGCAAGGTTTAGCTATTTACTGTGACAAGATCAGGTCATGCATAAGATTAGGATCATCTCCCGTGTATGACTGACACGTGATCGTTTGTCCTAATGCAATAAATAAGAGCAGGAGCGAGGGAATGGGATGTTATCGAAATGATCAATGGGGTTGCTTGCCTTGCAGGGTTGCGGAGGAGTTCTCTCCTTCGTCGGGGTACGGAGTGGTATCTTCCGGATTAGGGCCTACCGCAACGCAGATAAAAAAACATTCAATACAAGCAGATGCAACAATATGATGCATGATCATGGCATAATAGTATGCATGGGTGAGATAATGTAACTAGTGATCATGTCAATTTGAAATGAATTTGAATATAGGTTCAAAGTTGTTCTCATTTCAAATTCCATATATTGACCTAATGTTAGAATGTCCATGTTCACCTATTTAGATTGCTCTAACATGCATGAGAATAGCACCATTGGATTCATTGGATTTTTCTGATAAATTTTCATATATAAATTATTTTCATCTGACCTACAGATTAATTTATATGATTTTTCAAAGTTATAAATATTTTCTGGAATTATTGTTAAATAAGAAATTGAATTATGACATCAGCATGATGTCATAATGACATCAGCTGGTGAGCTGACCCGGCCTAGAGTCAACCTGACATGTGGGGTCCACATGTTAGTGGCTGGTTAACTCAACTAACTGATGAAAACTAATTATGTTTTAATTTACTAATTGGGCCCACTTGTCAGTGACACATTAATTTAATTAATGATTAAGATAATTACAGATTAACCTAAACTAATCAGGGCCGGGGCCCCACCTGTCATTGACTCATAGAGTCAAGCCAGGGCCCACCTGAGGTCAAACTCGCCGGAGTTGGCCGGCGGTCGACGCCGGTGACCATCAGGGATGGCGGCGTCCGTCGGGTTTCTCCTACAGGGGGTCATTTTGCGCGCTGAAACCACCGGTGTGTAGCCCGTGCACGACCGCATTTATCTGAGGCCACGGGAGGTCACGGGGTCGCCGGAGCTTGCCGGAAACGAGCTCGTGGCGGCGGCCGGAGCTCGGGCTTGGACGCGAACACGACACAGGGCACGGCACAGCTCCTACCTAGCACCAAAGGCATCTACGCGACTCCGCAAACACAACGATGGCCTTGGAAGGACCAACCGGTCATCGAAACGTAGCCGGTGATGAGCTCAAGCGGCGGCGCAATTCGGGCCTCGATGGAATCCGGGGCTAGGTCGCGAGATAGAAGGGGGAAAGAGGGGGGAAACACTCCGGGGCTCACAGCAAACGCAGAGGCGTCGACGGCCGGCTCGGGGAAGACCCGGAACGGCGGCAAGCTCCGATTCTTCTCCGGCGACCCAATGAGGAAGAAGAGGACGCGACGGCGATTGGGACCTTCTGGCGATGGGCAGCTAGGTCTGGGAGGAGGAGGGGGTCCGCACGGTTCTTTTGGCTGGCTCAGACAGCGTGGGGGTTGGCTAGAACGATGTCGACGAGCTCAGGAAGCTCTCGGCCATGGCGGAAGCAGAGAGGAAGGAGGAGAGAGCGAGGAGCAGAGGGGGAGAGCGACGGGGAGGCGGCTCGGTGCTTATCCCCAGCATCGCGCTGGCGAGGGAGGGGCCAGGCAGGCAGGTGGCGTGGCACCACCGGCGTGAGCGCACGGCGGCCACACGCCGCGCCTACTGGACGCCAGGAGGAAGAGGACCCCCCTGGGCCAGATGGGCCACCAGGTAAGCTCCCTCTCTCTCTCTTTCTCTTTTCCTTTCTTCTGGTTTTCTATATTTCTGACCTTTGTTTATTTTATTTCCAGATTCAAATGACTTTCAAATTATCCCCAAACCATTTCTAAAATAGAGTTTGAATATTTCAAACCTATTCAAAACGTTTCAGGGATTTTGAAATCAGAATTAATGGTAATGATTTTATTTGTCATTTTCAGAGACTTAAATCATTAATTTAAATTATTTAAAATGTGCAAATAATTAAGATGGTCCCTGGTATATCCATGTCCTCAATTATCGGACATAGGGAACATTTTTGATTGCATTTTGGATTTGTTGAAATTTCATTTATCTGGAATTTCTTTATTTCATGAAATACTTGGGGTTTGTTTTCTTTCTCCGCATTTCATATTGATGCAATGATGATGATGATGATGCAAACACATTGCTAGCCTAAGACACTTTCTAGGGTTGTGACATTTGGTGCAAGCCGTGACCCTTCAGTTGCGCCCGTCACCGGCGGGGCTGTCGGGCGTGCGCCCCACGGAGAACAAGATTGAGTGCTGAGCGGGCCTGCAAATCCACAGCCTCGGCATCTTGCGCCTCATACGGCCCCGACAAGCGGCACACGGCATCAAGAATGTGGCGACGCTTCTCTTGGTACCACCAAGAGCCGAGCAACAACGTGGTCCGCCTCTTTTGCAATGCCAGATACAACCGTGGAAGCCATGGTGCAAGTCCAGATGCTGCTCAACTTTATGTTGGCGGCAGATAAGATGGCTGAATGGAGATCCACCATTCAGAGTTTAATCTCCTTCGCTGAAGCCAACAACAATTGGCATGCGGAGCCATCACGACATACGCGAACAACAGAGGCAGCTCAGGCCGACGAGGGCGTCGAAGGGGCCACACTAACGGTGCAGCTCGGGCTGATGAGGGCGTCAAACGCCCAAATGCCCTCGGCGGTGGACGTAATCCCTAAACCTCTTGTCTCAGATGAATCTCGTATCTGCAACTTGTCTCTAGATACCACTTGTTAGAAAAAACGAGATCAAAGAGAAACGAGAGACACGGATTTTTACGTGGAAACCCTTGCGGGAGAAAACCAAGGACGCACGAAGGTGCGATCACTATGAGGAGGTGTATTAAAAGCACGAGACGACAGTCAGTCTTTAGGTGGGACTACATGGAGTATATATGAGGGGCAATACTTGGGAGTCCTCGGAGGACAAGTAAACAAGTTGTACTCGTACGCGTCGACGTCAACGCAAAATCCCTTGCCGTTTGTACTACGTCTAGTCCTACATGGTAGAATTTGGATGATAATTTAACAATCTCCACCTTGAACCAAATTCCCTCCAGTATTCGAAGAAAGTGAATACCTCCATGCAAATCAGCATAAACACCTTGTGCGTCAATGTCCATTGGACTAGTGATAAATACCAACTAAGCTTGAGGAATGCTCAACCTTATTGGTAGGAACTGGCTTTGTCATCATATCAGCTGGATTATCATATCAGCTGGATTATCATGAGCACTTATCTTGCATACCTTCAAATCACCTTCAGTAACAACATCTCCAATATAGTGATATCTGACAAGAATGTGCTTTGTTCTCTCATGATACATTTGATTCTTTGTAAGATATATAGCACTTTGACTATCCGAAAATACGGTAGGGCAAGATGAATCTGCAGAAAGCTTGGTGTATACACCTATCAACCAAATAGCTACTTTGCATGCCTCGGAAATAGCCATATACTCGGCATCGGTAGTGGAACAATCCAAAATAGAGTGCAAAGTCGCTGTACAACTCACAACACAACCACCAATGGTGAAAACATAACATGTGAGTGATCTTCTTTTGTCCAAATCACCAGCAAAATCAGAATCAACAAAACCAACAAGTCCATCTCCAGTTTTCCCAAACTGTAAATAAGCATTAAAAGTACCTCGCATGTCTCTAAAAATCTACTGAACTAGTTTCCAATGCTCTTTTCCAGGATTTGCCATGTATCTACTAACAACACTCAAGGCATAAGATAAATACGGACGAGATCAATCCATGGCATACATTAGTGATCCAACTACACTCGAATAGGGAACTATAGACATGTACTCAATATCGGCATCTGTCTTAGGACATAAGGCTGATGATAATTTGAAGTGTGCAGCTAATGGACTACTTACTGGCTTGGCATTATGTATATTAAAACGACGAAGAACTTTATCAATATATCCCTTCTGACTGAGATATAATTGTCCAGACGATCTATCTCTAGATATTTCCATGCCAAGTATTTTCTTTGTTGCACCCAAATCCTTCATATCAAATTCATTAGTCAATTGCTTCTTTAGTTCATCAACATCTAACATGCTCTATGCAGCAATTAACATATCAACAACATAAAGGAGAAAATAAATAGCTGAACCATGGACAATTTTCAAATAATGTCAACTATCATAATGCGACCTTTTGAAACCTAGAGAGAGCATAAAGGTGTCAAAACTCTTGCACCACTGTCAAGGGGATTGCTTCAATCCATACAAAGATTTTTTTAACTTACAGACAAGCTTTTCTTTTCCAGGAAGAACAAAACCTTTAGGTTGTTCCATATAAATATCCTCTTCTAATTCTCCATGTAAGAATGCTGTTTTGACATCCAATTGTTCAAGATCAAAATCATTCGTGGCAACAATACTAAGTAAAGTGCGAACAGAGGTATGCTTCACAACAGGAGAAAAGACTTCATTATAGTCAATACCTGTTATTTGGCTATAAGCTCTAGAAACTAACCTTGCTTTATAGATTGCCTCATCATTAGGAGAAACACCTTCCTTTCTTTTGAAAACCCACACGCAAAAAATATTTTTCTTCTCTCTTGGTGATTTTACTAAATCCCAAGTGCCATTCTTTTCAAGTGATTCCATCTTATCATGCATTGTGGTCATCCACTTATGACTATCACCTGAAATAATAGCCTCAGAATATGAAGAGGGCTCAACATTACCTTAGATTTCTTATGTAAGAAATAAAGAAAAAGAAACAATATTGCACTCCTCAATTAACTTTTAGGTGCATTAATACCCCGCCTAACTCTATCACATGCAAGATTCCAACTGGGTGGAACAATAGGCTGATTTGGAGTGACATGCTCATCATCACTGACGGGTTCATCATGTGCATCAAAATTTATCATAAGTATCACCTAAAATAACATGCTCCACCTGAACAGTAGGTTGTTGAATAGCAGGCTGTTGTTCACTCTCAATAGGAACATTAGTAGATGGAACATCATGTAACATAGAAAATTCATTAATGATAACATTTCTGCTAATAACAATCTTCTATGTTGCAGGATTCCACAATTTTAAACCTTTAACACCAGATTTATAACCAAGAAAGATGCACTTAACAGCCCTAGGCTCCAACATTCCATTATCAACATGAGCATAAGCAGTGCAACCAAATACTCTCAATTGCGAATAATCAACAGGTGAGCCAGACCACACCTCAATTGGAGTTTTCTTATTAACAGCAACAGATGGTGAACGGTTAATGAGTTAACAAGCAGTAGAAGTGGCCTCAGCCCAAAAACGCCTATGCGAACCTGCATTGGACAACATGCAACGGGCTTTGGAAATAATGGTCATGTTCATATGCTTAGCAACACAATTTTTTAGGAGTATAAGGAATGGTGTAGTGTCTGACAATGCCTTCAAACTTGCAATAATTCCCAAATTGCTTAGAACAGAATTCCATACCATTATCAGTGCGAAGTATTTTTACCTTCTTTTTAGTTTGCATCCAATCATAATCTTCCACTCCTTAAAAGATGAGAATGCTTGCCATTTATTCTTCAAGGTATAAGGCCAAACTTTTCTTGAATAATCATCAATAATAGTCAATATGTAACTAGCACGACCTAGTTACCTGTTGCGAGATGGTCCCTATAAATCAGAATGCACATAATCAAGAATACCTTTAGTTGTATCAGTCGAAGTGTTGAACTTCACCCTCTTGTGCTTGTCGAAGATACAATGCTCACAAAATTTCAATTTACCAGTGCCATATCCTTTAAGGAGACCTTCCTTATTGAACTCTGCCAAACCAAGTTCACTCATATGTCCAAGACGCATATACCAAAGGTTAGAAGCATCACAACCAGAATTCTTTGAAATACCTAGAGTAGCACTACTTGAAACGGTACAACCACGAAGGTAATAAAGAGCATTGGTTGAACTTAAGTCACCTTTCATCACAATAAGAGAACCTGAATACTTGTAGCCCTTTGCATCAAGGGCACTCACAGAGATAAGATTTCTCTTCATCTTCGAAATATACCGAACATCAGTCGAAGTTCTGATTGTGCCATCAATAATCTTGATTCGAACTAAACCTATGCCTTCAATCTTGCATGGTGAATTATCAAAACCCAAAACGGAACTAGCAGCAATAGTATAATCAAAAGTAGTAAACCAATCTCTATGCGGGCACATATGAAAAGTACACACAGTATCAAGTACCCACTCATCATTGGTCTCAGCAAATCCAAAAATAAAAAGAAGAGCATCATCAGAAGTATAATGACGAGCAACTTTTCCAGATTTTTCACCTTATTTGTTACTTACCTTTTGGTTTATATGTACCGTTTCTCTTTTCCTTGTTCTACAACTTATAACGTTTCTGAGATGTCATGCCCATCTATCTTGCAATATCTGCAAGACTGTTTCTTATCTCTAGATTGCACCTGGCCCATGTGGCTGTTCTTTCTTTTGCCTTTGTGTCCAGTATGTGTGTTTTTCTCATTTGTCCTGCCACGAACAGATAATCCCTAGGCTTGGGATGAACTTGAACCATCATGGGGCACCATTAGTTTCATCTTCTCCCTAGAGTTCAAATCTTCATAAACTTCATTAAGCGTGAGAGTATCAGGACTGTATAATATGGTGTCTCAAAAATTGGTATAAGAACATGGCAATGAACAAATTAACATTAAAGCAACATCTTCTTCTTCATACTGAACCTCCATTGCAGCTAGAACAGATATGATCTCTTTAAATTCTGAACTATGATTCAAAATATTACCTCCCTCGGGTAACCTATGCATGAATATTTTTTGCCTCAGATGCATGTTGCTGGCGAGATCTTTTTTTTCATGCAAATCCCTTCCAGCTTTAAGCATAGAGCGTTGGCAGTTTTCTCGCTCAAAACATCCTGCAAATTATTATTATGCAAATGGAGTTGAATTTGTGACAAAGCCTTACGATCCCTTCTTTTCTCCTCGGCTGTCCAATCCTCAATTCTATTCTTCCCAAAACTATCCAGTGCATCATCATAGTCGGCCTATGCGAACAACGACTGCATCTTGACTTGCCGTAGGGTAAACCTTCTGTCATGGTCGAGCAGCGGAAGATCGTACTAAATGGAAGCCATCAGTAGATTAAATCTGGTAGCTCTTCATGAAGTGGACGTAGCAGTTGAAGATGAAAACAAACAAGGATAGAACTTGTACCCTATACTAGTAGTTTCACGTGATGTAGTAGCACTATACTACTACTTGCAACAACTTGATAGATCACCTTTGGGTTTTTCATTAGTAGTAGCAGCAACTCGGCGGAACGGCTGCACACTCATACAACAGCTTTGTAGCGGAATAGGTCTTGGTGAAGCACGGCTGCAACGGTGACTTGATTTGATGGTGACGCGAGGTGCATAGTAGGCCTTACTCCTATCAGTCTCGGCATTGTGCGGTTGTTGCAGCGAAATCAATCTCTAGTCGGATTCGACAGAACGCCCAAATGCCCTAGGTGACCGACGTCAACCCTAAACCTCTCGTCTCAGATGAATTTCGTATCTTCAAATTGGCTCTAGATACCACTTCTTAGATAAAACAAGATCAAAGAGACACAAGAGACACGAATTTTTACATGGAAACCCTTGCGGGAGAAAACCACAGGCGCACAAAAGCGTGATCACTAGGACAAGGAGTATTACAACCACGAGACGATAGTCGGCCTTTAGGTGTGACTACATGGAGTATATAGGAGGGGAAATACATGAGAGTCCTCGAAGGACAAGTAAATGAGTTGTACTCGTACGTGTCGACGTCAACGCAAAGGCCCACACTGTTTGGACTACATCTAGTCCAACATGGTAGAATTTGGATCACAATTTAACAAAACCCTTCGCGACAACAGATCGAGAGGCAGCCGCAGCAAGCGTCACATGACGACAAGCACGACGAGGCATCCATAGTCTCGTGCATCCCTTGTGACCGCCAGGATAAATGGCATGTTCTTGAGGACTGACGGAAACAAGATGCGCACCTTACCAGCGAGCGACGCTAGGAAGCCCACCGTCAATCTAACAAGCGTAACGGTCCAGATGTTAGAAACCCCACACCCACTGCTGGGAGGTACCTTTCTTACGAGGTTGATTGCTTTGTTGTGGGGACCCCGACTTGTAAGTCGCGATCACCGAATGTACGTGCACAGTGATAAGGGCCAACTAGGCCAAGTCTTAAATAGGTAGGGATACCAGGGCCAAACGCTTAAACATAAGAAGCTGCGGAAATCTTGATCGAAAGTGTGAACCCATGCCATCTGCCTTAGACCTATAGGCATTCTGATTGGGAAGCGTCCTTGTTCGCATGTTCGTCACCAACAAACTCTTCACCGTATTCCTATTCTTCCATGCCTAGCCAATTAAATAACCGGTGGCAAGCGAATGAGTACTTTGAATGTACTCGCAAGCAACCCAAGTTGTGGAACAAGGTATAAAAAAATGCATGATACAACACTAAGTAGGTAAGTTTTACAGAAAGCTAATTTTAAGTGCAATAATATGATCAAATAACTTGAGTAAGCATGCATCAACTATTGACGATACTCATGTGAACAAGTCTCGGTAATCATCATAGGCAAGGGGTTGAACATCTTATGTTCAGTCATCACGTCAAGTCATCAGACTCAACTCAAGTATCACCTTTGTCATCATCACACACACACACACCAAGTTTAGTAAACATTGGACGTAGCACTAGAGCGGTCATCCAACTTTCCTTGACCGTGGACATGACTATTCAAATAGTTTACACTCTGTAGAGGTTGCACACTTTACCCACAACACTCGGGGAACTTCTGTGTCATCCATGACTCGCTGTATATTTCATACCCGAGGTAAGCACATGAACAATGCCTTTCCCCTGATGATACTAAACAAAGAGTCCACTTGATTGGTACATAGCCCCCATGAAGTACATCATACGAGTCTCTTTCCAGATCATACCATCTATCAAGGGACCAACAGTGTGCCCGGTGCCTGTAAAGACGGCGCATGGTCGCCCTACCAGGCACGACACCGTATCGAGAGTGACCACGTCACTCCCACCACTAGTTATACGGGCTCTATGCTAGTACCACCAAGGTAGTCAACAAAGCAACGTCTCGTAAGGGGTATCGTTGTTGTACATGTAAGGTTGGAATAACGGCTGCAACTTACAGAAATCCATTTTTGAAAACACACACACTCACTTGCTCTGGTACACCACTTCTTTCTCAAGTGGTTACCCATCTCAACATCATCCCCCTCGAGCATTAGGGGCACCCGACGGAGTTTACATAAATTCTTTGAAATTATTTCTTTTCTGACAACATGCATAATCCTGATCCCACTTGCGTACCATCTCCTAAGCATCCTATCTACACCCACCCGCACAATCCTCAAAGGAAGGTAGGGTCATGCATGTCGCAAGTATCAACATTAAAGTATCGAAGGAATCCCATCAAAGGGGAATACCACACCAACATGATCAATTCATCGTAACAACAAATGCTATATGACATGCATGAATAGTTTCTTAACATGGTCAGAGGGTTGCTTGCCTCCCTCAACAAAGTCTACGGGGTCATTGAAATCTTTGGGTCCAACTTCCTCGTCAACAGCGCAATCTATCGTCGCGATAAATAACGATAATAATACGCATCACACAAAAATAGAGCAGAAACTCTACTTCTAAAATGCTACCCTACTTAGATAAATAGTACAAACTATTCCAAGAATATTTGTCTAGGGTTCTAAAGTTAAAGAGGTTTTCAAAACTATTTATATCAAAGGCTAAAAATACCTAAAAGAGGTTTTAAAATAAAATAGTACATAAAAGGTTTTCAAAAAATTATAAAAATGGCACTGTAAAATTCTAATGAATATTACAAGATTTTAGGTGAAAGAATTATTGGATTTTAATATTTATTAATTTCTTTGGAATTTCTGAAAATTACCATAGAAAAGAAAACGGAAACATCACTGTGCCCAGGCCAAAACTAGCCACCAGCTGGGCTAGCCTAGAAGCTAGACAGCCCAGGCGCGGCACGGCGCGCGCGCTGTTAGGTTTGAACGTGACGTGTGGGGCCTGGTCGCCTGCAATAGAGGGGGAGGGAGAGGCTAGGCGGAGGCCGACAGGTGGACCCCCTTGTCGGGTCCTTCTTCCACCTCTGGACCGATGGGAAGAAGCTCATCGGCGAGGTAACTAGCGGCGGTGAGGGGCGACGTGTGCGAAAATGGACAAAGGGGCTCGTCGCCGCCTAGGGGGAGGTGGAATCAGTCACCGGGGTGGTCGGAGTCACCGATGACGAAGGAACAGGAGGGTGGCGCTACGGGAGGACCTCACACCGATCGCCTCCGGCTATAAAACGAACGGGGAAAAGAGGTAGACACATCAGTGGAGAGCTGCGATTCAATATCGAGAGAGAACGGGGGCCAAGGAGGCTCACCATGGATGAACGATGGAGGCCCCGATGCGGCGGAGCTTTGCTCGATCTCGAGTGCTCGAACTCTAAAGAAAAGGGGATGGGCGTGGGAGCTCGATTGGGATAGACATAGAGGTTCCAAAGAAGGAGAGGAGGTCGGGGAGGCCCCTTTTATAGGTGACCTACGGCGCACCGTCCGCTCATGCACGAGTGAGGAAGAGGCCGAGGCCATAGGGCATGGGAGTAATCGAGGGGAAGTCCTGGGAGGTCGTGTGGGTTGTTTACGCCTATAGTAAGGAAGAGAGAGTGAAGGGAGACGCATGCATGTGAGCCCGAGTATTGGCCGAACCGGGCAGCCGCGACTGTAGGATCGAAAGTAGTGCTAGAGGGGGGGGGTGATTAGACTACTTGACCAAATAAAAATCTACCTTTTCCCAATTTTAATTCTTGGCAGATTTTAGTATTCATAGTATGTCAAGTACACCCTACACATGCATGTATAAGAGTATATCAACGAAAAGTAAAGAGAAGCATGTAAGTAAAGAGAGGGTAGGAAGATCAAACGCAATTGGTGACATGATGATTTTTCCCGTGGTTCCGATAGGTGGTGCTATCCTACATCCACATTTCTCGAGTCTCCAAGCCATGGAGGGTAATGGTCGCAAGAGTCCACGTAGGGCTCAAACCACGGAGGGTTCCACGAAGAAGCAACCTTGTCTATACCATGATGGCCTATGTCCACGGAGGACTAGCCTAACTCGGGGTAGATCTTCATGAAGTAGGCAATCTCCTTGGCCTTACAAACTTCTTGGTTCACTCCAAAAGACGAAATAGGAGGCTCCCAAGCGACACCTAACCAATCTATGAGGCACCACCCTCCAAAATGTAATTGGCTCGATAGTGTCGATGAACTCCTTCCTCTTGTGCTTCAATATGATAGACTCTTCAAGACACAATCAATCTCTCACAGATTTGGCTTGTTGGAAGATCTTGATTGGGTGAAACCAACTTGGGGAGGCTACGGATCAAGATTCATATGGTAGGAATGGAATGGCATGATCTTAACGCTGAGTAGGTGGCTCTCTCTCAGAAAATCAGTAGGTATGAGTGGGGAACTATTCTGAGTGCTTCTCTTGCGAGTGCGCGGTGGTGGAGGGGTATATATAGACATCTCAAAAAATCCAACCGTTACACACAAAATGACTAACTCAGTTACACCGATGTGTTAATCTCGGTAGTACCGATGTGACCAAAAGGTGGCAACTTTTGAATCTTGGTGACAATGATATAGGAAACCCAGTTGCACCGATAAGGTGACCAAGGGTCAGATTGCCCAATCTCGGTGACAACGATCCAACAATCTCTGTGGGACCGATATTGTCAAGTTGTGTACCAAAAAGTTGGCAACCTAAACTCGGTGGCACCGAAGCAGAATCAGTTGCACCGAAAAGCAAGGGTTTGGCTGGCTCTGTCTGAGATTTGGAATCAGTGGCACCAAGTGGAATGTGTTGGTTGCATCGATTTTGGATATTTGGCTCTGGACAGACTTTTGTGGAAGAGTTTGTGGGTGTATGTGGTTACTATCACTTGTGCACGTATGAGCATTTTGTTCACCAACAAAAACCTACCAGCTTTTAATAGTATTGGATTTCCGATGGACTCAAGGTGATTTCTCACAAAAGATAAAATGTAGAGTCCTTTGCATGAGGCTTTGCCAATCTATTTCCTTGCATCTTGGGGTATTCCACAATCCTTATGCCAACCCATCACTGAACGTTTCCTGATAGATACTTAGTGGAAACATTAGTTTAATGACATATATGTTGTTATTAATTACCAAAACCACCAAGGGAGCAAATGTGCTTTCAATCTCCCCCTTTTTGGTAATTGATGACACAATATAGATCAAAGCATCTACATATGATATAAACAGTGAATATAATCATCACTTTGAGAAGTATGTGATAAGTAAGAGCTCCCCCTAAATTTGTGCATTATTTTAAAATTTTCGTTTGAATGCAAATGCACAATCGATTAGGTACATGGGGCACTTGTTCCATGTCACATACAACTTGGTGGTGTGCGAGAGTAGTAACAGTTAACAACGTAGCCCAACACATCAAGCAAAGTGAGTGATCATCACATAATCATCAAAAGATAGGGAATAGTAGCAACACACATAAGAACGCATGATCATACACTGAAACCAAAGTATCTCACCTCAAACCAAAGAACCAAATGTTTTGAAAAACAACAATAAAAAAGCAAGACTCTCTCTCACTCGAAGCCTAAGATCTATATACAACTTCTCCCGCTTTGGCAACAAGTTACCAAAAATCTCGAAGAGATATAGCTAATCTTTCTTCTGTGGCTGATCTCCTCCGATAGTCGAGTCGGAGTCGTGAGAACTGCGTCAGCCAAGACTTCCATTGATGTCCTGGATGGAGTAGGAGTAGATACTGTGGGCACTGGAGCTGATGCAGCTGATGTCACTGTGGCTGGAGCAGAAGATGAAGGCCTCGTCTCTGGAGCTAGCACTGTAGGTGTCCTAGCCTTAGTAGTGTACCGGGGACTAGTCCTGACAGGCGCACTATCCTCCTGATCATCATAAGACTCAAACCCTAAAGAGGTGCAACGGATTGGGGCTTCATGAACCTCCTTCTTAAGCTCATTCACTGTCTTAGTCAGCCCATCTACCTTATCAATAAGAGTTTTCATTCTATCATCAATGTTGTTCACAATGCTCTCCCGAGTGTCCATGATGGTCTTGATGTCCTTCTTCATATCCAAGATGGTCAAGATCAAGAGATCCATCTTCTCGTTCCTCGACCTGGGGACCTGAGCACTAGTGGCTCGAGCTACCTCTGCCTCTGCCTCTGCCTGAGCCTGAGATGCAGCTGATGAGGGATGGTCTGGGTCCATCACCACAAAGTTGTCCTCTAAATCTGGCTGAAGTGGCTAGTGGGGTCTATCCAGAGCAAAGATTTGCTTCTCAAGCTTGGAGTTGATAAGCATTTGAATATAGGGTTCATAGCAGCATGAGCGCTTCTGATCAGCAGCAACCCTCTTCATTGTCTCCAAAATCAAATCCATCACATGAATTCTCTGGTTCCTATCAATATGAATAAACAAGTTGATGGAATAGCCTTGGATCATCTTCTCGTCATCTGACTTGGGTATTAAGTTATGCCTCAATATACTGTTGATGGTGCATAGACCTACATGGAGGTGATAGATGGATCCTAGCTTGTGGGACTAAAGCTGTGCAACATGAATGGAATTATAAATGTCCTTCATGGCATTGTGGCTTGCGATGGACTCTGAGTGTATGCAAATGTCTCCATCCTGTGCCTTTGGGACTCCTAAGATGGTAGCCCACTCATCAACAGTAGATTCCTATCTCGCACCTTCAATCTTCCAGACAATCCTGCCATCTCCATAAATATGAGAAGTGGAATAGAACTGCATGATCATCTCATCATTCCAAGCAGTGAACTCCTTTCCAAAAAATTTGTCAATACCAATGAAGTGGAATCGTCTTGGACACATGGAAAGTTATCTTCATTATCCTTGATATACTTCCAGTCCACATATCTCCTGTCACTAACTACAGGGCTCTTATTGATGGGCTTATTACCCCTAGGTAGGCCAAAGCAATGGGATTCTCCCCCTTTCTGCTTCTAAGGAAAACCACGCGACCGGCTGCTCATGGCCGGCTAGATTACGGCCGGCTCGGGCGGCGACCGGCTGGCGAGGCGGACGGCTGACCAACAAACCGGCTCGACCCTTGGCCAGCTGGGTGCGGCCAGCTGCCTCCGGGCCGGTTCCCCTGTTGACCTTGGGTCAGACAGGCGACAACCCATCCCACTACGCGCGGGTACGGCGGCATGACGCGACCGTCACGATGGGCGACCCTGTAGCCATAGTGGCTGCTCATGCTCGAGAGCACGTGGCCACAGTCTGGCTGTTAGGGATGCTGACCTTGGCGAGCGTGACCGGGAGGGGGAACAATGCTAGCACACCATCACCCACTCGATTACCTGCCCCGGCATGGCTATAGTACAACCGACCGTATCGGAGACCTTGGCCGGCTGGTTCTAGACGACGCCTCTCCGGCGACCCGTGCCACGGCACATGAGCAAGGGCCAATCGCAAAGCCGGCTGGCGGGCCCCAGTAGTCGACAAAACGCCCTAGCCGGTGGACCGTACCGGTGAAAAGATGGCACGAAGAGTGGCCCCCCCTGGTCAGCCAGAGTGGTTGCCAGCCGGGTCCCCCCACCCTTGTACTTTAGGTATATTGTAAAGCCGGGGGGTTGGCCTATAAAAATCCCTGAGCCCCCCATGCAATGGGGGCGGACAACAAACGATCATTCTCGCACATCCACAGAAATCTCAAACCCCCTCTAGTAGTTGAGGAAGACGAGTCGGCTACTCCATCTTCCTCCTCTAGATACAGCTCCAGGAGCACCCTTGTACACATACCCATCCATCCAACTAGACCAAGCAGGACTAGGGGTGTTACCTCCCATGGAGGATCCTGAACATGGGTACATCGCGTGCCATCACCACTTGTGCCCAATCTCGCACCCGGAGCCCGTCAGTGTCCTCTGGCCGCAACCACCTATGATAAGCCACCCTATGGCATCTGTCATGAGAAAACGACGACAGTTGGCGCCCATCGTGGGGACGTACGCGGCACCGGCCGGATTCATGCTCTGGGCGGGACCCCTCGCCATTCCTCGCCGCCATCACACGTCTAGGCTAAACCGCGGGCCCGTGGGGCTTGCTTTGGCATGCCCTGCGGGTAACTCCGTCGACCTCATAACTGACATCGACGCACTCATAGAGCGCTTCGGCAGGCTCAGCCTTGTTGACGCTCCGGCCGCGGACGAGTACCCCGGGCAGGTACTCGTCTGCACCGGTCCTCCCACGGCCGTGGGAGCACTCGCTGCGACCCAGTCCAGCGGCTCCCATGATCACATGAGGGTGATGGCCATCGTCTCCTCCACCTCTTCCGGACGAGCGGGGGCCAGCGCCGCCAGCGTCGGTACCTCTGACCCACTTGTGCGGCCCTCCGGGGCCTGAGCACCCCTATCTCCCCGACAGCGAACCACGCCGCCGCGGCTCACCTCGAGGAGGCTCATCATGTCCTGTTCGAGGATGCCCCCGCCCTCGCGACGCCGCGGTGCCGCATGATGGCCGCCCAGCGGGAATATGTTTCCCCCTACGGTCTCACCCCGCCTGGCACCGGGCGCACCGGCCGGGGGCCATGCGTGACCGCGGCTGCGTGGTTGCTGAGATCCTTGGCGGCAAGATGCCCATCTACGACACCCCCGCAGCCAAATTGCGGGCCCTCAAGGTGGCCTACACGGATTTGGCCACCTTTGAGGGTGAAGAACGTGCCACCCACGAGCACCACATCGAGGAACTCATCAACGCCGCCGACACGCAGAAGTGCCTAATCGCGTCGGGCGGCACCGCCACCGAAGGCCTCCGGCTCGAGCACGAGGGCACGAGGGCTGCTGGCCATCACCCGGCTCAGCACTCCATCACCCCTTGCGTCTCCAGCCGCCGGACTGGAACAAACAACCCCTGGCACTCTCAGATGCAAGGGAGCGAGCAGCCGGATTAGCAACCGACGCACCAATGACCTGCCTCGCAGCGGTCGCCACCAAGAAGCGCCGGCATCCGGCAGCCGGCGCAGACACGGGCACACTCCACCCCTATCGCGTGAGCAGGAATGGACGGTTCCTCCCGTCATCCGCCCCAAGATCTTGGGCCGGATCGGGCCGCTTTTCCCCTGCAGTGAGAACAACGCCCGCAACTACATCGACCACCTCACCCAGTCCGCCCTCCTCGAGGAGGAGGGCTTGATTGGCCCGGCCTGTTTCGGCCCTCGGATCCGCAACGAGTCGTTCTCGACCAACTTCACGCTCCCCCGAGACACTCTGAAGTACAACGGGGATGCCATGCCCGAAGACTGGCTGATCGAGTACACCACCGCGGTTGGCTTTGCCAGGGGGAACAAGTGCATAGCCATTTGCTACGCCCCCCTCATGTTGATCGGCTCGGCCCGCACCTGGCTCAACAACATGGCGACCGGTAGCATCAACACTTGGACGGACTTCGAGGAGGCCTTCGTCCGCAACTTCACCGGCACCTACAAGGGGCTTGGCCGACCCCATGAACTTGCCATGTGCGTTTAGGTGCCGGACGAATCCCTCCACGACTACCTCACTCGGTGGACCAAGCTTTGCAACTCCCGAGAGGGGGTGCACGAGCTACAAGCCGTGCAATACTTCGTTGAAGGCCACAAAGATGGCACCCCCTCAAGCACAAGCTTCTGTGCTCCGAGCAGGTCATGCTTGCCGAGCTCATGACCAAGGCGGACAAGTATGCCACGGCTGTTTTAGGCATCCAGGTCAAGATGACCCTACCTGCCAAGGCGACGATGACACCAACAATGTCCCGGCCGGTTGTCGACAATCGACAGCTGCAAAACAACAAGCACAAGAAAGACCAGCCAGATCCCCGCCACGGGAGCCAGTAGGTCAACACCATCGAGGAGCAGGAGCCGGCTGCCCAGCCTTCTAGCCAGCGCCAGCGCATTGGCAAGGCTGCCTGGCAGCCGAGGCTCACCTTCGAGCAAATGCTCGACCTCCCCTGCAAGTACCACTCAGGGGTAAAACCCCTCTACGCACACACTCTGACAGTGCAGCTTCTCACAGCGATTGTGCTGAGGGGGTGGCCTTCTAGCTCCTCCCGTGCCGCCATCCCGTGCGCTAGCCCTGGCCCAAGCTGCCGCCCCGATGCCGGCTCTGGCTCTGTCCCAGAATTACAATCGTTTGATCAACTAGTTCCCCAACCAAGACGACTGATACGTCGTCTTCACTAGTGAAGAGACGGGCAGACATGCTCAACGCCAGCTCCGTCGTGAGGTGAACGCCAGCATGCTGGCAACTCCCCAGTTCATGCACTGGTCGGAGAAGCCGGTCACTTGGAGCTAGGCCGATCACCCCGCTGTGATGCCGAACAATGGCAGCTACACTCTGGTCCTCGACCCCTCCATCGCCACCAAGGAACGAACTTGTTGCTTCTCGCGGGTGCTGATAGATGGTGGCGGAAGCATCAACATCCTCTACCTGGACACGATGCACATGCTGGGGCTGAAGATAGGAGACCTACAGGCGAGCCAGACAGTCTTCGACGCCATCGTTCCTGGAAAGTCCTGCTCCCCTATCGGCAAGATCACGCTCGACGTCCTCTTCGGCGGACCCGACCACTTCTGCCATGAGACGGTGTTGTTCGAGGTTGTGGACCTCGCAAGTCCCTAGCACGCGCTGTTGGACCGGCTGACCCTCATTATCTTCATGGCGGTCCCCCATTACGCCTACCTCAAGCTCAAGATGTCGGGCCGCAAGGGAATCATCACCATCATGGGTGACTACAAGATGTCACTCGAGTGCGCTCGAGACGGCATCCGGTTGGCTGAGGCCGTGGAAATCACCAAGGAGAAACGACATCTCGACCGACTCGTGGCCCTTGCTGCCAGTCGGCCGGCCGTGCCGGCTCCCCCCTCGCAGTCCGTCGGCGAGGCCTCCTTCTAGTCGTCCAAGGAAACTAAGGAAATCCCGCTCGACCTGGCCAACCCCGCTCAGTGCATCACCATCGTCTCCCGCCTCAATAGCAAATAGGAAGGTGAGCTCGTGACTTCCTTTGTGAGAATCGGGACATCTTTGCATGGTCCCCCAAGGACATGCGGGTGTTTCGATGAAGTTCGCCGAGCACAAACTACACGTCCGGTCGGACGTCAAGCCGATCAAGCAACCCCTATGTCGTTTCTCTGAGGAGAAGCGGTGTACCATATGAGAAGAGATTGCCCAGCTGCTCGCAGTCGGGTTCATCATGGAAGTATTCCACCCGGACTGGCTAGTCAACCCAGTCCTGGTGCTGAAGAACAACAAGACCTGACGCATGTGCATCGACTACACTAGCCTGAACAAGGCATGCCCCAAGGACCCATTCGCCCTGCCGCGGATCGACCAAGTCATCGACTCCACGACCGGTTGCGAGTTATTGTCCTTCCTGGACGCCTACTCCGGCTACCACCAGATCAAGCTGGACCTGGAAGACCGGCTCAAGACCTCTTTCATCACACCCTTTGGGGCCTACTGCTACATCACCATGTCCTTCGTCCCGAAGAACTCAGGTGCCACCTTCCAGCGATGCATGCCGAAGGGCCTCCTGCCTTAAATGGGAAGGAACGTTGGGAGACCTTCGATGACCAAGAAGCACTTTAGCCTCCTCGATGACCGTTGGGAGACCTTCGCAAACCTCTGCGAATACAGGATCAAGCTCAACCCAGAGAAGTGTGTCTTCGGCATCCCAGCTAGCCAACTCCTTGGTTTCTTCGTGTCTTCTCGCGGCATCGAAGCTAACCCCAAGAAGATCAGCGCGATCGAGTGCATGCCTAAGATGAGCCGGCTCCGCAACGTCTAGAAGTTCACCGGCTGCCTCACCTCGCTCAGCCGGTTCACCAGCCGGCTGGGGGAGAAGGCCTTGCTCCTCTATGGGCTCCTTCACAACATGGCTCTAATCGAGCTGGGTCAAACCAAGAAGCCGGGCATGTTCAACTGGCCTGACAAGGCGGACGAGGTTTTCCGCGGCCTCAAGAAGGCTCTCACCCGTGTGCCCATCCTGGCCGTGCGGCTGAGAAGGAACCCTTGCTCGCCTACATCGCGGCGACCACACACGTGATTGTTAGTGCATCTAGTGCCCCTTAGTGATTTCGGTGTATTGAAGACTTACAGGTTAAGGTACTAATGTGTTTGTGAGTGTACACAGGCTCTATAAGTCGATGAGGAGTTTGATATATTCGGAGATTATCGACCCCTAAAAATGTATGTCTTCAAGTGAAGACTTTGCTGAAGACTTTCTGACGACTTTAGTGAAGACTTTGAAAATGAAGAAGTTGGTGTGACGTTGAAGATACGAACGAGAAATATGAAGTGTGAATACTTTTGTTTTTGTAGTTTCATTTCCTTTATTTGAGTCATAGGAAACACCGTACTGTTAAAGGGGGCCGAGGTAATACTAAGGAAAATTTCCAACTGATGCTCAACTCCAAAATCCTCAACCTATACAATCCTTTGAGTGAAGCCTTTGGAAATCTCTTACGGTTCAGACAAGTTCTTCAGTGACAGAGACGAAGTTCTTCTGGTCTTTGAGGAAATTGATCTGACTAAGGAGTTACGATTTCACCAGTGCGAATTGCCTACAAGTGAGGAACATGATAAGCCTCAGGACTTTCATAGTTTGAAAATCCGACCATTGTTGTGCTTAGCTCCAGCTGTCCCCAATCACAAATATCCACATAACAGTCATATCATTGGGGGCATTTATGTTTTATCATGTCAGGTTGCACCCTGGCTATAAATAGCCACCCCCACAACCACTAGTTAGTTGGCTGGTTCGAGAGAGAACTGACACTTGTCATTTGAGAGCAACGCATCCTCCGAGGACTTTGCGTGAAAATCATCAATGAGAAAAAACCCACAACCAAACCACCAAACCCAAATTGATTGAGCATCACTAAAGAAATTCCTGTGTGGAACCGACGCTTGTTACATTTGAGGACTGTGCATCCTCCAGACGGTTAGGCCTCATGGTCTAGTGCTCCTGAAGTCAATTGGGGATCATGAAGTGACCTTGGTCTAGAGCATCCAACTGTAAATTGTGGATCTTAGCTCAAGGAGAATACGATAAGGACTGTGTGTCCTGGGACTGTGTGTCCTCTGGTTTAAATACCAAGCCGCTCCAAACCTGATGTACGACAGTCATAGCAGTTGGAACTGGGTCACCAAATCATTGTCTTCATCAAGCTACCTGGTTCTATTTCCTCAACCCTTACATTTCCTCGTATAACTATTGATGAAATTGAACTTTACTGTTTGAAGAATTTGACTGAAGACTTTCACAATTTCCTCACCTCAAATTCTTCAAGTTACCTTGTTCCTCAACTTCTTATCCTGTATCACGCTACTTGTAATCTATGCATGTTTCATTTCATCAATATGACTATGCTGTCGCTATGTTCCTCGTGCACTTGAGTACTTATTCTGCTGCTAGTTATTCATCACATTTCAGATTCTTCAAAGTTGAAATTCCTCAAGTGATGAATTTGTAAAAATCGCCTATTCACCCCCTCTAGTCTATATAACGCACTTTAAATTGGAATCAGAGTAGGTACTCCCTCGCTCTGTGTGATTTTGGTTTAACCACCTGGAGTTCTAGTTATGTCGATTGCAGGTATGATCAAGGTTTCCGCGTGGTGTCCTACCTTCGATGGGACGGACTACCCCTACTGGAAGAACAAGATGAATATGCACCTTCAAGCTATTGACAACAATCTCCGGTACGTTGTGGAAAATGGTGTGCCCTCTATCACTCCCACTGTTACTACTACTGATGTGAAGAGATTCAAGCAACTCGATTCTCAAGCGAAGAATATCATCTGTGTCCATCTGAGCAAAGGTCAGTATGGCAGAGTGAGTGTTTTGGAGACTGCTAAGCTTATCTGGGATAGGATGTCCAAAGTCAACGAAGGTGTATCCACTCAACGTGACTCTCGTGTTGATGTTCTTCGCAATCTCTTCAACCGGTTCAAGAGACTTGACAATGAAAATGTTCAGCAAACTTTTGATCGTCTCACTGATATGTCCAATGAGCTTCAAGCACTTGGTGCCACCGATATCACTGACCATGAAGTAGTGAAGAAACTGCTAAGATATCTTGACTCCTTATTCGATACTCTGGCGTTGATGATTAAAGAACGTGGAGACTACAAAGCACTTGATCCTGCTGACATTCTTGAGAGACTCAATACTCATGAATTTCAACAAGCTGAGAAGAGAGACCTCTACGGGTCAAGCTATGGAAGATCTCGTGCCCAGAAGGCAAAAGCAATTTCCTCATCTGAAGAAGAAGATTCTGACAGCAGCCTTGGTGATCCTGAAGAACCAAGTTAGGTAGTAGCAATGCTTGTGAGGAAATTCCAGAAGTTCTCTAGGAGAGGTGGATTTGGAAAGTCATAAAAAGGTGGCTTGAGGAAATCAGATTCCTCAGAAGACTACAAGCAAAGAACTTGTCATCGTTGCAACAAGCCTGGTCACTTTATCTCTAATTGTCCTTTGTGGGGAAAAGACTCAAAGAAGAAGAAGAAATACAAGGATGATAGTTCTGATGACTCAAAGAAAAATAAGAAATCTTCAAAGTCCTCATCTTCAAAATCCTCCAAGCACAAGAATAATGGTTCCAGAAAGGCACGAGCATTCATTGGCAAGGAAATTGATTCTGAGTAAGAATCTGAAGAATATGGAGAAGAGGAAGAATCTGAGGAGGAATCAGAATCTAGTGTTGCTAGCCTTGCTCTCGCTACTTCTTTTATCAGCAAGTCCATCTGCAACGATGAAGAATCTGACTACTCCAACGAAATTTGACGTCAGCAATGATGATTATGCTCCCACCTATTGCTTCATGGCAAAAGGCTCAAAGGTACACAAACATCATTCCTCATCTGAATCAAGTGAAAGTGAATCTAATGAATATGTGAAACCTAGCTATGCTAAACTTGTTAAAATTGCCACTAAGCAACAAAGTGCACTTGAAAAGCTTCAGAAAATGCTAGACAAAAGCGATCTTCTGTGGAACTATGAAGTGGATCGGACTCCAACTCTGTCTGACAATCTCAAAAGTCTTCAGACAAAGTATGATAACCTTCAGAGTCATCATAACGACCTCTTAGCCGATCATCAGAAGTTTTCATATGAATTTCTTCAAAGAAAGCAAGATCTTGAGAAACTAAGGGTGTCACATGAGGATCTCCAAAGGGAAAATGATTCCTTACTAGCTCAACAGATCAGTACCGCTCAGGAAGAATTTGTTGCACCTTGTTTGAAATGCATCTAACATCAAACTGCTAATTCCTCACCTGAATGTTCAAATAGTTCTATTGCTGCAAATTCTTCAACTATTCCCATGGTCTCAAATTCCTCATCTGAGGATACCACAAGTATCACTGATGACAATGGAGGGTTGAAGGAATTGTATGTGACAGGCATGTACAAAAGTCTCAAAGGGCATCAAACCCTTTGCCATGTCCTCAAAAAGCAGATTATGTACAGGAACCCTAGGAAAAAGGGTATTGCCTTTGTGAGGAATCTCAACGTTGATGGATCCTACTAGACACCTGAGCAGTACCCCAAAACCTCATGGGTTGTTCCAAAAGGACCTCCTGTAGATCCATCCACTTTATCTAGCTTTATGTGTGAAACTTCATATTCCTCTGATGACTCACTTGACTCCAACTACAAATTCTTCAAAAATCAGAAACGTGAATTAGTTGCTAGATTTGTTGGAAGTAACCCCAGGAACGGTTCTCCTATGACGAAAATCTGGGTTCCCAAGAGCTACCTTCAAAATCTTCAAGTGAATGTCCTCACGACACCACTCATGAAAATTAGGAACCCCAGATCAAATTCCTCATATGGACCAAAGTCCTCACTTGGACCAAATTCCTCAAATGGTCAAAATTATCATTCTTGTACTAATGCCTCTGTTTTGCAGGGAAAACCTAAGAGTTATGAATATGTGCATTATTCTTCAAACCATTATGTTGATAAGTCCTCGAAGAATTTCTCTTCTTATTCATTTGAGTACTCTAACCCTCGCCCTGTGAAACGAAGCGCACATGCTTCTATGCCTCCCTTCTCATATGGTGCTCATAGAATGATGAACTCTTTGCCACCCCTCTAGATGTGGGTGGTGTAGAAATTGAACTAACATCTTATGCAGGGTCAGGTCTCTAGATGAACATCTGATGAATTGCTGGAGACCTGAGGAAATGCTTGAAAGGACGCAGGCTAACTATGCAGAAATGAATTCCTCATTTCTCTCATCCTCACACTACTTGCTTACTATCTTTGAGGAAATTTTGTTTGATGAAATTGATGTCATATTCTTCACTTTCAAGCATATGAGTTCGTAAGTTGTACTAATTCATCTGTTGGATGATACTCCAAAAGCTACTGAGTGGGTCCTCGATAGTGGAAGCACAAACAACATGACTGGTGACAAGAATCTACTGATGAATTTGCCACTCACTCCATCTCCTCTGAAGCATATCACCTATGCAGACAAAGGAAAAAATCAAGGTATTGGGACTTGGTAAGGTTGCTATCTCAAAGGACCGAACCATGGATAAGGTGATGCTTGTTGAATCCCTTGGGTTCAACCTTAGGTCTGTCTCAATGCTTTGTGATCTTGATATGATCGTTGTATTTGGAAAATATCATTGTGTTGTCATCATGGAATCTGAAAATTCCAAAGTCCTCGAAGGCGTTAGGAGAGGAGACTTGTATATTGGTTATTTCTCTACAGGTCCTCAACCTGCCACATGCTTACTTGCAAAGTCTTCTGAAGGCTAGCTGTGGCATCGACGACTTGGACATGCAGGTATGAGGAACTTGCACACGCTCGTGAAGAAAAAGCACGTCATTGGCATCGAGGGTGTCCAATTACTCAAGGACCACCTCTGCGGTGCATGTGAATCTGGGAAGATGACCAGATCCAAGCATCCCTCAGAGACAATCATGACCACGACTCGACCCTTTGAATTGGTTCACATGGATCTCTTTGGCCCACTCATTACTCCATACTAACAAATGCTTCAAGTTTGTATGGCTTTGTCATTGTTAATGACTACTCTCGTTACACTTGGGTGCATATTATTCTCTACAAAAATGAAGTGCAGGATGTCTTCGGACGATATGCTTCAAGGGTCTCCACCAACTTCGGCATCAAGATCAAGCATATTAGGAGTGATAATGGGACTGAATTCAAGAACACTAATCTTGATGAATATCTTGATGAACTTGGTATTACTCATGAGTTATCCGCCCCTTATACTCCTCAATAGAATGGCATCATGGAGCACAAGAACAGGACTCTAGTTGAGATGGCTTGCACCATGCTTGATGAATACAAGACTCCTCGTCGCTTCTGGCTTGAGGTAATTGATACTGCGTGCCACATCATCAACAGGGTATATCTTCACAAATTCTTCAAGAAGACTTCATATGAACTTATGACTGGCAAGAAAGCTAATGTAAGTTATCTCAAAGTCTTCGGTGAAAAATGCTGGATCAGAGATCCTCACCACAGTTCTAAGTTTGCACCAAAAGCACATGAAGGTTTTATGCTTGGTTACAAAAAGGACTCGCACACCTACAAAGTATTCAACACCTACAATCACAAGGTTCTTGAAACTATAGATGTGCGGTTTGATGAAACTAATGGCTCGCAAAGAGAGGATCTACCTTCTATGTTAGATGAATAGTCTCCTGAGGAATCCATCAAGCTGAAGGCAACGGAAGATATCATACCCACTGAGGAAGTAATTCCAATGAATGAAGACTTTCATGTTGATACACCTGAAGAAAATGATGCTGAAGGAAGTCCTCAGCCACGTCAACCTCCTCATCCTAGAGTTGCAAATGAAGTACAGATTGACAAAATCATCAATGACATCAACGCATGAGGTCCCCTCACTGGCTCAAAACCTTCACATTTAACTAACTTTTGTGGGCACTTTGCCTTTGTCTCTATCGTAGAGTGCACCAAAGTCCATGAAGCATTGAAGGAGCCTGAGTGGATTCAAGCTATGCAAGAGGAATTGCATCAGTTCAAGCTCAACAATGTGTGGGGACTTGTCAAGCGGCCAGATGCTCGCAAACATAACATCATAGGTACCAAGTGGATCTACCACAAAAAGCAAGATGAAAATGGCCTTGTGGTGAGGAATAAGGCTTGTCTTGTAGCTCAAGGCTACACACAGGTTGAAGGAATTGACTTTGATGAAACGTTCGCACCTATTGCTAGAGTTGAAGCTATTCGCATATTGCTTGCTTATGCTAACCATCATAATATCATCTTATATCAAATGGATGTGAAAAGTGCATTCCTCGGTGGTAAACTTGAGGAAGAAGTATATGTTGCTCACCCCCCAGGTTTTGAAGACCCAAAGCATCCTGACAAAGTCTTCAGACTCAACAAGGCCCTCTATGGCCTCAAGCAGGCCCCTCGAGCATGGTATGACACTCTGAAGGAATTCCTCGTGAATAAAGGCTTCAAACCCGGTTCACTCGATCCTAATCTTTTCAAAAAATCCCATGACAATGAACTGTTCAGATGCCAAATATACGTACACGATATTATCTTTGGTTGTACTGACAAACGTTACAGTGATGAATTTGCCTATATGATGTGTGAAGAATATCAAATGTCTATGATGGGAGAGTTGAAATTCTTCTTAGGTCTTCAAATTCGTCAACAAGACAATGTCATCTTCATCTCCCAAGAGAAGTATCTCAAGGATGTTCTGAGGAAATTGGACATGCAAGATTGCAAAGGCGTCAAAATTCCTATGCCAGCCACTTGTGCACTGATGAAAATGGTAAAGATTTGGATCAGAAGGTATACCGCTCCATGATTGGCTCATTATTGTATCTATGTGTCACGCACGAGATGTGCACCTATCCACTTTAAGACACGAGGGCCTCGCAAGGGATAGATGCGCATCTTGCCATTAGCAAGAATAGTATCATCACAACATACAATACTGAAAGAGATGAGTATACAAGAATTGGCTTACAATCGCCACATGCTAACTTACATGACACTCAAATCATAATATCAAGTTGAACACAGGGTCCGACTATAGATGGAATCAAACTATAAAAGCGGTTGCAAATGATACTATCAAGCTATCCCAAAGATCACGACCAGGTCCTCTAATCATCCGGATACGTCACGTACATCCTGCCTCTTTCTTCATCATATTCCCACTGCAGCTGGGTGAGATCATCCTGCACGAACTCATATGAACCTGTACCTGGAGTATTGTAGTAGACTGTGAGCCACAGGGGACTCACCTATCATGTGCCCGGGTACCGAGACTATTCAAGCTTAAGGTTGGGAAGTGGTAAGTGTTTGATTTGCAGTAGCACTAAGCATATATGGTGGCTAACTTACGTAACATGGATATAAATATGAGTGGCCTACGATGAGCGATCGATTCTAGTATGTCCTCTGTGAGATCCTGAACACTTACTTACGTCAAACACAACCCCACCGTGTTCTCTCTCGGATCATGTTCACGAGTAGAGACGATCACGATTACTCACACAATTGGTGTATTTTAATTAGAGTTTACTTCAAGTTTACTAGAACCGGGTGTTAAACAAATATCCAAGTTGCCACATAACCGCGGGCACGGCTTTACGAAAGATTTAACCCTGCAGGGGTGCTCCAACTAATCCATTAGAAAATTAACCACACTCCGCGGGAATAGCCTCGACCGCGGATCTCACGATCATCATAGGTAATTCCAAAGGAATTCCAACACCTCGAGTAAACCCGAAGAAAGTCAGAGTACAGACGCAAGACATCCGGTAAAGGTAAAACAGATCCAGCAAGACCACCCGACGTGTCGATGAACCCAATAAGAGCCATGTATCTCAGTCTCAGGACATGACGGATTGTCCAAACTTCTGGTAGGCCAGACACAGAGTTGCCCCTTGTGGCCACCGGCAGTTGACATTTTTGGACCAACACTCATGCTGAGCACTGGCCCACGGGGGTTGATTAAATTATCCACGGGGTTGCAAAGCCCTATGCAAGTTTATTAAGTTATTTAGCAAATGCAGTACCAATGTTGGGTCTTTCCAGACAAGTTTTAATCTCAACCGAATAATAAGGGGGTCCCCATAAAAACCCCGAGCATGTTAGGAGCGCAAAATATGGAAAACATAACACCGGTAACAAGGAAGTAATGATGGTAACAGCGGAACTAATCACATAGAAAAAGGCCAAGCCTTACACCAATACCAAGATATATATGTGCATTAAATTAAATAAAAAAATTTATTGTGATATCCAAATCCATGTTATCACATGGAACAACGTGCACCTGCAACTAAAACGCTATAAGAGGGGCTGAGCAGCGGTAACTTAGCCAATCAAAGGTTTGCTAGGATGGGGAGGTTAGAGGTTGTCATGGCAACATGGGGGCTGATATCAAGTGGTAGGTAGCACAATTGTAACGATAAGAGGGAGAAACTAGCAAGTGAAAATTAGTATCGGGATCCGGTACGATCATCTTGCCTGTTGGTTCTTTTGCGGAACAAGTAGCAGGATCCTCGTAGTGGTACTCTCCAGGGTCTTCGAACTCAGTATCGACACTTGCGTCTACCCAAGAAAAATAGCAGCAATAAACATCCAACCAAGGTGCAATGCACAAACAATATGATGCATGAATCATTTATGAAGTATTCACCATGGCAATCCAAAACTAGTCATGTTTCAGATGCAAAGTTTGCTTATAATGAATCTGGTCAGAACCTCATGTTAATTTTTTTAGACAAGCATGAACATGGAAAATATTGATGCATGATGCAAAATTGATAGAAATGCATATAAGGAACGCAAGAAATAGAGCTACGGTTCTCAAGATACGCTCACGACAAGGTACGGAGGCAAACCACAAGTTAACCAAGACCTGGGCTAGTTATTGGCATTCCAAGGTAGCCACTGGATAGGTGATGAAAAACCAATCAAAATAGACTCAATAATCAATCAATTCCATGGAGCATAGCTCCCACAAGTCACAAAACAATAAAACATCAAATCTGCCACAAAACAACAACATAGCAACTTCCAAAGCTCACAAGTTGAGCTACAGGAAGCCTACATCCACAAACAAGATATTGACAGAATATACTCAACATATGCATCAACTTATCCAACTACACAACTAATAATGGAGAAACACATCAATAAACATGAAGCAATTAAATTGGCATGATGAATCAGTTTTCTGGGACTTCTGAAAATTCCAGTTTTCTGGAATCTGAGTTAATAAAGTAGCAAGTTGACAGCACTGGTTAAATTTTCTAGAGAGCTCCTATTGACATAAATATTAACATGATGGTAGATGAATATAACTACTACAAATAACTAACACTGAGCATGAGCAAATTCCAAACATATCACTAGATACAACCCATACTTCAAGGCATAACAATAACTACAGATTTCCCAGACAGCCATATTTCAGGTTGGCAGAAAACAACATCATCATAGCAACTTAACAGCAAGGTAGCCACTGACCTAGAGACTTAGTATAAATAAAAAACATACTGGGACATTCCCAGCAACCTTAACTAACACTTCCATGTTGGAAATAACTTAAAACCATTCATAGATTAAATCATATTAAATGGACAAAAGGGCATCACAGCATAAAAATGCAGTTTTGTCAAGTTGCCCCAAAGTTAAATCTGACTTCAGAGATGCATTCCTAGGTTGATTCTTACCCAAAATCAGTACTCATACCCCTATACTTGCTTGGAGCAAGTGGGAGTAACCCTAGGTCGAAATTGACCTCCTAAGGCATGGGTGACTTATGACACTTATGTGCAATAATGAAAATGGCCCAAAAGGGCATGTACCGTATTGATACTTATTGGAAATGGTTAAATAGAAACTTAGGAACATGATATCATGGCATAGCATCATTGCAAGGATGAAACTAACTAGACGAGAAACTATGCTTACTATGCACATAAAAGTGAACACCTACACATGGAGCTACTCATGCACATGTTTGTGTGTATGTATAACATACACACACCTCTCATTACACCTACACACCACACACACAAGCACACGACACCCAAGCATGTGTGTATATAGGCACACATGCACTTTCGTACATGTATGCCCACATACACATACACACACCTACAGACTACACACTTGCACAACTACATCTACACATACCCATGTATGTTTGTATAAGCACACACATTCATGTGCACCCATATATGCATATGCATACACATGCACATACACACTGACAGGGATATACCCCGCAGTATGACCCGGCCTGGCGACTCACAAGAGACCCCATAAAGACATGACATCTTATTAATGACCCGGCAGGCGGGTCGGAGGATGACCAAGCCGAAGACCCGGCAGGTGAGCCGGTGCCTGGCGGATCAAAATGAAAGCCCGAAGAGAGAAGGATTCCCTTAAAGGAAATAAGACCCGGAGTAGGATTCGTGAGAGGCTAGACCTAATCCTACTCCTAGTAGGATTCTATTTGTAAGCCTACCCTCTCCACCAGTATAAAGAGGGGTCAGCACCCCTACAGAAAAAGAGACACAAGTCCATAATTTTAGACAACACAAGAAATTAGAGATAGATAGATTAGAGGCTCTCATGATTAGAGGTAGCAATTAGCACCCTTGTAACCAAGAGATCTTCATCATCATCAATATCAAACAAGCAGGACGTAGGCCTTTACCTCCATCGGAGGGGCCAAACCTAGGTAAACTCCGGGTCTCTCGATTCCGATCGACCCCTTCAAGCCGCCACACAGTTGCGTCTTTGCCCCGAACCTAAGTCCGTTCACCTGGACATCTGCCGTGATAAATCTACAACAGTTGGCGCCCACCGTGGGGACAGCGCACGGTGGTAGTGTGTTCTTGAAGGAAAAAATTTAGGGATGAAAAAGTTCGCGACTGATCGGATGAAGAAGGGATGGTGTTGAAGGATTTACGTCAGCTACAAAGTCATCATTCGAGATGAGAAAGTCTAAGATCAAAAGAAGATAGGATTACGAGCGTGTCGTCACATGTGACCTGTTGATCTGCCCGTCCGAGTAAGGTTGATTTTCATCGAAACAGCCGGTGGAATAAGATGAGACCGAGATTGACTCGAAGTGGTTTGCTGCTCAATTACCGTTTTCTGCTGCGAGAGCCTGTGTGAGTAAAGCAGATTACATCCACAAACCGTCAACGTACGCAGATTCGCTTCAATGCCCCGAGCATGTTGCCTTGCTGCTGTTACTACGCGCTGCATATGAATATTAGATCAATATTTAGTTCTGGTACGTTCTATGTACTAGTGGCTGATTTAGTACTCCCGTGAAGATTGAATCAATGGGCAGGTTTAGTTTTTCCTCGCATCAATTGCGGCATCCATCTCGCAAAGGCAAACACTAGGAAGATTTGGTAGACTGACCACCGTGATCGGTCAAACCTTTATGACCAGGAGAAGGACTCGCACACGGTGTGTGAGTGTCTCCGAGCCGCCCCTGGATCGACCCGACATCACCATGGCTCACTCCATCGCCGGCCCTGCGGGCCTAGAGAGCCGCCTGTTGCAGCCCTCGCATCAAGCCGTCGTCGGGTTCGCTTCCGTCTCTACCGCATTGAGCCAACTGCACTTCAAGTCGCCTCCACCATGCCTGGAGCTGTCGCGCCGCCCGTCTCTACTTCCGCGCGTTTGGGCTTGTCTCATCTCATGGTTCGCCATGAGCCGGTTGCCCGCCACGGTTGCGACTCGCTTCCGTGCGCTGGTTTCCGCCAGCTGTCCTCGCCTGATCCGCCGTAGCCTTGTCTGTATCTGCACCGCGTCGCAGCTCCATCCACACCAGCTTGCCTCTGCTATACTATGGCGGTTCGTCGTTCCGTGGTCAACCACCGCCTCGTTCCCCTGCCGCAACGAGCACGCCGCGTCGATCCGCCGCCCTGCTATGGTTCCGCACCCGCGAGCCGCCTTACCTTCCTACGCCGCATTGAGCCGCCGGCCGACTTGCCGCTCCGCTCGGGTCGCGTTGGGCCACCGGCCGCCTTACTCTCTGGCCGCCTTACGATTGCAATATATAGAAGAACTCCCCCTAAATATGTGCATATTTGAGGAATTTTCTTTGGACTGCAAATGCACATGGCAGGTTAAAACATGGAGAACTCCCCCTATATCTTGTAATTCATACACGCATTTGAACATATGATATGAAGAATTTGAAATGCGTGAGGAAAATGGTGTCTGACGAAATTCAGCATGTATGCATTAAGGTAGTTGAGGAAATAAACATGCGGGGAAATAGTTCAAAAGCGTTAGACTACCATCGTATTTAAGTTTACAACCAAACCACAAAAGTTTCAGAAGAGCGAGAGTTGTAACTTAAACAAAAATAGCCCATATAGAGAGGTCCGCTTGAAGACTAACCCAAATTTTCTCCCCCTTTGTCATCGAAGACCAAAAGGGACGAAAAAGTGAGGACTAACGTCCCTTTGAAGAATTTCATCGTGTTGGTGAGGAAGGGGCGCCAGCATTGTCAGGGTCATTTGTCGATGCGGGGCCTGCCGGAGTGTCGTCAATGTCTTCATCGTCATCGCGCTCTCGAGATGAAGAAAATGAACTTGCGACCATTAGAGGAACTTGAACTTTCTTGAATTTCTTCTAAGGTCAACGAGCCCAGTCAGGATGTTCCCCAAGATCCAGCTCATTCAGTTCTTCAGAAGACATGAGGTGAGACAGTACGGCCCAAGAGCGGTTGAGGTTTTCATGCGCAGAGTAGTGATTCCTCTTCACGATGTTCTACATCGTAGTCATGTTCTGCACAATGTAACCAAGTTGGCGCTTCACCCACTTGTGATTGGGATCGACCTTGTGATGAAGACTTATTAGAAGCTCGCGATCAGTCATCACACGAGGGGCAGACTCTTGAGGTTTGTGAGCTGAGGCCTTTGCATCGGAGTCTTGAGTGGCAGTGTTATCATTGCTGGAGAAGGAAGCAGCTTTGCGAAACTATCCATCCAATGGACAAGTGCCTTCATCAACGACAACCTTGCCTTTTCCTTCAAGTGAGGCAATTGTGCACTTGATGACTTCAATTGGAGGCAGGAAGCCAAAGTGGTTCTGGAAATTAGCCTTGAAGGGAACTGGGGACTTTGCCCTGATGAATTTCATTATCCAAGGTGCATAAGGCTTTGTTCAAATGGAGCTAAAGCAGCACTGGCCAAAGTCCTCATGAAGAATTCGTGAAAGTCAATGGGAATCCCATGAATGATGTTGAAGAGCATATTCTTCATGACTCCTTCCACTTCTTCTTCTTCAGAATTATGACCCTTCTCAGGACATAGCGTCTTTGTGATCATACGGTAGACAGTCCTGGGCACATATAATAGATCCTTCACCAGGTTTTCCATTGAGGGTTTCCAAGAGGCAATGTCTTCATCAACACTTGCATCGGCTGATTTGGAAGTGCAACTCATCAAACAGTTTGCGGGCTTCGTATGAGGGAAGTGGAACTGGTACACACTAAAGCAATTCAGAAGCTTGAGCAATGAAGTGTGTTGATCCTGTCATCCAGTCCAGTATCTAGGAGTTGATGTCTGGAGCATTTCTGCTGATATGCAATGTGGCATAGAACTAAAGAATGAGTTCTTCATTCCAGTCGCAGATGTCGACACAGAATGGGAGAATGTCTACATCATGAAGAACCTGGAGCACCGGTGTGAATGATGGAAGGGTTTCCATGTCAGCATGAGGAATTTGGTGGTGCTCGAAGACATTCTTCTTCTCAAAAAGAACTGATGCATAGTAGTTGAGCTACGTTGCCGTCCAGAATCTGTTGCGACCGACTCTTGCAAAGTCATACGGATTTGGACCAATGAAGAACATACGTTCATTGAAGAAATTTCTCTTGAGGAATTTTGGGCGTACTGAGCCTTTGAATGGCATTCTAGGCTTTGGTTGAAGATTTGGCTTGAAGCGCCCCTTAATCTCCTTTGGCATGGGAGGAATACCTTCAAACAAAATGATTTGGACAGCTGGTTTCTTAGTTGCAGCGGGAGACTCAAGATCATCAGCCGTTGCAGCTACAAATTTCTTCAGTGACTTGGGTGTTCAGATTGGCAGATTCTTCATGTATTTCATCACTCGCAGCAGGCGACTGAGAAATCCGAGTCAGAGGAGTATTCATTGGTGAATTTGGGTGTGCTGATTGCCAATATTCATCATTGATGACATGCGTTGTATTGCCAATGTCTACGTCCTCATCAATTTCTTCAACTCCAGCCTCTTCAGCAGTGAACCGAGGCTGCGGCGATAATACCTGTGGAGTTGAAGCAATGTCTTCAACTTCAATTTCTTCATCAATCTACTCTATCGAAGTAGCAGAATGATCTTCATCTTCATCTGGGATGACATAATCCACCCCAAATGGTATAATTTCGTAGGCAGGTACTGAGGAAATTGTTGTAGCATGAGTAGGTCTAGTTGAAGAACTTGGCATAGTTTTCAACTTCTTCACGGCTGACGTTTCAAAATCTGATGCTTTTCTCTTGAGAGTTTTTTCCTCAGCAGTGACAGTTTCTTTAGGAACGAATGATGCAGCTGCCCTGGTGTGTTCGGTTTCTTCAGGCGCAGTAAAAGCTTCAGCTAGCCTTTCAGTTTCTTCAGGCACAACAGTGGTGGTTGTCCTGGCATGTTCATAAGTGGTCTGAGTTTCCTCAGCAGCACTGGCAGTTGCTTCTGGTGCAGAAGCATTTCCATCAGCAGTTTCCTCAGGCTGAGCAATTTCATCAGCCTAAGGATTTTGTGGTTGCGATCGAGCAGCAACCCTAGTGTGTGATCCTTCACTACAACTTGAGCAGCCCTGATGAATCTCACCTTGGTGCCCTTCCATTCAGCATCATATCTCTCTTGATCCTCAGAGAGTGAGCGAATTTCAGACTGAACAGTGACGAGTTGATTTGGCGTCAAATTCATCACATTGTCTTTCAGAAACTTTTCCTTCCGAACCCTGTTCCTCTTAGCTCTCAAAGCTTGCTCTCTCTTCCATTTTTCTTCAGAGATGAAGTGGGTGAGAATATGATCCACTCCAAGAGGCGGATTTAGTGAAGAAAGTGGCGTGCTTGGGTCTTCATGAGATATATCGATGAAGTTGAGGCTCATCTTGGGATCCACCACGAGAGGAAAAAAGCTGCGCTTTGCTATAGCAGTCTTTTGCTGACCGTGCTTGATGATTTCTTCCAATTCCTCATCATCAGCTTCATTATCATCATCATCCTTAGAACCTGAGGGTATGGTCACCACAGCCTTACTTGAGTGAGGACTTGGTCTTTGACCTCGTCCAGCAGTTTTTTCAGCTTCAATGCAGAAGGGCAAGTTGAAGATGTCGCAGAAGACAACGCAGCAACCATTCCAGCAGACTTTGTAGGACGAGGCCTTTAACCTTGAGGGATCTACTATGAAGGTTTTGAGGTTGAAGAACTTGTCTTCAATGCAGATTTCTTCCTCATGATTTTATTCAGAGCACTTGCAGAGGCTTCGACAGAGGCAGCAGCAGGAGAATCTTCATTGAATTTCTTCACTGCCTCTTTGGCTTTCTTCACCAGCTTGGCTTGCTGCTTCTCCCACATCTGAGGTAAGTCTGCACCAGTCTTGATGCTAGTGGGATCAGCAATTTGTTTGGAGCAAGGGGAGGCCTGCTGCAAGGAGGTTTTACTGCAAATTTCATCATGTATTTTGGAGTTACATAGCGATACTCCTTCCATTCCCTTGCCCATCTCCTCTCAGGTTTCTACAGACAAATTTTTCTCTGCTTGGTCGTTTCTTTCCCATGAGTTTCTTCATTGGGTGTGCAGTATTCCTCATTGGTCGTTTCTTTCCCATGAATTTCCCATGAGTTTCTTCATCTGGGATCTCAAAGGCAGTGTGCACATCTGGCTTCTTTTCACCTTTTTGAAGTTTCTTTCCGTGAGCCATTTTATTCACTTGAGGAATATGAATTCTTGAGGACTCTGAAGAAGTACACAGTTTTTCCTCAAGGAGCGCTATAAATGAGTTAAGTTGATGGAAACCTAGTGATTCACCAGCATCCCATCCTCCCAGGACTTTGGGTGAAAATCATCAGTGAGGAAAACCCCACAACCAAACCACCAAACCCAAAGTCATTGAGCATCACTGAAGAAATTCCTGTGTAGAACCGATGGTTGTTACATTTGAGGACTATGCATCCTCTAGATGTTTAGGCGCCATGGTCTAGTGCTCCTGGAGTCAATTGGGGATCACGAAGTGACCTTGGTCTAGAGCATCCAACAGTAAATTGTGGATCGCAGGGTGACCAATTTGTGAGGGTTTTGGAAGTCTACCCTGAAGATTTACCACGAGTCTTGGGCGAGGATTGTGTGACCTTATCTCAAAGAGAATACGGTAAGGATTGTGTGTCCTGGGACTATGTGTCCTCTAGTTTAAATACTAGGCAGCTCCAAACCAGATGGACGACTATCATAGTAGTTGGAACTGGGTCATTAAATCATTGAGTTCACGAGGCTACCTGGTTCTATTTTCTCAACCCTTCCATTTCCTCATATAACTGTTTATGAAATTGAACTTTACTGTTTGAAGAATTTGACTCAAGACTTCCACAATTTCCTCACCTCAAATTCTTCAAGTTACCTTGTTCCTCACCTGCTTATCCTATATCATGCTACTTGTAATCTGTGCATGTTTCATTTCATCATGATGACTATGATGTCGCTATGTTCCTCATGCACTTGAGTACTTATTTTGCTACTAGTTATTCATCACATTTCAAATTCCTCAAAGTTGAAATTCCTCAAGTGATGAATTTGCAAAAATCGCCTATTCACCCCCCCTCTAGTCGATATAATGCACTTTCAGTCATCAGCGTCGTCCTGGTGGTCGAGTAGTCGGAGGAGGGAAAATCCCTACCGGTACAGCGGCTCATCTACTATCTTAGCGAGGTCCTCTCTGCGTCGAAGCAGAAGTATCCCCAGTACCAGAAGATGTGCTACGACATATACTTCGCTGCAAAGAAGGTCAAGTAGTACTTCCAGGAGCATACCATCACTGTGGTAAGCACGGCCCCGCTCAGTGAGATCATGACCGGCCGGGACTCCACCGATCGGATTGCCAAATGGGTCATCGCCCTTGCCGATCATGAGATCCAGCACGAGCCACGAACCGCTATCAAGTCGCTAGCGTTGCCTGACTTCCTCGTTGACTCGGCGAAGACGGAGTTCGTCCTGCCTCCCCCAGACTCCATGCATTGGCGCATGCATTTCGACAGCTCGAAAATGAGGACCGGCCTGGGTGCCGACATAGTCCTCTCCTCCCCAAAAGGTGACCAGCTCAAGTACGCCCTCCAAATCCACTTCGCCACCTCCAACAACGTGGCCGAGTACGAGCCCATCATCCATGGTCTCCGGCTCGCCAAGGAGATCGGCATTAGGCACATCCTCTGCGTCGGCGACTCCGACCTCGTGGTGCAGCAGGTCTTCGGTGAATGGGATGCCAGGGACGCCAACATCGCCATCTATAGATTCCTCATACAATTGCTCACCGGCTCCTTCGAGGGCTGTGTGTTTCATCACATCCCACGGGTGGACAACAAGGCGGCTGACACGTTGGCAAAGATCGGCTGCACTCGATAGGCCATCCTAGCCGGCGTCTCCCTTGAGTGCCTGCTCAAGCCGTCGATCAAGCCTTCCTCGGAGTCAAAATCAATCTTCGTACCAGCAAACGCTACTGGCCCATCAACGAATCTGGCCGTCCCTTCAGCATCTTCGCCACCGGCTCCCACAACTTCGGCCGCCCTATCAGTGCTAGTCGAGCCGGTTGCACCCGCGGCTGTCGGCTCCAATGACACGGTAGTCATGATGTCAATCGACCAACCAGTCGCGGGGACTGGCAAGCCGGTGCCAGGGGCTGATCATCTTGGCCCGGGAACTCCTGAGCCGGCCCACGTCTTAGCTCCCTCATGGTCCCAGCCTATCTTAGCGTTCCTTCTCCATGGCGAGCTCCCCCCGGACGAGGCCTTGGCAAGAGAAGATCAGCGTTGGGCCTGGGCATACAGCATCATCAACAACGAGCTCGTCCATCGCAGCACCATCTGCGTTTTCTAGCGATGCGTCGAGTCGGAAAAGGGTCTGGAGATCCTCCTCGACATTCACCAGGGCGAGTGCGGGCACCATGCCGCCTCCAGGACCCTGGTGGCCAAGGCTTTCCGCCACGGCTTCTTTCGGACCACCGCTCTCAAGGCGGCCAAGAAATTGGTCGACGAGTGCGAGGTCTGCCAACGCTTCAGCACGTAGAGCCACCTGCCGACAACAGCCCTCCAAACCATCCCCATCTCGTGGCGGCATGACACACTTGTTGGTGGCTATCGACAAATTCACCAAGTGGATCGAGGCGCGACTGATCAAGAAGCTGGATGGCCCCATGACCGTCCGGTTCATCGATGACATCATGGTTCATTACATCGTCCCCCATAGCATCATCACCGACAATGACATGAACTTTGCCAAGGGCGCGCTCGTGCGTTTCTGCTCCAAGCAAAGGATCTGCCTCGACGTGGCCTCCGTCGCTCACCCATAGTAAAACGGCCAGGTCGAGAGGGCCAACGTCCTCATCCTGTCCGGCATCAAGCCCCGGCTCGTGACATCGCAGCTAAGGTCAGTCGGCTGCTGGATCAACGAGCTGCCGGCTGTCCTTTGGAGTCTTAGGACCAGCCCCAACCGATCAACTGGCTACACTCCCTTCTTCCTTGTGTACGGGTCCGGGGCGATCATCCCCACCGACATCGAGTTTGGCTCGCCTCGGGTCGCCATGTACACGGAGAAGGATGCTAGGGAGGGAAGAGAAGACGACATCGACCTACTCGAAGAATCCCATGAGCTGGCCTTTAGCCAGAAGGCAATTTACCAACAGAAGCTACGGCACTACCACAACAAGCGGATCCGGCCCATATCCTGTCGTGAAGGGGACCTGGTCCTCAGGCGGATCCAATGGACAGACAGACAACACAAGTTGTCCTCTCCATGGGAGGGCCCGTTCATCATCACCAAGGCACTGCACAACAACGCATACTACCTAACAGACGCCTAGAACCTAAGAAGCACAAAAGAGATGCCTCCGACGAGGAGACGGAGCGCCCATGGAACGCGTCGCTCCTCCGCCCGTTTTACTACTGAAAAGACCAATGTATGTATGTATCCCCATCCTTTTGGGCTTACGAATGCAATGGGTGCCCCTCAAAGGATTTCCTCGCTCACCGGCCCCCTGACCCAGCTCTCGTGCCCAGGAGCTCGCTGGCCGGTCCTAGGTCGCTTCTCTTTAAAATTGGCTAAGTAGTGTGAGTCGGGCAAACCCTCCCACCCCTACCAGCTACAGATCCGGCCCCCGGCTGTCCGGCTGACGGGGCCTTGGGGCGGCAAGGCTTGACTCACACGAAAGATCAATCGAAAGGAGATACCGGCTAGGCCCAGCCGGACCACTGCCTCACCTCAGTCACTCTACTTATCCCGAAAGGCTCTCGCGGTTCCTAAGTTCTGAACTGGCTCCCTCGAGGCGGACACCCCGACCCAGCTATGGACCGTCTCCTGGCTGTCGGGCTGGCATGGTCGAAACCAAAGGGGAAACGGGGGATCGAAAAGAACCGGGAGGGCGAAAAAGGATAAGGATGAGCTGGCATGAGCAATAAGGCAAACACATTAAATATTCACCACACAAGTGTTAAAAACAAAAGCAGCCCACGGCCAGCACGGTTCATTACATAAAACACCCTAGTGGGTGGACTTGAGCCTAAGTTGCAAGAAAAGGAAAGGAAAGATAAAAATGCTCGGGGGCTCAGGCCACCAGCGCGTCGCCAGCCGGCACGCCCCCAACCGATGCGTCACCGGGCGGGTCGACTCTCACCTCAGAGGTGGCTGTGGCCTTCGCGTCGGCCCCCTTGGCCTTCTAGGAAGTCTCCATGGTTCCGGCCGTCTCGCCGCTCGAGTCGGTGCTCCCGTTGGCAACTTCCTCGTCCGTTGGGCCTTGGGGGATGCCAAAGGAGTCTTTGGGCACCGGCTCGCCGTCCTCTTCAAGAGCCGATAGGAACTCCTCTGCGTCGACGTACGACGCAAGCTCGTTGGCCCGGCGGACAAGAGTCGGCTCACGGGCCTCCTGCTCCTCGGCCCGTTCGTCCCGCATTGTGGCCAGCCAGTCCAAGTCCATGCCACGATACCACGACATGACGAACCGGAGCGCCATCTACGCGCCGGCTCGGGCTGCGGACGCCTTTGAGGCCTTGAGCCGAGCCACGCCATGCTCCAGCCATAAGGCCACACGGGTCGCCAGAGCTCCCCCATGGCCCGACCATAGGGCGGCGATGATCTCTTTCCCAGATGTCTTGAGCCGCTTGACGCTCCGCTTGAGGTGGGTTAGCCGGTACTCGATGGCGACTGTGAGCTCATCCACGTCCCACGGGGCGTCCACCTCGACAGGGCGCCCGCACTCCCGAAGGTACTCCTGGTGCTCCTCGATAGCGTGCTCAACACGGTCTTGAGTCTTCGGGAAGCGCCCTACAAGAAAGGAGAAGAGAAGGAAGGAAAGGCAAATCAAACACAAGAGTCAGCAAGAGAAAAAGGCAACCGACTGGAGAAGAAAAAACATACACTTACCTTCGATGGCGTCGCCCACCCCGATGGCAAAGTTCAGCGCCGCCTTCCGCTCCGATGCCAGCACCGCCTCTGATGCGTCAAGGGAGCCCCTAACCTCCATGAGAGACCTCTCGAGGCAGGTCACCTTGCCTTGGAGGCTGGCGGTCCTCCGGGCGGCGTCAGCCGCCTCCTTGATGGTCGTCTCGTTGGTCGCCTCCTGTTTCGCCATGGCGGCCTCGAGGCGGTCCTGGGCTGCCTCCCCATCCACCAGTAGTGCGGCCAGCTGGCCCTTCTCCTAGGCGGCCGCATGGACGTCCTGCGCCAGCCGATCGCGCTCGGAGACGAGCCCGGTCTTCTCTTCCCGGAGGGCAGTCCGGTCACCTGCAAGACATGACAGGTGTCAGCCGGCTCTCAGGGGTCATGGATGGCGACCACCTCCTTGAACTTACCTTCCGCGCACGCTAGCTCCTCCTCCAGCTGGTGGAGGTCACGTTCGCCGGGGTCATAGATGGCGACCACCTCCTCGAACAGCTTCTGCCGTGAGGAGTTCCCCTCCTATCACGCATAGCAGAATATCAAGACTCGCTGAAAGAGATCCGGCCCAGCTGCCCGTCAGCCGGTCAGCTGGCCCGCGTCTCGGGGGCTACACCTAGTTGGTGCTCTTGCGCGCCCCCACTGAACCGGCTAAGACAAAAGTAACCGTGCTTACCTCCGCACGTTGCAGGGTGGCATCGACTACCTGTGCCAACCGGGCCAGCTCTTGCCGGACCTAGTCCAGGACGCTCCCCAAGTCCCCGAACGAAGTGACCGGGCCGCCCTTCTTGGGAGCCGGTAGGGTTGGTGCGCCCGCCGACGCTTGCCAATCCCGGAGCACCTCTTGCATGGTCTGTAGGGTCCTCCGGGCCCGGCCGCCATTGCCGCCCGGGGCCGCCATGGTACCGGCAGGCCGGCGGCGGGTCAACAATGGCGAGGGTCTGGGTGTCGGCCCCCACCGACCCTCCGCCCGATGCCGTCTCCATCTCCACCTCCTGCCGCTCCGGCACGTCGATCGCGACGGAGGGCGCCAACACCTCCGTGGCCGCCACCTCTGGCGCCGTCTCTGTTACCGCCCTTGGGGCCGCCGGGTCCTCTGGCTCTCACAGCCCTAGTTTCTTTATGATTGCAAGTGCATTCATGCATGCATTTTTATTTTCAAATGAAGATGAAATGGGGAATGATCAAGCCTCTTAATTTAATATTTGTCAAATAAGCATTATAAAAATTGCTTCAAACAATTCCTAGAAAATGTTCCTGGTTCTCTAATAAAATATTGGTTTGAGTTACACTTGTCAACCAATATTTTGGGATCACAGAAATATTTTATATTGGGCTTTTGAATTAAATTAACTCTATTTGCATTGGATATATATTTTCCTATATACGAAATATATGTCAAATAATTCTGAAATTAATTATGTGGCACTATTTATTTATATCAAGGTCATATACTATTTTCAGGATTTAATAAAATGGTTTGATATTTTGTTGAGCCAAAACAAATATCGGAAAAAAACATAAAATAAGAAAGAAGGCACAGGCTTACCTGGGCATTACCCGTGAAGAAGAGGCTTAGCCCACAGGGGCAGCCTCGTCTTCTACCTCCAGCCAGTAGGCAGAGGAGAAGCGTGGCGTGCACCTAAGGGGCCTCGGCCACCTCCTGCTTCCACCTGGAGGCCCCGAGGCTTCCAAACCGCTCTAGCACGATGGCTAGGGCGAGATGGCCCCACTCCCCCCTCTCTCCCTGCCATCCCTCTTCCTCTCTCCTCTGCCCGAGCGTGATCGTCACCGCCGTTTGCAGCGGCCGCAGCCTCTAGCCTCACCCCAGAGCTCCTCCGCGACCCCTTCAACCTCCCCCTAGACCCATAAGCCGCCGGGAGCCCCCCATTGCCGAGCCGTCGCCGTCTTCCCCGCCGGCCACCAGAGCTCATTAATGTCGATTCGCCGCAAACTGGGTCCTCCACGAGCCCGCCGAGCACCACTACATCCTCCCTGTCAGCTTGCTATCCCTCTCCCCCTCTCCCCGCGGTCTTTCCACGCCCCTAAGCCATAGTGCCGCCGCGGTTGAGTCCCGACCGCCTCGCGAGGTCGACGCTGGCCTCGCTACTGGCCACCCCCTGACCCATGGTTGCGTCAGGTGGATGCGCGCGGCTACGGGCTACCACCAGATGGCCTCAGCTGCCCATCCGCCGCTAGTTTGGTCACCGGCACTGCCGTGCCATTCGACACCGACCCCGCTCCGACGGGCACCGACGTGGCCGGCCGATTAGGGCCTCATCCCCCCTGATTAGCCAGCCCCAGCGGCTGACAGCAGGCCCCAGCTACGGGTTAAACCCCGGTCAACATGGGGATTATCCCATGTCGCTAACGTGTGGGCCCCGGCTGTCAGGTTTGACCTGGGCAGCTGATGTTGACTAGCTGACGTCGTGGTCACGTCAGGCTGACGCCATAAATAATTTTTAGAATAAAATTAAATCAGAAAATTCCAAAAATTAATAAAAACATCAAAAATTCCTAGAGAATAATATGTAAGTCACATTAAAAGAATTTATCTATGAAAATTTATCAAAACAATCCAATGAATCTAATGTTGGCATTTTCATACATGATAGAGCAAGTTAAATAGCCAAACTTGGACATTTTGTTCCAAACACAATAGGCCACTTTTTATATGGAGTTAAATTTGAACCTTGCATTCAAACCATCTTCATTTAACATGTTGATAGATGCATTAGCTCAAACCAGCAACATATTGCCATGCTATTATGATGCATCATTGTGAAGCATTTGCCTTGTTTAAATTGTACCTTGTTTGATCTTGTCGATAGACTTGCGAGACGTAGTTATCAACGGCATCCAAGAACAGTTGAGTTCTTCTGATAAACAGGCAAGCAACCCCCCTTGAGTTTATTCGATAAAATCCCATCTCTCACTCTTGCTGTCATTTCAATGCATTAGGACAACACTTTTCAACTGCTACTTGTGTTTCAATAGATGAACCCACTCATTTGCATGACCTGTCATTGTCATAGTAAATAGCTAAACCAAGTAACCTAGCATACCTGGTAGATGCTTGAGCCATGTTTTTCTATAACCCTATTATGCTTGCTATGCTTAGAGTTGTGTCAGGTCTGATTCATCTGGGAGATGAACCGGAGTGAAATGAATGTGTCCTGATGATGAGAGTTAAGTGATGAACCTGGCTTTGGTAAAGGTAGCGATGAGAGGCTATGTAGGAGTACATGGTGGGTTTCCTCATTGAAACCGCTCATAGGAGCTGAGTTCCGTGTTTGTGTTCCAAGACTAGCTACTACCGCATATTGGGCTCCTGTAACTCGAGGTCTCTCGGCCTATTAACCTACCCTGTTCTCAGTCCAGGAGTCATAGTAGTTCGAAACATTGATAGGTGTGGCACGGCCTGCGAAGTGGATGAACGGCCCAATCGGGACCGGCTTGGGGCCCTGCTCGCAACGTTTGAGGCCATGTTGGAAACCTCGGTCGGACTTCCATTATGGGTTCCAACTCAAATAGGCGACTGCTTTGGACGTGAGTCATTGAAGGTTAACGTCTGTGGCCGACTCCCTTGTTGGGCTTCCGCTTGAAGGTTGTCGAGGTGCCTTTTTACATGCACATGGCGATAAGTGGTAGACGCATGTGTGACGATGTACACCCCTGCAGGGTAAATTATCTATTCGAATAGCCGCATCCGTGGATATGGACTACCTGGATACTTGCATTGTTCATAGACAACTTAAGTGGATACTCTAAAATGCACCAAACAAGTGAGAGTGCTATGGATGGCTTTTCGTAGGAAGACGAGAGAGGATCCATAGTGGTGTATTGAGATGGTGAACATGTGGACTCGTGTGTGCTCTCTTGTAGGGAGACAAGAGAGTAGTGATATGTTGGTTACTGTGTCGTAGACTAGGATAGCGAAAGGTCAAAGCTGGCATTCTGTAGTAAACCCCACAATCCCGTTCATTGATACATGATGCATATGTAGATAGTTCTGATGTAAGACATGCTGAGTACCTTCATACTCACTGTTGCTTATTTACATTTTGCAAAGTTAGATGTTGTGTTCAGTAATGTTCTCCTGACGTTGACATCGACGAATTAGCTTAGTAACCCAGATAGAGGTCTGGTTCCTATGGTAGGGTCATTGTAGCTTTTCAGGCTCTTCTAGCCGCCTTCGTAGATGTGTGTACTCAGACATGTAACTTCCTCTTGTTGTTTGTATGCTATGAATGTTGGGTCATGTGACCCCTTCTGCTTGTAACATTATACTATGATTGGCTCCTTGGAGCCCCCTAAACAAATGTTGTGATTGTAGAGTTTTGTTGTGTTGCCATGTTGTATCTACACATATTGTGCACAGTGCGTGTATGATTGAAATGCATTGGTATGCGTGGGACTCGACACCTAGTTGTCTGCCTTTAGTAGACTTCTTTACAGGGAAATGCCTCCTTGTTCTTCCACCGAGACTTGGTAGCTTGCTACTGCTCCGGACACATTGATTGACCGGCATGTATCCTTCTTTGCTGCTATGTCTGTCCCTTCGGGGAAATGTCTCGGAATGTAATGGAGCCCCTGTAGCTTGCTATGACTCGCCTACGTGTAGTGATGACATTTATGTCCCACGGCTTAATGGAGTCCTTGTAGCTTGCTATGACTCATCTACACACGTTGATGACCGACACCTGCATTGCTGGGTTATGTATGCCTCTCTCTGTACGGTTGTGCCACTTGGGTCTATAACTAGTCATGTCGACATGGGTTCTCTAATGTGTGAATGCTAGCGACACGTTCATATCTGTGAGCCAAAAGGCGCAAATGGTCCCTGCCAAGGTAAGGTGGCATTCGTGGCTTACCGTGTGTGAGGCCGCAAAGTGGTGTGATGTGCTATAGGCTGGATTCATATGTCTTAGGATCGGGGTCCCGATGGCATTGGAATCAGAGCTGAACTGCCTGTAGATTTAAAAAACCAAACTGGCCGATGTGGAGTCTAGAAATGCTTTAGTTATACCAGGGAATTGATTATGGAAGGGAAAGTAAGATCCTTTTTACTCCTTTCCTCCAGTTACTTTATTCTAGGTCACTCTCCTCCTTTCTACGGGGATTAAGAACTAGGCTCCTCTACTTAACTGCTAGGATGACGAGTTACTAGACTGCAGACTCATAGAATGGTTGTTTGAGAAGTTTGTCCGATCAGAGTTATGAGAAGTGATGCCTATGTTCTCTCTATGCCTTGAACAATGATGTTGAGCTGTTATGCAGGACAAATCTTGTGCAGGTTGCCTCATATTTCATGCCCGTACAGCCGTTATGTTCTCTGAGTTCACCTAGGATCCTTTAGGTGTTAGTATTCTCCCTTAATTCTGAACCCTGGTTGTTTCCTTCAGGATGTTGCAAGTCAATCGGAGAACTGTTGGTCATAGTCAGAATCATGGAGATGGTAGGGATGAAGAAGATCCTCCCAACCCGGCTTTGTTGATGGAGGTCATGCTAGAAGTTGAGAGGAACAAGCGTGCCACCAACTGTTTGTTGGAGCACATGAGCGGAATACCGCGCATCATCACAATGAGCTAGTATCCATCAGAGACATCATCAAGTTGCAACCGCCCACCTTCCATCACTCCATTGAGGAACTAGACACAGATGATTGGCTCCGAAGTATCAACAATATGTTGCGTTATGCAAACATGGCTAAAGGACACAAGGTCACGTATGCCACATATCACCTTGAAGGTTCTGCTAGTTTATGGTGGGAGAATTTCGAGGCCATGTGTCCTGCAAGCCAAGCTACATCATGGACGGATTTTTGTGAGGCTTTTCGCGAGCATCACATTCCACAGGCCCTGCTAGATCATAAGCAAGAAGAGTTCTATGATCTGACCCAAGGCAGGATGGTTGTGGATGCCTATAGCCGTGAATTTGAATGCCTCGCGCGCTATGCCCCAGAAAAAGTATCCACAGATGTGAAGAAGCAAGAAAGGTTAAGGAAAGGCCTTAACTAGAAGCTTCGTCATGACCTCAGTCTGCATGAGTTCGTTAGCTTCCAAGTTCTTATGAACAAAGCAATCCAAGCAGAGACGAGCAGGATGACCTACAAGGAATCTCGCAAGCACAGCCGTGATGTTGGATCATCTTCAATGTCTACATCCCAGAAGCAGAGGATGTGGATCCCGAATGCCGCTCTTCCTCCAAGGTATGTAGCGAGGCCATTCTATGTGGCGCCTCGTCTGCCGATGCCATGTGCTCCCCAAAAGAACCTCATCAACCGAGTGCACAACCCGAATCTACGTCCCATCCATGGGACATGCTTCAAGTGCAGTCAGCCTGGATATTACTCGAAGAATTGCCCTTTGCAATCAAATGTTCCACCTTCTTCAACAAGTGGTGTTGTTCGTTGCAAGCCGCCAACCAAGAAGCCCAATGTCAGGTCAGTTGTTTATACTCGTGGATGTGTGCCACATGTAACTGCATAAGAAGCTAAAGATGATGCTAATGTCATGCTTAAGATGCTTCTTGTCAACTCTCATCCAGCTTCAGTTTTGTTTGACTTGGGAGCATCCCACTCCTTCATCTCTCAACGTTATGCCCCTTTGCATAACATTGCTTTCGAGGTTATGCCCTCTCCACTAGTAATTCAAAGTCCTAGTTCCAAATGGCAAACCAATGCGGGAAGCCATGGGAACCAAATCCTTGTTGATGGTTTAGTGTTTCTTGCCTCTCTGATAGCCCTTAAAACTTCGGACATAAATATCATTTTGGGGATGAACTGGATGACAACTCATCATCCCAAAATTTATTATTTCTCTAGGTCAGTTCAGCTTACCCGTCCTTCTCGCTAGATATTGAATATCCAAACCCGCATTCCAGAGGGCATGATTTATTCCCTCAATGGCAATCCTCTTCCAGACCTTGAAAACATTCCGGTAGTCCGTGACTTTCCGGATGTGTTTCCAAAAGAATTGCCAGGTGTTCCACCTGACAGAGAAGTAGTGTTTGTCATAGAACATGTTCCAGGAAGTGCTCCAGTTGCTAGAAGGCCCTATAAGAGGTCTCCCCAAGAGCTAGCTGAGCTTAAGACCAACTCGATGAATGTTTGAAAAAAGGTTTCATCCGTCCTAGTTCTTCCGCATGGGCTTGTCCTATCCTCTTCGTCAACAAGACGGATGGTACAGACTAGATGGTTGTTGATTATCGGCCTGTTAATCTGGTCACGATAAAGAACAAATATCCGCTTCCCAGGATCAACGATCTGTATGATCAGCTTGCTTGATTCGCAATCTTTTCCAAGATGGATTTGAGATTAGGTTATCATCAAATCAAAATCAGGAACGGGGACATTCCAAAGATGGCTTTTGTCACTCGTTATGGACAATACGAGTACACCGTCATGTCCTTCGGTCTAACGATTTGTCGGGACCCCGATCCTAAGTCATATGAATCCACACTGTAAAATATCACACCACTTTGCTGCCTCACGCACGATAAGCTCCACGGCTGGAGCGTTACCTTAGCCGGGACTGTTTGCGTCTTTTGGCTAACGTATGTGAACATGTCGTTGGCAATCAAATGACAGAGAACCCGGGCCGACATGACTAGTCGTAGAACCCAAGTGGCACATCCGTACGGAAACAGACATACGTAACCCAACAATGCAGGTGTTGGTCTCAAGCACGTGTAGACAAGTCATAGCAAGCTACAAGGACTCCATTACGCCGTGGGACATAAATGTCATCACTGCGCGTAGACGAGTTGTAGCAGGCTACGAGGACTCCATTACACTGCGAGACATTTCCCCGAAGGGACAGACACAGCAACAAAGAAGGATGCATGACAGTCAATCAATGTGTCCGGAGCAGTAGCAAGCTACCAGGGCTCGGCAGAAGCAAAAAGAGGCAGTTTCCCGTAAAGAGTACTACTAAAGGCACATGTCTAGGTGTCGGATCCCATACATACTGTTGCACGTCACACGTACGCATGACATGCCCGATATGCATAGATGCAACTATGGCATCACAACATAACCATACATCAACACAACTTTTATCTAAGAGGCTCAGAAGAGCCTTGCATAATATGTTCTTACAGAGAGGGGTCACATGACCCGACACTCAAGTCATACAAGCAAGTTCATACAAACCAAGCGGAAGCATAAAGCTGTCTGAGTATAGACAGATGAAAGGGTAAAAAGGCAAATGACATGACTATCTACAGCCTGCCACGGGGCATAAGGTCGTAGCTGGGGCACCAGCTATTCGGCATTGTTGACATCTAGATAGAACCCACCTAATGGGTCCTGAGCCTTATCTACAACATTTATTAAGAAAACATGAGTACAAACGTACTCAGCAAGTCTTTAAAGAAGACCTAGTCTATTTATGCTCATGTATCAACAAGGGGAGTGGTCGAGTTTATGCAACAATGCCAGCTTTGACTCTTCGCTAACCTACACTACACAATTTTAACTCTTTGTTTAGGTTTTAGATATCGCACACAAGTCCACTAACTCCATAACAATACACCACCATGGATTCACTTCCCTCTTCTGGGAGAGTGCCATCCACGATACTCACACTTGTCTTGATATTTGTTTATGAGTATCCATTTGATTATCTATGAAGAGCATAAGCTTTCCAAGTAGTCCATATCCGAGGACGTGGCTATTCGAATAGTTTCATACCCCGTAGGGGTGTATTTGTTCACACACGCTCTCGCCACTTATCGCTGTGTGATCCTAAAACCATGCACCTCGGCAACCTTCAAGCGGAAGTCCAGCGAGGGAGTCGGCCACGACCGTCAACCACATAAGACCTCTGGTCCAGGCTATCGCCTATTTGAGACTGAACCCGCACGGAAGTCCGGCCAAAGTTTCCGCTACGGCCCCAAACGATGTGTGTAGGGTTCCCAAGCCCACCATTTGTGTGACCCGTGGTACACTGTGCCACTTCCTACTGCGTCGTAACCCACCCCTAGGGTCAGTGTTATGCACGGCCTCCGACATGCTATAAACACCAGAAACTACTTGCAACTCCTGGACCAAGGACTAAATGATTGATAAGTCGAGAGGGGTCGAGTGACCAGAACCCAATGTGTGGTAGTAACTAATATTGGATCACAAACACGGAACTCGGTTCCTAAGAATGGTCCCAATGAGACAACCCGCTATGTACTCCTACATAGCCTCTCATCGCTACCTTTACCAACTCGGGTTCATCATAAGATTATCACGTCAGAACAACGTTATTTCACTCCAGTTCATCACCCAGATGAATCAGACTTGACACAACTCTAAGCATAGAAAGCATAGCAAGCAAAGTAAGCTAAGCACGTCATGGCACAAGCATCTACCAGGTATGCTAGGTTGCAAGGTTTAGCTATTTACTGTTCCAATGACAGGTCATGCAAAATAATAGGTTCATCTACCATGTATGACAGACAAGTGAATGTTTGTCCTAATGCAATAAACAAGAGAAGGAGCGAGAGAGTGGGATGTTATCGGAATGATCAAAAGGGTTGCTTGCCTTGCTGGGTAGCGGGAAGGTTTTCTCCTTCGTTGGAATACTCGGAGGTACCCTCAAAAGCACGGCCTACTGCAATGCAGGTAAATAACAATCAATACACGCAAATGCAACAATATGATGCATGATCATGACATGGCAGCATGTATGGATGAACTAATGCAACTATTGTCCATGTTAAATGAAGGAAGTTTGAATATAGGTTAAAAATCATTCTCCATTTCATATTCCATATATTGACCTATTAGTAAATATCAATGTTCTTCTACATAGGTTGCTCTAACATGCATGATAATAGCACCATTGGATTTCATTGGATTTTTTGATAAATTTTCATATATAAATTATTTTCATCTGATTAAAAGATTAATTTATATGAATTTTTCAAGTTTTAAACATTTTCTAGAATTATTTTAATTCAGAAAAGTAATTAGTGCCTCAGCATGACATCACTATGACGTCAGCTAGTCAACAGAACATTGATAGGTCAAACCTGACCAGTGGGGCCCATTGGTCAGCGACCCACTCACTAACAAAGATAATTAATTAACTAATTACTAATAAGATTAGGGTAGGGCCCACTGGTCAGTGGGTCATTAGGTTAATTAAATTAATTAAATAAATAATTAATCAAGGTTTCATTAACAGGGCCCGGCCCCACTTGCCAGTTGACCTGGGGTCAAACCCCTATGGTCAACTCCGGCAAGACCCACCGGCGTTGAGCCACCCGTGGCTCCAGAGACGGCGGAGGGGTTGGGATCCCTCCTCAGGCGACCAAAAGGATGGCAGAGGGCACTAAACGGACCTACGCTCATGCGCGTGTCCATCCCGACACCTCTTAGGGGCTGAGATGGTCGGGATCCACGCAGGCGATGAGCTCGGTGGCTGTCGGAGTTCGGGCGAGCATGAGCTCGACGAACCAGGGCGCGACGCGGCCAGAACATGGCACCTACAAGCACTACGCGGCCCCACGAGTCCCATGGTGGTCTCTAATGGACCAACTGGTCACTGAAGCATCGCCGGCGATGAGCTCGTGCGGCGGGTCATTCGGGAGCCGACTCAATCGGGGCCTACATAGGGGGAAAAGGCCGGGGAAGAGAGGGGAAAGAGCCGGGAGCTCACTGCGGGTTTGAAGCCGTCGAAAGCTTGCTCGGGGAGGGCTCAGAGACGACGAATCAACAACAGCGAGGTTCGGGTCCTTGGAGGAAGACGAGCTCGAGGACTGCACTTCGAGGCTCCTGACGATCTGTGGCTCGGTGTAGAGGACGGGGACGACGTACCGGAGCCTTTGGTGGTCTCAGGGGGGTGCGGGGACTGCTGGATTTACGGCGGCAAGCTAGCGGTGTCGTCGTCCATGGCGGAGCAGAGGAGGGAAGAGGGCAGGGGGGGCGAATGCGAGAGAGAGAGAGGGATGGGGATGGCAATGGCGTCCTCATCCTCTCGCCAGCGCGGCAGGCGGACAGAGGCACGCAGAGAGCTGCGTGGCAGCTCTGGCGTGTGCGCGCAGCGAGCACACGCTCCAGGAGGACGACGACGGTGTTGGGCCAGCTGGGCCGGCCCAGGTTCTACCTCCTATTCCTTTCCGTTTTATTTCTTCTTTAATCTAAATTCTGATGTTGGTTTTATTTATTTTCAGGCACAATTGCTAAGTATAAAATATCCCAAATATTTTATAGCACCAAGTTTGAATATTTCAAACTCCTATAAAAAGTTCCAGAATATTTCGAAATCTAAAGTATTGATATTGCTTTATTTGGCATTTTCAGAGGCTTTATTATTTATTTTTGAAATGCTAAAACTGTTCAAATAATTTAAATGACCCTTGATATATTCATGTCCCTATTTATCAGACATAGGGAACATTTTTTATGGGCATTTTGGATTTGTTGTTTTTTCACAAACTTTAAATTAGTTTGATTCAAATGAGGGTTTGGGGTTTCTTTGAATCCCTATTTCGTGTTGGTGCAAAATTGAAATATGATGAACACACATGTTGTCCTATGACAAGTAGCTAGCGATGTGAAACCAATGCCCCAGCCACTTTCTCCCGCTTAATGAATTCGATCTTCATGGAGTATTTGGACAAATTTGTCATGGTTTATCTCGATGATATCCTCATATACTCGAAGAACGAAGAAGAACATGCTGACCAGCTTAGGCTGGTATTGATGAAACTCCGAGAGCACCGCCTTTACGCCAAATTCTCCAAGTGTGAGTTCTGGTTGCCAGAAGTGACCTATCTGGGTCACGTAACCTCTGCGAAAGGTATTGCTGTCAATCCCGAGAGAGTTGAAGTTGTCCTTGATTGGACTAAACCTGAATCGGTGAAGCAAGTTAGGAGTTTCCTTGGCTTAGCGAGTTATTGTTGTCGCTTCGTTGAAAATTTCTCCAAAGTTGCCAAACCTCTAACTGAACTCCTCAAGAAAGATAAGAAGTTCGAGTGGAGTCCAAAATGTGAGGAATGTTTTGAGGAGTTGAAAAGACGACTGACTACTGCCCCGGTACTTATACCCCCGGATTTCACAAAGGACTTTGTTATCTACTGTGATGCTTCGCGACAACGTCTAGGTTGCATACTTATGCAAGATTGTCATGTGATTGCCTACGCATCCCGACAGTTGCGTACACATGAGGAAAATTATCGAACACACGATCTGGAACTTGCCGCAGTAGTCCATGCACTAGTCACTTGGCGACATTACCTTCTGGGTAATCGTTCTAAAATATTTGGTGATCACCAGAGTCTCAAATATATATTCACCTAACCGGATTTGATTCTCAGGCAAAGATGGTGGATTGAGTTGATTACGGACTACGACTTAGGAATATCTTACACCCCAGGCAAAGCCAATGTCATGGTTGATGCACTAAGTCGTAAATCCTATTGTAACAACCTCTTGTTGCTACAAAGTCGACCACTTCTCCACGAGGAATTAGGTAAGTTAAATCTTCACATTGTTCCTCGAGGATCCCTTTCTACCTTGATGGAAAAACCAACTCTTGAGGATCAGATCATAGCTTCCCAGAAGAAGGATACGGGAATTTCTCGTATCAAGAGCAACATTGCCAAGGGAGTTGCTCGTTCTTTCTCGGTAAATGATCAAGGTGTTGTTTTATTTGAGGACAGCTTGGTGGTTCCCAAGAAGAAACAACTTCGAGAACTGATTCTCAGGGAAGCACATGAATCTCCTCTCACGATTCATCCTGATAGTACTAAGATGTATCAGGACCTACGCCAGAGGTTTTGGTGGACCTGGATGAAGAGACAAATCGCTCAATTCATTGCTAACTGCGATGTTTTTCGTCGCATTAAAGCAGAGCATCAAAGGCCTGCTGGCACCCTTCAGGCCTTGGCTATTCCCGAGTGGAAATGGGACAAGGTCGGTATGGATTTCATCACCGGCTTTCCAAAGACTAAGAAAGGGAATGATGCCATCTTCGTGGTTATCGATCGCCTTTCAAAAGTTGCTCATTTCCTGCCAGTTCGAGAAAGTATAATTGCTAGTCAGTTAGTAGATTTGTATATTTCTCGAATAGTTTCTCTTCATGGTGTTCCTCTAGAGATCAATTCTGATCATGGAAGTCTTTTCACTTCTCGATTTTGGGAATGCTATGGGAACCCATCTCTCCTTCAGCACCGCTTATCACCCTCAGTCAAGTGGTCAAGTAGAAAGAGTCAATCAAATTCTTGAGGATATGGTGAGAGCCTATGTTATCTCATTCGGAATGAACTAGGAGAAATGTCTTCCATTTGCCGAATTTGCTAATAACAACAACTCTCAGTCTAGTTTGGGCAAAGCTCCATTCGAAGTTTTGTATGGACGAAGATGTCGAACGCCATTAAATTGGTTAGAAACCGGTGAAAGACAATTCTTTGGACTGGATATGATCCAAGATGCAGAAGAGCAAGTTCGCATTCGTGAGAATTTGAAAACTGCCCAATCTCGTCAGAAGAGCCAATATGATCGTCATCATAAGGATGTAAGTTATGAAGTTGACGAGAAGGTTTACATTCGGGTGTCACCTCTGAAGGGCACCCATCGTTTCGGTATCAAAGGCAAATTGGCTCCTCATTACATTGGTCCTTTTCGCATTCTTGCTAAACAAGGAGAGGTTGCCTACCAATTGGAACTACCCCCGCAGCTTTCCAAAGTTCATGATGTGTTCCATGTTTCTCAACTCAGGCGTTGCTTCAAGGATCCTATCCATGAACTAGACCACGAAACACTTGATCTTCAAGATGATCTCTCTTATCGAGAATATCCTGTTCATATTCTTGATGAAACCGAGTGCAACACTCGACATAGCAGCATCAAGTTTCTGAAGGTTCAGTGGTCGCACCATTCCGAGGATGAAGCAACCTGGGAACGAGAAGATCGTCTTTGGCTTGAGTACCCTGCACTCTTCCCGACTACTTCTAAATCTCGGGACGAGATTCTTGTTTAGTGGGGATGAGTTGTCACAGCCCTAGTTTCTTTATGATTGCAAGTGCATCCATGCATGCATTTTTATTTTCAAATGAAGATGAAATGAGGAATGATCAAGCCTCATAATTTAAAATTTTGTCAAATAAGCATTATAAAAATTGCTTCAAACAGTTCCAAGAAAATGTTCCTGGTTCTCTAATAAAATATTGGTTTGAGTTAAAATTGTCAACCAATATTTTGGGATCACAGAAATATTTATTTTCGGTTTTTGAATTAAATTAACTCTATTTGCATTGGATATATATTTTTCTATATATGAAATATATGTCAAATCATACTGAAATAAAATGGTTTATTTATATCAAGGTCACTTTTGATTTATATCAAGGTCATATAATAATTTTCAGGATTTAATAAAATAGTTTGATATTTTGTTGAGCCAAAAAAATGTCAGGAATATAAAAACACAAAATAAGAAAGAAGGCAAAGGCTTACCAGGGCCTTACCCATGAAGAGGAGGCCCAGCCCACAGGGGTAGGCTCGTCTTCTACCTCTAGCCCGTTGGCAGAGGTGAAGCGTCCCGTGCACCCGAGGGGCCTCGGCCACCTCCTGCTTCCACCTGGAGGCCCTGAGGCTTCCAAACCGCTCCAGCATGACGGCTAGGGCGAGTTGGCCCCACTCCCCCCTCTCTCTCCTTGCCGTCCCTCTTCCTCTCTCCTCTGCCCGAGCGCTGCCGTCGCCGCCGTTTGTAGCCGCTGTAGCCTCCGGCCTCACCGATCCCCCTGCCACGCCCCAGAGCTCCTCCGTGACCCCTTCGACCTCCCCCTGGAGAAAGTAGCCGCCGGGAGCCCCCCATTGCCACGCCGTCCTTGTCTTCCCCACCGGCCACCGAAGCTCGTCGACGTCGATTCGCCACAACCAGGTCCTCCCTGAGCCTGCCGAGCACCCCTACAGCCTCCATGTAAGCTCGCCGTACCTCTCCCCTATCCTTGCGGTCTTTCCGCGCCCCTAAGCCATAGCGCTGCCGCGGTTGAGCTCTGGCCGCCTCGCAAGGTCGTCGCAGGCCTCGCTATCGGCCAGCCCCTAACCCATGGGTGGGTCAGGTGGATGCGCGCGGCTACGGGCTACCACCCGGTGGACTCGGCTGCCCATCCGCCGCTAGTTTGTCACTGACGCCGCCGTGCCATTCGCCGCCGGCCCCGCTTCGGCGGGCACCGACGTGGCCGGCCGATTAGGGCCTAACCCCCTTGATTAGCCAACTCCAGCCGCTAACAGTGGGCCCCAGCTGCGGGTCAAACCCCGGTCAGGGTGGGGATTAGCCCGTGTCGCTGACGTCTAGGCCCCGGCTGTCAGGTTTGACCTGGGCAGCCGCTGTTCACTGGCTGACGTCGTGGTGACGTCAGGCTGACACCATAAATAAATTTTAGTATAAAATCAAATTAGAAAATTGCGGAAATTAATAAAAACTTTAAAAATTCATAGAAAATAATCTGTAAGTTAGATTAAAATAATTTAAATAAGGCAATTTTCAGAAAAATCCAATGAATCTAATGGTGGCATTTTCATACATGATAGAGAAAGTTAAATAGCTAAACTTGGACATTTTGTTCAAAACACAATAGGCCACTTTTCATATGGAGTTGAATTTGAACCTTGCATTCAACCATCTTCATTTAACATGTTGATAGATGCATTGGCTCAAACCAGCAACGTATTGCCATGTTATTATCATGCATCATTGTGAAGCATTTGCCTTGGTTAAATTGTACCTTGTTTGATCTTGTCGATAGACTTGCGAGACATAGTTATCGACAGCATCGAAGAATAGCTGAGTTCTTATGATAAATAGGAAAGCAACCCCCCCCCCCCTTGAGCATATTCAATACAATCCCATCTCTCGCTCTTGCTCTCATTTCAATGCATTAGGACAACGCTTTTCAACTGCTACTTGTTTTTCGATAGATGAATGCACTCCTTTGCATGACCTATCATTGTCACAGTAAATAGCTAAACAAAGTAACCTAGCATACCTGGTAGATGCTTGAGCCATGTTTTGCTATAACCCTGTTATGCTTGTTATGCTTAGAGTTGTGTCAGGTCTTATTCATCTGGGAGACGAACCGAAGTGAAATGAATGTGGCCATGTAGGAGTAGATGGTGGGTTGACTCATTGAAACCGCTCATAGGAACTAAGTTCCGTGTTTGTGTTCCAAGACTAGATACTACCACACATTGGGCGCCGATAACTCAAGCTCTCTCGGCCTATTAACCTACCCTATTCTCAATCAAGGAGTCGTAGTAGTTCGAAACGTTGATAGGTGTGGCATGGCTTGTGTCGTGGTTTTGTCACGGCAGATGTCCGGGTGAACGGACATAGGTTCTGGGCGAAGATGCAACTACGTGGCGGCTTGAAGGGGTTGATCGGAATCGTGAGACACGGAGTTTACCCAGGTTCAGCCCCTCCAATGGAGGTAAAAGCCTACATCCTACTTGTCTGGTATTGATGATGAAGAAGATATCTCGGTTACAGGGGTGTCGTTTGCTACCTCTAATCACAAGAGCCTCTAATCTGTCTATTTCTAATCTCTTGTGTTGTCTAAACTTGTAGATTTGTGTCCCCTCCGCTCTAGGAGTGCTCTACCCCTCCTTACATAAGTGGAGAGGGTAGGTTTACAAATAGAGTCCTACTAGGAGTAGGATTAGGACTAGTCTCTCTAGAATCCTATTCCGGGTCTTGTAACCTTCGGCAGGGAGTCTTTCTCTCTTCAAGCCTTCTCTTGTGAGCCGCCTGGTGCTGGCTTACATGCTGGGTCTTGGGCCTGGTCATCCTGTGATCCGCCTACCGGGTCATTAATAAAATGTCATGACCTTTCCGGGTCTCTTGTGAGTCGCCAGGCCGGGTCATACCACGGGGTATATCCCCGACATTGACCCCCAAATTTGTTTGTATTTGTTCATGCTAAGCTCCTGAAATAAGAATAATAAATATGGTAAGTAGCCGGCTTGCTCCTTTGGCCGGCTTATGAAATGGCTCCTCAGAAATCCGGGTCTTTTCTGCATATGAAACAGTCGTCTTTGATAATCATATTGCTTGTCAATGTCGTTTGAAAAATATTGAGAATAGAACACCCATATGCCATTGAGTCGGCTTCCAATACTCTTGGCAGGTCATTTCTGCCGGGTCATAAACATTGATGATGTCGGGTCATCTCCGCCAGGTCATAATCATTGATGATGCCGGGTCATCTCCGTTGGGTCATAATCATTGATGATGCCGGGTTATTACCATTGGTGACACCGAGTCTAACAACTGAACTCCATAAGTAAACCTTGAAAATTCTCCTCAAAGTTTTTGATATGTCCATATTACCTGTATCCCCCAAGCTCCGAGATTATCCATGATAACTTGGTGCTTTGCAATAACATTTTGAACTGTGTAGCCCCAAGTGCCGGGTTGTCCTGCCTACAGCAACCTGGGACTTATAACTGCCTTATACCTTTATAAAGCTTCGGTGGGTGTAGCCCCCAGGGGCTGGCTCATCAGAAAATGATGCGCCGGGTCTTCAATTTGAATCTCTTAATCTGTTGGAATAGCTGAATACTGTAGGCCCCAAGTGCTGGGTCACACACCTGCGGCGACTTGGGATTTTAGAAAATTTGTTCTGAGTGGTGTAGCCCCCAGGTGTCGGGTTAGTAAGAATTACTGGGCTAGGACTTAGGAAAATATAGAAACACCGGCTCATCTCCTTGAGATAATAGGTCTAGCTAACAATGTAATGATTTGAAAAATCAGCTTGCATTAGCCCGCAAGTGCCATGGTGCATGCTTGCAGCGACATGGGACTTTCATATTTGATATAAACTGAACTTGAATAATGTAGCGCCCAAGTGCCGGGTCATCTGCTTGCGGCGACTTGGGACTATAATATGACTCCCCACAATTTGTTGAATGAACCATTGACCGTGGTTGTAATGTAACCCGGCATGAATATCCTGGAATAATTCCTTAGTCTTTGACATGAAATCCCTACTCGTGGTTGTGATGTAACCCGGCAAATGTATATTGGAGGAATCCATGAGTGTTGTAGATTACCACAGAGCACAATTGATGAAAACCGAGAACCTGTTAATTAGATGACACGGCATTATATCTGATAGGGCGGCTCTTGAAAAATAATGAATTCTCTGAGACGGTTTGAAAACCCCAATCATCTAGTACTGGTTTTGATAAACCATGAAGATCCAGCCAAGTTGGCTATTATAGATCCATTTTCTCTTGTAGGGTACTTAATGGCGGCTCACTTAAGAGATTAAACCTGCAAAAATGAACAAGGCAGAATATATTCTGCATTGTTGTAAGGGAGGCTTGAAAAAACAGAACCTAGAGATGTTATAACATTGCCCCTTCTTTCATAATCTTGCTCTGACCCGGCTTGATAAGCCGGCATGTCATGTGAATATGATTCGATGTATGATGCAATGTTGATGCAATGTACGATGCAATGTTGATGCAATGTTTGACTTGTCAGTATTTTTGCCGCGAATGCCGGTTGTTAGGGTTAGATAAGCTACACCCGGAGGTGAGAAGCCCCCTTTTACAACTGTGGCTAATCATGTTAGCCGGAGATGGCATAAAGCCGGCCGATAAGGCGTTAAAAGCAATACCCGAAGGTAAGAAGCCGCCCTCAGCCTGCGGCTAATCATGTTAACCGGAGATTTGGCATAAAGCCGGCCAATAAGGCGTTAGAAGCGATACCCGAAGGAAAGAAGCCGCCCTTAGCTCGCGGCTAATAGTGTTTAGCCGGAGATTTGGCATAAAGCTGGCCGATAAGGCATTAGAAGCGACACCCGAAGGTAAGAAGCCGCCCTCAGCCCGCGGCTAATCGTGTTAGTCGGAGATGGCATAAAGCCGACCGATAAGGCGTTAGAAGTGATACCCGAAGGTAAGAAGCTTCCCTCAGCCCGCGACTAATTGTGTTAGCCAGAGATTTGGCGTAAAGCTGGCCGATAAGGCGTTAGAAGCGATACCCGAAGGTAAGAAACTGCCCTCAGCCCGCGGCTAATCGTGCTAGCCGGTGATGGCATAAAGCCGACCGATAAGGCGTTAGAAGAGATACCCAAAGGTAAGATGCCACCCTTAACCGTGGCTAATCATGTTTACCGGGATTTGGCATAAAGCGGGCCGTTAAGGCGTTAGAAGCGATACCAGGAGGTAAGAAGCCACCTTCAGCAGTCGCAGTTGACATGTCAACAGGAATATTTGTGAATTCTTCTTGTAAGTCGCCATCTTGTAAGCCGCCATCTTGTATGAAGCAACGACCGAAGCTCCAAATAAATTCAGGCACCTTTGTTTGAATGGTGCATCACGGCGGTTCGTCCTCTTGGGCAACTTTTAATCATCCGCCAATGATGTAATAGCCCCCAGGATTTGGTTTTCTCTTGCAAAGACCTGGGGTTCTCGTTGAATTCGACCAAATGTGTCTCGCCATGTCTGTAGCCCCTGAGTCTTAAGTTGACTCGAAGAGGTGGCTTTGAGAGTCTCCACTGATGGTTGAGGTTGACCGTGATGGGTTATAGATGATCCCGTATGAATTGTTTGAATGATCCGGTCGATGGTTCGTCCCGGCTGGTTGTTAAAGTGAACCAAACTGTAATGGCGGCGACTTGTGTGCTTGTCCATTGGGCGGCTCGTATCGACGAGCACTGCACCGACATGTTGATGTAGATCAAACTATTGGCGGCGGCTTGGGCGCGTCAATTGGGCGGCTCGTACTGGTGTATTTGGCCGCTGGCGTGTTGATGTAGACGTCAAAGTCAGCTTTGACATGGTCGCGAGAGACGGCCGCGACACTGAAAGCCGGCACGGTCGCAAGAGATGGCCACGGCGTTGCAAGCCGGGCGGTCGGTGAGTTGCGGCGTTGTTAGTGAAGACCATATCATGAATGCGGCGGCTTATCGTGTCCATTGGGCGGCTCATAATTCCGGGTTAGCACGAGTTGTACCGACGTGTTGATGTAGACGTAGAAACCAGCCATGGCATTGTAAGTCGGTGCTGTTGTGGAAGACGCCACGACGCTCTAAGCCAGTGCGGATGGCGAGAGACGGCCATGGCATTGTAAGACGGAGCGGTGGTGAGAGACGGCCAGGGCGTTGTCAGCTGGTTTGGCCACGAGAGACGGCCATGGTGTTCTCGGGCAGGACGGACGTGCGAGTCGCCGGCGGTGTTGTAAGCGCGGATGGGAGAATAAGCCACGGGCATTGTAAGCCGGCCCAAAGGGGTGACTCGGCCGCGGGTATCATAAGCCAGCGTGGATAGATGACTTAGCAGACGTTGTGAGCCAGCGCGGCCGCGAAAGACTCCTGTGGCGCTGTAAGCCGATATGGACACCGGAGCCAAACGATGCTGGTGCGCCTCCATCTCCGCAATATGATGCCACTTTGGTAATGAATAATTTGTCCTGTGTAAAAAATATTACAAAGACGAAGTAATTGTTCTTCGAAGGAATCAAAATGTATAGACAAAATAAATTGGGTGGATAGCACTTGTTTCGTCTCGACGACCAGCTGAGTCATATACGTCGTCCATGGATCGCCTCCCATAATTTCAACAGTGATTGAGGCACTCTCTCGAGGCCGCAGTAGCTTCGAGATGGTGCTAGAACAGAGTGGCTCGGTGGTGACGGCGTTTCATCAAAGAAGTCCAGCAGGGCGACCCGAGGCGGTGAAGGACCACGACGTGTTTGACAAGGCGGGTCCCATTTTTTTTAAACCGCTTATCTTCCCAACCGGATCCCCATGTCCTTATCCACCACCTCCCACTTCTCCTTACCCTGTGACGGCTGTGACCCAGCGAAGCGGGTGGTAGTGCGAACCATGGTGGAGGCGGCTCGTGCATGAGCAAATCAAACGTGGCGGATCCACGACAGTTGGCGCCCATCGTGCGTGGATCCACAACAGTTGGCGCCCACCGTGGGGCCGTGCACGGTGGTTTTTGTTCTTGAAGGTATCTCTCCCAAGGATTGAGAGGCACACAATTTTTCGGATAAAGAAGAGCCGCCCCAGCTGATGTGAGCCGCCTCTGGCTGTTGCCGTGAGCCGCCTCCACCTTGTTCCGGTTCCACCGTGGGCCGGCGTTGTCGAGCCACCACTGGTTCTGCTGCCGTGAGCCATCGATTTCCTCACGCACGAGCCGCCTCCACCATGGTTCACACTATCACCCGCGTCGTCGGGTCACAGCCATCGCAGGGTAAGGAGCAGTGGGAGGTGGTGGATAAGGACGTGGGGAGCCGGTTGGGAAGATAAGAGGTTTAAAAAAATGGGACCCGCCTTGTCAAACACGCCGTGGTCCTTCACCGCCTCGAGTCTCCTTGCTGGACTTGTTTGATGAAACACCGTCACCATCGAGCCGCCCTGGTCTAGCACCGTCTTGGAGCTGCTATGGCCTCGAGAGAGTGCCTCAATCGTTGTTGAAATTACGAGAGGTGATCCACGGACAATGTATATGACTCAACTGGTCGTCGAGACGAAACAGGTGGTATCCACCCAATTTATTTTCTCTATACATTTTGATTCCTTCGAAGAACAATTACTTCGTCTTTGTAATATTTTTTACACAAGACAAATTATTCATTACCAAAGTGGCATCATATTGCGGAGATGGAGGCGCTCCGGCGTTGTTTGGCACCGGCATCCATACCGGCTTACAGCGCCATAGCCGTCTCTCGTGACCGCGCCGGCTCGCAACGTGTGCGGCTGAGACATCTATCCGCGTCGGCTTATAATACCCGCGGTCGAGTCACCCGTTTGCGCCGGCTTACAATGCCCATGGCTGATTCTCCCGTCCGCGCTTACAACACCACTGGCGACTCACACGTTCGTGCTGGCCTACAATGACATGGCCGTCTCTCATGGCCGAACCGGCTGACAACGCCGTGGCCGTCTCTCGCTACCATTCTGGCTTACAACGCGTGGCCGTCTCTCGCCATCCGCGCCGGCTTACAACACCGTGGCGTCTTCCACAATAGCACCAGCTTACAATGCCACGACTGGTTTCTACGTCTACATCAACGCGCCGGTACCACTCGTGCTAACCCGGAATTATGAGCTGCCCAATGGACGGGATAAGCCGCCGCATTCGCGATATGGTCATCACCAACAATGCCGCAACTCACTGACTGCCCGGCTCGCAACGCCGTGGCCATCTCTCGCGCCCGCGCCGGCTTACAGTGTCGTGGCCGTCTCTCGCGATCATTTCGCAGCTGACTTTGACGTCTACATCAACACGCCAGCGGCCGCATACACCAGTACGAGTCGTCCAATTGTCGCGCGCAAGCCGTTGCCCGCAGTTTGAACTACATCAACATATCGGTGCAATGATCGTCGATACGAGCCGCCCAATGGACAAGCGTGCTAGTCGCCGCCATTACAGTTTGGTTCACTTCAACAACCAGCTGGGATGAACCATCGACAGGATCATTCAAACAATTCATATGGATCATCTATAACCCACCACCGTCAACGTCAACCATCAGTGGAGACTCGCAAAGCCGCCTCTTTGAGTCAACTTAAGACTCAGGGGCTATAGACATGGCGAGACACATTTGGTAGTTTTCAACGAGAATGCCAGGTCTTTGCAAGAGAAAACCCAATCCTGGGGCCTATTACATTATTGGCGTATGATTAAAAGTTGCCCAAGAGGACGAACCGCCGTGATGCACCATTCAAACATAGGTGCCTGAATTTATTTGTAGCTTCTACCGTCCCTTCATACAAGATGGCGGCTTACAAGATGGTGACTTACAAGAAGAATTCACAAATATTCCAGTTGACATGTCAACTGCGACTGCTGAAGGTGGCTTCCTACCTCTGGGTATCGCTTCTAACGCCTTATCGGCTCGCTTTATGCCAAATTCTGGTTAACACGATTAGCCGCGGTTGAGGGTGGCTTCCTACCTCTGGGTATCGCTTCTAACACCTTATTTGCGGGCTTTATGCCATCTCCAGCTAACACGATTAGCCGTGGGCTGAGGGCGGCTTCTTACCTTCGGGTATCGCTTCTAACGCCTTATTGGCCGGCTTTATGCCATCTCTGGCTAACACGATTAGCCGCGGGCTGAGGGCGGCTTCTTACCTTCGGGTATCGCTTCTAATGCCTTATCGGCCACCTTTATGCCATCTCCGGCTAACATGATTAGCCGGGGGCTGAGGACAGCTTCTTACCTTCGGGTATCGCTTCTAACGCCTTATCGTCCCGCTTTATGCCATCTCCTGCTAACACGATTAGCCGCGGGCTGAGGGTGGCATCTTACCTTCGGGTATCGCTTCTAACACCTTATCGGCCAGCTTTATGCCAAATCTGCGGCTAACACGATTAGCCACGGGCTGAGGGCGGCTTCTTACCTTTGGGATCGCTTCTAACACCTTATCGGCTGGCTTTATGCCATCTCCGGCTAACACGATTAGCCGCGGGCTGAGGGCGGCTTCTTACCTTCGGGTATCGCTTCTAACGCCTTATCGGCTAGCTTTATGCCAAATCTCCGGCTAAACAAGATTAGCCGCGGGCGGCTTCTTACCTTCGGGTATCGCTTCTAATTCCTTATCGGCCGGCTTTATGCGAAATCTCCAGTTCACACGATTAGCCATGGGCTGAGGGCGGGTTCTTACCTTCGGGTATTGCTTTTAACGCCTTATCGACCGGCTTTATGCCATCTCTGGCTAACATGATTAGCCGCGGTTGTAAACGGGGCTTCTCAACTCCGGGTGTAGCTTCTCTAACCCGAACAACCGGTGTTCGCGCCAAAAATACTGACAAGTCAAACATTGCATTAACATTGCATCATACATCGAATCATATTCACATGACATGTCGGCTTATCAAGCCGGGTCAGAGCAAGATTATGAAAGAAGGAGCAATGTTATAACATCTCCGGGTTGTGTTTTTTCAAGCCGCCCTTACAACAATGCAGAATATATTCTGCCTTGTTCATTTTTGCAGGTTTTATCTCTTAAGATGAGCCGCCATTAAGTACTCTGCAAGAGCAAATGGATCTTGAATAGCCAACTTGGCTGGATCTTCATGGTTTATCAAAACCAGTACTAGATGATTGGGGTTTTCAAGCCGGCTCGGAAAATTCATTATTTTTCAAGAGCCGACCTATTAGATATAATGTTGTGTCATCTAATTAACCGCTTCTCGGTTTTCTTCAATTGTGCTATGTGGTAATCTACAACACTCATGTATTCCTCCAACATACATTTGTCGGGTTACATCACAACCATGAGCAGGGATTTCATGTCAAAGACGAAGGAATTATTCCAGGATATTCATGTCGGGTTACATTACAACCACGGTCAAGGATTCATTCAACAAATTGTGGTGAGTCATATTATAGTCCCAAGTCGCCGCAAGCAGACGACCCGGCACTTGGGGGCCACATTATTCAAGTTCGGTTTATATCAAATATGCAAGTCCCATGTCGCTGCAAGAATGCACCATGGCACTTGGGGGCTAATGCAAGCCGGTTTTTCAAATCATTACATTGTCAGCAAGACCCTATTATCTCAAGGAGATGAGCTGGTGTTTCTATATTTTCCAAAGTCCTAGCCCAGTAATTCTTACTGACCCGGCACCTAGGGGCTACACCACTCAGAACAAAATTTCTAAAATCCCAAGTCGCCGTAGGCGTGTGACCCGACACTTGGGGGCTATAGTATTTAGCTGTTCCAAATGATTAAGAGTTTCAAATTGAAGACCCAGTGCATCATGTTCTGATGAGCCGGCCCTTGGGGGCTACACCCGCCGAAGCTTTATAAAGGTATAAGGCAGTTATAAGTCCCAGGTTCCTTCAGGCGTGACAACCCGGCAGTTGGGGGCTACAGAGTCGAAAATATTATTGCAAAGCACCAAGTTATCATGGATAATCTCGGAGCTTGGGGCTACAGGTAATATGGACATATCAAAAACTTTGAGGAGAATTTTCAAGCTGTTAATTATGGAGTTCAGTTGTTAGACCCGGCATCACCAATGGTAATGACCCGGCATCATCAATGATTATGACCCGGCGGAGATGACCCGACATCATCAATGATTATGACCAGGCGGAGATGACCCGACATCATCAATGATTATGACCCGGCAGAAATGACCCGCGAAGAGTGTTGGAAGACGACTCAGTGGCATATGGGTGTTCTATTCTCAATATTTTTCAAAGCACATTGACAAGCAAGATGATTAGCAAAGACGACTATTTCATATGCAGAGAAGACCCGGATTTCTGAGGAGCCATTTCATAAGCCGGCCAAAGGAGCAAGCCGGCTACTTAACACATTTATTATTCTTATTTCAGGAGCTTTGCATGAAGAAATTCAAACGGGCTAATGTTAGGGATATACCCCGTGTTATGACCCGGCCTAGCGACTCACAGGAGACCGGAAAGGACATGACATTTTATTAATGACCCGACAGGCAGATCACAGGATGACCAGGCCCAAGACCCGGCATGTAAGCCGGCACCAGGCGGCTCACAAGAGAAGGCTCAAAGAGAGAAAGACTCCCTGCCGAAGGTTACAAGACCCGGAATAGGATTCTAGAGAGACTAGTCCTAATCCTACTCCTAGTAGGACTCTATTTGTAAACCTACCCTCTCCACTTATATAAGGAGGGGTAGAGCACCCCTAGAGGGGAGGGGACACAAATCCACAAGTTTAGATAGCACAAGAGATTAGATATAGAAAGATTAGAGGCTCTTGTGATTAGAGGTAGCAAACGGCACTCCTGTAACTCAGAGATCTTCTTCGTCATCAGTACCAGACAAGCAGGATGTAGGCTTTTACCTCCATCGAAGGGGCTGAACCTGGGTAAACTCCGTGTCTCTTGATTCCAATCAACCCCTTCAAGCCACCACGTAGTTGTATCCTCGCCTCGAACCTAAGTCCGTTCACCCAGACGTCTGCCGTGACAAATCCATGATTGCCTGCGAAGTGGATGAACATCCCAATTGGGACCGGCTTGGGGCCCTTCTCGCAACGTTTGAGGCCATGTTGGAAACCTCGGCCAGACTTCCATTATGGGTTCCAACTCAAATAGGCAACTGCTTTGGACATGAGTCGTTGTAGGTTAATGTTCGTGGCCGACTCCCTCGCTGGGCTTCCGCTTGAAGGTTGTCGAGGTGCGTTTTTACATGCACATGTTAATAAGTGGCGGAAGCATGTGTGACGAAGTACACCCCTGCAGGGTAAATTATCTATTCGAATAGCCACGTCCGCGGATATGGACTACTTGGATACTTGCATTGTTCATAGAAAACTTAAGTGGATACTCTAAAATGCACCGAACAAGTGAGAGTGCTATGGATGGCTTCTCGTAGGAAGACGAGAGATGATCCATAGTGGTGTATTGAGATGATGAACATGTGGACTCGTGTGTGCTCTCTTGTAGGGAGACAAGAGAGTAGTGATACGTTGGTTACTTTGTCATAGACTATGATAGCCAAAGGTCAGAGCTGGCATTCTGCAGTAAACCCCACAATCCCGTTCATTGATACATGATGCATATGTAGATACTTCTGATGTAAGACTAGATGAGTACCTTCATACTCACTGTTGCTTATTTACATTTTTGCAGAGTTAGACATTGTGTTCTGTTAGGTTCTCTGATGTTGACATCAACGGATTAGCTTAGTAACCCAGACAAAGGTCTGGTTCCTATGGTAGGGTCGTTGTAGCTTTTCAGGCTCTTCTAGCCGCTTTTGTATATGTCTGTACTCGGACATATAACTTCCGCTTGTTATGCTCTGAATGTTGGGTCATGTGACCCCTTCTGATTGTAACATTATACTATGATTGTCTCCTTGGAGCCTCCTAAACAAATGTTATGATTGTAGAGTTTTGTTGCGATGCCATGTTGTATATACGCATATCATGTATAGTGCGTGTATGATTGAAATGCATTGGTATGCATGGGATTTGACACCTAGTTGTGTGCCTTTAGTAGCCTTCTTTACGGGGAAATGCCTCCTTGTGTTTCCACTGATCATTGGTAGCTTGCTACTGCTCCGGACACATTGATTGACCGACATGTATCCTTCTTTGCTACTGTGTCTGTCCCTTCGGAGAAATGTCTTGAAGTGTAATGGAGTCCCTGTAGCCTAGTACGACTCGTCTACGTGAAGTGATGACATTTATGTCCCACGGTGTAATGGAGTCCTTGTAGCTTGCTATGACTCGTCTACACACGCTGATGACCGACACCTGCATTGTTGGGTTATGTATGCCTGTCCCTGTACGGTTGTGCCACTTTGGTCTATAACTAGTCATGTCGACCTGGGTTCTCTGATGTGTGAATGCTAGCGACACGTTCATATCCGTGAGACAAAAGGCGCAAACGGTCCCGGCCAAGGTAAGGTGGCAGTCGTGGCTTACCGTGCGTGAGGCCGCAAAGTGGTGTGACGTGTTACTGGCTGGATTCATATGTCTTAGGATCGGGGACCTGACATCGGCACATCAACCCGGCCCGGCTCGTCCGCGGGCGTCGTCACGTCCGGCACCTCCGACCGGGTCGCCTTGGGACCCGACTCCGCTGCCGCTGCCCTCGTTCGAACTGCCTCCTCCGCGAGTGGAGGCGCAGGTGGATCCATGGCCGCCCCCATGGATCACTCGATGGAGGCCTCGACTTGCGGGTCGATTCCGCCGCTGAGTCTGATGCCCGCGCGGGGTTTGCGGCCCTCCTCTGCCGCCCACCGCTTGATGTCCCGGAATGCGAGGCCCCACCTCGCATTCCGGACCTGGAGGCTCGCAGCTACGCGAGCCTCCTCCTCTCCTCCCATTGGGTGGCCACGTGCTCGCGGACCAGCCGACTGGCAGCATCCGTCTGTTCCCCTGCTGGCTCCCCTCATGAAGCTCGATGGGTCCCTGCAGCGCACAAAGACTAGATTACCCACCGGATTGCGACCCGGAAGAAAACAAATGCAAAACACAAAATGAAGACTCACCCGATGACGAGGGGGAAGGCCGGCTTGGCGCGCGACGGTGGCTTCCATGCGGCTACCTTCACCTGCTTTTGGACTGGCGGCGGGGCCGCCGACCCCTCCTGGGCTGGCCTCTTTGCCCGACCGGCTGCTTCAGCCATCGAGGCTTGAGCCAGCCGCTCCTAGCTCCGCCGACTCTAGCACGCTGAGGGAGGAGGCTCGTTCAGAATCATTATGTCATCGTCATCATCATCATCATCGTCCGTCCAGTCCCTGATCGAAGGGGCAAGAGGGAACTCACCCGCTCCGTTGGGCTCCCTGGTTGTGCCAAATCCTCCGGCTCCGCTGGGGTCGCTGGCTCGCGGGCCAGCCGGCTCGTCGGCTCCTCCTGAGGAGTCCACCCCCTCCTCTGGTGGGCCTCCCCGCTCGTAGTCTTGGAGTCGGAGTTCGCGCGCTCCGCCTCAAAGATTTGGAGGTGCGGGCCTTTTGGGGTCTTCTATCGCACCATCAGCTGTGGTTAGCACGACAAAGTAAGGTCCATGCCCGGTTGCCGGGTAGAGAGAATCAAATGAAGAAAAGTCACCCCAACAAAAAACTTACCAGGGGGGTTGATGTGGTCGTACGGCTCAATGCCGAACGACCACAACTCGGGCTTCAGCTTGAATGTCGTGAGGGCGTTCACCTGCTTTGCCACCTGAGTCGGTGTCTTGTCGACCGTGGACAGCCGACAGGGGTCCCGGCGGTCGGACATATCGCAGATCTGGTGCGGCCTCATCTGGAGAGGCAGCACCCGACGCGCGATGAAGGCCGCCACCAGATCAGCGGCGTCCAGCCCCTCGGAGCTCTTCAGCGTCATGAGCTGGCCGAGCTCCACCAGGGCCACGCCGCGCGGGCCAGTCCCCAGCCAGTTCAGCAAGCTGGATTGCACGTCAACGAATGGCGAAAGACAGATGAAGTGAAAGAGCAGATCGGCGTTCTTCATGTAGAAGAACGTCCGGTGCCAACCTTTGACGGAATCGATGAGAGAAAGAGGAGGGAAGCGCGCAGTGTCATGGCAGCACACCACCATGGCCCCGCAAGCACTCACTTTCAGTGGCTTGAGATAAAAGAGACTGTTGAAGAAGTCGATGAAAGGAAGGATTCCGAGGTACCCCTCGCACAAAGTCACGAAGGCAGAGAGGTACAAGATCACGTTGGGGCCAAGATGATGCGGCTGGAGGTGGAAGGTGTCGAGGAAGAGGCGAAAGAAGATGCTAACTAGGAGCCCGAAGCCGCGGGCGAAGTGACAGAGGAACACAACATGTTCCCTTGGCTGGGGCGCCGGTGCCACATCGTCGCCCGACGCGTGCGCGACCACCCGTTCCGCCGGTGGCAGCATGCTCATGTGGCAGAGCTTTGCAATGCCGGCCTCAACGATGACGGAGCCGGCCCAGCTCCCTCCGCCTCCGTCGGCAAACTCGGCGGAGGGGTAGCACGTGGGCGCAGTTGCGGGATCGGGCGCGATGTAATGCAAGGTGACGAAGAAGATGAAGAAAGCAAGAAGATGGGTAGCGAGGTAGCAAGCGGGACGTGGGTATCTCCGCCCCTGCCCTTCCTCCACTTTTATAGGGGAGGCCACGACCGGGGGACGTGGAATTAACTGCACCCACTCCCACCGGAAACTCCATGTGCGCGTGGGTGGCCCCATGCCGTAATGGCCGCTTCGGGGCGTAGAGGATCCCGGCCTGCGCCCCGAGGCCTACTGGGCTATGCTTGGGACCTAGCGGGCTAGGCCTAGGCGGACGTCCCGTCTCCCCGCGTGCGCGGCGCCCGCCACATCATTACTCACTGCGTGGTGTGCGGCGGGCCGGCGCGGGTCCCGGGGCGACGCAACTGTACCCGAGGCATCAGGTCCAATGGCCGACCCGGCTGCCCTTTCGACTTCACGCCAGAGGCGGGTACCCCTTGGGGGAAGCCGCCGGCTCCCCTTTGTCTGCCGGACACGGGCCCCCGCCAGCTTCGGGGACTACAGACAGGGTTATTACCCCTGGGTAGGCCAAAGCAACGTGTTCTCTCCTTTCCGTTTCGAAGGAAAACCACACGACCGGTTGCTCATGGCCGGCTAGATTACGGCCGGCTCGAGCGGCCACCGGCTGGTCAGGCGGACGGTCGATAAACAAGCCGGCTCGACCCTCGGCCGGCTGGGTGTGGCCAGCTGCCTCCAGGAATGCTCCCCCGTTGACCTTGGGACGGACTGGCGATATCCCATCCCACTGTGCATGGGTACGGCGACACGACGCAACCATCACGATGGGCGACCCTGTAGACACAGTGGCAGCTAACGCTCGAGAGCGCATGGCCACAGTTTGGCTGTCTGGGCCGCTGACCTTGGCATGCGCAACCGGGCGGGGGAACAGTGTCGCACGCCCTCACCCACTCGATTACCTGCCCCGGCGTGGCTACAGTACAACTGACCGTACTTGAGACGTAGGCCAGCTAGCGCTAGACGACGCCTCTCCGGCGACCCGTGCCATGGCAGGTGAGCGAGGGCCAATCGCAGAGCCATCTGGCAGGCCCCAGCAGGCTACAAGACCCCCTAGCTGGTGGACCTACCGGTGACAATATGGCACGAAGAGCGGGCCCCTCTGGTCAGCTGGAGTGGCTGCCAGCCGGGCCCCCCTACCCTTGTACTTTAGTTATATTGTAAAGTCGGGGGGTTGTCCTATAAAAAACCCTGAGCCCCCCATGCAACGGGGACGGATAACGAACGATCATTCTCACACATCCACAAAACTCTCAAACCCCCTAGAGTAGTGGAGGAAGATGAGCGGGCTACTCCTTCTTCCTCCTCTAGATATAGCTCTAGGAGCACCCTTGTACACATACCCATCCATCTAACTAGACCAAGCAGGACTAGGGGTGTTACCTCCCACGGAGGGCCCTAAACCCGGGTACATCGTGTGTCTTCACCACTTGTGCCCAATCTCGCACCCGTAGCCCGTCGGTGTTCTCCGGCTCCAACCACCTACGATAAGCCACCCTATGGCATCTGTCATGAGAAAACAAAGACACTGATCAAGAAAAACTGTTTCATAGAAGGCTTGCTGCTCCTCGGTATAAAACCTATAATCCACATCAGTCTTTATCCGTTGTGCATATGGATCAATGGCTCTCCATGTGCTCAAACCTGAATCCTTGTTGATCTTCATATCCTCAACAATACGATGGCTAGCATCATGAACAAGAAGGTGGGGTCTGAGCTTCATAAGAACAGATATAGCGTCATCATCATCATCTACTTCTCTGAAACTGGACTTCTTGTTCTTCCCAGAAGCAGGTATATCTCTGGTAGTCTTCTTGGACTTCTGTGCAGCTGATTTCTTGGATGCAGCCTTGGTGCTCTTGGAGGGACCAGACTTAGGCATAGCATCAGTCATAAACTTCTTAGCCTTCTTCTTAGGAGGGGCCTGAGTAGCAGGTTCCTCCTCTTCCTCCTCTTCAGCAGCAGCACCAACAGCCTCCTCTGGATCCTCATACATAGAGGTAGGCCTCCCCATCACACGGATGATCCTCTTCCTAGTTGTCTTCTTTGGCAAAGTTTTCTCGGGGGCTCAACCGATTTAGCTTCCCCGGCACTCTCATGTGCTTTGAAGGTCTCTAGAGGTGCATAAATTTTGGTGACTACCCTCCTAGATGAGGTAGCCTCATTGGTAGAGTTCCTTGCAGCCTACTCTTGCTTCTTAGAAAGAACCTCTTCTTGGACAAAATCAGAATCTTATTCGTCTGAGTTGAGTCTCTTTCTTATCCTACTGACAGCTTTAGGCAACCCATGAGAACTGGGAGTGCCTGGATCTATGGAAGAATTGGACTCAGAACTAGTGCTGAACTCATCTCAATGTTCTGCTCCCGCAAATTCTGACTATCTTCTTTGCCTGACATGTTTGACCCTTTGAATATAGTATAGAAGAGTGGAATAGGATAAGTCATCACAAAATGCAGAGATTTTTTAAAGTTTGAAAGAAATATTTTCAAAGTTTTACATTTGTCACATTAAAATCATATAGCCAAAGTAAAAATATCGGAGTTACCGAGACTGACTTTCTCCTTTGCCGAAACTTGGCACCCCTTTCGGTGAGACCAAAAGGTGCACTCGGTTTCACGGAGAAAGTTCTTAGCAACATAGACATACAAATCGGTGAAATCGATTTGCTCACTTCGGTTCCATCGAGTTTCATTAGGCAGAAAGTAAACCCTAGAAAATCGATCATTCTCTATCCTATGGAATTTTCTTTTGGATGGAAGGATCTCTATTACACCCTGTGTCTGTGTCACCTTGTCATGTTTGGATTTATAAAATTTGGAGCCAACTAAAACTTTTGCAATGTTTGTGCTGGATTAATTGGTTTCATGCTTGCTTGTTGAGTTGTTGTGTATGGCACTCTTGGATTCTATCCCTCCTCATATTCATCCTCCTTGACCCAAACCTCTTGCCCAATGATCATGCTATGTGAATAGTGCCCAAAACTAATTTTCCCAAATTTTGTTTTGACCAAATATGATTTATTCAAATTAGGTTTTTCAAAACCCCCTGAAATGAGGTTTGCACTGCAAGTCTTCAAATTGGGGGGGGTTCTTCTTCCCTAAAAGCTTTACTTCAACCCTACTAGATTTAAGACTTCCCAAAACCACCAAATATTAATTTTAAAGATTATTTTTATATTTTATTTAAAAGCTTTTTCCTAAGACCAGAAATGGTTTTTCATAGCGAAAAAATAATTAAATGCTTTCAAAATATTTGAGAAAATTTAGGGAAACTCAGTGGACATATATTTCCCACATAATAGAGTTTCAACACATGGGCATATACAAATAATGGGAAAAAACCCTCAAAACCCTTTCTGTTCAAATCAAGCTTTTGAAATATTTCTGTATGAAATATTCCAAATAAGTTCCAGGAAAATTCCAGCAAGTCAACACTATCGTAAGTGATGATCTTGCAAAGTTTCATCTCAATCCAAATTGATTTGGTTCACCAAATCATACCAAAACCCTTCCTATCCAGATTCAAATTTGAACAACTTTACATTGTGAAGTTTCTCCCCTTGACCTCAAACTCTGTGGACATGCTCTAATCACCAAATAGTGATGCTACACTATGTTGCACATTAAGGGTAAAGGCTTAGCATAACTAGATCTACAGAAACCTGATGCTACACTAAGTGGTTAATTCAGGGTAAAACCCATTTTTTAGCATGCCAGCATTTTTTCTACCTTCCCCTCCCATTTATTTTCTTTCCTAGCATCCCCTAGCTTATCCTAGCCCATGGGCATCACCAGAAACCCCAAGACACAAGACGACATGCTAGTGGGCATATTTTATGCCAGGGCACGCCATATGGGCGCTCTCGAGCAGGCTACAGTGAGCTCTCGCACTGTAGCCACCCCTGCCCGGCGCCTCCCGACAGCCCCGGGACTCCCCAACATGTCCCCTGTCCGCCCTCGATGTCCGCAAGGCGCCAGGTGGTCAGTCCCCCTCCTCCCTCCTCCTCTACTGCCCTCCTTCGTGCGCGCACGGCATCGCCCGAGCCAGCCAATGGCCGCGCTCGCACGCGTGCACCTCCGGTCTCTGCTAGCTGCCCTTCCCCTATACGCGAGCGCGGACTAAGTCCGTGACCACCCAGGACACGGCCTACAGCCTCCCGTGGCCTGTGACGATGGCCCGGTCGTCGCCGGCGCACCACGCACACTATGGACTGGAGCCTGGCTATTTAAAGGTCTCCTGCTCCTCCCGCTCCTCTTCCCTTGCTCTCTCCTCCCCTCAGCCTCTCCCTAGTGCCCACCCCTCGCCTCCATGCTCGGGAGCTTGGGCCCGAGCCAAACCCTCGCCGTCGTCGGGTTTCTTCCTCGCTAGCGATTCCCTGTGCCCCGGCAACCCATTCTAGTCCCACACAACAGGAGGCGCTCCCTCGAGCACGCCCGTGTCCTTGGCTGGCCTCGGCGTCGACCTAAGCCCCTCCGGTGAGCCTCCCCTGCTCCCTGTCATGAGGAGAGGGATCACAGGTGGGCCCCACCTGTCATCCCCTCATCCCCCTACCCTCTTGCTGCCAGGAAGGGCCCACGGGCTGGTTTAGAAGTAAACTAGCCACGTGCGGCACCTCGACCTGGGCCGGTTCCCTCTTGGGCCGGCTCAACTGGGTGTTTATGGCCCGAGAGGCAAAGTGCCCTTTTTCCTTTTTTTATTTTTCCTATGACTTCCAAAAATTCCACAGGGAACAAAATAAATCTAAATCCAATTATTTGTCTACCTAAATTTTTACAATATTCCGTAGAATTTAATAGTACCATTTGTATAAATTTTTACAAACCTTTTCTGTACTGTTTTATTGTGAAACCTATATTTAGGCATCTTTCTACCTCTTATTAATAATTTTCAAAAATGTTTCATAGCAAAATATTAAACAAACATTTTTAATATAGTCTTTAGTATTTGCCAGATTAGGGTAACTTTTTTTATTAGTGTCTTGAGTGCTCTGTTTTTGTATGATGCTTATTTTCATCGCTTTTATTCACGATGATAGATTGCGCTGTTGATGAGGAAGTTGGACCCGAAGACTTCGAAGACCCCGGAGACTTTGTTGAGCCAGGCAAGCAGCCCTTTGACCATGTTAAGAAACCATTTTAATTGCATGTCATATAGCACTTTACTTTCATTATAGTTGATCATATGGAATTGACCACTTCGATGGGCTATTTCCGACACTTTTATCACTAACACGTGCATCGTGCATGACCCTACCACCTTATGAGGGTTATGCGGGTGGGTGTAGATAGGATGCTAGTAGATGCTATGCAAGAGGGTTCGGGTTTATGCATAGTGCTGGAGAGGAAGTATGATTTCAAAGACTTTTTTAAAAATCCCATCGGGTGCCACTAATGCCCGAGGGAGATGGTGATAAGTTGGGTGACCACTTGAGAAAGAAGTGGTGTGCTGGAGCTAGTGATTGTGTGTTTACGAAAACGGATTAAATTTACGGTCTGCTGAACATCCCAACCATACATGCGTAACCACAATACGCCTGATGGGACGGGGCTTTGTTGATTTCTATGGTGGGTACTAGCAAGGAGCCCGCATTACTACTGGCGAGAGTGGCGTGATCACTCTCGATACGGAGTCGTCCTAGAGGAGGAAGTCCATGTGTTTTCTTTACACGCACCGAGCACACCGTTGCGTGCCCGCATGGATAATACGTGTGATGTATATCATGAGGAATGGAACCAACGAGTGGACTCTTTCTTTAGTATTTCCATGGGAAAGGCGATGTTCGGGTACTTACCTCGGGTATGATACATATACCGCGAGTCATGGATGACACGGATGTTCCCCGAGTCTTATGGGTAAAGTGTCCAATGTCTGCAGAGCATAAAACTATTCGAATAGTAGCGCCCGCGGTCATGGACAGTTGGAGGTCCTTCTTAAACTATGTCCAGATTTTTTCACAGAACTTGGTGTGTGTGTGTGTGGTTATCACAGAGATGGTACTTGAGACAAGTCAAAGGACTTGATGTGAGGGATGAACATGAGGTGTTCAACCACTGCTTATGATGATATATGTAACTTGTTCATATGGATATCTACCAACTGTTGATGCATGCTTACCTAGTTATTCGATCATGTCATCGCATTCAAAATTAGCTTTCGGCAAACTACCTATTTAGTGCTATATCATGCATCATCATTACTTCTTCCACAACTTGGGTTGCTTGCGAGTACATTCAAAGTACTCATTGGCTTGCCACAGGTTATTTAATTGGCCAGGCATGGAAGAATAGGAGTATGTTGAAGAGTTCGTTGGTGATGAACATGCGAACTAGGACACTTCCCAGTCAGAATGCCTATAGGTTTAAGGCTGATGGCATGGGTTCACGCCATCGATCAAGATTTCCGCTGCTTGTTATATTTATGTGTTTGGCCCTCGGGGCCCTATCTATGTAAGACTAGACCTCCATGATCTTTATTCATGTAAGACGCTAAATGTGGATGTAAGCCTCTTGTTATTCAGCATCTATGTGTTCAGTGACCATTGATCTCTGGGATCATTGTACACGTGCATTCGATGATCATGACTTATGAGTTGGGGTACCTACAGAGCTTGTATCAGGGCCATCATGAATGTAGGAAGCCCTTAGTTAACATGGATGTTAGTCAGGATAAAACCATTTTGAAAACTACACCTAACACCTATACTTAGGGATTATGTGCTATTTATCTCTTCTATTCTTCACACATTTTCGCCAACCACCCATTTTCCTCTACCACGAGAACTGGGTCAATGCCGTCACAAATGATTACCACATGGATGTGGTCGTGAAGGCAAACGACTCCCTGACTAGTTGGTTCTTTGAAGGACCATGTATGGAGACCATGATACTTGCAGTCGAGACAGCTGCACGCAAGGCACTCCTACACCTTCGAGACATCAATGCAGATATGGGTGACGAGCCGGCTACTCGCTACCTTCCCTTCAGGAAGGATGAGCTTGGCGAGAGTTGAACGCTAATCCCATTTAAGGAGGACGGCATGCCACTCAGGTGCCATACCTACTTAAGCCTCTCCACCGATAGTCTTGTTCGTAACCTGATGAAGGAGTCCGTGAAGCTCCGCGAGGAACTCTACCTTACTCGGGAGCTACTTCGGCAAGCCAAGACGAAGACACACAAGATCAACAAGGATGGAGCCCCCGAGGGACGACCAACTATCGCTTAGAGAGGAGGAGTACACCAAGCTAGTGATGCACCTACACGTCGTCATCGCATGAGTGCGAAGGAGTACCGTGAGCTATTCACCGACCCGCCAGCAAAGCGTCATCAGGATGGACCACCTCGTTCCCTGACCCCTTCGACTGGGAATGATGGCCATTCGGATGATGAACAGGAGGACGACCGAGAGGAGCATGACTACGAGACCGAGCACTCCACTACTTGAGTCCGAGAACCCCTAGGGTAGGATCAGTCATGTATCCCTCATGCGAAGTCGATTCCATGTAATGGTTCATATGAAACCATGTGCGCTTGTTGTTTGTTTTGTTGCTTGTGTTCCGATGCAAGTCGCGCTTTTGGGTTAGGCAACATGTAAGTGACTCCATCATCTATCACAATATATGTTAGTCTTTCGACCTTTGTTTTACCACAATTGCACTCGACCAACCCCCTTAGGCACGCTTTTCCATTATTGCTTTTCCTCTCGTCTATCCTAGTTGTTTGACTTGGCTGCTCCAAACAGGATGGTGACTGCTACGGCAAGGACTCTTTTGCCAAAAATTCAAGCCAGCAACAAGGAGATGGTGGAGCTGCTCACGCTGGAGGACACCAGGAGTAGCCACAAGGCAACATTCCCCCGCCACCACCTCCACCGAAGAACATGACCATAGCTTAGTTTCTCCAAGTTCTCCGGGATGAATGCCAAGCCAACAATGCTGCTATCCAGCAGATGTCTTAGGCCCCCGTGAACAACCAGCAGCAAGGTAGGAACGGCAATGGCTGCTCCATGCTGTCTAAGTTCATGACGAATTCGGCCCCAACCTTCACCAAGACTGCTGAACAATTGGATGCTGATGTTTGGATCCGCACCATTGAGGACCTCCTTGCACTGGGCAATTGCAATGAGGACCATGAGAAGGTGCTTTATGCCTCTCACTGCCTTGGAGGTACCGCCCGAGCTTGGTGGGATGGATTCAAGGTGATGCAAGGTGAGCGTGTCATCACTTGGAATGACTTCAAGGAAGGATTCCGCACCGCCCACATTCCTTCCGGGATCATGGCTATCAATAAGAGAGAATTCCGAGCGCTGAAGCAAAGAAGTGGCTTTGTCAAAGAGTACCTGCAGAAGTTCAACCTTCTGTCAAGGTATGCACCTCAAGATGTCAACATGGAGGCTGCCAAGAAGGAACGCTTCATGGAAGGACATCCAAAGACCCTGTATTATCAGCTCATCGTCTACGACTGTCGTACCTTCTTCGACCTGGTGAACCCTCATGCTGGAAGACAAGCATCGTGCCATAGACGACACTTGCAAGCGCAAGATGATCAGCAAAGGTAGCTCCAGCAATTAGAAGCCTCATCCCTGGTAGCCAGCCTCAGCCAAGCCCACCTATCAGCCACAGTAGGCTAGACCTCCCGTGCCTCGTCCAAGCTACTAGCCTCAGCAGTATGCAAATCCCAGGCCATCTTACAACAACCCCAATAACAACAACGATGGTAGGAACTACAACAACAACCCTAAGCAAGTCACTTGCTTTGGATGTGGTCAGCCTGGACACATCTCTAAGCTCTGCCCTAATAAGAAGCCTGATGCATCATGCCCCAATGCGCCAAACCAAGGTCAAGGCCGTGGAGCACCACCAAGGAACCTTGCTCCCCGCAACCAGCCCAACAATGGCAAGGGTCGTGTGAATCACGCCACTACAAAGGAAGCCCAGGAAGACCCGGACGTCATACTGGGTACATTCCTCGTCAACTCAACCCCAGCAACAGTACTATTTGATTCTGGAGCTTCAAATTCTTTTGTCACCCAAAAGTTTGCATTAGAGAGTGGCATGAAACCTACACCCCTGGGTAGTTGTATGTTGATAAAAACGCCGGGTTTAGTTATGAAGTCTGCGGTAGGGTGTGAAGGAGTGAAGCTTGATAACAACGGGGTAAACTTCCTAGCAGACCTTATAGTTCTGGATTCACCAGGCTTGGATGTCATCCTTGGCATGAATTGGTTGACCAAGCACCAAGGCTTGTTAGAATGTGCAAGAGGATTGTCACCATGACCAATAGCCAAGGAGTGGAAGTAAAGTATGTCCCCAACCCTACCTCCACTCAAGCCCCTCAGGCTAAATGTCTATCGAGAGCTGAGTTGGATCAAGTGCTAGTGGTATGTGAATACCCGGATGTGTTTCCTGATGAGCTGCCCAGAATGCCTCCTGACCGCGACTTTGAGTTCATCATTGAGCTTATGCCCGGATCAAGGCCCATCTATTAGAAGGCCTACAAGATGGGATCCAAAGAGTTGGCTGAATTGAAGAAGCGACTGGTAGAGCAGCTCAGAAAAGGATTCATTCGTCCTAGTGCCTCTCCTTGGGGATCACCAATTTTATTTGTATCAAAGAGGGACGAAACTACAAGACTCTATGTCGATTACCGTTCTCTCAATGAAGTCACAATAAAGAAGAAGTACCCCCTCCCCAAGACTGAAGACCTGTTTGACCAATTGAATGGAGCCTAGGTGTTTTCCAAGATTGACCTCAGGTCAGGATAATACCAGCTGAAGATGAGACCCCAAGACATTCCGAAGACGGCATATGTAACCCGGTATGGCCTGTATGAATACACGGTCATGTCATTTGGGTTAACCAATGCCCCTGCCTACTTCATGTATCTCATGAATAAAGTCTTCATGGAGTACTTGGACAAGTTCGTTGTCATCTTCATTGATGGCATACTCGTCTTCTCAAAGTCTGAAGAAGAGCATGTGGAGCACTTCAGAATCGTCCTACAGAAGCTTCAAGAGCACCAACTTAATGACAAGTTCAGCAAGTGTGAATTCTGGCTGCATGAAGTTGGATTCTTGGGTCATGTGCTGACTGGAGAAGGACTATCAGTGGATCCTACCAAGATTTAAGCCATGACTGAGTGGCAAACCCCAACCACCGTGAAGGAAGTCAAGAGCTTCCTCAGGCTCGCGGGATATTACCGCAAGTTCGTGGAAGAGTTTTGAAGCATTGCTCAACCCACGACCCAGCTTTTGAAGAAGGATAAGAAGTTCTAATGGACCGCTAAGTGTGAGGAAAGCTTCCAGGAGCTCAAGAAGAGGTTGACCTAAGCCCCAATTTTTGCCACCACCGATATTCATAAGGAGTTTGTGATATATTGTGATGCATCAATAACCGGGCTCGGGGGAGTTCTGATGCAAGAAGGCAGGGTCATAGCATACCTATCAAGATAGCTACGTCCTCATGAAGAGAACTACGCAACTCAAGACCTTGAGTTGGTAGCCGTGGTTCATGCCTTGAATACATGGAGGCATTACCTTCTCGGGAAGCGATGTGAGATATAGACAGACCACAAGAGTTTGAAGTATATTTTCTCTCAAAGGGAATTGAACATGAGGCAGCGAAGATGATTGAATCTGATCAAGGATTATGACCTCAGTGTTCAATACCACCCCGGCAAGGCCAACGTGGTAGTAGACGACTTAAGCAGAAAGGCTTGTTCCTTGAATGCTATGATTAAGGAATGGCTACCCTCCCTGTATGAAGAACTTGAGATCTTTGGCATGGAACTAGTTCCACCTGGATTCCTCGCCAAACGCAAAGCAAATCCTACTTTGATGGATGATATTAAAGGAGCTCAGAAGGGACACGAGAGCATTGAAGGCATCAAGAGGAAGAACAAGGCACGCAAGGCCCTAGGATTCTCAGTGGATGAACAAGGAGTTGTTTGGTTCAGGAATTGCATATGCATGCCCAACAAAGAGGACCTCAAGAACTTGATCTTGCAAGAAGCTCATGACACTCCATACTCCAACCACCCTAGAGGAACCAAGATGTATCAAGACCTCAAGGCAAGATTCTGGTGGCATGGCATGAAACGGGAGATAGGCACCTTTGTCGCCAAGTGCGACATATGCCAAAGACTCAAGGCTGAGCACCAGCAACTTGTTGGGCTATTGCAACCTCTCAACGTGCCTAAATGGAAGTGGGAAAAAGTCGGGATGGATTTCATCACCGGTTTACCAAGGTCAAGCAAGGGACATGACTCTATTTGGGTCATTGTCGACCACGTGACCAAAGTATCCCATTTCATTCCCGTCAAGAATACCTATGATGGCAACGAGCTAGCCAGCTTCTACATCGAGCGTATCGTGAGCCTTCACGGAGTTCCTAAGGAGATCGTGTCGGATCGAGGAATCCAATTCACCTCGAGCTTCTGGAAGATGTTTCATGGAGCCATGGGCACTAAGCTCTCCTTCAGCATTGCCTTTCACCCCCAGACTCGGGGGCAAACAGAACGAGTAAATTAGATACTCGAAGATATGCTCCGCGCTTGTGTTTTAGCGTATGGAACCAAGTGGGAAGATTGCTTACCGTTTGTTGAGTTCTCGTACAACAACACCTATCAGTCGAGTCTTCAGATGGCACCTTCTGAGGTGTTGTGTGGACGCAAGTGCCGTACTCCCCTCAACTGGTCGGAAACCGGAGAAGGATTAATTTTTTGACTAGATATCCTTCGCGAGGCAGAAGTGCAAGTACAACTCATCTGTGAACGTCTGGAGGAAGCGAAACCAAGACAGAATAGTTGCACCGACTCGCACCACCGAGAAGTGATCTTCAACAAAGGAGATCATGTCTATCTTCGAGTCATGCCTCTTAAAGGAACCAATCGTTTCCATGTCAAATGAAAGCTTACACCCAGATATATCGGCCCCTTCAAGAACACTGCAAGATGAGGAGAAGTTGCGTATCAGCTAGAGCTACCTTTCGAGCTATCGTATGTGCACAACGTCTTCCATGTGTCACAACTCCGGAAGTGTGTGCAAGTTCCCAACTGTCCCGACCTATACAAGGACATCGACCATCAAGCAATTGATCTTCACCTAGGCCTCACTTATCGCGAGAGGCCGGTTTGCATTTTGGATGAAGTTGAACGCTGCACCCAAAGCCGCACCATCAAGTACTTTAAGGTCTAATGGCGCCCCCCGACAGCCTCAGGCCTCCCCAACATGTCCCCTGGCCACCCTCAACGTCCCCAAGGCACTAGGTGGTCGGGCCCCCTCCTCCCTCCTCCTCTGTTGCCCTCCTTCGCGCACACACGGCATCGCCCGAGCCGGCCAATGGCCGTGCTTACACGCGCACACCTCTGGGCCCCCTGGCCACCCTTCCCCTGCCTGCGGGTGTGGACTAAGTCCACGACCACCCAGGACACGACTTGTAGCCCCCCGTGGCCTGTGGCGATAGGCCCCTCCTCGTAGGCGCACTAGGCCTGTGGTGGACCGGAGCCCGGCTATTTAAATGCCTCCCGCTCCTTCCGCTCCTCTCCCCTTGTTGTCCAGAGAAGAAAATGGAGGTTCCACCTCCTGCAATAATTGTGTCCTGACCAAGGAAAATTACTGGTGGTATAGGAACACTACAGGGAGTTGTGGTAAAAAGTTTGGTACAAGGAGAATAGAGGAAGTAGGTCGAAACAAGTTTTTACTAAACACGCGGAAGGTATTTGGTTGAGGTTTTGGCAAGCAAATGGGGTTTGCTGGACATGAGATTTAACATGATTGAAATATGGCTAAAAATATAGTAGACCACCACATTTCACATAGTTTGAGACAAGTTGACAATACAAACTTGGAAAACCCTAGAAATCAACAGAATTAGATTTGTGTAGATCTAGGCATGCATTTCACTTCCCACAAATCCACCACTTGGTGTGGTATCATTATTCGGGGTTTAACACATGCCCACAAAGATTGGGGTCAATGGAAGAAACTTCACAATATAGGGTTGTTCAAATTTGAATCTAGACAAAGAGGGTTTTGGAATATTTTGATGAAGCAAAACAAGGGTGATTGAGATGAAACTTTGCAAGATCACCATACATAACATGTGTGACTTTCTGGAATTTTCATGGAATTCATTGAGAATATTTCTTGTAGAAATATTTCAACAGGTTGATTTCAGCAAAAAGGGTTTGAGGGGTTTTGCCCATAATTTTAAACATGACCATGTGCTGAAACTCATTTATATGGAAAATATATGTTCACTAAGTTTCCCTAAATTTTCTCAAATATTTTTAAAGTATTTAATTGGTTTTTTCCAATAAAAGAATATTTCTAGCCTTAAAAAAGCCTTTAAATAAAAGAGTAAAATACCCTTTAAAAGTTATATTTGGTGGTTTTGGGAAGTCATATAAATAATAGGTTTCAAATAAGAACTTTGGGTAAAAAGGGTCCACCCAATTTGAGGACTTGCGTGCAAACCTCAACTCAAGGGTTTTTGAAAACCTAATTTGAATAAATTCTTTTTGGTCACAATTTTTTTGATAAAATTATTTCTAGGTACTATACACATGGTATGATCATTAGGCAAGATTTTGTATCAAGGAAGATGTGTTTGGAGAGGATTAGAACCTAGGAGTGCCAAACATAATCAACCAAACAAGAAAACAAGCAACAATTCAAACAAGCATGCACTCAAAGGTTTTAATTGGTTCCAAAATTTTAAATCCAAGCATAGCAAAATGATACAAACACAGGGTGTGACAGACCTACCCCCATACAGGAATCTCGTCCCTGAGATTCCTGGGCTAAGCGCTAAAAAGATAAGGGAACTCGGATCTAAGATAGTCTTCACGCTCCCAGGTTGCTTATGCTTCTGTGTGTTTGCTCCATTGGACCTTGAAGTACTTGATGGTGCGGCTTAGGGTGCAATGTTCAGCTTCCTCCAAAATATGGACTAGCCTCTCATGATAAGTGAGGTCTAGCTGATGGTCGATGGGTTGATGGTCTATGTACTTGTAGAGCTCGGGGCGGTTGGGAACTTGAAGACACTTACAGAATGGTGACATGTGGAATTCATTTTGCACGTCTGATAACTCAGAGGGCAGATCTAGCTGGTAGGCAACTTCTCCTTGTCTAGTGGTGATCTTGAAGGGGCCGATATGTCTTGGCACAAGCTTTCCCTTGGTGTGGAAATGATTGGTCCCTTCGAGTGGCATGACTTGGAGGTAGACACACTCTCCAAAGTTGAATTTCACTTCTTGGCGGTGAGAGTCAGCGCAACTCTTCTATATTGACTTGGCGGTCTTGAGGAGCTCTCGGTCGAGTTGAAATTGCCCTTCTTCTTTGCGGAGGATCAATGGCCCAAAGACTCCTCCTTCTCCAGTATCTGACCAGTTGAGGGGAGTAGGGCACTTGCGTCCATACAACACCTCAAAGGGTGCCATTTGAAGACTCGACTGATAGATGTTGTTGTAGGAGAACTTAGCAAACAACAGGCAATCTTCCTACTTAGCTCCATATACAAAATCACAAGCATGGAGCATATCTTTGAGTATTTGAGTAACTCGTTTTGTCTGTCCACCGGTCTGGGGGTGAAAAGAAGTGTTGAAGGAAAGCTTGGTTCCCAAGCCTTCCTGGGATCTATTCCAAAACATTGAGGTGGAATGGGTGCCTCGGTCCGATACAATATCCTTAGGAACTCCATGAAGATTCACGATACGCTTGATGTAAAGGATGGCTAGCTTGTTACAATCATAGGTGGTCTTGACGGGAATGAAATGGGCTACCTTGGTCACGTGATCCACAATGACCCAAATAGAATCATGTCCTTTGCTTCACCTTGGTAATCCGATGATGAAATCCATCCCGACTTTGTTCCACTTCCATTCAGGCACTTTGAGAGGTTGCAACAATCCAGCGGGTCGCTGATGCTCATTATTGACTCTCTGGCATATGTCACACTTAGCAACAAATGTGCCTATTTCCTGTTTCCTACCACGCCACCAGAATCTTTCCTTGAGGTCTTGGTACATCTTGGTTCCTCCAGGGTGGATGGAATACGGAGTGTCATGAGCTTCTTGCAAGGTCGATTTCTTGAGCTCTTCTTTGTTAGGTACGCAGATGCGATTCCCAAACCATCCAATTCCTTGTTCATCCATTGAGAATCATGGGGCCTTGCCTTCCTTGATCTTCATCTTGATGCCTTCAATGCTTTCGTGTCCTTTCTGAGCTTCCTTAATATCATCCATCAAGGTAGGCTTTGCTTCGAGGTTGGTGAGGAATTTAGGTGCAACTAGTTCCGAGCCAAGGCTTTCAATATCTTCATACAGGGAAGGTAGCCTTTCCTTAATCATAGCATTCAAGGAACAAGCCTTTCTGCTTAAGGTGTCTGCTTCCACGTTAGCCTTTTCAGGGTGGTATTGAACACTAAGGTCATAATCTTTGATCAAATCCAATCATCTTCGTTGCCTCATGTTCAATTCCCTTTGGGTGAAAATATAGTTCAAACTCTTCTGGTCTGTGTATATCTCACATCACTTCCCCAGAAGATAATGTTGCTAGGCCCTCAAGGCGTGAACGATGGCTGCCAACTCAAGATCATGAGTAGCTTAGTTCTCTTCGTGAGGACGTAGCTGTCTGGATAGATATACTACGACTCTGCCTTCTGGCATCAGAACACCTCCAAGCCCGGTTCTCGATGCATCGCAATGTATCACAAACTCCTTATGAATATTGGGGGTGGCCAAAAGTGGGGTTGTGGTCAATCTCTTCTTGAGATCCTGAAGCTTTCTTCACACTTTGCCATCCATTCGTACTTCTTGTCCTTCTTCAAAAGCTAAGTCTTGGGTCGGGCAATGCTCGAGAACCGTTCCACGAACTTGCTCTAATATCCTGTGAGTCCGAGGAAGCTTCTCACATCCTTCACGTTGGTTGGGGATTGCCATTCAATCACGGCTTCAATCCTGGCTGGATGCACTAACAATCCTTCTGCAGTCAACACATGACCCAAGAATCCAACTTCATGTAGCCAAAACTCGCACTTGCTGAACTTGGCCTAAAGCTGGTGCTCTCAAAGCTTGTCTAGGACTAATCTCAAATGTTTCTCATGCTCTTCTTCAGACTTGGAAAATATGAGTATGTCATTAATGAAGATGACAACAAACTTGTCCAAGTACTCCATGAAGACTTTTTCATGAGTTACATGAAGTAGGCAGGGGCATTGGTTAACCCAAATGACATGAGCGTGTATTCGTACAGGCCATACTGGGTTACAAATGCCATCTTCGGAATGTACCGAGACCTGAGATCGATCTTGGAAAACACCTTAGCTCCATTCAGGTGATCGAACAAGTCCTCAATCTTGGGGAGTGGGGACTTATTCTTTATTGTGAGCTCATCGAAGGAACAGTAATCGATACAAATTCGGATAGTCCCATTCCTCTTTGACACAAATACAACATGTGATCCCCAAGGAGAGGCGTTAGGGCGAATGAATCCTTTCCTGAGCTGCTGAGCCAGTTGCTTCTTTAGTTAAGCCAACTCATCGGATCCCATTATAAAGGGATTCTTATAAATGGGTCCTTCTCCGGGCATTAGCTCAATGATGAGCTCAATGTCGTGGTCAGGAGGCATTCCGGGCAGCTCATCAGGAAAAACATCAGGGTATTCGCATACCACTGGCACTTGGTCCAACTTAATTCCCGACAAACAATTAACCTAAGGGGCTTGGGTGGAGGCACAACCAGGGACATACTTGACTTCCACGTCTTATCTATTGGTTACAGTAACGGTCCTCTTGGCACAGTCCAACTAGCCTGCGTTCTTGGTTAGCCAGTCCATACCTAGAATCACATCCAAGCCTTCCGACTTCAGGATGATAAGGTCTACTAGGAAGTCTACCCCGTTGATGTTAGTGTCAAATCCTTTACAACCTATCCCGGACTTCATAACTGATCCTGGGATTTGTATCAACATACGACTCCCTAGAGGTGTAGGCTTCATGCCAATGTCGAGTGCAAACTTTTGGGTGACAAAAGAATGCGAAGCTCCACAATCACACAATACTGTTGCTGGGGTTGAGTTGACGAGGAACGTACCCAGTATGACGTCTGGGTCTTCCTGGGCTTCCTCTGAAGTGACGTGATTCACACGACCCTTGCCATTGTTGGGTTGGTTGTGGGGAGGTGGGTTCCTTAGTAGTGCTCCATGGCCTTGACCTTGGTTCGGTGCTTTGGGGCACGGTGCATCTGGCTTCTTGTTGGGGCACTAATTGGAGATGTGTCCAGGCTGACCACACCCAAAACAAGTGACATGACCATAGTTGTTATTGTTGTTCCTGCCGACGTTGTTGTTATTGGGGTTGTTGTAAGATAGTATAGGATTGGTGTACTGCTGAGGCTGGTAGCTTAGATGAGGCGCCAGAGGTCTAGCCTGCTGTGGATGGTAGGTCGGCTTGGCTGGGGCTGGATGCCAAGGGCGAGGCTTCTGGCTGCTGGAACTAGACTTGATGATCATCTTGTGCTTGCGTGTGTCGTCTATGGAACGAAGCTTGTCTTCCAGCATGAGGGCCTTGTTCACCATATTGAATCAGGTCCGGCAGTCGCAGATGATGAGCTGGTACTATAGGGTCTGCTAAAGTCCTTCACTGATGTGTTCCATATTAGCAGCCTCCATGTCGACATCTTTAGGTGCATACCTGGACAACAGGTTGAACTTTTGCATATACTCCTTGACAGAGCCACTTCCTTGCTTTAGTGCTTGGAATCAACTCTTCTTGATAGCCATGATCCCAGAAGGAATGTGGGCTGTGTGGAATCTTTCCTTGAAGTCAGCCCAGGTAATCACACGATCACCTTGCATGGCCTTGAATCCATCCCACCGAGTTCTAGCGGTACCTCTAAGGCAGTGAGAGGCATAAAGCACCTTCCGACGGCCCTCATTGCGGTTGACCAGTGTAAGGAGGTCCTCGATGGTGCGGTTCCAGTCGTTAGCATCCAAGGATTCAATAGTCTCAGTGAAGGTTGGGAGCGAATTCCTCATGAACTCAGACAGAGTGGAGCTGCCATTGCCGTTCCTTCCTTGCTGCTGGTTGTTCACGAGAGCTTCAGCCATCTGCTGGATAGCAGTGGTGTTGGCTTGGTGTTCCTTCCGGAGAACTTGGAGAAACTGAGCTATGGTCATTTTCTCCCGTGGAGGTGGTGGTGGGCGAATGTTGCCTTGTGGCTGCTAATGGTGTCCTTCAGCCTGAGTAGTCCCACTAGTTCCCTGTTGCTGGCTGGAGTTGCCGGCTTCAGGGATGGTGAAGGAGTTGTTGCGGGTTGCAGTCACCATCCTGTTTCGCGCAGCCCAGTCAAACAACTAGGATGGACTAGAGAAAGGCAATAACGGAGAGAGCGCGGCTAGGTGGGTTGGTATAGTGCAAGTGTGGTAAAACAAGGTCGAAAGACCAACTCGTATATTAAGATAAGATAGACGACGGAGTCGCTAACATGTTGCCTGAGGCAAAAGTGTGAGTTGCGTCAAAACACAAACAACAAAAACAAACAACAAGCAGACATGGACTTGACTTCCCCTGAGGGGTACATGATTGATCCTACCCTAGGGGTTCTCGGACTCAAGTGGTCGAGTGCTCGGTCTCGTAGTATCACACCCTGTATATTTTGCCTCATGACTAAGTTAACCTGACTCAAAAATTAGGGCCAATTAATTTTTTTTGTGCTTGTGATGCTTGACTAGATTGATGATTGCTATATTGTTTGATGCTACTCTATATTCATAAAATTCCTCCTACTCCCAAAACTTATCTCCTTGCTCCAAATATTTGCCTAATGATCGTTCCATGTGTATAGGACATAAAACTATTTTTATAAACTTTTATTTTGACCAAAATGGATTTATTCAAATTAGGTTTTCCAAAACCCCTGAATTGAGGTTTGTACTACAAGTCCTCAAATTGGGTGGATTGTTTTTCCACAAAGGCTTTATTTGAAACCTACTATATATAAGACTTTCCAAAACCACCAAGTATTAATTTTAAAGATTATTTTTGCTATTTTATTTAAAGGCTTTTTCTTCAGGCCAGAAATGGTCTTTTATATGGAAAAATTATTTAAATGCTTTAAAAATATTTAAGAAAATTTAGGGAAACTCAGTGGGCATATATTCTCCATATATATGAGTTTGAACACATGGTCATGTTCAAAATATTGGACAAAACCCTTCAAAACCATTTCTTCCTATTCCAACCATTTGAAATATTTCTAGAAGAAATATTCTCAAATAAATCCAGGAAAATTCTAGCATTACACATATGACATATGTCATAATCCCGCCAAATTTCATCTCAATCCTAATTGATTTGATACACAAAAATATTCCAAAACCCTCTCTATCTAGATCAAAATTTGAGCAACTGTACATTGCCAACTGTGTCCATTTATGCTCAAACTTTGTGAGCATGTTCTATTACCCAAATGATGATTGTACACTAAGTGGTTCATCAAGGAGAATAGACTTGCAGGCGCATATCTATAGAAACCTGATTCTGTTAATTTCGAGGGTTTACGAAGTTTGTGTTATAAACTTTCTACATTTGGGCTCAACACTTTTTATCATGACCAAATAGACTTTTCATTTCACACTGGTAAATATCAAGGCCATAGGATTCCTCTAGCTATCCCAATCACCACACAAACACCTTAAGCCATAAGCTTGTGGACAAGCAAAGTGTGTCCAAAAAGATTCTCCTTATCTCCAACTTTTTACCATAGTATATTCTAACCTCAATTTACCTCCAGTAACTTTGCCATGGCCTCTGATCAATTATTGTGGGGGTAACTCTATCATGATCCCCGTTTTTTACCATGGCAAGATCTCTGCTTTCCCTCTACCATTATTCTATGCATGCAAAGCCCCCAAACTCCTTCAAAACCTCAACTGCATACTTATGAATTAGTTCAAATCCAAAGATGGCATGCTCATGTGGGAAGTAGGAGCAAATCAACTGAACTTAGTTTATGGCAGCCAAACCAGCTTTGAACTGCAAGTACCCTGTAGACTTGTCTCCATGATCCTAAACTTGGTTTACTTATAGTTCTTCTATACCTAAGAAACCTAGACATCATTTAACCTCTTGATACCTTCATTAAAATCCCCTCAACAAGCCCCCAAGTTTGTTGCTGCAAACTTAACTTGTATAGTAACCTAAATAGACTAGCTTCATTTACCATGAAACTCTGCCAAGTGTCCTCCTGCATGCATGCCTCACATGTTAGACAACCTTGGCCCGCCAAAAACATGCCCTGGACAAGAGTTGGCGTGGTGACCAAGCTGTTGGCATGCAGTAATGGCGCTCTGCAGTCAAACCTTGTCCTGTAGCTCGCGTTTGGCCTTAGCGGCGTGTCCCCGCGCGCTAGGCCTATTCCGTCGGTATCCCACGCTTCTCCCCGATGCCCGAATGCAGCCAAGGGACCTTTGGCACGTGCGCTCCCCACGTCGAGGGCATCCGAGGCGTGCCCGAGACCTCTCGTCACCCCCTTGCTTTACCTCTCCACCCTACGAACCTTGGACACCCGAACTTTTCCGTCCCCCAGGGTACTTGCAAATCCATGGGATATCCCGAGCTCGACCCCTTCCTCCATGGCCGCCATGGCTCCTCCTCGGTCTTGGAAAAAAATTGGTGGTGCCTCGCCTCTCTTCTCCCCTCCGAACTCCACCTCCAGGCCACGTATTCGCTGCATCCCCTCCATCGCACTTCATTCCCTCTCCTCCGCATTTATGGCGTCGCGCCCATCACTACCATCGGCTACCTCCGCCTTGACCAACGCCGCGGTCGACCCTGACCTCCCCAGGGCCCGGGGACAACCCAGGCAGGAGCGGCTCGCCGTCCAAAGCTCGCCGGTGGTCGAAGCACCACCGGAGATGGCCGGTGCCGTTGGGGGCAAGCACCAAAGCCACTCGGGTCCGCCTCCCTTGCTCCTCATCTGCGTGAGCAGGAGAAGGAAGGAGGCCCTGCCATACGGGTCCCACCTGTCGGTGAGCCTAAGGTCGGGCCCCCAGTTTAAGTGGAGGTAACCTTCGTGGGTACCGCCTCCCTGCGAAGGAGGCACACTCTTGGCAGTAGCTTTTCTACTCGCCATCTCCCTGTGCAGGTGGGCTGCTAGGCTGGCCTAATGGCTATCCCTTGCCCAGTGTGCCACTTAGTTTTTTAGGTAAACTAAGTTTTCCCTTTTTCTTTTTCTGGCAGATTCAAAAATTCATAAAATATTCTTGGGACATCCAACTTAATTGATTGAAATTTCTATTTTCTGCTAAAAGTAACACATATTATTTGGTGCCACATCCTATTTTTCCACCACGAGTTCTTGTACTGTTCAAGTTCAAATTCAAATTTGAACTATAAAAGCCCCTCCTTGTAAAATTCCTAGAGCATTCATATCAACTCCAAATGGGGTGGTTCAAACTCCTATGTGTCTATATAATTACAAAATATTTATCTAGGCATGGTTAACATTTTTCCCATGCCCCTTTTTTGCTAGTCCTAATAAATGCTCCCTTTTCCCATTTATTTCCTCTTAGTAAATTCATAGAAAAATCTTTTCGACTCCAAATCCAGTGAGACCACTTCCTATATGGTTCTAAGATCATGCCCTATTTAATAGGTGCATTCACCCTTCTTTTGAAAATATTTTCTATATATTTCTTATAGGATCGTCATTTCCTTCACTTCCACCGTTCAAAAATCCCCCTTGATCCACATCCAATGAAAACTCCTTGGTTATTTTTCTTGTGACCAGCTGTGTCCAAGTAAAATAAAATTACTATTTATAAAGCACTTCTATTTCACTTCTTGTTGTGTTGCTTATAGCGGTTGTTTTCGACGATAGTTGATGAAGTAGACGAAGTGCTTGGAGTGGACGTGAAGCGTGTGAAGACCTCGAAGACTTGGATAAGCCAGGCAAGCAGCCCATTGAGCATGACTATGAAACCCTTTATTGCTTGGCATATAGAACTTATATTCTTAATGTTGATCATGTTGATGTGGTGACCACTACAGTGGGATGCCACTGTTACCTTACGATTGATACTTGCATCGTGCATGAACCCACCATCCTTATGAGGGTTGTGCGGGTGGGAGTAGTTAGGTTGCTACTAGTAGTGCTACGCAAGTGGGATGGTAATGTGCATGGTGATGGAAAAATAATAATTTCAAAGAATGTTTTTACAAAACCCCATCGGGTGCCACTAATGCCCCAGGGGGATGATGTTGAGTTGGGTAACCGATTGAGAAAGAAGTGGTGTACCAGAGCAAATGAGTGTGTATTTTCGAAAACAGATTAGATTTAAAATTTGTGGACCGTCCCAACCTTACATGCACAACCACGATACACCTTATGGGATGGGACTTTGTTGATTGCTTTGGTGGGTATTAGCATGGAGCCCGCATTACTAGTGGCGGGAGTGGCGTGGTCACTCTTGATACGGGGTCGTGCCGGTATGGACGATCATGCGCTGTCTTCATAGGCACCGGGCACACCGTTGATCCCTGCATGGATCCTACATGTGATGTACATCATGTGGGATCTATACCAACTGAGTCGACTCTTTGTTTAGTATCGCCAGGAGAAAGGCATTGTTCGGGTGCTTACCTCGGGTATGTTAAATACCACGAGTCGTGGATGACACATAATTTCCCTGGGTCTTGTGAGTAAAGTGTACAACCTCTGCAGAGTGTAAAACTACTTGAATAGTTGTGTCCACAGTCAAGGATAGTTGGGTGATGCTGCTTAAACTATGTCCAGATGTTTTCGCAAAACTTGGTGTGTATGGATAACACAGAGATGACACTTGATATAAATCATATGACTTGACGTGATGACTGAGCATGAGATGTTCAACCCCCCTGTTTATGATGATATCAGTAACATGTTCATATGGATATCTACCAACTATTGATGCATGGTTACCTAGTTACTTGATCGTGCCATTGCATTCAAAATTAGCTCTCTACAAAATACCTACTGAGTGCTATATCATGCATTGTTATTGCCTTGTTTCAAACATGGGTTGATCACGAGTAAATTCAAAGTACTCATTGGCTTGCCACTGGTTCTTTTATTGGCCAGTTATGAAAGAACAACTTATTATGAAGATTGCCATGGTGACATACGTGCGAGCTAGGACACTTCCTAGTCAGAATGCCTCTAGGGTTAAGGCAGATGGCATGGGTTCACACTATCATTTAAGATTTCTGATGCAAGTATATGAAGACTTGGCCATAAAGGCTACATTTGAGCACAGACGGTATGTAAAGGATGTAAGACTCTTCTTATCCCGTTTTTGTGTGTTCAGTGAACATTGATCTCTTGGACCACTGTGCACGTACATTCCGAGATCATGACTTATGAGTCGGGGTTCCCACACATAGTCAGGATCCTCTTGATCGTCCTCCTAATCATCCTCCAAACGGGCATCATCTCTGGTAGAGGGGGGCAGAGAACGGGGAGGTCCATCCCTACGATGCTTCACCGGTGGATCGGTGAAGAGCGCATGGTACTCCTTCGCACTCATGCGACATTGACGTGTGTGTGCATCTCTAGCTGGCGGTACTCCTCCATGATAAGCGACAGCTGGTCATCCCTTGGCGGCTCCATCCTTCTAGATCATGTCTGGCTTCGTCTTTGCTTAACGGAGTAGCTCTCGAGTGTGGTGAAGTTCCTCGAGGAGATTCATGGACTCCTTAATCAAGTGTTGAGCCAGACCATTGGCGGAGAGGCTGAAGTAGGTCTGGAATCTTAGTGATGTCCCATCCTCCCTGGATGGAACCAACGTCCAACTCTTGCCAATATCATCCCTCCTGAAGGGTATACAACAAGTAGCTGGATCATCAACCATCTCTGGGATGATTCCTCAAAGGTGGATGAGTGCCTTTCGTGCAGCTATTTCGACTGCGAGTGCCACGGTCTCCATCTATGGTCCTTCAAAGAACCAGCTGGTCTGGGAGTTGTTTGCCTTCATGACCACATCAACATGGTACTCCTTCGTGACGGCATCGACCCAGTGCTCATGATAGAGGAAAATGGGTGGTCGATGATACTGGCACTTCTCTAGGCTATCCTCAAGGTGTAGGGGGAAGCCGAATTCTAGGAGGGCTTAGGGTACGACGACCATCTACAATGGTTTGAAGGGATGAGAGTTTGCAGAGTCTCAGGTGAAGAATAGAAGAGGTAATAAGTGCAGAACTCCTAAGTATAGGTGCTATGTGTAGTTTTGAGAACGGTTTTCTCCTAACTAATATCCATGCTAACTAAGGGCTTCCTATAGTAAACCTGGACCTAATACCAGTTCTTTGGGGACCCTGACTGATATGTCGCGATCACTGAATGTACGTGCATAGTGATCCTAGAGATCGATGTTCACTGAACACACAGAAACTAGAATACAATAGTCTTACATCCTTACATACCATTTTACACAAATAAGGGCCAACTAGGCCAAGTCTTACATAGATAGGACCGCAAGGGCCAAACACTTAAACATACCAAGCAACGGAAATCTTGATCGAAAGTGTGAACCCATGCCATCTGCCGTAAACCTACATGCATTCTGACTGGGAAGCGTCGTAGTTCGCATGTTCGTCACCAATGAAGTCTTCACCGTATTCATGTTCTTCCATGCCTGGCCAATTAAATAACCAGAGGCAAGCCAATGAGTACTTTGAATGTACTCGCAAGCAAGCCAAGTTATAGCAAATGGATGATATAGCACTAAGTAGGTACGTTTTGTAGAAAGCTAATTTTAAGTGGAGTGATATGATCAAATAACTTGAGTAAGCATTCATCAACTGTTGACGACACTGATGTGAACAAGTCTCAGTTATCATCGTAAGCAAGGGGTTGAACATCTCATGTTCAGTCATCATGTCAAGTCATCCACGTCGAATAGTTTTACACTCTGAAGAGTTTGCACACTTTACCCACAAGACTTGGGGAACTTCCGTGTCATCCACGACTCACGGTATATTTCATACCCGATGTAAGCACTCGAGCAATGCCTTTCGCCTGACGATACTAAACAAAGAGTCCACTCATGATGAGGACATGACTACCTTGGATACGACCAAACATTTTGCATACACGCATATTTTTGAGGTGATTTCTTATAAGAATTATGCAATAATTTATTTATGTTATCCGGAACAAAAATACTTCACCTATTTTTATTTTATGTCTAAATGCAGAATGGTCGAACACTTGTATGAACCACGTGTGATGACAAAGGAAGAGGAAATGATTGGGTGCTATTCAATGGTTCCTCTAATGTGAAAGGAAACAATTAGGTGTTGTTCAATGAGTTCTCTCACGTCAATTTTAGACCAAGAGAAGATAGAAACCAAGTCTCTCACGTTCAGATTCAGACTGCACAGAAACACCTGTCTCAAAACGACAACAACGTTTTCATACGGACTCGGAATTGGGTGATTCCTTTTGTTCATGAAACTAGATTTCATATGCGTTCTAGACTAGTTGGAATGACATTAAAATTCGTCCGGATCGCAGATATATCGAAGAAACAATCTAACGTTGTAGCAGAATCCGAGTAAAACTGCAAGTCCAATGGTGTTGCGTCACCTCCACTTGGGCTCATGGGCCTTGTACGACCTAGGGTTAGTTTTAGGGTGTCTTGGGACGTCATACCACCTGCTTGGCCGCCACCCCTTGCTCCTATATAAGTACATCAATCTAGTAGTTTTTCCTTTGGGTTTTTTTAGTTAAAAGTTAGCTATTGCAACTTTGTGTACTTCGTTTGTGTCCAACAAGCAGACCAAGACCGCTTTCGGAACCCCACCATTATCAATACTTCATCTATATTCGCAATATTCATATTGCATTATCATATTCTTGCTTGTTGTTCGATTGCTTGCAGGAATAGACCTTCGTGGTTAGGTTGATCGTGCTCTATAATGGTCAATAACCTCTTGGAGATTGGTTTAGCGATTGCTAAGGCGCAAAGTCAAGCACATTTGTAGTTGGATCTTCAAAGTCGTATCCACCAAATCGATAGTTATCATCTCATTGCCAAATCGGGACCCTCGCCTCCATCAAGTGGTATCAGTTTTCAGGTTGCTCGGTGAGAATTTCCAGTTATTCGTAGATTAGATTTATTTTCCTTACCTATTGCCCAAAACAAAGCCACACAAAAAATAGATCTGTTCATGTTTTCTCCAAGCCAGTCTGAGCCTTTGCAATTTCCTCTTAATTGCTTGCATAGTTGAATTATCGGTTGCATCGTCGTTTTCGAGTTCTATTCACCACTTGTCACGCCGGCGTCGCACCATATTCATCTTTGTTGCCATAGACCACCACCACGCCACTGTCATCCCTTTCATTGTCACCCACCATCATCCATCAATTTGCACCAGATGCTACCATCGTTCATTATCATTATCACACTTGAGGTCGTTCACATGTACGCTTGATCCAATCTACATTTTATTTAATTTGTTGGATAGAAAAAAATGAGAAAAAAAATAAAAGTAGAGAAAAAAGTGATAAAAAGTGGTGAAAAAAAATAGAGAAAAAAAAACAAATTTCGAATCTAGCTGACTCAAATCTCGTATGTGAATTCGGAGTGAAATTTGCTTTGCGTAGTGTTCAGTAAACCAAGCGTATCTTCCTCATACGAACTCGGAATTGAGTGATTCTTTTTGCATACGAAAACTTGAGTCAGTGGCATTATTAAGAAAAAATGTCAGAATTTTGACATATTATCTTACATAGGAAAGTTGTAGAGAGAGTTTTGGTACATCCTGCTTGCCGATCATTTGTCATCATTATTTTTACTGTCATTGTGATCTTCACTTATATCTTGTTGTCCAGAGCTAATTCATATCATCCGTTGGTGCTATTGCTCCTATGCCATGACTCCATTAGTGTTCTAGGCCCGCGTCTCTAGAACGGTCTAACCTAGGACCACCATAGTACCGTCGTTGAGCATTTATTCAACATTTCATCTCTGAATTGATTATTGCTAATCTTTTGCTACCATATATTAAGCCTTCCAAGCTCCACATATTTTTACATCGTGTATACATATGTTCACCTGGTAATCGCTTTACCCAATCTTCGGAGATACTGACACCGTCGGCCGGTCGCCACCTTCTGCATGGTAAGAATTTGTAAGACCTTGATATTTGCTTTACTTTGAGTGTTTTATCACCACATCCCGTTAGTTCATAGGAACAATATACTTGGATCTTTATTTCTTGTTTCTACTAGTCGTGACAGGATCCAGAGTTGTCAGTTCATGGGTTTCTTCGATTGTGGGAGACGTACCACCACAACAACTGCTACGAGAGCTGCGAAGAGATCCAAATGCACATGATCAGGTTAATGTTTCTATTCCATCATTTAATGGCCGTTTTAGACCTGCTTTATATATTGAATGGGAGTTTGAAATGAATGATATATTTGTTTCTTTCGATGAACATAAGAAAGTTAAGGTCGCAGTTGGTTCTTTCGATGGTTATGCTTTAGTTTGGTGGAGCGAATATTGTCGGTTACGCCATGATATTATACCTACTACTTGGGATGATTTAAAACTTGCCATGAGACACACATTCGTTGTTGTTTATTATACTCGTGATAACCTTAAAAAGTTACAACATTTAAAACAAGGTAGTGACACCATAACAAAATATTATGATGATTTACAAATGACCTTGTTGCATTCCTCATTAGAATGAAGTGAAGAAGATTTTTTGGATAGATTTTGGGGAGGATTAAACCATGATATTCAGGAGATACTAAGTCATGAAAAGTGTTATTCTATGGATCGTTTGTTTCGTCTTGCTTGCAAAGCTGAAAAGGAAATAAATCAACGTGTTGGCCACAAGGAGATAGAGCACAAGGTGCACATTCCAAGATTTGATACAGTTGTTCCTTCAACTACTAGGTGTACTGTGACAACCACATCAATTCTTGTGAGGGCTACATCACCTTAACCATGTAACACGTCACCACCGAGAGTGCCTACATCATTTGAGTTGAGTATAAGAGGTAATGGCAAAGGTATTTATCTTCCACCTCCACATGAGTATGATGAATGCCTTGTCAATTCCAATGTACCTTGTGATGAGCTACCCATTACTTTGATCACACCACCTATTTTAGAGGACTATGTTCATGATTTTACTTCGTCATGTGATCAAATAACTACAATATCAGCAATTGTGAGTGCACCCATTGAATTAACTATTGGTGAACAAGAACCGTGTGAATCAGGAAATAAATCAAATTTGGGTCAAATATGTTTGAAAATAATTATGTCGGTGTTTAATCATTTTGATATGACCTCCAATCTTGGTGTTAATTCTATGTCAAATGACATGTTGCATATTTTCTTATTTAAGCATGTTGTAGCATCTAAATTTGAAACGATTCACGTTTATCTATCAATATTGGGATGGTTTAATGATGAACATTATGAATCTTTTCATACGAATAAGGACTTCACTAATATGTGCAAACTGAGTTGCAATATTTTCATGCCTTCTACTTCTTGTCATAATTTTTTGGCTTTATATTTCATGAAATGTAATGAGTGCCCTTGTATGTATGTGTCACATGTGTAACAACTGAGAATAATAAAAATGGATGACATATACATATACAATGTGTACGAATTTTCTCTTTTGGTAGCCACATTTCAGATTAAGCAACGCGGAGGACGATGAGGACATGACTACCTTGGATACGACCAAAAATGTTCCATACATGCAAATTTGTGAGGTGATTTCTTATAATAATTATGCAATAAATTTTTTATGTTATCCGGAACAAAAATACTTCACCTATTTTTATTTTATGTCTAAATGCAGAATGGTCGAACACTTGTATGAACTGCATGTGATGACAAAGAGGAAATGATTGGATGCTATTCAAGAGATCCTATAATGTTAAAGGAAACAATTAGGTGTTGTTCAAGGCGTTCTCTCACGTCACTTTTAGCCCAAGAGAAGATAGAATCCAAGTCTCTTACATTCTGGACTCAGACTCGGACTGGACAAACACACCTGTCTCAAAACGCCAACAACTTTTTCATACGGACATGGAATTGGGTGATTCTTTTTTTGCTGCAAATTAAATTTCATATGAGTTCCATACCATTTGGGATCACCTTAAAATGCATCCGGATCGCGGAGATATCGATGAAACAATCTGACGTTGCAGTCGAATGCGAGTCAAACTACAAGTCTGAAGGTGTTGCATCACCTCCACTTGGGCTCATGGGCTGTAACATCCCAAAATTTCATTTTGAAATGTTATGATTATAGCTATGCATCTAGCAGCATCATTGCTTGAATGTATGTGTTTGTTGAAATGCCTTTTCTGACTTTCTGAAAGTCCTTTCTACTTTTCACTAAGTTGCTTTCACCTATTTGAAATTTTGGTTAAAAGTTCAAATAAGAGAGGAGGAACATGACACTCCACACCAGGAACTAATTGGTGATATATTTGAACAATAATAACCAGGGGTTATTTTGAAAATATTTGCAAAAAGGATTTAAAAACAATTAGGCAATTTCTGAAAATATTATTTTTTCAAATTGTTCAAATGACAGAATAGAAATGTTCATTAAATAGAATTTATTATTCTGTTAATTTTGATATATAATACCCCTATATTTACAAACGATTTGAATGCTTTAAATGTTTTTGAACCGCTCTGGTAAATTATTAAAAAGAAACGGTAACCGTTTCCGGTATTAAACGGGCCGGCCCAACGGCTTTAAAAGCCGAGACCGTTACCGGTCGGCCGACCGACGCGCATTAACCTCCTCCCCTCTCACTGACACCAGGCCCCACCCGACCGACCGTTTCGCCCGCGCGGTCGCCTCCTTCCTCCCGCACGCGACGTCATCCTCGCCGGCCGTTTTTTTCATCCCCGCAGATCTCGCCTCCCCATCACTCCCTCTCACTCCCCGCACCCCCTATAAGTACCGGCCACTCCCCTCTCTTCATTCCCCCCCAAAAACCCTTCTGTCCCTCACTGAGGCGCTGCCAATTGCTCGCCGGAGCTTCCACCCTCACCGGATCTCCCGTTGACCGTAGCCACCAATTCCGACCACCTCTCGCCCAACCGACCTCACCTTTCGACTCCGGAGACCCGTCGCCGTCGCCCGGACCACTTCCCCGTCTCCCTCGACCACCGGAGCACCTTGCCGTCGCATTCTCCGCTTCCGAGCTCGCCGGAGACCCCCTCGCCGGCGACCTCTTAACCCTATGAGCACTCCCACCCCTTGGATCTAAGATCCACGGCTGAGATTAGATCGTATTAAATCCGAATCGTTTTCATTTAGGAACCGGTCGCCTGCCCGGAACCCTCGAGCGCACACCACCCTTAGCCAATCCGACAGCGCCACGTAGCCCCCTCACCGTCGCAAATCATTTTTTTCTTTTTCTGTTTTTGTTTTAATTAACAGAATGTTTTCAAAATTTGTTTTGCTTATATCTTTTAATCTATTTAGTGTTTTGAATTGATTCTTTTTGCAGTAGCTCACATTTTTCATGTAGTTTCACCCTGTACTTTTAAATTTCAAATTTGAACTATAAAATTTGAATTTAATCAAATTTGCTCAAAATCTTCAAATCTGAATAACTAGAGTTTAAAAATAGATTTTTATATGATTCTTTTTGCTACTGTTTGATATTGGTTAGGACTATCTCCATGTTTAGTTTGAGAATTTTTAGGATGATTTTTAATAGTGTTTTAGCTATAAACAGAATCTGCTTAGTATTATAATATAGTTTTATAAACTCAATTTTAATTAGTTTGATTTAGAATTGGTTTTATTTGTTTATTAGGTTTTGTTAATAAACATTTAGTGTTTTCACTCACTGTTAATAAAAATATAAATTTGCTTAGTTTAATTTTATTTAACATAGGAATCACAACTTATTTTCAAATAGGCATAATTTGATTAAAACAACTAACTAGTAATAGTTTTGTTTTCAAACAAAGTTTTGTATATTTTAATTCTGTTTTCTAAGACAGATTTAATTGTAAATTATTTTCTGTTAAAAACATGTTTTACAAATAAATAATAAGTTTAGTTTTTCATTCTTTTGTTAATATAACTATAGTTGATTCATATAGTGTTTATCACAAACTTGTATAAACTTTACTAAACTTTTCCCAACAAACTTAAATTGATTATATTCTGTTTATTAATAAAATATTCTATTGTTTCCTTGGTGACAACAATTGTTTTGTTATTAGAAATGGTTTCATTATGTCAGTAGTGTTTTCATTCCTCACCTTTTGAAAACAAAACTTTGTGTGTTTTCTTACTTGAGATTTGTGCATTGTTTTGTCTTGATTGTTTACTAGTTCTTGGTTGATGTTTGTGAGTTACAATATTCTGTTGTATGCTTATTGAGTGCTTGTTTGCTTCGTTAGATTATCCGGAGTGCGAAGCTTGTTACTTAGAGTCACTCACGTACGAAGATCATCAATCAGGCAAGTCACTTTGATCATATTTTTACCCATGTTTTATATGCATTAGTTCTACCATCTCCCCAATTGCATGCAAGATAGGTTAGTTGGAAACTTGGTTACATTGTAATAGTATCATGTGGTAGGTACCCCCCCTCAACCTCATCAGAAGCTTCGCTACTCCCCGTACTCAGGGAATACCGGATCAGGAAACAGTAAGTTTGGAAGACACACTCATGTTGTGCACAACCATGGAGGCCACCATCATGGAGGAAATGGGAACAACCGTCTCAACCATGGCAATTTCAAGACTGACAATGGGAATGGGAACAACAACCAGCACGGTCAAGTTCCTGCTCAGAAGGATCTGAGTCACATCACCTGTTTCAAGTGCCAGAAGACAGGGCACTATGCTACTGAGTGTCCCCAGAGCAAGCAAGGCAGTGGAAACGGCAACTCCGCAGCCAAGAAGCCAAACCCTTTTCCTCGTGCCCAGGTGAACCATCTCGACGTGGAAGAAGTCTATGATCAACCCGATACTGTGGTTGGTAAGTTTTTATTGCATTCACGTTCAGTTACAGTACTTTTTGATTCCGGTGCAACTCATTCATTCATATCAAGGGTAGTTGTGGATAAGTATGGTTTGCTGACCAAAACCCTTAGTCAGCCCATTAAGGTCAGTTCCCCAGGAGGTATGATGATGGCAGGGATAGGATGCCATGCCTTGAAACTCAATATAGGAAATCATGTTTTTCCCACCGACCTCATCGTCTTAGAGTCACAAGGACTGGATGTAATCCTAGGCATGGATTGGATGACCAAGTATGAAGGAAATCTTGATTCCCTAGCAAGTCTGTTTCACTCACCACCCCGGAGAACAAGAGGATTAAGTATGTATCCCGACGCACACGTATGAGTGTTAGGTTAAATTCTCTCACGGGAGTTGTTCAGGAGGAAGTACCTGTGGTAAAAGACTTTCCAGATGTATTTCCGGAAGAATTACCAGGAATGCCACCAGATAGGGAAATTGAGTTCCTAATAGAGCTACAGCCAGGGACAGCACCAATTTCCAAGAGACCCTATCGGATGCCCGCAAATGATCTGTTGGAAATCAAGAAGCAAATTAAGGAGTTATTGGACAAAGGTTATATTCGCCCAAGTTCTTCACCTTGGGGAGCCCCAGTTCTTTTGGTGGAGAAGAAGGATAAAACCTTGAGAATGGTAGTCGATTATCATGCCTTGAACGAGGTGACTATCAAGAACAAGTACCCTCTGCCGATGATTAATGATTTGTTTGATCTGCTCGTAGGAGCCAAAGTATTCTCCAAGATCGATCTTCGATCAGGGTATCACCAGTTGAAAATTCGTGAACAGGATATACCCAAAACAGCTTTCACCACGAGGTATGGCTTGTATGAGTATACGGTCATGTCTTTTGGATTGACTAATGCTCCTGCCTACTTCATGAATTTGATGAACAAAGTATTCATGGAATACCTAGACAAGTTTGTTGTGGTGTTCATCGATGGCATTCTGATATTCTCCAAGAACGAGGAAGAGCATAAGGAACATTTGCGTTTAGTTCTGGAGAAGCTGAGAGAGCATCAACTATATGCCAAGTTCAGCAAATGTGAATTTTGGCTGACGGAAGTCGGATTCCTTGGACATGTTTTTCCGGAGATGGAATAGCAGTGGACCCTGCTAAGGTTGATGCCATCACCGAGTGGAAGTCCCCTACCTCAGTTAAGGAGATCCGCAGTTTCCTCGGACTTGCCGGATATTACCGGAGATTCATTGAGAATTTCTCAAAGATTGCCAAGCCCATGACAGAGTTGTTGAAGAAAGAATCTAAGTATATTTGGACTGAGGAATGTGAAGCCAGTTTCCAGGAGTTGAAGAAACGTTTGGTCACAGCCCCAGTGTTGATCTTGCCTGATATTCGGAAGGATTTCCAGGTTTATTGTGATGCTTCACGTCAAGGACTTGGAGGAGTACTCATGCAAGATGGAAAGGTTGTAGCTTATGCATCCAGACAACTACGACCTCATGAGTTGAATTATGCCACGCATGATTTGGAACTAGCAGCCGTAGTGCACACACTCAAGACTTGGAGACATTTTCTTATCGGAAACAGTTGTGATGTTTACACCAACCATAAGAGCCTGAAATACATTTTCACGCAGAAAGAGTTGAACCTCAGACAGAGGAGATGGTTAGAGTTAATCAAGGACTATGACATGAGATTACATTACCATCCAGGTAAGGCTAATGTTGTAGCCGATGCCTTGAGTCGGAAAACTTGTGTGAACACACTCACAGCGGGATTACCCCAAGAGTTAGCCGATGATCTCAGAGAGCTGAAGCTAGAGATAGTTCCAAGAGGATATGTTGGTACACTGGAAATTCAGTCCACCTTGACCGAAAGAATTCGTGAAGCCCAGAAATCGGACAAGGAGATAGCTGAGATAAAGGAGAGAATGGAAGATGGTAAAGCTAAAGGTTTTCGTGAGGATGAACACAGAACTTTGTGGTTTGAGAACCGAATCTATGTGCCCAATGACCCAGAGCTCAGGAAGTTGATACTTCAGGAAGCCCACGATTCACCTTACTCGATACACCCAGGCAATACCAAGATGTATCTCGATTTAAAGGAAAGTTATTGGTGGATAGGTATGAAGAAAGATATTGCGGAATATGTTGCAATATGTGATATTTGTCAGCTAGTAAAGGCAGAACATCAGAAACCAGTAGGGTTACTCCAACCTTTGCCGATACCCGAGTGGAAATGGGAAAAGCTTGGTATGGATTTCATCACAGGATTACCCAGGACCCGTTCAGGTTATGATTCCATCTGGGTAGTGGTAGATCGCTTGACCAAGGTAGCTCATTTCATTCCAGTGAAAACCACTTATACCAGTGCTAAGCTAGCCAAGATATATATGACCAGGATCGTATGTCTGCATGGAGTTTCGAGGAGTATCGTGTCAGATAGAGGAACACAGTTTACCTCAAAGTTTTGGCATCAGTTACATGAAACTTTGGGTACAAGGCTATAGTTCAGTACAGCTTTTCATCCGCAGACAGATGGACAGACTGAGAGAGTCAACCAGATTCTGGAAGACATGTTGAGAGCTTGTGCACTAGACTATGGTTCTAGTTGGGACGATAAATTGCCTTACGTAGAATTCTCATACAACAACAGTTATCAGACCAGTCTAAAGATGGCCCCTTTCGAAGCTTTATACGGAAGGAGATGCAGAACACCACTAACGTGGGATGGTGTTGGAGACCGACAACTTTTTGGTCCCGACCTTATCCGAGATTCTGAAGAGAAAGTCAAGTTGATTCGTGACAGACTCAAGGTAGCTCAATCTCGACAGAAGAGTTATGCTGACAACAAACGCAAAGAAGTGACGTATAAAGTGGGAGACCGAGCTTATCTTCGTGTGTCCCCGCTTCGAGGAATCAAGAGATTTGGTGTTAAAGGAAAATTAGCACCTAGATTCATAGGCCCCTACAACATTCTTGAACGTAGAGGCGAAGTTGCATACAAACTGGAATTGCCGAAAGGATTATCCGAAGTTCATAATGTGTTCCATGTGTCCCAGCTGAAGAAATGTCATGCTGAGATGGCTGACATCCCTTTTCGAGACACCGTGCCCCTAGAGGCCATACAACTTGACAATGATCTGACCTACGAGGAGAAGCCTGTCAGAATCCTCGAGACTGCCAACAGAGTTACCCGCAGCAGGATCATCAAGTTCGGTAAGGTTTTGTGGAGTCATCACACCGAGGAAGAAGCCACCTGGGAACGCGAAGAAGATCTTCGTAGAGACCACCCGCACCTATTTTCTAGCCAACCCGAATCTCGAGGGCGAGATTCATTTTAAGGTGGGTAGGTTTGTAACATCCCAAAATTTCATTTTGGAATGTTATGATTATAGCTATGCATCTAGCAGCATCATTGCTTGAATGTATGTGTTTGTTGAAATGCCTTTTCTGACTTTCTGAAAGTCCTTTCTACTTTTCACTAAGTTGCTTTCACCTATTTGAAATTTTGGTTAAAAGTTCAAATAAGAGAGGAGGAACATGACACTCCACACCAGGGACTAATTGGTGATATATTTGAACAATAATAACCAGGGGTTATTTTGAAAATATTTGCAAAAAGGATTTAAAAACAATTAGGCAATTTCTGAAAATATTATTTTTTTCAAAGTGTTCAAATGACAGAATAGAAATGTTCATTAAATAGCATTTATTATTCTGTTAATTTTGATATATAATACCCCTATATTTACAAACGATTTGAATGCTTTAAATGTTTTTGAAACACTCTGGTAAATTATTAAAAAGAAACGGTAACCGTTTCCGGTATTAAACGGGCCGGCCCAACGGCTTTAAAAGCCGAGACCGTTACCGGTCGGCCGACCGACGTGCATTAACCTCCTCCCCTCTCACTGACACCGGGCCCCACCCGACCGACCATTTCGCCCGCGCGGTCGCCTCCTTCCTCCCGCACGCGACGTCGTCCTTGCCGGCCATTTTTTTCATCCCCGCAGATCTCGCCTCCCCATCACTCCCTCTCACTCCCCGCACCCCCTATAAGTACGGGCCACTCCCCTCTCTTCATTCCCCCCCAAAACCCCCTCTGTCCCTCACCGAGGCGCTGCCAATTGCTCGCCGGAGCTTCCACCCTCACCGGATCTCCCATCGACCGTAGCCACCAATTCCGACCACCTCTCGCCCAACCGACCTCACCTTTCGACTCCGGAGACCCGTCGCCGTCGCCCGGACCACTTCCCCGTCTCCCTCGACCACCGGAGCACCTCGCCGTCGCATTCGCCGCTTCCGGGCTCGCCGGAGACCCCCTCGCCGGCGACCTCTTAACCGTGTGAGCACTCCCACCCCTTGGATCTAAGATCCACGGCTGAGATTAGATCGTATTAAATCCGAATCGTTTTCATTTAGGAACCGGTCGCCCACCCGGAACCCTCGAGCGCACACCACCCTTAGCCAATCCGACAGCGCCACGTAGCCCCCTCACCGTCGCAAATCATTTTTTTCTTTTTCTGTTTTTGTTTTAATTAACAGAATGTTTTCAAAATTTGTTTTGCTTATATCTTTTAATCTATTTAGTGTTTTGAATTGATTCTTTTTGCAATAGCTCAAATTGTTCATGTAGTTTCACCCTGTACTTTTAAATTTCAAATTTGAACTATAAAATTTGAATTTAATCTAATTTGCTCAAAATCTTCAAATCTGAATAACTAGAGTTTAAAAATAGATTTTTATATGATTCTTTTTGCTACTATTTGATATTGGTTAGGACTATCTCAATGTTTAGTTTGAGAATTTTTAGGATGATTTTGAATAGTGTTTTAGCTATAAACAGAATCTGCTTAGTATTATAATATAGTTTTATAAACTCAATTTTAATTAGTTTGATTTAGAAATGGTTTTATTTGTTTATTAGGTTTTGTTAATAAACATTTAGTGTTTTCACTCACTGTTAATAAAAATATAAATTTGCTTAGTTTAATTTTATTTAACATAGGAATCACAACTTATTTTCAAATAGGCATAATTTGATTAAAACAACTAACTAGTAATAGTTTTGTTTTCAAACAAAGTTTTGTATATTTTAATTCTGTTTTCTAAGACAGATTTAATTGTAAATTATTTTCTGTTAAGAACATGTTTTACAAATAAATAATAAGTTTAGTTTTTCATTCTTTTGTTAATATAACTATAGTTGATTCATATAGTGTTTATCACAACCTTGTATAAACTTTACTAAACTTTTCCCAACAAACTTAAATTGATTATATTCTGTTTATTAATAAAATATTCTATTGTTTCCTTGGTGACAACAATTGTTTTGTTATTACAAATGGTTTCATTATGTCAGTAGTGTTTTCATTCCTCACCTTTTGAAAACAAAACTTTGTGTGTTTTCTTACTTGAGATTTGTGCATTGTTTTGTCTTGATTGTTTACTAGTTCTTGGTTGATGTTTGTGAGTTACAATATTCTGTTGTATGCTTATTGAGTGCTTGTTTGCTTCGTTAGATTATCCGGAGTGCGAAGCTTGTACAAAAGATTATCCGGAGCCCGCTAGTCAAGTGTGTACTTATTTGTCGATGACACCTTGTACAAAAGATGACCAAATAGTGAAAAATTGAGGTGCCTCTTCCGGGAGGATGGACTGAAGTTGTTGGCGGAGATTCACGAAGGAGTATGTGGCTCTAACATAGGATCAAGAGCTCTTACCGGTAAGGCTTGTCGGCAAGGTACCTATTGGCCCACTGCCTTCGAAGACGCCACCTGGTTGGTCACCAAGTGTGAAGCTTCCCAGTTTCATTCCAAGAAAATCTACCAACCAGCACAAGCTCTGCGGACCATTCCTCTAACTTGTCCATCTTGGGCCCCTTCCCTGTGTCGTCGGGGGCTTTGAGTTCTTGTTTTTGGCGATCGACAAGTTCACAAAGTGGCCTAAGGTAGAACCAGTGAGGAAGGTGACTCCACAATCAGCTATCAAGTTCATGAAAGGGCTGGTGTGCCGCTTTGGAGTGCCTAACAGGGTGCTCACGAACAATGACACTTAGTTCATGAGCTGCACCTTCAAGCAATATATCTAGACCCTTGGAAGCAGGGTCTTCTTCACATCTGTTTCTCATCCTAGAAGCAATGGGCAAGTCGAGAGGATGAATGATGAAGTCCTGTGAGGGCTCAAGACAAGAAGTTTGATAAGTTGTTGAAGAGCGGCAAGCGCTAGATAGATGAACTTCCGTTCATTTTTTGGTCACTCAAAATGACACCAATTCGAGCTAATGGCCAGATGCCCTTCTCCCTAGTATACAGGGTGGAAGAAGTGCTCCCCACGAAACTGATTTACGGGTCTCCTTGAGTGCTTGCATACAATGAAGTAGAGCAACAACAGCTATGACATGATGATGCCCTACTCCTCGAGAAGATTATCTCCTGGATGTTGTACATGTTGCACGCTACCAGCAAGCCCTGTGACGCTACCGTAGCCGTAGGGTCCATGCGCGAAGCCTTGAGGAAGGCAACCTTGTACTTAGGTGTGTTTTGTCCACCAAGGGTACCAACAAGTTGATGCCGAAGTGGGAAGGCCCTTACCGGCTAGCACGATCACCAGACCTAGGGTAGTCCATGTGTTGACCGATGATGGCACCAAGGTGCTTAAGTCATGGAATACTGAGCATCTTCATAAGTTCTACCCGTGAGGCGCGACTGCCGGGCTTAGTCCCCGGCAGCCACCTTTGTACAAGCATTGTCAATGTTGCATGTAACCCTTTGTACCAAGCTAGGCGCAGACCCTGTGCAACCATAATAAAGCTAGGCATTGCATGATATAATCATCTTACCTGCTCATTACACATTTTTATGATTGCAGTGTTATTGCTTAAAGATATAAGATTTTCCAGCGTATTTCACGAACCTGTAATCTTTGTTATTGCTCTTTCCCTACATGGCAGACCGTCGGTAAGATAGGGAAGAAAAGCAAAGATTCAAAGGCAATGTCCAATCAAGCTCTAAAGAAGGATACTACGTGGAAAAGACAAATATAACCACATATCCCAAGTTAGATGCCTTTCCTAACACCCCAAGGAAATCCTTAGTATCTTCTTTGTTGTGGGTAGTGGAGTCCTCCACATGGTGAGAACCCTTGACGGGACAAGAGCCCCTTGTTTTGTTTAAACATACTGCGGAGGCTGCGCTGACACCGACAATGAACTCTGTCGGGAAACAACACCCACCTGCTGTCGGGGGTTCATTTCCCTATCGGCGCTCGTGGATATGTAATGATACGGCAAGCGCTCCATCTAGCAAGGACAAATATACCAACACAATGTAAACAAGGAAATAAAAGGATAGTACTTGGTAGAAGGGAAATAGCGCTTTTCTCATTCAATGTAGATACAAGGTTGATAAGGGTTACATCAGAAGGTGCGCCTTTCTAATAATCATTTATTTGGCTTTCTCCACTAGAAACAAGACACTAAAGAGAAAGGTATAAAATAAGGGCCCCAACAGAACCCAGCCTAACCCCGTCAGGACCAGCATTGTGCAGACTACAGGCCCACCGGAAGGGAAGACGAAGACGAAGTCCATGAGCTTGCCGGAGCTGGTTGGAGGAGAAGGCGGCGCCGGAGTCAAGAACCCCGCAAATCGGTTTGTCGAGGAGGGGTTTAGCTGACGATGATGGTGCGACCAACACTCATCTTGAGTTCGAGTTGGCGTGCTCCGACTTGACGGATGGGGGCTCGTCGTCGTCGTCTTCACTGACACTGTCCTCCTCGCCGCTATCGCTCGAGGAGGAGCTTTCCACATCACTCGAGCTCTCCTCGCAACAGCCAAGATGGGCACCAGAATGCCCATAAATCTTGACAGAGAGTATGTTGGCCTCCACCAACTTGAAGCGGATGACATGTCCACCCGTGAAGTTGTGGGCACATGAGAAGGTCTTCCACCCGCGCTCGAGAAGCATGACACAACGCTTAGGAAACTCGATGTCCACCTGCATGGTGCTGTTACAGCAACCATGCGCCCGCAACACCAGCGCATGTGGTTTATCAACCTCCAACGCCCTAGCAAAAGGGAGAGGGAGGCACATGCAACTTCGTGGAGGACGGCACAACTTGATGATGAACTCCAGCGCCGTCCAAGAGGGGCGGGTTTGAAGGCGGGGGAGGAAGAGATGCAGCACTTCGTCTTCCTTGACCGTGGGCCCTGCGTTGACCTCGTGCCCTCCCGGTACCTTCACCATGCACATTAGAATCACCCTTCGCCTCTACGGCCGAAGAGGTGTCATGATCTTGACGGGTGGCCCTCATTGTTGCGGTGGAAGACAGAGGACGCCCTCGTCCCCTAGGTATGCTGGCAGCGAGCGCATCTTAAGGAAAGAAGACAGAGAAGCAAGCTCAAGTGGATTCGAACTCAAGGAGGAAGAAAGGGTGTATTAGCATCGCCTCTCGAGACATCCCAATTTATAGGGAGGGCGCGGGGGCTGGCTCTGCCCCGCTCCAAGTGCCGCCGCCCGTGTCCACCAATCCCACTACCCACGATCACGGGCGAAACAGGGAACATCCCCATTGCTCCAATCCATGGCGCTGCGATTTCTGCCATGACCAGAGCTTTAAGTAACGTGCACCTGCCGGTAAGTCCCTACTAGGCATGCGACACGCGTGGTGGAAACGACCTGCGGAAATGGGGTAAGGTGCTGACCAGTAAACTGGCAGTTACTCCCTCACATTGCGTGCATGTGCACGAATTATGGGCTTGGCCAGGCGACACTTGGCGAGCATGTATGGGCTAGACCCGGGGGCTCCTGTAGGTGCACTAGGACTGGGGTATCCAGTGCCCCTTACTTGAGCATAGGCGATAGCAAAAAAATCCTTTAAATATCGAGCCAACCCATCAATGATCAAGACAGACACTAGCAAGCCCGACGCGGCAACCCAAACCTGAGCTGCTGCGTGCTAAGCTCACCCGCGACGATTGCCGAGGACCAGGACATGTGCCCCCTCTTGATGACCCTACAAGCCATTCCCTGGTAGGCGCAAGCCAATCTTGTCGGATTTCGGGCATCGCAAAGCCCTTAAGGTTCGAACACAGGGGCGGGTGTGAAGGTTTCCCTGCGGCGTCACCCAACCTAGCTCGCTACTCGATGGACACAATAGCAAACTCATTCGAAGACAAGGAAGAAGTTGAACTCGGCAGTTTACCCATGTTCGGGCCGCTGCGAAGCGTAGTACCCGACTCCTGCTTTGGTGGATTGCCTCTCGTGGAGGTTTTGGTGGATAAAGCAGCACAATGATCTTGAGCCTCGCAAGGGGGCTTGAGGTTTGTTCTTGGATCTCTGCCTTGCGGTGGTGTGTTGAGTGGCTAAGTGTTGGATCGGATCCCCTCTATGATATGACCTAGCTTCTATATATAGCGGCGGCCGGGGTTCTCTTCCCATATCATAATGGCGGGAAGGAATCCTACAACGACCAATTTTGAAGGGGGATAGGAGTACATCCACGCCCTGCCCAAAGGCGGTCTTTGCCTACAAAGTAGTTGATGGTGATGCAGTGGTGAGCTCGGTGACGACATCCGTCCTGCGGGGCTGGTGGTCATGGTCTTGTTGCACCGGAATGGAAACCTTTGGGAGGTGCTTTGGCAAACCGCATACATCCTTGCCCCCTTTGCAACAAAGAGGAAACTATGCCGCCTGGCACGCTGGCGCCCGTCTGTCCTTCCTTGCATCACCCTTGACTCCTGAGGCTTGGCCTTGCATAGAGATCTCCGCCACTTAGGAAGGGGCCCATCCTCGCTGGTCTTGATGCTGCTCCTCCTCGCGAGCCCAGGGTCCTCGTGAGGGCCATGTATTGAGTAACGCCGTGCCAGGCCATGCTAGGCTGACAAAGTGGGCCATGTCCATGGTCGTAGGTAGGCAAGGCTGGGCTACCCCCATTCCCAGAATGCCGACAGTAGCCCCTGGGCACAAGGCACGCTCAAGCTGCCTTCAGGGCAAAGCCTTGAAGGTGGACGAAAGCGCCGTGGGCCCCAAATGCCTACACAAATGCTCTGCACACGTCGGCCTCCCGTGCGGTGACACCCTCACTCCCCGAAGGCATCATGAACCGCCCAAGTCAAACCGACATGATGCCTGTGCTAGTGTCGGCCGTCATTACCTTTTGTTGAATGCCGTCGATTCCTTGGGCTTCCAGCTCTCAGGCCACGTGGATGTGACCCGATAGCGTTAGGCGAGGTGATGTGTGGCAGAGCCACACGTCGATCGAGCCGGCCCTTTTGTAGCCCGAGGGGTGCACGTCGCCTCCTCTCCCACAACGCTTCGTGGCCTTGATCTTGCCAATAAATCCGCCTCCTCGCGATGGAGCCCAACCACCTCGAAGCGTCTGCCTACTCCCACACCTCCAGAGAAAACCCTCTTCCTCTACTCAGCTTCTCCCTCTCTTCATGGCATATGGTGGAAGCGACGCCGGCGCAGGGGGGCGCATGGGGCTGTCAGCCCCCCAGCTTTCCTCCGGAGGCAGAGACAGGGGGCCAGCGGAGTTGACACGGGTCCGCCAGCGCTGGACCATTGTGAGGGAGTAAGTGTTCAGTTGCCTCCCCCTTTCTTCGCTTAACATATCAATGTACCGGACTTGAGTGTCTCCTTCTTCCAGGATGCCGACGGCCAAGAAACGCAAGCGCACCGAGCTCCACGTGGGGGTGGACGCGCTGCGCTCCCAAGTGGCGACCGTCGACGCCGCCTTCTAGGCCGCCCTCGGGGGCGAGGCGGAGGGGAGGGCGGAACTGGCGGTTCTTCAAGCCCAGGTCCAAGAAGCGGCCCATGTTGTGTAGGACGCGCATCACGAGGCAGCCTACGCCAAGATGCTGGAGTCCCAGCGGGCCAAGTAGTACCTCGATATCGCTCGCCGCGCGGCTAGCATGGTGGAACGATTCGTCAGGGAAGCCCCCGCCCTCCCCAACGTGTAGGGTGATGGGGGCTGCCTCGACTACTTTCGCCGGGTAGTGGATGCGCTGGAGACTGGCATCTCCCATGTGAACACGGACAACAAGGCCGACGCACGGGATCCCCTGGAGCTTGTGTTGATGCACGTCTTCTCCAACTTGCGTCGCCTCGTCCCGCAGCTTGACCTCCAGCGCGTGGTGGAGCGTGTGCCCGAGGGGATCCTGAGGACTCTCCGTGATGGGGTGCAACCGCATGTGGATGCCCTGGTCGCATAGTTGATCAAGGAACCCCCTCCCGGGGAGAAGGCGGCCCCATTGTCATGGCGGCCATCGACTACGGCAGCGACAACGACTAATCCACCTAGATCCCCACTGCTCCTTCCTCCTAGTACCGGTAATAGATTAAGACAAACTTGGCCCCCATGGGCATTAACCTTTTGCGCATTACCTATGTTCCTGCTTCTCGCCCTTTATTCATCGTTGATCGCTCTTAGTCGATACGGCCTGATGCTGGTGGCTAGTCGGGTCTCCACGAAGCTCCCCCTCCTACGGGGCAGCCTGCGACCGCTAGCCCCGAGTCCATGGCCTTGCGGCCCATCGTCGTCTAGCCTCTGTCCTTATTTTGCCTTCCCTACCATTCCAGGCCCCTGAGGTGTCAGTAATTGTGCGTAGTCGTCCCATAGTACAAGCATCTTCACATTAGCACTTACAACCTTTGCCTCAACCTTGGGGTGTCGTTAGGTCAGGAAACTCATGTTTGATTCAGTAATGTACTTAGCTTGTGGGTTGTGGATGATCTCGTGGCACGGTTGGGTCGTCCAGATACTCCGCTACTCTGCCTGGGGTGCTTCTTCCTTGCCTACGGACGAGGCGCGTAGGGGGCCTTTTCTATGCTCTATGTTTGCAGGTCCTAGTCCCGCGTGTTTCCCTACCGTCGCAGTTTACGACTATCCAAGGTCACAACCACGATGTGAGGTATCGATACCATTGATGCCAGCCGGATCACCAAGGACGGCATCGAGGGTGCCGAGTGTCTATATGACCGGTAAGGATCCCGAGGCGTATTGCCCAGGAGCCCAATTCGACACTCAAGCAGCTCTATGTCGACGAGTCCTAGTCCCGCACATTTCCCTACCTCCATGGTATACGACCGGATCACCAAGGATGCAACCATGAGGTGAGGCCCCAACGCCCTCGATGCCGGTCGGATCACTAGGGACGGCATCGAGAGTGGCAAGTGGCTTTGTGAACGGTAAGACTCGACAGGCGTACTTCTCAGGATTCCCCCTTGACGCTTGAGTGGCCCCCATTCTGCTCTGTTGGGTTCTGCCTCAGGAGGCCCGAGCACTGGGGCCCCGTGAGACTCTGTACTGTGGCACTGCGCTGTGGTCGGAGCACCCGAGTGGGGTCACTTGTCAAAAGTAGCGAGTCCTTGAGGCGATAGGGCCTCGCTATCCTGGTCCGAGGTGCCCCGAAGAGGGCCGCAACGTGCGGCCTCTTGCGAAACATAGATCCAGAAGAAAGAGAACTCAATATTGCTAGAAAGAGAAAGCAACAAGATAAAAGTCCCCGTCCCTTTTCTTTTAAAGAGCTCAAAGCTCTTCAAACTTTAGTTCAAAAGTTGGCAATTCGAACACAAAAGGAAACCAAGCAAATGCCGCGTCCGACGCCTAGGTTATTCTTCGTCTTCCCCTAGTGCTGAGCATAGGGCATCCACGTTGCATGGGCATAGCCATTGATGGGCAGTGTTGATTTCTCCGCCACCATGGAGCTATGGCTGCCACATTGCATGGGAGGAACCCCTCCGTGTCCTCGGGGGGCTCCAGGAGTATACAAACCGCTCATTATTACGTGACAGTGTCAGGGTCGTAGATAGTTGGGCAAGCCCCTGGCGCCGGGCCCGATCGCTCCCAACTCCGCCAAGAGCCATCTCGTGCATTTTTGCTCGGTTGCGCGCCCCTATGACCCAAACCCGAATGCATTGTTCCCCACATAGCCGCAGGATTGTGCTCCCACGGCCCAAACATGAGTATTATGCACCCAACACAGTCGTAAGGGTGTTTTGTTGATGAAACCGCCTTGTGAGGCGTTTGTGTGACAATGTGCACTGCCTCAGGAGCCTCGTGAGGCCCGGCCTCCCGAGGCCGCACCGATGTTCCATTTGCCATGGCTGGCCCATGTTACCTGTGTCTTGATGCCCTTTCGCCCAGGGTGTCATCCCTAACACCCTGGTGTCCTGCTTGGTGATGCTTGCTTGCGGGAGCGGCAGCTCACGCCGCACCCCCAACGGTCCGGTGGCATCCTCCCTCCTTTTCTAGCTCCCGTTGTCCGCACTTGGCGCTACTTCAGGGAGAAGCCCCCAAGCCCGGCTCAGGGAGAACGCCCCGGGCTTCCCCTACCCTTGGGGGACGCTGGCGCCTATGGCAAGTGCTCGATCCATGTTGTCTTCCCTGGGCACGACGTAGCATGGTACATAAGGCTCGACATAGGGGCCCGGTTCTCCGCCTGTGCCATCCCGAGGGACGCCGAGGAGGGTCCCCTCAGGCAGCGGTGGGGCACTTCCCCGCGCGCATAGCCCATAGACTACCCTGCGTCGAGCCTCCGACCGAAGTTGCCTACCTGTGCTACTGCCGCCTTGTGGGGCACATGTCTCATGACGTGGGTTGCTTCGTTGACGATCCGGTGCGCTTCATCGTTGTTGCTTGTTTGCCCGGACACCTGCACCATCTTCTCCCTGCGTAGGACGCCGTGCTCTTGCCTAGTCAATCAGGGTTGCTGAGCACCCATTGGTTCACGGGGGCACACATTAGAGCATGCATGGAGTTCCCCGCCGTCTCCTTCATGAACCCAATCGCGGTGGCTTGCTTGTGCCTAGAGATCAGTTACCAAAATCAACAGGAGTAGGAACACAGAGTGCGGCGGGCCCCGCTTGGGCTCGCTCAGGGATGAAGAGGGTGTGACATCGTCGGGTCAGGGGTCAGGCACGGTGAACGAGCCCCCACCGCTTTATCAAGAGCAAGGGACCGCTACTGCACGCACAACGGTGATCGGCTCTGTGATGTGTCCAGCCCACGCATCGAAGCCCCCGAGCGTCGAGCGTTGGCGGAGCACCTTGCTTGCCAGCAGCAGTGCCGCATGCACGTTTAGGTTCCCCACGTATGAACTATGCGGTGCGGATGCCAAAGGCACCGCCCTTCCGTCATACACTTGGATGGCACAAGGGGCGGCGACGATCGTAGCGATGGTGGCAGCCCGATATTGCCCACCCAGCACCATGCCGCTGAGGTGTGGTCCCCTGGCGACGGCGGTGGAATCGAAACAACCTGGTCCGCCGTGGCCAGGAGTAGCTTGTTGGGCGTCGTCCATGGGAGTGGTGGAGCAGGGAAGAGCGAGGATCGAAGGAGACTCCGACATGCCCCTACCTGGCGTGCCAAATGTCGGATTTTGGGCTTCGCAAAACCATCAAGGTTCGAACACAGGGGTGTGTGCGAAGGTTTCCCTATGGCCTCACCCAACCTAGCTCGCTACTCCATGGACACTATGATGAACTCGTTCGATGATGAGGTAGAAGGTGAACACGACAGTTTACCCAGGTTTGGGCCGCTGCGAAGCGTAATACCCTACTCTTGCTTTGGTGGATAGCCTCTCGGGGAGGTTTTTGTGGATGAACCAGTATAGTGAGCTAGAACCTCGCGAGGGTGATCAAGGTGTGTTCTTGTCTCTCTGCCCTGTGGTGGTATGTTGAGTGGCTAAGTGTTGGATCGGATCCCCTCTATGGTATGACCTAGCTTCTTTATATAGCGGTGGCTCGAGTCCTCTTTCCTTATCACAATGGCGGGAAGGAATCGTACAACAGCCAAATTTGAAGGGGGCAGGACTACATCTACGCCTTGCCCAAAGGCGATGTTTGCATGCAAAGTACCTGATGGTGATGCAGTGGTGGGCTCGGCGATGACATCCGTCCTACGGGGCTTGTGGTTGTGGTCTTGTTACACCGGAATGGAAACCTTTGGGCAGCGCTTTGGGAATCCGCGTACGTCCTTGCTCCCTTTGCACCAAAGAGGAAACGGTGCCACCTGGCATGTTGGCACCCGCCTGTCCTTCCTTGCATCATCCTTGACTCCTGAGGTCGGGCCCTGCATAGAGATCTCTGCCACTCAAGAGGGGGCCTGAGGAGGTCCATCCTCCTTGGTCTTGATGCTACTCCTCCTCACAAGCCCAGGGTCCTCATGAGGGCCTTGTCTTGAGTAGCCCCATGCCAGGCCATGGCAGGCTGGCGAAGTGGTCCATGTCCTAGGCCGCAGGCAGGCAGAGCTGGGTACCTCCATTCCCAGAACACCAACAAATATGTCACCGCTCCACCTCATCGCAAAGCCAGTCACTTATCGATGCGGTGTTGAGCCCTTATGTGGCTAAGTGGCTCTCGCTAAGCATGTGGCTACACATTGGAAGACAAATTATGTCTCCTTGACACCCGTCCATAGATATGTCAAGCTAAGGTGCAATAGTTAGCTACAGTGATGGTATAAGTTTGCCGGGGATTCACCCCTACGTGCAACATAGGCTAGAAATGATGGTATTTTGTCTCTAATGCTAGAGTTAGGTATGATAAGCTCTGCTAGCTATCTAATGATCAGACAATGTCTGTTTTGCCACTTTGGTTGCCCCTTGTGCTATAAAAGGAGGCCCAAGGCAACCTAGATCAGGATTCAGACTTTTGAACACTTATATAGGCGTAGTAACTCCCCGGAAAGCAACTCTTGCTGGGTTGAAGTGTTGCACGTTCTTGGTGTTCCTCTGATCAGTCCACTCACAAAGCAGGAGTAGGGTTTTATGCTTCAAACCAGCCCGAACCTGGGTAAACCGCCGCGTCGTCTCACTGTCTCTGCTCTTTGTGCTTACGTTCACGCCCCTTGCCAAACCACAAAGGGGCCGATGGCCCATTAGGTGATCATGTGCATCTAGCCCCGACAATCATCATTGTATTTCTTCTTCTTTGATTCTTTTTCCCGAAGGGGGCAGTCAACTATGTTGTGGCCAAACTTGTTGCATTTGTGGCATGTTCTCTTCTTGCAGTCGCATGATGAAGATTCTGAATTGTTCATGCCACTTCTTGATGTTTTTCCAAACCGACCTCTCCTTGAGAACTTCTACAATTTTCTAACGAGCATTCCCTGCTCCTGACTCAGTTCTTCAGGAGCAACAAGACTAGTATCAGATTCTTCTTCTTCAGATGAGAAAATTGCTTTGGCCTTCAAGGCACGAGATCTTCCATAGCTTGGCCCATATATGTCTCTCTTCTCAGGTTGTTGGAACTCATGAGTATTGAGTATATTAAGAATATGAGCAGGATCTAGTGACTTGTAGTATCCATGCTCTTGAATCATCCAAGCCAGTGTGTCGAATAAGGAATCAAGAGACCTCAACATTTTCTTCACTACCTCATGGTCGATGATGTCAGTGGTAGCATGTGCTTTGAACTCGTTGGAGGTATCAGTGAGACAACCGAAGGTTTGCTGAACATATTCATTGTTGAGTCTTTTGAAGCGGTTGAAGATTTTCAGAAGAACATCAACTCGGGAGTCATGTTGAGTTGAAACCCCTTCATTGACTTTGGACAACCTATCCTAGATAAGCTTCGCAGATTCCAAAGCACTCACTCTGAGATACTGTCCTTTGCTTAGATGGCCTCATATGATATTCTTTGCTTTCTAGTCGAGTTGCTTGAATCCCTTCACATCAGCAACATTGATAGTGGGAGTGACGGAGGGAACTCCATTTTCCACAACATACCAGAGACCATTGTCAATTTCCTAAAAGATGCATGCACATCTTGTTCTTCTGGTAGGGGTATTCTGTCCCATCAAAGGTAAGACACCCAGCAGAAACCTTGATCATACCTACAGTCGACTTAACTAAAACTCTAGGTGGTTAAATGAAAATCACAAACAACAAGGGACTACCTTGCTATGATACCAATTGAAAGTGCGTTATATCAACTAGAGGGGTGTCAATTTGATCTTTTAACAAATTCGTCACTCAGGAATCACTAGTAAAGAAATTTCCTAAGTGACCAAATAATTGGAGCGAAATAAGTACTCAAGTGCATGAATGGTAGAGCAATAGTATAGTCATCATGATGAAATGAAACATACAAAGTGTATAAGCAATGTGTAAACATGATGAGCAGGTGAAGAACAAGGCGACTGAAGAATTTGATATGTCGAAATGGAGAGAGTCTTTTGTCAAAGTATTTAGATAGGAATGATCTATTTCATCCATAAGTACTCAAGGAAATGAAAGGGTTGAGAAAATAGGACCAAGAGCTCAATGAAGACAATGATTTGATGACCCAGTTCCAACTGCTGTGATAGTCGTCCTTCTGTTTTTGAGCAGCTTTGTATTTAAACCAAAGGACACATAGTACTAGGACACATAGTTTTTACCGTACTAAGGTCACACAGAGCTCACGCATCACTCTTGGTAAGTCTTCATGGCAGACTTCCAAACCCTCACAAACTCAGTCACCTGGCAATCCACAATTTCCTCTTGGATGCTCTAGATCATGATGCCTAACTTTCTGGAAGATACACAATCTTCAAGTGTAAAAGCGTCGGTTCCAAATGGGAACAATCGCTTCAGTGATGCTCAATAACTTTGGGTTTTAGGTGTTTGGGTTATGGGTTTTTCCTCACTCATGATTTTCTGTCAAAGTCCTAGGAGGATGGGTTGCTCACAAATGACACTTGTCAAGTTCTTTGTAGGAGTAGCCAACTAGCTAGTGGCTGGAAGGGTGGTCTTTTTATAGCCAGGGTGCAACCTGACATGATAAAACATAAATACCCCTAATGATATGACCATTATTGGGATAAGATATTTGGACACCTGGCGCAATGCACAACAATGGTCGGAAATTTGAGCTCTCAAATTCCTCAGGGCTATCATGTTCCTCACTGTAGGCAATTCGCACCAGCGAAATCCTAACTCCTTAGTTAGGCCAATTTCCTCAGAGACCAGAAGAACTACGTCTCTGTCACTAAATAATTTGACTGAACTATAAGAGGTTTCCAAAGGCTTCACTCAAAAAATTGCGTATGTGTAGGATTTGAGATGAGCATCACATAGAAATTTTTCTTAGTTTTACCTTGACCCCTTTAACAATACAGTGTTCCTATGACTCAAAAGAAAGGTAATGAAACAAGAAAAACTAAAGTCTTCATGCTTCAAAGTCCTTGCGTTAATTTCTTCTTTGACGCTCCAATTTACTCATTGTTAAAGTCTTCAAGAAAAGCTTCAAAGTCTTCAAGAAAAGATTCGAAGTATTCAAGAAGAGCTTCAAAGTATTTAGCTAAAGACATATATTTTTAGGGGTCAACATTCGTCGGATATATCAAACTCCTCAGCGACTTATAGAACATGTGTACACTCACAAAAACATTAGTAACTTAACCTATAAGTCTTCAATACACCAAAATAACTAAGGGACACTAGATGCACTTATAAAAGCTTATAAATATTAGCCATTTTTCTTGTAGACAATCTTTTTCAAATTGTTCCCTGCTTATCAGTTAGAAAAACTTATAAATATAAGCCATTTTTCTTACAAAAGCATATAAATATAAGCCATTGTTTTTTACAAAATCTTATAAATATAAGCAATTTTAGAAATGCAAAAAGAAAATCAATTTTTTGGAACATGAATATGCTAGGTTTCTATGAACCTCAAACTTATCTGATGTTTTAATTTAAACTTCTTAGTTTATTCTTTAAATAGAAAAAGAATCCAAGTACACATAATATAAAAAATTTATCTTCAAGCTTCCTCCATTTATTTTCCTAGAAATGGGAAGAATTTTGAGTTTCTTGTATACATGAAACAATATCGTTCTTTAGTTCTCAACTACATAATTTTATTCTTTAGTAACAAGGAAAATGTATTTATTTATAAAGATTGAACTTCACAAGTTTTTAAATTTGGAGTTCATGGGTTTGTTTCTAGTAACAGAAAAGTCCTCGTTTTATAATGAAGATCAAACCAGTCTTTTTTTTTGTTAATTGGATAAATACATTTGATATAAACTATTTGGACTACTCTCGTTTTACAAAAATGACTTCTTGGTTTGGTAATAAACTTTGAGCTTCTCAGTTATTTAAATTTGAACGTCTAGCTTTTTTAAATCTTGTTTTATTTGAACCTTAGATTGGGGAAATCCATTTTTGATAGTTTTTAAGTGCCGATGATGAGATACAAGGACATGGAAGAAATATACAAGATGTCGATTCATAAATGTCGCCCATAGCATATTATAGGTGCCACACCACCTTATTTTGGGCCAAGGGCCATGTAATATTCAATTATTACTTCATAGCGGCGTTTTAGTCCCACGTTGCCAAGGATGAAAGAAATCCCTTCCCATTTCCCGTATAAATACAACCCTTAAGGCGCCGTTTAGACGTTTGTTTTGTTTAGATTAAAAGTTTGCCATAGTTACTACTTCACGTCCTTTGCTTGTGTTCAACGAGTAGACCAAGACGTCACAGGACTCTAGTTCCATTAATAAAGCTTTCCTCTTATATTCGCAATATTCGGATTGCAATTTCAGTTTCGTACTTGTTCTTCATGCGTGCAGGAAATAGACCCATGTGGCCAGGTTGATCATGCTCTAGCATGGTCAATAACCTCTCGGAGTTGGTTTACCAATTGCTAACTTGCGACGTCCTTGCACGTTCGTAGTCGAATTGTCAAAGTTGAAAAATAGCCACCATCTCATGATACATCGGGACACCTATTGCCTCTATAACCTGGTATCACATTTCCAGGTTGCTCGTTGAGATTTTACTAGTATCTCGTTGTTTAGATCGGATATGTTCTTCAAACCTATAGAACATGAAAAGTCCACACAAAAAACTGGGGTTATATCATCATATTCGAACCAATTTAAGCCTTTTTGCAATTTTCTGTTGGGTGATTTTGTTTGCTGAATTTGTGGTTGCACAGTCGTGTTGAGTTGCTAGTCTTAGCGTCTAGTCTTTTAGAGTTTCGAATTCTGTTCACAAGTTTTCACGCCGCCGTCGCATGCTTTCTGAATCTGATCACTCGAGAGGGCACCTAGAATATCTCTCCTCATAGAGGGGCAAATACCCTCCTGGTCAACCATGTCTCGCGTCATGTCTCATGACTCACCCGAAAGCTACCTTTATAACTACCCAGTTACGAATAGCGTTTGATAGACCATAAGTAAGTAGATTATCATCTCAAGAACATGCAAGGACCACAGTTCTAGGACATGACATATACATTGTACTTGAGACTAACATGTGACAATAGCTTGTTGTGTCAGAAAGTGGGTCTGTCTGTCTCGGTGATATCAGTCCCCGAGGGCATACTATCAGTTTAGCATCTGTATGCACATTACTTGTGAAACATAGTCATCAATTGAATGATATACTAGTAAAGGATATGTGTCCACATAACCTTAACAACTAGGGACCATTAGAACAATCAGCATACAATATATAGTTTCACAAATAAGTCACATACTTATTTACACATATGACTAATGATGTTCAAAGCCAATACAAAATACACATGAATACATAGGAAATGAAATCATCACATGATTTGCTCTAGGGCATATGTCCAACAGTCTCCCACTTGCACTAGAGTCGGTCATATAAGCATCGTATGCCCATGGACCACATGTGCACCTCATGCTGCGACTGAGGGAGAGGATTCGTTAATGGATCAACAACATTTGCATCTGTGTGTATGTGTACATCACCTCTCTCGACAATGTCGCGAATAAGGTTAAAACATCTGAGTATGTGTTGGGTTGTATGATGGTTCTACGGTTCCTTGACTTGTGCGATAGCACCACTATTATCACCATAGAGTTGCAACAGATTGGTCGAGTCCTGGACCACTTCAAGATTAGAAATAAAATTCTTCACCCAAACACCTTGTTTTTGCAGCTTCAGAAACCACAATTTACTCAGCCTCCATTGTAGAATCAGCTACCGTATCTTGCTTGGCGCTCCTCCAGCTCACTGATACTCCATTCAAAATGAATAAAAACCCAGATTGCGATCGACTAACATACCTATTGGTTTGGGAACTAGCATTAGTGTAACTCTTTACAACAAGATCATCCTGACCTCCATAAACTAGGAACATATCCTTATCCCTCTCAAGTATTTGAGGGCATTCCTTACCGCTGTCGAGTGACTCTCACCTCGACCATCCTGGTATCTTCCCACTAAGCTTAGAGCAAAGCTAACATCGGTACAAGTACATACCATAGCATACATGATGGACCCAACAACCAAAGCATACAGAATCCATGCGTCATCGCTCATTAGGAGTCGAGGGACTCCGAGTCTTGCTAAGACTAATGCCATGTGACATGGGCAATAACTCTTTCTTGGCATCTTGCATGTTGAACCGCTTCAGCACACTGTCTATATACGTACTTTGACTTCATACAATAAGCCTTCTAAATATATCTCTATAGATCTTGATTCCGAGAATATAAACGGCTTCTCCCAAGTCTTTCATTGATAAACTATTTTTCAATGAGTCGTTGACAGATTCAAGCTGTTGAACATCATTTCCAATAAACAATATGTCATCTGCATACAAGATCAGAAATGCAACTGAGATCCCACAGATGTTCTAGAATACACAATGATCATGGTTGTTCTTAATGAAGCCAAACTCTTTGACCGCTTCAATAAAACGAATGTTCCAATTCCGAGATGCTTGCCTGAATCCATAAATGGATATTTGAAGCTTACATACCATGGTTGTTCTTAATAAAGCCAAATTCTTTGACCGCTTCATTAAAACAAATGTTTCAACTCCGAGATGCTTGCCTCAATTCATAAATGGATCTCTGAAGCTTGCATATCGTGCCAGCATTCTTTGGACCGACAAAACCCTTAGGTTGTGTCATACACACGTCCTTAGTTAAATTTCCATTGAGGAAAGCCGTTTTGACATCCTCTACCATATCTCGTAGTCAAAATATGTAGTTATAGAAAGAATGATATGAATTGATTTAGGCGTCGCTACCGGTGAATAAGTCTCATCGTAGTCATTTCCTTGAACTTGTCGATAGCTTTTAGCGACAAGTCGAGCCTTATGGACTGTAACATTTCCACCCATATCAGTTTTCTTCTTAAAGATCCATTTGCACTCAATGGCTCGAACACCATCTGGCGGATGAACCAAGTTCCAAACTTGATTGTCATCTATGGACTCCAATTTGTAACTCATGTCCTCAAGCCATAACTCGGAATGAGGGATCACCATCACTTCTGCATACATGGTTGATTCATTGTTCTCCAACAACAACACATTGACGTCGTTCGTATTGTGTAACCTTTCTATCCTACATGGAACAAGTGCCGGTTCCACTACGGATTCCCTGACCAACTCCGGTGTGATTGAATCACTTGTCCAAACGTCCCCATGTGGCTCTCAAATTTTTTCGAGTCGGACCGAGCTCCCACTAGCCTTCCAATTGAGAAACTCTTTCTCAAGGAAAACTCCATGTCGAGCGACAAACACTTTACCCATTTCACGGTTGTACAAGTAATATCCAAAGGTTTCCCTCAGATATCCCACGAATGTGCACTTGTCCGACTTGGGTGTCAGTTTGTCTGACTGGAGTCGCTTGAAATATGCTTCACAACCCCAAATATTTAGAGAAGACAAACTATGACCTTTTGCAATTCATATCTCATATGGTGTCTTATCTACAGACTTTGATGGTACATCGTTTAGTGTGAAAGTTGCGGTTTCTAGAGCGTATCACCAAAATGACAAGGGTAAATCCGACTGACTCATCATCAATCGAACCATGTCCAACCAAGTCCAATTCATCTATCCTGACACACCATTTCTCTGTAGCATACCTATAGGAGTGAGTTGTGCAACTATTCCACAACTCTTTAGATGATCATCAAATTTCTGGATGATACTCACCGCCACGATCAGATCGTAAAATCTTGATTGTCTTGCCGAGTTGATTTTCCACTTCATTCTGAAACTTTTTGAACTTTCAAAAGTTTTTGACTCGTGCCTCATCAGGTAGACATATCCATATCTATTAAAGTCATCGCTAAAAGTCACAAAGTATTGGAAACCACCTCTAGCTGGCGTGCTCATTGGTCCACATACATCACTATGTATAAGTTCCAATAGCTCAAAAGCCCTGTCACAACTCTTCGCAGAAGGAGTCTTAGTCATATTGCCGAGTAGGCAAGACTCGCATGTCGCAAATGATTCAAAATCAAATGAAGTTATAATTACATCATCATGTAGCTTCTTCATGCGCTTTTCACTAATGTGTCCCAGTCGACAATGCCAAATGTAAGTCGGATTTATCTCGTTAGGCTTATACCCCTTTACATTTATATTATACACCAATTCACCTTCAGGATCTAATATAAATAACCAGTTCACATTAAGCACAAAGCCATAAAACATTTTATTCGAGTAAATATAACAACCATTGTCCTTAATACTCAATTCATAACCTTCCCTCATCAGACATGATGCCAAAATAATGTTTCAACTTAATCCAGGAACATAATAACAATTATCAAGTTCCATTACAAATCCTGAAGGTAAATTAAGTTCCATTACAAATCCGACAGTTAATTATCAAGTTCCATTACAAATTTGATGCCTAGTGTAGCAAATCTTGCTTTATTCCCCACGCGTTTGCCAAATTCTCCTCTTGAAACACTCCTTGTCCTTCTTAGCCCCTGTCTCGAGTTGCATGTGTGAACAATCAATCTGGTATCATATACCCAAGACATACTAGAAATATCAGAAAGAAAAATGTCTATAACATATACAACAATTGTACCTAAAGAAGTAGTCACACTTCTAGTCATCTTGCCTATCTGGGCAAGCCATTTGCTGCAGTTTCTCTTCCAGTGACTGGTTTCCTTGAAGCAAAAGGAAACAGTCCCCTTGTTTGGTCTCAACTTGGGTGCAACGATGATAGTGGGAGTTGCCTCCTTGCCCTTTTGCCTTAGCCTTTTTCTTGGACCAACTCTTCTTGAACTTTGCCGTCTTCTGCACCATCAAAACTCGATGCATGCATTTCTTGATATCCTACTCTGTCACTTTTAGCATCCCATGCAATTCAGTGTGCTTCTTTTCCAGGCCATGCATATGGTATTTCGAGATGAACATCCTGTAGCTAGCTCCAAGAGAAGCCAGAATTCTATCCGTGGACAATTCGTCCCCAAGTGGGAAGCCTAACCAATCCACAGCTTTCTTGTATCCCATCATCTTGATCACATGTGAGCTTAGTTGATCAACCTCTTTCTGCTTTAAATCCATCAAGGATCACTAGAAATTTTACCTTTTGGTAGTTGCCTGCATATGAAACATGCTCTTGAGGTTATCCATCAAATTGAAATCCTCAACGTTTTCGAAATGCTGCTGCAGATCTAGCTCCATAGAAGCGAACATCAAAAATCTGATCTCGTTTGAGTCATCAATGAGTTTCTGGTGGGCATTCCTGGCCGTGGCATTAGCATTCTCGGCAGGTTCTTGCGGAAGGGGTTCCTCTAGAAGTTGTTCCTTTTTATCATGCTCGAGAACAATTCTCAGATTTCTATACCAGGTGGTAAAGTTTGTTCAATTCTCAGATTTCTAGGATTGATTTGAACGAAAAATTGCTTTGAGTTGGTGGTGCCATTGATCTACAATAGAAATATGCAAAACACTAAGAATTGAATTCATAAATAGTAATTCACTTTAAACATTTTAATAAGAACATTACTCCCACTAAAATCAACATGCCTCCATTTATTGTTAGCGATTCAAATTCCAAGATCCACATGTAAACTAGTGAGGTTTTGCATCACCGCTAGAAGACTAGATCACTTGGTTGGCAACACTTGCTAAGCATATCTTTGTACGACTCTTGTTTGCTGGGAACATCTTATACCACGCCAACTCTTACGCCTCAGGGATGAAAACTGTTTTGATACCCATGAGAAGTTAACCTATGCTTCACTCGTAAGTGTCCGACACAAACACACCACGTTAAGGAGAATAAGCAGCACCCTAATTTTATAGGCCCACCACCAAAAAAATATTTAACATCTCATGGCGCAGCAATTGGGGAACCAATTTTACTTGGAATTCTTTGAGGGATCACCCTACTTAAAACATCTATCATGCAAAAGAAGGGCGCATAAAAGGGATGAACTTTCACATGCAGTTTATATTTGTGTGATATGGTATAGCCCCATTCATTAACGCATGGTGATCTCCATATCCATGTGCGCTGCATGCCTATGGCGATCTCCATCTCCCTGCAAGGTTGCCATGCATTGCGGTGATGTCCATCTCCATAGCATGATGTCAACCGCCAAGTGTTACATAACAAACTATGCTATTACAAACTAATAGCTATGAGATTAAATTACATCACAAGGCATATCTTGTTTACACGTAGCTCATTAATACAATAACGGGACAACCATATGGCTCCATCTGGTTTCCGCACTCACGACATGGAGGTCATGATTTAATAATTTACAAGCAACTTTCATGGGTGTCGATGTACTAAGAAATGGGGCTCTTCTTACCCAGACTTATGCACGAGCGACTGCTGCCCATGATCCGGCAAGTCCTTGCTGGCCTCACACTGAACCCAGGGTTTTCGGATAAAGCGATGTGGCAAGACTCTCAGACGATGAAGCTACCCACAAGCAGCGCTCGGCAAGATCCCAGCCAGCCAAGCCACCGCTCCACCTGAACAAGGAGTTGATTATCTACATTAGTCGACGTGTTGAGCGGGTAGCGAACAGGCGGAGCTGGCCCGGGAACATGGCCACCGTGGCGGGCCTGTTGCAGCTTTAATGACACCCGTCCCGTGACGTTGCATAAGAATAGGAGGTAGCTGGGCAAACGACACAAAAAGAGAGGCAATCCTTGCCCAGAAATGTTGCCAGTGCGCCACCTCATGGCATATTCAATGCGCCTGCCCTACTCTATCAGAGTTAGTTATTTCCCACTAACCATCCCAACAAGCAGTCTCTGTAGCTATAGTACGCACTGCACTCCTAGGAAAAGACCATTATAGCCATTCTTGTGACCCCTTCGATTATAAAAGGAGTCCCATGGCTACATTTACAAAGGTCGACACCCGGTTCAGTAGCACGCGTAGATGTACCTCTCGAGCATCCTTACCGGGTTGCTGCGCACCTGTACTTGAACTAGCATAATCAACCAGACACAGAAATGATGTAGGGTTTTTCTCTCCCGAGTGGCTCAAACCTGTAGAAACCTCGCATGCACATTGTTTGACTAATGCTCTTTGTGCATCCAGGGGTCCCCCGCGGAACCAAGACGTGACCGTCAAGGTCCCATAGATTGTTGCTGATTCGTCTCCCCGACATCTTTGGCATGCCAGGTAGGGGCGATTTCTGGTGTGTGAACGTTCACCAACTTTTCTGCGCATCCTCAATGATGCACATGGCACCCAAGAAAGTTAAGGGTGGGCCGCCGGCTGCCTCGTCGATGTCCAAGTTGCCACCATCGACGCCAACAAGTGACGGAGACAAGGTTGGACATCGTGCATGCCACAGTGGCGAACGTAGCTACCACCCAGCACACAGCTGTGCGAGCCACAACCCGGACCCCATCGTCCTGACAATACGAGACACGACGACGACAACAGAAGGCGACACCACAGCCACGTCTGTGCCCATAGAATGACGGCTGCGTCCAGACCTCCGCAACACCCCTTGCAAGACAATCGTGGCCAGCGCCGGAGAAATGGCGACTCGTGGCAGCACGTGGATCAGGCCCTTGCACGAGTGGTGCAAGGCCAAACTCAACGACATCCCCATGGTGAGGATGGATGGCAGGCAGAGGCGTGGGTAAGCGCTCCTTCTGGCATTGCCATGAGTAAGAGCGCCACCCACGTCTCGCCCCATCCATTTCATGAAACCATGGAGGAAGCTTCGGCGCAAGCCCAATTGCTACTAAACTCCACCGTGCACCAGAGGGGATGGAGGACTGGAGGGTGACCATACAAAGCCTACTAAGCATCGACAACAACGCAGACACGACAGGTTCCTTGCCCGTGCGACGCGTGGCTTCCACATGATCCACTGCCAGGCGCGGCACTAGTGGAGCACACACGGTGATGTTACCCCCATGATAGCAACAAGATTCCCACTGGACAGATGCACAAGATGAGGTGTCTCAAGCATCGACGGACCTACGGCTAAAGTTAGACCAGCGGCATGTCCTGAAGGACTGGCATAAGGACGACATGCGCACCACGAACGAGAGGCATTGGGAAGCGCGTCGTCAATCTGAGAGTCGTGCTGACCCAGCTCTCGATGAACCCACACCTGGAGCACCTAGTAGGATGGCCGACGTTCACCCGTGAGCTGCGGTAGGTCTACTGGCCTTCCAGCAAGGCCTTCCAGCTGGAGTTGTCAGACAAATACGACGATGCGATCAGTTCATTTGAGTTCTTGGGCATGTACACCATCGATGTACCAGCTACTATGGGGACAAGATGAGAAGGTGTTCGCCAAATACTTCCCGTTGGCACTCAAGCCCAACATGGGGACTTGGCTGATGAATTTGTTGGAAGGGTCCATTTCTTCTTGGGCGGACCTGTGCAACCAGCTCGTCGGGGCTTAACACGAGGGCCACAAGCTCCCAGGACAGCCCAGTGACCTACACGTGGTCCCCGAAAGAGAGGGCAAAACCCTCTGCAAGTACATCCACAGATTCAGCTTCGTGTAGCACAACATCCCACACATCCACCCTGCCATTGTGATCGCTGTGTTTCACACGAACGTACACAATCGCCACATGTGCGAGGAGATGAGCATCAACAAGGTGCGGATGTCCCCGAACTCTATGTTCTGGCTGACAAGTGCTCATGGGCTGAAGAAGGAACAAGACTCCCGGGTGAAGATGCTGGTGCGGAGGTCGATTCCGATGACGACGAAAATGCGCCTACCTCCTTGAAGAAGAGACGCAAGCGCAACAAGAAGTGCAAGGTCAAGGTAGTGATGGATGTCGAGAGCTCCGGCAAGCATAATGCCGGCAAGAAGGCCAAGTCCATGGTGTCCAGCAAGGATGTTGACGTTTTCTCCGGAGACGACGATGTCGCGTCAGGCGAGAAGACATGCAAGGCATATTGCATGGTCCACCTCACCAAGGGTCACAATATCACCGAATGCCACCAAGTAGAACAACTTGCCAAAAAGCACAAGCAAGTGTACCAAAGGCGTGACTAGGAGAAGGGTCAAGATGGAACTGGTAGGTCTGACATGAAGGGCCATAGTGGTCAAGGCGACTGCGGAGGACAAGCCAAACAACTGAAGGAGAAACCTGCTACAGGCCGAGATGACTATTCTGATGGTGATGATGACAATGATGAAGATGATGACAATGATGAAGATGAAGAGGCATCTGACAGGAAAGACTTCCAAAAGGCCGTGCACGCCATGTGTGTTGCCGGAGGCGCGTCTCTGCACTCTTCCCAAAGGAGATGAAGTAGTGGGCCCCCGAAGTCAACATGGCAGAACCGATAGTGGAAGCATGGAAGCCCCTCAACTAGTCCAACACTCCCATCATCTTCGAGGCTGTGCACCACCCTGATCGCACCATCGTGTTCGGGTGTGTGTATGTTGTTTGTGGTCTCACAAACGATGTGCAACCTCTGAGTCACGAAGATGTTGGTCGATGGTGGGGCCGTCCTAAACCTGATTTCGCCTGCTGTGATCAAGCGGCTACAGATCCCCGATTTGAACCTTAAACCAGCGTTGTACTTTTAAGGAGTGGACGGGGGATATCTCAGCCAAAGGGGAAGATAAACCTTCCAATCACATTCGGCAGTGAACTCAACTTCATGACGCAGAGGGTTTTCTTTGACGTCGCCAAGATGTCGCTGCATTACAATGGAATCCTAGGCTGTCCAGCATTGGCAAAGTTAATGGCGGCATCTCACCACGCCTACAAGACACTCAAGATGTTGGGACTGATGAGCATCATCAGCATCCACGCTGACAAGAAGGACTTGGTTCTTACCATACACAAGCTCTACCGGGAGGCAGTGGTAGCATCTTCCGATGAAGGACTCGCTCCTGTTGGAAAATCTCTAGGGGGGAAGAACAAGGACAAGGGCTCAAGTGAACGTTGTAAGAACTCCAGGAAGTGCACGGTAGAGTGCAACACACCTATCAAGGACTTACCAGAGACCTTTGCCGCCAGGAGTAAGAAGGACAAAGTAACCATCCCCAAGACAAAGCAGGTGGCTGCATAGGAGGACGGTGAGGGAGGCACTTCCACAATAAGTGCTGCCCTAAATAGCAAATAGGAAAGCGCGCTTGTCTCCTTCCTTCAGTTGAATGTCAACGTGTTCGCTTGGCAACCATCTGACATCCCCGGTGTTCGCATGGAGGTGATCAAGCACCACCTTGTTGTCTGTCCTCATGCGTGCCCCGTTAAGTACAAGGTCCACAAACAAGCACTATAGCGGCAAGATTTTATTGCCGAAGAGATTAAAATGTTGAAAGATGTAGGATTAGTCAAAGGTGTCCTCCACCCGACGTGGCTAGCAAACCCCGGGTGGTGCTCAAGGCAAATGGGAAATGGAGGCTCTCTATCGACTTCACAAATGTCAACAAGGCTTGCCCAAAAGACCCTTTTCCCTTGATGCACATCAACTAGATAGTGGACCCAACTGCCAGCTGCGACCTATTGTCATTCCTTAATGCCTACGTTGGTTATCTTCTGATCTTCATGACCGAGGAAGAAGAAGAGAAGACGACATTCCTCACCCCTCGTGGTACGTACAGTTTCAGGCGCATGCCGTTTGGCCTGAAAAGTGCGTGTTCGACATTTGCAAGGGTTGTCCAGATTGGCCTTGAACCACAATTGCACAGGAATGTGGAAGCATGCATGGACGACATCGTGGTCAAGATGATGGACAAAGCTAGGCTAGTCAAAGATCTAGAGGAGACCTTCACGAATTTGCGCAAAATCAACTTGAAGCTCAACCCTGAGAAGTGCGTATTGGGGGTCCCATCCGACAATCTCCTAGGTTTATTCATAACTCAACATGGGATAGATGCCAACCCCGCGAAGATTGAAGCGATTGAGCAACCGGAGGCACCGATGTGCACCAAGGAAGTGCATCAGATGGTAGGCTGTTTAGCTGCCCTCAGCAGGTCATTTGCATGTCCACGTTCGAAGTGCACCAAGGAAGTGCACCAGCTGGCAGGCTATTTTGCTACCCTCAACAGGTTCCTTTGCATGTCCGCAGAACATGTCATACCATTTTTCAAAATCCTAAAGAAGGCAGGCCCAATGACGTGGACTCTAGGAGCAGAGGGAACGTTGCAAGACCTGAAGGAGTACCTATCCTTGGCCCCTATCCTAGGCGTGCCCAAGCCTGAGGAGCCGCTACAGTTATATTTGGTCGCAACAAACCAGGTGGTTAGCACAACACTAGTGGCAGAAAGAGAAGCTGAGCATGGAGAAACAATGACCCCTGATCCAATAGCCAGCAAAACCAGGCCAACCCCAGTGTGCCAAGGAATCAACACGGATGCAACACAGGAGTCGAAATAGCAAGTAGGGCAGAAGAAGCGTGCAACGACTGGTATACTTCGTCAGTCTCTCTTGAAGGAGCTTAGTCGAGGTACTCTGTGATCCAGAAACTACTCTTCGGCCTTCTCATGGCCTCCCGCAAGGTGCGCCACAAGCACATCGCATCATAGTTGCCACCCGCTTCCCACTGCAACGGACCCTAAGGAATCTAGAGGCAACAAGCAGGATTGTCGAGTGGGCTCTAGAGCTGGCCAGTTTCGGCCTGAACTTTGAAAGAACGGCAACCATCAAGAGCCGAGCACTGGCGGAGTTTGTTGCCGAATGGACGCCAACACCAGATGAGGACATCCCAGAAACAACCCTTCATGGCATGGAAACACCTCAGGCATGACTCCTGTATGTTGATGGAGCTTTTTCGCTACAAGGTGTTGGTGCCGGAGTGCTGCTCATAGTACCCACCGAACAACATCTCAAGTATGTGATCCAAATGCACTTCCCTTGGGAGGTGTCGATCAATAACACAACTCGGTATGAGGGTTTGCTCACCGGGCTACGGATAGCAGCGGAGTTGGGAATCCAAAAATTCGTGGTCCGAGGGGACTCACAGCTGGTTGTGCGTCAGGTCAACAAGGATTACCAAAGCCCCCTGATGGAAGCATATGTTGATGAAGTGACGAAATTGGAGGAGCGATTAGACGGTCTACAGATGGAACATGACCCCGGGACGGAGAACGACATTATAGATGACCTGTCGAGACAAGCAGCCCAGAAGACGCCTGTGAAACCAGGCACCTTTGTGCTCTGACTCACTCAACCATCAGTTACACCACGGGGATGGTAAACCAATGAAAGAAAGGTCGTCTTCGGCAACTATTTCCTGGCCGTGCCACCCAAGCCCGCCAGGAAGGTTACTGGGGATGACGAAATGCTTGACGGTGAGCATCAAAGCACAATATGCTCCCTTGGTGGTTTTGACAATTCATGACATCATAAATTGTCTCTTGGACTAATACTTTTATCTAGTGCATCTCAGATAAAGTCCATAGAGAAGGTTGTCTAAGGAGTGTGGAGAGTATCCCCGAGAAGAAGAAGGAGAAGTAATAGCACTGGCAAAGCTTCAAGCAAGAGTACTTTACATTTTACTTTGTGATAAATCACGTTGAGTCCACAGGAAAGGCCAATACTATTAAAAGGGGGTAAGATATTGTTGGTGAACAAGAATGTCCACGTGCACAAGTGACAGTCACCAAAAACACTAACAAACTCTCCCATAAATTATGTCTAAACCATTCATGAAAATCAGTGAAACCAACAACTCCCACTCGGTCGCAGCGAGTCCCAAATTAAGACCGACCCCTTCCAAACCCTAGCACATCCGTGGAACCGATCAACTTTGGTGCCACTGAGTTCAGCTTGCCAAATTTCTGTTACCTCGTTTCACAAAATAGGAAGCTTCAAGTTTTTGGATCGGCATCACCGAGATTAGGATTCTGACTGTTGGAAACCTCATCGGTAGCACAAAGATTTCTATATCGGCCTCACCGAGATTTAAAATTTGCTACCTTTGGAGCAACTCGATACCACCGAGATTCCCACATCGGTGTCACCGAGTTGGTAAATTAATGCGTAACAATTGGATTTTTGGAGCTGCCTATATATACCCCTCCACCACCACTCACTCATAGGAGAAGCACTCAGAACAAATCCCCACTTATCCATCTGATTTCCTAAGAGAGAGCCACATACTCATGTGTTGAGATCACGACACTCCATTCCAACCATATGAATCTTAATCTCTAGCCTCCCCAAGTTTCTTTCCACCCAATCAATCTCTTGCACCAAAGCTAAATCTGTTAGAGGTTGATTGAGTGTTGAGGAGTCTATCATATTGAAGCACAAGAGCAAGGAATTCATTGACATTATCGATCCTATTACCTTTTGGAGGGTGGTGCCTCCTAGATTGGTTTGGTGTCTCTTAGGAGCCTCCTACTTCGTGTTATGTAGTGAACCAAGAAGTTTGTAAGGGCACGGAGATCGCCTATTTCGTGAAGATCAACCTCAGTTAGGCTAGTCCACCGTGGACGTAGGCCATCATGGTATAGTCAAGGTTGCTTCTTCATGGAACCCTCCATGGGTAGAGCCCTCCATGGACTCTCATGAGGGTTACCCTCTGTGGGTTGAAAACTCCATAAACGTGGACGTACGATAGCACCACCTATTGGAACCACCGGAAAAATCTTCGTGTCCCTCATGTGTTTGATCTCCCTATATCAACTCTTTACTTCCATATGCAATGTATCTACTCTCCACTGCTATACTTGATGACTTGCATGTGTAGGTTGTGCTAGACTTGCTATAATTGCTAAAATCTGCCAACACTTAACTTTGGATATTGTGTAGATTTTAATTTGTGATAGTTGTCTATTCACACCCCTCAAGACGTACTCTTCTTGTGACCCAACAATTTGTATCAGAGCCAGTTTTCCATAACCTTAGTTTAATCACCTTTGGAGGAAGATGAATATGCCTAGTTTGGAGAGTTTAAGTTGTAGAGTGCCCATTCTTGATGGAGAGTACAATAGTCAACGGAAAGATGCTATGATTGATCTATTTGACAATTTCCATTTGAGAAAGCATATTGAAAATCCGTATGTGTTCGCCGTCGATGAATTATATCCTACATACGACGAGGAAATTGACATGATTAGTAACCTTAGAACTGTCAATCTTATCGTTAGAGGTTTACCAAGGTGTGTGCTTACTCAATTTAAGAACTTTGCATGTGCTTATACTTTGTGGAATGATTTGTAGAATAGATATCCAGATTATTCATTAAGTAATCTTGATGAAATTCTTCATAATATTGTTGCCTTTCATGGAATCAAGTCTAGTGGTCCAAACTTTGATAAATGCTTATTTGAGCTTTGTGATCTTATGCGTGCTAAAGGAGATGTCACTACCATTAGCAACATTGTTGTAGAATCCATTCACATACATAAGCTTGAACATTGTCTTAGGCAAAATTCAAACGAGTCTCTTGGATTCCATCACGAGGAGATTCGACCTAATGATGACAATGAAGAACATGGCTACTATGATGATGATGAGATGTTTGACCTCGAATGTGGCAAGACGATGAAGTCCCTACGTCTCATGGAAAAAATTCAAGGATTACATGTCCGGTGGAAAAGAGTGGATTCTTGACAGTGGATGCACTAATCATATGACTGGAGATAAAGACATGTTTCAAGAGATCACACCTAATCAAGGACCTCGAAGGTACTTGACCTTTGGGGACAACTCTAAGGGTAAGGTACTTGGCCTTGGTAAGGTGGCCATGATAGCTCAATTCAAAATGTCATGCTTGTTGAATCCCTTGGCTAAAGTCTTTATTATGTATCTAGACTAGCAAACTTCGGTTTCAATTTCATTTACTAAAGTAGATTGCCAAGTGTTTCGTCATGATAATCATAAAATTGTCTTTACTAGTATTGATACAGGTGATCTATACATTGTCGATTTCACTAAAAATGCCCAACCTCATACTTGTCTTATTGCAAAATCATCTAAAGGTTTCCTATGGCATAGAAGGCTAAGACATGTAGGCATGTGTAGTCTAGATAAGCTTATCAAGGGCGATCACATTCTTGGTGTTAAAGATGATATCTTTGACAAAGATAGGCTTTGTAGCGCTTGTCAAGAAGGAAACTAAGTAGGTGAAAGTCACCCGGTCAAGAACATCATTACTACTAGGAGACCACTCAAGTTACTTCATATGGATCTTTTTGGTCCTATTGCTTACAACAGTCTCGGTGGAAACTCTTAAGGTCTAGTTATAGTTGATGATTTTTGTAGATTTACGTGGGTATTCTTTCTTGATGATAAGTCACAGGTACAAAAGATCTTCAAGAACTTTGCACACAAAGTGTAAAACTAATTTGAAGTGAAGATCAAGAAGGTTCGAAGCGATAATGGATCAGAGTTCAACAACACCCATGTGGATACCTTTCTTGATGAAGAGGTTATTTCACATGAGTTATCAGCTACGTACACGCCTCAAAAAAATGGAGTTGTTGAGAGGAAGAACTGAACCCTCATTGAGATGGCAAGAATGATGCTCGATGAATACATGACGCCAAGACACTTTTGGGCAGAAGTCGTGGAAACAACATGTCATGCCACAAACCAACTCTACTTAAACAAGCTTATCGGTAAAATGACATATGAGCTACTCATCGGTAAGAAACCCCAAGTTGGATACTTTCGGTTATTCCGATCTAAGTGGTACATTCTTTATAAGCATCATCGTGCTAAATTTTCTCCCAAATTTCATGAAGGTTTCCTACTTGGTTACGTATCAAACTCTCACATCCACCGTGTCTAAAACAGCTTCATTCGAAAAGTTGAAGATACGGTAGATGTGAAGTTTGATGAATCTAATGGTTCACAAGTTGAACAATTGCTAAATGATGTAGGAGACAATGATCCTTCGGACCTATCCAAGACTTGCCCATCGGGAAGATTCGTCCCAAGCAGGTGAAAGAAAGTACTTCATCAACCCAAGTGGAAGCTCCTACTCTGCATCAAGGCTATCGACAAAATGACATGGAAGCATCCACAAGTGGTAGATGACAAGATGAATAGGAGGAGGAAGTAAATCATGAAGATCCACCACAACCACCTTCACCACCACCTCATGGAGATGACCACTTTTAAAACAAGGAAGATGAAGGAGATGATGAAGAAGAAGCTCCACCATTCAACAAACCAAAGCTACCTTGGGTTCAAGCAGAAGTGACCAAGAACCATCCCCTAAACCAAATCTTCGGCGATATACAAACTGGGTGGATCAATCGGTCTAAAAATCGCTTAGCTAAATTTTGTGGGCATTATTCTTTCATCTCTAGAATTGAACCCTTGAAGGTTGAACAAGCTCTTGAAGATGCGGATTGGGTGAACGGTGTGCATGAAGAGGTTCACAACTTCGAGAGGAACGAAGTGTGGACGATCATGGAGAAGCCCAAGGACGAGCAAAACATCATTGGTATTAAATGGGTGTTTTGGAACAAGGAAGATGAAGACGGTAAAGTTGTACGCACCAAGGCTCGTCTCGTAGCGCAAGGATATACGCAAGTCGAAGGTATGGACTATGGTGAGACCTATGCCCCCGTTGCTAGACTTGAAGCTATTCGAATTCTTCTTGCTTATGCCAATCACCATGACATCACTCTTTAATAAATTGATATTAAGAGTGCCTTTTAAAATGGATAAATGGAGGAGGAAGTTTATGTTAAACAACCTCTCGGATTTTTCAATCTTAATAAACCTAAACACGTTTACAAACTTCGCAATGCTTTATATGGTCTTAAGCAAGCTCCTTGTGCATGGTATAAATGCCTAACGAAGTTTCTTATGGAAAAATCTTTTGAAATTGGTAAAATTGACACAACCTTATTCACAAAGAGAGTTAATGGTGAATTATTTGTGTGCCAAATTTATGTATTGTCTTTGGATCTACTAACCAATAATTTAGTGAGAAATTTGGAAGGTTGATGTCAGAGAAGTATGAGATGTCTATGATGCGTGAGCTGAAATTCTTTCTTGGTCTACAAATCAAGCAAACACGACAAGGTACATTTATCTCTCAAACAAACTACACCAAGGACTTGATCAATAAGTTCAACATGCAAGAGTACAAAGGTATGAAAACTCCCATGCCCACTAGTGGACATGTTGATTTCACTAAGGAGGAAAATGATTGGTTCATTGCTATATCTATGTGCCTCCCGTCCCGATATTATGCTTAGTGTGTGCAGGTGTGCTCGATATCAAGCTGCACCTAAAGAATGTCATCTTAAGGCCGTGAAACGTAGTGTGAGTTACTTGATACAAACTCCGAACTTTTAATCACATTGGGTACTCCGACTCGGACTATGCCGGTGACAAGGTTGACAGAAAATCCAGCTCAGGTACATGTCAATTTCTTGATAGATCGCTTGTGTCTTGGTCCTCCAAAAAACAAAACTCGGTATCTCTATCTACCGCTGAAGCTGAGTATATTGCTGCCGGATTCTGCGCAATTGCTATGGATTACACAAACGCTTAAGTTTTACAGAATCCATGTGAAAAATGTTCCATTACTTTCTGATAATGAGAGTGCTATTAAGATTGGTCATGATCCCGTGCAACATTCTTGAACCAAGCATATTCAAGTTGGACATCATTTGATTCGAGATCATGTTGCCAAAGGATACATTAATCTTAAGCATGTTCGTACCAACAAACAAGTGTCTGATATCTTTACTAATCCACTTGATGTGAAATTGTTTTGTCATTTGAGGAGTGAGTTTAACATCATTGATGCTTGACACATGAGATATGCTCACTCGGATGCATGCAAGGGGATAGCCTACTTAACCATTCCATGCTATTATTACCATTAATATCATGTATCTTTGAATCATATGCTCCCTTGTCTTGCATCTAACCCTTTTGTAGGTACTTGTAAAAACAACACTCCACAAGATTGCCAACAACTCATATCCTCAGCATTCTTGTCATGACCAAGTATCCACAGCTTATCTTTGATGATGAAAGGAAGAAGACAACACAACATATCCTTGACATATATTTGATGTGATCACAATTGCTAACTCTCAATTTCTATCAAGTCATTTGGATATATCATGTTAATCCTTGCGTGACTAACCTATGTAGGTGAACAGTGAACGAAAAAAAGGATTGCTCCTAACTCAAGATGAACTAAAACAACCTCGAGCATCCTCATCAAGTTCACCTACAAGCTACATCACCAACATCACTCAAAGATATGTGCTCATATCCTTGATATAGCCGTACCCCAAGTCATGAGATAAAGCAACTCAAGTGATATGAAGACTTTGAAATTCTTAAACAAAAAATGGTAACCCCATTTCAAGCTTAACGATGAGTATGACCTATGATCAAGTATTCTTGCTTGACTCCTTAAGTAAATATACTCTAATATAGGTGACCTAGTCACCGCCCATCATCTAGACATAAGAATTGAATGGAGAACCCTTCTTGTGTTGCTCTTTGATATTTCCATTCAACTGTAACCTAGATGAAAGTTCATCGCAAATCTTTCTGAAAAGTCATTGCAAATCTTTCTAAAAATTCATTGCAAATTGATTGGAAATCTTTTTGAAAATTCATTGCAACTCTTTGAGACATATTTGAGACATTCTGAAAAATTGCATTTGACAAAGTTGCCATGTTTCTATTTACCAACTTGGAGCCTCCGATCAAAATTTCTTGCTCATAACGATATTGCAGCCCTACTGCAGACACATATATCGGTGCCACCGACTCATTTTGCCGCGGAGGCGTTGATTTCTTTGCACTTTGTCTGCTTTGTTTTAATCAGCTCAATTATTCCAGTGATGTAGGGGGGAGAAACATCAAGAGATAAAATCTCAAATTATCAAGGATCTCTACATCAAAGGAGGATAAATCTTCAAAGTTTTCAGATGTTAAGGGGGAGAAAATTGTTTTCAAGGAACCCTTGTCTCAGTTACTCTCAATGACCCTACATCTCTAGGATCCCTTACCATTCAATGATTCCTTTTATCTGTCCCTTGTGTGAACTTTTTGGAAACAAATGCCAAAGGAGGAGAAATGTCAAAGCTTCAAAGCTTATACTCATACCAAAAGGGGATGGATAATCTCAATGGAGGAGATACAATACTAAAGGGGAAAATATCTAAGCATTCATGCTTTAGGGGGAGAGATGATCACGAACAGAAGAAGTGTAACCTTATCATACAAAAGGGAGAGAAATATAAATGATACCTTATCACACAAAAACTTCTTAAGGAGAACAGAGAAGAATGAATTTAAATTTTAATTCTCATATGCTTTAGAGTTTTCTTAGCCCTACCTACTATCAAAATCTACATATTATGATTTGGGTAGAGAGGAAAACTTTCACAATTGGTGTCTAGGGGAGAAAACTCTAAACTTATTTGGAGACATATCATTCTCAAGAAATCATTTCTTATATGTCCTCCATATCTTGGTACTCTTGGTTCCATTTGCATTTTCACTTTCAAATACACTTGTATTTCCTAACATTCTTTTCTCAAGTGTGTTCCTACTATTAAATGATCAAGGACCTCAAGGTAAGTATATGCATCATATTCTTGTTCAAGATGACCTGATGCTTCTTGCACATATTGTTTGTTAGAGTGAGTCTTGAACATGAAATCATGTCATTCACATATATTTGATGCATGCTGCCAAGATATACAAGACTTCTCATGTCCTACCTACCATGTGTGTGTTCATGCATTAAAAGTATTCATATATTTCTGCATATCTAAAACTGAAGTATTGATTGTATGTTGCCATCAATTACCAAAAAGGGGGAGATTGAAAGCACATTATGATCCCTTGGTGGTTTTGATAATTCATGAAAAAAATACATTGTCTCTTGGACTAATACTTTTACCTAGTGCATCTCAGATAAAGTCCATAGAGAAGGTTGGCTAAGTAGTGTGGAGAGTATCCCCAAGAAGAAGAAGGAGAAGTAATAGCATTGGCAAAGCTTCAAGCAAGAGTAGTTTACATTTTACTTTGTGATAAATCACTTTGAGTCCGCAGGAAAGGCCAATGCTATTAAAAGGGGGTAAGATAGTGTTGGTTAACAAGAATGTCCACGTGCACAAGTGACAGTCACCAAAAACACCGACAAACTCTCCCATAAATTATGTCTAAGCCATTCATAAAAATCAGTAAAACCAACAACTCCCACTCAGTCCCAACAAGTCCCAAATTCAGACCGACCCCTACCAAACCCTAGCACATCGGTGGAACCGATAAACTTCGGTGTCACTGAGTTCAGCTTGCCAAATTTCTGTTACCTCGTTTCACAAAATAGGAAGCTTCGAGTTTTGGATCGGCGTCACCGAGATTTGGATTCTGCCTGTTGGACACCTCATCGGTACCACAAAGATTTCTATATCGGTCTCACCGAGATTTAAAATTTGCTACCTTTGGAGCAACTCGGTACCACCGAGATTCACACATCAGTGTCACCGAGTTGGTCACTTAAGGTGTAACAACTGGATTTTTGGAGATGCCTATATATACCCTCCACCACCATCACTCATAGGAGAAGCACTCGGAACAGATCCCCACTTATCCCATCAGTTTTTCTGAGGGATAACCACCTAATCATGTGTTGTGATCATGCCATTCCATTCCAGCCATATGAATCTTGAACTCTAGACTCCCCAAGTTGCTTTCCACCCAATCAATCTTTTACACCAAAGCCAAATCTGTGAGAGAGTGATTGAGTGTTGAGGGGTCTATCATCTTGAAGCACAAGAGCAAGGAGTTCATCAACATTATCGAGCCTATTACCCCTTAGAGGGTGGTGCCTCCTAGATTGGTTAGGTGTGTTGGGGAATGTTGCATGGGAAACAAAAAAATTCCTACGCACATGCATGATCTATCCATGGTGATGAGCATCAACGAGAGGAAGAGTGGATCTACATACCCTTGTAGATCGCTAAGAGGGAAGCGTTAAGAAATGCAGTTGGTGTAGTCGAACGTCTTCGCGATCCAAATCACCGAGCATCCTGCGATCTCATCATGATCTTTCCTGCGATGTCATCACGATCCATCCCGCGATCTCATCACGATCTGTCTCGCGATCTTGATCACAGTCCTTCCGATCTAGCACCGAATGGACGGCACTCTGCGTTCAGCACACGTACAGCTTGATGATGTTCTCCGCCTTCTTGATCTAGCAAGAGGGAGCGGAGAGGTAGAACATTTCTCCGGCAGCGTGACGGTACTCCGGCAATGGTGGTGGAGCTATACCGGCAGGGCTTCGCCTAAGCACTGCAGAAATCCAATCTAGAGGAGAAACTATGCACTGGAAGAACGGGTAGCACGTGGCTGAAAATCAAGTGCCAAAAACCCTAAAACCTCTTGTATATATAGGAGGTAGAGAGGAGGAGGCTTGGCTCCCAAGGAGCTAGCCCTTGGGTGCGCCGAACCAAGGAGGATTGGAGGAGGAATCCTCCAATCCTAATAGGACTAGGACTCCTTATTTTTGCCTTTTTGGCCTTTTTCCAGCTTTTTCTCTTTGGGCTTTTCTTCCCAGGCGCATGGGCCTTTTGTGGGACTTCCACCATCCCACTAAGGTCTGGTATTTACTCTCCCACAGCCCATGTAGCCTCTTGGGTCGAAATACCCCTCCTGATGGTCTCCCGGTACACTACCGATGAGCCTGAAACCTTTTCGGCGACCAAAACAGGACTTCCTATACATAAATCTTTACCACCGGACCATTCTGGAGCTCCACGTGACATCCGGGATATCATCCGAGACTCTGAAAAACCTTCGGTCACCACTATACATAACTTTATACTACTAGAATGTCACCGAACCTTAAGTGTGCAGACCCTGCGGGTTCGAGAACTATGTAGACATGACCAAGACACCTCTACGGTCAATAACCAATAGCGGGACCTAGATGCCCATATTGGTTCCTACATATTCAACGAAGATCTTTATTGGTCGAACCTTTATGTCAAGGATTCAGTTAATCCCGTATGATGTTCCCTTTGTTCTTCGGTATGTTACTTGCCCGAGATTCGAACGTCGGTATCTCCATACCTAGTTCAACCTCGTTACTGGCAAGTATCTTTACTCGTTCCATAATACAAGATCTCGTGACTAACACTTAGTCACATTGCTTGCAAGGCATATTGTGATGTTGTATTACCGAGTGGTTCCTGAGATACCTCTCCGTCACACGGAGTAACAAATCCCAGTCTTGATCCATGCCAACCCAATGGACACCCTCGGAGATACCTGTAGAGCAACTTTATGGTCACCCAGTTACGTTATGACGTTTGATACACACAAGGTACTCCTCTAGTGTCAGTGAGTTGCATGATCTCATGGTCATAGGAACATATACTTGACATGCAGAAAACAGTAGCAATAAACTGACACGATCATATGCTACATTTGTAGTTTGGGTCTTGTCCATCACATCATTCTACTAATGATGTGATCCCGTTACCAAATGACATCTCATGTCCATGACTAGGAAACCATAGCCATCTTTGATCAACGAGCTAGTCTATTAGAGGCATACTAGGGACATGGTGTTGTCTATGTATCCACACATGTATCTGAGTTTCCGATCAACACAATTATATCATGGATAATAAACGATTATCATGAACAAGGAAATATGATAATAACTAATTTCTTATTGCCTCTAGGGCATATTTCCAACAAGGTGTCGCTTGGGAGCCTCCTACTTCGTGTTTTGGAGTGAAACAAGAAGTTTGTAAGGGCAAGGAGATCGCCAACTTCGTGAAGATCTACCTGAGTCAGGCTAGTCCTCCGTGGATATAGCCGTCATGGTATAGTTAGTGTTGCTTCTTCGTGGAACCCTGCATGGACTCTTGTGAAAGTTACCTTCCTATGGGGACCCCGACTCATAAGTAGTGATCACCGAATGCACGTGTAAAGTGATCCCAAAGATCAAAGCTCACTAAACACACGGAAGCTGAATAACAAGAGTCTTACATCCACATTTAGCGCCTTACACAAATAAAGACCATGAAGGTCTAGTCTTACATAGGTAGGGCCACAAGGGCCAAAAACTTAAACTCAAGGAGCAGAAATCCTGATCGAATGCGTGAACCCATTGCCATCTGCCTTAAACCTACATGCATTCTGACTAGGAAGCGTCCTAGTTCGCATGTTCATCACCAACGAACTCTTCACCGTACTCATCTTCTTCCATGACTGGACAATTAAATAACCAATGGCAAGCTAATGCGTACTTTGAATTTACTCGCAAGCAACCCAAGTTGTGGAACAAAGTAATAATGATGCATGATATAGCACTAAGTAGGTATTTTGCGGAAAGCTAATTTTAAATGCACTGTCATGTTCATGTAACTATGTGTAAGCATGCATCAACAGTTGGTAGATATCCATATGAACAAGTTACAGATATAATCATTAGAAGGGGTTGACCATCTCATGTTCATTCATCACATCAAGTATTCAGACTTGTCTCAAGTATCATCCTCCAGTCTCCCGCACATACACACACACAAAGTTTGCAAAAACATCTAGACATAGTCTAAGAAGCACCAGCCAACTGTCCTCGACCGTGGACACGGATATTGGAATAGTTTAACACTCTATAGAGGTTGCACACTTTACCCACAAGACTTGGGGAACTTTTGTGTCATCCACGACTCGTGGTATTTAACATACCCGAGGTAAGCACCCGAACAATGCCTTTCCCCTAGCGATACTAAACAAAGAGTCCACTCGTTGGTGTCATCCCTCATGATATACATCACACGTATCATCTATGAGGGCACACAACGGTGTGCCTGGTGCCTGTGAAGACAGCGCATGCTCATCCATATCGGCACGACCCCGTATCAAGAGTGACCACGCCACTCCCGCCACTAGTAATGTGGGCTCCTTGCCAGTACCAACCAAGGTAATCAACAAAGCCCTGTCTCGTAAGGGGTATCGTGGTTGCACATTTAAGGCCGGGACGGCCGACAATTCTTAAATCTAATCCGTTTTCGAAAACACACCCTCAACTTGTTTCGGCACACCACTTCTTTCTCAAGTGATCACCCAACTCGTCATCATCTCCCTTGGGCATTAGTGGCACCCGACAGGGTTTTCGAAAAGTCTTTGAAGTCACCTCTTTATTTCCATCACCATGCACAATCCCGAACCCACTTGCGTAGCATCTACTAGCATCCTATTTACACCCACCCACATAACCCCCATAAGGTGGTAGGGTCATGCACGATCCAAGTGTCAACCGCAAATGTATTGGAAACAACCTACCGAAGTGGTCACCAGTCCACATGACCAAATATAACGAAAGTAAAGTGCTATATGCCATGCAAATTAAAATGGTTTCTTAAGATGGTCAAAGGGCTGCTTGCCCGGCTCAACAAGGTGTTCAGGGTCTTCGAAGTCCTCAGGTCCAACTCTGTCACACCTTGTTCTTAGTAATGAGGCAGAGTTGGACCCAAAGATAACTTTGTGATGAGGCAGTGTGTGTGCAGATGACAGAAGGATGATACTTGAGACAAGTCTGAAGACATGATGTGATGAATGAACATGAGATGTTCAACCCCAGCTTATGATGATATCTGTAACTTGTTCATATGGATATCTACCAACTGTTGACGCATGCTTACACATAGTTGCTTGATCATGACATTGCATTCAAAATTGGCTTTCCGCAAAATTCCTACTTTGTGCTATTTCATGCATTGTTATTGCCTTGTTCCAAAGATGGGTTACTTGCGAGTACATTCAAAGTACTCATTGGCTTGCCACTGGTTATTTTATTGGCCAGGCATGAAAGACCAAGATATGATGAAGATTACCTTGGTGACGAACATGCGAGCTAGGATGCTTCCCAGTCAGAATGCATGAAGGGTTAGGGAAAATGTCATGGGTTCACACTATCGTTGAAGATTTCCGCTGCAATCATATGAAGACTTGGCCATAAAAGACATATTTTAATAATCTGGTATGTAATGGATGTAAGACTCTTGTTATTCAGTTTCTATGTGTTCAGTGAGAATTGATCTCTGGGATCACTATGCACGTACACTCGGTGATCACAACTTATGAGTTGGGGTCCCCACTGAGCTCGTATTAGAGCCATTCCTACTATAGGAAGCCCTTAGTTAACATGGACGTTATTTAGGACAAAACCATTTTTCTAGACCCTTCAAACTCACCTACAAAGCCTCTATATTTCTCACCTCTCCTAAAAATTCCAAGAACAGCCAAGGTATTTGCCTTAGCACTTCCACCACTTTTCTCTTAGCTCTCCTCGTCTGCTTTTCAAAAACTTTGCAAATGGTCGCTACTACTCTTGTGCCCCTGACCACAGGATTCCTTGTAATCCTCGTGGGTAACCTGGAAGTAAGCCACCTTACCAGACAATGGTCGACATATCTTGGACCCAAGTTGGCGACACTAGACAAGGAGCTACCAATAGAAGATACCTTCTTGAAGGATGAGGATGTCAAGACTTAGATGATAGTGACACCCTCGACACAGCCCCAGGATGATGCCACCCTGGCCTTCGATGACCAGGGCACAAGACCTGCAATGTCATGATATGCATCGCTAATAGAGCAACCCTGTCCTTTTCATTGTTATATCGGCAACCACGGGTGGATGAGAACCTCGCCATTTTGTCTGCCTCAACATAGTGAGCAGGAAAATGGTTCTCATCATCCCCCACTCTTGGTGCCGATGATATCGTCAACATGACCGACAGGATACAACTCTACCAGGCCTTGTTAACAACATTGCATAAAAGGTCGCCTACCTGGAATGCTCGACGCCTCAGAAGACAGGAAGGCATTCGCACGACCACGAGGACACCAGAAGACCCTGTTAACAACAACCGTGAAGAATCACCTTTTTTAGTCAAGTCAATAGAACCGAAGTCATCAAGGGCTCTTCAAGCGCAACCAGGATCGTTTTGATGAACAACAATCAAAGACATAGAAATACCTGAAGAAGACCCAGAAGGCTAAGCGGACTCCTCTCCAAGACAAGAGGCAAGCACGACTACTGAGTCCGAGAACCCCTAGGGTAGGATAGGTCATGTGTCCCCTATGTGAAGTTGAGTCTGTATGATGGTTCGAATGGAACCATGATGTGTGTTGCTTGTTTTTCATGTTTGTGCTTTGGTGTAAGTCACACTTTTGCCCTAGGCAACAAGTGCGCGACTTTATCACCTACCTTACCTTGATGTATGTGTTTGGCCTTTTCGGCACTTTCTTTATTGTACTTCCACTATACCACCCCCTTAGGCACGCTCCTCTATGCTACTTTCCCTCTTTCCCGTCTCGTCAACTAAAGGCCGACAAGACAAGATGCACCAAGGATCCACCTTGACAAACAAGTGACACCGAAGAGTTCGACTAAAACGTACTCAACCAGACGCAACCCCGTAGAGTTATGCTTTTCCCTCAAGATTGGAAAACCCCTCCCTTGCCCAACCTAGACTTCACATGCTCCCCTAGCACTAGCCTCTGATCACGTGTTTAATACACAGATTTGCCAGAGCACTTATTGAGCTTCATTAACCCCTACTTTGCACTGGGTTCATTATGGAGCTAGTGACCATAGTGAACAAACATCCTTCATTCCTACGCTAGCACTGGAACCTTGATGCCATAGCAAGGATCATTATAACGGTATACGACTTCTTGACAATGATTTCATTTAACCCTAATAGATGTCTTGAGGAAGCAGTTGGGACGCTTTGGTGGATTACGAGGCTTAATGTTGATAGACGAACTTGGTGGATCAAGATTGGTAGAGTGGCATAACTTACTTGTCCCTTGAGAAAATTGGATTAGTAGGACAAATATGATCACAGGCTGAAATTCTTGGTGGATTAATGACTTGACTCTAGCAAGTAATTTACATAGTGGAGTGATGGTGACTCACATAACGAGTTGGAAGCTCTTACTCGATGTAAAACTTGGATTTAAATAGGTGATCCTACTAGGTGCTCGAGATCAACTAAACCATATGGTTCAAAGTAATTTGGATTTAGTCCAATGATCTTGATAATGAGACCATATTTCTTAGTGGATAATAGTAGAAGGAATCGGATGATGTTAGGGATAAATTAGGGATCTATATAAGCTTGACCTTGGAGTTTAGTTGGCCATGAGATTGTAATTTCATGGATATATTGTGATAGTAATCCTTGCAATGATATGTGGATTATATGACCTCGAGGAGATTATGTGGGACACCATCGATGCTGGATATGTAGCAAAAATGGATCATGTAATAGTGTATGCTATTAGTGGATCGATTAAGTTAGATTCATAGGAAGATTGATATTAGTGTATATTACGTGTTTCCTTAGCATAGTAATGCAATACCTTAGACCTTGGTAGATCAAAAGGACACTTTGATTGGTAATGTCATGATCAAGCTTAGCGGCTTGTAAATTATCCCAAGGATTTTTATATAGGGATATATGTGAGTTTGCTATAGTATGCATACGAGATTTTTAGCATAGCCCTTCTCTCATGACCTTGGAGATATGAGTAGCATGTGTAATATTGGAGTTGACTTATATGAGATGATACCCTCGAGGATATAGAGTAATTTTGTTTGGAGTAATAGGCTGTACTTTTGGCATCTAAGAACTGTGCTCGAGGATAAGATGGTAGATGTTCACTCACATCATAAGCTCTTTTAAACCCCAAAACTTTACCAAACCATGCCCTGGTCGGATAAGACCATAAGCTCTGGCTCTAAGTCAAAATACCAAGGTCGATACTCCACCATGACCACCACCCACCATTTCCATAAGGAAGGTTGCCACGAAGACCTCTATTTGCTTGGACCACAAACCTTTGACACTAGTGACCATCCGGGACGAATGCCCGCTCCTCTAACATACCACATGAGCATGTGTTTATGTGGTACTTCGGGAAATAGGTTTTTGTCCTCCGGGATGACATACTTATTTACCCAATGAGAGGCAAAACACCTTATTCCTAATTGAACCAGCCCCAGGAACACCAATTGCCATGCCTCTCGAGCATAAGAGTTCACCTTGAAAAAATTGGACTCCTTGAAGCACCCTCCATGCAGAAGAAGACTTTCTTGCCCAAGCAAGATGAAGAACCACTACAATTGCGGAGCCTCGACAACAACGAAAAGAAGTCAACCACCCACCCTCTGTCGGCTACCTCAACTAGACTATATCCAGAAGCACTAACATCCAAGCATGATGAAGCCCTTGGAAATCAAGAGGATTAAAGAGCCCCTCGCTTTAAATGGTCATCTATTAGTTCCTGACTAGGATGGAACTAAGAAGTTGACGGCACCCTCAATCCACCACCTTGACGGTGTACGTTGAGCCTGACGTCCCTACTCCCTTCAGATGCATGGAACGGAGTGGAACAACTGTCATGACCTCATTGCTAGCCCCTTTTTTGTTCAAGACGTGAACCTGACTCGGTCGTGGTAAACCACGTGTCAAAGATAGTTCACCCCACTTGCCAAGCCTCGGACCTTGGGGATTGGATGGATGGTCTATACTTTTGGGTAGCCAGCTCATCTAGGCCCCCCTCAGAACCTTCCCATATGGTAGAACCCATTTTGACACCAAGTCTCTAAGCTCACTCTTAGGGACGAGACTCAACGCAGACCTTGCCATGGAGAGAAGAGTAGATCAAAAACTTAAAGACCCTCCAGAAACGTGCATCCATGACGATGAAGACAAACAGCCAAACAAGAATGAAGAATCTACCTGGGCAACTTACTCAACTAGAAGATCTCTACAAGAAGCCCACGATGACACACCTCATCACTCTCAAGGATGGAGACCACCTACGACTGAAGACCTCCTACTTTAAGGAAGATAAGGACTTCCCCGTCAACGAGGAGCTACACCAAGACTCAACCCTTCTATTCGAACGCGAGACATCTAGATGTCACAAGCCAACATGAGCAGTCCCAGGACTAGCAGACCAACACACTACTTGGCCAGTTATTTCGACTTCGGGATACACACGCAAGCCAGGCCCTTGTTAGAACCTCGTCCACCAAACCCTTAACCATTAGTCAATCGTAGCATATTACAAGAACCCCGATCATCTTTAGTCGAAGTTAACAATGCACTCAAAGACATATCATCAGGTACTTCAAGATCTAGAAGGACAATCACGCCGGAGCAGAAATAACGTGGAACTTGAAGACTACCGCACCTCTAGATGTCCGCATAAGCACCTGGCCTAGGAATCTCGGGGACAAGATTGTAAGGGGGTAGGTCTGTCACACCGTGTGTTCTGCCTCATGACTAAGTTATCATGTCTCAAAAATTAGGACCAATTAAAACTTTTTGAGTGCATTTGAATGCTTGACTTGTGTGTTATTTGCTTGCTTGTTTGACTGCTTGCTGGTGCTCTATAATTCATAAAATATCCTCCTACCCTCAAGAACCCTTTTTCCTTGATCCCAAATCTTGTCCAATGATCATGCCATGTGAATAGGAATTAAAAATATTTTTATAAAATATCATTTCGGCTAAAAAGCATTTATTTAATTTAGGTTTTCAACAACCCCTGATTTGAGATTAGCACCGTAAGTCCCCAAATTGGGTGGATACTCTTTACCCAAATGCTTTATTTGAAACACGCTATATATATGACTTCCCAAAAACACCACATATTATTTTTAAAGATTATTTTAATTTTTATTTAAAGGCTTTTTTCTTAAGGCCGGAAATGGTCTTTTATAGGGAATAATTATTTAAATTGTTTAAAAATATTCGAGAAAAATTGAGGAAAACTCAGTGGACATATATTGTCCATATATAAGAGTTTCAAGACATGGTCATGTTCAAAGTATTGGACAAAACCGTTCAAATCCATTTCGGCCTATTTCAAGCATTTGAAATTTTTCTATAATAAATATTCTCAAATAAATCCAGGAAAATTCTATCTTGTCTCATATGATATATGTGGTCATCTTGCCATGTCTCATCTCAATCCCAATAGTTTTGCTTCACCAAAATATCCCAAAATCCTTTCTGTCCAGATCCAAATTTGGGCTACTCTACATTGCCAATTGTCCCCTATTGTTCCCAAAATTTGTGGATATGTTCTAATCCTCCAATAATGCAGACACACCAAGTGGTGCATTAATGCGACCAGATTAACTTGACCAAGTCCCCTCAAACCCATTTCTGTTGATTCCAAGAATTTGGTAATACGACATTGCCAAGTTTCCCCATTGGTCCCCAAACTTTTTGTGCATGTTATACTACCTAAACTATGCTACCACATCAAGTGGTGCATCAGGGAGGATATTTTTCTTAGCTAGATCTACGCAACTCCATTTCTACCCATTTCTAGGGTTTGAAACTTTTACTTCGGCCACTTCCTCTAAATGTGGTAAACACTTGTGATCAAGCTCATTTATACCTATTTCTCAATCCTGTTAACTCTCGTGTCAATCACAGGAACTTAGCTAGCCCAAAACTCCATTAAACACCTTTTGTTTAATTACAAAAGGTAACATTTTGACCACTTCTACTCTTATCCTTGAGCTCAAAATTTTACCACAGCCCTTACAAGCCGCCCTTTACCTCCAGTAAGGTCTGCATGTCCATATCCGAATTATTGGTGGGGTAAAACCTCACATTTCCTCCCTGGACAGCAGGATTTCTAGCTCTTTTTACCTCTCGTCTTGCTTCTACCCCACCCCTCCTCTACCAGAGCATCCTAGGAGCATCCCTACATCTCCTGAGAGCAAGTGGACAATGTGGGCATGCCCAGATCATGTGCTGCATGCCATGGCATGCAATAAGCACGCTCTTAAGCACGCTACAGTGCGCCCCCGCACTGTACCCGCTGCCCAATGCATGGCCCCGACCACCTCGGGCTCAACCCCTTTCGCCACTTGGATGGACTCGGCATTCGGGACACGCTGGACGGTCCGCCCCCTCCTCTCTCTCCCTCCTCTAGCCTCCCTCACATGCGTGCTATGCCACCCGAGCACCCCAATGGGCGAGCTCACATGACCGAGCCTTGTCGGCTCCCCGCTCCCTCTCTCCTCCTCCCCTGGTGTGGACCTCTTCCACAAAGCCCTTATACATGTTCCCGCGAAGCCTCGAGCCCTCCAGAAGCGGCAATGTCCAAGCCAGCGCACAAGCCTATGGTGCACCACGCCCTCGCCTATAAGAACCCTCCCGATCTCACCTCTGCCCTCCTCTCACCCCCTATCTCCTTGTGAACCTCCCAGACCAGCCACGCATCCTCCCCTGGCCTCCATCGACGTCCATCGACCAAGCCCCGCCGGCGGCTTCTGCTCAAATTCAACCACGATGGGCAACCTCTCCCTCGCCACGCCTCGCCAAATCACCTCTTATGTCGCGTTAAAATCCCCCTTGCTCCAGTTCTTCCTCCCGATGGCCATAGCTCCACGTCCATCTTGACCGTCACCGTATTCCGCCATGGTGGACGCTACACTCGGCCCTGACTCCCCCAGGGGCTGGAAGCATCCTTGGCACATGAGGCTCACCGCCCTGAGCACGCCGGTGGCCAAAGCACGGCCGGAGGTGGCCAAAGCCACCAGAATGGGCATCGGCACGTGACCTGCAACGACCTCCCGTGTCTCTCTTCCGCTCGAGCGGGAGGGAGGAGACAACCCTGGTAGGTGGCGCTCACCTGCTAGCGGCAGCAGCTGGCGAACTGGCTCGCCTGTCGGGTTAAGTGGAAACGTCTCCCACGCGCTTTTGTTTCCCTATGGCGAAAGCGCATAACCAGGAAGGCGCCTTCGACGTTGCCCCGGGGCCTCGTGCGACTGGACTACCGGGCCGGCCCAGTCACTGCCGAGCCGGTGCACTGTGCGGCCCAGAGGTTCTGGCCCATTTAGGTATAGGTCCATTTTCCCTTTTTCCTTTCTTTGATAGAACAAACAATTCACAAATATTTCATTTAACCTCCAAAATTAATGATTCAAATTCCTATAGACTCCTAAATTCATGACCAATCCAAATATGTGCATTGCACAATTTTTCCATATAGCATATTCTAATCGACCCATATTTTTATTATAACTCTTAGTATGGAGCCACCTTGTAAATATTTAGGGCATTCATCAGAGCTCAAAATGGATTGCTTCCAAATCCTAGGTGTATCTAAACTCATGAGATATTATGTGAACATTTTCCCATGTTTTTCTCTGTTATGTGGATTATCGAACCATTTATTCATATATGGCTCACTTTGCAAATTCATAGGAAATTCATACCAACTCCAAATCAAGTGAAACCACTTCCTGCATGTTTCTGAAATCAGGCCCTATTTGTTGGGTATATCCACCCATTTTTATAAAAAGGTTTCTTTAGACATCTTGTAGTACCACAAATTACCCTATTTCCACCATTCAAAACTCCCCCTTGAGCCACATCCATTAAAACCTCCTTTTTTATTTTTCTTATGACCATGATGTCGAAGAAAGAAACTCCTATTTATAGAGCACTTTAATTTTCTGCTTGTTGTGTTGCTTATTGCAGTTGTTTTCGGTGATAGTTGACAAAATAGACGGAATTCTCAGAGTGGACAAGAAGCGTGTAAAGACCTCGAAGACGTTGAAAAGCCAGGCAAGCAGCCCTTTGACCTTGTTAAGAAACCACTTTCATTGCATGTCATATAATACTTTACTTTCATTATATTTGATCATGTGGAATATTGACCACTTCGGTGGGTTGCTTTCGATACTTTTGCCATTGACACCTGCATCGTGCATGACCCTACCTCCTTATGAGGGTTATGCGGGTGGGTGTACATAGGATGCTAGTAGATGTTGCCAAGTGGAATCAAGATTATGCATGGTAATTTTAACAAATGAAAAGATTTTTAAAGGCTTTTCGAAAAACCCGTCGGGTGCCACCAATGCCCGAGGGAGATTCTGATGAGTTGGATAACCACTTGAGAAAGAAGTGGTGTACCGGAATAAGTGAGGGTGTGTTTTCGAAAACAGAGGGTTTAAGATTTGTCGACCATCCCAACCTTACATGTACAACCACTCTACCCCTATATGGGAAGGGGCTTTGTTGATTACTATGGTTGGTGCTAGCAAGGAGACCATATTACGAGTGGTGAGAGTGAAGTGCTCACTCTCGAGACGGGGTCGTCCCGGAGTGGAAGGCCATGCGCTGTCTTTACAGGCACATGGCACACTGTTGCATGCCCTCATGGATGATATGTGTGATGTATATCATGTGGGAAAGGCATTGTTCGGGTGCTTACCTCGGGTATGTAATATACTACAAGTCGTGGATGACACGAAAGTTCCCCGAGTCTTGTGGGTAAAGTGTGCAACCTCTGCGGAGTGTAAAACTATTCGAAAAGTAGTGTCCATGGTCAAGGACAGTTGGTTGGTGTTGCTTATGCCACGTCCTGATGTTTTCACAAACTTGGTGTGTGTGTGTGCGGATGACAGAAGTATGATACTTGAGACAGGTCTGAAGACTTGATGTGATGAATGAACATGAGATGTTCAACCCTTGCTTATGATGATATATGTAACTTGTTCATATGGATATCTGCCAACTATTAATGCATGCTTACACATAGTTTTTGATCATGAATTTGCATTCAAAATTGGCTTTCCGCAAAATACCTACTTAGTGCTATTTCATGCATTGTTATTGCCTTGTTCCAAACATGGGTTGCTTGCGAGTACATTCAAACTACTCATTGGCTTGCCATTGGTTATTTTATTGGCCAGGCATGAAAGACTAGGATATGATGAAGATTACCTTGGTGACGGACATGCGAGATAGGACACTTCCAGTCAGAATTCCTATAGGGTTAAGGCCGATGGCATGGGTTCATGCTACCGCTGAAGATTTCCGCTGCAATCATATGAAGACTTGTCCATAAAGTCCATATTTGAATAATCTGGCATGTCGTCATTCTCTCATGACAGATGCCAAAGTGTGTCTTGTCGTAGGTGGTTGGGGCCGGAGTACGCCGACGGGCTCCGGGTGTGAGATTGGGTACAAGCGGTGATGACACACGATATACCGAGGTTTAGGGCCCTCCGAGGGAGGTAAGAGCCCTAGTCCTGCTTGGTTTAGTTTGATGGATGAGTATGTGTACAAGGATGCTCCTAGAGCTGTCTCAAGAGGAGGAAGAAGGATCAGCCGACTCGTCTTCCTCCGCTACTGGAGGGGTTTTGAGAGTTCTGTGGGTGTGCGAGAGTGATCATCAGTTCCTGTTGCATGGGGGGCTCGAGGGGTTTTATAGGCCAACCCCCAGCTCTACAATATATCTAAAGTACAAGGGTGGGGGACCCGGCTGGCAGTCTCTCTGGCTGGCCAGGGGGTCCCACCCTTCGTGCCGTCTGATTGTCTATGTGGTCCACCGACTCTTTCCATTGTTGACCCGCCGCCGGTAGCCGGTACCATGGCGAGCGCGGGCGGCGACGGCGGCTGGGCCTGGAGGAGCCTGCAGACCAAGTAGGAGGTGCTCCGGGATTGGGAGGCACTGGCGAGCGTGCCAGCCCTATCGGCTCCCTAGGCGGGCAGCCCGGTCCCTTTGTTCGGGGACTTGGGGAACGTCCTAGACCGGTGCCGGCAGGAGCTGGCCTGGTTCGCAGAGGTGGACGACGCCACCTTGCAGAATGCGTAGGTAAGCACTGTTACTTTTGTCATAGCAGTTTTCGTGGGGGAACGCAAGCGCACCCACTGGGTATAGCTCCCGAGATGCGGGCCGGCTGACCGGCTGACGGGAACTCCTCGTGGCAGAAGCTGTTCGAGGAGGTGGTCGCCATCCACGACCGCGGCGAACGCAGCCTCCATCGCCTCGAGGAGGAGCTGGCGCGCACGGAAGGTAAGTTGCGTTTCGTGGGAGGGGTATGCAGCCCCCGAGAGTCGGCTGATGCCTGTCATGTCTTGCAGGTGACCAGACCGCCCTCTGGGAGGAGAAGACTGGGCTCGTCTCCGAGCGGGACCGGCTGGCGCACGACGTCCAGGCGGCCACGCAGGAGAAAGACCGGCTGGCCATGCTGCTGGTGGATGGGGAGGTGGCCTAGGACCACCTCAAAGCCACCGTGGCGAAGGAGGAGGCGGCCAAGGAGACGGCCATCAAGGAGGTGGCTGACACCGCCTAGAGGACTGTCGGCCTCCAAGGCAAGGTGACCCGCCTCGAGAGATCGCTGGTGGAGGTTAGGGGCTCCCTTGCCGCATCGGAGGCGGCGCTGGCATCAGAGCGGAAGGCAGCGCTCAACTTCGCCATCGGCGTGGACGACGTCATCGACGGTAAGTGTCTGTTTTTTCTCTCTAGCCGGGTGCCTTTTTCTTTAGCTGGATCTTGTGTTTGATTTGCCTTTCCATCCTTCTCTTCTCCTTTCTTCTAGGGCGCTTCCTGGAGACTTAGCATCGTGCTGCGCGTGCCTCGAGGAGCACCGGGAGTACCTTCGGGAGTGCGGGCACTCCATCGAGGTGGATGCCACGTGGGACGTGGATGAGCTCGGGGTCGCCATCGAGTACATGGTAACCCACCTCGAGCGGAGCGTGGAGCGGCTCAAGACAGCCGGGAAAGAGATCATCGCCGCTTTGTGGCTGGGCCGCGGAGGAGCTCCAGCGAACCGCGTGGCGTTGTGGCTGGAGCATGGAGTGTGTCACACCTAGTGTTTATAGCACATTGTTATGCTTGAGTTTATAAAATTTGGAGCCAAATAAAACTTTTTCAATGTGCTTGTGCCTGTTTGCTATGTTGTTTGCTTGCTTGATGATTGTGTTATATGGCACTCCTAGATTCTATTCCACTTCATATTCGTCTTTCTTGTCCCAAACCCCTTGCCCAATGATCATGCCATGTGAATAGTGCCCAAAACTAGTTTTATCAAATTTTGTTTTAACTAAAAATCATTTATTCAAATAAGGTTTTGAAAACCCCCTGAAATAAGGTTTGCACTGCAAGTCCTCAAATTGGGTGGATTCTTCTTTCCCAAAGACCTTATTTCAAATCTACTATATTTATGACTTCCCAAAACCACCAAATATTATTTTTAAAGATTATTTTCATATTTTATTTAAAGGCTTTTCCTTAAGGCTAGAAATGGTTTTTCCTAGGGAAAAATTATTTCAACTCTTTGAAAATATTTGAGAAAATTTAGAGAAGCTCAGTGGACATATATTTTCCATATATACGAGTTTCAACATAAGGACATGATCAGATCATAGGAAAAAACCCTCAAAACCCTTTCTATTCAAATCACACATTTGGAGTATTTCTATAAGAAATGATCTCAATAAATTCCATGAAGATTCGAGAAATTCATATTTGAGCAACTATATATTGTGAAGTATCTCCCCTTGGCCTCAAACTTTGTGGGCATGCTCTAATGGCCAAATAGTGATGATACACTAAGTGGTGCATCAAGGGTAAAAGCCTAGCATCAATGGATCTAGGGTTTATCAAATCTCCAATGTCATGTTTTTCCCCTTGGGATCAAACTTGGCAAAACCTCTCATATTTACCTACCCTTTTACCCTGGTGCATATCTTACTAAGTTGGTAACATCTTCTTGACCAAAACCTTACCAAACACCTTCTGGTGTTTCAGTAAAACCCCTATCTCTACCTCTCACCCTCTTACTCTTGCCCCTAGATCTTTACCACAACTTCTGGCATTGCCCAAGTACCTCCAGTAAAAAAAACAGGTCCTCAGGTCACAAGGAGGTGTGGTAAAACCCCCATTTTCACCCCTGGAAACCATCTATTTCTACCTCATTCCCCCTTTTCTTCTTTCCTAACGCTCCCTACAACATCCAATGCCCTACCCTCTATTGTTAAACCCCCCCTAGATCCCCTAGACATAACCGGCCATGCAGAAGACACCGTTGGCATGCCGTGGCATGCCAAATGCGCGCTCTGGAGCGTGCTACAGTGCAGACAGGCACTGTAGCCATCGCCGACTACATGGCTCCGGTGGCCTCGGGTCTCCCCCACATGCCACTTGGTCCCCCTCGGCGTCCGCGCTATGCCACCCTTGTCAGCCCCTCCTCTCTCTCCTTCGTCCAACCTCCCTCGCACGTGCCGAGCGCCGCCCGGCTCACTAACCCGCAGCCTCATAAGCGTGAGCGTCGCTCCCTCTCTCTTCGTTTCCTCTAGCCTAGACCGACCCAAGGAATGCCCCTGACTCTCCCTCTCTCTCTCGTGGACTCTGGCCTCGGCCACGAGCTCGCCAGCGTACCAACGTTCGGTGGACTTGCCCCCGCCTATAAGAGGGCCTCCCGGTCCCCTCTCTCCTCTCTAGTCCCCCTCTCCTCTCCCCAGCAACCTCCCTAAGCCCCCCCGAGAGACCCCAATGTCTCTGCGCTCGGGATCGAACCGAGGATCGCCGCGGCCATCCCACTATTGATCTCCGTGTATAGAGCCCCTCTAGCCCCCATTTATCTCCTGTTGGTCCTCCCCTGCCCTCCTGACGCGATCCCCCTCTTCCCCGTCCTCTTTGCAACTTGAAATGGCCCCGGCGGCCACCTCCCGAAGGCACCTCTGCCGTGGGTGCTCGCCGCCGGTGACTCCGGCCACCTTCGGCCTCCATTCCTCCGCCAGGAGACCGGAGACTCGACCCCGAGCCCATCCCTGCTCTCGCCTGCCTGCGTCGTGCCCTGCGTTGCCGCCGATGAGCTCTCCCCCTTCCTGTCCCGAGGTGGGAGAAGGACCAAACATGTGGGGCCCACCTGACGACCGGGCCACGCGCCTCAGGTTTGAACTTGACAGCATGCGAGGCCGGCTGACTGGCCAGCTGGGTCGGCCCAGCCTCTAGCCGCCTCTGGCCCCGGTCCCAGTGGCCTTTTCCTTTTCTTTTTCTTTTTCCTTTTCTATGGGATTTAGCAAAAATCCCACAGGGCCCAAATTAAACCCTATGACTTTAATTTTTGAACCTAAAATCTTAGTATAATTCATAGAATTTACTAGTGCCATCTGAAAAAATATTTGAAAAACTTTTTAGCACTGTTTTATTTTAAAAACTATATTTATGCACCTTTTTGCCTCTGTTAATTAATTTCCAAAATGTTTTTCACAACAAAACCCTAGGGAGATATTTTTAACATGAGATTTAGTATTTATCAGAGTAGGTTAGCATTTTTATTAATAGCTTGAAAGCTTTTTTTTGGGTGTTGCTTATTTTTATCGCTTTATTTCGCGACGATAGATTGTGCGGTTGACGAAGAAGTTGGACCCGAAGACTTCGAAGACCCCAGAGAATTTGTTGAGCCAGGCAAGCAGCCCATTGACCATGATAATAAAAAATTTCATGCATGTCATATAGCACTCATTGTTTCGATGATTTATCATGTTGTGGTGCTCCCCCTTCGGTGGGGTGCCTCCGATGCTTTTACCATTGACACTTGCATCGTGCATGACCCTACCACCTTATGAGGGTTACATGGGTGGGTGTAGATAGGGTGCTAGTAGATACTACGCAAGTGGGATCGGGATCTATGCATAGTGATGGAAGGAAAGAAATGATTTCAAAGACTTTTTCGAAAAACTTGTTGGGTGCCACTAATGCCCAAGCGAGATGATGATGGGTTGGATAACCACTTGAGAAAGAAGTGGTATGCCATATCAAGTGAGTGTGTGTTTTTGAGAACAGAGAGTTCTAAGGTCTGCTGACCGTCCCAACCTTACATGCGCAACCACGATAACCCTTGTGGGACTGGGCTTTATTGATTACCTTGGAGGGTACTAGCAAGGAGCCCGCATTACTGGTGGCGGGAGTAGCGTGGTAACTCTCGATACGGGGTCGTACCGGTATGTACGATCATGCACTGTCTTCAGAGGCACCAGGCACACCATTGGTCCCCTCATGGATGGTATGATTAGAGCGAGGCTCGTGTGATGCACATCGTGAGGGCTGGGTACCAATCGAGTGGACTCTTTGTCTAGTACCGCTAGGGGAAAGGCATTGTTCGGGTGCTTACCTCGGGTATGTTAAATACTGTGAATCGTGGATGACACGGAAGTTCCCCGAGTCTTGTGGGTAAAGTGTGCAACCTCTACAGAGTGTGAAACTATTCGAATAGCCACGTCCGCGGTCTTGCACAGTTGGACGTCCTTCTTAGACTACGTCCGTATGTTTTCATAAAACTTGGTGTGAGTATGGAGGTGATGGTAACAAGGGGTCACATGATCTAAGTCCGATGAGTTATCATAATGAATGGGTATTGAAGTAAGTCTGATGAGGTAGCATAATGAATGAACATGAGGTGTTAAACTCCTACTAATGATGATAGTGGTATCTTGTTCATATGGATACTTGCTTATTATTGATGCATGCTTACTAGCTACTTGATCATGACATTGCATTTAAAATTAGCTTTCTGCAAATTTACCTACTTAGTGCTATATCATGCATCATTATTGCCCTGTTCCACAACTTGGCTTGCTTGCGAGTACATTCAAAGTACTCATTGGCCTTCCACTGGTTATTTAATTAGCCAGGCATGCAAGAACAGGAGTATGTTGAAGAGTTCGTTGGTGACGAACATGCGAACTAGGACGCTTCCTAGTCAGAATGCCTGTAGGTTAAGGTAGATGGCATGGATTCACGCTTTCGACCAAGATTTTCGCTGCTTGTTCTACTTTAAGTGTTTGGCCCGTGTGGCCCTATGTATGTAAGACTTGACCTTCATGGTCCTTATTTGTGTAAGACGTTAAATGAGGATGTAAGACTCTTGTTATTCAGTTTCTGTGTGTTTAGTGAGCATTGGTCTCTGGGATCACTATACACGTGCATTCGGTGATCACGACTTATGAGTCGGGGTCCCCACAGAGCTGGTATCAGAGCCATCCAGACTGTAGGAAGCCCTTAGTTAGCATGGAAGTTAGTCAGGATAAGACCGTTTTAAAAACTACACCTAGCATTGGTACTTAGAAGTTTTGCACTATTTACCTCTTCTATTCTTCACACCACACTCTGCTGACTCTCCTGCTTTCAAACCTTGTAGATGGCCGTCGTACCCGAAGCCTTCCTGACATCCATCTTTCCCTTACTCCTTGGGGATAGCCTGGAGGAGTGCCAGTTTCGCCAAGCACCCATTTTCGTCTACCACGAGCACTGGGTCGATGCTGTCACAAAGGAGTACCATGTGGATTTGGTCGTGAAGGCAAACGACTCCCCGACCATTTGGTTCTTTGAGGGAGCACGGATGGAGACCATGATGTTCGTAGTCAAGACAGCCGCACGCAAGGAACTCCTACACCTTCGAGACATCATTCCAGAGATGGCTGGTGAGCTAGCTACTCGCTACCTTCCCTTCATGAAGGATGACCTTGGCGAGAGTTGGATGCTGATTCCAACCAAGCGCACACCACTCAGGTTCCACACTTACTTCAGCCTCTTCGTCGATAGTCTGGTTCATAACCTGATGAAGGAGTCCATGAAGCTCCACGAGGAACGTCACCACACTCGAGAGCTACTTCGGCAAGCCAAGACGAAGCCAGACAAGATCAAGAAGGATGGATCCCCTGAGGGTCGACCAGTTGTCACTTATCAAGGAGGAGTACCCCCAGCTAGTGACGCACCCACATGTCGTCATCGCATGAGTGCGAAGGAGTATCGTGAGCTCTTCACTGACCCGCCTACAAAGCATCGTCGGGATGGACCTCCTCATTCCTTAAACCCTTCGACCGGGAACAATGCCCATTCAGATGATGTACAGGAGGAAGATCTAGAGGAGCGTGACTACGAGACCGAGCACTCCACCACCTGAGTCCGAGAACCCCTAGGGTAGGATCAGTCATGAATCCCTCATGCGAAGTCGAGTTCGTGTAATAGTTCATGTGAAACCATGTGTGCTTGTTGTTTGTTTCATTGTTTGTGTTCCAATGCAAGTCATGCTTTTGCCATAGGCAACATGTAAGAGACTCCATCATCTATCTTAATATATGTTGGTCTTTTGACATTTGTTTTAACACACTTGCACTTGACTGACCCCCTTAGGCGTGTTTTTCCGTATCGCTTATCCTCTTGTCAATCCCAGTTTGACTTGGATGCTCCAAATAGGATGGTGACTGCTACCTGCAACAGCTCCTTCACCAACCTTGAAGCTGGCAACTCAAGCCAACAGTAGGGAGCTGGTGGGGCTGCTCACGCTGGAGGACACCAAGAGCAGCCATAAGGCGATATTCCCCCACCACCACCTCCGCCGGAGAACATGACCATAGCTTAGTTTCTCCAAGTTCTTCGGGAGGAGCGCCAAGCCAACAATGCTGCTATCTAGTAGATGGCTCAGGCCCTCGTGAACAACCAGCAGCAAGGCAGGAAAGGCAATGGCCACTCCACGTTGTCTGAGTTCATGAGGAATTCGCCCCCAACCTTCACCGAGACTGCTGAACCATTGGATGCTGATGACTGGATCCGCACCATTGAGGACCTCCTTGCACTGGTCAATTGCAATGAGGATCATGAGAAGGTGCTTTATGCCTCTCACTGCCTCGGAGGTACCGCCCAAGCTTGGTGGGATGGATTCAAGGTCATGCAAGGAGAACGTGTGATCAGGTGGAATGACTTCAAGGAAGGATTCCGCAATGCCCACATTGCTTCTGGGATCATGGCTATCAAGAAGAGAGAGGTCCAATCGTTGAAGCAAGGAAGTGGCTCTGTCAAGGAGTACCTATAGAAGTTCAACCTTGTGTCAAGGTATGCACCTGAAGATGTCAGCACGGAGGCTGCCAAGAAGGAACGCTTCATGGAAGGACTTCAATAGGTCCTGCAGTACCAACTCATCGTCTGCGACTGGCGTACCTTGTTTGACATGGTGAATAAGGCCATCATGCTAGAAGACAAGCGTCGTGCCATAGACGACACTCGCAAGCACAAGATGATCAGCAAGGGAAGCTCAAGCAATCAGAAGCCTCGCCCCTGGCAGCCGGCCCCAGCCAAGCCAACCTATTAGCCGCAGCAGGCTAGAACTCATGCACCTCATCCGAGCTACTAGCCTCAGCAGTATGCCAATCCCAGGCCAGCTTACAACACCAACCCCAATAACAACAACCATGGCAGAAACTTCAACAACAACCCTGGACAAGTCCCTTGCTTTGGATGGGGTCAGCCAGGACACATCTCTAGGTTGTGTCCCAACAAGAAGCCAGATGCACCGCGCCCTAATGTGCTAGCTCAAGGTCAAGCCTGTGGAGCACGACCAAGGAACCCAGCTCCTCGCAACCAGACCAACAATGGCAAGGGTTGTGTGAATCATGTCATGGCAGAGGATGCCCAGGAAGACCTGGACATCATACTGGGTACGTTCCTTGTCAACTCAACCCCATCAATAGTACTGTTTGATTGTGGAGCTTCGCATTCTTTTGTCACCCAAAAGTTTGCACTAGAGAGTGGCATGAAACCTACACACCTGGGTAGTCGTATGTTGATACAAACCCCAGGATCAGTTATGAAGTCTAGTATAGGTCATAAAGGAGTTGAGATTAACATCAACGGGGTAGGTTTCCAAGCACACCTCATCATCCTGAAGTCAGAAGGCTTGGATGTGATCCTAGGCAGGGATTGGTTAACGAAGCACCAAGGCTTGTTAGATTGTGCCAAGAGGATTGTCACCATGACCAATATACAGGGAGTGGAAGTCAAGTATGTACCCAACCCTGCTACCACTCAAGCCCCGCAGGCTAACTGTCTATCGACAGTTGAGTTGATTCAAGTGCCAATGGTATGTAAATACCCGGATGTGTTTCCTGATGAGCTGCCCGGTATGCCTCCTGACCACAACATCGAGTTCATCATTGAGCTCATGCTCGAATCAAGGCCCATCTATTAGAAGGCCTACAGGATGGGATCCGAAGAGTTGGCTGAATTGAAAAAGCAATTGGCAAAGCCACTCAGAAATGGATTTATTCGCCCTAGTGCCTCTCCTTGTCGATCTCCTATTCTATTTGTGTCAAAGAGGGATGAAACTATCAGACTCTGTGTGGATTACCGTTCTCTCAATGAATTCACAATAAAGAACAAGTACCCACTCCCCAAGATTGAAGACATGTTTGATCAGTTGAATGGAGCCAAGGTGTTCTCCAAGATCGACCTCAGGTCTGGGTACTATCAGCTGAAGATCAGACCCCAAGACATTGCGAAGACGGCATTTGTAACCCGGTATGGCCTGTATGAATGCAAGGTCATGTCATTTGGGTTAACTAATGCCCTTGCCTATTTCATGTACCTCATGAATAAAGTCTTCATGGAGTATTTGGACCAATTCGTTTTTGTCTTCATTGATGACATACTTGTCTTCTCCAAGTCTAAAGAAGAACATGAGGAACACTTGAGATTAGTCCTAGAGAAGCTTCGAGAGCACTAGCTTTATGCCAAGTTCAGCAAAGGTGAATTCTGGCTGCATGAAGTTGGATTCTTCGGTCATATGTTGACCGCCGATGGATTGTAAGTGGATCCTGCCAAGATTGAAGACGTGACGGAATGGCAAACCCCAACCATAGTGAAGGAAGTAAGGAGCTTCCTCGGACTCATGGGAAGTTAACACAAGTTCGTGGAAGGGTTCTCAAGCAATGCCCGACCCATGACCTAGCTTTTGAACAAGGACAAGAAGTTCGAATGGTCAGCCAAGTGCGAGGAAAGCTTCCAGGAGCTCAAGAAGAGATTGACCACAACCCCTGTTTTTGCCACCCTCGGTATTCACAAGGAGTTTGTGATATATTTTGATGCATCAAGAACCGGGCTTGGAGGTGTTCTGATACAAGAAGGCGGAGTCGTAGGATATCTATCAGGAGAGCTATGTCTTCATGAGGAGAACTACGCAACTCATGATCCCGAGTCGGCAGCCGTGGTTCATGCCTTGAAGACATGGCGACATTATATTCTAGGACCGATGTGAGATATTCATAGACCACAAGAGTTTGAACTATATCTTCACACAAAGGGAATTGAACATGAGGCAGCAAAGATGGTTGGAATTGATCAAGGGTTGCGACCTCGGTTTTCAATGCCACCCCGGAAAAGCCAACATGGTAGCAGACGCCTTAAGCAGAAAGGCTTGTTCGTTCAATGCTATGAGTAAGGAAAGGCTACCCGCCCTGTACGAAGAGCTTGAGATCTTTGGTTTGGAACTGCTTGCACCCGGATTCCTCGCCAACCTTGAACAAACCCTACCTTTATGGATGATATCAAAGGAGCTTAGAAGGGACACGAGAGCGTCGAAGGCATTAAGAGGAAGATCAAGGCAGGCAAGGCCCCAAGATTCTCGGTGGATGAACAAGGAGTTGTATGGTTCGGGAATCACATTTGCGTGCCCAGCAAGGAGGAGCTCAAGAACCAGATCTTGCAAGAAGCTCATGACATTCTCTACTCACATCCATCCTGGAGGAACCAAGATGTATCAAGACCTCAACGCAAGATTTTGGTGCCATGGCATGAAACGGGAAATAGGCACCTTCGTCGCCAAGTGTGACAATGCCAGAGAGTCAAAGCTGAGCACTAGCGACCTGCTGGGCTATTGCAGCCTCTCAAAGTGCCTGAATGGAAGTGGGACAAAGTCGGGATGGATATCATCATCGGTTTACCAAGGTCAACGAAACGACATGATTCCATTTGGGTCATTGTCGACCACCTGACAAACGTAGCCCATTTCATTCCTGTCAAGACCACCTATGACGGTAACAAGCTAGCCAGCCTCTACATCGAGCGTATCGTGAGCCACCATGGAGTTCCAAAGGAGATCATGTCGGATCGAGGCACCTAGTTCACCTCAAGATTCTGGAAGATGTTTCAAGAAGCCATGGGAACCAAGATCTCCTTCAGCACTACTTTTCACCCTCAGACCGGTGGACAAACAGAACGACTAAATCAGATAATCAAAGAAATGCTCCGCGCTTGTGTTTTGGCATATGGAGCCAAGTGGGAAGATTGCCTAGCGTTCGCCAAGTTCTCCTACAACAACAGCTATCAGTCGAGTCTTCAGATGACACCATTTGAGGTGTTGTATGGACACAAGTGTCATGCTCCCCTCAACTGGTCAGAGGCCGGATGTGTATTAGTTTTCAGACCGGATATCCTCCGCGAAGCTCAAGAGCAAGTTCAACTCATCCGAGAACTCGTGGAGGCCGCCAAATAAAGATAGAAGAGCCACACCGACTCTCACCACCGAGAAGTGAACTTCTATGTTGGTGACCATGTCTACCTCCGAGTCACGCCTCTCAAGGGAACCAAGCGTTTCCACGTCAAAGGAAAGCTTGCACCAAGATATATTGGCCCCTTCAAGATCACCACAACGCGTGGAGAAGTTGCCTATCAATTAGAGCTACCATCCGAGCTGTCGGATGTGCACAACGTCATTCATGTGTCACAAATCTGAAAGTGTCTGCAAGTTCCCAACTGCCCCGACCTCTACAAGGATATCGACGATCAAGCCATCTATCTTTAGCCAGATCTCACTTGTCGTGAGAGGCCAGTTCGCATTTTGGATGAAGCCGAGTGTTGCACCCGAAGCCGCACCATCAAGTACTTCAAGGTCTAGTGGAGCAACCACGCTGAAGCTGAACCAACCTGGGAGCATGAAGATTATATTAGATCTGAGTTCCCTTATCTTTTCAGCGCTTAGCCTAGGAATCTCGGGGACGAGATTCTTGTAAGGAGGGAAGGTCTATCACACCCTGTGTTTATGGCACATTGTTATTTTTGGGTTTATAAAATTTGGAGCCAACTAAAACTTTTTCAAAGTGCTTGTACTTGTTTGCTTGCTTGATGATTGTGTTATATGGCACTCCTAGATTCTATTCCACTTCATATTCATCTTCCTTGTCCCAAACCCCTTGCCGAATGATCATGCCATGTGAATAGTGCCCAAAACTATTATTATCAAATTTTGTTCTAACTAAAAATGATTTCTTCAAATAAGTTTTTCAAAACCTCCTGAAATGAGGTTTGCACAACAATTCCTCAAATTGGGTGGATTCTTCTTCCCAAAAGACCTTATTTCAAATCTACTATATTTATGACTTCCCAAAACCACGAAATATTATTTTCAAAGATTATTTTCATATTTTATTTAAAGGCTTTTCCTTAAGGCCAGAAATTGGTTTTTCCTAGGGAAAAATTATTTAAATGTTTTGAAAATATTTGAGAAAATTTAGAGAAACTCAGTGGACATATATTTCCATACATATGAGTTTCAACACAAGGAGATGATCAGATCATAGGAAAAACCCCTCAAAACCCTTTCTGTTCAAATCAAACTTTTGGAATATTTCTATAAGAAATGATCTCAATAAATTCCACGAAAATTCCAGAAAGTCAAAACTATCATAGGTGATGATCTTGCAAAGTTCCATCTCAATCCAAGTTGATTTGGTTCATCAAACCATCCCCAAACCATTCCTGTTCGGATTCATATTTGAGCCACTTTACATTGTCAAGTGTCTTCCCTAGGGCTAAAACTTTGTGGGCATGCTCTAATGGCCGAATAGTGATGATACACTGAGTGGTGCATCAAGGGTAAAAGCCTAGCATCAATGGATCTACATAAATCTGATTCTGCTAATTTCTAGGGTTTATCAAATCTCCATTGTCAATTGTTTCCCCTTGGGCTCAAACTTTGTGAAACCTCTCATCTTTACCTAGACTTTGACCCTGGTGAGAATCTCATTAAGTTGTTAACATATTCTTGCCCAAAACCTTACCAAACACCTTCTGGTGATTCAGTAAAACCCCTATTTCTACCTCTTACCCTCTTACCCTCGCCCCCAGATCTTTACCACAACTTCTTGCATTGCTTAAGTACCTCCAGTAAAAAACACAGGTCCTCACGTCACCAGGAGGTGAGGTAAAACCCCCATTTTCACCCCTGGATATCATCTTTTTCTACCTCATTCCCCCTTTTCTTCTTTCCTAAGGCTCCCTACAGCATCCAATGCCCTACCCTCTATTGTTAAACCACCCTAGACCCCTTAGACATAGCCGGCCACGCAGAAGACGTCGTTGGCATGCCGTGGCATGCCAAACGCGCGTTGTGGAGCATGCTACAGTGCCGACAGGCAATGTACCCATCGCCCACTGCATGGCTCCGGCAGCCTTGGGCCTCCCCCGCGCCCCACTTGGTCCCCCTCGATGTCCGCTCCACGCCACCCTTGTTGGCCCCTCCTCTCTCTCCTTCCTCCAACATCCCCCGCGCATGCCGAGCGCCGCCCGGCTCGGCCAACCCATAGCCTCGCACGCGCGAGCGTCTCTCCCTCTCTCTTCCTTCCCTTTGGCATAGACCGGCCCTAGGAACGCCCCTGACTCGCCCTCTCTCTCTCTCGTGGCCTCTGGCCTCGGCCATGAGCTGGCCGGCACACCTGCGTTCGGTGGACTCGCCCCCGCCTATAAGAGGGCCTCCCGGACCCCTCCCTCCCCTCTGGCCCGCCTCTACTCTCCCCAGCAACCTCCCTAAACCCCCTTGAGAGCCCCCGGTGTCTCTGCGCTCGGGATTGACCTGATGATCGCCGTGGCCATCCCGCCATCGATCTCTGGGTACAAAGCCCCTCCAGCCCCCATTTCTCTCACGTTGGTCCTCCCCCTGCCCTCCTGATGCGATGCCACCTCTTCCTCGTCTTCTTTGCAGCCTGAAACGGCCCCGACGGCCACCTCCCGAAGCCACCTCTGCCATGGGTGCTTGCCGCCGGCGACTCCCGCCACCTCCGGCCTCCATTCCACCCCCAGGAAACTGATGACTTGACCCCGAGAGCATACTTTCTCTCTCCTGCCTCCGTCGTGCCCTGTGCTGCTGCCGGTGAGCTCTCCCCCCTTCCTGTCCTGGTGGGAGAAGGACCCGACAGGTGAGGCCCACATGTCAGCCTCTCTTCCTTCCTCCCTCGCTCTCTCTTACCCCTCGTGTCGCTGAAGATCGGGCCCCGCGTGCGAGGCCGGTTGACTGGCCAGCTCGGTCGGCCCAGCCTCTAGCCGCCTCTGGCCCCGATCCCAGTGGACTTTTCCTTTTCTTTTTCTTTTTCCTGTTATGAGGGATTTTGCACCTAAAATCCTAGTATAATTCATAGAATTTACTAGTGCCATTTGTAAAAAAATATTTGAAAAACATTTTAGCACTGTTTTATTTTAAAACCTATCCTTATGCACCTTTTTGCCTCTATTAATTAATTTCCAAAAAAAATTTCACAACAAAACCCTAGGGAGATATTTTTAACATGATATTTAGTATTTATCAGAGTAGGTTAGAATTTTTATTAATAGCTTGAATGCTCTATTTTTGGGTGTTGCTTATTTCTATCGCTTTATTTCGCGACGATAGATTGCGTGGTTGACGAAGAAGTTGGACCCGAAGACTGTGAAGACCCCGGAGAATTTGTTGAGCTAGGCAAGCAGCCCTGTAACCATGATAAGAAACTTTTTCATGCATGTCATATAGCACTCGTTGTTTCGATGATTGATCATGTTGTGGTGCTCCCCCTTCGGTGGGGTGCCTCCGATGCTTTTACTGTTGACACTTGCATCGTGCATGACCCTACCACCTTACGAGGGTCACACGGGTGGGTGTAGATAGGATGCTAGTAGATACTACGCAAGTGGGATCGGGATCTATGCATAGTGATGGAAGGAAAGAAATGATTTCAAAGACTTTTTCGAAAACCTTGTTGTGTGACACTAATAACCGAGGGAGATGATGATGGGTTGGGTAACCACTTGAGAAAGAAGTGGTATGCCGTATCAAGTGAGTGTGTGTTTTCGAGAACGGAGAGTTCTAAGGTCTGCTGACTATCCCAACCTTACATGCGCAACCACAATACCCCTTGTGGTATGGGGCTTTGTTGATTACCTTGGTGGGTATTGGAAAGGAGCCCGCATTACTAGTGGCGGGAGTGGCATGGTCACTCTCGATACGGGGTCGTATCGGTATGTACGATCATGCGTTGTCTTCACAGGCACCGGGCACACCGTTGGTCCCCTCATGGATGGTACGATTAGAGCGAGGCTCATGTGATGTACATCGTGAGGGTTGGGTACCAATCGAGTGGACTTTTTGTCTAATATCGCTAGGGGAAAGGCATTGTTCGGGTGCTTACCTCGGGTATGTTAAATACCACGAGTCGTGGATGACACGGAAGTTCCCTGACTCTTGTGCGTAAAGTGTGTAACCTCTGCAGAGTGTAAAACTATTCGAATAGCTGCGTCCGCGGTCATGGATAGTTGGAGGTCCTTCTTAGACTACGTCTGGATGTTTTCGTAAAACATGGTGTGAGTATGGAGGTGATGGTGACAAGAGGTCACATGAGCTAAGTCTGACGACTTAGCATGGGTATTGAACTAAGTCCGATGACTTAGCATGATTAATGAAGATGAGGGTTCAACTCCTACTTATGATGATAGTGGTATCTTGTTCATGTGGATACTTGCTTATTATTGATGCATGCTTACTAGCTACTTGATCATGACATTGCATTTAAAATTAGCTTTCCGCAAATATACCTACTTAGTGCTATATCATGCATCATTATTGCCCTGTTCCACAACTTGGGTTGCTTGCGAGTACATTCAAAGTACTCATTGGCTTGCCACTGGTTATTTAATTGGCTAGGCATGGAAGAACTTGAGTATGTTGAAGAGTTCGTTGGTGACGAACATGCGAACTAGGACGCTTGCTAGTCAGAATGCCTATAGGTTAAGGCACATGGCATGGATTTACGCTTTCGACCAAGATTTCTGCCGCTTGTTCTCTTTTAAGTGTTTGGTCCGTGTGGCCCTATCTATGTAAGACTTGACCTTCATGGTCCTTACTTGTGTACGGCATTAAATGAGGATGTAAGACTCTTGTCATTTAGTTTATGTGTGTTTAGTGAGCATTGATCTCTGGCATCACTGTACACGTGCATTCGGTGATCACGACTTATGAGTTGGGTTCCCCACAGCATGGCCCGGCTCGAGGCATGGAAGATGTCCGCAGCCCGAGCCGACGCAGTTGGTGCTCCGGTTCGTCACGTCGTGGTATCGCGGCGTGGACTTGGTCCGGATGGCCATCATGCGGGACGAGCTGGCCGAGGAGCGGGAGGCTTGTGAGCCGGCCCCTGTCTTCCGGGCCAACGAGCTTGCATCGTACGTCGATGCAAAGGAGTTCCTACTGGCTCTTGACGAGGAAGGCGAGCCGGTGCCCCAGGACTCCTTCACCATCCCCCAAGGCCCAACAGACGAGGAAGTTGCCGACGAGAGCACCGACTCGAGCAGCGAGACTGCCGGAATCACGAAGACCGCCTTGAAGGCCAAGGAGGCCGACCCAAAGGTTGCGACCAACTCTAAGGTGATACTCGAGCTGCCAGGCGACACGCCGGCTGGAGGCGTGCCAGCTGGCGACGCGCCGGTGGCCTGAGCCCCCGGGCATCTTTATCTTTCCTTCTCTTTTCCCACAAGTTAGGCTCAAGTCCACCCACTGGGGGTGTTTATGTAATGAACCATGCTGGTCGTGGGCCGCTTTTGTCTTTTAACACTTGTGCTGTGAATATTTAACGTGTTTGCCTTATTGCTCGTGCCGGCTCATCCTTATCCTTTTTAGCCCTCCTGGTTCTTTTTGATCCCCCCTTTTCCCTTTGGTTTCGACCCCGTCAGCCCGACAGCCAAGTGCCGGTCTGTAGCTGGGTCAGGGTGTCTGCCTTGAGGGAGCCGGTTCGGAACTTAGGAACCGCGAGAGACTTTCGGGATAAGTAGAGTGACAGAAGCGAGGCAGAGGTCTGTCTGGGTCTACCTGGTATCTCCTTTCCATTGATCTTAGGTGTGAGCAAAGCCTTGCCACCCCGAGGCCCCGTCAGTCGGACAGCCGGGGGGCGGATCTATAGCTGGGGGGGCGGTTTTCCCGGCTCACATTACTTAGCCAATTTTTTGAGAGAAGCAACCTAGGACCAGCCGGTAAGCCCGAGGTCTGGGAGCCGGGTCGGGGGGCTGGTGAGCGAGGAAAACCTTTGAGGGAAGTGAAATAGGGCGTGCCCCAAGAGCCGACATGGGGCACCCATTGCATTCATAAGCCCAAAAGGGTAGGTATACATACATACATTGGTCTTTTCAGCAGTAAAACGGGCGAAGGAGCGCCACGTTCCATGGGCGCTCCGTCTCCTCGCCAGAGGCTTATCTTTTGTGCTTTTGTGGCTTCTGGGCGTCTATTAGGTAGTAAGCGTTGTGGTGCATCGCCTTCCTGATGATGAACGGGCCCTCCCATGGAGAGGACAACTTGTGTTGTCTGGCTGTCCGCTGGATCCGCCTGAGGACCAGATCCCCTTAACGAAAGGAGAGTGGTCGGCTCCGCTTGCTTTGGTAGTGCTAGAGATTCTACTGGTAGATTGCTGTCCGGCACAAGGCCAGCTCGTGGGCTTCTTCGAGTAGCTTGACGGCATCTTCTCTTGCCTCCTTTGCATCCTTCTCCGTGTACAGGGCAACCCGAGGTGATTCGAACTTGATGTCGGTGGGAATGATCTCCTCGGACCCATACACAAGGAAGAAGGGAGTGTACCCGGTAGATCGGTTGGGGGTGGTCCTGAGACTCCAAAGGACTGCCGCCAGCTCATCGATCCAGCAGCTGGATGACCTTACTAGTGCTATCACGAGTCAGTGTTTGATGCCGGACAGGATGAGGCCGTTGGCCCTCTCAACCTGGCCGTTGAGGCAGATCCCTTGCTTGGAGTAGAAAGGTGGGAGTGCGCCCTTGGTGAAATTTGTGCCATTGTCAGCGATGATGCTGTGGGGGACACCATAGCGAACCGTGATGTCATAGATGAACCGGACGGCCATGGGGCCGTCCAGCTTCTTCGTCGGTCATGCCTCGATCCACTTGGTGAATTTGTCGACAGCCACCAGCAACTATGTCATGCCGCCTCGTGCGGTCCTGAAGGGGCCCACCATGTCCAGCCCCTAGATAGCGATGGGCCACGAGAGGGGGATGGTTTGGAGAGCTGATGCCGGCAGGTGGCTCTGCGTGCTGAAGTGTTGGCAACCCTCGCACTCGTCGACCAATTTCTTGGCCGCCTCGAGAGCGTTAGCCCAAAAGAAGCCATGGGGGGAAGCCTTGGCCACCAGGGTCCCGGAGGCGGCATGGTGCCCGCACTCGCCCTGGTGGATGTCAAGGAGGATCTTCAGACCCTTTTCCAGCTCAACGCGTCACTCGAAGACGCCAGTGGTGCTGCCTTGGACGAGCTCGTTGTTGATGATGCAATATGTCGAGGCCCGGCGCTGAACTTGTCTTGCCAAGGCCTCGTCCGGGGGGAGCTCGCCGCACAAAAGGAACGCTAAGATAGGCTGAGCCCATGAGGGATCTGATACGGGAGCCAGCTTGGGAGCCCCCGGTCCAAGATGAACAGCCCCCGGGTCCGACTCGCCAGTCCTAGGGACCGGGTCGCCAGCCCCCGTGACCGGTTGGTCGATTGTCATCATGACTGCTGCGTCGCTGGAGCCGGCAGCCGTGGGTGCACTGGCTCGACTAGTGCTGCCAGGGTGGCCGAAGTTGTGGGAGCCGGTGGCGAAGATACCGAAGGGACGGCCGGAGTCGTTGATGGGCCAGCACTGTCTGTTGGCATGAAGATTGATTCTGACTCCAGGGAAGGCTTGATCGACGGCTTGAGCAGCCGTTTAAGGGAGACGTCGGCTGGGATAGCCTGCCTGGTGGAGCCGATCTTTGCCAATGCGTCGGCCGCCTCATTGTCCGCCCCTGGGACGTGATGAAACTCACAGCCCTCGAACGAGCCGATGAGCTGTTGTACAATGAAACTGTAGCTGGCCATGTTGGCGTCCCTGGCGTCCCATTCGCGAGAGACCTGCTGCACCACGAGGTCACAGTCGCCAAAACAGAGGATGCACCTGAGGCCAATCTCCTAGGCAAGCCAAAGACCATGGACGATGGCCTCATACTCGACCACGTTGTTGGAGGCTGCGAAATGGATCTGGAGGGCATACCTAAGCTGGTCACCTTTCGAGGAGGAGATGTCTATGCTGGCACCCAGGCCGGTCCTCATTTTCGAGGGGGGACGAACTCCGTCTCTGCCAAGTCGACGAGGAAGTCAGCCAACGCCTACGACTTGATGGCTGTTCTCGGCTCGTACCGAATCTCGCGATCGGCGAGAGCAATGACCCATTTGGCGATCCGACCGGTGGAGTCCCAGCCACTCATGATTTGGCTGAGCGGGGCCGTGCTCACCAGGGTGATGGTATGCTCCTAGAAGTACTGCTTGACCTTCTTTGCGGCGAAGTATATGCCATAGCACATCTTCTGGTAGTGGGGGTAGTTCTGCTTCGACGCGGAGAGGACCTCGTTGAGGTAGTAGACGGGCCGCTGGACCAGCAGGGCTTTGCCCTCCTCCGGCCGCTCGACCAGAAGGACAACGCTGATGCTGCGTGTGGTCGCCGCGATGTAGGCGAGCAAGGGTTCCTTCTCAGCCGGTGTGGCCAGGATGGGCGCGTGGGTGAGAGCCTTCCTGAGGCCTCGGAAAGCCTTGTCCGCCTCGTCGGGCTAGTCGAACATGCCCGCCTTTTTGGTTTGACCCGGATCGATTAGAGCCGTCTTGCAAAGGAGCCCATAGAGGGGCAAGGCCTTCTCCCCCAGCCGGCTGATGAACCGGCCGAGCGAGGCGAGGCAGCCGGTGAACTTCTAGATGTTGCAGAGCCGGGTCAGCTTGGGCATGCGCTCGATTGCGCTGATCTTCTCGGGGTTATCTTCGATGTATTGAGTGGACACGAAGATACCCAGGAGTTGGCCGGCTGGGACGCCGAAGACACACTTCTCTAGGTTGAGCTTGATCTTCTATTCGCGTAGGTTCGCGAAGGTCTCTTGGAGATCGTCGAGGAGGCTGAAGTGCTTCTTGGTTTTGACGATGATGTCATCGACGTAGACGTGGACGTTCCTGCCTATCTGAGGATGGAGGCACTTCTGCATGCACCGCTGGAAGGTGGCGCCTGTGTTCTTTAGGCCGAAGGACATGGTGATGTAGTAGTAGGCCTCAAAGGGTGTGATGAAAGAGGTCTTGATCCAGTCTTCCGGGTCCAGCTTGATCTGGTGGTAGCCGGAGTAGGCGTCCAGGAAGGACATCAATTCATAGCCGGCCGTGGAGTCGATGACTTGATTGATACATGGCAGGGCAAATGGGTCCTTGGGACATGCCTTGTTTAGGCTAGTGTAGTCGATGCACATGCGATAGGTCTTGTTCTTCTTCAGCACCAGGACTGGGTTGGCCAGCCAGTTCGGATGCAAAACTTCCATGATTAACCCGGCTGCGAGCAGCCAGGCGATCTCTTCTCCTATGGTATGCCGCTTCTCCTCAGAGAAACGGCATAGGGGTTGCTTGACCGGCTTGATGTCCGACCGAACGTGTAGTTTATGCTTGGCGAATTCCTCGGAACACTCGGCATGTCCTTGGGGGACCATGCAAAGATGTCTCGATTCTCACGGAGGTAGTCGACGAGCTCGCCTTCCTATTTGCTGTTGAGGCGAAAGCCGATGGTGATGCATTGAGCAGGGTTGGCCGGGTCGAGCGAGATTTGCTTGGTGTCCTTGGATGGAGAGAAGGAGGCCTCGCTGATGGACTGCGAGTGGGGGGCCGGCATGGCCGGCTGACTAGCAGCAAGGGCCACGAACTGGTCGAGCTGCCATTTCTCCTCGGCGATTTCTAGGGCCTCAGCCAGCCGACTGCCATCTCAAGTGCACTCGAGTGACGTCTTGTAGTCACCCGTGATGGTGATGATTCCCTTGCGGCCCGGCATCTTGAGCTTGAGGTAGGCATAATGGGGGACTGCCATGAAGTTGACGAGAGCGAGCCGGCCCAACAGCGCGTGGTAGGGACTTGCGACTCGCAGTCCACGACCTCGAACAACACCGACTCGTGGTGGAAGTGGCCGGGTCCGCCGAAGAGGACGTCGAGCATGATCTTGCCCATAGGGGAGCAGGACTTTCTAGGCACGATGTCGTGGAAGACTGTCCGGCTCGCCTGTAGGTCTTCTATTTGAAACCATCTATCAGCACCCGGGAGAAGCGGCAAGTTCGTTCCTTGGTGGCGATGGTGGGGTCGAGGACCAGAGCATAACTGCCGGGATTCAGCATCACGACGGGGTGATCGGCCTGGCTCCAAGTGACCGACTTCTTAGACCAGTGCATGAACTTGGGAGTTGCCGGCATGGTGGCGTTCACCTCACGACAAAGGTGGCGTTGAGCATGTTTGCCCATCTCTTCACTACTGAATACGATGTAATAGCTGTCTTGGTTGGGGAACCGGTCAATCAAACGACTGTCGTTTTGGGACGGAGCCGGCACCAGGGCGACAGCTGGGGCCGTGGCCAGCGCACGGGCAAGCGGCACGGGAGGTGCCAGAAGGCCGCCCCCCTGGCCAATTGCTGTGAGAAGCTGCACTACCGGAGGATGTGTGCAGAGGGCTTGGCCCCTGAGTGGTTGTTGAAGGGGAGGTCGAGCATCTAGTCAAAGGTGAGCTTCGGTTGCCAGGCAGCCTTGCCAGTGCGCTGGCGCTGGCTGCAAGGCTAGGCAGCCAGCTCCTGCTCCTCGATGGTGTTGACTTGCTGGCTCCCGTAGCGGGGATCTGGCTGGTCGTCTTGCGTTTGTTGTTTTGCAGCTGCCGGCTATCCACAGCCGGCAGGGACGTTGTTGGTGTTGTCGTCGCCTTGGCGGGCGGGGTCGTCTTGACCCGGATGGCTGAATCAGCCGTGGCGTACTTGTCCGCCTTGGTCATGAGCTCGACAAGCATGTCCGGCTCGGAGCAGAGAAGCTTGTGCTTCAGGGGGGTGCCGTCTCGGTAGCCTTCGATGAAGTACTGCACGGCTTGTACCTCGTGCACCCCCTCGTAAGAGTTGCGGAGCTCGGTCCACCAAGTGAGGTAGTCACGAAGGAATTCGTCCGACCCCCGAACGCACATGGCGAGTTCACGGGGGCGGCCAGGCCGCTTGTAGGTGCTGGTGAAGTTGCCGACGAAGGCCTCCTCGATGTCTATCCAAGTGTTGATGCTGCCGGCCACCAGGCTGTTGAGCCAGGTGCGGGTCGAACATGTGGGGGGCGTAGCAAACGGCTATGTGCTGGTTCCCCCTGGCGATGCCAACCGCGGTGGTGTAGTCGATCAGCCAGTCTTCGAGCTTGGCAGCTCTAAGGGCCCAAACATGCCGGACCGATCGATCCCTCCTCCTCGAGGAGGGCGGACTGCATGAGGTGGTCGATGCGGTTGCGGGCGTCGTTCTCACTGCGGGAGACACGAGGCCCGATGCGAGCCGAGAGCTCGAGGTGGATGACGGGCGGAACCGTCCATTCCCGCTTGCGCCGTAGGGGTGGAGTGTGCCCGTAGCTGCACCGGCTGCCAGACGCCAGCGCTTCTTGGCAGCGACCGCTGCGAGGCGGGTCATTGATGCACCGGCTGCTAACAGTCGGCTGCTCGCTCCCCGGCATTTGGGAGGCCAGGGGTTTCTTATTCCGGTCCGGCGGGTGGAGACGCGAGAGGAGCTGGAGTGCTGAGCCAGCTGACGGCCAGCAGTCCCCATTCCCTCGCGCTCGACCAAGGGGCCTCCGGTGGCGGTGTCGCCCGACGCGAGCAGGCGCTACTACGCATCAGCGGCGTCGATGAGCTCCTCGATGTGGCGCTCGTGAGCGGCACGTTCTTCACCCTCCAAGGTGGCCAAATCCACGTAGGCCACCTTGAGGCCCCGCAAGTTGGCTGCAGGGGTGTCATAGACGAGCATCTTGCCGCCAAGGATTTCAGCGACCACACGGCCCCTGTCATGCACGGCCCCACGCTGGAAGGCCCGGTGCCAGCCGGGGTGAGACCATAGGAGGAAGCATATTCCCGTTGGACGGCCTCCATGCGGTGCCGTGTGGCCGCAAGGGAGGTGGCATCCTCGAACAGGACACGACGAGCTGCCTCGAGGTCAGCCGTGATGGTGTCGGGGTTCACCGTCGGCGCGATAGGGGTGCTCAGGCCCCGGAGGGCCGCACCAAGAGGGTCAGAGGTGCCGATGTGGGCGGCGGCGGCATTGGCCCCGGCCCGCGCATGTTCGGAAGAGGTGGAGGAGATAGTGGCCATCACCCCCATGTGATTGTGGGAGCCGCTGGACTGGGTCATAGCGAGTGCTCCTACGGCCGTGGGAGGGCCGGTGCAGACGAGCACCTGCCCGGGGGACTCGTCCGCGATCGGAGCCTCGACAAGGTTGAGCCTGTCGAGGCGCTCGGTGAGCACGTCGATGTCGGCCATGAGGTGGACGGAGTTGCCATAGGGCATGCTGAAGCAAGCCCCACGAGCTCTTGGTTTTGCTTGGACGTGTGGTGGCGGTGGGGAATGGCGAGGGGTCCCGCCCGGAGCATGAATCCAGCCGGTGCCGCGTACGGCCCCACGGTGGGCGCCAACTGTCATCATTTTCTCATGATAGATGCCATAGGGTGGCTTATCGTAGGTGGTTGGGGCCGGAGGACACATATGGGCTCCGGGTGCGAGATTGGGCACATGCGGTGATGACACGTGATGTACCCAGGTTCAGGGCCCTCTGTGGGAGGTAACACCCCAAGTCTTTCTTGGTCTAGTTGGATGGATGGGTATGTGTACCCGGGTGCTCCTGGAGCTGTATCTAGAGGAGGAAGAAGGAGCAGCCGGCTGGTCTTCCTCCACTACTAGAGGGCGTTTGGGAGTTCTGTGGGTGTGCGAGAATGATCGTTCGTTGGCTGTCCCCGTTGCATGGGGGGCTCGAGGGGATTTATAGGCCAACCCCCGAGCTCTACAATATACCTAAAGTACAAGGGTGGGGGGACCCAGCTGGCAGCCTATCCGGCTGACCAGGGGCCCCGCTCTTCCTATTGTCTCATCACCGGTAGGGTCCACCGGCTGGGAGGTCTTGTCACCTGTTGGGGCCCGCCAGCCAGCTCTACGATTGGCCCTCGCTCACCTGCCGCGACACGGGCCACCAGAGAGGCTTCGTCTAATGCCAGCCGGTAGAGGTCTCCGGTATGGCTGGCTGTACTTTAGCCACGCCGGGGCAGGTAATCGAGTGAGCGAGGGCATGCCGGCACTGTTCCCCCACCTAGTCGCGCTGGCCAAGGTCAGCGGTCCTGACGGCCGGACTATGGCCATTCGCTCTCGAGCGTCAGCGGCCACTGTGGCTACAGGGTCGCCCGCCGCGACGGTCGCATCGAGTCACCTCACCCGTGCGTAGTGGGATGGAATGTTGCCTGTCCATCCCAAGGTCAACGGAGGAGCTGGCCCGGAGGCAGCCGGCCGCACCCAACCGACCGAGGGTCGAGCCAGCTTGTTGATCAGCCGTCTGCCTCGCCAGCCGGTGGCTGCTCGAGCCGGCCGTAATCCAGCCGGCCATGAGCAGCTGATCACCTGGTTTTCCTTCAAATCGGAAAGGGGGAGAACCCCGTTGCTTTGTCCTACCCAGGGGTAACAACCCCGTCACGAGCGCTGGGTCAAGCATGCAGTGGCGCGTCAAATTTCTTCTCCACAGATCGCTGCACTCGAGCCTGCCGAGTCTCTTCACGGTGTGTCCAAGTCGGATTCCGATCTGTACCATATCCCTTCCGAGTGCGAGAGCTGCGATCCAGCAGTGGAGGTCCTCATGGCGGGCTCTCATCAAAGCCCTCTGTCGGGCTTTGGCAACGGTAAGCGTGCTGCTGGTGGTGCGTCGAGTTATCATCCTCGTCGCGATGGTGAAGTTCTTCATACTCCCATCGTTGGTACGATCGCCGAGGCTCAGGCCTTGGAGGCCACATGTATTCAGTTGGAAGAGCTCCAGAGGGAACTCGACGAGCACGCGCCAGGGCCCACCAGTTGCTGGTCGACGACAGCGACAGCTATTCCCGACTGGATCTGGCAACGACATTGAGGTATATATTACCCCTGTGTTAAATGTAGTAGCTGCTGCGAGGATAGTGGATTCCATTTAGCCGTCGCAGTCAGAGGCCAGAAGAGGGTTGATGCAGATCAGAACATTGTTAGACAGCTCGGCGTTAGAATTATGTCGTGTCACAGTCCCGTAACAGGATTCACAGCAATTCTCCAGGGCGAAAACCGTTCAGTTGGCACACAGCCCTGGATCGCCCCTGTGTCGTAGGGGTGGAGGCTTTCGCGAGGATCAGCTCAGAGATTAGTTTCACCGCGAAGACCACCGTCGAGTGCCCGCTCCTCCGCAGGGCGGTCCGCGCATGCCCCGGCACCCGGACGATAGGCGCTCGTTCGGTGATGAACAGATTGTGGAGTTTGATGCTCAAGATCTCCTCACCCAGAAGCGGATCGACAGGGACAAAGCCCACAGAGAAGGCCAAGATAGAGACTTTCTGAGTGGTAGGTCGACCGTGATTTCTGGCCTGAGTGTTTCAGCAGAGCCATCTGTTATGCGGAGATTCCCCCCAACTTCAGGTTGGCGGCTGGGATCGGAAAATTTTCTGGCGATTCCAAGCCAAAGACTTGGTTAGATGATTACCAAGTGGCTGTATAGATTGGTGGCTGCAATGACAATGTCAGAATGAAGCACTTGTCCTTGATGTTAGATGATTCAGCTCGAGCTTGGCTGAATCGCTTGGCTCATTCCAGTATATATTGTTGGGAGGGTCTTCCCCGAGTGTTTATCCGAACCTTTGAGGGCACATGCAAGCGTCCTGCAGGTCTGGTCGACTTACATCATTGTGTCCAGAAGCCCAATGAGACTCTGAGAGACTATATTTAGAGGTGGTCCACTTTGCATCATACGGTGGAGAATGTGTCAGAACACCAGGTTGTGTGTGCTTTCAAGGTCGGTGTGAGATACAAAGAGCTCTATCTGAAGTTCGGTCGAACAGGTGATATTTCACTCAGCAAGATGATGGAAATCACCACTCGGTACACTAATGGCGAGGAAGAAGACCGCCTCCATAGCGGCAAAGGAAAGACAGTTGTCAATGATACTTTCGGCAACTCCAATCGGAAACAGAAGCGAAAAGCTGAGGGTCCGGTTCAAGCAGAAGCAGACGCACGGGCGACCCAAGGCAAGAATAAGGGGAAAGCTAAAGCACAGTATGCCCCCAAGAAAGGAAAAAATCAGTTAGGGACTGATATTATGGATTAGTCGTATGTAATTCACACAAGGAAATATGAGGAGGGCAATGTGATTCTGCCCAAGCACACCACTCGGCAGTGTCAAACACTCATTCAATAGTTCAAGGAGACTCCTGAAATGGAGGCAGGTGAAGACAAAGAAACATTCCCTGATATCACTGCAACAATTGTGAAATTTGCTGATATTGAGATCAAGAGTCAACTAAAAGTCATCAACAGAGAAGTCAACATGGTTGTACCCGCTACCCCTACCTACCTCAAGTGGTCCCAGTATGCTATCACGTTCAACCAGACAGACCATCCTGCTCATGTGGCCACTCCTGGTCGACAGGCTATGGTAGTTGATCCGGTGTTGGGGGCCACTCGACTCAAAAAAGTCCTCATGGACGGTTGCAGCGGTCTGAATATCCTTTATGTAGATACCCTGAAAGGGATGAACATTCCGATGTCCTGACTGAGTGAAAGCAACATGCAATTTCACAGGGTCGTCCAGGGAAGAAGGCCATGTCACTCGGCCAGATTGCGTTGGACGTGACTTTCAGGAAGGACAAAAAATTTCAAAATGAAAAGTTGACATTTGAAGTCATGGATTTCCAAAGTGCCAATCATGCCATTTTGGGTCGACCCGCGTATGCTCGTTTCATGGCCCGACCATGTTACGTGAATCTCAAGTTGAAGATGCCGGGCCCTAAGGGTGTGATCACGGTCACTGGCAATCAATAGCGAGCCGAAGAATGCCTCCAGCAAGGTTCCAAGATCGCCGATCATCAGATGGCCATGGTCGAGCAGGAGGAGTACAAGAAGAGCGCTGACCCTACTGATTTGCTCCGTGCAAAGAAGCCCGCTTCCGAGTTGGTGTTTCAGTCGGCAGGGGAAGTAAAGAAAGTGCACATCCACCCGACAGACCCAACTGTTGCGCTGACGAATATATCATCAACACTCGACTACAAATAGGAAGTCGAGCTCATCCAGCTCCTCCATGAGAATTGGGATATCTTCGCATGGAAGCCTGCTGACATGCCGGGAGTTCCTAGGGGACTGGCTCAGCACCGTCTGAGAGTTGATCTGAAGGCTAAGCCCGTCAGGGAGCATTTGCGTCGATCGGCGGCGGAGAAGCGCAAAGCAATCGGTGAAGAAGTGGCCCATCTCTGGCAAGCCAAGTTCATTCGGGAGATTGACCACTCCGAGTGGCTCTCGAATGTCATGATGGTGCCCAAAAAAGATAAGTCGTTGCGCATGTGCATTGACTTCAAACATCTCAATCGGGTCTACCCGAAGCATCATTTTCCGCTCCCCTGCATAGATCAAATTGTTGACTCGACTATGGGATGCGAGCGCTTATTGTTTCTAGATGCTTACTCTGTGTGCCATCAGATCTGTCTATATGGCCTAGAAGAAATAAAGACAACCTTCATCACCCCATTCGGGTGTTTTTGCTATATCACTATGCTATTCAGCCCGAAAAATGCCGGTGCTACTTTTATGCGCATGATTCAGAAGTGTTTACTCGACCAGATCCGTGGGAATGTCGAGGCGTACATGGATGATATAGTAGTCAAGTCCCGCAAAGGTTCCGACCTGCTGGCTGACTTGGCCAAAACATTCGCTAATCTGAGCAGATATGACATAAAGCTCAATCCAGCCAAGTGTAGTTTCGATGTCCCTCGCGGTAAGTTACTCAGTTTTCTCCTTTCCGAACGAGGGATCGATGTCAACCCTAAGAAAATCAGTGCCATTATCCGGATGAAGACCCTCGTGCGAGTGCATGATGTTTAGAAACTCACAGGTTGCCTGGTAGCATTGAGTCGATTCATTTCTCGTCTCGGTGAGAAGGCATTACCTCTGTACCAATTGATGAAGACGTCCGATATATTCGAGTGGACTCCAAAAGCCGAAGTAGCATTTGTTGAACTCAAAGCCCTTCTCTCCACCTAGCCGGTACTTGCTGCTCCACGCAGCAAAGAGCTATTGCTCCTGTACATCGCGGCCTCTAATCAGCTTGTCAGTACGGTGTTAACTGTCGAGTGAGAGGAGGAGGGTAAAGGTAACGAAGTCCAACGACCAGTTTATGATGTCTCTGAAGTTCTGTCCCCCTTGAAGGAAAGATATGCACACTACCAGAAGCTGGTTTATGGTATTTACCTATCAGCGAAGAAGGTGGCTCACTATTTTCAAGACCACTCGATTTCAGTCGTCAGTGATGCTCCATTTTCCGAGATTTTCAACAATCAAGACACATCTGGTCGAGTGGCTAAGTGGAAATCAAACTCGGACATTTTGACATCAAGTTTGAAGCCAAGAAAGAAATCAAGTCCCAGGCATTGGCAGATTTTATGGCCGAGTGGATTGAATAGCAACAGCCAATCCAAGTTCACTCGGCACATTGGACCATGTTCTTCGACGGCTCTAAAATGTTGAATGGGTTTGGTGCTAGTGTTGTCTTGATATCTCCCAGGGGCGACAACCTCAGCTATGTTTTGCAAATTCACTTTGATTCCTCCAACAATGAGGCAGAATATGAAGCACTTTTGTATGGGTTGCGCATGGCTATCTCACTCGGCATCAAGTGCTTGATGGTCCATGGCGATTCAGATTTGGTGGTGAGTCAAGTGATGAAAGAGTGGAATTTTCGAAACCCCGCTATGACTGGGTACTGCAATGCCGTCAGAAAGTCGAAGGCCTGGAACTTCATCATGTTCCCCGACTGAAAAATTAGGCGGCCAACAAGCTAGCTAAAATTGGGTCCACTCGACGGCCTGTCCCAGTGATGTGTTCTTAGAGCACTTACACACTCCTTCGGTACAACAAGATCCTTTCACTAAAGAGCCCCTGCAAGCTTTGAGCTCCACTGATCCGACTGAAGTCGATGTTCCTGAAGTAATCGATTTCCTCATAGAAATTCTGGCTGTCGTTCCTTATTGGACAGTGCCTTACATTGCCTATATCCTCCGACAAGAACTCCCTAAAGATGAAAGAGAGGCTAGGCAGATTGTGCACAGGTCCAAGACCTTTACTATGATGGGAGATCAGCTGTTCAGAGAAAGCGTGCTAGCGTGATGCAACATTGCATCTCGCCCAAAGTAGGTCAAATGATTCCGGATGAGACCCACTCGGGAACTTGCGGCCATCATGCGTCTTCAAGGACAATCGTCGCTAAAGCATACCGAGATGGTTTCTTCTGGTCACGAGCTAATGAGATGGCTAGAGACATTGTTGATCATTCTGATCGATGCCAATTCTATGCAAGCTTGTCTCATAAACCGGCCTCTGCCCTGAAGACGATTCCCTCGCCTGGCCATTTTATGAATGCGGACTCGACATGGTTGGTCCCTCTCGGACCGGGAAAGGAGGTTTCACTCATTTGCTTGTTGCAGTCGACAAGTTTACCAAGTGGATAGAAGCCAGGCCCATCAATAAATTGAACTCCTGTACGGCAGTTACATTCATGAGAGAAATAATTTTTCAGTACGTCATTCCTCACAGCATCATCACGGATAATGGCACCAACTTTGACTCGGAAGAGTTCAGTAACTTATGCACCTCTCACGGCACTCGGGTGGATTATGCATCTATCTCTCACCCGCAAAACAATGGGCAAGTCGAGCGAGCCAATGGCCTCATCCTGTAAGGTCTGAAGCCCCGTCTCATGCGCGACCTGGATCATGCCGCTGGTGCCTGGGTAACTGAGCGGCTATCTGTATTATGGGGCTTGAGATCTATGCCAAATCGGTCGACTTGATGGACTCCTTTTTTCCTGGTCGACGGTGCCGAAGCTGTCCTGCCGAGTGACTTGTTTCACAATTATCCCCGAGTGGAACTTTATTCCGAGGCTAAGGCTGAACACGCTAGGCAGGATGGTGTAGATCTTCTGGAGGAAGAACGAGAGATGGCTTTGATCCAGACAACAGCCTATGAGCAGGATCTGTGGCGCTTGCATGCGAAGAATGTCAAGAGTCGATCGTTTCATGAGGGAGACATGGTGCTCCGAGTGAATCAACACCGACCTCATAAGCTTGCTCCTCCATGGGATGGTCCTTCCGTAGTCACTAAAGTGCTGAACAACAGAGCTTATCATCTGTACAATCTCATGAAGCGGATAGACGAGCCACGAGCCTAGAATGCAGATCTGCTTCGACGTTTTTATACTTAGAGACAGAAGAATCTTCTGATGTAATGAGAATACTTCATCTATGCAATTCAAACTTCTGCAATATATATTGTCGATTCCAATTGTACAGTTAACTTCTTGGGAATACTCCGAGTGTTGAGCAATCCTCACACTCGGGGGCTTAGCTACGAACATGCTTTCGCCTAAGTTAAAAACCCTGTCGGGTGGATATCACTCCATTCACTCAACGACCTACTTGTGAATCCTTCTTTGCTTAGGTTCAAAAATACTCCGAGTGTCGAGCAATCCACACACTCGGGGGCTTAGCTGCGAACATGCTTTCGCCTAAGTTAAACACCACTCGACACCTTAGCCATGAATAAATATTTGCCCAGGGTAAAAAAATTTCTGAGTGTTGAGCAATCCTCACACTCGGGGGCTTACCTGCGAACATGTTTTCGCCTAAGCCTAAAAACCAACTCAGTCGAACAAACGATTGAAAGCCAAATACGGATAAATCACAGATAAAAGTTTTAATCGTAGATAAAAGTTTTCCGAGAAAGCAAAAGTGCTCAGGCCTAAGGTCTGAATGAAGTTTTAAAGCTGATATACTTTAACTCGGCATACCGAGGCGAATAAAGTTTTCTTCCAAAGATCAAGTTTTTAATTACCCGACGGGCTTGCTGGCTCGATGAAAGTGTCCAACTCGATGTCGTCTGTGGTCCTGGTGGCTGTGTTGATGAAGGTCTCCATGAAATCTTCAAACTAGAGTTTCTTCGTCTTAACCACTCGGAGCTCCTTCAGCTTGTTATCCCTCACTTCCTTACAATGGACCCTCAGAAGGGAGAGCTCCACGTCAACACCGCAGCGAGCACCAAATTTCATCCAGGCTTGCACTTGACTGGGGAGGTCGTTCAGGCGTGTAATCACAGATGTGAGGTCGAGCTGAAGAGTGTCCTCAGGACACAACTTCTTGTCTATCCTCTCCATTGCAGTTTTCAATCAAAGGACATAAGCTTGGATGCCCTGAAGCCTGAAGTTGAGTCTGAGCATGTTCATAGCCACCGTGTCCCCAACAGGTGACTTGGTGGGATCCAGGTTGGGCTCGATCTCCTCGATCTCTTTCTCGAGGTCTTGGCAGAATTCTGGGGATGAAGAATGAGAGAATGGGATAAGGACTGGTGAGATGCAGTCATCAAGGATTCCATAAAGTTCAGTTGAGAGAAAAACTCACCGTCGAGCAGAATATACATCTTCCTCGAGAACTCTCCCAAATGCCTCTCCAGGTTGTTGCTCCTCTTGGTTAATTTCTCAGTCTTCTTGATGAGGTCCACACGCTCTTGCTTAAGCTTCGAGTTTTGTTCTTCCATCCTCTTCACGGTAGCCAACTTCTTGTCAGCAGCTTCAGTTTTCTCCTTCGGCACATGCTGGGCGTCGGCGAGCACTTTGTCCTTGTCATCCAGGACTTTCTTGAAGGAATCTAAAGAAACATCATTGTTGAGTCATGCTTGGAGTTGACGGTTTTCATTGCGTACGTCTGTTCGAGTGAAAGCACTCGGTTCAAAGCATGGAAAGTGAAGATGAGAATGCAATGGGTCAAAGAAAGTTACCTCCCAGAGTTTTCAGCTCAGCGTGCACCCTCTCCAAAGCATTATTGGAGGTATCCAAGTCCGCGCGCAACAGGTTCCTTGTAGCCTCAAGATCCTTGTACTGCGTTCCAAGTTCACAAGACCTCTGGAATCAACAAAGATAGAAATTCAATCGACAAAAATTCCACCACGGAAATGCAGAAGACCAAAAATGGTCGATTGGGCAGCGCACATCACCTCGCCCTACTACCATGGAACAACGTCATATCATGGTTGATCAATTATGTCCACGAAACCTGCGTCCAGGGGAAAGAGAATTTAACCAAAAGTACACCTCGACATGTCGAGTGGCTCGTGTACTCCATGTACTATAAACGAGTTCAAGACAATCTTTATCGGACCCCCACCAGTGCAAGCACTCGTTGGCGGTCTCGGGGACTACACCCAGTGGGTTCACTCAAAGTGGCTCCACTGGAACGGTTAACACACGATCTGTCGAGTGTTCCGTCGACCCTGTTCCGCACCATTGAAGCAGCGTCTTCGGAGCGGGATGGTCAAAAAGAAAAAATACATACACTCGACATGTCGAGTGTTGCTCGTACTCCGCGTACGACAGAAATTACGATTTTGAGTTTTCAAGACTACTGCTTATCGTCTACGATTAATAGTAGCCTTCGGGACTACACCAAGTGGGGGCACTTAGTGTGCCCCTACTGGTTATAAAACAGTCGACAAGGTCTGCCCTGTGAATCTTCCGTCACTCGATCTGTCGAGTAACATGCTCCCCACCCCACTCCCTACAAGGTAGCCTTGGAGTGGTGAGGTGGAAAACAAACGTATCGTGCATACGACAAACTCTAAGACCCCTGCTGGTGCAAGCACATGACAGCGGTCTCAGGGAGTACACCTAGTGGGTGCACTTAGCGCGCCCCCACTAGATCTGCCAATTCTCGACCTGTCGAGTGGCAGAAAATATCCATCAATGGAACATACGTCACGCGTTATGTCTAGTGACGTACCCCCTACACTTCGTGAAGTGCAGTCTATCGTTATGTAGTGTCATAGCATGGTTTATCATTGATGCCCATGAAACCTACAAAGTAGCTACAGAGTAGTGCGGTTAAGGGCAAACGTATCCTGCATACGGCAGACTCTAGGACCCGTGCCGAGTCAAGCACTCGGTAGTGGTCTCGGGGACTACACCCAGTGGGTGCACTTAGTGTGCCCCCACTGAACCAAAACCTACTTGACTAAGACCTGATCTATTCGAGTGGAGAGCTTCAAAACATTCTATGAATGGAAAGTAAACACCCACTAGGTGTGCGGTCAAAGAAGACAGGAATTCAATAGGAAACGTACTTACAATCGAACTTACTTGGACATTCGTGCGAAGCACTGTGCTAGCATGGTAAGCCAACTTGATGGCCTCATACGCCTCCTTGGTGCGCAGCATCACCTGCTCTGCTTGGATCATGGCCTCCTTTGCAGCTCCGGTCAGATCTTCCGATACGCGATGCAGAGGAATAGTCGTCATCAACGTGAGCGGCATAATGATGGGAGCAATCGAGGTAGTCTGGGCAGGACCGGTTGGAGTCAACATCACGATGGTAGAAACAGCTAGAGGAGCACTCGCCAGAGGCACTATTGGGTCAGTTCTGATCCGCGTTGAGTCACTCATGCCGTGGGAAGACTCCACGGTCGACCGCTGAGGCGTCTGCGCAGATGAAGTTCTTCCAGTGCGTATGCACGGGGTGCTCAAGGTCTCACCTCCACCTCCCGTATCCCCAGGGTGTTCTTCATCATCCTCCAGCTGGATGATTTCTACAACTATCAATCGACAGAATAATCTTTGGCATTTGACAAATCATATTCAATAAGCAAAACTGAAGAGTTGATTACCTCTGTGAGAAGTGGTTGCATCAGTAGTGTCTACATCCATGGCATCCCCTCGATCATGCTGGGGCAACGTCACTGAGGTAGCAGCTCTGATGGATCTAATAACATTCAGACAACAAGGATTTCAAGTAAATACTCACATGGAGACGACAGGCACAACCATCTTCATGTGAGGCAGCGCTTTGCGAGGTTTGGCCACAGTCACTTTGGGTTGCTTCGTGGATCGTTCGCTCGACTCAGGAGTAGAAAGGTGTCTCCGCTTCGGGTTCTTCTTGCTTGGGCCCGGAGCCCTGTCTTCAACTGCCGCGGGATCTTGGCAAGACGTGGAGCGGCGTTCAGAGCGAGGAGGTGACTCGACTTCTGGCTTGTTTTTGTCCGAGTTTTCGTATCGTCCTCGGAGTCTTCAGAACCGTCGCTGTCCATGCTCCCCACCTTCGCTCACAACACCGTCTTCAATTTGGTTCCCGTTAGGAACAGGCGAGTCCATGTTCGTCCACTCCTGCATGATTCAAACAAAGAAGTGAGTTGATAAATCAACTTACCACTCGACGGTACATGTACGTCAGTCGACACAACACAACTTACCAGATTCTTCTATGGGTTTTCGGCCGAGTAAGGCCAGATCCTCTTTGCTCCCAAAGGGTTGTCGCATGCACCAGTGATACTGCGAAGCCACTTCTGGACAGTTTTTTGCGGAACCTCTTCTGGATGCGTCCTGGTCGAGTCCTTAGGGCCCGCGTAGTGCCAAATGGTGTGACCCTTGGCTTGGAGCAGCCGAATACGTCGACTGAGGAACGTGTCCAATAGATCCATGCTAGACACTCCACACCGAATCAGTTGTACCACAACTTCAACCAAGATTCCCATCTTCGGTCACCCTTAGGGACTTGGCGACTGCTGGATGGTTAGTTGTATAGGGGGGAAGGCCAGTCGACATGTTGGGAGATGCTACATATTTTGAGTAGAACCAAGTCGACTGCTAGCCTCTAACAGATTCAGGAAAAGTCATGGCAGGGAAAGAAATACAGGCTCCTTTCTGAAGTCCTAAACCCCCACACAACTGAAGCACATGAGTCTTCCTGTGAGAAGGGAGAGCTTTCTTTACAGTCTGGGATTTGACCGTAACGATGTGCTTGAACAGCCCCCAATGAGGAGAACAACCCAGAAAACACTCGCACCATGCGATAAAGCCAGACAGATAGGAAATCGCATTCGGTGGGAAATGGTGGAGCTGAGCGACGAAGAAGTTCAGAAAACCCCTAATGAATGGGTGAGGAGGCATAGAAAAATCTCTTTCGACGTGGGAGAGGAGGAGTACCCTCTCCCCGTCGCATGGCTCCGGCTTGCACTCTCCCTCCGGCATCTGCCAGGCGCCGTCTGCCACAAGCCCATCGGTGACCAGGCCCACCATGTCCTCACGAGTGACCACGAGGGGAGAAAGTCCCCCTACATCCATCCTACCGGCACAGTGAACCAAGTTGTCAAGGGCTTCTGTCCCTTGTTCTTCGACGCCCCCTTCTTTGCACGCTCCAACTTCTCCATGGCGCCCTTCGTCATCACGGTGGCTGCTCTCATCGAAGAAGAACAAGATGAGGTGCTGGAGACAGGGGAGGCGGAGGAAGAGAGGAAATTTGGGGAAAAATATTGTGCGAAATGCAGCGCTTCCAAATTTATATCACGCCGAGTGCCTCACTGACTGGTGGACCCACGAGATCACCGCACACGCCAACTGCAGTTTGCGTCAGGTACATGGCAAAATGACGTGCGCGAAGATCGAGGCGTCATGCCCCCCCTTGCGCTGATCATGGCGTCATCATTGGACGTGCACGCGCTTCCCCAATTTTCGTATCCCATGAAATACGGGTCTGACAGGTCATTCGGAACATTCGGAACAAAATTGACACGGAACATTCATACGGGTATTTTCAAGGCTGAACAGACACAGGCGAATGGCGAAGAGTTCAGTCGACGTAAGCTTCGTTGAAGTCCTGAATATCATAAGGAAGATTTGATACCTTATGTTGAAATGGCATCGATACACCCATTCACCACTCGAACAACGATCCATTCGGGGGCTAATGACGAGAATATGTACCTAGGGTGGGTCCTGGGCATGACCTTGGTAGCCCGGTTCATTGCCATCAGGACCACCTATGATGGAAGCCAGCTTGCAAAACTCTACATCAACCGCAGCGTATGTCTTCACGGAGTTCCAAAGGAAATTGTGTCAACCCCCCTACCTAAGGACATGACATTGGAGGACTTGAAGATCATAGACAAGATTCCGACTGGATTCCCAGTGGCACTCAAGTCACTCGACAATCAATCCACTCGGAGACTTATTCCTTCACTCGACGGTCGACCGTCACTCGGAAGACCTCATTTCCACTCGACGCTAGAAGACCAGAAGCCACCTCTAGGAGGCCAATGGCCAGGCGTTAGGTTTTCCGTCATTAGTAGCTTTTATTACGTACGTTACCAATAATGGCAGTCTTTAAACTCACGATCGGACCCTTAGATGCTGGGTAATTATGAGCGGCAGCGAACTCTATATAAGCTGCAACTCCCATCCGGCACAAGGGCTCGCAACCACTGTAATCTCAACATTAACATGACAAAATCTCCCGAGCACTGAGACGTAGGACTGTTACCTCCACGAGAGGGGCCTAAACTCTTACATCCATGTGTACGCCCTCCCCGTAGCTAGAACTTTGCCCTCTCCTTTCGTACGCCTACCTTCTACTGTCAGGCTCGTTCCCATGACACCATGGCAACCAAGCTCTCCTTTAGCACTGCTTTTCACCCCCAGACAAATGGGCAAACAGAACGAGTAAATCAGATACTCAAACATATGCCCCGCGCTTGTGTCTTGGCGTATGGAGACAAGTGGGAAGATTGCCTACCGTTTGCCGAGTTCTCCAACAACAATAGCTATCATTCGAGTCTTTAGCTGGCACCATTTGAGGTGTTGTATGGACGTAAGTGCCGTACTCCCCTCAACTGGTCAGAAACCGGAGAAGGATTAGTTTTTGGACCAGATATCCTCCGCGAGGCAGAAGAGCAAGTTCAACTCGTCTGAGAGTTCCTTGAGACCGCGAAGTCAAGACAGAAGAGCTATGCTGACTCCTACTGCTGAGAAGAGAGCTTCTATGTCGGTGACAATGTCCACCTTCGGTTCGTGCCTCTCAAGGGAACCAAGCGTTTCCACGTCAAAGGAAAGCTAACACCAAGATACATCGGCCCCTTCAAGATCATAGCGATCCGAGGAGAAGTTGCCTATCAGCTAGAGCTACCTTCTGAGCTGTCGGATGTGCACAACGTCTTCCATGTGTCACAACTCCAGAAGTGTCTGCAAGTTCCCAACCGTACCGACCTCTACAAGGACATCGACCATCAAGCCATCAAACTTCAGCCAGACCTCACTTATCGTGAGAGGCCAGTTCGCATTCTGGATGAAGCTAAGCGCTGCACCCGAAGTCGCACCATCAAGTACTTCAAGGTCTAGTGGAGCAACCAAACTGAAGCTGAAGCAACTTGGGAGCATGAAGACTATCTTAGATCGGAGTTCCCTTATCTTTTTAGCGCTTACCCTAGGAATCTCGGGGACGAGATTCTTGCAAGGGGGGTAGGTCTATCACACCCGGTGTTTGTATCACCTTGTCATGTTGGATTTATAAAATTCAGAGCCAATTAAAACTTTTTTCAGTGCTAGTTCTTGTTTGAGTTATGCTTGCTTGCTTGCTTGTTGATTGTGGTATATGGAACTCTTAGATTCTACCCCTCTTCATATTCATCTTCCTTGACACAAACTTCTTGCACAATGACCATGCCATCTGAATAGTGCCCAAAATTATTTGTATCAAATTTTGTTTTGACCAAGTGAGATTTATTCCAATTAGGTTTTGAAAAAAACCCTGAAATGAGGATTTCACTACAAGTCCTCAAATTGAGTGGATCCTTCTTCCCCAAAGGCTTTACTTCAAACCTACTATATATAAGACTTTCCAAAACCACCAAATATTAATTTTAATGATTATTTTTATATTTTATTTAAAGGCTTTTTCTTAAGACAAGAAATGGTTTTTCATGGGGAAAAATTATTTTAACGCTTTCAAAATATTTGAGAAAATTTAGGGAAGCTCAGTGGACATATATTTTCCATATATGTGAGTTTCAAGACATGGTTATGTTCAAATGATGGGCAAAACCCCTCAAAACCTTTTATGTTCAAATCAAACTTTTGGAATATTTCTATAAGAAATATTCTCAATAAATTCCAAGAAAATTCCGGCAAGTCAACACTATCATCGGTGATGATCTTGAAAGGTTTCAGCTCAATCCAGGTTGCTTTGGTTCATCAAACCATCCAAAAACCCTTCCTGTTCCGATTCAAATTTGAACAACTTTACATTGTGAAGTTTCTCCCCTTGACCCCAAACTTTGTGGACATTCTCTAATCACAAAATAATGATGCTACACTAAGTGGTGCATCAAGGGTAAAAGCTTAGCATAACTAGATCTAGAGAAACCTAATTCTGTTAGTTTATAGGGTTCACAAAGTTTCCATTGTCAACTTTCCCCACTTGAGCTCAAACTTGGTAATTAGGACTATTTTCACCTAACATTTGACCTTGTTGAATAGCTCAGTAAGTGGTTAAACTTCTCTTGCGCAAACACCCATCAAACACCTTCTCGTGAAATTGTAAAGTCCCTACTTTCACCCCTTTCACTATTCCCCTTGCCAGAAATTTTTACCACAGCTTCTCGGGGTTACCAACTACCCCCAGTAAATCTTGTGTGGCCTCATCTCAACAGTGGGTGGGGTAAAACCCCCATTTCACCCTCCGTTTTACCATATCAGGGGCTTCTTCCCCCCATTTCGTTTCCTTCCTAGCCTCCCCTCGCTTCCCTTAGCTCCTAGAGCATCCCAGGAACCCCCAGGGGCTACTAGATAAACGGGGACACCCGAGAGTGCGTGGGCAACGGCTATGCCGGCCATTTGGGCGCTCTGGAGCACTCTACAGTGCGCCACCGCACTATAGCAGGGGCATCCCAATGCCCTCCGACCACTTGGGGATGCAGGAGCATGTCCCCTAGCCGCCCCTTGATGTCCGCAAGGCGCAAGGTGGTTGGGACCCTACTCCCTCCTCTTCTGCTGCCCCCCTTCGCTCGCGCACGGCGCCGCTCGAGCCAGCCAATGGGACAGCTCGCATGCATAAGCCCTTGGACCCCCAACCGCCCTTCTCCTACCCACGGACGCAGACCGCGCTGAGGAACTCCCAAGACACGGCCCGAAGCCCCCTATAGCCCGTGGCGACGACCCCGTCCTCACCGGCGCACCACGCCTTTGGTGAACTGACGCATGGCTTTTTAAAGCCCTTCCCAAGCTCTCGCTGCTCTCCCTTCTCTCTCTCTCCTCCCCCCAGCCGCTCCCTAGTGCCTAGCCCCCTCGTTCCCGTGGTTAGGAGCTTGAGCTCGAACCAAACCCTCGCCGTCGTGTGGGTTTTCTCCCCGCCGGCGATTCCCTCCCTGCCGGCGACCGCCTTGGCCACCTGCCGATGCGCGAGAGGCCCCTAAGCACGCCGGTGCCGTCGGCTTGAGCCGCCACAGTCTGGAACCCTGCCTGTGAGCCTCCCCTGCTCCCTGTTGTGAGGAGAGGGATGACAGGTGGGGCCCACCTGTCATCCCCTCATCCCCTCCTCTCTTGTTGCCAAGATGGGACCACGGGAAGGTTTAAAATTAAACCTATCACGCGCGCCGTCTTGCCCTGGGCCGGCTCCCCCTTTGGGCCGGCTCGGCTGCGGTGTTTTTGCTTGATAGGGAAAAGTGCCCTTTTCTCTCTTTCTTTTTCCTCTGTTTTCCAAAAATTCCAAAGAATTCAATATTAATCTAATTCCAAATATTCTTATACCTAAAATCTTAGAATATTCCCTAGAATTTAATAGTGCCTTTTGTGTAATCTTTTGAAAATCTTTTATACACTGTTTTATTTTAAAACCCCTATTTGGCATTATTAGGTCCTGTTTTAAATATTTTTGAAAACCTTTTAAATTTCAAAACCCTAGACAAATATTTTTAGTATAGCTTCTAGTATTTATCAGAGTAGGGTAGCATTTTTAATAGTAGCTTGTGTGCTCTGTTTTTGTGTGATGCTTATTTTTATCATTATTTACCGCGACAATAGATTGCGCTATTGATGAGGGAGTTGGACCTAAAGACTTTGAAGACCCCGAAGACTTTGTTGAGCCAGGGAAGCAGCCTTTTGACCATGGTAAGAAACTTTTTCATGATGACATATAACACTTGTTGTTTCGATGATTGATCATGATGTGGTGCTCCCCTTCGGTGGGGTGCCTCCGATGCTTTTACCGTTGACACTTGCATCGTGCATGACCCAACCACCTTATGAGGGTGATGCAGGTGGGTGTAGATAGGATGCTAATAGATGCTATGCAAGTGGGTTTGGATTTATGCATAGTTATGGAAAGGGAGAAATGATTCCAAAGACTTTTCAAAACCCCCGTCAGGTGCCACTAATGCCCGAGTGAGATGATGATGAGTTGGGTGACCACTTGAGAAAGAAGTGGTGTGCCGAAACAAGTTGAGGATGTGTTTTCAAAAACGGAGGGTCTAAGAATTGTCGACTGTCCCAACCTTACATGCACAACCACGATACCCCTTATGGGACGGGGCTTTGTTGATTACAATGGTTGGCGCTAGCAGGGAGCCCGCATTACTAGTGGAAAGATTATTGTGATCACTCTTGAGATGGGGTTGTCTTGGAAGTGGAAGGCCATGCGCTGTCTTTACATGCACCAGGCACATCGTTGCGTGCCCTCATTGATTATACGTGTGATGTATATCATGAGGGATGGCACCAATGAGTGGACTCTTTGTTTAGTATCACCATGGAAAAGGCATTGTTCGGGTACTTACCTCGGGTATGTTATATACCGCGAGTCATGGATGACACGGAAGTTCCCCAAGTCTTGTGGGTAAAGTGTGCAACCTGTACAGAGCGTAAAACTATTCAAATAGCCGTGTCCACGGTCAAGGACAGTTGGGTGGTGTTGCTTATGCCACGTCTGGATGTTTTCACAAACTTGGTGTGAGTGTGCGTGTTGTTGACAAAGAGGTTACCTGAGCTAAGTCCGATGACTTAGCTTGGCGATTGACTAAGTCTGATGACTTAGCTTGGCGATTGACTAAGCCCGATGTCTTAGCATAATGACGGGACATGAGATGTTCAACCCCTGCTTACGATGATATTTGTAGCTTGTTCAAATCGATATCTCCCAACCGTTGACGCATGCTTATCTAGTTATTTGATCATGTCATTGCATTCAAAATTAGCTTTCCGTAAATTACCTACTTAGTGCTACATCATGCATCATTATTACCTTCTACAGAACTTGGGTTGCTTGTGAGTATGTTCAAAGTACTCATTGCCTTGCCACTGGTTATTTAATTGGCCAAACATGGAAGAACATGAGTATGTTGAAGAGTTCATTGGTGACGAACATGCGAACTAGGACGCTTCCCAGTCAGAATGCCTATAGGTTTAAGGCAGATGATATGGGTTCACGCTTTCGATTAAGATTTCTGCTGCTTGTTCTATTTAAGTGTTTGGCCCTCGTGGCCCTATCTATGTAAGACTAGACCTTCATGGTCTTTATTTGTGTAAGACGCTAAATGTGGATGTAAGACCCTTGTTATTCAGCTTCTGTGTGTTTGGTGAGCATTGATCTCTGGAATCACTGTACATGTGCATTCAATGATCACGACTTATGAGTCGGGGTCCCCACACATTCGCATCATATGCATGGCATCCACTCGTTTGTAGTTGCCGGTTCTCCCCGTTCTTGCCGTTGCCCGTTTCGAGACCAACCACAAATGCATGTGCCCACGACATTGATAAAAATATTGTTTTTAAGGTGTGCATAAACCTTTCTCAGATTGGGTCGAAACCTAGCGTGCGGTCTGACTATATTTTAGGTAGGCTGTCTGCCAAATTTCGTCGCAATCAGAGTTCATTTGATATTCCAACGGTTGGCCATAGCGGCATCGTCATCGGGTTATTCGTAGGACGTTTTCGGTTTTGCAAAACTCCGTTGTCGGGCCACAATTCTTTCTCTCTTCCCCTCCTAGCCCAACTACATAGCCACTAGCCCAACTTAGCCCCCCTTCGTTCGTGGTCATCGGATCGCGATCGGACGGACAAGACCCAACCAACCCCTAGTGTCATTCCCTATTTAAACCCCCCATGGAGAGAGCCCCTCACTCTCTAGGGTTCCACCATGTAAGATTGCAGCCACACCCCTAGAAATCCCACCTTCTAGCTCCACCTCCCTCTCCCCTGAAATCCCACCTCCATAGCCAATTTTAGCCCACAGATCTAAGATCTATGACTGAAAATCGCCCAAAACCCCACCTACCGAACATGTCCATGGTCAAATCGGACATGTCTAACCGACCAAAAAGCCAACCGTGATCCTCCCCGTGCCCGACCTCCAGCGGTGCCGCCCCTTGCGACCCCCGCTAGAGCCCCGATGCCTGCGATCGGTGGAGCAAGCTACCACCACCGGTGAACCCCCAAGGCCGGACCTTGCCGCCCCTCTCCTCCTCCCTCCCCTCTCCTCCGTCCCCTTCTCCTCCCTCTCCCTCTCACCTCTCTCTCTTCTTTTGTGCCCACAGGTGCAGCCCGACATGGAGGCCGCCGGCTCCTACTCGTCCTCGCCGCCGAAGCTCCGCCGTGCCGCCCAGATCCGGCCGGGGGTCGCCGGATCCGGTCGCCCCTAGCCCGATACCAGCCACCCCGTGCCTCCGCTTTGTCGGACTACCTAGCCCCACCGTGTTGACCCTCGCTACGCTGACCCTCATGGTCATTTAGACGGGACGAGGAGGACGAGCACCCGTCGCCTGTCACCCACGTGGGCCGGCCTAGCAGCTCCTCGCCCTGGCCCAGCGACCCCACCAACCAGCCCAAGAGGCCCTAGGTGAGCCCCTTCAGTCCCCCGCCATATTGCGCCCTATGCACTTGGTAGCTATCCAGCACCCATGTCCTGTTGGGCCAGATCCCAAATTCGTCCCAGAGACGTTTTTTCCAGTTATGTGAATTTGCTAATTATCCAATGAATTTCAGAATTACAGAAAAACCCATGTTTTAAGAATGCTCATATATAATTAGCCATGCATCATATGTAAAAACTTAATATATGAAAAGTGACTAAAATTTCATGTAGTTTCATCATATCCAACTTTCACACATGGTAAAATACTTAAACTTGTTGTTTGCATTAATTTGCATCAATGCCATGTTAAAACAGTTTTTGTCATAACTAATTAACTGTAACTCCGATGCAAATGTTTTATATATGTAACTTGCCTAGAAAAACATGCGGAATCTCATGCTGACATTTATTTTGCTGTTTAAAAACTCTAAAATTGTGTTACGACAAATCTGGACTGAAATCTTAAATTGCATATGAGGTTACTTCGGAAGTGCTAGATGTTGCTTTCGTCCTCATTTAATATGCCTAGTTGATATAGTTGTTCATGCTTCAACTTTAGCCATGTTAACCAACTTTTAATATTGTTGTGTACCTAAATAGGAATGAACTAAATAATTTGAATGTCGGGTTTCGTTAATATGCAACTCGTTGGATACTGAGCTTCACTTTAATGTGTAGTAGTTGTTTGTTGTGATTTGCCATGCGTTGCATATTTAACTGGACATGCATCATATTTGTTTGCACTTCATGTCATGCATATATTGTGACGTGCCGTGTGTTGATTTTTGTTTCAGATTGTTCCTTCTTGATAGAGTTCTAAAAGCGTTCGGAGTGTGAGGATTCGTTTGACTACGTTGGCTCGTCTTCTTCATGGACTCGTTCTTCTTCCAAGCAGGATCTCAGGCAAGATGACACATTTCCCTGGATACCACTACTATCATTGACATGCTAGTAGTCTTGTTTTTTCTATCGCTGTGTCATGCTACCTACCACTTGTTTGTCAAGCCTCCCAACATTGCCATGATAAGCCTCTAACCTCCACCTCCCAACAAACCATTGTGTGGTTATGTTACCGCTTGCTCAGCCCTTCTTATAGCGTTTCTAACTGCAGGTGCAATTGCTTCCGTGTGACAACATGGACCATCTTTTGTTATCACAATTATTATTATTTAATTTAATGCACATATATACTTGGTAAAAGGTGGAAGGCTTGGCCTTTTGCTCGGTGTTTTGATCCACTTTTGCTGCCCCTAGTTACTTGTGAACCGGGGTTATGTTCCATAATTGAGCACTCCTAACATGCTCGGGGTTGTTATGGGGACCCCCTTGATTTTCATTTTAGGATAAAGATTGTCTGGCAAGGACCAACATTGGTACTTCATTTGCCTAATAACTAATAAAATGGCATAGGGACCCGCCGGCACCCGTGGATAATTTAATCAACCCCCGGGCCAGTGATCCTCTGAGTGTTGGTCCAAACTAGAGTCGTGTGCGGGGCCAACTCATGTCAACTTGGGAGATTTCTATCAGGCCATTGTACATTGTGCTCATCTGGTCCTGTCCTGAGAACGAGATACGTGGCTCCTATCGGGTTCATCGACACACCGGGCGGCCTTGCTAGATTTGTTTTACCTTTCTCGAACGTCTTGCGCGAGGAACTCTGATCTTCTTCGGGCTATCTCGAGGTGTCGAATTCCATTTGGAATTGCCTAGGATAATCACGAGATCCGTGGTCAAGGTTGTTCCCTATGACATGTGGTTAATTTGTGATGGAAGAGTTGGAGCACCCCTGCAGGGTTAAATCTTTTGGAAAGTCGTGCCCGCGGTTATGTGGCAAACTTGGATACTTTGTTTAACACCTGGTCATAGAAAACTTGAAGTAAACTCTAATAAAATACACCAAATGTGTGTGTAACCGTGACTGTCTCTTCTCATAAGTCATTATCCGAGAGAGAACATGGTGGGGTTATGTTTGACGTAAGTAGGTGTTCAGGATCAGTTAGTGATCATAACTAGATCACGTCCTTTATGCCTAGATCACCACACTTTACTTTCTGTATTCGTAAGTTAGCCACTCAAATAAATGCTTAGTCACTTGCTGCAGCCTCACCACTTAACCATACCTCACCCATTAAGCTTTAATAATCTTGATACCCTTGGAAATGAGATTGTTGAGTCCCTAGGGCTCACAGATTAATACAACAACAGTTGCAGGTACATGTAATGGGGTGATTTGACGCGACGGCGATGCTTGTTTAATTTGGAGTTCTTCTTCTTCTTCATCATCCAGCTATGATGGGTTCCAGTCAGTAGCCTGTGATAGCAAGGATGGATGTCATTTTGTCGTTTGTTTTCGTCCATAGTCGGACCCTTCTCTTCTATATGATGTTTGAATATGTTGTTGTATTTATGTGACTCTGATGTAGCTTGTGGCGAGTACAAGCCAATTCCATATACTCATATCTGTAAATGTATTTTTAATGATGTCCATTCTTGCAACACGACGAGATGCGCTTTTATCCCTGTCGAGGCCCTCATGCCAAAATAAGGATAGGATCGCATTTTGGGCGTGACATCAATCCCGAGCAGAGAGGCTTTGGGAGCTCACCGGGGCATAGGGGTTCTGATGGGACGAGGAGAGAGAGGCTAGAGGCGAGAGGAGGATCGGGGATGGCCTTAAGTAGGAGGCCCTCGATCCACCAAGCTCGGGTGCACCCCTGAGCTTGTTGCCAAGGTCAGAGGCCATGAGAGGGGGAGGGAACAAGTCTGGGGCGCTCGTGGGGTTGGTCTAGGCCACGGGGAGAGGAGAGAGAGGCAGGGGAGCACGCGCGTGCGAGCTCCGCGGTTGGCCAAGCTGGGTGGCGCCGGGCATGCGTGCAGGAAATTGCCGAGGAGAAAAGGAGGAGGGGGCTGACAGGGTGGCAGCTTACGGACGTTGAGGGCATCTCAGGGGACAGCTCCCGGCAGCCCTAGGCTGCCGGGTGGCTCGGGATGGGTGCGGCTACAGTGCGGGAGCACACTGTAGCGCGCTCCAGAGCGTTCAGATGGCCGGCATTGCCGTTTTCGGCGCGCTCTGAGGTGCCCCACCTTGTCCTTAAGCTCATGGGGTTTTCTCAGATGCCCCTTGGATGCATTGGAGCTAGGGTGAGCTATCGAGAAAAGAAATGGGAGGGGAGAAGTTCTTGTCATGGTGAATCAGAGGGTAACATGGGGGTTTTACCCCACCCATTATTGAGTTGAGGCCACACTAATTTTACTCGAAGTAGCAGGTAACCCTGAGAGGTTGTGGTAAAAATTTGAGAGAAAGGGGAAGAGTAGATGTGGTGAAAATAGTTGTTTTTTAGAAATTGCTAGAAGGTGTTTGATGGAGATTAGGGCAAGCAAATGGATTTTTATTGCCATGAGATTTGACAGGATCAAATGGTGGTTGGAATTAGGCCCGATCACCAAGTTGGAGATGGATTTATGAAAGTTCACAATGTAAATTTGGGAAACCCTATAAATCAACAAAATCTTGTTTCAGTAGATCTAGTCATGCTAAGAAAACTCCCTTGGTGCACCACTAAGTGTAGCACCATTCGTTTGGTGATTAGAACATGTCTACAAAGTTTGGGGTCAAGGGGAGAAACTTCACAATGTAAACTTGTTCAAATTTGAATCTGGACAGGGAAGGTTTTGGAATAGTTTGATGAAACAAATGAACTTGGATTCATATGAAACTTTGCAAGGTCAACGCCTATGAAAATGTTGACTTGCTAGAATTTTCTTGGAATTTATTGAGAAAATTTATTATAGAAATATTTTGAAAGCTTGATTGGGGAAGAAAGGGGTTTGAAGGGTTTTGCCCATGATTTTGAATATGACCATCTGTTGAAACTCATATATATGGAAAATATATGTCAAGTGAGTTTCCCTAAATTTTCTCAAATATTTTGAAAGCATTTAAATAAATTTTTCCTATGAGAAACTATTTCTGGTCTTAATAAAAAACGTTTAAATAAATATAAAAGTACTCTCTAAAATTAATATTTGGTGGTTTTGGGAAGTCATATATATAGTAGGTTTGAAGTAAAGCCTTTAGGGAAAAAGGATCCATCCAATTTGAGGACTTGTAGTGCAAACCTCAACCTAGGGGATTTTGAAAACTTAATTTGAATAAATCATTTTTGATCAAAATAATATTGGATAAAAATAGTTTTGGGCACTATTCACATGGCATGATCATTGGGCAAGAGGTTTGGGTCAAGGAAGATGAATATGGAGAGGGATAGGACCTAAGAGTTCCGTACACACCAAGCAAACAAGCAACAATTCAAACACGCACAAGCACTGAAAAAGTTTTAATTGGCTCCAAATTTTGTAAATCCAAGCATAACAAGGTGATACAAACACAGGGCGTGACATACCTACCCCCCTTACAAGAATCTTGTCCCCGAGATTCCTAGTCTATGCACTAAAAAGATAAGGAAACTCAGATCTAAGATAGTCTTCACTCTCCTAGGTTACTCCAGCTTCAGTGTGGTTGCTCCATTGGACCCTGAAGTACTTGATGGTGAGCCTTCGGGTGCAACGTTCTGCCTCATCCAGAATGCGAACTGGCCTCTCACGATAGGCGAGGTCTGGTTGAAGATCGATGGCTTAATGGTCGATGTCCGTGTAGAGGTCGGGGCGGTTTGGAACTTGGAGACACTTGAAATACGTTGTGCACATGTGATATCTCGGAAAGTAGATCTAGTTGATCGGCAACTTCTCCTCCTCTTGCAGTGACTTTGAATGGGCCTATGTATCTGGGTGCAAGCTTTCCTTTGACATGGAAACACTTAGTTCCTTTAAGAGGTGTGACATGAAGATAGACATGATCTCTGTTGTCGAAGATCACTTCTCAGCGGTGAGAGTCGGTGTGGCTCTTCTGTCTTGCCTTGGCGATCTCAAGGCACTCTCGGATGAGTCAAACTTGCTCTTCTGTCTTGCGGAGGATGTCTGGTCCAAAGATTAACCCTTCTCCGGTCTCTGACCAGTTGAGGGGAGAATGTCACTTGCATCCATACAACACCTCAAATGGTGCCATTTGAAGACTTGACTAATAGTTGTTGTTGTAGGAGAACATGGCAAATGGCAGGCAATCTTCCCACTTGGCTCCATACGCCAAAACACAAGCATGGAGCATATCTTTGAGTATATAATTTACTCGTTCTGTTTGCCCACCGGTCTGGGGTGAAAAGCAATGCTGAAGGAGAGCTTAGTTCCCATAGCTTCTTGAAACTTCTTCTAGAATCTTGAGGTGAACCAGGGGCCTCGGTATGACACAATTTGCTTTGGAACTCCGTGAAGACTTATGATGCGGTTGATGTAGAGGTTTGCGAGCCAGCTTCCATCATAGGTGGTCTTGACAGGAATGAAATGGGTTACCTTGGTCAGGTGGTCGACAAACCCAAATAGAATCATGTCGACAAACCCATCCAGACTTTGTCCCACTTCCATTCAGGCACTTTGAGAGGTTGCAATAGTCCAGCGGGCTGTTGATGCTCAGCTTTGACTCTTTGGCATATATCACACATGGCGACAAAGGTGCCTATCTCCCATTTCATGCCATACCACCAGAATCTTGCCTTGAGGTCTTGATACATCTTGGTTCCTCTAGGATGGATGGAATACGGAGTGTCATGAGCCTCTTGCAAGATCAAGTTCTTGAGCTCCTCTTTGTTGGGTACGCAGATGCGATTCTGAAACCATACAACTCCTTGTGCATCCACTAAGACTCCTGGGGTCCTTGCCTACCTTGATCTTCCTCTTGATGCCTTCAATGCTCTCGTGTCCCTTCTGAGCTTCTTTCATAGCATCCATCAAGGTAGGCTTTTCTTCGAGGTTGGCGAGGAATCCAAGTGCAACTAGTGCCAAAATGAAGCTTTCAACCTCTTCATATAGGGAGGGTAGCCTTTCCTTAATCATGGCATTCAAGGAACAAGCCTTTCTTCTTAAGGCGTCTACTAGCCTGTTAGCCTTTCCGAGGTGGTATTGAAGACTGAGGTTGTAATCCTTGATCAACTCCAACCATCTTCGCTGCCTCATGTTCAATTACCTCTGAGTGAAAATATACTTCAAACACTTATGGTTTGTGTATATCTCACATCGCTTACCCAGAAGGTAATGTCGCCATGTCTTCAAGGCATCAACCACGGCTGCCAACTCAAGATCATGAGTAGCATATTTCTCTTCATGAGGATGTAGCTATCTGGATAAATATGCTACAACTCTGCCTTCTTGCATTAGAACACCTCCAAGCCCGGTTCTCGATGCATCACAATATATCACAAACTCCTTGTGAATATCGTGGGTGGCCAAAACTGGGGTTGTGGTCAAACTCTTCTTGAGCTCCTGGAAGCTTTCCTCGCAATTAGTTGTCCATTCAAACTTCTTGTCCTCCTTCAAAAGCTGTGTCATGGGTCAGGCAATGCTCGAGAATCCTTCCACGAACTTGCGGTAATATCTCGTGAGTCCGAGGAAGCTCCTGACTTTCTTCACGGTGGTTGGGGATTGCCATTCAGTCACGGCTTCAATCTTGGCAGGATCCACTGACAATCCTTCTGCAGTAAACACATGACCCAAGTATCCAACTCCATGCAGCCAGAAATCACACTTGCTGAATTTGGCGTAAAGCTGGTACTCTTGTAGCTTATCTAGGACCATTCTCAAGTGTTGCTCATGCTCTTCTTCAGACTTGGAGAAGACGAGTATGTCATCAATGAAGACGACAACGAACTTGTCCAAGTACTCCATGAAGACTTTGTTCATGCGGTACATGAAGTAGGAAGGGGCATTGGTTAACCCAAATGACATGAGCGTGTACTCATACAGGCCATACCTAGTTACAAATGTCGTCTTCGGAATGTCTTGGGGTCTGATCTTCAGCTGATATTACCCTGACCTGAGGTCAATCTTGGAAAACACCTTGGCTCTGTTCAGCTGATCAAACAGGTCCTCAGTCTTGTGGAGTGGGTACTTGTCCTTTATAGTGACTTCATTGACAGATCAATAATCGACAAAGAGTCTGATAGTTCTGTCCCTCTTTGACACAAATAGAACATGTGATCCCCAAGGAGAGGCATTAGGGTAGATGAATCCTTTTCTGAGCTCCTCTGCCAGTTGCTTCTTCAATTCAGCCAACTCTTCGGATCCCATCCTATAGGGCTTCTTATAGATGGGCCTTGATCCGGGAATAAGCTTAATCATGAACACAATGTCACGGTCAAGAGGCATTTCGGGCAGCTCATCAGGAAATACTTCTGGGTATTCACATACCACTGGCACTTGATCCAACTGAATTGTTGATAGATAGTTAGCCTGAGGTGCTTGAGTGGAGGCAGGGTTGGGAACATACTTGACTTCCACTCCTTGTCTATTGTTCATGGTGACAATCCTCTTGGCACAATCTACCAAGCCTTGGTGCTTGGTTAATCAGTCCATGCCTAGGATGACATCCAGGCCCTCGAACATCAGGATGATAAGGTCTGCTAGGAAATCTACCCCGTTGATGTTAATCTCAACCCCCTTATGACCTATCCCAGACTTCATAACTGGTCCCGGGGTTTGTCTCAACATAAGACTACCCAGGCGTGTAGGCTTCATGCCACTTTCTAATGCAAACTTTTGGGTGACAAAAGAATGCGAAGCTCAACAATCAAACAATACCGTTGCCGGGGTTGAGTTGACGGGGAACGTACCCAGTACGACGTCTGGGTCTTCCTAGGCGTCCTCCGCGGTGACATGATTCACACGACACTTGCCATTGTTGGGATGGTTGCGGGGAGCTAGGTTCCTTAGTGGTGCTCCACGGGCTTCACTTTGGTTTGGCACATTGGGGCATGGGTCATGTCGCTTCTTGTTGGGGCATAGCTTAAAGATGTGTCCAGACTGACCACATCCAAAACAAGTGACTTGTCTAGGGTTGTTGTTGTAGTTCCTGCCACCGTTGTTGTTCTTGGGGTTGTTATAAGCTGGCCTGGGATTGGCATACTGCTGAGGCTGGTAGTTCGGACAAGGAGCAGGAGGCCTAGCCTGCTGTGGCTGATAGGTTGGCCTGGCTAGGGCTGGCTGCCAGGGGCGAGGCTAATGGTTGCTGGAGCTACCCTTGCTGATCATCTTGATCTTGCGAGTGTTGTATATGGCACGACGCTTATCTTCCAGCATGAGGGCCTTGTTTACCAGGTCTAAGAAGGTACGGTAGTCACATACAATGAGCTGATACTACAGGGTCTGTTGAAGTCCTTCCATGAAGCGTTCCTTCTTGGCAGCCTCAGTATTGACATCTTCAGGTGCATACCTTGATAGCAGGTTTCTGCAGGTACTCCTTGATAGAGCCACTTCCTTGCTTCAGCACTCAGAATTCTCTGTTCTTGATAGCCATGATCCTAGAAGGAATGTGGGCGGTGCGGAATCCTTCCTTGAAGTCATTTCAAGTAATCACATGCCAACCTTGCATGACCTTGAATCCATCCCACCAAGCTCGGGCGGTTCCTCCGAGGCAGTGAGAGGCAGAAAGCACCTTCTCATGGTCCTCATTGCAATTTACTAGTGCAAGGATATCCTCAATGGTGCGGATTAAGTCGTCAGCATCCAAGGGTTCAGAAGTCTCAGTGAAGGTTGGGAGCGAATTCCTCATGAACTCAGACAGAGTGGAGCGGCCATTGCCGTTCCTGCCTTGCCGCTGGTTGTTCACAAGGGCCTGAGCCATCTACTGAATAGCAGCATTGTTTGCATGGCGTTCCTCCCGGAGAACTTGAAGAAACTGAACTATGGTCATGTTCTCCGATGGAGATGGTCGCGGGGGAATGTCGCCTTGTGGCCAGTGGCGAAGGCAGGAATATTTTCCAGGTGTGGTCGAATTTATGAATGAAAACACATACTATATAATATAACTATGCAAAATATGGAAACAATAGGATCGCACAAAACACATTCTACAAGTCCAGTTAGTTAAAAAGTATACATTTCCATGATGAAGGTTCACTTTCACTAAGCAGACACAGAAGTCCTGCTGAAAAGGGGTTCTGTTCAGCAGGCCGGCTGGAATAGATTTTTTTGCTAAATATAATCTCTGAATGATTTTTTGCTAAATATAATCGTTAGCAATTTTATTACATACAAGCAGTGTACTCTACTTTTTAAGGGGCATGCGCATTGCACTCAAGCCACATGCTAAGATAGCCGGCTGGAAGCATGGCTCAGCCAAAATCAAACACGTACTACAGGAGTATGCCAATGTATTAGTTTATAACTACTATTTGAACAAAAATTTAGGTGTGCCGGGTGCCAAATATTGCCAGATTGCTGGCTTTGCCCCTACTTTTGGCTGCTCCTGGTGTCCTCCAGCGTGTGCAGTCCCGCCAGCTCCCTATTGCTGGCTTGAGTTGCCGGCTTCAGGGTTGGCAATGGAGCTGTTGCGGGTAGCAGTCACCATCCTGTTTGGAGCAGCCAAGTCAAACAACTGGGATAGACGAGAGGAAAAGAAACAATGGAAAAGCACGCCTAAGGGGGTTGGTCGAGTTCAAGTGTTGAAACAAAGGTCGAAGAACCAACACATATATTAAGATAAGATAGACAATGGAGTCGCTTACATGTTGCCTAAGGCAAAAGCGCGACTTGCATTGGAACAAAAACAACAAAACAATCAACAAGCACACATGGTTTCATATGAACCATTACACAAACTCGACTTCGCATGAGGGGTACCGGACAAATCCTACCCTAGGGGTTCTCGGGCTCAAGTGGTGGAGTGCCCGGTCTCGTAGTCACGCTCCTCTAGGTCTTCCTCCTGCTCATCATCTGAACGGGCATCATTCCCAGTCGAAGGGGTCGGGGAGCAAGGAGGTCCATCCCGACGACGCTTTGTTGGCGGCTCGGTGAAGAGCTCATGGTACTTCCTCGCACTCATGCGGTGACGACGTGTGGGTGCATCTCTAGCTGGGGTGCTCCTCCTCGATGAGAGATGGCTAGTCGTACCTGAGGGGATCCATCCATATTGTTATTTTCTTTCATCGCCTTGGCTTGCCAAAGTAGCTCTCGGGTGTGGTGAAGTTCCTCATGGAGAGGCTGAAGTAGGTTTGGAACCTGAGTGGTGTGCCATCCTCCTAGGATGGAACAAACATCCAACTCATGCCTAGATCATCCTGACTAAAAGAAAGGTAGCGAGTATCCAGCTCGTTAGCCATCTCTCAAGTGATGTCTTGCAAGTGCACAAGTGCCTTGCGTGCAGCTGTCTTGAGTGTGAGTGCCATGGTCTCCATCTGTGGTCATTCAAAGAACCAACTAGTCGGAGATTCGTTTGCCTTCACGACCACATCCACGTGGTACTCCTTCATGATGGCATCGACCCAGTGCTCGTGGTAGAGGAAAACAGGTGTTTGGCGAAACTGGATCTTCTCCAGGCTATCCCCAAGGAGTAAGGGAAAGTCGGATGTCATCAAGGCTTCAGGTACGACGGCCATCTACAAAGGTTTGAAGGGAGGAAATTCAGCAGAGTGTTGTGTCAAGAATAGAAGACATAAATAGTACATAATTCCAAAGTATAGGTGCTAGGTGTAGTTTTGAAAATAGTTTTATCCTAACTAACGTCCCTGCTAACTAAGGGCTTCCTAGAGTCATGATGGCTGTGATACCAGCTCCGTGGGGACCCCGACTCATAAGTCGCGATCACCGAATGCACGTGTACAGTGATCCCAGAGATCAATGCTCACTGAACACACAGAAGCTGAATAACAAGAGTCTTACATCCACACTTATCATCCTACACAAATAAATACCATGAAGGTCTAGTCTTACATAGGTAGGGCCACAAGGGCCAAATACTTAAACTTAACAAGCAACGGAAATCTTGATCGAAAGCATGAACCCATTGCCATCTGCCTTAAACCTACGGGCATTCTGACTGGGAAGCGTCCTAGTTCGCATGTTCATCACCAACGAACTCTTCACCGTACTCCTGTTTTTCCATGCATAGCCAATTAAATAAACAGTGGCAAGCCAACGAGTACTTTGAATGTACTTGCAAGCAACCCAAGTTGTGGAACAAGGTAATAATGATGCATGATATATCACTAAGTAGGTATTTTGTGGAAAGCTAATTTTAAATGCATTGTCATGTTCAAGTAACTTTGTGTAAGCATGCATCAATAGTAGGCAGATATCCATATGAACAAGTTATAGATATCATCATAAGCAGCGGTTGATCATCTCATGTTCATTCATCACATCAAGTCTTTAGACATGTCTCAAGTATCATCCTCTAGTCTCCCGCACATACACACACACCAAGTTTGAGAAAACATCTGAACATAGTCTAAGCAGCACCACACAACTTTTCATGACTGTGGACACAACTATTCAAATAGTTTTACACACTGTAGAGGTTGCAAACTTTTTCCAAGAGACTTGGGGAACTTTTGTGTCATCCATGACTCGCGGAATTTAACATACCCAATGTAAGCACCCGAGCAATGCCTTTCCCATGGCGATACTAAACAAGGATTCCACTCGTTGGTGCCATCCCTCATGACATACATCACACGTATCATCCATGAGGGAACACAATGGCATGCCCGGTGCCTATGAAGACAGTGCATGATCATCCATACTGGTATGCCCCCATATCGAGAGTGACCATGCCACTCCCGCCACTAGTAATGTGGGCTCCTTGCCAGTACCCACTAAGGTAATCAACAAAGCCCCATCCCATAAGGGGTATCGTGGTTGTGCATGTCAGGTTGGGATGGTCGGCAAATCTTAAATCTAATCTGTTTTCGAAAACACACCCTCAACTTGTTCCGGCACACCACTTCTGTCTCAAGTGGTCACCCAACTCATCATCATCTCCCTCAGGCATTACTAGCACCCGACGGGGTTTTAGAAAAGTCTTTGAAATCACCTCTTTATTACCATCACCATGCATAATCCCGAACCCACTCGTGTAGCATCTACTAGCATCCTATCTACAACTACCCGCATAACCCTCATAAGGTGTTAGGGTCATGCACGATGCAAGTGTCAACAGCAAAACTATTGGAAGCAAACTACCAAAGTGGTCACCACTCCACATCATCAAATATAATGAAAGTAAAGTGCTATATGCCATGCAAAAAAATGTTTTCTTAACATGGTCAAAGGGCTGGTTGCCTGGCTCAACAATGTCTTCGAGGTCTTCGAAGTCTTCGGTTCCACCACCGTGGTCAATAGCGCAATCTATCGTTGCGATAAATAGTGATAATAAAAAGCATCACAAAAAGATAGAGAACACAAAGCTACTATTAAAATGCTACCCTATTCTGATAAATACTAAAAACTATAATGAAAATATTTGTTCAAGGTTTTGTTGTGAAAAACATTTTTGAAAATTATTAAACAGAGGCAAAAAGTTGCCTAAAATAGGTTTTAAAATAAAGCAGTGCATAAATTTTTTTTCAAAAATTTATACAAAAGGAACTATTAAATACTATGCATTAATCTAAGAATTTGGGTGGAAGAATATTTGGAGTGGGATTTTTATTTAACTCTGTGGGATTTTTGGAAAACCCGTAGAAAAAGAAAAAGGGAAAGGCCTGAGTGCCTTGGGCCGAATGCCCAGCCATACCGGGCCCAACCGGCCAGGCCGGCCCAGCTAAGCTACAAGCGCGCACGCGCAGCCAGGTTCAAACCTAATGCACAGGCCCCAGCGTCGGCGAGAGCGAGGGAGAGGGAGAGGGGTGTGGGGATGACAGGGGGGTTCCACCTATCATGTCCCACCTCTGTACATGGGATGGCGATGCTCACCGGTGGCGGTCTGGGGCATGATGATGGCAGGAGAATGCGGGAACGGGCTCGGGGCTGAGTCGACGTTCCAAAGGAGGTGGAGGCAGCCAACGGGGAGGCCCTAGTCGCTGGTGACGAAGAAAGCCGCAGTGGAGGAGCTTCGGGAGTGATCACCGGGTCCGCTCCGTGTTGCAAAAGGGAGGAGGACGAGGGGGAAACTGATGAGGAGGAAGCGGGGGATCCAAATCGGGGCCAAATAGGGGCGGAGGAAGCCGTTACCTCGCGAACGGCGGCGGCCCGATGGGGCGGCGTTCGTCTCGATCCTGATCAAAGAGGCTTTGGGATCTCACAGGGAGCATAGGGGTTCTGCTTGGATGAGGCGAGAGAGGCTAGAGTGGAGAGGAGGCTCAAGGAGGGCCTTAAGTAGGCGGCCCTTGGTCCACCGAGCTCGAGTGCGCCCACGAGCTCGTGGCAGAGGTAAGAGGGCACGGGAGGGGGAGAGAACTAGTCTAGGGCGCTCGTGGGGTTGGTCTAGGCCAGGGGGGAGGAGAGAGAGGCGGGGGAGCATGCACGTGCGAGCCCCGCGGTTGGCCGAGCTGGGCAGTGCCAGGCATGCTTGCGGGAGGTCGCCAAAGAGAGAAGGAGGAGGGGGCCGACAGGGTGGAGGCTTGCGGACGTCGAGGGCATGTCCACAACTAGATTGTCGTCGAGCCATGTCCGCTCCTACGGCAGAAGAAATGGCCTTGCTCCTTGTCGTCGAGCCATGGGCTCCGACATGGGCACAACATATTGTCAAGTACCTCCAGATAGGTGACCTTCGTGAAGAGCAAGAGGAAGTTGAAATATTGATCTAACACTCAACAATGTATCAGTTTGTAGACAACAACATGTACAAAAGAAGACCCAACAAGGTGAAATGAAGGTGCATCGCTTGGGAGGAAGGACATCGCCTGCTGGCAGAGATACACGAGGGGATCTGTGGCTCCCACGTAGGGTCAAGAGCTCTAGTAAAGAAGGCGTTCCGGCAAGGCTTCTACTAGCCCACAACCCTTCAAGACGCCTTGGCGGTGGTGACAACCGTGAAGCATGCCAATTTCACGCCAAGCAAGTACACTAACCAGCACAAACCCTTCAAACTGTACCACTCTCCTGGCCATTCTCGGTCTTGGGGCTCGACATCGTCGGTCCACTGCCCCATGCTTCCAGGGGCTTTGAGTTCTTGTTTGTCATTATCGACAAGTTCAGAAAGTGGACCAAAGTTCAGCTAGTGAGAAAGGTAATGATGCAGACAGCAGTCAAGTTTCTCAAAGGGGTTGTTGCCATTTTGGGGTCCCCAATAAGATCATCACCGACAACGGCACGCAGTTCACCAGCTGCACTTTGATGCAATACTGTCAAGACATCAGCACCAGAATCTGCTTTGCCTCAGTCGTTCATCCCAGGAGCAACGAGCAAGTAGAGAGGGCGAATGCTGAAGTGCTATGGGGCCTCAAGACGAGGACATTCGACAAGTTGCACAAGCATGAAAGGCGCTGGATTGGCTAACTACCAATGATTCTTTGGTCGATCAGGATGATGCCAAATTGAGCCACTAGTGAGTGATGACCCACAAGTATATGGGATCAATCATAGTCCTTTCGGTAAGTAAGATTGTCAAACCGAACGACGAGCGACAGGAAATGATAAGAAATATTCAGCAAGGTACTCTCTACAAGTCTGATGAGTGACAATAGTAGATAGTTTTGTAACAAGATAATTCGTAACAAGATAATTCGTAACAAGTAACAAGTAACAATAGTAACAAATGTGCAAAAAGGTAGCCTGATCCTTTTTGTAGCAAAGGACAGGCGCAAAAGTACTCTTATAATAAGCAAGTGCTCCCGAGGACACATGGGAATTCTCGTCTAGTCATGTTCATCATGTTGAGGTTATTTGCGTTCGCTACTTTGTAATTAGATATGTGGGTGGACCATTGCTACGGTGATGTTCTGACTTGAACTAACAACCCACTTATGATTACCCCCTCTCACAAGCATCCACAACTATGAAATAAGAATTAGGATAAATCTAACCATAGCATGAAACACGTGGATCCAAATCATCCCCTTATGAAGCATCTATAATGACTTCTATCCCTCTCGCAACCCATCATCTAATTGTTTCTCCATAATGACTTCCCTTGGGACAATAGCATGGTGAAGTGTCATGTAGTCTACGTTCACATGAAACCACTAAGATAAGTAACAACATACATATCATCAAAATATCGAACGCATACCAACTTCACAAGATTACTTATAACAATATTTGTCCCATGTCCTCACGTACAATAATAACTACTCACACATCATCAATATGTTTAATAACCAAGGTATAATAATGATAATCAAGGATCTGAACATCATCTCTCCCACCAAATAATACAACAAGCATCAACTACGAGATGTAGTCAACACAACTAGTAACCCACACGTACCAATCTGAGGTTTTTGAACAAAGATTGAATACATGAGATGAAGTAGGGTTCGAGATGAGATGGTGTTGGTGAAAAAGTCCATGAAGATTGGTCCTCCCACAAAGGTGGAAGCGTTGGTGATGACAATGGCTTCGGTATCCCCCTCCCGGAGAGGGATTTCCCTGGCAGAATCTGACTCCCGGAGTGCAAAAGGGCCTCTGCCCAAGTTTCCGCCTCGAGATGGCGGAGCTTCGTCCCAAAATATTGCTCATGATTGGTGTGGGTAAAACACACCATATAGGAGAAGAGGGGTGTCAGGGAGCCAATAGGGGCCCCACGAGCCATCAAGGCATGCCTCTAGGGGGGCAAACCCTATTGGCTTGTGCCCTGCTGGCAGCACCACTAGGGTATATTTTTGTTCCAGAAATTCTTCAATTTTCCAAATATTTTCCGTGAAGTTTCTTATCATTTTGAGTATGGTAGGTTTCTTCCCTATTCTGGGTTTTCAGTCCAGAATTCTAGTTTCCAGATATTTCCCTCCTTTTGGTGTACCTTGTATATTGAGAGAGAAAGACATAAGAATTGTGTAATAATGTGGAATAGTGGACAAGAATAAAGTAAATAGTAGAGGATTCATGATGCAAAATGGACGTGTCAACTACCCCAAGCTTAGACCTCTCTTGTCCTCAAGTCAAAACCAAACTCTAAAACAACAACCACATAATTTGAGAGAGAGAGGTGTCGATAAAAATAGAATACGGATATGAGAGAATCATGAATATCATCATAGCAACAAGTTTTTCATCATATAACCTCTCATAAAAAAGTAACAATCTATTAACAATTGAAGAAATATGAAGCATAATCTTTATTGAGAACCAACAAGCAATGCAATAGTCCCATATAAAATCATAGATTTTGTAATGGAGAGAAGAGTCTATGTAAGATCTTTGTATTTCTAGCAAGTTCACATACTCAACTATAATGTAGCCTTCCATTATTGTTGACACACATTGCATATTTTTGGAACAAGTGATTCTGTGGGACACATACGAAGATGCGGGCTTTATTGTTCTTGCCACCCAACTTATTTACCTCAAGGATAATGTCACCAATAATGGAACATGATCATCTACATTCAACTGGATATATTTGTATGAATCTGTCCTCAACACATAATGCTCACCACTAAAGAGTTGAAGAATATGAACAAGGGAAATATAATTGACTCTTCCATGAAGAATATAATTTGTAAGAATATAATAGATAGGCTCTTCACAGAGAGAAGCAAAGGTTGTCATGAGCTTTTATTTGTTTGATATGTACAATCTCTTAATGCAAAGGAACATCAGTTCATATTTCCCCTTGTGATAGGAAACTTTATTATGCACTCTGCAGCTTTTATTGCTTCACCATCACAAAATGGTACAATGCTCACTTTCCCTTACAATAAAAAATCTTACATGATTAGGGGCATGTTTTATTGCCTTGTGCAGCAATGAAAACTTACTTGAAGGATCTCATTCAATCCATAGGTAGGTATGGTTGACTCTTATGGCAAGAGATTGATTTTAAAGTTTATGGATGCACAAGTAGTATATCTACTTAGTGCGAATCTTTGGGCTAGCAAAAGATCTTAAGCAAGCATGACATGTTAAAGGATTCAATACCATATTAGTTCTATGCAAATCTAAACAACCACGATCATTATGTTGTCTTCCATGTCCCACTTCAACACTTGGTCATTATATAATATTTTGATGGATGCTCACAATCATAGGAGGTGTTTAAGATAGTATATTTATATGTAAATATCCTCTTCTCTATCATACTTCTGCATAGATCATATCGATTACTAATATCATGTTTGTTAGTTGTCAACACTTTTTATTGTTTATAACTATTTTTCTATGTGAAGTCATTACTTCTCATGAGATAAGCATATGATATTTTCTATTCTTTTTATTGCCATGCTAAGATGATGGGTGCAAGTGAGGGGGAGGCACACGACCTCAACTAACTTTATTATATAACTCTCACACTCGATTACAAGGATATGTAGAACTCAAAGGGAAAACTCTAAACAAAATAAAACTAAAATTTTAACTCTCTAAATCATGAAAAATAAAAGATCGAACTAAGATAGATAGTGGTGATAAAATTTCATGGTGGTATGATACCGGTGCACCTCCCCCAAGTTTGGAGAAAGCCATGGGTGGTTACCATACCCATGTACTCAAGTGTTCTTAAGTGATGGCGGCAGTGTTGTAGTAATAAATTTCTTCTCCAATTTACGCTTGAGGATGAAGTTTTATTCCCTTAGATCATCATTCTCTTGTTCGAGCTTCAATATCCTTTTCCGTAAAGATGCCTTGCTCTCCTGTGGAAAACAAGAGGGGATAAATTGGGTATTGTGTTTGTTCCCTCCTTTAGGTAAGCATGACTTCTTGAATTCCACTTGCATATCTCCAGGTTGAGGTAGTGGAGCTTCATCTTCACCTGACCTAGTATACGGACCATCATCCTCTATTTCCTCCGAATTGGTGTCTTCTTCCTCATGCATGGACCATAGGTAGGGGTAAATATCCCCAAAGATCTCCAGGTCTGCAACATAGTGGGAGACATAGCTCCCTCCATCTGAATCTTCGGACGACATATTTTCCAATCTGCCAGAAAAACAACTCGAAACAAGAACCGAGAAGAAACTCGTGATGCGGTGATCAAAACATCCGGGAGTATATATAATGATTTTTCTATGTCAGAATACGTGTTCTAGAAGAAATTGGAGTTCGGACGGCACACGAGGGCCCCACAAGCCATCAGGTTGTGGCGGGGGGGGGGGGGGTTGTTGTCTTGTGCCTCCCTCATAGGTCCTCTTGACTCCGTCTTATTTTTGTATTTTTGCTAAAATACCAAAAATGACAGAAAATATTTTTTTGGAACTTTTGGAGTCGGTTTACTTATGGTACCACATACCTACACCTTTTTCAGATTTCTGGAGTCTTCCGTAAGGCTTCCTTGATGTGTTCTTCCAATGTAATAACTTGGAAAATTTGTTTCTTCATTAATGGGTGCACTTGAAATATAATTCTTGATTCTTTGCCCATTCACCACTCTCGGGTTCTTGTCTTCGAAGTCATGGATTTTTCTCGTACCAGTGCGATAAACCTCCTCAACAACGTATGTGCCTTCCCATTTGGAGGGGATTTTTCCTGCAAAAAAACTGAAACAAGAGTTGTACAAAAGTACTAAGTGTCCTACACTGAATTCTCGTTTTTGAATCCTCTTGTCATGCCATCTTTTAACCATTTCTTTAAAAACTAGACATTTTCATAAGCTTGTGTTCTCGATTCATCAAGTGAGCTAATGTCAAATAACGTCCATAGTTGATTTCTTTAATTGCCTAATAAGCCTTATGTTCTAGGTCGAGAGGTTAATTACAAGCCTTTCCATAGACCATTTTGCATGGGGACATACCCATAGGACTCTTATAAGTAGTTCTATAAGCCCAGAGTGCATCATCTATTTTCTTAGACCAATTCTTCCTGGATCTATTAATAGTCTTTTGAAACATTAGTTTTATTCCTCGATTACTCAATTCAACTTGACCACTAGACTAAGGATGATAAGGAGACGCAATCATATGGTTAACATCATATTTAGCTAGAAGTTTACGAAAATCAACATGAATAAAACGTGGGCCACCATCAGTCATTAAATATCTAGGGACTCTGAACCTTAGGAAAATAATGTCTTTAATCATTTTAATAGAGGTTTTATGATCAACACTATTGGTTGGAATAGCATCTACCCACTTAGTATCATAATCAACAACAACTAGAATATGAGTATACCCATTTGAGGAAGGAAAAACTCCCATAATATCGAAGCCCCAAACATTGAATGGTTCAATGGCAAGTGAATAATTCATAGAATTTCTTAAAGCTTTCTGATGTTACCAACTATTTTGCATTCATTGCATGAAAGGACATACTTACGAGCATCTTTGAAAAGGGTAGGCCACTAGAAATGAGATTGTAATACCTTGTGTGCAGTTCTGTCACCCGCATGGTGCCCTCCGTAAGCTTCGGAATGGCACTTCTGAAGAATTCGTTCCTGTTCATGCTCAGGTATACATCGTATACTAATACCATCTACTCCATCTTTGTAAAGATATGGGTCATCCCAAAAGTAATGTCATCAATAATAGAAGAATTTTTTTCTTTTGTTGATAGGTGAAGCTAGGTGGAATGTACTTAGAAACAATATAATTAGCATAATGAGCATACCAAGGAGCACTACGTGAAGTATTTATAGCAGCAAGTTGCTCATAAGGAAAATATCATCAATAGGAAGTGGGTCATCAAGAACATTTTCCATCCTAGAAAAGTTATCTGCTATGAGGTTTTCAACTCTTTTTCTATCAATGGTATGAAGAGAAACTCTTGAAGTAAAAGTAGCAACCTAACGAGTCTAGGTTTAGCATCTTTCTTTTCCATAAGGTATTTAATAGCAGCATGATCGGTGTGAATAGTTACTTTGGAATCGACAATGTAAGGTCTAAACTTATCACAAGCAAAAAAAAACTGCTAAAAATTCCTTTTTAGTGGTAGCATAATTCCATTGAGCGGAGTCTAGAATTTTACTATCATAATGAATTTCATTTAATTTTTTGTCTGCTCTTTGCCCTAGAACAACGCCAATAGCGTAATCACTAGCATCACACATAATTTCAACTGGTAGGTTCCAGTAAGCTGGTTGATTAATAGGTGCGGAAATTAAAGCCGTCTTAAGTATTTCAAAATCTTCTACACAATCATTATCGAAAACAAAAGGAACATCTTTTTGAAGAAGATTAGTTAACGACCTAGAAATCTTTGAGAAATACTTAATGAAACGTCTAAATAAACCAGGATGACCAAGGAAACTTCTTATAGCTTTGATATCTCTCAGGCATGGTATTTTACGTATTTCATCAACTTTATCCTTATCCGCCTCAATGCTTCGTTCATAAATTTTTGGCCCAAGCACTACACCTTCGTTTACCATAAAGTGGCACTTCTCCCACTACAAGACAAGACTGGTTTCTTCACATCTCTACAAAACTTGATCAAGGTTGCTCAAGAAATCATCGAAAGAAGTCCCATAAATGGAGAAATCATCCATGAAAACCTGAACAATCCTTTCACAAGAATCAGAGAATATAGCAGTCATACACCTTTGAAATGTAGTAGGTTCATTGCATAAACCAAAGGGCATACGCCTATAAGCATAAGTTCCAAAGGGACATGTAAAGGTAGTTTTCTCTTGATCTTCTTTTGACATGGGTATTTGAGAAAATCCATTATATCCATGAAGAAAGAAAAAGTGTGTGTGCTTAGATATTCTTTCTAACATTTGATGAATAAAAGGCAAGGGGAAATGATCTTTCGTATTAACTTTAGTGAATTTCCTTAAATAAAATACCATCATGTAACCAATTATGATTCTTTGTGGAATAAGCTCATTTTTATCACCAGGGACAATAGTAATACCACCATTGTTAGGAACAAAATGAACAGGACTTGCCCACCTACTATCAACAATAGGATGGATTATACCTGCCTTGAGAAGCTTTATTATTTCAATTCTTACCACTACTTTGAATTTGGGATTTAAGCGGCATCGATTATCAACAATAGGTTTAGCATCTGGTTCCATATTAATCTTGTGCTGACATAGAGTAGGGCTTATGCCCGTTAAATCATCAAGAGTATAACCTATAGCAGCCTTGTGCTTCCTCAGAGTTTTAGGCAGACCACTTTCTTCATACTCTGAAAGGTTAGCACTGATAGTAACAGGATATATCTTCTTTTCATCAAGATAAGCATATTTCAGATTATGAGGTAAAGTCTTTAGTTGAGACATGTGATCTCTTTGGGTGGAGGAGGGTCCCCTAAGATATCAACTGGTAAGTTGTGTTTAAGAATATGTTCTTGTTTAAGGACTATATTCACCTATTTCATTCCTTTCAATTATAAGCATATCAGTCTCATGGTCTAGCAAATATTGTTCTAGAGGATCAATAGGAGGAACGACAATAGAAGCAAGACAAATCATTTTATCCTTACGAGGTAAATCCTTTTCATGTGATTGATTAGTAAACTTTGAGAAATGAAATTCATGAGACACATCACGAAAGCTTACTCTAACCTTATCAGTAACATAGTTCATTTTAGCATTAATGGTGCTTAAGAAAGGTCTATCGAATATAATAGAGAAACTTTTATCTTGTTCTGAACCAAGTACTAAGAAATTAGTGGGGTACTTGACCTTACCACATAGAACATCAACATCTCTAATAATCCCAAGTGGTCAAATAATATCTTTGTTTGCAAGTTTAATGGTAACATCAATATATTCCATTATCAAGGGTGCTATGTGGTTCACATATTCTTTATATAAGGTAAAAGGTATAGCACTAACACTACCACCAAGGTCACACAAGCCATGATAACAATGATCTCCAATTTTAATTGAAACAACAGGCATGCCAACCACAGGTTTATTTTTGTCTAACTCATCCTATTTGTTTCTAGCAGGTTTCGCAATCCTAGCAGCTTCCCCACAAAAATAAAGAACCTAACCTCCAACATTATTATCTACAAGATATTTGACCATGGCAACATTTGGTTCAACATTTGTAACCACAGTCGTAGTCTTAGCATGTTCCCTAATTCTAACAGGAAAAGGAGGTTTCTCAATATAAGAAGTGGGAATAGTTGGATCAGTATGACTAACAATTATTCCTTCCTTCTCAATTTTAATTGGTTCCTCTAATGGTGGTTCGATGGGAGGATAATATTTAAGCCACTTCTCTTTGGGAGGATCAATATGAGTAGGAAATGATTCATAGAAAGTAGCTACTATTTAAGAGTCAAGACCATATTTATTGCTAAACTTATGGAAGGTATTTGTTTCCATAAAACATTTAACACAATCAAAATTAAGTTTCATACCTGACTCTTTACCTTTGTCAAGTTCCCAATCTTCAAAGTTGCGCTTAATTCCTTCTAGAAGATCACGTCTGAATTCAATAGTTTCATTCATATATGAGCCAGAAGAAGAAGAATCCAACAATAATTGATCATCATGAGAAAGCCGAGCATACAAATTTTTTATATTGTTTCTCTTGAGAGCTCATGGTTGGGGCAGGTGTATATCATAGATTTAAGACTCCCCCAAGCTTGATCAATGCTTTCTCCTTTACGAGGCCATAGATTATATATATACTTCCGATCACGGTGAACTAGATGCATTGGATAAAACTTCCGATGAAATTCCAGCTTCAAGCGAATCCAGTTCCATGATTCAATATTATCCAATAGGCTACACCAAATTAATGCTTTTCCCTCCAAAGATAAAGGGAAAACTTTCTTCTTAACTTGGTCCCTGGACAAACCTGCAACCTGAAATAATCCAGATATATCAAATGGTAATCAGGATGAGTCATACCATCATAAGGATTAGATAAGAGTTTTTCAAGCATACCAGAAGGAATCTCATAATAACTATTTCACTACGTTCAGTAGGCTGTGGAACAATTTATTTATCTTTCGTTCGGGCCGAAGATTCCCCGAACAAGCCACTCAAAGGGTGACTGTTCATAGCGACAAGCAATAGTAAATTTCACCACGTATAGAAAATGTTTCCTTATGAATTTACACTTACCAAAGGCACTTCACTCCCTGGCAAAGGCGCCATACATGAGTCTTGATGACCCACAACTATAGGGTATCAATCGTAGTCCTTACGGTAATTAAGAGTGTCAACAAGGTATTCTCTCCAAGTGCTGTGAGTAACATTACTAGATAGCAAGATAATTCGTAACAAGTAACAAGTAACAATTGTAAAAAAGGTTCAGCATGGTAGCCCAATAATTTTTGTAGCAAAGTATAGGCCCAAAAGTACTCTTATCTTAAGCAAGTGCTACCGAGGACACATGGGAATTCCTGTCTAGTCATGTTCATCATGTTGATTTGATGCACGTTTGCTACTTTGATAATTTGATATGTGGGTGGACCGGTGCTAAGGTTTAGTTATTAGTTGAACTAAAAACCCACTTATGATTACCCCCTCTCGCAAGCATCCGCAACTACGAAAGAAGAATTAAGATAAATCTAACCATAGCATGAAATGTCTGGATCCAAATCAGCCCTTATGAAGGAATATATAAACTGGGGTTTAACATTCTGTCACTCTAGCAACCCAACATCTACTTGTTACTCCACAATGAATTCAGTTAGGCCCATAGCATGGCGAAGGGTCATGTAGTCGACATTCACATCACACCACTAAGAGAAGTAATGACATACATATCATCAAAATAGAAAACACATACCAACTTCACAAGATAACTTATAACAAGGCTTCTCCCAAGTCCCCAGGAACGATAGTAATGACTCACATATCATCAACATGTTCAAGATCAGAGGTATAATAGTAATAATTAAGGATCTGAACATAATCTCTTCAACCAAGTAATATAATAAGCATCAACTATGAGATGTAGTAAACACAACTAGTAACCCACAAGTACTAATCTGAGGTTTCGGAACAACAACAAGAGATGAATTAGGGTTGGAGATGAGATGGTGCTGGTGAAGATTTTGATGATGATTGGTCCTCCCACGATGGAGGAAGGATTGGTGATGACGATGGCTTCGATCTCCCCCTCCCAGAGAGGGATTTCCCCGGCAGAATCTGACTCCCGGAGTGCAAAAGGGTCTCTACTTAGGTTTCTGCCTCGAGATGGAGGCTCTTCATCCCAAAAGATTATGATTTTTCTAGGGCAAAACACACCATATAGTAGAAGAGGGGCGTCGGAGAACCAACCGGGGCCCCATGAGCCATCAGGACGCCCCCCTACGGGGTGGCCTATTGGCTTGTGCCCTCCTAGCAGCCCCCTCCGGTATATTATTGTTTTCGAAAATCTTAAATATTCAAAAAATATTCTCCCTGAAGTTTCATGTCATTCTGAATTTGGTGATTTTTCTGCCTTTCTCTCGGTTTTCCGGTCCAGAATTCCAGTTGACAGATATTTCCCTCCTTGTGGTGTACCTTGCATATTCAGAGGCAAAAGACATAAGAATTGTGTAATAATGTGGAATAGTGTAAAAGAATAAAGTAAATAGTAGTAAGAACTCATGATGCAAAATGGATGTATCAGCAACACAGCCTTCGCCCGGGTCTATAGGGCGGAGACAGTTCTCCCCACGAAATTCACGTACGGTTCACCGAGAGTGTGGGCCTTTGATGAGGACCATCATGAGCGGTTATGGCATGATGATGCCATGCTCCTCGAGGAAGATTGTCTCTGGGCCGCACTACACACAGCTAGGTACCCGCAGGCCTTGTGCTGCTACCATAGCCGCAAAGTGCATGCCAGGATTGTTGAGGAAGGCAACCTTGTACTTCAACGGATTCACTCCGCGAAGGGATCAAATAAGTTGACATCAAAGTGGGAAGGCCCTTACTGGGTGGTACGAGTTACCAGGCTTGGCGCAGTCCACCTACAGACCGAGGATGGCACCTCGCTGCAAAACTCATGGATTATCGAACATCGTCAAAAGTTCTACCCGTAAGGCGCGGTTGCCGGGCTCCCTGGCAACAAATTTTGTGCAATTTTCGAAGCAATGCGCGTAATCCTTTGTACAAATCTAGGTGAAGACCCTCTATGCAGTCAGTAAAACTAGATTCCCTGCAATTTCCTTTTTCCCTAGTACATATTCGTAGTATGTTCGTTGTGCTAATCATTGTGGTAGATTGTTGCTGCTTTAAGGCCATTGTCGAACCGGGATAGTCCTAGTGCGCCCTGTTTTTCTCTTCTTTCTTTTACTAAAAAGATAGCAGGGTCTTCCCCTCAATGCGCAAGCCATCCCGGGGAAAGGAGGAGCGACATGGGCGGATGATGCGTTCAAGGCAGCCATCCTGTGGTAAGGAAGTCAACAGAAGAATGAAAAGATAAGTAAAACCCTTCCCAGCCACAAACTTACCACCTGCATGAAAGATTAGCACATGGTTGGGTTCTTGTCAGAACCATTGGATGCCGAGAAGTTGGAAGCTTGCACAACACCTCAGTTGCCCGCAACAAGGATAACAAGCCTATTTTCACGAGTGTGGCACTGCCAAAGGGATGCTCGGGATCCATCCTTAGAAGCATCCCGTGACAAGGAAGTGCACACTGGCAAGCACCCCTGTTGAGCATTGAGGTCACAAGGGCGCTATACACAACCTTTCGACCAAAAAAACTAAAAACTAACATGCATAGATGCAAAGAACAATGCAGATCCTTGCATATCTGTGGCACCCAACGTTGGTCTCTCATATTATTTTTGGATTACATTGGACACCACTTAAATACAAAAGGAGAACGCCGAGCTCGGCTTAAATAAAAAGGAGGATGGCAAACCCAACAACGATGGTAGATGGGATGAGTTGAAGTACGACTTCTTGTAACTTTCCTGCCAGCATCCAAGGAAGATTACATCTCGGCTCGGTGACCGCGGCAACGACGCGAAGTCGGAGTACGACTTCCTCTACAACCCCGTCGGCCAATGATAGGAGATCTGCCAGTACGATGTGGCGATTGATCCAGAAACGATGTCCCATAAATGGAGCCTCATCCCTGGACCGCTAAAACCCCATCTACAGCGCCATGTGTGCCTAGTTGGAGTCCTCCCACTTGATGCCGAAGGTTCTAACGTCGTTGCCGTTGTGCTTGGAGGAGTCGTAGTAGCTCCTGCTCAAACTCTTCACGCATCACTCCAGGTGGACATCGGACGCACCAAAGATCTTCATGAAGAGGGTGGTAGCACCGTCAAACGTGAAGTGGAGGAGATGCCCAGGGCCCAAGCCATGGGACCAGGCGAATGATTTCCACCCTCGTGTTCGGAACATGGCACTACCGATGGAGAGACGACCACCTAGGCAGGGCCGTTGCAGTAGTTGTTCCCCCGCAGCCAGCCCCTGGGTGGGTTACCCTCCATGGCCCGGGCAAGCAGGTCGGGGAGGCGCAACCAGCTTCGGAGGTGGCGAGGGACCGCCATGAAAAACTCTTGCACCTCGTCCCTGGCATGGATCCTTGCATGAGGTTGGGGGAGGGGCATGCCACCGCGGTCGTAGTTGCATCCATGGCAAGTCGACGGAGTCATCCGGCCTCCATAGCGCCTGCAGGCTGGCAAGGCCGCCTACCCATGACCCACAAACACCGACCAACCGTGGATCTAGACCTGACCCTCACCGTCGTCACCACAACACGCATAAGGCTTCGTAGAGGGCCCCTCGCAGCACCGCCCGATCTGCAAGCACGTCTAGGGCCCCTCGCGATCCTGAGGGAAGCACAACGGAGGAGGTGGAAGAAGCCGAGTAGAAGAAAAGACGGTGAAAGAAGAACTCAGAGCTGGGGGCGCAGATGGGTAGTGCCCCCATCCATACCTTCTCCCCTCTTTATAGTGCATGGGAAGATGAAGGGGCGACCTCACCGTGACTCGGGCTGGATGTGCAAGGATCCTCGACCAACACTCGCGACTGCCCCTCTTAACAAATACCAGGCCTCTCGTGTGACACGCGTTATGTGAAACTCAATGAATGAGGTGGACACGCACGAGCATCACTGGGAAGTTTGGGGGTTGATTGTTTGCTTCTAGGCGCGCCACTCAAAGGCTGTTTTGCTTCCCCATACATCACTCCATGCGAGAACATGTCACACGAGGGAAGGAAAACCTCCAGCCTTGCGCGACGTGGCCTCCAAGACACGCCTCCTCGGGGCAACCACCCCGCTCCTCCACTCCCTCGACCCGTAGTTACTACGCGTCGTGCGAAAGGTCATTAAAAATAATCATAAACACTGGGAAATGCGACCGCACATGACCGTGCATTATTTTGGGCCTAGCCCAACAATGCTGCCTCAATGCGTGTATGTCCCAAGATCGGTGGCTACTTTCGGTGTACTAAGAACCGGGAGCTTTTCATCACAAGGCATCTCATGTTTACATGAAGCTTATTACGACAATGATGGGAGAACCATATGGCTCCAGCCGGTTGCCGCACTTACGACATGCATGACATGATTTAATAATTTACAAGAAACATTCATGGATGTCGCTGTACTAAGAACTAGGGGCTCTTTGTACCCAGACTTTTGCACGGACGACTACTACCCATGATCCGAAAGTCCTTGTGGGCCTTGCACTAAACCCAAGGGTTTGGGACGAAGCAATGCGGGAAGACTCTCAGACAATGAAGCCGCCCACAAATAGTGTCCGGCAAGATCCCATCCCGCCAAGACACCGCTCCACCTCACAAGGGAACTGATTGTGTACATCAACCGTGGTTTCGAGCGGGCAGATGTACAGGCGGAGCTCGCCCGAGAACGTGGCCACCGCCGCAGGCATGTTGCAGCTTTAATGCCAGCCGTTCCGCAACGTGGCAAAATAATAGGAGGTAGCTGTGCGAACGACATAGAAGGAGAGGCAATCCTTGCTGGGAAATATCACCAGCGCTCCACCTCACGGAGCATTCAATGCGCATGTCCTAGTCCATCGGATTTTGGTATTTCCCACTACCCATTCTGACAGGCAGTCCCTCTAGTTGCAGTATGCACTGTACTCCTGGGAAAAGACCATTATAGCCATTGTGGTGACCCCTTGGATTATACAAGGAGGCCCATTGGTACCATTACCTATTCAATTGCACTCTTAGCTGCAGATCTCGAGCATCCTTGCCAGGTTGTTGCGCACCTGTACTTGAACTAGCATTGTTAACAAGACATAGACCGGACATAGGATTTTACGCTACCGAGTGGCCCGAACCTGTATAAACCTCACGTACAGATTGTGTGACTGATGCTCTTTGCGCATCCGGAGCCCCCATGTAGAACTAAGAAGGGGACCTGAAGGTTGCATAGACCATCGCGGGTTTGTCGCCCCCACAATGGGCTATACCAAATCACAAGCATTCCCTGCAAAAACAAGTCAGACATTCTACCGCTGAAAACAAAACCATTCTACCGCTGCAAAAACAAGTCATGTCACGACCTCTGCATCACAATCACGGAAGCAAGATCAGGAAACCAACCTTCAACACTGACGAGCATGGCCAATATTATCGACCCACACATGAACCGATCTACATGTCTCATATGCAAATCACCAAATCTATCACAACAAAGCAGAGGCTTTGATACCACTTTAGGAACACGCAGTACGCTACGCTAGCGCCAAATAAAATTTCTACCATGCACCCAAGAACATGCTGCTGGAAATCGATCACAGGATCCGGTTTACAACTAGACGAGCAGTCACCACAGTAGAAGTAGAGTTGGTGATGCCGAAAGCACATTTTCTCCCTTGGTGGTTTTTGTAATTAATAACAAAATATATGTCATTGAACTAATGTTTCCACTAAGCATGTTTCAGGAAAAGTTCAATGATGGGTTGGTAAAAGGATTGTGGAATACCCCAAGATGCAAGGAAATAGATTCGCAAAGCTTCAAGCGAGAGGACTCTACATTTTACCTTTGTGAGAAATCACTTTGAGTGCATAGGAAAGACAATACTATTAGAAGGGGGTAAGGTAGTGTTGGGAACAAAATGCTCATATGTGCACAAGTGATAGTCACCACATACGCCCACAAGCTCTTCCACAAAAGTCTGTCCAAATCCAAATATCTAAAATCAGTGCAACCAACACTTTCCACTGGATGCCACCGATTCTCAGATAGGTTCAGCCAAACATTAGCCCTTCGGTGCATTCGATTCCATTTTGGTGCCATCGAGTTTGGGTTGCCAACTTCCTGTTACGCAAATTCTCAAAATCGGTGCCACCGAGTTAGTTGAATCGGCATCACCGAGTTGGGCAATCTGACCGTTGGTCAACTTATAGGTGCAACCGAGTTTTATGTATTGGTCTCACCGAGTTTCAAAAGTTTCTACCTTTGAGGCAACTCGGTACCACCGACATTAACACATCGGTGTCACCGAGCCTGACTTATTAGATGTAATGGTTGGATTTTTGGAGATGCCTATATATACCCCTCCACCACCACTAACTCGCAAGAGAAGCACTCATAATAGTTCCCCACTCATACCTACTGATTTTCCGAGAGAAAGCTACCTACACATGTGTTGAGATCATGCCATTCCAGTCCTACCAAATGAATCTTGATCTATAGCCTCCCCAACTTGCTTTCCATACAATCAATCTCTTCCACCATAACCAAATCTGTGAGGAGTCTATCATCTTGAAGCACAAGAGCAAGGAGTTCATCGACATTATCGAGCCTATTACCTTCTGGAGGGTGGTGCCTCCTAGATTGGTTAGGTGTCGCTTGGGAGCCTCCTACTTGGTGTTGTGCAGTGAGCCAAGAAGTTTGTAAGGGCAAGGAGATTGCCTACTTAGTGAAGATCTACCCCGAGTTAGGCTAGTCCTTCGTGGACGTAGGCCATCATGGTATAGTCAACGTCGCTTCTTCATGGAACCCTTCGTGGGTAGAGGTCTTCGTGGACTCTCGTGGCGTTACCCTTCGTGGGTTGAAGACTCCATAAATGTTGATGTACGATAGCACCACCTATCGGAACCACGGGAAAAAGCATCGTGTCACCAATTGTGGTTGATCTTCCTACACTTCCTCTACTTACATGCTTGTCGTTACTTTCCGCTGCAATACTCGTAGACATGCATGTGTAGGGTGTACTAGACATACTATGAATGCTAAAACCTACCAAGACTTAATATTGGGAAAAAGTAGATTTTAATTGGTCAAGTAGTCTAATCACCCCCTCTAGCAGTACTTTTGATCCTACGAGTGGTATCACAGCTTTGATCTCCATTGCACTGGTTTCACAACCTAGGAGATTATGACGTCTAGTGACGAAAATTATCATCGTAGAGGTATGCACTTTGATGGCACTAATTTTACAAGTTGGAAGCACAAAATGAAAATGTATTTACTTGGTCATAACCTCGTCGTTTGGGCTGTTCTTCGTGTTGGATTGCAAGGTGAATTCTTTGCAGATGGAAGGGAACCGGATCACAAAGCAATTGTGGAAGAATTGAAGATGCTGCAACTCAATTCTCAAGCTTGTGACATTCTCTTCAACTGCCTATGCCCTGAAGAATTCGGCAAAATCAGCCGTCTTGAGAATCCGAAAGAGTTGGGATACTTTGGTTGATATGCATGAAGGAACCGAATATGTGAGAGAATCCAAGTCGTATGTTCTTCAAAGTCAGTTTCACAAGTTCAAGACGAAGGATGGTGAAGGAGTCGTTGACCTTTACTCTAGGCTAGCTCTCATCACCAATGATATTATCGTCTTAGGAAGTGAAGAAATGACCGATAAAATCATCATCAAGAAGATACTTCGAGCTTTGGATCATCGATATGACACCGTATGCACATTGGTACAAATGATGCCCAACTACAAAGATCTCAAGCCAACGAAAGTGATTGGAGGGATTGTTGCTCATGATATAACACCCAAGGACAAGGAAGAGCTTCACCAAAAGTCTAGCAGTGCATACAAAGCCACAAGTGATACCCCCACAATTTCAAGCGACAACCTTGTCAAAAATGAATTGATAAGCCTCATGGTCAATAAATTCAACAAGTTCTATAAGAATAGAAGCAAAGATCGAAAATCCAACTCAATATACAAAGAGAAGCTTCATCAAGTCGTGACCAAAACTGCTACAATTCTGGGAAGCCGAGACACTACTACAATGAGTGCACGACTCCTAATAAAAGGAAAGAAGAGTCACCAAGAAGGTGAAGCTCAAGAGACGAGTCACCTCGAAGAGAGAGGAGTAGTAGTGATGATTGTTACGAACGAAGTCCCTTAAGGAGAAGTAGGGACTCGGAGAAGAAGGACAAGTACACCAAGAGATACTCAAGAAGGAAACATGAAGCTCATGTTGGTCAATGTGTTTCCGGCACCGAATCCGACAACCAATCCGGCTAGCACTCCAACTCCGACTATAGTCAAGCTGAAGGCGTTGTCGGACTTGCACTAGTGACAATCGACTCCTACGACCTATTTGATTCACGAAATGAAGGGAGTGGATGTTGATTCATGGCTAAAGGCCCCAAGGTATCACACCCCGAGTATCTTGATTGCAATAGTGATGAAGATGACTTGTTTATTGAAGACGACTTGCTATTTGACAAATCTAGTAATGTTACTTAGAATGAACTTGCTAGTAATCACTCTAGTCTAGATAAGTCATGTGATGATGATAATTTGGAAAAAGAACGAATAACTCTAGAACTAAACACTATTAAGTTAGCTCATGAGTCTACTCTACAAGATCATAGAGAGCTTGTAAAGACAGATGAGAAGCTCCGCTTCTAGAAGCTCAATTTAGAGCAAGAGCATGAGTTCCTTAAAGCTATCAATGACGATCTTCGAAAGAATACTTCCTCTTATCTATCCAAGCGACTTCTCTTGTCTACGTTCATGCCACAAGTTAATACTAAGCAAGCTAGTAACAAAGGAAAGAAAGGTTCTGCAACTAGTTGCAATAGAAATGATAAATCCAATGATATTGCTTCTAGTAGCTCTATTGATCCCACTAACTCTTCTCTTAGCCAAGTTACACTTGAGAAACAAAATGAATTTTTTAAAGGGATTACAGAGAAAGGTATCTAAAAAAGTCTTGAAGGGTGGAAATAGTTTGAGGATATTGTATGCAAGCACGGAGGATACAAGAAGAATCGTGGTGTTGGCTACTTCAATGCTAATGGATTTGAATGGAAAGAAGGTCAATGCCCCAATCCCAAGTTTGTTCCTCACAAGGAGAAGTATGAAAAATACTCTACCCAAGGGAACAAAAGCTCAAGATGACCTTCCACCACAAGACCCCAAGCTCAAGGGCAAGAACAAGCTTCAAGAGGACATTGAATCATATGAAGATGAATCTCGAGCTTTGCTGAAGTGGGCTCCCAAGGCTACTACAAGCTCAAATTCTAGACGTGATACTTCAACACCAAGGATTCCCATCAACTTTATGTGGGTCCCCAAGAACAAGAACTAGAGAAGTTCTTGAGGGGTGACTCCGCCAATGAAATCCACTCATATTCATTATTGGCAAGAACTACTTGCAATCAATATCAACATCATGCAATAGTTCAAGCAGTCACACATTCCCTCAGAGTTCAGCAAGGAACAAGGTAATCAACAAATCAATGGACATCATCATATATGCTTTGCACTCCATGTCCATAGATATCCTTGTATTTGTCTCTTGTGTGTTGGGACTAACCCACGTAGGTGAGAAGAGTAATGAAACTACAAGGATGCTCCCAACTCTTGGCGATCTTCATCAACTTTAAGTATCCACCACTACTTAACCTACATGAAGTCTTCATCTACAAAACCCAAGGTTAGATTATCCCTCTTATGGGGGGATGTCACATCAAGGGGGAGATTTACTCTAAGACTTGAGTCAAAGCATGTCATACTATGGGACAACATTAAATGCTTTCTGTAAAAGTGGTAATCCAACTTGTGCTTAAACGATGAGTATGATCTATGATCAAGTATTCTTACTTCGATCCTAAGTCCATATACTCATATATAGATGACTCTGTCATTGCCAAAGTGCTTGTTAGATGCTAGTGTGTTTATGCATGTTTGCCATGATTTCATTTGACATCTTATTGTGTGAGCATGTTGGTCTACATTTATTTACTCATTCGACGATATCCAACTGTTGCTATTTGGCTCTTGATTTTTCATTTCCCAATTGGATATACAAGAATGCCTAGGACCACTCCTCTAGCTATCTATGATTTCTCACCTCATATTCTATTCATGCTGCATCACAAAATTTGAACAAGTACTTTTCGATCCCTCTGTGTGAGGCACACTCGGAGTTCCGTATCGACAAAGGACTGACCATTAAACCGTATCGACAAAGGGTTGATCTGGTTTTTCAATCTCGGTACTGTCATTTCCGTATTCTCGGTTACACCGAGTTTCCAAGTAAGCTGACAGTTGAGAAACTCGGTGACACCGAAAATTTAGAATCAGTGTCACCGACAGTTAATGGTATATAAGCTATGGACTGTGACGCTTTGAAATTCAATCTCAAACCAACGTGCCCTAGAACCCTAAGTTGCCAAAAAGGACCCCTGGTCATCGCCTTTGTCTCCCCGTGCTCCTCTGCCACTGGCATCTTTGCCGTCGACGGGCATCTTTGCCGCCGTCCTCGCCGTAGCAGAACTGTCACCAATCTAGGGTACTGACCCAATTCTTCTTGCGGTCCCCATTCGATTCTTGTGCAATTAAGTTAGTATTATCTATAAGCCACCGATTGCACATATATCCATCCACAAGAGAACTCAATAAAATAGTGAATAATGAATTTTTTAGGTTTTGCCATCCGCCTTATGTATCTCGATAGAACCGATGCAAAATAATTGGTATCACCTATTTGGTTTTCTGGCACACTAAGAACACCTCGATGGAACCAAGTGCCTATTTTCGGTGTAACCGAGAATGGTGCCATGTTCCTGGAAAGCAGGTTGTTAGTCTCGGTGTGACCAAAAAATTTGTCTCGGCTGTACCGACATACATTTTGAAGAATGCAAAATTTGAGAAATTCTTAGTTCAAACTTTCAAAACCTCTGCATTTTGTGATGACTTATCCTATTCCACTCTTCTCAACTCCATTCAGAGTGTTAGACATGTCAGATGCTAAGGATAGACAGAATTTGCAGGAGCAAAACATTGATATGAGTTCAGGCACTACCCTTGGGTCCAGATCTTGCAGAGATCGAGGCACCCCTAGCTCTCATGGGTTGCCTAAAGCTGCTACAAGTACCAGGAAGAGACAAAATTCTGATGATGAGGATTCTGACTTTGTGCGAGAGGAGGTTCTTCCTAAGAAGCAAGAGAAGGCTGAAAGCACATTTGGTCCCTTGGTTGTTTTGGTAATTAATAACAACATATAAGTCATTGAACTAATGTCTTCACCAAGTATATTTTAGGGAAAGTTCAATGATGGGAATGGCTAAAGGATTGTGTTATTACCTCAAGATTCAAGGAAATAGGTTGGCCAAGCTTCAAGCAAAAGAACTCTACATTTTACCTTTGTGAGAAATCACTTTGAGTCTATAGTAAAGCCAATACTATTAGAAGGGGGTAAAGTTTTGATCGTGAACAATATGCTCAAACGTGCACAAGTGACAGTCACCAAAACATCCACATACTCTCCTACAAAAAGTCTGTCCTAAGCCAAACATGCAAATCGATGCAACCAACATTCCTATCCCGGTGCCACCGAGTTCTAAACCATAGACAGACTCAGCCCCTAACACTTCGGTGCAGCCGACACTGCACTCGGTGCCACCCAGTTGGGTTGCCAACTTTCTGTAGTTCTCATTTTCGGTCCGACCGAGAAAGGTGAATCAGCGTCACCGAGTTTGGTAAATCTGACCGTTGGTCAGCTTGTCGGTGCAACCGAGAATTGCATATCGGTCTCTCCGAGATTCAAAAGTTTCCACTTTTTGTCAATTTGGTACCATCGATATTTACACATCGGTGTCACCGAGTCTGACTTATTGTGTGTAACGGTTGGATTTTTGGGGATGCCTATATATACCCTTTCACCTCCACCCACTCAAAGGAGAAGCACTTAGAACTATTCCATACCTATCCTCCTCAGTTTTCTGAGAGAGAACCACCTACCCTTGTGTTGAGGTCAAGATCTTCCACTCCAACCATATGGATCTTGATTTCTAGCCTCCCCAAGTTTTTCTTTCCACCAATCCCATATCTTCTACCAAGCCAAATCTGTGAGAGAGAGATTATGTGTTGAGGAGTCTATCATCTTGAAGCACAAGAGCAAGGAGTTCATCATCGTTACCGGGCCTATTACCTTTTGGAGGGTGGTGCCTCCTAGATTGGTTAGGTGTTGCTTGGGAGCCTCCTACTTCGTGTTGTGGAGTGAACCAAGAAGTTTGTAAGGCCAAGGAGATCACGTACTTCGTGAAGGTCTACCCATAGTGAGGCTAGTCCTTCATGGACGAAAGCCGCATGGAATAGTCAAGGTTGCTTCTTCATGGAACCCTACATGCGTAGAGCCCTCCGTGGAATCTCGCGACCGTTACCCTCCGTGGGTTGAAGACTCCATGAATGTGGACGTACAATAGCAGCACCTATCGGAACCATGGGAAAAATCATCGTGTCATCACTGGTGTTTGCATTCCTAACCCTCTCTTTACTTACATGTGCAATGTTTTTACTTTCCGCTGCTACACTCTTAGACATGCATGTGTAGGGTGTTACTTGATATACTATGAATGCTAAACCTTGACAAGAATTAAAATTGGGAAACAGGAAAATCTTTTTTTGGTCAAGTAGTTTAATCGCCCCCCCTCTAGACCTACTTTAGATCATACAAGTGGTATCAGTGCTTTGGTCTCCATTGCATTGGTTTCACAACCTAGGATAAGTATGACATCTAGTGAGGGAAATTATCACCATAGAGGTACATACTTTGATAGAACTAATTTTGCTACTTGGAAGCATAAAATGAAAATGCATTTGCTTGGTCATAATCCTACCATTTGGGTTGTTATTCGTGTTGGCTTGCAAGGTGAATTCTATGCGGATGGAAAGGAACCAGATCATGAAGCATCAGCGGATGAATTGAATATGTTGCAACTCAATGGTCAAGCATGTGACATACTCTTGAACTGCCTTTGTCCTAAAGAATTCAACAAAATCAACCGTCTTGAACACGCAAAAGATATTTGGGATACTTTGGTTGATATGCATGAAGGAACTGAGTCCGTGAGAGAATCCAAGTTAGATGTTCTTCTAGGTCAACTTGACAAGTTCAAGATGAAGGATAGTGAAGGAGTTGCTGAAATGTAGTCTAGGCTAGATCTCATCACAAATGAGATTTCCGTCTTAGGAAGCGAAGAAAGTAATAACAAGTTCATCATCAAGAAGATACTTCGAGCTTTGGATGAGAGATATGACACCGTGTGCACATTGATCCAAATAATGCCCAACTACAAAGATATCAAACCAACGGAAGTGATTGATAGAATTGTTGCTCATGAGATGACACTCAAAGAGAAGGAAGACCTTCATCACAAGTCTAGCGGTGCTTACAAAGCCACAAATGATGCTCCCGCTACCTCAATCGAAAACCTTGCCACGAGTGAGGAGATAAGCCTCATGGTCAAGAAATTCAACAAATTCTACAAGAATAGAAGCAAAGATCGCAGCTCCAACTCAAGATATGAAGAGAAGCATTCGTCAAGTCGTGACCGAAAGTGCTACAATTGTGGGAAGCCCGGACATTACTCAAATGAGTGCTCGGCTCCCCACAAACGAAGAGAAAAGTCACCAAGAAGACGAAGCTCAAGGGACGAATCAGCTCGAAGAGAGACAAGGAGTAGAGACGATCATTATGAACGAAGACCCCCAAGGAGAAGTAGGTACTCGGACAAGAAGAACAAGCACACCAAGAGATACTCAAGAAGAAAGCATCAAGCTCATGTTGGTGAATGGGTTTTCGGCTCCGACTTCAACAACCACTCCGTAAGAAGCTATCACTCCAACTCCGACTATAGTCAAGATGATGGTGTTATCGGAATTGCACTAGTGTCAACCAATTTCTATGATCTATTTGATTCACTGTAACATCCCAAAATTCCATTTTGGAATGTTATGAAATATAGCTATGCATCATTATCACCATTGCTTGAATATATGTAATAGTTGAAATGCTCCTTCTAAATTTCTGAAAGACCTTTCTACTTTCAATGTGCTTCTTTCACCTAATTGAAATTCTTGGTAAAAAGTTCAAATAAGAGAGGAGGAACATGACACCCCACACCAGGACCTAATTGGTGATTTATTTGAACAATAAAAACCAGGGGTTGTTTTGAAAATATTTGCAAAAGGATTTAAAAGCAAATAGGCCATTTCTGAAAATAATATTTCTTTCGAAATGTTCAAATGACAGAATAAAAATGTTCAATAAATTTCATTTATTATTCTGTTAATTTTGATATATAATACTCCTATATTTGGAAAAGTTTTGAATGCTTTTAAAGAGGTTTTACTGCTCTGGATATTAAAACGAGTAACGGATTTGTATTTAAACGGGCTGGCCCTCGGGCAGTTACTCGCGAATTTATTAGGAGCCGGCCGACCGATGTGCAACCGCCGCTCTCTCTCTCACTGACAACGGGCCCCACCCGACCGCCCGATGACATCGCGCGATCATCCCCCACCTCGCGCGTGCGTCGCCGTCGCCGGGAATCCCTCCTCGGATCTCCCTCCTCTCTCCTCCCCGCACCCACACGAGCATCCTATAAGTAGCCCCTGCCCCTCCTCTCTCCATTCCCCCACGAACCCCCTCTCTCCTCGCCGAAACGCTGCCCAAATCACCTCGCCAGAGTTGCTTCAACCACCGAACACCCCACCGCTAGTGCCCGTCGCCTCGAACGTCCCCTCGCCCCTCGGACCCCACCATTCGTCGCCGGACATCCGCCGCCGTCACCTGAGGCCCTCCGTCACCTCCCTCGACCACCGGAGCTCCTCGCCGACGACCTCGCCGCGTCGGACCCGCCAGAGATCCCCTCGCCGGCGACCTCTTATCACTGTAAGCACCCCCACCCGTTCGATATGGATCTGACGATCCAGATTATAACGTTTAAGCCACGAACCGTTTTTCTATAGCCGTCGGCCGTCCGCCCGTAGGACCCGCACGCACAAGCTAGCCAGCCACTCACAGGTCGCCACGTCACCCTAGCCGATGCAGTTTTTTTTAAGTTTTCTTTTCTGTTGTTTTTAGTAACAGAATGTTTTAGAAATTTGTTTTGCTTATATCTTTTTATCTGTTTAGTGTTTTGAGATAATTCTTTTTGCAATAGCTCACTTATTTCATGTAGTTTCACCATGAAGTTTTAGATTTTAAAATTTAACTATAAATTTGAATCTAATCAAATTTGCTCAAACTACTCAAATCTGAATAACTAGAGTTTAAAAATAGATTTTGATATGAATCTTTTTGCTACTACTTGGTATTAGTTAGGACCATCATCTTGCTTAGTTTGATGATTTTTTAGGATGAATTTGTTTAGTGTTCTATCTATAAACAGATTCTGCCTATTAGTTATTATAGTTTAGTTAATTTAGTTTTTAGTTAGTTTAAATTAGATTTATTTTTATTTTGTTAGTAGGTTCTGTTGTTTAAACATTTAGTGCTTTACTTACTATTAATAAAAATATAAATTTGTTTGGTTTTTTTCTTTATTAATATAGGAATCACAACTCCTTTTTCAACTAGGTATAATTTGATTAAAACAAACTAGTTTAGGAATAGATTCTTTTTACCAAGTTGTAAATAATTAAATTCTGTTTTCTAAGACAAGTTTATTTGTAAATTCTTTTCTGTTAAGAACTTGTTTTATTAATAAATAATAAGTTTTTTTTACTCTTTGTTAGTAAAACTATAGTTACCTCATATAGTAATGTTTATCAAAACTTTCAAAAACCATACTAAGATTTTTCTTAACCAAACTTTAAATGGATTTTATTCTGTTTATTAATAGAATATTTTATTTATTTTCTTGCTGTCAACTATTGTTTTGTTCATACAAGTAGTTTTATTATGTTAGTAGTGGTTTACCCATCACCTTTTTGAAAACAAAACTTTGTGTGTTTTCTTGCTTGTGATTTGTGCATTGTTTTGTCTTGAGTGATTCTAGTTCATTTCTGATTCTGTGAGTTATAACATTTTGTTGTATGCTTATTGAGTGCTCTTGTTTGCTTCGTTAGATTATCCGGAGTGCGAGGCTTGTTACCTAGAGTCACTCACGTACGAAGATCATCAATCAGGCAAGTCACTTTGATCATCTTTACCCATGTTTTTATTGCATTAGTTCTACCATTTCCCCCAGTTGCATGCAAAGTAGGTAATTGGAAACTTGGTTACTATTGTAGTATCATGTGGTAGGTACCCCCTCAACACTTTGACACATTGGCCCCAGGAAACGTTGTTTTACATTTTGCTATGCTACTAGTAGACGGGGTTGGATGTGTGATTCATGAGAGTTGTGAGGTAATAACTTCAAGACCAACATAATGATCAAGACTTCAAGACTCCGAGTTTTCAACTTACCTCTGGGTGGATGATGGTTGAACGGCACCCTGGAGAAACCAGTGGATTTGCCTAGGTGTTGCTGGAGATGGCCAGTATTCACGCGGAAAGGTCCACCCAGGCACAAAGAGATGGATGGATGCTTCAAGACCCAAGGCTTACCTGCACAGCCACAAGTCATTATGGGCTCTGGCTTGGTTGGATATCGTGGTGACCCTGGACCGGCGGTGCTACGAGATGTAGAAGAACGGTAGGAAGGGATGGGCACCGACAGAGTCGCAGGGAAACCCTTTGGAAGACCATGTTTTGGTCATCCGTTTCTCAAACACCCTGAAGTGCGAGAAATCAAACGGAGGCGACCAAATCTTGTGGGGAACATGTGCAAAACTCTGCAGAGTACTCAACCTAATCGATTAGCCGTGTCCACGGTCATGGACGACTTGAGCCAAAGGAACTGAAACATTCGGAACCCTCAACACAACTAATATGATGATGTGGGTATTAATAATTGGGTATGAGAATTGGTTGGTGGAACCATCTCATTAATCAACCAACTTAGTAATAATTTTTGCTTAGCCCCTCTCTTGATGTAGGAAAAACTTGGCTTTACGCAAAAACTTACCACCCCACCTGCCATATATGCATGTAGACTAGCTGATTATCTTTTCACCCCTCTCTTGTGACTTTGCCGACATATTCCATATGCTGACCTACACGGCTGCAACGTATCATGTTGCAGAGTACTTTTCTGACCAGGAGTGAGGACACGTTCAACGCTCGGTGAGATGCCCCTGGAGTCAGATGGACTCATCTACCTTCGATGCTTCCGCAAGATTTAGATATTCTCATGAGTTGGCCTTCAGCCACTTTATTGTAATCTTTATTTTAATAAAGGACTCGATATGAGATTTACCATTAATAAATGCTGTGTGATTTCCCTTTGATATATACATTGATGTACCGTGTGTGTACCAGCATGATCTTGGGATGGTACGGAAACACCGGAGATTCGACCTTTCAGGTCGGGTCGCTACAGAAATGATATCAGAGCACACGCTGACCATAGGACGTAACCTCTAGGATTGGAAAGCCTTAGGACTTATTTCTCTTTGTCTTTAAAAATTCTTATACTCTCATCTACTCGTTTCTGACTTCTCTCCGATTATTTCAAAATTTATGATGGCCACCTTCGTCCCAGTGTTGATCACGGAGTTTTGCCAGCCTGACGAAATGATGCCCGTTAGCAAGGAGCTGATGAGGATCATCAAGGACGTGAGGATTGCTTTGCCGAGCATCACCAGGACTCCTATCATGTATTTTCCACAAGATGGACGCTACAGGATCGAGGTGCACATCCCAGCGAAGACCTTTGGGAATCGGAAGGAACCCATCGACTTCAAGTTTGTGGCACCCAGCTGGATACTTGGGAGAGACATGGCCATTCATCGTGCCCTTGGACGTATTCAGGAGGAATACAGAGGTGGAACCATTCACCAAGACTCAGCGTGGTTTGTCGCCGGGATGCCAATGGAAACATCATAACACCTCCCACTATAGACACGACCATTTCCTATATCCAGACCTTGGAGACTCACATCAGGACTCTGGAGCTTCGAGTTCGTGCTGATACGAAGACAATCAAGAATCTGATGAACCATGAGATTGACCTCGAAGCTGAATTATGGGAAGCCGAGTACGAGCATGAGTATGAGGTGAAGGATTTCTTAGAGAGGATCGACAAGCTGAACACTCGCATCGTCACTCTGGAGGAACAGGTGGACATGGGTGAAAATCTTCATCTTGAGGGAGACTTGGCTCCTTTCATCAGCAACGATGATGACTATGAGGAGAGCACCACTGGAGGAGGCTCAGTCACCATGTACTTCTGAGGAAAACTCTAGTCATGCCCTCCATGTATCTTTTATTCTCAACATTAAAACGTAGATCGATGTTTAGTTTGATTGAGACTTGTATTCCCAATGTTTGAATCATTGATTGAATAAATGAATGAGTGTTTGGTGTGATATGTTTGTTGCGTTGCATATGGGTAGTGAATTACTCCTTTTAGGTCCTTGTTCTATTCTAATCTCACCCCTCTGAAAAACAGCAAGATGCCTCCACGACGTGAGTCCGACTTCACCTTCCTGCCGGAACTCACGCAACTCCTTCAGCAGCAGAATGCACTGATGCAGCTATTGATCCAGAATCAGACCAACAACCAGAACAACAACCACCACCACCCACCCCAGGCTGACAATCTCACCCATTTTCTGAGGTTGAACCCTCCAACTTTCTCCAGCAGCACTGAGCCCATTGTGGCAGATGACTGGCTCCGTAAGATGGAGAGAGAACTCGTCACTGCTGGATGTACAGACGCTGAGAAAGTGCGCTTTGCCGCACATCAACTCGAAGGACCAGCAGCTTCATGGTGGGAGAACTACACCACCACATATCCTATTGCTGATGTAACTTGGGAGCAGTTCAAGCAAGCTTTCCGCACCGCACATGTCTCAGCTGGAGCTATGAGTTTGAAGAAGCACGAGTTTTGCAACTTACGCCAGGGTAATCGCTCTGTAGCCCAATACGTGGACGACTTCAGCACATTGGCACGTTATGCCCCAGGAGACGTGGCCGATGATGCAGCCAAGCAAGAGAAGTTTCTAGAAAGACTCAACGATGAGTTGAGCATGCAGTTAGTAGTGGCTACCTTCAACAACTACCAAGAGCTAGTAGACAAGGCCCTCATCCTAGAGGGTAAACAGCAGCAAATTGAGAACCGCAAAAGAAAGTACACTCAGGGAAAGTTTAACTCTGGAGCTCATCAGAAGCCCCGCTACTCCCCGTACTCATGGAATACCGGATCAGGGACCGGTAAGTTTGGAAGGCACACTCATGCCGTGCACAACCATGGAGGCCACAAGCATGGAGGAAATGGGAATGCCCATCCCAACCATGGCAACTTCAAGACTGACAATGGGAATGGGAACAACAACCAGCACCGTCACGCTCTTACTCAGAAGGATCTGAGCCACAACACCTATTTCAAGTGCCAGAAGACAGGGCACTATGCTACTGAGTGTCCCTAGAGCAAGCAGGGAAATGGAAACGGCAACTCCGCAGCCAAGAAGCCAAATTCGTTTCCTCGTGCCTAGGTGAACCACCTCGACGTGGAAGAAGTCTATGATCAACCCGAGACTGTGGTTGGTAATTTTTTATTGCATTCACGTCCAGTTACAGTACTTTTTGATTCCGGTGCAACTAATTCATTCATATCAAGGGTAGTTGTGGATAAGTATGGTTTGCCCACCACAACCCTTAGTCAGCCCATTAAGGTCAATTCCCTAGGAGGTATGATGATGGCAGGGATAGGATGCCATGCCTTGAAACTTCTCATAGGAAACAATGTTTTTCCCACCGACCTCATTGTCTTAGAATCCCAGGGATTGGATGTAATCCTAGGCATGGATTGGATGACCAAGTATGGAGGAAATCTTGATTGCCCTAGCAAGTCTATTTCACTCACCACCCCGGAGAACAAGAGGATTAAGTATGTATCCCGACACACCCAGATGAGTGCTCGGTTAAATTCCCTCACAGGAGTTGTTCAGGAGGAAGTACCTCTGGTAAAAGACTTTCTGGATGTATTTCCGGAAGAATTACCAGGCATGCCACCAGATAGGGAGATTGAGTTCCTAATAGAGCTACAACCAGGGACAGCCCCAATTTCCAAGAGACCCTATGGGATGCCCGCAAATGATTTAGTGGAAATCAAGAAGTAAATTAAGGAGTTATTGGACAAAGGGTATATTCGCCCAAGTTCTTCACCTTGTGGAGCCCCAGTTCTTTTGGTGGAGAAGAAGGATAAAACCTTGAGAATAGTAGTCGATTATCGTGCCTTGAACGAGGTGACTATCAAGAACAAGTACCCTCTGCCGATGATTAATGACTTGTTTGATTAGCTAGTAGGCGCCAAAGTATTCTCCAAGATCGATCTTCGATCAGGGTATCACCAACTGAAGATTCGTGAACAGGATATACCCAAAACAGCTTTCACCACAAGGTATGGCTTGTATGAGTACACTGTCATGTCCTTTGGTTTGACTAATGCTCCTGCCTACTTCATGAATATGATGAACAAGGTGTTTATGGAATATTTGGACAAGTTTGTCGTGGTGTTCATCGATGACATTTTGATATTCTCCAAGAACGAGGAAGAACACAAGGAACATTTGCGTTTAGTTCTGGAGAAACTGAGAGAGCATCAGTTATATGCCAAGTTCAGCAAATGTGAATTTTGGCTGACGGAAGTCGGATTTCTTGGACATATTATTTCCGGAGAAGGAATAGTCGTAGACCCCGCTAAGGTTGAAGCCGTCACCGAGTGGAAGTCACCCACCTCAGTTAATGAGATCCGCAGTTTCCTCGGACTTGCCGGATATTACCGGAGGTTCATTGAGATTTTTTCAAAGATTGCCAAGCCCATGACGGAGTTGTTGAACAAAGAGTCTAAGTATATTTGGACTGAGGAATGTGAAGCCAATTTCCAGGAGTTGAAGAAACGTTTGGTCACAGCTCCAGTGTTGATTTTACCCAATATTCGAAAAGATTTCCAGGTTTATTGTGATGCATCACGTCAAGGACTTGGAGGAGTACTCATGCAAGATGGAAAGGTTGTAACTTATGCATCCAGACAACTACGACCTCATGAGTTGAATTATGCCACCCATGATTTGGAACTAGCAGTCGTAGTGCACGCACTCAAGACCTGGAGATATTTCCTTATCGGAAATAGTTGGGATGTTTACACCGACCATAAGAGCCTGAAGTATATATTCACGCAGAAAGAGTTGAACCTTAGACAGAGGAGATGGTTAGAGTTAATCAAGGACTATGACATGAGATTACACTACCATCCAGGTAAGCCAAATGTGGTAGCAGATGCCTTGAGTCGAAAAACTTATGTGAACACACTCACAGCGGGAGGATTACCTCAAGAGTTAGCCGATGATCTCAGAGAGCTCAAGCTAGAGATAGTTCCAAGCGGATATATTGCCACACTGGAGATCCAGTCCACCTTGACCTAAAGAATTCGTCAAACTCAGAAGACAGACAAGGAAATAGCTGAGATTAAGAAAAGAATGAAAGATGGTAAAGCTAAAGGTTTTCGTGAGGATGAACAAGGAACTCTGTGGTTTGAGAACCGCATCTATGTGCCCAATGACCCAGAACTCAGGAAGTTTATACTTCAAGAAGCCCACAATTCCCCTTACTCAATACACCCAGGCAACACCAAGATGTATCTAGATTTAAAGGAGAGCTATTGGTGGACAGGTATGAAGAAGGATTTTGCAGAACATGTTGCAATATGTGATGTTTGTCAGCGAGTAAAGTCGGAACATCAGAAACCAGCAGGGTTACTCCAACCTTTGCCGATATCCGAGTGGAAATGGGAAAAGCTTGGTATGGACTTCATCATAGGATTACCCAGGACCCGTTCAGGTTATGATTCCATCTAGGTAGTGGTCGATCGTCTGACCAAGGTAGCTCATTTCATTCCAGTGAAGACCACCTATACCAGCGCTAAGCTAGCCAAGATATATATGACCAGGATCATATGTCTGCATAGAGTTCCGAGGAGTAACGTGTCAGATAGAGGAACACAATTTACCTCAAAGTTTTGGCATCAGTTACATGAAACTTTGGGTACAAGACTGGAGTTCAGTACAGCTTTTCATCCGCAGACCGATGGACAGACTGAGAGAGTCAACCAGATTCTGGAAGACATGTTGAGAGCCTGTGCGCTAGATTATGGATCTAGTTGGGATGACAACTTACCTTACGCAGAATTCTCATACAACAACAGTTATCAGACCAGTCTGAAGATGGCCCCTTTCGAAGCATTATACGGAAGGAGGTGCAGAACACCGTTGACGTGGGATGGTGTTGGAGACCGACAACTTTTTGGTCCCGACCTTATTCGAGATTCAGAAGATAAAGTCAAGTTGATTCGTGACAGACTCAAAATAGCTCAATCCCGACAAAAGAGCTATGCCGACAACAAACGCAAGGAAGTAACGTATGAAGTGGGAGATCGGGCATATCTTCATGTGTCCCCACTTCGAGGAATCAAGATGTTTGGTGTTAAAGGAAAGTTAGCACCCAGATTCATAGGCCCCTACAAAATTCTTGAACATAGAGGCGAAGTTGCATACAAGATGGAATTGTTGGAAGGATTGTCCGGAGTTCATGATGTTTTCCATGTTTCCCAGCTGAAGAAATGCCATGCTGAGATGGCTGATATTCCCTTGAGAGACACAGTGCCCCTAGAGGCCATACAACTTGACAGTGATCTGACCTATGAGGAGAAGCCTGTCAGAATCCTCGAGACTGCCAACAGAGTTACCCGCAGCAAGATCATCAAGTTCTATAAGGTTTTGTGGAGTCACCACACCGAGGAAGAAGCCACCTGGGAACGCGAAGATCTTCGTAGAGACCACCCGCACCTATTTTCTAGCCAACCCGAATCTCGAGGGCGAGATTCATCTTAAGGTGGGTAGGTTTGTAACATTCCAAAATTCCATTTTGGAATGTTATGAAATATAGCGATGCATCATCATGACCATTGCTTGAATATATGAAATAGTTGAAATGCTCCTTCTAAATTTCTGAAAGCCCTTTCTACTTTCAATGTGCTTCTTTCACCTAATTGAAATTCTTGGTAAAAAGTTCAAATAAGAGAGGAGGAACATGACACTCCACACCAGGACCTAATTGGTGATTTATTTGAACAATAAAAACCTGGGGTTGTTTTGAAAATATTTGCAAAAGGATTTAAAAGCAAATAGGCCATTTCTAAAAATAATATTTTTTTCCAAAGTGTTCAAATAACAGAATAAAAATGTTCAATAAGTGGCATTTATTATTCTGTTAATTTTGATATATAATACTCCTATATTTGGAAAAGTTTTGAATGCTTTTAAAGAGGTTTTACTGCTCTGGATATTAAAACGAGTAACAGATTTGTATTTAAATGGGCCGGCCCACGGGCAGTTACTCGCGAATTTATTACGAGACGGCCGACCGACGCGCAGCCGCCGCTCTCTCTCACTGACAACGGGCCCCACCCGACCGCCCGATGACATCGCGCGATCGTCCCCCACCTCGCGCGGGCGCCGCCGTCACCGGGAATCCCTCCCCGGATCTCCCTCCTCTCTCCTCCCCGCACCCACCCGAGCACCCTATAAGTAGCCCCTGCCCCTCCTCTCTCCATTCCCCCCGAACCCCCTCTCTCCTCGCCGAAACGCTGCCCAAATCAGCTCGCCGGAGTTGCTTCGACCACCGAACACCCCACCGCTAGTGCCCGTCGCCTCGGACGTCCCCTCGCCCCTCCGACACCACCATTCATTGCCGGACGTCCGTCGCCGTCACCTGAGCCCCTCCGTCGCCTCCCTCGACCACCGGAGCTCCTCGCCAACGACCTCGCCACCTCGGACCCGCCGGAGATCCCCTCGTCGGCGACCTCTTGTCACTGTGAGCACCCCCACCCGTTCGATCTGGATCTGACGATCCAGACTATAACGTTTAAGCCACGAACCGTTTTTCTATAGCCGTCGGCCGTCCGCCCGTAGCACCCGCACGCACGCGCTAGCCAGCCACTCATAGGTCGCCACGTCACCCTGGTCGATGCGGGTTTTTTTAGTTTTCTTTTCTGTTGTTTTTAGTAACAGAATGTTTTAGAAATTTGTTTTGCTTATATCTTTTTATCTGTTCAGTGTTTTGAGTTAATTCTTTTTGCAATAGCTCAATTATTTCATGTAGTTTCACCTTGAAGTTTTAGATTTTAAAATTTAACTCTCAAATTTGAATCTAATCAAATTTTCTCAAACTACTCAAATCAGAATAACTAGAGTTTAAAAATAGATTTTGATATGAATCTTTTTGCTACTACTTGGTATTAGTTAGGACTATCATCTTGCTTAGTTTGAGGATTTTTTAGGATGAATTTTCTTAGTGTTCTAGCTATAAACTGATTCTGCCTATTAGTTATTATAGTTTAGTTAATTTAGATTTTAGTTAGTTTAAATTAGATTTAGTTTTATTTTGTTAGTAGGTTCTGCTGTTTAAACATTTAGTGCTTTACTTACTGTTAATAAAAATATAAATTTGATTGGTTTGTTTCTTTATTAATATAGGAATCACAACTCCTTTTTCAACTAGGTATAATTTGATTAAAACAAACTAGTTTAGGAATAGATTCTTTTTACAAAGTTGTAAATAATTAAATTCTGTTTTCTAAGACAAGTTTATTTGTAAATTCTTTTCTGTTAAGAACATGTTTTATTAATAAATAATAAGTTTTGTTTTACTCTTTGTTAGTAAAACTATAGTTACCTCATATAGTAATGTTTGTCAAAACTTTCAAAAACCATACTAAGATTTTTCTTAACCAAACTTTAAATGGATTTTATTCTGTTTATTAATAGAATATTTTATTTATTTTCTTGCTGTCAACTATTGTTTTGTTCATACAAGTAGTTTTATTATGTTAGTAGTGGTTTACCCATCACCTTTTTGAAAACAAAACTTTGTGTGTTTTCTTGCTTGTGATTTGTGCATTGTTTTGTCTTGAGTGATTCTAGTTCATTTCTGATTTTGTGAGTTACAACATTTTGTTGTATGCTTATTGAGTGCTCTGGTTTGCTTCGTTAGATTATCCGGAGTGCGAGGCTTGTTACCTAGAGTCACTCACGTACGAAGATCATCAATCAGGCAAGTCACTTTGATCATCTTTACCCATGTTTTTATTGCATTAGTTCTACCATTTCCCCCAAGTTGCATGCAAAGTAGGTAATTGGAAACTTGGTTACTATTGTAGTATCATGTGGTAGGTACCCCCTCAACACTTTGACACATTGGCCCCAGGAAACGTTGTTTTACATTTTGCTATGCTACTAGTAGACGGGGTTGGATGTGTGATTCATGAGAGTTGTGAGGTAATAACTTCAAGACCAACATAATGATCAAGACTTCAAGACTCCGAGTTTTCAACTTACCTCTGGGTGGATGATGGTTGAACGGCACCCTAGAGAAACCAGTGGATTTGCCTAGGTGTTGCTGGAGATGGCCAGTATTCACGCGGAAAGGTCCACCCAGGCACAAAGAGATGGATGGATGCTTCAAGACCCAAGGCTTACCTGCACAGCCACAAGTCATTATGGGCTCTGGCTTGGTTGGATATCGTGGTGACCCTGGACAGGCGGTGCTACGAGATGTAGAAGAACGATAGGAAAGGATGGGCACCAATAGAGTCGCAGGGAAACCCGTTCGAAGACCATGTTTTGGTCATCCGTTTCTCAAACACCCTGAAGTGCGAGAAATCAAACGGAGGCGACCAAATCTTGTGGGGAACATGTGCAAAACTCTACAGAGTACTCAACCTGATCAATTAGCCGTGTCCACGGTCATGGACGACTTGAGCCAAAGGAACTGAACCATTCGGAACCCTCAACACAACTAATATGATGCTGTGGGTATTAATAATTGGGTATGTGAATTGGTTGGTGGAACCATCTCATTAATCAACCAACTTAGTAATAATTTTTGCTTAGCCCCTCTCTTGATATAGGAAAAACTTGGCTTTACGCAAAAACTTACCACCCCACCTGCCATATATGCATGTAGACTAGCTGATTATCTTTTCACCCCTCTCTTGTAACTTTGCCGGCATATTGCATATGCTAACCTACACGGCTGCAACGTATCATGTTGCAGAGTACTTTTCCGACCAGGAGTGAGGACACGTTCAATGCTCGGTGAGATGCCCTTGGAGTCAGATGGACTCATCTACCTTCGATGCTTCCGCAAGATTTAGATATTCTCATGAGTTGGCCTTCAGCCACTTTATTGTAATCTTTATGGTAATAAAGGACTCGATATGAGATTTACGATTAATAAATGTTGTGTGATTTCCCTTTGATACATACATTGATGTACCGTGTGTGTACCAGCATGATCTTGGGATGGTACGGAAACACCGGAGATTCGACCTTTCAGGTCGGGTCGCTACATTCACCACATGAAGGAGGTGTAAGTTGCTTCATGGCTAAAGGCCCCAAGGTATCACACCCCGAATATCTTGATTTTGATAATGATGAAGATGATCTTCTTTATGATGATGACTTGCTATGTGATAAAACTAGTGATCGTAATGAACTTGATATTTCTTATACTAGTAAAGATAAGTCATTTGATGATGATAATATGAAAATAGAAGAACTAACTAAAGAACTCAACACTCTTAAATTAGCTCATGATTCTACTCTTGAAAATCAAAGAGAGCTTGTAAGAACTCATGAGAAGCTACGCTTCGAGAAGCTCAATTTGGAGCAAGAACATGAATTTCTTAAAGCTATCAATGACGATCTCCAAAAGAAGACTTCATCTTATATTGCCAAACGACTACTCTTGTCTACATTCATGCCACAAGTCAAATCTAAGAAAACTAGTAACAAAGGAAAGAAAGGTTCTTCATCTAGTAGCAACAATAAACATCATAAACCCAATGATGTTGCTCCTACTAGTTCTATTGATTGTACTAGTGATGATTCTCTTTGCCAAGTTACACTTGAGCAAGAAAATGCTTTATTGAAAGGAATTATAGAGAAAGGTATCTACAAGAGTCTTGAATGGTCCAAACAATTTGATGAGATTGTATGCAAACATGGAGGATACCGGAAGAATCGTGGTGTTGGCTACTTCAACGCTAATGGAGTTGAATGGGAAGAAGGTCAATATCCAAATCCCAAGTTTGTTCCTCAAAAGGAGAAGTATGAAAATACTCTTCCCAAGAGGAAAAACACTCAAGATGACCTTCCACCACAAGACTCCAATCTCAAGGGCAATAAAAATCTCCAAGAGGACTTTGACTCTTACAAAGATGAACCCCAAGATTTGGTGAAGTGGGTTCCCAAGGCTACTACAAGCTCAACTTCTACAAGTTCTACTTCAACACCGAGGATCCCCATCAACTTGATGTGGATTCCCAAGAATAAGAACTAGAGAGTTCTCGAGGGGTGACTCCACCAATGAAATTCACTCACATTCATTATTGGCAAGATCTATTTGTAATCAACATGAACCCTATGCAATAGATCAAGGAGTCACACATTCCCTCAAAGGTAAGCAAGGGACTAGGTAATCAACAAATCAATGGACATCACGACACATGCTTTGCACTGCATGTCCATAGATATCCTTGTACTTGTCTCTTGTGTGTTGGGACTAACCCATGTACATGAGAAGAGTAAGGAAACAACAAGGATGCTCCCAACTCTTGGTGATCTTCATCAACCTTGAGCATCCACCACAACCTCACCAACATGAATTATTCATCGACAAAACCCAAGGTTAGTTTATCCCTCTTATGGGGGGATGTCCCATCAAGGGAGAGCTTTACTCAAAGACTTGAGTCAAAGCATCTATTAGTATGTGACAACATTAAATTCTTTATGTAAAAGTGGTAACCCCACTTGTGCTTAAACAATGAGTATGACCTATGATCAAGTACTCTTGCTTGGCTCCTAAGTCAAATACTCATATATAGTTGACTCCGTCATCGCCCAAGTGCTTGTTAGATGCAAGAGTGTTTGTGCATGATTGCCATGATTTCATTTGACATCTTATTGTGTGAGCATGTTGGTTTGCATTTATTTTCTCATTTGAGGATATCCAATCGTTGCTATTTGGCTTTTGATTTATCTTTTGCCAATTGGATATACAAGAATGCTTAGGACCACTTCTTTAGCTATCTATGCTTTCTCACCTCATACTCCATTCATGTTGCATCACAAAATTTGAACAAGTGCTTTTTTATCCCTCTGTGTGTGGAGCACTCAGTGTTCCGTATCGACAAGGCCTGACCATTAAAACCTCCCTAGTGCATCTCGGTGGAACCAACCACAAAATCTCGGTCTCACCGAATGCCTAGGGTTGATCTGGTTTTTCAATCTCAGTACCACCGATTCCATTTTCTCGGTTACACCGAGTGTCCCTATCATCTGATAGTTGAGACACTCGGTGACAGCGAAAACTTAGAATCAGTGTCACCAAAAGTGGTGGGTATAAAGGTTGTGGACCCCGAAGCTTTGAATTTCTATCTCATTCGTCGCGCTCCAAAACCCTAAGCTGTCGTTCCAAAGACCCCTGGTCGTTGCCCTTTTCTCCCCGCACTCCTCCGCCACTCGGAATTGCCTTCGCCGAAAAATTCCTCTCCCTTTTCACCGCCATAGAGGATTTGCACCAAGCTAGGGTAAGGATTCAATCTCTATTGCGCTCCTCGTCTGATTCTTGCACAATAGAATCTTGTTTATCATCATTACACCCTTTGCACATGTTCCTATCCTCTTAAAACTCCAAAATCTCGCGATAGATGAATTTTCTAGGGTTTTGTCATTCGCTCGATAAATCTTGGTGGAACCGAAACAGACATATCGGTCTCACCGATGTGGATTTTTGTGTGCCTCAGAACTAACTCGGTGGAACCGAGTACCACTTTTCGGTCCGACTGAAAGGGTGCCAAGTTTTGGTTAGTGAGTCAGTCAGTCTCGGCCTCACCGAAAATTTCTATTTCGGCTGCACCAATAATTATTTGACAGAATACAAAAATCTTGAAAATTCATTGTTCAAATTTCAAAAACCATCCTCATTTTGTGATGACTCATATACTTCTCCTCTCCTATATTCTATTCATAGGGTCAGTATGTCATATGCAGAGGACAGTCGGAATTTGGCAGAGCAAGGAGTTGACATGAGTTCTGACACAAGCCTAGAAGCCAGTTCTTTCTCAGATCCAGGCACCCCCAGCTCTCATGGGTTTCCCAAGGCTGCCACCAGGGCCAGGAAGAAGCTCAATTCTGATGAAGAAGATTCAGATTTCATTCCTGAGGAGATTCTTTCTAAGAAGCAAGAAAAGGCTGCCAAGAAGTCAGCATCTGAAGCTACATCATCCAAGAGAGTTGTCAGCAAAGTTTATGCACCTGCTAAAACTTTCAAAGCACATGAGAGTGCTGGGGCAACTGTGTCAGTTGAGGTCCCCAGGAAATCTATGCCTAAGAAGGCAGGGGAGAAAAAGTCCAAGAAGAGGATTGTCCATGTGACTGGCAGACCTACCTCTATGTATGAAGATCCATAGGAGGCTACTGGTGCTGTTGCTGAGGAGGAGGAAGAACATGTTGAGATTGCCCCTCCCAAGAAGAAAGCCAAAAAGCTTATGGTTGATGCTATGCAAAAGACTGCCACCTCCAAGAGCACCAAGCCTACTTCCAAGAAAGCTGCTGCACAAAAGTCCAAGAGGACTACCAGAGACATCCCACCTTTTGAGAAGAACAAAGGGACTGCCTCGAGAGTGGAAGATGATGATGACTTGACTACTTTGATGAAGCTCAGACCACATCTTCCAGTGCATGATGCCAACCACTTAGATGCTGAGGACATGAAGAAGATGAAGGACTCGGGATTGAGAGCCTAGAGAGCCATAGATCCTTATGCTCAGAGGAGGAAAAATGTTGTTGACTATAGGTTTTCATAAGAGAGCAACATGATTTTTATGAGACCGTGTTGCTTGACAAGAGCCCAGCTGTTAGCGACATGAGGTATGTCGATTGGAAGTTCATCAAAGGTAATGTGTACTAATTCCCGAGTTTCTAATACAACTTCCATTACATTGGTCTGGACAAGTTCATTGGCAGAGAGCTTACTGCATGGAACAACAAGATGAGCATGCAATTCTACTCCACTGCTCATTTCTACAGAGATGGTAGAATTGTGTGGATGACTGAAGGTGCTAGATATGAATCCACTGTTGCGGAATGGGCTGCTCTTCTGGAAGTTCCAAAAGCTCAGGAAGTAAATCTGGATGTATACTCTGAACCTAAGGCAAGTCATAATGCCATGAAAGACATGTATACTCCTATCCCCGCAGAGAAGGTGCAATCACACAAGCGAGGATCCATCTATTATATGCAAGCAGGCCTCCGGACTATGAACAATATTCTCAGGCATACCTTGATGCCCAAGTCAGGAGATGACAAGATGATCCGAGGCTACTCCATCAACATGTTGATCCACCTTGACAGGAACATGAGGATTAGAGTAATGGATCTGATAGTTGAGACAATCAAGAGGGTTGCTACTGACCAGAAGCGCTCTTGCTGCTATGCACCCTACATCTAGTTGCTCACCAACTCTCAGTCCACATCTGCCCCTATAGCCAGAGTTCGAAGATAATGTTGTGGTGATGAACCCAGATCATCCCACATCTTCTACAGCACAGGCAGAGGCAGAAGCTATTCAAGCCCCCAGATCCAGGAATGAGCAAATGGATCTTCTGATCACAACCGTCCAGGGCATGCAGAAGGATATCAAGGGTATTCTGGAGAACCAGAACAGCCTTGTGAGGATCTTTGAGTCAAGGATCAAGGTGCTTGGTGATAAGGTGGACAAGGTCACAAAGACAGTGATAGAGCTCCAGAAGGAAGTTGACTCCGTGCACATCCCTATTGTCCCTTCTACTTCTTATGAGGATGAGGATGATGATGAGGATGAATCACTTCTCGTGCCAGGCACCCAGTTCACCACTCAGACTAGATCAGCCACAGTGCCTGCACCAGACTTGAGTCCCTCTTCATCAGCTCCTACAACTATCAGCACAACTCTTGCTCCACTAGCTCCTATTCCTCCAGTGTCCACTCCAGCTCCATCAACGACATCTGCAGATATCTTCACCGATGGCATGCTCTCGACTCCTTCATAAACAACCAGAGGAGATCATCCCAAGAACGATTAGTTATATGACTTTCAACTTTTTGGTAACTTGTTGCCAAAGGGGGAGAAGTGTTTATAGATCATTAGGCTTCGAGTGAGAGAGCGTTTGGTGTTTGTTGTTTTTCCACAAAACAATTGCTTTTGGTTGCCATGATACTCTTTTGTTTTGCTTGTGATACACGCTTGATATGTTTGATCATACACTTTGTGTGTGATGTTACTATTTCCTATCATCTTAATGCTTATGCAATGATCATTCATCTTTGGTTGATTGTGTTGTGCTATGATATTCATTCCAATTACTCTCGCACACCACCAAGTGGCATGTGACAAGTAAGAAGTGACCCATGTACCTAATCGATTATGCATTCGCATTCAAACGCAAATTTAAAAATAATGCACAAATTTAGGGGAGCTCTTGCCTTTCACATACTTATCAAAGCAACGATTATATTCCATGATTATATCTTTGTCGAAGATTTGATCTATATGTTGTCATCAATTGCCAAAAAGGGGGAGATTGAAAGCACATTTGCTCCCTTGGTGGTTTTGTAATTAATAACACATATAAGTCATTCAACTAATGTCTTCACCAAGTATACTTCAGGGAAAATTCAATGATGGGAATGGCTAAAGGATTGTGGTATTACCCCAAGATTCAAGGAAATAGGTTGGCCAAGCTTCAAGCAAAAGGACTCTACATTTTACATTTGTGAGAAATCACTTTGAGTCTATAGGAAAGCCAATATTATTGAAAGGGGGTAAAGTTTTGATAGTGAACAATATGCTCAAACGTGCACAAGTGACAGTCACCAAAACATCCACATACTCTCCCACCAAAGTCTGTCCTAAGCCAACCAGGAAAACCGGTACAACCAACATTCCTATCCCGGTGCCACCGAGTTCTAGACCCTAGATAGACTTAGCCAAACCCTAACATTTCGGTGCAGCCGACACTTCACTCGGTGCCATCAAGTTGGGTTGCCAACTTTCTATTATGCAAGTTCTCATATTTGGTCCGACCGACAATGGTGAGTCGGCGTCACCGAATTTGGTAAATCTGACTGTTGGTCACCTTTTTGGTGCAACCGAGAATTGTATATCGCTCCATCCGAGATTCAAAAGTTGCCACTTTTTGTCACTTTGGCACCACCAAGATTTACACAGCAGCGTCACCGAGTCTAACTTATTGTGTGTAACGGTTGGATATTTGGGGATCCCTATATATACCCCTTCACCACCACACACTCGAAAGAGAAGCCCTAAGAACTATTCCATACCTACTCTGCTCAGTTTTCTGAGAGAGAACCACCTACCCTTGTCTTGAGGTCAAGATCTTCCACTCCAACCATATGGATCTTGATTTCTAGCCTCCCCAAGTTTCTTTCCACCTATCCCATCTCTTCTACCATGCCAAATCTGTGTGAGAGAGATTGTGTGTTGAGGAGTCTATCAACTTGAAGCACAAGAGCAAGGAGTTCATCGTCATTACCGAACCTATTACCTTTTGGAGGGTGGTGCCCCCTAGATTGGTTAGGTGTCGCTTGGGAGCCACCTACTTCGTGTTGTGGAGTGAACCAAGAAGTTTGTAAGGGCAAGGAGATCGCCTACTTCCTGAAGATCTACCCATAGCGAGGCTTGTCCTTCACGGACGGAAGCCGCATGGAATAGTCAATGTTGCTTCTTCATGGAACCCTCCGTGGGTAGAGCACTCCATGGACTCTCGCGACCATTACCCTCCGTTGGTTGAAGACTCCATGAACATGGACGTATGATAGCACCACCTATCGGAACTATGGGAAAAATCATCGTGTCATCACTTGTGTTTGCATTCCTAACCCTCTCTTTACTTACATGTGCAATGTCTTTACTTTCCGCTACTACACTCTTAGACATGCATGTGTAGGGTGTTAATTGATATGCTATGAATGCTAAAACTTGCCAAGAATTAAAATTGGGAAAAAGGCAAAACTTTTATTTGGTCAAGTAGTCTAATCACCTCCCCCTCTATACCTACTTTCGATCCTACAAAGACTGCCAAGAAATCAGGCAATGAGGCCACCTCATCCAGGAGGGTGGTCAGCAAAACTGATGCACCTCTAGAGACATTGACAATACTTGAGAGTGTTAGGGCTACCATGACTATTGAGCCCCCTAGGAAGTCTTTACCTAAGAAGGCGGGAGAGAAGAAGGCCAGGAAGAGGATCATTCGTGTTGTTGTCAGACCTGCCTCTATGTTTGAGCATCCAGAGGAGGCTAGTGGAGCTGCTGCTGAGGATGGGGAGAAGGAGCATGTTGTCAAGGCCCCTGCCAAGAAGAAGCAAAAGAAGTTGTTCGCAGATGCTATGCCAAAGCTAGGTCCATCAAAGAGCAGCAAGGCTGCACCTAAGAAGGTTGCTACAGGGAAGTCCAAGAGGACTAGCAGAGACATTCCAGCAGCTAAGAAGAACAAAGGATCTAGTTTCAGAGAAGCTGAAGCTGATGATGCTATGACAGCTTTGCTGAAGGTTAGACCTCACCTTCCTAATCACAATAGCAGCCATCCAATTGCCGATGATATGAAGAAGAGTAAGGATTCTGGTTTGAAGGAATGGAGAGCTATTGATCCATATGCCCACAGGAGAAAAATTGTTGTGGACTATAGGTTCTACACCAAGGAACAAGAAGATTTCTATGAGACAATCTTGCTTGACAACAGTCCAGCTGTCAGTGATATGAGATAAGTTGTCTGGAAGTATATCAAGGCTAATTAGAACTATTTCCCATGTGTTCAAGACAACTTCCACTGCATACTCCTTGATCAGTTTGTTGGCAAAGAGTTCACTGCTCGGAATGATGAGATGATAATGCAATTCTATGCCACTCCTCACTTCTATGGAGATGGTAGAATAGTGTGGATGATTGAAGGAGCAAGATACAAATCTACTATTGATGAATGGGCTACCATCTTATGAGTCCCAGAGGTACAGGATGGTGACTTGGATCTCTACTCTGTATCCAAGGAGAGCCATAATGTTATGAAGGATATGTACAATGCTATCCCTGCGGCTAACTTGCAATCACACAAGTTAGGATCTATTTACTTCCTCCAGGATGGCCTCCATACAATGAACACCATCTTGAGGCATACATTGATGCCTAAGTATGGAGATGAGAAGATGATTCGACGCTACTCCATCAACATGCTTATCCATCTTGATAGTCACACCAGGATTCAAGTGATGGACTTGATTGTAGAAACTATGAAGATGGTTGCTGCTGACCAGAAGCGCTCATGCTGCTGTGCACCCTACATTCAGATGCTTATCAACTCCAAACTTGAGAAGCACATCTTTGCTCTGGATAGACCCCACTTGCCACTTCAGCCAGATTTCGAGGCCAATGTTGTGGTGATGGACCCAGACCATCCCACATTAGCTGAAGCTCAAGCTCAAGCTGAGGCAGAGGCAGAGGCAGCTAGAGCCAATAGTGCTCAGATCCCCAGATCCAGGAATGAGCAGATGGATCTCTTGATCTCTACTATCATGGACATGAAGAAGGACATCAACAGAGGTCTTCGCCGACGCAGTCTCTCGACTCCGACATTGACCACCGGAGGAGATCAGTCGTAGAGGGACGATTAGCTATATCTCTTCGAACTATCTGGTAACTTGTTGCCAAAGGTGGAGGAGTTGTATATAGATCTAGGCTTCGAGTGAGAGAGTGTTTGGTTTATATCGCTGTTTTACAAAACATTTGATCATTTGGTTTGGATGTGATATACTTTTGTTTGTGTTTGATCATACGCTTTGATGTGTGTTGCTACTATTTCCTATCTTTCTGATGGTTATGTGATGATCATTCAATTTACTTGACGTGTTGTGCTACATTATTAACACTTATTACTCCCACATACCACCAAGATGTATGTGACATGGAAGAATTGCCCCATGCACCTAATCGATTGAGCATTTCCATTCAAACACACATTTAAAAATAATGCACAAATTTAGGGGGATCTCTTGATTATCACATACTTCTCAAAGCGATGATTATATTCATTGATTATATTGTCACATCCCTATCTAGATGTCATAGGACAGCATGGGTGTTACATCATGTTTCAATTTTTGCATCAACATTAAATGAGGACTAAAAGAAACACCAAGCTCACATTGAATCAAAATAATTCAAAGTTGGTGAAAATTCAACAAATCCAAAATGACCTTTAAAAAATGTTCCCTATGTCTGATAAATATGGACATGGTTATAAGAGGGGTCATTTTAAATATTTGAACAACTGAAGCAACTTAAAAATAAATGATAGAGCTCCTGAAAATATCAAATAAAGCATTATAATTAGTTTAGTTTTCAAAATATCTTGAAACTTTTGGATAAGATTGAAATATTCAAACTTCAATATATAAAATATTTGGGGTATTTTAAAATAGCATATGTGCCTAAAAATAAAATGGAACAAATGTCAGAAGTTAGAAAAGAATTGAAATAAAAAAAGAGGGGAAGAAAGCCCACCTGGGACAGGAAAGAAGCCGGCCCAGCCCACCAGGGGCGAACCGGTCTTCTTCCACCTCTGGCCAGAAGGATGTCGGGCGCGTGGTCGCCGCGCGCTGGTCACCTCCTGCCTGTGTGCTCGCCTGGATGGAGGGATAGACTCCAGGGAGACGTCCAGATCGAGCCCTCCCTCCATTTCTCCTCCTCCTAGTCGCCGCAGCTCTCTCTCCCCCTTTCTTCCTCCATGCCGCCATGGCCGATCCCTGCTCGAGCTCACCACCATAGTTCTAGCCGCCCCCGCACCCTTCTGAGCCCACCACCAGACCGCAACGACCCCCTCATCCCCCTGGTGATGCTAGAAGAAGACGGAAGCCCTCCACGATGTGTCGTCGCCGTTTCTTCCCCGTCGGCCGCCGAAGCTCTTCTCCGACGATTCAAGGTTGTCCACGTGTCCCTGAGCTTACCGTCTCTTCCAGCAACCCCGCCGTGAGCTCCTGCTCCGTTTCCCCTCCTCTAGCGGCATGTTTCTCGCCATAGGCACTGTTCCCCCTGCTGCCGAAGCTCGGGTCGTCACCGGCCGTAGCTCCGGTGGCCCCGAGCCCCCTTTGTCGTTGCGCTGGATGCACGCGTGCACGAGCTTCCTCCGGGTGCCCTCCGCGTGTCAAATGGTCATCGAAGGCGCAACTCCGGTGGATCGCCGCCGTGCGGATGGTCGCCGCCGGCCCCGCTCCGGTGGGCGCCGACGTGGCCATCATTAGGGGTTAATCCTCCCTGATTAGTTAGCCTCCTGCCACTGACTAGTGGGCCCCATGGTTGGTCAAACCCCTGGTCAGCGTGGAGATTAGGCCCCTGTCACTGACGTGCGGGCCCCGCATGTCAGGTTTGACCTGGCCTGGTTAGCCGACCAGCTGATGTCGTAGTGACGTTAGGCTGACGTCATATTTCTTTTTCCAGATTTAAAATAATTCCAGAAATTGTTGAAAACTTTAAAAATTCATATAAATTAATCTGTAAATCAGATGAAAATAATTTATATATGAAAAATTATCAGAAAAATCCAATGAATCCAATGGTGCTATTATCCTACATGTTAGAGTAACCTATGTAGAAGAACATTGACATTTTCTAATAGGCTAGTTTATGGAATTTGAAATGAAGAACAATTTTGAACCTATGTTCAAACTCATTTCAACTTAACTTGCACATTAGTTGCATCAGCTCATCCAAACATGCTACCATGCCATGATCATGCATCATATTGTTGCACTTGTGTGTATTGATTGCTTCTTATTTGCATTGCGGTAGGCCCTGCTTCTGAGGATACCTCCGAGTATTCCAACGAAGGAGAAAACCTTCCCGCTACCCAGCAAGGCAAGCAACCCCTTTGATCAATCTGTTAACATCCCACTCTCTCGCCACTACTCTTGTTTATGGCATTAGGACAAATGTTCACTTGCCTGTCATACACGGTATATGAACCTATTCTTACGCATGACCTGTCATTGTCACAGTAAATAGCTAAACCTTGCAACCTAGCATACCTGGTAGATGCTTGTGCCATGATGTGCTTAGCTTACTTTGCCTGCTCTACTTGCTATGCCTAGAGTTGTGTCAGGTCTGATTCATCTGGGTGATGAACTATAGTGAAACATTGTTGTTCCGATGTGATAAGCTTATGATGAACCCAATTTGGTAAAGGTAGCTATGAGAGGCTATGTAGGAGTACATAGTGGGTTGTCTCATTGGGACCGTTCTTAGGAACTGAGTTCCGTGTTTGTGATCCAAGACTAGATACTACCACACGTTGGGATACTTAATTGACCCTCTCGACTTATCAGTCGCTTACTCCTCAGTCTAGGTGTTGCAAGTAGTTTCTAGTGTTTATAGCATGATGGAGGCCATGCGTAGCGCTGACCCTAGGGGTGGGTTACGACGTGGTAGGCAGTGGCACCGTGTAGTAAGGGTCACCCGAATGGTGGGCTTGGGAACCCTGCGCACATTGTTTGGGGCTGTAGAGGAAACTTTGGATGGACTTCCATGCGGGTTCAGTCTCAAATAGGCGGTAGCCTAGACTAGGGGTCTTATGTGATTGACGGTCATGGCTGACTCCCTTGCTGGGCTTCCGCTTGAAGGTTGCCGAGGTGCATGGTTTTATGAGCACACAGCGATAAGTGGCGAGAGCGTGTGTGAAGAAGTACACCCCTGCAGGGTATGAAACTATTCAAAGAGCAGCATCCTCAGATATGGAGTATTGGATAACTTATGTTGTTCATTGATAATCAAATGGATACTCATAAAAATATCAAGACAATTGTGAGTATCGTGGATGGCACTCTCCTAGGAGTTAGTGGACTCGTGTGCGATATCTAAAATTTAAACAAAGAGTTAAAATTGTCTAGTGTAGGTTAGCCATGAGTCAAAGCTGGCATTGCTGCATAATCTCCACCACCACCCCCTTGTTGATACATGAGCATGAATAGACTAGGTCTTCTTTAAAGACTTGTTGAGTACGTTTGGACTCATGTTTGCTTAATAAATGTTTTGTACTCATGTTTGCTTAATAAATGTTTTGTACTCATGTTTGCTTAATAAATGTTGCAGATGAGACCCAGGACCCATCAGGTGGGTTCTTTCTAGATGTCGAGGATGCCGAATAGCTGGAGTCCCAGCTACGAAATTATGCCCTATGGCGGGCTGTAGATAGTCCGGCCATGTGCCTTTTTACCCTTTCATCTGTTTGTACTTAGACAACTTATGCTTCCGCTTGGTTTGTATGAACTTGTTTGTATGACTTGAGTGTCGGATCATGTGACCCCTATCTGTAAGAACATATTATGCAAGGCTCGTGTGATCCTCTTAAATAAAAATTGTTGAATGGTTATGTTCTGATGCCATGGTTGTATCTATGCATATCGGGCATGTTGTGTGTACGTGTTACGTGCAACGTTATGTATGGGATCCGACACCTAGTTGTGTGCCTTTAGTAGTACTCTTTACGGGAAACTGCCTCTTTGTGCTTCCACCGAGCCATGGTAGCTTCCTACTTCTCCGGACACATTGATTGAGCGGCATGTATCCTTCTTTGCTGCTATCTCTGTCCCTTCGGCGAATTGTCTCACAGTGTAATGGAGTCCCTGTAGCCTGCTACGACTCGTCTACGTGAAGTGATGGCATTTATGTCTCACCACGTAATGGAGTCCTTGTAGCTTCCTATGACTCGTCTACACACGCTTGAGCCCGATACCTGCATTGCTGGGTTACGTATGCCTATTTCCATACGGATGTGCCACTTGGGTTCTATGACTAGTCATGTCAGCCCGGGTTCTCTGTCGTTTGATTGCCAGCGACATGTTCAGATACGTGAGCCAAAAGACGCAAAAGGTCTCGGCTAAGGTAAGGCTACAGCCGTGGAGCTTACCGTGCGTGAGGCTGCAAAGTGATGTGATATGTTCCAGTCTGGATTCATACAACTTAGGATTGGGGTCCCGACAGCATTGGTATTAGAGCCTGACTGACTGTAGGACTACCAAGCCAAACCGGTCGAAGTTGAGTCTAGAAACACTAGAAAATTAGGGGAGTTGATTGTGGAAGGGAACATAAGGCTCTTTTTACTCCTCTTCCCAAGTTATTCTATGCTGAGCCTTTCTCATCTTTTCTACGGGAATAAGAACTAGACTTCGCATCTACTGCTTAGGTTGACGAGTTACTAACCATGGACTACTAGCTATCTTGTTTACAAGAGAATGTCGGTACTCAAGTATTGTCGGTGTGACAAACAGATGGAGAAGAGGTTTGAGTCTAGAAAGTCGAGTGGTTATGCTTTTCCAATCTTTTGCAGTTGTCTCAAAATCCTTTTTGAGAAATTAGAGTCGTTATGCTGTCCAGTTTCTGCTAGAGTCTCTAATATCTTGGCATCATTCTCTGTATCAGATGCCCCCTCATCCTTCCCTCAGATGGTCTGTCTGATCAGGTGCATCGATGTACCTAGTCACATGGCCATGTTGGTTAGAGTTATGATCGAGGCTGGCTACCGTTGGTACCCAGAGTACACGATGGAGGAACAGTATCGAGATTTCAACCAGAGTCAGTATTTGTGTACTGTTAAGATATATGCTTCATATCCTGGAGCTGCAGAGCCGCTTCACTAGACTTATGGACTAGGTGTCACCATAGATATGGCAGTTCAGGAGGCCGCCTAGACCATGCTGACTATCATGAGGTTTCACCATGGTCTGCTTCAGAATGCAGAGTTCTTTTTTGTTCCTGCTTCCATGGGAGGAAAGGATGGTTATCTTAGCGCAGCCTACTGTGATCATTCCCATGAGGACCCTAGGCTGCAGGTGACCGCTCAGATGTTAGAGAATAGGGATCGTGATGCACATGCCCTTCACATGGACCTTTATGCGACCCGTGCACGTCTTTGGACAGCCCTGACGCAATTGGCACCTGTCGTGCAGACAGGCTATGGAGATTTGGAGATGCTGAACCCATCGCGGACTCATCTGCCAGCACGCGTAGACTGACCCGATGTTGGAGGCATCACCCCTCTTCGAGGACCGCTGTTGCCGCCATCAAGGGGACCAAGGCCACATCCGTGTCCTTACAGTTCCCAGGGATCACAAGCTAGAGTGTTTCCAGATCCTCAGGTTTAGCTTCTGGGTCACGGGGGTAACCTGTATGAGGCATTCTACGGCAATGCTTGAGTAGGTGGATGTTAGTACTAGTATGTTAGTAGTCGTATCGCCACAGTCCTGCGTGTCTTGTGGGATATGACCAAGGTTGAGAGTTGAGTTCCGGAGGTATAGATAGATAATGTATAGGAAGCTTGTAATGCCTCCGATGAGTTGTGTCATCTCTTTGTAGTTTGTTTTCAGCTTGGGCTTGTACTGAACTATTTCATGGTGTGTATGAATCATGGTGTTCATAGGGTAGTTGATGTTTCCATGTTGTTGGATGTTTACCCTGCATGCCATGTTGTCTAGTACATTCCTTATCTCGTGTCTTAGAGTTGATGTCCTCTATGTTTAAGCTATGGGTTTGTTTTCATAGAAATAACCCCGTGCCTGCCCCCGAGCAGGGTGAGGGAAGCCAGCCAAGGCAAGAGGATTTGCTACATGCTCCTTCTTTGGCAGAAGTGATGCTTGAAGCCGAAAGGAACAAGAGAGAGTCCAACACACTGCTAGAACGAATTGAGCAGAACACAACATGTGCACCCCGCAATGATCTCAATGATGGCGTGTCACTCGGTGATTTTGTCAGGCTGTGCCCACCTAAGTATCATCATTCGGTCGACCCACTCAATGCGGATGACTGGCTGACCAGCATGTTCCGCAAGATCTGGGGTGCCAATGTGTCCGAGGCCAACAAGGTGACCTTTGCAACCTATTTTCTGGAAGGACCCGCCAATCCATGGTGGGAAAATTATGAAGCCATGCGTCCTGCAGGCCACGCACCAACTTGGGCAGAATTCAGTGCAGCATTTCGTACCCATCACATCCCGGAAGGGCTGATGGATTGCATGAGAGAGGAATTCTGTTCTTTCACCCAAGGCAGACTGTCAGTGGATGCCTATAGCCATGAGTTCGGCAATCTTGCTTGCTATGCTCCGGAGGAAGTTTCAACAGATGCTAAGAAGCAGGCTAGGTTCCGTAAGGGACTCAACCCTGAGCTCCGTCGAGATTTGCGCCTGCATGAGTGCATAGCCTTCTAGGCTCTCGTCAACAAGGCTATCAATTCCGAGACTGGACAGACTGATTATGAGGCCACGAGAAAGCACAACCATGACCTCAGCCCCGCATCTGGCTCGGGCTCTAACAAATGTTGGGGGTGGGTGCCCAACGCATGTCTGCCGCCAACATACACCGCGAGGCCATCCTTCCAGGCGCCTCGCTCAGCTCAGCCCAACCCTCCAGCCAGGCCATTTGGAGGTCCGCCTGCCAATGTTGCTCCTCATGCCACTGTGGTCTGCTATAAATGTGGAGAACCAGGTCACTACTCTCGTTGTTGTCCTCGGGCTAATGCTAAGCCGGCTGGACGTGGGAAGCCGGGAAAAGCCTTCTATGTGAAGCCAGCTCCTGGTCGTGGACGAGTGAATTATGTCTATGCTGAGGGAGCCATTGAGGATCCTGATGTTATCCTAGGTACGCTCCTTGTCAATAGTCATCCAACATCTGTTCTATTTGATACAGGGGCATCTCATTCTTTCATCTCAGAAAGTTATGCATAGTTGCATAACAAGGCTTTTTTGTGATATGCCTACTCCTTTAGTAGTTCAGTTCAAAGTGGAAAACTTCTAGAGTGAGCCATGATAATGAGATTCTGGTGGATAGGTTAGTCTTCCTATCATCTTTGATAGCCCTCAAATCTTCGGACATCAATATCATTCTAGGCATGGATAGGATGAAAGCCCACTATGCTAAGATTGAAACTCACACTAGGAATGTTCAACTTACACATCCATCGGGTGAGATAGTTAATGTATCCACTCGAGCAGCCAAGCGCCAACTCTATTCCCTAAATGCTAGCCATCTTCTAGAGTTAGAAGATATTTCGGTAGTCTGTGTCTTTCCGGATGTCTTTCCAGAAGAACAGCCAGGAATTCCTCCTCTCAGAGATGTTGAGTTTGTGATAGAGCTTATTCTAGGGACTGTCCCAATAGCCAGAAGACCCTATAAGATGGCACCCTTAGAGCTAACCGAACTTAAGATCCAACTCGATGAGGGTTTGAAGAAAGGTTTCATCCATCCTAGTTCTTATCCTTGGGAATGTCCCATCCTCTTCGTCAAGAAGAAGGATGGATCGGATCGGATGGTTGTGGATTATCTGCCGTGAATCTGGTCACCATTAAGAACAAGTATCCGCTCCCTAGGATCAACGATTTGTTTGATCAACTCACTAGATCCTCTGTCTTTTCGAAAATGGATTTGAGGTTGGGATACCATCAAATCAGAATTAGAAACGGGGACATTCCAAAAATGGCTTTTGTTACTCGTTATGGCCAGTACGAGTACACCGTCATGTCCTTCGATTTAACCAATGCCCCAGCCACCTTCTCTCGCTTGATGAATTCGATATTCATGGAATATTTGGATAAATTTGTCGTGGTTTACCTCGACGATATAATCATCTACTCGAAGAATGAACAGGAACATGCCGAGCATCTAAGGCTGGTATTGATGAAACTTCGAGAGCACCGTCTGTATGCCAAATTCTCCATGTGTGAATTTTGGTTGCCAGAAGTGACCTATCTAGGCCACGTGATTTCTGGTAAAGGAATTGTTGTCAATCCCGAGAGAGTTTAGGCCGTCCTTGATTGGACTCAACCTGAATCGGTTAAGCAAGTTTGGAGTTTCCTTGGCTTAGCGAGCTATTGTTGCCGCTTTGTCGACAATTTCTCCGAGGCTGCAAAACCTCTGACTGAACTCCTCAAGAAAGATAAAAAGTTCGAGTGGACCCCACAATGCGAGACCAGTTTTCAGGACTTGAAAAGACGACTGACCACTGCTCCCGTTCTGGTGCAACCAGACTTCTCTAAGGACTTTGTTATCTATTGCAACGCCTCGTGACAAGGATTAGGTTGCATTGTCATGCAAGATCGTCATGTGATTGCATATGCATCTCAACAGTTGTGTCCACATGAGGATAATTATCCAACACATGATCTTGAGCTTGCAACTGTGGTCCATGCACTGAAAACCTCGCGACATTACCTTCTAGGTAATCGTCTTGAAATTTACACTGATCACCAAAGTCTGAAATATATTTTCACCCAGCCGGATTTGAATCTCAGGCAAAGACGGTGGGTTGAGTTGATTACAGATTACGAGTTAGGGATAATTTACACCCCGGGGAAAGCCAATGTCATGGCTGATGCACTAAGTCGTAAGTCTTATTGTAACAACCTGATGTTACAACAAGGCCAAACACTTCTCCGTTAGGAATTTCCGAAGTTAAACCTCCACATTGTCCCTCAAGGATTCCTATCCAACTTGGTGGGAAAACCTAATCTTAAGGATCAAATAGTAGCTGTCCAGAAATATGATAAGGGTATATCCCGGATCAAGGAGAATATTGCTAGCGGAAACGCTAAAGAATTCTCCAAGGACGATGAAGGTGTTGTGTTCTTCCAGAACCGGTTGGTGGTTCCCAAGAGCACACGCTTAAGACAACTAATCCTTAAAGAGGCTCATGATTCTCCTCTCACAATTCATCCGGGTAGTACCAAGATGTATCAGGACCTACGCTAGAGGTTCTGGTGGACTAGGATGAAGAGAGAAATTGCGTCCCTCAAGGATTCCTATCCAACTTGGTGGGAAAACCTAATCTTAAGGATCAAATAGTAGCTGTCCAGAAATATGATAAGGGTATATCCCAGATCAAGGAGAATATTGCTAGCGGAAATGCTAAAGAATTCTCCAAGGACGATGAAGGTGTTGTGTTCTTCCAGAACCGGTTGGTGGTTCCCAAGAGCACACGCTTAAGACAACTAATCCTTAAAGAGGCTCATGATTCTCCTCTCACAATTCATCCGGGTAGTACCAAGATGTATCAGGACCTACGCTAGAGGTTCTAGTGGACTAGGATGAAGAGAGAAATTGCCAAGTTCGTTGCTAATTGCGACGTTTACCATCGCGTGAAAGTAGAACATCAAAGGCCTGCTGGCACCCTTCAACCTTTAGCTGTTCCTGAATTGAAATGGGATAAGGTCAGTATGGATTTCATTACCGGATTTCCCAGGACTAAGAGGGGGAATAATGCTATCTTTGTGGTCATTGACCGCCTATCCAAGGTGGCTCATTTTCTTCGTGTTCGGGAGAGTATTACTGCTAGCCAGCTAGCGGAGTTATATGTTTCTCGAATAGTCTCTCTTCATGGTGTTCCATTGGAGATTAACTCGGACCGCGGAAGTATCTTTACTTCCCGATTCTGGGAAAGTTTTCAAACCGCTATGGGGACTCATCTATCTTTTAGCACCGCTTTCCACCCGCAGTCAAGTGGTCAAGTTGAGAGAGCCAATCAAATCCTCGAAGACATTCTCCAACCTTGTGTTATATCTTTCGGTATCACCTGGGAGAAATGTCTTACATTTGCCAAATTTGCATATAACAATAGTTATCAATCAAGCTTGGGCAAGCCCGTTTTGAAGTTCTCTATGGACGAAGGCGTCAAACACCTCTTAACTGGTCAGAAACCGGACAGAGGCAACTCTTTGGCCCGGATATGATCCAGGATGCAGAGGAGCAAGTTCGCATTATTCGTGAAAAGTTGAAAACATCCCAATCTCGTCAAAAGAGCCAATATGATCGCCATCATAAGGCAGTGACCTATGAAGTTGACGAGAAGGCTTACCTTCGGGTTACACCTCTGAAGGGTACCCATCGATTCAGTATCAAGGGCAAGTTGGCTCCTCATTACATTGGACCCTTTTGCATTCTAGCTAAACAAGGAGAGATTGCCTACCAATTGGAACTTCCGCCACATCTTTCCAAGGTTCAAGATGTCTTCCACGTCTCACAACTCAGGCGTTGCTTCTCGGACCCTATTCGTGATGTAGACCATGAAGCGCTTGATCTCAAGGATAACCTTACATATCGAGAATACCCTGTTCGTATTGTTGATCAAGTTGAGCGTACCACTCGGTGACAGAACATCAAGTTTCTCAAGGTTCAGTGGTCACACCATTCTGAAAAGGAGGCCATATGGGAAAGAGAAGATCATCTTCGACTAGAGTACCCCGCGCTCTTCCTGACGACTTCAAAATCTCGGGACGAGATTCTTTTGAGTGGGGGTGAGTTGTCACATCCCTACCTAGATGTCATAGGATAGCATGGGTGTTGCATCATGTTTCAATTTTTGCATCAACATGAAATGGGGACTAAAAGAAACCCCAAGCTCACATTGAATCGAAATAATTCAAAGTTGGTGAAAATTTAACAAATCCAAAATGCCCTTTAGAAATGTTCCCTATGTCTAATAAATATAGGCATGGTTATAACAGGGGTCATTTTAAATATTTGAACAACTCAAGCAATTTAAAAATAAATGATAGAGCTGCTGAAAATATCAAATAAAGCATTATCATTAGTTTAGTTTTCAAAATCTCCTAAAACTTTTTGGATAAGTTTGAAATATTAGAACTTCAATTTATAAAAAAATTGGGGTATTTTAACATAGCATATGTGCCTGGAAAAAAAATGGAACAAATGTCAGAACTTAGAAAAGAATTGAAATAAAAAAAAGAGGAAGAAAGTTCACCTGGGCCAGGGAAGAAGCCGGCCCAGCCCACCAGGGGCGAACCGGTCTTCTTCCACCTCCGGCCAGAAGGATGCCGGGCGCGTGGTCGCCGCGCACGGGCCATCTCCTGCCTGTGTGCTCGCCTGGATGGAGGGATAGACACAGGGAGACGTCCAGATAGAGCCCTCCCTCCATTTCTCCTACTCCCAGTCGCCACAACTCTCTCTCCACCTTTCTTCCTCCCTGCCGCCATGGCAGAGCCCTGCTCGATCTCGCCACCGTAGTTCTAGCCGACCCCACACCCTTCTGAGCCCACCAGCAGCCCCGCAGCGACCCCCTTGTCCCCCTCGTGATGCTCGAAGAAGCCGGAAGCCCTCGATGACGCGCTGTCGCCGTTTCTTCCCCACCGGCCGCCGAAGCTCTTCTCCGGCGATTCAAGGTCGTCCGCGCGTCCATGCGCTCGCCGTCTCCTCTAGCAACCCCGTCGTGAGCTCCTGCTCTGTTTACCGCTCCTCTAGCGGTCTGTCCCTCGGCGTAGGAGTTGTTCCCCTGCTGCCGAAGCTCGCCGCTACTCGGGTCGTCGCCGGCAGTAGCTCCAGTGGCCCCCGAGCCCCCTCTACCACAGCGCTGGATGCACGCATGCACGGGCTTCCTCCGGGTGTCCTCCGCATGCCAAATGGTCGCCGGAGGCGCAACTCCGACGGATAGCCGCTGTGCGGATGGTCGTCATCGGCCCAGCTCTGGTGGGTGCCGACGTGGCCATCATCAGGGGCTAATCCCCCTGATTAGTTAGCCTCCTACCACTGACCAGTGGGCCCAGGGTGGGTCAAACCCCTGGTCAGCATGGAGATTAGGACCCTGTCACTGATGTGCGGGCCCCACACGTTAGGTTTGACCTGGCCTGGTCAACCGACCAGCTGACATCGTAGCGATGTCACGCTGACGTTATATTACTTTTTTCCAAATGAAAATAATTTATATATGAAATTTTATCAGAAAAATCCAATGAATCCAATGGTGCTATTATCATGCATGTTAGAGCAACCTATGTAGAAGAACATTGACATTTGCTAATAGACTAGTTTATGGAATTTGAAATGAAGAACCTATGTTCAAACTCATTTCAAATTAACTTGCACATTAGTTGCATCAGCTCATCCAAACATGCTACCATGCCATGATCATGCATCATATTGTTGCACTTGCGTGTATTGATTGCTTCTTATCTGCATTGTAGTAGGCCCTGCTTCTGAGGATACCCTCGAGTATTCCAACAAAGGATGAAACCTTCCCGCTAGCCAGCAAGGCAAGCAGCCCCTTTGATCATTCCGATAACATCCCACTCTCTCGCTCCTGCTCTTGTTTATTACATTAGGACAAACGTTCACTTGCCTATCATACACGGTAGATGAACCTATTCTTATGCATGACCTGTCATTGTCATAGTAAATAGCTAAACCTTGCAACATAGCATACCTGGTAGATGCTTGTGCCATGATGTGCTTAGCTTACTTTGCCTGCTATTCTTGATATGCCTAGAGTTGTGTCAGGTCCGATTCATCAGGGTAATGAACTAGAGTGAAACATTGTTGATCCGATGTGATAAGCTTATGATGAAGCCGATTTGGTAAAGGTAGCGATGAGAGGCTATGTAGGAGTACATAGCGGGTTGTCTCATTGGGACTGTTCTTAGGAACTAGGTTCCGTGTTTGTGATCCAAGATTAAATACTACCACACGTTGGGATACTTAACTGACCCTCTCGACTTATCAGTCGCTTAGTCCTTAGTCCACACGGGATAAGTTTGTAGCAGGAAACTTGGGACTGATCTAATGAGATTTTCCTATAAGGCATTATGGGTAAAACCTTGTCTAGTGTACCTAGCCATGGAAGGACTATACACACACCAATTTTCAGATCATGGAGATGAGAGGGCAAGGTACTTGCAGTACAAAGCTGCATTTACTGCCATAATGTAGGTTTAGATGGGCTGATCACATTTTCCATGTGATCATGCCATCTTTGGGCTTGGATAGATGCAAATGATGCTTTGGAAAGGTTTTAGGGCATTTTTAGGAACAGAATAATGGGAGAGGGGAAAGAAGAGGTCTTGCCATTGTAAAAGAGAGGGAGAATGAGGGAGTTACCCCCCAAATAATTGACAGAGGCCATGGCAAAGTTACTAGAGGTAGAAGAGGGTTATAATCTACTATGGTCAAAAGTTGGGGGCTAGGGGAATCTTTTTGGGGCCACTTTGCTTGTCCACAAGATTATGGCTGAAGGTGTTTGTGCTGTGATTCGGCTAGGCAGGGGATTCCTATGACGTTGAGATTTACCAGGGTTAAATGGTAAGTCCATTTGGTCCTGATCACAAGTTTTCAGCTGAAATGAAGAAAGTTGATAATGTGAACTTTGTGAACCCTAGAAATCAACAGAATCAGGTTTTTGTAGATCTGGGTGTGCAAATCAATTCTCCTTGATGCACTACTTAGTGTAGCATCATCATTTTGGTAATAGAGAATGCCCACAAAGTTTGGGATCAATAGGAGATACTTCACAATGTAAAGTTGTTCAAATTTGGCTTAGGACAGGAATGGTTTTGGGATATTTTGGTGAACCAAAACAATTGGGATTGAGATGAAACTTGTCAAGATGACCACATATATCCTATGTGACATGCTAGCATTTTCCTGGATTTATTTGAGAATATTTCTTATAGAAATATTTCAAATGCTTGAAATAGGCAGAATCGGTTTTGAAGGGTTTTCTCCAATACTTTGAACATGACCATGCCTTGAATCTCTTATATATGGACAATATATGTCCACTGAGCTTTCCAACATTTTCACAAATATTTTTAAAGCATTTAAATAATTTTCCCTATAAAAGACCATTTTTGGCCTGAAGAAAAAGCCTTTAAATAAAATATGAAAATAATCTTTTAAAATAAGATTTTGTGGTTTTGGGAAGTTATATATGATAGGTTCCAAATAAAGCAATTGGAGGAAAAGGACCCACACAATTTGGGGACTTGTAGTGCAAATCTCAAATCAGGGGGTTTTGCAAACCTAATTTGAATAAAACCTTTTTGGCCAAAATAATATTTTGCCAAAATATAATTAAGTCCTATCCTCATGGCATGATCATTGGACAAGAGTGGTGATCAGGGAAAAGAGTTTTGAGAGTAGGAGGGATTTTATGAATATAGAGCACTAGCAAGAAATCAGAGAATCACCAATCAAGTCAAGCATAACCAACACACAAAAGTTTTAATTGGCCTTGCTTTTTAAGTCATGACAACTTAGTCATGAGGCAAATCAAAGGGTGTGACAGACCTACCACCCTTACAAGAATCTCTTTCCCGAGATTCCTAGGCTAGGCGTAGGAAGGAAAGCGGAAATTCAGAGGTGACGTAGTCTTTATGTTCCATGTTGCTTTTGCTCCGGCATGGTTGTCCTTCTGGTTCTTGAAGTGCTTGATAATATGTCTTCGAGTGCATCGTTCACTTCGTCTCAGGGTGAACGGAGTTCCAGCAACCTGGTAGGCTTGCCTAATGGTTAATGGTTTGGTGGATGAGGTCTTGGCAAGTCCTGGCTTGCGTGTGTATTCCAAGGTCAGAATACGTGGCCAAGCAGTGTTTGAGTGTTGGTTCTGGGGTTGCTCATGGTGGTTAGTGACATCTAGGTGTCTCGCTTTTAGAATAGAAGGGTCGAGTCTTGGTGTAGCTTCTTGTTAACGGGGAAGTCCTTATGTTCATTAAAGCAATAGGTCTTCAGTTCCAGGTGGTCTTCATCCTTGAGAGTGTTGTGGTGCGTCATTGTAGGCTTCTTGTCAATATCTTATACTTGAGTATGTTGCCCAGGCAGATTCTTCATTCTTCTCTGGTCGTTTGTCTTCATCATCATGGACGCACGTTTTTGGAGAGTCCGTGAGTGTTTGGTCTCCTCATCACTCCGTGGCAAGGTTTGCGCTAAGTCTCGTCCCTAAGACTGGGCTTAAAGACTTTGGTGTAAAAACGGGTTCTACCATCTGGGGAGGTTTCTAAGATGTTTTAAATAAGCTGACAATACAGAGTATGGATCAGCCATTTAATTCCCGAGGTCTAACGCTTGGCAAGTGGGGTGAACTACCTTTGACCGGTGGCCTACCATGGTCGAGTGAAGTTCACGTCCTTGATTGAACCCAAAAAGGGGCTAGCAATGAGGTCATGACAGTCGTTCCACTCCATTCTAGGCATCTGAAAGGGGTAGGGACATCATGCTCATCGTACACCTTCAATTTGGGGGAGTGAGGGGTGTTATCCACCCGTCGGTTCCTTCCTTGTCAGGAAGCACTGGATGACCAGTCATAGAAAGGGGTCCTTCAAGCCTCCTGATTTGTGTATGGGCTTCAGGATGGTTGGGCATTGATGTTTGCTTGATGTAATCTAGTTGATGTAGCCGACAGAGGAGGTAGGTTGACTTCTTTTGCTTCTTCTTCGTCATTGTCGTGGTTTCGCAATCATAGGGGTCCTTCATCTTGCCTGGGCAAGAAACTCTTCTTCTCTAGGGAGGGGGCTTTGAGGAGTCCAACTCCTTCAAGGTGAGACCTTATACTTGAGAGGCATGGTAGTTAGTGTTCCAGGGGCTGGTCCAAACAGGACTAAGGTGTTCCTTCCTCTCATTGGGTAAATAAGTATGTCATCCGTGAGGATAACATCCTATTCCTCTGATACCTCATAAACACATTGCTCATGAGATGTGTGAGAGAGGCGGTCGTCTGTTTCAGGCGGTCACTAGTGTCAAGGGTTTGTGGTCCATCAAAATTAGTTTTGTGTGTCCACCTTCCTTATGAAAAGGGGTGGGTGGTCGTCAAGGTGGAGTATCGACCATGGTCTAAGAACTTATAATCCAAGGCCTATGGTTATGATCCGACCGTGTTACGGCTTAGCAAAGCTTAGGGATTTTTCAAGGATTCTAGGATGTGAGTAAACGTCTAACATCTTATCCTGAGCACAACTATTAGATGCCAAAAGTACCACCTATTACTCCAAATAAAATCACCCTAAGGTATCATTTAATATAAGTCAACTCCAATATTACACATGCTACTCATATCTCCAAGGCTTTGAGAGAAGGACTTTGCTAAAAATCTCGTACGAATACGATAGCTAACTCATATATATATATCCCTATATCAAAATCCTCGGGATAATTTACAAGCCGCTAAGCTTGATCATGACACTACCAATCCAAGTGTCCTACTGACCTACCCAAGGTCTAAGGTAGAGCTTTACTATGCTAAGGAAACATGTAGTATACCAATCCGAGATGTCGTTTCCTTCCCACAAATCCAGTTCAAATGACCGATGAATAACATCCACTATTACATGATCCATTACTGCTACAAATCCAGGATCGATGACGTCCAACATAATCTCCTCGAGTTCATATAATCCACATATCATTTCCAGGACTATTATCACAATATATCCATGAACTTCCAATCTCATGGCCAATTAAACTCCAAGGTCGAGCTTATATAGATCTCTAATTCATCCCTAACATCATCTGGTTCCTTCTACTATGACCCACTGAGAAATATGGTATCATTATCAAGATCGTTGGACTAAATCCAAATTACTCCAAACCATGTGGTTTAATTGATCTTGAGCACCTAGTGGGATCATCTATTTAAATCCAATTTTTACATTTAGTAAGAGGTCCCTACTAGTTATGTGAGTCACAATCACTCCACTATCTACATTACTTGCCAAAGTCAAGTCAATAATCTAGCAAGAATTCAGCATGCGATCATATTTTCCCTACCAATCCAATTTGCTCAAGGGACAAGTAAGTTATGCTACTCTATCAATCTTGATTCACCAAGTCTGTGTACCAACATTAAGCACCGTAATCCACACAAGGGCCTCAACTACTTCCTCAAGACATTCATTGTGGCTAAACCAAATCATTATTCACAAATCATATACCCTTAGAACGATCCTTCCTATGGCATCAAGGTTCTAGTGCTAGCATAAGAATGGAGCATGTTTGTTCACTATGATCACTAGCTCCATAATGAACCCAGTGCAAAGCAGGGTTTATTGACGCTCAATAAGTGCTTTGGTAAATCCATGTGTTAAACACGTGACCAGAGGCTTGTGCTGGAGGATCTTGTGAGGTATACGTCAAGGGAGGGGTTTCCAATCTTGAGGGAGCAAATAACTGCACGGGGTTGCATTTTGTTGAGTACGTTGTAGTCATAGTCTTCAATGCATCATGTCCGTCGAGGTGGATTCTTGGTGCATCATGTCTTTTTGGTCTTTAGTTGACGAGATTGGGGAGAGGGAAAGTAGCATAGAGGAGCGTGCCTAAGGGGGTGGTCTAGTGCAAGTGCTATCAAGCAAGTGTCGAAAAGGCCGAACATGAACATCAAGGTAAGGTAGGTGATACAGTGGCGCACTTGTTTCCTAGGGAAAAAGTGTGACTTACACCAAAGCACAAACAGGAAAAACAAACAACAAACGTCATGGTTCCATTAGAACCATCATACAGACTCGACTTCGCATCAGGGACACACGACCTATCCTACCCTAGGGGTTTCTCGGACACATTAGTCGTGCTTGCTTCATATCTTGAAGAGGAGTCCTCTTAGTCTTCTGGGTCTTCTTCGGGTGTCACTATATGTCTTGTTGGTTTTTTTGAAACGATCTGGGTTGTTCCTGAAGAGTCCTTGACAACTTCGCATCTGGTGAGGTGATGACGAAGGTGGTTCCCCATGACAGTCGTTGACGGGTCTTCTATTGCCTTTGTAATCATGACAATGCCTTCTTCCCTTTTGAATCATCGAGGGTTCCAGGTAGGAAATCTTTTATGCAATAACATTAACAAGGCATGGTAGAGTTGTACCCTGCTGGTCCCGTTGATGATATCATCGGCACCAAAAGCGGGGGATGATGAGAACCGTTTTCCTTCTCACTAAAGTGAGGCAAACCAAATGGCGAGGTTCTCATCCACTGATGGTTACCTGTCTAACAACGAAAAGGACAGGGTTGCTCTCTTAGCGATACATATCATGAAATTGCAAGTCTTGTGTCCTTGTCTTCGAAGGCTAGGGTGGCATTGTCCTAGGGCTGTGTCGAGGGTGTCACCATCATCTAAATCTTGACATCCACATCCTTCGAGAAGGTATCCACTGCTGATAGCTCCTTGTCTAGTGTCGCCAACGTGGGTCCAAGATATGTCGGCAATCATCTCGAAAGGTGGCTTCCTTCCAGGTTACCCACGAGGATTACAAGGAATCCAGTGGTCACGAGCACAAGGGTAGTGCCAACCATTTGTACAACTTTGGAAAAGTAGATAAGAAGAGCTAAGAGAAAGGTGGTGGAAGTGCTAAGGCAAAACCTTTGCACCCCTTGGAATTTTAGGAGAGGCGAGAAATATAGAGGCTTTGTAAGTGATTTTGAAGGGTCTGGAAAGATAGTTTTGTCCTAACTAACGTCCATGCTAACTAAGGGCTTCCTACAGTCAGGATGCCTCTAATACCAGCTCTGTGGGGACCCTGACTCATATGTCGTGATCATCGAGTGTAAGTGCACAGTGATCCCAGACATCAATGCTCACTAAACACATTGAAACTGAGTAACAAGAGTCTTACATCCATTACATACCATTTTACTTGAATATGGACCTTAAGGCCTAGTCTTCATAAACTTGCAGCGGAAATCTTCAATGATAGCATGAACCCATGCCATCTAACTTAACCCTACAGGCATTCTGACTGGGAAGCGTCCTAGCCCGCACGTCCGTCACCAAGGTAATCTTCATCATAACCTAATCTTTCATGCCAGGACAATAAAATTACCAGTGGCAAGCCAATGAGTACTTTGACTGTACTCACACGCAACCCATGTTTGGAACAAGGCAATAACAATGGCTGAAATAGCACTAAGTAGGTATTTTGCGGAAAGCCAATTTTCAATGCAATGTCATTGATCGAGTAACTATGGGTAAGCATGCATCAACAGTTGGCAGATATCCATATTAACAAGTTATATATATCATCACAAGCATGGGATGAACATCTCATGTTCATTCATCACATCAATTCTTCAGACTTGCCTCAAGTATGATCCCTCAGTCTTCCAAACACACACACCAAGTTTGCGAAAACATGTGGATGTGGCATAAGCAGCACCACCCAACTGTCCTTGACCGTGGACATGGCTATTCGAATAGTTTTACACTCTGTAGAGGTTGCACACTTTACCCACAAAGATTCAGGGAACTTCCATGTCATCCAAGACTAGTGGTATATTACATACCCGAGGTAAGAACCCGAACAATGCCTTTCCCATGGCGATACTAAACAAAGAGTCCACTCGTTGGTGCCATACCTCATGATATACATCACACGTATCATCCATGAGGGAACGCAACAGTGTGCCCAGTGCCTATAAAGACAGCACATGACCTTCCACTCTGGGACGACCCCGTCTCGAGAGTTACAACTTCACTCTCGGCACTAGTAATGCGGGCTCCTTGCTAGAACGAACCATAGTAATCAACAAAGCCCCTTCCCATACAGGGGTAGAGTGGTTGTACACGTAAGGTTGGGACGGTCGACAAATCTTCAACCCTCCATTTTCGATAACACACACTAACTTATTCTGGTACACCACTTCTTTCTCAAGTGGTTGCCAAACTCATCATAATCTCCCTCGGGCATTAGTGGCACCCGATGGGGTTTTTGAAAAGTCTATGAAAGCATCTTGTTTCCATCACCATGCATATTCCTGATCCCACTTGCATAGCATCTACTAGCATCCTGTTTATGCCCACCCGCATGACCCTCATAAGATGGTAGGGTCATGAACGATGCAAGTGTCAACGGCAATGTATCGGAAGCATCCCACTAAAGTGGACACTACAGCATCATCATGATCAATACAACAAAATGAAGTGCTATATGACATGCAGTAAAAGGGTTCACACTCATGGTCAAAGGGCTGCTTGCCTGGCTTAGCAACGTCTTCGAGGTCTTCACATGCTTCTCGTCCAACTCCGAGCACTCCGTATATCTTGTCAACTACCGTCGATAAACAACCATAATAAGCAACACAATAAGGCAGAAAATAAAATTGCTCTATAAATAGGAGTTTTAAATTTTCTAACACTCCTCTAGTCATGAGAAAAATAACCAAGGAGGTTTTCATGGATATGGGTCAAGGGGGAGTTTTGAATGGTGGGAATGACGGAAATGATCATCCTTTAAGATATCAACAGAAATATTTTTGTAAAAATGAGTGGGTGGACCCAACAAATAGGGCATGATTTTAGAAACATGTGGAAAGTGGTTTCACTGAATTTAGAATTGTGAGGATTTACCTATGATTTTCCTAAATGGATTAATTGAAAAAGGGAGTTATTTATTTGGTCAAGCATGATAGGTTCATGATAAAATGTTAAACTTGGCCAGAGAAATAAGGCATGATATTTAGAGCCTCTAGGAATTTGAATCACTCCATTTGGAGTTGATATGAGTGCTCTAGGAATTTACAAGGTGGTGCTTATAATGAATGCAATGCAAAAAAATTTGCTGGTGTAGAAAATATTGAATGGTAAAATGTGCCAAGCACATATTTGGTTAACCCGTGTTTTTAGAGGCATCCAGGATTTTGAATCATCGAGATGGGAGTTTCTATGAATTTTCTATGGATTTTACAAGCTTCTGAAAATAGAAAATGGGAAAGGGTCTTACCAAATGGGCCAACTGCGCACCGAGCGTAGGATAGCAGCGACCGGAACTAGGCCTACCCAACTGCTCGGCCTCGAGTGCGAAGGGCTACGTCGGAGGCGCATTCCCAGGTATTTGCCTCAAGCGCGGAGAGGCAAAGAAGGCGGATGTCGCCTCCACATAAAATAGGGGGGCCGAGCTATAGCCACAGGCCGGCGGGCTCTGCTGGCAGGTTCTCCCTCCACCTCTCGCCAGCGTAGGGGAGGGCAGAGGATCCCGACCGAGCGCCCGCCGGCACCCGCCCCGGTGGCTCCTGCCACCTCCGTGGGCGCTCCGGCCACCGGAGGGCACCCGGCGCCCATCCACACTCGCCTGGGGGCTCCTGGCCCCGGGAAAAGACCAAGGGCGAGGGAGGCTTTGCCCACGGCGGAGGTGACTGACGATGGTGGTACACCTGGTGCGACAGCTATGGAGGCAAAGGAATGGCGTGCAGAGGGGAGGTTGTGGTGGCGCTGGGGGTGCTCGGATGTTGTGCAGAGGAGAGGAGAGAGGTGGGGCAGCACGAACTCGTCGGAGGCCGAGGTGGCGCCATGGCACTCAAGGGAGAAGGAGGAGGGCACGGGAGCAAGGGGGCTTGGTCTGGAGAGGTCCAAGGGAGTGGGGAGAGCCAAGGGGGATGACCGAGTGGCTCGAGAACGACCTTAAAGACGGGGGCGACCGGAGGGGCTCGGGAGCTCCTCAGATGCACTTTAGATGCGGCGAGCACGCGCGCCAGAGGGGATTTGGAGGTCTGCGCACGTCGGGAAGGGGCATGCGAGGTCAAGGGGAGATGTCCAGCGAGCTGGAGCACTCAGTCGCTGCGGGACGCGAGCTACAGGACAACGACAAGCGACAGAGCATTAATTTTGCATGCAGACAACAGGTTCACCACGCCAAGGCATGTCTAGGATGCTCTTTTGGACAGCCAACCATGTCTAATGAGTGAGGCACACATGCAGTAGGGCACTTGTGATATTGGGTCCCATATGGAGCTGGTTAGGAGGGGTTTCCACAGGGGATAAGTTTGCAGCAGGAAACTTGGGACTGATCTAATGAGACTTTTCTATAAGGCATTATGGGTACAACCTTGTCTAGTGTACCTAGCCATGGAAGGACTATACACCCACCAATTTTCAGATCATGGAGATGAGAGGGCAAGGTACTTGTAGTACAATGCTTCATTTACTCGCATAATGTAGGTTTAGATGGGCTGATCACATTTTCCATGTGAGCATGCCATCTTTGGTCTTGGATAGATGCAAATGATGATTTGGAAAGGTTTGGGGGCATTTTTAGGAACAAAATAATGGGAAAGGGGAAAAGAAGACGTCTTGCCATGGTAAAAGAGAGGGAGAATGAGGGAGTTACCCCAAATAATTGATCAGAGGCCATGGCAAAGTTGCTAGAGGTAGAAGAGGGTTATAATCTACTGTGGTGAAAAGTTAGGGTCAAAGAGAATCCTTTTGGGCCCACTTTGCTTGTCCACAAGTTTATGCCTGAAGGTGTTTGTGCTCTGATTGGGCTAGGCAGGGGAATCCTATGACCTTGAGATTTACCAGGATTAAATGGAGAAAGTTGATAATGTAAACTTTGTGATCCCAAGAAATCAACAAAACCAGGTTACTGTAGATCTAGGTCTGCAAATCTATTCTCCTTGATGCACCACTTAGTGTAGCATCATCATTTGGGTAACAGAGCATGCCCACAAAGTGTGGGATCAATTGGAGATACTTCACAATCTAAAGTTGATCAAATTTGGCTCTGGACAGGAATGGTTTTGGGATATTTTGGTGAACCAAAATAATTGGGATTGAGATGAAACTTGGCAAGATGACCACATATATCCTATGAGACATGCTAGAATTTTCCTAGATTTATTTGAGAATATTTCTTATAGAAATATTTCAAATGCTTGAAATAGGCAAAATGGTTTTGAACGGTTTCCCATTACTTTGAATTGACCATGCCTTAAAACTCTTATATATGGACAATATATGTCCACTAGGCTTTCCAAAATTTTCCCAAACATTTTTAAAGCATTTAAATAATTTTTCTCTATAAAAGACCATTTCTGGCCTGAAGAAAAATCCTTTTAATAAAATATGAAAATAATATTTTGTGGTTTTCGGAAGTTATATATATGATAGGTTCGAAATAAAGCATTTGGGGAAAAAGGACCCACACAATTTGGGGACTTGTCGTGCAAATCTCAAATAAGGGGGTTTTGCAAACCTAATTTGAATAAAACCTTTTTTGCCAAAAATATAATTTTATAAAATATAATTAAGTCCTATCCTCATGGCATGATCATTAGACAAGAGTGGGGATCAAGGAAAAGAGTTTTGAGAGTAGGAGGGATTTTATGAATATAGAGCACTAGCAAGAAATCAGATAATCAGCAATCAAGTCAAGCATAACAAGCACAACAAAGTTTTAATTGGCCTTGATTTTTGAGTCATGATAAATTAGTCACGAGGCAAATCACAGGGTGTGACACCGGGCCTCCCCATTTTTCCTCCTCTAGACTTCTCCTCCTCCCATAGCCGCCATGCCCGCCACGGCCACCGCTCGGGTTCGAGCTCCCCCGTGCCTCTCCTTTCCCTTGAATCTCACCGGGCCACCTCTCAGCACTAACACACTCCTCACCCTCTCTCCTTTTCCTTCCCCTAGTGGCCGGAACACGCTTCCATGGCCGCCCATCTCCGGCCCCCATCGCGGCTAAGAGCCTACCAACTCCAGCGCTTCTAGCAAGAATGAAGCCCCCCGGGTGGGTGGAGATGGTCTACACGTGCGCGCAGGTGGCCGGACCACCGCCAGAGGTGGCCAGAACCACTGGGGAGAGCGCCGGTGCTGCCCAGGCCCGCCTCCTCTACCCTCCCTGCTCGAGCAGGAGGTGGGGGCGGCCCCGATAGGCGGGCCCCGCATGTCGGCTACAGGCCAGCCAGGCCCCCAGTTAAGTGGAAGCGCCCCCACCATTTCCCGCCTCCCAGCGTAGGAGGTGTACTAACCGGAGTACGCCTTGGGCGTCGCCTGGCCGTTGCATGGTCGACCTAATGGGTCGGCCTAGTCTCTATCCAGCGCATGACCCGCACCTTAGCTCATAAGGTAATCCTTTTTCATTTTTTGTTTTTATAGAAACTTGTAGAATTCATAATGAATTCAATGAAATTCCAAATTGGATGATTCAAATTCCTACATTCTCCTAATAATACCCCCTATTTAATGGTGTCACTTTCATTATTTTCGCCCACACCTTTCTGTCAGGTTCAAATTTAAATTCAAATTTGAACTATTAAGGACCACTTTGTAAAATCTATATATCATCCATTATAGCTCCAAATGGAGTAATTCAAGTCCGTTGGTGTGTCTAAATTCATGCACTAAGTGGTGAGAATTTTTCCTAACACTTTTTCTGCTCTGTCAATTATTGGGCCATTTCTTCTTATGTGACACACTTTGCAAATCCCTAGGAAAATCCTCACAACTCCAAATCCAGTGAAAACACTTCCCACATGTTTCAAAAATCTTTCCCTGTTTTATGAGTGCCCCCCTCATTTTTATGAAGGTATTTCCTATTGACATATTAAAGGGTCATCATTTCCATCATTCCCACCATTCAGGACTTCCCCTTTACCCACATCCACCGAAACCCCTTGGTTATTTTTCTCATGACAAGAGGAGTCCTAGAAAAATGAAACCCCTATTTATAGAGCACTTTTATTTTCTACTTGTTGTGTTGCTTATTGCGGTTGTTTCCGGCGATAGTTGACCAAGTAGACGAAGTGCTCGGAGTTGATGAAAATCGTGGGAAGACCTCGAAGACTTGGATAAGCCAAGCAAGCAGCCCTTTGACCATGTCTATAAACCCTTCTATTGCATATCATATAACACTTGTTGTTCCGATGAAATGATCATGTTGATAAGGTACCCCCCTTCGGTGGGATGCCTCCAATACCTTACCATTGATACTTCTATCATGTATGACCCTACCTTCTTATGACGGTTGTGCGGGTGGGAGTAGTAAGGTTGCTAGTAATGCTACGCAAGTGGGATGGGAATATGCATGGTGACGGAAACAAATGGTTTCAAAGACTTTTCGAAAACCCCATCGGGTGCCACTAATGCCCGAGGGAGATGATTTTGATTTCGGTTACCACTTGATAAAGAATTGGTGTACCGGAGCAAGTAAGTGTGTGTGGTTTTCGAAAAACGGATTGGTGTAAGTTGCGACCGTTATGCAACCTTACATGTACAACCACTCTACCCCGAAATGGGAAGGGGCTTTGTTTATTACCTTGGTGGGTACTAGCATATAACCCGGATTACTAGTGGCGGGAGTGGCGTGGTCACTCTTGATATGGGGTCATACCAGAATGGAATATCATGCGCTGTCTTTATAGGCACCGGGCACACCATTGGTCCCCTCATGGATGGTACGATAGGGAGAGAGGCTTGTGTGATGTACATCGTGAGGGTTGGGTATCAATTGAGTGGATTCTTTGTTTAGTATCGCTAGGGGAAAGGCATTGTCCGGCTGCTTACCTGGCGTACATGATGTACCGCGAGTCTTGGATGACATGGAAGTTCCCCGAGTCTTGTGGGTAAAGTGTGCAACCTCTGCAGAGTGTAAAACTATTCAAATAGCCATGTCCACGGTCAAGGACTGTTGGATGACCGCTCTTGTGCTACGTCTAGATGTTTCCTAAAAACTTGGTGTGGGTGTGTGGTGACAAGGATGATATTTGAGTCGAGTCGGATGACTTGGCATGATGATTGAACATGAGATGTTCAGATGGTACATGAGACAAGTCTCAGGACTTGGTGTGATGGTTGAACATGACTTGTCCACCCCCCCTGCTTATGATGATGACTATGGCATGTTCTTATGAACACCTGTCTATGGTTGATGCATGCTCACTTAAGTTACTTAATCATGTCATTGCACACAAAACTAGCTTTCTGCAAAACTTACCTATTAGTGCTACATCATGCATTGTTTTTGCCTTGTTCCAAACATGGGTTGCTTGCGAGTACATTCAAAGTAATCATTGGCTTTCCGCTGGTTACTTTATTGGCCACACATGAAAGATCACGTATGATGAAGATTACCATGGCGAAGTACGTGCGAGCGAGGACGCTTCCCAGTCAGAATGACTGAAGGGTTAACGCTGATGGCATGGGTTCACGCTATCGTTGAAGATTTCCACTGCAATCATATGAAGACTTGGCCATCAAGGCTATATTTGAGTAAACTGGTATGTAATGGAAGTAAGACTTTTGTTATTCAGTTTATGTCTGTTCAGTGAGCATTGATCTCTAGGATTACTCTGCACATACATTCGGTGATCACGACTTATGAGTCGGGGTCCCCACACAACGCTTTAGCACGCAGACCCACCTACCGGCTTCGGCCCTCCACACCATGCCCCTCTTGTGGCCCTTTGCCATTTGGGGGCTGGATATGGTGGGACCCTTCAAAACCAAACGAGGTGGCATGACACATCTGCTGGTGGCTGTCGACAAATTTACGAAATGGATCGAGGCCCGGCCAATCAAGAAGCTAGACGGTCCCACGACCGTCTAGTTCATGGACGACATCACGGTTCGCTATGGCGTCCCCCACAGCATCATCATCGACAACGACACTAACTTCACCAAGGGCGCGCTCGCGCGTTTGTGCTCTAAGCAGGGCATTCCGCTCGACCTGGCCTCCATCGCTCATCCATAGTCAAACGACAGGTCGAGAGGGAGAACGGCCTAATCTTGTCCAGCATCAAGCCCCAGCTCCTAATGCCACTGGTAAGGTCAGACGGCTGCTGGGTCGATGAGCTGCCGACTATACTTTGGAGCCTCAGGACCCCACCCAACCGATCAACCAGCTATACACCCTTCTTCCTTGTGTATGGGTCCGAGGCGGTCATTCCAACCGATATCGGGTTTGACTCACCTCAGGTGGCCCTATACACGGAGAAGGACACAAAGGAGGCAAGAGAGGACAGTGTCAACCTACTTAAAGAATCCTGGGAGTAGGCCTTGAGCCGGATGGCCATCTATGAGCAGAAGCTCCGGCACTACCACAACAAGCAGATTCGGCCGCTCTCCTTCCATGAAGGAGACCTGGTGCTCAAACGGATCCAGCGGTCAGCCAGTCAGCATAAGTTGTCCTCCGCATGGGAGGGCCCGTTCATCATCAGCAAGGCGTTATGCACCAACGCGTTCTACCCGATAGACTCCCAAAAGTCATAGAAGCGCAAGAGAGACGCCTGCGGCAAGGAGACCGAGCGCCCATGGAATGCGGCGCTCCTCCGTCCATTTTACTGCTAAGAAAACAAGTGTATGTATGTATCCTCCCACTTTTGAGATTATGAATGCAATGGGTGCCCCAAGCCGGCTCTTGGGTCATGCCCCTTTCCACTTCAAAGCTTGTCAAATTCAATCCATCGGCCTCCCGATCCGGCCCCTGGTCCTGGGGGCTCGCCGGCTAGTCTTAATGACCTCCCTCGAGGTAGATCAAGTAGTGTGAGATAATTAAGTCCTCCCACCCCTCCTAGTTACAGACCGACTCCCGGCTGTCCGAATCGCGGGGTCCGGGGGCAAAGCTTTGTTCACACGAAAAACCGATCACTTTGGGGTCGCCAGCTACGTCTAGTCGGTTCATATTCCTGCCTCTGTCACTTGCCTTACCAAAAATCCTCGTTGTTCCTAAACTCAAAGCCGGCTCCCTCGAGGCAGACGCCCTATCCCAGCTATAGACTGGCTGCCAGCTGTTAGGCTAGTGGAGTCAAAACCAAGGCAAAAAGGACTTGAGCTAACTGAACCTAAGGGGCAAACATAGGGAAGGACAGACCGGCACGCATAAAAACTAACTTTGCAACAACCAGAAACTTCGTAATTTAAAAGAAGGACCATGGCCATTACGATTCATTACATTACACCCCCTGTGGGTTGACTTGAGTTTAACATGTAGAAAAAATAAAAGAAAGGTAAATATGCTTGGGGGCTCAGGCCACCGGTGCGTCACCAGTGTGGGGACCCTGACTCATAAGTCGTGATCATCGAATGCACATGTACAGTCATCCCAGAGATCAATGCTCACTGAACGCACAAAAGCTAAATAACCAGAGTCTTACATCCACATTTAGTGTCTTACAGAAATAAAGACCATGAAGGTCTAGTCTAACATAGGTAGGGCCACAAGGGCCAAATATTTAAACTTAACAAGCAGCAGAAATCTTGATTGAAAACATGAACCCATTGCCATGTGCCTTAAACCTACAGGCATTCTAACTGTGAAGCGTCCTAGTTCACATGTTCGTCACCAACGAACTCTTCATCGTACTCCTATTCTTCCATGCCCGGCCAATTAAATAACTAGTCACAAGCCAATGAGTACTTTGAATGTACTCGCAAGCAACCCATGTTTATAACAAGGTAATAACAATGCATAATATAGCATTAATAGGTATTTTGAAGAAAGCTAATTTTCAATGCAAAGACATGGCCAAATAACTTGAGTAAGCATCCATCAATTGCTAACAGGTACTTATGTGAGCAAAACCCAGTTATCATCATAAGCAGGGTTTGAACATATCATGTTCATCATCAGGCTAAGTCATCGGACTTAGCTCAACCGTCACGCTAAGTCATCAAACTTAGCTCAAGTAACATCCTTGTCACCAACACGCCCACACACCAGTTGTGAAAACATTACGACATAGCACAAGAGCGGTCATCCAACTACCCTTGACCGTGGACACGGCTATTCGAATAGTTTTACAATCTACAGAGGTTTGCACACTTACCCACAAGACTCGGGGAACTTCCGTGTCATCCACGACTCATGGTATATAACCTACGCGAGGTAAGCACCCGAACAAATGCCCGTCCCCTGGCGATAATAAACAAAGAGTCCACACGATTGGTACCCAACCCACAAGATGTACATCACTCCTAGAATCCATGCAGGGACAAATGGTGTGCCCAGTGCCTATGAAGATAGTGCCTGATCATCCATACCGGCACGACCCCATATCGAGAGTGACCACACCACTCCCGCCACTAGTAATGCGGACCCCTTGCCAGTACCCACCAAAGTAATCAACAGAGCCTCATCCCATAAGGGGTATCGTGGTTGCACATGTAAGGTTAGAGTAACGGTCGCAAATTACACCAATCCGTTTTCGAAAACACACCCTCAACTTGTTCTGGCACACCACTTCTTTCTCAAGTGGTCACCCAACTCATCATCATCTCCCTCGGGCATTAGTGGCACCCGACGGGGTTTTCGAAAAGTCTTTGAAATCATCTCTTTTCTATCCATCACCATGCATAATCCCAATCCCACTTACATAGCATCTACTAGCATCCTATCTACACCCACCCACATAACCCTCATAAGGTGGAAGGGTCATGCACGATGCAAGTGTCAATGGTAAAGTGTCGGAAGCAACCCACCGAAGTGGTCACTACACCACATGATCAAGTATAATGAAAGTAAAGTGTTATATGAGATGCAATGAGAAGGGTTTGTTAATATGGTCAAAGGGCTACTTGCCTGGGTCAACAATGTCTTTGGGATCTTCAAAGTCTTCTGGTCCAACTCCCTCGTCAGTAGTGAATTTATCGTCGCAATAAATATCGGTAAAATTAAGCATCACACAAAAACAGAACACACAAAGCTAATGGCAAAATGCTACCCTATTCTATTAAATTCTAAAATCTATACTAAAAGTCGTTGTCTAGGGTTTTGAAGTTAAAAAGGTTTTCAAAACTATTTAAAACAGGGGCTAAAAATCACAAATAGGGATTTTAAATTGAAACAGTACAATAAGGTTTTCAAATATTTTTACAAGTGGCACTAATAAACTCTACGGAATATTCTAGGATTTTAGGTGGAAGAACATTGGGCATTGGATTTATTTTATGGTCTGTGGAATTTTTGGAAGTAATCTGGAAAAAAGGTGGCACTTAGCATGGGCCAGAGCAAGCCAGCTGCTAGGCCGGCCCAGTGGCCAACCAGGCCTACGCGCTAGTGCCCCCGCGCGTGTCAGGTTTCAAACTTGATGGGAGGGGCCCAGTGGCTAGCAATAGAGGGAGCGCGTGAGGGTGGAGATGAGAGGCCGACAGGTGGGCCCCCTTGTCAAATCCTTCTCCCACCTCCGGGCAAAGAGGAGAGACCCTCACCGGCGGTGATGTAGGGCACGGCGATGGCAGGCGATTGCGGGAACGGGCTCAGGGCTGAGTCGCTATTCCGGAGGAGGTCGAAGGAGCGCCGGAGGTGGTCGGAGTCGCCGGCAGCGAGCACCCATGATAGAGGGAGCTTTGGGAGAGGTCACCAGGGCCACTCCATGCTGCAATCAGGATGGGGTCGAGCGGGAAACAGATCAGGATGACAAGGGAAGGCTAGTGGGAGGAAAATGGGGACCAGAGGGGATTGTTACTAGGAGATCGACGATGGGCTTCCGCGGTGATGCTCTGGTCGATCCCGAGCACAGGGTGAGAGGGAGGGGCTCGGGCTCTACGGGCGGTCGATGGGGGTGGAGAGTGATCAGGAGGAGGGAAGAGAGAGACCTGCGAGGCTTAAATAGAGGGGGGTGACGGAGCACCATGGAATCATGCGCCGGCGAGGTCGTAGCAAAGGCCAGAGGGGGAGACAGCTCGCGGGGCTGCTCGGGAGCATTCTTGGGGTTGGTCTAGGCCCACGGGAGAGAGGAGAGGGAGAAGGGAGCGCGCGCATGCGAGCCCCATGGTTGACCGAGATGGGCGGCGTCGGGCATGCATGCGAGACACTGCCGAAGAGAGAAGGAGGAGGGTCCGACAGCGTGGAGTCTTGCAGACTTCGAGGGAATCCCAGGGGACTGCTTTCCTCATCCCAAGGCTGTCGGGATGCTCCTGCTACAGTGCGGACATGCACTATAGCATTCTCTAGAGGATGCCTTTGGCATGCCATGGCATGCTTGTGTGCTCTATACGCGCCCCTGCATGTCCCTTAGCTCTTGGACGATCTGCAGATGCTCTAGGAGATAGGAGGAGCTAGGGAGAGTAGAGGTAGAAGGAGGGGGAGGTAAAAATATTCCTTCCAGGGTTTTCCAGAGGTGAAAATGGGGTTTTTTACCCCATCTCCCAGTGGCTTATGGGCCTGAGATTTTTACTGGAGGTGAAAGAGGTGAGTGAGTAACTTTGGTAAAAATTTGGAGGCAAGGGAAAGAGTAGAGTTGGTGAAAATAATAGTTTCTAGAATTGACTAGAAGGTGTTTGATGGAGATTAGGGATAGAAAATGGACTTTGCTTGCCATGATATCTGACAGAATCAAATGGTGGTTGAAAAAAGGCCTGATCACCAACTTTGAGATGGTTTGATGAAAGTTCATAATGTGACTTTGTGGAAACCTAGAAATCAATAGATTCTGGTTTCTGTAGATCTAGTCATGGTAAGATATTACCCTTGATGCACCACTTAGTGTAGCATCGTTATTTGGTGATTAACATGTCCACAAAGTTTGGGGTCAAGGGAAGAAACTTCACAATGTAAAGTTGTTCAAATTTGAATCTAGACAGGGAGGGGTTTGGAATAGTTTGATGAACCAAACCAATTTGGATTGAGATGAAACTTTGCAAGATCATCACCTTTGATAGTGTTGGCTTGCTGGATTTTTTCTAGAATTTATCAAGAATATTTCTTATAGAAATATTTCAAAATCTTGATTTGGACAGAAAGGGTTTTGAGGAGTATTACCCTTGAATTTGAACATGACCATGTGTTGAAACTCATATATATGGAAAATATTAAAGTTTCCCTAAAGTTTCTCAAATATTTTGAAAGCATTTAAATAATTTTTCCCTCTGAAAAACCATTTCTGGTCTTAATAAAAAGCCTTTAAATAAAATATTAAAATAATATTTAAAATTAATATTTGGTGGTTTTGGTAAGTCATATATATAGTAGGTTTGAAGTAAAGCCTTTGGGGGAAGGAATCCATCCAATTTGAGGACTTGAAGTGCAACCCTCATCTTAGGGGTTTTTGAAAACCTAATTTCAATAAATCCTTTTTGGTCAAAATAAAATTCGATAAAAAATAGTTTTGGGCACTATTCACATGGCATGATCATTGGGAAAGATGTTTGAGTCAGGGAAGATGAATATGGAGGGGATAGAATGTAAGAATGTCATACACAACAATCATCAAGCAAGCAAGCAATAATTCAGACAAGCAAAAGCACTGAAAGAGTTTTACTTGGCTCCAAATTTTATAAATCCAAGCGTAACAAGGTGATACAAATACAGGGTGTGACAACCAGTCGGCTCGACGCCCGGCCCGGAGGTGGTCGCGGCCTTCGGGTCGGCTTCTGTGGCCTCAGGGCAGCCTCCATGGTCCCATCCATCACAGTCCTGGAGTCGGTGCTCTCATCGGGGACCTCCTCGTCCTTCGGGACTTGGGGCTTGCCAAAGTAGTCCTCACCTATCGGCTCACCGTCCTCGCCAAGGGCCGGCAGGAGCTCGTCCGGGTCGATGTACATGGCGAGTATGTTGGCCCGACGGACAAGGACAGGCTTGCGTGCCGCCCGCTCCTCGGCCAGCTTGTCTCGCATGGTGGACAACCGGTCCAGGTCAACACCGCAGTACCAAGATGTGACGAACCAGAGCGCCATCTGCGTGCCGGCTCGAGCCACTAACGCTTTCTAGACCTCAAGCCGGGCCACGATGTTCTCCAGCTAAAGGACCATGCGGCTCTCCGGAGCCCCACGGCCCGGCCACGAGGCGGCGATGACCTCCTTGCTGGCCGTCTTCAGCTGCTCCATGCTCTGCTCGAGGTGGATCAGCCGGTTCTCTATGGCCAGCCCCAGCTCCGCCATATCCCAAGTGGCGTCCCCCTCGATGGTGCGCCAACGCGCCGAGAGATAATCCCGTTGCTCCTCGATGGCACGCTCGGCGCGGCGCTGGGTTTCCGGAAAGCGCCCTAAAGAAGAAAGGGAAGATTAATAAGAGGGAAAATCAAGGACAAGAACTGGCGAGAAGAAAGAAGTCGGCCAAAAGAAAAAGAAAAATTGGTACTTACGCTCAATGGAGTCATCCACCTCGATGGCAAAGTGGAACGATGAGTCCCGCTCCAACACCGGCGCCGCCTCCGCCTCGATGGGGGCCACCCTGCGCTCCTCGAGTGTCCTCTCAAGGCGGGTCACCTCGGTTTGGAGGGCGGCGGTGAGTTGGGCAGCGTCAGCCGCTTCCTTGACGGCCTTCTCCTTGGTCGTCACCTCCCGCGCCATGTCGGCCCTCAGGCGGTCTTGGGCCGCCTGCCCATCCACTAGCAGGGCACCCAGCTGGTCCCTCTCCTGGGTGACCGCTTGGACGCTTTGTGCCAGTCGTTCCGCTTGGAGACCGCCCCGGTCTTCTCCTCCCGGAGGGTGGTCAGCTCCCCTACGAGGCAAAAAGGGCGTCAACAAGACATTGTAGGCCCGTCCCGGCTGCCAAGCAGTCAGCCGGGCTCCCGGCGGCTACGCACCCCCACGAGACCAAACGTACCTCGCACCCGTGGCAGGCCCATGCTTGCCACGGTTGTGGATGGAGACTGCCTCATCGAACAACTCCTGCCGCCGGGCTTTCCCCACCTGCCACAAGAGTTCAAAATTAGAAGGCACACAAGGACATCCGGCCCGGCTGCCCCACAGCCGGTCAACCGTCCCGCATCTCGGGGGCTACACCCAATGGGTGCGCTAGCACGCCCCCACTAAAAATTTAAACAAGAACAAGCGATGCGTACCTCCGCGCGCAACTGGGTCGTGTCGACCGCCTCCACGCACTGGACCAGCTCCTAGCGGCACCGCTCCAGGACGCTCCCCAGCTCCCCGAGCGTGGGGACCGGGCCGCCTGCTGGGGGAGCCAGAAGGGTAGGGTCGCGCGCCAGCACCTCCGAGACCCGGATCACATCCAGCATGGACCTTCGGGTTCAACCATCGCCACCACCCGTCTCGACATTCGTCATGGTGTCGGCTGCCTGGGGAGGGCTGATAACGGCGAGGGCGCAGTAGTCGATTCCCAGTTGCTCCTCGCTTGGCGCTGGCGCTACCCCCTCCTCCTATCGGCTTGGCGCGACGATCCCAATGGATGGCGCCTCCGGCTCCATAGCCGGCGCCTCCGCAGCCATTGGAGCCTCCAGCACATCGGGCCGGGCCGGCTCGGCCTCGGGCGGCGTCACATCTGGCACCATCGGCTAGGCCTTCTCGAGGATCGATTATGTAGCCACCACCCCCGGATGGGCCGCCTCCTCCATAGACAGAGGCGCGGCCGGCTCCGTGGCTGCCCCTTGCGGCTTGCTGAATGGGGGCCTTAACAGGCGAATCGATTTCGCCGCTGAGTCGGACGCTCGCGCGGGGTCCGCGGACCTCCTCCACCTCCTGCCGCTCGAGGTCCCAGAGTGCGAGACCCCGCCCTGGGCTCCAGACTTCGAGGCCCGTAGCTCTGTGACCCTCCTCTTCTCCTCTGTTTATGTGGTCGCGTGTTTGCAGGCCAGCCGGTTGATGGCTTCGGTCGGGTCAGCCGTCGACTCCATGTCATGGGGTTCGATGGGGTCCTTGAGGAGCATAAGGGTCAAACACCCGCCAACCCACAACAGAAATGAACACACACAAAAAGAAGGTCACTTACCCAGTAACGATGGGCAGAACCCGCCTGGTGCACCGGTGGCTTCTGGACGGCCGCCTTCACCCGCTTACAGACAGGTGGCGGCTCCGCCATCTCCTCTTAAGCCGGCGTCTTCCCCCGACTGGTGGCCCCAGTCGTGGGGCATGAGCCGGCTACTCCTCGCTTTGCCCGTGCCGGCCCTGCTAAACTCAAGGGGAGGCGCATTCAGGATCCGAACGTCATCATCGTCATCGTCATTATTATCATCGGTCCAATTCCTGATCGTGGGACCAGAAGGGAACTCACTGGCTGTGCTAGGCCCGCCGGCTCCCGGGTCAGCCTCCTCCTAGGCCTCGCCCGAGGAATCGACCACCTCTTCATCCGGGCCTCCTTGGTTGTAGTCTTTGGAGTCGGAATGGTCGCGCTCGCCTCGAAGATCTGGGGGTGCGGGCCATCCAGAGTGTTCTATCACATGAACAACTGTGGTCAGCACAGAAAAGTAAGGACGGATGCTCGCTGGAGGGGTTCGAACAAGAAGGGTTGTCTCGACGGAATGTACGAGGGGCGCTCGGTAGTGTCGATCGTACGACTCCTTGCCAAAGGTCCAAGACGCCGACGCCAGCTTCAAGGTCATGATGTCGTTCACCTGTTTCGCCACATGAGCTGGCGTCAGTTCGACGGTCGACAGCCGGCAGGGGTCACGGTAGCCGGACATGTCACAGATCCGGTGCGGCCTCATCTGGATAGGCAGCACCCGGTGCACGAGTAAGGCCGCCACCAGATCGGAGGCGACCAGCCCCTCTGGACTCCTCTGCTCCATGAGCCGGCCAAGCTCTGCGAGAGCGGTCTTGCGCGGGGCAGCCCCCAACCAGTTCACCCCGGAGGACGGGGCGTTGACAAACTCCAGGATCTGGATGTAATCCTGCTGCAGGTCAACATTCTTCACATAGAAGAATGTCCGATGCCAGCCCTTGACGGAGTCACTAAGGTTAAAGTGCGGGAAGCACGCGCCGCGGTAGCACACCGCCACGCCCCCGTTGGTGAACGACTCCTCAGTGCTTTTCAGTGCCTTGAGGTAGAACGGGGCCTTGAAGAAGTCGACGAAGGGAAGCATCCCCAAGTAACATTCGCACAGCGTCACGAAGCCCGCAATGTAGAGAATAGCATTGGGGCCGAGGTGATGCGGTCTTAGGTCAAAGGTGTCCATCATCAGATGGAAGAAATGACTCATTGGGAGCCCGAAGCCGTGGGAGAAGTGGCAGGAGAAGACGACGAACCCCCCTCCCGTGGCTCGGGCACTAACTCGTCGCCCGGTGCGCGGGCGGTCACGCGCTCCTCCCGTGGCAGCATGCGCGCGTGGCGGACTTCTGCGATGGTGTCCTTCGTGACCACGGAACCAGCCCACCTCCCCGAGCATCCTTCGGCGATCGCGATGGCGGGGCTGCGCGGGGGACGTGCGAGCAGGCTCGCGGGCTAGTTGAGCAGTGGCGCGTGAGGGATCGTAGAAGACGAGAGGAGGAAGACAAAGGGGGAAAATAGTGCACGGGTGCTACCGCCCTTTGCCCTACCTCCCGAGGGACAAAGTGGGAGGCCACAACTGGGGGACATGGGGATTAACTCCGCCCACTCCTCCGGAATGTCCGCGCGCATGGGCATCCTGGGCTGTAACCGCCACTTTGGGGCGTAGAAGATCCGTGCCTCCGTCCTGAGGCCTACTGGGCTACGCCCGAGGCCTAGCGGGCTAGGGTTAAGGCGACGTCCCATCTCCCCGCGTGCGCGGGACCCACGACATCATTACTCACCGCATGGTGCGCTGCGGGCCGCCTCGGGTCTCGAGGTGGCCACCGCTGGGTCGCCGACCCGACTGGCTCTTCAGCTTCATGCCGGAGGCGGGCACTGCTGGGAGGAAGCCCCCGGCTCCCCTCCGTCTGACAGACGCAGGCCCCCACTGGCTTTGGGGACTACTAACGGGGTTATTACCCTTGGGTTGGCTAAAGAAACGGATTTCTCTCCCCCGTTTCAAGAAAAAGTATGTGGTCGGTTGCTTACAACCGGCTGGCATGCAGCCGGAAGCTACATTGCCGGCTAGATCGAGGCCGGCTGGTGAAAGAGGCTGCTCAGCCCCCGGCCGGATGGCCACGGCCGGCTGCCTTCAAGCCGCCCCCTCCGTTGACCCTTGGGTAGACAAGCTCATGTCCCATCCCTCTACACGCAGGTATGGTGACATGACGGGAACCTCACGACGGGCGCCAATGTAGCCAAAGTGGTCACTGACGCACGGGCGCGCATGGCTACAGTTTGGCTGGTCATACCCCTGACCTTGGCCGACCGCGGTCGGGAAGGGCAATAGTGTCGTCACCACCGCTTGTGCCTAATCCCGCACCCATAGCCCATCGGCGTCCTCCGGCCCCAACCACCTTTGATAAGCCTACCCATGACATCTGTCATGAGAAAATGATGACAATTGTGGTTTTGATGAGGGAGTTGGACCCTAAGACTTTGAAGACCCCGCAAACTTTGTTGAGCTAGGCAAGCAGCCCTTTGACCATGTTAAGAAACCATTTTCATGCATGTCATATTGCACCTTATTCCATGTGATGTGGTGACCACTTCGGTGGGATGCCTCCATTACATTTACCATTGATACTTGCATCATGCATGACCTTACCATCCTTATGAGGGTTATGCGGGTGGGCGTAGATAGGATGCTAGTAGATGCTATGCAAGTGGGATCGGGATTATGAATGGTGATGGAAACAAAATATTTTCAGAGACTTTTCGAAAAACCCATCGGGTGCCACTAATTCCTAAGGGAGATGATGTTGTGCGAGGTAACCACTTGAGAAAGAAGTGGTGTATCGGAGCAGGTTATGTTTGTGTGTTTTCGAAAACGGAGAGATTTAAGATTCATCGACAGTCCCAACCTTACATGCACAACCGCGATACCCCTTATGGGACAGGGCTTTGTTGACTACCTTAGTTTGTACTAGCATAGAGCCTGCATTACTAGGGGCGGGAGTGAAGTGGTCACTCTTGATACGGGGTCGTATCGGAATGGACGATCATGCGTTGTCTTTACAGGCACCGGGCACACAGTTGCGTGCCCTCATGGATGATACGTGTGATGTATATCATGAGGGATGCCACCAACAAGTGGACTCTCTATTGAGTATCGCTAGGGGAAAGACAATGTTCGGATGCTTACCTCGGGTATGTAACACATCGCGAGTCGTGGATGACACAGAAGTTCCCCGGGTCTTGTGCGTAAAGTGTGCAACCTATGCATAGTGTAAAACTACCCGAATAGCCGTATCCACGGTCAAGGACAGTTGGGTGGTCCTGCTTAAACTACATCCAGTTTTTATTTGGAAAACATGGTGTGTCTGTGTGTGGATGACACGGAAATGATACTTGAGATAAGTCAGACCACTTGAAGTGATGAGTGCACATGAGATGTTCACCCCCTGCTATGATGATATCTATAACTTGTTCATGTGGATATCTTCCAACTGTTGATTCATGCTTACATATTTACTTGATCATGTCATTGCATACAAAATTTTGCTTTCTGCAAAACTTACCTACTTGGTGCTATATCATGCATTGTTGGAACTTGTTCCAAAACTTCGGTTGCTTGCGAGTACATTCAAAGTACTCATTGGCTTGCTAATGATTATTTAATTGGCTAGGCATGGAAGAGCAGGAGTATGGTGAAGAGTTTGTTGGTGACAAACATGCGATCTAGGACGCTTCCCAGTCAGAATGCTTGTAGGTATAAGTCAGATGGCATGGGTTCATGCTTTTGACCAAGATTTCCACTATTTGTTATGTTTAAGTGTTTGGCCCTTGTGGCCCTATCTATGTTAGACATGGCCTAGTTGGCCTTTATTTGTGTAAGAAGGTATGTAAGGATGTAAGACTCTTGTTATTCAACTTTTGTGTGTTTAGTGAGTATTGATCTTTCGGATAACTATACATGTGCATTCGGTGATCACGACTTATGAGTCCGGGTCCCCACAGAGCTGGTATTAGAGCCATCCTGACTGCAAGAAGCCCTTAGTTAGCATGGATGTTAGTTAGGATGAAACTGTTTTGAAAACTACACCTAGCACCTATACTTAGGAGTTCCTGCACATATTACCTCTTTTGTTCTTCACACATCACTCTGCTGACTCTCCTCCCTTCAAACCTTTGTAGATGGCCATCTTACCCGAAGCATTGCTGACATCCGTATTTCCCCTACACCTTGAGGATAACCTGGAGAAGTGCCAGTTTCGCCAACCACCCATTTTCCTCTACCACGAGCACTGGGTCGATGCCGTCACGAAGGAGTACCACGTGCATGTGGTCTTGAAGGAAAACGACTCCCCGACTAGTTGGTTCTTTGAAGGACCACAGATGGATACCATGGCACTCGCAGTCGACATAGCTATGTGGAAGGCACTCCTCCACCTTCGAGGAACCATCGTAGATATGGCTGAAGAACCTACTACTCGCTATCTACCCTGAGGTATGATATTGGCGAGAGTTGGACGTTGGTTCCATCCAAGGAGGATGGGACACCACTCACATTCAGACCTACTTCAGCCTCTCCGCCAATAGTCTGGTTCACAACCTGATTAAGGAGTCCATGAAGCTCCTCGTGGAACTCAAATGCACCCGAGATCTACTTGTCAAGCCAAGACGAAGCCAGATAGGATCAAGAAGTATGGAGCCCCCGAGGGACGACCAGCTGTCACTTATCGAGGAGGAGTACCCCCAGCTAGAGATGCACCCACTCGTCATCGTCGCATGAGCGCGAAGGAGTACCATGAGCTCTTCACTTACCCATCGATGAAGCCTTGTCGGGATGGACCTCCTCGTTCTCCATCCGCTTCGACTGGAAACGATGGCCATTCAGATGATGGACAAGAGGAAGACCTAGAGGAGTGTGGCTACGAGACCGAGCACTGCACCACCTGAGTCTGAGAACCCCTAGGGTAGGATTCATCATGTACCCCTCATGCGAAGTCGAGTCCGTGTAATGGTTCATATGAAACCATGTGTGCTTGTTGTTTGTTTTTGCTGTTGTGTTCATATGCAAGTCGCGCTTTTGCCTTAGGCAACATGTAAGCGACTCCATCGTCTATCTTACCTTAATATATGTGTTGGTCCTTCGACCTTTGTTTTTCACACTTGCACTATACCAAAACCCCTTAGGCGTGCTTCCTCCATTATTGCTTTTTCCTCTTGTCTATTCCAGTTGATTGACTTGGCTTCCCCAAACAGGATGGTGACTGCAAACCGCAACATCTCCTTTGCCAACCCTGAAGCCGACAACTCCAGCCAGCAACAGGGAACTCATAGGACTACTCTGGCTAGAGGACACCAGGAGCAGCCACAAGGCGACAATCCCCCACCACCCCGTCCACTTGAGAACATGACCATTCCTAAGTTCCTCTCAGTTTTTCGGGAGGAACGCCAAGCCAACACTGCTTCTATCTAGTAGATGGCTCATGTTCTTGTGAACAACCAGCAACAAGGCAGAAACGGCAATGATGGCTCCACTATATCCGTGTTCATGAGGAATTCACCCCCAACCTTCACTGAGACTGCGGAACCCTTGGATGCTGACGACTGAAGCTGCACCATCGAGGACCTCCTTGCACTGGTCAATTGCAATGAGGATCACGAGAAGGTGTTGTATGCCTCTCACTGCCTCGGAGGGACCGTGAGAGCTTGGTGGGATGGATTCAAGGTCATGCAAGGCGATTGTGTGATCACTTGGGATAACTTCAAGGAAGGATTCCGCACCGCCGACATTCCATCTGGGATCATGGCTATCTAGAAGAGAGAATTCCGAGCGTTGAAGCAGGGAAGTGGCTCTGTCAAGGAGTACATGCATAAGTTCAACCTGCTGTCAAGGTATGCACCTGAAGATGTCAACATGGAGGGTGCTAAGTTGGAACGCTTCATGGAAGGACTTCAGGAGACCCTACAGAATCAGCTCATCGTCTCCGACTATTAGACATTCTTCGACCTGGTGAACAAGTCCCTCATGCTGGAAGACAAGCGTCGTGACATAGATGACACCCGCAAATGCAAAATGATCAGCAAGGGTAGTTCCAGCAACCAGAAGCCTCACCCCTGGCAGCCAGCCCCAGCCAAGCCAACCTATCATCCACAGCAGGCTAGACCTCCTACGCCTCGTTCGAGACACCAATCTCAGTAGTATGCCAATCCCAGGCCACTTTATGACAACCCAGATAACAACAATGGCGGCAGGAACTACAACAACAACTATGGTCATGTCACTTGTTTGGGTGTGGTCAGCTTGGACACATCTCTAAGCTATGCCCCAACAACAAGCGAGATGCACCGCGCCCCAATGTGCCAAACCAAGGTCAAGGCCGTGGAGCACCACCAAGGAACCAAGCTCCCCGCAACCAGCCCAACAATGGCAAGGGTCGTGTGAATCATGCCACTGCTGAGGAAGCCCAGGAAGACCCGGACGTCATACTGGGTACGTTCCTTGTCAGCTCAACTCCAGCAACAGTATTGTTTGATTGTGGAGCTTCGTATTCTTTTGTCACTCAAAAGTTTGCACTAGAGAGTGGTATGAAGCCCACACCCCTTGGTAGTCATATGCTGATGCAAACACCGGGTTCAGTTATGAAGTCCAAGATAGGATGTAAAGGAGTTGAGATTATCATCAACAAGGTACAATTCTAAGCAGACCTCATAGTTCTGGATTCACCAGGCTTGGATGTTATCCTTGGCATGAATGGGTTGACCAAGAACCAAGCCTATTTGGACTGTGCCAAGAGGACAGTTACCATAACCAGTAGCCAAGGAATAGAAGTCAAGTATGTTCCCAACCCTGCCTCAACTCAAGCTCCTCAGGCTAACTGTCTGTCGGGGATTTAGTTGGATCAAGATCCAGTGGTATGTGAATACCCAGATGTATTTCCTGATGAGCTACCTGGAATGCCTCCTGACCGTGGAATCAAGTTCATCATTGAGCTAATGCCCGGGTCAGGTCCCATCTATAAGAAGTCCTATAGAATGGGATCCAAAGAGTTGGTTGAATTGAAGAAGAAACTAGTAGAGCAGCTCAGAAAAGGATTCATTCGCCCTAGTGCCTCTCCTTGGTGATCACCTATTCTATTTGTTTCCAACAAGGACGGAACTATCCGACTCTGTGTCGATTATTGTTCTCACAATGAGGTCATAATAAAGAACAAGTACCCACTTCCCAAGATTGCGGACCTGTTTGATCAGCTGAATGGAGCTAAGGTGTTTTCTAAGATCGACCTGAGGCCTCGGTACTACCAATTGAAGATCAGGCCCCAAGACATTCCTAAGAAAACATTTGTAACCCGATATGGCCATGTATGAATACACGGTCATGTCATTTGGGTTAACCAATGCCCCTGTCTACTTCATGTACCTCATGAACAAGGTCTTCATGGAATACTTGGACAAGTTCGTTGTCGTCTTCATTGATGACATACTCGTCTTCTGCAAGTGTGAAGAAGAGCATTAGCAACACTTGAGATTGGTCCTAGACAAGCTTTGAGAGAACCAGCTTTATGCCAAATTCAGCAAGTGTGAATTCTGGCTACATGAAGTTGAATTCTTGGATCATGTGTTGACTGCGGAATGATTGTTAGTGGATCCTACCAAGATTGAAGCCATGAAGGAATGGAAATCCCCACCCAATGTGAAGGAAGTGAGAAGCTTCCTTGAACTCGTGGGGTATTACCGCAAGTTCGTCAAACTATTCTCGAGCATCGCCCAACCCATGACTCAGCTCTTGAAGAAAGACAAGAAGTTTGAATGGACAGCTAACTACGAGGAAAGTTTCCAAGACCTCAAGAAGATATTGACCACAACCCCAGCTTTGGCCACCCCCGATATTCACAAGGAGTTTGTGATATATTGTGATGCATCAAGAATTGATCTTGGTGTTATTCTAATGCAAGAAGGCCGGCGCGTATCATATCTATCCAGACAGCTATGTCCTCACGAAGAGAACTACACTACTCATGATCTTGAGTTGGCATTTGTAGTTCACGCCTTGAAAACATGGCGACATTACCTTCTGGGGAAGCAATGTGAGATATAACAGACCATAAGAGTTTGAAGTATATTTTCACCCAAACGGAATTGAACATGAGGCAGCAAAGGTGGTTGGAGTTAATCAAAGATTATGACCTCACTGTTCAATACCACCCAGGAAGGCCTAACGTGGTAGCTGTTACCTTAAGCAGAAAGGCTTGTTACTTGAATGGTGTAATTAAGGAAAGGCTACCCTCCCTCTATGAAGATATTGAAAGCTTCGGCTTGGAACTAGTTGCACCTTGATTCCTCGCGAACCTTTAACCAAAGCCTACCTTGATGGATGATTTTAAGGAAGCTCAAAAGGGACACAAGAGCATTGAAGGCATCAATAGGAAGATCAAGGCTAGCAATGCCCCAAGATTCTCAGTGGATAAACAAGGAGTTGTATGGTTCGGGAATCGCATCTGCGTACCCAACGAAGAAGATCTCAAGAAGTCGATCTTGCAAGAAGATCATGACACCCCGTACTCCATCCATCCCAAACGAACCAAAATGTACCAATACCTCAAGGCAAGATTCTGGTGGCATGGCATGAAATGGGAAATAGACACCTTTGTAGCTAAGTGTGACATATGCCAGAGAGTCAAAGCTAAGCATCAGCAAGCCGCTAGATTGTTGCAACCTCTCAAAGTGCCTAATGGAAGTGGGACAAGGTCGGGATGGACTTCATCACCCGATTACCCAGGTCTAGCAAGGGACATGATTCCATTTGGGTCTTTCTCGATCACCTAACCAAGGTAGCCCATTTCATTCCTATCAGTACCACGTATGACGGAAGCCAGCTAGCAAACCTCTACATCAAACGCATCCTAAGTCTTCATGGAGTTCCAAAGGAGATTGTGTCGGATAGAGGAACCCAGTTTACCTCAAGGTTTTGGAAGAAGTTTCAAGAGGCAATGGGGACCAAGCTCTCTTTCAACACTGCTTTTCACCCCACACTGGTGGGTAGACAGAGCGACTAAATTAGATACTCGAAGAAATGCTCTGTGCTTGTGTTTTGGCATATGTAGGCAAGTGGTAAGATTGCCTACCATTTGCCGAGTTCTCCCACAACAACAACTATCAGTCGAGGCTTCAAATGGCACCATTTGAGGTGTCGTATGGACGCAAGTGTCGTACTACCCCCAACTTGTCAGAGACCGGAGAATGATTAATATTTGGACCACACATCCTCCACAAGGTAGAAGAACAAGTGCAACTCGTCCAAGAGCGACTCAAAACCGCCAAGTCAAGACAGAACAGTTGCGCCGACTCTCACCGTCGATAAAGTGAACTTCTGTGTCGGTGACCATGTCTATCTCCGAGTCACGCCTCTCACAGGAACCAAGCGTTTACACGTCAAGTGAAAGCTTAAACTCACATACATCGGCCCCTTCAAGATCACCACCAACTATGGAGAAGTTGCCTACTAGCTAGGGCTACCTTCTGAGTTATCAGAAGTGCACGACGTTTTTCACTTACCATAGTTGCGGAAGTGTCTTCAAGTTCCCACCCGCCCTGACCTCTATAAGGACATCGACCTTCAGCCGGACCTCACGTATCGTGAGAGGCCAGTCCATATTCTGGATGAAGCAGAGTGTTGCACACGAAGCCGCACCATCACGTACTTCAAGGTCCAATAGAGCAACCACACTAAAGCTGAAGCAACCTGGGAGCGTGAAGACTATCTTAGATCTGAGTTCCCTTATCTTTTTAGCGCTTCGCCTAGGAATCTCAGGGACGAGATTCTTTTAGGGGGGTGTCTGTCACACCCTGTGTTTGTATCACTTTCCTATGCTTGGATTTAACAAATTTGGAGCCAATTAAAACTTTTGAGTGCATGCTTGTTTGAACTATTGCTTGATTGATTGTTTGGTTGACTATGTTTGGCCATATTCATCTTCCTTGATCCAAACTTCTTGCCCAATGATCATGCCATGTGAATAGTCCCGAAAACTATTTTTATCAAAATTTATTTTGACCAAAAAGAACTCATTAAAATTAGGTTTTCAAAACACCCCGAGTTGAGGTATGCACTTCAAGTCCTCAAATTAGGTGGATTTTTCCCCAAAGGATTTATTTGAAACATACTATATATATGACTTCCCAAAACCATCAAATATTAATTTTTAAGATTACCTTACTATTTTATTTAAAGGCTTTTTCTTACGGCCATAAATGGTTTTTCGTAGGGAAAACTATTTTAATGCTTTGAAAATATTTGAGATAATTTAGGGAAGCTCAATGGACATATATTTTACATATATATGAGTTTAAACACATGGTCATGTTCAAAATCATGGGCAAACCCCTCAGAACCCTTTCTGTCCAAATCAAGCTTTTGAAATATTTCAACATGAGATATTCTAAATAAATTCCAATAAAATTCCAGCAAGTTACAATTGTCATATGTGATGATCTTGAAAAGTTTCATCTCAATCCCAATTGGTTTTCTTGATCAAAATATTCAAAAACCATTCCTATCCAGATTCAAATTTGAACAACTTTACATTGTGAAGTTTCTTCCCATGACCCTAAACTTTGTGGGCATTTTCCACTACCCAAATAAGGATCCCACACCAAGTGGTGCATCAAGGAGAATGGAAATGCATACCTAAATATACAGGAATCTGATTCTGTCAATTTCTAGGGTTTCACAAAGTTACATTGTCAACTTTCTTCAATCAAGCTCAAATAGGTGGTCAACCCTATTTCCAACCAACATATGACCCTGTTAAAACTCATGGCAAGCACACTCCATTTGCTTAGCCAAACCTTCATCAAACACTTTTTGCCCAGGTGGTAAAACCCCTATTTGACCCCCTTCTGCTATTGTCCTTTACTCAATTTTTTACCACAACCTTCTAGTATTGCATTGCACCTCCAGTAACTTTCTCTAGCAAAGAATCAATGGATAAGTGGGGTAAACCCCACGTTTACCTCTCTGGACAACAAGAATCTCTCTCTCCCATCCCCTCTTATTCTATCAATCTTCCAGGGCATCCAAAGCAATATACCCCTAGTATAGACCCCTTATACCCCTAGACCTAAGCAGTCGCGCCCAACACGCCAAAGACATGCCATGGCATGCAATTTGGGCGCTCTAGAGCCCGCTACAGTGCACTGTTGCACTGTAGCTAGAGCATCCCGAGCCTCCCGACCTCATTGGCATGAGGGCAGCTGTCCCATGTGTCCCCCTCGACGTTCGTGTCCCTCCCAACGGTCGGCCCACTCTTACTTATCTCTCAGGCGCCCCGAGTCACGCGTGCCCAACCGCCACGTAGCTCCGCCACTCCCGGTCCACATGGGGGACCTGCCTCAAGCTAGCCTCACTCTCTCTCTCGTCCCTAGCACCCTACACTAAATCCACAAGCACCGTGGAATAGCCTGACCCCCCGGCCGTGGCCTCTAGAGCCCGTCCGGCGGATGCCCAAAGACCCAGTCCACGACAAGCCCCGGCCTCCCTATAAGAGGCCTCCCGGATGCCTCTAGCAGTCCCTCCCTCCCCTGGCCCCTAATCGCTCCTCTGTGCCACCCAATCCTCCTCCCCCTCGCTCTATGCCCAACACGAGTCGAAGCACCACCGCATTGGCTTGCCGTCGTCCGGCCGGTACGAAGCCACTCCGCCCCCCCACTTACACTCCGCTTGCTCCCCCTGATCCTCAGGAGTCTAACCCCGCTCTCCTTTTGTCGGGTTGTAGTCGAGAGAGAGCAACCCATCTTCAGGTTCATCGGCAGCCGCTCTGGTTCGATGTCGCCAGCGGACCATGGCCTTTTGGTAGTCACCTCCTCCTCCAATCGACGGGCGGCGACTCCCTGAGCATGACGGTGCCTCCCTCGTATCGGTCTGCCACCTAAAACGCTGTCAGTGAGCTCCCCCGCTCACTGGACCAGAGGTGAGGGATGACAAGTGGAGCCCAAATGTCATACCCTCACCCCCTCTCTCTCACTGGCAAGAAGGGCCCGCAAACAGGTTTAAAAATAAACCTGCTGCGCGCACCGCTTCGCCCTGGGCCGGTACTTCACTAGGCCGGCTCAGCTGCGGTGGTTTTGCCCCAAATGAACTATGACGTTTTTCCTTTTTCTTTTTCCTCTGTATACCAATAATCCCATAGCTCCAAATGAAATTCCAATGCCAAATATTCTTCCACCTTAATTCCTAGATTAATGTATAGTATTTAATTATTCCATTTGTATGATTTGTTAAAAATCTTTTATCTACTATTTTGTTTTAAAAACACTTTTAGCTATTTTAGCCTCTTTTATAAATAGTTTTGAAAACCTTTTTCCTAAGAAAACCTTAGACAAATATTCTTAGAATATTTTTTAGTATTTATCAGAGTAGGGTAGCATTTTACTAGTAGATTTTTGTGCTCTGTTTTTGTGTGATGCTTATTATTATCGTTATTTATCGTGACGATAGATTGCACTATTGACGAGGGAGTTGGACCCGAAGGCTTTGAAGACCCCGAAGACTTTGTTGAGCCAGGCAAGCAACCCTTTCACCATGTTAAGAAAACATTTTCATGCATGTCATATAGCACCTTATTCCTTGTTGTTGATCATGTGATGTGGTGACCACTTTGGTGGGATGACTCCATTAATTTTACCATTGATACTTGCATCATGCATGACCCTACCATCCGTATGAGGGTTGTGTGGGTGGGAGTAGATAGGATGCTAGTATATTATACGCAAGTGGGTTCCGGATTATGCATCATGATAGAAACAAAATATTTTCAGACACTTTCCGAAAACCCAATCAGGTGCCACTAATGCCCGAGGGAGATGATGTTGTGCTAGGTAACCACTTAAGAAAGAAGTGGTGTACTGAAGCAGGTTATGTGTGTGTGTTTTCAAAAACGAAGATATTTAAGATTTGTCGACCGTCCTAACCTTACATGCACAACCACGATACCCCTTATGGGACGGGGCTTTCTTGACTACCTTAGTAGGTACTAGCATAGATCCCGCATTACTAGTGGAGGGAGTGAAGTGGTCACTCTCGATATGGGGTCATGCCAGAATGGACGCTCATGCGTTGTCTTTACAAGCACCGGGCACACCGTTGTGTGCCCTCACTGATGATACGTTTGATGTATATCATGACGGATGGCACCAATGAGTGGACTCTATGTTGAGTATTGCTAGGGGAGGCAATGTTCGGGTCCTTACCTCGGGTATGTAATTTTCACGCCCAAGATGCGATCCTATCCTTATTTTGGCATGAGGGCCTCTACAGGAATAGAAGCGCATCTCATCGCGTTGCAAGAATGGACATCATTACAAGTACATTTATAGAAGAGATGAGTATATGGAATTGGCTTACACTCGCCACAAGCTACATCAATACACAACCTATTCAACCATCACATAGAAAAACAGGGTCCGACTACGGACGAAATCAAACGATAAAATCACATCCATCCATGCTATCCCAGGCTGCCGCCTGGAACCCATTCTGGATTGATGAAGAAGAAGAAGAACTCCAATTCAAAACAACCATCCCTCTCACAGCAAATCATCGCATCACCTGTACCTGCAACTGTTGTTGTAGTAATCTGTGAACCACACGGACTCAGCAATCTCATTTCCAAGGGTATCAAGACTATTAAAGCTTAATAGGTGAGGTATGGTTAAGTGGTGAGGCTACAACAAGGGACTAAGCGTTTATTTCAGTGGCTAACTTACGAATACGGAAACTAAAGTATGGTGGTCTACGCATAATGGACGTGAACTAGTAATGATCACTAACTGATCCTGAGCACCTACTTACGTCAAACATAACCCCATCGTGTTCTCTCTCGGATAAGGACGAGAAGAGACACACATGGTTACGCTCACGGTTGGTGTATTTTATTAGAGTTTACTTAAAGTTTGCTATGACCGGGTGTTAAACAAAGTTTGCAAGTTTGCCACATAAGTGAGGGCACGGCTTTCTGATAGATTTAACCCTGCAGGGGTGCTCCAACTCATCCATCACAAATTAACCACACACCACGGGAATAACCTTGACCACAGGTCTTGTGATCATGCTAGGCACTTCCAAAGGAAATCCGACACCTCGAGATAGCCCAAAGAAGATCAGATTTCCTCACGCAAGACATTTGAGAAAGGTAAAAAAAGTCCAGCAAGACCGCCCGGCATACCGACTAAACCCGATAGGAGCCGCGTATCTCGTTCTCAGGGTATGACAGGATGATCTAGACGTCGGGTTGGCTAAAACCCCGGGTGAACAGGGGGCGCCAGACATCGCTCAGTTTGGACCAACACTGATGAGGAGCACTGGCCGGGGGTTGATTAATTATCCACGGGGTCCATAAAGTCCCTATGCAATTTTATCCTAAAGATGTTGGGCCTTTAAAGACAAGCTTTATCCTAAAAAAAATCAAGGGGGTGCCCATAACAACCCCGAGCATGTTAGGTGCGCTCAATTATGGAACATCACATCGGTTCACAAGTAACTAGGGCAGCAAGAGTGGAAGAAAACACCGAGCAAAAGGCCAAGCCTTCCACCCTTTACGACGTGTATAAGTGCATTAAATCAAATAGCAATAATATTGTGATAAAAAAGATTGTCCATGTTATCACATCGAAGCAATTCCACGTGCAACTAGAAATGCTATAAGAAGGGATGAGCAAGCGGTAACATAGCCAGACTATGGTTTGCTGGGATGTGGAGGGGTTAGAGGCTTATCATGGCAATGTTGGGAGACTTGACACACAAGTGGTAGGTAGAGTGACATAGCGATACAAAAACGAGACCTCTAGCATGGCAATGATAGTTGTGGTATCCAGGGAAATGTGTCATCTTGACTGAGATCCCGCTTGGAAGAAGAACGAGTCCATGAAGAAGACGAACCAACATAGTCGAACGAAACCTCACACTCTCAACACTTTCGGAACTCTATCGAGAAGGAACAATCTGAAGATAACAATCAACACACGGTAACACCACAACTTATGCATGATATGATGCGCCAACAAATATGATGCATCTTCGGGTTAATATGCAACACATGGCATCGCATGGCAAGAACAACAAACAACTCCTACATATTAAATGAAGTTCAATATGCAACGAGTTGCATATTGAAAAAACTCCACATTTGAATTACTTAATTCAATCCTGTTTAGGTACACATCAATGTTCAAAGTTGTTAACATGGCAAGAGGTTAAGCACACACAACTACAACACATAGGCATTTTAAATGAGGCCAGAAGCAACGAATAACAATTCCGGAATGACCTCATATGCATATCTTAAGTTTGGTCCCCATCTGTCCTAACACAATTTTAGAGTTGTTAAACAGCAAATTAAATGTCACCATGTGATTCTACACGTTTTTCTAGTCAAGTTACATATATGAAACATTTGCATCGGGGCTACGGTGTAAAAGTTATTAAACTATTCATTTTAGCATGGCATTTATACAAATACAAGATAACAGCAAGTTAAACATTTTAAACACATGTGAGAGCTGGCTATTGTAAATGTACACGAAATTCTAGTCATTTTACATATATAAAGTTTTTACATGCGATGCACGGTCGAAAAGTTATTAAATGCATGAAGGTTGGATTTTTTTTCTGCAATTCGGAAAATCCTAGAATAACTAGTAAATTCGCGGAGACTAAAAAAGACATGGGACGAATCCTGCTGGCCCAATAGTGCACAGAGATGCATGATAAAAAAACAGGGCACAAAGCAGGGCTCAGCGGGGTGGCTCACCAGAGGGCCACTAGGCCGGCGGATGCGGCTGGCTAGGCCTTGCGAGCGTGTGACCCACGCGGAGCCGACCGAGCATTGTTAGCCACGATGGGGCTCACGCGGGAGCTCGCTTGGATCAGGGCGGTCAAGTCCCTCCTCAACAGGAAGCAACGGTGGCGACGAAAGGCCGCTGGTGGCGCATCTGAGCATGGAGGCTGGCAAGGGACTTCGGGGACGAGGAGATCCGGCCGGCGGGGCACCGGGTCCGGCCGACTGCGGAATCTTGGTGCAGCAACGAACTCTTGGGCGGTGCCATGGAGGGTTAGGTGTGGGGTGTTGCAGGCGTCGATGGGGAGAGGGTCCGGCGAGGCAGGGTGCACTCCGGCGGTGGGGCGGCAAGGAACTGGCGGCTGGGGTGAGGTTGGGGCTTGGGGCCCTCGGGCACCATGGGAGGAGCGCAAGGGAGCTCGGCTCCAGGCGGAGGTCAGGCTTTGGGCACAGGCGGCTACGGGGTTCGGGCCCAGGCGGGCCTCCAAATGGGCTCTGTCGGGCCATGGCGGTTGGGAGGAGACAGGAGGCGAGGTGTAGGTGGCGGCTGGGGTTGATCCGGCACGGAAAACGAAGTGGGGATTAGGGTTAGACAAATTAGGAAGGGGAGGGGGATTAAAAAGGAAATGGGGCTAGGTTATGGGGTTTTTGCACAGTTTCGAGCCGTACAATCGAGATCGGATAGCTTTGGTCGCGTGAATAGGATAGGTGGGCCAGTGGGCTGTGTAGAGGGGTGTGGGCTGAGGAGAGAGGGAAGGTGGCAACCCGTGACAAGAGTTTGAATCACCGAAAACATCCGACGAATAACCGATGACCGCACTGCTACGGTTGATCGTTCGAGAATCAAACGGCCTATTTCACATCCCTAGTTAGTATTGCTCAGGTTAGCATGTGTGAGCATCATGTTTTCATTTTGCATCAATATGAAATGGCAATTAACATAAACCCTAGCACCTCATCTGAATAAAACAAATTCAACTGTGGTGAAAAATCAACAAAAATGCCGATGAAAATTCTCCCCATGTCCGATAAATGCTGACATTATTATATCAGGGTACATTCTAATTTCTAGAAAATATGTCTCATTTTAAAATAAATAATAAAGCTTCTGAAAATGCCAAATAAAGCATTATAATTATTTTAGACATTCCAAATACTCTGCAACTTTTTGTGGGGGTTTGAAATATTCATACTAACCTAGCAAAATATTTCGACATACTTTGAATTAGGTTTTGAGGCCTGGAAAAAAATAAAACAAATGACAGAAAAGAAGATAGAAACAAAAATAAGAAAAAAAGGAGAGGAAGCTCACCTCAGGCCCAGGCCAGGCCAGCCCACCTGGCCTAGGGAGGTCGTCGTCCTCCTGGCGGCTAGGAGGATGGGCGTGTGGCCGCCGCGCGTGCACGGCCGTGCCGCTTTGTCGGCAGCTACCTGCTTGCCTCCCTCTCGCTAGCGTGACGGGGATAAGCTCATAGAGCCGTCCCCATCACACTCTCCCTCTTTCTCTCTCACCTCTCTTTCTCTCCCTCTACCTTACCATGGACGCCACCTTCTTGCCACTGTAGCCGTTGTTCCAACCGCTCCCCCTTGCTCCTGAGCCCCCCAATTGCTACGCCTAAATGCCCACTTCCTCCTCGCCGATCCACGTGTCGCTGGAGATCTGCACCGCCGCATCGCCGTTGTCTTCAACCTTCGGCTGCCGGCAAAAAAGTGAAGCTCTCTGCAGCTCTAGGCCCACCCCGAGCCCGCCCTCGACGCCTCTGCAACCGTCGTGAGCCCCTGGCCCTTTTTCCTGTCTTTACCCCGTCACTAGCGCACTCTAGCGCCATTTCACCCCGGGCCCGAGAGCTTCTTGCCGCCGGCGAGGATGTGGTCATCACTGCGGTGGCCCAAGCTCGCGCCTGAGCATGTAGGCGTGCTCAAGAGGGCCCAGTGAGCCATAGGAGCCATTCGCTGGCCCGCTCAAGCTCCGGCTCAATGATCCCATGCTCGCCCTAGCTCTGGTAGCTGCCACGCTCAACACCAGCATCGACTCCAACCATCCCAGCACCTGGGAAGTGTCGGGTTCGACGTGTGCGAGCACGTAGGACCGATTGGTGCCCTCTGCCGTCGAAATGGTCGCCAGAGGGGGATTTTTGATCCCTTGTGCCGTCCCTGACGTCGCCAGCGGTTTAATGCCGACAATTCAACTTGTGTGACCACGGGGTTTGACCCCTGGGTTAACTGGCAGGTGGGGCCCGGTCCTGTTAATTAAGATTAGTTTAAAAAACTAACTAACCTAATGACTCACTGACAATGGGCCCCCTTTTAATAAATTAGTGGTTAGTAATTTAATTAAACCCTGTTAGTGACTGAATCACTGACCAATGGACCTCACTAGTTAGGTTTGACCTATCAATGGGCTGTTGACCAGCCGACATCATGCTGATGCATTAAAGGAATTTCTGGTTTAAATTAATTCCAGAAAATATTTAAAACTTAGAAAAAATCATATAAATTAATCTGTAAGTCCGATTGAAATAATTTATATATGAAAATTTATCAGAAAAATCCAATGAATCCAATGGTGCTGTTATCATGCATGTTAGAGCAACATATGTAAATGAACATTGACATTTAGCAATAGGTCAATATATGGAATATCAAATGGAGACCGAATTTGAACCTACATTCAAATCCACTCCATCTAACTTGAATAATAGTTGCATTAGCTCATCCATTCATGTTGCAATGTCATGATCATGCATCATATTGTTGCACTTGCCGTGTATTGATTGTTACCTATCTGAATTGCGGTAGGCCCTGCTTCTGAGGATACCCCTGAGTATCCTAATGAAGGAGAGTACCTTCCCGGTTCCCAGCAAGGCAAGCAACCCCGTTGATCATTCCGATATCATCCCATTCTCTCGCTCCTGTTCTTGTTTGTTGCATTAGGACAAACATTCAATTGCCTGCCATATGTGGTAGACAAACCCATTCCTTTGCATGACCTGGCATTGTCACATTAGATAGCTAAACCTTGCAACCTTGCATACCTGGTAGATGCTTGAGCCATGATGCGCTTAATCTATTTTTCTTGTTATCCTTTCTATGCTTAGAGTTGTGTCAGGTTTGATTCATTTGGGTGATGAACTGGAGTGAAATAGTATAGTTCTGAGGTGATAAGCTTAATGATGAACCCGATTTGGTATAGGTAGCAATGAGAGGCTATGTAGGAGTACATAGCGGGTTGTCTCATTGGGGCCGTTCTTAGGAACTGAGTTCCGTGTTTGTGATCCAAGACTAGGTCCTACCACACGTTAGGATACTTAATTTACCCTCACGACTTATCAATAACTTAGTCCTTGGTCCAGGAGTTGCAAGTAATTTTTGGTGTTTATAGTATCCTGGAGGCCGTGCGTAGTGCTGACCCTAGGGGTGGGTTACGACGTGGTAGGCAGTGGGACGGTGTACCAAGGGTCGCCTAAATGGTGGGCTTGGGAACCCTCGGCACATCGTTTAGGGCCATAGCAGAAACTTCGGCCGGACTTCCGTGCTGGTTCAGTCTCAAATAGGCGATATCCTGAACTAGAGGTCTTGTGTGATTAATGGTTGTGGCCGACTCCCTCGCTGGGCTTCCACTTGAAGGTTGTCGAGGTGCACGGTTTTATGAGCACACGGCGATAATTGGCGAGAGCGTGTGTGAAGGAGTACACCCCTGCAGGGTATGAATCTGTTCGAATAGCCGCGTCCTTGGATATGGACTACTTGGAGAACTTATGTTGTTCATAGATAACTTGATGGATACTCATCAAAATCTCAAGGCAAGTGTGAGTACCGTGGATAGCACTCTCGTAGATGACGGAAGTGACTCCATGGTGGTGTATTGATGTGGAGTTAGTGGACACATGTGCGATATCTAAAACTTGAACAAAGAATTAATATGTGTCGCTTAGGTTAGCCAAGAGTCAAAGTTGGCATTGCTGCGTAAAGTCCACCACTCCCCTTGTTCAAACATGAGCATGATTAGACAAGGTCTGCTAAAAATACATGTTGAGTACGTTTCTACTCACGTTTGCTTAATAAATGTTCAAGATGAGACTCGGGACCCATCAGGTGGGTTCTACCTAGATGTCGACGACGCCGAATAGCTGGTGTCCCAGCTACGACCTTATGCCTTGTGGTGGGCTGTAGATTGTTAGGCCATGTGCCTTTTTACCCTTTCATCTATCTGTACTCAGACAGCTTTATGCTTCCGCTTGGTTTCTATGAACTTGCTTGTATGACTTGAGTGTCGAGTCATGTGACCCCTACCTGTATGAACATATTATGCAAGGCTCCTCTGAGCCTATTAAATAAAAGTTGTGTTGTTGTATGGTTATTTTGTGATGCCATAGTTGTATCTATGCATACAGGGCTTGTCGTGCGTACGTGTGACGTGCAACGATATGTATGGGATCCGACACCTAGCCATGTGCCTTTAGTACTACTCTTTATGGGGAACTGCCTCTTTGTGCTTCCACCGAGTCTTGGTAGCTTGCTACTGCTCCACACATTGATTGACCGACATGTATCCTTCTTTGCTACTATGTCTGTCCCTTTGAGGAAATGTCTCGCACTGTAATGGAGTCCCTGTAGCCTGCTATGACTCATCAACGTGCAGTGATGACATTTATGTCCCACGACGTAATGGAGTCCTTGTAGTATGTTATGACTCGTCTACACACACTTGAGATCGACACCTGCATTGCTAGGTTATGTATGCCTGTTCCCGTACGGATGTGCCCCTTGGGTTCTATGACTAGTCATGTCGGCTCGGGTTCTCTATCATTTGAATGCTAGCAACATGTTGACATACATGAGCCAAAATACGCAAACGGTCCTGGCTAAGGTAAGGCTGTAGCCATGGATTTACCCTGCGTGAGGACGGAAAGTTGTGTGATGTGTTACAGGCTGTATTCCTATGACTTAGGATCAGGGTCCCGACAGCGTTGGTATCAGAGCCTGACTGGCGGTAGGACTAACAAGCCAAACCGGTCGAAGTTGAGTCTAGAAACACTCTATAAGTGTAAGGGAATTGATTGTCGAAGGGAACGTACGGCTCTTTTTACTCCTCTTCCCAAGTCATTCTATTCTGAGTCACTCTCCTTTTCTCTACGGGGTTAAGAGCTAGGCTTCTTATCTATTTCTTAGGATGATGAGTTTCTAACCATGGGCTAGTAGCTAGCTTGTTCGCAAGTGAACTCCGGTACTCAATTATTTTTTGGTGTGATAATCAGTTGGATTAGAAAGTTGATTCTAGAAAGTCGAGTGGTTATGCTATCCAATCTTTTGAAGTTGTCTCAAAATCTTTTTGAGCAATTACAGCCGTTATGCTATCCAATTTCTGCTAGGATCTCTAATATTTTGCATCATTCTCTGTTTCATATGCCCCCTCGTCCTTCTCGTCAGGTGGTCCATCTGACTAGGTGCATCGATGTACCGGGTCACACGGCCATGTTTCTTAGAGTTATGATGGAGGCTGGTTACCGTTGGTACCCAGAGTATACAGTGGAGGAGCAGTATCGAGACTTCAACCAGGGCCAATACCTGTGTACTGTTAGGATATATCCATCTTATCTTGGAGCTGCAGAGCCACTCCATTGGACGTACGGGTTAGGTGTCACCATAGACATGGCAGTTCAAGAGGCCGCCTATACCATGTTAACCATTATGAGATCTCACCATCGACTACTACAGAACACTGAGTTTTGCTATGTTCCTGCTACTCTAGGAGGAGAGGATGGTTATCTTAGTGCAGCCTATTATGACCATTATCATGAGGACCCTCGGCTTCAGGTGATAGCTCAGTTGTTTGAGAATAGGGATCGTGATGCACGTGCCCTTCGCATGGAGCTATATGCTACTCGTGCACGTCTTTGGACAGCCTTGACGCAGCTAGCACCTATCGTGCAGATAGGCTATGGAGATTTGGAGATGTTGAGCGCATCGCGGACTCATCTGCCAGCTCGCGTAGACTGGCCTGATATTGGAGGCATCACTCCTCTTCGAGGACCATTGTTGCCACCAACGAGGGGAACGAGGCCACATCCGTGTCCTTATGGTTTCCAGGGATCGTAGGACAGGTTGTTTTCAGATCCTCAGGTTCATCTACCGGGTCACGGGGGTAACCCATATGAGGTGTTCTACGGCGGTGCTTGAGTACATGTACGTTAGTACTAGTATTGTATTAGCCGTATTGCCATAGTCCTGCGTGACTTGTGGGGTATGACTAAGGTGTGAGTTGAGTTCCGGAGGTGTAGATAGATAATGTATAGGAAGCTTGTAATGCCTCCGATTAGTTGTATCATCTTTCAGTAGTTTGTACTTCAGCTTGGGATTGTACTGAACTATGTCATGGTGTGTATGAATCATGGTGTTCATATGGCAATTTGTTTGTTACCATGTTGATCGGGTGTTTACCCATGCATACCATGTTGTCCAGTACATTCCTCATCTCATGTCTTATATTTGATGTCTTCCTTGTCTAAGTTGTGTGTTTGTTTTTCCCAGGATGGTGTAAACTTGGAATAATCCTGTGCCTGCCTTCGAGTAGGGCGAGGGAAGCCAGCCAAGGCAAGAGAACCTGCCGCATACACCCTCTCTGGCGGAGGTGATGCTTGAAGGCGAGCGGAATAAAAGGGAGACCAATAGGATATTGGCACGTATTGAGCAGAATACAACATGTCCTCCCCGCAATAAGCATAATGATGGTGTGTCCCTCAATGACTTTGTCAAGTTGTGCCCACCTAAGTTTCATCACTCGGTCGACCCGCTCGACGTTGATGACTAGCGGACCAACATGTCCCGCAAAATCTGAGCTGCCAATGTATCTGAGGCCAACAAGGTGACTATTGTTGCATACTTTCTGGAAGGACCCGCCAACCTGTGGTGGGAAAATTATGAAGCCATGCGTCCCGCAGGCCCCGCAGCAACCTGTGTAGATTTAAGTGATGCATTCCATACCATCACATCCTGAAAGGGTTGATGGATTGCAAGAGAGAGGAATTCTGTGCCTTTACCCAGGGCAGACTGACAGTGGATACCTATAGCCGTGAGTTCAGCAACCTTGCTTGTTATGCACCGGAGGAAGTGTCGACCGGCGCCAAGAAGCAGGCTAGGTTCGGTAAGGGACTTAATCCTGAACTCCCTCGAGACCTGCGTCTGCATGAATGCACTACCTTCCAGGCCCTCATCAACAAGGCTATCAACGCCGAAACTGGACATACTAATTACAAGGCAACTAAGAAGCACACCCGTGACTTCAACCCTACATCTAGCTCAGGCTCCAACAAACGCCGGGTGTGAGTGCCCAACACAGCTCTGCCACCAAGTTACACCACTAGGCTATCCTTCCAGGCGCCTCGCCCAGCTCAGCCCAACCCTCCAGCCAAGACATTTGGAGCTCCCCCTACCAATGTTGCTCCCCATGCCACTGTTCTCTGCTACAAATGTGGAGAACGAGTACACTATGCCCGTGAGTGTCCCCAGAACAATGCCAAGCCGGCTGGACATGGCAAGCCGGGAAAAGCCTTCTATGTGAAGCCAGCTCCTCCTCGTGGATGAGTGAATTATGTTTCTGCTGAAATAGCCCTTGAGGACCATGGTGTTATCCTAGGTACGGTCCTTGTCAATAGCCATCCAGCGTCCATTCTATTTGATACTGGAGCATCTCATTCATTCATCTCTGAATGTTATGCACATTTGCATAACATATCTTTTTGTGATATGCCTACTCCTCTAGTACTTCAGACTCGTGGTTCAAAGTGGCAAACTTCCACAGTGATCCATGACAATGAGATTCTTGTGGATAGGCTAGTCTTCCTAGCATCTTTGATAGCTCTCAAGTCTTCGGACATTAATATCATCCTAGGCATGGATTGGATGAAAGCCCATTATGCTAAGATTGATACTCATACTAGGAATGTTCACCTTACACAACCATCGGGTGAGATAGTTAATGTCTCCACTCGAGATGTCAAGTCCCAACTCTAATCTCTTAATGCTAGCCCTCTTCCAGAACTAGAAGATATTCTGATAGTCCATGACTTTTCGGATGTCTTTCCAGAAGAACTTCTAGGAATTCCACCTGTCAGAGATGTAGAGTTTGTGATAGAGCTCATTCTAGGGACTGTCCCAATAGCCAAAAGACCCTATAAGATGGCACCCTTAGAACTAGCCGAACTTAAGAAATAACTCGATGAGGCTTTGAAGAAAGGTTTTGTCTATCCTTGTTCTTCTCCTTGGGCTTCCCCCGCCCTCTTCGTAAAGAAGAAGGATGGATCAGATCAGATGGTTGTAGATTATCGGCCAGTGAATCTGGTCACCATAAAGAACAAGTATCCGCTCCCCAGGATCAATGATTTGTATGATCAACTCACTGGATCCTCTGTATTTTCCAATATGGATTTGAGGTTGGGATACCATGAAATCAGAACTAGAAACAAGGACATTCCAAAACCGGCTTTTGTTACTCGTTATGGCCAATACGAGTACACCGTCATGTCCTTCGGTTTAACCAATGCCCCCAACCACTTTCTCTCGCTTGATGAATTCGATCTTCATGGAGTACCTGGATAAATTCATCGTGGTTTACCTCGACGATATACTCATCTACTCGAAGAACAAACAGGAACATGTCGAGCATTTAGGGCTGGTGTTAATGAAACTTCGAGAGCATCATCTGTATGCCAAATTCCCCAAGTGTGAATTTTGGTTACCAGAAGTGACCTATCTAGGCCATGTGATCTTTGGTAAAGGTATTGATGTCAATCCCGAGAGACCTCAAGCCGTCCTTGATTGGACTCAACCTGAATCGGTTAAGCAAATGCGGAGTTTCCTTGGCTTAGCGAGCTATTGTCGCCGCTTTGTCGAGAACTTATCCAAGGTTGCGAAGCCTTTGACTGAACTACTCAAGAAAGATAAAAAGTTTGAGTGGACCCCACAATGCGATCATAGTTTTTAGGAACTGAAAAGACACCTGACCTCTGCTCCCGTTCTGGTGCCACCAGACTTCTCAAAGGACTTTGTTATCTATTGTGATGCCTCGCGACAAGGATTAGGTTGCATTCTCATGCAAGATCGTCATGTGATTGCATACGCATCTCGATAGCTGCGTCCACATGAGAATAATTATCCAACACATGATCTTGAGCTTGTAGCTGTAGTCCATGCACTGAAAAACTTGGAGAAATTACCTTCTGGGCAATCGTTGCGAAATTTACACTGATGACCAAAGTCTGAAATATATTTTCACCCAGCAGGATTTGAATCTCAGCCAAAGATGGTGGGTTGTGTCAATTATAGATTACGACTTAGGGATAACTTACACCCTGGGGAAACCCAATGTTGTGGCTGATTTCCTAAGTCATAAGTCTTATTGTAACAACCTCATGTTACAACGAAGTCAACCCCTTCTCTATGGGGAATTTCGGAAGTTGAACCTTCATATTGTTCCTCAAGGATTCCTTTCCAACCTGGTGGCGAAACCTACTCTCAGGGATCAAATCGTAGCTGTTCATAGGTATGATAAGGGTATATCTTGGATCAAGGAGAATATTGCTAGCGGAAACGCTAAAGATTTCTCCAAAGACGATCGGGGTGTGGTGTTCTTTCACAACCGATTGGTGGTTCCTAAGAGCAGACACTTAAGAAAGCGGATCCTTAAGGAGGCTCATGATTATCCTCTCACAATTCATCCCGGTAGTACCAAGATGTATCAGGACCTACGCCAGAGGTTCTGGTGGACTAGGATGAAGAGAGAAATTGCTCAGTTCATTGCCAACTGTGACCTTTGTCGTCGCGTTAAGGAGGAACATCAAAGGCATACTGGCACCCTTCAACCCTTAGCTATTCCTGAATGGAAATGGGATAAGGTCGGTATGGATTTCATCACCGGTTTTCCTATGACTAAGAGAGAGAATAATGCTATCTTTGTGTTCATGGACCGTCTTTCCAAAGTGGCTCATTTTCTTCCTGTTCGGGAGAGGATAACTGCTAGCCAGCTAGCAGAGTTATATGTTTCTCGAACAGTTTCTCTTCATGGTGTCCCTTTGGAGATTAACTCTCACTGTGGAAGTATATTTACTTACCGATTATGGGAAAGCTTCCAAAATGCTATGGGGACTCATCTATCCTTTAGCACTGCTTTCCATCCGTAGTCAAGTGGTGAAGTTGAGCAAGTCAATCAAATTCTTGAAGACATGCTCCGAGATTGTGTTATATCCTTCGGTATGAATTGGGAGAAATGTCTTCCATTTGTCGAATTTTCTTATAACAATAGTTATCAGTCAAGCATGGGCAAAGCCCCTTTTGAAGTTCTCCATGGACGAAGGTGTCGAACACCTCTTAACTGGTCGGCAACCGGAGAGAGGCAACTCTTTGGCCCGGATATGATCCAGGATGTACAGGAGCAAGTTAGCATTATTCATGAAAAGTTGAAAACAGCCCAATCTCGTCAAAAGAGCCAATATAATTACCGTCATAAGGCTATGACCTATGAAGTTGATGGGAAGGCTTATTTTTGGGTTACAACTCTGAAGGGTACCCAACAATTCGGTATCAAGGGAAAGTTGGCTCCTCATTACGTTGGAGCTTTTCGCATTCTTGCTAAATGAGGAGAAGTTGCCTACCAATTGGAAGTTCTGGCGCATCTTTCCAGGGTTCACGATGTCTTGCACGTCTCGCAACTCAGGCGTTGCTTTTCGGACCCTGTCCACAAAGTGGACCACAAAGCGCTAGATCTCCAAGATAACCTTACATATCGAGAATACCCTATTCATATCCTTGATCAAGCTAAGCGTACCACTCGACGTCAAAATATCAAGTTTCTGAAGGTCCAGTGGTCACACCATTCCGAGAAGGAAGCCACATGGGAAAGAGAGGATCGTCTTCGACTAGAGTACCCTGCGCTCTTCCCGACGACATCCAAATCTCAGGCTCGAGATTCTTTTGAGTGGGGGTGAGTTGTCACATCCCTAGTTAGTATTGCTCATGTTAGCATGTGTGAGCATCATGTTTTCATTTTGCATCAATATGAAATGGGGATTAACATAAACCCTAGCACATCACCTGAATAAAACCAATTCAACTATGGTGAAAAATCAACAAATCCAAAATTCCCATAAAAAATGCCCCCCATGTGTGATAAATTCTGACATTATTATATGAGGGGACATTCTAATTTCTAGAAAATATGTGTCATTTTAAAATAAATTATAAAGCTTTTGAAAATGGCAAATAAAGCATTATGACTATTTTAGACATTCAAAATATTCTGAAACTTTTTGTGGGGCTTTGAAATATTCAAACTAACCTAGCAAAATAATTCAACATATGTTGAATTTGGTTTTGAAGCCTGGAAAAATTAAACAAATGTCAAAAAAGAAAACAGAAACAAAAAAATAAATAAAAAGGAGAGGAAGCTCACCTCAGGCCCAGGCTAGGCCGGCCCACCTAGCCCAGGTTGGTCGCTGTCCTCCTTGTGGCTAGGAGGACGGACGTGTGGCCGCCGCGCACGGACGACCGTGCCTCCATATAGGCAGCTGCATGCCTGCCTCCCTCTCGCCAGTGCGACGGGCATAAGCTCATAGAGCCATCCCCATCACTCGCTCCCTCTCGCTCACGCCCACATCTCTCTCACCCCCTCTGCCTCAGCATGCACGCCACCTTCTTGGTGCCCTAGCCGCCATTCCAGCCGCCCCCTTGCTCCTGATCCCCCCAATCGCTCTGCCTCGACGCCCTCTTCCTCCTCATCGAGCCATGCATCGCCGGGAGCTCTGCATCACTGCTTCACCGTCGTCTTCAACCTTTGACCGCCAGCGAAGTAGTGAAGCTCGCCGCCGCTCCAGGCCTTCCCCGAGACCGCTCTCGACGCCTCTGCAACCGCCGTGAGCCCCTGGCCCGTTTCCACCTCTTTCCGCCGTCGCTAGCATGCTCTAGCACCGTTTCACCTTGGGCCCGAGAGCTTCTCGCCGCCAATGAGGATGTGGTCGTCGCTGCGGTGGCCAACCTCGCGCTTGAGCATGTAGGCATGCTCAGGAGGGCCCCAGGGAGCCTTAGGAACCATTAGCTGGCTCGCTTGAGCTCCGGCTCGATGAGCCCGTGCTCGCCCGACCTCCGGCAGCCGCCACACTCAACGCCGACATCGATTCTGGCCATCCCAGCCCCTGGGAAGTGTCTGGTTCGACACGCGCGAGCATGCAGGACCGATCGGTGCCCTCCGCCATCGAAATGGTTGCTAGAGGGGGATTTTCGATCCCCTCCGCTGTCCCTAACGTCGCCAGCGGCTCAACACCGGCCAGTTAACTCGTTTCACCACGGGGTTTGACCCCTGGGTCAACTGGCAGGTGAGGCCCGGTCTTGTTAATTAAGATTAGTTAAAAAAATTAAATTAACTAACCTAATGACCCACTGACAGTGGGCACCCTTTTAATTAATTAGTGGTTAGTAATTTAATTAACCCCTGTTAGTGACTGAGTCACTTACCAATGGATCCCACTAGTCAGGTTTGACCTCTCAACCGGCTGTTGACTAGCTGACATCATGCTGTGCATTAAAGGAATTTCTGATTTAAATTAATTCCAAAAAATAGTTAAAACATAGAAAAAATCATAGAAATTAATTCGTAACTCAGATTGAAATAATTTATATATGAAAATTTATCAGAAAAATCCAATGAATCCAATGGTGATGTTATCATGCATGTTACAGCAACCTATGTAGATGAACATTGTCATTTAGAAATAGGTCAATACATGGAATATCAAATGGAGAACGACTTTGAACCTATATTCAAATCCACTCCATCTAACTTGAATAATAGTTGCATTAGCTCATCCATTCCTGTTGCCATGTCATCATCGTGCATCATATTGTTGCATTTGTCGTGTATTGATAGTTACCTATTTGCATTGCGGTTGGCCATTCTTCCGAGGATACCCCTGAGTATCCTAACAAGGAGAGTACCTTCCTGCTTCCTAGCAAGGCAAGCAACCACATTGATAATTCTGATATCCTCCCATTCTCTCACTCCTACTCTTGTTTACTGCATTAGGACAAACGTTCAATTGCTTGTCATATGCGATAGATGAACCAATTCCTTTGCATGACTTGTCATTGTCACAGTAAATAGCTAAACCTTGCAACCTAGCATACCTAGTAGATGCTTGAGCCATGATATGCTTAATATATTTTGCTTTCTATGCTTAGAGTTGTGTCAGGTCTGATTCATCTGGGTGATGAACTAGAATGAAAGAGTGTTGTTCTGATGTGATAAGGTTAATGCTGAACCCGATTTGGTAACGGCACTGATGAGAGGCTATGTAGGAGTACATGGCGGGTTGTCTCATTGGGACTGTTCTTAGGAACTGAGTTCCATGTTTTTGATCCAAGACTAGTTACTACCACACGTTGGGATACTTAATTGACCCTCTCGAATTATCAATTGCTTAGTCCTTGGTCCAGGAGTTACAAGTAGTTTCTGGTCTTTATAGTATGATGGAGGTTGTGTGTAGCGCTGACCTTAGGGGTGGGTTATGACATGGTAGGCAATGGCACGATGTACCAAGGGTCACCCGAATGGTGGTCTTGGGAACGCTACACACATCGTTTGGGGACGTAGCGGTAACTTCGGCCGGACTTCCGTGCGGGTTTAGTCTCAAATAGGCGATAGCCTGGACTAGAGGTCTTGTCTGATTGACGGTCATGGCCGACTCCCTCATTGGGCTTCTGCTTAAAGGTTGCTGAGGTGCATGGTTTTATGAGCACACAATGATAAGTGGCGAGAGCGTGTGTGAAGGAGTATACCCCTGCAGGGTATGAATCTTTTCGAATAGCCGCGTCCTCGGATATGGACTACTTGGAGAACTTATGTTGTTCATAGATAACTTGATGGATACTCATAAAAATCTCAAGACAAGTGTGAGTAATGTGGATGGCACTCTCGTAGATGACGGAAGTGAATCCATGGTGGTGTATTGATGTGGAGTTAGTGGACTCGTGTGCGATATCTAAAACTTGAACAAAGAATTAATATGTGTAGCTTAGATTAGCCAAGAGTCAAAGTTGGCATTGCTGCATAAACTCCACCAGTCCCCTTGTTGATACATGAGCATGATTAGACAAGGTCTGCTTTAAAGACTTGCTGAGTATGTTTGTACTCACGTTTGCTTAATAAATGTTGCAGATGAGACTCAGGACCCATCAGGTGGGTTCTACCTAGATGTCGACAACGCCGAATAGCTTCTGTCCCAGCTAAGACCTTATGCCCTGTGGCGGGCTGTTGATAGTCAGGCCATGTGACTTTTTACCCTTTCTTCTCTCTGTACTCAGATAGCTTTATGCTTCCGCTTGGTTTGTATGAATTTGCTTGTATGACTTGAGTGTCGGGTCATGTGACCCCTACCTGTAAGAACATATTATGCAAGGCTCCTCAGAGACTTTTAAATAAAAGTTGTGTTGTTGTATGGTTATGTTGTGATGCCATAGTTGTATCTATGCATACCGGGCATGTTGTGCGTACGTGTGACGTGTAACGGTATGTATAGGATCCGACAACTAGCTATGTGCCTGTAGCAGTTCTCTTTGTGAGGAACTGCCTCTTTGTGCTTCCATCGAGCCTTGGTAGCTTGCTACTGCTCCGGACACATTGATTGACCGGCATGTATCCTTCTTTGATACTGTGTCTGTCCCTTCGGGGAAATGTCTCGCAGTGTAATGTAGTCCCTGTAGCCTGCTACGACTCGTCTACGTGTAGTGATGACTTTAATGTCCCACGACATTATGGAGTCCTTGTAGCTTGCTATGACTCGTCTACACACGCTTGACACTGACACCTACATTGCTGGGTTATGTATGCCTGTTCCCGTACGGATGTGCCACTTGGGTTCTATGACTAGTCATGTCGGCCTGGGTTCTTTAACGTTCGAATGCTGGCGACAAATTCACATACGTGAGCCAAAAGACGCAAATGGTCCCTGCTAAGGTAAGGCTACAGTCATGTAGTTACCGTGCATGAGGCCGTACAGTGATGTGATGTGTTACATGCTGGATTCCTATGACTTAGGATCGGTGTCCCGACAGCCTACCTACAATATAACTAGACCGCACACCAAGTTTCAACCCAATCCGAGAATATTTCATGCACACTTTAAAAACAATATTTTGTCGATGCCTCGGGCACGTGCGTGTGTGATTGGTGTCGAAATAGTCGATGTCATGAACAGAGAGAACCGATAACTAAGAACGGATGCAAGTTTTGGAAAACGAGGGATGATTACATGCAGATGATGTGAATGATGCAATGATGAAAGCGACAACAAAAATAATCTCACAACGACAATGTAATCAAAGGGAAATCTTTTGGAGCGTCGGTCCCGGGCTATTACAACTCTCCCAACTACACGAGGATCTCGTCTCGAGATCTAGAATGAGAAGTGGAAGAGAAAGAGCAAGAGGTAAACTTAGTTGCTTCTCTGACAAACGAGTGAAACCAATGAAATATGAATTTTGAAAAGAGATCTAGAATGACATGAGGAACAAGCAAGAATTCACAAGAAATTTCGGCAGCACTTTGGCAGGATAGAGAGGAAAAATTGATATGATGGAAAGATATTGAAAGAGATACACAAAACTTCGGTTGGGTTAAAATCAAATCTTCATAAGATGGAAGGATCGTGAAAAGATTTCACAGCACTCTAGTTAAATGGATGAGCAAAATAATATGATCTTGATAAATCGAGTTGTTGAATCGAAGAGAGCAGCTCCAGATCAGAAAAATAGAAACTAGATCATTGGAAAGGAAGAAATGGAGAACAAAATGACATATTTCTACCACAATTGAACAGAAAGCACCTTTGGAAGGAAGGATAGAATGGAGCTGATGGAGAATCAACAATGAAAATAATAGCTTGTTATGGGCTTATGGAAAACATCTCGAAATTATGAGGTGACAACCTGCCACAACAGAAACAATTGATGGCTTGAGAGCAACCAGATATGAAAAACTTCATTCACCCAGAGGCGGAGGAGACACTTGGATCATATATGACACCAAGATAGCAACAATCCTTAGGAAATGCTTTAGGTGAAATCAAACCCAAGATAACTCCGAGAAGACTTGATGGGTTTACTTATCTCATTCTTGACAATTTTTCCTTCAAGACTCCTCATAATCAAGAATTTAATAACACCATACCAAAAGACAATGGAGAAGGAATTGAACTTAGAAATTCAAGATAAAGAACACTTGAGCACCTCCAACAAGAATCTTGAAGAACACTTCGTGAAAAATTACATCCTTGACAACCACCATGAAGAACCATCGGGATGAAAGGACGATCAAAAGAATGAGGTTGAAAATAATACATTATGATGTTGCAAATATTTAGATGAAGCTTCACGAAGAGATGCTTGATAAAAACATGGAACTCTGGAAAGAAAAGATGAAGAACTTATAACCAAGAATTTGATGCCATGAACACTCCCGAAGAAGGATTGAAATCACCTTGATGAAACTAGAATAAGAATTATGTTATGCTTATCCTTCATCAAGTTAAACTGTTGACAAGCAATATGTTAGGCATATTACTTATTCTTTTCGAAAAGATAGGAAAGACAGAAGGAGCACAAACTTGAAGAGTTCTTGATTGAGACACCGGTAGGAATTCACAATGAATGAGGATACTTTGATTGAACGAATTTACAAGAGAACGGAGAGATCATGATCCACCTAATGGAAAACTTCACAAGGCACCGGAATAATTGAGAAACGAATGAAGAGACAACAACTAAGAGGAATTTGAGAACAAATGCTGAAAGCTGAGAACGAAGAAATCTTACGAAATGATGGCCTTTGGGAGGATCAAGAAATAAAAACAACCCTTGATTGCACCAGATAGATATGGGAGAAATTTATCATGAATGGAAACAATTTGAGAGGAAAGCATCAAGATGAGATGACAAATCTTCAAGAGAATGGACTAAGATTAAGAAAAACTCTCATTTGGTCTTCAGACCTAAGAATAATGATGAGAAGCAACACCGTGAATAATTGAGACACTCCGGAATAATGAATAAGGAAAGGCTGAGCCAACGATGAAAATGATTTAGAAGCAATCTTCAAGAAAGCACTCTCGATTTAAGAGGATATGAATGGAAATGAAAGTCTTCTGAGATATCTTCAGCACTCAGGATAGAATAGAGAGAGACGAAAAACAAGAGATACTTGGATAGAATTTATAACATGGGGAAGAATTTAGCGATTGAAAAGGATATGAAGAACACCGAGATCTTGAATTGAATCCACCCGAGAAGAATAACAACGAGAACAAGGAATATGAGGATAGATCTTGAAATTAAAACTATTTAGAATCTCCACAAGAAATCACCGGAAGAAAAGATAGCTTTAGCATCACATGAATAGAGAAGGCACTTGGATGAGAATTTAATCATAGAAGAAAAAGGGCGTGAGGGTGGGGGAAAACAAAGACAACATGGAACAGATGAAATGAACTCCGAGAAAGATTAAGAGGATTGATCTTGCAATATTGAAGAGGATAGAATTATCTTGAAGAGAAGCGCACCGGATAAAAAGAATTGATATGACAACTTGATTGAGCAAAAGAGTTAGCATTCCCACAGAAATATGAGAACACTTGATAAGAAAGATATGAGATCACCTGTTGACATCGAAGCACCAGAAATTACCATATTCCAACAAAACAATGGATGAGGCTTAGAAAACAAAGACAGAAAAAATACATGACAGAGATTCTTCTCGATATTTCCGTGGTAAGGTTCACAGGGGCTCGATCGTACATTGGATTGTCATATTGAAATGACACTCGAATATGCTCCCTAGGCATAGCGAACTACAAGGCTTGACGAAGCATATCTAATGACATATATCGATACTGTCCTCTGTAAGAAAGACCGTGAACAAATGAATCAATTAGATGTGGAACCCTAACCTCACAGCACACATTCGTTATAAGATAGCCTTGGTAACTACTTGAATTCCCACCTAAGAACTCCCGAAACCTTCCAGTTATGTAATCCGGTGTTGGGGATACAGGGAGGCAAAATATCACACACAACTAACAAGTCCTACACTCCAACTATATCCATCCATCAACACATAACCAGAGGCTTCGGAACTCCATCTATCTCAGACACTCGAAAACACAACGATACCAAACATGGCAGTACCCCGGACGCCTCCCCAGTACTGGCTGACTCCGACCTTATCCGGTATTGAAGCTATTTTGAACATCCTCCCTCCTGATGTACTAAGGAAACTGAGTGATAACAATGTGTCAAGAATCCCCTGGAGCTCAACTCCCTGGAAGAAATCAAGTCAAACAGGAGGCACCAAGACAGAACTCCGTCACATCGCCATCATATAGTTTCCAAAATACTGGCATGATCCTATTTTTTTTGAGCGAGAAGAGGAGTAGAATCAAAATTCCTAAGTCTTAATTCCTCACTAGAGTATAGAAGAGTTGCAAAATAAACCTACTCTCCAATATAACTAGACTCAAAACAGTTTTTTCACTAGACTTGACTCGTCCAAGTTTGATCAATCAAGGGGGGATCCTAGGTGGGTACAGGCTCTGATACCAACTTGTCACGCCCAAGATGTGATCCCATCCTTATTTTGGCACGAGGGCCTCGATAGGGATAGAAGCGCATCTCATCGTGTTGCAAGAATGGATATCATTACAAGTACATTTACAAAAAAGATGAGCATATGGAATTGGCTTACACTCGCCACAACCTACATCAATATCACATCAATAAACAACATATTCAAACATCATACAGAAAAACAAGGTCTGACTACGGACGAAATCAAATGGTAAAATGACATCCATCCATGGTATCTCAGGCTACCGCCTAGAACCCATCCTAGATTGATGAAGAAGAATAAGAAGAACTCCAATTCAAAACAAGCATCGCTCTCATGGAAAATCATCACATTACCTATACCTGCAACTGTTGTTGTAGTAATCTGTGAGCCACAGGGACTCAGAAATATCATTTCAAAGGGTATCAATACTATTAAAGCTTAATAGGTGAGGTATGGTTAAGTGGTGAGGATGCAGCAAGCAACTAAGCATTTATTTGAGTGGCTAACATACGAATACAAAATATAAAGTATGGTGGTCTATGCATAACGGAGTTAACTAGTAATGATCACTAATTGATCCTGAACACCTACTTACGTCAAACATAACCTCAGCATGTTCTATCTCGGATAAGGACTCACAAGAAGAGACAGCCACGATTACGCACACGGTTGGTGTATTTTATTAGAGTTTACTTCAAGTTTGCTATCACTGGGTGTTAAACAATGTTTCCAAGCTTGCCACATAACCGCGAGCACGACTTTCTGAAAGATTTAACCCTGCGGGGGTGCTCCAACTCATCCATCACAACATAACCACACGTCGCGGGAATAACCTCGACCACGGATCTCGTGATCATCCTAGGCAATTCCAAAGGAAATCCGACACCTCAAGATAACCTGAAGAAGATCAGAGTTCCTCACTCAAGATGTTCGAGAAAGGTAAAACAAGTCCAGCAAGACCGCTCGGCGTACCGACTAAACCCGATAGGAGCCGCGTATCTCGTTCTCAGAGTACGACCGGATGAGCTAGGTGTTGGGTTGGCTGAAACCCCGGGTGACCAGGGGGCGCTGGACATCGCTCAGTTTGGACCAACACTCATGAGGAGCACTGGCTTAGGAGGTTTATTAATTATCCACGGAGTCCGGAAAGTCCCTATACAATTTCAATAGTTATTAGGCAAATGTAGTACCAATGTTGGGCCTTGCTAGACAAGCTTTATCCTAAAACGGAAATCAAGGGGGTCCCCATAACAACCCCGAGTATGTTAGGAGCGCTCAATTATGGAACATAACAACGGTTCACAAGTAACTAGGGCGGCAAGAGTGGAACAAAACACCGAGCAAAAGGCCAAGCCTTCCACCCTTTACCAAGTGTATAAGTGCATTAAACCAAATAGCAATAATATTGTGATAAAAAACAATGTCCATCTTGTCACATGGAAGCAATTGCACCTGTAGCTAGAAATGCTATAAGAAGGGCTGAGCAAGCGGTAACATAGCCAGACAATGGTTTGCTGGGATGTGGATGGATTAGAGGCTTATCATGGCAATGTTGGGAGGCTTGACACACAAGTGGTAGGTAACGTGACATAGCGATAGAAAAACGAGACATCTAGCATGGCAATGATAGTAGTGGTATCTAGGGAAATGTGTCATCTTGCTTGAGTTCCCACCTGGAAGAAGAATGAGTCCATGAAGAAGACGAACCCATGTAGTCAAACGAATCCTCACACTTTGAACGCTTTCGGAAATCTATCAAGAAGGAACAATCCAAAAACAACAATCAACACACGGTAACTCCACAACATATGCATGATAAGATGCGCAAACAAATATGATGCATGTATGAGTTAATATGCAATGCATGGCATGGCATGACAAGAACAACAAACAACTCCTACATATGACGAGTTTCATATTGACGAAACTCCACATTTGAATTACTTAATTCACGCCCGTTTAGGTACACATCAATGTTAAAAGTTGTTAACATGGCAAGAGGTGAAGCACACATAACTACAACACATAGGCATTTTAAATGAGGCCGGAAGGAACGAATAAAAATTCCGGAATGACCACATATGCATATTTTAAGTTTGTTCCAGATCTGTCCTAACACAATTTTAGAGTTGTTAAACAGCAAAATAAATGTCACCATGTGATTCTACATGTTTTTCTAGTCAAGTTACATATATAAAACATTTGCATCGGGGCTACATTTAAAAGTTATTAAACAATTCATTTTAGCATAGCATTTATGCAAATACATGATAACAACAAGTTAAACATTTTAAACACATGTGAGAGTTGGATATTGTGAATCTACACGAAATTCTAGTCATTTTACATATATAAATTTTTTGCATGTCATGCACGTGGAAAAGTTATTAAATGCATGAAGGTTGGGATTTTTTCTACAATTCAGAAAATCCTAGAATAATTAGTCGGGGAGACTAAAAAAAGGACATGGGCCGAATCCTGCTGGCCCAACAGTGCATAGTGACGCATGATAACAACACAGCGCACAAAGCAGGGCTGAGCGGGGTGGCTCACCAAAGGGCCACTGGGCCGGCCGATGCGGCTGGCTGGGCCTGGCGAGCGTGTGACCCACGCGGAGCTGATTGAGCGCTGTTGGCCACGACGGGGCTCACGCGGGCACTCGTTTGGATCGGGCGGTCAACTCCCTCCTCGACAGGAAGCACCGCGACTACAGAAGGCCGCTGGTGGTGCATCCGAGCATGGAGGCCGATGGGGCACCGGATCCGGTCGGTGGCGAACTCTTGGGGCAGCAGCGAACTCCTAGGCGGTGCCATGGCAGGGTAGGTGCAGGGTGATTTAGGCGTTGATGGGTAGAGGGATCGGCGAGGCGGGGCGCACTCCAATGGCTCTCCGATGGCATGGCGGCGAGGCATTGGCGGCGGGGACGAGGCAAGGCCTTGGGGTCCCTCGGGCGCCATGGGAGGAGCGCAAGGGAGCTCGGCTCCACGTGGAGGTCGGCTTCGGGCGCAGGTGGCAGTGGGGTTTGGTCCCGGGCGGGCCTCTAGATTGGCTCTGCCGGGCCGCGACCACTGGGAGGAGAGAGGAGGCACGGTGGAGGTGGCGGCTGGGGTTGATCCGACATGGAAAACAAAATGGGGCTTAGGGTTAGCCAAATTAGGAAGGGAAGGGGGATTAAAAAGGAAATAGGGTTAGGTTAGGGGGGATTTTGCGTCGTTTCGAGCCGTACGAGCGAGATCGGATGGCTCTGGTCATGGGAATAGGCTAGCTAGGCAAGTGGGCTGTGTTGAGGGGTGTGGGCTGAGGAGAGAGGGAAGGTGGCAGCCCATGACAAGAGTTTGAAAAACCGAAAACATCCGACGAATAACCGATGACCGCACTACTATGGTTGACCGTTTGGGTATCAAATGAACTCTAATTGCGACGAAATTGGGCAGGTGAACTACCTACAATATAACAAGACCGCACACCAAGTTTCAACGAAATCCGAGAATATTTCATATGCACATTAAAAACAATATTTTATCAATGCCTCGGGCATGTGTGTGTGTGGTTGGTCTCGAAACGGTCAACGTCACGAACGGAAAGAACCGGTAACTAAGAACGAATGCAAGTTTTCGAAAATGAGGGACGATCCCATGAAGATTATGTGAACGATGCGACGATGAAAGCGACAACCAAACGAATCTCAGGACGACAATGGAATAAAAGGGGAATCTTCTGGAGCATCGGTCCCGGGCTGTTATATTGTTACCGTGAGTCATGGATGATAAGGAAGTTCCCCGAGTCTTGTGGGTAAAGTGCGCAACCTCTATAGAGTGTAAAACTATTCGAGTAGTCGTGTCCCCGGTCAAAGATAGTTGGGTGGTGTTGCTTAAACTATGTCTGGTTGTTTTTCGCAAAACATGGTGTGTGTGTGTGGATGACACGGAAATGATACTTGAGATAAGTGAGAGGGATTCATGTGATGACTGCACATGAGATGTGCAACCCCCTATTAATGATGAGATATGTAACTTGTTCACATGGATATCTGCCAACTGTTGATGCATGCTTCCATAGTTACTTGATCATGTTATTGCATTCAAAATTTAGCTTTGTGCAAAACTTACATACTTAGTGCTATATCATGCATTGTTGTACCTTGTTGCAAAACTTGGGTTGCTTGCAAGTACATTCCAAGTACTCATTGGCTTGCCACAGGTTATTTAATTGGTCAGGCATGGAAGAGCAGGAGTATGGTGAAGAGTTTGTTGGTGACGAACATGCGACCTAGGTCGCTTCCCATTCAAAATGCCGGTAGGTTTAAGGCAGATGGCATGGGTTCACACATTCGACCAAGATTTCTGTTGTTTGTTATGTTTAAGTGTTGGATCTAGGGCTCCGCAAATGTCAGATCTAGGGCTCCGCAAAACCCAAGGAAGTTCGAACACAGGGGCATGTGTGAAGACCCCCAATAGCCTCACCCCACCTAGCTCAAAACTCGATGATCTAGACAACAAACTCACACGATGATGAGGAATAAGGTTTAACATGATGATTTACCCAGGTTCGGTATGCTTCGAAGTGTAAAACCCTACTCCTGCTTTGGTGGATTGCCTCACGAGGAGGTTTGTGGATGAACAGGTACGGTGGTGAGTTGCCTTGTGAGGGCGCTTTGGTCGTCTTGCCTCTCTTGCTTCTCGCTCCATTTCTCGTCCCCTCTATACGGTGCATACTACCCTCTATGTATAGCGGCCTGGGTCCTCTTCCCTTGTCGTTATGGCAGGAAGGGATCCCACAACGGCCAAATTCAAAGGGGGACAGGAGTACATCTTTATCCTGATGAAAGGTGGTCTTCGTGTAAGTGCATCTAGTGCCCCTTAGTGATTTTTGTGTATTGAAGACTTATAGGTTAAGAGACTGATGTGTTTGTAAGTGTACACAGGATCTATAAGTCAATGAGGAGTTCGATATATTCGGAGATTATCGACCCCTAGAAATGAATGTCTTCAACTGAAGACTTTGGTGAAGACTATGGTGAAGACTTTGCTAAAGACTTTGGTATTCCCTGAAGACATTGAAAATGAAGAAGTTGGTTTGACCTTGAAGATATGAATGAGGACTATGAAGCATCAAGACTTTTGTTTTTGTAGTTTCATTTCCTTTCTATGAGTCATAGGAAACATCATACTGTTAAAGGGGCACGACGTAATACTAAGGAAAATTTCCAACTGATGCTCAACTAAAAAGCATCAACCTATCCAATCCTTCAAGTGAAGACTTTTGGAAATCTCTTGTGGTTCAGTCAAGTTCTTGTGGGACAGAGACGAAGTTCTTCTGGTCTTTGAGGAAATTGGTTTGACTGAGGATATAGGATTTCTCTAGTGCGAATTGCCTACAAGTGAGGAATATGATAAGCCTAAGGACTTTCATAGCTCGAAATTCCGACCGTTGTTGTGCTTAGCACCAGCTGTCCCCAATCATCCTATCCACATAACTATCATATCATTGGGGCATTTATGTCTTATAATGTCAGGTTGCACCCTAGCTATGAATAGCCACCCCCACAACTACTAGTTTGTTGGCTGCTCCGAGAGAGAACTGGAACTTGTCATTTGAGCGCAACCCATCCTCCGAGGACTTTGAGAGAAAATGACCAGTGAGGAAAAACCCAAATCCAAACCACCAAACCCAAAGTGATTGAGCATCACTGAAGAGATTGTTCCTGTGTGGAACCTACACTTGTTACCTTTGAAGATTGTGTATCTTCCAGACGGTTAGGCATCATGGTCTAGTGCATCTTGTAGACAATCAGGGATCACTGAGTGACCTTGGTCTACAGCATCCAGCAGTCAATTGTGGATCGTCGGGTGACAAGTTTGTGAGGGTTTTGGAAGTCTACCCTGAAGACTTACCACGAGTGTTGGGGAGGACTACGTGACCTTAGCTCAAGGAGAATACAGTAAGGACTACGTGTCCTGGTACTATGTGTTCTCTGGTTTAAATACCAGGCCGCTCCGAACTAGACGTACGACTGTCACAACATATGGACTGGGTCATTAGACCATTGTCTTCATCGAGCTACCTGGTTCTATTTCCTCAACCCTTTCATTTCCTCATATACTTGTTGATGAAATTGATCATTACTGTTTGAAGAATTTGACTGAAGACTTTCTCAATTTCCTCACCTTAAATTCTTCAAGTTACCTTGTTCCTCACATTCTTATCCTGCAGCACTCTACCTATAATCTGTGTATGCTTTATTTCATCATGAAACTATGCTACTGCTATGTTTATCATGCACTTGAGTACTTATTCGGTTGTTAGTTATTCATCACATTTCAAATTCCTCAAGTTGAAATTCCTCAGTGATGAATTTGTAAGCATTTCCTATTCACCCCCACTCTAGTTGATATAATGCACTTCAATTTGTATTAGAGCATGGTACTCCATTGTTCTGTGTGATTTTGGTTTAACCGCCTAGAGTTCTAGTTATGTTAACTGCAGGTATGATCAATGTATCTGTAGGTTGTCCTACGTTGGATGGGTTGGACTATCCCTACTAGAAGAAGAAGATACGCATGCATCTTGAGGCAATTGACAACAATCTCTGGTACGTTGTGGACAATGGTGTTCCCTCTGTTTCTCCCATGGTCAACGCTGTTGATGTGAAGAGATTCAAGAAACTTGATTCACAAGCGAAGAATATCATCTGTGGCCATCTGAGCAAAGGTCAATATGGTAGAGTGAGTGCTTTGGCGTTTGCTAAGCTTATCTAGGATAGACTGTCCAAAGTCCACAAAGGTGTTTCCACTCAACGTGACTCTCGTGTTGATGTTCTTCACAATCAACCGCTTCAAAAGACTCGATAATGAGATTGTTCAACAAACTTTTGATCGTCTCACTGATATCTCCAATGAGCTTCAAGCACTAGGTTCCACTGACAGCACCGACCATAAGGTGGTGAAGAAACTACTAAGGTCTCTTGATTCATCATTCGATACACTAGCTTTGATGATTCAAGAGCGTGGAGACTACAAGTCACTTGATCCAGCTGATATACTTGAGAGACTCAGTACTCATGAATTCCAACAAGCTAAGAAGAGACCTCTATGGGCCAAGCTATGGAAGATCTCGTGCTCTCAAGGAAAAAAGCAATTTCCTCATTCGAAGGCGAAGATTCTAATAGTATCCTTGGTGATCCTGAAGTACAGAGGCTAGAGCTGGAAATGCTCGTGAGGAAATTCCAGAAGTTCTCAAGGAGAGGCCGATTTGGAAATTCATCAAAAGGTGGCTTGACGAAATCAGATTCCTCAGGCAACTACAAGAAGAGAACTTGTTAGAAATGCAAGAAATCTAGTCACTTTATCTCTGACTGTCCTCTCTGGAAAAAATAATTGAAGAAGAAGATGTATAAGGATGACAGTTATAATGACCCGAAGAAAGAGAAGAAATCTTCAAAGTCCTCATCTTGAAAGTCCTCAAAGCACAAGAAGAATGGTTCTAGAAAGGCTCGGGCTTTCATAGGCAAGGAAATGGATTTTGAAGAAGAATCTGAAGATATGAAGCAGAGGAAGAATCTGAGGTGGAATCAGAATCTGGTGTTGCTAGCCTTGCTCTCGCTACTCCTTTTCATAAGCAAGTCCATCTTTAGCGATGAAGAAAATGACTACTCCAACGACTCTGACGTCAGCAATGATGAATATGCTCCCACTTACTGCTTCATGCAGAAAGGCATCAAGTCATTCATAGAATCTCCTAATCTTAGTGACATCGAATATCCTAGGTGGAATGTTCTGATGAGGAAGCATCTAATATCAATGAACAGTGAGCTATGGACTATTACTGAACTTGGACTGACTGAACTCTGCAAGATGGCAAATGCTGAGGAAATTCGTAAGTACACTCAACTTCATGCTCAGGCAAGGAACATCATCTTCTCAAGCCTGTCAAGCGTCATGTTCAAAGGCATATGTCATATCCAAAACACAAAGCTCATGTGGGATAGGATCATGGACATAAATGAAGGCTATCACACTCGTCAAGACCCCATGTTCGTCGAACTCAAGAAATTCCTCAAAACCTAGGAAGCAAATCCTTGTTCATCTTCTTTATTGTGTCTTATGGCAAAAGTTTCCAAGGTAGACAAACATCACTCCTCTGAATCAAGTGATGGGGAATGTGATGAATATATGAAACCTAGCTATTCCAAACTTTCTACTAAGCAAGAAAGTGCACTTGAAAACCTTCAGAATCTGTTAGATAGAAGCAATGATCTGTTGAATGAGGAAGTATATCAAACTCAAACTCTGACTAATTATCCCAAAAGTTTTCACTTAAAGTATGATAACCTTCAGAGTCATCATAATGCTCTCTTAGTCGATAATGAGAAGATTTCTTATGAATTTCTTCAAAGAAACCAAGATCTTGAGAAACTAAGAGTGTCTCATGAGGATGTCCAAAGGGAAAAGATTCTTACTGGCTCAACAGATCTATACAGCTCAGGAAGAATTTGGTCCACCTTGCTTGAAATGAATCGAACGTGAAACTGCTAATTCTTCACCTGAATGTTCAAATGCTTCTATTGCTAAAAATTGTTCAACTATCCCTATGATAAAAAATTCCTCATCTGAGTATACCACAAATATCACTAAGGAAAATGCAGGGTTCAAGGAATTGTATGTGAGAGGCATGTACAAAAGTCTCAAAGGGCATCAAAACCTTTGTGATGTGCACAAAGAGGTGATCCTGAACAGGAACCCTAGGAAATAGGGTATTGCATTTGAGAGGAGACACAATGCTGATGGATCCTACTAGACAGCTGAGTAGTACCCTAAAACCTCATGGGTTGCTGCAAAAGTACCTCCTATAGATCCATCCACTTTATCTGGCTTTACTTGTGGACTTCATATTCCTCTAACGAGTCACTTGAATCCAACTACAAATTCTTCAAAAATCAGAAAGGTGAAGTATTTGCCGGATTTGTTGGAACTAAATGTAGGAACAGTTCACCTATGAGGGAAATCTAGGTGCCCAAGAGCTACTTGCAAAATCTTCAATTGAATGTATTCACGACACCACCAATGAAGAAAAGGAACCCCGGATCAAATTCCTCATATGGACCAAAGTCTTCACTCGGACCAAATTCCTCAAATGGTAAAAAATATCATTCTCGTGCTAATGCATTTGTTTCGCATGGAAAATCTAAGAGTTCTGAATACATGCATTATTCTTCAAATCAATATGTTCATAAGTCCTCGAAGAATTTCTTTGCTTATTCACATGAGTACTCTAACCCTCGTCCCTTCAAACAAAGTGCACTAGCTTCAATGCCTCCTTTCTCTTATGGAGCTCGCGGAATGATGAACTCTTTGCCACCCCTCCAGATGTGGGTGGTGAAGAAATTGAACTAATTTCTTATGCAGGGTAAGCTCTCTAGATGAAGTTGAACATCTAATGAAGTTGCTGGAGACATGAGGAAATGCTTGAAAGGACGCAAGCCAATCATGCAGAAATGAATTCCTCATTTCTCAAGTCCTAACACTTCTTTACTTACTCTGTTTTGTGATGAAATTCTACCTGGTGAATTTGATATCATATTCTTTGCTCTAAAGCATTTGAGTTTGTAAGTTGTACTAATTCATCTGCTGGATGAAACTCCAAAAGCTAGTGAGTGGGTCCTCGATAGTGGATGCAACAAACACATGACTGGTGACAAGAATCTACAAATAAATATACCACTTGCCCATCTCATCTGAAGCATATCACATACGCTGACAAAGGAAAAAGCAAGGTAGTGGGTCTAGGTAAGGTTGCAGTCTCACAGGACCGACACATGGATAAGGTGATGCTTGTCGAATAACTCGGGTTCAACCTCATGGCTGTCTCAATGCTTTGTGATCTTGATATGGTTGTCGTCTTTGGAAAATATCTTTGTGTTGTCATTATGGAATCTGACCATACCAAAGTCTTCAAAGGCTTTAGGAGAGGAGACTTGTATATTGTTGATTTCTCTACAGGTCCTGAGCTTGCCGCGTGCCTACTTGTAAAGTCCTCACAAGACTGGCTGTGGTATCAATGACTTGGACACGCTGGTATGAGGAACTTGCACATGCTCATGAAGACCACCTCTGTGGTGCTTGTGAGTCTGGGAAGATGACCAGATCCAAGCATCCCTCGAAGACAATCATGACCACGAATCGACCTTTTGAATTGCTTCACATGGACCTCCTTGGCCCAATTCATTATTCCACACTAACAAATTCTTCAAGTTTGTATGGCTTTGTCATTGTTGATGATTACTCTCATTACACTTGGGTGCATATTATTCTGTACAAAAATGAAGTGTAGGATGTCCTAAGACGATTTGCTTCAAGGGCCTCAAGAAACTTCGGCGTCAAGATCAAGCATATCAGGAGTGATAATGGGACTGAGTTGAAAAACACCAATCTTGATGAATATCTTGATGAACTTGGTATTACTCATGAGCGATTTAACCCATATACTCCTTAGTAGAACAGCATCGTGGAGCGCAAGAACATGACTCTTGTTGAGATGGTTTGCACCATGCTTGTTGAATAGAAGACTCCTCGTCGCTTCTGGCCTGAGGCAATTGATACAGCTTGCCACATCATCAACAAGGTATATCTTCACAAATTCTTCAAGAATACTTCATATGAACTCATGAATGGCAAGAAACCCAATGTAAGTTATCTCAAAGTCTTCGGTGCAAAATGCTAGATTAGAGATCCTCACCATAGTTCTAGATTTGCATCGAAAGCACATGAAGGTTTTATGCTTGGTTACAGAAAGGACTCTCACACCTAAAAAGTCTTCAACACCTACCATCAGAAGGTTGTTGAAACTATAGATGTGCGGTTCGATGAAACTAACGGCTCACAAAGAGGGCACCTGCCTCCTTTGCTATATGAAAAGTCTCCTGAGGAATCCATTAAGTTGAAGGCTACTGAAGATGTCACACCCACTAATGAACCTCAACCTATTACGGAAGTCATTACAACCAATAAATACATTCATGCTGATACACCAGAAGAAAATGGTGCTGAAGAAAATCCTCAGCCACGTCAACCTGCTCATTCAAGACTTGCAAATGAAGTATAGATTGAAAAAATCATCGATGACATCAATGCACCAGGTCCCCTCACTCACTCAAAAGCTTCACACTTGACTAACTTTTGTGGGCACTTTGCATTTGACTATCATAGAGCCCACCAAAGTTGATGAAGCATTCAAGGAGCCTGAGTGGATTCAAGCTATGCAACAGGAATTGCATCAATTCAGGCTGAACAACATGTGGGAACTTGTAAAGCAGCCAAATCATCACAAGCACAACATCACAGGCACCAAGTGGATCTACCGCAACATGCAAGATGAAAATGGCCTTGTGGTAAGGAATAAGGCTCGTCTTGTAGCTCAAGGCTACACACTGAAGGAATTGACTTTGATGAAACTTTTGCACCTGCTACTAGACTTGAAGCTATTCGCATATTGCTTGCCTATGCTAACCATCATAATATCATCTTATATAAAATGGATGTGAAAAGTGCATTCCTCAATGGTAATCTGGAGGAAGAAGTATATGTTGCTCAACCCCTAGGTTTTGAAGACCCTAAGCATCGTAACAAAGTCTTTAGACTCAATAAGGCCCTCTATGGCCTCAAGCAGGGTCCTCGGGCGTTGTACGACAATCTGAAGGAGTTCCTCATGAAGAAAGGCTTCAAACCCAGTTCACTCGACCCAACTCTTTGCACAAAATCCTATGACAACGAACTGTTCATATGACAAATATACGTAAACGATATTATCTTTGGTTGTACTGACAGAAGTTATAGTGATGCATTCGCCTATATGATGAGTGAAGAATATCAAATGTCTATGATGGGGAAGTTGAAATTATTCTTAGGTATTCAAATTCTTCAGCAAGACAACGGCATCTTCATCTCTCAAGAGAAATACCTCAAGGATGTTCTGAGGAAAATCAACACGCAACACTGCAAAGGCGTCAAAACTCCAATGCCCTCAAAAGACCACCTCTGCACTGACGAAAATGGTAAAGATTTCGATCAGAAGGTATATCGCTCCATGATTGGCTCTTTATTATATCTGTGTGCATCTAGGCCGAATATTATGTTGAGTGTTTGCATGTGTGCGCGATTCCAAGCAACACCGATGGAATCACGCCATAAGGATGTGAAACATATTCTTCGACACTTAGCTCACACACCACCGCTTGGATTATGGTATCCCAAGGCCTCAAATCTTCACCTCGTATGATACTCAGATGCTGACTATGCTAGAGAACGTGTGGATCGCAAGTCAACCTCAGGCACATTTCATTTCCTCGGATGATCCTTAGTTTGTTGGTCCTCGAAGAAGCAGAATTGCATGTCACTATCAACTGTTGAAGCTGAGTACATTGCTGCTGGTCCATGTTGCGCTCAGTTGTTGTGGGTGAAGCAAACCCTCAAGGACTATGGCATCAAGGTTAAGAATTTGCCTCTCTACTACGACAACAAGAGCGCTATCAAGATTTCTTACAACCCAGTTTAGTACTCCAAGACCAAGCACATTCAAATTCATCATCATTTTCTTCGAGATCATGTAATCAAGGGCAACATCTCCATCGACCACATACCCACTGAAGAACAACTGGCTGATATCTTCACTAAACCCTTGGATGAAAAGAGATTTTGCAAGTTGTGGTGTGAGCTAAATATCTTAGAATCTTCGAATGTTCTTTGAAAAGACACACATCCTAACACTTATGCAAAATTGATAACTTACATGTGCAACACACGAAGTAAAGTTTTTCTTCAATCAGTGAAGAATAACCCGCTAAGTGTGAAGAAATTAATGAAGGATTTGATTCTCAGAACCCTACGACAATTGTATGCGGTGTGTGAAATCATCATTCTTATATGGCGGATCACGCCACCAGCCATAGTCGAAATTCTTCAAAGTTGAGCTTTTAATCATTTTGCACGTTCTTCTAATTTGCAAATTCCACAAGTTTGCAAATTCCTCAAGTTTTCAAATTCTTCAAACTATGAAACTGATGTTCTTCATTGACCGGATACATATATATTTGAGTTTTCATGTCCTCAACAACATTCACTTATTGCTAATACTTCAAGTTGATTTTCATCTAAGTGAATGTGATCGGACCCGTTCCCTCTCTATGCTAAACTCAACTCACTCTATTCACAAAATCTTCATATGCGTTCTACTTTGAATCTCGTTCAAAGCCTTCACTGTGTCCTTGACAACTAAAGAATTTGCGAAAGGAAACTTTAAAATTTTCACTTTCAAAATTTCCCCGGTTCCCGCTCAAACCTTTCCGATTACCACCACTAGATAACCCACGATCCCCCACTATCTCCACAACTCAAAACGTGGGTGACACATGTCACGCGGAGAGCAAAGGTCAGGGGCAATCTGGTCCAAAATCTACAGACAGGTTGGTTTTACTACCACTATAAATACCCCTTCCCTTCATTATGCGTGAGTTACTCCATACTCCCATCTCTCTCGAGCTTAGACCTAGCACCACCACTAAAATTATGGCCACCGAAGAGGAAGAGCTTCACTGCCTTGACCTCGTCGTCGTCGTACTCACATCGGCCGCGGAAGTCTTCACTAAACCGATGTTGTAGTTGTCTCCCTCTACCAAGCTAGGGCGTGGGAGATCTGGATGGATGAAGTCCTCAGATTTCATCTCTCTGTTCATCGTGTTCTTCATCAGCATAAATAAAATCTAATTTTACTTCCCTTGTTTGATCTTCATGTTTTTCACAAAATCCTCAAAGGTGTTTATTTTTTAAGTGTCATCTTCGTAAACACCCTATAAGCTTATTCCACTTGATGTGTTTCTCTAAGTTATGATTTTCTTCAAGATTCCTCAATTGTGTGGATCCAGAAATCTGCAAAACTATGCAACCTAAGTCAAGAACACTTAGTGAATTTCCACAAGACATCTATGGTCAAAATTGTCAACTTGATGTATTTTTGAAAAAATTCTGAGAACGCATATGACCTCTTCAAATTCCTTGCACCTATACTCTGTTAACAGGTACAAAATGTCTGTTGATGAATCACTATTTCTCATCAACTTAATTCATTTGTAGTGTTTCTTGATGAAAAATTGTGTACCTCTTTATAATCATCAAAAGTTCAAAGTCCTCAAGTCAAGAAAATGGCAGATGGTAAAAGACCTCAGAAGGGTGGCAAGAAAGCTGAACAAGACACGGCCTTTGAAATACCTAAGGATTTATATGGTGGTTACTGTACTCCTGATGAAGTCATTCATGGGAAAGAAACAAAAGAGCAGAGGAAAATCAGAATTCATAGGATTGAACGGAGGTGGACGAAGGAGTGGAGAGAATATCGTTATGTCACTCCCAAGTACATGAAGAAATTCACACTCAAACCTCCCTGCATAAGGGCTCCTCCTGCTGCTGATCAAGAAGTTCATCCCACTAGCGTTGCTCGTCGTGAAGACTTTCTAGATGGATGGGCTAAGCATCAAAGAAAACTTCAGAAAACTGCAAAAGCAATAGTAAAACAATGCAATGAAGACTCTGCTGCTGTTGCCTCTGTCGAAGCGTCCGCTAGTTCTCCGAAGAATCCCATAGTGAAGAAGTCTGTAGTGAAGCCAAAATCGTCAACTACCAAGTCCACACTACAGAATCCTCATGCACGTTCTTCAAAGGTTAGTGCTATTCCTTCAGTAGCTGCACAATCATTAGCTGTTGCCACAAAGTCCTCAACACCTGTACATCTTGCAACATGTCAAAGGACTACTGGGTTCTCAATTGTTTCAGGTGCCTCTGCAAGTTCATCAGCCCAAGCTACTGCTGGATGAGGCACTCGGCCAAGTCCTCACCCAAAGAAAGTTGTGTTCCAGGTACCATCAAATTCTTCAGATGATGAAGCTTGTGATGAGGAACTTGAGGAAATCATCAGAAACAAGCAGGAGAGAGTAGCTCAAGCAAAGGGCACTCAAATTTTCCTCTCTGGTTGGATCCAAAAACTGTGTTGAACTTCATTGATATCTCACATAAGGATCCCAACACTCCAATAGATGATTTGAAACTGCCTCCCGGAAGAGATCATGTCCTCACTGCTTTCATTGCTGAAGAGAAGTGGAAGTATGAGAAGGCTCGACAAACCAAGAAGGCTCGGTATAAGAAGGAGCACTTCTTGAAGAACAATGTTCTGAAGTTTTCTCTAGAACAACTAGTGACCATGCAATCTGAGATCAAAGTCCTAAGTTATGAATTCAATCGATACTATGCTGATTGGCAAGGAGCCAAGGTCCACTTTGTCAAAGTGGCTAACAGTGACATCAATGACCACAACAAGAGGGTTGCAACTCAATTGCGACCACAAATTCCTTAGGTTGAATCCTATGCCCAGCCTGTTGAAGAAACTGAAAGTGCAGCTGATGAAATTAAGGCTGCTGAAGAACCTGTCAGAGCAACCTCGACTGTTGCACCTGAAGAAATTCCCTGGCCAGTTGACGTTTTTGCTGCGCCTAAAGAAACTACTCCTCCTTCACCCTCTGCTGAAACTTCAAAATCTTTAAGAGTGAAGAATATCAATCTTCCTTCTGCATCAGAAGCGAAGAAAACTGAGGCTGCGGAGAAGAAGGCTGCATAGAAGAGAAAAGCATCAACTTTAGATTCCTCAGCAGTGAAAAAGATGAAGACTCTGACCAGTTCTTCAACTGATCCAATTGATGCAACTCCTATCAGCTTCGTGCCAGCCTATGATGAAGATGAACGAAATTATTCTGCTGCTTCCTTAGAGCAGATTGATGGAGAAATTAAGGTGGGAGCACATGCTTCAACTCCTCAGGTAACATCGCCCCAGCCTCAGTTGACTACTAAAGAGGCCGGTGTTGAAGGAATTGAAGTGGACATGGACATTGGGAACACAACTCCACTTATCAGTGATGAATATTGGGAAGTTGCACACCCAAATTCTCCAACGACCACTCCCCTCTCTCAAATTCCCGAGTCTTCAACCCAGAATGAAGAAATTCATACAGGATATAATGATTTGGCTGCACCTATCACTTCAAACCATGAGGATATTCCAGCTGCATCAGCAAAAGAAACTACTGCTCCAACTACACCTGAGGAAATTCTTGAAATTCCTTAGTCTGAAGAAGTTCCTCCCTTGCCAAAAGAAAATAATGGGCCGCCTCAAGCCAAATCTTCAGTCGAAGCCTAAAATGCCATTAAAAGGCTCCAAGCACCCCAAATTCCTCAAGGTGACTTTCTTCAACGAGCACATATTCTTCACTGTGGCGAATCCATAAGATTCTGTAAGGGCCGGTCGCACCAGATTCTTGACCCCAACACAGATGAATTTCTAAGCATCAGTGCTGCTTGAAAAACAGAAAGTATTTGAGCATCAGCAAATTCCTCGTGCGTATATGGAAACTATCCCATGCTTCACATCCGTGCTCGCAATTCGTCATGATGCTGGAATTCTTACATTCTGCGTGGACGTATGTAATTGGAATGAAAAACTCATTCTTCAATTCTATGCAACCTTGCACATCATAGGTGATGCTTCTGATGTCAATTCTTGGGTTCTGGACTAGATGATTGGATCCACTCACTACACTTCCCCATCCTCTGAATTGCTTAGGGCTATGCCAATACCTATTCCCTCAAAAGGTGCAAGATGCTTGTTTGAAGAACCTGATTGGCCGAATCACATGATGCAAGTGATGATGAAGCCTTTGGCTCCTCGAAAACCCCAAAGGACCACCTTCCTTGTGAAGGATTTGCTCTATGTACCCAGGACCGTATACCGCATTTTGACCAACACCCTCAGTCCTCTAAAGGGTCACAACTTCAGAGAAGAAGAAGTGGAAGGAATCATGAAGAATGTGCTATTCAACATCATTCTTGGGATTCCCATCAATTACCATGATTTCTTCATGAGGACTTTGGCCAATGCTGCTACAACTCCCTTTGAATTGAAGCCTTACGCTCCCTGGATCATGAAATTCATCAGATCAAGGTCTTCAATTCCATTCAAGGCTGATTTTTAGAATCACTTCAGCTTTCTGCCTCCGATCGAAGTCCTCAAGAACACATTTTATTCACTTGAGGGCAAAGGCAAAGCTGTCATTAATGAAGGTACTCGTCCATTGGAAGGCCAGTTTCGCAAAGCTACATCTTATTCCACCAATGATGACATTGCTACCCAAGATTCTGCTGCAAAAGCCACAATGCAAAATCCTCAAGAAACTGCCCATCGTGTGATGAACGATCGAGAGCTTCTCCTCAGTCTTCATTAGAAGGTTGATCGCAATCACAAGTGGGTAAAGTGTTAGTTTGCTTTATTTCTTCATAACATGACTGTGACGCGGAACACTATGAGGAAATATCACTAGTATGTGCATGAAATCTTCGATTGTACATGGGCAATACTTGCACATCTCAAGACTCCTAAGGAACTCAAGGTGATGGACTTTCAGCAAAACTTTGATTGGTATCATCCTCCTCAGAAGAAATTCAGAAAGGTTCAAATTCCTGAGCTGGTTATGAGCTCATATTCATCATTGCGCGAGGCAGATGAAGCTGAGGATATTGACGAGACTATGGCTGGCCTGCATCAACAAATGACCCCGACAATGCTGGAGCTCCTCCATCTCCTTCAAGATGAAATTCTTCAGGGGCATTATTCCTCAATTTTTCGTCCCTTTTGGTCTTTGATGACGAAGGGGGAGAAAATTTGAGTTAGTCCTCAAGCAGGTATATATATATGGGCTGTTCTTTGTTTAAGTTACAACTCTCGCTCTTCTGAAGCTTTTGTTGGTTGAGTTGTAAACTTAAGTCCGATGGTGGTCTAACACTTTTGAAGTGCTTTCCGCATGCTCATTTCCTCAAGTACCTTAATGCATGCGTGATAAATTTCATCAGACACCATTTTCATCATGCGTTTCAAATTATTCATATCATATCTTAAATGTGTGTATAAATTATAAGATATAGGGGGAGTTCTCCATGTTTTTAACCTGCCATGTGCATTTGTAGTCGAAAGCAAATTCCTCAAATATGCACATCTTCAGGGGGAGTTCTTCTATATCTTGCAATCAAATTCCTCAAACTTAGTACTTACACTTCATATTTTTAACCCCGTTGAAAATTTAACCTATTTTTCATCAATCACCAAAAAGGGGGAGATTGTAAGTGCATCTAGTGCCCCTTAGTGGTTTTTTTGTATTGAAGACTTATAGGTTAAGAGGCTCATGCGTTTGTAAGTGTACACAGGCTCTATAAGTCGATGAGGTGTTTGATATATTCTGAGATTATCGACCCCTAAAAATGAATGTCTTCAACTCAAGACTTTGGCGAAGACTTTGTTGATGACTTTGGTATTCCCTGAAGACTTTGATAATGAAGAAGTTGGTGTGACTTTGAAGATATGAACGAGGACTATGAAGCGTGAAGACTTTTGTTTTCGTAGTTTCATTTCCTTTCTTTGAGTCATAGGAAACACCATATTGTTAAAGGGGGTCGAGGTAATACTAAGGAAAATTTCCAACTGATGCTCAACTCAAAAGCCTCAACGGCTCGACCTATCCAATCCTTCGAGTGAAACCTTTGGAAGTCTCTTGTAGTTCAGTCAAGTTCTTCAGTGACAGAGACGAAGTTCTTATGGTCTCTAATAAATTGATTTGACTGAGGATTTAGGATTTAGCCTGCGTGAATTGCCTAAAAGTGAGGAATATGTTAAGCCTGAGAACATTCATAGTTCGAAATTCTGACCGTTGCTATGCTTAGCGCCAACTGTACCCAATCATCTTATCCACATAACGGTCATATCATTGGGGGCATTTATGTCTTATCATGTCAGGTTACACCCTGGCTATAAATAGCCACACCCCACAACCACTAGTTGGTTGGTTGCTCCGAGGGAGAACTGAAAGTTGTCATTTGAGAGCATCCCATCCTCCGAGGACTTTGAGAGAAAATCATCAGTGAGGAAAAACCCAAATCCAAACCTCCAAACCCAAAGTCATTGAGCATCACTCAAGAGATTGTTTTTGTGTGGATTTGACACTTGTTACCATTAAAGACCGTGTATCTTCCAGACGGTTAGGCGTCATGGTATAGTGCATCCTGCAGACAATTGGGGATGACTGAGTGACCTTGGTCGAGAGCATCCAGGAATCAATTGTGGATCACTGGGTGACATGTTTGTGAGAGTTTTGGAAGTGTACCCTGAAGACTTACCACGAGTGTTGGGAGAGGACTGTCTGACCTTAGCTCAAGGAGAATACGGTAAGGACTGTGTGTCATGGAACTATGCGTCCTCTGGTTTAAATACCAGGACGCTCCGAACTAGACGTACGACTATCACAACAGTTGGAACTGGATCATCAAACCATTGTCTTCATCGAGCTACCTGGTTCTATTTCCTCAACCCTTTCATTTCCTCATATACTTGTTGATGAAATTGATCGTTACTGTTCAAAGAATTTTAGTGAAGACTTTCTCAATTTACTCACCTCAAATTCTTCAAGTTACCTTGTTCCTCACCTCCTTATCCTGTATCACGCTACCTGTAATATGTGCAGGCTTTATTTCTGTTGAGCTCGATGATGAAATCCTTCCTGTTGGGTTCGTGGTCTTGATCTTGTTGCACTGGAATGAAAACCTTTGGGGGGCACTTTGGGAACCCGCGTACGTCTTTGCTCCCTTTGCACCAAAGGGGAAACTATACCACCAGGTGTGCTGGTGCCCTCCTATCCTACCTTGCGTCATCCTTGGCCTCCTAAGGCCAAGTACTGCATAGATATCCCCGCTGCTCCGGAGGAGGGCTAAGGAGGCCCATTCCTCGCTAGTCTTGATGGTGCCTCCCTCGTGAGCCCAGGTCTCTCGCGAGGTCCTTGTCTAGAGTGGGGTCGCGCCAACCATGCTTGGCTAACGAGGTGGGCCATGCCCTGGGCCACAGGCAGGCAGGTCTAGGTACCCCCATTCCTAGAACGCTGACAATTACAATAATCAAGCTAATTACCACTTTACGTACTCTTGTAAACCCATTCATATTTTGTTATTGCATTATATCGATTGTTTTCTAACTTGATGATGACTTATTGAAGGCACAATGTGCTCCCTTGGTGGGTTTGATAATTCATGACAACATATATTGTCTCTTGCACTAATACTTTCATCTAGTGTATTTCAGATAAAGTCCATAGAGAGTGATGGGTTGGCAAAAGGAGTGTGGAGAGTATCCCCATGAAGAAGAAGGAGAAGGAATAGAATTGGCCAAGCTTCAAGCAAAGGACTCTACATTTTATCTTTTGTGAGAAATCACTATGAGTCCATAGGAAATCCAATACTATTAAAAGGGGGTAAGGTTTTGTTGGTGAACAAAATGCTCATACGTGCACAAGTGATAGTCACCACATATACCCACAAGCTCTACCACAAATGTCTGTCCAAAGCCAAATATTCAAAATCGGTGCAACCAATACTCTGCACTCGGTGCCACCGATTCCAAACCCTAGACAGACTCAGCAAAACCCTAGCCTCTTCGGTGTAACTGATTCTGCTTCGGTGCCACCGAGTTTGGGTTACCAAGTTTCTGTTACGCAAGCTTACAAATTGGTACCTCTAAGTTTTGTGAATCAGCGTCACCGAGAATGGGCAATCTGAACGTTGGTCACCTTATCGGTGCAACCGAGATTCCTAGATCGGTATCATCGAGATTCAAAAGTTGCCACCTTTTGGTCACTTCGGTACAACCGAGATTAACACATCGGTTTCACCGAGTTGGTCATTTTGCGCGTAACGGTTGGATTTTTGGAGATGCTTATATATACCCCTCCACCACCACTCACTCGCAAGAGAAGCACTCAGAACAGTTTCCCACACATACCTACTGATTTTCTGAGAGAGAGCCACCTACTCATGTGTTGAGATCATGCCATTCCATTCCCACCATATGAATCTTGATCTTTAGCCTCCCCAAGTTGCTTTACACCCAATCAATCTTTTCCACCAAGCTAAATCTGTGAGAGAGTGATTGTGTATTGAGGAGTCTATCATCTTGTAGCACAAGAGCAAGGAGTTCATCGACACAATCGAGCCTATTACCTTTTGGAGGGTGGTGCCTCCTTCATTGGTCAGGTGTCGCTTGGGAGCATCCTACTTCGTGTTGTGGAGTGAGCCAAGAAGTTTGTAAGGGCAAGGAGATCGCTTACTTCGTGAAGATCTAACCAGAGTTAGGCTAGTCCTCCGTGGATGTAGGCCAACATGGTATAGTCAACGTTTCTTCTTCGTGGAACCCTTTGTGAGTACAGCCCCCCGTGGACTCTCGCGACCATTACCCTTCATGGGTTGAAGACCCCATAAACATGGATGTACGATAGCGCCACCTACGGAACCATAGGAAAAATCTTGTTTCCCACATGCGTTTGATCTCTCTATCTCTACTCCTTACTTGCATGTGCAATGTCTTTACTTTCTGTTGCAATACTTGATGACTTACATATGTAGGGTGTTCTAGTTTTTCTATGTATGCTAAAAACTGCCAATACAAGATTTATGCTTGAGGTAGTTTTAAATTCCTACAAATAGTCTATTCACCCCCTCTAGACATACACTTCTAGTGATCCCACAATTGGTATCAAAGCATTGGTCTCCATTGCTTCGTTTCAACACCGTGGAGGAAGATGGATGTGTCTAGTGTGTGGAGAGTTTGTATTGTAGAGTGCCCATTCTTGATGGAGAGTACTATAGTCGATGGAAGAATTCCATGATTGATCTATTTGATAAATTCCATTTGACAAAACATATTGAAAATCCCTATGTGCTACCCATTGATGAATTGCATCCCACACACGAAGCGGAAATTAACATGCTTGGTAACCTTAGAACTGTCAATCTTATTGTTAGAGGCTTACCAAGATTCGTGCTTTCTTAATTGAAGAACTTCGCATGTGCTTATACTTTGTGGATTGATTTGGAGAAACAATATCCAAATCTTTCATTAGGTAATCTTGATGAAATTCTTCATAAAACTATTGCTTTTCACAAAATGAAGCCTAGTGATCCAAACTTTTATAAATGCTTATTTGAGATTTGTGATCTTATGTGTGCTAAAGGAGATGTGACAACTACAAACAACATTATCATTGAATCCATTCACATTCATAAACTTGAACATTCTCATCATCACAATTCTAATGAATCTCTTGTTCTTTATTATGAGGATTTCTCACTTGATGATGAAAATGTGGAACATGGCTACTATGGTGAAGATGAGTTGTTCAACATCGAGCATCAAAACATCATGAAGAATATGAGTCTTATGGCAAACTTCAAGGATTATATGTCTGGCGGAAAGGAGTGGATTCTCGACACTGGATGCATGGATCACATTACTGGTGACAAACACATGTTCCAAGAGATCACGCTTAATCAAGGTCCTCGAAGGTACATGACCTTTGGAGACAACTCTAAGGGTAAGGTACTTGGCCTTGGTATGGTGGGCATATCTCATCATAGCTCAATTCAAAATGTGATGCTTGTTGAATCTCTTGGCTACAATATTCTTTCTGTATCTAGACTAGTAGACTTCCATTTCAATGTGCTATTTACTAAAGTAGATTGCCAAGTGTTTCGATTTGATAATCATAATATTGTCTTTACCAGTATTCGTAGAGGTGATCTATACATTGTTGACTTCACTAAAAAGGCCCAACCTCGTACTTGTCTTATTGCAAAATCATCTAAAGGTTGGTTGTGGCATAGAAGGCTTGGACATGTAGGCATGCACAATCTAGATAAGCTTATCAAGGGCGTGTGGGGACCCCGACTCATAAGTCGTGATCACCGAATGGACGTGTACAATGATCCTAGAGATCAATGCTCACTGAACACACAGAAGCTGAATAACAAGAGTCTTACATCCACATTTAGCGTCTTACACAAATAAAGACCATGAAGGTCTAGTCTTACATAGATAGGGCCACCAGATCGAAACACTTAAATAGAACAAACAGCGGAAATCTTGATCAAAAGCGTGAACCCATTGCCATATTCCTTAACCTATAGGCATTCTGACTAGGAAGCGTCCTAGTTCACATGTCCATCACCAACGAACTCTTCAACATACTCTTGTTCTTCCATGCTTGGCCAATTAAATAACCATTGGCAAGCCAATGAGTACTTTGAATGTAGTCGCAAGCAACCCAAGTTGCGTAACAAGGAAATAATAATGCATGATGTAGCACTAAGTAGGTAATTTGCGGAAAGCTAATTTTGAATGCAATGACATGATCGAATAACTAGGTAGGCATGCATCAACAGTTGGTAGATAGATATCATCATAAGCAGGGGTTGAACATCTCATGTCCGATCATTATGCTAAGTCATCGGACTTAGCTCAGGTAACCTCTTTGTCACCAACACACACACTCACACCAAGTTAGCGAAAACATCCGGACATAGTTTAAGAAGGACCTCCAACTGTCCATGACTACGGACACAGCTATTCGAATAGTTTTACACTCTGCAGAGGTTGCACACTTTACCCACAAGACTCGGGGAATTTTCGTGTCATCCACGACTCGCGGTATATAACATACCCGAGGTAAGCACCCCGAACAATGCCTTTCCTCCTGTGATACTAAACAAAGAGTCCACTCAATTGGTACCCAGCCCACATGAGGTACATCACTCATATCATCCATGCAGGGACCAACGGTGTGCTCGGTGACAGTGAAGAGGGTGCATGATCGTGCATACTGGCACGACCCCGTATCGAGAGTGACCACGCCACTCTCGCGACTAGTAATGCGGGCTCTTTGCCAGTACCCACCAAGGTAATCAACAGAGTCCCATCTCATCAGGGGTATCATGGTTGCGCATGTAAGGTTGGGACGGTCACTAGACCTTAAAACTCTTCGTTTTTGAAAACACATTCTCAACTTGTTCCGGTACACCACTACTTTCTCAAGTGGTCACCCAACTCATCATTATCTCCCTCGGGCATTAGTGGCACCCGACGGGGTTTTCGAAAACTCTTTGAAATCATCTCTTTCTTTCCATCGCTATGTATAAATCACATCCCACCTGCATATCATCTATTAGCATCCTACCTATACCCACCCGCATAACCATCATAAGGTGGTAGGGTCATGCACGATGCAAGTCTCAACGGTAAAAGTATCGGAGGCACCCCACCGAAGGGGGAGCACCACATCATGATCAAACATCAAAACAACAAGTGCTATATGTCATGCATGAATTTTTTATTAGCATGGTTAAAGGGCTGCTTGCCTGGTTCAACAAACTCTTCGGGGTCTTCAAAGTCTTCGGGTCCAACAGCCTCGTCAATAGCGCAATCGATCGTCGTGATAAATAATGATAAAAATAAGCATCACACAAAAACAGGGCACACAAGCTACTATTAAAAATGCTACCGTACTCTGGTAAATACTAAAAGCTATACTACAAATATTTGTCTAGGGTTTTGAAGTTGAAAAGATTTTCAAAACTATTTAAAACAGGGGCTAATAATGCCAAATAGGGCTTTTAAAATAAAACAGTATATAAAAGATTTTCAAAAGATTACACAAAAGGCACTATTAAATTCTAGAGAATACTCTAAGATTTTAGGTGGACGAATATTTGGAATTTCATTAATATTCAATTCTTTTGAATATTTAGAAAACAGAGGAAAAAAGGAAAAAAATAACAGGGCACTGTGCCCTGGGCCAAGTGCCCAGCCGCACTGGGCCAACCGGCCAGGCCGGCCCAGCTGAGCTGCGGGCGAGCGCGTGGCCAGGTTTGAAACTGACGCGTGGGCCCCAGCATCAGCGAGAGAGAGGGAGACAGAGAGGGGTGTGGGATGACAGGTGGGGGCCACCTCTCATCTCCTTCCTCTTGACATGAAGGGAAGGGTTCTCACCGGCGGCGAAGGAGGGCACGACGAGGAGAGTTGAGGGCTGGGATGGACTTATGGGGTGGCCGCCATTCGGGGGTGCCGGAGATGGTCGACGGGGAGGCGCAGATCGCCGGAGACAAGGTCCCGTGGTGGAGGAGCTTCGGGAGGAGGTCGTCTGGGTCTTCCCGTGCTGCAAAAAGGATGGGGAGAAGGGGAGAAAGCATCAAAGGGGGGAGGGAGGAGCAGCCAAAGAAGAGGGAGGACCGGAGGGGCCCTGTACCTGGAGATCGACGATGAGGTGGCGGCGGTGGTCCTCGGCTTGATCCCGAGCACAGAGGCGTCGGGGGATCTCCAGGGGGCCCAGGAGGGCTGCAGGGGAGAGGAGAGAGAGAGGCCCAGGAGGCTCTTGTATGGGCGCCCGGTGGTGCACCGAGCTCGGGTGCGCTCGCGAGCTCGGGGCCGATGCCAAGGTTGGGCAGAGGTGGTGAGGGCGTGTCTACGGTGTTCCTCGGGCTGGTCTAGGCCCAGGGGAGGGAAGAGAGAGGGAGAGGAGCACGCGTGTGTGAGGGTGCGGGTTGGCCGAGCCGGGCGGCGCTCGGCACGCGTGGGAGGAGCCGGAGGAGGAAGAGTGGAGGGGGCTAACAAGGTGGCGTGGCGTGGACGGCGAGGGGGACCAGGTGGCGCGCAGGGGAGGCCCGAGGCCTCCGGACCCATGAAGTCAACAGCGGCTACAATGCCTATCGGCACTATAGCGTGCTCTAGAGCGCGTGTTTGGCATGCCACAATATGCCTAGGATGCCCCAGGATAAGAATAGAGTAAGAGGGGAGGGGAGAGGGAGCTCCTGCCAGGGTTGTCCAGGGGTAAAAATGGGAGTTTTACCCGATCTCCCTGTGGCCTATGGACTTGGGATTCTTACTGGAGGGGTAAGAGGTGAGGGATCAAGTGTTGTAAAAATTTTGAGGCAAGGGGAAAAGTAAAAGGTGGTCAAAACAAGATTTTCCAAACCTGCAGAAGGTGTTTGATCAGGATTAGGGCAAGAAAATGGACTTTGCTTGCCATGGGATTTGACAGGATCAAATGGTGGTTGAAAATGAGATGAACCACCAAATTTGAGCTCAAATGGGCATAGTTGATACTGGAAACTTTGTGAACCCTAGAAACTAACAGAATCAAATTTCTGTAGATCTAGTTACGCTAAGCTATTACCCTTGGTGCAGCACTTAGTGTATCATAATTATTTGGTGATTAGACATGTCCACAAAGTTTGGGGTCAAGGGGAGAATCTTCACAATATAAAGTTGCTCAAATTTGAATCTAGACAAGGAGGGTTTTGGGATGGTTTTATGAACCAAAACAACATGGATTGAGATGAAACTTTGCAACATTACCACCTATGGTAGTGTTGACTTGCTGCAATTTTCTTGGAATTTATTGAGAATATTTCTTATAGAACTATTTCAAAAGCTTGATTTGAATGGAAAGGCTTTAGAGGGGTTTTGCCCATGATTTGAACATGCCCATGTGTTGAAACTCACATATATGGAAAATATGTGCCCACTGAGTTTCCCTAATTTTTCTCAAATATTTTGAAAGCATTTAAATAATTTTTCCCTACGAAAAACCATTTCTGGTCTTAAGAAAAGCCTTTAAATAAAATATAAGAATACTCTTTAAAAATTAATATCTAGTTATTTTGGGAAGTCATGAATATAGTAGGTTTGAAATAAATCCTTTGGGGAAGAAGGATCCACCCAATTTGAGGACTTGCAGTGCAAACCTCAACTCAGGGTTTTCTGAAAGCCTAATCTGAATAAATCATTCATGGTCAAAACAAAATTTGATAAAAATAATTTTGGGCATTATTCACATGGCATGATCATTGTGCAAGAGGTTTGGGTCAAGGAAGGAGAGGGATAGAATCTAAGAGTGCCATAACCACAATCACCAAGCAAACAAACATCATTTCAAACAAGCACAAGCACTTGAGAACAAAAAATTTAATTGGTTCCAAAATATATAAATCCAAACATACCAAGGTGATACAAACACAGGGTGTCACAGGGCGATCACATTCTAGGTGTTAAGGATGTTATCTTTGACAAAGATAAACGTTGTAGCGCTTGTCAAGCAGGAAAACAAGTATGTGGAAGTCATCCGATCAAGAATATCATGACTACTAGCAGACCACTCGAGTTACTTCATACGGATCTCTTTGATCCCAATGCTTACAAAAGTCTCGATGGAAACTCTTATGGTCTAGTTGATGATTTTTCCAGATTAACGTGGGTATTCTTTCTTGATGATAAGTTGCAGGTACAAAAGGTCTTCAAGAACTTTGCTCGCAAAGCACAAAATCAGTTTGAAGTGAAGATCAAGAAGGTTCGGAGCGATAATGCATCGGAGTTCAAGAACACCCATGTGGATACCTTTTTTATGAAGAAGGTGTCTGACATGAGTTCTCGACTACATACACACCTCAACAAAATGGAGTTGTTGATAAGAAGAACCGAGCGCTCATTGAGATGCCAAAACACTTTCGGGCAGAAGCCGTGGAAACAACATGCCATGACACAAACCGACTTTACTTGCACAAGGTTCTTGGTAAAACGGCATACGAGCTTCTTACTAGTAACTAACCCCAAGTTGGATACTTTCGGGTATTCGGCTCCAAGTGTTACATTCTTGATAAGCATCGCCATGCTAAATTTGCTCCTAAATATCATGAAGTATTCCTACTTCATTATGGATCGAACTCTCACACTTATCGTGTCTACAGCAAGTTCACTCAAAAAGTTGAAGTGACGGTAGATGTGAAGTTTGATGAATCTAATGGTTCGCAAGTCGAACAATTGCCAAATGATGTAGGTGATAAGGACCCTTCGGAAGCTATCCAAGAATGGTCCAGTGGCAAGATTCATCCCATGGAGGTGAAGGAAAGCACTTCATCAACCCAAGTGGAAGCTCCTACTGGTAATATGACATGGAAACATCCACAAGTGCTACCCGACAAGATGAAGAGGAGGAGGAAGTATATCATGAAGATCCACCACAACCTCCTTCACCACCACCTCGAGGAGATGATTGGTTCATTGCTTTATCTATGTGCCTTCCATCCCGATATTATGCTTAGTGTTTGCATGTGTGCTAGATATCAAGCTGCTCCTACAGAATCTCATCTTAAGGCTGTGAACCGTATTGTGAGACACTTGATACATACGCAAAATTTTGGCATTTGGTATCCCAAGGGAACTTCTTTTAATATTGTTAGCTACTCTGACTCGGACATTGTTAGTGACAAGGTTGATAGAAAATCCACCTCGGGTACATGTCAATTTCTTGGTAGATCTCTTGTGTCTTGGTCCTCCAAGAAACAAAACTTGGTATCGCTACCTATCATTGAAGTCGTATATATTGTTGCGGGATCATGTTATGCTCAATTCTTATGGATGACATAAACGCTTAAAGATTATGGAATATATGTTAAAAATGTGCCACTACTTTGTGACAATGAGAGTGCTATTAATATTGGTCATAATCCTGTGCAACATTCTCGAACCAAGCATATTCAAGTTCGACATCATTTCATTCGTGATCATGTTGCCAAAGGAGATATTAATCTTATGCATGTCTGTACTAGCAAGCAAATGGTTGATATATTTACTAATCCACTTGATGAAAAAGTTTTTTGTCATTTGAGGAGTGAATCAAACATCATTGATGCTTCAAACTTGAGCTAAGCTCACTCGTATGATTGCAAGGGGATAAGCTTCTACGTCCATTCCATGCCATTATATTGAATATCATATATGTTGGAATTCTAAGCTCCCTTGGCTTGCATCTAACCCTTTTGTAGGTACTTGTAAGAATAACACTCCACAAGATTGCCATCAACTCATATCTTATGAAATCTTGTCTTGACCAAGTATCCACAACGTCGCTTTGATGATGGAAGGAAGAAGTCAAATAAACATATCCTTGACACATATTTCACAATTGGTATCAACTTAATTGGTATATTGTCACATACTAACATGGATATATCATGTTTTTCCTTGCGCGACTAACCCATGTACGTGAAAAGTGAATGAAAACAACAAGGATTGCTCCCAACTCAAGATGATCTTCATCAACTTTGAGCATCCTCATCAAGTTCACCTACAAGTTACATACTCATATCAAAGGTAAGTACTCATATCCTTGAAAAGGCTTTACTCCAAGTCATGAGATAAAGCAACTCAAGTGATATGAATGCATTAAAATGCTTAATAGAAAAATGGTAACCCCATTTTGTGCTTAACGGTGAGTATGACCTATGATCAAGCATTCTAGCTTGGATCCCAAGTCAATATACTCTAATATAGGTAACCTAGTCACCGCCCATCATCTAGTTAAGGAACTTGATTGGTTCATGTTTATTGCAAATGTCTTGGCACAATTCAAATCTTTTCTAGTTGATACCTCTATGTAAATTACCCACAATTTATATTATTCACAATAGGTACATTATGTGTGTTTTATTCCCTCGATGTTTTTCAGTTACAACTTTGTTTCCGTCTCAAATTTTCTCATTGCAAAGTTTCTATTTCTGTCTCAGAGCCTCCGATACAAATATCTCGGTTCTACCGATTCGTGGATGAGCTGCAAAACTTCATATCGGTTCCACTGATTTATTTGTCCCGGAGTCACCGATTTTATTTATTCCCTTACTCTGTATTTCCTTAGTGATTTGTCTATTGGTAGCTTTCTAGTGATGTCCTTGCTACTTCAATGATCCCTTATTATTAAAAAAACTTAGGGGGAGAAACTTCATTCAATGATCCCTAACTCAAAGAAGGAGAAGTTCGGTAAATTCTTAGTATGTTCCAAACGGAGAGAAATCATTTTCAATGATTCCCTCATTGTTTCTCATGATTTTCATATTCTATGAGTCCTACTTTCAATGACCCTTGTTCTCAAGGATCCCTTCTTAATCCATGATCCCTGCATCTGACCCTATGTCTGCCTTTTTTGGAAATTAATGCCAAAGGGGGAGAGATATACAAAGCTTTAAAGCTAAAGAGGGAGATACATGCTGATGCAAAGGGGGAGATATAATTTAGGGGGAGAGGAGAATGTAAAATTTTATACTCATATAAACAAGGGGAGAATACCAAAGTAGGGGGAGAAAATTTACCTTGGTTTCTCATGTTAGAATTTTCTCACCCTATCCAATCCCAATATCTACATGCTAGGATTCAAGGGGAGAGGATGATCCATCATTTACATATCTAAAGGTGATAAACTTCTAAATGATCTTGGAGACATATTAATTCTAGGGAATACTATCTTCTATATGTTCTCCATATCTTGGTATTTTGAGTTCTATTGCTTTTGATTGGTAGAATACTCTTGTGTTCCCTCACATTGTTTTCTCAAGTGTGTTTCTACTACTAGAATGCTCAAGAACTCAAGGTAAGTATATGCATCATATCTTTCATTGAAATGAAATCTTTCTTCTTGAACATATTATTCGCAAGAGTGATGTCTTGATCAAGGATACATCTCATTCATATACATTTGATGCATATAGCCAAGATACGCATGACTTCTTCACGTCCCTTCTACTATATGTGCGCCCTTGCATTTGTCAGTGCACTAGAGTTTTTTGGCCATCTAGTGCCCCTTTACTCATGCACGGGCAGTAGTAGCAGCCCCGGTGGCAAGGCCTAGTGAAGAATTGTCAAGCACCAGCATAGAAGACTCAAGACTATCGGCAAGACCTTGCCGGGAGGGCTTCCGAGCCTCCATACCCCCGGCAAGGCAAGGTCCTGGCAAGGCAAGGCCCCGGCAAGGACCGCTAGCGCACATGCCAGCTGTCGACTCACCTGGACGCATGTCGTGGCGTCACCGTTGGAGGGACCTAAGCGGCGCCGATGGGATGGGCCCCCATCCCGTACCACTGACGGACCGAGGCCCCAAATGGTGCATTTAATACTCTTTTCCTACTTGGTCAAGGTTAGGTACGATAGCACTATAGCATTGTGCATCCCGTGTGCACACTGTACACCACACTTGGGATGCCCTTAGGTATAAAAGGAGGCCCAAGGTGTTACAGGGAGGGACTTTTGGATTTTTTTGCTTTTAGACAGTTGGGCAGTTAGACAACTGCACAGCCTGATAGTTAGACAACTGGAGGTTCCCAAGCTCATGTAGCAGACATTCATGGCGCTCCTGTAGCTCGAACCCTAGAACACGATCAATATAACCAAGCAGGACTAGGGTTTTACGCATTCGTGCAGCCTGAACCTAGGTAAAATCTCCTCGCGCGCAGCCTACCAGACCGGCTCTTCATGCCAGCTCGCCCCTGCCGAACTGAATGGGATCTCTGTCATCCCGTAGGTGTTTGTTCCCATTACATATTTGGCGCGCTAGGTCGGGGCAGCGCATGAGTGGTGCGAACCCGTTCTGGTGATCTGCGCCCCAGCTTCATCATCGGCATGGCCCCCAAGAAGAAGGGCTTGACAGCAGTTGGCCCATCTGCATCTGCCATTCCTATATCTGCGCAGACAGGGGACGACGTAGACGCGGGTGGATGAGGAGGAGGCGGAGGTTTGGCATTTCCACGGCATTCTGGTGACCAAGGCCAAGCAAGCAGCGACGCTCGTCGCGGAGACGCCCATGGCGACGGTGGGAATCCACACGCCCCCTGGGTCTCAGGACAGAGCGGTACCTCCTACAGGGAGTATGGCGAACTCTAGGGGTGGAAGAGTATCTCCCAGGGCACCCAATTCAGTGCCTACACCGCGACCTTCTCAGGACATGCGTGGAGAGCCCCGCCACGGCACCCGCAATTCTCAACGTCCCCATGGAAAATCTCTTGCGCGTCATTCCCAAGATGCGCGGGACCAGCATGCAAATAGGAGTGGCATGCCGACGCGAGACCACGGAAATGCTCCTTCTAACGCGGTGGCACGAGCGCAGCTACTCCTTAACTTCCCTCCTGCTGTGGAGAAGCACGTGGAGAGCCACCATTCAGAGCCTCCTCACCCTCGCAGATAAGCTTGGGCCCACAGGGCCACCTCAGACCAGCGGTGAAGTGCCCAGAGTCGGCGCGACCTCGGCATACTCTCCTCCGTGACAACATTGTCGGTCGCCGACCCGATGGACCGATGCCTACAACAGTTACTCAACGGGTTTGTCTGTACCACGAACGTGCCGTGATCAGCATCATGTTCTCCAAGAACGTGGCGAGGAAGACGCCCGAACCACGATCAAGCAATGACGGGAAGCACGCCTCCAAACGGACAGGCGCGCGGGGCCCACTGTAGACAAGTCCGCGTCGGGGTACCCTGTCTGCCTACCTTACGATGTGGCTAGTGTAGCGTTTACCCCTGAGCTGCGAAAAGTCTAGTGGCCCAATTCCCGCACATTCAAACCAGCAGTCCCGGAGAAGTATGACAACAAGACCCATCCGTCAGAGTTCCTGAGCGCCTACACCATTGCGGTGCAGGCTACCAGGGACCGCGACGACAAGACATTGGCCAACTACTTACCATTGGTGCTTAAGCCCAACGTTAGGTCATGTCTGATGCACTTGCCATAGATATACATCGCCTCCTGGGCGGACCTATGTCACGAGTTCGTTGGCGCCTTCACCGGAGGTCATCAAGCTCCTGGCCAGGAGACCGATCAGCACATCATCCCCTAGAAAGAAGGTGAAACTTTATGCAAGTACATCCAGAGGTTCAGCCGTGTGCACCACAACATCCCAAACGTTCACCCCACCGTTGTTATCAGCGTGTTCCATCAGAACATGCACAACCGCAGGATGCGGGAAGAGCTAGCGATGAACAGAGTCAGGGACGTCGTCGAGCTTTATGCTCTGGCAGACAAGTGCGCTCAGGCTGAAGAAGGGAGAAAACTGCTTGGCGAAGATGCCGGCGCAGAGGTCGACTCTGAAGATGAGGATACTACCGTCCCGACAAAGAAGGGCCGGCGACGGAACAAGAAGCGCAAGGGCAAGACCGTGCTTGCTGTCAATCTGGCAACCCCGGTGCCGCCAAGAAAGGCAAGGTCGATGACCCCGGAAATGATGTTGTCGAGTGCTCCTCCTACTGCAACCTGGCGGCTGCCGGCACGCCAGAAGACTATGGCAAGCAGTATTGCAAGATCCATTGCACCAAAGGCCACGACCTCCAAGACTGCCAGCAAGTTCAGTAGCTTGCCGAGAAGCAGAGGACCAAATATTAAAGACGCGACAAGGGGAAGGTTCAGGATGGTGCTGAGGGGTCCGGCAAGAAGCGTGTTGGCCGAGGAGGTCGCCGTGGAAAGCCCAAGCAACAGAAGGATTAGCCCGCCCGTGGCTGCGACAAGCAATAAGGAGATGATGAGGATGTCGAAGAGGATGATTACTCCAGTGAGCATGAGTTTCAGAAGGCTACGGAGATGATGTGCATAGAAGGAGGAGCCTCGTCGCACTCCTCTCAGTGCCAACTCAAACAATGGGCACGCGAGGTTAATGCGGCAGAGCCCTCTATCGACGCACAAAAACCTCTGAAATGGTCCAACACTCCTATCATCTTCGACGCCGAGGATCACCCAGATCGCATAACTATGGTCAGGTGCATGCCATTTTTGGTCTCATCAACAATCTGCAAACTCTGGTGACGAAGTTGTTAGTCGATGGTGGGGCCATCCTGAACCTGATCTCGCCCGATGTCATTCGGAGGCTGTAGATTCTTGACGAAGATCTTGAGCCGACAGGCGCTTTCCAAGGGGTCAATTCGGGAAGCACTCAGCCGAAAGGCAAGGTAGCACTCCCGGTGATGTTCGCCAGTGATATCAACTTCAGAATGGAGAAGAACGTCTTTAACATTGCCGAGATCTCGTTGACATACAATGGCATTCTCGGGCGTCCCGCACTGGCCAAGTTCATGGTAGATATCCACTTCACTTACAACATGCTGAAGATGCCCGGACCAATGAGTGTCATTACTGCCAAGGCACTTGCTCCTACCGCTAAAGCTCCTGGGGGGAAGAAGATCGGCAAGGCCTCTGCCGCACAGTCTGGCAAGCGTACCTCTCCAGGGTGTTGCACTACTGTTGACGATGTGCCAGAGAGCTCCACCGGCAAGAGCAAAAATGTCCAAGGCTGCCCCGCCAGAGACCAAGAAGGTGCCCGCCAAGGATGATGGCACAATGGGAACTTTCACCATAAGTTGCACCCTTGACGACAAATAGAAAAGCGCGCGCGTCACCTTCCTGTGGGCGAATGTCAATGTGTTTGCATGGCAACCATCTGATATCCTGGGTGTTCCTAGGAAGGTGATTGAGCACCACCTTGCCATCTGCCCACACGTGCGGCCCGTCAAGCAAAAGGTCCGAAAGCATGCTTTGGAGCGACAGCAATTTATTGCCAAGGAGATCAAGAAGTTAAGGCAGCTGGCCTGATCAGAGGATTACTCCACCCTACGTGGTTGGCCAATCCAGTCGTAGTGCGCAAGGCGAATGGGAAGTGGAGGCTATGCATTGATTTCACAGACAACAACAAGGCCTGCCCCAAAGATCCTTTTCCCTTGTTGTGCATCGACCAGATTGTGGACTCCACCGCCGGTTGCAATCTGTTGTCCTTCCTTGATGCATATTCCAGCTATCATCAGATTTTTATGGCAAAGGAAGACGAGGAGAAGACCGCGTTTATCACCCCATGTGGTATGCACTGCTTTTGCGTATGCCTTTCGTGTTGAAAAGCGCTGGATCTACCTTTGCAAGAGCAGTCCAGATTGGTTTTGAGCCCCAGCTACATAGAAATATGGAGGTCTATATGGATGACATAGTGGTCAAAACCAAGGACAAGGCCACGCTCATATCAGACCTAGAACAGACATTCACCAATCTGTGCAAGATCAACATGAAGCTCAACCCCGAGAAGTGTGTGTTCGACGTCCCATCCAGCAAGCTTCTCAGGTTCTTTGTGTCTCAATGAGGAATCGAAGCAAATCCGACAAGATCAAAGCAATTGAGAAAATTGAGGCATCAAGGCGAGCCAAGGACGTGCAATGCCTTGCCGGCTGTGTTGCTGCTCTGAGTAGGTTCATCTCAAAATCAGCTGAGCGCGCACTCCCCTTTTTGGAAATCTTGAAGAAGGCGGGTCCAATGAAATGGACCCCGGAAGCGGAGGCAGCGCTGTAGGTTTGCAGGAGTACCTTTCCTCTCTGCCAGTCCTAGTCGCGCCAAAACCACAAGAGCCATTGTTGTTGTACCAGGATGCAAAGAATCAAGTGGTGAGTGATGCACTAGTGGCTATAAGAGAGGTTGAAGAAGAAGCATCCGCAATGGCAGGGACGCCAAGCGACAAGCCAGGGCATTCGCCGGTAGGATCTGGTGCTGGCAAAGAAGAATCTGCGTAGTTGGAAGAGATAGTCCAGAAGAAGAAAGTGGTTTAGTGACCAGTCTATTTTGTCAGCTCCTTGTTGAAGTGGGCTAGATCAAGGTATTCTGGTGTGCAAAAATTGCTCTTCGGTCTTCTTATGGCCTCAAGGAAGTTGTGCTATTACTTCCAAGAACATGACATCACCGTTGTCACCCGCTTCCCGCTACAACGGATATTGAGAAACCCAGAAGCTACCAGCAGGATTGTGGAGTGGGCTCTGGAACTATCAAGCTTTGGTCTTAAGTTTGAAAGTACTTCGACCATTAAGAGAAGGGCCTTGGCGGAGTTCATTTCATAATGGACCCCAACGCCCGATGAAGAGATTCTAGAGTCAACTCTCCCCGGCAAGGAAATCGATCAAGAATGGATCATGTATTTTGATGGAGCTTTCTCGTTGCAAGGCGCCAGTGCCGGAGTGATGGTTGTCGCACCCACCGGAGAACACCTCAGATATGTGGTCCAAATGCAATTTCCCAGGAGAGGTCAATGAACAACACTGCTAAGTACGAAGGGCTGCTTGCCGGTCTCAGGATCGTGGCGACCTTGGGATCAAGAAACTTATTGTCAGTGGTGATTCTCAACTTGTCGTGAGGCAAGTGAACAAAGATTACCAGAGCCCATTGATGGAAGCCTATGTAGATGAAGTGAGGAAGTTGCAAGAATGTTTTGATGGCCTACAAATGGAGCACGTTCCACGTGCAGAGAACAACGTTGCCGATGGCCTGTCAAAGTGTGCTGCCCTTAAGTTACCTGTGGAACCAACTAACTCAACCCTCTGTGACACCATCAAATGGACAGGAGAACATAAGAAAGTAAAGTTTCGTCAAGTATTTTCCGGTAGAGCTTCCCGAAGCCGCCTGTGAGAAGATTTCCAGAGGGAACGACAGGCATGTCGGTGAGTACTATTATCTGGTAGGGCCCCGGCTCTTGCCGTAAAAGCATACGCTCTCGCTAGGCTTGCCAGGGTGTAGCAGACTCCGGTAGGCCCTTAGGCCCTTGTCATCGAGGCAAATGCTCCCCGGGCAGAGGATACGCCTTTAGTCCTTGTTATCGAGCACAGGCTCCAGCATGGGCACATCACATTGTCAGATTCCTTCAAACAGGAGAGCTCCCCGAGGAACAAGAGGAATCAGAGAAAGTAGCCCGCCAGTCTCATATGTACCAGTTCATGGACAATGTCCTGTACAGAAAGAGACCAAACGGCATGAAACTCAAGTGCATTTCTCGAGAAGATGGACTGGAGCTTTTGGCAGAGATACACGGAGGCATATGTGGATCCCACATAGGATCGAGAGCACTTGCCGGAAAGGCATTCTAGCAAGGTTTCTTTTGGCCCACTGCCCTCCATGATGCAACTGCATTAGTAACCAAGTGTGAAGCAAGTCAGTTTCATTCGAAGAAGCTACATCAACCAGCTCAAGCCCTTCAAACAATCCCTCTCTCGTGGCCATTTTTGGTCTAGGGGCTCGACATCTTGGGCCCCTTTCCCCGCGTTGCCGGGGGATTTGAGGACTTGTACGTGGCGATTGACAAGTTCACAAAGTGGCTAGAAGTTGAAGTAGTGAGGAAGGTGACAACACAGTCCGCCGTTAGGTTCTTTAAGGGACTAGTTTGCCTCTTTGGTGTTCCCAACAGGATCATCACTTACAATGGCACACAGTTCACGAGCCGCACCTTCATGCAATATGTCCAAGACCTTGGTATAAATTTCTGTTTTTCTTCCGTTGCGCACCCGAGGAGCAACGGCGAAGCAGAGAGGGCTATTGCTGAAGTGTTGCGAGGTCTTAAGACAAGAACTTTTGATAGGTTGCGCAAGTGCGGAAGGAACTCGATTCATGAGTTGTCGGTGGTTCTTTGGTCAATCAGGACGACACCAAATCGTGCTACCGGACAGACATCCTTCTCCCTTCTCCATGGGGCCGAGGAAGTTCTCCCCATGGAACTCACATACGGGTCTCCTCGAGTGCTCGCTTATGATGAGCTCGAGCAAGAGCAGTTGCGGCAAGACGACGCGACGCTCCTTGAGGAAGATCATCTTCAGGCTGCCATGAGAGCTGTACGCTACCAGCAAGCCTTGTGCTGCTACCATAGCCGCAAGGTCAAAGCTAGAAGTCTTGAGGAAGGCGACCTTGTTCTTCGGCGAGTTCAGTCTGCCAAGAATCCAAACAAGTTAACATCGAAGTGGGAAGGCCCTTATCGGGTAGTACGAGTCACTAGGCGTGGCATTGTCCACATGGAGACCGAGGATGGCATTCCAGCGGGCAAATGCATCTTCGAAAGTTCTACCCATGAGGCGTGGTTGCCGGGCCAGCCCCGACAACCACCTTTTGTACAAGTCTTGCTGCTGAAGCATGTAATCCTTTATAGAAAGCGAGGCTCAGACCCTGTGCGAAGATAAATAAAGATAAGTGTTCCGCAATCCTGTTCGATTCTCATGTTTACTTATGTGCATGTTTATCTGAAGTATTGCATTGCACTTAATTCCGGCAAGGACTAATGAACCGCCAAGGTTCCATATCCATATTTTCTATTCTTTCTTTTTCCAAAGGACAGAAGGGTCCCTTGCATGCAGCTTTGCCGGGGGGAATGATGGTATGGATACCTATGCGCAACATTCCAAAAAAACTTGTGGGAAGGAGAAAGGCAACAAAAAGATAAGTTGCAAAAACCTCATGTGAATCCTTGTTGTAAAGGTATTTTCCTTGAGCGATTTCAACTTTTGTATGGAAAACCTGCACGCACGGGAACGTTGTCGCGATTGGATGCACCCTCAGTGCGTTCGAGACCACTCAACGGCTTAAGTGTCTTCGCTCATGCTCCTTGATTCGTTTCGAGTCCGATCAACGATCCAAGTGACAACACTCGTGCCCTTATCCCATTTTCGAGTAAGGCCGATGCCTAGAACAGCCGCACCAAGGATGCCAAGGTATCGTGCCGGCAGTGGCACCGCTAGTGGGCTGCTAAGGACCCGTTCCTTAAGGCGCTCGCGGTTGGGCTACACATGCCAACAAGATTCTTCTAGAAAGGGGGTAGGGAAAATTCCATGCACAGAATCAGTCTAACAAGGAAGATAATACTCATTCATTCAAAATAGGGTGAAATTTACATAAGATACCGCTTTTTCTAAGTACATCTTTATTTGACTTTCTACCCAAGGGGAGATTACAAGAAGAAAAATATTGGAAGGAGAGGCGAGATACAAGAAGAAAAAGATGGCGAGAGGCCCCCGGTAGAAGCCCGGCGTGACCCCTCTGGACCAGCACTGCACGGACGAACAGGGCTGCCAGATGGGTAGGCAAGAACCTTTCCCCTCCTGGACCAGCATTGCATGGAGGAGAGGGCCAGAGCGGGCGGAAAGGGGGATGGACCCCAGAAGCCGAAGTCCAAGGGCCTGTCGGAGCTGAAATATGAGGCAGCGCCTGGGACTGAAGCACCTGTCAAGGACATCTTGCTGGGCGCGGGAGAGGCGTGAGGTTGGAGATGATGGTGCGGTCGGCGATCAGTGCGAGCTCGAATCTTCGGGCTCCGACTGGACTATCCGATGATTGGACTCGTCGACGTTGTCTTCGATGTTGTCCTCCCCGTCACTCTCACCGGAGGACAGGCTTTCGGTTCTGCTTGCACTCTCTTCGGGTGAAGGTCTTCCAACCGCGCTTGAGGAACATCCTACGGCACGCTAGATACTCAACGTCCACCCGCGTCGTGCCATTGCAGCACCTTGCCACCCATAGCCACAGGAAGGGCGGCTGGTCGTCCTCCACCGCCCTACCGAAGTGGCATGGGAGGTGCAGATGGCTCCGGAGGGGACCGCCCAGCTTGAGGACGAAGTCCAATGCCACTCCCTTGGCGTGGGCCTCTTCGATGGAGATGGTCCGCTTCAGAGGAGGGGGCGGAGCAGCGCTCCGCCTCCCCCGACCACAACCTTCGGGGCGGCCACGGCCCCTCGCTCCTTCTCCACCACTCGAACCTGAGCCTCCCTCCACCTCCGCGGCTGAAGCAGTGGCACGACCGAGACGAGAGCTCCTCCTCGCAACCGAGGAAAGTGGTCGCCGGGAGGGAGGGCACTACCTAAAGATTGAGAAGATGAGGGAGGAGGCAGACTGCAAAGTCTTGCACTCAAAGGGCAAAAGAAGTATGGATGACCTCCGCCCCACCGTCCCTAATTTATAGGAGGAAGCACGGGGGCTGGATCTCCCCCACTCCAAAGGACGCCGCCTAGCTCCTCCAATAGCGGCGCCTTCGATCACGGGGCGAACAACAACCGCCCCGTCGCCCCAATCCATGGGGCCGTGGTTACTTCCTTTTCTCAAGGACTTTAAATCACGGGCACCCATTGCTATCTCCCCGCTATGCATGCGGCGCGCGTGAAGGAAAATTCCTAACATGGTAATTAAAAACTCCAAGGCTGCGCCGCGCACATATCCCACTACCCGCATTCAATGGGATCATGGGGAGGCGCAGCAAGCGCGATAATCACAACTGCAAGGCCCTGCCACGCGTGCCCGTGCATTGTTTGGGCCTAGCCCAACAACGCCTCACGACGTGTATGCCCCAGGCCCAGGGGCTACTGTCGGTGCACTAGAGTTTTTGGGCCATCTAGTGCCCCTTTACTCATGCACGAGCAGTACTAGCCGCCCCTGCAGCAAGGCCCAGCGTAGACTTGTCAAGCACCAGCACAGAAAACTCAAGACTACCGGCAAGACCTTGCTGATCAGCAAGGCAAGGTCCCAGCAAGGCAAGGCCCTGGCAAGGACCGCCAGCGCACAGGCCAGGTGTTGATTCACCTAGACGCGTGTCATGGCGTCAATGTTGGAGGGAGCTAAGCGGTGCCAATGGGATAGGCCCTCGTATCGTCCCACTGACGAACTTAGGCCCCTGACAGTGCATTTAATGCACTTGTCCTACTCCGTCAGGGTTAGGTACGATAGCACTTAGCACCGTGCATCCCATGTGCACATTGTATGCCACTCTTGGGATCCTCTTAGGTATAAAAGGAGGCCCAAGGCGTTACATGGAGGGACTTTTGGAGTTTTTGGCTTTTAGACTATTGGGCAGTTAGACAACCCGACAGCTTGATAGTTCGACAAATGGAGGTTCCCAAGCTCACGTAACAGCCCTTCATGGCGCTCCTATAGCTCAAACCCTAGAACACGATCAATTGACCAAGCAGGAGTAGGGTTTTACGCATCCGTGCAGCTCGAACCAGGGTAAAAACTCCCCGCACGCAGCGTACCAGACCTGCTATTTGTGCCAGCTTGCCCCTTGCTGAACCGAAAGGGATCCCCACGATACCATAGGTTATCGTTCCCACGACAGCATTCCAAAGCAACTATCCTTTAATTGGATTCGACGCATTTAGGGGGAGTAAGTCTAAATCATGTGTATCTCAAAGTCTTCAATGCATATCTTTATTTGAAGATTTTATTGTATGTTGTCATCAATTACCAAAAAGGGGGAGATCCAAAGCACAATGTGCTCCCTTGGTGGTTTTGATAATTCATGACAACATACATTGTCTCTTGGACTAATACTTTATTCTATTGGATTTATGACAAAGTCCATAGAGAGTGATGGGTTGGCAAAAGGAGTGCGGAGAGTATTCCCATGAAGAAGAAGGAGAAGGAATAACATTGACCAAGCTTCAAGCAAAGGACTCTACATTTCATATTTTGTGAGAAATCACTTTGAGTCCATAAGAAACTTATTACTATTAAAAGAGGGTAATGTTTTGTTGGTGACAAAATTCTCATACATGCACAAGTGATAGTCACCACATACACCCACAAGATCTACCACAAAAGTCTGTCCAAAGCCAAATATTCAAAATTGGTGCAACCAACACTCTACACTCGGTGCCACCGATTCCAAACCCTAGACATACTCAGCCAAACCCTAGCCACTTTGGTGGAACCGATTCTATTTCGGTGCCACCGAGTTTGGGTTGCCAACTTTCTGTTACGCAAGTTTACAAAATCAGTCCCTCCGAGTTTTGTGAATCCGCGTCACCGAGAATGGGCAATCTGACCATTGGTCACGTTATCAGTGCAACCGAGACTCCTATATCGGTGTCACCAAGATTCAAAAGTTGCCACCTTTTGGTCACTTTGGTACAACCGAGATTAACACATCGGTTTCACCGAGTTGGTCCTTTTGTGTGTAATGGTTGGATTTTTGGAGATGCCTATATACACCCCTCCATCACCACTCGCTCGCAAGAGAAGCACTTAGAGCAGTTCCCCACTCATACCTACTGATTTTCTTAGAGAGAGCCACCTACTCATGTGTTGAGATCATGCCATTATATGAGGGAGTGATTGTGTGTTGAGGAGTCTATAATATTGAACCACAAGAGCAAGGAGTTCATAGACACAATCGAGCCTATTACCTTTTGTAGGGTGGTGCCTCCAAGATTGGTTAGGTGTTGCTTGGGAGCGTCCTACTTCATGTTGTGGAGTGAACCAAGAAGTTTGTAAGGGAAAGGAGGTCACCTACTTCGTGAAGATCTACCCCGAGTTAGGCTAGTCCTCCATGGACGTAGGCCACATGGTATAGTCAGGGTTGCTTCTTTGTGGAACCCTCTGTGGGTAGAGCCCTCCATGGACTCTCGCGACCGGTACCCTCCATGGGTTGAAGAGTCCATAGACGTGGATGTACGATAGCGCAACCTATCGGAACCACGGGAAAAATCTTGTGTCACTAATGAGTTTGATCTCTCTATCTCTACTCCTTACTTCCATGCGCAATGTCTTTACTTTCCTCTGCTATACTTGATGACTTGCATGTGTAGGGTGTTCTAGTTTTGCTATGTATGCTCAAAACTGGCAATACTTGATTTATGCTTGAGGTAGTTTTTAAAATACTGCAAATAGTCTATTTACCCCCCCTATAGGCATACACTTCTAATGATCCCACACTTATACCCCCCAATAAAAGCCCTAGATTCATCAAAACAAGGACACAATACAACGAAAATAGAATCTGTTTCAGACAGAATAGTATGTAGTAATCTATACACTACCCATACATCTATAACTCTAAAAATTCTGAAGAATTAGTAAAACGTACAGATTTCATATATAAATAATGTGTTAACATTTCAGATCATTATCATGTTCCAGTAAAAAATAAAAATTGGTGCACTTGAGACAAAGTTCCTGTTTCAGATTCAGCATTGCTTCTACAAATCTTATGAATCATCCTAAAGGATTTACTTGAATCAGACACTAATTAAAACATAAAAACACGGTCATAACATAAGCATAATTATGCAAACACTCAAAAACATTAAGGAAAAGATAAAAATAAATTTTCATTGGGTTGCCTCCCAACAAGCGCTATCGTTTCACGCCTCTAGCGAGGCATAACACATAGATTCAAGTATTGTTATCCTCAGTTTTCAATCCATAGAAGGCCCTCATGATTGATTCATATTGTGGCTTAATTCTTGTTCTAGGGAAGTGTTCCATACCCTTCATAAGTTGAAATTGAAATTTAATGTTACCTTCTTTCATATCAATCACGGCACCTATAGTGCGTAAAAACGGTCTACCAAGTATGATGGGACAAGACAAATTGCAATCAATATCAAGAACAAGAAAATCAATGGACACATAGCTCATATTTGCAAGAATAATAAAATCATTAATTCTTCCCGAAGGCCTTTTAATAGTAGACTCCGCCAAGTGCAAATTAAGAGAGCATTCTTCAATGTTGGTAAGACCAAGCACATCACAGAGAGATTTCGAAATTGTGGAAGCACTAGCATCCAAATCAAATAAATCAAAGCATTCATAATTTTTAATCTTGACTTTAATGGTAGGTTCCAACTCATCATGCAATTTTCTAGGAATTGAAATCTCTAATTCCATCTTTTCATCTAAGGATTTCAGCATGACATCAACAATATGTCAAGTAAAAGCTTTATTTAGTTCATAAGCATGGGGTGAAGTTATAATGGATTGCAACAAATAAATACAATCAAAAAAGGAGCAACTCTCATAATTAAAGTCTTTATAATCAAAAATAGTGGCAACATCACTAGTTAAAGTTTTGACCTCTTCAAACCCACTTTCATCGAAATTTTCATCAGGATTTTCACCCTCCAAAATATTGGGATGCCCTCTAGCTAAAGTTGACTCTTCTTCAATCCCTTATCATCAAACTTAACATTACTAAACAAGGAATCAATAGATCAAACACAAAGAATTTTAAGATCTTCATCATTGTTATGAGAGTAATCGCTAGAAGACACTTTTTCTATAAAATTCTCTTTTAGCTCTAAGCATAGCGTTTATTTTCTTAATTTTATCCATATAAACATATAAATACTTAATTGATTCATTAATATTAGTTGGAAAAGCATCCAACTAGATATTTTCTACATTATGGGAAATTCTATCAATGCTTCTATACATATCGTCAATCTTATCCAACTTTTCTTCTATCGTAGTATTGCAAGTCTTTTGAGCATTGATAAATTCTTTAAAAATAATGTCAAGATCAGGGGTGTTCCTATTATTATTGTAAGAGGAATTACAATAGGAATTACCATAATTATTAGAGGAATTTCTAGGGAAAGGCCTAGGATTAAAATTAACTCTATAAGCATTGTTACTGAAATTGTTCTGCAAGATGAAATTCACATCTACGGAATCACTATTTTGCTCAATCAAAGTAGACAAAGGCACATCATTAAGATCAATAGGATCAATTTTACTAGCGACCAACTTCATAAGAGCATCAATATTTTCACTCAAAGTACTAATTTCTTCTACTGAATTAACCTTTTTACTAGTAGGTGCTCTTTCCGTATGCCATTGTGAATAATTTGCCATAATATTATCTATAAATTTAGTAGCATAACCCAAAGTAATTTCCATAAAAGTACCTCCCAGTAGAATCTAAAAGATTTCTAGAAATAAAATTCAATCCCTCATAAAAAATTTGTATTATCATCCAAAGATTTAAAGCATGGGTAGGACAATTCCTTAGCATCAATTTCATTCTTTCCCAAGATTGTGCAACATGTTCATGCTCAAGTTTCTTAAAATTCATGATTTGAGTTCCAAGGGAAATATTTTCCATGGGCAGAAAATATTTATTAATAAAAGTCTCCTTGCACTTATCCCAAGAATTTATACTATTGCGAGCCAAAGCAGAAAACCAAAATTATGCAAGATCCCTCAATGAAAAAGGAAATAATTTCAAATTCAAAATATCATTTTCGACATCTTCTTTCCTTTGCATATCACACAATTCTACGAGTGAGTTTGGATGGGACACACCATCCTCATTAGGAGTACCGAAAAATTGATCTTTCATGACAAGATGCAACAATGTGGCATTAAAATCACAAGACTCCGCACTAGTGGCGAGAGGAGCAATCGGAGTGCTAATAAAATAATTATTATTGGTATTGTAAAACCCACAAAACTTGGTGTTTTCTTGGGTCATCATGACCACGCAAACAAGTGATCTAGCAAGAAAAAGGCAAACAAAAAAGAGAGGGCGAACAAAATGGAAAATTTGTGAAGTGGGGGAAAGGAAACCGAGAGGCAAATGGCAAATAATGTAAATTGCGAGGAGATGAGATTTGTGATTAGGAACCTGGTAGATGATATCGCTTCCTCCCCCGGCAAAGGCGCTAGAAATTCCTTTTGACATGGCTTGAGACTGCGTCCATATTTCCCCGAAGAGGAAGGGATGATGCAGCATAGCGACGGTAAGTATTTCCCTTAGTTATGAAACCAAGGTATCAATCCGTAGAGGAAGATCATGCACCCACGTAAGAAGCACCTGCACACAAATAACAAATACTTGCAACCCGATGCGAAAGAGAGGTCATCAAGCGCTCTCTGGTAAAAAGATATATTAGGTGATGATAGTTTGGCAAATATATCTCGCAAGAACACAAAATAAAATAAGTAAATAGAAAGTGCAGGAAGGTATTTTTTTCGATTAATATATATGAAAAAAAAGGCAAAATAGTTGTTCGGAAAGTAATATGTTGGAAAAGTTGACCCGGGGGCCGTAGGTTTCACTAGTGGCTTCTCTCATGAGTATAGCACATGACGAGTGAACAAATTAACGTTGGGTAATTGATAGAAGATCAAATAATTATGACTATATATAGGAAATAATCATTATGTAGGCATCACGTCCAAGACAAGTAGAATGAAACGATTCTGCATCTACATCTATTACTCCACGCATCGACCGCTATCCAACATGCATCTAGTGTATTATGTTCATGGAGAAATAGAGTAATCCAATAAGAATGATGACATTATGTAGACAAGATATATTCATGTAGGGATAGTATCCATCTTGTTAACCTTAATGGAAATGAAACGTGTGTATCTTGCTGCCCCTTTTGTCACTAGGAAAGAACATCACAAGATCAAACCTATCACAAAGCACCTCTTCCCATGGCAAGAAAAATCGATCTAGTTGGCCTAACTAAAACCAAGATTGGAATAAGAAATATGAGGCTATAAGTAATCATGCATATAAGAGATCAAAGAAGACTCAAATAATATTCATGGATAGAAACTGATCATGAACTCAAAATTCATCGGATCCCAACAAACACACCGGAAAAGACATTACATCAAATAGATGTCAAAGAGACCATTGTATTTAGAATCATAGAGAGAGAGGAAGCCATCTAGCTACTACCTATGGACCCGTAGGTCTATGGTGGACTACTCACGCATCATTCGAGAGGCACCTATGAGGAAGATGAACCCCTCCATTATGGTGTTAGATAGGATCTCGAGGTTTTGGAACTTGCGGCTGCTGGAATTGTGTTTCGTCGACTCCCTAGATTTTTATGAATATTTGTGAATTTATAGGGCAAATAGTCGGTGGAGGGGAGTCCCGAGGTCGGCACGTCCCATGAGGCCGCGCTAGGGGCCTCTGGCGCGCCATGGTGTCTCGTGCCCTCCTGGGCCTTCCTCTCCGACACTTCTTTGGTCCACTAGATATCTTCTGGCCCAAAAAATATCCAAATTTTTAATAGTGTTTTGGCTTCATTTGGTACTAGTTTTTTGTGAAGTAAAAAACGTGCAAAAACAACAACTGCCTCTTTGGCACTATGTCAATAGGTTTGAAAGTGCGTTATATCGACTAGAGGGGAGTGAATAGGTGATTTTTACAAATTCATCACTTGAGGAATTTCAACTCTGAGGAATTTGAAATGTGATGAATAACTATCAGCGGAATAAGTTCTCAAGTGCATGAGGAACATAGTAACAGCATAGTCATCATGATGAAATGAAACATGCACAGATTACAAGTAGCATGATACAGGATAAGCAGTGATGAACAAGGTAACTTGAAGATTTTGAGGTGAGGAATTTGTGTAAGTCTTCAGTCAAATTCTTCAAACCCTAACAATCAATTTCATCAACAAGTATATGAGGAATAGATGGGTTGAGGAAATAGAACTAGGTAGCTTGATGAAGACAATGGTTTCATGACCTAGTTACAACTGTTGTGACAGTCGTATGTCTGGTTTGGAGCGGCCTGGTATTTAAACCAGAGGACACATAGTCCCTGGACACACAGTCCTTACCGTATTCTCCTTGAGTTAAGGTCACACAATCCTCGCCCAACACTCATGGTAAGTCTTCAGGGTAGACTTCCAAAATCCTCACAAACTGGTCAGCTGGCGATCCACAATTTACTGCTGGATTCTCTAGACCAAGGTCACTTCGTGATCCCTAATTGACTGTAGGATGCACTAGACCATGACGCCTAACCGTCTGGAGGACGCATAGTCCTCAAAGGTAACAAGCGTCGATTCCACACAGGAATTTCTTCAGTGATGCTCAATCACTTTGGGTTTGGTGGTTTGGTTGTGGGGTTTTCCTCACTGATGATTTTCTCTCAAAGTCCTCGGAGGATGGGTTACTCTCAAATGAGAAGTGTCGGTTCTCTCTTGGAGCAGCCAACCAACTAGTGGTTGTGGGGGTGGCTATTTATAGCCAGGGTGCAACCTAACAAGATAAGACATAAATGCCCCCAATGATATGACCGTTATGTGGATGTTATGATTGGGGATAGCTGGCGCTAAGCACAACAACGGCCGGAATTTCGAACTATGGAAGTCCTCAGTCATATCATGTTCCTCACTTGTAGGCAATTCACATTGGCAAAATCCTAACTCCTCAGTCAAATCAATTTCCCGAGGGACCAGAAGAACTTCGTCTCTGTCACTAATGAATTTGACTGAACCGCAAGAGATTTCCAAAGGCTTCACTCGAAGGAATGGATAGGTTGAGGATTTCTAAGCTGAGCATCAGTTGGAGATTTTCCTTAGTATTACCTCGGCCCCCTTTAAAAGTACGGTGTTTCCTATTACTCAAAGAAAGGAAATGAAACTATGAAAACAAAGTTTTCATGCTTCATAGTCCTCATTCATATCTTCAAGGTCACACCAACTTCTTCATGTTGAAAGTCTTTAGGGAATTATCAAAGTCTTCAGCAAAGTCCTCACAAAGTCTTCACAAAAGTCTTCAGTTGAAGACATACATTTTTAGGGGTTGATAATCTCCGGAGATATCAAACTCCACATGGACTTATAGAGCCTGTGTACACTCACAAACGCATTAGTTCCTTAACCTATAAGTCTTCAATACATCGAAATCACTAAGGGGCACTAGATGCACTAATAATATCCCCCCTTTTTGGTGATTGATGACATATAGGTTATGTTTTCAACGGGTATAAACATATGAAGTGAAAGTACTGAGTTTGAGGAATTTTGACTGCAAGATATAGAAAAACTCCCCCTGAAGATGTGCATATTTGATGAATTTTGTTTGGATTGCAAATGCAAATGGCAGGTTAAAACATGGAGAACTCCCCCTATATTGTGTAATTCATACACACATTTGAACATATGATATGAAGAATTTGAAATGCATGATGAAAAATGGTGTTTGACGAAATTCAGCATGTATGCATTAAGGTACTTGAGGAAATAGACATGCGAGGAAATAGTTCAAAAGTGTCAGACCACCATCGGACTTAAGTTTACAACTCAACCAACAAAAGCTTCAGAAGAGCAAGAGTTGTAACTTAAACAAAAACAGCCCATATATATAGAGACCCGCTTGAAGACTAACTCAAATTTTCTTCCCCTTTGTCACTGAAGACCAAAAGGGACGAAAGAGTGAGGACTAACGCCCCTTCAAAGAATATCATCGTGTTGGTAAGGAAGGAGCGCCAGCATTGTCGGGGTCGTTTGTCGATGCAGGGCCTACCGCAGTGTCATCAATGTGTTCATCTTCATCTCTCTCACGTGATGAAGAATATGAACTTGTGACCATCAGAGGAACTTGAACTTTCTTGAATTTCTTGTTTGGTTGAAGAGCCCAGTCTGGATTTTCCTCAAGATCCAGCTCCTTCAGTTCTTCAGGAGTCTTGAGGTGAGACAATATGGCCCAAGTGCGGTTGAGATTTTCCTACGAATAGAAGTGATTCCTCTTCACAGTGTTCTGCGTCACAGTCATGTTTTGCATAATGTAAGCAAGTTGACGCTTCACCCACTTGTCATTGCCATCAACCTTCTGATGAAGACTTATTAGAAGCTCGCGATTAGTCATTACACGAGGGGCGGACTCTTGAGGTTTTTGAGCTGAGGCTTTTGCTTCTGAGTCCTGAGTTGTGGTGTCATCATTGGTGGAGAAGGAAGCAGCTTTGCAAAACTGTCCATCCAATGGACGAGTGCCTTCATCAATGACCGCCTTGCCTTTTCCTTCCATTGAGTCAATTGTGCTTTTAATGACTTCGATCGGAGGCAAGAAGCTGAAGTGATTCTAGAAATCAGCCTTGAATGGAACTGAGGACTTTGTCTTGATGAATTTCGTGATCCAAGGTGCATAAGGCTTCTGTTCAAATGGAGCTAAAGCAGCACTAGCCAATGTCCTCATGAAGAAATCATGGAAGTTGATGGGAATCCCATGAATGATGTTGAACAACATATTCTTCATGACTCCCTCCACTTCCTCTTCTTCAGAATTGTGGCCCTTCTGAGAACATAGAGTGTTCGTGAGAATCCGGTAGACTGTCCTTGGCACATACAAAAAATCCTTCACTAAGAAGATTTTCCGTTGAGGCTTTCCAGGAGCCAATGGCTTCATCGGCACTTGCATCAGTTGATTTGGAAGAGCAGGTTCATCAAATAGACAATGAGCTTCATCTGAAGGAATTAGAACAGGGACAGTCTGAAGTAATTCAGAAGCTTGAGCAGTGAAATGAGTTGATCCTGTCATCCAGTCCACGAGCTAGGAGTTGATGTCTGAAGAATTTCCGCTGATGTGCAGAGTAGCATAAAATTGAAGAATGAGTTCTTCATTCCAATCGCAAATGTCTATGCAGAAAGGAAGAATGCCTGCATCGTGTAGAACTTGGAGCCTCGGCGTGAATGATGGAAGTGTTTCCATATCAGCATGAGGAATTTCATGGTGCTTGAAGACTTTTTTCTTTTAGAACAAGACGGATGCATAGTAGTTCATCTGAGTGGCAGTCCAGAATCTGCTTCGTCCGACCCTTGCTGAGTCATACGGATTGGGTCCATTAAAGAACATGCGCTCATTGAAGAAATTGCTTTTGAGGAATTTGGGGCATGCTGAGCCTTTGAACGCCATTCTGGGATTTGGTAGAAGATTTGGCTTGAAGTAGCCCTTGATCTCGTTTGGCATGGGAGGAACTTCTTTAGTCTGAGAAAATTGAAGTGCAGGTTCCTCTGTGGCAGTTGGAGCAGCAAAGTCATCAGCTGATGCAGCTGGAATTTCTTCAATGGCTTTGGTGGCCAAGTCAACAGATTCTTCATGAATTTCTTCAGTTTGGGCTGGGGACTGAGGAATTAGTGACAGAGGTGTGGTCATTGGGGAATTTGGGTGAGCAGATTCCCAATATTCATCATTGATGATTGGAGTTGTACTGCCAATATCCACATCCTCATCAATTTCTTCAACTCTAGCCTCTTTAGCAATGAACTGAGGCTGGGGCAATGATACCTGAGGAGTTGAACCATTTTCTTCAACTTAAATTTCTTCATCAATCTACTTTGTCGAAGCAGCAGAATGATCTTCATCTTCTTCATCTGGGATGACATAGTCAACCCCAAAAGGAATAATTTCATAGGTAGGTGCAAAGAAGATTGGAGTAGCATCAATGGGTCCAGTTGAAGAACTTTTTACAGTCTTCAACTTCTTCGCAGCTGAGGAATCTGAAATTGATGCTTTTCTCTTTAGAGTCTTTTCCTTAGTAGCCTTAGCTTGTTCATGCACGACTAATGTAGTCATCCTGGTGGGTTTAGTTTCTTCAGGCGCAGCAAAAGCTTTAGCTGTCCTGTCAGTTTCTTTAGGCTCAACTGTGGAGGTTGTCCTGGCATGTTCATCAGCGGTCTGACTTTCTTCAGCAGCGCTGGCTATTTCTTTAGGTGCAGGAGCATTTTCATCAGTATGCTGAGCTTCTTCAACCGTACGAGCATTTTCATCAGCAGGCTGGGCAGTTTCATCAGCCTTAGGAATTTGAGGTTGCGATCGAGCTGCAACCCTTGTGTGGTGGTCCTTCACAGCAGCTTGAGCTGCTTTGATAAATCTGACCTTCGTGCCCTTCCACTCAGCATCATACCTTTCTTGTTCCTCAGTGACGGAGTGAACTTCAGACTGAATTGTGACGAGTTGATTTGGAGACAAATTCATCACGTTATTCCTTAGAAATTTTTCTTTCCGAGCTCTGTTCCTCTTAGCTTTCTGAGCTTGATCTCGTTTCCATTTTTCCTCAGCGATAAAGTGAGTGAGGACATGGTCCACACCAAGAGGCAGGTTCGGTGAGGAAAGTGGGGTGCTTGGATCCTCATGCCATATATCAATGAAGTTGAGGATCATCTTGGGATCCAACATGAGAGGAACAGAGCTGCCCTTGGCTATAGCAGCCTTTTGATGACTTTTTCTGATGATATCTTCCAATTCTTCATCATCAGCTTCATCATCATCCTCAGACCCTGGGGGTACAGTTACCACCTCTTTGCTTGTGTGAGGACTTGATCTTTGACCTCGTCCAGCAGTTTTCTTCAGCTTCAACACTGTAGGACTAGTTGAAGACTTAGCTTGTGCTGAGGTACTTGCAAAGATTTTTGAAACTTTTGAGAATCCATCCGTCCTCTGACATGATGCAAGGTGTATAGGAGTTGAGGACTTTGCAGCTGCAGTTGAAGACTGAGCAGCAACCGTACCTGCAGTTGAGCCCTTTGAAAGATGAGGCTTTTGGGCTTGAGGAATCTGTTGTGTTGGTTTTGAGGTTGATGAACTTGTTTTCACAGCAGATTTCTTCATCATTGATTTCTTTGGAGCACATGCAGAGGCTCCGACAGAGGTGGCAGCAGCAGAGTCTTCATCGAATTTCTTCACTGCCTCTTTGGCTTTCCTCGCCAGCTTGGCTTGTTGTGTTCTCCCATATATGAGGAAAGTCTTCACTAGTCTTGAGACTAGTGGAATCAGAAATTTGATTTTGAGCCAAAGGAGGCCTGCTGCATGAAGGTTTCATAGCGAATTTCATCGTGTATTTTGGAGTTAAATAACGATATTCCTTCCATTCCTTTGCCAATCTCCTCTCAATTTTTTGCAGACGAATCTTTCTTTGCTTAGTCATCTCTTTGCCATGAGTTTCTTCATTAGGTGTGCAGTATTCCTCATACAAGTCATCTGGAATCTCAAAAGCAGTGTGCACATCTGGCTTCTTTCCACCTTTCTGTGGCTTCATCCCATCAGCCATTTTCTTCAGTTGAGGATTGTGAACTCTTGAGGACTTTGAAGAAGTGCACAGGTTTTCCTCAAGTAACACTACAAATGAGTTAAGTTGATGAGAACCTAGTGGTTCATCAGCAGACATGTTTGTACCTATGAACAGAGTATAGGTGCGAGGAATTTGAAGAGGTCATATCCATTCTCAAAAAAATTTCAATAAAAATAGGTCTGAGGAATTTGACCATTGGTGTCTTGAGGAATTTCACTAAGTATTCTTTGTCTTAGGTTCCAGAGTTGTGCAAATTTTGAGGATTCACACAATTGAGGAATCTTGAAGAAAATCATAACTTAGAGAAATTCATCAAGTGTACGAATATGTAAGGTGCTTTAGAATGAGATTCTTGAAGACTAAACACCTTTATGAAGATTTTGGAAATCTTGAAGATCAAATAAGGGTAGTAAAAATAAGTTTTATTTACCCTAATGAAGAACACGATGAACTATGAGATGAGATTGAGGAAGTTCGTCAGTCCAGATCTCCCACACCCTAGCTTGGCAGAGGGAGACAGCTACAACGGCGGCGGGATGAAGACTTCCACGGCCGATCCGAGTACGGCAATGGCAAGGTCGAGGCAGTGAAGCTCTTCCACACCGGCGTCGATGACTTTAGCGGTAGCGCTTGGTTGGAGCTCGGGAGAGAGAGAGTAGATATGAGGAGTAACCCAGCAAAGTGGAAGGGGAGGGGGTATTTATAGTGGAAGTGAAAACCAATTCATCCAATGTTTTTTTGGACCAGATTGCCCCTGACCGTTGCTCTCCACGCGATAGGTGTCACCCACGTTCTGAGTGGTGGCAATAGTGGGGGATCGTGAGTTATCCAATCATGGGAATCAGAACCATTTGAGCGGGAACCACCGAAAATTTAAAGTTTCCGTTTGCAAATTCTTCATCTGTCAAGGACACAGTGAAGACTTTGAACGAGTTTCAAAGTAGAACGCATATGAATAATTTGTGAACATACTGGATTGAGTTTAGCATAGAGGGGAAAAGGGTCCGATCACATTCACTTAGATGAAAATCAACTTGAAGAATAAGCTATAAGTGAATGTTGTTGAGGACATTGAAAACTCAAATATATAAGTATATAATCAATGAAGAACATGAGTTTCATAGTTTGAAGAATTTTGAAGGTTGATGAATTTGAAAAGTTGAGGAATTTGGAAACTTGAGGAATCTGAAAATTTGAAGAATTTGCAAAATGACGGAAAAACTCAACTTTGAAAATTTCAAGAATGATGATTTCAGACACCGCGTACAATTGTCGTAGGGTTTTGAGAATCAAATTCTTCATTAATTTCTTCACACTCAGAGAGTTATTCTTCATTGATAGAAGAAAAACGTTACTTCATGTGTTGCACATCTAAGTCATCAATTTTGCTTAAGTGTTAGGATATGTGTCCTAACACATATCCTAACACTTAAGTACCAGCGTATGTGTACCCCTTCCGATCTTGAGTTTCATAGACTTCCCCATGGCGAGGACCAAGTCGGGTTGTCATCGTCCACCTCCATGTCACGCCCAAGATGCACGCCTATCCGTTTAAAGGCACGAGGCCCTCGCAAGGGATAGAGGCGCATCTTGTCGTTAGCAATAATAGTATCATCACAACATACAATACTGAATGAGAAGAGTATACAAGTTGGCTTACACTCGCCACATGCTAACTTACAATGTCACTCAAATCATAGCATCAAGTTGAACACAGGGTCCGACTACGGACGAAATCAAACAATAAAAGAAGTTGCAAATGATACTATCAAGCTGTCCCAACGATCACGACCAGGTCCTCTACTCATCCGGGTATGTCACGTACATCCTACCTCTCTCCTCATCATACTCCCACTGGAGTTGAGTAAGATCATCCTGCACGAACTCATCTGATCCTGTACCTAGATTGTTGTAGTAAACTGTGAGCCACAGAGGACTCAGCTATCATGTGCCCGGGTACCAAGACTATTTAAGCTTTAGGAAGGAAGGATGATGTTTAGTTTGCAGCAGCACTAAGCAGTTTATGGTGGCTACCTTACGCAACATGAAATAAATGTGAGTGGCCTACGTAGACGATCGCATCTAGAATGATCTCTAGGAGATCCTGAACACTTACTTACCTCAATCATAACCCCACCATGTTCTCTCTCGGTTCATGTGCACGAGCAGAGACGATCACGGTTACTCACACAGTTGGTGTATTTTAATTAGAATTTACTTCAAGTTTTCAATAACCGGGTGTTAAACAAATATCCAAGTTGCCACATAACCGCGGGCACGGCTTTCCGAAAGATTTAATCCTATAGGGGTGCTCCAACTAGTCCATCACAAATAACCACACTCCATGGGAATAGCCTCGAACGCGGTTCTCGCGATCATCATAGACAATTCCAAAGGAGGCCAACACCTCGAGTAGACCCGAAGAAAGTCAGACTCCTCACGCAAGACATTCGATAAAGGTAAAACAAATCCAGCAAGACCTCCCAACGTGTTGACAAACTCGATAAGAGCCGCGTATCTCAGTCTCAGGAAACGACAGATAAGCTAGTGTACGGAGGCCTGAGAGAAATCTCCCAAGTTGCCCTGGGTTGGCCCCACACAGTGCTCTAGGTTGGACCAACACTCATGAGGAGCACTGGCCCGGGGTTGATTAAATTATTCAGGGGTTTGCAAGACCCTATGCAATTAATTAAGTTGTTAAGCAAATGTAGTACCAATGTTGGGTCTTGCCAGACAAGTTTTACTCTCCACCGAATAAACAAGGGGGTCCCCATAGCAACCCCAAGCATGTTAGGGGCGCAAAATATGGAAAACATAACACCGGTAACAAGGAACTAATGGTGGCACGAGTGGAACAAATCACTTAGCAAAAGGCCAAGCCTTCCACCAACACCAGATATATATGTGCATTAAATTAAATAACAGAATTTATGGTGATATCCAATCCATGTTATCACATGGAACAACCTGCAACTAAGAACGCTATAAGAGGGGCTGAGCAGTGGTAACTTAGCCAATCAACGGTTTGCTGGGATGTGGAGGTTAGAGGCTGTCATGGCAACATGGGGGCTGATATCATGTGGTAGGTAGCACATTTGTAACGATAAGAATGAGAAACTAGCAAGCAAAGATAGTATTGGGATCCGGGTACGATCATCTTGCATGTCGGTTCGTCAGCAGAACAAGTAGCGGGATCCTCGTAGTGGTACTCTCCAGGGTCCTCGAACTCAGTTTCGACACTCGCGTCTACCCAAGAGAAACAACAAATAAATAACCATCCAAGGTGCAAAGCACAACCAAGATGATGCATGATCCATTTAATGAGGGATTATAACCTGGCAATACACATACAAGCACACACATGGCTACATTACATACATACACATGCATGGGTGTATATGCACATGGGTGCATACACCCATATACACCACACCAACACACCACAAGTGCATGTGCAAACATGCACACACACACTCACACAACACTAACACACACTCACATATATGTATGTATACACTAGGTGTATACACACACATATCCATGTATACATGCAAGGGCACTCACACACAACCATATATACATGACAAAAAAACAAAACACTACCCTGAATCTACCATACATGCATACATACATACACACAATTTAAGAAAAGAAAGAAAGAAGAAAGAAAACAAAAAAAGGAAGCAAAAGGAAAAAGAGGGGAGAAGGGGATCGAACCGCAGACCCCCTGCACGCAGCGCACACTATCTACCACTGCCCTACGGTACCGATTCCTACCAGAAGGGGCACTGCAGATCTCTAATACACACGCGCACACGTTACCACTGACGAAACAGACGAAACAGAGCACAGCAGCGGCGACAGAGCTAACGGCGACGCGATTCCGGCGAACACACGGTGTCTCCGGCGACGCGGATGGGCGGTATCAAAAGAGGGACTTACGGGCGCTCCATCCCGCACCTTGCCTCGCGACGAGGGGGACCGGAGGCAAGCCCAAGCAGGGAGCTTTCTAGCAGCGGCGACGACACTACGACGAGATGGAGGGCACGCGATAGGGCTACCGGAGGTTCACCAAGGGCGGACGACGGCGACATGGGCTCGACGGAGGGGAGGAAGATCTCGGGGACGCGACGGCGACGGAGGGGACGCAGGGGAAGAAGACGACGGCGACACTTCATTGCTGCGGACGACGGCGAAGACGGGGCGTCACTGCGAAGGAGCTAGGTTCCCCCCTAGCAGCGGGAATGGAACGGCGATGGCACGAGTGTCCTCCCCACCATCTCCGACGGCGACGAGCACCACCGGAGGCGCGGCAACGGCGAGCTTCCTCTCACTGACTTACCTGACGCTCTCTCAGAACCCACGACAGAGGAAGAACAGAGGGGAAGAAGGAGGAGATGGTGGTGGCGAGGGAGAAGGAAGAGGGAACACTAGCGCGGGGCACGGACATCAAGGCTTAAATAGGGCCTCGACGTGCGCACTAACAGTGACGGACGGCGACACGACGCGCTCCTCGCTGCTCTGCTCTCTCTCTCTGCATGCCTGACGGAGGAGGACGGGGGAAGGTAGTTGTTAGCTACCTGCTGGGCCTCGTGGGCCGGAAGCCCACACACACACACGAAGCCACAGGAATTACAGAAGGCCTTCCCTTATTAAAATAAAACAGCCACCTCAAAATAATCCCCATGCCATTTAAAAAAAGGTTTTAGCCAAAACAAAAATACTTTTGAGAAGAAGAAAATATTCTCATATTAAATAAAATATTAGGTTGATTTTATGAACAAGTTATTTTATTAATATATTAATAAACAGCCCCTGTTTAAATAGTTTTCAAAATCCAAACATATTCAACTATCCAAGGTTTCACTCCCAATATTAATAACAACAAAAGGGCCACCTCATGGACATTTTTAAAAGATTTTTAAAACAACTTAAATCTGGTCATATATTTGTTAAAAGAAGAGAGGGGAAGATGGGGTGATGTTGAAAGAAGGAAGAGAGGGGGGAGGAAGAGGGTTTTGCACACATGGGCTCACCCATACAGAAACCACCTCACAACACAAGCATATCACAATACCAGTCACAAACAATCACACAAGGACACATGAACCCAACATGGAAATTATGAAAGAAGGCATGATGAAGAAATGATGGATGCCATGATGCATGAATGCAATTCAATCACATGGGACAAGGTGCACATCATCACATAGCTCATGACACAAGGTTCATACATATGGTAACATGCCAAATAAGGTAGGGACAGCACTTGGGCTATCACACTCCAAGACTGCCGAGCTTCCCGCATCCTCGCCTCATGCCTGCCGTGGAACCCTGGTTGCCACGCTGCTCGAGACCGCGCGTACTCATTCATCTGGGGGCCTCATGTGCAAGCCCCCTACGGTCTTCTTCATCCATGGTCTCCGTCTCCTCAAGATGGGGTGGTGCCCTCTACTGGTGCCCTTCTTCGGAGATACGCCGCTTGCCGCCCATGGCTCCCCATTGCCCTCTACTGTAGGACTTGGGGAGGCGTGTCGCTCCTCTGAGGCGGCTACGGGGGAGCCCCTAGCCCTAGGGAAGCACCTGGGCCAGTCGAGGGCCCGCACACCTCTCCCCTTCATCCTGAAGGGGGCGAGGGGCACAGATGGGTTCTTGGGCTCACGGATGACGGGAGCTCCGTGCGGTGGGGTTTGCTCCAAACCGCGGCTAAGGCGCTGGAACGCTTGGGAATGGAGCTCGCCTGCGGTGACGCTTACTTGGTGAGGGAGCGTCAGTGCCTTGCAGAGGAATGGCATCGTCTTGAGGTCACGGTGAAGCTCGGGCACATGCAGAACAAGCGCAACGGCACTAAGGCCAGGGAATCCCTTGCTGCGGTGGAGGAGGCCCAGGCGTGTGCCCTAGCCGAAGCCCGGGAAGCTGACTGCCAGCACAGGGCTTCCGAGGAACAACTCGAGGAGCTTTGGGCCTTCAACGCCGCAACCGAAGGTCAGATCCTGGCACGAAAGGCCACGCTTGTTGGTGCGACTCCCGAGTACGATCATGCCGATGCAAATTCCGGTGCACCCCCCGATTTGGTGGCGATGGAGGCAGTGGAGCAGAGCTTGGAGCAGGAGAGGCTGGAGATGAGAGAACGCCAAGCGTTGCTTTCCGAAGCGTCCCTTGCCTCCCATGAGGCGAGGCTCCAGGAGGAGGTTGATAACAGAGTGGTTGAGGCTTGGCGCTCCCTCGTCCAGGACTATCGCTCAAAGTTGCAGCTCTAGGAGTCCCGACTCTACGAGCAACATGAATCCCTGAAAGGTGAGGTTAAGGACCTAAAGAAAAGGTTAGACCAAGACGAAGGGCTCCGGCACGCCACGATGGATGCTCGAGCCGCCACCAAAGACGATCTGGCTTTCCTTCATAAGCAAGTAAGTGGCGTGGCTTCCCTAGCGAAGGAGACTTTGGACGAGGCGGCCCGAGCTCTTGGCCTCTAGCATATGCGTTCTCAGATGTTCATATCCCTCGAATGAAGGTCCAAGTGGCCCTTGGACGACATGTGCGATGCGAGCAGGGTAGCTAGACTTCTTCTCTAAGGTCATGGAGCGCCTTGAATGGGGTGGGGAGAAGACCCGCGTGCTGGTGGAGGAAAAGAGCCACAACCTCCTTGCGCAAGCGGCCTTGCAAATCTTTAGCCACCACCTCCGCATTGAACCGCACTTCAACCTCAGTGCGGTGCTCGGCCCAGCACCTGAAAGGATGCATATCGCCCTTGTGGAGCAGGTGAGTGACCACGTGGAACACCTGACTGTGGAGTTTTCCTCTACCGAGGCCGATGACCAAGCTACGGCCACGATGCTCGGGGCCATCAAGGGGGGTGATGGCGATGGAAGTAGCATCTTCGTGTCTCCCTGAGCGCTCTTCTTATTTTCCTGACAGGGTTATGCATGTGTCCTAGTGTCAAACTTGTATGTATCTTCGAGAATTTCCTTTGAACTTACTTCCTTGTGATGAGGTATATCGTGCGAGGCCTCCTTTCTTGCGCATGCATTAGGTTGGGAGCCCTTTTGGCACTCTGCATCTACAGGACCTAGTCCCGCTCATTTCCCTACTATTGTGGTTGCGTCTGGCCAAGGAAGCACCCACATGGCGAGGCCCTAACACCCTCGATGCCGGACAGATCACCAAGGACGGCATCGGGGCTGCCAAGTGGCTATATGACCGATAAGGCTGCTGAGGCGCGATGCTCAGGACCCCTGTTTTGACGTTCAAGCAGCTCTACGTCGTTAGATCCCAGTCCCGCGCATTTCCCTACCTTCATGGTATACAACCGGATCACCAAGGACGCAACCACGAGGTGTGGACCCAACACCCTCGATGTTGCCGGATCACCAAGGAAGGCATCGAGGCTGCCAAGTGGCTTTACGAACGGTAAGTCTCCTGAGGCGCTCTGCTCAGGAGCCCCTTTTGACACTCGAGCGACCACCTTTCTGCTTAGTGGGGTTCTGCCTCGGGAGGCACAGATACTCGAGCCTCTCGATGCCAATGCTATGGTGCCGCAACACGATCGAAGCTCCTGGGAAGAGGCCAATTGCCCAAAGTGCGACCCGCTGAGGTGACAGAGGCTCATCACCGAGCCCCGGGGTGTTCCGGAGCGGGCTGGAGTGCACGACACCTTATGAAATGCCAATCCAAAAGAGAACATCGAAGGTCGGTAAAACAAGAGAAATGAGATAAAAAGTCCCCACCCCTTTTATTTTAAATCTAGAGTTCTGAACTCTTCAAACTTCATTCCAAAAAGTGGCAATTCAAACATCAAAAGAAAGTAAGAAAATGTCACGTCCCGCGCCTAGGCTAGTATTCGTCTTCCCCCAGCGCTGAGCGTAGGGCATACAAGTTGCATGGGCATAGCCATTGATGGGCAGTGTTGACTTCTCCACCTATGCAGAGCTGTGGCTGCCACGTTGCATGGGAGGAACCCCTCCACGTCCTCAAGGGGCTCTGGGTGTATACAGCCTGCTCATTATTATGTGAGAGTGTAACGGGTTGGTGAAGTAGGTCCGACCACACCCACACCCAAGAGCTCGTACCCGGGTGTCGGCGATAACCCCCCGTGCCGCAGGCCGAGCCACGCAAGAACCGTCCACTGTGCGCGAGGCTGGCACCCCGGGTGGTGCCCTAGCGCGCCTCACTGGGTGCCCCAGGTTCCCTTGTAGGTCCTCTCGGCCCAGCCCCCAGGGCGGGTAAGCCAGGCCTGGGGACATGGGTGAGTATTGGATTGCCTGCCGATGACTGAGCGACACCCAACTCGGTGACTGATAACCCACAAGTATTGGGGATCGCAATAGTTTTCAAGGGTAGAGTATTCAACCCAAATTTATTGATTAGAAACAAGGGGAGCCAAACAATATTCTCGAGTATTTGTAGTCGAGGTGTCAATTCAACCACACCTAAAAGACTTAATATCTCCAGCAAAGTATTCAGTAGCAAAGTAGTATGGAAGTAACGACAACGATAGCAAAACTAATAGCAGTAGTTTTATAGTGATCGTACATTAGCAACGGAACAGTAACTTAGCAAAGATCAATATGTGGAAGTCTCGTAGGCAATGGATCGGTGATGGATAATTATGTCAGATGTCAGTCATCATGCAACAGTTATAACATAGGGTGACACAGAACTAGCTCCAATTCATCAATGCAATGTAGGCATGTATTCCACTATAGTCGTACATGCTTAAGGAAAAGAACGTGCTTGACATCTTTTGTCCTACCCTCCCGTGGCAGCGGGGTCCTAATGGAAACTAAGGGATATTAACACCTCCTTTTAATAGAGAACCAAACCAAAGCATTAGCACTTAGTGAATACATGAACTCCTCAAACTACGGTAATCATTGGAAAGAATCCCAGTTATTGTCACCCTGGGGATGCGGATCATAACTCATAATAGGTGTCTACAACTTGTAAGATAGGATCAAGAACACTTATATATTATTGAAAACATAATAGGTTCAGATCTGCAATCATGACACTCGGACCCTAGTGACAAGCATTAATCATAGCAAGGTCATAGCAACATCAATCTCAGAACATAGTGGATACTAGGGATCAAACCCTAACAAAACTAACTCGATTACATGATAAATCTCATCCAACCAATCACTGTCCAGCAAGCCTATGATGGAATTCCTCACGAACGGCGAAGAGCATCATGGAATTGGTGAAGATGGTTGGTGATTATTATGGCATTGATTTCCCCTCTTCGGAGCCCAAAACAGACTCCAGATCTGGTCTCCCAAGGAAGAACAGGAGCTGGGGGTGGCTCCATATTGTGAAATGCGATAAACTCTTCTCTTTGATTTTTTTTCTCCGTGAATAGGGTTATATGGATCTAGAGAGGAGGTTGGACGAGCCACGACGGCCCCATAATCCTGCTAGGTGCGGCCAGGGGGTTGCCACGCCTAGCATGCTTGTGGCCTATAGGTGGCCCCCCTTTGGTTGATTATTACCCCAGTATTTTTTATTAAATTGAAAAATATTCTCCGTAAATATTTCGGACGATCCGAGAACTTTTGTTTCTGCACAAAAATAACACCAAGGCAATTCTGCTGAAAACAACGTTAGTCTGGTTAGTTCCATTCAAATCATGCAAATTAGAGTCGAAAACAAGGGCAAAAGAGTTGGGAAAAGTGGATACAATGGAGACATGTCAACTCCCCCAAGCTTAACCCATTGCTTGTCCTCAAGCAATTCGGTTGATAAAACGAAAGTGATAAAGAAATACTTTTACAAACTATGTTTGATCTTGTCGTTGTAAATACGTCTAACTAATGTTCAAATTTTCAGCAATGATCATGGACTAACCACGTTCACAATAACATTTAGGTCTCACATTTACTCATATCAATGACATAATCAAATAGCGAGTAATGATAATAACTCTCAGATGACAACACTTTTTCAAAACAATCATGATACAATATGACAAAATGGTATCTCGCTAGCCCTTTCTGAGCCGGAAAACATAGATGCAGAGCACCTCTAAAGAACAAGGACTAAGTAGACATTGTAATTCACAGTGAAAGAGATCTAGTCATGCTCAAACTCAATATCAATTAACAGCAAAGCATAGAAATGATGGTGGTGCTCTCTAACTGGTGCCTTTAATAAGAGGATGATGACTCAACAATAAAGTAAATGGAAAGGCCCATCGTAGAGGGCAGCATTGATTTGCAGAGGTGCCAGAGCTCGAGTTTTTAAAACTGAAGTAAGTAATGATTTGTAAGCGGTATGCTTTAATTGCTCACATAACGACTAAGAGGTTTTCAACATCTTCCATGCTAGATACATTATAGGCGGTTCCCAAACAGAATGATAAAGTTTTTACTTCCCCTCCACCAATCAGTCACACTCCACAGCGAGCCGAATCTGGGGGTACCGTCCATACAAACACAGTTCTGGGGGAGTTTTGTTTAATTATTTTTTGCTTTTATTTCGAGCAAGGAACTGGGCATCCCAATTACCAGCCACTTTCTCGTGAATGATAGTGAATCAACACATATCATGAGAATAACCCACCTAGCATGGAAGATACTGAATGCCCCCAGTCGCCACATGAGCGATTTGGGCATACAAAACAGAATGTTTATTTGAAGGTTTAGAGTTTGGCATAGGCAAATTTACTTGGAATGGCAGGTAAATACCGCATATTGGTAGGTATGGTGGACTCATATGACACAACTTTGGGTTTGAGGGATTGGATGCACAAGCAATATTCCCGCTTAGTATAAGTGAAGGTTAGCAAAAGACTGTGGAGCGACCAACTAGGGAGCAACACAGTCATCAACATGCTTTGAGATTAACCTACATTGAATGCAAGAATGGCTATTATATAAATCACTATGAACATAGATATCGTGGAGGCTATGTTGATTTTGTTTCAACTACATGCATGAACTTGTGCCGAGTCGAGCCACTTGAATCGTTCAGAGGAGGATACCATCCCATCATACTACATCACAACCATTCTAATATGCATGTTGGCACCCAAAATAAACCATTATCCACTCTTAGATAATTACGCATGGCATGAGTAACTATAATCTCTAATTGTCATTGCAAATATGTTTCACCCATGATGACTGAATTTGGAACGATGAGCTAATTATATTTACAGAAGCAAGATAGGTCGAGTTCATACCAGCTTTTCTCCATCTCAATATTTTCATCAAATATCGTCATTATTGCCATTCAGTTGCATGACCGAACGGTGTGGATAATAATAAGAGTGCACGTGCATTGGACTAAGCTGGAATCTCCAAACAATAACTCAAAGGAGAAGACAAGGTAACATGGGTGTCGGATTTCGGTCTCTGGAAAACCCTTAAGATTCAAAAACAGGGGTGTGTGTGCGAAGATCCCCTGCAGCCTCGCCCAACCTAGCTTACTACTCGATGAACACAACAACAAACTCGCACGACGACGAGGAAGATGCTGAACATGACAATTTACCCAGGTTCGGGCCGCTGCGAAGAGTAATACCCTACTCCTGCTTTGGTGGATTATCTCTCGGGGAGGTGGTGTGGATGAACTAGCACTACTGGAATTCAGTTATTTGCAATGTGCCAGGCCTTTGCCGTCTGCTGACACATGGCCAAGATGCTCTTTGTCGTCTGTTGTCACAAAGCAGACGACAAAGAACTGGCACATGGTAAAGGCATTGTTTGGCATGTGCCAGTTCTTTGTCGTTTGGCCCCAGACGGCAAAGAGAGCTAGGGCAGATGACAAAGAGGTAAGGTGGCTCCCACTGGACCTTGGGCCTGGCCAGGTCCAAATTGATGGGGTCTTTGCCATTTGGGGCTCCTTTGACGTCCGCCCTGGCTCTCTTTGCCGTCTGGGGGATGACGGCAAAGGAGCTGCCCTACTAACGGCCATCCCCGACCCCCACTCCTCTCACTCTCTCACTCTCTCCCTCCCTCACTCCACTCTCCCTCCCCCTGCGACTGCCGCCGCCACCCTCCTCGCCGCCGCCAGCTACCTCCCTCATGCCGCACCTCCCCCGGCCGGCCCCGCACCTAGCCGCCCCTCCCCCGGCTGCCCCTTCCTGATCGGCACCACCCCGACCGCCCCTTCCCCACGCCACCCCTCCCCGGCCGGCCCCGCCCCACCCCCGACCGCCCCTCCTCCGGTCACCCCTCCCCCAGCCGACCAGCCCCCGTCCGCCCCACCCATGCCCGCCCCCGGCCGGCCCCGACCATGCCCCCACTCCGGTGTCGGCCTCCTTCACCTCCACCAACGCCGACCTCCACCTCCCCCACTCGTGTGAGCCCCCTCCCCCTCTCAGTTTTTTCATTTTTTCTTTGTTTTAGTACATTTTCCGTTATGTTTTAGTATTAGTTAGCTATAGTTAGTTAATTAGTTGTAGTTAGTTGTAGAAGATGTAAAAAATGTAGTTTAGTTGTAGTTAGTAAGATTTTAGGAATTAGGGTTACTTACCTTATTTAGTGAGGTCTAGGATTAGTTAAATTTTAGTCCTACTACTAGTTAAATTTAGTTTAGTGTTAATTTTGTTTAGGTTTAGGTTTAGATTTAGATAATTAGATAATTAGAAGAGGGGAAAAGGGTTAAGAAGGGAAAGAAGAGGAAAAGGAAAAGAAGAAGAAGAAGAAGAAGAAGAATAGGAGAAAGAAGAAGAAGAGAAGAAGAGGAAAGATAGAAGAAGAGGAGAAAGAAGAAGAAAAGGAGGAGAAGAAGAGGAGGAGAAAGAAGAAGAAAAAGAGGAGAAATAAGAAGAGGAGAAGAAGATATAGACAAGAAAAAGAACAAAATAGATGTGGAAAAGTAGTGGTTATATATAGAGAGAGATTTTTCTATCGGGATTGAACATTCTTATTGATCACGTAGATTTAAATGTGCAATGCTTTCGTGGAGGAGAAGGAGAAGACGATGGGTGATCATTCTTGGATGTACACTGGTCACCCTAGTCAGAAAGACATGACCAATAAATGGTTAACAAAAACTAGGGGGTTTGTGAGAGCCGCATTTGCAAATGGCCAGCAAAAAACATGGTGCCCCTGTCCCATATGCGACCACTTGAAAAAGCGGATATAGTTTGAAATGGGTAAACACCTACCGAAGTGGGGTTTTATGACTAATTACACGAAGTGGAATTTTCATGGTGAGTCTGACCAACGTGCCAGAACTGAGGTGGTTCGTCGTTGCACCGACAAGCATGGTACCGGGATCGAAGACATGGTGCAAGACTTTGATGATGCTCGGGATTCGAATGATGAGATGGAGAAATCTACAAAGGCCTTCTATGAAATGTTGGAGTCTTCAAAACGTCCTCTCCATGAGGACACTGAGCTTTGTCAGCTGGATGCTATCGCGCAAGTAATGGCTCTGAAGGCTCAATTCAACCTAGGCAGAGAATGTTGCGACACGATGATGACGATATTTGGACGCTTTCTACCCAAAGTCCATGTACTGCCCACAAACCTATACCAGTCAGACCAAATGCTTAGTGTACTTAAGATGCCCTATGAGAAGATACATGCCTATGAGAATGGATGTGCCTTATTTAGGTTTGAGTACGCCGCCTTGAACTATTTCCCCATTTACAATTCTTCCAGGTATATTGTGGTAGACAATGGTAAGGGTGAGAAGATTCAGACCAAAATCCCCATTAATGTTCTTCGGTATGTGCCAATTGTACCAAGACTTCAACGTATGTTCATGGTCGAAGAGATGGCCAGATAGATGACATGGCACAAATTGGGCAAAAGAACCGAACTAGATGCGGATGGGAACAAGATGTTGGTACACACTTCAGATGCTTTTGCATGGAAGCACTTCGATGCATTACATAAGGATAAATCGGTAGATCCAAGGCATCCTCGAGTTGCCATTAGCATGGATGGGTTCAATGTGTATGGTATGATAGCAACACAATACAGTTGTTGGCATGTATTTGTCATTCCACTCAATCTCCACCCGGAGAGATTATGAAAAGAAAGCACATTTTCCTGACATTGATAATTCTAGGGCCCAAATATCTGGGGAAGAATATGAATGTGTACATGCAGCCGCTTAAGGATGAATTGCAAGAAGCCTAGGATAATGGGATCAAGACATACCAAGCCGGTACCAAAAAATACTTCAAAATGCATCTATGGTACATGTACTCGACGCATGAGTATCCGACGCATGCACTATTCGTTGGCTGGTGTGTGCATGGAAGGTTCCCGTGTCCCACATGCAAGGCAGCTTTCAGTTCCGTTGGCTGCAGGCGGGTCACAAGTTTTCTTGCTTCGACATGCATAGATAGTTCCTGGATCCTGACCATAAGTTCAGAAAAGACAAGAAGAATTTCATCAAAGGTAGAGTTGTCAAAAACACTGCGCCACCAGCGTTGATAGGCCAACAGACCCTTGATCAATTAAAGGCTCTCGAGCCTGATCCTTTGCGTCCAGGGTATTTCAAAGGGTATAATACGGAACATGCCTGGACTCATAAGTCATGCTTATGGGATCTTCCTTACTTCAAAGACCTCATTTGCCCACACAACATCGACATGATGCACACTAAACAGAATATGACAGAGGACATTTTTGGTAAATTGTTCGGCATAGAGGGGAGGTCAAAGGATAATCCTAAGGCTAGAATTGACTAGGAGGCTCTATGTGATAGATCGTTACAAAAATTGCGACAACAGAAAGGAAAGAAAAGTGTAGCGAAGCCAAAGGCATGGTTCAATCTTGGAAGGCCAGCTATGAGGGAAATTCTATTATGGGTGAAAATGCGGTTGATGTTCCCCGATGGGTATGGTGCGAATCTAAAGAGGGGAGCGAGTCTTGAAAAATTGAAAATCTTTGGTCTCAAGAGTCAAGATTGGCACATATGGCTTGAGAGGGTAATGCCGGTGATGTTGCGTGGCTTTATCCCTGAGGATGAATGCCTAGTACTGGCAGAGCTGAGCTATTTCTTCCATTCTCATTGTGCAAAAGAACTATCGCCTGGTGTGTTAGATGAAATGGAAGAGTTGGCGTCGGAGTTGATCTGCAAATTAGAAAGGATCTTTCCACCGGGCCTCTTTAATCCAATGCAGCATTTGATTTTGCATCTCCCGACCGAGGCAAGATTGGGGGGGCGTTCAAAATCGATGGTGCTTCTCAACTGAGAGGATGCAGAAGATGCTTCGAGCTAAATGTAAAAATAAATGTAGAATTGAAGCATCGATGGCTGAGGCCTTCATTATTGAGAAGGCGGCAAACTTCATGAAAGCACACTACGAAGCCAAAAATCATCATTTGGATAACCCGAAACCTCGGTACAATGATGGCGATCCTAAAAAAGGTCGATCCAACCTTAGCCTATTCAAATGGAAGCCTCGGTACAATGATGTTGGTATTTATGATGATGATACACTTCAATTATATAGAATTTATTACTCATGTTCGTATTAATTTTGTACTAATTCCATTTACTCTTTGTCATGGCAAGTGTTGAAAGATGGTGTGAAAGGGTCGAGAGCACTCTGAGGCTCCTTCTTCGTCGGTGGGTGGTGGGATGGGTACTCGCATTCCTGCCCCGTCTCTCTAGAGAGCGTTTCTCTCTACTCTGCATGGAGTGTCCACTTCTTCAACGCCCGCGGCCCCCGTGAGAGGAGGTCGACCGCCCGTGAAGAAGAGAGCTACTAAACGTACACGTGGTCGCAGGAGAGGTAAGGTGGCTTCCATGCTTTCCTCGCTGGCACCCCCAGCTGATTCACCTGAGCACAGGACTGCTAGGGTGGACCCGTCTGAGGTGGAGGCTACATGGACTCCGGTTCACAAGCCTCAGGCTGACGAGTCTTAGGTCGACGAGGCTTAGACCCACGAGACTCATGGCCCAGAGGCTTCGTTCCAGGAGACTCCAGAGCAAAGCATGGATGAGGTATGTCCCAAGAGACCTAGTGGGATACCTGGCCTGATCTGGGTCAGCCAAAGTCAAGTGGCCATGCTGAGAGCGACAAGGAGCAAGGTGAGGGGGCCACCATCTACCAGCGTGGTAGTACAAGGCTCCCGCCCGCGTTGGTGACCCGCGAGCAGAGGTGGTCGATTTAGCCAAATGGGGACAAGTAAGTTCATTTACTCTTATTTAACCTTCTGCCTTCATGTTTTCTCAAATATCTAATGTGTTGGCTTTAATTTGTCATACTGCAGGGGTTGGATTGTTGCCAAGGGTGTCCGCAAGCCCAACAGCATCCTTGGTGTGCTTTGCTGGCAAAACTTCTTGTGGTTTGTTACAGTGCCTGGTCAGGGTCGAGTGGTAGGAATGACCTGGGAGCACTACTTGGGGACCCCGGCCCCGCTGGAGGTGAAGATCGACCGTGTTTTGTGCCACACGAGGGCCGACATGGTGGTCAGACAATTCTGGGTAATTTCTCCTTTACATAATTAAAAAGAAACAATAGCTAGTTATTGTACTAATTAGTGTTGTCTCGTTTGCAGACCTTCTATAGGTGTGAGGAGGGATACAAGTAGGCCGTGACAAAGGTTGTCGAAACCGAATGCCGCCACCTACTTCAAAACTAGCGGCATGACTGTTTGTTTCATTAATAACTAAAAAGTTTGACTCATCAAAACCAATTGTACAGTCTATGTGCGAGAAGACCGGCCACGTCCCTCCGGCGATGCCAGTCATGAACATGGTAGGGATGGTGAGTTTCATTTCAATGTAGTGATCTTTTGAGTGTCATCATGCTAACGACACATTGCAAATGATGTTGGGTGCTGAATATCTCCCAAAACGCATCGCACAACCCTTCTACAGGGAATCCTTCTCTAGGTGAAACAAGCTGGAGCCACCGTGCTTCACCTCTGTGCGGACGAGAATGGCATGTTTTTTCTAGTGTTTGCTTAACAACCGCATAATGATGGTTACTTACCTTACCTTAGCTTGAAAATGATATATTTTACCCAAGTTAGCTCTAGAATGACCTATACTTAGCTTAGTTTCCTCCTAAATTACATAATAAGCTTAGGTAGCTCCAATCTTGCATAATAAGCTTCGTTAGCTCCAAAATGACCTATTTTACCCAAGTTAGCTATAAAATGCTCTATAATTAGCTTAGTTAGCTCAAAAATAGCATAATAAGCTTAGCTACCTCCAAAATGACCTATTTTACCAAAGTTGGCTATTAAATGACCTATAATTAGCTTAGTTAGTTCCAAAATGGCGTAATACGCATAGTTAGCTCCTAAATGACCTATTTTTACCTAAGTTAGCTCTAAAATGACATTTATTTAGCTTAGTTTCCTCCTAAATGACATAGTAAGCTAAATTAGCTCCAAAATGGCCTATTTTTTAAAAACATGACATATACTTAGCTTAGTTTCCTCCTAAATGACATAGTAAGCTAAATTAGCTCAAGAATGGCCTATTTTATCAAAAATGACCTATTTTTAGCTTAGTTCTCTCCTAAATGACATAATAAGCTTACCTAGCTCCAAAATGACCTATTGTACCCAGCTTAGCTATTAAATGACCTATACATAGCTTCGTTGGCTCCAAAATGGCATAATAAGCATAGTTAGCTCCTAAATGACCTATTTTCACCTAAGTTGGCTCTAAAATAACATATAGTTAGCTTAGTTTCCTCCTAAATGACTCAGTAAGCTAAATTAGCTCTGCCTATTTTATCAAAAATGACCTATACTTCGCTTAGTTAGCTCCAAAATGGCATAATAAGCTTAGCTAGCTCCAAAATGACCTATTTTACCAAAGTTAGCTATTAAATGACCTATTTTACCAAACTTAGCTATTAAATGACCTATAATTAGCTTAGTTAGCTTCAAAATGGCATAATATGCATAGTTAGCTCCTAAATGACCTATTTTACGTAAGTTAGCTCTAAAATGACATATATTTAGTTTAGTTTCCTCCTAAATGACATAGTAAGCTAAATTAGCTACCAAATGACCTGTTTTATCAAAAATGTCCTATACTTAGCTTAGTTCTCTCCTAAATGACATAATAAGCTTACCTAGCTCCAAAATGACCAATTGTACCCAACTTAGCTATTAAATGACCTATAATTAGCTTAGTTAGCTCCAAAATGGCATAAGAAGCATAGTTAACTCCAAAATGGCCAATTTTTACCGAAGTTTGCTCTAAAATGACGTATAGTTAGCTTAGTTTCCTCCTAATTGACATAGTAATCTAAATTAGCTCCAAAATGGCCTATTTTACGAAAAATGACCTATACTTTGCTAAGTTCTCTCATAAATGACATAATAAGCTTACTTAGTTATCTTGTTCATCTAGTCTTCTTCTTCTTCTAATTTTCTTATTTCCCATTTTGCAGATTACATTCACTTCACGGAAGTTTAAATTGATGAAGTGCTTGGGTTACTTGTATTTTTTTATTTTGTATCGACTAACAATGTGACACTTGCTACATATGGATATGAAACTATGTATGTATGGCTGAAACTATTGTAATATGGTTTGGTACGGATGAAACTTGCATAATATGAATGTATGTATGGGTGAAACTTATTTTAATATGGTTATCAGCATGGCAACAACATTATTTCTGTGAAATATATATATATATATATATTTTCTATGAAAATTGTTATAATAAAAAATAAAATAAAAGGGATATTTTGGTTACTCTTTGTCGTGTGCCCATGGGCGGCAAAGGGGGCCTAAGGCAGATGGCAAAGGGGGACCCCAAGCGGCAAAGGGCCTTAAACCCCTGCTCCCTAAGGCTTCTTTGCCATCACCCCACGGAGGGCAAAGGGGGGCCTAAGGAAGACGGCAAAGGGTTGACCCCAGGCGGACGACAAAGACTGTCGTTAACACTTGATAGCCCTAACCTCGTGGGTCTACCGTCCATGCTCTGTGTCGTCTGCTCCCCCATGACAAAGATTATCCGTGGGCAAAAGGCGTACAGGAAAGGACTGCTTTACTGGATTTTTCTTTGCCGTAATGTTTCTCGTCTGCTGACGGACGGGAAAGGCCTTTGCCTTCCGGGCTCCTGTCCTTTGCCGTCAGCCATGGCAAATGGCAAATTCCCTGATTCCTGTAGTGTAGTACAGTGTTTTAGGGCCTCATGAGGGATCCCTTTGATGTGTTCGAGGCTCTGTGTGGCCCGATGATGGGTGGATGGTGGGATTCGGTCCCCTCTCTACAGTGCAGCCTACCCTCTATATATAGCGGTGGATCAGATCCTCTTCCCTTATCGCAATGTCGGGAAGGGATCCCACAACAGACAATTTTGAAGGGGGACACGAGTACGTGCTCGCCCTGCCCAAAGGCGGTCTTCGCCTACAAAGTAGTTGTCGATGGTGCAAGGACGGGCTCAGTGATGACATCCACCCTGCGGGGCAATGCGGCTGCGGTCTTGTTACACCAAAATGGAAACCTTTGGGGGTGCTTTGGGAACCCGCATACGTCCCAGCTCCCTTTGCACCAAAGAGGAAACTACGCCGTCTGGTGTGCTGGTGCCCGCCTGTCCTTCATTGCGTCACCTTTGACTCCCGAGGCCAGGCCTTGCATAGAGATCTCCACCACTCCGAAGGGTGACTGAGGACGCCCACCCCTTCCGGTCCCGACGTTGTTCCTCCTCGCGAGGGCCTTGTCTTGAGTAAGGCCATACCCGGCCATGTGTGGTCAATGAAGAGGGCCATGCCCTGGGCTGCAGGCAGGCAGGTCAGGGTACCCCCATTTCCAGATCGCTGACAATTTCCCCCGAGCTCAAGGCACACTCAAGCTGGCTTCGGGTGAAGCCTGAAGGACGGCCCGAAGCGCCACAGGCCCCAAACGCCTGCGGGCTAGGTCAAGCACACGTCGAACGCTGCTAATGTCGGTCATCCTTCGCCCCTTCGGCCTTCACTTGAATTGACAAGAGCTCGACTTCTAGCGATGGGCTATTACTGCTTCACTTCCTTGCGCGCTTGGTCTTGCTTTCTAGGTCTCCAGCTCTAGGAGGTGTCTCCCCAGATCCGGCGCCGCTTCGTCCTTCTCCTTGTTGCCTTGTCCCCGTGAGCTTCTCGATGGTCCCCGCTGGTAAGCAAAAGCCAGAGGCGCAGGGCTTTGCCTCCGCCCCCATCTCGCCGGTGCTCTTGGGGTCTACCATTGCCAAGGATGAGGAGTGTAACAGCCCGAGACCGACGGTCCAAAAGATTCCCGTTGTTTTCCATTCTCATCGTGTGATTCGTTTGTTTGTCGCATTCATCATCGCATCATTTGCATCATCAACAGTGCATCGTCACTCGTTTTTGAAAACTTGCATCCGTCGTAGTTGCCGGTTCTCTTTGTTTGTGTCGTCGACCGTTTCGAGACCAACCACACACACGCGCTCGCAACATTGATAAAATATTATTTTTAAGTGTGTGTATAAAACTTTCTTGTATTGGGTCAAAACTTGACGAGTGGTCGTATTATATTGTAGGTACACCGCCTACCAAATTTTATCGCAATCAGAGGTCGTTTGATACCTGAACCGTTAAACTTATAGCGGCACTATAGTCGGATAACTCGTAGGCATTTTCTATTTCCAAAACCAATGCCAGGCTGCCTGTTTTCCCTCTGCTCTAATGCCTAGTCACTCTGCATAGTGCACAGACCCCTCGCGCGCGTCCGATAGCTTCCCAAACCCGAAACATACGGTTGTGATCGTTGGGTCCGGAACAATTCCGTAATACCCCAAACCATCATCGGTTTTTCATTTGGTCGCCCTAACCTATTTATCCTCAACCGTCCGATCTAATCGAAGAGACCAAATAACCCTATTCTTATTCCTTATATATAGACCATCTAGACGCCTAAAAATCCTCTACTTGTCCAATCGCCGCCGCCACCCTCACCTAGTCGCCCCATCCTCATGTGCTTCGACCCGCGCCGCCGCCACCCACCTCGTTTTCTCCGCCAGACCAACCAGAGCTCCCATCGCAGATCCTTTCGTGCACCTGTCCATCCTGGACGCGTCCACCATCCAGAGTTCCGAGCCTCCCATTGATGGACGCAGCATCTGCCCGCGTCCGTCCATGAGCAGAGCCGATGGATCAACAGGGCCCTTGCCTTGCGCTCATTTTGCTTCTTCCCTGACCATTTTTCTCTCTCCTCTCATGTCCACTCTCTCTTGTTGCTTGCTAACCAGCACCACCCATGGAGCTGCTGCCCTCTGCCTCCTCATGCGCTCATGCGTGAACATGCGCCTAGGCGCCCGAGGTGGAGAGCCCCGTCCGTGAGCTCCACCACCGGATCCAGCCTTCTTCCGCCTAGAACCGGTCGTCCTCGTCGTCCTTGCTGGTGAGACCTTGCTGCCGATCGTCCCTGTTTTCTCTCTTCGTTACCTTCTCTGATCTCCCGTGCCCTCCCGGTCATATCTCCGTGGAGGTCCTGATGGACCAGACCCAAAGCTCCGTTGCTGTTCAAGCTCGCCCTCTGTCGTCCTGCGCCGTTCCCAGACTGGACCCACTTCGCCGGACCTCGCCTGCACCTCGCCGAGTTTGGCCATGGAGAATCGTAGTTGTGCAAGGCAGCCGGCATGGACGCAAAGCCGCCGCTTTCCTCCGCGTCATGCGCACCCTGGCTTGCCCGACAATCCCCAACCAGTCCCTTCCCGCCGCAGGTCTGTAGCAGCTATCCATCATGTTTGCTCTCTGTTTTTGCCGACAGCCACCGTATGCCCGTGGAGAAGAAGACCCGCTGTTGTATTAGTATGTGTCAAAGTCCCTTGATCAGCGGTCACACGAACAAGCCCAGCCCAGCTAGGTAATGCCGCTCCCTTTCAACAAAAGGCTCTAGGGTTCGAATCCCAGAGGGCCCTATTTTTGTTTTGCCTTTTTTTCGTTAGCCTGTAAGCCACTCCGTTTTGCACATTCCGTTACGTTCTTAGTCAACGACATAATATGGTTCATCTAGCACAAATTCCATGTTTGGTCATTAGTTCCTTTGTAACCCAACTGGTCAGCTAGCTGGGTTGCAACCGTCGAGGCCATGGGATCAAATCCCGGAGCCTCATATTTTGTTCCTTTATTTTCTTCTTCTTAAAACGTTGTCCCACACATGCTTGGTTGCACTATACTTCCAGATTCGGTCTAGTTAGATTTTTTTCCTGCCTCTGGGAATTTGAACAATATCCATTCATTGCATATTTATAGACAGGCCATTGATTTGAATTGCTAATAAGTAACTAATCATGCATCCAAATAAAACAAGTCATATATGTAAAATGTTTAGAATTTTGTCTAGTTTCACAAATTGCAACTTTCATCCATGTGAAAAGATGTTTAACTTGTCGTTATCATGTTTTTGCGTAAATGTCATGCTAAAACGGATTATGTCATAACTAATTAACCGTAGTTCCGATAAAAATGTTCCACATATGTAACTTGACTAGAGAAACATTTAGAATCTCATGGAACACTTTATATTGCTATTTACCAACTATGAAAGATGGTTAGTTCAGATCTGGACCAAATTCATAATTTACATATGGGCTCGTTTCGGAAATACTATAAGTTGTTTCGGACCTCATTTAAGATGGCTAGATAGATAGTTTACTTATGCTTCACCTCTTGCCATGGTTATCAACATTTAATATTCTCGTGTACGTAAACGAGAGTGAACTAAATATTCGAATGTGGAGTTTCGTAAATATGCAACTCGTTGCATATTGAGCTTCGCTTATTGTGTAGAAGTTGATTTTTGTGTTGTGCCATGTTATGCATATCATGCATCAAATTTGTTTGTGCATCATGTCTTGTCATGAATATGTTGTGGTGTACCGTGTATTGATTGTTTTCTCTGGATTGTTTCTTCTCGATGGAGTTCCGAAAGCGTTCGGAGTGTGAGGGTTCGTTCGACTTCGTTGGACCGTCTTCTTTACGGATTCGTTCTTCTTCCAAGCAGGATCTCAGGCAAGATGACACATTTCCCTGGATACCGCTACTATCATTGTTATGCTAGTTATCCCGTTTTTATTGTTATGTCTCGCTACCTACCACTTATTTGTCAAGCCTCCCAACATTGCCATGAAAAGCCACTAACCTTCTACCTTCCCAGCAAACCTTTATTTACCTATGTTACCGCTTGCTCAGCCCTTCTTATAGCATTTCTAGCTGCAGGTGCAATTGCTTCCATGTGACAACATGGTCATTCTTTTGTTATGACAATATTATTGCTATTTAATTTAATGCACATATATACTTGCTAAGAGGTGGAAGGCTTGGTCTTTTGTTTGGTGTTTGTTTCACTTTTTTCGCCCCTAGTTTCTTGTGTACTAGTGTTATGTTCCATATTGAGCGCTCCTAACATGCTCAGGGTTGTTATGGGGACCCTCTTGATTTTCGTTTGATAAAACTTATCTGGTAAGGCCCAACATTGGTACTACATTTGCCTAATAACTAATAAAATTGCATAGGGACTTTTCGGACCCTGAGGATCTTTAATCAACCCCCCAGGCCAGTGTTCCTCATGAGTGTTGGTCCAAACTAAAGCACTGTATAGGGTCACCCCAGGGAAACTTGGGTGATTTCTATTAGGCCACCATACACTAGCTTATCCGGTCATGTCCTGAGAACGAGATATGCGGCTCCTATCGGGTTCGTCGACACGTCGGGCAGCCTTGCTGGATTTTGTTACCTTTGTCGGACGTCTTGTGCGTGGGATTTTGACAAAACTTCTGGCTATCTCGAAGTTGAGATTTTCCATCAGGATTCTTCAAGTAGTACGAGTGATTCTGTGGTTGAGGAATTCCAACGCGGTGTATTGTTAATTTGTGATGGATGAGTTGGAGCACCACTATAGGGTTAAATCTTTTAGGAAGCCATGCATGCGGTTATGTGGCAACTTGAAAACTTTGTCGTGCATGTGGTCATACCAAACTTGAAGTAAACTCAAATAAAATACACCAACTGTGTGTAACCGTGACTATCTCTTCTCATGAGTCCTTATCCGAGGGAGAACACGGTGGGGTTATGTTTGATGTAAGTAGGTGTTCAGGATCAGTTAGTGATCATTACTAGTCCATGTCTGTTATGCATAGACCACCATACTTTACTTTCTGTATTTGTAAGTTAGCCACTCAAATAAATGCTTAGTCGCTTGTTGCAGCCTCACCACTTAACCATGCCTCACCCATTAAGCTTTGCTAGTCTTGATACCCTTGGAAATGAGATTGCCGAGTCCCCATGGCTCACAGATTACTACCACAATAGTTGCAGGTATAGGTAATGCGATGATTTGACGTGAGAGCGATGCTTGTTTTATTTGGAGTTCTTCTTCTTCATCATCAATCTAGGATGGGTTCCAGGCGACAGCCTGGGATAGCAAGGATGGATGTCATTTTGTCGTTTGTTTTTGTCCGTAGTTGGACCCTGCTCTTCTGTATCATGTTTGACTATCTTGTTGTATTGATGTGATCTTGATGTAGCTTGTGGAGAGTGTAAGCCAATTCCATGTACTCACCTCTTCTGTAGATGTTTTTGTAATGATATCCATTCTTGCAACATGACGAGATGCGCTCCAATCCTTGTCGAGGCCCTCGAGGCAAAATAAGGATAGCGTCACATCTTGGATGTGACAAGTTGGTATCAGAACCTGTACCGACCTAGGAGCCCCCTTGATTGATCGAACTTGGCTGAGTTGAGTCTAGAGAAAAAACTATTTTGAGTCTACATATATCGGAGAGTAGGATTCTTTTTAATCCTCTTCTATGCTCTGGTGAGGAATTAGGACTTAGGAATTTTGATTCTACCCTCTTCTCAGTCAAAAAAATTTAGGATCACACGGGTATTTTGGAATCTCTATGATGTCGATGCGATGGAGTTCTGTACTGGGTGCCTCCTGTTCTCGAGGAGTAGAGCTCTAGGGGATTCTTGACACATTGTTATTGTTCAGTTTCCTTAGTATCTCAGGACGGAGGATGTTCAAAATTACTTCAATACTTTTCGTGGTGAGATAAGGTTGGAATCACCCAGTACTGGGAGGTGTCCGGGGTACTGCCTGTTGGAAATATGCCCTAGAGGCAATATATAAAGTGTTTATTATTATATTTACTTGTTCATGATAATCATTTATTATCCATGCTATAATTGCATTGATTGGAAACACATTGCATGTGTGGGTAAATAGACAACACTGTGTCCCTAGTATGCCTCTAGTGAAGTAGCTCGTTGATCAAAGATGGTCAGGGTTTCCTAGCCATTGACATGTGATGTCATTTGATAACGGGATCACATCATTAGGAGAATGATGTGATGGACAAGACCCAAACTACAAACGTAGCATATGATCATGTCAGCTTATTGCTACTGTTTTCCGCATGTCAAGTATATGTTCCTATGACCATGAGATCATGCAACTCACGGATATCGGAGGAGTGCCTTGTGTGTATCAAACGTCGCAACGTAACTGGGTGACTATAAAGATGCTCTACAGGTATCTCCGATGGTGTCTGTTGAGTTGGCATGGATCGAGACTGGGATTTGTTACTCCGTGTGACGGAGAGGTATCTCGGGGACCACTCGGTAATGCAACATCACAATGGGCCTTGCAAGCAATGTGACTAATTGTTAGTTGCGGGATCTTGTATTACGGAATGAGTAAAGAGACATGCCAGTAATGAGGTTGAACTAGGTATGGAGAGACCGACGATCGAATCTTGGGCAAGTAACATACCGAAGAACAAAGGGAACGTTGTACGGGATTAACTGAATCCTTGGCATAGAGGTTCGACCGATGAAGATCTTTGTAGAATATGTAGGAACCAATGTGGACGTCCAGGTCCCGCCATTGGTTATTGACCATAGAGGTGTCTCGTTCATGTCTACATAGTTCTCGAACCCGCAGGGTCTACACACTTAAGGTTCGGTGACGTTTCGGTAGTGTAGAGTTATGTATGGTGGTGACCGAAGTTTGTTCGGAGTCCCGGATGAGATCCCGGACATCACGAGGAGCTCCGGAATGGTCCGGAGGTAAAGATTCATATATAGGAAGTTCTAGTTTGGTCGCCGGAAAAGTTTCGGGCTCATCGGTAGTGTATCGGGAGTGTCGGTAGTGTACCGGGAGACCTCCGGGAGGGGTATTTCGACCCCAAAGGGTCCTTGGGCTGTGGAGAGTGATAACCAGCCCTTATTGGGTGGGAGGAACAGCCACACAATAAGGCCCATGGTGCAGGAGGCAAAAGTCCTAAAGGAAAAGGTGGAAAAAAGGCTAAAAAGGAAGAGTCCTACTCCTACTAGGAGTGGAGAAGGAGTAGGACTCCTCCCCCTCTAGCCGGCCGAATCCTAGAGGCCCTTGGCCTTGCGCCAAGGGCTGCCTCTCCCTCCCTCCTTTATATACTGGTGGATTGGGGCTGTTTAGACACAGTTTTACGGCCACGTGCTACCCGTTCCACCGGTGCTCCTCTAGATTGGTTTTCCGCAGTGCTTAGGAAAAGCCCTGCCGGAATTGCTCCACCACCACCATCACTGGAGCGCCGTCATGCTGCCGGTGAACTCTCTCTCCTCTCCACCTCCTCTTGCTGGATCAAGACGGTGGAGATCGTCATCAAGCTGCACGTGTGCTGAACGCGGAGGTGTCGTCCGTTCGGTACTAGATCGGAAGGATCGTGATCAAGACCACGGGACGTTCGTGATCAATTCGCGGGACGGATCGTGATGAGATCGCGGGACGGTTCGTGATTGGTTCGCTGGACGGTTCGTGATTAGATCGCGGGACGCTCGGCGATTTGGATCGCGAAGAAGTACGACTACACCAACCGCGTTTCTTAACGCGTCCCGCTTAGCGATCTACAAGGGTACGTAGATCCACTCTCCCTCTCGTAGATGCTCATCACCATGGATAGGTTTGTGTGTGCGTAGGAAATTTTTTGTTTCCCATGCGACGTTCCCCAACAGTGGCATCATGAGCTAGGTTGATTGTTCGATGAGATCTTGAGTAGAACACAAAAGGTTTGTGGGCGTTGATGCTTAGATTGCTTCCTCCCTTGGTCAGATTTTGGTTCAACGGGATTGTGAGATGAAGCGGCCCGGACCAACATTACGCGTATGCTTACGAGAGACCGGTTCCCTCGACGCAACTTGTTGCTTAGATGGCTTGCGGGTGACAGTTTCTCTTACTTTAGTTGGATCGGATCCGACAAAGGCGGTCCTTGAGAAGGTTGAAAAGCAATCTATGTATCACCGTTGTGGTTTATGCGTAGGTGAGAATCGTTCTTGCTAGATACCCGTAGCAGCCACGTAAAACATGCAACAACAATTAGAGGACGTCTAACTTGTTTTTGCAGGGTATGTTGTGATGTGATATGGCCAATTACATGATGAGATATATGTGATGTATGAGATGATCATGTGATGTATAGATTTTCACGACTTGCACGTCGGTGAATACGGCAACCGGCAGGAGCCATAGGGTTGTCTTTAATTATTGTATGACCTGCATGTCAATCATTAAGCGCTATGTAATGCTTTACTTTATCGCTAAGCGGTAGCAATAGAAGTAGAAGCAGGGCTGGCGCCACAACCCCAATGGCAGCACGTTGATGGAGATCAAGATGATGGAGATCATGGTGTTGTGCCGGTGACGATGGAGATCATGTCGGTGTTTCAAAGATGGAGATCTTAAACACAAGTTCATGGCCATATCATGTCACTTATGAATTGCATGTGATGTTAATCCTTTTATGCACCTTGTTTTGCTTAGTACGATGGTAGCATTATAAGGTGATCCCTCACTTCAATTTCAAGATAAAAATTGTGTTCTCCCCGAGTGTGCACCGTTGCAAAAGTTCGTCGTGTTGAGACACCACGTGATGATCGGGTGTGATAGACTCTACGTTCACATACAACGGGTGCAAGCCAGATTTGCACGCGCAGAACACTCGGGTTAAACTTGACGAGCCTAGCATGTACAAACATGGCCTCGGAAGACAAAAGACCGAAAGGTCGAGCATGAGTCATATAGTAGATATGATCAACATGATGATGTTCACCATCGAAGCCACCTTGACTCACGTGATGATCGGACTTGAGTTGGTGAATTTGGATCTTGTGACACTCAGATGACCTGAGGGATGTCAACTTGAGTGGGAGCTTTAGTAATTTGATTAACTAAACTCATTATCTTGAACAATAGTCTAAGTAACCTTTGCATATTTATGTTGTAGATCAATGGCTCGCGCAGTAGCACCCCTGAATTTTAATGTGTTCCTAGAGAAAGCTAAATTGAAAGATGATGGAAGTAACTTTGTTGACTGGGCTCGTAATCTGAGGATTATCCTCACGGCTTCCCAGAAGTCATATGTCCTTGATGCACCGCATGGTGACCAGCCAGAAGACATGACCTCCGAAGACGTTAAGAACGCTTGGGAGGCTCGTGCTGGAGACTACTCAATAGTTCAGTGTGTAATATTGTATGGCTTAGAACCGGGACTTCAAAGACGTTTTGAACGTCATGGAGCATATGAGATGTTCCAGGAGTTGAAGTTTATCTTTCAGAAGAATGCCCGGATCGAGAGGTATGAGACCTCCGATAAATTCTATGCTTGCAAGATGGAGGAGAACGGGTCTATTAGTGAGCACATACTCAGAATGTCTGGGTACTCAAACCGTCTAGCTAAGTTGGTAATTACCCTTCCGCCGGAGGCAATCACTGATAGAGTTCTTCAATCGCTGTCACCTAGTTACAAGAGCTTTGTGATGAACTATAACATGCACGGGATGAACAAGTCAGTCGTCGAGCTGTTTGCGATGCTCAAAGTCGCTGAGTCTGAAATCCAGAAAGAACATCAAGTGTTGATGGTCAATAAAACCAGTAGTTTCAAGAAAAATGGCAAAGGCAAAGGCAAGAAGGGTAAAACCAAGAAGGGTGGCAAAGCAGTTGCTACTCCTACAAAGAAGCCTAAGCATGGACCTAAGCCAGAAACTGAGTGCTTTCATTGCAAGGGAATTGGTCACTTGAAGCGGAACTGCCCCAAGTACCTGGCCGACAAGAAGGCGGCCAACGACAAACAAGGTATATATGATATACATGTTATTGATGTGTACCTTACTAGCTCTCGTAGTAGTGCCTGGGTATTTGATACCGGTTCGGTTGCTCACATTTGCAACTCAAAGCAGGAACTACGGAATAAACGAAGGCTGGCAAAGGATGAAGTGACGATGCACGTGGGAAATGGTTCCAAGGTTGATGTGATCGCCGTCGGCACGCTCTCTCTTCTATTACCATAGGGATTAGTGATGAACCTGAATAATTGTTATTTAGTGCCTGCGTTAAGCATGAACATCATATCTGGATCTTGTTTATTGCGAGACGGTTACTCATTTAAGTCAGAGAATAAAGGTTGTTCTATTTATATGAGTAATATCTTTTATGGTCATGCACCCAATGTTAGGGGTTTATTCATATTGAATCTTGATAGCGATGACACACATGTTCATAACATTGATGCCAAAAGATGTAGAGTTGTTAATGATAGTACCACTTTCTTGTGGCACTGCCGTTTAGGTCATATTGGTGTAAAACGCATGAGGAAGCTCCATGCTGATGGACTTTTGGAGTCACTTGATTTTGAATCACTTGAGACATGTGAACCATGCCTGATGGGCAAGATGACTAAAACGCCGTTCTCTGGAACAATGGAACGGGCAAGTGACTTGTTGGAAATCATACATACTGATGTGTGCGGTCCAATGAATGTTGCAACGCGCGGTGGATATCGTTACTTTCTCACCTTCACTGATGACTTGAGTAGATATGGGTATATTTACTTGATGAAACACAAGTCTGAAACTTTTGAAAAGTTCAAGCAATTTCAGAGTGAAGTTGAGAATCATCATAACAAGAAGATTAAATTTCTGCGATCTGATCGAGGAGGTGAATATCTGAGTTATGAGTTTGGCAGTCACTTAAGACAATGTGGAATTGTTTCACAGTTGACACCGCCCGGAACACCACAGCGTAATGGTGTGTCCGAACGTCGTAATCGAACCTTATTAGATATGGTGCGTTCTATGATGTCTCTTGCCGATTTGCCACTATCGTTTTGGGGTTATGCATTAGAGAGAGCTGCATTCACTTTAAATAGGGCGTCTCGGAGTTGGAATAAGCGTTTTGATGAGGTGATCAAAGCATTTGGGTTTATACAAGTTTATGGAGAAGCTTGTATTTACAAGAAAGTGAGTGGGAGCTCTATAGCATTTCTAGTGTTATATGTGGATGACATATTGCTGATTGGAAACAATATAGAAATGCTGGAAAGCGTGAAGGAATATTTGAATAAGAGTTTTTCAATGAAGGACCTAGGAGAAGCTGCTTTCATATTAGGCATTAAGATCTATAGAGATAGGTCGAGACGCTTAATAGCACTTTCACAGAGCACATACCTTGATAAAGTTTTGAAGAAGTTCAAAATGGAGCAGTCCAAGAAAGGGTTCTTGCCTATGTTACAAGGTGTGAAGTTGAGTAAGACTCAATGCCTAGTGACTGCAGAAGATAAAGAAAAGATGAACATCATCCCCTATGCTTCAGCCATAGGCTCTATCATATATGCAATGCTGTGCACAAGACCCGATGTCAGCCTTGCCATAAGTATGGCCGGAAGGTTTCAAAGTGATCCTCGAGTGGAGCACTGGCAAGCGGTCAAGAATATCCTTAAGTACCTTAACAAGACTAAGGACATGTTTCTCGTTTATGGAAGTGATGAAGAGCTTGTCATAAAGGGTTACGTCGATGCAAGCTTTGACACTGATCCGGACGATTCTAAGTCGCAAACCGGATACGTATTTATTCTTAACGTGGGAGTGGTAAGCTGGTGCAGTTCCAAGCAAAGCGTGGTAGTTGATTCTACGTGCGAAGCGGAGTACATCACAGCCTCGGAGGCAGCGAAGGAAGGTGTCTAGATGAAGCAGTTCATGACAGATCTTGGAGTAGTGCCCAGTGCACTGAATCCAATAAACCTGTTCTATGACAACACTGGTGCCATTGCTCTAGCCAAGGAACCAAGGTTTCACAAGAGGACCAGACACATAAAGCGACGCTTCAACTCCATCCGGTTCTACATCGAGGAGAAGGACATAAATATTTGCAAAGTGCACACGGATCTGAATGTTGCAGACCCGTTTACTAAACCTCTTCCAAGGGCTAAACATGATCAACACCAGAACCGTATGGGTGTTCGATTCATTACCATGTAAATCACATAGTGATGTGAACTAGATTATTGACTCTAGTGCAAGTGGGAGACTGTTGGAACTATGCCCTAGAGGCAATATATAAAGTGTTTACTATTATATTTCCTTGTTCATGATAATCATTTATTATCCATGCTATAATTGCATTGATTGGAAACACATTGCATGTGTGGGTAAATAGACAACACTGTGTCCCTAGTATGCCTCTAGTGAACTAGCTCGTTGATCAAAGATGGTCAGGGTTTCCTAGCCATTGACATGTGATGTCATTTGATAACGGGATCACATCATTAGGAGAATGATGTGATGGCCAAGACCCAAACTACAAACGTAGCATATGATCGTGTCAGCTTATTGCTACTGTTTTCCGCATGTCAAGTATATGTTCCTATGACCATGAGATCATGCAACTCACGGATATCGGAGGAGTGCCTTGTGTGTATCAAATGTCGCAACGTAACTGGGTGACTATAAATATGCTCTACAGGTATCTCCGATGGTGTCTGTTGAGTTGGCATGGATCGAGACTGGGATTTGTTACTCCGTGTGAAGGAGAGGTATCTCGGGGCCCACTCGGTAATGCAACATCACAATGAGCCTTTCAAGCAATGTGACTAATTGTTAGTTGCGGGATTTTGTATTACGGAAAGAGTAAAGAGACTTGCCGGTAACGAGGTTGAACTAGGTATGGAGATACCGACGATCGAATCACGGGCAAGTAACATACCGAAAAACAAAGGGAACGTTGTACGGGATTAACTACATCCTTGGCATAGAGGTTCGACCGATGAAGATCTTCGTAGAATATGTAGGAACCAATGTGGACGTCCAGGTCCCGCCATTGGTTATTGACCGTAGAGGTGTGTCGGTCATGTCTACATAGTTCTCGAACCCGCAGGGTCTGCGCACTTAAGGTTCGGTGACGTTTCGGTAGTGTAGAGTTATGTATGGTGGTGACCGAAGTTTGTTCGGAGTCCCGGATGAGATCCCGGACGTCATGAGGAGCTCCGAAATGGTCCGGAGGTAAAGATTCATATATAGGAAGTCCCAGTTTGGTCGCCGGAAAAGTTTCGGGCCTCATCGGTAGTGTACCGAGAGTGCCGGTAGTGTACCGGGAGACCTCCGGGTGAGGTATTTCGACCCCAGAGGATCCATGGGCTGTGGAGAGTGATAACCAGCCCTTATTGGGCTGGAGGAACAGCCGCAATAAGGCCCATGGCACAGGAGGCAAAAGTCCTAAAGGAAAAGGTGGAAAAAGGGCTAAAAAGGAAGAGTCCTACTCCTACTAGGAGTGGAGGAGGAGTAGGACTCCTCCCCCTCTAGCCGGCTGAATCCTAGAGGCCCTTGGCCTTGCGCCAAGGGCTGCCTCTCCCTCCCTCATTTATATATTGGTGGATTGGGGCTGTTTAGACACAGTTTTACGGCCACGTGCTACCCGTTCCACCGGTGCTTCTCTAGATTGGTTTTTCGCAGTGCTTAGGCGAAGCCCTGCCGGAATTGCTCCACCACCACCATCACCGGAGCGCCGTCACGCTGCCGGTGAACGCTCTCTCCTCTCCACCTCCTCTTGCTGGATGAAGACGGTGGAGATCGTCATCAAGCTGCACGTGTGCTGAACGCGGAGGTGCCGTCCGTTCAGTACTAGATCGGAAGGATCGTGATCAAGACCATGGGACGTTCTTTATCGGATCGCAGGACGGATCGTGACGAGATCGCGGGGCGGTTCGTGATTGGTTCGCGGGACGGTTCGTTATTAGATCGCGGGACGCTCGGCGATTTGGATCGCGAAGAAGTACGACTACACCAACCGCGTTTCTTAACGCTTCCCGCTTAGCGATCTACAAGGGTACGTAGATCCACTCTCCCTCTCGTAGATGCTCATCACCATGGATAGGTTTGCGTGTGCGTAGGAATTTTTTTGTTTCCCATGCGATGTTCCCCAACACTGCCATGTTTGGTATCATTGTGTTTTCGAGGGTCTGAGATAGATGGAGTCCCGAAGCCTCTGGTTATGTGTTCACGAAGAGTGTAGGGCTTGTTAGTTGTGTGAGATAGTTTACCTCCCTGTATCCCCAATTGCATAACCAGAAGATTTCGGGAGTTCTTAGGTATCAATTCAAGTAGTTACCTAGGCTATCTTTCAACAAATGTGTGATGTGAGGTTGGGGTTCAACATCTAGTGGGTTTGTTACAGAGGACAATTTCGATATATGTCATTAGATATGCTTCGTCAAGCCTTGTAGTTTACTACGCCTATATTCAAGCGTCATATCAATATGACAATCCAATGTACGATCGAGCCCGTGCGAACCTTACCACAAAAATATCGAGCGGAATCTCTGTCATGAATTTGGTCTAGCTTGTTTCGTAAGCCCCAACCTTTGTTTTGTTTTGTATATGGTAATTTGAGTTGCTTCGATGTGAAGTGGTGGTTTCATATCTTATCTAAGTAGTGTTCTCATATTTTACGGGAATGCTAATCCTTTGTTCAACTGGAGTTGTCATGAAATTCTTTTCAACCGGTGCGCTCCTCTTCAAGATATTCAATCATCTTCAATTATTGCATGATGAATCCTGTTATTTCTTTTTGGAGTTCGTCTAATCTGTCCCAAGTTTTCTTTGTTTTTCCCACCCTCTCGCCCTTTTTCTTCAATGATTATATTCTCATAAAAATGCCTTTCTTTTCGTCGATGCTTCCGCTATCTTTTCTTTTGTATTGTATCCGGTTGTTCATTGTGAAGATACTCAAGTGATTCAAATTCATCATTTCCTTATTCTTGTTTTCCTTCCCAGCGCAATCAATTCAAGATCTCGATGTTCTTCATATCCTTTTCAATCACTAAATGCTTCCCCATGTCGGAAATTCTGTCCAAGTATCTCTTGGTTGTCATCTCTCTCTATTATATCCCGAGTGCTGAAGATATCTCAAAAGATTCATGTTTCCGTTCAAAAATCTTTTCAATTATTTTGAGGTTCTTACCTCATCAAGATTCATCTTGTACTGGTGCAATCTCTGTTTCTAAGCAATTGTTTCAACGGTGGTTTCTCTTGAGTGGGCCCATAACCCATAGGTTTTTCCCTAGGATCTTACGTGGCTCTTCTAATATCTTCTGGAGATGTCCTCAAGTTCTTCTCGATGTGATGTAAGAATGAATTCCATCAGTCATATTCCTTCTCGAAGATCGCTTCTAAATCATTTTCATCGTTGACTCGACCTTTTCTTTATCCATTGCTCCGGAGTGTCTCAGGAATTCATGATGTTATTTCTCGTCATCATTCTCTCCGTTGAAGACCGAAGGAGTGGTTCTCTTAAATCTTTGCTCATTCTCTTGAAGATTCATGGTCTCAGCTTCATGTTATCCTCTATAATTGTTTCCATTCATGAGAAATTTCTCCCATATCCATCTGGTGCATTCAGAGTTGTTTTCATTTCTCGATCCTCCCAAAGGCCATCATTTCAGAAGATTTCTTCGTTCTCAGCTTTCAGCTTTCATTCTCAAATTCTCCTCAACTGTTGTCTCTTCGTTCGTTTCTCAATTATTCCGGTGCTTCGTTCAAGATTTCTTTAGGTGGATCACGATCTCTTCATTCTCATGTCATGTATCTCCATTCATTTGTAGTGTCCTCATTCGTTTCAAATTCTAGCTGGTGTTCTCGTTCAAGACTTCTTCAAGTTTGTGATCTATGTCTCTCTCTTCAATTCCTTGCAAGAAGAATAAGTGGTGTGTGAAATCCGTTGCTTGTCATCAATTTAACATGATGAAGGATAAGCATATCATAATCCTTATTCTTGTTGGTCAAGGTGATCTCAATCCTCTTTCCGGAGTTGTATATCAAATTCCTTATCCCAAGTGAGCATCGTTTCTTTTCCGGAGTTCCTAGCTTTCTCAAGTATCTTGTCGCCAAGCTTCATATAAATCATAGCAAGGCCTCAAGCTTGTCTTTTCGCAACCTTCAATTCTTTTCTATCATCCTCTCAGTCCGGAGTTCATCCTGATGGTTTTTATGGTGGTTTGTTAAGGATGTAATTCTTCTCGAAGTGTTCTTGAAGATTCTTTTTGGAGGTGCTCAAGAGTTCTTTATCTTGGATTGGTAAGTTCAATTCCTTCTTGATTGTCTTTTGAGATGGTGTTATTAAATTCTTGATTATGAGGAGTCTCGAAGGAAAATTGTCAAGAATGAGATAAGTAACCCCATCTTGTTTTCTTAGAGTTATCTTGAGTTGGATTTCACCTAAAGATTTTCCTAAGGATTGTTGCTATCATGGTGTCATAAATGATCCAAGTTTTCTCCTCCTCTTCTTGGTTAAAGAAGTTTTTCATCCCTTTTGCTCCCAAGAAATCCTTGTTTTGTCAGTGGCTGGTTATCATCTCATTATATTGAGATGTTGTCCTTAAGCCGATAACAAGCTATTCTTATCGTTGTTGATTCTCCATCAACTCCATTCAGCCTATGCTTTTAAAATTCATTAGTGCTGGAAGTTGTCATTTTCTTCCATCAGTCCAGTTTCTATTCTCTTGTTACGGAGGCCTTGTGATGCTGGTCTCTTCAATCTATCATCTTGCCTTGTCAAGATCATGTTCTTTCTTTGCTTATTCATTTTACCGGAGTGTTGTGTTCTATGCTCAAGTTCTTTCCTTCTGATCAAATTTTGCCTCTCTATCATACCAAAGTGCTGCCGAAATTTCTTGTGAATTCTTGCTTGTTCCTCATGTCATTCTTCATCTCTTTGAAACCTTCAATGATCATTGGTTTCACTCATTTGCCAGGGAAGCAACTTAGTTTACCTCTCGCACTTTTTCTTCCCCTTCTCATTCTTAGATCTCGCGATGAGATCATCGTGTAGTGGAGGAGAGTTGTAACAGCTCGAGACCGACGCTCCAAAAGATTCCCGTTGTTTTCCATTCTCGTCGTGTGATTCGTTTGTTTGTGGCATTCATCATCGCATCATTTGCATCATCGGCATTGCATCGTCACTCGTTTTTGAAAACTTGTATCCGTCGTAGTTGCCGGTTCTCTTCATTTGTGTCATCGACCGTTTCGAGACCAACCACACACACACGCTTGCGACAGTAATAAAATATTGTTTTTAAGTGTGTGTATAAAACTTTCTTGGATTGGGTTGAAACTTGGCGAGTGGTCGTATTATATTGTAGGTACGTCGCCTGCCAAATTTTATCGTAATCAGAGGTTGTTTGATACCCGAACCGTTAAACTTATAGCGGGAGTATAGACGGATAATTCGTAGACGTTTTCTATTTTCAAAACCAATGCCGGGCTGCCTGTTTTTCCTCTCTTCTAATGCCTAGTCCCTCTGCATAGTGCATAGACCCCTCGCGCGCGTCCGATAGCTTCCCAAACCCGAAACATACGGTTGTGACCGTTGGGTCCAGACCAATCCCGTAATACCCCAAACCATCATCGGTTTTTCATTTGGTCGCCCCAACCTATTTGTCCTCAACCGTCCGATCTAATTGGAGGGTTCAAATAACCCCTAACCCTAGTCCTATTCGCTATATATAGACCACCTAGACCTAATCCCTAAAAATCCTCCACTTGTCCAACAACCGCCGCCACCCTCACATGGTCGCCCCTTCCTCAAGTGCTTCGACCCGCGTCGTCGTCGCCTAGCTCGTTTTCTCCGCCGGACCAACCAGAGCTCCCATCGCCGATCCTCTAGTGCACCTGTTCGTCCTGGACACATCCATCATCCCGAGTTCCAAGCCTCCCATTGGTGGACGCAGCATCCGCCCGCGTCTGGCCATGAGCAGAGCCGATGGATCAACAGGTCCCTTGCCTTGTGCTCGTTTTGCTTCTTACCTGACCATTTTTCTCTCTCTCTCCTCTGATCTCCACTCTCTCTTGTTGGGACAAACCCGATACCAGCTCTCTTTCTCTCACTCGCACAAACGAAGGTGGAAGATGGAGCACACGATTTTTTCCGGCGCACGAACGCCTCCGCCGCACGAACGGCTTCACTTTACTGTGCACATACCCGGGCGCGGAAACACACCGCAGCCTACCCAGAGGAGCTCTCTCTCACAGCCGACCGGACGCATACCACGATCCCGACGGAGAATACGCTCGTCTCTCGCTCCTAGACTTGGCTCGTACCGTCGCAACCCCAAAGGGTACACGAGGAGGGCTTTTTATACCCGGCTCACACACACAGGCCAGCGGCCACACACCCCACACACCCCACGCAGGCACGCATTACCACTACCTAGCATGCAAACTCGCCGGTCAAGCCACACAACGGCTCGATCCCCCTTTTTAGCTCTCCACTAACTACATGCACACACACGTCCTAGTTTCTGCTGCATCTCCATAACAGCTGCACAACCGAGCCAGAACAAGCGTGCATGCATTTGGTTCCCACTACCAACCCATAAAATGCTAAGTCAAAATTAATGCTAACAATCTTCCCCTTAATTTTGACTTGACTTCACAGGAGTTGTTGCAGCCCTTGTCGTGGTCGTCGTCATGACCGTCTCCGCTCGACGCCACCGCGTGCCTCTGTGCTCGCTGCGACGTGTCATGTGCTCGTCGCGCCCGCACCGTGGTTCCCACGTCGCTTGACGTCGAAGTCGTGTGCCACCACCGCATCCGGACACGCCGAGCGTCGTCGTCGCCATGTGCTCGCCGTGCACTGTAGCCGCGTCGCCTCGGCCTCCATGTCCTCCATGTCCACCGCGCTCGGTGCGGACTCACCGCGCGTCGCCTCCGCGTCCGCCATGACCGCCGCAGCGCCACACACCTCCATAGGCCAACACACGGCCCGGAGCTCCGCGCAGCCGCCGGCGAACACCGCCGCCGCCCACAAGCCGCCGGCGAACACCGCCGCCGCCGACAAGCCGCCGGCAAGGGGAACACACCCAAGACCACCAAGCTATGATACCAAATGTTGGGACAAACCCGATACCAGCTCTCTTTCTTCACTCGCACAAACGAAGATGAAAGATGGAGCACACGATTTTTTCCGACACACGAACGCCTCTGCCGCACGAACAACCTCATTTTACTGGACACATACCCGGGCGCGGCAACACACCACAGCCTACCCAGAGGAGCTCTCTCACAGCCAACCGAACGCATACCACGGTCCCGACGGAGATACGCTCGTCTCTGGCTCCTAGGCTTGACTCACATCCACGAAACTCCAAACAGTACACGAGGGGGCCTTTTTATACCCGGCTCACACACAGGCCAGCGACCACACATCGCACGCACGCACGCATTACCACTACCTAGCATGCAAACTCACCGGTCAGGCAACACAACGGCTCGATCCCCCTTTTTTTCTCTCCACTAACTACATGCACACACACGTCCTGGTTTTTGCTGCATTTCCATAACAGCCGCACAACCCAGCCAGAACAAGCGTGCATGCATTTGGTTCCCACTAACAACCCATGAAATACTAAGTCAAAATTAATGCTAACATCTCTTGTTGCTTGCTAACCAGCACCATCCATGGAGCTGCTGCCCTCTGCCTCCTCACGTGCTCATGCGCGAGCATGCACCTAGGCCCCCGAGCTGGAGAGCCCAGTCCCTGAGCTCCACCACCGGATCTAGCCTTCTTCCGCCTAGAACCGTTCGTCCTTGTCGTCCTCGCCGGTGAGACCTTGCTGCCGCTCGTCCCCGTTTTCTCTCTTCGTTACCTTCTCTGACCTCCCTTGCCCTCCTGGTCATCTCTCCGTGCAGGTCCTGATGGACCAGAGCCAAAGCTTCATTGCTGTTCAAGCTCGCTTGCTGTCGTCCTGCGCCGTTCCCAGACCGGACCCGCTTCGCCGGACCTCGCCTGCACCTCGCAGAGTTCGGCCATGGAGAACCGTAGTTGTGCAAGGCACCCGGCATGGACGCAAAGCCGCCACTTTCCTCCGCGTCATGAGCACCCTGCCTTGCCCCGCCCGACCATCCCCAACCGGTCCCTTCCCGCCGTAGGTCCGTAGCAGCTATCCGCCATGTTTGCTCTCTGTTGTTGCCGACAGCCACCGTATGCTCGTGGAGAAGAAGACCCGCTATTGTATTAGTATGTGTAGAAATCCCCTGATCAGCGGTGACACGAATAAGCCCAGCCCAGCTGGTTAGTGCCGCTCGGTTTCAACCAAGGGCTCTCGAGTTTGAATCCCAAAGGGCCCTTTTTTATTTTGCCTTTTTTTCGTTAGCCTGTAAGCCACTCCGTTTTGTACATACAGTTGGGTTTTTAGTCAAAGACATGATATGGTTCATCTAGCATAAATCCCATGTTTTCTCATAAGTTCCTTTGTAGCCCAGCTGGTCAGCTTGCTGGGTTGCAACTGGGGAGGTCATGTGATCAAATGTTGGAGCCTCATATTTTGTTCCTCTGTTTTTTTTCTTAAAACATTGTCCCACACGCGCTTGGGCCGGATTTGTTGTTGGGTTGCACTATGCTTCCAGGTTCGGCCTAGTTAGATTTTTTTCTTGCCTCTACGAATTTCAACAATATCCACTCATTGCATATTTATAGAGAGGCTATTGATTTGAATTGCTAATCAGTATTTATCACGCATCCAAATAGAACATGTCATATATGTAAAATGATTAGAATTTTTTCTAGTTTCACAAATTGCAACTTTCATCCATGTTAAAAGATGTTTAACTTGTTGTTTTCATGTATTTGCGTAAATGTCATGCTAAAACGGTTTATGTCATAACTAATTAACCGTAGTTTCGATAAAAATGTTCCACATATGTAACTTGACAAGAAAAACATGCAGAATCTCATGGCACACTTTATATTGCTGTTTACCAACTATAAAGGATCTTTAGTTCAGATCTGGATCAAATTCATAATTTACATATGGGGTCATTTCGGAAATAATATAAGTTGTTTCCGACCTCATTTAAGATGCCTAGATAGATAGTTTATTTATGCTTCACCTCTTGCCATTTTATCAACATTTAATATTGTCATGTACATAAACGAGAGTGAACTAAATATTCGAATGTGGAGTTTCGTAAATATGCAACTCGTTGCATATTTAGCTTCACTTATTGTGTAGAAGTTGATTCTTGTGTTGTGCCATGTCATGCATATCATGCATCATATATGTTTGTGCATCATGTCATGTCATGAATATGTTGTGGTGTACCGTGTGTTGATTGTTTGTTCTGGATTGTTTCTTCTCGATAGAGTTTCGAAAGCGTTCGGAGTGTGAGGGTTCGTTCGACTCCGTTGGACCGTCTTCTTCATGGATTCACTCTTCTTCCAAGCGGGATCTCAGGCAAGATGACACATTTTCCTGGATACAACTACTATCATTGCTATGCTAGTTGTCCCGTTTTTATTGTTATGTCTCGCTACCTCCCACTTGTTTGTCAAGCCTCCTAACATTGCCATGAAAAGCCACTAACCCTCTACCTTCCCAGCAAACCTTTGTTTGGCTATATTATCGCTTGCTCAGCCCTTCTTATATCATTTCTAGCTGCACGTGCAATTGCTTCCATGTGACAACATGGTCATTCTTTTGTTATCAAAATATTATTGCTATTTAATTTAATGCACATATATAGTTGGTAAGTGGTGGAAGGCTTGGCCTTTTGCTCGGTGTTATGTTTCACTTTTTCCGCCCCTAGTTACTTGTGTACCCGTGTTATGTTCCATATGGAGCGCTCCTTACATGCTCGGGGTGGTCATGGGGATCCCTTTGATTTTAGTTTTGGGATAAAATTTGTCCGAAAAGGCCCAACATTGATACTACATTTGCCTAATAACTAATAAAATTGCATAGGGACTTCCCGGACCCTGAGGATCTTTAATTAACCCCCCTGTCCAGTGCTCCTAATGAGTGTTTGTCAAAACTAGAGCACTGTGCGGGGCCATCCCAGGGAACCTTGGGTGATTTCTATCAGGCCACCGTATACTAGCTTATCTGGTTGTGTCCTGAGAACGAGATATGCGACTCCTATCGGGTTCGTCGACACGTCGGGCGGCCTTGCTTGATTTGTTTTACCTTTATCGAATGTCTTGCGCGTGGGATTTTGATGACACATCGGGCTATCTCGAAGTTAAGATTTTCCATCGGGATTCCGCAAATACTTCGAGTGATTCCGCGGTTGTGGAATTCCAACACGGCGTATGTTTAATTTGTGACGGATGAGTTGGAACACCCCTGCAGGGTTAAAACATTCGAAAAGTCGTGCCCGCGATTATGTGGCAACTTGGAAACTTTGTTTAATATCCGGTCATAGCAAACTTGAAGTAAACTAAAATAAAATACACCAACTGTGTGCGTAACCGCGACTGTCTCTTCTCGTAAGTCCTTATCTGAGAGAGAACATGGTGGGGTTATGTTTGACGTAAGTAGGTGTTTAGGATCAGTTAGTGTCATTACTAGTCCACGTCTGTTATGCGTAGACCACCATACTTTACTTTCTGTATTCGTAAGTTAGCGACTCAAATAAATGCTTAGTCGCTTGCTGCAGCCTCACCACTTAACCATGCCTCACCCATTAAGCTTTGCTAGTCTTGATACCCTTGGAAATGAGATTGTTGAGTTCCTATGGCTCACATATTACTATCACAACAGTTGCAGGTACAAGTAATGTGATGATTTGACGTGAGAGCAATGCTTGTTGATTTGGAGTTCTTCTTCATCGGTCTAGGATAGGTTCCAGGCGGCAGCCTAGGATAGCAAGGATGGATGTCATTTTGTCATTTGTTTTCGTCCGTAGTCGGACCATGCTCTTCTATATCATGTTTGAATATGTTGTTGTATTGATGTGATCTTGATGTAGCTTCTGGAGAGTGTAAGCCAATTCCATATACTCATCTCTTCTGTACATGTACTTGTAATTATATCCATTCTTGCATCATGTTGAGATGCGCTCCTATCCTTGTCGAGGCCCTCGAGCCAAAATAAGGATAGGGTCACATCTTGGGCGTGACAAGGAGCTCCTCCGAGTGCTCCCATGGATGGCGGACGGGTCCAACAAGCAGGGGCAGACCTTGATTTGGGTTGGCTCCTCGGCGAAGCGTCCCTCGTCTAAAGCGGTCTACCCCTTCTTCCTTCATAGCGTCTTTGCCGGACTCGTCCTTCCTTTCTCCGCGTTCTTCACTACCATCCTTGACCACTACGGTATCCAGACCCTCCATCTCCAACCTAACTCCATCTTGCTCTTGTCCATCTTTGCCTTCTATTGCGAGGCCTTCACGGGTGTGCGGCCTCTTCCGCCATTTCTTCATCTTGCGTTTGCACGACGACGCTCAACGGTCGGCGTGTGTCTCCTTTGTCGCAGTCCAGAGCGGCAACATGCTCCTGAAGGCCGGGAAGAAGTTGGAGAACTTCAGTCACCGCTAGGTCCTCATGGATATCAGGAGCGCCAACCCTAGGTTGGATCTGCCGGAAGGGCTACCGGAGAAGACCGCTGCATGGAGCTCCATGAAGCTTTTTGACCCCCAGGTCAGGCCCGTCCTGGAGCGCTTCTCCTGTGACATTAGCGCGAGGAAGCTGACCGGGGGAATGATAGTTAAGGAGTTCCTGGCGCAGCATCAGGCACCCCTCCAGGCCCACTCTAGGCCCTTGTGGGATTACCAGGGCAACCGTGACAATCTTAGGCTTCGCTCCGCATGCATAACCCTGGAAGAATTGAGTAGGGCTGTGGCGACTCTACTCAACGGCGACCCTAACGTCCTCCCTGAGGCCTATGCCCGGCTGTACTGTCGAGACGACAGGGCCGATCTGGTTACCGTGATGTCGGTTTTTAACGAATTGGGGCTTGTCCCTACAGACGGCCTCAGTTCCCCGGTGATGGTGTCCTTCGGCGATACCTCGCGCGGGGAGGACTCAGAGAAGACCGTCGACGACAGCCTGGCAGGGACGTGTCCCCCGTCGTAGGGCATCCTTCTACGCAAGCTTGAGGATAACAACGCTGTTGGCGAAGCATCTGCTATGGGCTCCTCTCGCGTCGCCAAGGCCCTCAAAGGCCTCAAGCCCAACCCTCATGCCTTGTGGTCTGGTTGTGTGTCGACTCCCCGGAAGCGCGAAGCAGAGTCTTCTCTGGTGCACACTGCCTCTGCAGGCAAGGCGGTCGAAGTGCTAGCCTCACCCTCGCCCGGGTCGCAACTCGCAGGCGAGGCGGGCGAGACCAGAGCCATGGCGTTCCCTTGGGCGACTGCCCCCGTGGGTGGCCCCCTTGCTCCCCCCACGTGGTGGTGCCCCCAACGAGGGAGGCATGGGCGCCTCCATCATTGCTGGAGCGGAGAGGAAGAGGAAGTGGGTCGACGTTGAGGAGTAAGCGGTTCGTCTTGGTTTGGCTCGCATACCTATGGCTTGTGCATTGATGCCCTTCCTTTTCTTGGTGACCAGGGATGCCGCTATGCCAAAGATGAGGAGGAAGAAGGCGGGCGTTAAGACGAAGGCTGTTGGCATTCTAGGAACGGGGTACCCAGACATGCCTGCCTGCGGCCCAGGACGTGGCCTACTTCACAGACCAAATGGGACCAGCCGAGGCCCCACTCAAGACAAGGCCCTCACGATGGCCCTGCCCTCGCAAGGAGGAACACCGACAAGACCTGCGAACTTGGGCCTCCGCAGGATCCCTCCCGAGCAGTGGAGATCTCTATGTTAGGCCCGGCCTCAGGAGTGAAAGATGATGCAAGGAAGGACAGGCGAGCGTTAGTGCGCCAGGCGGCACCGTTTCCCCTTTGGTGCAAAGGGAGCAAGGACGTATGCGACTTCCCAAAGCACCCCTGAAAGGTTTCCATTCCGGTGAAACAAGACCGCAACCACCAACTCCATAGGATGGACGTCATCGCTGAGCCCGTCCCTGCGGCATCGACAACTACTTTGGAGGCGAAGACCGCCTATGGGCAGGGCGAGCACGGACCCCTATCCCCTTCAAAATAGGCCATTATGGGATCCCTTCCCGCCATTGTGATAAGGGAAGAGGACCCAGGCCACCGCTATATATAGAGAGTGGGCTGCTTCGTAGATGGGATCGGATCCCATCCCAACCCAATCGACAAACTCCACCACTCACCAAACCACAAGGAGCCTCGAACACCACTGAGAGCCCTTAGGTGGCCTCGAAACACTATACTTGTTCAACCACCTCACCTCCTCGAGAGGCAATCCACCAAAGCAGGAGTAGGGTATTACGCTTCAAAGCGGCCCGAACCTGGGTAAACTGTCTTGTTCATCTTCTTCCTCGTCATCGTGCAAGTTCTTTGTTGTGTTCATCGAGGAGCGAGCTAGGTCGGGCGAGGCTGTAGGGGATCCTTGCATACTCCCCTGAGTTCAAATCTTAAGGGTTTTTCGGAGCCCAAAATCCGACATTTGGCGCACCAGATAGGGGGCATGTCAAAATCTCCATCAGGTCTCGACCGGCCGACGCTCGTAGGACTCATGGCAGGAGGACGACGAGTCCGCGCGGCGCGGCAAGCCGCATGCGTGGCACGGCCGACACAGGCAGGCCAGAATGCCCAGCGGTGCTCTGCCACCCCGTCAGCGAGCGTCAACACCAGTCGGGTCCCCGACAAGCGCTAGGGGCTACTGCCTTCACCAACCACATGGCACGCCCCGTCACCCCGGCCCTTCCTTGCGTTCAGGCCGCGCTGCCGCTCCTCCATGTTTGCCAAGACCCAACACACAGACATGTCACGCTCCTCATGGCGCAAGAGCTTCGGCACCAACGTGCCACCCGCCACTGCCGCACCGGCGAGCCCAGGCGTGCTCCTAAGCGCGACACCGCCACCAATGAAACCCAGGTGCACCACCGCGAGGCCCGCGCCCATGGACCCACACAACCGGAGGCCACATCGCCTGGACCACACGGTCGAATTCAAGACATCTATGACGGCCCGCTCTTTCCGAGGACTTAGCTCGAGCCGCCGGGGGTGCGGACCCTAGCCGTGCGAGGGGGCGTGGCTTCGCGCTTCTCGGCATGCTTTCTAGAACAAAGGAGGAGGACTGGAGGCTCGACTACGCCTATGCCCGGGGGCTTGTGCAACTCGACAATGACCATGTTGTCATGCGCCCGGGCCACGGAGAGAGCAGCAATGGCTACCACGGCAACAGGAGACACACACGTGACCTCGCGAGCCCCCCCCGCGCGGACAGGTACGTGCAACCTCGCAAGGGAGGCTCGCGGGGCTGGCCTCGCGAGGATGCCCGACGCGGAGATCCTCGCGAGGCACGCCAGCTAGCAAGGAGCTGCTTCGGGCAGATGTCTGGGTCTGGGGACAAAGGGTCACTCGCTTGGGAATGGAGGGTGGAACATGCGCCCTCGTATCCGGACCGAGAGGACCCAACTTGGGGATGGAGGGTGGAACACACACCCATATCCCTGGGCCAGACGATCCCAACCTGGAGGCCAAGGGTGGAACATGCACCCTTGTCTCCAGGGCGCGCGACACTCGCTTGGGGACGAAGGGTGGAACATACGCCCATGTCGCTAGGACGGGTTTCGCTCGATCGTCGGCAGGCGAACATGTACTCGCCCATGTCCCCAGGCCCGGCTCGCCCGGCCTGGGAACAGGGCCAAGAGTACCAGCATGGGAACTCGGGGGGCCCTAGCAAGGCGCGCAGGGCCAACGCCCGTGGAACTCATGACATTATGATGTGGCGGGCTCTCGGACCAGAGAGCGCAGGGGGCTTCCATACACTCGGGGGCTAGCCCAGGGCAGACCACACTTCGCCGCGACGAGCCCGGGTGCTACCAATCTGCTCCTTGCCTGTGAGGCATGGGGCTCCCTATACACCCCTAGAACCTACATCCACCCGTGAAACTCTCACGTAATAATGAGTGGGCTATATATATGCCTGGAGCCCCACGACGCGGAGGGGTTCCTCCCACGCAATGTGGCAGCCACATCCCAGAGCTGGCGGAGAGGTCAACACTACCCATCAATGGCTATGCCAATGCAACATGGATGACCAACGCTCAGTGCTGGGGGAAGACAAAGCCGGGTACAACCCCAAAAATCCAAACATGTCCGTTTTCTCGCTCTTTTTTTGTATTTCAAGTTCTAGCCTTCAATGGCCCTTTTGGTGCTTGAGCCTGTTAGAAGCTCGAGGATTTTGTGATCCTATGTTTTAAAAGAAAAGAGGGGCAAGGACTTTTTCTCTTTGTTCTCTCATTTTACCGATCTTGAGTTCTCTCTCTCTTTCTGGATTGATGTTTTGCGAGAAGATGTGGTCTCTGACCGCAGCTCGACATCACAGCATGGAGTCTTGGGGGGGTGGCAGTTCCTCCTGAGGTGGCACATGGAAGGACGGAATGGGGGATTGCTCGAGTATCAAAGGGGGCTCCTAAGCAACATGCCTCAGGAGCCTTAACGGTCATAAGGCCACTCGTCCCCCCTGATGTCGTCCTTGGTTTGCGATCGGCATCAGGAGTTTCGGGGCCTCACCTCGTGAAGTATGTCCTTTGTTTCTGGTCGTACCTATCGGTGGTGGGGAAATGCGTGGGACTGGTACCTGACGATGTAGAGCGGTTTGAGCATCAAAAAAGGGGGCTCTTGGGCTACGTGCCTCGGGAGCCTTACCAGTCATAATGCCACTCGACTTCCTGGTGTCGTCCATGGTTTCCAGTCGGCATCAGGAGTATCGGGGCCTCGCCTCGTGAAGTACGTCCTCTCCGGTCATACCTAACAGTGGTGGGGAAATGTGCAGGACTGGGACCTACAAATGTAGAGTGCCGAAAGGGCCCCCAAAACGTCCCACGAGCAAGGGAGAAGCGCCTCAGATGGAACCATGGCCGCGAGCTAAATCATCGCCACCCCGCAGGCCTTGCAACCGGACTGGCAACGACCCCGGTCGAAAGTGTTGGAAATATGCCCTAGAGGCAATAATAAATTAGTTATTATCATATTTCCTTGTTCATGATAACCGTTTATTATCCATGCTATAATTGTGTTGATCGGAAACTTAGATACATGTGTGGATACATAGACAAACACCATGTCCCTAGTATGCCTCTAATAGACTAGCTCGTTGATCAAAGATGGCTATGGTTTCATAGTCATGGACATGAGATGTCATTTGGTAACGGGATCACGTCATTAGGATAATGATGTGATGGACAAGACCCAAACTATAAATGTAGCCTATGATCATGTCAGTTTATTGCTACTGTTTTCTGCATGTCAAGTATGTGTTTCTATGACCATGAGATCATGCAACTCATTGACATCGGAGGAGTACCTTGTGTGTATCAAACGTCGCAATGTACCTAGGTGACTATAAAGGTGCTCTACAGGTATCTCCAAGGGTGTGTGTCGGGTTGGCATGGATCAAGACTGGGATTTGTTACTCCGTGTGACAGAGAGGTATCTCAGGGCCCACTTGGTAATGCAACATCACAATAAATCCTTGCAAGCAATGTGACTAAGTGTTAATCACGGGATCTTGTATTACGGAACGAGTAAAGAGACTTGCCGGTAACGAGGTTGAAATAGGTATGGAGATATCGACGATCGAATCTCGGGCAAGTAACATACCGAAGAACAAAGGGAACATCATACAGGATAAACTGAATGCTTGACATAGAGGTTTGACCGATAAAGATCTTCATAGAATATGTAGGAACCAATATGGGCATCTAGGTCCCACTATTGGTTATTGACCGTAGAGGTGTCTTGGTCATGTCCACATAGTTCTCGAACCCGTAGGGTCTGCACACTTAAGGTTTGGTGACGTTTCGGTAGTATAGAGTTAAGCATGGTGGTGACCGAAGGTTGTTCGGAGTCCCGGATGAGATCCTGGACGTCACGAGGAGCTCCAGAATGGTCCGGAGTTAAAGATTGATACATAGGAAGTCCTATTTTAGTCACCAGAAAATTTCGGGCTTATCAGTAGTGTACCGGGAGTGTCGGGGTCGTCATCAAGCTGTACGTGTGCTGAACGCGGAGGTGTCGTCCGTTCGGCACTAGATCGGAAGGACCGTGATCAAGATCGCGAGACAGATCGTGATGATATCGCGGGACGGATCGTGATGAGTTCGTGGGAATGATCGTACTTGGATCGCGGGACGGATCGTGATGAGATCGCGGTACGCTCGGCGATTTGGATCGTGAAGACGTTCGACTACACCAACCGCGTTTCTTAACGCTTCCCGCTTAGCGATCTACAATGGTATGTAGATCCACTCTCCCTATCATAGATGCTCATCACCATGGATAGATCTTGCGTGTGCGTAGGAATTTTTTTGTTTCCCATGCGGCGTTCCCCAACAGTGGCATCATGAGCTAGGTCTATGTGTAGATGAGATCTCGAGTAGAACACAAAGAGTTTGTGGGCGTTGATGCTTAGATTGCTTCCTCCCTTGGTCGTGTTTTGGTTTAGCGGTATTGTGAGATGAAGCGGCCCATACCAACATTACTTGTACGCTTACGAGAGACCAGTTCCTTCAACCGCAACTTGTTACATAGATGGCTTGCGGGTGTTTGTTTCTCTCACTTTACTTGGATCGGATTCGACAAAGGCGGTCCTTGAGAAGTTTGAAAAGCAACTTATGTATCACCATTGTGGTTTATGCGTAGTAGAGAATTGTTCTTGTTAGATACCCGTAGCAGCCATGTAAAACATGCAACAACAATTAGAGTACGTCTATCTTGTTTTTGCAGGGTATGTTGTGATGTGATATGGCCAATTACATGATGAGATATATGTGATGTCTGAGATGATCATGTTTTGTATAGAATATCATGACTTGCATGTCGATGTGTACAGCAACCGGCAGGAGCCATAAGGTTGTCTTTAATTTTGTATGATCTGCATGTCAATCGTTAAGCTCTATGTAATGCTTTACTTTATCACTAAACGGTAGCAATAGTAGTAGAAGCATGGTGGGCGCGACAACCCCGATGGCGACACGTTGATGGAGATCATGGTGTCATGCCGGTGACGATGGAGATCATGCCGGTGCTTTCATGATGGAGATCAAAAGCACAAGTTCATGGCCATATCATGTCACTTATGATTTGCATGTGATGTTAGTCCCTTTATGCACCTTGTTTTGCTTAGGACGATGGTAGCATTATAAGGTGATCCCTCAGTTAATTTCAAGATAAATTGTGTTCTCCCCGAGTGTGCACCGTTGCGAAAGTTTGTCGTGTTGAGACACCACGTGATGATCGGATGTGATAGACTCTACGTTCACATACAACGGGTGCAAGCCAGTGTTGCACATGCAAAACACTCGGGTTAAACTTGACGGGCCTAGCATGTACAAACATGGCCTCGGAACACAAGAGACCAAAAGGTCGAACATGAGTCATATAGTAGATTTGATCAACATGATGATGTTCACCATTGAAACCACCTCAACTCACGTGATGATCGGACTTGAGTTGGTGAATTTGGATCATGTATCACTCGAATGACCGGAGGGATATCAATTTGAGTGGGAGTTCTTAAGTAATGTGATTAATTGAACTCATTATCATGAACATAGTCAGTAGTGTCTTTGCAAATTATGTTGTATATTACTTGCTCGCGCTACAGCTCCCTTGAATTTTTATATGTTCCTAGATAAATAGAGTTGAAAGATGATGGTAGCAATATTGCGGACTAGGTCCGTGATGTGAGGATTGTCCTCATTGTTGCGCAGAAGGATTATGTCCTTACTGCACCGCTCGGTGTGCCAACCCCTCTAGCGTCATCTGTAGATGTTTTGAACATCTGACATGCACGTTCTAATGACTACTTGATAGTTTAGTGCGTCATGCATTACGGCTTAGAATTGAGGCTCTGGAACATTTGAATGTCACGGAACATATGAGATGTTCTAAGAGCTGAAATTAGGATCTCAGGCTCGTGCCCGTGTTGTGAGATATGAGATCTCCAACAAGATTCTTTGCCTGCAAGATGAAAGAGAATAGCTCAATTGTTGAGCATGTGCTCAGATTGTCTGGGTGCTACAATCGCTTGAATCGAGTGGGAGTTGATCTTCCTGATAAGATAGTGATTGATATAGTTCTCCAAGTCATTGTCACTAATCTACTAGAACTTGGTGATGAACTATAAAATGCCAGGGATAGAAATAATGATCCCTGAGCTATTCGCGATTTTGACACCGCGAATGTAGAAATCAAGAAGGAGCGTCAAGTGTTGATGGTTAGTAAAAACCACTAGTTTCGAGAAGGGCAAGGGCAAAGAGGGAAACTTCATGGATATCAAGTCAGTTGCTGCTCCAATAAAGCAACCCAAAGTTGAACCCAAACTCGAGACTGAGTGCTTCAATTATGAGGAGAATGGTCGCTGAAGCGGAACAACCTTAGATACCTGGTAGGTAAGAAGGCTAGCAACATCGAAAGAAGTATATTTGATATACGAGTTAATGATGTGCACCTTGCTTGTACTCCTAGTAGCATCTGGGTATTGGATACCGGTTCGATTGCTAAATTTTGGTAACTCGAAATAAAAGCTACGGAATAAACGGAGAACTAGCTAAGGGTGAGGTGACGATGTGTGTTGGAAATGTTTCCAAGGTTGATGTGATCAACATCGCACACTCTCTCTACCTTCGAGATTAGTGATGGACCTAAATAAATGTTATTTGGTGTTTTGCATTGAGCATGAACATGATTAGACCATGTTTATTGCAACATGGTTATTCATTTAAGCTAGAGAATAATGGTTATTCGGTTTGCATGAATGATACCTTCAATGGTCATGCACCCAGTGAGAATGGTTTGTTGAATCTTGATCGTAGTAATACACATGTTCATAACATTGATGCCAAAAGATACAAAGTTAATAATGATAGTACCACATACTTGTGGCACTGCCGCTAAATGTCATATTGGTATAAAGCGCATGAGGAAACTCCATGCCGATGGATCTTTGGACTCATTCAATTTTGAATCGGTTGAGACATGTGAACCATGCCTCTTGGGCAAGATGACTAATGACCCCATTTTCCGCATTGATGGAGTGGGCAAGTGATTTATTGGAAATGATACATGTCGATGTATGCAATCCAATGAGTCTTGTAGCATGCGGTGGATATCGTTATTTTCTTACCTTCACTGATGATTTGAGTAGATATAGTGTATATTTACTTAATGAAACACAAGTCTGAATCATTTGAAAGGTTCAATCAAATTCAGAGTGAAGTTTAAGATCATCGTGACAAGAAGATAAAAATGTCTGCGATATGACCATGGATGTGAATATCTGAGTTACGAGTTTGGCATACAACTGTAGACAATGTGAAAGTTGTTTCAAAACTCACGCCACCTGGAACACCATAGTGTGATCGTGTGTCCCAATGCCATAGTCGTACTCTATTGGATATGGTACGTGCTATGATGTCTCTTATCGCTACTATAATTTTGGGGTTATGCATTAGAGACAACTACATTCACTTTAAAATAGGGCACCATCTAAATCCGTTGAGATGACACCGTGTGAATTATGGTTTGATAGAAACCCAAGCTATCATTTCTTAATGTTTGGGGCTGCGACGCTTGTGTGGAAAAATGTTTTCACCTAATGAGCTCAAACCCAAAGCGGACGAATGCATCTTCATAGAATACCCTAAGAACAGTTGGGTGTACCTTCTATCTCAGATCCAAGTGCAAAGTGTTTGTTGCTAAAAATGGGTCCTTTCCCGAGAAAAGTTTCTCTCGAAAGAATTGAGTAGGAGGAAGATAGAACTTGATGAGGTTGTTGAACCTTTGTTTCAACCAGAGAGTAGCGCAGCACAGGAAGATGTTTCTGTGGAGCCTACGTTAGTTGAAAAGGAATTTAATGATGATGAGCATGAAGCTTCAGATCAAGTTACTATCGAACCTCATAGGTCGACAAGGATGTGTACTGCTCCTGAGCGGTACGACAACCCTATCTTGGAGGTCATGTTGTTGGACAACGATGAACCTACGAACTGTGGAGAAGCGATGATGGGCCCGGATTCCAACAAATTGTTAGAGGCCATGAAATCCGAGATAGGATCCATGTGTGAAGACAAAGTATAGATTTTGGTAGACTTGCTCATTGGACGGCAAGTCGTTGAGTACAAATTGATCTTTAAAATGAAGACAGACGCTGATGGTATATGTCAAGTTTATGACAAGTTCAAAGGAGTTTATGTAAAGCTTGACTTGTTGCAAAGAAGTTTATGACAAGTTCAAAGGAGTTGACTGCGATGAGACTTTCTCACTTGTAGCGATGCTAAATTCTGTTGGAAATTATGTTAGCAGTTGCTGCATTTTTCAATTATAAAATCTGACAGAGGGATGTCAAAACATCGTTTCTTTAACGGTTTACTTGAGGAAAGGTTGTATGTGATACAACCAGAAGGTTTTGTCAGTCCTAAGGATGCTAAAAGGTGTGCAAGCTTCAGTAATCCTTCTATGAAGTGAAGCAAGCATCTCGGAGTTGGAATATACACTTTGATGAGGTGATCATAGTTTTTGAGTCTATACAAAGTTTATGAGAAACTTGTATTTGCAATAAAGTGAGTGGGAGCACTATAGATTTTGTGGTAAGCATATGTGGTTGACATATTGTTGATCGGAAATGATGTACAATTTCTGGAAAGCATAAACGGTTGTTTGAAAAGAGTTTTTCAAAGCAAGACCTAGATAAATCTACCTAATTGTTGAGCATCAAGATCTGTAGAGATAGATCAAGATGCTAGATGAGACTTTCAATGAGTACATACCTTGACAAGATTTTGAAAGAGTTCAAAATGGATCAGTCAGAGAAAGAGTTATCGCCTGATTTGTAAGGTGTGAAAGTTGTGTGAGACTCAAAACTCGACAACGGCAGAAGAAAGAGAAAGGACGAACGGTGTCCCCTATGCCTTAGCCATATGCTCTATATTATGCCATGTTGTGTACCACACCTAGTGTGTGCGTTGCCATGAGTCTGTCAAGGGGTACAAAAGTGATCCAGGAGTGGATCACTGGACAACGGTCAAAATTACCCTTAGTAACCAGAGGACGAAGGAGATGTTTCTCGATTATGGATGTGATAAAGAGTTCGTCGTAAAGAGTTATGTCGATGCAAGCTTTAACACCAATCCGGATGACTCGTAGTAGCAACTGGACACGTATAGTGGAGCAGCCATTAGGAATAGTACCAAGTGGAGTGTGATAGCAGTGTTTACAGTTTGACATAGAGATTTGCAAAGTACACACGGATCTGAATGTCGTAGCCCCATTGACTATAAGACCTCTCTCACATGCAAAGCATAATCGAGCCCGAGAACTCATTGGGTGTTAGATTCATAACAATGCGAATCACATGGTGATGTGAACTAGATTATTGAATCTAGTGCAAGTGGGAGACTATTGGGAATATGCCCTAGCGGCAATAATAAATTAGTTATTATCATATTTCCTTGTTCATGATAATCATTTTTTATCCATGCTATAATTGTGTTGATCGGAAACTCAGATACATGTGTGGATACATAGACAAACATCATGTCCCTAGTATGCCTCTAATAGACTAGCTCGTTGATCAAAGATGGCTATGGTTTCCTAGTCATTGACATGAGATGCCATTTGGTAACGGGATCACATCATTAGGAGAATGATGTGATGGACAAGACCCAAACTACAAATGTAGCATATAATTGTGTCAGTTTATTGCTACTGTTTTCTGCATGTCAAGTATGTGTTCCTATGACCATGACATCATGCAACTCACTGACATCGGAGGACTACCTTGTGTGTATCAAACGTCGCAACGTAATTGGGTGACTATAAGGGTTCTCTATAGGTATCTCCGAGGGTGTTTGTCGGGTTGGCATGGATCAAGACTGGGATTTGTTACTCCGTGTGACGGAGAGGTATCTCAGGGCCCACTTGGTAATGCAACATCACAATAAAGCATTGCAAGCAATGTGACTAAGTGTTAGTCACGGGATCTTGTATTACGGAACAAGTAAAGAGGCTTGCCTGTAAGGAGGTTGAACTAGGTATGGAGATATAGACGATCGAATCTCCGGCAAGTAACATACTGAAGAACAAAGGGAACATCATACAGGATTAACTGAATGCTTGACATAGAGGTTCGACCGATAAAGATCTTCGTAGAATATGTAGGAACCAATATGGGCATCCAGGTCCCACTATTGGTTATTGACCGTAGAGGTGTCTCGGTCATGTCTACATAGTTCTCGAACCCGCAGGGTCTGCACACTTACGGTTTCGTGACGTTTCAGTAGTATAGAGTTATCCATGGTGGTGACCGTAGGTTGTTCTTAGTCCTGGATGATATCCCAGACGCCATGTGGAGCTCCGGAATGGTCCGGAGGTAAATATTGATATATAGGAAGTCCTACTTTGGTCGCCGGAAATGTTTCGGGCTTATCGGTAGTGTACCGAGAGTGCGGGTAGTGTACCGGGAGACCATCGGGAGGGGTATTTCGACCCAAGAGGCTACATGGGATGTGGGAGAGTAAATACCAGCCCTTAGTGGGCTGGTGGAAGTCCCACACAAGGCCCCCGCGGCTGGGAAGAAAAGCCCAAAGAGAAAAAGGTGGAAAAAGGCAAAAAAAAGCAAAAATTAGGAGGAGTCCTAGTCCTACTAGGATTGGAGGAGGAATCCTCCAGTCCTCCTTGATTCGGCCGACCCAAGAGCTGGTCCTTTGAGGGCCAAGCCTCCTCCTCTCTTCCTATTATATATACTAGAGGTTTTAGGGTTTTTGGCACCAGATTTTCAGCCACGTGCTACCGGTTCCTCTAGTACATAGTTTCTCCTCTAGATCTGTTTTCTCCAGTGCTTAGGCGAAGCCCTACCGGAATTTCTCCACCACCATCATCGGAGCGCCGTCACGCTGCTGGATAAGTCTTCTACCTCTCCGGTCCCTCTTGCTAGATTAAGAAGGCGGAGATCGTCATCAAGCTGTACGTGTGCTGAACGCGGAGGTGCCGTCCGTTCGGCACCAGATCGGAAGGAACATGATCAAGATCGCGAGACGGATCGTGATGAGATCGCGGGACGGATAGTGATGAGTTCACGGGACGGATCGTAATTGGATCGCGGGACGGATCGTGATGAGATCGCGGGATGCTCGGCGATTTGGATCGCGAAGACGTTCGACTACACCAACTGCGTTTCTTAAAGATTCCCTCTAAGCGATCTACAAGGGTATGTAGATCCACTCTCCCTCTCGTAGATGCTCATCACCATGGATAGATATTGCATGTGTGTAGGAAATTTTTTGTTTCCCATGCTACATTAGGGAACATGACGTTACACACCTCGTCATCAGGGAACATATTTAAAGGTACTCTCGAAATACATCAAAGTTGCCATTTGGACGCATGCATACCCCTGTCAGGACCACAAGATGGCTACTCAAGGGAAGCACACCGTCACCAAAACTCTCGTTGCCGCCACCCGGCACGGCCCCATGTGTCCTTGCTCAAGCACGGCCCTCTGCTTCGTCAGAAGAAAGCCTCGCCACCAGGTTGTCCACATGGTATTTGACCCGATCAGCGAGGGAAGCATGGGTCACCTCAGGCACAGGACCAAGCACCGCCTTAAAATAGAAGTGCGGGTGGATACAAAGGAGGAGGCAAAAGATGTTTGAGGCTGCCTATTTGGGAACGTTGCATGGGAAACAAATATTTTCGTACGCACACGCAAGATCTATCCATGGTGATGAGCATCTACGAGAGGGAGATTGGATCTACATAACCTTGTAGATCGCTAAGCGGGAAGCGTTAAGAAAACGAGGTTGATGTAGTCGAACGTCTTTGCGATCGAAATCACCGAGCATCCCGCGATCCCATCACGATCCATCCCGCAATCCAATCACGATCCGTCCCCCAATATCATCACGATCTGTCCCGCAATCCAATCACGAATCGGCTCGCGATCTTGATCATGGTCCTTCCGATCTAGCGCTGAACGGACGACACCTCCACGTTCAGCACACGTACAATTTGATGACACCCTCTGCCTTGTTGATCTATCAAGAGTGAGCGGAGAGGTAGTTGAGTTCTCCGGCAGCGTGACGACGTGGCGGCGATGGTGGTGGAACAATTCCAGCAGGGCTTCGCCTAAGCACCGCTGAAATGATCTTGAGGAGAGGGTAGCACGTGGAAATTAGGGTTAGCTCTTCCCTCTAAATCCTCTAGTATATATAGGAGTGAGGGAGCGGAGGAGGCAGCCTCAAACCGTAAGGTTTGGTCGAAATTGGACGTGGAGGAGTCCTACTCCAATCCTATTAGGAGTAGGATTCCTCCTTTCCACTTGGAAACTCTTTCCACCTCTCCACCTTTGGATTTTTTTCCTTCTAAAACCTCATGGGCTTTAGTGGAGGCTTCGGCGAGCCCACTAGGGGCTGGTTTGTCTCCTCCGACAGCCCATGAGGCCTCTCAGGGCGTGACACCCCTCCCGATGGTCCCCCGGTGCCCTCCCGACACTCTCGGTACACTAGCGATGAGCCCAAAACTTTTTCGCCGACCAAAATAGGACTTCCTATATACCAATCTTTACCTACGGACCATTCCGGAGCTCCTCGTGATGTCCGGGATCACATCCAGGACTCCGAACAACCTTCGGTCACCACCATACATAACTCTATACTACTGAAATGTCACCGAACCTTAAGTGTGTAGACCTTACGGGTTCGAGAACTATGTAGACTTGATCAAGACACCTCTATGGTCAATAACAAATAGCGCGACTTGGATGACCATATTGGTTCCTACATATTCTATGAAGATCTTTATCAGTCGAACCTCTATGTCAAGGAATCATTTAATCCCGTATGATGTTCCCTTTGTTCTTCGGTATGTTACTTGCTCGAGATTCGATCGTTGGTATCTCCATACCTTGTTCAATCTCGTTACCAGCAAGTCTTTTTACTCATTCCATAATACTAGATCCCGTGGCTAACACTTACTCACATTGCTTGCAAGGCTTATTGTGATTTAGTATTACCGAGTGGGCACTGAGATACCTCTCCGTCACAGGGAGTAACAAATCCTAGTCTTGATCAATGCCAACCCAACAGACACCCTCGGAGATACCTGTAGAGCACCTTTATAGTCACCCAGTTACGTTGCGACATTTGATACACACAAGGTACTCCTCCGGTGTTAGTGAGTTGCAAGATCTCATCGTCATAGGAACAGATACTTGACATGCAGAAAACCGTAGAAATAAACTAACATGATCATATGCTACGTTTATAGTTTTGGTCTTGTCCATCACATGATTCTCCTAATGATGTGATCCCGTTATCAAATGACATCTGATGTCCTTGGCTAGGAAACCTTAACCATCTTTGATCAACGAGCTAGTCTATTAGAGGCATACTAGGGACATGGTGTTTTCTATGTATCCACACATGTATGTGAGTTTCCGATCAATACAAGTCTAGCATGGATAATAAAGGATTATCATGAACAAGGTAATGTGATAATAACTAATTTTTTATTACCTCTAGGGCATATTTTCAATAGTCTCCGACTTGCACTAGAGTCAATAATCTAGTTCACATCACCATGTGATTCGCCTTGTTATGCATCTAACACCAATGAGTTTTGGGGCTCGATCATGCTTTGCATGTGAGAGAGGTCTTTTAGTCACCGGGTCTATGATATTCAAAATCATGTGTACTTTGCAAATCTCTATGTCATACTGTAAATACCGCTACTTCACTTGGAACTATTCCAAATAGCTGCTCCACTATATGTATCCGGATTGCTACTGAGAGTCATCCAGATTGATGTTAAAGCTTGCATCGACGTAACCCTTTACGACGAACTCTTTATCACCTCCATAATCGAGAAATATTTCCTTAGTCTTCTAGTTACTAAGGATAATCCTGACTGCTATCAAGTGATCCACTCTTGGATCACTCTTGTACCCCTTGACAGACTCATGGCAAGGCACACAGGGGTGCGGTACACAACATGGCATACTATATAGAGCCTATGGCTAAGGCATAGGGGACGACGTTCGTCCTTTCTCTTTCTTCTGTCGTGGTTGAGCTTTGAGTCTCACTCAACTTCACACCATACAAATTAGGCAAGAACTCTTTCTTTGACTGATCCATTTTGAATTCTTTCAAAATCTTGTCAAGGTATGTACTCATTGAAAGTCTCATCAGGCGTCTTGATCTATCTCTATAGATCTTGATTCCCAACAATTAAGTAGCTTTATCCAGGTCTTCCTTTGAAAAACTCTTTTCAAAAAAGCCTTTATGCCTTAGAGAAATTGTAGACAATTTCTGATCAACAATATGACAACCACATATACTTACCAAAAATTCTATAGTGCTCCCACTCACTTTCTTGTAAATACATGTTTCTCATGAACTTTGTACAGACTCAAAAACTTTGATCACCTCATCAAAGCGTACATTACAACTCCGAGATGCTTGCTCGAGCCCTTAGATGGATTGCTAGAGCTTGCATACATTTTAGCATCCTTTAGGAGTGACAAAACCTTCCGATTGTATCACATACAACCTTTCCTCAAGTAAACCGTTAAGGAAATGATGTTTTGACATCCATCTGCTAGAGTTCATAATTGAAAAATGTAGCAACTGGTACCATAATTCCAACAGAATTTAGAATTGCTACAAGTGAGAAAGTCTCATCATAGTCAACTCCTTGAACTTGGCAGAAACTTCTTTGCGACAAGTCGAGCTTTATAAATGGTGACTTTCACCATCAGCATCTGTCTTCATCTTAAAGGCCCATTTGTACTCAATGACCTGCCGTCCAACGAGCAAGTCTACCAAAGTCTATACTTGGTTTTCATACATGGATCCTTTCTCAGATTTCATAGCCTCTAGCCATTTGTCAGAATCCGTACCCATCATCGCTTCTCCATAGCTCGTAGGTTCATCATTGTCCAACAACATGACCTCTAAGATAGGGTTGTCGTACCACTCAGGAGCAGTGTGTGCCCTTGTCGACCTACGAGGTTCGATAGTAACTTGATCCAAAGTTTCATGATCATCATCATTAACTTCCCCTTCAACTAACGTAGGCTCCACAGAAACATCTTTCTGCTCTGCGCTACTCTCTGGTTAAAACAAAGGTTCAACAACCTCATCAAGTTCTATCTTCCTCCCACTCAATTCTTTCGAGAGAAACTCTTTCTCTAGAAAGGACCCATTTTAGCAACAAACACTTTGCACTCGGATCTGACATAGAAGGCATGCCCAACTGTTCTTAGGGTATTCTATGAAGATGCATTTTTCCGGTTTGGGTTCGAGCTTATCAGACATAAGTGTCGCATTTGCAAACACTAAGAAATGACAGCTTAGGTTTCTGCCAAACCATATGGTGTCATCTCAACGGATTTAGATGGTGCCCTATTAAAGTGAATGTAGTTGTCTCTAATGCATAACCCCAAAATGATAGTCGCAAAAACGACAAGAGACATCATAATTCGCACCATATCCAACAGAGCACGACTACGACGTACAGACACACCATCACAATATAGTGTTCCAGGTGGCGTGAGTTGTGAAACAACTTTAAACATTGTCTTAAGTTGTATTCAAAACTCATAACTTAGATATTCACCTCCACGATCATATCATAGATATTTTATCTTCTTCTCATGATGATCTCAAACTTCACTCTGATTTTGCTTGAACTTTTCAAATGATTTAGACTTGTGCTTCATTAAGTAAATATACACTATATCTAATCAAATCATCAGTGAATATAACAAAATAACGATATCCAGCGCATGCTACAACACTCATTGGACCATATACATCAAAATGTATCATTTCCAATAAGTCACTTTCCCGTTCCATCAAGCTGGAAAACGGGGTTTTCGTCATCTTTCCCAAGAGGCATGGTCCGCATGTGTCAACCGATTCAAAATCGAATGAGTCCAAAGATCCACTAGCATGGAGTTTCTTCATGCGCTTTACACTAATATGACATTTAGCGGCAGTGCCACAAGTATGTGGTACTATCATTATCAACTTTGTATCTTTTGGCATCTATGTTATGAACATGTGTACTACTACGATTAAGATTCAACAAACCATTCATTGGGTGCATGACCATTGAAGGTATTATTCATGTAAGCGAAATAACCATTATTCTCTAACTTAAATGAATAACCATATTGCAATAAACATGATCTAATCACGTTCATGCTCAACACAAACACCAAATAACATTTATTTAGGTTCGTCATTAATCTCGAAGGTAGAGAGAGCGTGTGATGTTGATCACATCAACCTCGAAAAGATTTCCAACACACATCGTTACCTCACCCTTAGCTAGTCTCTGTTTATTCTGTAGCTTTTATTTCGAGTTACTAATATTTAGCAATCGAACCGGTATCCAATACCCAGGTGCTACTAGGAGTACTAGCAAGGTACACACCAATAACGCGTATATCAAATATACTTCTCTCGATGTTGCCAGCCTTCTTAACTATCAGGTATCTAGGGTTGTTCCACTTCAGCGACAACTCTCCTCATAATAGAAGCACCTAGTCTCGGGTTTGGGTTCAACATTGGGTTGCTTCACTTGAGCAGCAACTGACTTGCCATCCATGAAATTTTCCCTCCTTACCTTTTCCCTTTTTGAAACTAGTGGTTTTACTAATCATCAACACTTGATGCTCCTTCTTGATATCTACCATCACGGTGTCAAACATCGCGAATAGCTCAGGGATCATCATTTCCATCCCTGTCATAATTATACTTCATCACGAAGCCCTAGTAGCTTAGTGATACTGACTTGGAGAACTATATTAACCACTATGTTATTTGGAAGATCAACTCCCACTCGATTCAAGCGATTGTAGCACCGAGACAATCTGAGCACATGCTCAACGATTGATCTATTCTCCTTCGTCTAGCCAAAAAGAATGTTGTTGGAGATTTCATATCTCACAGCACGGGCACAAGCCTGAGATCCCAATTTCATCTCTTAGAACCTCTCATATGTTCCATGACGTTCAAAATGTTTTGGAGCCTCAATTCTAAAGCGTAATGCATGACGCACTAAACTATCAAGTAGTCATCGGAACGTGCCTGTTAGATGTTCACAACATCTACAAACGACCCTAGGTGGGTGCACCGAGCGGTGCATTAAGGACATAAGCCTTCTATGCACCAATGAGGACAATCCTCAGATCACGGACCCAGTCCGCAATATTGCTACCATAATCTTTCAACTCTATTTCTCTAGGAACATATAAAAATTCAAGGGAGCTACACCGTGAGCTTCCACATAATTTGCAAAGACACTACTGACTATGTTCATGATAATGAGTTCAATTAATCATATTACTTAAGAACTCCCACTCAAATTGAGATCCCTCCGATCATCACATGAGTTGAGGTGGTTTCAATGGTGAACATCATCATGTTGATCATATCTACTATATGACTCATGTTCGACCTTTTGGTATCTTTGGTTCTGAGGCCATGTATGTACATGCTAGGCTCATCAAGTTTAACCCGAGTGTTCTGCACGCGCAACACTGTCTTGCACCCGTTGTATGTGAACATAGAGTTTATCACACCCGATCATCACGTGGTGTCTCGACACGACGAACTTTCACAATGGTGCACACTCGGAGAAAACACAATTGATCTTGAAATTTTAGTGAGGGATCACCTTATAATGCTACCGTCGTCTTAAGCAAAACAAGGTGCATAAAAGGATTAACATCACATGCAAATCATAAGTGACATGATATGGCCATGAACTTGTGCTTTTGATCTCCATCCTTAAAGCACCGACATGATCTTTATCGTCACCGACATGACACCATGATCTCCATCGATGTGTCACCATCAGGGTCATCGCGCCTACCATGCTTCTACTATTATTGCTACCACTTAGCAATAAAGTAAAGAATTACATAGCGCTTAATGATTGACACGTAGGTCATACAATAATTAAAGATAACCCTATGGCTCCTGCCGGTTGCCGTACTCATTGACATGCAAGTCGTGATATTCTATACAATACATGATCATCTCATACATCACATATATCTCATCATGTAAATGGCCATATGACATCACAGCATACCCTGCAAAAACAAGTTAGACTTCCTCTAATTTTTGTTGCAAGTTTTATGTGGCTGCTATGGGTATCTAGCAAGAACAATTCTCACCTACGCAAAAACCACAATGGTGATACATAAGTTGCTTTTCAACCTTCTCAAGGACTGCCTTCGTCGAATCCAATCCAACTAAAGTAGGAGGATCGAACACCCGCTAGCCATCTTTGTGCAACAAAGTTACACGTCGGTCAATGGAACCGGTCTCTCGTAAGAGTACGAGTAAGGTTGGTCCTTTCCGTTTCATCCCACAATACCGCTGAACCAAAAGACGACCAAGGGAGGAAGCAATCTAAGCATCAACGCCCACAAACTCCTTTGTGTTCTAATCGAGATCTCATCTACACATAGACCTAGCCACTACGAGAGGGAGAGTGGATCTACATATGCTTGTAGATCACTAAGCGGGAAGCGTTAAGAAACGCGGTTTGTAACAACCTGTTACGCCTGACGGGATCTAGACTGGCCTCACAGACCAACACTAGTCTTTCCTGCGCACTTTGTCCTCACTCGTGTGCACCCAGGACCAACTTCCCGGTCGATCACCCATCCTAGAATTGCTCCAAGCCAAGCACGTTTAACTTTGGAGTTCTTTTTGAGTGGGCTCCCAGAAAAGAAGGAATTCCTTGTTGATATGAGTAGTCTATCATTCCTATTAAGACAGGCTCTCACATAAACCCCCACTCAAAGGAACCGACGTCCTCGTCGGCCCATCAGGAACGTTCCCTTTTGGCACACGTATGCGCGTCCAGTCCAGCACATGTGCCATGCTGTGTGCCATGAATCTAGACTGGCCTCACAGACCAACACTAGTCTTTCCTGCGCACTTTGTCGTCACTTGTGCGCACCCGGGACCAACTTCCCGATTGGTCGCCCATCCTAGAATCGCTCCAAGCCAAGCACACTTAACTTTGGAGTTATTTTCGAGTGGGCTCCCGGAAAAGAAGGAATTCCTTGTTGATATGAGTAGTCTATCATTCCTATTAAGCCAAGCTCTCACACGATTGATGTAGTCGAATGTCCTGGCGATCCAAATCGTCCAGCGTCCCACGATCACATCACGATCCGTCCCGCGATCAAATCACGATCCGTCCTGCGATCTCATCATGATCCGTCCCGCGATCCAATCACGAATCGTCTCGCAATCTTGATCACGGTCCTTTCGATCTAGTGTCGAACGGATGACACCTCCGCGTTCAGCACACGTACAACTTGATGACAACCTCCGCCTTTTCAATCTAGCAAGAGGGAGCAGAGAGATAGATGAGTTCTCCGGCAGCATAACGACGTGGCGGCGATGGTGGTGGAACAATTCCAGCAGGGCTTCGCCTAAGCACCACTGAAACGATCTAGAGGAGAGGGTACCACGTGGAAATTAGGGTAAAGCTCTTCCCACTAAATCCTCTAGTATATATAGGAGGGAGGGAGGAGACGAGGTAGCCTCAAACCCTAAAGGTTTGGTCAAAATTGTAGGTGGAGGAGTCCTACTCCAATCCTATTAGGAGTAGGACTCCTCCTTTCCACTTGGAAACTCTTTTCACCTCTCCACCTTTGGATTTTTTTCCTTCTCATACCTCATGGGCTTTAGTGGAGGCTTCGGCCAGCCCAATAAGGGCTGGTTTGTCTCCTCCCACAGCCCATGAGGCCCCTCGGGCCGTGACACCTCTCCCGATGGTCCCCGATACCCTCACGGCACTCCCGGTACACTATCGATGAGGCCGAACCTTTTCCGGCGACCAAAACAGGACTTCCTATATATCAATATTTACCTCCGAACCATTCCGGAGCTCCAAGTGACGTAAGGGATCTCATCCGGGACTCCGAACAACCTTCGGTCACCACCATACATAACTCTATACTACTGAAACGTCACCGAACCTTAAGTGTGCAGACCCTGCGGGTTTGAGAACTATGTAGACATGACCGAGACACCTCTATGGTCAATAACAAATAGCGGGACTTGGATACCCATATTGGTTCCTACATATTCTACGAATATCTTTCTCGGTCGAACCTCTATGTCAAGGATTCATTTAATCCCGTATGATGTTCCCTTTGTTCTTTGGTATGTTACTTGCCCAAGATTAGATCGTCGGTATCTCCAAACCTAGTTCAATCTCGTTATCGGCAAGTCTCTTTACTCATTCCGTAATACAAGATCCCGTGGCTAACACTTAGTCACATTGCGTACAAGGCTTATTGTGTTGTTGTATTACCGAGTGGGCCCTAAGATACCTCTTCGTCACATGTTTTAACAAATCCCAGTCTTGATCCATGCCAACCCAACAGACACCCTCGGAAATACCTATAGAGCACCTTTATAGCCACCCAGTTACGTTGCGACGTTTGATACACACAAGGTACTTCTCCGGTGTCAGTGAGTTGCATGATCTCATGGTCATAGGAACAGATACTTGACATGTAGAAAACAGTAGCAATAAACTGACATGATCATATGCTACATTTGTAGTTTGGGTCTTGTCCATGACATCATTATCCTAATGATGTGATCTCGTTATCAAATGACATCTCATGTCCATGGCTAGGAAACCTTAACAATCTTTGATCAACGAGCTAGTCTATTAGAGGCATACTAGGGACATGGTGTTTGCTATGTATCCACACATGTATTTGAGTTTCCGATCAATACAATTCTAGCATGGATAATAAAGGATTATCATGAACAAGGAAATATGATAATAACTAATTTATTATTACCTCTAGGGCATATTTTCAACACTGCCTGCTTGGATAGGTCACGACGCTTCTCCTCCACAAGCACGTGGGTCTTCTTCGCACCCCGCTCAAGGCACTCCACGACCCTGGAAAAGAAGCCCAGATGCCCGGCGTTGTCTGGAACCACAGGGCTCGAGATGCTCACGCCGCAGATGTCGTCCAAGGACCACTTGGCCCTTTTATCGAGGGATTGGAACATCTGGGAGTGCATATGCTAGAGGCCGCGGGCACGGTTCGTCTCGTCCAAAGTCTTATTCGTTACGGAAGCAACACCCTTAACATGTTTATAAAGAAAAGCTAGCTCGGCCTCGACAACCGCCTGGGCGTCCATCGTGGCTCACCGGCGCCCTTCCTCTTGGTCTAACTTCTTCCTGAGGTCGTTAACCTCACCTTTCAGGAGGTCAAGTTGCTGGCAGAAATGGGACTCTTGGAGCTTCAGCTTCGTGCGATAATCTTGGAGAAGGGAGTGCCAAGCCTCTGCCACCTTGTTGTCGACCTCCTCTTGTACCCTTGCCTTGCGGGAGGTAAGGCACTCCTTGGCAAGAGACGCCTGGCGCTCCCTCACCTCCACCCTCTCCTGTTCCAGGCTCTGCTCCAACGCTTCCAACGCCAATGAGTCGACAGGCGCCAGGGGCTCACGCCGGCAGGGAGAAGCTCGGCCGGCGGACCCACGAGTGTGGCCCTCCGCAATTGGATATGCCTTTCAAGGTCAGCATTGAGGGCTTGGAGATCCTTGAGGTGATTCTCAGAGGCCCTACGCCGATAATCGGCCTCCTGAGCCTCGGCAAGGGTGTGTTCGCGGGCCTGCACCACCATGGTGAGGCACCCTTCTACCCTCGTGCGGGCGCACTCGCGGTGCAGACGACCGACGTTCATGGCAACCCCAAGCTGGTGCCACTCCAGTGCAAGGCACTGGTGTTCCTTCTCCAAGAGGGCATCATTTTTGGCGAGCCCCACCCCTAGGCGCCGAAGCGCGCCTGCCATGGTATGGAGCAAACCCCATGGCGCCGTGCTCAGGTCTTCAACAAGCTCAAGCAGCCAACCAGAACTCCCACCTTCTCCATGGTGAACGGGGGAGGTGTGCGAGGGGCCTCCTGGCCGGAACCTATGCTCAGGGGCTGGGGGCTCACGTACAGGCGTCCCAGAAGAAGGAAGCAATCACCTAGGCCCCCACATCACCAAGCAAAGGGGGTCCCGGGGGGCGACACAACGCAACCCTGGAAGGGGGCAGTGGTCAGGGAAAGTGGCACCATTCGGGGGAGCCAGAGGCCGCGGGTGAAGAGGACCGCAGGGGACTCGCGCCTAGGGCCACCAAGCATCAGAATAGGCTCAGGCACGGGCGCCTCGGAGGATTGAACCGCACAGTGTACGAGAGAAGAAACCACAAGAGGCTCGGCGGCCGCAGGAGTAGGCGACGCTGACTCGCCTCCCGCATCATCGGTGGGGAGCCTGCGGAACAAAGGCTCGGAAGTAAGGCGCTAAAAAAAGAATGGAGGAGGGTACATGCACTTACTCGTCTATGGCGACCCACTTCCTCTTCATCGGAGCCCATGACACAGAGGAGCGACCGCCCCTGGGCGTCTTCCTTTTCCGGCTGACGAGGAGGCCTGGGGGCGAAGGGCTGGCGACCGACGGTTGATGATCAGTGGTAGGGACAGCAACCTCCATCGATGACTGGGCGCTGTCCTCGACCTCGGCTCGACTAGGGTCAAGAGCCGCGGGAACGGGCAGCGAGACACGACCCACCCCAACCACGGGGAAGGCGGTGTGACCCGAGTTCTCTGAGGCCGGAACCTCCAGGAGCGAGGCACCCCAAGGGCACACGTCCCCCTAAGGAAGTAAGCCCCACTCATCAAAGTGTGGCATCTTCGCGACGAGAGCCTCCTAGGCCTTGAAGTTGTACTAGGGGAAGCCGTCCCGTGGGAGCTCGGCAGGTTCACCACCAGTATGGCGGCGAAGAAGCTCGTGTAGGATGTCAGGGGAGAGAGGAGGGACCTAGATCCTCATTGGGTCATGGGGATGCGCGAAGGCCCACATCGGACGGGAGTGGCACTGAAGAGGAGCAATTTGTCGGCGAGTGAATTCCCGCACCACTATCACCATCGTCACGCCCGCCTGCCTTAGCCTTGCCAGCCTGGCTAGGACCGGTGCAAGCCCAGGGTCAGCAAGCTCCTCATGCATCCACTCGCGATTCGGCATTGCGGGGGTCGGCGGGGGTTGAAACAGAGGTTCAGCCTCGGCAGTCTCAACATACACCCACTGCCGCCGAAACCCTTCTGCTTCTGGGGAGAGTTTGTTGTCAAGGGCCGTACGGGCCGATGCGTCCACCATTCTCAAGGACACGCATCCGGAACACTGTACCTCAAAAGCCAACTCAAGGGAGAAGAAGTGGCGCAACAAGGCCACGAAGGGGAAACACCAACAAAGGCCTCACACAGGAACGTGACGGCCGAAAGGAGAATGGGAGAACCAGGGTCAAGGTGGAGCACGCGGATCTGGTAATGCGAAAGCACAATGGTGAGAAAGCTCAAAGATGGCGGTAGTAAACTAGAGAGGAGAGCATGGATATGAAGGGGAACAGCGAAGGCCGCCATCTCGCCCCAAGGCCGCGAACCTGGCAAGATCTTGGTGGCCCCCCATTCATTGGAGCTGGCTGCGACTACCAGTTGGACTTTCTCCAACCCCTTGAGGTTCACCACCAATGACTAGCCCAACGCGGGCTGGGGCATCGCTATGGCGGTCGGACCCCTCAAGCCTCCACATTTCACCCGTCCGGAAACGTGACGAGGAGAACGAAGGGGGAAATAACACGGCGCATGAGGAGTCGGCAGAAGGGGTTGGAGTCACGCAAGAAGGGAGAACAGATGATAGAATTGATGGAGACAAAGATGGCTCTAAGGTGAGACTGGAGTGGCTCGGCAAACCACGTTATGGCCGGTACGGTGCGAAGAAGAAGGGATGACAAGTCTTCAGGCTACCACATATAAAGCCTGGCCCGCAGGCGTTTGGGGTCCTGCGGCACTTCAAACCGTCCTCCAGGCTTCGCCCGTAAGCTATCTCGGGCGCGCCTTGGGCCCGGGGGCTACTGTCGGCGTTCTGGGAACGGGGGTACCCAGACTTGCCTGCCTGCGGCCTAGGATGTGGCCCACTTCACCGACCAAATGGGACCAGGCAAGGACCCACTCAAGACAAGGCCCTCGCGAGGGCCCTAGACTTGCAAGGAAGAGCACCGACAAGACCTCCGAAGGATGAGCCTCCCCAGGACCCCTCCGGAGCGGCTGAGATCTCTATGCTAGGCCCGGCCTCAGGAGTCAAAGATGACGCAAGGAAGGACAGGCGAGCGTTAGTGCGCCAGGCGGCGCAGTTTCCCCTTTGGTGCAAAGGGAGAAAGGACATACACAGCTTCCCAAAGCACCCTCGAAAGGTTTCCATTCTCGTGCACCCAGACAACAACCAGTAGCTCCGTAGGACCGGCGTCATCGCTGAGCTCGTCCCTGTGATGTCGACAGCTACTTTGCAGCCGAACACCACATTTGGGCAGGGCAAGCACGAATCCCTGTCCCCCTTCAAAATTGGCCGTTATGGGATCCATTCCCGCCATTGTGATAAGGGAAGAGGACCCGGGCCACCGCTATATATAGAGGGTAGGCTGCTTCGTAGACGGGATCGGATCTCATCCCAAGCCAATCGACAAACTCCACCACTCACCAAAGCACAAGGAGCCTCGAACACCACTGAGAGCACTCACGAGGCCCGGAAACACTGTACTTGTTCATCCACCTCACCTCCTCGAGAGGGAATCCACCAAAGCAGGAGTAGGGCATTACGCTTTGCAGCGGCCTGGACCTGGGTAAACTGCCGTGTTCATCTTCTTCCTTGTCATCGTGCGAGTTCCTTGATGTGTTCATCGAGTAGTGAACTAGGTCGGGCGACGCTGCAGGGGATCTTTGCAGACGCCCTGGTGTTCGAATCTTAAGGGTTTTGCGGAGCCCAAAAACCGACAAAGGCGACCTCTGATGTGCCGACTGTGCTTACCTACACGCCGTTGCCTGACGCTAAAGGCGAGGGGGCTCGCGAGGCAGCCTTCCTGATCGTCATCACGAAGCCCCGTGAGCCCTTAATGACCGCAAGCATGGTCGCCCTACTCTCGAGGGCACGGCAACGCCGATGTCTGGTGGACCAGCCCCTGTGGGCCAGCTGCTCGCCAATTCATCCGTTTCGGTGGACGCCAATCGGCCTCCAGAGTCTCCTGCTCCTCGCGTCGTTGCCCCATCGGAGTCACCTCCTGCGATCGCATAGGGGACCCCTCCAGAGGGGCCCTTGATGCCTCCGATGCATGGCCATGATGTCCTCGATGGGCCCTTTGCCGCTCTGGATCTGGTTCGTGGCGTCCTTTGGGGTGCTGACGATCGTCTCGCGAGTGGATGCCTAGAGCTCCTCCCAGAGTGGCTCCAGGCCATCGCCTCTATTGTGGCGGCTTGGGGTCAGGCTAAAGTCACCGCAGCGAAGGGCAAGGGGGAAGCCACCAAGCGTTGCGAAGAGGCGGAAGCCTGTCTGAAGGCCCTCCCTGAGGAGCAGGCCAAGCTCGTGGGGCAGCTTCATCCGTGGGAGGAAGACCTCAAGGCCCATGAGGCCAAGTTTCCTGCTCGGGACTCTGAGCTGTTGTCATAGCTCTAGAAATTTCTTGTATTAGTTGCATCATTGAGCATTCATTGCATCATGTTTAACTTCAAATGCATTTTAAATGGGGATGACAAACCCTAGCATCTCATGGATTAAACCAAACTCCAACAGCTGTATTTTCAATGTTTCCAAATGGCCTTCAAAAATGTTCACCATTTCTGATAAATGTTGGAAACAACATACCAGGGGTGAATTATATTTTAACAACTATTTTGGTAAATTAAATAAAATAGGAAAGTTTCTAAAAATCACTAATAGAGCATTTCAATTATTTTAGTCATCCAAAAATTCTGAAACATTTTTAGGAGGTTTGAAATATTCAAACTACACTCCAGAAAATGTGTTGGTATTTTTGTGGTAAGTCATTGTGGCCCAAACAAAAAAAACAAATGTCAGAAGAAAATAAAATAGAAACAAAACTAAAAGAGAGAGAGAGAGAGAGAGAGATCTCACCTGTTGGCCCATCTCTGTAGCAGGCCTAGCCCACCCTGGCGAGCGGTCGTCTTCAACCTCTGCCAGTAGGTAGAGGTGAAGCCGTGCACGCCGAGCCGGGAGGCCTCCACCTCCTGCTTCGCCGTGGCACGGGCTGGCCTTCTAGTGAAACCACGAGGTCAGCCAGACGCCTGGCTCCATTCCCTTCTCCCTCCGGTCCCACTCCTCCTCTCCAACGGTCGCCCTCGAGCTCACCCGAGCGCTGCAGTCGGCGCTATTCACCAAGACCCATAGCCACGTCCAGAAGCTCTGGGTCAACGTCTTCGTCTTCTCCATCGAGAAGAGCAACGCGGGAGGCACTACATCGCTGTCAGCGACCTCACCTTCAACCTTGGGCGCCGGTAATCCTCATCGTCGATTCGCTGCGCAAAGGGCGTCCCCGACCTTGCCGTCTTTGCGAGAAGCTCCGTGGTGAGCTTCTGCATCTCCCCCCGCCTACCGCACCGTCGCTCGCGTCCCCTAGCCTCTGACCTTGCCATGGCCGAAAGCTTCGGCCACCGCGGAAGTCGACGCCATCGACCGCTCCGACCACCTCCGGTAACCTAGTTGCCACCAACGGACGCAACCCTTCCCCAGCTTTGCGTAGAGCCTAAGAACGCCCAAAACCGTTGCCTATAGAGCAATCCTGAGCATCACCGGCAAACCTCCGCCATGGATCTTGGTCGCCGGTGACTAACCCCGGCCTTGCCGACGTGGTCGTTGACCGGACCCACCAGTGAGTGACTGACTGGGTCTCCTGTTGACTGCTGAGTTAGCAGTTGACTCGGCCCACTCGTGAGCCACAATGGTTGACCCTGGGTCACTGACCAGTGGTCCCCACTGGTCAGGTTTGACCTGGACCAGGTCTGCTGACCTGCCGATGTCATGATGACGTCAGGCTAACTCAGATGAAAATAATTTATATATGAAAAATTATCAAAAAAATCCAAGGAATCCTTTTATGCCATTACGATGCATGTTTGAACAAGTTAACATCACCAAGTAGGACATTTTATGATTAGGGCAACATATAAAACATCATTTGGAGTTGGAATTCAAACTTGTTTGAATTCCACTACAATTAACTTGACTAATTATTCCTCTAGGTCAATTCAGTACCTTAACTTGTCATATCATGCATCATGTTTGTTGCATTGCATTGAATGTTGTTCCTTTGTGTTTGCCGGTGGTTGGTCCCCCCTCGGTAGACGATGGTTCCGACGATGTGAACGTTGACACTAATGAAGAGAAGTAATATCTCCAAAACTGTCAGGCAAGCAAACCCCCCTTGAACATACTGATATGAACCCACTCTCTTGCTCCTGCTTTGCACCGGTAGTTGAACCCATTCCTTTGCATGACCTGTCTTTGCCACAGTAAATAGTTGGAACCACTTAGCATGAGTAGCAACTACTTGAGCCTTGTTGTGATTTCTCATCCATGCGTACTTACTATGCCTGCTATGCTTAGAGTTGTGTTGTGTGGGGTCTGATCCATCTGGGTGATGAAACAGAATGGCTATGTTCATGTCCTACTGTGCGACAGCTAAGTGTGTGAACACCATTTGGTAAAGGTAGCGATGAGAGGTCATGTAGGAGTACATGGCAGGTTGTCTCATTGGGACCGCCTTAAGAACTGAGTTCTGTGTATGTTATCCAAGACAAGATACTACCGCACAATGGGATACTTTATTGACCCTCTCGGCCCATTAATCGCCTAGACATCTGTCCACGAGTTGCAACTAGTTTCTGGTGTTTGTAGGAAAAGTGTTGGCGGCCATGCATAGCGCTGCCCGACGGGGTGGACTGTGATGCGGTATAGGCACAGTGGCATGGCGTACCAAGTGGCACCCGAACGGTGGGCTTGGGAACCCTACGCACATCGTTGGAGGTCGTAGCCGAAACTTCGGCCGGACTTCCGTGCGAGTTTAGTCTCAAATAGGTGATAAACCTAGACTAGGGTCTTGTGTTATTGACGGTCGTGGCCGACTCCCTCGCTGGGCTTCCGCTTGAAGATTGCCGAGGTGCCTTTTATGTGCACATAGCGATAAGTGGCGGGAGCATGTGTGAAGAAGTACACCCCTGCAGGGTTATGAATCTATTCTAATAGCCGCGTCCTCGGATATGGACTACTTGGAGAACTTATGTGGTTCATAGAAAAGTTGAAGTGGATACTCTAAAATGCGCAAGATAAGCGTGAGCGCTATGGATGGCCTTCTCGTAGGGAGACCGAAGTGGATCCATAGTGATGTATTGATTGGAGAATATGTGGACTCGTGTGCGCTATCCCACCTCAAAGATACCACTTGTAGTCGTAGTACAGGTTAGCCAAGAGTCAGAGCTGGCTTGCTGCAATAAACTCGACAACCCCCTTCATTGATATTGCTGCCTTTCTAGAATTTGATAGAAGACTTTCACAATTTCCTCACCTCAAATTCTTCAAGTTACCTTGTTCCTCACCTATTTATCCTGTATCACGCTACTAATAATCTCTACATGTTTTATTTCATCATGATGACTATGTTGTCACTATGTTTCTCATGCACTTGAGTACTTTTTCCGCTGCTAGTTATTCATCACATTTCAAATTCCTCAAGTTGAAATTCCTCAAGTGATGAATTTGTAAAAATAACCTATTCACCCCCTCTAGTCGATATAACACACTTTTAATTGGTATCAGAGCAAGGTACTCCCTTGTTCTGTGTGATTTTTATTTAACCGCCTGGAGATCTAGTTATGTCGACTGGAGGTATGATCAAGGTTTCCGCGGGATGTCCTACCTTCAATGGGACGAATTACCCCTACCGGAAGAACAAGATGCGCATGCATCTTGAAGTTATTGACAACGATCTTTGCTGCGTTGTGGAAAATGGTGTTCCCCGCACTTCTCCGACTATTACTGCTGATGATACGAAGAAATACAAGAAACTCGATTCTCATGTGAAGAATATCATCTGTGGTCATCTGGGCAAAGGTTAGTATGGCAGAGTGAGTGCTTTTGAGTCTGTTAAGCTTATCTGGGATAGGTTGTCCAAAGTCAACGAAGGTGTTTCCACTCAACGCGACTCTCATGTTGATGTTCTTCGCAATCTCTTCAACCGCTTCAAGAGACTTGACAATGAAAATGTTCAACAAACTTTTGATCGTCTCACTGATATCTCCAATGAGCTTCAAGCACTGGGTGCTACTATTATCACCGACCATGAGGTGGTGAAGAAACTACTAAGATCTCTTGATTCCTCATTCGATACTCTGGCTTTGATGATTCAAGAACGTGGAGACTACAAGTCACTTGAAACTAGTGATATTCTTGAGAGACTCAATACTCATGAATTCCAACAAGCTGAGAAGAGAGACCTCTACAGGGCAAGCTATGGAACATCTCGTGCTCTGAAAGAAAAAGTAATTTCCTCATCCGAAAGTGAAGATTCTGATAGTAGCCTTGGTGATCCTGAAGAACCGAGTTAGGAGCTCACAATGCTTGTGAGGAAATTCTAGAAGTTCTCAAGGAAAGGTGGATTTGGAAAGTCATCAAAAGGTGGTTTGAGGAAATCATATTCCTTCGATGGCTACAAGAAGATAACTTGTCACAAATGCAAGAATTTTGGTCACTTCATCTCTGACTGTCCTCTATGGGAAAAAGAATCAAAGAAGAAGAAGAAGAAATACAACGACGACAGTTCTGATGACTCAAAGAAAAAGAAGAAATCTTCAAAGTACTCATCTACAAAGTCCTCATCTTCAAAGTCCTCAACGCACAAGAAGAATGGTTCTAGAAAGGCTTGGGATTTCATTGGCAAGGAAATGGACTTAGAAGAAGAGTCTGAAGAATACGAAGAAGTGGAAGAATCGGAGGTGGAGTCTGAATCTGGTGTTGCTAGCCTTGCTCTCGCTACTGCTTTCGTCAGCAAGTCCATCTTCAGGAATGAAGAAAATGACTATTCCAACGATTATGACGACATCAAAGATGACTATGCTCCTACTTACCGTTTCATGGCAAAAGGCGTCAAGTCAGTCAAAGAATGTCCCAATCTTGATGACATTGAATATCCTAGGTGGAAGGTTCTGATGAAGAAGCACCTAATGTCTATGAACAATGAGCTATGGACTATTACTGAACCTGGAATGACTGAAGTTTGCAAGATGGCAAATGCTAAGGAAATTCGTAAGTACACTCAACTTGATGCTCAGGCGAGGAACATTGTCTGCTCTAGTCTATCAAGCATCATGTTCAAAGGCATCTGTCGTCTTCAAAATGCCAAGCTCATCTGGGATAGGATCTTGGACATCAATGAAGGTTATCACACTCGTCAAGACCCCATGTTCATCGAACTCAAGAAAATCCTGAAAACCCAGGAATCAGATCCCGGTTCATCTTCCTTAGTTTGTCTTATGGTAAAAGGTTCCAAGGTACATAAGCATCATTCCTCCTCTGAATCAAGTGATGGTGAATCTAATCAATATGTAAAACCTAGCTATGCCGAACTTGCTAATATTGCCACTAAGCAACAAAGTGCACTTAAAAAGCTTCAGAAAATGCTAGACAAAAGCGATGATCTTTTCAATGAGGAAGTGGATCGAACTCAAACTCTGTCTGACGATCTCAAAAGTCTTCAAACAAAGTATGATAACCTTCAGAGTCATCATAATGCTCTCTTAGCTGATCATGAGAAGCTTTCTGATGAATTTCTTCAAAGAAAGCAAGATCTTGAGAAACTAAGAGTGTCACATGAGAATCTCCAAAAGGAAAACGATTCCTTACTGGGCCAACAGATCAGTACCGCTCAGGAAGAATTTGTTTCACCCTGTTTGAAATGCATCAAACGTGAAACTGCTAATTCTTCACCTGAATGTTCAAATGCTTCTATTACTGCAAATTCTTCAAGTATTCCAGTGGTCACAAATTCCTCATGTGGGGATACCACAAGCATCACTAACAAAAATGCAGGGTTGAAGGAATTGTATGTGACAAGCATGTACAAAAGTCTCGAAGGGCATCAAACCCTTTGGGTTGTCCTCAAAAAGCAGATTCAGAACAGGAACCCTAGGAAAGAGGGTATTGCCTTTGTGAGGAAACTCAATGCTGATGGATCCTACTGGACACCTGAGAAATACCCCCAAACCTCATGGGTTGCTACAAAAGGACCTCTTGTAGATCCATCCACTTTATCTAGCTTTACTTGTGAAACTTCATATTCCTCTGATGAGTCAATTGACTCCAACTACAAATTCTTCAAAAATCAGAAAGGTGAAGTATTTGCCAAATTTGTTGGAACTAAGTGCAGGAACGGTTCACCTATGAAGAAAATCTGGGTTCCCAAGTGCTGCTTACAAAATCTTCAAGTGAATGTCCTCATGACACCACTCATGAAGAACAGGAACCCCAGATCAAATTCCTCATATGGACCGAAGTCTTCACTTGGACCAAATTCCTCAAATGGTCAAAAATACCTTTCTCGTGCTAATGCCTCTGTTTCGCAGGGAAAATCTAAGAGTTCTGAATATGTGCATTATTTTTCAAATCACTATGTTCATAAGTCCTCGAAGAATTTCTCTGCTTATTCATATGAGTACTCTAACCCTCGTCCTGTGAAACAAAGCGCACTAGCTTCAATGCCTCCCTTCTCATATGGGGCTCGCAGAATGATGAACTCTTTGCCATCCCTCCAGATGTGGGTGGTGAAGAAATTGAACTAATTTCTTATGTAGGGTCAGGTCTCTAGATGAACTTGAACATCTGATGAATTTGTTGGAGACCTGAGGAAATGCTTGAAAGGACGCAAGCTAATCATGTAGAAATGAATTCCTCATTTTTCATGTCCTCACACTGCTTTACTTACTATGTTGTGTGATGAAATTCTGTCTGATGAAATTGATGTCATATTCTTCACTTTGAAGCATATGAGTTCGTAAGTTGTACTAATTCATCTGCAGGATGAATCTAGGTAAGGTTGCAATCTCAAAGGACTGACACATGGATAAGGTGATGCTTGTCGAATCCCTCGGGTTCAACCTTATGTCTGTCTCAATGCTTTGTGATCTTGATATGGTTGTCGTATTTGGAAAATATCGTTGTGTTGTCATCATGGAATCTGACAATTCCAAAGTCTTCAAAGGCTTTAGGAGAGGAGACTTGTATAATGTTGATTTCTCTACAAGTCCTCAGCGTGCCACATGCCTACTTGCAAAGTCCTCAAAAGGCTGGTTGTGGCATCGACGACTTGGACATGCTGGTATAAGGAACTTCCACACACTTGTGAAGAAAAAGCATGTCATTGGCATTAAAGGTGTCAAATTTCTCAAGAACCACCTCTATGGTGCATGTGAGTCTTGGAAAATGACCAGGTCCAAGCATCCCTCAAAGACAATCATGACCACAACTCGACCCTTTGAATTGCTTCACATGGACCTCTTTGGCCCCACTGATTACTCCAGACTAACAAATTCTTCAAGTTTGTATGGCTTTGTCATTGTTGATGATTACTCTCGTTACACTTGGTTGCATATTATTCTGTACAAGTCTAAAGTGTAGGATGTCTTCAGACGATTTGCTTCAAGGGCCTCCACGAACTTCGGCGTCAAGATCAAGCATACTAGGAGTGATAATGAGACTTAGTTCAAGAACACCAATCTTGATGAATATCTTGATGAACTTGGTATTACTCATGAGTTATCTGCCCCATATACTCCTTAGTAGAATGACTTCATGGAGCGCAAGAATCGGACTCTTGTTGAGATGGCTCGCACCATGCTTGATGAATACAAGACTCCTCGTCGCTTCTGGCCTGAAGCAATTGATACAACATGCCATATCATCAACAGGGTATATCTTCACAAATTCTTCAAGAAAACTTCATATGAACTTATGACTGGCAAGAAACCCAATGTAAGTTATCTCAAAGTCTTCGGTGCAAAATGCTGGATTAGAGATCCGCACCATAGTTCTAAATTTGCACCGAAAGCACATGAAGATTTTATGCTTTGTTACGGAAAGGACTCGCACACCTACAGAGTGTTCAACACCTACCACCATAAGGTTGTTGAAACTGTAGATGTGTGGTTCCTGACGGCTCGCAAAGAGAGCACCTGGCTTCTGTGCTAGGTGATCAGTCTCCTAAGGAATCCATTAAGCTGAAGAATACTAAAGATGTCTTACCCACTGAGGAAGTCATTCCAACGAATGAAGATATCCATGCTTATAGACCTAAAGAAAATGGTGCTGAAGAAAATCCTCAGCCATGTCAACCTGCTCATCCAAGAGTTGCAAACGAAGTGCAGATTGACAAAATCATCGATGACATTAATGCACCAGGTCCCCTCACTCGCTTAAGAGCTTCACATTTAACAAACTTTTGTGGGCACTTTGCTTTTGTCTCTATAATAGAACCCACCAAAGTTGATGAAGCATCCAAGGAGCCTGAGTGGATTCAAGCTATGCAAGACGAATTGCATCAATTCAAGCTCAACAACGTGCGGGAACTTGTCAACCGGCCAGATCCTCGCAAGCACAACATCATAGGTACCAAGTGGATCTACCGCAAAAAGCAAGATGAAAATGGCCTTGTGGTAAGAAATAAGGCTCGTCTTGTAGCTCAAGGCTACACACAGGCTGAAGTAATTGACTTTCATGAAACTTTCACACCTATTGCTAGACATGAGGCTATTCGCATATTGCTTGCTTATGCTAACCATCATGATATCCTCTTATATCAAATGGATGTGAAAAGTGCATTCCTCAATGGTAAGCTTGAGGAAGAAGTATATGTTGCTCAACCCATAGGTTTTCAAGACCCTAAGCATCCTGACAAAATCTTCAGACTCAACAAGGACCTCTATGTCCTCAAGCAAGCCCTCGGGCGTGGTACGACACTCTGAAGGAGTTCCTCATGAAGAAAGGCTTCAAACCCAATTCACTCGACCCAACAATTTTCACTAAATCCTATGACAATGAACTGTTCATATGCCAACTATACGTAGACGATATTTTCTTTGGCTGTACTGACAAACGTTACAGTGATGAATTTGCCTATATGATGAGTGAAGAATATCAAATGTCTATGATGGGAGAGTTGAAATTCTTCTTTTCTCTTCAAATTCCCCAGCAAGACAATGGCATCTTCATATCTCAAGAGAAATACCTCAAGGATGTACGGAGGAAATTCGACATGCAAGATTGCAAATGCGTCAAAACTCCAATGCCTTCAAAAGGCCACCTCTACACTGACGAAAATGGTAAATATTTTGATCAGGATGTATATCGCTCCATGATTGGCTCTTTATTGTAACTAGGTGCATCTAGGACTAATGTTATGTTGAGTGTTTGCATGTGTGCCGATTCCAAGCAACACCGAAGGAATCACACCATAAGGCTATGAAACATATTCTTCGATACTTAGCTCATACACCAACACTTGGACTATGGTAACCCAAGGGCTCAAATCTTGACCTCGTCGGATACTCTAATGCTGACTATGCTAGAGATCGTGTGGATCACAAGTCAACCTCAAGCTACATGTCATTTCCTCGGACGATCCTTAGTCTGTTGTGTTTGGGAACGTTGCATGGGAAACAAAAAAATTCCTACGCACATGCAAGATCTATACATGGTGATGAGCATCTACGAGAGGGAGAGTGGATCTACATACCCTCGTATATTGCTAAGTGGGAAGCGTTAAGAAACACGGTTGATGTAGTCGAACATCTTCTCGATCCAAATCGCCGAGCGTCCCGCGATCCAATCACGATTTGTCCCAATCTAGTGCCGAACAGACGGCACCTCCATGTTCAGCACACATACAACTCGATGACGTTCTCTACCTTCTTAATTCATAAAGTGGGAGTGGAGAGTTAGAAGAGTTCTTCTGTAGCACGATGGCATTGCAGCGATGGTTGTGGAGCTATTCCAACAGGGCTTCGCCTAAGCATTGCTGAAACCGATCTAGAGGTGAAACTACGATCTAGAGGAGAGGGCAGCACATGGCTATCTTTCAATATCAAAAACCCTCAAAACCTCTAGTATATAGGACGAGGGGAGGGAGGAGACTTGGCCCCCAAGGGAGCCAAATATGGTTTAGCTGAAGTGGGATGGAGGAGTCATCCTCCTCCACTCGTAGTAGGACTAGGACTCCTCTTTTTCCCACTTGGGTTTCTTCACCTCAGCCGCATGGGCTTCCTGTAGGGATTTGACCAGCCCACTAAGGGCTGGTATACCTCTTCCCACAGCCCATGTAGCCTCTTGGGTCAAAATACTTCTCCCGATGGTCCCCCAGTACCCTCCCGGCACTCCCGGTACACTACAGATGAGTCCGAAACTTTTCCGGTGAACAAAACAGGACTTACTATATATCAATCTTTACCTTTGGACCATTCCGGAGCTCCTCATGACGTCCAACATCTCATACGGGACTCCAAACAACCTTCGGTCACCACCATACATAAATCTATACTACCGAAATGTCACTGAACCTTAAGTGTGCAGCCCCTGTGGGTTGGAGAACTATGTAGACATGACCGAGACACCTCTACAGTTAATAACCAATAGCGGGACCTGGATGTTGTTCCCTTTATTTTTCGGTATGTTACTTGCCCGAGATTCGATTGTTGGCATCTGCATACCTAGTTCAATCTCGTTACCGGCAAGTCTCTTTAATCGTTACATAATACAAGATCCCGTCGATAACACTTAGTCACATTGCTTGCAAGGCTTGTTGTGATGCTGTATTACCGAGTGGGCCCTGAGATACCTCTCCGTCACACGGAGTAACAAATGCCAGTCTTGATCCATGCCAACCCAATAGACACCCTTAGAGATACCTGTAGAGCACCTTTATAGTCACCCAATTACGTTGCTACATTTGATACACACAAGGTACTCCTCCGGTGTTAGTGAGTTGCATGATCACATGGTCATAGGAACAGATACTTGACAATGTAGAAAACTATAGCAATAAACTAACACGATCATATGCTACGTTTATAGTTTGGGTCTTGTCCATCACATCATTCTCCTAAAGATATGATCCCGTTATTAAATGACATCTCATGTACATGGCTAGGAAACCTTAACCATCTTTGATAAACGAGCTATTCTATTAGAGGCATACTAGGGACGTGGTGTTGTCTATGTATCCACACCTGTATCTGAGTTTCTGATCAATACAATTATAGCATGGATAATAAACGATTATCATGAACAAGGAAATATGATAGTGACTAATTTATTATTACCTTTAGGGCATATTTCCAATAGTCTCCCACTTGCACTAGAGTGAATAATCTAGGTCACATCACCGTGTGATTCACATTTTTATGAAGCTAACACCCAATGAGTTCTGGGGCTCAATCATGATTTGCATCTGAGAGAGGTCTTTTAGTCAATGGGTCTATGATATTCAGATTCGTGTGTACTTTGCAAATCTCTATGTCATACTGTAAACACTACTACCACACTGCACTTGGAACTATTCCAAATGGCTGCTAAGAGTCATCCGGATCGGTGGTAAATCTTGCATGGACGTAAGCCTTTATGACAAACTCTTTATCACCTGCGTAATCGAGAAATATGTCCTTTGTCCTCTAGTTACTAAGGATAATCTTGACCGGTTTCCAATGATCCACTCCTGGATCACTCTTGTACCCCTTGACAGACTCATGGCTAGGCACACACAGGTGCGGTACATAGCATGGCATACTATATAGAGCCTATGGATAAAGCATAGGGGACGACCTTAGTCTTTTCTCTTTCTTCTGCCATGGTCGAGCTTTGAGTCTCACTCAACTCCACACCTTACAAATCAGGCAAGAACTCCTTCTTTCACTAATCCATTTTGAAATATTTAAAAATCTTGTCGAGGTATGTACTTATTGAAAAATCTCATCAAGCGTCTTGATCTATCGCTATAGATTTCGATACTCAATGTTCAAGTAGCTTTATCCAGGTCTTCCTTTGAAAAATCACTTTTGAAACAACCATTTATGCTTTCTAGAAATTCTACATCATTTCCGATCAACAATATGTCATCCATATATGCTTATCCGAAACTCTATAGTGCTCCCACTGACTTTATTGTAAATACAAGTTTCGCAAAAACTTTGTATAGACTCAAAAACTTTGATCACCATATCAAAGTGTATATTCCAACTCCGAGATGCTTGCTCTAGCCCATAGAAGGTTTGCTAGAGCTTGCACACCTTTTAGTATACTTAGGATAGACAAAACCTTCTGGTTGTAACACATACAACCTTTCCTCAAGTAAACCGTTAAGGAAAGAGTGTTTTGACATCCATTTTCCAGATTTCATAATTGCAAAATGCAGCAACTACTAACATAGTTCCAACAGACTTTAGCATCACTATGAGTAAGAAAGTCTCATCTTAGTCAACTCGAGATTTATAAATGGTGACATTTACCATCAGCCTCTATCTTCATCTTGAAGGTCCATTTGTACTCAACGACCTGCCGTCCAATGGGCAAATCTACCAAAGTCTATACTTGGTTTTCATACATGGATCCTTTCTCAGATTTCATGGCCTCTAACCATTTGTGGGAATCCGGGCCCATCATCGCTTCTCCATAGCTCGTAGGTTCATCGTTGTCCAACAACATGAACTCTAAGACAGTGTTGTCATACTATTCAGGAGCAGTATGCATCCCTATCGACCTACGAGGTTCGATAGTAACTTGATCCAAAGTTTCATGATAATCATCATTAACTTGCTCTTCAACTAATGTAGGCTCCACAGAAACATCTTTCTGCGCAGCGCTACTCTGTGGTTGAAACAAAGGTTCAACAACCTCATGAAGTTCTATCTTCCTCCCACTCAATATTTTCGAGAGAAACTCTTTCTCAAGAAAGGACCAATTTTAGCAACAAACACTTTGTGCTTGGATCTGAGATAGAAGGTTTACCCAACTGTTAAATTTGGGTATTCTATGAATATGCATTTGTCCGCTTTGGTTTTGAGCTCATTAGGTGCAAACCCTTTTTCACATAAGCGTCGCAGCCCCAAACATTAAGAAATGATAACTTAGGTTTCTTCCAAGCCAAAATTCATATGGTGTCATCTCAACGGATTTAGATGGTGCCAATTTTAAAGTGAATGCAGTTGTCTCTAATGCATAACCCAAAATGATAGTGGCAAATCGATAAGAGACATCATAATTTGTACCTTATCCAATAGAGCACGACTACGACGTTCAGACACACCATCACACTATGTTGTTCCAGGTTGCGTGAGTTGTGAAACATCTTTCACATTGTCTAAAGTTGTATGCCAAACTCGTAACTCAGATATTCACCTCCACAATCATATAATAGACATTTTTATTTTCTTGTCACGATGATCTTAAACTTCACTATGAGTTTGTTTGAACTTTTCAAACATTCAGACTTGTGTTTAATTAAGTAAATATACTCATATATACTCAAATCATTAGTGAAGGTAAGGAAATAATGATATCCACTGCAAGCTACAACACTCATTTGACCGCATACATCAACATGTATCATTGCGAATAAGTTACTAGCCTGCTCCATCATACCGAAAATGGGGTCTTTAGTCAACTTGCCCCTGAGGCATGGTCCGCATGTCTTAACCGATTCGAAACCGAATGAGTCCAAAGATCCATCAGCATGGAGTTTCTTCATGCTTATATCAATATGACATTTAGCGGCAGTCCCATAGGTATGTCATACTGTCATTATTAGCTTTGCATCTTTTGGCATCAATGTTATGAACATGTGTATTACTATGGTCAAGATTCAAAAACCATTCTCATTGGGTGCATGACCATTGAAGGTATTATTCATGTAAATAAAATAACCATTATTCTCTCACTTAAATGAATAAACATATTGCAATAAACACGATCTAATCATGTTCATGCTTAACGCAAACACCAAATAGCATTTATTTTAGGTTCGTCACTAATCCTGAAAGTAAAGAGAGCATGCGATGTTGATCACATCAACCTCGGAGACATTTCCAACACACATCGTCACCTCACCCTTAGCTTGTCTCCATTTATTCCGTAGCTTTTATTTCGAGTTAGTAACATTTAGCAATCGAACCGGTATCCAATACTCAGCTGCTACTAGGATTACTAGCAAGGTACACATCAATAACACATATATCAAATAAACTTCTGTCGATGTTGCCATCCTTCTTATCTACCAAGTATCTAAGGTTGTTCCGCTTCACCGACGGTTTCCCTCGTAATAGAAGCACTTAGTCTCGGGTTTTGGTTCAAGTTTGTGTTTCTTCACTGGATCAACAACTGACTTGTCATCCATGAAATTTCCCTCCTAGCCCTTGCCCTTCTCGAAACTAGTGGTTTCACAAACCATCAACACTTGATGCTCCTTCTTGATTTCTACCTTCGCGGTGCCAAACATCGCGAATAGCTCAAGGATCATTATTTCTATCCCTGGCATTTTATAGTTCATCACGAAGCTCTCTTAGATTAGTGGCAGTGACTTGGAAAACTATATCAATCAATTTCTTATCTGGAAGATCAACTCCCACTCGATTCAAGCGATTGTAGCACCCAGAAAATCTGAGCACAAGCTCAACGATTGAGCTATTCTCCTTCATCTTGGAGGCAAAGATTCTTGTGAGAGATCTCATATCTCACAACACCGGAACGAGCCTGAGATCCCAATTTCAGCTCTTTAGAACATCTCATATGTTCCGTGACATTCAAAACGTTTTGGAGCCTCAATTCTAAGCCGTAATGCATGACGCACAGAACTATCAAGTAGTCATCGGAACGTGCTTGTAAGGTGTTCACAACATCTACAGACGACACTAGAGGGGTTGGCGCACCGTGCAGTGCATTAAGGACATAAGCCTTCTGTGCAACAATGAGCACAATCCTCAGATCACGGACCCAGTCCGCAATATTGCTACCAACATCTTTCAACTGTATTTCTCTAGGAACATATAAAAGTTAAAGGGAGCTACAACATGAGCTAGTAATCTACAACATATTTTGCAACGACACTATTGACTATGTTCATGATAATGAGTTCAATTAATCATATTAATTAAAAACTCCCACTCAAATTGACATCCCTCCGGTCATTCGAGTGATATATGATCCAAATTCACCAACTCAAGTCCGATCATCATGTGAGTTGAGGTGGTTTCAATGGTGAACATCATCATGTTGATCATATCTATTATATGACTCATGTTTGACCTTTCGGTCTGTTGTGTTCCAAGGCCATGTCTGTACATGCTAGGCTCGTCAAGTTTAACCTGAGTGTTCAGCATGTGCAACACTAGCTTGCACCCGTTGTATGTGAATGGAGAGTCTATCACACCCGATCATCACATGGTGTCTCGACATGACGAACTTTCGCAATGGTGCACACTCGGGGAGAACACAATTTATCTTGAAATTTTAGTGAGGGATCACCTGATAATGCTACCGTCATCCTAAGCAAAACAAGGTGCATAAAAGCATTAACATCACATGCAAATAATAAGTGACATGATATGGCCATGAACTTGTGCTTTTGATCTCCATCCTTAAAGCACTGGCATGATGTGCATCGTCACCGGCATGACACCATGATCTCCATCATCTTGATCTCCATCAACGTGTCGCCATCGGGGTTGTCACGCCCACCATGCTTCTACTACTATTGCCACCGCTTAGCGATAAAGTAAAGCATTACATAGCGCTTAATGATTGACATGAAGATCATACAATAATTAAAGACAACCCGGTGGCTCCTGCCGGTTGCGGTACTCATCGACATGAAAGTCATGATATTCTATACAATACATGATCATCTCATACATTACATATATCTCATCATGTAATTGGCCATATCACATAACAACATACCCTGCAAAAACAAGTTAGGCGTCCTCTAATTGTTGTTCCAAGTTTTACGTGGCTGCTATGGGTATCTAGCAAGAACAATTATCACCTATGCAAAAACCACAATGGTGATACAAAAATTGCTATTCAACCTTCTCAAGGACAGCCTTTGTCAAATCCGATCCAACTAAAGTAGGAGAAACAGACACCCACCAACAATCTTTGTGCAACAAAGTTACATGTCAGTCGATGGAACCGGTCTCTTGTAAGCATACGAGTAAGGTTGGTCCGAGCCGCTTCATCCCACAATGCTGCTGAATCAAGGGAGGAAGCAATCTAATCATCAACACCCACAAACTCCTTTGTGTTCTACTCTGATCTCATCTACACATAGACCTATATCTAATACCACTGGTGGGGAACGTTGCATGGGAAACAAAAAAATTCCTACGCACATGCATGATCTATCCATGGTGACGAGCATCTACGAGAGGGGGAGAGGATCTACATACCCTTGTAGATTGCTAAGCGGGAAGCGTTAAGAAACACAGTTGATGTAGTCGAACGTCTTCGCGATCCAAATCGTCGAGCGTCCCGCAATCAAATCACGATCTGTCCCGATCTAGCGCCGAATGGACGACACCTCCTCGTTCAACACACGTATAGCTCAAGGATGATCTCCTCCTTATTGATCTAGTAAGAGGGAGCGAAGAGGAATAAGAGTGCTCCGGCAGCGCGACGGTGTTGCGGTGATGGTGGTGGAGCTATTCCAGCAGGGCTTCGCCTAAGCACCGCTGAAACCGATCAAGAAGAGAAACTACGATCTAGGGGAGAGGGCAGCACGCGGCTATCTTTCTGTAGAAATAACCGTCAAAACCTCTAGTATATATAGGAGGAGGGGAGGGAGGAGACTTGTCCCCCAAGGGAGCCAAATCTGGTTCGGCTGAAGTGGGATGAAGGAGTCCTCCTCCTCCACTCCTAGTAGGACTAGGACTTCTCTTTTTCCCACTTGGGTCTCCTTCCACCCTTGGGTTTCTTCACCTCAGCTGCATGGGCTTGCTGTAGGGCTTTGGCCATCCGACTAAGGACTGGTATACCTCTTCGCACAACCTGTGTAGCCTCTTGGGTCTAAATACCTCTCCCAGTGGTCCCCCGGTACCATCCCGACACACTACCGATGAGCCCGAAACTTTTCCGGTGAACAAAACAGGACTTCTTATATATACCTCCAGATCATTCCGGAGCTCCTCGTGACGTCCGGGATCTCATCCGGGAATCCGAACAACCTTTGGTCACCACCATACATAACTCTATACTACTGAAATGTCATCGAACCTTAAGTGTGCACCCTGCGGGTTCGAGAACTATGTAGACATGACCGAGACACCTCTACGGTCAACAAGCAATAGCGTGACCTGGATGCCCATATGGCTTCCTACATATTCTACGAAGATCTTTATCAATTGAACCTCTATGTCAAGGATTCAGTTAATCCCGTATGCTGTTCACTTTGTTTTTCGGTATGTTACTTGCCAAATATTCGATCGTCGGCATCTCCATACCTAGTTCAATCTCGTTACCGGCAAGTCTCTTAACTTGTTACGTAATATAAGATCCCGTGGCTAACACTTAGTCACATTGCATACAAGGCTTGTCATGATGTTGTATTACCGAGTGGGCCCCGAGATACCTCTCCGTCACACGGAGTAACAAATCCCAATCTTGATCCATGCCAACCCGACAGACACGCTCAGAGATACCTCTAGAGCACCTTTATAGTCACCCAGTTATGTTGCGACGTTTGATACACACAAGGTACTCCTCCGGTGTTAGTGAGTTGCATGATCTCATGGTCATAGGAACATATACTTGACATGTAGAAAACTGTAGCAATAAACTGGCACGATCATATGCTATGTTTATAGTTTGGGTCTTGTCCATCACATCATTATCCAATGATGTGATCCCATTATTAAATGAGATATCATGTTCATGGCTAGGAAACCTTAACCATCTTTGATCAACGAGCTAGTCTATTAGAGGCATACTAGGGACATGGTGTTGTATATGTATCCACACATGTATCCGAGTTTTCGATCAATACAATTCCAGCATGGATAATAAAGGATTATCATGAACAAGGAAATATGATAATAACTAACTTATTATTGTCTCTAGGGCATATTTCCAACATGTTGGTCCTGGAAGAAGCAGAACTGCATGTAACTATCTACTTCCAAAGCTGAATACATTGTTGTTGGTTCATGTTTGCTCAGCTACTATGGATGAAGCAAACCCTCAAGGACTATGGCATCAAGGTGAAGAATGTGCCTCTCTACTGTGACAACGAGATTGCTATCAAGATTTCTTACAACCCAGTTCAACATTCCAAGACAAATCACATCTAGATTTGTCATCACTTTCTTCGAGATCATGTACTCAAGGGCGACATCTCCATCGACCACATCCCTACTGAAGAACAACTGGCCGATATCTTCACAAAGCCCTTGTATGAAAAGAGATTTTGCAAGCTGGGGCGTGACCTAAATATCTTAGAATCTTCGAATGTTCTTTGAAAAAGGACACACATCCTAACATTTATGCAAAATTGATGACTTAGATCTGCAACACACGAAGTAACGTTTTTCTTCAATCAATGAAGAATAACCCTCTAAGTGTGAAGAAATTAATGAAGAATTTGTTTCTCAGAACCCTACGACAATTGTACGTGGTGTCTGAAATCATCATTCTTATACGGTGGGTCACTCCACCAACCATACTTGAAATTCTTCAAAGTTGATTTTTTTCGTCATTTTGCAAATTCTTCAAATTTTCAACTTCCTCAAGTTTGCAAATTCCTCAACTATTCAAATTCTTCAAACTATGAAACTCCTGTTCTTCATTGACTATATATATATGAGTTTTGAAGTCCTCAACAACATTCACTTATTGCTAATTCTTCAAGTTGATTTTCATTCAAGTGAATGTGATCGGACCCTTTCTCCTCTATGCTAAAGTCGACCCAGTCTATTCACAAATTCTTCATATACGTTCTACTTTGAAACTCATTCAAAGTCTTCACTTTGTCCTTGACAGCTGAAGAATTTGCAAACGGAAACTTTAAAATTTTCACTATCAAAATTTTCGGTGTTTCCCTCTCAAACTGTAACGATTCCCACGACTAGATAACCCACGACCCCCCACTATATCCACTATTCAGAACGTGGGTGAGACATGTCATGTGGAGAGCAAGGGTTAGGGGCAATCTGCTCCAAAATCTTTGGACAGATTGGTTTTCACCTCCGCTATAAATAACCCCTTACCTTTCACTATGCTCGGTTACTCCTCACTCCAACTCTCTCCCAAGCTCAAACCTAGCGCTGCCACTAAAATCATCACCGCCAGTGTGGAAGAGCTTCACTACCTCAACCTCACCGTCGTCGTACTCGCATCGGATGCAAAAATCATCACCCCGCCTCTGCTATAGTGGCCACCCTCTGCCAAGCTAAGGCGTGGGAGATCTGGACGGACGAACATATTTGATTTAATCTCACTGTTCGTCGTGTTCTTCATCAGGGTAAATAAAATCTGTTTTTATTGCCCTTGTTTGATCTTCAAGTTTTCCACAATTTCCTCAAAGGTGTTTATTCTTCAAGAATCTCATTCAAAAGCACCTTACATGTTCATACACTTGATGTTTTTTCCTAAGTTATGATTTCTTCAAGATTCCTCAATTGTGTGGATCCTCAAAATGTGCACAACTCTGGAACCTAAGACAAAGAACACATAGTCAAATTCCTTACACTTGATGTTTTTTAAAAACTTCTAAGAACGCATATGACCTCTTCAAATTCCTCGAACATATACTCTATTCACAGGTACAAACATGTCTGCTAATGAATCACTAGGTTTTCAACAACTTGACTCATTTGCAGCGGTTCTTGAGGAAAAACTATGTACATCTTTAGAATCTTCAAGAGTTCAGAATCCTCAGCCAAAGAAAATGGTCATGGGAAGAACCCACAGAAAGGTGGAAAGAAACCTGAAGTATAGACTGTGTTTGAGATGCCTGATGAAGTATATGAGGAATATTGCACTCCAAATGAAGAAACTCATGGCAAGGAAACAACAAAGCAAAGAAAGATTCGCATACAGAAAATTGAGAGGAGATGTGAAAAGGAGTGGAAAGAATATCACTATGTCACACCCAAGTATATGAAGTAATTCACATTTAAACCCCCTTGCAACAAGCCACCCTTGGCTCCAAACCTAACTGCTGATCCCACTAGTCTCAAGAATGGTAATGACTTTCCTCATGAATGGGAAAGACATCAAGCCAAGCTAGCAAAGAAAGCAAAATAGGTTGTGAAGAAATTCAACAAAGACTCTACTACTGCTGCCATTGTCGGAGCCTCTGCTAGTGCTCCGAAGAAATCTACTGTGAAGAAATCTGCTGTGAAGTCAAAATCTTCAACTTCAAAATCACCACTTCAGATTTCTCAAGAAAAGCCTTCAAAGGACTCAACCACTGGTTCAATAGCTTCTCAATCATCAACTGCCGCCACAAAGTCCTCAACACCTATGCACCTTGCATCATGTCAGAGGACAAAGGGCTTCTCAATTGCTTCAAAGGTCTATGTAAGTCCCTTTGCTCAAGCACAATCTTGAACAAATCCTACTATGTTGAAGCTAAAGAAAACTACAGGATGAGGTCAAAGACCAAGTCCTCACACTAGCAAAGCTTTAGTGAATGTACCCTCAGAATCTGAGGCTGATGATGAGGCTGATGATGAAGAATTGGAAGAACTCATCAGAGAAAGTTAGCAAAGGGCTGCAATAGCCAAGGGAAGCTCTGTCCCTCTTATGTTGGATCCCAAGATGATACTCAACTTTATTTACATATGGCATGAGGATCCCAGCACCCCACTTTCCTCGCTGAACTTACCTCTTGGTGTGGATCATGTCCTCACACACTTCATTGCTGAGGAAAAATGGAAAAGAGATCAAGCTCTGAGAGCTAAGAGGATTTGGGATCGAAAAGAAAAATTTCTAAGGAATAATGTGATGAATTTGACTCCAAATCAACTCATCACTGTTCAGTCTGGATATCGCTACCTCTCTGAGGAACAAGACAAATATGATGCTTAATGGAAGGGCACCAAAGTAAGATTTGTCAGGGCACCCCAAGCTGCCATGAAGGACCATAACTCAAGGGTTGTAGCTCGAACTCAACCACAAAGTCCTCAGGCTGAAGAATCTGCTTAGCCCACTGAAGAAACTACTCCCACAGCTGAAGAGATTCAGGTTGCTAAAGAACATGCCAGGACAACCTCCATAGTTGTGCCTGAAGAAATTGCTAGGCCAACTGAAGCTTTTGTTGCGCCTGAGGAAATTGAGACCACAAGGGCGACTGCATCAGTTGCGCTTGAAGAAAATGCTCCTCCTTCACCCTTTGCAGAAACACTAAAATCATCAACGGTGAAAATCATCAACCTTCCTTCTACATGAGAAGCGAAGAAAACCAAGGCCACGGAGAAGAAGGCACTGAAAAGAAATGCATCAACTTTAGATTCCTCAGCAGTGAAGAAATTGAAGACACTGCCAAGTTCTTCAACATAACCGTTTGATGCAACTCCTATCAACTCCGTGTCAGCCTATGAAATTGTGCCATTTGGTGTTGACTATGTCATCCCAAATGATGATCAAGAAGAAAAATATCAATCTTCTGCTACCTTAGAGCAGATTGATGAAGAAATTAAAGTGGAAGCAAATGCTTCAAATCCACAAGGATCATCATCACAGCCTTAGTTGACTGCTGAAGAGGCCGGCGTTGAAGAAATTGATGAGGACATGGACATTGGCAACACAAACCCCGTTATCAATGATGAATATTGGGAAGCTGCACACCCAAATTCACCAATCAACACTCCTCTGTCACAAATTCCTCAGTCTCCATCCCAGACTGAAGAAATTCAACCAGGATCTGATGACTTGACTGCAAATGCTTCTAAAGAAATTCCAGCTGCATCAGCTGAGGAAATTGTTGCTCCAACTTCCACTAAGGAAACTATTGTGCAAATTCCTCACTCTAAAGAAATTTCTACTGTGCCTACGGAGATTGTGGGACACTTTAAACCCAACCTTCATCCAAATCCAAGAATGCGATTCAATGTCTCAAAGCGCCCCAAATTCATCAAGACCAATTTCGTCAATGAGCACATTTTCTTTGATGGACCCAATGCACATGACTCTACAAGGGATGGTTGCACCAGATTCTGGACAACCACACAGATGAATTACTACGCATGAGTGCTGTTTGACAAGAAGAAAGTCCTCGAGCACCATCAAATTCCTCATGCGGATATGGAAACAGTCCCATCCTTCACACTAGTGGTCGCAGTTCTTCACGACACGGGCATTCTTCCATTCTGTGTGGACATCTGTGATTGGAATGAAGACATAATTCTTCAATTTTATGCCACCTTGCACATCACAGGTGATGCTTCTGACATTAGCTCATGGGTCTTGGACTAGATTACTGGATCTACTCACTACACTACACCAGCATCGGAATTGCTTTGGTCAGTCCCAATTCCAATTCCTTCAGAAGAAGCCTGCTGCCTGTTTGATGAACCTGCTCTGCCCAACCATATGATGCAAGTGCTGATGAAGCCATTGGCTCATGGAAAACCTGAAAGTACTACCTTCCTTGTGAAGGATTTGCTCTATTTGCCCAGGACGTTTTATTGCATCCGCACCGACACCCTTTGTTCTCAGAAGGGTCACAACTCTAAAGAAGAAGTTGAGGGAGTCATGGAGAACATTCTATTCAACATCATTCATGGGATTCCCATCAACTACCATGATTTCTTCATGAGGACTTTGTCCAATGCAGCATTAGCCCATTTGAATTGAAGCCTTATCCTCTCTGGATTATGAAATTCATCAGATCAAGGTCTTCAATTCCCTTCAAGGCTGACTTCCAAAATCACTCCGGCTTTCTGCCTCCGACTGAAGTCATCAAGAGCACAATTGCCTCAGTTGAACGAAAAGGCAAAGCTATCATTGATGAAGGTACTCGTCCATTGGATGGTCAGTTTCGCAAAGCTGCATCTTACTCCACCAATGATGACACTGCTACCCAGGAATCAGCTGCAAAAGCCTCAGCGCAAAAGCCTCGAGATTCTACCTCTCGTGTGATGACTGATCGTGAGCTTCTCATATGTCTTCATCAGAAGGTTGATCGCAATCACAAGTCTTTGAAATCATTTCTTTCTTTCCATCACTATGCATAATCCCGATCCCACTTGTGTAGCCTCTACTAGTATCCTATCTACACCCACTCGCATAACCCTCATAAGGTGGTAGGGTCAAGCATGATGCAAGTTTCAATGGTAAAAGGTTCCGAAGCAACCCATCGAAGGGGGAGCACCACTTCATGATCAATCACCCAAACAACAAGTGTTATATGTCATGCATGAAAAGTTTCTTAACATGGTCAAAGGGCTGCTTGCCTGGCTCAATAAATTCTTCGAGGTCTTCCAAGTCTTCGGGTCCAACTCCCTCGTCAATAGCGCAATCTATCATCAGGAATAAAAGCGATAAAAATAAGCATCCCACAAAAACAGAGCACACAAGCTACTATCAAAAATGCTCCCCTACTCTGATAAATACTAAAAGCTATGCTAAAAATATTTGTCTAAGGTTTTGAAGTTCACAAGGTTTTCAAGACTATTTAAAACAAGGGCTAATAACGCCAAATAGGTGTTTTAAAATAAAGCAATATATAAAAGATTTTCAAAAATTCACACAAAAGGCACTATTAAATTCTAGGGAATATTCTAAGATTTTAGGTGGAAGAATATTTGGAATTTGATTAATATTCAATTCTGTGGAATTTTTAGAAAATAGGGAGAAAAAGATAAAGAAAAAGGGAGGGGGAGGCCTCTGTGCCTGGGTCAGAGGCGGCCAACAGCTGGGCCGGCCCAGCTGGCCAGCCAGCCAGCCTCACGCGTGGCCAGTTCATACCTGACGCAGAGGGCCCAACTGTCGGCGACTGCGAGGGGAAGAGAGAGAGTGCGGGAGGGGGAGAGAGAGTCCGACAGGTGGGACCCTCGTTTCGGATCCTTCTCCCACCTCGGGGCGCTCACCGATGATGATGCGGGGCATGGCGATGGCAGGCGGAGGCGAGAACGGGGCCGGGGTGGATTCACCGTTCTCGGGGAGGTTGAAGGGGCACCAGAGAGGGTCGGAGTTGCCAACAGCAAGCACCTGCGGTGGAGGGAGCTTCGAGAGAGATGGTCGGGGCCGCCTCGTGCTGCAAAGAGGATGGGGGCAAAGGGTAATTTGGTCAGAGGGAGGAGGGAGGATCAACCGAATTGAAAAGTGGTCCGAAGGCGGTCGGTACCAAGAGATCGACGACGAGGTGGCCGCGATGATCCTCGGCTCGATCCCGAGCACAGAGGCATCGGGAGCTCTCCGGGGGGCACAGGAGGTCCGCTGGGGAGTGGAGAGAGAGACCAAAGGGGAGAGGGAGTCTCGGGCGGCTCTTATATGGGCGCCCGGTGGTCTACCGAGCTCGGGTGCGCCGGAGAGCTAGGGCACGGGGCCAGGGTCGAGCAGAGGGGGCGAGGGCACATCTGTGGTGCTCGTGGGGTTGGTCTAGGCCGAGGGGGAGAGGAGAGAGAGGCTGGGAAACAGGTGCTTGCAAGCCCCGTGTTTGGCCGACTCGGGCGTCCACGGCACATGCGAGAGGGGCCAAAGGAGGGAGAGAGAGGAGGGGGCCAACACGTTGCAGTGTTGCGGACGTCGAGGGAACCTCAAGGGACAACTTCTCCCATCCCAAGGCTGTGGGAGCCCTCGGGATGCTCCTGTCACAGTGCGTACATGCATTGTAGCACGCTCTAGAGCATGTCTTTGGCATGCCATGGCATGCTTGCGTGCTCTGGACGCGCTCCTGCGTGTCCACTAGCTCTTGGACGTTTTAGAGATGCTCTAGGAGCTAGGGGAGGCTAGAGGAAAAAATAAATGGGGGAGGAAGAGGGTAGAAATGTCCCTGCCATGGTGAAACAAAGGGGTAAATGTGGGTTTTACCCAACTTACCAATGGGCCTTGGCCAGAGAAACTTACTGGGGGTGAAAGGCATTATCAGATAGCTATGGTAAAATTTTGGAGGCAAGGGAAATAGTAGAGGTGGTGAAAATAATGGTTTCTTGAATTGACCGGAACGTGTTTGATGGAGATTAGGGCAAGCAATTGGACTTTGCTTTCCATGAGATTTTACAGGATCAAATGGTGGTTGAAGATAAGCCTGACCACCAAGTTTGAGATGGTTTGATGAAAGTTCATAATGTGACTTTGTGGAAACCTAGAAATCAACAGATTCTAGTTCTTTTAGATCTAGTCATGCTAAGCTATTACCGTTGATGCACCACTTAGTGTAGCATCATTATTTGGTGATTAGAGCATGTCCACAAAGTTTTGGTCAAGGGGGGAAACTTCACAATGTAGAGTTGTTCAAATTTGAATCTCGACAGGAAGGGTGTCACACCCTTTGTTTGTATCACCTTGTTGAGTTTGGATTTATAAAATTTAGAGCCAATTAAAACTTTTTCAATACTTGTGCTTGATTGAATTGTTGCTTGTTTGCTTGGTGATTGTGGTGTATGTCACTCTTAGGTTCTATCCCTCTTCATATTCATCTTCCTTGATCCAAACTTCTTGCCCAATGATCATGCCATGTGAATAGTGCCCAAAACTATTTTTATCAAATTTATTTTGACCAAAAAGGATTTATCCAAATTAGGTTTTCAAACCCCCCTGAATTGAGGTTTGCACTTCAAGTCCTCAAATTGGGTGGATCCTTCTTCCCAAAGGCTTTACTTCAAACCTACTATATATAAGACTTTCCAAAACCACCGAATATTAATTTTAAAGATTATTTTTATATTTTATTTAAAGTCTTTTTCTTAAGACCAGAAATGGTTTTTCATAGGGAAAATTATTTAACTGCCTTCAAAATATTTTGATAAAATTTAGGGAAAGTCAGTGGTCATATATTTTCCATATATCTGAGTTTCAACACATGGGCATGTTCAAATTATGGGCAAAACCCCTCAAAACCCTTTCTATTCAGATCAAGCTTTTGAAATATTTCTATAAGAAATATTATCAATAAATTCCAGGAAAATTCTGGAAAGTCAACACTATCATGGGTGATGATCTTGCAAAGTTTAATATCAATCCAAGTTGATTTGGTTCGTCAAACCAATCCAAAACCCCTTCTTGTCCAGATCCAAATTTGAACAACTTTACATTGTGAAGTTTCTCCCCTTAACCCCAAACTTTGTGGACATGCTCTAATCACCAAATAATGGTGCTACACCAAGTGCTGCATGAAGGGCAAAAGCTTAGCATAGCTAGATCTACAGAAACCTGATTCTGTCAACTTTGCTCATTTGAGCTCAAACTTGGTGATCCAGCCTATTTCTAACCACCATTTGATCCTATCAAATCCCAGGGAAAGCAAGGTCCATTTTCTTCTCCAAACCCCATCAAACACCTTTTGGTCAACTCTAGAAACCATCATCTTCTCCACTTCTGCTATTCCCCTTTCCATGAGATTTTTACCACAACCTCTCACGGTCACCAAAAACCCCAAGTAAAATTCTCTAGCCAAGTCTCCATGGGTAAGTGGGGTAAAACCCACATTTACCCCTCTGTTTTACCATATCAGGGACTTCCCGTCCCCATTTCTTTTCCTTCCTAGCCTCCACGAGCTTCTCCTAGCCCATGGGCATCTCCAGAAACCCCAAGACACAACAAGACATGCTGGTGGGCATATCTTATGCCAGGAGACGCCATATTGGCGCTCTGGAACGTGCTACAGTGCGCCCCCGCACTGTAGCTGCCCTTGCCTGGCGCCCCCCGACCACCTCCGGCCTCCCCAACATGTCCCCCATGTCCCCCTCGAGGTCGGCAACACGAAAGCTGGTCGGGCCCCTTCTCTCTCCCCTCCTCCTGCGCGTGCCCGGAGCCACCCGGCTCGGCCAGTGAGCGTGCTCACACGCGCGAGGACCCAGCGCCTCCCCGCTCTCTCTCTCCCACACAAGACGAGGACCGCGCCCAAGAACTCCTAGGACACGGCCCGAAGCCCTCCCTGTGGCCCGTGAGGAAGCCCATGTCCTCCCAGTGCATCGTGTCAATGGTGCACCGGCGGCCACCTATTTAAAGGCCTCCCCGAGATCCCGCTCCTCTCCCCTTACTCTCTCCTCCCCTCTGCTGCTCCCCAGTGCCCAGCCTCCTCGCCCTCGTGGTCGGGAACCCACGCCCGAACCAAACCCTCGCCGCCGTCGGCTCTCCCTCGCCGGCAATTCTCTCTACCCCGGCACTCCCATCGGCCACCCACCGATGCGGGGGAGGCCCCAAAGCGCGCCGGTGCCCTCTGCTCAGGCCGCCGTGGCTGGAGACCCCGTCGGTGAGCTCCCCTCCACTCCTGTCATGAGGAGAGGGACGACAGGTGGGGCCCACCTGCCATCCCCTCACCCCTCCTCTCTCTCTGCCTGGATGGTCCCATGGGCAGGTTTAAAATTAAACCTGCCACGCGTGACGTCTTCCCTAGGCCGGTTCCCCTTGTGGGCCGGCTCAGCTGTGCACTTCGGGCCGAGAGACATAGTATATTTTTTTGCAGATTTCCAAAAATTCCATAGGGCAAAATATAAATCCAATGCCCAAAATTCTATCACCTAAAATCTTGAAATATTCCATAGAATTTATTAGTGCTACTTGTAAAAATATTTGAAAACATTTTATGTACAGTTGTATTTTAAAACCCCCTTTTGGCATTTTTAGCCATAATTTTAAATATTTTTGAAAACCTTTTTAAGTTCAAAACCCTAGACAGATATTTTTAGTATAACTTTTAGCATTTATAAGACTACGGTAGCATTTTAAATCTAGCTTGTCTGCTCTATTTTTGTGTGATGCTTATTTTTTATGACTATTTATCGTGCCGATAGATTGCGCTGTTGACGAGGAAGTTGGACCCGAAGACTTCGAAGACCCTAGAGACTTTGTTGAGCTAGGCAGGCAGCCCTTTGACCATGTTAAGAATTTTTTTTCATGCATGTCATATAGCACTTGTCGTTTCGATGATTGATCATGATGTGGTGCTCCCCTTCGGTTGGGTGCCTCCGATACTTTTACCGTTGACACTTGCATCATGCATGACCCTACCACCTTATGAGGGTTATGCGGGTGGGTGTAGATAGGATGTTTACAGATGCTACACAAGTGGGATGGCATTTATGGATAGTGATGGAAAGGAAGTGAGTCTTTCAAACACTTTTCGACAACCCCGTCGGGTGCCACTAATGCCCGAGGGAGAACATGATAAGTTGGGTGACCACTTGAGTACGAAGTGGTGTGCCGGAACAAGTTGAGGATGTGTTTTCAAAAACGGATTGGTGTAAGTTGCTACCATTACTCCAAACTTATATGTGCAACCATGATACCCCTTATGGGACGGGGCTTTGTTGATTACCTTGATGGGTACTGGCAAGAAGCCCGCATTACTAGTGGTGGGAGTGGCGTGGTCACTCTCGATACGGGGTCATATCGGTATGTACGATCATCCGCTCTCTTCATAGGCACCAGGCACACCGTTGGTCCCCTCATGGATGGTACGATCCAGAGAGAGGCTCGTGTGATGTACATCATGACGGCTGGGTACCAATCGAGTGGACTCTTTGTTTAGTATCGCTAGGGGAAAGGCATTGTTCGGGTACTTACCTCGGGTATGTGATGTACCGCAAGTCATGGATGACACGGAAGTTTCCCGATCTTGTGGGTAAAGTGTGCAACCTCTGCAGAGTGTAAAACTATTCGAATAGCCATGTCCATGGTCAAGGACAGTTGGATGACTGCTCTTGTGCTATGTCCAAATGTTTTCTCACACTGGTGTGAGTGCGTTGGAGACAAAGATGGTACTTGAGCTAAGTCCGATGACTTAGCATGAAAATTGAACTAAGTCTGATGACTTAGCATCATAAATGAACATGAGATGTTCAACCCCTGCTTATGATAATATCTACAACTTGTTCATATGGATATCTGCCAAACTATTGATGCATGCTTACTTAGTTACTTGATTATGTCATTGCATTCAAAATTGGCTTTCCGCAAATTACCTACATAGTGCTATATCACGCATCATTATACCTTGTTCCACAACTTGGGTTGCTTGTGAGTACATTCAAAGTACTCATTGGCTTGCCACTGGTTATTTAATTGGCCAGGCATGGAAGAACAGGAGCTTGTTGAAGAGTTCGTTGGTGACGAACATGTGAACTAGGACGCTTCCTAGTCAGAATGCCTATAGGTTGAGACAGATGGCATGGGTTCACGCTTGCGATCAAGATTTCCGCTGCTTGTTCTATTTAAGTGTTTGGCCCTTGTGGCCCTATTTATGTAAGACTAGACCTTTAGGGTCCTTATTTTTGTAAGACGCTAAATGTGGATGTAAGACTCTTGTTATTCAGCTTCTGTGTGTTCAGTGAGCATTGATATCTGGGATCACTATACACGTGCATTCGGTGATCACGACTTATGAGTCGGGGTCCCCACAGAGCTGGTATCAGAGCCATCCTTACTGTTGGAAGCCCTTAGTTAGCATGGACGTTAGTCATGATTAAACCGATTTTTAAAACTACACCTAGCATCTATACTTAGGAATTCCACACTATTTATCTCTTCTATTCTTCACACAACACTTTGCTTACTCTCCTCCCTTCAAACCTTTGTAGATGGCCGTCGTATACAAAGCCTTCCGGACATCCGGCTTTCCCTTACTCCTTGGGGATAGCTTGGAGAAGTGCCAGTTTTGCCAACCACCCATTTTCCTCTACCACGAGCACCGGGTCGATGCCGTCACGAAGGAGTACCACGTGGATGTGGTCGTGAAGGCAAACTACTCCCCGACTAGTTGGTTCTTTGAAGGACCACAGATGGAGACCATGATACTTGCAGTCGAGTCAGCTACACGCAAGACACTTCTGCACCTGAGAGACATCATTCCAGAGATGGCTGGCGAGACGGCTACTCGCTACCTTCCCTTCAGGAAGGATGATCTTGGCAAGGGTTGGACGCTGATTCCATGAAAGGAGGATGGCACACCACTTAGGTTCCAGACCTACTACAACCTCTCCGCCGATAGTCTGGTTCATAACCTGATAAAGGAGTCAATGAAGCTCCGCGAGGAACTTCACCACATCTGAGAGCTACTCCGGCGAGCCAAGACGAAGCCAGACAAGATCAAGAAGGATGGAGCCGCCGAGGGACGACTAGTCGTCGCTTATAGAGGAGGAGTACCCCCAGCTAGTGATACACTCACACGTCATCATCGCGTGAGTGCGAAGGAGTACCGTGAGCTCTTCACCGACCCACCAGCAAAGCGTCATTAGGATGGACCTCCTTGTTCCCCGACAACTTCGATCGGGAATGATACTCGTTCAGATGACGAACAGGAGGAAGACCCAGAGGAGCGAGACTACGAGACCGAGCACTCCACCACCTGAGTCTGAGAACCCCTAGGGTAGGATCAGTCATGTACCCCTCATGCGAAGTCAAGTCCGTGTAATGGTTCATATGAAACCATGTGTTCTTGTTGTTTGTTTTGTTGTTTGTGTTCCAATGCAAGTCATGCTTTTCTCTTAGGCAACATATAAGCGACTCCGTCGTCTATCTTAATATATATGTTGATCTTTTGACCTTTTTTAACACACTTGCACTCGACCAACCCCCTTAGGCGCGTTTTATCGTTGTTGCTTTCCCTCTCGTCTATCCCAGTTGTTTGACTTGGCTGCTCCAAACAGGATGGTGACTGCTACCCGCCACAGCTCCTTCGCCAACCCTGAAGTCGGTAACTCAAGCTAGCAACAGTGAGTTGGTGGTGCTACTCATGCTGGAGGACACCAGGAGCAGCCACAAGGCAACATTCCCTTGCCACCACCTCCACCGGATAACATGACCGTAGCCCAGTTTCCCCAAGTTCTCTAGGAGGAATGCCAAGCCAACAATGCTGCTATTCAGTAGATGGCTCAGGCCCTTGTGAACAACTAGGAGCAAGGCAGGAACGGCAATTGCCACTCCACACTGTCTGAGTTCATGAGGAATGCACCCCCAACCTTCACCGAGACTGCTTAACCATTGGATGCTGATGTCTGGATCCACACCATTGAGGACCTCCTTGCACCGGTCAACTGCAACGAGGACCGTGAGAAGGTTCTTTATTCCTCTCATTGCCTCAAAGGTACCGCCCGAGCTTGGTGGGATGGATTCAAGGTCATGCAAGGTGACCGTGTGATCACTTGGAATGACTTCAAGGAAGGATTCCACACCGCCCTCATTCCCTTTGGGATCATGGCTATCAAGAAGAGAGAATTCCGAGCACTGAAGCAAGGAAGTGGCTCTGTCAAGGAGTACGTGCAGAAGTTCAACCTGCTGTCAAGGTATGCACATGAAGATGTCAACACAGAGGCTGCCAAGGAGGAACGCTTCATGGAAGGACTTCAACAGACCCTGCAGTATAACCTTATCGTCTACAACTGTTGTACCTTCTTCAACCTGGTGAACACGGCCGTCATGCTAGAAGACAAGCGTCATGCCATAGACGACACATGCAAACGCAAGATGATCAGCAAGGGTAGCACCAGCAACTAGAAGCCTTGCCCTTGGCAGCCAGCCCTAGCTAAGCCAACCTATCAGCCACAACAGGCTAGACCTCCTCCACCTCGTCCGAGCTACCAGCCTCAGCAGTATGCCAACCCAGGCTAGCTTACAACAACAACCCCAATAACAACAACGATGGAAGAAACTACAAAAACAACCCTGGACAAGTTGCTTGCTTTGGATGTGGTTAGTCTGGACACATCTCTAGGCTCTTCCCCAGCAAGAAGCCAGATGCACCGTGCCCCAATGCGCCCGCTCAAGGTCAAGGCCGTGGAGCACCCCCAAGGAACCCCGCTCCCCGCAACCAGCCCAACAATGGCAAGGGTCGTGTGAATCACGTCACCGCAGAGGAAGCCCAGGAAAACCCGAACGTCATACTAGGTATGTTCCTCGTGAACTCAACCCCAGCAACAGTACTGTTTGATTTTGGAGCTTCACATTCTTTTGTCACCCAAAAGTTTGCACTAGAGAGTGGCATGAAGCCTACACCCTTGGGTAGTCATATGTTGATACAAACCCCGCGATCAGTTATGAAGTCTGGGATAGGTTGTAAGGGAGTTGTGATTAACATCAACGGGGTAGATTTCCTATCATACCTTATCATCCTGAAGTTAGAAGGCTTGGATGTGATCCTAGGCATGGACTGGTTAACCAAGCACCAATGCTTGTTAGACTGTGCCAAGAGGATTGTCACCAGGACTAATAGCCAAGGAGTGGAAGTCAAGTATGTTCCCAACCCTGCCTCCGCTCAAGCCCCTCAGGCTACCTATCTATCGGTAGTTGAGTTGGATCAAGTGCCAGTGGTATGTGAATACCTGGATGTGTTTCCAGATGAGCTGCTCGGAATGCCTCCTAACGGTGACATTGAGTTCATCATTGATCTTATGCCCGGATCAAGGCCCATCTATAAGAAGGCCTACAGGATGGGATCCGAAGAGTTGGCTAAATTGAAGAAGCAACTAGCAGAGCATCTCAGAAAAGGATTCATTTGCCCAAGTGCCTTTCCTTGGGGATCACCTGTTCTATTTGAGTCAAAGAGGGATAGAACTAATAGACTCTGTGTCGATTACCATTCCCTCAATGAAGTCACAATAAAGAACGACTACCCACTCCCCAAGATTAAAGACCTGTTCGATTAGTTGAATGGAGCCAAGGTGTTTTCCGAGATCGACCTCAGGTCTGGGTACTATCTATTGAAGATCAGACCCCAAGACATTCCGAAGACTCCATTTGTAACCCTGTATGGCCTGTATGAATACACGGTCATGTCATTTGGGTTAACCAATGCCCCTGCCTACTTCATGTACCTCATGAATAAGGTCTTCATGGAGTACTTGGACAAGTTCGTTGTTGTCTTCATTGATGACATACTTGTGTTCTCCAAGTCTGAAGAAGAGCATGAGGAACAATTGAGACTGGTCCTAGAGAAGCTTCGAGAGAACAAGCTTTATGCCAAATTCAGCAAGTGTGAATTCTGGCTGCATGAAGTAGGATTCTTGGGTCATGTGTTGACTGCAAAAGGATTATTAGTGGATCCTGCCAAGATTGAAGCCGTGACTGAATGGCAAACTCCTACCACCAAGAAGGAAGTCACGAGCTTCCTCGGACTCGCGGGATATTATCGCAAGTTTGTGGAAGGGTTCTTGAGCATTGCTCGACCCATGACCCAACTTTTGGCCACCCCCGATATTCACAAGGAGTTTGTGATATATTGTGATGCTAAGTGCGAACGGATAGCTAAGTGCGAGGAAAGCTTCCAGGAGCTCAAGAAGAGATTAACCCCAACCCCAGTTTTGGCCACCCCCGATATTCACAAGGAGTTTGTGATATATTGTGATGCATCGAGAACCGGGCTTGGAGGTGTTCTGATGCAAGAAGGCAGAGTCGTAGCATATCTATCCAGACAACTACGTCCTCATGAAGAGAACTACACAACTCATGATCTCGAGTTGGCAACCGTGGTTCATGCCTTAAAGACATGTCGACATTACCTTCTAGGGATGCGATGTGCGATATACACAGAACACAAGAGTTTGAAGTATATTTTCACCCAAAGGGAATTGAACATGAGGCAGTGAAGATGGTTGGAGTTGATCAAGGATTACGACCTCAGTGTTCAATACCTCCCAAGAAAGGCCAACGTGGTAGCAGACGCCTTAAGCAGAAAGGCTTGTTCCTTGAATGTTATGATTAGGGAAAGGCTACCCACCCTGTATGAAGAGCTCGAAAGCTTCGGCTTGGAACTGGTTGCACCCGGATTCCTCGCCAACCTCGAGGCAAAGCCTACCTTGATGGATGATATCAAAGAAGCTCAGAAGGGACATGAGAGCATTGAAGGCATCAAGAGGAAGATCAAGGCAGGCAAGGCCCCAGGATTCTTAGTGGATGAACAAGGATTAGTATGGTACAGGAATTGCATCTGCGTACCCAACAAAGAGGAGCTCAAGAACCTGATCTTGCAAGAAGCTCATGACACTCCATACTCCATCCATCCTAGAGGAACCAAGATGTATCAAGACCTCAAGTGCCTGAATGGAAGTGGGACAAAGTCGGCATGGATTTCATCATCGGATTAAAAAGGTCAAGAAAAGGACATGATTCAATTTGGGTGATTGTCGACCACCTAACCAAAGTAGGCCACTTCATTCCCGTCAAGACCACCTACAATGGGAACCAGTTGGAAAACCTCAACATCAACCGGATTATAAGTCTTCATGGAGTTCCAAAGGAGATCGTGTCAAACAACTGGGATAGACAAGAGGAAAAGCAACAATGGAAGAGCACGCTTGAGGGGGTCGGTCGAGTGAAAGTGTGGTAAAACAAAGGTCAAAAGACCAACATATATATTAAGACAAGATAGGCGATGGAGTCACTTACATGTTGCCTAAGGCAAAAGCGCGACTTGCATCGGAACACAAACAACAAAACAAACAACAGACACACATGGTTTCATATGAACCATTACACGGACTCGACTTCACATGATGGGTCCATGACTGATCCTACCCTAGAGGTTCTCGGACTCAGGTGGTGGAGTGCTCGGTCTCGTAGCCACGCTCCTCTGGGTCTTCCTCCTATTCATCATCTGAATGGGCATCATTCCCGTTTGAAGGGTTCGGGGAACAAGGAGGTCCATCCCAGTGATACTTTGCTGGCGGGTCCGTGAAGAGCTCTCGATACTCCTTCGCACTCATGCGATGACAATGTGTGGGTGCATCTCTAGCTGAGGGTACTCCAACTCTGTAAGCGATAGCTGGTCGTCCCTCGGGGGCTCCATCCTTCTTGAGCTTGTCTGGCTTCATCTTGGATTGTCAAAGTAGCTCTCGGGTGTGGTGAAGCTCCTCGTGGAGCTTCACGGACTCCTTAATCAGGTTGTGAACCAGACTATCCGCGGAGAGGCTGAAGTAGGTCTGGAACCTGAGTGGTGTGCCATCCTCCTTGGATGGAATTAGCGTCCAACTCTTGCCAAAATCATCCTTCCTACAGGGAAGGTAGCGAGTAGCCGGCTCGTCAGCCATCTCTAGAATGATGTCTCGAAGGTGCAGAACTGCCTTGCGTGCAGCTGACTCAACTGCAAGTATCATGGTCTCCATCTGTGGTCCCTCGAAGAACCAACTTGTCAGGGAGTCATTTTCCTTCACGACCACATCCACGTGGTACTCCCTCGTGATGGCATCGACCCAGTGCTCCTGGTAGAGGAAAATGGGTGGTTGGCGGAACTAGCACTTCTCCATGCTGTCCCCAAGGAGTAAGGGAAAGCTGGAATTCAGGAAGTCTTCAGGTACGACGGCCATCTACAAAGCTTTGAAGGGAGCAGAGTCAGCGAAGTGTTGTGTGAAGAATAGAAGAGGTTAATAGTACAAAATTCCTAAGCATAGGCGTTAGGTGTAGTTTTGAAAAAAAACGGTTTTATTCTAACTAACGTCCATGCTAACTAAGGGCTTCCTACAGTCAGGATGGCTGTGATACCAGCTCTATGGGGACCCCAACTCATAAGTCGTGATCACCGAATGCACATGTACAGTGATCCCAAAGATCAATTCTCACTGAACACATAGAAGCTGAATAACAAGAGTCTTACATCCACATTTAGCATCTTACACAAATAAAGACCATGAAGTTCTAGTCTTACATAGATAGGGGCCACATTGGCCAAACACTTAAACAGAACAAGAGCGGAAATCGTGATTGATAGTGTGAACCCATTGCCATCTGTCTTAACCTAGACGTATTCTGACTAGGAAGCATCCTTGTTCATATGTTCATCACCAACGAACTCTTCAACGTACTTCTCTTCTTCCATGCCTAGCCAATTAAATAACCAGTGGCAAGACAATGAGTACTTTGAATGTACTCGCAAGCAACCCAAGTTGTGGAACAAGTAATAGTGATGCATGATATAGCACTAAGTAGGTAACTTGCGGAAAGCCAATTTTGAATGCAATGCCATGATCAAGTAACTAGGTAAGCATGCATCAACAGTTGGCAGATATCCATATGAACAAGTTACAGATATCATCATAAGCAGGGGTTGAACATCTCATGTTCATTCATCACATCAAGTCTCCGACTTGTCTCAAGTATCATCCATCTGTCATCCACACAGACTCACACCAAGTTTTGTGAAAACATCTAGACGTAGTTTAAGCAGCACCACCCAACTGTCCTTGACTGTGGACCCGGTTATTCGAATAGTTTTACACTCTGCAGAGGTTGCACACTTTACCCACATGACTTGGGGAACTTCCATGTCATCCACGACTCGCGGTATATAGCATACCCAAGGTAAGCACCCGAACAATGCCTTTCCCCTGGCGATACTAAACAAAGAGTCTGCTTGATTGGTACCCATCCCACATGATGTACATCACTCATAGCATCCATGTGGGGACCAATGGTGTGCCCGGTGCCTGTGAAGACAGCGCATGATCGTCCATATCTCCACGACCCCGTATCGAGAGTGACCATGCCTCTGCCGCCACTAGTAATGCGGGCTCCTTGCCCAGTACCCACCAAAGTAATCAGCAGAGGCCTGTCCCATAAGGGGTATCATGGTTGCGCATGTAAGGTTGGGATGGTCGACAAATCTTAAATCTAATCCGTTTTTGAAAACACACCCTCAACTTGTTCCGGCACACCACTTCTTTCTCAAGTGGTCACCCATGTCATCATCATCTCCCTCGGGAATTAGTGGCACCCAACGGGGTTTTCGAAAAGTCTTTGAAATCATCTCTTTTTTCCATCACTATGCATAATCCCAATCCCACTTGCGTAGCCTCTACTAGTATCCTATCTACACCCACCCACATAACCCTCATAAGGTGGTAGGGTCATGCACAATGCAAGTGTCAATGGTAAAAGGGTTGGAAGCAACCCACCGAAGGGGGAGCACCACTTCATGATCAATCGTCGAAACAACAAGTGCTATATGTCATGCATGAAAAAGTTTCTTAACATCTCAAAGGGTTGCTTGCCTAGCTCAACAAAGTCTTCGGGGTCTTCAAAGTATTAGGGTCCAACTCCCTCGTCAATAGCGCAATCTATCGTCACGAATAAAAGCGATAAAAATAAGCATCCCACAAAAACGGAGCACACAAGCTACTATTAAAAATTCTACCCTACTCTGATAAATACTAAAAGCTATGCTAAAAATATTTGTCTAAGGTTTTGAAGTTCACAAGGTTTTCAAAACTATTTAAAATAGGGGCTAATAATGCCAAATAGGGGTGTTATAATAAAACAATATATAAAAGATTTTAAAAAATTCACATAAAAGCCACTATTAAATTCTAGGGAATATTCTAATATTTTGGGTGGAAGGGAGAATATTTGGAATTAGATTAATATCCAATTCGGTGGAATTTTTGGAAAACAGAGAGAAAAAGAAAAAGAAAAAGAGAGGGAGAGGCCTCTGTGCTTGGGCCAGAGGCGGCCAGCAGCTGGGCCGATCCAACTGGCGAGCCAGCCAGCCTCACGCATGGCCAGGTTCAAATATGACGTGCGAGGCCCGGGTGTCGGCGACCGCGAGGGGGAGAGAGAGAACGGAGGAGGGAGAGAGAGAGAGGCCGACAGGTGGGCCCCCTGTCGGATCCTTCTCCCACCTCGGGACAGAGAGGGGAGGCGCTCACTGGCGATGTTGTGAGGCATTGCGATGGCAGGCGGAGGCGGGAACGGGCCCGGGGCATAGTCACCATTCCAGGGGAGGTTGAAGGGGCACCGGAGGCGGACGGAGTCGCCGATGGAGAGCACCTACGAAGGAGGGAGCTTCGAGAGTGATCGCCCGGGCTGCCTTGCGCTGTAAAGAGGACAGGGGCGAGTGGGAATCAGGTTAGAGGGATGAGGGAGGATCAACTGAAGGGAAAAGAGGGTCAGAGGCAGTCGATACCAGGAGATCGACGACGAGGTGTCCGCGGTGGTCCTCGGCTCGATCGCAAGCATAGAGGCATCGGGAGCTCTCCGGGGGCCACACAGGAGGTCTGCTAGGGAGTGGAGAGAGACTAGAGGGGAGAGGGAGGCCCGGGAGGCTCTTATATGGGTGCCCGGTGGTCCATCGAGCTCGGTTGCGCTCGCGATCTTGGGGCCGGGGCCAGGGTCGAGCAGAGGGGACGAGGGAACGTCTGCGGTGCTCGTGGGGTTGGTCTAGGCCGAGGGGTAGAGGAGAGAGAGTCGAAGAAGTGTGCGCGTGCGAGCCCCACAGTTAGAGGACTGGGTGGCCGCGACGCATGCGAGAGGGGCCGGACGAGGGATAGGGAGGAGGGGGCCGACACCTTGGAGTGTTACGGCCGTCGAGGGAACCTCGGGGGACAGCTTCCCCCATCCCAAGGCTGTCGAGAGACCTCGGGATCCTCCTGCTACAGTGCGGACAAGCACTATAGCGCGCTCCAGAGCATGTCTTTGGCCTGATAAGATGGTGGCTGAAAATAGGCCCGACCACCAAGTTTGAGATGGTTTGATGAAAGTTCATAATGTGACTTTGTCGAAACTTAGAAATCAACAGATTCTGTTTCTTGTAGATCTAGTCATGCTAAGCTATTACCCTCGATTCACCACTTAGTGTAGCATCATTATTTGGTGATTAGAGCATGTCCACAAAGTTTGGGGTATAGGGGGAAACTTCACAATGTAGAGTTTTTCAAATTTGAATCTGGACATGAAGGTGTTTGGAATAGTTTGACGAACCAAAGGAACTTGGATTGAGCTGAAACTTTGTAAGATCATCACCTATGATAGTGTTGACTTGCTGGAATTTTCCTGGAATTTATTGAGAATATTTATTGTAGAAATATTCCAAAAGCTTGATTTGGACAGAAAGGGTTTAGAGGGGTTTTGCCCATGATTTGAGCATGACCATGTGTTGAAACTCATATATATGGAAAATATATGTCCACTGAGTCTCCCTAAATTTTCTCAAATATTTTTCCCTATGAAAAACCATTTCTGGTCTTAATAAAAAAGCCTTTTAATAAAATATAAAAATAATCTTTAAAACTAATATTTGGTGGTTTTGGGAAGTCATAAATATTGTAGGTTTGAAGTAAAGCCTTTCAGGAGAAAGAATCCACCCAATTTGAGGACTTGCAGTGCAAACCTCATTTCGGGGGGTTTTGAAAACCTAATTTGGATAAATCCTTTTTGTTCAAAATAAAATTAGGATAAAATTAGTTTTGGGCACTATTCACATGGCATGATCATTGGGCAAGAAGCTTGGGTCAAGGAAGATGAGTATGAAGAGGGATAGAATCCAAGAGTGTCATACACAACAATCAACAAGCAAGCAAGCAACAATTCAAACAAGCACAAGCACTGAAAAAGTTTTAATTGGCCCCAAATTTTATAAATCCAAACATAACAAGGTGATATAAATACAGGGTGTGACACGAGGGCGTGCTCGCCATGGCTAATGAGCTGCTTCGCTACTGCCCCACCCCTGACCGCTTCGAGGATTGGCTTCAGTGCATCGCGGAGCTCATCAGCGGTGCTGGCTACGCTTTGATACTCTCCTACTCGCTTCGACCCCAACCATCCTTGGTGAACGACCCAACGTCGTGACAAGGTACCACTCTAGGAGGCCTCGGAGGAGCGTCAAGATCAGGACCCTCCCGCACAAGCAGTACCCGTTGAGCCGGTGGGGTGCCTCGCGATTGCCCCAGAGCTCTTCCCAACTGCTTGGCCTTCCAAGTTCAAACCTGACCTACCCCCACACTACGGTGGCACCCAAGATCCAGTCGAGTTCATACAACTCTTCTACTTAAGCATCCGGGTGGCCGGAGGAGATGACAAGGCCATGGCGTGCTGGTTCCCCATGGAGCTCAAGGGCAGTTCGCTCTCCTGGCTCTCCAACCTCCCTGAGCCATGTATCACCCCTTGGGATGGCCTGCACAATCGCTTCATCGCCAACTTCCAAGCTACTCACGACCGTGCGCCCACCGTGAACGCTCTACGGCGAATCAAGCAATAGGATGGGGAGACCATGCACAAGTTTATACAATGCTTCACGGCCACGCGCCTCAAGATCCCAAGGGCTTCAGACAAAGCCATCATCTCAGCATTCATCGACAGAGTCACCAACCTCAAGATGAAAGAGGAGCTCTCCCATAATGACGAACTGTGCTCCACCCTAGAAATGCTCAATTTGGCAAACAAGTGCGCCAAGGCAGAGGAGGGCCGCCTGTCACTCCTTGGAACTTCAATGGCAGAGCCAGAAGAAAAGAAGACCAAGGCCAAGGAGGTGAAGCGCAAGGCCCCAGTAGTGCTTACGGCCGAAGCTGAGGCGAAGCATGGCCGGGGTGAGGAACACCCCCGGGTGGAAGATCCACCTGCATCTTCCATGGCACCAACAACCTCGACACTGCCGACTGCCAAGAACATAGGCTAATCCACACCAAGCAATTCAACAAGCATCCTGGACGAGCTGACTGAGGCTTCGGACGCGGCGGTGGCTGTGGCGGAGGTCACTCGGACAACCGAGAACCTCGTCAAGGGTGGCGCGAACAGCCGCAGGAGGACCGCTGGCGCGATCAGGCTCGAGATCACCGTTTGCGTGACCAACCTCGTGAGGACCGCTGGCATGACGACCCTCCGAAGGGTTCGCGATGGGGCCAGCCGCGTGAGGTTCACGCTCGTGAGGTCAGCCTACCACCGCTACCACCTCCACCCAAAAGGAAGGAGGAGGACAGATAGGACGACAGGGCTGGGTGGCTTCCAGGAGATCAGGGCCGTGGTCTGCATCCTTAGCGGCGCTAAGGCCCCTGCATCAAACAGTGCCTTCAAGAAGTTCGCATGAGAGGTGATTGCGGCTCTCCCGAAGCCCGAAGCAAGGCGCTTGCTCAATTGGTCCTAGACCGCCATCACCTTCGACTCATGGGACCAACTCAGGTGCTCGGCCATGGCCGGCAAGCTCACCATGTTGTGCACTCCAACCATCAGCAACGTCCTCGTCACCAAGACCCTCATCGACAATAGAGCGGGGCTCAACATCCTCTCCATCGAGACCTTTGAAACGCTCCAGGTGCCGACCAAGCCGTTATCAGGGGTCACTAACAGATCCACCGTACCCATCGGGCAGGTGCGTCTGCCTGTCACCTTCGATGCATGCAAGAACTACCACACCGAGATCATCGTCTTCGATGTCGCGCACATCCACCTTCCGTACAATGCAATACTCGGGTACCCGGCCCTTGCCAAGTTCATGGCAGCGACCCACCACGGTTATAATGTCCTCACGTTGCAAGGGAGTGCTGGTGTCATCACCATTGCTTGCGACGAAAAGGATGGTATCTGCGCCCTCGAGTATGCTTATCGCGCCGCGGCGGCCGAACGCTGAGACGACAAGGAGGGCGCCCCACCCCGTGAGGACCAACACGAGGAGAAGAAGCAACTCACTTCCATAGGGTGCCAGGGGCCTCGAGCTCTGCGCCCAGGGACGGCGCCCCACCCCCATCGCATAGGAATGCGCACTTGGCAAAACTCTTGGGCCGGGCCCGGGGGCTCCCACCCAGGGAGCTTCGGGCTCGGCCGGTGAGACAAGAGAGGCGCTTGAGCACAATCTGAAAGCACGGTCCAACGTGCGTCTGCCCGAACCGAGGGCTCGGCACGAGACACTGAGCTCGCATGAGTGAATCATCAAGGCGATCGAGGAGCTTCGAGAAGCACGGACCATGCAAGGCGGGGGCTACCCAGCACCACCAATCGCAGCCGCCTTCATCTTCATGGTCAACTGTCTGCACATCTGTGTTCGCGCGCTCATGCTTAAAAATGTCACGGCCCAAGGCCCCTTTTGGCCAGCGCGAGCCGATGATGGATGGGTCAACCCGAACACCTACGTCCGCATGCCCTTCGAACTGGAGAACGCATGCGTCACGGTCTAGCGCCTGCATCAAGTCATGCTCATGCCTTGCCTAGCGAGGCGCGACAAGGAGATGGAGGAGACTCTCGGACCAGGGGAAGGTTCCAAGCTTCGGCAGATGATGGACCCATGAAGGTCGCACTCGTGGGGGTGAGAGGTCAGGCTATGTTGGCAGCTTCAGCACTTCAGCGGCATGGCCGCTAGGTGACCTTTTGGTTGGCCGATGCCAGGTAATTTCTTGGTTTACTCCGTTTGAGGGTGCCGGCCAGGCTGCATTATCCTTAGGAGATCAGGGCTCACCTCTGCAGTCGCTTCGTTTACGCGTATTTCAATAGTTTCTCATGTATCTAGTCTGTTTTCTAACGTTCTGCTTGTTGGGGAACGTCGCATGGGAAACAAAAAATTTCCTACGCACATGCAAACCTATCCATGGTGATGAGCATCTACGAGAGGGAGAGTGGATCTACATACCCTTGTAGATCACTAAGCGGGAAGCATTAAGAAACGCGGTTGGTGTAGTCGAACATCTTCGCGATCCAAATCACCGAGCGTCCCGCGATCTCATCACGATCCGTCCCGCGATCTCATCACGATCCGTCCCGCGATCCAATCACGATCCGTCCCGTGAACTCATCACGATCACGATCCGTCTCATGATCTTGATCACAATCTGTCCCGCGAACTCATCACGATCCGTTCCGTGATCCAATCACGAACCGTCTCGCGATCTCGATCACGGTCCTTCCGATCTAGCGCCGAACGGACGGCACCTCCGCGTTCAGCACACGTGCAGCTTGATAACGATCTCCACCGTCTCGATCCAGCGAGAGGAGGTGGAGAGGAGAGAGAGTTCACCGGCAGCGTGAGGACGCTCCGGTGATGGTGGTGGAGTGATTCCGGCAGGGCTTCGCCTAAGCGCTGCGGAAAACCGATCTAGAGGAGAAACTGTGCACCGGTGAAACGGGTAGCACGTGGCCGGAAATTCTGTCCAAAAACCACCCAATCCACTAGTATATATAGGAGGAGAGGATAGGAGAGTCAGCCAAGGCCTTTGGGTCGGCCGAAATAGGAGGTGGGAGCAATCCTACTTCACCTCCAATCCTAGTTGGAGTAGGATTGCCTCCTATTGGCCGATTTTCCACTTTTGCTTTAGGACTTTCTCTCCTGCGCCATGGGCCTTTGTGGCTGTTTTCCCAGCCCACTAAGGGCTGGTTATTATTCTCCCACAGCCCATGGACCTCTTCGGGTCGAAATACCCCTCCCGGAGGTCCTCCGGTACACTACCGGCACTCCCGGTACAATACCGATACTCCCGGTACACTACCGATGAGCCCGAAACTTTTCCGGAAACCAAACTGGGACTTCCTATATATGAATCTTTACCTCCGGACCATTCCGGAGCTCCTCGTGACGTCCGGGATCTCATCCGGGACTCCGAACCACCTTCGGTCACCACCATACATAACTCTACACTACCGAAACCTCACCGAACCTTAAGTGTGCAGACCCTGCGGGTTCGAGAACTATGTAGACATGACCGAGACACCTCTACGGTCAATAACCAATGGCGGGACCTGGACGTCCACATTGGTTCCTACATATTCTACGAAGATCTTTATCGGTCGAACCTCTATGTCAAGGATTCAGTTAATCCCGTATAACGTTCCCTTTGTTCTTCGGTATGTTAATTGCCCGAGATTCGATCGTCGGTATCTCCATACCTAGTTCAACCTCGTTACTGGCAAGTCTCTTTACTCGTTCCGTAACACAAGATCCCGCAACTAACAATTAGTCACATTGCTTGCAAGGCTTATTGTGATGTTGCATTACCGAGTGGGCCCCGAGATACCTCCACGTCACACGGAGTAACAAATCCCAGTCTCGATCCATCCCAACTCAGCAGACACCATCGGAGATACCTGTAGAGCACCTTTATAGTCACCCAGTTACGTTGCGACGTTTGATACACACAAGGCACTCCTCCGATATCTGTGAGTTGCATGATCTCATGGTCATAGGAACATATACTTGACATGCAGAAAACAGTAGCAATAAACTGACACGATCATATGCTATGTTTGCAGTTTGGGTCTTATCCATCACATCATTCTCCTAATGATGTGATCCCGTTATCAAATCACATCTCATGTCCATGTCTAGGAAACCTTAACCATCCTTTGATCAACGAGCTAGTCCATTAGAGGCATACTAGGGACATGGTTTTGTCTATGTATCCACACATGCATTTAAGTCTCCGATCAATACAATTATAGCATGGATAATAAATGATTATCATGAACAAGGAAATATGATAATAACTAATTTATTATTGCCTCTAGGGCATATTTCCAACAGTCTCCCACTTGCACTAGAGTCAATAATCTAGTTCACATCACCATGTGATTCGCATTGTTATGAATCTAGCACCCAATGAGTTTTGGGGCTCGATCATGCTTTGCATGTGAGAGAGGTCTTATAGTCAACGGGTCTGCGATATTCAGATCCATGTGTACTTTGCATATCTCTATGTCAAACCGTAAACACTGCTACCACACTCCACTTGGTACTATTTCCAAATGGATGCTCCACTATACGTATCCAGATTGCTACTACTAGTCATCCGGATAGGTGTTAAAGCTTGCATCGACGTAACTCTTTACGACGAACTCTTTATCACCTCCATAATCAAGAAACATTTCCTTAGTCCTCTGGTTACTAAGGATAATTCCGACCGCTGTCCAGTGATCCACTCCTGGACCACTCTTGTACCCCTTGACAGACTCATGGCAAGGCACACATAGGTGCGGTACACAACATGGCATAATATAGAGCCTATGGCTAAGGCATAGGGGACGACGTTCGTCCTTTCTCTTTCTTCTGCCGTTGTCGAGCTTTGAGTCTCACTCAACTTCACACCTTACAAATCAGACGAGAACTATTTCTCTGGCTGATCCATTTTGAACTCTTTCAAAATCTTGTGAAGCTATGCACTCATTGAAAGTCTCATCAAGCATCTTGATCTATCTCTATAGATTTTGATGCTCAACAATTAGGTAGCTTTATCCAGGTCTTCCTTTGAAAATCACTTCCCAAATAACCGTTTTATGCTTTCCAGAAACTCTACATTATTTTTGATCAACAATATGTCATCCACATATACTTATCAGAAATTCTATAGTGCTCCCACTCACTTTATTGCAAATACAAGTTTCTCGTAAACTTTGTATAAACATCAAAACTTTGATCACCTCATTAAAGCGTATATTCCAACTCTGAGATGCTTGCTTCAGTCCATGGAAGGATCACCGAAGCTTGCACACCTTTTAGCATCCTTAGGCCTGACAAAACCTTCTGGTTGTATCACATACAACCTTTCCTCAAGTAAACCGTTAAGGAAACAATGTTTTGGCATCCATCTGCCAGATTTCATAATTGAAAACACAGCAACTGCTAACATAATTCCAACAGACTTTAGCACCACTACGAGTGAGAAAGTCTCATCGTAGTCAACTCCTTGAACTTGTCACAAACATCTTTGCAACAAGTCGAGCTTTACAAATAGTGACATTCACCATCAGTGTCTATCTTCATTTTAAAGATCCATTTGTACTCAACGACCTGCCGTCCAATGAGCAAGTCTACCAAAGTCTACACTTGGTTTTCATACATGGATCCTATCTCGGATTTCATGGCCTCTAACCATTTGTCGGAATCAGGGCCCATCATCGCTTCTCCATAGCTCGTAGGTTCATCGTTGTCCAACAACATGACCTCCGAGACAGAGTTGTCGTACCGCTCAGGAGCAGTACACATCCTTGTCGACCTACGAAGTTCGATAGTAACTTGATCCTGAAGCTTCATGATCATGATCATTAACTTCCTCTTCAACTAACGTAGGCTTCACAGAAACATCTTTCTGCGCTGCGCTACTCTCTGGTTGAACAAAGGTTTAACAACCTCATCAAGTTCTATCTTCCTCCCACTCAATTCTTTCGAGATAAACTTTTTCTCGAGAAAGGACCCAGTTCTAGCAACAAACACTTTGCACTCGGATCTGAGATAGAAGGCATACCCATATGTTCTTAGGGTATTCTATGAAGATACATTTGTTCGCTTTGGGTTCTAGCTTATTATGTGAAAACATTTTCCACACAAGCATCGCAGCCCCAAACATTAAGAAATGACACCTTAGGTTTCTATCAAACCATAATTCACACGGTGTCATCTCAATGGATTTAGATGATGCCCTATTTAAAGTGAATGTAGTTGTCTCTAATGCATAACCCCAAAAATTATAGTAGTAAAACGATAAGAGACATCACAGTATGCACTATATCAATAGAGCATGACTATGATGTTCGGACACACCATCACACCATGGTGTTCCAGGTGGCGTTAGCTGTGAAACAAATTTCACGTTGTCTTAAGTTGTATGCCAAACTCGTAACTCAGATATTCACCTCCACGATCATATCGCGGTCATTTTTATCTTCTTGTCACGATGATCTTTAAACTTCACTCTGAATTTGCTTGAACCTTTCAAACGATTCAGACTTGTGTTTCATTAAGTAAATATACACTATATCTACTCAAATCATCAGTGAAGGTAAGAAAATAACGATATCCACTGCACGCTAGAAGACTCACTAGATTGCATACATCAACATGTATCATTTCCAATGAATCACTTGTCCGCTCCATCCAACGGGGTCCTTTAGTCATCTTGCCCAAGAGGCATGGTTCGCATGTCTCAACCAATTCGATATCGAATGAGTCCAAATATCCATCACCATGGAGTTTCTTCATGCGCTTTATACCAATATGACATTTTGCTGCAGTGCCACAAGTATGTGGTACTATCATTATTTAACTTTGTATCTTTTGACATCAGTGTTATGAACATGTGTATTACTACGATCAAGATTTCAACAAACCATTCTCACTGGGTGCATGACCATTGAAGGTATTATTCATGTAAACAGAATAACCATTATTCTCTGACTTAAATGAATAATCGTATTGCAATAAACATGATCTAGTCATGTTCATGCTCAACGCAAAACACCAAATAACATTTATTTAGGTTCGTCACTAATCCTGAAGGTAGAGAGAGCGTGCGATGTTGATCACATCAACCTTGGAAACATTTCTAACACACATCGTCACCTCACCCTTAGCTAGTTCGCCGTTTATTCCGTAGCTCTTATTTCGAGTTACTAACATTTGGCAACCGAACCGGTATCCAATACCCAGGTGCTACTAGGAGTACTAGCAAGGTACACATCAATAACTCGTATATCAAATATACTTCTATCAATGTTGCCAGCCTTCTTATCTACCAAGTATCTAGGGTTGTTCCGCTTCAGCGACCGCTCACCTCATAACAGAAGCACTTAGTCTCGGGTTTGAGTTCAACTTTGGGTTGCTTCACTGGAGCAGCAACTGACCTACTATCCATGAAGTTTCCCTCCTTGCTCTTGCCCTTCTCGAAACTAGTGGTTTGATTAACCGTCAACACTTGACGCTCCTTCTTGATTTCTACCTTCGCGGTGTCAAACATCGCGAACAGCTTAGGGATCAACATTTCTTTCCCTGTCATTTTATAGTTAATCACCAAGTTCTAGTAGCTTAGTGACAGTGACTTGGAGAACTATATCAATCACTATCTTATCTGGAAGATCAACTCCCACTTGATTCAAGCGATTGTAGTACCCAGACAATCTGAGTACATGCTCAACGGTTGAGCTATTCTCCTTCATCTTACAGGCAAAGAATCTTGTTGGAGATCTCATATCTCGCAACACGGGCACGAGCCTGAGATCACAATCTCAGCTCCTAGAACATCTCATATGTTCCGTGATGTTAAAAACGTTTCGGAGCCTCAATTGTAAGCCGTAATGCATGACGCACTAAACTATCAAGTAGTCATCGAAACGTGCTTGTCAGATGTTCACAACATCTACAGACGATGCTAGATGGGGTGGCGCACCGAGCGGTGCATTAAGGACATAAGCCTTCTGTGCAGCAATGAGGACAATCCTCAGATCACGGACCCAGTCCGCAATTTTGCTACCAACATCTTTCAATTCTATTTCTCTAGGAACATGTAAAAATACAAGGGAGCTACAGCGCGAGCTAGTAATCTACAACATAATTTGCAAAGACACTTTGACTATGTTCATGATAATGAGTTCAATTAATCATATTACTTAAGAACTCCCACTCAAATTGACATCCCTCCAATCATTCGAGTGATACATGATCCAAATTCACCAACTCAAGTCCGATCATCACGTGAGTTGAGGTGGCTGCAATGGTGAACATCATCATGTTGATCATATCTACTATATGACTCATGTTCGACCTTTCGGTCTCTTGTTTTCTGAGGCCATGTCTATACATGCTAGGCTCGTCAAGTTTAACCCGAGTGTTCTGCGCGTGCAAATCTGGCTTGCACCCGTTGTATGTGAACGTAGAGTCTATCACACCCGATCATCACGTGGTGTCTCAACACGACGAACTTTCGCAACGGTGCACACTCGGGGAGAACACAATTTATCTTGAAATTAAGTGAGGGATCACCTTATAATGCTACCGTCGTCCTAAGCAAAACAAGGTGCATAAAAGGATTAACATCACATGCAAATCATAAGTGACATGATATGACCATGATCTTGTGCTTTTGATCTCCATCATGAAAGCACCGGCATGATCTCCATCGTCACCGGCATGACACCATGATCTCCATCATCTTGATCTCCATCAACGTGTCGCCATCGGGGTTGTCACACCCTACATGCTTCTACTACTATTGCTACCGTAGCGATAAAGTAAAGCATTACATAGCGCTTAATGATTGACACGCAGGTCATACAATAATTAAAGACAACCCTATGGCTCCTGCCGGTTGCCGTATTCAATGACATGCAAGTCGTGAAATTCTATACATCACATGATCATCTCATACATCACATATATCTCATCATGTAATTGGCCATATCACATCACAACATACCCTGGAAAAACAAGTTAGACGTCCTCTAATTGTTGTTGCATGTTTTACGTGGCTGCTACGGGTATCTAGCAAGAACGATTCTCACCTACGCATAAACCACAACGGTGATACATAGATTGCTTTTCAACCTTCTCAAGGACCGCCTTTGACGGATCCGATCCAACTAAAGTGAGATAAACTGTCACCCGCAAGCCAGCTAAGCAACAAGTTGCGTCGAGGGAACCGGTCTCTCGTAAGCGTACGAGTAATGTTGGTCCGGGCCGCTTCATCTCACAATCCCGCTGAACCAAAATACGACCAAGGGAGGAAGCAATCTAAGCATCAACGCCCACAAACCTTTTGTGTTCTACTCGAGATCTCATCGAACCATCAACCTATCTCATGATGCCACTGTTGGGGAACGTCGCATGGGAAACAAAAAATTTCCTACGCACACGCAAACCTATCCATGGTGATGAGCATCTACGAGAGGGAGAGTGGATCTACATACCCTTGTAGATCGCTAAGCGGGAAGCGTTAAGAAACGCGGTTGGTGTAGTCGAACATCTTCGCGATCCAAATCGCCGAGCGTCCCGCGATCTCATCACGATCCATCCCGCGATCCAATCATGATCCGTCCCGTGAACTCATCATGATCCGTCCCGCGATCTCATCACGATCCGTCTCACGATCTTGATCACGATCTGTCCCGCGAACTCATCACGATCCGTTCCGTGATCCAATCACGAACTGTCTCGCGATCTCGATCACGGTCCTTCCGATCTAGCGCCGAACGGACGGCACCTCCGCGTTCAGCACACGTGCAGCTTGATGACGATCTCCACCGTCTCAATCCAGCGAGAGGAGGTGGAGAGGAGAGAGAGTTCACCGGCAGCGTGACGACGCTCCGGTGATGGTGGTGGAGTGATTCCGGTAGGGCTTCGCCTAAGCGCTGCGGAAAACCGATCTAGAGGAGAAACTGTGCACCGGTGAAACGGGTAGCACGTGGCCGGAAATTCTGTCCAAAAACCACCCAATCCACTAGTATATATAGGAGGAGAGGAGAGGAGAGTCAGCCAAGGCCTTTGGGTCGGCCAAAATAGGAGGTGGGAGCAATCCTACTTCACCTCCAATCCTAGTTGGAGTAGGATTGCCTCCTATTGGCCGATTTTCCACTTTTGCTTTAGGACTTTCTCTCCTGCGCCATGGGCATTTGTGGCTGTTTTCCCAGCCCACTAAGGGCTGGTTATTATTCTCCCACAGCCCATGGACCTCTTGGGGTCGAAATACCCCTCCCGGAGGTCCTCCGGTACACTACCGGCACTCCCGGTACAATACCGATACTCCCGGTACACTACCGATGAGCCCGAAACTTTTCCGGAAACCAAACTGGGACTTCCTATATATGAATCTTTACCTCCGGACCATTCCGGAGCTCCTCGTGACGTCCGGGATCTCATCCGGGACTCCGAACCACCTTCGGTCACCACCATACATAACTCTACACTACCGAAACGTCACCGAACCTTAAGTGTGCAGACCCTGCGGGTTCGAGAACTATGTAGACATGACCGAGACACCTCTACGGTCAATAACCAATGGCGGGACCTGGACGTCCACATTGGTTCCTACATATTCTACGAAGATCTTTATCGGTCGAACCTCTATGTCAAGGATTCAGTTAATCCCGTATAACGTTCCCTTTGTTCTTCGGTATGTTACTTGCCCGAGATTCGATCGTCAGTATCTCCATACCTAGTTCAACCTCGTTACTGGCAAGTCTCTTTACTCGTTCCGTAACACAAGATCCCGCAACTAACAATTAGTCACATTGCTTGCAAGGCTTATTGTGATGTTGCATTACCGAGTGGGCCCCGAGATACCTCTCCGTCACACGGAGTAACAAATCCCAGTCTCGATCCATCCCAACTCAACAGACACCATCGGAGATACCTGTAGAGCACCTTTATAGTCACCCAGTTACGTTGCGACGTTTGATACACACAAGGCACTCCTCCGATATCTGTGAGTTGCATGATCTCATGGTCATACGAACATATACTTGACATGCAGAAAACAGTAGCAATAAACTGACACGATCATATGCTATGTTTGCAGTTTGGGTCTTATCCATCACATCATTCTCCTAATGATGTGATCCCGTTATCAAATGACATCTCATGTCCATGGCTAGGAAACCTTAACCATCCTTTGATCAACGAGCTAGTCCATTAGAGGCATACTAGGGACATGGTTTTGTCTATGTATCCACACATGCATTTAAGTCTCCGATCAATACAATTATAGCATGGATAATAAATGATTATCATGAACAAGGAAATATGATAATAACTAATTTATTATTGCCTCTAGGGCATATTTCCAACAGTCATGCTTGCATGGCTCCTTGCCGATGTGAGTGCGCTGCACCAGCCTCTCCTAGTTGGTGTTTCACAAGGGGTTGTGCGCAATGGCCTTTCCTAGGGCACCCCACAACTGGGATGCAAGGCCCTGTTGCCTTAGGAACTTGCATGTTTCGGTGGTCGACCCCCGCTCGGGGTCTAGCCGTAGCAGGGTGCCTCAACACGGAGTCTCGGTAGATCCCATGGCCTCCCGAGGCAGGATCAAATGGGGTGGAATGGGAGTCTCTTGGTCGTCAAAGGGGGATTCTGAGAATCACGTCTAAGGAGCCTTACCTGTCACATAGCCACTCAACCCCTTGGTGTCATCCATGGTTTCCGATCGGCATCAAGGGTGTCTGGGCCTTGCCCTGTAGTTGCGTCCTTGGTTTCCGGTCGTATACTATGGCAGTAGGGAAATGTTCGGGATTGGGACCTATGGACGTAGAGCCACTTGAGCGTGAAAGGGGGCTCCTCAGGAGCCTTACTGGTCATAATGCCACTCGGCCCCCTGATGCCGTCCTTGGTTTCCGGTTGGTGTCTCGAGAGTCGGTACCTCGCCCCGTGAAGTGCGTCCCTGGTTTGTGGTCGTACCTAATGGTGGTGGGGAAATGTGCTGGATCGGGACCGGTAGACATAGAGTGCCAAAAGAACTCCCAACCCGCCTCAACAAGAAGAAGTCAGTAGGGCTTCGGATGGCCCCATCTATGAGAAGACTAAGGCGCAAACTGCCTTTGAGGTAGGGACCTCATGAGTCCAAAGCGCCCTCGTGAGCTCCTAGATACACCTCCCAGTTCTACCATGCCAGCCACGCGTATGAACTCTATGGGCTCTACATGCCCCCCCCCCCGAGGACGCGGAGGGGTCCCTTCCCACGCAATGTGGCAGCCAGAACCCAACACTAGCAGAGAAGTCAACATGGTCCACAATTGACTATGCCTACACAATGTGGAAGCCACAACCCCGTGCTAGTGGTAAACACGGTCCACCAATACTATGCCCACGTAATTTGGAAGCCACATCCCAGCGCTGGCAGAGAAGTCAACACGGCCCACCAAGGGCTATGCCCACACAATGTGGAAGCCACTCCTCTGTGCTAGCGGACGACATGGCCCACCAATGGCTATGCCCACGCAATGTGGAAGCCCCACCCCCCGTGCGGGGGGATATACAACTGAGGGCACTCCTAGCGGCTACTTCCGACCTCAGGAAGGTCCCTAGTGGCCTCGCTTCTCGCTGCCTTCACTGGGGATGCACACGGGAGGGGGCTGCACGGGGGCTGCTAACAGGCCAAGCCTAGTACATGTCGCCTTCCCAGGTCTGCCGAACCTGGTCTTCACGCACCCATCTCTGGAAAAGCTAGCGAGGAAAGGTATAGGAGCCGCTCATATGTAAAGGGGGACTCCTGAGCATTGCGACTCAGGAGCCTAACTAGACCTGTAGACCCTAACCCCTTGGACCGTCCTTGGTGACCCGGTCAGCCCAACAGTGGTAGAGGTATGTGCGGGCCGTGCCCTACCAATGCAGAGCTCGAAGCACTCAAAAAAAATGCTCAAAAGCCCTTAAGGAGGACGCCGCGACTCGTACGTCAAGGGGTGGGTGCATCTCTAGCTGGGGGTACTCCTCCTCTGTAAGCGACAGCTGGTTGTCCCTCTCGGGATCCATCCTTCTTGATATTGTCTGGCTTTGTCATGGCTTGTGGAAGTAGCTCTCGGTTGGGGTGAAGTTCCTCGCGGAGCTTCATGGACTCCTTAATCAAGTGGTGAACTAGACTATCGGTGGCGAGGCTGAAGTAGGTCTGGAACCTGAGTGGTGACCATCCTCCTTGGATGGAATGAGCGTCCAACTCTCGCCAAGATCATCCTTTCTGAAGGGCACGTAGCGAGTAGCCGGCTCATCAGCCATCTCTGGAATGATGTCTAGAAGGTGTAGGAGTGCCTTGCGTGCAGCTGACTCGACTGCGAGTATCATGGTCTCCATCCATGGTGTCACAGCCCTAGATTACTACTTGTAATTAGTTGCATTTGCATCTGTGTCATCATATTAATATTTCCTCTTAATATTGAAATGGGGAGGACCAAACCCTAGAAACAAATAAAATTCAAATAGTGTTAACCAAAATTATTTTTAGTGAACCAAAGTGGCCCTACAAAATGTTGATCATTTTTGGAGAAATGTGGTAACATCAACCAGATGTGCAACATATTTTTCCATGCCATTTTTGGTTACTGAATCAACTCAACAAGTATTTGCTTTGGAGTATATAATTCCATAGCACCAAATAATTTGAAACTTGGTAAGGGCTTCTAAAATAATTCAGTAAGGGTCCATAAAAAGTTTCAGATTTTATAAAAAGTGAGTTGGTTTGTAAATAAAATCAAAGCAGATTAAAACATTAGAAAACGGAAACAAATTAAAAAACAACAAACAGAGAGAAAGAAACCTTACATGTGTGCTGCCCAGCCGGCCCAACTGGCCCAGTGGCCAGTCGTCCCTGACCCACCAGGAGGACGAGAGGGCGCGTGCCCGATGCGTGAGGCCACGCGCCAGGCCATCTCCAGCCTGCCTGCCCGCTCTGGAGGTCATCTAGGAATGCCACGCAAACCCGTGGCTCTCTCTCTCTCCCTATGCTCACCCCCACCCCTGTCTCTCTTCCACACAGCCGAAAGTGCTCGTCGCCACCGCTCGCAGCCACCGCAGCCGTCGGCCATTCTGTGCCTTGCTGCCGTGCTTAGGAGAACCGCGACGTCAACACCGACCTCCTCACCGAGCCAAGCAACTGGAGGGCCCCTCTATCGTCTCCATCGACATCGTCTTCAAGCTCTGGCTCCGGCGCTCCTCTCCGGCGATTCGCGGCCATCTGCACCTCCTCGAGCTCGCCGTCTTCCTCAACCAACCCACTGTGAGCCCCTGCGTCATTTTCCGCTAACCCTATGGCGTGCCCCTCGCTGTAGTCCTTGCCCCCTTGCTGCCCGAAACCCGCCGCCGATCATCTCATCACTGGTCGTAACTCCGGTGGCCCCTGAGTCCCCTCTGTTGCCCCTCTGGAGGCACGCGTGCGGTGGTCTACGTCTTGGTGCCCTCAGCGCACCAAATGACCACCGAAAGTGCAAGTCTGGCGAGTCGCCACCGCGTTCTTTGGTCGCCGCCGGCTGGGCTCCGGCGTGGTGACGTGGAAGGGCCATCAAGGCTAATAACCCTGCTAACCAGCCCCCCAGCCACTGACCAGTGGGCCATGGAGTGGGTCAAACCCTGGCTCAACTCGGGATTAATCCCTGAGTGACTAACCACAGGGTCCCACGTGCCAGTGACACTAACCGGCCCTAAGAGACTGACAAGTGGGTCCCACTAGTGATGTTTGACTTTGACCAGGCCATTGACGTGCTGGCATCACTATGACGCAATGCCGACGCATTAAATCTTTTCTGGTATTTAAATTAATAAGGAAATTCCAAAAAAAATTAAAACTTCTAAAAATCATAGAATATAATGAGTAAGTCAGATGAAAATAATTTATATATGAAAATTGATCAGAAAAATCCAATGAATATGTTTACGCCATGATCATGCACGTTTGAGCAAGTTAACATCACCAAGTAAGACATTTCATGATTAGGATAATTTAAGAAATAGTGTTGGAGTTGGAATTTAGTATATATATTTGAATTCCACTTCACTTAATATGACTATCTATAGCACTAGGTCAATTTAGTACCTTAACATGCCATTTCATGCATCATGTTTTTTGCATCACATTGAATGTGCTCTTTTATCTGTTTGCCGGTGCTGTTCCTTCTCAGTAGATGGTGGTTTTGACAATGTGAACGTTGAAACTCATGAAGAGAAGTAATATCCTTAGGACAGTTAGGCAAGCAGACCCCCTTGAGCATATTGATACGAACCCACTGTCTCGCTCCTGCTCTCCTTTACTGCATTAGGACAACAACGATTCAACTATTGCCTGTTCGCAGTAGTTGAACCATTCCTTTGCATGACCTATCTTTCTCACAGTAAATAGTTGAAACAACTTAGCATGAGTAGCAACTGCCTGAGCCTTGTTGTGCTTAATCATCCATGCTTGCTTACTTACTATGTTTGCTATGCTTAGAGTCATGTCATGTCGGGTCTGATCCATCTAGGCGATGAATCGGAATGGCTGTGGTCATGTCCTACTATGTGAGAGCTAGGTGTGTGAACACAATTTGGTAAAGGTAGCGATGAGAGGCCATGTAGGAGTACATGGTGGGTTTTCTCATTGGGACCGTCCTTAAGAACTAAATTCTGTGTTTGTGATCCAAGACAGTTACTACCACATGTTGGGCCCTGAAATATGACCCCGCTCAACTTATTACTCGCCTAGATCTCTGTCTAGGAGTTGTAACTAGTTTCTGGTGTTTGTAGGAAAAGTGTTGGCGGTCGTGCATAGCGCTGCCCGACGGGGTGAACTGTGATGCGGTATAGGCACAGTGGCACGATGTACCAAGTGGTACCCGAACGGTGGTCTTGGGAACCCTGCGCACATCATTTGAGGCCGTAGAGGAAACTTTGGCCGGACTTCCATGCGGGTTCAGTCTCAAATAGGCGATAAACCTGGACTAGGGTCTTGTGTGATTGACGGTCGTGGCCGACTCCCTCGCTGGGCTTTTGCTTGAAGGTTGCCGAGGTGCATTTTCCGTGCACATGGCGATAAGTGGCGGGAGCACATGTGAAGAAGTATACCCCTGCAGGGTTAAATAAACTATTCGAATAGCCGCGTCCTCGGATATGGACTACTTGGAGAACTTATGTGGTTCATAGACAACTTGAAGTGGATACTCTAAAATACGCAAGATAAGCGTGAGTGCTATGTATGGCCTTCTCGTAGGGAGACAAAAGTGGATCCATAGTGATGTATTGATTTGGTGAATATGTGGACTCGTGTGCGTTATCCCACCTCAAAGCAAGCACTTGTAGTCATAGTACAGGTTAGTCAAGAGTCAAAGCTAGCTTGCTGCAACAAACTCCACAACCCCCTTCATTGATAGTGATGCATATGTAGTTAGTTCTGATGTAAGTCTTGCTGAGTAACTTTGTACTCACGCTTGCTAAATTTATGTTTTTGCAGAGGATACATCAGTCTCTTTAGTGGTATTTACAACGTGAAGTTCGATGTCGACCGGATTAGCTTGGGAATCCCAGAAACAGGCCTGGTTCCTATGGTAGGGTTCTTGTAGCTTTTTAGGATCCTCTAGCCACTTTTGTAGATGTCTATACCCAGACATGATTAACTTCCGCTTGTTGTTTGAATGCTATGAATGTTGGTCTTGTGACCTCAGTTTGTAACATCTTATTGTGTTGGCTCGTCCGAGCCTTCTAAATAAATGTTGTAATGTTGTATGGTTATGTTGTGATACCATAGTTGCATCTATGCATATTGGGCATGTCGTCCGTACGTGTGACGTGCAACGGTATGTATGGGATTCGACACCTAGTTGTGTGCCTTTAGTAGTACTCTTTATGGGGAAATGCCTCTTTGTGATTCCACCGAGCCTTGGTAGCTTGCTACTGCTCCGGACACATTGATTGACCGACATGTATCCTTCTTTGCTGATGTGTCTATACCTTCGGGGAAATGTCTCGCAGTGTCATGGAGTCCCTGTAGCCTGCTACGACTCGTCTATGTGCAGTGGTGACATTTATGTCCCACGACGTAATGGAGTCCTTGTAGCTTGCTATGACTCGTCTACACACGCTAGAGATCGACACCTGCATTGTTGGGTTACATATGCCTGTCCCTGTACGGATGTGCCACTTGGGTTCTATGACTAGTCATGTCGGCCCGGGTTCTTTGACATTTGAATGCTAGCGACACATTCACATACGTGAGTCAAAAGACGCAAACGGTCCCGGTCCAGGTAAGGTGGCAGATGTGTAGATAACCATGCGTGAGACCGCAAAGTGATGTGATGTGTTATAGGCTGGATTCTTATGGCTTAGGATCAGGGTCCCGACACATGGTCCTTCAAAGAAACAACTGGTCGGGGAGTCGTTTTCCTTCACGCACATCCACGTGGTACTCCTTCATGACGGCATCGACCCAATGCTCGTGGTAGCGGAAAATGGGTTGTTGGCAAAACTGGCACTTCTCCAGGATATCCCCAAGGAGCAAGGAAAGCCGGATGTCAGGAAGGCTTCGGGTACGATGGCCATCTACAAAGGTTTGAAAGGAGGAGAGTCAGCAGAGTGTTGTGTGAAGAATAGAAGAGGTAAATAGTGCTGAATTTCTAAGTATAGGTGATAGGTGTAATTTTTAAATAGTTTTATCCTAACTAACGTCCATGCTAACTAAGAGCTTCCTACAGTCACCTGGCTCTGATACCAACTCTGTGGGGACTCCTACTCATAAGTCGTGATCACTGAATGCACGTTTATAGTGGTCCCAGAGATCAATGCTCACTAAACACACATAAGCTAAATAACAAGAGTCTTACATCCACATGTAGCGTCTTACACAAATAAAGACCATGAAGGTCTAGTCTTACATAGGTAGGGCCACATTGGCCAAACACTTAAACTAAAGAAGCAGCGGAAATCTTGATCGAAAGTGTGAACCCATGGCCATCTGCCTTAAACCTACATGCATTCCAACTAGGAAGCGTCCTAGTTCGCATGTTCGTCACTAATGAACTCTTCAACGTACTCATGTTTTTCCATGCCTAGATAATTAAATAACCAATGGCAAGCCAATGAGTACTTTGAATGTACTCTCAAGCAACCCAAGTTGTGGAACATGTAGTAAAGAAGCATGATATAGCACTAAGTAGGTAATTTGTGGAAAGCCAATTTTGAATGCAATTACATGATCAAGTAAGTAGGTAAGCACGCATCAACAGTTGGCAGGTTTCCATATGAACAAGTTACAGATATCATCATAAGCAGGGGTTGAACATCTCATGTTCATTCATTATGCTAAGTCATCAAACTTAGTCAATCGTCATGCTATGTCATCGGACTTAGCTCAAGTAACATCTTTGTCGCCAACACACACACATACCAGTTTGTGAAAAACATTTGGACATAGCACAAGAGCTGTCATCCAATGGTCCTTGACCATGGACACAGCTATTTGAATAGTTTTACACTTTGCAGAGGTTGCACACTTTACCCACAAGACTCGGGGAACTTCCGTGTCAGCCATGACTCGCGGTATATTACATACCCGAGGTAAGCACCCGAACAATGCCTTTCCCATGGTGATACTAAACAAAGAGTCCACACATTCATGCCATCCCTCATGATATACATCACACGTATCATCCATGAGGGCACGCAACGGTCCGCCCGATGCCTGTAAAGACTGCGCATGGCCTTCCACTTCCGGAACGACCCTGTCTCAAGAGTGACCACTTCACTCTCGCCACTAGTAATGCGGTCTCCCTTCTATCACTGACCATAGTAGTCAACAAAGCCCCGTCCCATAATGGGTATCATGGTCGTACATGTAGGGTTGGAATAACGGTAGCAACTTATACCAATCCGTTTTAGAAAACCACACACACTCACTTGCTCCGGTACACCACTTCTTTCTCAAGTGGTTACCCGACTCATCGTTGTCTCCCTCGGGCATTAGTGGCACCCGTCGAGGTTTTCTAAAAGTCTTTGAAATCATCTCTTCCTTTTTCTCACTATGCATAAATCCCAACCCACTTGTGTAGCACCTACTACCATCCTACCTACACCCACTCGCATAACCCTCATAAGGTGGTAGGGTCATGCATGATGCAAGTGTGAACAGTAAAAGTATTGGAATCAAGCCACCGGTCTGGTCGCTACTCCACATGATCAAATATAACGAAAGTAAAGTGCTATGTTATATGCAATAAAAATGGTTTCTTAATATGGTCAAAGGGCAGCTTGCCTAGCTCAACAAATTCTTCGGGGTCTTCAAAGTCTTTGGTTCCAACTCCCTCGTCAATAGCATAATCTATCATCGCGATCAATAGCGAAAAAACAAGCATCACCCAAAAACAGAGCACACAAAGCTAATATTAAAAATGCTACCCTACTCTGATAAATACTAAAATCTATACTAAAAATAGTTGTCTAGGGTTTTGAAGTTAAAAAGGTTTTCAAAACTATTTAAAATAGGGGCTAATAATGCCAATCAGGGGTTTTGTATTGAAACAGTACAAAATAGGGTTTCAAATATTTTTACAAATGGCACTAATAAAGTCTATGGAATATTCTAGGATTTTAGGTGAAAGAATATTGGGAATTGGATTTATTTTCTGGTCTAAGGAATTTTTGGAAATAGGGGGAAAATAGAAAAAGAAAAATGGCACTTTGCCTAGCTGGCCCGAAAGCATCGCAGTTGAGCCGGCCCAATGGGAAACCGGCCCAGGGCAAAGCGGTGCGCGCAACACGTTTGTTTTCAAACCTGCTCTCGGGCCCAACCTAGCAGCGAGAGGGGGAAGGGTGAGTGTATGGTAGGTGGGCCCCACCTGTCACCCCTCACCTCGTGCAGGGAGAAGAGGGGGATCATCGGTGGGGGCTCAGGCCACGGCGGATCAAATGTAGGGCACCGGCGCGCTTAGGGTCTTCCCATGCTTCGGTGGGTGGCCGAGGGGGTCGCCGGCGTGGAGGGAATCACCGGCGAGGAGGAACCAACACAGCGGCGAGGGTTTCCGGCTCGGGTTCGAGATCCCAACACTGGGAACAAGGCGGGCTAGGCATGGGAGAGCGTCTGAGGGGAGGAAGGAGCAAGGGGGAAGTAGGGGGAGCTCAGGGGAGGGCTTATATAGTCGAGCGCAGGTGTCCTGTGGTCGTAGTGCGCCGATGAGGACAAGGGTCTCACATGGGCCACAGGGACGCTCCAGGCCATGTCTGCGGTGGTCGTGGACTCGGTCCGTGCCCGCAGACAGGAGAGGGGCAGCCAGGGGGGCCAAAGGCATGCGCGTGCGAGCTTGGCCATTGGGGCACTCGGCCAGTGCCGTGTGCGAGCCTCGGGGGGGGGGTGAGGGGGTAGCAGAGGAGGAGGGAGGAGGGACCCGACCTCCTGGCACCTTGCAAACGTCGAGGGGCGGCCGGGGGACATGCTCCCGCATCCCAAGGAGGTCGGGGGGCTCGGGATGGGGGCGGCTATAGTGCGGGAGCGCACTGTAGCGCACTCCAGAGCGCCCAAATGACCGACATGGCATACAAAATGGGCACTAGCGTTTCCTTTAGTGCCTTGGGGGTTCTAGATATGCTTATGGGCTAGGAGGAGCTAGGTAGAGGTAGGAAGAAAAGAAATGAGAGGGTAGAAGCTCCTGATATGGTAAAACAGAGGGTAAAATGGGGTTTTTATCCCACCCACTATTGAGCTGAGACCACACAAGATTTACTGGAGGTAGATGGTAACCCTGAGAGGTTGTGGTAAAAGTTTGTGAGCAAGGGGGGTGAAAGTGGTGAAAACAAACACTTTACCATTTCACCAGAAGGTGTTTGATGGGTGTGTGGTCAAGATAAACTTACCCACTTATAGTGATATTCAACTATATCAAATGATGGGTAAAAATGAGATGGATCACCAGGTTTGACGTCAAATGAGCAAACTTGACAATAGAAACTTTGTGAACCCTAGAAACTAACAGAATTAGGTTTTTGTAGATCTAGTTATGCTAAGCTATTACCCTTGATGCTTCACTTAGTGTAGCATCATTATTTGGTGATTAGAACTTGTCCACAAAGTTTGGGGTCAAGGGGAGAAACTTCACAATGTAAAGTTTTTCAAATTTGAATCTGGTCAAGAAGGGGTTTGGAATAGTTCGATGAATCAAATCAACTTGGATTGAGATGAAACTTTTCAAGATCATAACCTATGATAGTGTTGACTTGCTGAAATTTTCCTAGAGTTTATTGAGAATATTTATTATAGAAATATTCCAAAAGCTTGATTTGGACAGAAAGGGTTTAGAGGGTTTTTTCCCATGATTTGAACATGCCCATATGTTGAAACTCATATATATGGAAAATATATGTCCACTGAGTTTCCCTAAATTTTCTCAAATATTTTGAAAATATTTAAGTATTTTTCCCTATGAAAAACCATTTCTGGTCTTAACAAAAGCATTTAAATAAAATATAAAAATAACCTTCAAAATTAATTTTTGGTGGTTTTGTGAAGTCATATATATAGTAGGTTTGAAATAAAGCCTTTGGGGAGAAAGAACCCACACAATTTGGGGACTTGCAGTGCAATCCCCAATTCAGGGGTTTTTGAACACCTAATTTGAGTAAATCATTTTTGGTCAAAACAAATTTGATAAAAATAGTTTTGGGCACTATTCACATGGGATGATCACTTCGTAAGAGTTTTGGGTGAAGGAAGATGAATAGGAAGAGGGATAGAATCTAAGAGTGCCATATACCACAATCAACAAGCAAACAAGCAACAATTCAAACAATCACAAGCACTGAAAAAAGTTTTAATTGGCTCCAAATTTTATAAATCCAACATAACAAGGTGATACAACCACAGGGTGTGAAAATTCCGGTGCAAGAAGACCAAAACCACCCATCCCGCAGGGCGGATGGCATCGTTGAGCCTGTCCCAACGGTGTGGACAGCTACCTTACAGGCGAAGACCGCCTTTGGGCAGGGCGAGCATGAACCCCTGTCCTCCTTCAAAATTGGCCACTATGGGATCCCTTCCCGGCATTGTGATAAGGTAAGTGGACCCGGTCTACCACAATATATAGAGGGTAGGCTGCTTCGTAGAGAGGGGGCCGAACCCTATCATCAAACTCCACCACCCACAAAACCACAAGGATCCTTGAATACCACTGAGAGCCCTTAGGAAGCCCCAAAACACTTTACTTGTTCATCCACCTCACCTCCTCGAGCGGCAATCCACCAAAGCAGGTGTAGGGTATTACGATTCGCAGTGGCCCGAACCTAGGTAAACTGTCTGATAGAGGCGAAGTTGTCCCTGTCTTTCGATGAGGTGGTGGCTATCGTTTTTGGTGGAGTAGACTTTGATGATCCAACTACGAACGTGTGATTACGCCGTGCCTTCACAATCGCTAAACCAACTCCGAGAGGTTATTGACCACGCCGGGGCACGATCAACCTGACCACGAGGGTCTGTTTCCTGCACGCAAATGAAGAACAAGAAAGAAACTAAGATTGCAATCGGGATATTGCGAATATAAGAGGAAAAAATTATTGATGAAGTGGGGTTCAGTGACGCCTTTGTCTGGTCGTGGAACACAAACGAAGAACGCGAAGTTGTAGCTATGGCGAACTTGTAATCTAAACAAAACCCCACCCTAAAACGACGCCCTAAGGGCTGTATATGTGGGGGAATAGAGGGGAATTTCATGGCCCTTTGGAGGAGGGGTCCAAAACCGACCTTAACTTAGTTTTCCCATACATACGGACTCTAAAAACTTCCTATAATATGGTATTTCGAAATTACATTGGCCTGGCCCAACAATAAGGTGGCGCAGCAGCTATATTAACCTAGGGATGAATTTTCTAAAGTAGCATCATGCATATTTCGTCCAAGGCTTCTTGCTCCCACTATGGTGGTTTCAAAGTGCGAAAATCATCACTGGAAGCTCCGTTGTTCTTTCCCCCGCGCGCACCTTCTTCTCCATGCTTGATCCCGCTCCCATGGTCATCCTTCTTGTCCATGCCAGGTCCTTCATTCATAAGTAAAACAAAAGTATCTAATTTAGGCAGCATCATATGTTCATGAACATTAGAAGGATTTGCAGGAAACGATAGTACCTGGTAATTCAATTGACATGCGCGAGCTCTAGTAATTGGTCTTGTATGTATAGCAGTCAGAGTTGTGGGTATAGCATTGGCAGGGATGTCCTCATCACTGTCGTGTTCATCTTCTTCCTCATCATCGTGCAAGCTTTTTGCTGTGTTCATCGAGTAGCGAGCTAGGTCCGGCAAGGCTGCAAGGGATCTTCGCACATGCCACTGTGTTCGAACCTTAAGGGTTTTGCGGAGCCCAAAATTTGACATTTGGCGTGGCAAGTAGGGGGCGTGTCAAAATCTCCATCAGGTCTCGACTGGCCGACGCTTGTAGCACTCATGGTAGGAGGACAACAAGTCCACTCAGAGCGGTGAGTCGCACGCGTGGCGCGATCGGCGTAGGCGGGCCGGAATGCCCTGCGACACTCTGCCACCCCGTCAGCGGGCGTCAACAACCAGTCACTGGGGGCAGCCGCCTTCACCAACCACAAAGCACGCCCCCATTTCCCCGGCCCTTCCTCGCGTTCAGGATGTGCTACCGCCCCTCCAAGTTTCCCAAGACCCAACACACAGACATGTCACGCTCCTCGTGGCGCACGAGCTTCGGCCCCAATGTTCCACCGGCCGCCGCCACACCGGCGAGCCTAGATATGCTCCTAAGCGCGACAACACCGCCGACGAACTCAGGTTCACCACTGCGGGGCTCGTGCCCATAGACCCGCACAACCGAAGGCCACGGCGCCTGGACCACGCGGGCGAATTCGAGACATCTATGCCGGCCCGCTCCTTTCGTGGACTTGGCTCGAGCCACCGAGAGCGTATGCCCTGGTCAAGTCAAGGGGGCGTGGCTTCGCGTTTCTCGGAATGCGTTCGCGAACCAAGGAGGAGAACCCGAGGCTCGTCTATGCCTACGCTCGGGGGCCTGCGCAACTCGACAACGATCATGCTGTCGCCCGCTCGGGCCATGGAGAGAGCAGCATCTGCTACCAGGACAGAAGGAGACATGCACACGACCTCACGAGGAGCCCCCACGCGGACAGGTACGTACAACCTTGCGCGAGCGGCTCACGGGGCTGGCCTCGCGAGGATGCCCAGCGTGGTGATCCTCGCGAGGCATGCCCGCTAGCAAGGAGCTGCTTCGGGAAGACGTCTGGGTCTGGGGATCAGGGGTCACTCGCCTGGGAATGGAGGGTGGAAGATGCGCCCTCGTATCCGGACCAAGAGGCCCCATCTTGGGGACGGAGGGTGGAACACACGCGCATGTCACTAGGCTAGACGATCCCATCCTGGAGGCCAAGGGCGGAACATGTGCCCTTGTCTCCGGGGTGCCCGACATTCGCTTGGGTATGGAGGGTAAAACATATGCCCATCTCGCTAGGACAGGTTTCGTTCGATCGCCCGCGGGCAAACATGTACTCGCCCATGTCCCTAGGCCCAGCTCGCTCGGCCTGGGGACAGGGCCTAGAGTACCGGCATGGGGTACTCGGGGGCCCTAGCGAGGCGCACTGGGGCAATGCCTAGGAAACTCAAAACATTCTGCTGGGGCGGGCTCTCCGTCCAGACAGCACAGGGGGCTTCCCCTACGCTTGGGGGCTCGCCCAGGGCAGACAACAGTTCGTCGCGAGAAGCCTGGGGGCTCCGAGTGGGCTGCTTGCCTCTGAGGCGTGGGGCTCCCTATACACCCCTGGGACCTACATCAACCCGTGACACTCTCACGTAATAATGAGCGGGAACTACACACTCGGGGGCCCCCGAGGACGCGGAGGGTCCCTCCCACGCAATCTGGCAGCCACAGCCCGAAGCTGGCGGAGAAGACAACACTGCCCATCAATGGCTATGCCCATGCAACGTGGATGCCGTACGCTCAGCGCTGGGGGAAGACGAAGGCGGAGACCATCCCCCCCAAAAACAGCCGGATGCGGCCGTTTTCTCGCTCTTTTTCTATTTCAAGTTGCAGCCTTCAATGGCCCTTTTTGTGCTTGAGCCTCACAGAAGCTTGAAGATTTCGTGATCCTATGTTTTAAAAGGATAGAGTTGCTGGGACTTCATCTCTTCGGTTTCTCATTTTATCGATCTTGAGTTCTCTCTCTTTTTGGGTCGGCGTTTTGCGAGGAGCTGTGGGCTCCGACCACATGACAACATCACATCATGGGGTCTCAGGGGCCCCAAGGCCTCTTGAGGCGGCACATGGTAGGAAGGAATGGGGGATCGCTCGAGCGTCAAAAGGGGCTCCTGAGAAGCACGCCTCAGGAGCCTTACGGTCATAAGGCCACTCGTCCCCTCTCATGTTGTCCTTGGTTTCCGGTCGACATCAGGGGTGTCAGGGCCTCGCCCCGTGAAGTGCATCCTTGGTTTCCGATCATACCTAACGGTGGTGGGTAAATGCGTGGGACTGGGACCAGACGACGTAGAGTAGTTTGAGCATCGAAAAAGGGGGCTCCTGGGCAATGCGCCTCGGGAGCCTTACCGGTCATAATGCCACTTGACTTCCTGGTGCTGTCCATGGTTTCCGGTCAGCATCAGGAGTACCGAGGCCTCGCCTCGTGTTGTACGTCCTCTTCGGCCGAACCTAACGTTGGTGACGAAATGTGAGGGACTGGGACCTATAGAAAAAGTGCCGAAAGGTCCCCCAAACCGTCCCACGAGCAAGGGAGAAGCGCCTCAGACGGAACCACGGGCACGAGCTAAATTGTCACGACCCCGCAGGCATTACAACCGGACTGACGATGACCCCAATCGACAGGACCACAACGTTACACACCTCGTCATGAGGGAACATATTTAAAGGTACTATCGAAATACATCAAAGTTAACATTAGGCCACGTGCATAACCATGCCAGGAACACGAGAAGGCTACTCGAGGGAAGCACACCATCGCCAAAACTCTCGTCGCCGTCACCCGGCGATGGCCCCAAGCGTCCCCCGCTCAAGCTCGGCCCTCCACTACATTAGAAGAAAGATCCACCACCAGGTCGTCCACATGGTCCTAGACCCGATCAGTGAGGGCAGCGCAGGTCACCTCAGGTACGGGACCAAGCACCGCCTTAAGATCGAAGTGCGGGTCAATATGAAGGAGGTGGTAGAAGATGTTTGAGGATGCCCGCTCGAGTAGGTCACGACTCTTCTCCTCCATGAGCATGCAGGTCTTCTCCGCACCCACCTCAAGGTACTCCATGACCTTGGAAAAGAAGACCAGATACCCGACGTCATTCGGTACCAAGCGGCTCGAAACGCTCACGCCACAAATGTCGTCCAAGGCCCACCGTGCCCTCTTGTCGAGGGATTGGAACATCTGGGAGCGCATATGCTGGAGGCCGAGAGCACGGACCGCCTCGTCCGAAGTCCCCTTCGCCATGGAAGCACCACCCTTCACTGGTTTCAAAAGAAAAGCTAGGTCGGCCTCGGTAGCCGCCTGGACGTCCATCGCGGCTCGCCGGCACCCTTCCTCTTGGTCTAAATTCTTCTTGAGATCATTAACCTCGCCTTTAAGGAGGTTACGTCACCAACCGAAATGGGACTCTTGGAGAAGGGGATGCCAAGCCTCTACCACCCTGTTGTTGACCTCCTATTGTATCCTCACCTCACGGGAGGCAAGGGACTCCTTGGCAAGCAATGCCTGGTGCTCCCAAACCTCCAGCCTCTCTAGTTCTTGGCTCTTCTACAATGCCTCCAATGCTAACGAGTCGACAGGCGCCAGGGGGCTCACGCAGGCAAGAAGAAGCTCGGCCAGTTAATCCACGAGTGTGGCTCTCTGTAGCTAGATCTAACTTTCAAGGTCGGTGTTGAGGGCCTGGAGCTCCTTGAGGCGATTCTCAGAGTCCTTACGCCAGCAATCAGCCTCCCGAGCCTTGTCAAGGGCGCGTTCGCGAGCCTCCACCATTGCGGCAAGGACCCTTCCACCTTCCTGTGGCCGCACTCGCGCTGCAGACGGCCGAGCTTCACGGCAACCTCAAGCTGGCGCCACCCCGACGCAAGGCGCTGGCATTCCTTCTCCAAGCGGGCATCATTGTTGGCGGGCCACACCCTTAGGCGCTGGAGCGCGTCCGCCGTGGTATCGAGCAAACCCCATGGCGAGGTGCTCACATCTTCAGCAAGCTCAAGCGGCCAACCAGAACTCCCACCTTCTCCATGGCAAACGGGGGAAGTGCGCGAGGGCCTTCTCGGCCCAAACCTATGCTCGAGGGCTGGGGGCTCACATACAGGCGTCCCAGAAGAAGGAAGCGTCCCCTAGGGCCCCACATCTCCGAGTAGAGGGGGTCTGGGGTAGCGACGCACCATGACCCTGGATGGGGCCGTGGTCAGGGGAAATGGCCCCACTCGGGGGATCCGGAGGCTGTGGGCGAAGAGGACCGTGGAGGGACTCACGCTAGGGCCACCACGTGTCAGAATAGGCTTAGGAGCGGGCACCTTGGAGGATGGAACCCCGCGGCATACGATAGAAGAGACTGCAAGAGGTTCAGCGGCCGCATGACCAGGTGACACCAGCCCATCTCCCCCGTCATCGGCGGGGAGCCTGTGGAATAAAGACTTAGAAGGATGGTGCTGAAAAGAAGGACGAAGGAGGGTACATGTCCTTACTCTTCTATGGCGACCCACTTCGTCTTGAATGGAGCCCACGACGACGAGAAGCGACTGCCCCTCGTCGTCTTCCTTTTCCGGCCGACGCGGGGGCTCGGGGGTGGAGGACTGGCCACCGACGGTTGATGATCAGTGGCAAGGATGTCGACTTCCATCGACGACTGAGTGCCGCCCCCGACCCCAGCTCGACCCGATGCAAGAGTCGGGGGAACGATGCGTGAGACATGGTCCACCTCGGCCACTAGGAAGGCGGCATGACCCGAGTTCTCAAAGGCCGGAGCCCCCGTGAGCAAGGCACCCCGAGGGTGCACGTCCCCCCAAGGAAGGAACCCCCACTCATCGAAGCGCGGCATCTTCGCGACGAGGGCCTCCTGGTCCTTGCATAGAGATCTCCACAACTCCTCCCGTACTGCAGTGTGAAGTCGAGCTGATTTCACGCTCCTCTCGTACTTGTCTGCCTCCTCTCTAGTTATAATGTATCTTTGTTTTTCCTGAAAGTGAAAGAAGGCAGGAGCAGGAATGGTAACATGGACAACATGTTGTCTATCAAAAATTAGTAGGTACTAGAGAGATTGTTCGTTCCTTTCAAGAAACTGAAAATGTATCAAAGCCTCATAATCAAGAAAAGCAGGTGGTAACTCAATATCATTTCTGCATATGGGCCCCAAGTTATTAGCTAAACGAGTGGCATAAATCCCACCAAAGAAATCTCCGTCCATAGCGTCACTATCCAACCTTCTAGCAATAATGGATCCTAATTTATATCGCCTTTTGCCCATTATTGCACTCTTAAGAATACTAAGATCGGTTGCACAAAGGTGGCTATGCTCAGTTTTACAGTTAATACTTCTACCTATGAATAGAGCAAAATAATGTATGGCAGGAAAGTGAATGCTGTCCATGGTAGCCTATGTAATATTTCTAGTTCCTCTGACGGTAATGCTAGCAAGAAAATCATTATATTTAGTTCTGTGCGGATCACTATAACTGCCCCATTGTGGAATTTTGCATGCATGATTAAAATCCTCTAGGTCCAAAGTATATGATTTGTCATAAAGGTCAAATAGGACGGAAGGTTTATTACGATTGAGCGAAAATTCAAACCTCCGCATGAAAGAATCCGTGAGTTGATGGTATTGGTTGCATTTGTCTGACACGAATTCCTCAAGGCCAGCATTTCTTGTGTATGCGTAGAATTCGTCCTTGAAATCGGCATCACTCATGAATTGATCCGATGGCCATTCACAAGGTCGTACTTGTGCTTCCCTCGGTGGTTCAAGGTTGGGCTCACGTATCGCGAGTCTTGGAGCCTTCTTGCTTGATGAACCCCCTTGAACCACCTTCCTCAACATTTTTCTTTTTCTGAAAAATTCTGAAATTTTAGTGACTCAAAATAAAGGTGAATAAAACTCAACAAAACTCATAGCAACTACTCCCACAAGTGCCTAGAGGCTATATCATGCATCAAAACTACTTGGGACCATATAAATTTGACATGCAAGCTCACGAACAAGGTCCCCACAGTAGCCAAATTTGCAATAAATAAAGCACTAGAACAAAAACTAATTGGACCATTGGAGGAGTTACATACCGAGGAACAATCTCCCAAAACAGTTTTGCGAATGAAGCTTTGCACAAGGACTTCGAAAATGGTAGCAAAATAAGCTAGAACACGGGTTTGAGTAATGGTAGCACCAGCTCTCAAATCACATAAAGTAGTTTTAACATAATTCCCTTTTATAGAGCAATGTATAGGTGGCATTCCTGGATCTCCTAATTACTTTGGTACTCCACCTTTAAAAGTATAATTAGCAAGCATGGTCGTAATTTTAGCATCCGATATCTTCCTTTTATTAGTCACAATATCATTCATATACTTAGCATAAGGGGACATTTTGAGATTATCAACCAAGTGCATACGCAAAAAGACAGGTCAAAGCATTTCAACAAAGCGCTCAAAATCCTCTTTATCCTTTTTCTTGGATGGGTTAGGATGAAAGGGCATAGGTTCTTGAACCCATGGTTCTCTCTCTTTACCATGCTTCCTAGCAATAAAATCTCTTTTGTCATATCTTTTATTCTTAGGATGTGGGTTATCAAGATCAACAACAGGTTCAATCTCCACATCATTATCATTACTAGGTTGAGTATCAACATGAACATCATCATTAATATTATGACTAGGCTCATGTTCATCACCAGATTTTGTCTCAGCATCAGAAACAGAAATATCATTTGGGTTTTTAGGTGTATTTATAACAGGTTCACTAGAAGCATACAAAGTTCTATCATCATCCTTGTTCCACTTATTACTGGAGCGACTAGGTGCATCAATATTACCCTTTGAGAATCTTGTTCAATTCTCTTAGGGTGGCCCTCAAGATACAAAGGTTCCAGAGTTATTCTTGCACCTCTAGTCACAACTTTAACAGAATGATTGCCCAGGGGGGTGGCCGCGCCTAGCAGGCTTGTGGCCTGTAGGAGACCCCCTCTTGTTGATTCTTGCGCTAATATTGTTTATTAAATCCAAAAATATTATCCACAAATTTTTAGGACGATTCGAGAACTTTTATTTCTGCACAAAAATAACACCACAGCAATTCTGCTGAAAACAGCGTCAGTCGAGGTTAATTCCATTCAAATCATGCAAATTAGAGTCCAAAACAAGGGCAAAAGAGTTTGGAAAAGTGTATATGATGGAGACGTATCAGGGACATGGGCGTATGTTCCACCCTTCATGCCCTAGTGGCCGCAGCTCGCCCTGGGAATGGGGCAGCATGCGCTTCCCTTCGTCCATAGGTTCGGATCATCTGGCCCAGATAGATGGGCATGTGCTCCACCCTCTATCTCCAAGCTAGGCCCACTGGGCCCGGGAACGCTGGCAGGTGTCCCCCCTGTGTTCCTGGTCTAGTGACCCAAGGTCCCCAGACCTAGATACCTGCTCAAGATAGCTCCCCACCAGCGGGCATGCCTCGTGAGGGTGCTCGCGCCGGTCACCCTCACAAAGACAGTTGTTTGTTTTTCCCTCGTGAGGCTGCGCATGCCATCCCTTGTGAGGACCGCCTGCGAAGCTGTGTACGTACATCCCGCAGCCGTGGTAGCCGGCGTCTCCTCCCCATCTGCTCGGGCCCGCGTCAACATGGACGTTGTAGAGTTTCTCAAGCCCCCGACCGCCGTCGTAGCTCAGCCTCCGGTCCTTCTCCCTGGTTCTAGGGGAAGCGATGAGGGATGCGGCGGGACGCGCTTCCCACGTGGGCAGCGCCTCCCACCTGCGTCTGAGAGCATCTTCAGCCAGCTCCCGCGCTCCGATTGCCCTGGGCCAAGCTCCTGGCTAGCGCGGATCGCCGCACATGTTTCGAAAGTGCCTGCATGGTTCGAGCGCTGGCCCTGTTGGGTGAGCAACTTCCCGGGTTCGAGCCCCGCCGAGGTACACCAGGGCCTCGCGGGCAGCAGTGGCGTGACTGAAGGCGTACCTGGCCCACGCGTCGCGGCAAGCACAGGCCTCGCGGGCGATAATGGCGCGCCTGAAGGCGTACCTGGCCCACACGTCGCGGCGAGAACGCATCGCACGGTGGTGCCATAGCTCGTGTGCCACAAGAAGTGCAACGTGCCTGTGCATTGGGGCCTGGCAGGCCTGGAAAGGCTGGGGTGTGGCCCCGACGGAAGGGAGAGCCGGGCCGGCAAGGGCTCGTCATGTGTCTGGTGAAGGCAACAACCCCCGACGTCCGTTAAGGGCCTGGTCGGAGACGGGACCCACTAACAGAGAGGCAGTTTGGCGAGATGCTCCAGGGCCCGCAAGCACTGCCCGTGGCACATGGGTGCTCGGTGCTCGGCCCGTGCCCATCGTGCTTTTGCCATGAGCACGGCAAGCGGAGTCGAGGTGAGACTCAAGGTAAGCTTCGACTACACCCAACTTGGCATGCCAACTCTCAAATTTTGGGCTCCGCAAAACCCTTAAGGTTCGAACACAGGGGCGTGAGCGAAGTTTTCTCGCGGCCTCACTCAACCTAGCTCGCTACTCGATGGACACTGGAGCGAACTTGCACGATGACGAGGAAGAAGAAGAACACGCCGGTTTACCCAGGTTTGGGCCGCTAGAAAGTGTAATACCCTACTCTTGCTTTGGTGGACTATCTCTCATGGAGGTTTTGGATCATGAACTAGTATAATTTTCTTGACCCTCGCGATGGGGGCCCAAGGTGTGTTCTTGGCTTGCTGCCTTGCGATGGTGTGTTGATTGCCTAAGTGTTGGATCTCCCCTCTCTACGGTGTGACCTAGCTTCTATATATACCGCCGACCTGGGTCCTCCTCCCTTATCACAATGGCGGGAAGGGATCCCACAACAGACAAATTTGAAGGGGGACTGGAGTACATCCGCGCCCTACCCAAAGGCAGTCTTCGCTTGCAAAGTAGCTATAGGTGATACAATGCTGGGCTCGTGACATCTGCCCTGCAGGGCTCGTGGTCATGGTCTTGATGCACTAGAAGGGAAACCTTTGGCCTATGCATTGGGAACCCATGTACGTCCTTGCTCCCTATGCACCAAAGGGGAAACTGCGCCGCCTGGCGCACTGGCGCCTGCCTATCCTTCCATGCGTCGCCCTTGACTCCTGAGGTCGGGCCTTGCATAGATATCTCCGAAGCTCAGGAGGGGGCCTGAGGAGGCCCATCCTTGCTGGCCTTGATGTTGTTCTTCCTCATGAGGGCCTTGTTTGGAGTAGCACCGCACTAGGCCACGCCTGTGTGACAAAGTGGCCTATGCCCTAGGCCACATGCAGGCAGGACTGGGTACCCCCGTTCCTAGAACACCGACAATCCTCAAGGTGTAGGGGGAAGCCGCATGCTAGGAGGTCTTCGGGTACGACGACCATATACAAGGTTTCAAGGGAGGAGAGTCAATAAGGGTTTGAAATAGACTAAAAGAGAAGATAAGTATAGAAATTGTTGCACTTAGAAACAAGGCATAGTTTTTGAAAAGGGTTTTATCTTAACTAATGTCCATGCTAACTAAGCCTCTGATACCAGCTCTATAGGGACCCTGACTCATAAGTCGTGTTCACCGAATGCACATGTACAGTGATCCTTGAGATCAATGCTCACTAAACACACCGAAGCTGATTAACAAGAGACTTACATACATCCTTAGGGTCTTACAAAAATAAATACCATCAAGTTCAAGTCTTACATAGATAGGTCCACAAAGACCAAATAGCAAACATAAACTTGCAGCGGAATGTTTGAAAGATAGAGTAGGCCCATGCAATCTTCCTTAACCCTACAAGCATTCTGACTGGCAAGAGTCCTAGTTCACTTGTTCGTCACCAATGAACTCTTCACCATACTCCTTCTCTTCCATGCTTGGCCAATTTAATAACCAGTCCCAAGGCAGTGAGTACTTTGAATGTACTCGCAAGCAACCCATGTTTTGGAACAAGGTGTAACAATGCATGATACAGCACTAAGTAGGCAAGTTTTTGGAAAGCTAATGTTGAGTGCAATGACATGATACTTTCACTTGTAAAAGCATGCATCATGAGGTTGCAGGTATCCATGTGAACAAGTTACATATATAAACATAAACTGGGGTTAAACATCTCATGTTCAATCACCATGCCAAGTCATCTGACTTAGTTCGAGTAGCATCCTTCTCCACCCCCACACACCAAGTTTGTAAACAATGGACGTAGCCCAAGAGTGGTCATCGAACTATCCTTGACCATGGACATGACTATTCGAATAGTTTTACGATCTACAGAGGTTGCACACTTTACCTACAAGACACGGGAAACTTCCGTGTCAAGCCACGACTCGCGGTATTGTTCATACCCGAGGTAAGTACTCGAACAATGCCTTTCCCCCGATGATACTAACAAAGAGTCCACTCATTGGTTCCATTCCTCATGATGTACATCAGAAATATCATCCATGAGGGTACGCAACGCTGTGCCCAGTGTCTGTGAAAACATCACATTATCCTCCTTTCCGGCATGCCCCCTATCGAGAGTGACCACTTCACTCCCGCCACTAGTAATGTGGGCTCTCTGCTAGTACTCACCAAACTAGTCAACACATCCCCGTCCCATAAGGGGTATCATGGTTGTACATGTAAGGTTGGAATAAGAGTCACAACTTACACCAATCCGTTTTCGAAAATCACACACTCACTTGCTCCGGTACACCACTTCTTTATCAACTGGTTACCTAGCTCAACATCATCTCCAACGGGCATTATTGGCACCCAATGGGGTTTTCGAAAAGTCTTTTAAAAACATGTCACATCCCTAGTTAGCTTACTTAGGTCACTTTTGCATCAATGTGTGTGCATCATGTTTTCACTTTTGCATCAACTTGAAATGGGGATTAACAGAAACCCCAAACACCTCACCTGAATCAAACAAATTTAATAGTTGTGAAAAACAACAAATCCAAAATGCCCCCTATGTCTGATAAATGTGGACATCAATATATCAGGGGTCATTCTAAATATTTGAATATTTATACCATTTCAAAAATAAATATTAAATATGCTGAAAATGCCAAATAAAGCATTATGATTATTTTAGTATTAAAAATATTCTGAAACATTTTATGGAAGTTTGAAATATTCAAACTAAGTTCCATAAAATATTTGGGATATTTTATGCCTGGCATTTGTGCCTAAAATAAATAAATAAAACAAAAGTCAGAAAATAAAATAGAAACTCGATTTTTTCTAAAAAGAAGGAAGCCCACCTAGGCCGGCCCATCTGGCCCAGCATCGTCGTCGTCCTCCTGGCGGCCAGGAGGACGAGTGCGTGCCCGCCGTGCGCGCGTGCCGGAGCTGCCATGCAGCTTCCTGCGTGCCTTCATCCTCCATCGTGCTGGCGAGCGGACGAGAATGCGCTGTTGTCCCCATCGCTCTCTCTCTCTCTCTCTCGCCCATTCTCCCCAGCCTCCTCCCTCTCCTTTGCTCCACCATGGCCGACGCCCCTGCTCTCTTGCCGCCGTAGTTGCAGCCACTCCCACACCTCCCTGAGCCTGCCAGAGGCTCCACCTTGTCGTTCCCGTCCTCTATGCCGAGCCACGCGTCGCCAGAAGCCTAGGAGCGTCACCCTCGAGCTCTTCTTCCTCCTAGGACCCGAGCTTCGCCGCCGTCGATTCGTCGCCTCCGAGCCCTCCCCGAGCAAGCTCTTGTCAGCTCCGAGCCTGTAGTGAACTCCCGGTCCTTTCCCCTCTCCTGTCCGGCCATTTCCCCCTCTATAGGCCCCAGTTGCGTCGGCTCCCGAAATGCCCCGCCGCACGAGGTCGTCGCCGGTGTTGCTCAGGTGACGAGCTGGTCCTTCTGAGGCCACCACCGACCTCGTGGGGCCGCGTAGAGTCCGTAGGTGCCAAGCACCGGCCATGTTGTGCCTTAGTTTGAGTACCTTGTGCTTACCCGAGCTCCGGCAGCCGCCGAGCTCGTCGTCGGCATCGATCCCGGTCGTCTCAGCCTTTGAGTGGTGTTTGGGTGGATGCGCGCGTGAGCCAAGGCTCATCTGGTGCCTTCCGCCGGCGAAATGGGCGCCGGAGGAGGAAACCCGACCCCTCCGCTGTCTCTGGAGCCACTGGTGGCTCAACCCCGGTGGGTCTGGCCGGCGTTGACCACGGGGGTTTGACCCCTAGGTCACTGGTAAGTGGGGCCGAGTTAGGGTTAATTAGGATTAGTTTAAAATAGTTAATTAATTAATTTAATTAAGTTAATGACCCATTAACAGCGGGCCCTATCCTAATTAATTTGTAATAAGTGTTTTAATTAATTTCTATTAGAGGTTGTGTCACTTACCAGTGAACCCCACTGGTCAGGTTTGACCTGTCAACGGTCTGTTGACCACCCGACATCACGATGATGTCATGCTGATGCAATAAAGTAATTTTTGAATTAAATTAATTCTAGAAACTATTTAAAACTTACAAAATTCATATAAATTAATCTATAACTCAGATTGAAATAATTTATATATGAAAATTTATTAGAAAAATCCAATGAATCCAATGGTTAGAGCAACCTATGAAGAAGAACATTGACATTTACTAATAGGTTAACATATGGAATATGAAATGGAGAATGATTTTGAACCTATATTCAAAATTACTTCATTTAAATTGGATAGTAGTTGCATTAGCTCATCCATACATGCCGCCATGTCATGATCATGCATCATATTATTGCACTTACCGTGTATTGATTGCTGCTTATCTACATTGCGGTAGGGCCTCCTTCTGAGGATACCTCCGAGTATTCCAAAGAAGGGGAATACCTTCCCGCTTCCTAGCAAGGCAAGAAACCCCATTGATCATTCCGATAAGATCCCATTCTCTCACTCCTGCTCTTGTTTATTGCATTAGGACAAACATTTAATTGTCTTTCATGATTGGTAGATGAACCCATTCCTTTGCATGACCTGGCATTGTCACAATAAATTGCTAAACCTTGCAGCCTAGCATATTTGGTAGATGCTTGAGCCATGTTGTGCTTTACCTACTTTGCTTGCTATGCTTAGAGTTTTGTCAGGTATGATTCATCTGGGTGATGAACTCGAATGAAACAGTGTTGTTCTGATGTGATGAACTTAATGAGGAACCCATTCTAGTAAAGGTAGCGATGAGAGGCTATGTAGGATTACATAGTGGGTTGTCTCACTGGGACTGTTCTTAGGAACTGAGTTCCGTGTTTGTGATCCAAGGCTAGTTACTACCACATGCTGGGCCCTGAAATATGACCCCGCTCAACTTATCAATCGCTTAGTCCTTGGTCCAGGAGTTGCAAGTAGTTTCTGGAGTTTATAATATGCTGGAGGCCGTGCATAGCGCTGATCCTAGGGGTGGGTTATGACACGGTAGGCAGTGGCACGGTGTACCAATGGTCACCCTAATGGTGGGCTTGGGAACCCTGCGCACATCATTTGGGGCCGTAGCGGAAACTTTGGCCGGACTTCCGTGCAGGTTCAGTCTCAAATAGGTGATAGTCTGGACTAGAGGCCTTGTGTGATTGACGGTCGTGGCCGACTCCCTCGTTGGGCTTCTTCTTGAAGGTTGCCGAGGTGCATGGTTTTATGAGCACATAGCGATAAGTGGCGAGAGCATGTGTGAAGAAGTACACCCCTAAAGGATATGAATCTGTTCGAATAGCCGCATCCTCGGATATGGACTACTTGGAGAACTTATGATGTTTATAGATAATTTAATGGATACTCATAAAAATCTCAAGACAAGTGTGAGTATCGTGGATGGCACTCTCGTAGGAGACGGAAGTGAATCCGTGGTGGTATATTAATGTGGAGTTAGTGGACTCACGTGCGATATCTAAAATTTGAACAAAGATTTAAAATTGTGTAGTATAGGTTAGCCATGAGTCAAAGCTGGCATTGCTGCATAAACTCCACCACTCCCCTTGTTGATACATGAGCATGAATAGTCTAGGTCTGCTTTAAAGACTTGCTGAGTACGATTGTACTCATGTTTGCTTAATAAATGTTGCAGATGAGACTCAAGACCCATCAGGTGGGTTCGGTCTAGATGTCGATGACACTGAATAGCTGGTGTCCTAGCTACGACCTTATGCCCTGTGGCGGGCTATAGATAGTCAGGCCATATGCCTTTTAACCCTTTCAACTATCTGTACTCAGACAGCTTTATGCTTCCGCTTGGTTTGTATGAACTTGCTTATACGACTTGAGTGTCAGGTCTTGTGACCCCTACCTATAAGAACATAATATGCAAGGGTCTTCTGAGCCTCTTAAAAAAAGTTGTGTTGTTGTATGGTTATATTGTGATGCCATAGTTGTATCTATGCATATCGGGCATGTCGTGCGTACGTGTGACGTGCAATGGTATGTATGGGATCCGACACCTGGTCATGTGCCTTAGTAGTAATCTTTACGAGAAACTACCTCTTTGTGCTTCCATCGAGCCTTGGTAGCTTGCTACTGCTTCGGACACATTGATTGACCAGCATGTATCATTCTTTGTTGATGTGTCTGTCCCTTTGGGGAAATGTCTCGCAGTGTAATGGAGTCTTTGTAGCCTACTACGACTCATCTATGTGCAGTGATGACATTTATGTCCCACGATGTGATGGAGTGCTTGTAGCTTGCTATGACTCGTCTACACACGCTTGAGGCCGACGCCTGCATTGTTGGGTTACGTATGCCTGTTTCTGTATGGATGGGACACTTGGGTTCTATGACTTGTTATGTCGATCTGGGTTCTCTGTCGTTTAATTGCCAGCGACATATTCACATACGTGAGCCAAAAGACGCAAACGGTCCCGGCTAAGGTAAGGCTGCAGCCGTGGAGTTTACCATGCGTGAGGCCGCAAAGTGATGTGATGTGTTACAGTCTGGATTCATATGACTTAGGATCGGGGTCCCGACATCATTGTTATCAGAGCCTGACTGACTGTAGGACTGCCAAGCCAAACCGGTCAAAGTTGAGTCTAGAAAACACTATAGAAAAGTAGGAAAATTGATTGTGGAAGGGAATGTAGGGCTCTTTTTACTCCTCTTCCGAAGTCATTCTATTATGAGTCATCATCATCCTTTCTATGGGGCTAAGAACTAGGCTTCTCATCTATTGCTTAGGATGACGAGTTACTAACCATGGACTATTAGGTAGCTTGTTCGTAAGTGAACTTCGGTACTTGAGTATTGTTGGTGTGACAATCAGTTGGAGTAGAAATTTGAGTCTAGATAGTCGAGTGGTCTCAAAATCCTTTTTGAGCAATTACAGCCGTTATGGTGTCCAATTTCTGCTTGAATCTCAAATGTCTTTGCATCATTCTCTTTTTCAGATGCCCCCTCGTCCTTCCCGTCAGGTGGTCCGTCTGACTAGGTGCATCGATTTACTGGGTCACATGGCCATGTTGGTTAGAGTTATGTGGGCGGCTGGTTACCATTGGTACCCAGAGTACATAGTGGAGGAGCAGTATCGAGATTTCAACCAGAGTCAATATTTGTGTACTCTTAGGATATATCCATCATATCCTGGAGCTGCAGAGCCGTTGCATTGGTCATATGGGTTAGGTGTCACTATAGACATGACAGTTCAGGAGGCCTCCTATACCATTGTGACTATCATGAGGTTTCACCATGGTCTGCTTGAGAACACAGAGTTTTGTTATGTTCCTGCTTCTCTAGGAGGAGATGAAGGTTATCTTAGTGGAGCCTACTATGGTCATTCTCATGAGGACCCTAGGCTACAGGTGACAACTCAGATGTTAGAGAACAAGGATCATGATGCACGTTCCCTTCGCATGGAGCTATATGCTACTCGTGCACATCTTTGGATAGCCCTAAGGCAGCTAGCACCTATCGTGCAGACAGACTATGGAGATTTGGAGATGTTGAACGCATCGCGGACTCATCTGCTAGCACACGTAGACTGGCCCAATGTTGGAGGCATCACTCCTCTTCGAGGATCGTTGTTGCCACCAGTGAGGGGACCAAGGCCACATTCGTGTCCTTGGTTTCCAGGGAACTCAGGCCAGGGTGTTTTCAGATCCTTAGGTTCAGCTCTCGGCTCACAGGGGTAACCTATATGAGGCATTCTACGGCGATGCTTGAGTATGTGGATGTTAGTACTAGTATTGTAGTAGTCATATTAGCATAGTCCTGCGTGTCTTGTGCGATATGACTGAGGTGTGAGTTGAGTTTCGGAGGTGTAGATAGATAATGTATAGGAAGCTTGTAATGCCTGTGATGAGTTGTATCATCCTTCCGTAGGTTGTACCTCAGCTTGGGCTTGTACCGAACTATGTCATGGTGTGTATGAATCATGGTGTTCATATGGCAGTTTGTTTTACCATGTTGATCGGGTGTTTACCCTTGCATGCCATGTTGTTCAGCACATTCCTCATCTTATGTCTTAGAGTTGTTGTCTTCCTTGTCTAAGCTATGGGTATGTTTTCCCAGGATGGTGTCAACTTGGAATAACCCTGTGCCTGCCTTCGAGCAGGTCAAGGGAAGCCAGCCAAGACAAGAGAACCTGCCGCAGGTGCCCTCTTTGGCAGAAGTGATGCTCGAAGCTGAATGGAATAAAAGGGAGACCAACAGGCTGCTGGAACGTATTGAGCTGAACACAGCGCGTCCTCCCCGCAATGATCGTAATGATGGTGTGTTCCTCAATGACTTCGTCAAGTTGTGCCGACCTAAGTTTCATCATTCGGTCGAATTGCTCGACGCTGATGACTGGTTGACCAGTATGCCCCACAAAATCCGAGTTGCCAATGTATCTAAGGCCAACAAGGTGAATTTTGCTGCATACTTTCTGGAAGGACCTGCCAATATGTGGTGGGAAAATTATGAAGCCATGCGTCTCGCAGGCCCCGCACTAACCTGGGCGGATTTCAGTGAGGCATTCCGTACCCATCACATCCCGAAAGGGCTGATGGATCGCAAGAGAGAGGAATTCTTTGCTATTACCCAAGGCAGACTGACAATTGATGCCTATAGTCGTGAGTTCGGCAATCTTGCTCGTTATGCTCTAGAGGAAGCGCCGACCGATGCGAAGAAACATGCTATGTTCCGCAAGGGACTTAGTCCTGAGCTCCGTCGAGATCTGCGCCTGCATGAGTGCACAACCTTCCAAGCTCTCGTCAACAAGGCTATCAATGCCGAAAAAGGACAGACTGATTACGAGGCAACTAAGAAGCACACCCGTGACTTTAGCCCTGCATCTGGCTCAGGCCCCAACAAATGCCGGGTGTGGGTGCCCAATGCAAATATGCCACTAAGGTACACCATGAGGCCATCCTTCCAGGCGCCTTGCCCAGCTCAGCCCAACCCTCCAGCAAGGACATTCGGAGGTCCTCCTGTCAATGTTGCTCCCATGCCACCGTTGTCTGCTACAAATGTGGAGAACCAGGAAACTATTCCCGTGAGTGTCCTCAGAACAATGCTAAACTGGCTGGACGTGGGAAGCCGGGAAAAGCTTTCTATGTGAAGCCAGCTCCTGCTCGTGGTCGAGTGAATTATGTTTCTGCTGTAGAAGCCCTTGAGGATCCTGATGTTATCCTAGGTACGCTCCTTGTCAATAGTCATCTAGCATCTGTTCTGTTTGATACTAGAGCATCTCATTCATTCATCTCAGAACATTATGCACAGTTGCATAACATGTCTTTTTGTGATATGCCTACTCCTTTAGTAGTTCAGACTCCTGGTTCAAAATGGCAAACTTCTAGAGTGAGCCATGACAATGAGATTCTTGTGGATAGGCTAGTTTTCCTAGCATATTTGATATCCCTCAAGTCTTCGGACATCAACATTATCTTAGGCATGGATTGGATGAAAGCCCACTATGCTAAGATTGATACTCATACTAGGAATGTTCATCTTACACATCCGTTGGGTGAGATAGTTAATGTCTCCACTCAAGCAGTGAAGCGCCAACTCTATTCTCTCAATGCTGGCCCTCTTCTAGAATTAGAAGATATTGGGGTAGTCCGAGACTTTCCGGATGTCTTTCCAGAAGAACTGCCAGGAATTCCACCTGTCAGAGATGTAGAGTTTGTGATAGAGCTCATCCGAAGGACTGTCCCAATAGCCAGAAGACCCTATAAGATGGCACCCTTAGAACTAGCTGAACTTAAGAAACAACTCGATGGGGCTTTGAAGAAAGGTCTCATTCATCCTAGTTCTTCTCATTGGGCTTGCCCCGTCCTCTTCGTTAAGAAGAAGGATGGCTCAGATCGGACGGTTGTGGATTATCGACCAGTGAATCTGGTCACCATAAAGAACAAGTATCCGCTTCCCAGGATCAACAATTTGTATGATCAACTCGCTCCATCCTCTATCTTTTCCAATATCGATTTGAGGTTGGGATATCATCAAGTCAGAATTAGAAACAAGGACATTCCAAAAACGGCTTTTGTTACTCGTTATGGCCAATACGAGTACACCGTCATGTCCTTCAGTTTAACCAATGCCCTAGCCATCTTCTCTCGCTTGATGAATTTGATCTTCATGGACTATTTCAATAAATTCGTCATGGTTTACCTCGACAATATACACATCTACTTGAAGAACGAACAGGAGCATGCCGAGCATCTAAGGCTGGTATTGATGAAACTTCGAGAGCATCATCTGTATGCCAAATTCTCCAAGTGTGATTTTTGGTTACCAGAAGTGACCTATCTAGGCCACGTGATCTTTGGAAAGGTAGTGCTGTCAATCTCGAGAGAGTTCAGGCCATCCTTGATTAGACTCAACCTGAATCAGTTAAGCAAGTTCGGAGTTTCCTTGGCTTAGCGAGCTATTGTCGCCGCTTTGTCGAGAACTTCTCCAAGGTTGCGAAGCCTCTGACTGAACTCCTCAAGAAAGATAAAAAGTTTGAGTGGACCCCACAATGTGAGCTCAGTTTTCAGGAGCTAAAAAGATGGCTAACATCTGCTACCGTTCTGGTACCACCAGACTTCTCTAAGGACTTTCTTATCTATTGCGACGCCTCGTGACAAGGATTAGGTTGCATTCTCAGGCCAGATCGTCATGTGATTGCATACGCATATCGACAGTTGCGTCCATATGGAGATAATTATCCAACACATGATCTTGAGCTTGTAGCTATGGTCCATGCACTAAAAACTTGGCGACATTACGTTTTGGGTAATCATTGCGAAATTTACACTGATCACCAAAGTCTGAAATATATCTTCACCCAGCCAGATTTGAATCTCAGGCAAAGACGGTGGGTTGAGTTGATTACAGATTATGACTTAGGGATAACTTCAACCCCGGGGAAAGCCAATATCATGTCTGATGCACTAAGTCGTAAGTCTTATTGTAACAACCTGATGTTACAACAACGTCAACCACTTTTCTATGAGGAATTTCACAAGTTGAACCTCCACATTGTTCCTCAAGGATTCCTTTCCAACCTAGTGGCGAAACCTACTCTTAAGGATCAAATTATAGCTAGCCAAAAGCGTGATACGGGTATTTACTGGATCAAATAGAACCTCGTTAACAGTATCGCTAAGGATTTCTCTATCGGTGATCAAGGTGTGGTGTTCTTTGAGAACCGTTTGGTGGTTCCCAAGAACCAACATCTTCGGCAGCTGATCCTTAAGGAGGCTCATGATTCTACTCTCACAATTCATCCTGGTAGTACCAAGATGTATCAGGACCTATGCCAGAGGTTCTGGTGGACTAGGATGAAGCGAGAAATTGCTCACTTCATTGCCCACTACGACGTCTGCGTCGCGTTAAGGCAGAACATCAAAGGCCTGCTGGCACTCTTCAGCCTTTAGCTATTCCTAAATGGAAATGGGATAAGGTCAGTATGGATTTCATTATAGGATTTCCCAGAATTAAGAGATGGAATAATGCTATCTCTGTGGTCATAGACCATCTTTCCAAAGTGGCTCATTTTCTTCCTGTTCGGAGAGTATAACTGCTAGCAAGCTAGCGGAGTTATATGTTTCTCGAATACTTTCTCTTCACGGTGTTCCTTTGGAGATTAACTCAGACCGTGGAAGTATCTTTACTTCCCGATTTTGGGAAAGTTTCCAAACCTCTATTGGGACTCATGTATCCTTTAGCACTACTTTCCATCCGCAGTCAAGTGGTCAAGTTGAGCGAGTCAATCAAATCCTCGAAGATATGCTCCGAGCTTGTGTTATATCCTTCGGTATGAACTGGGAGAATTGATTGTCATCCATTTGCCGAATTTTCTTATAACAATAGTTATCAATCAAGCTTGGGCAAGGCCCCTTTTTAAGTTCACTATGGACGAAGATGTCGAACACCTCTTAACTGGTCAGAAACAGGAGAGAGGCAACTCTTTGGCCCGGATATGATCTAGGAGGCAGAGGAGCATGTTCGCATTATTCGTGAAAAGTTGAAAACATCCCAATCTCGTCAAAAGAGCCAATATGATCACCATCATAAGGCTATGACCTATGAAGTTGACGAGAAGGCTTATCTTTGGGTTACACCTCTGAAAGGTACCCATCGATTCGATATCAAGGGCAAGTTGGCTCCTCGTTATATTGGACCATTTCGCAGTCTTGCTAAACGAGGAGAGGTTGCCTACCAATTGGAACTTCTAGTGCATCTTTCCAAGGTTCATGATGTCTTCCACGTCTCGCAACTCAGGCGTTGCTTCTTGGACCCTGTCCGTGAATTAGACCACGAAGCGCTTTATCTCCAAGATAACCTTATGTATCCAGAATACCCTGTTCATATTCTTGATCAAGCTGAGCGTACCCCTCAGCGTCAGAACATCATGTTCCTCAAGGTTCAGTGGTCACACCATTCTGAGAAGGAGGCCACATGGGAAAGAGAGGATTGTGTTCGACTAGAGTACCCCGCGCTCTTCCCGATGACTTCAAAATCTCGGGACAAGATTCTTTTGAGTGGGGGTGAGTTGTCACATCCCTAGTTAGCGTACTTAGGTCAACATGTGTGTGCATCATGTTTTCACTTTTGCATCAACTTGAAATGGGGATTAACAGAAACCCCAAACACCTCACCTGAATTAAACAAATTTAATAGTTGTGAAAAAACAACAAATCCAAAATGCCCATAAAAATGTCCCCTATGTCTAATAAATGTGGACATCAATATATCAGGGGTCATTCTAAATATTTGAATATTTATAGCATTTCAAGAATAAAAATTAAAACTGCTGAAAATGCCAAATAAAGCATTATTATTTTAGTATTAAAAATATTCTGAAACATTTTATGGAAGTTTGAAATATTCAAACTAGGTTCCATAAAATATTTGGGATATTTTATGCCTCGCATTTGTGCCTAAATAAAAATAAATAAAACAAATGTCAAAAAAGAAAATAGAAATTGGATTTTTTTTAAAAGAAGGAAGCCCACCTAGGCCGGCCCATCTGGCCCAGCATCGTCGTCGTCCTCCTAGCGGCCAGGAGGATGAGCGTGTGCCCGCCGTGCGCGCGTGCCGGAGCTCCCATGCAGCTCCCTGCGCGCCTGCATCCCCCGTCGTGCTAGTGAGAGGATGAGGACGCGCTACCATCCCCATCGCTCTCTCTTTCTCATCCGTTCTACCCCTGCCTCCTCCCTCTCCTTTGTTCCACCATCACCGACGCCCCCGCTCGCTCGGCGCCATAGTTGAAGTCGCTCCCGCGCCTCACTGAGCCCGCCAGAGGCTCCGCCTCATCGTTCCCGTCCTCTGCATCGAGCCATGCGTCACCCGAAGCGTTGGAGCATCGCCCTCGAGCTCTTCTTCCTCCTCGGACCCGAGCTCTACCGCTGTCGATTCGTCGCCTCCGAGCCATCCAAGAGCAAGCACTCGTCAGCTCCGAGCCCGCAGTGAGCTCCCGGTCCTTTCCCCACTCCTCTCCAGCCGTTTCCCCCTCTGTAGGCCCTAGTTGCATCGGCTCCCGAAATGCCCCGCCGCACGAGCTCATCGCCAGCGTTGCTCCGGTGACAAGCTGGTCCTTCTGAGGCCACCACCAAGATCGTGGGGCCGCGTAGAGTCCGTAGGTGCCAAGCACCGGCCATGTTGCGCCTTAGTTTGAGTAGCTCGTGCTCGCTCGAGCTCCGGCAGCCGCCGAGCTCGTCGCCGGCGTCAATCCCGATCGTCTCAGCCTCTAAGAGGTGTCGGGGTGGATGCACACGTGAGCCTAGGCTCGCCTGGTGCCTTCTGCCGGCAAAATGGTCGCCGGAGGAGGAAACTCGTCCCCTCCACCGTCTTTGGAGCCACCGGTGGCTCAACCCCGGTGAGTCTGGCCTGCATTGACCATGGGGGTTTGACCCCTGGGTCACTGGCAAGTTGGGCCGGGCCGGGTCAGGGTTTGACGTGTCAACGGTCTGTTGACCACCTGACGTCATGATGATGTCATGCTGACGCAATAAATTAATTTCTGAATTAAATTAATTCCAGAAACTATTTAAACTTAGAAAATTCATATAAATTAATTCCATAAACTATTTAAACTTATAAAATTCATTTAAACATTGAAATAATTCATATATGAAAATTTATAAGAAAAATGCAATGAATCTGTGGTGCTATTATCCTGCATGTTCATAGATAATTTAATGGATAGTCATAAAAATCTCAAGACAAGTGTGAGTACCGTGGATGGCACTCTCGTAGGAGACGGAAGTGAATCCATGGTGGTGAATTAATGTGGAGTTAGTGGACTCGTGTGCGATATCTAAAATTTGAACAACGAGTTAAAATTGTGTCGTATAGGTTATCCATGAGTCAAAGCTGGCACTGCTGCATAAACTCCACCACTCCTGTTGTCATACCTGAGCATGAATAGTCTAGGTTTGCTTTAAATACTTGCTAAGTACGATTGTACTCATGTTTGCTTAATAAATGTTGCATATGAGACTCAGGACCCATCAGGTGGGTTCTATCTAGATGTGGACGATGCCGAATAGTTGGTGTCCTAGCTACGACCTTATGCCCTGTGGCGTATTGTAGAGAGTCAGTCCATGTGCCTTTTTACCCTTTCAACTGTCTGTACTCAGACAGCTTTATGCTTCCGCTTGGTTTGTATGAACTTCCTTGTATGACTTGACTGTTGGGTCTTCTGACCCCTACCTGTAAGAACATATTATGCAAGGCTCTTCTGAGCCTTCTAAATAAAAGTTGTGTTGTTCTATGGTTATGTTGTGATGCCATAGTTGTATCTATGCATATCGGGCTTGTCGTGCATACGTGTGACATGCAACGGTATGTACGGGATCCGACACCTAGTCATCTGCCTCTCTGTGCTTCCACCGAGCATTGGTAGCTTGCTACTGCTCCGGACACATTGATTGACCGACATGTATCCCTCTTTGCTGCTGTGTCCGTCCCTTCGGGGAAATTTCTCGCAATGTAATGGAGTACCTATAGCTTTCTACGACTCATCTACGTGCAGTGATGACGTTTATGTCCCACGGCGTAATGGAGTCCTTGTAGCTTGCTGTGACTCGTCTACACATGCTTCAGGCCGACACCTGCATTGCTGGGTTACATATACCTGTTTCCGTATGGATTTGCCACTTGGTTCTATGACTAGTTATGTCGGCCCGGGTTCTCTATCGTTTGATTGCAAGCGACATATTCACATACGTGAGCCAAAAGACGCAAACGGTCCCGGCTAAGGTAAGGCTGCAGCCGTGGATCTTACCATGCGTGAGGCCGCAATGTGATGTGATGTGTTACAGTCTGGATTCATATGATTTCGGATCGGGGTCCCGACAAAACACTTTGTTTCCAACACCAAGCATAATCCCGTCCCACTTTGCGTATCAACTACTTAGCAACCTATCTACTTCCCACCCACACAACTCTAAGAAGGAGGTAGAGTCATGTCATGCAAGTATCAACAGTATAAGTATCGGAGGCAACCCATAAAGTTGGTCATCATAACATCATGATCAACATATAAAAAATAAAGTGCTCATATGCCATGCAATAATATTGTTTCTTAGACATGGTCAAAGGACTGCTTTCCTAGCTCAACAAATTATCCGGGTCTTTGAAATCTTTTGATCGAACACCCTCGTCAACAATGCAATCTATTGTCGCAATATTAACGGGTAAAAATAAGATCACGCCGAAAATAGCGATGATAAATTACCTCCAAAATGTTAAACAATCTTGTAAAATATTAGTTTGAATATTAAGAATACCAGTTTCTGCTTTTAACAACAAAAAGGTTGTAAAACTCATTTTAGTAGTGGCTTCAGATACTGAAAACTACGTTTTAAATAAAACCACTAAAGAAAATATTTCCAAAATTTTTAGCAAGTGACATCACTAAATACTAAATAATCTTACAAGAATTTCCATGGAAGAATTTTTGAATTTGTAGCCAAAGTATTTTCTAGAAAATTAAACAAAAGAAAGAAGAAACTCGGCACTATGCCCATTACTGCGCCCATTGGGCCAAATGGGAAGCCATACCTGGCGTAACTGGCCAGGCTGGTCTAGCTGAGCTATGGGCACGCGCAACAAGGTTCGAACCTGATGCGCAGGCCCCAACGTTAGCGAGAGGGAGAGAGGTGAGAGAGGTGTGTAGATGATAGGGGTCCCACCTATCATATCCAAACTTTGGAGAGAGGAGAGGCGGAGCTCACCGTCAGTGATGTGTGGCTCGAGGGGAGGAGATGGTGCCACCGTTGTGCTCAGAGCTTTGCCGCCAACCGAATGATGGTCGGGAGGGGCGCCGGGGAGCTCTCGTGCACCGGCAATGTGGAAGTCCGGTGGCGGTGCTTCAGAAGGAGAATGCCCTAATCGTTTTGAGTTGCACATGATGGGGTGAGGAAGGGGAATCAGGCCAGGGTGTTGATGGGGTGTCCAAAGGAAGAAGAATGATCATTGTGTAAGCCTTGTACCACAAGATCGACAGTAGGCAGACCCGACGTGCGTCCAGTCGATCCTGAGCATAGGGGCAAGATTGGGTGGAGGAAAGAGGGTCCGGAGGGGAGAGAAGTGCTCGGGGAGGCCGTTTTATAGTGTTATGCCTTTCTATTTATATCTTAGACTTGATTTGAATAATTTGACACCTACTGAAATCTCTTTGCAAATGACTCATAAATCAACTACTCTACCTATCAGTATTTGTGAGGATGTACCTGTCGTAGTTGCAAATGCTACTAACTTGACGAACTTTGTTATTCTTGATATTCCCAAGGATGGTAGTATGTCGATCATCCTTGGTAGACCCTTTTAATACTGTAGGGGCTATTACTGATTGCAACAAGGGCAATGTCACTTTTCATATTAATGGTAATGAGGATACGGTACACTTTCCGAAGAAGCAACCTCAAGTTCAGATTATCAACTCCGTTGAAAAATTCTGACTATTATTATTGGAGACTTTGAGTTCCCTCTTCCTATTGTCGAGAAGAAATATGATATACTTATTGTTGGGGATATACATATCCCCATTGAGGTAACCTAGTGTTATTCGAAAATTCTTTGATTTCATGTTATTCGATAGAAGTTTTTTAATAAGACTCGATCAACCTTATTGATGGATTCCTTTTGATGAGCATGAGATGGAGTAATTTAGAAAGCAAAAATTTCTGTACCTAACTTTAACTTCCTGTTAGGTAGATGAAATTAAGAAAAATGCAATTATTTTTCTGTTTTCTGAGTTTTCCATGCAATAGAAAAATGACCTGAAAATAAAAGTTCTTCAAATGCCCAGAAAATAGAGTAAGGCCTGCCTCACGCGCTCTGGGCATGCCTTGCCTTGTCTACTAGCTCCTAGAGGCTCTTGAGATGCTCCTTGGATGCTTAGGTGCGAAGGGAAGAGGCCGAAAGTAAAAATGGGGGAGGAGAGAGGTGTTTCCATGGGTGTCCAAACAAAAAAATACTGGGTTTACCCCCTCCAATGATTGGGACTTGGCCAGGGAAACATACTCGAGGTAGGAGGTAACAATGTGAGACTATGGTAAAAGTTTGGGGTAAGGAGAACCGGTTAAAAGGTGAAAACATGATTTTTACCAATCTGCCAAAAGGTTCTTGTTGTTTATTTGAGAAATTAAAGGGAGTTTGATTGCAATGAGATTTAACATGATAAAGGTTTAGGTAAAAATAGAGTGGATCAACAAGTTTGAGATTATTTGAGGAAAGTTGATAGTGCAAACTTGGTAAACCCTAGAAATTAACAGAATCGGGTTTCTGTAGATCCAAGCATGCAAATCCATTCTCCTTGATGCACCACTTTCTATAGCATCATTATTTGGGTATTATAACATATCGACAAAGTTAGGGGTCAATAGAACATAGTTGGCAATGTAGAGTTGCTCAAATTTGGATCTGGACAGGAATGGTTTTAGGATATTTTGGTTAACCAAACCAATTGAGATTGAGATGATACTTGGCAAGATCATCACATATGGCATGTGTGACTTTATAAAATTTTCCTGGATTTATTGAATAATATTTCTTATAGAAATATTTCAAATGCTTGATTTAAGGAGAAAGGGTTTTGGAGGGTTTTTCCCATTATGTTGAACATGACCATATGTTGAAACTCATATATATGGAAAATATATGTCCATTGAGTTTCCTATAATTTTCTCAAATATTTTGAAAGCATCTAAATAATGTTTCCCTATGAATGACCATTTCTGGCGTAAGAAAAAGATTTTAAATAGAATATGAAAATAATCTTTAAAATAATCTTTAAAATATGAAATAATATAGTATCTTCCAAAGTCTTTTGGGAAAAATAATCCACCCAATTTGAGGACTTGTATTACAAACCTCAATGTAGGGGGGTTTCAAAACACAATTTGAATAAATGATTTTTGGCCAAAACAAAATTTGATAAAAATAGTTTTGGGTACCATAAACTTGGCATTATCATTGGGCAAGAAGTTTGGATCAATAAAGTGAGTTCTAGAGGGAAGAAGATCTTTGAGTGCCAAAGCACAATCAACCAACAAGCAAACATCAAACAATTCAAACAAATACTTGCACTCTATTTTATTTAACTGGGTCCAAATTTTATAAAACCATAGGATAACGAGGTGATCCAAACACTGGGTTTGAAATACCAGTTGCTACGTAGAAAACTGCCAATATTAGTTTTGGAGAAGGGGCTTACGCAATACAAAGAGGTTTGAAAGAGAGAAGGCTTGGGATAAAAAACAACAAATGGGAAGGGATACTCCAAGGTCAAGAACAACTAAAACGAGAGAAAACACGGAGTAGTACAAAACTATAAAGCCTAATAATGAGAGAGCACGACCAAATGGAGCCAAACTTCTCGAGGAGATGGCTGAGACCGAAGTCACCTACGTTTGAGTCAATTGGTACGGCACCGTGAAGATTTAAACCTTGGGTCCATGACCAAAAATCTTCTTTGAAGCATAAGTACCATAAAAATGGCTAATGTGAAAGACTTGATCGATTTATGCATAATGCAGGGATGGAAAATTCATTGAGAGAACAACACTCCCCCCTATGTCCATGCCTACATCTACAACAAGATAGAATGATGCGTGCGTGGGATATGCATTGCCTCAAGCTAGATTGTTGGAATCGATGATAATTATCTCATTCCTTAACTCGCGAAATCTTCCTTCATCCAATGGTTTCGAGAAAATATCCGCTAGTTTCTCATGAGTTTGGACATTGATAATATCAATTTCTCCATGCTTGACGTGATCCCGGATGAAATGATGACGAATCTCAACAAGATTTGTCTTGCTATGTTGCACCAGATTGTAGGAGATCTTGCCGCCACTATCATTGTGACATACAAGAGGCACCATAATCCCTTAAAGTTTGCCCCATCCATAGAAATTGACCACAACAACTTGTGTTGGCTACATACTCAGCTTCAGTGGACTAGAGAGAAACACAATTTTGATTCTTGGAATACACACTCACAAAGAGTGACCAAGGAGTTGGCACCCTCCAAAAGTAGACTTCCTCTCCACACAGTCTCCCGCCCAATCCAAATCCGTATATCTCATGAGGTCAAAGCTTCCTCCTTTGTGGTACCATAAACCAATGTTTAGGGTATGAGCTAGATATGAAAGTATTCGCTTGACCGCCACAAAATTACTTTCGTTTGGTGCGCTTGAAATCATGCACATATTCCCACACTCAACGTAATATTCGGTATAGATGCACAAACATAAAGCAAGGATTCACTCAAGGAGCGATATACCTTTTGATCCACCGCTTTACAATTGAGATCAATGTCAAGTTGACACTTGGTTTCCATTGGAGTCTTCGTTGTTGATACTTGTGATATGCGTTGGGTTTTCCATGAAGAGGAACGGGTAATTGCAGCACAATACAGATAGGTACTTCCATAAGTTATGAAACCAAGGTTTATCGAACCAATATGAATATCAATCCACAACCATCTTCATCAGTTGCATAGAAAAGAGGAAACAACTTGCACCCAACGCGGGCAAGAGGGCTATCAATCCCCTTGATCTCGCTACTTGCAAGTAGGCGAGTTGTGTAGATAATACTCCCTCCGTTCCTTGATATAAGGTGTATAGATTTTTGAGAAAAAATCTAAAATATAAGGTGTACTGCATTGCACCACTCGTTTGGATATTTGTTTTAGGGATTTGTTTACATTTCATTATAGAAGGCAAGCTCCTCTATTTTCTGATGTCAATTAGTCAGGTGTAATCTCACTCAAAATTTGTGAATTTTTTCCTCCATGTACGTTCTTTGATTTCCGTGCCAAAAACTATACACCCTATATTTAGGAATGGAGGGATTAGTAGATAATTGTATATTGCAAAATATAGTACAAGGTAAATAGGAACAACAAGTTGTTGGTAAGTTAGCAAATATATAAGTGACTCAACCCGGGGCCATAGTTTTTCCTAGTGGCATCACTCACAAAAATAAGCATACGGCAGGTAAACAAATTACTGTTGGACAGTTGATAGAAAAGCGGATAGTTATGCAATGTTCACGACGATGATCATGGGTATATATGTAGCACGTCCAAGACAAATAGGCCGACTCCTGCCTGCACCTATTTCTATTACTCAACTTCAAGAGCGCTACTATGCTTGCCTCTCTACGTATTTAGTTGATGACAAACAGAGTAATGCATGGAGAATGATGACATGATGTAGACAAAGTAAACTCAATCAATATGAATAATCCTCGTCATTTTATCCTTAGTGCCAAAAACACAAAGACGCAACTTGTCCCGTTCTGTCACTGGGATTTAGAAACTCGCCAGATTCAGCCCACTACAACGCACCTCTCACACTGATGAAAGATGAATCTACTTGGCCAAAGCAAATCAATAGATCATAGAGAATTACAAAGCTATAATTATCATGAAGTTAAGAATCATAATAATTTTAGCAAATACTCACATACTTTTCATGAATAATCTTAACATAAACCCACAATTCATCGGCTCCCAACAAACGCATCGCACAAAAGAGTTACATTGGATGGATCAAAGCGAAGATGCAACGAACATTGTATTGAAGATCAAAAGAGAGAGAGAGACATAGCCATCTAGGTACTAACTACGGACCATAGGTCCATGGTGAACTACTCACACATCATCATGAGGGCAACAAGGTTGATGAAGAGGCCCTCCGTGATGAGATTGCGACGGAACAGAGACTAGCGGCAGTGGAGAGAGTCTTTCTTATGCCCTCTAAGATTTTTGGAATATATGTGAATTTATAGGCCAAAGAATAGGATCAGGAGACCTACTAGGGAGGCACAAGCCATCTGGGCTCGTCAACCCCCCTCGTCGCACCCTATTGGCTTGTGGCTCCCTCATGCAGCCTCCTATCTTCTCCCGAAGCTTTGAGATCTTCTTTTGGTAGAGAAAAATTTCGAAAAAAGTTTTGGGGAAAATTGGACTTCGTTTGGTATTGTAAACCTGGAAAGTAAAAAAACACGTAGAAAACAACAACTGGCATTGGGCAGTGGGTCAAATAGGTTAGTGCTAAAAAAATAATATAAATTGGTAAATTGTTAATCAAAAAGCATCCTATAATGATAATATAATAGCATGGAACAATAAAAAATTATAGATATGTTGGAGACGTATCAAGCATCCCCAAGCTTAATTCCTCCTGTTCCTCGAGTAGGTAAATGATGAAAACAGAATTTTTTATGTGACATGCTACCCAATATGTAATCTTTTGCATATATGCTCATTGAGAAACGATGAATTAACAAACATTAACATAGCAATACTTATAAGCATAAACAACAAAATCACCAATCTTTCAAAGTATATGACCCTCAAACATTGTTTACCCCCGTTCATCTTATTATATTAGCAAGACATGACTCCATCTTCACTATATTAATACAAATGTTAAGCACCACGATATCCAAGTCGGGCAACTGGATCATACCTTTTCAATATGCATCAACTTTTTAGTCTTCACGTAATACATGAGCATGAACCATGGACATAGCAAACATGTGTAATAGAATATGGTGGTATAGATATCAAAGGGGTAAAAAGTGGAGAAGATAATCTCACATCAACTAGGAGTACCGACGGGCTATGGAGATGCCCATCGATAGATATGAATGCAAGGAGTAGGGATTGCCATGCAAATGATGCACTAGAGCTATAAGTGTATAAAAGCTCAACTGAAGCTAATTGGGTTGTGCATCCAACTTGCTTTCTCATGAAGACCTCGGGCATTTGATGAAGCCTGTCATCGGAATATACAAGCCATGTTTTATATTAATGAAAAAGTGATTCCCAATAGCATATGACGATGTCGTAACATGAGACTCTCTATATGAATACATGGTGCCAATTTGAGGCACAAGTGTGGTAAAGGATAGTAGCAAATTCCCTTCTCTTTTTTCTCTCAATTTTTTCATTTTTTCAAAATAATTTAATGGTGGCCTCATTTGGCCTCCCCCGTTTTTTAATTCCTCACTGGGACAGTGCTCTAATAATGATGATCATCACACTTTTATTTACTTACAACTCAATATGAAAACTCGATATGAAAAACAATGGAACAACATCACTCAATATGAATGCCTTTGGTAGTGTACCAGGATGTGCAATGATCTAGCTTGACATGTAGAAAATATGATGAATGGTGGCTTTGCCACAAATACTATGTTAGCTTTGTATGATCATGCAAGCAATATGATGATAAATGAACTAGTCACATAATGTGACGACGGAATTTGCATGCAAATATATTATGGAATGGCTATGGTAATGCCATAATAGGTAGGTATGGTGGCTATTTTGAGAAAGATATAATGAGACGTATGTGTGACAGAGCATATCGTGTCATGGGGTTTGGATGCACTGGCAAAGGTTGCACCGATCCTTGAGGTGAGAATGGGCAAGGCAAGCTACTGAAGAGGTTAGCAGAAATATGAGGAGGTGAGACTACATTGTCTATGGTTCCATATTAGGCATAAAGAACTAATATACTTATCAAAAAGTTTTATTAGTTTTATCCAAAATCAAGGTACTAATCACATGCCCCGAGGGAGGAAGTTGGTATGAGTTAACTATCGCGCGAGTCCAATCCGAACTACACTAGGATTTTAACAAGGAATAGAAATGCTCACGTATTCTTACCATGACTTTTAACTTTTAGACAAACAAGAAGTTAACACCACTTAATACCGACACTTCTATGAATCAACAATGATGCACTCACACCTTTTCATATTACCACATAAATCTCATTAACCCACAATTTCTCTTTTATGTGCTACATGATGGTCTTGACTATCACTCACTGAATACCTATTATTTTTGGACTAGTCTTATGACCCATGCAAATTACTGTCACTTTTTATTAACTCTCGAACAAATATGAGTGAAGAAAGAGAGTGCAATTATTTCAATAAAATCTATACGCCACCATGCATGGAAAATATAATTGAAGTACTAGAGCAACTACCAAGCTCAAATCATATAAGTCAAGCACATAGAGTATTCTAACAAATTATGCTGAAGGTGTGCCTCTCTCAAATAGTTGTATCCATAAAATGATGATTGTGGCAAACTAAAAGTAAAAGAAAACAATAGCAAACGACGCTCCAAGCAAAACTCATATCAACTTTGATGGATTGAGACAAAACAGGGATGCCTTCTGGGAATCCCCAACCTTAGACACTTGATTGTTCCTATAATATTACCTTGGGTTGCCTTGGGCATCCCCCAGCTTAGGATCTTCCTACTCCTCTTGATGGCACCAAAAATTTGCAAACTTCAAACACACATAAACTCAACAAAACCTTGTGAGATCCATTAGTATAAGCATCATATCAAATACTGTAGGTACCTTATAAATTGATTCATATTTCTTTATTGCATAATAGGTCGTACTCTAACTTCTCCATGGATTATACCCACCGATACAACCCATAGCATCATGAAAAAAAAATTATGCAAGCCAACACAGAATCTGTCTCAAACAGAACAATCTATATTAATCTTTAGAGAGACTATCCTTTTGTAACTCTAAAAATTCTGAAAACTAACGAACACCTGAATAATTTATATAGAAATACCATGTAAAAAGTTTAGATCAAAAATATGTTCCAGTAAAATCAGAGAAATTCTGCACTGGATGCTAAAGATTTTGTTTTTGCACCATATGAATTCTACTCATCTTGTGAGTCATCCCAAAGGTTTTAGTTGCCACAAACAGTAACTAAAACAGAAAAACACAATCATTACAGAGGCAATAATCATTTTACGACACCAAGATAGAAAGTAAAAGCATAAATAAAGATAACTATTGGGTTGCCTCCTAATAAGTGCTATTGATTTATGCCCCTAGCTAGGCACAATGCATAGTTTCAAGTATTGTCATCTTTGTTTATAAGGGATCCAATCCCCTTCACAATCTTATTTTCCCTTGCACAAAGAACATCAAACTTTTGATCTATGGTATTAAGCTTCCTATTGTGAAGCACGACATTTCCATGGGTCTTAGAGATAGAGTTAAACATCCCCCTAAAATTAGATTCCATACTAGTTCTAGGCTCATTGATTAGCTAATTTTGGCGAGCACATATTAGTATAGCAGGTTCACTTGTTTGTATTTTAGGTTTCCCAAATGTATTTTTCATCTTATCATAGGTTTCAAAAGCATTGATCCCAAGGAAATCTTTTTCGAACATAGAATCCAAAAAAAGTGTATGAGACAGAGATAGACCAAGATAAAAACTTCCAAGGAGCAATTTGATATGACTCTTAGGATTAGCTCTTGCTTGTATTACTAGTAATCTATACCAAGCTTCTTTAAGTTACTCATTCACCTAATTTCTTAGAATCCAGTCCTGGGCAACCCTCTCCAAAGAAAGGAGGGTGAGGCATATCCGGAGGAGAGCTAGTCATAAATTCAAACAAGCAAACTAGTAACTAGAAAAGATAAATATTTTTGTTTTTTTGTTTTTTATGTGACTAAATAAATATAACAGCAAAAAAGAATAACAAGTGAAAGATAATTTGTGTGAAGTTACATGATAGTTGGTGATGATATGCCCTGGCAACGGCGCGAGAAATCCTTCTTGATACTTGTGATATGCGTTGTGTTTTTCTCGAAGAGGAACGCGTAATTGCAACACAATACGGGTAAGTATTTCCCTCGGTTAAGAAACCAAGGATTATCGAACTAATAGGAATATCAATCCACAACCGTCTTCAGTGAATGCACACAAAAGAGCAAACATCTTGCACCCAACGTGGGCAAGAGGGTTGTCAATCCCCTTGATCTCGTTATCTACAAGCAAGTGAAGTGTGTAGATAATAGTAGATAATTGTATATTGCAAAATAAAACAAAAGGTAAATGAGAACAGCAAGATGTTTTTAAGTTTGTGAATATATACGTGAATCGACTCGGGGACCATATTTTTCCCTAGCGGCATCTCTCATGAAAATAAGTTGACTCCTCCCTACACCTATTACTATTACTCCACTTCAAGAGCGCTTCTTTGCTTGCCTCTCTATGTATTAAGTTCATGACAAACAAAGTAATGCATGGAGAACAATGACATGATGTATACAAAGTAAACTCAAGCAATATAAATAAACCCCATCATTTTATCCTTAGTGGCAACAACATAAAGACACAACTTGTGCCCTTCTGTCATTGGGATATAGAAACTCGTCAGGTTCGACCCACTAGAACACAACTCTCTCACTTAAGAAAGGTCAATCTACATGGCCAAAGCAAACCAATAGATCAGAGAGAATTATGAAGCTATAATGATCATGTGTCACACCCTGTGTTCCGCCTCATGACTGAGTTAGCCTACCTCAGAAATTAGAGACAACAAAAACTTTTTGTGTGCTTATGTTTGACTTGATTGCTGATTGCTTGTTTGCTTGCTTGTGCTTTAAGTCATAAACGTCCTCCTACTCTCTAGACTCATCTCCTTGCTTCAAATCTTTGCCCAATGACCATGCCATGTGTATAGGACCAAAAACTATTTTTATAAAACATTCTTTTGGCCAAAAAGCATTTATTAAAATTAGCTTTTGTGAAACCCCTCAATTGAGGTTTGAACTACAAATCATCAAACTAGGGTGGATGTTTTTCCCCAAAGTGTTTATTTGGAACCTATCCTATATGGTACTCCCCAAAACCATCAAATATTAATTTTAAACATTATTTTCCTATTTTATTTAAAGGCTTTCAAATATTTGAGAAATTTAGGCAAACTTAGTGGACATATACTTCCCATATATAAGAGTTTCAACACATGCTCATGTTCAATATATTGGACAAAACCCTTCAAAACCCTTTCTGGATATTTTAGTATTTGAAATACTTCTAAAAGAAATATTATCAAATCAAACCAATAAAATGCTATAATGTAACATATGCCATATGTAATAGTCTTGCCAAGTTTTATCCCAATCCCAATACTTTTAGTTCAGCAAAATTCCCTAAAACCCTCTTTGTCCAGATCCAAACATTAGAAACTTTACATTTCCTAGTGTCTCCAATTGTTCTCAAACCTTGTGGACACACTCTAATCCTCTAATAATAAATCCACTTATGGTGCATCAAGGAGAACAGATCCACTTGTCCAAATTGCTCCAAACCCATTTCTGCTGATTTCAAGAATGGAGAATGTTTGCATTGCCAAGTTTCCTAATTTGGCCCCAAACTTTTTGGACATGCTCTAATACCCAAATTATGCCACCACAGCAAGTGGTGCATTAAGGAGATCACCTTAGCATGACTAGATCTATAGAAACCTGATTCTGTTGATTCCTAGGGTTTACCAAGTTTACATTGTAAACTTTACTCAATTGAGCTCAAACCTTGTGATCTATCTCATTTTTACCTATGATTTAATCTTGTTAAATCTCACAGTAATTGGGTAACATTTTCTTGCCCAACATCCATCAAACACCTTCTGGTGAAATGATAAAGCCCCTCTTTTCACCACTTTTAGTATTCTCCTTGCTCTCAAATTTTTACCACAGTCACTATCATGCCCCTTCTACCTCTCATAAGAATCCTACACCCCTAGCTCAATGATTTATGGGGTAAAAGCCCCAATTACCCCTCTAGATAGAAATTTCCCCTCTCTCTCAGCTTCCTTCTCAACCAAGACACCTCCAGCAGCATCCAATGCCCTATACACTTTTTTACACCCCATGGACCCTCTAAACACTTGTGGCCACGACCAAAACGCCAATGGCATGCCATGGCATGCCATTTGGGCACTCTGGAGTGCACTACAGTGCCCCCAAGAACTATAGCCGCCCCCAATCCATGCCCTCGATAGCCTCGAAGCCCTCTCGCTCGCCAGTGGGCCGCCCTCGATGTCCACAACCTTCCTCCCTATCGTACCCCTCCTTCATTGCCCCCTTTCTCGCCCTGCTCGCGCATGCCGATGCCGCCAAGCTCTGCCACTCGCTGATAATGTAGGGGTCCCGCTACGGCCTCGCCCCTCTCTCTCTCTCTCTCTAATCCCTTATCCCAGGGCCATGCCCATGTAGCCCTTAGACACGAGTCAGAGTGCCAATTTGGCCTCTAGGCGCTGCCCCAGCGAAGGTAGTGGACATAGTCTATGGCGCACCGCTGTCCAGCCACATAAGTTAACCCTGGACCTCCCTCAACACTCGCTTGGCTCTCTCTCCCCCCATTAACTCCCCTGGGCCACCAATTCGTCCTTGCATGCCCTCTCCTTCCTGCAATGGCCAGCAATGCCGCCTCGGTCTTTGCTCGAATTGGAGCTTATCCAGGACCCTTCTCTCCTCTTAGCTGCACCGGAGCACGTCCCGTATTGCCAAAAACCTCCTCCGCGCTCCGTTGCTTACCCTTCATTGATGTGGCAACATCCCCATCATTGTCGTCGCCATCTTCTGCCCTGACAAAAGTTGCGCTCGACCTCGACCTCCTCCTGGTCCTAGGAGCACCCAAGCGGGTACAACTCGTCCTCCCAAGCATGTCGATGGTCAGATTGCTTGAAGTGGTGGCTGGTAGCGTCAGCGAGAGGCATCGGCATCGCCCCTGGCCACGCCCAAGGGCGCCCGCAGGAGAAAGGAGACGAACCCGCCATGCAGGCCCCGTGTGTCGCCTCGTCAACAAGACGGAGCCTCCGACAAGTGGGTCCCACCCTATTAACTGGATGTGGGAATGACCTATGGCCGCTTTCGCTTTAGGGAAGTGTGTTCACTCAAATGCGCTTTCAGCGTCACCACCTCCAGCTCGGCCGAGCCACCGGGCTAGCCCAATTAATTATCTAGAGCCCTGTATACTCCGTAGGTATATTTATTTCTCTTTTCGTTTTCAAGCAATATTGTAAAATCCATAGAAAAATCATTCTAAGTCAAAATTTGATGATTCAAATTCCTGGAGGATCCAAAAATCTTGACCTATACAAATATGTATATTGCATAATTTCCCCTATAGCATATTCTTCTCCACCAATATTTTGGTTATATCTTCTATTATGGAACCACCTTGCAAAATTCCTACATAGTCTAAATCAACTCTAAATGGAGTGATTCAATGTAGGGACCCCAACTCATAAGTCATGATCACCGAATGCACGTGTATAGTGATCCCAGAGATCAATGCTCACTAAACACACAGAACCTGAATAACAAGATTCTTACATCCTTACATACCATCTTACACAAATAAAGACCATGGAGGTCAATTATTACATAGATAGGGCCGCAAGGGCCAAACACTTAAACATAACAATCAGCGGAAATCTTGGTCGAAAGCGTGAACCCATGCCATCTACCTTACACATACAGGCATTCTGACAGGGAAGCGTCCTAGTTCGCTTGTTCGTCACGAACAAACTCTTCACCATACTCCCGCTCTTCCATGCCTGGCCAATTAAATAACTAGTGGCAAGCCAATGAGTACTTTGAATGTACTCGCAAGAAACCCATGTTGGAACAAGGCAATAACAATGCATGATAAAACACTAAGTAGGTTGATTGGAGAAAGCTAATTTTATATGCAATGACATGATCAAGTAACTTATGTAAGCATGCATCAACAGGTGGCTGATATCCATATGAACAAGTTCCAGATATCACCATAACGAGGGGGTTGAACATCTCATGTTCGGTCATCACATCAAGTCATTTGACTTATCTCAAGTGTCATCTCTGTGTCATCCACACACACCAAGTTTTGCGAAAACATCTGGACATAGTTTAAGAAGGACCTCCAACTGTCCATGACCATGGACACGGCTATTCTCATAGTTTTACACTCTATAGAGGTTGCACGCTTTACCCACAAGACTCGGGGAACTTCCATGTCATCCACGACTCACGGTATATTACATACCCAGGGTAAGCACTCGAACACTGTCTTTTCCCTGGCGATACTAAACAAAGATTAGACTCAATTGGTACCCAGCCCACATGATGTACATCACTCATAGCATCCATGCAGGGACCAATGGTGTGCCCTGTGGCTGTGAAGACAACGCATGATCGTCCATACCGGCACGACCCCGTATCGAGAGTGAACACGCTACTCCCGCCACTAGTAATGCGGCTCCATGCTAGTACCCACCAAAGTAATAAACTAAGCCCCTTCCCATATAGGGGTAAAGTGGTCGCACATGTAAGGTTGGGATGGTCAGCAGACCTTAAATCTAATCCGTTTTCAAAAACACACACACTCACACAACTTGCTCCAGTACACCACTTCTTTCTCAAGTGGTTACCCAACTCAACATCATCTCCTCGGGCATTAGTGGCACCTGATGAGGTTTTCGAAAAGTCTATAAAATCATTTCTTTATTTCTATCAGCAAGCATATCTCATGCCACTTGTGTAGAAACTACTAGCAACCTAACCAATCCCACCCGCACAACCCTCATAAGGAGGTAGGGTCATGCACGATGCAAGTATCAACAATAAAAGTATTGGAGGCATCCCACCGAAGGGGAAGCACCACATGATGATCAAATCATTGAAATAACAAGTGCTATATGTCATGCATGAAAAAGTTTCTTCTCATGGTCAAAGGGCTGCTTGCGTGGCTTTGCAAAGTCTTCGAGGTCTTCGCATGCTTCTCGTCCAACTCCGATCACTCCGTTTATCTCGTCAACTATCGTCAGTAAACAACCACAATAAGAAACACAACAAGCAGAAAATAAAAGTGCTCTATAAATAGGAGTTTTATTTTTCTTGGACATCTATGGTCATGAGAAAAATAACCAAGCAGGTTTTACTGGATGTGGCTCAAGGGGAAGCTTTGAATTGGTGGTTCTACAAGAAGTCTACAGAAAATAGTTTGGTAAAAATGAGGGGATGCACCCAACAAATAGGGTACAATTTTAGAAACATTTCGGAAGTGGTTTCACTGGATTTGGAGTTGGCATGATTTTCCTAGGAATTTGCAAAGTGGGTCACATATGAAGAAATGGTCCACTAATTGCTTTGAAAGAATAAGTGTAAGGAAAAATGCTCATCACTTAGTGCATGAATCTAGATACACCTAGGAACTTTAATAACTCCATTTGGAGTTGATTTGAATCCCCTAGGGATTTTGCAGTGGAGGACCTTCATAGTTCAAATCAAAATTTGAATTTGAATAGGGGCAGAAACTTGTGATGAAAAATTATGGTAGTTGTGCCAAATGATAGATGGGATTTTTAGAAGGCTATAGGAATTTGAAACATTCAATTTGGAGTTGAAATGAATTTTATATGAATAGATTAGTGCCACTGGAAAAAACAAAAATATTTTACCGAAAGACAAACCGCGTACTAGGTGAAATTTAATGAATGGGATGGCCCAGCAGCTCAGCCTGGCGGCTACGGCGACATCGAAGGAGCATTCCAGGGAATGCGCCTCCTTCATAGGGAGGCAGATGTAGTGGAGGGGCCCCTCCACTTAACAGGATCCAGGGCTCACCCATCAGTGGCCCAGCCTTGTTGGCTAGCCGACAAGTAGGACGCATCGGCAAGTTCATTTCCCTCCTCCTGCCCACACCGAGGAGAGGCGGGGGAAGGCCGAGCGCATGCTCAGGCTTGCTCCATCGGCCGCCTCTAGTGGGGTTCTACACGCGAGTGGGCTTGGGAGGCCCTGTCGCGCCCATCCCTGAGCTGCGTGCCTATAGGGGAGGGTGACAGCGGTGCCGACGCATAGGGCAGCAGAAAAAGGCCATCGGACACCACCTGCTCCGAGCACACGATGCCCCGAGAACGGACAGAGGCGATGGGAGGGCTTGGTGGAGACTAGGAGGGGCACCAGAGTGCTAGGGGCAAGGGGGAAGCTCGGGGTTGCTCCAATTTGAGTGAGCCGAAGTGGCGGTCAAGAGGTGGTAGGAGGTGGAGGGAGGCACCGGAAGAGGATTAGGTTGGTCGAGGAGGTAGCTTGGGGGAAGATAGAGAGAACGGAGGGGAGAGAGGGCTCGAGTATGGCCTTATACGGCGGGGCCGTGGTGCACCGTGGACGGCATCCATGGCCATGGCCTAGGCGATGCAAGAGGCCAAATCAGTTCTCTGGGTCGTGTCTAGGGTGCTCGTGGGTGTCATCCAAGTCGAGGGGATGATAATGGGCGAGCAAGGCGTGCTCCAAAAGAGCCCAAAGCTCGTGCACCCACTGGCCAAGCTGGGCGGTGTCAGGCGAGGTCAGCAGGTGGAGAAGGAGGGCAACAGAGGAAAGGGGCTGATAGCTAGTTGTGTCACGCACACCGAGGTATTGGGGGACAACACCATGAGTCCTAAGGTGGTCGGGAGGTGGAGATGGGCACCGTTACAGTGCTCTAGTGCACTGTAACACGCTCCAGGGTGGCCAAATGGCATGCCACGGCATGTTATTGCCATTTGGATGCGGCCGAGTGCCTAGAAGGTCTAGGAGGGAGTATACAAGGTAGATAGAGCATTGGATGCTCTGGGGTCCCTTAGGAGAGAAGGAAAGTTGAGAGAGGGGGGGGACTTCTGTCCAGAGGGGTAATTGAGATATTTACCATGTCAATAATTGACGTATGGCCATGAAGTTTTTACTGGAGGTCTAAGGGGTCAATTAGGGACTGCGGTAAAAAAATAGGTGAAGGAGTACAAGTTAAGTGGGGGAAACAATCACCTTTAGAAATGACCAGAAGGTGTTTGATGGTGATTTGGCCAAGCAAATGAAATCTACTGTCCTTGAGATTTAACATGATCAAATGGTGATCAAAATAGGCCTGATCACCAAGTTTGAGATTATCTGAAAAGTTGCCAATGTACACTTGGAAACCCTAGAAATGGACAGAGATGAGTCTCTATAGATCTGAGCATGCTAAGGCATTCTCCTTGATGCTCCACTTGCTGTGGTGGCATAATTTGGTGACTAGAGAATGCCCAAAAAGTATGGGACCAAATGGGAAAACTTGACAATGCATACATTCCCAAATTTTGAAATTAGCTGGAAGGGTTTTAGGAGTATTTTGACAAGTTAACATATTCCCCTTGATGTGCATAATTGGAGTATTAGATCATGTACATAAAGTTTGATCTTAAGGAGAGACAGTTAGTAATGTAGAGTTGCTCAAATTTGGATCTGGTCAAAGAGGATTTTGGGATGTTTTGGTGAACCAAAACAACCGAGATTGATATGAAACTTGGCAGTATGATCACATATATCCTATGTGACATGCTTGAATTTTCTTGGATTTATTTGAGAATATTTCTTACAGAAATATTTCAAATCCTTGAAAAAGGCAGAAATGGTTTTGAAGGGTTTTGTCCAATACTTTGAACATGACCATTAAGGCAAACATGGAAGGTCCACATGAGATACATTACAAAATGGCAAGGGGTGCACTTGGGCTGTTACATATAGGGTATGTGATGATATTGGATCATGGAACTGGATCAAGTGAAATTGGAATTCGACCAAAACTTTTATCCTATGCATCTAGTTCATCATGATCAGAATAATATATATATTATTTTTGGCTTCGTGGAGGATAAATAATCGCTCTAGCTTGGGGGAGGCTTAAATAAATTTTATATTCAAGCCCCAATCATGATATCCCGAGAGAAGTTATTATTCCCAATTTTTATGCTCGGCTTTCTAATAATGATCAATCCATGCTCGATATTTCTTGTACTGGTCCTTTTGTGAAGAAGAATATTGAATTCAAGTGGGATCTCTTGTAAAGAATTAAACGCAACTCTAGAGATTGGGAACTAGACGAAGGTAATGAGTTAGGTATTAAGCTTGAGTTTGATTGTGGTAAATCTGTTATGAATATCGATGCTTTTCACAAGTATAGCACTAAATATGGACTTCACTCTGAGATAGTAGCCTTTTTTTGTGAATCATTTACTGCTCATGTTGATCTCCCTAAGCATAAGTGATTTGAATATCATCCCCCTATTAGAAAAGAAATTAAAGAACCGGTCATAGCTAAAGAATAAATAGTCATTTATAATATTGATCCAGTTGTGCGTACTACTTATATTGAAAAAACGACCTTTCCCTATTAGGATAAAGAAACATGCTAAGGTATCAATTGTCGTTTGCAAGAGTAATATTAGAGAACAAAATCCCTCTGAACAAATTAAAGTAGAACCTAGTGTTGCTCTGGTTAAGGATCTCTTGGTAGAAAATGTTGATGGGCGTGTCATTTACTTCTGTGATGAAGCTGCTAGAATTGCTAAACCTGATGAAAAACATAAATATACACCCTTAGTTGGCATACCTGTTGTCTGAGTTAAAATGGGAGATCATGGTTATCATGTCTTATGTGATTTGTGTGCTAGTGTGAGTGTTATTCCTTTTACCTTATGCCAAGAATTATGAATGACATAGCACCTATTGAAATAGAAGATATTGTTGTTACTACTAAACTTGCTAATAGAGACACCATCACACAACTTGGGATTGTTAGAGATGTTCAAGTCTTGTGTGGGAAAATAAAATATCCTACTTATTTTCTAGTTCTTGGTTCCCCACAAGTTGACTTTTGTCCCATTATCTTTGGTAGACCTTTATTTAACACTACTAATGCTAGGATAGATTGTAAAAGGGAAATAGTCAGTGTAAAGTTTGGTGATGTGTCTCATGATTTTAATTTTTCCAAGTTTAGTAGAAAACCTCATGATAAAGAATTACCTTGTAAGGATGAAATAATTGGTCTTGATTCTATTGTCGTTCCTCCTACCGATCCACTAGAACAATATTTACTAGACCATGAAAATGATATGCACTTTCATGAAAGAAATGAAGGAGATAAAATTTTCTTTGAACAACAACCTCTACTAAAACACAATTTTCCTCTCGAAACTCTAGGAGGTCCTCCTGCACCTAAAGGCGATCCTGTGTTTAAATTAAAACAATTTGCTGACACTCTAAAGTATGCTTATCTTGATGAGAAAAAGATATATCCTATTATTATTAGTCCTCGCCTTTCAGAACATGAAGAAGAAATATTATTAAAAATTTCGAGGAAGCACCAGGATGCTATTGGATATACTCTTGATGGTCTTAAGGGCATTAGTCCCACTCTATGTTAGCAAAGATCAATACGGAACTTGATGCTAAACCCGTTGTTGATCACCAACAAAGATTGAATCCCAAGATGGAAGAATTGTTAAGAACTGACATATTAAACTTCTGAAAGAAGGTATAATTTATCTATAGGATCGAAAATAGGTCTAGAGGGGGTGATTAGACTACTTGACCAAATAACAGTTTTTCCTTTTTTCCAATTTTAATTCTTGGCAAGTTTTAGCATTCATCGCATATTAAGTAACACCCTACCTATGCATGTCTAAGAGTATAGCAGCGGAAAATAAAGACATTGCACATATAAGTAAAGAGAGGGTTAGGAATGTAAACACAAGTAATGACACGATGATTTTTCTCATGGTTTCGATAGGTGGTGCTATCGTACGTCCACGTTCATGGAGTCTTCAACCCACGGATGATAACAGTCGTGAAAGTCCACGGAGGGCTCTACCCACAAAGGGTTCCACGAAGAAGCAACCTTGACTATTGCATGTGGCTTCCGTCCTTGAAGGACTAGCCTCACTATGGGTAGATCTTCACAAAGTAGGCGATCTCCTTTCCCTTACAAACTTCTTGGTTCACTCCACAACACGAAGTAGGAGGCTCCCAAGCGACACCTAACCAATCTAGGAGGCTCCAACCTCCCAAAGGTAATAGGCTCGGTAATGACGATGAACTCCTTGCTCTTGTGCTTCAAGATGATAGACTCCTCAACACACAATCTATCTGTCATAGATTTGGCTTGGTAGAAGAGATGGGAATGGTGGAAAGCAACTTGGGGAGGCTAGAAATAAAGATCCATATGGTTGGAGTGGAAGATCTTGACCTCAACACAAGGGTAGGTGGTTCTCCCTCAGAAAACTGAGTAGGATATGTATGGAATAGTTCTGAGTGCTTCTCTTTCGAGTGGGTGGTGGTGAAGTGGTATATATAGGCATCCCCAAAAATCCAACCGTTACACACAATAAGTCAGACTTGGTGATACCGAAGTGTAAAACTCGGTGCTACCGAAGTGACAAAAAGTGGAAACTTTTGAATCTCGGATGGACCGATATATAATTCTTGGTTGCACCGACAAGGTGACCAACGGTCAGAATTACCGGACTCGATGACGCCGTTTCACCATTCTCGGTCAGACCGAAAATGAGAATTTGCGTAAGAGGAAGTTGGCAACCCAAGTGGGTGGCACTGAGTGCTGTGTCAGCTGCACCGAAGCGTTAGGGTTTGGCTGAGTCTATCTAGGGTTTGGAACTCGGTGGCATCAGGATAGGAATGTTGGTTGCACCGATTTGGAATGTTTGGCTTAGGACATACTTTGGTGGGAGAGTATGTGGATGTTTTAGTGACTATCACTTGTGCACGTTTGAGCATATTGTTCACCATCAAAACATTACCCCCTTTAAATAGTATTGGCTTTCCTATAGACTCAAAGTGATTTCTCACAAATATAAAATGTGGAGTCCTCTTTCTTGAAGCTTGGCCAATCTATTTCCTTGCATCTTGGGGTAATTCCACAATCCTTGTGCCATTCCCATCATTGAACTTTTCCTAAAATATACTTGGTGAAAACATTAATGTCAGTGCCTTATACGTTTTTAGTAATTACCAAAACAACCAAGGGAGCAAATGTGCTTTCAATCTCCCCCTTTAAGTAATTAATGACAACATATAGATCAAAGTTTCGACAAAGATATAATCAATGAATATAGTCGTCGCTTTGAGAAGTATATGATAAGTAAGAGCTCCCCCTAAATTTGTGCATTATTTTAAATTTGCGTTTGAATGCAAATGCACAATTGCCTAGGTACATGGGTCACTTCTCACATGTCACATACCACTTGGTGGTGTGCGAAAATAATTGGAATGAATAACATAGCACAACACAATCAACCAAAGATGAATGATCATCACATGAGCATTTAAGATGATAGGAAATAGTTGCATCACACATCAAAGCGTATGATCAAACATCACCGAACGTGTATCACAAGCAAAACAAAAGAATATCACGACAACGAAAAGCAATTGTTTTTGACAAAACAGAAAACACCAATTGCTCTCTCTCTCTCTCTCTCTCAGCCTAATGATCTAGATAAACGACTCCCCCTTTGGCAATAATTGTTCAAAGGTATCTATCTAAGCGTTCTTGGGCTGATCTCCTCCAGTTGTCGATGAAGGAGTCACCAACACGGCATCGGCGAAGATCTCTATAGATGTCGTCAATGGAGCTGGAGTGGACACTAGTGGAACAGGAGCTGATGGAGCAGGAGTTGCACTGACTGTAGCAGGAGCTGAGGAAGAGGGCCTTGACTCTGAAGTAGGCACTGTGGCTGATGTCATCTGAGTGGTGAACTGGGTGCCTGGCCTGAGAGGTGATCCTTCCTCATCAACATCATCATCATCAGAAGAAGAAGAAGAGGTAGAAGAGACCCGGGGAATGTGCATGGAGTCAACTTCTTTCTGGAGCTCTATCACTATCTTCGACAACTTCTCCACCTTATCTCGAAGCACCTTGATCCTCGTCTCGAAGATCCTCAAAAGGCTGTTCTAGTTATCCAGAATCCCTTTGATATCCTTCTGCATGCCTTGCACAGTTGTGATCAGAAGATCCATTTGCCCGTTCCTAGATCTGGGTACTTGAGCACTAGAGGCTCGAACAGCTTCTGCCTCTGTTTGTGCTGTAGCAGATGTAGGATGATCTTGGTCCATCACCACAACATTATCCTCAAACTCTGGCTGTAGGGGTAGGTGTGGGCGATCAAGATCAAAAATGTGCTTCTCCAACTATGAGTTGATAAGCAACTGGATGTAGGGTGCATAGCAACATGAGCGCTTTTGGTCAGCAGCAACCCTCTTGATTGTCTCAACAATCAGATCCATGACTCTAATCCTAGTGTTTGTATCAAGGTGGAGCAGCATATTAATGGAGTAGCCTCGGATCATCTTGTCATCTCCAGACTAGAGCATCAAGGTATGCCTGAGTATAGTGTTCATAGTCCGGAGGCCTGCTTGCAAATAATAGATAGATCCTAGCTTGTGTGATTGCACCTTGTCAATGAGGATAGGAGTATACATGTCTTTCATGGCACTGTGACTAGCCTTGGGTTCAGTGTATACATCCAAATCTCCTTCCTGAGCTTCAGGAACTTCCAGTAGAGCAGCCCATTCCTCAACAATGGATTCGTACCTAGCACCTTCAGTCATCCATACAATTCTACCATCTCCATAGAAGTGAGCGGTGGAGTAGAATTGCATGATCATCTAGTTGTTCCACGCTGTAAGTTCTCTAGCAATGAACTTATCCAGACCAATGCAATGAAAGTTATCTTAGACACTTTGGAAGTAGTTCACATTGTCTTTGATGAACTTCCAATCAACATATCGCATGTCGTTAACAACGGGGCTCTTATCAAGCAGAACGGTATCATAGAAATCATGTTGCTCTCTGGTATAGAACCTGTAGTCAACAACAGTTTTTCTCCTCTGAGCATATGGATCTATGGCTCTCTAGGCTCTCAAGACTGAGTCTTTCCGCTTCTTCATGTCCTCAGCTACCAAATGGCTGGCATCATGCACTAGAAAATGTGGTCTGAGCTTCATCAATGTGGTTAGGTCATCATTATCTTCCACTCTAGGGGTAGTCCCTTTGTTCTTCTCTGAAGCAGGAATGTCTCTCGTGGTCCTCTCGAACTTTTGCACTTCAGTCTTCTTAGATGTAGGCCTGGTGCTCTTGGAGGTGCTAGTATTTAGCATAGCATCAACCATGAGCTTCTTGGCTTTCTTCTTGGGAGGCACTATCTCAGCATGCTCTTCCTCCTCCTCCTCAGCAACAGCACCAGCAACCTCCTCTGGATCCTCAAAAATAGAGGTAGGCCTGCCCATAACACGAACAATCCTCTTCCTAGACTTTTTCTCCCTTGCCTTCTTAGGCATAGCTTTCTTGGGGACCTCAACTGAAATAGTTGCTCTGGAAGTCTCATGTGCTTTGAATGTTGAAGCAGGAGCATAGACCTTGCTAACAACTTTATGAGATTAAATAGCTTTAGTTGCTGACTTCTTGGCAGCCTTTTCTTGCAAGAATCTCCCCAGGGATGAAATATGAGTCTTCTTCACCTGAGTTGAGCTTTTCCCTGGTTCTGGTGGCAGCCTTGGGCAACCCATGAGTGCTGGGGGTGCCTGGATCTGAGAAAGAACTGGCTTCTGGGCTTGTTCCAGAACTCATATCAACTCCCTGCTCTGGCCAATTCTGACTTTCTTCTGGGCCTCACATACTAACCCTGTGAATAGAGTATAGGGGAGCAGAAGAAGATGAGTCATTACAAAATGAGGTTGGTTTTTGAAAGTTGAGAAATGAATTTTCAAAAGTTTTGCAATCTGTCAAGTAGATATCGGTGTAGCCCAATTTTTTTTTCGGTGGGGCCGAGACAGACTATCTCTTTAACAGGAACTTGGCAGCCTTTTCGATCGGACCGAAAAGAGCTACTCGGTTCCATCGAGTTAGTTCTTAACCTCACTGAAAAGCATATCGGTGAGACCGATATTTTTGTGTCGGTTCCACCGAGATTTATTGGGCGGACGGCAAAACCCTAGAAAATCCATGTAATGCGAGATTTTGGAGTTTTAAGTGGAGGAACGACGTGCAATGGGTGCAAAGATGATTAACAAGTATCTAATGTGCAAGAGTCAGATGGGGAGCGCACTACGGATCGAATCTGTACCCTATCTTGGTGCGGATCCACTACGGCGGCGATGAGGGAGTTGATTTCGTTGGCGATGGCAATTCCCAATGGCGGAGGAGAGCGGGGAGACAAGGGCGATGACCAAGGGTCATCGGAGCGACAACTTAGGGTTTTGGAGCATGGCGTTTGAAGATAGAATTTCAAAGCGTTGGGGTCCACCTTTATATAGCCACCACTATCGGTGACACCGATTCTAAGTTTTTGGTGTCACCGAGTGCCTCAACTGTCAGTTGACAGGGACACTCGGTGTAACCGAGAAAATGGAATCGGTGGTACCGAGATTAAAAACCAGATCAACCCTAGGCATTCTGTGAGACCGAGATTTTGGTGTTCGTTCCACCGAGATGCACTTGGGAGGTTTTAATGGTCAGTCCTTGTCGATACGGAACTCCGAGTGCTCCACACGCAGAGGGATCGAAAAGCACTTGTTCAAATTTTGTGATACAACATGAATAGAGTATGAGGTGAGAAATCATAGACAGCGAAAGAAGTGGTCCTAGGCATTCTTGTTTATCCAATTGGCAAAAGATAAATCAAAAGCCAAATAGCAACAATTGGATATCCTCGAATGAGAAAATAAATGCAGACCGACATGCTCACACAATAAGATGTCAAATGAAATCATGGCAACCATGTACAAATACTCTAGCATCTAACAAGCACTTGGGCGATGACGAAGTCATCTATATATGAGTATTTGACTTAGGAGCCAAGTAAGAGTACTTGATCGTAGGTCATACTCATCGTTTAAGCACAAGTGGGATACCACTTTTACGTAAAGCATTTAATGTTTGTCACATACCATGAGATGCTTTGACTCAAGCCTTAGAGTAAAGATCCCCTTGATGTGACATCCCCCCATAAGAGGGATAAACTAACCTTGGTTTTTTTATGAAGACTTCATGTTGGTGAGGTAGTGGTGGATGCTTAAGGTTGATGAAGATCACCAAGAGTTCGGAGCATCCTTGTTGTTTCCTTACTCTTCTCACCTACATGGGTTAGTCCCAACACACAAGAGACAAATACAAAGATATCTATGGACATGGAGTGCAAAGCATGTGCAATGATGTCCATTGATGTGTTGATCACCTTGTCCCTTGCTTACCTTTGAGGGAATGTGTGACTCCTTGGTCTATTGCATAGGGTTGATGTTGATTGCAAATAGATCTTGCGAATAATGAATGTGAGTGAATTTCATTGGCGGAGTCACCCCTCAAGAACTCTCTTGTTCTTCTTCTTGGGAATCCACATGAAGATGATGGGTATCCTTGGTGTTTAAGTAGCACTTGTAGAAGTTGATCTTGTAGTAGCCTTGGGAACCCACTTCACCAAAGCTTGGGATTGATCTTCATAAGAGTCTAACTCCTCTTGGAGATTTTTCTTGCCCTCGAGCTTGGTGTCTTGTGGTGGAAGGTCATCTTGAGTGTTTTTTCCCTTGGGAAGAGTATTTTCATACTTCTCCTTTTGAGGAACAAACTTGGGGTTGGGATATTGACCTTCTTCCCACATAACTCCATTAGCATTGAAGTAGCCAACACCACGATTCTTCTGGTATCCTCCGTGCTTGCGCACAATCTCATCAAATTGTTTGTACCCTTCAAGACTCTTGTAGATAACTTTCTCTATAATTCCTTTCAATAAAGCATTTTCTTTCTCAAGTGTAACTTGGCTAAGAGAATCATCATTAGTGGAATCAATAGAACAACTAGGAGCAACATCATTGGGTATAGCATTTTTATTGTTGCTACTAGATGAAGAACCTTTCTTTCGTTTGTTACTAGTTTGCTTAGATTTGACTTTTGGCATGAATGTAGTAAGAGTAGTATTTTGGCCATATAACATGAAGTCTTGTTTCGTAGATCATCATTGATAGCTTTAAGAAATTCATGTTCTTGCTCCAAATTGAGCTTCTCGAAGCGTAGCTTCTCATGAGTTCTTACAAGCTCTCTATGATCTTCAAGAGTAAATTCATGAGCTAACTTAAGAGTGTTGAGTTCTTTAGTTAGTTCCTCTATTTTCATATTATCATCATCAATAGACTTATCTTGACTAGCATGAGAAATATTAAGTTCACTATGATGAACATCACTAGTTTTATCAGATAGCAAGTCATCATCGTAAAGGAAATCATCTTCATCACTACCGAAATCAAGATATTCGTGGTGTGATACCTTGGGGCCTTTAGCCATGAAGCAACTTCCACCTCATTCATTTGGGGAATCAAATATATCATAGGGGCTGGTTGTCACTAGTGCAATTCCAGAAACACCATCATCTTGACTATAGTCGGAGCTGGAGTGATAGCTTCCCTCGGAGGGTTGTTAAGTCAGAGCCGGAAACCGATTCACCAACATGAGCTTGATGCATCCTTCTTGAGTAGCTCTTGGTGTGATTGTCCTTCTTCTCTGAGTCCCTACTTCTCCTTGAGGGTCTTCGTTCATAACGATCATCTCTACTCCTTCTCTCTCTTCGAGGAGATTCATCTCTTGAGCTTCGTCTTCTTGGTGAATCTTCTCTTTGCTTGTAGGGAGCCGAGCACTCATTGGAGTAGTGTCCGGGTTTCGATCACGACTTGACGAACGCTTCTCTTCATATCGGGATTTGGAGCCGCCATCTTTGCTTCTATTATTGTAGTACTTGTTCAATTTCTTGACCATGAGGCTTATCTCTTCATTTGTGACAAGGTTGTCGCTTGAGGTAGCGGAAGCATCACGTGTGGCTTTGTAAGCAACGCTAGACTTGCAATGAAGGTCTTTCTTGTCTTTGAGTGTCATCTCATGAGCAACATTTCTCCCAATCACTTCCGTTGGTTTGAGATCTTTGTAGTTGTGTCATGTCTCTCATCCAAAGATCAAAGTATTTCTTGATGACGAACTTGTCAGTCATTTCTTCGCTTCCTAAGCCGGCAATCTCATTGGTGATGAGAGCTATCCTAGAGTACATCTCAACGACTCCTTCACCATCCTTCATCTTGAACTTGTCAAGTTGACCTTGAAGAACATCTAAGTTGGATTCTCCCACAGACTCACTTCCTTCATGCATATCGACCAAAGTATCCCATATCTCCTTTGCATCTTCTAGACTGCTGATTTTGTTGAATTTTTCAGGACATAGGCAGTTGACGAGTATGTCACATGCCTGATGATTGAGTTGCAATATCTTCAATTCATCCGTAGATGCTTCATGATCCGGTTCCTGTCCATCTGCAAAGAATTCACCTTACAAGCCAACACGAACAATAGCCCAAACGGCAGGATTATGACCAAACAAGTGCATTTCATTTTATGCTTACAACTAGCAAAATTAGTTCCATCAAAGTATAGACCTCTACCGTGATAATTTCTCTCACTAGATGCCATACTTCTCCTAGGTTGTGAAACCGATGCAGTGGAGACCAAAGCTTTGATACCACTTGTAGGATCGAAAGTAGGTCTAGAGGGTGGTGATTAGACTACTTGACCAAAGAAAAGTTTTGCCTTTTTCCCAAATTTTATTCTTGGAAAGTTATAACATTCATAGCATATCAAGTAACACCCTACACATGCATGTCTAAGAGTATATCAGCGGAAAATAAAGACATTGCACATATAAGTAAAGAGAGGGTTAGGAATGCAAACACAAGTCATGACACAATGATTTTTCCCGTTTTTCCAATAGGTGGTGCTATCGTACATCCACGTTCATGGAGTCTTCAACCCACAGAGGGTAACGATTGCGAGAGTCCACGGAGGGCTCTAACCACTAAGGTTTCCATGAAGAAGCAACCTTGACTATTCCATGTGGCTTCCGTCCACGAAGGACTAACCTCACTATATGCAGATCTTCATGAAGTAGGCGATATCTTTGCCCTTACAAACTTCTTGGTTCCCTCCACAACATGAAGTAGGAGGCTCCCAAGAGACACCTAACCAATCTAGGAGGCACCACCCTCCAAAAGGTAATAGGCTTGGTAATGACGATGAACTCGTTGCTCTTGTGCTTCAATATGATAGACTCCTCAACACACAATCTCTCTCTCATAGATTTGGCTTGATAGAAGAGATGGGAGTGGTGGAAAGCAACTTGGGGAGGCTAGAAATCAATATCCATATGGTTGGAGTGGAAGATCCTGACCTCAACACAAGGGTAGGTGGTTCTCTCTTAGAAAACTTAGTAGGATAGGTATGAATAGTTCTGAGTGCTTCTCTTTCGAGTGGGTGGTGGTGAAGGGGTATATATAGGCATCCTCGAAAATCCAACAGTTACACACAATAAGTCAGACTCGGTGACACCAAAGTGTAAAACTCGGTGGTACCGAAGTTACAAAAATGTAGCGACCCGACTCAAAACGAGCCAAGCCTCTGTGTGTTAGTGTCATCCCTGGATCAGTATGCTGGCACACAAAGTACATCAATGTATATATCAAAGTACAATCACATGTAAATAGCATAAAGTTGATATATACCTCTTAAATCATAGCGGAAACAGTCAACAGGAGTGGAGTCCCAATAAACACCAACGACAGGTTGAGTGTAGACCGTAACCCCGAATCGTACTCTTACTCGTCGTATAAAAGTATCTGCAACATAAGATGTTGCAGCCATGTAGGTCAGTACATTTAATGTACCGGAAAGATCACCATAGAAATAATGATAAAGACCATTCTATATGCAAAAGGCTTTGTGGCTCTCTGTCTGAGTTTTTGCAGAAAAGCTGGTTTTATTTTCCCTACAACAAAGGAGTGAAACGAAAATCACTACTAACAGTTGGTTGTTAATGAGATGGTTCCACCAACCAATTTTCATGTCCCAAAAATTATTAATAGACCCACTCATCATAAAATTTATTAATGGTGTTGAGAATGGCTGATAGTATCATCTCAGGTGCTCATGTTGTCCGTAGGGACACGGCTAATTGATTAGTTTGACACTCTCGAGAGGTTTGTACACCTTACCCGCAAGAATCGATCCCTCCCGTTATGTCCTTGCACTTCCTAGTGTTTAAGAACGGGACGATCGAAACATGGTCTTACATAGTGATCCTCCAATAGAAAGTCGGTTCCCATCCAAATCCTACTATTCTTCTACATCTCATAGCAACTGACCTACCAAAGTCACCACTACGGTTAACCAAGCTAGAGCCCATATTGACTTGCAGTTGCACACGTAAGCTTTCCGGCCTTGAAGTATCCATCCATCTCTTTGAGCCTGGGTGGTATTTTGTTGGGATGATCACAAGTACATACCAGGATTCCCGAGCATAACCATGATAGATATCAGGCTGCCAAAAATGCATGTCCAATCCACCCAGAGGAATATTAAGTCCTTGAAGTCTTGAGTCCTGATCACCATGCATGTCTTGCAATACTTAATTAACCTCACAACACTCCTGAATCTCACAACCAACCCCGTCTACTAAAGCATAGCAATTGTAAGTAACGTCCCTTCCCGGGCAAGTGGTAACAGGATGTTGGGTTTCTCCTACCTCATGATACTACTACAAATTCAAGCTCAATATCCTACTGGATGTAGATGGAAATATTGATGCTAATGCAAATAAAACATAGGTAATGTAAGATGATAAAAGTGAACTTGCATGTACTGTTGATGAAGAAAATATCGCTCTCAGAAATAACATGATAGAACTATTTGTCACTCTCCGATGAAAATCTATATAATCAAATTTTACACTCTTATAAGCAATCATACTAGCAATCAATACTAACAATCAATAAGCGACACAAAAACCAAACACAAAAGGGTTGTGATGAAGGAAATACTTAAGGCAAAACTCAAAACAACAAAACTTCATCAACACAACCAAGGGTTGGTTTTCTCTACAAAAAATCATGTTTTCAAATGAAAAGACAACACCAAAGTAAAACCTAACAAAAGTATTTTAGTAAATATTTTACTAGCAAAAGAATTACTTTTGAAGAACAACTAAGAACTAAGAAAACAATACTCTTAGCAACATAAGTTTTTGCTTAATAAACTTAACAACAAGAAAGTAAATAAAATACTAAAATAAGAGAAAACAAAAATATATAATAAATAAGCTAACAGAAAGTAAAACTTATAAAACAATTTATGAAAATAATTTTAAATAAGAAATCCAACTAGCTATGAAATCAATTTGCTATCAAAATAATAAATAACATAAAAATAAATTTGGTTGAAGTACTACTTCTAACTAACACAAAACAAGGTAAAATTTTCCAACTAATATAATAGGAAAGAAATTAAAACATTTTAAAAGAAAAGAAAAGAAATAAACCTAAAAAGAACTAAAACGGAATCTGTTTTGCTTGAAAACCTAATTTATAATATTCTAAAAATTCTCAAATTGAACAAACTGATAAATATAACTAATACAAACCAGTAGAAAAAAGAATCACTCAAAAATATGTTTTTAAACTCGAGTTATTCAAATTCTAGTGATTTGAGAAAATTCAACAAAATTCAAAGTTTAAAATTTCAAACATAGTAAAACTTTATATCTATAGAAAATATAGAAATATTGTGACTCAATGCAAAAAGACTAAAATTAAAATAATTAACAACCTAAAAGATATGAATAAAACAAAAACAGAAAAAGGAAAAAACAAATCTAGCGAACAGGGGCAACGTGGCGCTTCCTGAGTGGCCGAGGGGTGTGCGCATTTGAGTTAAATGGATGGACGGACGCTAATTAATAGAAAACGATTCGGCTAGACTAAACCGAGGAAAAACCGGCTGGTTTATTTTAAGTAAACTGAAGGGGTATGAAACTTCTAATCTGGGCCGTTGGAGAAGACCGGATGAGGAGGAGGCTTACCGTGGCGGGAGTTCAACTGCGGCGAGATTTCCGGCGAGGCCGAGGCAAAGAGGTAGACGGGGACGGCCTTCCAATGGTCCCATGGAGACACAGAGGACACTAGGAGATGTGGCGAATGATGGCGAGCTTGGTGGCGGTCTTGGCGACGGCACAGGTGGTCGGAGGCATCGACGGCGAGCTCCAAGGCGGCGGCATCGGGTGGTCTAGGGTAAAGGGAGCTCCGGTGGGTGCGGGGCTCGGGCGAGTGGATGGAGAGGTGCGGGTGAGCGAGGCAGAGCGGATGGTGGCCTTGGGCAGCGAGGGGAGTGGCTAGTGCAAGCAGGGGGTCGGCAATGGCGCGACGGCCGTGGGTAACTCTCGCGAGCGATTTGGCGAGGCAGAGGGCAGATGGGAGAGGGCTTCGGGGAGGAACGGGTGCGGGAGGCCTCATGCTTTATAGCCAACGGGTCAGGGTGAAGAATAGGCAAGGGGAGAGGGAGACCGCGACAGATCCGAGGCAGCTCCGGCGAGGAAGGAAGGAGAGGCGAGAGGAGGAAGGAGACTGTGGGGATCGCGCGGGCGGTCGGTGGGGTCCACCGTCAGTGAGAGAGAGAAGGGAAACAACGGATCGGGCCGATCCGAAGTGAGATCATATCTGGCGAGGGCATCCTGGGCTGGTTCCTTTCCATATGGGCTTCAGGGGTTTCCTAATAAAGCAATATTTTTCCTTTTTATAAACAAAACAGAAAACGAAATTGGATAAATGAAAATCTACAATAGTTTTATATAGACATATTATATATCAAAATGACCAGAAAAATAAATTCTAAAACATGAACATGTTCTAACTGTGAAATAAAATTCTTACAAAATAAGAAAAATCAAATAGTGTTACTGTTTTAAATAAATTGCAAATGAAACATTTTAAGAATATCAAAATGGCTTGAAATTAATTTATCTCCATTTTTATATTGAAGGGAATCATTTTACCCTATTTTCCATATATTTTATTTTTAGGAGAGAAAAAAAAATTAAACCAATTTCAAAGATGTCTTTGAAACCTAATATGAAATATTTGAGTAATAGTTTTTCTGAGTTCCATAAATTCAAATAAGATTGAAATGGCCCTTGGTTTGGGGAGTCATATTACTCCTCTCAAAAATTTATCAAGGGAATTTGAATTCTTTCAAAATTTAAAATGGAACAAAATATGAAATGGATTCCAAAAAGAAAAATTCAGAGATTTTCAACTCCACTTTTCAAATTCCTTGGTTCTGAAGAAGTCATGTTATCTTCTCTCACTCGTTTGAAATGGAATTGAATTTGAATTCAAAAGCATATGGGAAAGTCATGTCATTCCCACTCATTCAAAAGTTTTTCAAAGTTTCAAATTTTCACTCAAATTAGTTCACTCAATCAAACAAACATGCATTCTACTATTTATTATACATTCTAAAATTTGCGATGTTACAAAAAAGTGGCAACTTTTGAATCTCGAATGGACCGATATATAATTCTCGGTTGCACCGACAAGGTGACCAACAGTCAGAATAACCAGACTCGGTGACACCGATTCACCTTACTCGGTTAGACCAAAACTGAGAATTTGCGTAACAGGAAGTTGGCAACCCAACTCGGTGGCACCGAGTGATGTGTCAGCTGCACCGAAGTGTTAGGGTTTGGCTGAGTCTGTCTAGGGTTTGGAACTCGGTGGCACCGGGATATGAATGTTAGTTGCACCGATTTGGCATGTTTGGCTTAGGACAAACTTTGGTGGGAGAGTATGTGGATGTTTTGGTGACTCTCACTTGTGCACGTTTGAGCATATTGTTCACCATCAAAACTGTACCCCCTTTTAATAGTATTGGATTTCCTATAGACTCAAAGTGATTTCTCACAGATATAAAATGTAGAGTCCTCTTGCTTGAAGCTTGGCCAACCTATTTCGTTGCATCTTGGGGCTAATTCCACAATGCTTGTGCCATTCCCATCATTGAACTTTTCTTGAAATATAATTGGTGAATACATTAGTTCAATGAATTATATGTTGTTATTAATTACCAAAACAACCAAGGGAACAAATGTGCTTTCACTATCCCATAGCTGTTAGTAGATGGGTAAGTCCCATTCATTACGTCCCTAAGAAAGGAGGTACTACTGTTGTTCCTAATGAGAAAAATGAATTTGTCCCACAGAGAATTGTTACTGTCAAAGCCTGTGTTTTTCCTCATGACTAAGTTAACATGACTCATAATTTGGCCAATTAAAACTTTTTGAGTGCATATGAATGCTTGATTGGTGTGCTATTTGCTTGCTTGTCTGTTTGCTTGTTGGCGCCCTATATTCATAAAACTCCCTCCTACTCTCAAAACTCTTTTACTAGATATAAAACAAATCCAGTTATCATACCATGTGTATAGGACCTAAAACTATTTTTATCAAAATTTATTTTGACCAAATAGGGGATATTGAAAGTAGGTTTTCAAAAACTCCTCAGTTCAGGTTTGCACTACAAGTCCCAAAATTGGGTGGATCCTTTTCCCCCAAATGCTTTATTTGGAACCTACTATATATTTGACTTCCCAAAACTATAAAATATTAATTTCAAAGATTATTTTCCCATTTTATTTAAATGATTTTTCTTAAGGCCAGAAATGGTCTTTTATTAGGAAAAAATATTTTTATGCTTTCAAAATATTTCATAAAATTTAGGAAAACTTAGTGGACATATATTGTCCATATATAAGAGCTTAAACACATGGCCTTGTTGAAAATATTGGACAAAATCCTTCAAATACATTTCAGCCTATTTCAAGCATTTGAAATATTTCTGTAAGAAATATTCTCAAATAAATCCAGGAAAATTCTAGCATGTCACATGTGATATATGTGATCATCTTGCCAAGTTTCATCTCAATACCAATTATTTTGGTTCACCAAAAAATCCCAAAACCCTCTCTGTCCAGATCCAAATTTGAGAAACTCTTCATCGCCAACGGTCTCCTATTGATCTCAAACTTTGTGGACATGTTAATCCCACAATAATGCATCCTCACCAATTGGTGCATCAAGGAGAACATATTAACTTGTCCCAATCGCCCCAAACTCATTTTTGCTGATTTCAAGAATTGGAAAGTTTTGCAATGTCAAGTTTCCCCATTTGGTCCCAAACGTTTTGTGCATGCTCTAATGCCAAAATAACGCCACAACTTCAAGTGGTGCATTTAGGAGAATTGTTTAGCATCCCTAGATGTATAGAAACCTGATTATGTTAGTTTCTATGGTTTATAAAGTTTACATTGTGAACTTTCTTGAATCAATCTCAAACTTGGTGATCAAACTTGTTTCTACCTTCTATTTCATCTTGTTAAATCTCATGGCAAGAAAACTCCATTTCTAGACCAAACACTTATCAAACATCTTCTGCATGCTTAGTAAAAGTCATGTTTCCACCTCTTAACTTGTTCTCCTTACCCCCAAATTATTATCACAACTCCACATTGATGTGTTTCAACTCCAAAAAGAAATCCTTGGCTCGGTTCAATGGTTAAGTAGGGTAAAACCACATTTTAACCTTCTAGACAGCAGGAATCTCCCTCTCTGTGCACTCCTCTCTCACCCTGGTGGATCACCAGAGCATCCAATGCCTCCCTCACATTATTTAGACCTCCCTGGACCCACTGGACAGGGCTGGCCGCGCCCAAAACGTTGTTGGCATGCCGTGGCATCCCATACGCACGCTACAATGAGCACCCGCATTGTAGCCACTGCCCAATCCCTGGCCCTAACAGCATTGGGCCTCCCCTCATGTCTCCCGATGTCGCCTCGGTGTCCATGACACGACACGCTGTCGGCCCCCTCCTCTCTCCTCCTCTTGTGGCCTCCTCACACGCGTACCATGGCTGCCCAGCTTGGCTAGTGGCCGACCTCACGCGCGTGAGGCGCCATCACTCCCCTGCTCCCCCGTGAGCTCTAGTGAATTCTCTGACCACGCCGAACCTGCTGTCCATGGCGCGCCAGCGGAAGGCTATAAGATCCACCCCCGGGACCCTCTCTTGTCTCCCTTGGCTCTCTCTCACTCTCCCCAACCTCCCAGCGCCCCCAATTACCCTCTCATCCTCCCCATCAAATGTGATGGACGGAGCCATGCCACTGGCCTCCGCTTATATTCGTGCATTCCCGAACCCCTCCTCCTCTCCCAACCACGGCAAGGTGCCCGAACCACCCCCAACTAGAATCCCCTCAAGCCGTTCCTCCTCTAGGCAGTTGTGTCGTCCTTCGTAGGCTCATGGTCGCCGCCAACCGTTGCCGCCATTGCCAACGCTCTAGATGCCCTCGGCACCAATGCGGTGTGGGAACGGGAGCACGATTCTTCCCCGAGCACGTCGGTGGTCGTTCGGTCGCCTGGGGTGGCTGGAGCCATCGAGCCAGGGCCATCACCGGTGCCGCTCGGTCACGCATCCAGGTGGGGGACAGACCCGATAGGCGGGCCCTGCCTGCCGATGAGCGGTCGGTCGGGTCCCGCCGTTTAAGTGGAAACGGGAGCCACCCGGAGCTGCCTTCTCCCTAGGAAGGCGTATTTCCACGGGGCGCCTTCGACGTCACTGCTTTCCCTTGCTCGTCCGAGTTGCTGGGCCGACCCACTTGCAGATCTGCGCCCTGAGCGCAATATAGCCTTAGGTATATTTTTTCCTTTTCTAGTTTCTAGAGTAGTTCAAAAATTCCTAGGAAATTCATATTAGCTCCAAATTTTCTGATTCAAGTTACTACAAATTCCCGAAATCATGTCATGTCCAAATACGTGCATCGCACATTTTTAGATCAAACTTTTTTGTATAGTTCAAACTCAAATTCAATTTTGAACTATGAAGGTCACCCATTGCAAATTCCTAGAGGATCCAAATCAACTCCAAATGGACATCTTACAGGTTCATTTCTTCATATCAGCGGAGTCATTCAAGTTCCTAGGTTTATCTAAAGTCATGCACTAAGTGGTGAACATTTTTGCTCACACTTATTATACCATGTCAAATATTGGGCCATTTCTTCATATATATCCACTTTGAAAATATCTAGGAAATTCATCCCAACTACAAATCCAGTAAAACCACTTTCTAAATTCTTCTAAAAACATGCCCTATTTGATGAGTGCATATACTCATTTTTATAAAAATGTTTTCTATGGACATCTTACGGAATCATCATTTCCTTCATCACCACCATTCAAAACTCCCCCTTGACCCATATCCACCAAAACCTCCTTGGTTATTTTTCTCATGACAAGAGGTGTCCAAGAAAAATAAAACTCCTACTTATAGAGCACTCTTATTTCTCTTCTTGTTGTGTTGCTTGTTCAGGTTGTTTCTGAAGATAATTGACGAAGTAGACGAAGTGCTCAGGATGGACGAGAAGTGTGTGCAGTCCTCGAAGATGTTGCTAAGAAAGGCAAGCAACCCTTTGACCATGACTAAGAACCCTTTTTATTTGCATGGAATATAGCAATTATTTCCATGATGTTGATCATGTTGGTGAGTTACCCCCTTCGTTCGGTGGAATGCCTCCGATACTTTACCATTGATACTTGCATCGTGCATGACCCTACCACCCTTATGAGGGTTGTGCCGATGGGAATAGTTAGGTTGCTAGTAGTTTCTACGCAAATGGTATGGGAATATACATGGTTTTGGAAACAAGATGATTTCAAAGACTCTTAGAAAACCCCGTCGGGTGGATCAAATGCCCGAGGGAGATGATGATGAGCTAGGTAACCACTTGATAAAGAAGTGGTGTATAGGAGCAATTTATGTGTGTGTTTTCGAAAACGAAGAGTTTTAAGATTTGCTAACGATCCCAACCATACATGCACAACCACGATACCACTTATGGGATGGGGGTTTGCCGACTACCGTGGTGGGTACTAGCATAGAGCCTGCATTACTAGTGGTGGGAGCGAAGTGGTCACTCTCGATACAGGGTCATACCAGAATGGACAATCCTGCATTGTCTTCATAGGCCCCGGGCACACCATTCCTTGCCCTCACGGATGATACGTGTGATGTATATCATGAGGGATGGCACCAAAGAGTGGACTCTTTGTTTGGTATTCCTAGGGGAAAGGCATTGTTCGGGTGCTTACCTTGGGTATGAAATATACTGCGAGTCGTGGATGGCATGGAAGTTCCCTGAGTTTTGTGGGTAAAGTGTGCAACCTCTGTAGAGTGAAAAACTAAGAATAACCGTGTCCACGGTCATGAACAGTTGGAGGTCCTTCTTAAATTGCGTTCGATGTTTTCACAAACTTGGTGTGTGTGTGTGTGTGTGGCTGACACAAGGATGATACTTGACCCAAGTCCAATGACTTGGCATGATGATTGAACATGTGATGTTCAACCCCTTGCTTATGATGATATCTATAACTTCATATGGATATCTGCCAACTGTTGAAGCATGCTTACATAAGTTAGTTGATCATGTCACTGCACTCAAAATTAGCTTTGTGCAAAATTACCTACTTTGTGCTATATCATGCTCTGTTGAACCTTGTTCCAAACATGGGTTGCTTGCGAGTACATTCAAAGTACTCATTGACTTGCCACTGGTTATTTTATTGGCCAGGCATGAAGGACCAAGTCATGATGATCATTACCATGGTGACGTACGTGTGAGCTAGGACGCTTCCCAGTCAGAATGCCTGTAGGGTTATGGCAGATGGCATGGGTTCACGCTATTGTTGAAGATTTCCGTTGCAAGATTATGAGGCCTTGGCCTTAAAGGCCATATTTGAGTAAAACGGTGTGTAATGGATGTAAGACTCTTGTTATTCAGTTTTTGTGTTCAGTGAGCATTGATCTCTGGGATCACTGTGCACGTACATTCAGTGATCATGACTTATGAGTCGGGGTGGCCATAGAGCTAGTATTAGAGCCATCCGACTGTAGGAAGCCCTTAGTTAGCATGGACGTAGTTAGGACAAAACTATTTTTCCACACCCTTCGAAAACACCTACAAAACCTCTATATTTGTCACCTCTCCTAAATTCTAAAAGGAGGTGAATGTTTCTCCCTTAGCACTTCCACCCCTAATCTCTGGACTCTTCTCGTATTCTTTTTCAAAACTTTTCCATGGTCGATAGTATCCTTATGTCCCTGACCATCGGATTCCTTGAAATCCTCGTGGGTAACCTAGAAGAAATCTACCTTTCCAGAGACTTGCCCACATATCATGGACACTAGTTGGTGACACCACGATAAGACAATACCAACAAAACATACCTTCTCAAGGGATGAAGGCATCAAGACTAGGAAGATGGTGACACCCTCGACATTGCTCCAGGATGATGCCACCTCGGCCTATGTTGAGCATGGCAAAAGATATGCAAAATCATTATATGCATCGCTAATAGAGCAATCCTATCATTACCAATGACGTGTCGGCAACCACTCATGGATGAGAACCTCACCATTTGGTCTGCCTCACCATATTGAGCTGAGAAACGGTTCTCTTCATCCCCCGCTCTTGTTTTCGATATTGTCATCAGCGTGACCGGCAAGATACAACTCTACCATGCCTTGTAAATGTCCTTGCATAAAAGATTGCCTACCTGGAACTCTCGATGTCTCAAAAGAAAAGAAGGCATTGTCATGATGACGAAGACACCAGAAGACCCTCTCAACAGCGGCTATGAAGAATCACCTTCACCGTGAACTCAACATATGTGAAGTTGTCCAGGACTATTCAGGAAAAACCCGGATCATTTTGATGAATAGAAAGAAGAGACATGGAGACACGTGAGGAAGACCCGGAAGACTAAGCAGACTCCTCTCCAAGACACGAAGCAAGCACGACTACTGAGTCCGAGAACCCCTAGGGTAGGATAGGTTGTGTATCCCCCATGCTAAGTCAAGTTCGTATGATGCTTCTAATAGAACCACGATTGTGTGTTCCTTGTTGTTGCTTGTTTGTGCTTTGGTGTAAGTCGCACTTTTGCCTTAGGCAACAAGTACCTGACTAAGAACCCACCTTATCTTAATAAGTGTGTTTTGCCTTTTAGGCACTTGTTTGATTGCACTTGCACTATACCACCCTCTTAGACACTCTCCTCTATGCTACCTTCCCTCTTCCCCCTCTTCCCAACTCAAGACCAGCAAGGCAAGATGCACCAAGGATCCACCTCGTCGGACAGCTAGCATTGAAGATTATGACTAAAACATACTCAACCAGACATAACCCTGTAGAGCTATACTATTCCCTCAAGATTGGAAGCCCCTCCCTAGCCAAAACTAGACCTCACAATCTCCCGCAGCTGAAACCTTTGATCACGTGTGTAACACACTAATTTGCCAGATCACCTGATGAGCATCAATAACCCCAGCTTACCGCTTGGTTCATTACGAGACTAGTGATCATAGTGAACAGACACATTACATCCCTAAGTCATCCCTTGAACTAATGATACTGTAGGGAAGATTGTTGTGAGGATACATAACTAGTAAGCTAATTATTTAATGAGGTTGTAATAGATATCTTGAGGAAGTGGTTGAGACCCCCTTTGGTGGATTACGAGACTCTATGTTGGTAGGCGAGCTTGGTGGGTCAAGATGGATAGAGTGGCATAACTTACTTGTCCCTTGACCAAATTGAATTAGTAGGACAAATATTATCACAAGATGAAATTTTTGGTGGATTAATGACTTGAGTTTGGCAAGTGATGTTGATAGTGGATTGATAGTGACTGGAGTAACTAGTAGGGAATTCTTAGTAGAGGCAAAACTTGGATTTAAATAGGTGATTCTACTAGGTGCTTGAGATCAACTAAACCACGCGGTTCGGAAACTTCGATTTAGTCCAATGATCTTGATCATGATACCATGTTTGCTGGTGGATGAAAGTAGAAGGAATCGAATGATGTTAGGGATAATTTAGGGATTTATATAAACTCGACCTTTGAGTTTAGTTGGCCATGACATTGGCAGTTCATGGATATACTGTGATAACCTTGCAATGATATGTGGATTATATGAACTCAATGAGATTATGTGGGACACCATCAAAGCTGGATTTGTAGCAGTAATGGATCAAGTATTATTGGATGATATTCGTGGATCGATTATGTTGGATTCGTAGGAAGGAAACAAGAAATTGGAATGGTATATTACGAGTTTCCTTGGCATTGTAATGTGGTGCCTTTGACCTTGGATAGGTCGGTAGAACACTTGGATTGGTAGTGTCATGATCAAGCTTAGCAGCTTGTAAATTGTCTCGAGGATTTTTATATAGGGATATGTGTGAGTTAGCTATAATATACATATGAGATTTTCGGTATAGTCCTTCTCTCAAAACCTTGGAGATATGAGTAGCATGTGTAATATTGGAGTTGACTTCTATGAGATGGTACCTTCGATGATATAGGGTGATTTTGTTTTGAGTAATCGGTAGTACAGTTGGCATCCAATAACCGCGCTTAGGATAAGATAGTCGATGTTCACTCACATCCTAACCTCCTTGAAATCTCTAAGCTTTACTGAGCCACAATCTGATCAGGTTATGACCATATGTCTTGGTACTAAGTCATTTGACTATGGCCGATACTCCACCCCGACCTCCACCATACATGTTCATATGGAAGGTGGCCACAAGGATCTGTATTAGGTTGGACCACAAACCCATGGACAAGTGACCACCCGGAACAAATGACATACTTATTTGCTACTTGGAGGAATGTGTTTATCTGCTATTTGGAGGAATATGTTGTTATCCTCACGGATGACATACTTATTTACCCAATGAGAGGAAGGAGCACCTTAGTCCTGTCTGGAAAAGCCCAGGAACACCTATTAGCATGCCTCTCAAGTATAAGGAGTCACCTTACAGGAGTTGGACTCCGCAAAGCACCCTCCCTGCAGAAGAGGACTTTCTTGCCCAAGCAAGATGAAGAAATACTACGATTGCGGAGCCACAACAATGAAGAAGTAGAAGCAAAAAGAAGTCAACCACCAATCCTCTACCAGCTACATCAACTAGACTATATCCAAAAGCACCGATATTCAAGCCCGATGAAGCCCTTGGACATCAAGAGGATTAAAGAGCCCCTTGCTTTAAGTAGTCACCTATCAATTCCTGACTAGGATGGAACCGAGAAGTTGATGGCACTCTCACTCCCCACCTTGACGGTGTACGTTGAGCATGACGTCCCTACTCCATTCAGATGCCTACAACAGAGTGGAATGACTGGCATGACCTCATTGCTAGCCACTTTTTCGTCTACACAAGGGTGTAAGTCCTGACTGGATAATGGTGAAACACCATCAGAGGTTGTTCACCCCGCTTGCCAAACCTCAGACCTTGGGGATTAGATGGTTGATCTATACTCCAAATAGTCAGCTTATCTAGAACCCCGCTGGAACCTTCCCAGATGGTAGGACCCATTTTGGTAGCAAGTCTCTAAGCTTAGTCTTGGGACTGAGACTCATCCCAGACCTTCCCATAATGGCTATGGAGATACCACTAGACCAAACACTCGAAGACCCTCCAGAAACGTGTGTCCATGACGACGAAGACAAACGACCAAAGAAGAATGAAGAATCTACCAGGGAAACTTACTCAAGAAAAAGGTGTCGACGAGGAGCCCACGATGATGTGCTTCAACACTCTCAAGGATGAAGACCATCTACGACCGAAGATCTCGTGCTTTAAGGAAGATAAAGACTTTACGCCGATGAGGTGCAACACCAAGACTCAACCCTCCTATTCTAATGCGAGACATCTAGATGTCACTAACCAACGTGAGAAACCCCAGAACTAGCACACATACACACTACTTGGCCACATATTCCGACTTAGGGATACACACGCAAGCCAGGCCCTTGCCAGAACCTCGTCCACCAAACCCTTAACTATTAGGAAAGCATATAATATTGCAAGAACCCCATTCACCCTTAGACGAAGTTAATGATGCACTCGAAGACATATCATCAGGCACTTCAAGATACACAAGGACATCCACGTCGAAGCAGAAGCAACATGGAAAGTGGAGACTACCCGCCATTGGAGTTCTGAATCTTTACCACGCCTAGCCTAGGAATCTCGGGGACGAGATTCTTGAAAGTGGGTAGGTCTGTCACACCCTGTGTTTTGCCTCATGACTAAGTTAACATGACTCAAAAATCAGGGCCAAGTAAAACTTTTTGAGTGCATATGAATGCTTGACTTGTGTTCTATTTGCTTGCTTGTTTGCTTGCTTACTGGTGCTCTATATTCATAAAACTCCCTCCTACTCTCAAAACTCTTTTCCTTGATCTAAACACTTCTCCAATGATCATACCATGTGCATTGGATCTAAAAACTATTTTTATAAAAATTTAGTTTGACCAGCGAGGGATTATTCAAAGTAGGTTTTCAAAAACCATTGAGTTGAGGTTTGCACTTCAAGTCTCAAAATTGGGTGCATCCATTTCCCCAAATGCTTTATTTGGAAACCTACTATATACATGACTTCCCAAAACAACAAAATATTATTTTTAAAGATTATTTTCCCATTTTATTTAAATGCTTTTTCTCAAGGACAGAAATGGTCTTTTATTAGGAAAATTAATTTTTTATGCTTTCAAAATATTTGATAAAATTTAGGAAAACTCAGTGGCCATATATTGTCCATATATAAGAGTTTAAACACATGGTATTGTTCAAAATATTGGACAAAATCCTTCAAACACATTTCTGCCTTTTTCAAGAATTTGAAATATTTATATTTCGAATATTATCAAATAAATCCATGAAAATTCTAGCATCTCACATATGATATATGTGATAATCTTGCCAAGTTTCATCTCAATCCCAATTATTTTTGTTCACCAAAATATCCCAAAACCCTCTCTGTCCATATCCAAATTTGAGCAACACTTCATTGCCAACTGTCTCCTATTGATCTCAAACTTTTTGGAAATCTTATAATCCTCTAATATTGCATCCTCACCAAGTGGTGCATCAAGGAGAACAGATTAACTTGTCCCAATCCACCCAAACCCCTTTTTGATGATTTCGATAATTGTAAAGTTTTGCATTGTCAAGTTTCCCAATTTGGTCCCAAACTTTTTGAGCATGCGTTAATGCCACAATAAGGCAACCACCCCAACTGGTGCATTTAGGAAAACAGGTTAGCATGCCTAGATCTACAGAAACCTGATTCTGTTGGTTTATAGGGTTTATAAAGTTTACATTGTGAACTTTCTTCAATCAATCTTAAACTTGGTGATCAACCTTGTTTCTACCTTATATTTCATCTTGTTAAATGTCATGGCAAGAAAACTCCATTTGCTATCCCAAACACACATCAAACATCTTCTTTCGGTTTTTAGTAAAAGTCATGTTTCCACCCCTTAACTTGTTCTCCTTGCCCCCAAATTATACCCACAACTCCACATTGATATATTTCACCTCCAACAAGAAATTCTTTGTCACATCCCTAGTTAGCCTTGCTCTATTTTGCATGAGTGTGTATCATGTTTTGTTTTTGCATCAACATGAAATGGAGAGTAACATAAACCCTAGCACCTCACATGAATAAAACAAACTCAAGTGTGGTGAAAAATCAATAAATCCAAAATGCCCATCAAAACTGCCCCCCATGTCTCATAAATGCTGACATTATTATATCAGGGGACATTCTAATTTCTAGAAAATATGTGTCATTTATAATAAATAATAAAGCTTCTGAAAATGCCAAATAAAGCATTATAATTATTTTACTCATTCAAAATATTCTAAAAAAAGTTGTGGGTGTTTGAAATATTCAAACTAGCCTAGCAAAAGATTTCAACATATTTTGAATTAGGTTTTGAGGCCTGGAAAAAATAAAACAAATGTCAGAAAAGAAAACAGAAACAGAAATAAAAAAAGAGGAAGCTCACCTCAGGCCCAGGACGGGCCATCCCACCGGGCCTAGGGAGGTCGTCGTCCTCGTGGCGGCCAGGAGGACGGGCGTGTGGCTGCCGCACGCGCACGACCGTGCCGCCATGCCGGCAGCTACCTGCCTGCCTTGCTCTCGCTAGCGTGACGGGGATAAGATTACAGAGCCGTCGCCATCGCTCTCTCCCTCTTGCTCTCACCCGCCTCTCTCTATCTTCCCCTCTGCCTCAACATGGCCGCTGCCTTCTCGCCATCGTAGCAGACATAGCTCCTCCTCGCTCTTGATCCCCCCAATCGCTCCGCCTAGACGCCCTCTTCCTCCTCGCCGAGCCACGTGTCGTCGGGAGCTCTGCATCGCCGCATCACCATCGTCTTCAACCGCTAGCCGCCGTCGAAGAAGTGAAGCTCGTCGCCGCTCCAGGACTTCCCCGAGGCCGCTCTCGACGCCTCTGCAACCACCGTGAGCCCTGGCCTTTTTCCCACTCTTTTCCCCGTTGCTAGCGCGCTCTAGCGCCATTTCACCTTAGGCTGGAGAGCTTCTCGCCACCGGCGAGGACGTGGTCGTCGCTGCGGTGGCCCAAGCTCGCACCTGAGCATGTAGGCATGCTCAGGAGGGCCCCAGGGAGCCTTAGGAGCCATTAGCTGGCCCGCTCAAGCTCCGGCTCGACGAGCACGTGCTCGCCCGAGCTGCGGCAGCCACCGCGCTCAACGTCGGCATCGACTCCAGCCATCCAAACCCCTGGGAAGTGTCGGGTTTGATGCGCGCGAGCACGCAGGACCGATCGGTGCCCTCCGCTGTCGAAATGGTCACCGGAGGAGGATTTGTAATCCCCTCCGCCATCCCTGACGTCGTCGTCGGCTCAACGCCGGCGAGTCAACTCTTTTGACCACGGGGTTTGACCCCTGGGTCAACTAGCAAGTGGGGCCCGGCACTGTTAATTAAGATTAGTTTAAAACAATTAATTAATTAAATTAATGAACCTAATGACCCACTAACAGTGCGCCCCCTTCTAAATAATAGAGGTTAGTAATTTAATTAACCTTTTTTAGTGACTGAGTAACTGACTAGTGGACCCCACTCTTCAGGTTTGACCTGTCAACGGGCTGTTGACTAGATGACATCATGCTGATGTCATACTGATGCATCAAAGGAATTTCTGATTTAAATTAATTCCAGAAAATAGTTAAAAATAGAAAAAACATAGAAATTAATATGTAACTCATATTGAAATAATTTATATATGAAAATTTATCAGAATAATCCAATGAATCCAATGGTGATGTTATCATGCATGTTAGAGCAACCTATGTAGATGAACATTGACATTTAGCAATAGGACAATATATGGAACATTAAATGGAGAACAATTTTGAACCTATATTCAAATACACTCTATCTAACTTGAATAATAGTTGCATTAGATCATCCACTCATGTTGCCATGTCATGATCATGTATCATATTGTTGCACTTGCCGTGAATTGATTGTTACCTATCTGCATTGCGGTAGGCCCTGCTTCTGAGGATACCCCCGAGTATTCCAACGAGGGCGGGTACCTTCCTGCTTCCCATCAAGGCAAGCAACCCCATTGATCATTCCGATATCGTCCCATTCTATCGCTCCTGCTCTTGTTTGTTGCATTAGGACAAACGTTCAATTGCGTGTCATATGCAGTAGATGAACCCATTCCTTTGCATGACCTGTCATTGTCAAAGTAAATAGCTAAACCTTGCATCGTAGCATACCTGGTAGATGCTTGAGCCATGATGTGCTTTATCTATTTTCCTTGCTATGCTTGCTATGCTTAGAGTTGTGTCAGTCTGATTCATCTGGGTGATGAAATGGAGTGAAGCAGTATTGTTTTGATGTGATAAGCTTAATGATGAACCCGATTTGGTAAAGGTAGCGATGAGAGGCTATGTAGGAGTACATAGCGGGTTGTCTCATTGGGACCATTCTTAGGAACTAAGTTTCGTGTTTGTGATACAAGACTAGTTACTACCACACGTTGGGATATTTAATTGACCCTCTCGACTTATCAATTGCTTAGTCCTTGGTCCAGGATTTGCAAGTAGTTTCTTGTGTTTATAGTATGCTGGAGGCCGTGCGTAGCGCTGACCCTAGGGTCACCCAAACGGTGGGCTTGGGAACCCTGCGCACATCGTTTGGGGTCGTAGCGGAAACTTCAGCCGGACTTCCGTGCGGGTTCAGTCTCAAATAGGCGATAGCCTGGACTAGAGGTCTTGTGTGATTGACTGTCGTGGCCGACTCCCTCGCTAGGCTTCCGCTTGAAGGTTGCTGAGGTGCACGGTTTTATGAGCACACAATGATAAGTCGTGAGACCGTGTGTGAAGGAGTACACCCCCTGCAGGGTATGAATCTGTTCGAATACCGCGTCCTCGGATATGGACTACTTGGAGAACTTATGCTCTTTGTAGATAACTTGATGGATACTCATAAAATTCCCAAAAGAAGTGTGAGTACCGTGGATGGCACTCTCGTAGATGACGGAAGTGAATCCATGGTGGTGTATTGATGTGGAGTTAGTGGACTCGTGTGCGAGATCTAAAACTTGAACAAAGAATTAATATGTGTAGTATAGGTTAGCCAAGAGTCAAAGCTGGCATTGCTGCATAAACTCCACCACTCCCCATGTTGATACATGAGCATGATTAGACTAGGTATGTCTTAAAGACTTGTTGAGTACGTTTGTACTCGCGTTTCGTTAATAAATGTTGCAGATGAGACTCAGGACCCATCAGGTGGGTTTTACCTAGATGTCGACGATGCCGAATAGCTGGTGTCCCAGCTACAACCTTATGCCCTATGGCGGGTTGTATATAGTGAGGCCATGTGCCTTTTTACCCTTTCATCTGTCTGTACCCAGACAGCTTTATGCTTCTGCTTCGTTTGTGTGAACTTGCTTGTATGACTTGAGTGTCGGGTCATGTGACCCCTAATTGTAAGAACATATTATGCAAGGCTGCTTTGAACCTCTTAAATAAAAGTTGTGTTGTTGTATTGTTATGTTGTGATGCTATAGTTGTATCTATGCATACCGGGCATCTCATGCGTACGTGTGACGTGCAACGGTATGTATGGGATCCGACACCTAGTCACGTGCCTTTAGTAGTACTCTTTACGAGGAACTGCCTCTTTGTGCTTCCACCGAGCCCTGGTAGCTTGCTACTACTCCAGACACATTGATTGATCGGCATATATCCTTCCTTGCTGCTGTGTCTGTCCCTTCGGGGAAATGTCTTGCAGTGTAATGGAGCCCCTATAGCCTGCTACGACTCGCCTACGTGCAGTGATGACATTTATGTCCCACGACGTAATGGAGTCCTTGTAGCTTGCTATGACTCGTCTATGCATGCTTGAGACCGACACCTGCATTGTTGGGTTATGTATGCCTGTTCCCATATGGATGTGCTACTTAGGTTCTATGACTAGTCATGTTGGCCCGGGTTATCTGTCGTTTGAATGCTAGCCGAAAGACGCAAACGGTCCCGCCTAAGGTAAGGCTGCAGTCGTGGAGTTACCGTCTGTGAGGCCGCAAAGTGATGTGATGTGTTACAAGATAGATTCCTATGACTTAGAATCAGGGTCCCGACATTCTTGGCTCAGTTCAATGGTTAAGTAGGATAAAACCCAATTTTACCCTTCAACAAGAGGAATCTCCCTCTCTCTCCGCTACTCTCTCACCTTGGTGGATCACAAGAGCATCCAATGCCTCCCCTCACATTTTTTAGACCTTCCTAGACCCACTAGACAGGGCTAGCCGTGCCCAAAGCGCCATTGGCATGACGTGGCATGCCATATGCTCGCTCTAGAGCGCGCTACAGTACGCACCCGCAGTGTAGCTGCCGCCAGATCCCCGGCCCCGATAGATTTGTCCCTCCCCCTCGTCTCCCTTGATGACACCTCGGCGTCCGGGACAAGGCACACTATCGGCCCCCTCCTCTCTCCTCCTCCTGTGGCCTCCTCGAACGCGCGCCATGGCTGTGCAGCTCGACTAGTGGCCGACCTCATACGTGCAAGGCCCCAACACTCTCCCACTCCCTCTTTCCTCTTCCCCGGACGTAGGACATGCCCACGAATACCATACACACGCCCGAGCCTACCCTCATGAGCTCTAGTGATGGCTCTGACCTCGCCAAACCTCCTGTCCATGGTGCGCCATCGACCAGGCTATAAGAGCCAGCCCTGCGACCCTCTCTCGTCTCCCTTGGCTCTCTCTCACTCTCTCCAACATCCGAGCGCCCCCAATTCCCCTCTCATCCCTTGCATCGACGGCAATGGCCGGAGCCATGCCATCGGCCTCCGCTTAAATTCGTGCATTCCCGAACCCCTCGTCCTCTCCGAACCATGACAAGGTGCCCAAACCACCCCTAGCTAGTCTCCCCTCAAGCCGTTCCTCCTCTGGTTAGTTGTGTCATGCTGCTTAGGCTCATGGTCGCCACCAATCATCACCGGCATTACCGACGCTCTGGTGGCCCTCGGCACCCACGCGGTGTGGGAACGGGAGCGCGATTCTTCCCCGAGCACACCGGTGGCCGTGCGGTCGCTGGAGGTGGCCGGAGCCAACGGGGCGAGTGTTAGCGCCTCTCGGTCCCGGTAGGTGGGTGGCAGGTGGGGGACGAACCCAACAGGTGGGCCCTGCCTGTCGGTGAGCGGCCGGCCGGGAACCCCCGTTTAAGTGGAAACGGGAGCCACCCGGAGCCGCCTTCTCCCACGGAAGGAGTATTTCCTTGGGGCACCTTCGACGTCACCATTTCCCTTGCTTGACCGAGTTGTTGGGCTGTCCCATTTGCAGATCTATGCCCTGTGAACAATATAGCCCTAGGTATATTTTTTTCCTTTTCTTGTTTCCAGAGTACTTCAAAAATTCCTAGGAAATTCATATTAGCTCCAAATTTTGTGATTCAACTTTCTACAAATTCCTAAAATCATATCCTATCCGAATACGTGCATTGCACATTTTTAGAGAAAACTTTTCTGTATAGTTCAAACTCAAATTCAAATTTGAACTATGAAGGTCCCCCATTGCAAAATTCCTAGAGGTTAAAAATCAACTCCAAATGGAGTGATTCAAGTTCCTAGGTGTATCTAAATTCATGCACTAAGTTGTGAACACTTTTGCTCACACTTATTCTTCTATGTCAAATATTGGGCCATTTCTTCATATAAATGCACTTTGCAAATCTCTAGAAAATTCATGCCAACTACAAATCCAACGAAACCACTTTATAAATTCTTCTAAAAACATTCCCTATTTGATGAGTGCATCCACTCATTTTTATAAAGACGTTTTCTATGGACATCTTATAGGATCATCATTTCCTTCATTTCCACCATTCAAAACTCCCCCTTGACCCACATCCACCAAAACCTCCTTTGTTATTTTTCTCATGACCAGAGGCATCCAAGAAAAATAAACATCTATTTATAGATGACTCTTATTTCTCTGCTTGTTGTGTTGCTTATTGCGCTTGTTTTCGATGATAGTTGACGAAGTAGACGAAGTGCTCGGGATGGACGAGAAGCATGTGGAGACTTCGAAGATGTTGCTAAGTAAGGCAAGCAACCCTTTGACCATGACTAAGAACCCTTTTTATTTGCATGACATATAGCACTTATTTCCGTGATGTTGATCATGTTGGTGAGGTACCCTTGCTCCTTTAGTGGGATGCCTCTGATACTTTACCATTGATACTTGCATCATGCATAACCCTACCACCCTTATGAGGGTTGTGCGGGTGGGAGTAGTTAGGTTGCTAGTAGTTGCTATGTAAGTGGGATGGGAATATGCATGGTGTTGGAAACAAGATGATTTCAAAGACTCTTTGAAAACCCGGTCGGGTTCCACTAATACCCGAGGAAGATGATGATGAGCTAGGTAACCACTTGATAAAGAAGTGTTGTTCCGGAGCAAGTTGTGTGTGTGTTTTCGAAAATGGAGAGTTTTGAGATTTGCTGACCATCCCAACCTTACATGCACAACCATGATACCCCTTATGGGACGGGGCTTTGTCGACTACCCTAGTTGGTACTAGCATAGAGCCCGCATTACTAGTGGTGGGAGTGAAGGGGTCACTCTCGATACAGAGTCGTACCAGAATGGATGATCATGTGTTGTCTTCACATGCACTAGGCACACCGTTGCCTTCCCTCATGGATGATACATGTGATGTATATTATGAGGGATGGCACCAATGAGTGGACTCTTTGTTTAGTATCGCTAGGGGAAAGGCATTGTTTGGGTGCTTACCTGGGGTACAAAATATACCGCGAGTCATGGATGACACGAAAATTCCCCTAGTCTTGTGGGTAAAGTGTGCAACCTCTGCAGAGTGACAAAGTATTCGAATAGTCGTGGCAATGGTCATGGACAGTTGGGGGTCCTGCTTAAACTGCGTTCGATGTTTTTACAAACTTGGTGTGTGTGTTTGTGTGGATGACACAAGGATGATACTTGAGCCAAGTCCGATGACTTGGCATGATGATTGAACATGTGATGTTCAACCCCTTGCTTATGATGATATCAATAACTTGTTCATATGGATATTTGCGAACTGTTGATGCATTCTTACATAAGTTAGTTGATCATGTCACTACACTTAAAATTAGCTTTCTGCAAAATTACCTCCTTAGTGTTATATCATGCTCTGTTGAACCTTGTTCCAAACATGGGTTGCTTGCGAGTACATTCAAAGTACTCATTGACTTGCCACTGGTTATTTTATTGGCCAGGCATGAAAGACCAGGTTGCGATGATGATTACCATGGTGACGTACGTGCGAGCTAGGACGCTTCCAGTTAGAATGCATGTAGGGTTAAGGCAGATGGCATGGATTCACGCTATCATTGAAGATTTCCGCTGCAAGATTATGAAGACTTGGTCATAAAGGCCATATTTGAGTAAAACGGTACATAATGGATGTAAGACTCTTGTTATTTAGTTTCTGTGTGTTCGATGACATTGATCTCTAGGATCACCATGCACGTACATTCGGTGATCACGACTTATGAGTCGGGGTCCCCACACTTACTATCTATAGCATGGTAATTGATTTTAGAAATTTAAGTAAAGTTACTAGAAAATATCATTAATCTTTGCCTTTTATTGATAAAATGCTTGAAATATTATTTAATCACACACACTTTTCTTTCCTGGATGGATATTTTGGTTTCTCTCAAATACCTGTGTCACAACCTAATCAAGAGAAAGCGACCTTTACTGGTCGCTTTGGAGCTTATGCTTATAGATGTATGCCTTTTGGTTTCTTGAATGCACCTACTACCTTTCAAAAATGTATTAGTGATATATTCTCTGATAATTGTGAAAAGATTGTGGAGGTTTCATGGATGTTTTTCCGTTTATGGAACTTCTTTTCATGATTGCTTAAGGAACCTTTATCAAGTTTTGTAGAGATGTGAACAAACTAATCTCATCTTGAATTGTGAGAAGTGCCACTTTATGGTTAAGGATGGTATTTTCTTGGGGCAGAAAATCTCTGAATGAGGTATTGAGGCGGATCAAGCAAAAGTTAATGCAATTTAGAAAATGCCAAGTCCTAAATATATTAAAGGTATTCGAGGTTTCCTTGGTCACGCTGGTTTCTATAGGAGGTATATTAAAAGACTTCTCAAAAAATTCTAGGCCTCCTAATAATCTTTTGCAAAAGTATATTCCCTTTGTTTTTGATCATGATCATGTAGAAGCCTTTTAAACACTTAAGAAAGCCTCAGCTACTGCATCTACTATTCAACCACCTGATTGGAACTTGCCTTTTGAAATTATGTGTGATGCTAGTGATCATGGTGTTGGTGCTATTTTAGGAAAAAGAATTGATAAGAAATGAAATGTTATCCATTGTTCTAGCAAAACTCTAGAGAGTGCCCAAAGAAATTATGCCACTACTGAAAAATAATATTTAGCAGTTGTGTTTGCTTGTTATAAATTTAGATCTTACATTGTTGATTACAAACTTATTGTTCACACTGATCATTCTACTATTAAATATCTTATGGAAACGAAAGATGCTAAACCTAGACTCATTCGGTTGGTTCTCTTGCTTCAAGAATTTTATTTACATATCATTGATAGGAAAGTAGTTGAGAACCCCGTAGTTGATAACTGGTCTAGGTTAGAAAATATTCTTGATGACCCACTACCTATTGATTTTAGTTTTCCTGATGAACAATTAGCTGCAAAAAATGCCTCTCAAAACACTCCTTGGTACGTTGATTATGCTAATTACCTTGTTGCCAAAATATATTCCACCTAGTTTCACATACCAACAAGAGAAAAAATCATTCTATGATTTAAGACATTACTTTTGGGATGACCCACGTCTTTATAAAGAAGGAGTAAACGGTATTATTAGGCATTGTGTACCTAATCATGAACAGGAACAAATCCTACGGAAATGTCATTCCGAAGCTTATGGAGGACATCATGCGGGAGATGGAACTGCTCATAAGGTATTACAATTTGTGTTTTACTAGACTACTCTCTTCAAGGATGCCCGTAAGTTTATCTTGTCTTGTGATGAATTTCAAAGAATTATTAATATTGGTAAGCGTCAGGAAATGGCTGTGAATTATTCACTTCTTGTTGAACCATTCGATGTTTGGGGTTTTGATTATATGGGACCTTTTCCTTCCTCTCATGGGTTACTCATATTTTGGTTGTTGGTGATTATGTCACTAAGTGGGTAGTAGATATTCCAACTAATAATGTTGATCATAACACCTCCATTAAAATGTTGAAAGAAGTTATTTTCCCGAGGTTTGGGGTCCCTAGATATCTAACGGCTGATGGTTGTTCACATTTTATCCATGATGCTTTCTGTAAAATGCTTGCTAAATATGATGTTAACCATAGAATTGCATCACCCTATAATCCTCAATCTATTGGTCAAGTTGAACTTAGCAATAGAGTAAAAATTTATATTACAAAGAACTGTCGATAGGCATCGAAAGAATTGGTCTTAGAAATTAGATGTTTGAAAGCACATTTTCTCCCTAGGTGGTTTTGGTAAGTAAGAACAACACATATGTCATTGAACTAATGTTCCACTAAGCATGTTCTAGGAAAAGTTCAATGATGGGTTGACAAAAGGATTGTGCAATACCCCAAGATGCAAGCAAATAGATTGGCAAAGCTTCAAGCAAGAGATCTCTACTTTTTACTTGTCGATAAATCACGTGGAGTCCATAGGAAAGTCAATACTGTCAACAGGGGGTAAGGTATTGTTGGTGAAAAAAATGCTCATACGTGCGCAAGTGATAGTCCCCACATACACCCACAAGCTCTTCCACAAAATTTTGTCCAAAGCGAAATATGAAAAATTGGTGCAACCAACACTTTCCACTCGGTGCCTCCGATTCTGAGCCTTAGACAGGCTCAGCCAAACCCTAGCCCTTCGGTGCAACCGATTCTGCTTCCTTGCCACTGAGTTTGGATTGCCAACTTTCTTTTACGCAAATTCACAAAATCAGTACCACCGAGTTTGTTGAATTGGCGTCACCGAGTTTGGCAATCTGACCATTGGTCACCTTATTGGTGCAACCGAGTTTTATGTATCGGTCTCTCCGAGATTCAAAAGTTGCTACCTTTGACGCAACTCGATACGATCATGGTTAACACATCGATGTTGTCGGATTTCGGGCTCCGCAAAACCCTTAAGGTTCAAACACAGGGGCGTGTGTGAAGGTTCCCCGCGGCCTTACCCAAGCTAGCTCGCTATTTGATGGCTACTAAGGCGAACTCTCTCGAAGACGAGGAAGAAGATGAACATGGCAGTTTACGTAGGTTTGGGCCGCTGTGAAGCGTAACACCCTACTCCTACTTTGGTGGATTGCCTCTTGTGGAGGTTTGGTTGGATGAACTAATAAAGTGGGCTTGAGCCTCACGAGGGCGCTCAAGAAGTGTTCTTGGCCCTATGTCTTGTGTTGGTGTGTCGAGTGGCTAAGTGTTGGATCGTACCCCCTCTACTTTGCGGGCTAGCTTCTATATACAGCGGTGGCCCGGGTCCTCTTCCCTTATCACAATGGCGGCAAGGGATCCCACAACGGCCAATTTTGAAGGGGAATAGGTATACATTCGCGCCCTATACAAAGGTGGTCTTCGCCTGCAAAGTAGTCATTAGTGATGCAATGGTGGGCTCGGCGATGACATCCGTCCTGTGGGGCTCGTGGTCGTGGTCTTGTTGCACCGGAAAGGAAACCTTTGGGTGGCGCTTTGGTAACCCGCGTACGTCCTTGCTCCCTTTGCACCAAAGAGGAAACTGTGTTGCCTGGTGCGCTGGCGCTCGCCTATCCTTCCTTGCATCACCTTTGACTCCTCAGGCCAGGCCTTACATAGAGATCTCCGCCGCTTAGGAGGGGGCCTCAGGAGGCCCATCCTTTTTGGTCTTGATGCCGTTCTTACTCGCGAGCCCAAGGTCCTTGCGAGGGCCTTGTGTTGCGTAGTGCTGCGCCAGGAAATGTTTGGCCCGTGAGGTGGGCCATCTCCTGGGCCGCAGGTAGGTAGGTTTGGGTCCCCCGCTTCCGAGAATGTCGACAGTTTCCCCTGGGCCCAAGGTGCGCCCGAGCTGGCTTCAGAGCGAATCTTTGAGGACGGCCTAAAGCACAGTGGGCCCCAAATGCTTGCGGGACAGGCTTTACACACATCGGTCGCCCGTGCAGTGACGGCCCCGCTCGCTGAAGGCCTCAGGAACCACCCAAGTCAAACTGACGCGACGTCTAGGCCAGCACCGGTCATCATTACCTTTCCTTGAATACTCTCGATTCCTTGGGCTTCCAGCGCTAGGTCCACGCGAATGTGACCCGACAGCGTCAGGCGAGGCGACGTGAGGCAGGGTCACGCGTCGACTGAACCAGCCCTTTCGGCACCTGAGGGGTGCACGTCGTCTGCTCTCCCACGACGCCTCATGGCCTTGATCCCGCCTATAAATCTGCCTCCCCATGGCGGATACTAGCCATCTCGAAGCGACCGCCTGCTCCCGCAACTCTAGAGAAAACCCTTTTCCTCTCCTTAGCTTCTCCCTTCCCTTATGGTGTTTTTTGGAAGCGCCGCCGGTGCAGGGGAGCGCGCGGGGCCATCTCCCCCCTCGCTTTCCTCCGGAGGCAGCGGCGGGGGGCCATCGGAGCCGGCACAGATTCGCCAGCGCTGGACCATGGAGGAGTGAGTGTTCCTCCGCCTCCCTCTTTCTTTGCTTGACATGTCCAATGTACCGGGATCGATTGTCTCCTCCTTCCAGGGCGCCGGCGGCCAAGAAGCACAAGCTCGTCAAGCTCCAGGAGGAGGTGGACGCACTGTGCTCCCAGCTGGCGACCGTCGATGCCGCCTTCAGTCACACCCTGTGTTTTTCCTCCTGACTAATTTAATATGACTCAAAAATTAGGGCAAATTAAAATTTTGAGTGCTTATGAATGCTTATCCTGTGTGCATATTGCTTGTTGGTGCTTTATATTCATACAAAAACCCTCCTACTCTCAAAACTCCTTTCCTTGATCTAAAATCTTGCCCAATGATCATGCTATGTGTATAGGACATAAAACTATTTTTTATAAAATTTTATTTTGGCCAAAATGGATTTATTCAAATTAGGTTTTCCAAAACCCTTGTACCATCGTTAACCCCAAACTTTGTGGGTATGCTCCATTACCCAAATAAGGATACCACACCAAGTGGTGAATCAAGGAGAATGGAAATGCATACCTAGATCTACAGGAGTCTGATTCTGTTGATTTCTAGGGTGTTACAAAGTTACATTGTGAACTTCCTTCAAAACTCCTCAAACTTGGTTATCCTCTCTATTTATACTTATATTTTCATCCTATTAAATCTCATGGCAAGCAAACTCCATTTTCTTAGCCAAACCATCATCAAACACTTCTGCATATGTTGTAAAGAGCGTTGTTTGACCCCCCTTTTGCTATTCTCCTCCACTTGAAATTTTTACCACAGCTCCATCATATCTCCCCCACTCCAGTAGAAAACACAGCACCAGCTCTATGATTGAGGGGGGGAAACCCAAAGATTCCCTCTTTTGGACAGCATTGGCATGCCTCTCTTCCTCTCTCCTATTGTTCCATGCATTCAAATGCCCCCAAGTTTGACCACAACACCTCTGGCATGCCAATGCATCATCACACGTCCAAACATGGCATGCTCATGTGGAAAATATGAGCAAACCATCTAAAACTAGATTATGAAGCAGATAGAGCTTTGTGCTGTAAGTGCTAATTATACTCATCTCCTTGAGCTGAAAATTTGTGGGCATATAGTCCGTCCATGCCTAAGATCACTGGACAAGGTTTTTTCCAAAGTCTCCTCTAGTAAAAACTCCCTTTCTAAGTCCCAAGTTTGCAGCTGCAAACTTAACCATAGTGAAAACCACACCCACTCAGCCCCATTTTCTCTTATACTTCACCAGTGCACTCAAGCACGCATGCCTTGCATGCCAGATTGTTGGAAATATGCCCTAGAGGAGTGTTTATTATTGTATTCATTGTTCATGATAATCATTTATTATCCATTCTATAATTGTATTAATTGGAAACATGGATACATGTGTGGATACATAGACAAACACAATGTCCCTAGTATGCCTCTAGTGAACTAGCTCATTGATTGAAAGATGGTTAAGGTTTCCTAGCCATGGACATGAGATGTCATTTGATAATGGGATCACATCATTAGGAGAATGATGTGATGGATAAGACCCAAACTACAAACGTAGCTTATGATCGTGTCAGTTTATTGCTACTGTTTTTTGCATGTCAAGCATATGTTCCTATGACCATGAGATCATGCAACTCACAAATATCGAAGGAGTACCTTGTGTGTATCAAAAATCACAACGTAACTGGGTGACTATAAAGGTGATCTACAGGTGTCTTCGAGGGTGTTTGTTGAGTTGGTATGGATCGAGACTGAGATTTGTTACTCCGTGTGACGGAGAGGTATCTCAGGGCCCACTCGGTAATACAACATCACAATGAGCCTTGCAAGCAATGTGACTAATTGTTATTTGTGGGATCTTGTATTACGGAACGAGTAAAGAGACTTGCCGGTAATGATATTGAACTAGGTATGCAGATACCGACGATCGAATCTCGGGCAAGTAACATACCGAAGAACAAAGGGAACATCATACAGGATTAACTGAATCCTTGACATACAGGTTCGACCGATAAAGATCTTCATAGAATATGTAGGAACCAATGTGGACATACAGGTCCCGCCATTGGTTATTGACCATAGAGATGTCTCGGTCATGTCTACATAGTTCTCGAACCCGCAGGGTCTGCACACTTAAGGTTTGGTGACGTTTCGGTAGTATAGAGTTATGTATGGTGGTGACCGAAGTTTGTTCGGAGTCCCGGATGAGAACCTGGACGTCACGAGGAGCTCCGAAATGGTCCGTAGGTCAAGATTCATATATAGGAAGTCCCAATTTGGTCGCCAAAAATGTTTCGGGCTCATCGGTAGTGTACTGGGAGTGCCGGTAGTGTACCCGGAGACCTCCGGGAGGGGTATTTCGACCCTAGGGGGTCCATGGGCTGTGGGAGATTAATAACCATCCCTTAGTGGGCTGGTGGAACAGCCACAAAAGGCCCATGGCTCCAGGAGGAAAAAGGCCTAAAGAAAAGGTGGAAAAAAGGGCCAATAGGGAGCAATCCTAGTCCAACTAGGATTGGAGAAGGAGAGTCCTTCTCTCCCTCCCTCTTGCGGCCGAATTGGCTTGGCCCTTGCGCCAAGCCAGACCTCCTCCCTCCCTCCTTTATATACTGGTGGATTTGGGGCTATTTGCACTAGTTTTTCGGCCATGTGCTACCCGTTCCACCGGTGCATAGTTTCTCCTCTAGATCGTATTTCCGTAGTGCTTAGGCGAAGACCTGCCGGAATTACTCCACCACCATCGTCGGAGCGCCGTCACGCTGCTGGCGAACTCTTCCTCCTCTCAAGTTCTTCTTGCTGGATCAACATGGTGGAGATCGTCATCAAGTTGCACGTGTGTTGAACGTGGAGGTGTTGTCCGTTCGGTACTAGATCGGAAGGACCGTGATCAAGGCCATGGGACGGTTCATGATTGGATCGCAGGACGGTTCGTGACGTGATCGCAGGACGGATCGTGCCGAGATCGCGGGACGGATCGTGATTGGATCGCGGGACGCTCGGCGATTTGAATCGCGAAGACGTTCGACTACACAAATCGCGTTTGTTAACGCTTCCCGCTTAGCGATCTACAAGGGTACGTAGATCAACTCCCCTCTCGTAGATGCTCACCACCATGGATAGGTTTGCGTGTGCGTAGGAATTTTTTTTCCCATGCAACGTTCCCCAATAGTGGCATCATGAGCTAGGTTGATGGTTCGATGAGATCTCGAGTAGAACACAAAAGGTTTGTGGGCGTTGATGCTTAGATTGCTTCTTTCCTTGGTTGGATTTTGGTTCAGCGGTATTGTGAGATGAAGCGGCCCAGAGCAACATTACTCATACGCTTACGAGAGACCGGTTCCCTCGACGCAACTTGTTGGCTAGATGGCTTGCGGGTGGCAGTTTCTCTCACTTTAGTTGGATCGGATTCGACAAAGGCGGTCCTTGAGAAGGTTGAAAAGCAAATTATGTATCACCATTGTGGTTTATGCGTAGGTGAGAATCGTTCTTGCCAGAAACCCGTAGCAGCCACGTAAAACATGTAGCAACAGTTAGAGGACGTCTAACTTGTTTTTGCAGGGTATGTTGTGATGTGATATGGCCAATTACATGATGTGATATATGTGATGTATGAGATGATCATGTGATGTATAGAATTTCACGACTTGCATGTCAATGAGTACGACAACCGGCAGGAGCCATAGGGTTGTCTTTAATTATTGTATGACTTGCGTGTCAATCATTACATGCTATGTAATGCTTTACTTTATCGCTAAACGGTAGAAATAGTAGTAGAAGCATGCAGGGCGTGACAACCTCGACGGCGACACGTTGATGGAGAGCAAGATGATGGATATCATGGTGTTGGGCCGGTGACGATGAAGATCATGCCGGTGCTTTTTTTCAAGATGGAGATCTAAAGCACAAGTTCATGGCCATATCGTGTCACTTATGAATTGCATGTGATGTTAATCCTTTTATGCACCTTGTTATGCTTAGTACGGCGGTAGCATTATAAGGTGATCCCTCACTTAAATTTCAAGATAAAATTGTGTTCTCCCCAAGTGTGCACCGTTGCGAAAGTTCGTCGTGTTGAGACACCACGTGATGATCGGGTGTGATAGACTCTACGTTCACATACAACGGGTGCAAGCCAGTTTTGCACGCGCAGAACACTCGGGTTAAACTTGACGAGCCTAGCATGTACAGACATGGCCTCGGAACACAAGAGACCGAAAGGTCGAACATGAGTCATATAGTATATATTATCAACATAATGATGTTCACCATTGAAGCCACCTCAACTCACGTGAGGATCGGACTTGAGTTGGTCGATTTGGATCATGTGACACTCAGATGACCTGAGGGATGTCAATTTGAGTGGGAGCTTTAGTAATTTGATTAACTAAACTCATTATCTTGAACAATAGTCTAAATGAACTTTGCATATTTATGTTGTAGATCAATGGCTCGCGCGGTAGCACCCTTGAATTTTAATGCGTTCCTAGAGAAAGCTAAACTGAAAGATGATGGAAGTAACTTTGTTAACTGGGCCCGTAATCTGAGGATTATCCTCATGGCTTCCCAGAAATCATATGTCCTTGATGCACCGCTTGGTGACCAACCAGAAGACATGACCTCCGAAGACGTTAAGAACACTTGGGAGGCACATACTGGAGATTACTCAATAGTTCAGTGTGCAATATTGTATGGTTTAGAACTGGGACATCAAAGACATTTTGAACATCATGGAGCATATGAGATGTTCAGGAGTTGAAGTTTATCTTTCATAAGAACGCCCGGATCGAGAGGTATGAAACCTCTGATAAGTTCTACGCTTGGAAGATGGAGGAGAACGGGTCTATAACTGAACATATACTCAGAATGTCTGGGTATTCAACTCGTCTAGCGGAGTTGTGAATTGCCCTTCCGCCAGAGGCGATCACTGACACAGTTCTTCAGTCACTGCCACCTAGTTACAAGAGCTTTGTAATGAACTATAACATGCACGGGATGAACAAATCGGTCACCGAGCTGTTTGCGATGCTAAAAGTCATTGAGTTTGAAACCCAGAAAGAACATCAAGTGTTGATGGTCAATAAAACCACTAGTTTCAGAAAAAATGGCAAAGTCAAGGGCAAGGGCAAGAAGGGTAAAACCAAGAAGGATGGCACAGCAGTTGCTACTCCTGCAAAGAAGCCCAAGCATGGACCCAAGCCAGAAACTGAGTGCTTTCATTGCAAAGGAACTGGTCACTGGAAGCGGAACTGCCCCAAGTACCTGGCTGACAAGAAGGCGGCCAACGACAAACAAGGTATATATGATATACATGTTATTGATGTGTACCTTACTGGCTCTCGTAGTAGTGCCTGGGTATTTGATACCGGTTCGGTTGCTCACATTTGCAACTCAAAGCAGGAACTACGGAATAAACGAAGGCTGGCAAAGGACGAAGTGATGATGCGCATGGGAAATGGTTCCAAGTTTGATGTGATCGCCGTCGGCACGCTCTCTCTTCGATTACCATCGGGATTAGTGATGAACCTGAATAATTGTTATTTAGTGCCTGCGTTAAGCATGAACATTATATCTGGATCTTGTTTATTGCGAGACGGTTACTCATTTAAATCAGAGAATAAGGGTTGTTCTGTTTATATGAGTAATATCTTTTATGGTCATGCACCCAATGTTAGGGGTTTATTCATATTGAATCTTGATAGTAATGACACACATGTTCATAATATTGATGCCAAAAGATGTAGAATTGATAATGATAGTACCACTTTCTTGTGGCACTGCCATTTAGGTCATATTGGTGTAAAACGCATGAGGAAGCTCCATGCTGATGGACTTTTGGAGTCACTTGATTTTGAATCACTTGACACATGTGAGCCATGCCTCATGGGCAAGATGACTAAAACGCCGTTCTCTGGAACAATGGAATGGGCGAGTGACTTATTGGAAATCATACACACTGATGTGTGCGGTCCACTGAATGTTACAGCGCATGTTGGATATTGTTATTTTCTCACCTTCACTAATGATTTATGTAGATATGGGTATATTTACTTAATGTAACACAAGTCTGAAACATTTAAAAAGTTCAAGAAATTTCAGAGTGAAGTTGAGAATCATTGTAACAAGAAGATTAAGGTCCTACGATGTGATCGAGGAGATGAATATCTGAGTTATGAGTTTGGCAGTCACTTAAGACAATGTGGAATTGTTTCACAGTTGACACCGCCTGGAACACCACAGCATAATTGTGTGTCCAAACGTCGTAACCGAACCTTATTAGATATGGTGCGTTCTATGATGTCTCTTGCTGATTTGCCACTATCGTTTTGGGGTTATGCATTAGAGACAGCTGCATTCACTTTAAATAGGGCACCATCAAAATCCGTTGAGACGACGCCATATGAACTGTGGTTTGGCAAGAAGCCACAGTTATCGTTTCTTAAAATTTGGGGATGTGATGCTTATGTGAAAAAGCTTCAGCCTGAAAAGCTGGAACCCAAAGTGGAGAAATGCGTCTTCATAGGATACCCAAAAGAGACAGTCGGGTATACCTTCTATCTCAGATCCGAAGGCAAAGTGTTTGTCGCTAAAAATGGAACATTTCTTGAGAAAGAGTTTCTCTCAAAAGAATTGAGTGGGAGGAAAATAGAGCTTGATGAGGTTATTGAACCTCTGCTTCAACCCGAAAGTAGCGCAGCATAGAAAGATGTTTCTGTGGAACCTACGACGGTAGAAGAGGAAGTTAATGATGATGATAATGAAGCTTCAGATCAAGCAGCTATTGAACCTCGTAGGTCGACAAGGCCGCGTACTACCCCTGAGTGGTACAGCAACCTTGTCTTGGAGGTCATGTTGTTGGACAACAATGAACCTATGAGCTATAGAGGAGCAGTGATGGGCCCGGATTCCGAGAAATGGTTAGAGGCCATGAAATCCGAGATGGGATCCATGTATGAAAACAAAGTATGGACTTTGGAAGTATTACCTGAAGGGCGAAAGTCCATTCAGAACAAATGGATCTTTAAGAAGAAGACATACGCGGACGGTCATGACACCGTCTATAAAGCTCGACTTGTGGCAAAGGGTTTTTCACAAGTTCAAGGAGTTGACTACGATGAGACTTTCTCACCCGTAGCGATGCTTAAGTCTATCAGAATCATGTTAGCAATAGCTACCTATTTCGACTATGTAATTTGGCAAATGGATGTAAAAACAGCATTCCTCAATGGTTTCCTTGAGGAAGAGTTGTATATGATGCAACCCGAAGGTTTTGTCGATCCAGAGAATGCTGACAAAGTTTGCAAACTCTAGCGATCCATTTATGGACTGGTGCAAGCTTCTCGGAGTTGGAATAAGCGCTTTGATGAGGTGATCAAAGCGTTTGAGTTTATACAAGTTTACGGAGAAGCTTGTATTTACAAGAAAGTGAGTGGGAGTTCTATAGCATTTCTAGTATTATATGTGCATGACATATTGCTGATTGGAAACAATATAGAAATGCTGGAAAGCGTGAAGGAATATTTGAACAAGAGTTTTTCAATGAAGGACTTAGGAGAAGCTGCTTTCATATTGGGCATTAAGATCTATAGAGATAGATCGAGACGCTTAATACCACTTTCACAGAGCACATACCTTGATAAAGTTTTGAAGAAGTTCAAAATGGAACAGTCCAAGAAGGGGTTCTTGCCTGTATTACAAGGTGTGTAGTTGAGTAAGACTCAATGCCCAGTAATTGCAGAAGATAGAGAAAAGATGAGTGTCATCCCCTATGCTTCAGCCATAGGCTCTATCATGTATGCAATGCTGTGCACAAGACCCGATGTCAGCCTTGCCATAAGTATGGACGGAAGGTTTCAAAGTGATCCTGGAATGGAGCACTGGCAAGTGGTCAAGAATATCCTTAAGTACCTGAAAAAGACTAAGGAAATGTTTCTCGTTTATGGAGGTGATGAAGAGCTCTCCGTAAAGGGTTACGTCGATGCATGCTTTCACACTGATCCGGACGACTCTAAGTCACAAACCGGATACGTATTTATTCTTAACGGGGGAGCGGTAAGCTGGTGCAGTTCCAAGCAAAGCGTGGTAGCTGACTCTACGTGCGAAGCGGAATACATCGCAGCCTTGGAGGCGGCGAAGCAAGGTGTCTGGATGAAGCAGTTCATGACAGATCTTGGAGTAGTGCCCAGTGCACTGAATCCAATGAACCTGTTTTGTGACAACACTGGTGCCATTGCTCTGGCTAAGGAACCAAGGTTTCTCAAGAGGACCAGACACATAAAGCGATGCTTCAACTCCATCCGCGATTACATCTTGGAGAAAGACATAAATATTTGCAAAGTGCACACGGATCTGAATGTTGTAGACCGTTGACTAAACCTATTCCAAGGGCTAAACATGATCAACACCAGAACTGCATGGGTGTTTGATTCATTACAATGTAAATCACATAGTGATGTGAACTAGATTATTGACTCTAGTGCAAGTGGGTTACTGTTGGAAATATGCCCTAGAGGCAATAAATAAAGTGTTTATTATTGTATTTCCTTGTTCATGATAATCGTTTATTATCCATGCTATAATTGTATTAATTGGAAACATGGATACATGTGTGGATACATAGACAAACACAATGTCCCTAGTTTGCCTCTAGTGAACTAGCTCGTTGATTGAAAGATGGTTAAGGTTTCCTAGCCATGGACATGAGATGTCATTTGATAACGGGATCACATCATTAGGAGAATGATGTGATGGACAAGACCCAAACTACAAACGTAGCTTATGATCGTGTTAGTTCATTGCAACTGTTTTCTGCATGTCAAGCATATGTTCCTATGACCATGAGATCATGCAACTCATAGATATAGGAGGAGTAACTTGTGTGTATCAAACGTCGCAACGTAACTGCGTGACTATAAAGGTGCTCTACAGGTGTCTCCGAGGGTGTCTGTCTAGTTGGCATGGATCGAGACTGGGATTTGTTACTCCGTGTGATGGAGAGGTATCTCAGGGCCCACTCGGTAATACAACATCACAATGAGCCTTGCAAGCAATGTGACTAATTGTTAGTCGCGGGATCTTGTATTACGGAACAAGTAAATATACTTGCCGGTAACGAGATTGAACTAGGTTGGCAGATACCGATGATCGAATCTCGGGCAAGTAACATACCGAAGAACAAAGGGAACATCTTACGGGATTAACTGAATCCTTGACATAGAGGTTCGACCGATAAAGATCTTCATAGAATATGTAGGAACCAATGTTGACATCCAGGTCCCGCCATTGGTTATTGACCATAGGTATGTCTCGGTCATGTCTACATAGTTCTCGAACCCGCAGGGTCTGCACACTTAAGGTTTGGTGACGTTTCGGTAGTATAAACATATGTATGGTGGTGACCGAAGTTTTTTTGGAGTCCCGGATGAGATCCTGGACGTCACGAGGAGCTCCGGAATGGTCCGGAGGTAAAGATTCATATATAGGAAGTCCCGGTTTGGTCGTCGGAAATGTTTCGGGCTCATCGGTAGTGTACCGGGAGTGCCGGTAGTGTACCGGGAGACCTCCAGGACGGGTATTTTGACCCTAGGGGGTCCATGGGCTGTGGGAGATTAATAACCAGCCCTTAGTGGGCTGGTGGAACAGCCACAAAAGGCCCATAGCGCCAGGAGGAAAAAGTCCTAAAGAAAAGGTGGAAAAAAGGGCCAATAGGGAGCAATCCTAGTCCAACTAGGATTGGAGAAGGAGAGTCCTTCTCTCCCTCCCTCTTGTGGCCGAATTGGCTTGGCCCTTGTGCCAAGACAGCCCTCCTCCCTCCCTCCTTTATATACTGGTGGATTTGGGGCTGTTTGCACTAGTTTTTCGGCCACGTGCTACCCGTTCCACTGGTGCATAGTTTCTCCTCTAGATCGTATTTCCGTAGTGCTTAGGCGAAGCCCTGCCGCAATTACTCCTCCACCATCGCCGGAGCGCTGTCACGCTGCCGGCGAACTCTTCCCCCTCTCCACTTCTTCTTGCTGGATCAAGACGGTGGAGATCGTCATCAAGTTGCACGTGTGCTGAACGCGGAGGTGCCGTCTGTTCGGTACTAGATCGGAAGGACCGTGATCAAGGCCACGGGACGGTTCGTGATTGGATCGCGGGACGGTTCGTGACGTGATCGCGGGACGGATCGTGACGAGATCGCAGGACGGATCGTGATTGGATCGCGGGACGCTCTGTGATTTGAATCGCGAAGACGTTCGACTACACCAACCGCGTTTATTAACGCTTCCTGCTTAGCGATCTACAAGGGTACGTTGATTAACTCCCCTCTCGTAGATGCTCATCACCATGGATAGGTTTGCATGTGCGTAGGAAATTTTTTGTTTCCCATGCAACGTTCCCCAAGACAGACATCATTGACCGAGCAAAATGATGCCCTGGACACAAAGTGGTGTGGTGACCATGCCATTGACCTGAAAAAGTGGTGCTCTGCCACTTGGGCTCATCCTGCAGCTTGTGTCTAGCTTCGGCAAAGCACCCCAGTGTGCCTAGGGATCCCTCTGAGCCCCCCACTTCCCTTCCATATGCCAGCAAGTGACCAAAGGCACCTCCGGCACGCATGCTCACCGTGCCAGAGCATCCAAGGCGAATCCGAGCTTTCCCCTAGCTCCCCTCTTGCATATACCCCTCCCCGAGCCCCCTAAAGTGCCCATTTACTCCCTCTCGTCCCCATGAAGGTCCTGGGCCTATCTATAGGATCTCCCAAACCCTCCTCCTCCTCCCATGAACGCATGGCACCGCCTCAGCCGTCGGTGAATTCGCGCTGCCCCGCCTCTCTCCTCTCGTCGGGATGGCAACTGATCACTTAAGCACCACCAAAAACCCTCCTTTCGTGCACCGTTCCTCATTTCGGTGGCTGGATCACCCCCCCATGGTCATCGGCGGCGGCCCCCGCCAAAGCCGAGGCCCGGCTTGTTTCGGTGTTTCCCGGGAAAACCTAAGCCCCCTGGTGGATGCAGCCCTCCGTCCTAAGCTCGCCGATGGCCGGAGCCACCGGGGTGAGGGCCGATGCTGCTTGGTCCCGCCTCCCTTGTGTCTCTCTATGAGGGCGGGAGGTGAGGGACGAACCTGACGGGCGGTCCCCGCCTGTCGGCGATCGGCCAGCCGACTCCCCTATTTAAGTGGAGACAGTCTCCGCCCGGAGACGCTTTCGCTGAGGGAAAACGGCTTACCCTGAGTGCACCTTGGACATGGCCCTACACAGGCATGTGGCTAAGTAGCTGGGCCGGCCTAGTTTCGGTCTCCCGCCGGTGCGCTGGTTTGGCCCGTTTAGGTATAAAACTTTTTCTCCTTTTCCTTTTTCCATATAGACAAAAAAATTCATAAAAAATTCATTTGAACTCCAAATTGGTTGATTCAAATTCCTACAGATCCCTAAAATTATTTCCTAACCAAATATGTGCATTGCATAGTTTTGTAGGAAACTGTTCTATTAAGTTCAAATTTAAATTCAAATTTGAATTTGAGCCATGTAGAACCCCACTTTGCAAATTGGGAATTCTTGTGAACTACAAATGGAGTTTTTCAAGTTCCCATGTGTATCTAAATTCATTCAATGAGTTGTGAACATCTTTCCTTACACTTATTCTACTATGACAAATATTGAACCATTTCTTCATGTATGGTCCACTTTGAAAATCCCTAGGAAAATCATGCCAACTCCAAATCCAGTGAAACCACTTACCAAATGTTTCTAAAATTGTGCCCTATTTGTTGGGTGCATCCACTCTTTTTTCTAAAAAAATTATTTTCTATAGATTTCCTATAGGATCAATAATGCTTCTATTTGCACCATTCAAAAACTCCCCCTCGACCCACATCCAATAAAACCTCCGTGGTTATTTTTCTCAAGACCAGAGGTGTCTAAGAAAAAATTAAACTCCTATTTATAGATCACTTTTTTTTCTGCTTGTTGTGTTGCTTATTGCTGTTGTTTTCCGGCGATAGTTGATGAAGTAGACGAATTTCTCGGAGTTGGACCCGAAGACTTTGCTGAGCCAGGCAAGCAACCCTATGACCATGACTATGAAGCCCTTTTATTCCATGGCATATAGCACTTTATTTCTTGATGTTGATCATGTTGATGTGGTGACCACTACGGTGGGATGCCTCCGATACTTTCTTGTTGATACTTGCATCGTGCATGGCCCTATCTCCTTATGAGGGTTATGCGGGTGGGAGTAGATAGGATGCGTAGTAAATGCTACACAAAGTGGGACGGGAATATGCATGGTGACGGAAACAAAGTGTTTCCAAAGACTTTTAGAAAACCCCGTCGGCTGCCACTAATGCCCGAGGGACACAAGGTTAAGTTGGGTAACCACTTGAGAAAGAAGTGGTGTACCAGAGCAAGTGAGAGTGTGTGCTTTTCAAAAACGAATCGGTGTAAGTTTCGACCATTATTCCAACCTTACATGTACGACCAGGATACCCCTTATGGGATGGGGCTTTGTTAATTAATATGGTTGGTGCTAGCAGGGAGCCCGCATTACCAGTGGCGAGAGTGAAGTGGTCACTCTAGAGATGGGGTCGTCTCGGAGTGGAAGGCCATGCGTTGTCTTTACAGACACCGGGAACACCATTGTGTGCCCTCATGGATGATACGTGTGATGTATATCATGAGTGATGGCACCAACGAGTAGACTCTTTGTTTAGTATCACCATGGGAAAGGCATTGTTCGGGTGCTTACCTCGGGTATGTTAAATACCGCGAGTTGTGGATGACACGGAAGTTCCCCATGTCTTGTGGGAAAAGTGTGCAACCTCTGCAGAGTGTAAAACTATTCGAATAGCCGTGTCCACGATCAAGGATAGTTGGATGACCGCTCTTTTCCTACGTCCATATGTTTTCGCAAACTTGGTGTGTGTGTGGATGACACAAAGATGATACGTGAGATAAGTCAGATGACTTGACTAATGACTGAATATGAGATGTTCAACTCCTTGCTATTGATGTTATCTACGGCTGGTTCAGATATATACCTATAAATAGTTGATGCATGCTTACTCAAGTTACTTGACCATGTCATTGCACTTAAAACTAGCTTTCTGGAAAACTTTCCTACTTAGTGCTATATCATGCATTGTTGTACCTTGTTCCAAACATGGGTCGGTTGCGAGTACATTCAAAGTACTCATTGGCTTGCCACTGGTTATTTTATTGGCCAGGCATGAAAGATCAGGTTTTGATGGAGATTACCTTGGTGATGAACATGTGGGATAGGACGCTTCCCAGTCAGAATGCGTGTAGGGTTAATGCAGATGGCATGGGTTCATGTTATCGTTGAAGATTTCCACTGCAAGATTATGAAGAATTGGCCATAAAGGCCATATTTGAGCACAAACGGTATGTAATTGATGTACGACTCTTGTTATTCAATTTTTGTGTGTTCAATGAGCATTGTTCTCTGGGATCATTGCGCACGTACATTCGGTGATCATGACTTATGAGTCGGAGTCCCCATACCTTCCAAGCCTCCCTCAGGGGCGAGGCAGAGTCAAGGGCAGAACTGGCGTCTCTCCAAACCTGGGTCCAGGAGGCGACAAATGTTGTACAAGCTGCGCAAGATGAGGCAGTTTTGCCAGGATGATGGATTCCGAGCCCGCCAAGCAATACCTCGACATTGCCCACCGTAGTGGCGGTGCGGTGAGCCGGTTTGTCAAGGAAGCCCCCGCCCGCCCCAACGTGCAGGGCGACAACGGCTACCTCGACTTCTTCCGCCGAGTAGTAGAGATGCTGGAAACAGGTGTCTCCCACATGAATGCAGACTGTGAGGCTAATGCACGAGACCTCCTGGAGCTTGCCTTGACGCACGTCTTCTCCAACCTACGACGCCTTGTCCCGGAGCTCGGCCTCCAGAGCATCTTGGAGCGGGTGCCCGAAGGGCTCCTGAGGCCTCTCTGGGATGAGGTGCGCCTGTACATGGATGCCCTGGTCGCATGGTTCATCCAGGTCCCCCTCCCGGAGGGGAAGGCGGCCCCGGCGCCGTGGCGGCCGTCGACTCGGGGAGCGACAGCGACTACTCCGCCTAGACTCCTCCTGCTTCTCCCTCCTGGTGCCTGTAACATCTTAAAATGAACTTGGCCCCCATGGGCGTTAATCTTTTACACGTTACCTCCACCTTTGTTTCTTGCCCTTCAATCATTGTCGGCCATTTGTGGTTACGCGATTTAATTTCTCGCGTGAAGCTAGGTGCCGTCGTCATCAGGGCCTCATCCTGGTGGCTAGTCGGGTCCTTGCGAGGCGCCCCTCCCGAGGGGCCGCCCATGGCCACTAGCCCTGGGTTCGTGGAATTGTTGCATGTTGCTGCTGGGCCTCTATCCCCATGTTTGTTCCCTTGTTGCTTCAGGGGTCAGGGGCGTTAGCAGTCGCACATAGTGGCCTGTAGTACTGGCACCCTCATATTAGCGTGGACAGCCCTCTCCCCATCTTTGGGACGCCATTATATGATGAAACTCTTGCTTGGTTAAGTATTGTACTTAGCTTGCGGGTTGTTGATGACCTAGTGGCGCGGCTGGGTTGCCCAGGTAGGCCGTTATCCCGCCTGGGGTGCTTCCCCCTAATTACGAATGGGGCGTGCTAGGTGCCCTTTCTACGCTCTTCGTCTGCAGGTCCGAGTCCCACGCATTTCCCTACCATCGTAGTATACAACTGGCCAAGGTCGCAACCACAAGGTGAGGCCTCGATACCCTCGATGCCGACCGGATCACCAAGGACGTCATCAAGGGTGCCGAGTGGCTATATGACCGGTAAGGCTCCTGAGGCGTGATGCTCAGGAGCCCCCTTTGACGCTCAATGTAGGATCGAAAGTAGTGCTAGATGGGGGTGATTAGACTATTTGACAAAATAAAAATCTACTTTTTCCCAATTTTTATTCTTGGTAGATTTTTGCACTCATAGTATGTCAAGTAAACCCTACACATGTATGTCTAAGAGTACATCAGCGGAAAGTAAAGACAAGCATGTAAGTAAAGGAAGGGTAGGAAGATCAAATGCAATTGGTGACACGATGATTTTTCCCGTGGTTTCGATAGGTGGCGCTATCGTACATCCATGTTTATGGAGTCCTCAACGCACGAAGGGTAACGGTCACAAGAATCCACGAAGGGCTCTACCCATGGAGGGTTCCAAGAAGAAGCAACCTTGACTATACCATGATGGCCTACATCCACCAAGAACTAGCCTTACTCGGGGTAGATCTTCACGAAGTAGGCGATCCCTTGCCCTTACAAACTTCTTGTTGTACTCCACAACACGAAGTAGGAGTCTCCCAAGCGACACCTAACAATTCTAGGAGGCACCACCCTTGAAAAGGTAATAGGCTCGATTGTGTCGATGAACTCCTTGCGCTTGTGCTTCAAGATGATAGACTCCTCAACACACAATCACTCTCTCACAGATTTGGCTTGGTATAAGAGATTTATAGGGTGGAAACCAGGTTGGGGAGGCTAGAGATCAAGATTCATATGGTAGGAATGGAATGGCATGATCTCAACACATCAGTAGGTGGCTCTCTCTCAGAAAATCAGTAGGTATGAGTGGGGAGCTGGTGGAGGGGTATATATAGGAATCTCCAAAAATCCAACCATTACACACAAATTGGCCAACTTGGTGACACCAATGTGTTAATCTTGGTGGTACCGAAGTGACTAAAAGGTGGCAAATTTGTAATCTCGGTGAGACCGATATAGGAATCTCGGTTGCACCGATAAGGTGACCAACGGTCAGAATGTCCAATCTCAATGACGCTGATTCAACAATCTTGGAGGGACTTAAATTGTGAACTTGCGTAACAGAAATTTGGCAGCCTAACTTGGTGGCACCGAATGCAGAATAGGTTGCACCAAAGTTGCTAGGGATTGGCTGTGTCTTTCTAGGTTCTGGAATCGGTGACACCGAGTGGAATGTGTTGGTTGCACCGATTTTGAGTATTTGGTTTTGCACAGATTTTTGTGGAAGAGCTTGTGGGTGTAAGTGGTGACTATGACTTGTGCACGTATGAGCATTTTGTTCACCAACAAAGCCGAACCGCGTTTTAATAGTACTAGCTTTCCTATGGACTCAAAGTGATTTCTCACAAATGTAAAATGTAGAGTGCTTTGCTTGAAGCTTTGCCAATCTATTTCCTTGCATTTTGGGGTGTTCCACAATCCTTTTGCCAACCCATCATTGAGCTTTTCCTGAAACATACTTAGCGGAAACATTAGGTCAATGACATATATGTTATTAATTACCAAAACCACCAAGGGAGCAAATGTGCTTTCAATCTCCCCCTTTTTGGTAATTGATGACAACATATAGATGAAAATTTCGACATATGATATAATAAATTAATATAATCGTTGCTTTGAGAAGGATGTGATAAGGAAGACCTCCCCCCAAATTTGTGCATTATTTTAGATTTGCATTTGAATGCAAATGCACAATCGATTAGGTACATCAGTCACTTCTTCCATGTCACATACAACTTGGTGGTGTGCAAGAGTAATAGGAGTTAACAACATAGCACAACACAACAAGCAAAGTGAGTGATCATCACATAATCATCAAAAGATAGGAAATAGTAGAAACACATATTAAAGCGTATGATCACACACATAAACAAAAGTATCTCACATCAAACCAAAAAACCAAATGTTTGGAAAAACAACAATAAAAGCAGACACTCTCTCACTCGAAGCCTAAGATCTATATACAACTTCCCCCCCCTTTGGAAAAATGTTACCAAAAAGATCAAAGAGATATAGCTAATCGTTCTTCTGCGGCTGATCTCCTCCGGTAGTCGATGTCGGAGTCGAGAGAACTGCGTTGGCGAAGACTTCCGCTGAAGTCCTGGATGGAGCTGGAGTAGATATTGGAGGAACTAGAGCTGATGGAGCTGAAGATACTGTGGCTGTAGAAGAAGATGAAGGTCTCGTCTCTTGAGATGGTAATGTAGGAGTCTTGGCCTTAGTCATAAACTGGGCAGTCATCCTGAGAGGTGCACTAACATCCTCATCATCATCAAAAGAGTCAGATTTCGAGGAGGAGCGATGGATTGGGGCTTCGTCAACCTCCTTTTTGAGCTCATTGACTGTCTTAGTCAGCCCATCAACCTTGTCATTCAGAATTTTCACTCTATCATCAATAATGTTCACAAGGCTCTCCTGATTATCCATGATGGTGTTGATGTGCTTCTTCATGTCCATGACAGTGGTGATGAAAAGATCCATCTGCTCATTTTTGGACCTGGGAACCTGAGCACTAGTGGCTCAAGTTGCCTCTGCCTCTGCTTGTGCCTGAGCTGCGGCTGGTGTGGGATGGTTTGGGTCCATCACAACAACGTTGTCCTCAAAATTCGGCTGAAGTGGCAAGTGGGTGCTATCAAGCGCAAAGATGTGCTTCTCAAGCTTAGAATTCATAAGCATCTGAACATAGGGTGCATAGCAGCATGAGCGCTTCTGATCAGCAGCAACCCTCTTCACTATCTCTACTATCAAATCCACCAGTAGGAATCTCTGGTTCCGGTCAATATGAATGACCAAATTGATGGAATAGCCTCAGATCATCTTCTCATCACCTGAATTGGGCATCAAAGTATACCTCAGTATAGTGTTGATGGTGCGTAGACCTACCGGGAGGTGGTAGATGGATCCTAGCTTGTGGGACTGAATTTGTGCAACAGGAATGGGATTATACATGTCCTTCATGGGATTGTGGCTTGCCTCGGAATCTGATTATATGCAAATATCTCCCTCTCATGCCTCTGGGACTCCTAAGATGGTAGCCCACTCATCAATAGTAGATTCATATCTTGCTCCTTCTATCATCCAAATAATTCTGCCATCTTCGTAAAAATGAGCAATGGAATAGAACTGCATGATCACCCATCGTTCCAAGTCGTGAACTCCTTTCCAATAAATATATCAAAGCCAATGCATTGGAAATTGTCTTGGACACATGGAAAGTAATCTTCATTATATTTGATTTACTTCGAGTCCACATATCTCATGTCTCTCATAGCTAGACTCTTGTCAAGCAAAACTATCTCATAAAAGTCTTGCTGCTCTTTGGTGTCAAATCTGTAGTCAATAGCAGTTTTCCTCCATGGGGCATATGGATCAATTGCTCTCGATGTCCTCAAGCCTGAATCTTTCATCTTCTTCATATCCTCAGCTGTAGGATGGCTGGCATCATGAAATGGAAGGTGAGGTCTGAGCTTCATCAAAACAGACATAGCATCATCATCATCATCATCTGCTTATCTGAAAGTGGATTGCTTCTTCTTCTCAGAAGCAGGTATATCCCTGGTAGTCCTCTTGTATTTCTGTGTAGCAGCTTTGTTTGAAGTAGTCTTGCTGCTCTTGGAGGTTCCTGACATGGGCATAGCATCAGCCAAAAGTAACTTGGCCTTCTTCTTAGGAGGGGCCTGAGCAGCAGGTTCCTCCTCTTCCTCCTTAGTAACATCAACCTCATCTAGATCCTGATACATTGAGGTATGCCTGCCCTGCACACGGATGATCCTCTTCCTAGCTGTCTTCTTTGTCAAAGCTTTCTTGGGGACCTCAACAGACACTGTAGCCCTAGCAATCTCATGTGCTTTGAAATTTTCTGTAGGAGCATAAATTTTGCTGACCACCCTCCTAGATGAGGTGGCCTCCTTGGCAGACTTCCTAGCAGCCTTCTCTTGCTTCTTAGCAAGAACCTCTTCCGGGACAAAATCAGAATCCTTTTCCTCAGAGTTAATTCTCTTCCTTGTCCTAGTGGAAGCCTTAGGCAACCCATGAGAGCTGGGAGTGCTTGGATCTATGGAAGAACTGGACTCGGGACTCGTTCTTGCACTCATCTCAATGTTCTCCTCTGGTGAAATATGAATATCTCAGCCTGACATGCTGACCCTGTGAATAGAGTATAGTAGAGTGGAATAGGATGGGTCATCACAAAATGCAGATGATTTTGAAAGTTTGAACAAAATATTTTCCAAGTTTTGCATCCTTCCAAGTGTATTTCAGTACAGCCGAGGCAAACATTTCAGTCACACCGAGACACATACCAACCTTTCTAGGAACTTGGCACCATTTTCGGTTGCACGGAAAATGAGAACTCGGTTCCACCGAGGTGTTCTCAGTGTAGCAGAAAAGCAAATCGGTGACACCAATTTCTTTGCATCGGTTCTACTGAGATTCAATTGGTGGACGACAAAACCCTAAAAATTGATCATTCGCTACTCTACGAGATTTTTTTGGCGATGGAAAGCTTTCAAACTCTATAGAGATGGGAAAGAAGCCCTAATGCGCAAGATTTGGATAGAGGAGCGTGAGAGGGGGCCGAATCCATACCCTAATGCGGCCATGGATCCACTACGACGACGATGTCGGTGAAGAAAACATCGACGGATGTGAATTCCAACGACGGAGGCACTCGGGGAAGGCAAGGCGATGATCGGGGTCTTCGGGCGGCCGATAGGGTTGTGGAGGCACGACGTTTGAATAATGAAATTCAAAGCGTCGGGATCCACCGAATATATACCCATCACTGTCGGTGACACCAATTTGATATTTTCGGTGTCACAAAGTTCCACAACTATCAGCTGACAGGGAAACTTGGTGTAACCGAGAATATGAAATCGGCTGTCCCGAGATTGGAAAACCAAATCAATCCTAGGCATTCGGTGAGAGAGAGAATTGTGGGTTGGTGTTGGGTTCAACCGTAGGTGCATCGCATGCGAATTAAAAATTTCCTATGCGCAGAACATCCAAGAAGATGCTACGGAGATGGATCACAAATTCTTACCACTAGACACGCAGTGCCGTGCAGCGGAACTAGAGTTGGGGCAGCACGCTCGTGTGGTCCGTCTCCTCCTCTTCTGATCTCCCTCGAACAGCCGTTCCGATCTCCCTCGAACATCCGATCACTGGATCCCACGTACAGGATCGCCGGAGCGGCGCAAGTGCACCGCCTCTAATGGTATCCGCGCGTGCAGGAGGAACACCCGTGCGGCAGACTGCTAGGTCCGATCACATGGTCGGCGGCGGCAAGTGGAGGTCGCTAGTTGCAACTCATGCAAAGCCCTAATGACGGAACCGAAGCGATCAACCAGATGGGTGTGCTGCACCTCCACTACATATAGGCATCCGCTGCGGGCTCAACTCTTGGGCCTCGCACGGATCCTAAAGCCCACGTGTTCCTTCCCTTAAGCACGTGACCCTTTAGGTTCTCATCCACTTGGTCGCGAGTCAGATGACATCTGACTCGACCGGTCGGTAGCGACCACTAGCAAGATGTGCCGAATCCCAGTGTCTGATGAAGCTGGTTAGGCGAACCTGTACTTCACACTTCTTTTCACTTTGCCACACGAGATACGTTGTTGTGCACAAGGCGACATGGTCATCCTTGTTGCAGCACGATCTCTTTCTTGTTCCAGTGAATCCGACCAACACTTCTGATTATCTCATAATCCTCATCACATGGCCATGCTTATCTAGGTCAGATAACCCGAGGGGGCCCAGATTATATCTCTCCTGGTAGGAGGGGCAAATCCCATCTTGCTCGACCATGTCTCGTAGCATGGGTCTGGACAAGCCCGAAACCTACCTTTGTAACTACCCAATCACGGAGTAGCGTTTGGTTGGCCCAAAGAAAGTTTGTCACCATCCCAAGTACATGCGCCAGCTCAGGTCTTAGGACATAGAACGTATGTTGTACTAGATACTCACAGATGACCTATCGCTGCGTCTCATAGTTGGGTATGTCGAACTCAGACCTTATCTCGACTCGGATCTGACTATGTTGAATCCTACCAGACCTTTCTGAGTCCATATTATACGGCTAGCATCCAATGCTACATGGTCAGTGAGACCAAACCATCCACCGTGTCATATGCTAGTCTGATTAGTTGCGCATCCACACAACCATTTCGACTAGGGACCATTTAGGATAGTTATCATACAATGCATAGTCTCACAAACAAGTCACGTACTTATTAATACACATCACTAATAATGTCCAAGGACTATCTTTATTTATAAAAACACAGGAAATATCATCATACATGATTGCCTCAAGGGCATATCTCCAACACTTTCCCACTTGCACTAGACTCAATCAAATAGAAATTGAATGCCCATAGCTCTAACGTGCCCCTCATGCTTGGGTTGTGGAAGCGGCTTAGTTAACGGATCTGCAATATTTGCATCTATATGAATCTGGCACAAATTGGTATCACCTTTCTATACGAGCTTTTGTATCAAGTGATATTTTCGGTCTATGTGTCTGGTCTTGTGGTGTTGTCTCGGCTCCTTGGCATGTGCGATGGCACCTAAATTATCGGAATAAAGGTCCAACGGTTTTGACCAGCCTGGGAACACACCAACATCTTCCAGGAACTTCCGAATCCAAACACCTTCCTTTGTGGCTTCACAAGACACAATGTATTCGGCCTCTGTTGTGGAGTTGGCCACCGTATCTTGCTTGGCACTCGTCCAGCTCATTGCTCCTCCATTCATGACATACACGAATCTAGTTTGCGATCGACAATCATCTCTCTCGGTTTGGAAACTAGCATCAGCGTAGCCCTTTATGCAGAGCTCCTTCTCACGTCCATAAACTAGGAACATCTCTTTAGTCATGTGCAGGTACTTCAAGATAGTTTTCACCGCTACCCAGTGACTCTCACCTAGGTCGGCCTGGTATCTCCTTGTTAAGCTTATTGCATAAGCAACATCAGGCCGTGTACATAGCATGACATACATGATGGATCCAGTTGCCGAGGAATATGGAATCCTACTCATCTGGTTTCGCTCATCAGAATTCGTAGGACTCTGAGTCTTGCTTAGCCTTATACCATGTGAGATGGGCCAGAACCCTTTTTTGGCCTCACTCATGTTGAACCTCTTCAACACTTTGTCTAGGTACGTGCTCTGGCTTAAGCCGAGCAGCCTCCTCGATCTATCTCTATAGATCTTGATGCCTAAAATGTACACTGCCTCTCCAAGGTCTTTCTTCAAAAACTTGCCATTCATTGATTCCTTGACTGAGTTTAGCATTGAAACATCATTTCTGATCAGCAGTATGTCATCCACATACAAGATAAAAAATTCTACCAAGCCCTCACTAGACTTCTTGTATAAACAATAGTCCTCTTTGTTCTTGATGAAACCAAGTCCAACGATGACTTCATCAAAACGAATGTTCCAACTCCGAGCTGCTTGCCTCAATCCATAAATGGATCTCTTGGGCCTGCATATTTTACCAACATTAGTGCATTAACAAAATCTTCGGGATGTATCATGTATACATCCTTTTTTAAATTTCCATGAAGGAAATCCGTTTTGACATCAATCTGCCAGATCTCATAATCAAAATATGCAGCTATAGCTAGTATGATCCTCACCAACTTTAGCATCGCTACCGGCGAGTAGGTCTCATCGTAGTCAATATCTTGAACTTGTCCATAACCTTTAGCGACAAGCCGAGTTTGTGGATCTGAACCTTTCCATCCACATCAGTTTTCTTCTTAAAGACCCATTTGCAACAAAAGGCAACTACGCCAGGTGGGGGATCATCCAAGTCCCAGACTTGCTTGTCATCTATGGAGTTTAACTCGGATCTCATGGCCTATAGCCATGCCTCGAATCTGGGCTCGCCATTGCTTCCGCATACGTGGCCGCTCGTCGCTTTCTAGCAACAAAACGTCACGCACTCTGCGCAATCTTTCTGACCTTCGTGGCTCCGATGCGGAGTCCACTACGGGTTCCCTGATCAAGTCTAGTATGATCTCATCACCAGCCGAGTCGTCCTCGAGTGGATCTTGAATTTCTTCGAGTGACACCGTTCTCCCACTAGCCTCCCGATTGAGAAACTCTTTCACTAGGAAAACCCCATTCCGAGCAACAAACACTTTGTTCTCTTCTCGGTTGTAGAAGCTGTATCCCAAGGTTTCCCTCAGATATCCCACGAATATGCATTTATCGGACTTGGGTGTAAGCTTGTCCGACATGAGTTGCTTGACAAATGCTTCACAACCCCAAATCTTTAGAAATGATAAACGAGGAGTCTTCCTAGTCCACATCTCATGTGGTGTCTTTTCAATGGATTTTGATGGTACCCTATTAGGTGTGAAAGCTGAAGTTTCTAGAGCGTATCCCCATAATGATAAGGGTAAATCCGATTTGCTGATGATCAACCGAACCATGTTCAACAAGGTTCGATTTCTCTGTTCTGACACACTGTTTCTCTATGGTGAACCTGGAGGTGTGAGCTGAGGTACTATACCTCGGCTTTTCAGATGATTATCAAACTCCTGGCTCATGTATTCACCTCCACAATCTCATCATAGAAGTTTTCTCGTCTTGCCGAGCTGATTTTCAACCTCGTTCTGAAACTCTTTGAACTTTTCAAAAGTTTCTCACTTGTGCCTCATCAAATATATATATCCATATCTACTCAAGTCGTCGGTAAAAGTCACGAAGTACTGATAGCCACCTCTGGCCATTGTGCTCATTGGACCACAGATATCACTGTGTATAAGCTCCAATAGCTCGGACACCCTCTCGCAACTCTTTGTAAAATGAGACTTAGTCATCTTGCCTAGCAAGCATGATTCGCATGTCTCGAAGGACCCGAAGTCGGATGAGGTTAGGAGTCCATCATGATGGAGCTTCTTCATGCGTTTCAGACTAATGTGTCCAAGCCGGCAATGCCAGAAGTATGTCAGATTTACCTCATTAGGCTTATGCCTCTTGACATTCACGTTATAGACTGTTTCTGTTTCTATATTTAAAATAAATAAGCCATCTATTATGGGTGCATAGCCACGGAACATTCCCTTCAAATAAAATGAACAACCATTGTCCTTTATATTGAATTCATAACCTTGACTCATCAAACATGAGGCAGAAATAATGTTCCGACTAAATGAGGAAATGTAATAATAATTATTCAATTCCAAAATAAATCCAGAAGGAAGCTTGAGCTGTATCGGGCCGACATGCAACGCAACAACTCTTGCTTTGTTGCCGACCCTGATGTCAATCTCCCCTTGTGACACATGCCTAGTTCTTACCAGCTCCTGCATCGAGTTGCAAATATGAACAACCGATCCGGTATCAAATACCCAAGAGCTACTAGGTATGTGAGCAAGGTAAATGTCTATATCATATGTAACAAGTGTACCTTTGCCTGACAAAGCATCTCCGGTCTTCTTGCCGTGCTCAGCAAGCCACTAGCTACAGTTCCTCTTCCATTGACCAGCTTCCTTGCAATGAAAGCAAATGGTCATTGAGTTCAGTCCAAACTTTGGCTCAGCGGCAGAGACAGCCTTCTCCGTACCCTTTTCCTTACCCTTTTTCTTGGACCAACTCTTCTTGAACTTAGTCGAGTTCTGCACCATCAACACTTGATGCGTGCCTTTCTTAATATCTTGCTCTGCCACCTTCAGCATCCCATGCAATTCAGTGAGCTTCTTATCCATGCCATGCATATGATAGTTCGAGACGAATGTCCCATAGCTAGGTGGAAGAGAACCCATAATTGCACCCGTGGACAGATCGTCCCCAAGTGGGAAGCCTAACCGATCCAAATCTTTCACGTACCAGATCATCTTGATCAGATGCGGGATCAGTGGATCACCCTCCTTCAGCTTACAATCCATCAAGGACTGCCAGATGTTGAAATTTTCAGTCCTAGCCTACACCTGAAACATGCTCTTCAAACCCTTGATCATATTGAAATCCTGAATGTTTTTGAAATGTTGTTGCAAATCGGGCTCTATAAAAGCCAGCATGAGGCAGCTAATCTCGTTTGATTTATCAACGAGTTTCTGGTGGGCATTCTTCGTTGTGGTGTTAGCATTCTCGGCAAGTTCCTCTGGAAGTGGATCCTCTAGAACATATTCCTTTTTATCGTGCTTGAGAACAATTCTCAGATTTCAATACCAGGTGGTAAAGTTTGTTCCATTCAGTTTATCCTTTTCCAAAATTGATTTCAATGCAAAGTTGGGTTGAGAAGGTGGTACCATTGATCTACAACAGAAAATATGCAATCACTAAGCAATGTGTTTATGTAGAGTAATTCAAGCCTTAAGCATAAGTACTTCCATTGAAGTTGGCTTCCCTCCGCAAACTCTCACTGATTCAGGACCCGTCTAGCGTGAGCGACTATTGAGATTTAGCATCACTACTAGCCAACTTGCCTATTCGGTAAGGAAGTCGGCGCTAATTGTATCTCTATACGACTCATATCGTTTGGGTAGGTATCTCATACCCCGTCTCCCAACCTTCTCAGCCACAAGGCCCAAAACCGTTTTGATAGCCTTGTCAAGTTAACCCGATGCAGTGCATGTCCGTGTCAGACATGAACCCTTCAGTTCAAGGACACCTAGTAGCACCTCAATTTTATGAGCCCACTACTAGACTTACTTGATGTGTGAAGGTGCAAAATACGGAATGGCAATGTGCTTGATATTAATGAGGGATATTTCTACCATTAGAACATGCATAGAAACAAGAAGCAATATCAATCACATATAAACAAAAATATGTGAAATAGTATGACCCCCTCATGGTCGTCGTTCCATGGTAGGATCCTACTCCGATGACCATGGCGGAACTCCATCTTTTCCGTCATGCCAGGACGCCAAAGCCTCGAACTTGATCTCTGTCCTCCGACTACTACAACTAGTAATGAATTTACAGAGAATCACAAGTCGACACTCATGTCGTTATATAATATAATGACAACACTTTGGCTCCTGCCAGCTGACAATCATGACACGCAGGTCATGTTAAGTTACACACATGCATCACATACATATGAGCCATACTATTCACATCAAACCCGCAAAACAAACTCATGCATAGAATCGCATTGTACCGATTTTGTGTGATCGTGTACGAAATACAATACGGTACACACATAGCGGTTCAAAGGGGCAGTGCCCCTTGCGGGTGTGGGGAGCGCCTGACATTTTAGGAAATCATAGATCACATCTGCACTCCGATCATGCCGAATTTTCTGATCTGACCGATCTCATCGATCATCGCGAACCCAATTCGGATTTACGTTTCAAGGTTAACCCCGACGGTGGATACCAACCGGTAGGGGTAGGTTGTGTCACGGCCTCATCAATTCCGACTGACAGAAAACATAGCGTTAATCTATCCTAATGTGCAGTTGATCTCATCAACCGCGCACATAGCCGATGTCATGAATGATGACAAATCTCATCTGCCGCCTCCGCATATCACATATGCATCCGATCTGCATCCAAATCCTATAATAGAGGCTCTGATACCAGTGTTGGGTTCTATCGTAGGTACATCACATGCAAATAAAAAAATTCCTGCGCGCAGAACATCCAAGAACATGCTACGGAGACGGATCACAGATTGTTACCACTAGACATGCTATGTCGTGCAGCGGAAGTAGAGTTGGGGCAGCATGTTCATGTGGTCTATCTCCTCCTCGTCTGATCTCCCTCGAATAGGCATTCCAATCTCCCTTCAACAGCCGGTCGCCGGATCCCACCTACAGGTTCGCAGGAGCGGCGCAAGTGCATCGCCTCTAACGGTATTCGCACGTGCAGGAGGAACACCCATGCAGCGGACTGCTAGGTCCGATCACACGGTCGGCAGTGGCAACTGGAGGTGGCTAGTTGCAACTTATGAAAAGCCCTAATGACAGCGCCGAAGCGATCAACCGGATGGGTGTGCCGCAGCTCCACTATATATAGGCATCCGGTGCGGGCTCAACTCTTGGGCCTCGCACGGATCCTAAAGCCCACGTGTTCCTTCCCTTAAGCGCGCGTCCCTTTAGGTTCTCGTCCACTTGGTCACGAATCAGATGGCATCCGACTCAACTGGTCGATAGTGGCCTCTATCAAGACGTGTCGACTCCAAGTGTCTGATGAAGCTGGTTAGGCGAAACTGTACTTCATACTTCTGTTCCGTTACCACATGATATATGTTGCCGTGCACAAGGCGACATGGTGTGCTTGATTCAGCACGACCTCTTTGTCGTTCCGGTGAATCCGACCAACACTTCGGATTATCTCATAATCCTCATCGCATGGCCATGGTTATCCAGGTCGGATCACCCGGGGGCGGGGGCAGAGTATATCTCTCCTAGTAGGAGGGGAAAATCCCATCTTGCTAGACCATGTCTCGTAGCATGGCTCTGGACAATCCTGAAAGGTACCTTTGTAACAACCTAGTCACAGAGTAGCATTTGGTCGGCCCAAACGAAGTCAATCACCATCCCATATACATGCACCAGCTCAGGTCTTAGGCCAAAGAACGTATGTTGTACTAGAGACTCACAGATGACCTATCGCTGCGCCTCATAGTTGGGTCTGTCCAACTCAGACCTTATCACGACTTGAATCCGGCTATGTCGAATCTGACCAGACCTTTCTATGTCTATATTATATGGCTAGCATCCAATGCTACATGGTCAGTGAGACGGAACCATCGACCGTGTCATATGGTTGTCTAATTAGTTGTCCGTCCACACAACCCTTTGGACTAGGGACCATTTAGGACAGTTATCATACAATGCATAGGCTCACAAACAAGTCACGTACTAATTAATACACAACACTGATAATTTCCAAGGACAATCTTTATTCATAAACACATAGGAAATATCATCAAACATGATTGCCTCCAGGGCATATTTCCAATAGTTGGTTCCACCGAGATGCACTTGGGAGGTTTTAATGGTCAGGCCTTGACGATACGGAACTCCGAGCGCTCCTCACACACAAAGATCGGAAAGTACTTGTTCAAATTTTGTGATGCAGCATGAATAGAGTATGAGGTGAGAAAGCATAGATAGCTAAAGGAGTGGTCCTAGGCATACTTGTATATCCAATTGGCAAATAAAAATGAAAAGCTAAATAGCAACAATTGGATATCCTCGAATGAGTAAATAAATGCAGACCAACATGCTCACATAGTAAGATGTCAAATTAAATCATGGCAAACATTGACAAACACAATAGCATCTAACAAGTACTTTGGCGATGACGGAGTCATCTATATATGAGTATATTGACTTAGGAACCAAGTAAGAATACTTGATCATAAGTCATACTCATCGTTTAAGGACAAGTGGGGTTACCAATTTTACATAAAGCATTTAATTTTGTCACATTCTATGAGATGCTTTGAATCAAGTCTTAGAGTAAAGATCCCCCTTGATGTGACATCCCCCCATAGTACGGATAAGATAAACTTGGGTTTTGTCAATGAAGACCTCATGTAGGTGAAGTAGTAGTGGATGCTCAATGTTGATGAAGATCACCAAGAGTTGGGAGCATCCTTGTTGTTTCATTACTCTTCTCACCTACATGGGTTAGTCCCAACACACAAGAGACAAATACAAGGATATCTATGGACATGGAGTACAAAGCATGTGTTATGATATCCATTGATTTGTTGATTACCTTGTCCCTTTCTTACCTTGGAGGGAATGTGTGACTCCCAGAAATATTGCATAAAGTTGATGTTGATAGCAAATAGTTCTTGCCAATAATGAATATGAGTGAATTTCATTGCTAGAGTCACTCCTCAAGAACTTCTCTAGTTCTTCTTCTTGGGGACCCACATCTAGTTGATGGGGATCCTTAGTGTTGAAGTAGCACTTATGGAAGTTGAGCTTGTAGTAGCCTTGGGAGCCCACTTCTCCAAAGTTCGGGATACATCTTCATATGAGTCAAAGTCCTCTTGAAGCTTGTTCTTTCCCTTGAGCTTGGGGTCTTGTGGTGGAAGGTCATCTTGCGCCTTTGTTTCCTTGGGGACAGTATTTTCATACTTATCCTTTTGAGGAAAACACTTGGGATTGGGTATTGACCTTCTTCCCATTCAACTCCATTAGCGTTGAAGTAGCCAACACCATGATTCTTCCAGTATCCTCCATGCTTGCGTACAATCTCCTCAAATTGTTTGCACCCTTCAAGACTCTTGTAGATACCTTTCTCTATAGTCCCTTTCAAGAGTTCATTTTCTTTCTCAAGTGTAACTTGGCTAAGAGAAGAGTTAGTGGGATCAAGAGAACTACTAGAAGCAATATCATTGGATTTATTATTTTTATTGCTACTACTAGATGAAGAACATTTCTTGCCTTTGTTACTAGCTTGCTTCGACTTAACTTGAGGCATGAATGTGGATAAGAGAAGTCGCTTGGCTAGATAAGAGGAAGTATTATTTCGAAGATCGTCATTGATAGCTTTAAGGAACTCATGCTCTTGCTCTAAATTGAGCTTCTCGAAGCATAGCTTCTCATGTGTCCTTACAAGCTCTCTATGATCTTCTAGAGTTGACTCGTGAGCTAACTTCAGAGTTTTTAGTTCTTGAGTTAGTCGTTCTATTTCCAACTTATCATCAATGCATGACTTACCTGCAATAGAGTGAGTACTAGCAAGTTCATCATAACTAACATTACTAGATTTGTCAAATAGGAAGTCATCTTCAATTAACAAGTCATCTTCATCACAATTGAAATCAAGATACTCGGGGTGTGATACCTTGGGGCCTTTAGCCATGAAGCCACGTCCACTCCCTTCATTTCGTGAATCAAATATGTCGTAGGAGTAGGTTTTCACTAGTGCAAGTCCGACAACACCTTCATCTTGACTATAGTCGGAGTTGGATTCATAGCTTCTCTCGAAGTGGTTGTCGGATTTTGAGCCGGAAACCCGTTCACCAACATGAGCTTGATGTTTCCTTCTTGAGTAGCTCTTGGTGTACTTGTCCTTCTTCTCATAGTCCCTACTTCTCCTTGAGGGTCTTTGTTCATAACGATCATCTCTACTCCTTCTCTCTCTTCGAGGTGACTCGTCTCTTGAGCTTCGGCTTCTTGGTGACTCTTCTTTCTTTTTGTAACGATTCGTGCACTCATTGGAGTAGTGTCCGGGCTTCCCACAATTGTAGCAGTTTCAGTCACGACTTGAGGAATACTTCTATTCATATCTTTAGTTGGAGCTTCGATATTTGCTTCTATTCTTGTAGAACTTGTTGAATTTCTAGGCCATGAGGCTTATCTCTTCATTTGTGAGAAGGTTGTCGCTTGAGGTAGCGGGAACATCACTTGTGGCTTTGTAAGCACCGCTAGACTTGTGGTGAAGCTCTTCCTTGTCTTTGAGTGTCATCACATGAGCAACAATTCTACCAATCACTCTTGTTGGCTTGAGATCTTTGTAGTTGGGCATCATTTTGATCAATGTGCATACGGTGTCATATCGATCATCCAAAGCTCGAAGTATCTTCTTGATGATGAATTTGTCAGTCATTTCTTCGCGTCCTAAGCCAGCAATCTCATTTGTGATGAGAGCTAGCCTAGAGTACATCTCAACGACTCCTTCACTATCCTTCATCTTGAACTTGTCAAGTTGAATTTGAAGAACATCCAACTTGGATTCTCTCACATATTTTGTACCTTTATGCATATCAATCAAAGTATCCCAAATCTCTTTTGCATTCTCAAGATGGCTGATTTCGTTGAATTCTTCGGGGCATAGGCAGTTGAAGAGAATGTCACATGCTTGAGCATTGAGATGCAACATCTTCAATTCATCCGTTGTCGATTCACAATCGGGTTCCCTTCCTGCCGCAAAGAATTCACCTTGCATACCAACACGACCAACAGCCCAAACGGCGGGGTTATGACCAAGCAAATGCATTTTAACTTTGTGCTTCGAACTAGCAAAATTTGTGCCATCAAAGTACGGACCTCTACAGTGATAATTTCCCTCACTAAACGCCATAATCTCCTAGGTTGCAAGAACAATGCAATGGAGACCAAAGCTCTGATACCACTTGTAGGATCAAACGTAGTGCTAGAGGGGGTGATTAGACTACTTGACCAAATAAAAATCTACTTTTTCCCAATTTGAATTCTTGGCAGATTTTACCATTCGTAGTATGTCAACTACACCCTGCACATGCATGCCTAAGAGTATAGCAACGGAAAGTAAAGACAAACATGTACGTAAAGGAAGGGTAGGAAGATCAAACACAATTGGTGACACAATGATTTTTCCCATGGTTCTGATAGGTGGCGCTATTGTACATCCACGTTTATGGAGTCTTCAACCCACGGAGGGTAACGGTCGCAAGTGTCCATGGAGGGCTCTACCCACGGAGGGTTCCACGAAGAAGCAACATTGACTATGCGATGATGGCCTACATCCACAGAGCACTAGGCTTACTCGGGGTAGATCTTCACGAAGTAGGCGATCTCCTTGCCCTTACAAACTTCTTGGTTCACTCTACAACACGAAGTAGGAGGCTCCCAAGTGACACCTATCCAATCTAGGAGGCACCACACTCCAATAGGTAATAGGCTCGATTGTGTCGATGAACTCCTTGCTCTTGTTCTTCAAGATGATAGACTCCTCAACACACAATCACTCTCTCACAGATTTGGCTTGGTAGAAGAGATTGATTGGGTCGAAAGCAGGTTGGGGAGGCTAGAGGTCGAGATTCATATGGTAGGAATGGAATGGCATGATCTCAACACATCAGTAGGTGGCTCTCCCTCAGAAAATCAGTAGGTATGAGTGGGGAGGTGGTGGAGTGGTATATATAGGCATCTCCAAAAATCCAACCGTTACACACAAAATGACTAACTCGGTGACACCGATGTGTTAATCTTGGTGGTACCGAAGTGACCAAAAGGTGGCAAATTTTGAATCTCGGTGAGACCGATATAGGAATCTCGGTTGCACCGATAAGGTGACCAACAATCAGAATGTCCAATCTCAGTGATGTCGATTCAACAATCTAGGAGGGACCTAAATTGTGAACTTGCATAACAGAAAGTTGGCAGCCTAACTCGGTGGCACCGAATGCAGAATCGGTTGCACCAAAGTGGCTAGGGTTTGGCTGAGCCTGTCTATGTTCTGGAATTAGTGACACCGAGTGGAATGTGTTGGTTGCATTGATGTTGAGTATCTAGCTTTGGACAACCTTTTTTGGAAGAGCTTGTGGGTGTATGTGGTGACTATCAGTTGTGCACGTTTGAGCATTTTGTTCACCAAGAAAACCTTACCCCCTTTTAATAGTATTGGCTTCCCTATGGACTCAAAGTGATTTCTCACAAATGTAAAATGTAGAGTCCTTTTCTTGTATCTTTACCAATCTATTTCCTTGCATCTTGGAGTATTCCACAATCCTTTTGCCAACCCATCATTCTACTTTTCCCGAAACATAATTAGTGGAAACATTAGTTCACTGACATATATGTTGTTATTAATTACCAAAAACCACCAAGGGAGCAAATGTGCTTTCACTCAAGCAGCTCTATGTCGATAAGTCCCAGCCCCGCTCATTTCCCTACCCCCGTGGTTTACGACCGGATCACCAAGGTCAAAACCACGGGGTGAGTCCCCGATACCCTCAATGCCGACCAGATCACCAAGGATGGCATCGAGGGTGCCGAGTGGCTATATGATCGGTAAGGCTGCAGATGCGTAATGCTCAGGAGCCCTGCTTGATGCTCGAGAGGCCCCCACTTTGCCCTGTCGGGTTCTGCCTCAGGAGGCCCAAGTACTGGGGCCTCCCAAGACTCCATGCTGTGGTGTCGTGCCGCGATCGGAGCCCCCGACTGGGGGTCGTGTGTAAAAAATGCACAAGTCCCTCAGGCGACAGGGCCTCGCTATCCAACTCTGCGGTGCCCCAGAGAGGGCCGTAATGTGCAGCATTTGCAAAACACCAATCCAAAAGAAGGAGCTCAAGACTGGTAGAAAACAGAGTTGAACAAGAGAAAAGTCCCCGCCCCTTTTTTTTAAATATAGAACCAAAACACTTCAAACTTCATTCCAAAAACCAGTAATTCGAACGCGAAAAGCAGCAAGCAAAATGCCGCGTCTGGCACCTAGGGTAGTCTTCGTCTTCCCCCAGCACTTAGCGTAGGGCATCCATGTTGCATGGGCATAGCCATTGATAGGTAGTGTTGACTTCTCCGCCAGCGCGGAGCATGGGGCTGACACATTGTGTGGGAGGAACCCCTCTGTGTCCTCGGGAGGCTCCGGGCGTATACATCGCACTCATTATTACGTGATAGTGTCACGACCGTAGATAGCTTGGAAAGCCCCCGGGCACCAGGCCCAGGGGCTCCCACCTCCGTCAATAGACATCTCGTGCATTTTTGCTCGGTTGCACACCCCTACGACCCAAACTCGATTGCATTGTTCCCCGCGTAGCCACAAGATTGCGCTCCTGCAGCCCAAACATGAGTACAATGCATCCGCGCGCAGTCGTAAGGGTGTTTATTCAATGAAGCCACCTCGTGAGGCGTTTGGGCAGTGATTGTGCACTGCCTCGGGAGCCTCGTGAGGCCCAGCCTCCAAGTATTGTGCTGATGTTCCAGTTGCAGCAGGTGGCCCGCGTTACCTGTGTCTTGCTGCCCTTTTCCTCCAGGGCATTATCCCTGACACCGCGGGGGTCGGCTCAGCGATACTTGCTTGATGGGGCGACAGCTTGCGCCATGCCCTCATGGGTCTAGTGGCATCCTCCTTCCTTCTTCGGTTTGCGTTGTCCAAATTTGGTGCTTCTTTGGGGGGAAGCCCCCAAGCCCGGCTCAGGGAGAATGTCCGGGGTTTCCCCTATCCTTGGGGGCGCTGGCGCCTGCGGCAGATGCTCGATCCGAGCCGTCATCCCTAGGCACGACATAGCGTGGTACGTACGGCTCCAGATAAGGGCCCGGTTCTCCTCATGAGTTGTCCTACAGGACATTGGGAATGGTCTCGCCAGGCGGCGGTGGGGTGACGCCCTGTGCGGGTATTCGGTAGATTCTCTTGCGTCGAGACTCACAGCGAAGTTGCCTATCTCTATCGCCACTGCTTGGTGGGCTGCGTGCCTCCTGACGTGGGTTACTGCCTCGACAATCCAATCTGCTTTCACTGTTGTTTCTTGTTTTCCTGCACACCTATGTTATTTGCTCCCTGCACGGGATGGCACGCTCTTGTCTGGTCAATCCGGCTTGTTGAAGATCCACTGGGTCATGGGGTCACGTTGGTGCGCGAGTGGCATGCCCCGTTGTCTCATTCGCAAGCTCGATCATCGTGGCCGGGTTGTGGCCCGAATAGTTACCAGAATGCACAGGACAAGGAGCACGGCGTGCGGCGGGCCCCACCAGGGCTCGTCCGTGGCTAAAGGGGGCGTTTTGTTGGCATGCTTGGGAACAGGCGCGACGAACGAGCCCCTAGTGCCTGGTGAAGAGTGAGGGACCACGACTCTCTGCACGACGGCGACTGGATCCGCCATGTGGTCGGCCCACGCGTCGAAGCCCTAGTGTGTCAGGCGGTTGCAGAGCATCTCACTTGCCAGTAGCAACGCATCATGCGCATCTCGGTCCCTCACATAGGTGCGACGCGATGCAAATGTAGAAAGTACCATCCGCCCGTCATGTGCTTGAGTGGCGCGAGGGGCAGCGACAACGAAGGCGATGCTGGCGGCCTGATATTGCCGGCCTAGCACTACACCGCTGAGGCATGAGTCTCCTGCGGTGGCAGTGGAATCGATGGAAGCTAGTCTGCCGCGGCCGGGAGAAACTCGTTGAGCATCGTCCATCAGAGTGATGTAGCGGGGAAGAGCGAGGCTTGAAGGAGACTCCGACCTGCCCCTACCTGGCATGACAATATGTCGTATTTCGGGCTCCCCAAAACCCTTAAGGTTTGAACACAGGGGCGTGTGCAAAGGTTCCCCACGGCCTCACCCAACCTAGCTTGCTACTCGATGGCTACTCAGGCGACCTCGCTCGAAGACGAGGAAGAAGATGAACACGACAGTTTACCCAGGTTCTGGCCGCTGTGAAGCATAACACCCTACTCCTGTTTTGGTGGATTGCCCCTAGTGGAGGTTTGGGTGGATAAACTAATAAAGTGGGCTTGAGCCTCGCGAGGGTGCTCAAGAGGTGTTCTTGGCTCTCTGTCTAGTGGTGGTGTGTTGAGTGGCTAAGTGTTGGATGGGATCCCCTCTACGGTGCGGCCCCGCTTCTATATATAGTGATGGCCCGGGTCCTCTTCCCTTATCACAATGGCAGGAAGGGATCCAACACTGGGCAATTTTGAAGGGGAACAGGAGTACATCCGTGCCCTATCCCAAGGTGGTCTACGCCTGCAAAGTAGATGTTCGTGATGCAATGGTGGGCACGGTGATGTAATCCGTCCTGCGGGGATCGCGGCCCTGGTCTTGTTGCACCGGAAAGGAAACCTTTGGGCGGCGCTTAGGGAACCCGCGTACGTCCTTGCTCCCTTTGCACCAAAGAGGGAACTGCGCCAGCTAGTGCGCTCGCGCCTTCCTGTCCTTCCTTGCGTCACCTTTAACTCTTGAGGCTGTGCCCTACATAGAGATCTTCACCGCTCAGCAGGGGGCCTGAGGAGGCCCATCCTTGCTGGTCTTCATGTCATTCTTCCTCGCGAGCCCATGGTCATCGCGAGGGCCTTGTCTTGAGTAGTGCCGCGCAAGGCCACGCATGGCCCACGAGGTGAGCCATGTCCTGGGCCGCAGGTAGGCAGGGCTGGGTACCCCCGTTCCCAGAATGCCGATAGGTATCACCAAGTCTGACTTATTAGGTGTAACAGTTGGATTTTTTTGAGATGCCTATATATACCCCTCGACCACCACTCACCTGCAAGAGAAGCATTTAGAACTAACCCCCACTCATACATACTAATTTTCTGAGAGAGAGCCACCTACTTATGTGTTGAGGTCATGTCATTCCATTCCAACCTTATGAATCTTGATCTCTAACCTCCCCAAGTTGCTTTCCACCCAATCAATCTCTTCCACCATAGCCAAATCTGTGAGAGAGTGATTGTGTGTTGAGGAGTCTATCATGTTGAAGCACAAGAGCAAGGGTTTCATCGACATTCGATCCTATTACCTTTTGGAGGGTGGTGCCTCCTAGATTGTTTAGGTGTCGCTTAGAAGCCTCCTACTTCGTGTTGTGGAGTGAACCAAGAAGTTTGTAAGGGCAAGGACATCGCCTACTTCGTGAAGATCTACCCCGAGTGAGGCTAGTCCTCCGTGGATGTAGGCCATCATGGTATAGTCAAGGTTGCTTCTTCGTGGAAGCCTCCGTGGGTAGAGCCATGTGATAGCCTGGCTTATTATGGATGATAGACTATTCATATCAATAATGAATTCCTTGTTTTTCGGGAGCCCATTTGAACAGAAATCCCAGGTTAAGCGTGATTGTCTTGGAGTAGTTCTAGGATGGGTGACCAACCGGAAAGTTGGTCCCGGGTTCATATGAGTGAGGACAAAGTGCGCAGAAAAGGCTACTATTGATGTGTGAGGCTAGTCTAGATCCCACCAGGAGTAACGACCACTGACGGGTGTGTCCTGGGCGTTACAAGTTGGTATCAGAGCCGACATTCGCGGTTACATGGATGTTTGTCGATAGATGCGCGATCATGTTGTTCACGAAGTTGGTGACCCGTTGTGGCACATGGAATGACACATGTATCGGACTGGAAGCACATACGTTTGTGCCAAGAGGGCACGCTCCTGCGACCCGACGAGGACGTCGGTTCCTCTGAGTGGTGGTGCATGTGATAGCCTGGCTTATTAGGGATGATAGACTATTCATATCAATAAGGAATTCCTTCTTTTTCGGAAGCCCATTGGAACAGAACTCCTAGGTTAAGCGTGCTTGGCTAGGGGGTTAAGCGTGCTTGGCTAGGAGTAGTTCTAGGATGGGTGACTGACCGGGAAGTTGGTCCCGGGTGCGCATGAGTGAGGAGAAAGTGTGCAGAAAAGGCTACTATTGATGTGTGAGGCCAGTCTACATCCTGCCAGGAGTAACGACCACCGGCGGGTGTGTCCGGGGCGTTACAAGTACTCTTCTCTTCTGTAATGTATTCAGAGCCATATGACCATAGGAGCCTTTGCTTGATCGAATTTGGCTGAGTCGAGTCTAGTAAAAATTATTTTGAGTCTAGTTATATCGGAGAGTAGGATTCTTTTTACTCCTCGTCTATGCTCTGGTGAGGTATTCGACTTAGGAATTTTGATTGTACTCCTCTTCTCGCTCAAAAAAAATTTAGGATCACGCGGGTATTTTGGAGTCTATATGATACCGATGTGACAGGGTTCTGTCTTGGTGCCTCTTGTTTGACTTGATTTTTTATGGGATGTCGAGCTCCATGGAATGTTGGCACATCGTTATCATCCAGCTTCCTTGATATCTCAGGACAGAGGGTGTTCGGAATTACTTCAATACTTGTCATGGTGAGATAAGGTCGGAGTCACCCAGTACTGGGAAGGCGTCGGGGGTACCACCACGGTCTAGTATCATTGTGAGTTCGAGGATTCGAGTTAGATGAATTTGCGAAAGCCTCTGGTTATGTGTTGAAGGATGGATACAGTTGGGGTGTAGGATTTCTAGTTGTGTGAGATATTTCCTCCTTGTATCACCCACACCGGATTGCATAACCAGAAAGTTTTCAGAAGTTCTTAGGTGGGAATTCTTGTAGTTATCTAGGATCATCTTCTTCAGATGTATGTGGGCATATACATTTGTCCAAGCACTTAGCTCAATACTTTTGTGTTATTGCAAGTGGCTTCTTATATCTGATGATGTTATCATAAACCGAAGAAGCATTCTTACTATTTTTCAGTAGGAAGGCTATGATGTTATTTGTTTAAATTCTTTCAAGCATTTGATTCAGCTTTGAATTCATCTTATCAATGCGGTGGTGATGTGTTTTGTCCATCTTTAGGATGGCTCCATCAACTCGGAACAATCCGGGTCGTGATGAGGAGCAGGCTAATGTTCCACCTCCACCACCACCCCTACCGCCACCTCCTCCTCCTCCAGAAGCTTGGCAAGCTGTGATGGCCGCAACCAATGCGAACACTCAGATGTTGCTAAGGCTGTTGCAAGAAACAGAGCAGGGCCAGCAAGGTTTTCAAGGGAATTTTCAGAATCAGCCTCAGTTTGCGACGCTCAATCAGTTCCTTGTCAAACAGCCCAAGTCTTTCACCTGTTGTGAGCACCCTTTTGATGTTGATGATTGGCTCCGTGATATGAGTAAGCATTTTGAGTGCAGCAATTTCAGGCCAGAGGACTTTGTCAGATTTGCATCGTTCCAGCTCAAGGGTCAAGCAGCAGATTGGTGGCAGCAGTACAAGGATTCCAAGGGTGATCGTGTTGTTACTTGGGACAATTTCCGTCGTGACTTCAGGGCTCATTACATTCTGACAAGCCTCGTTGAGGAGATGCATGAGAAGTTCACGCACTTGAAGTAGGGAAGCAAGTCTGTCTGCCAGTACAACATCGAGTTCAAGAATCTAGCCCGTTATGCTAAGCAAGATGTTCCAGATGACAAGGCAATGATTTATTAGTTCAGAGGTGGTCTCAAGGATGAGCTTCTGCCAGGCCTAGTTCTTCAAGAGCCTCGTGAGTTTGATTAGTTCTACAACATGGCTTTGCAGGTCGAGGCAGCGCAGCCCAAGTTGGAGAACTCAGGGAAGCGTTCAAGGGATTCATATTCGTCTTCTTCCAGCTCTCAGATGGTTCCCAAGCAGCAGAAGTATTGGGTGCCAAATCCTCCTCCTTTTCGTCCTCCTCAGCAGCAGAAGCAGTTCGGTGGTCGTGGTTCTTCCCACGCACCCAACCCAGGATTCCAGCAAAGACCCTAGGCGTCCAAGGCAGTTCTTGTTCCTCCTCTAGGCAATGTACGTCCGCTTTCTGAGGTGACTTGTCACAAGTGTGGCCAGAAGGGTTACTATGCAAACAAGTGCAACCAGCGGCGTCTTCCGCCTCCTCCTCTTGTCAAGCCCCCAGGCAACGCTATGGTGAAGCATAATCCCAAGTCCGCAAGAGTGAATATTGTGAATGCAGCAGAGGCAGAGGATTCTTCTCAAGTGGTATGGGTAATCTCTTAGTTAATTTTATTCTGCAAAAAATTTGTTTGATACTGGTGCTTCACATTGTTTCATGTCATATCCGTTTATGGCAAAACATGGTTTGACCACAGAGTTTTTGCAAAATGCATTGCAAGTTGTGTCCCCTGGGAAGCGTCTCAGCTCAAAAATGGTGGTTTGGGATGCGTCCATCAAGATGGGTAATTATTCTTTTTTGGCTTCTCCAATTGTTCTCGGTAATTCCGATATTGATCTCATTTTGGGCATGGACTTCCTAGCTATGAATAAGGCTTATGTTGATTGCAAAGCTAAAGAAGTCAATCTGACTCATCCTTCAGAAGACGTGATTATTTTCGCGGCTCGCGATTACACAATCCGTCTCTTTGCTCTTAATGAGAAGGGTGAAATCTCGGTGATTTCTCATATTCCGGTGGTTTGTGAGTATGAAGATGTATTTCTAGAAGAATTGCCAGGAATGCCTCCACACCGGCCAGTCGAGTTCATGATTGATCTCGAGCCCGGAACTGAACCGGTCTGTAAGCGCCCGTATAAACTTGGCCACGAAGAGCTGAAGGAGTTGAAGAAGCAGCTAGATGAGCATGAACGTCTGGGTCTAATCAGACCAAGTTCTTCTTCATGGGTTTGTGGTGTTTTGTTTGTCAAGAAGAAATAAGGCACGGATCGTATTTGTGTTGACTACCATCTATTGAACAAGAAGTCAATTAGAAACAAGTACCCACTTCCCAACATCAACGAGTTGTTTGAACAACTAAAAGGTGCCAAGGTTTTCTCGAAGCTTGATCTTCGCATGGGTTATCATCTATTTCGCATTTGCGAAGAAGACATTCCCAAGACCGCTTGCAAGACGAGTTTTGCCTCTTATGAGTACACCGTCATGTCGTTTGGTCTTGCTAATGCTCCTCCAACCTTCTCGAGAATGATGAACTTCATTTTCTCCCCTTTCAAGAATGAGTTCGTCTTGGTCTATCTGGATGATATCCTTGTGTTCTCGAAGACAGAATAAGAGCATGCTGAGCATCTCCACCTTGTGCTTGACAAGTTAAGGGAGCATCGATTCTATGCCAAGTTTTCCAAGTGTGAGTTTTGGCTCAATGAAGTGGTGTACCTTGGGCGTGTGATTTCTGCCGAGGGAATTAAAGATCACCCTGAGAAAGATGAGGCAATATTGAAGTGGGAACCTCCTGAGAATGTGAAGCAGCTATGGAGTTTCCTTGGGCTTGCTAGTTATTGTAGAAGATTCGTGGAGAGCTTCTCTCAAATTGCTAAGCCTCTGTCCAATCTTCTCCAGAAGAGTGTCAAGTATGTTTGGTCTCCAGAGTGTGATGTGGCATTCAATACACTCAAGCAGAGACTGACTTCAGCTCTAGTTCTTGTTCCTCCTGAGCAGTCTAAGACTTTCCAAGTATTCTGTGAGGCTTCTCTCCAAGTCCTTGGTGGTGTTCTAATGCAAGACAAGAACATTGTTGCTTATACCTCGTGTCAGCTGAAGCCTACCGAGAAGAACTACCCCACTCATGATCTCGAGTTGGCAGCAGTTGTGCATGCTCTAATGACTTGGAGGCATTTGTTGTTGGGTAGACCAGTTGAGGTGTAGACCGATCACAAGAGCTTGAAGTACATTTTCACTCAACCCAATCTCAATCTTCGGCAGTCTCGTTGGGTGGAAATGCTTGAGGACTTCAATCCAAGCATTGAGTATACTCCTGGGAAAGCAAATGTCATTGCAGATGCGCTCAGTCGTAAGGCGTACTGCAATAGTCTCATCTTGAAGCCTCTTCAACCCGAGCTTTGTGAAGCCTTCCGCAAGCTCAACCATGAGATGATTCCGCAAGGATTTCTTGCAAATCTTCAAGTTTCTCCGACACTGGAAGTTTAGGTTCACCAAGCGTAGCTTCTTGACGCTATGGTGAAGAAAGTGAAGAAAGGTGTGGCCAAGACCATTCCGAAGTATAAGTGCTTTCGTGTTGATGACAAAGATACCGTGTTCTTTGAGGACCATCTTTGGTGGTGATCTCAGAAAGGTTATGATAGACGAAGCACACAATTCTCTTCTATCATTCATCCAGGTAGTTCCAAGATGTATCAGGATCTCAAGCAAACCTTCTTGTGGACTCGCATGAAACGTGAAATTGCTTAGTTCGTGAACTAGTGTGATGTTTGTTGCAGAGTGAAGGCGGAGCATCAACGTCCAGCTGGTCTACTTCATCCTTTGCCTATCCCAGAGTGGAAATTCGATCATGTGGAGATGGATTTCGTCACTGGGTTTCCCAAGTCCAAGAGAGGCAACGATGCCATCTTTGTGGTTATTGACAATCTGTCAAAAGTTGCTCATTTCCTGCCAGTCAAAGAATCTATCTCGGCAGCTCAACTTGCAGAGTTGTATACTTCAAGGATAGTATCTCTACATGGTATTCCTCAACTCATCTCTTCTAACCGTGGAAGCCTCCTTACTTCCATGTTTTGGGAGTCCTTCTAGACTACTGTGGGTACCAAGATCCGTTTTAGCATTGTGTTCCATCCAAAAACATGTGGTCAAGTTGAGAGAGTCAATCAGATCCTTGAAGATATGCTCAAAGCCTTTTTGATTTCATTCGGCATGAAATGGGAAGACTGCCTTCCATATGCTGAATTTTCATAGAACAATAGCTTTCAAGCTAGTTTAGGCAAGGCCCCTTTCAAGATTCTCTATGGCAGAAAGTGTCATACCAAGCTTAACTAGTCTGAAACTAGTGAGCGTCAGATATTGGGCAATGACAAGATCATTGAAACAGAAGAAATGTGCCATGTCTTTCGCAAGAACCTCAAAGCAGCTCAGTCCCGACGGAAGAGCTATTACGATAGCAAACATCGGGATATTTCCTTTCAAGTGGATGAGCTAGTCTATCTCAGAGTCTCTCCCATGAAGGGCACTCGGCGGTTTGGAATTAAAGGGAAGCTAGCTCCTCGTTTGGTTGGTCCTTTCAAAGTTGTTGGCAAGAGAGGTGGTCTTGCATATCAACTAGAGCTTCCTCCATATTTCGCGAATGTGCATGATGTCTTCAATGTTTCTCATATCCGGAGATGCTTCAAGACTCCTGAGCGAACCATTGACCTCCAAGGCATCGATCTCCAAGAAGACCTCTCTTATCTTGAGCATCTAGTTGCAATTCTCGAAGAAACTGAGCGTAAGACTCGCAACAAGTCTATCAAATACGTCAAGGTGAAGTGGTCTCATCATTCTGACAAAGAAGATACTTGGGAACGCGAGGACCTTCTCTGTTCCGAATTTCCAGACTTCTTTCGTTCCTAGATGTCGGGTCGAGATCCTCTTGTAGTGTGGGAGAGTTGTGACAGCCCAAGTGTCGTCCCTACCTTTTATGGCATGTAATCTCTTGTATGAATCTTGTGTCATGAGTTATGAAATGATATTGCACCTTGTCATGCCATGTCTTGTCTTGCATTCATGCATCATGCATCATGCATCCATCATGCCATGTCTTGTCTTGCATTCATGTATCATGCATCATGCATCCATCATGCAATGTCTTGCTCTTGGGTAGTGACCTTGTTTGTGAGTGTGGCTTGTGTTGTGTGATGTGGTTGGATCATGTGTGGTGCACCTCTTTCTCTTCCCCTCTCCTTTCTTTTCAACAAACCCTTGCAATACCCCTTTTCGTTCATGTTATTTCATAAACAGATTTAAGTTGCTTTTTACATTGATTAAAAATGTTCAAGTGCTAGCCTAAAATGTTTTAAGCTTGTGTGTGTGTGATTCTTTTGTTGTTTTGAGCTTTTATGTATTTGGGGTATTAAATAACAGGGGCTGCTATTTTAAAAATATTTAATTTATTTGTCCTAAAAATCATTTTGATATTTTTAGTAATTAGTGCATTTTATTTTCTTAGAAAAGTATTTTTTTTCTGCACTAAAAATCCTTTATATTTTCTCTGGGGTTTTCTTGTGTTGCTGTGTTTTGAAAAAGAATAAAATTCTTTGTTTTATTGTTTTAGAGAGAGAGACGGACAGAGTGGGACTTGCTTCCCTTGTAGCCTAGCCCGCTCGAGGCAACGGCCAACTGCCCCGTCTGTCTTCTCCGTCAGCGAGCAGAGAGAGAGCGCCGTCAGCCATTCCCTTTTCCGTCGCCCGTCGCCGTCAGCCCGTGGGTATTTAGTTCCCCCTCGGCATGCGTGCCTCCCCCTCTAGCTTTCCTCTCTCCCCTCGCGCCGGCTCCCATCTCCCCCTCCATCTCCCTCCTTCCTCTCTTCTTTTCCCTTGTTAGGTAAGGAATTCAGAGAGAGTTTCAGAGTCCCCGCCGGTCGTCTTCGCCGTCGCCGCCACCTCTCCGGTGCCCTTGTCGCCGGTGGAGATGGCGTGGAGCTCGGGGATCCTCCCCGCGTTCCATTCCCGCCGCTAGGAGGTGAGGAGCACCTCCCCGCGGTGCCGATTGCCGTCGCCATCGTCCACAAGGGAGCGGGTCGTCGCCGGTCTCCTTCCTCTTCGTCGTTGTCACGTCTCCGCCTCTCCTTCCCCGTCGTCGCGCCCGTTCGTCGTCGTTTCCCCTCGGTCAGCTGCCGTGATGCCTCCTGTTGCCATTGCTAGCATGTCGTCACTGTAGCTCCTCGTCGCCGCAGTTCCGGAAGGCAGAGCTTTGAGGTCTTGCCTCCGTCCTCCTCGTCGTAAGGCGAGCAGGGGATTGGACCCCCGTAGCTTCCCGTAGGCCCCGCAGTAGCTTCTCCTCGCCGAAGACCCCCTTTGCCGCCGTGTGCTGGCCGGATTTGTGCACGCCGTTGCCTGTCGCCGGGTCGTCTGGTTTTAGTTTCGTTAGAGTTGTATGCATGTGCATGTGCGTGTATTAGAGGGCCGAAGCCCCTCCTCTGTTAAAATTCGCGCGCGTAGCAGAGTGGTGGCTCGGGGGGAATTCGACCAGGTGGTCGTGGGATTGAAGCCGAACCCCTGCCCATTCCTTGGTTGTTTTTTTCTTTGTTTTATTTTGTTTTTCTCTTTTTTATGTGTGTATGTGTGTGGATTCAAGTTTGGTTGGTTGTTTTTCTTTTCTGTTTATTTATGAGTGTGTGTATGCATGTGTAGTGTGGTGTGTGTATATGTGTGTGTGCTTCATGCATACACCCATATGTGTGTGCGTGGCTAAGGCATATATAGATATGAGTGAGAGTGTGTGTGTGTGTATTCATATGCATATGCAAATGCATATATGCCTTGTGCATATATGTGTGCATATGTGTGTGGATGTACACCCACACTCATGAGCTTCTGTGTGAGTGTGAGTGGCCATGTGCACTTGTGCATGTGAGGTGGTGTGTGTGTGCCTATATGCATTATGCATATATGGGCATGTGAGTGTGTGTGTGGATGAACACCCCCTTTTGGGTGGTATTTTCATGTTAGGTTTGTGCTCATATACCCTTAGGCATACGGAGCATGTGTTTGTATGCTTTTTAGTGTGTGTGAGTAGAGTGTATGTGTGTGGGGGGGGGACTAGTGGGTTTCCCCCACTTGACATACCCCCCCCTTTTGTTGTAGATATGCTTGTTTTGTGAATTTTTAGCTCATTTGCAATTCTAGCTAAGTTTCGAAATATGCTTATGTCCATTTATGCTCATTTCCATTTAGAGTAAGTTTTAACTTATAAGAGTAGATGGTAGTTTTGCTAGTTTAGTTGTGCCATGATGCTTCACATGAACATATGAGTATGACACATGTTTTTGGGGCAGAAAGAGCCAAAGAATCCATTGGAGCTTTAAGATTTCACTTTTGAGCAAGTTTATAAAACTGTCATTTTCAGCTGTGATGCTACTTTGTCATTTTAGCATGATTTAATCCATGCTTGCTTTGGGGCATGTGCCAACATGGAAGTGCTAGTGTTTTATATCTAATATGTCATGGTATTTTGTTTGACATCAGAATCACCCATATAAGTGGGAAACTTGCTGCAAAGTGGCTAACTTTATGTTATTGTGTTCACCATGCTTTATATTTTTAAGTCCGAGAATCTGTTGTTATTTTTATGCCATGAAGAGTGGTTGCCCTCTTGTGATATTTTGAGAATTAGCTCATGCTCAGTGCTAGTGTTTTGAAGTAGATGTTGTCTACTACCATCATGTTCATTTTCATTCCAAGAGGTGGTATCTAACACATTTTACTTATGGTTTCAACATGCTACCAGATTAACTCAGATTCCAGCAAACTGTTATTTTCACTAAGACCCAGAAAACTGCTTCATCTTGCCAACTTGATGGCTTCATGCTTATTGATGTGTGCCTCCTTTCCAGATTGTATAGTTGGATAATTTGTTAAGCATGTTATCTAGTTTTTGTCAATGCCTTGTTTGTGGCTGTAGGATTCCTGTAGCTCAAGTTGTGGGTTGTGTAAGTTGCTATGTTGCTGTTTTGTGGCAGATTGTTTGTTTTACTGTTTTGTGACTTGTGGGAGCTATACTCCATGGTTTTACTTGATCTTTGAGTCTATTGTGGTTGGGTTTTCATTTCCTAACCAGTGGCTACCTTGGAATGCCAAGAATTAGCCCATGGCCTCCTTGTCTTGTGTTTTGCCTTCGTACATTGTCGTGAGCATATCGTGAGAACCGTAACTCCGTTTCTTACGCTCCTCATATGCATTTTCATTGTTTTCACATGATGCATCCATATTTTCCATGTTCGTGGATGTCTAAACAACTTAACATAAGGTTCTGTCCATATTCATTTATATCCAATTCTCGCATATGAGACATGACTAGTTAGGATTGCCATGCTAAAAACTCTTCACCTAAGCATCCGTCATTCTTGTTTGTGCATTGCACCATGGTTTTTTTATATTCTTTATGTTTATTTAGGGTAGACGCGAACGTTGAACCTGAGTACGAAGAGCCAGGCGAGTACAACTACGAGGATCCCGCTACTTGCTCCACTGAAGAACCAACAGGCAAGATGATCGTACCCGGATCCCGATACTATTTTCGCTTGCTAGCTTATCGCTGTTATCATTACAATTGCGCTACCTACCACTTGAATATCATCCTCCAAATTCGCATGATAGCCTCTAACCCTCCACATTCTAGCAGACCTTTGATTGGCTAAGTTACCGCACTAGTGCAGAACAGGCCTATAGTCCCGGGTCGGATGGACCTTTAGTACAGGTTCCCCAACCGGTACTAACGGGTCGGGACTAAAGGTCCAGACCTTTAGTACCGGTTGGACCATGGACCGGTACTAAAGGCCCTCCACGTGGCTGCCTGCGTGGACTGGTGGTGGAAGACCTTTACTAAGTCTTCTGTTTTTTTTTGTTTTAGCTTTTAATTAGGTTTCAATTTTCCTCTCTATTTTTTGTGTTTTCCATTCATTTCAAATTTATTTTACGGTGCTGCATACTGTAAACAGTACACAAGTTCATGCATATATATGTAATATAATATACAATATCTCATACACAGTATATATATATACAAATGGAATTACACATCCATATCAATTCGGGACTTATAATTAACTTAAGCCCCAAAACCCGGCCGAGACTAGCTAGCTAGTGCTCCGGATGAAATCTCAGTTCTCTACTACTGATTTGCTGGCATCATTGAGGCGGCGATAAGGAATAGTGCTCTTCGTTTACATGAATGACATGTTGAAGAAGAAATGCCGCAAATTCCTCTTGAAGTTCTAAAAAGCATTTCTCGGGTCAGAGCTTCAACATCATCTCCCAAACCTGGAGTTGTCTTTCATGTGCTGCTCTGCGACGTATACGACTTTCGGTCTGGATGCGAATGTTCTCGCAGAGGAAATATCCACATAAATTTTTCCCCTGTGGTTGCTTCGCGCACTTTGCAAAATAATAGAATTGAATAAGATAATTAATAATCGAGCATGATAATGGTATTGAAATAGAATTAATGAGATGCGCGGATCTAGTAGTACTACTTAATTACCTGTATCTTTTTCCACTTCAGCTTCGGTTTCCATTGACGATCGTGATGGTTTTTTTCTATCATCTTTTTCCAAACACTACCCGGCAAGGAAAACGAACGAAAGAGTTATTATAATTACTTTTGATATCAGGAAATAATGAAAGAAAGCGAGGTCGATAAAGATTGAAATTACCGTTCTATCATAAAATACAAGTCCATGTATGATTGTTCTGGTGTATCTAGTGAGTCGTACACTTGAACAAGTCCATTCGTGAGGATAATATATAGGAGGATATAGTGGTGTCTGCATAGAAGTTTATATAATTAAGAAGGCATGCGCATATAACTCATCAGCTACACTTGACAGCGAGCTAGTAAGCAAAAATAGAATTTGTAGTATACAAGAGAGTAAACACTCACCCCATGTTATAAGGAAATATTATAGTAGATTTGTTGGTATTCATTACTGCCTCTAGAAAATTTTCCAAGAGATCTTCTATGTCCTGGCCATAATGTTTTACCACATGACCATTAACGGTACTTGGGTCGATGAACCCAATGTCATCGATTCTCTCTTGTTTCAATTCCCACATCTTCAATCTGCATAATAGCGTAGAAAAGAACATATATAGTGAGGATAAGCCAATGAATGATATATTAGATAGAGACTTAAATTACTAAAGATATAAATCACTTACAGACAATAGCAACTGATGAGAGTTTTGTCGATAGAGTCCGTGTGGTATAACTGGAAAAGTTCTGAGAATTCAAGACATATGTCACATGCATTGACGTAATGCTCTTTCCTTACTCTGACCATGACCACCGTCTCCCCTCGCTTTGCTTCACGCATGTACCAATCATGCAACCGTCGCATCGCAGTTGGTAGTTCCTTGTACTGCTCGGGTGTGACAAGTGGTTTTCCGACGGCATATTGCATTGCGTACTCAGTTGCATCGTACCCGCGGATTTCCTCGGTGCCAAGGATTTGGTCAAGAGTGAGACCTGCAGCCTTTAGTACTTCGAGGTGATTGGGTTGCCTTGCATGTCGACTGGTTGGATCGGTTGCCTACTTGGATTGGTACTCACCTTGAGCAGAGAGATTGATTGCTTGGATTGTTCTCCGAGCTGTGGAACTATTTTCCCACTAGTTGATGCCGTACTTCCCGACTTCTTCCTTGGGCTAGGCCGACTTCTCTGCTCACATGCCTTCTGAATTTGTCGCTCATAGTTTGTCGGCATACACTCGATATATGCCGGGGGTCGTTCAATAAAGTGTTCCATAAAGTGATCTTGGACTTCCCTGGGTATTACCTCCTTTGGCGACACGGTCTTCTTCGCAAAAAAGGCTTTCACTTGGAGATCGCATTCAATTTTATTTTCCTCCGATGTCATGTCATAAGGCAGCTTCCTTTTGGCTGGAGGCTCGGGTTTCTTCTTTGCTTTCTTCTGAAGAGGATTGCTAGTGGCCTTCCTCTTTTGGGAGCCCTGCTGGCGGGACCGCTGTCGGGGTGGAGTCGGCTGACGCAGCGAAGATCGATATCGATGATGATATTGGCTCGCGCCGTGCTCCGTCCCGGCGTTGGGAGGACTGCTCATGGCGTGTGGGGAGGACTGCTGGTGAGGTGGGACGCCTCTCGAGGTGGGGACGACTGTGGGGGAGCTCGAGGTGGGGAGGACTGCTGGCGAGGTGACTGCTGCCGAGGTGACTGCTGGCGAGGTGGGAGGACTACTGGCGAGGTGGGGAGTACTGTTGGCGCTGCGATGCCTCTGGCTGGGATCCCTCACGCTGGACATCGATACTCGGAGGAGTCGGTGGCCTTAGCGCCGAGTGTGGAAAGACGATGCAGTCCTTACTCCATAGAATGAGACCACGGCCGGCTTCTGCCAATGTGGACACCCCCTCACCTCCAAGGATGTCAAGCAATAGTTCATCATATCCCAGCTCTATTGCGTCCACCACGACACGAGCATACCCAGCTGGAACTGGATTGCAATGCCAGAGAACATAAGGTGTATTTGGTAAAGCATAGACCGTCATGACCCGCACGGGTATGTTCTTCATTTTCTGGATTAGCTCACAAGATGTCTTCTCGGTGATATCATCCACGGGGGTGTGACCCAGCGGTGCCCCCATGGAACCCACGCTGCTTTTCTGCATTGTAGATGGGACGGGTTCTTCCCCTGCCTCCTGCTGCAGAGTTTCCCTTAGCTAGGTCAGTACCTGTATCTGCAGCTGCTGCTGCTCGTACTTCTGTTCCAACTTCAAAAGTCGGTCTGCTTCCACCTTCTTTTTTCTCGAATGGCTTTTATAACTGTCCTGCCATCCCGCAAACCCCTCGTACCACGGAACAACGCCCATGCCTTGTGTTCGTCCTCCGAGTTCGGCATTCCCGAGGGCGCGTGTAAGCTCGTCGTTCTCTCTATCGGGGTGAAACTGTCCTTCTTGGGCATGTTTTATTGCTTGAATCAACTCATCTGATGCATGCTTTAGACTGGCCAGTCCAATAATCTTCCCTGTGGCTGGGTCCAACTTTCCCCCATGCGCAAAAAACCAATTCTTGCACCTCTTGGGTTAGTTGAAGGTTACTGGAGTGATCCCTTCAGCAAGCATCTTATTCTCTAATGCATCCCACTTAGGAATGGCTGACTTGTATCCACCTATCCCTAGTTTATGGTGATACTTTTTTCTCAGCATTTATCTTATTCTTTGCCGACTTCTCCATAGTAGCTATCGATGTCTTGTACTCGATAAATGCGTCCCAGTGATCCCTTACCTTCTCGTATATTCCTTTGAATTCGGGCGCCTTCTTGCCTCTAGCGTTGTACTCGGTCCATAATCTTTTCTTCCAAGTCTAGAACGCGCTGACCATCTTATGGAGAGAAAACTCCTTGACTTAGTTCCTTTGACGCTCCGAGAGAGAATCTGGTAGGGTGAAATGCTCCACGAGCTCTCGCCAAAGGGCATCTTTAATTCTTGTATCAACATAATTCACTCTTGGTTTTCATTCCTTTGGCTGAATCCATTCATGCATTGTGATCAGGACTCTGTCCCTAACAACCACTCCGCATTGGCGCACAAATGTCTTGGCATTGGCTTCAGGGTGAGTCGGTTCGCCATTATGTTTGAAGGCATCAAGAGTGAGCTTTACGTTGCCGTCCAATATTTTGGCAGCGCCTCATACATTTCTACTAGATTGGCTCGATCCGGAGGGCTGATAATTAAAATAAGAAAGATTTTTTAATATATATATATACAAATCAATTAATAAACATGTAATGATCACCAGAGGCTAATGGATGTGTATATACCTCGTTGAACATTCTTGGATGTTCCGGATTTTGGAACATAAGTTGTTCTTCCTCGGTCTCACATCCATCACCGTTGTCGTTCAGATATTGTGAGCCATCATCATGATCATGTGATTCACCTCAAAGGTCCGCTGGGTTTTCGGAGGAGCGTATCATGTCGAAGATGTCCTCTTCATGAGCTCTACCGGTATTGTCCATAGCTTAATAACTAGTCCATAATAATATAGATAAAAAAATTAGTATTTAAATTAGCATGCATTCAAGAAGCAAAATAACTGATAGTTAATTAATGCATATATAGTATAGTTCTTAGAAAAGATCTCATCTGCATAATCTTGGATAATTTTCAATACATCGGCTAATCTCCATCGATCTAGCTAATGCATCATAATAATACATCATAATAGTAGCTAGCTAATATATCGATCTAGCTAGAACCCTAGTGCCCGGCAGATATCGGGGCGGGCAGTGGACACCCAAAGAGAAGGAACCGTCACAGGAACATAGCTGCAGTAAGATCCCTGGAGAATCTGCCAGGTATTGTCGGACCTGGCCTCCAAAGCTGCCATGTAGCAACGGACGTGCTCGTTCTCCTTGTTGACATGGTACTGTACAACCTCCGCGGGGGACTCAAGCCTCTGAAAACTCCGTGGCCCATGCGGCCGCCACCACAGAACCTCCGGGTGGACGACGGGCTCGCTCCTCACCAAGTTGCGCCACCCGGAAGGCAGCACCTCCCTGTACCAGCCCGGCGGAGCCCAGTCCCTGACAGGGCCCCTTGGCTCAAGCAAGTGACCTCCTCTGGTGACTCGACGACGAGGATGCGGGATCGGCATCGTCGACGTCGAGAAGAAACACTTAATTATGAAAACAAATTAAATAAAACTTAGCAAAATTAACACTTAGCATCTAGCAAAATCAAGAATTACGGCATGCTTTGGATCCTAATGCGTGTGTGACTATCGGTCTGTCGAGACTTTCCTTAAATAACTCTCACATATCTCATGGTGTGTTGGTGGACACTCTCTCACAGTAATAGGTTCGACCGGCGGTGATGGACGCTTCCCCTCTCCTCTTCTTGCAAAATATATCGATGAGTATATCGCAAAGAAGAGGAGAAAGAGGAAGCGCCCCCCATGACAACAATCGGGATTCCTCCATCAAGAACACACATGAAACCCTAAACTAAATTAGGATCGACGACAGACCGAAAGTCACACACGCATTAGGATCCAACTAAATTAAACCTAAAACTAAACTAAACAGAAACTAAATTAAATCTAAACTAAACATAAACTAACACATATCCTAATAACCTGACAACCTAACTAACTAACTAACTAAATAGGGGTGTTGTGTCGTGGTCGGGGTCGGGTGTCGGGGGTGTCGTGTCGGGGTGTCGGGGTTCGACGTTGAGGGACCCTAGATACCCTAGCATCTACACAATAGTCTGGCGATCATCGGGGCGATCGTCGGGGAGAGGGGTCGGCCTGGAGATCTCACCTAGCCTCCTGACCCGGAGGTGGCGTCGGCGACAGGCTTGGGGCGGCAGCAACGGGATCACGGAGTGGCGGCCGGAGTGAGCGGGCTGGCGGCAACGAGACCGGCGACGAGGGGCGGCGTCCGGGTAGGTGAGGGCGAGGGCGGGGAGGGCGACGGCGGCGGTGGTGAGGGCGGCGGCGGCGAGGGGCGGCGTCCGGGTAGACGAGGGCGACCACGGTGAGGGCGACGGCAGCGAGGGCGACGGTGGCGCGACCAACGACAGCGCGGGTGACGGTGGTGGTGGTGCGACGGCGGCGGTGGTGAGGGCGACTGCAATGGCGGGGTGGTGGTGCAACGGAAGCGAGGGCGACGGCGGCGAGGGCGATGGCGGCCAGGGCGCCAACAGCGAGGGCGACGCTGGCGAGGGCGACGGTGGTGGTGCCGAGGGCGACGGCGATGGCGAGGGTGACGGCGGCGAGGGCGATTTCGGCAGCCTGTCGACACAAGTTGAGCTCTCCCGGTGCGTTGCTCGGCCTGGGACGACGAAGTCCTCCTTTTATACCAGACAGACCTTTAGTACCGGTGCGTGGCATGCACTGGTACTAAAGGGTCTTTAGTACCAGTGCTAGCCACGCACCGGTACTAAAGGTGCTCCCAACAGAGCGCGGGGGCGGTGGACCTTTAGTACCGGTGCGTGGCACGCACCGGTACTAAAGGGTCTTTAGTACCGGTGCTAGCCATGCACCGGTACTAAAGGTCCTCCCAACAGAGCGCGGGGGCGGTGGACCTTTAGTACCGGTGCTAGTCACGCACCGGTACTAAAGGTCCTACCAAAAGAGCGCGGGGGCGGTGGACCTTTAGTACCGGTGCGTGGCTAGTTTTTTAATTAAATATTAGTTATTATTTTCAGAAAAACCATGTAAACTTTAGAAAATCATAGAAAAAATGTAGGACTCCAATGGAAATAAATAATATATCAAAAAATATAAGAAAAATATAAAGAATCTGTTTATGGCATTTCCATGCATGTTAGAACAACTTCAACTGCTGTATAAGATAATTTGATTAAATATGGCATTTGAAATATTCATATCTCGACTTTGAAAAGCAGTACAAATGAACTCTAAAAAGGTTGTAACTTGGCATGACATCATAATTTCACCCACATAGCAACTTCTAGAGAGTTGAGAGGGTACGGCAAAAACTGGATGCACTTCATGTACAAATTGGACAATCTCATAAGAAGTATGAGGGTCTCGGACGAAAACTCATCTATTACAAAGGGATTTCATTTTTAATAACTTATTTTAACTCCATACTTTTTGTGTCATCAATATGCACCATTCAATGGCAGATCATCAATTTTCAACCCTTTCTAACTTCATTTGATATTTTTCATGCATTGGATGATTTATTTTGAGCTAAATGACCCTGAATTTGAAAAGCAGTACAAATGAACTCTGAAAAGGTTGTAACTTGGCATGACATCATAATTTCACCCACATAGCAACCTCTAGAGACTTGAGAGGGTTACGGCAAAAACTGGATGCACTTCATGTACAAATTGGACAATCTCATAAGAAGTATGAGGGTTTCGGACAAAAACTAATCTATTACAAAGGGATTTCATTTTTAATAACTTATTTTAACTCCATAGTTTTTGTGTCTTCAATATGCACCATTCAAAGGCAGATCATTAATTTTCAACCCTTTCTGACTTCAGTTGATATTTTTCATGCATTTAATCATTTATTTTGAGCTAAATGACCCTGAATTTGAAAAGCAGTACAAATGAACTCTGAAAAGGTTGTAACTTGGCATGACATCATAATTTCACCCACGTAACATCTTCTAGAGAGTTGAGGGGGTTACGGCAAAAACTGGATGCACTTCGTGTACAAATTGGACAATCTCATAAGTATGAGGGTTACGGACGAAAACTAATCTATTAGAAAGGGATTTCATTTTTAACAACTTATTTTAACTCCATACTTTTTGTGTGTTCAATATGCACCATTCAAAGGCACATCATCAATTTTCAACCCTTACTGACTTCATTTGATATTTTTCATGCATTTAATGATTTATTTTGAGCTAAATGACCATGAATTTGAAAAGCAGTACAAATGAACTCTGAAAAGGTTGTAACTTGGCATGACATCATAATTTCACCCACATAGAAACTTCTAGAGAGTTTAGAGGGTTACGGCAAAAACTGGATGCACTTCGTGTACAAATTGGACAATCTCATAAGAAGTATGAGGGTTTCGGACGAAAACTCATCTATTGCAAAGGGATTTCATTTTTAATAACTTATTTTAACTCCATACTTTTTGTCTGTTCAATGTGCACCATTCAAAGGCACATCATCAATTTTCAACCCTTTCTGACTTCATTTGATATTTTTCATGCATTTAATGATTTATTTTGAGCTAAATGACCCTGAATTTGAAAAGCAGTACAAATGAACTCTGAAAAGGTTGTAACTTGGCATGACATCATAATTTCACTCACATACCAACTTCTACAGAGGTGGGAGGGTTACGGCAAAAACTCGATGCACTTCGTGTACAAAATGGACAATCTCATAAGAAGTATGAGGGTTTCGGACGAAAACTCATCTATTACAAAGAGATTTCATTTTTAATAACTTACTTTAACTCCATACTTTTAGTGTGTTCAATATGCACCATTCAAAGGCAGATCATCAATTTTCAACCCTTTCTGACTTCATTTGATATTTTTCATGTATTTAATGATTTATTTTGAGCTAAATGACCCTGAATTTGGGAAGAAGTACAAATGAACTCTAAAAAGGTTGGAACTTGGCATGACATCATAATTTCACCCACATAGCAACTTCTAGAGAGTTGAGAGGGTTACGGCAAAAACTGGATGCACTTCGTGTACAAATTGGACAATCTCATAAGAAGTATGAGGGTTTCGGACGAAAACTCATCTATTACAAAGGGATTTCATTTTTAATAACTTATTTTAACTCCATACTTTTTGTGTGTTCAATATGCACCATTCAAAGGCACATCATCCATTTTCAACCCTTTCTGACTTCATTTGATATTTTTCATGCATTTAATGATTTATTTTGAGCTAAATGACCTTGAATTTGAAAAGCAGTACAAATGAACTCTGAAAAGGTTGTAACTTGGCATGACATCATAATTTCACCCACATAGCAACTTCTAGAGAGTTGAGAGGGTTACAGCAAAAACTGGATGCACTTCGTGTACAAACTTGACAATCTCATAAGAAGTATGAGGGTTTTGGTTCCTAATGCACTAACTCTGTAACTTGAGAGATTAGATCCTGCCTTGTAATCTATTATATGCAATAAAAGAAAAGGCTGTGGTGTGATCTCCCCTACAGTAGTTGGCCAAAAAAATGTATGAGGGTTTCGGACGAAAACTCATCTATTACAAAGGGATTTCATTTTTAATAACTTATTTTAACTCCATACTTTTTGTGTGTTCAATATGCACCATTCAAAGGCACATCATCAATTTTCAACCCTTTCTGACTTCATTTGATATTTTTCATGCATTTAATGATTTATTTTGAGCTAAATGACCCTGAATTTGAGAAGCAATACAAATGAACTCTGAAAAGGTTGTAACTTGGCATGACATCATAATTTCACCCACATAGCAACTCCTAGAGAGTTGGGAGGGTTACGGCAAAAATTGGATGCATTTCGTGTACAAACTTTTACAAAGATATACCATGCTAGCTAGGAAATGCATGCATGTCCTTCACATAAATATATAGAATGTGATGACGGTGAAGCCGGTTACATCCCAGAGTGGGATCTCGCGGTGTAAGACTTTTTCTGCGTGTTTGTCCCTTTCTTATGATTGCGCCGTAACCATGGATAATCTTCATCATTTAACAGGATGGTTGGGTCAGTCTTCACTCAGAAGGGAGGGATTTCATGAAACTTTTCATAATCTTCGGACATGCCTGTCTTGTCCTCCACTCCCACAATGTTTCTTTTCCCTGAAAGAACTATGTGGTGCTTTGGCTCATCGTATGATGTATTCACTTCCTTATCTTTTTTTCTCCTCGGTTTGCTAGACATGTCCTTCACATAGAAAACGTGAGCCACATCATTGGCTAGGACGAATGTGTCGTGTGTGTATCCAAGATTGTTGAGATCCACTGTTGTCATTCCGTACTGCGAGTCTACCTGTACCACGCCTCCAGTATATTTGACCCATTTGCACCGAAACAAAGGGACCTTAAGATCAGGTCCATAGTCAAGTTCCCATATCTCCTCTATGTAACCATAATATGTGTCTTCAAAGTTGGTTGCATCAAAGAGGACACCATTGTTTTCGATGGTGCTCTTCTTATCTTGGGCGATCGTGTAAAATGTATTCCCATTTATCTCGTACCCTTTGAAAGTCGTTACAGTCGAACTTGGTGTCTTGGCCAACCAGTACAGTTCATCTGGAACATCGTTGTCATTGATGAGCTTTGTTTGCAACCAACTGGCAAAAGTCTCCATGTGTTTACGTTCAATCCAGGGGTCAGACTGCTCCGGGTTCTTGGACCGTACAATATCCTTGTGTTCCTCCATATATGGAGTCACCAAGGTGGAATTTTGTAGAACCATGTAGTGTGCTTGAGTGAAAGAATGCCCGTCCATATTTATTGCTTCTTTCTTCCCTAATGTGCCTTCTCCACCCAGTCTCCCTCATGCCGCGATTCAGGAAGACCAATCGGCTTAATGTCAGGAAAAAAGTCAACACAAAACTCAATAACCTCCTCTGTTCCATATCCCTTGGCGATGCTTCCTTCTGGCCTAGCACGGTTATGAACATATTCCTTTAAGACTCCCATGAACCTCTCGAAGGGGAACATATTGTGTAGAAATATAGGACCCAGAATGTTAATCTCTTCGACTAGGTGCACTAGAACGTGCGTCATAATATTGAAGAAGGATGGAGGGAACACCAACTCGAAACTGACAAGACATTGGACCAGGTCATTCTGTAACCTTGGCAGGATTTCTGGATCGATTACCTTCTGAGAAATTGCATTGAGGACTGCACATAGCTTCACAATGGCTAATGGAACATTTTCCGGTAGAAGCCCCCTAAGTGCAATCGGAAGTAGTTGCGTCATAATCACGTGGCAGTCATGAGACTTTAGATTTTGAATTTTTTTTCTCTGCCATATTAATTATTCCCTTTATATTTGACAAGAAGCCAGACAGGACATTGATACTGAGCAGGCATTCAAAAAAGATTTCTTTCTCTTATTTCGTAAGAGCGTAGCTGGCAGGACCTTGATACTTCTTTGCAGGCATGCCATCTTTTTCATTAATTCTTTGCTTCTCCTCCCATGCCTCCGGTGTATCTTTTGTCTTTCCATACACGCCCAAGAAGCCTAGCAGGTTCACACAAAGATTCTTCGTCACATGCATCACGTCGATTGCATTGCGGACCTCTAGGGCTTTCCAATATTCAAGTTCCCAAAATATAGATTTCTTCTTCCACATGGGTGCGTGTCCGTTGGAGTCATTCCGAACAGATTGTCCGCCAGGACCCTTTCCAAAGATTACCTGTAAATCCTTGACCATATCAAATATATATTCACCAGTACGGAGGCCAGGCTTCTTCCGGTTATCTGGCTCACCTTTGAAATGGTTGCCTGCCTTTCTTAAGATATGCTTGATCGGTAGAAATCGACGATGTCCCAGGTACACATTCTTCTTACATTTATCCAAATATATACTTTTAGTATCATCTAAACAGTGCGTGCATGCATTGTATCCCTTTTTTGTATGTCCTGAAAGGTTACTAAGAGCAGGCCAATCATCGATGGTTACAAACAGCAACGCTCGTAGGTCAATTTCCTTCTATGTGTGTGCATCCCACACACGCACACCTGGTTTTTTCCACAACTATAGAAGTTCATCAACTAGTGGCCTTAGGTAGACATCAATGTCGTTGCCGGGTTGCTTAGGGCCTTGAATGAGCACTGGCATCATAATGAACTTCCGCTTCATGCACAACCAAGGAGGAAGGTTGTAGATACATAGAGTCACGGGCAGGTGCTATGACTGGAGCTCTGCTCGCCAAAAGGATTCATGCCGTCTGTACTAAGACCAAACCATAAGTTCGTTGTGTCAGCTACAAAGTCCTCGAACTCCCTCTCGATTTTTCTCCACTGCGACCCATCAGCGGGTGCTCTCAACATCCCGCCTTTCTTACGTTCTTCTTTGTGCTCGCAACAACTTGGCATGCTCTTTGTTTTGGAACAAACGTTTCAACCGTGGTATTATAGGAGCATACCACATCACCTTGGCAGGAACCCTCTTCCTATGGCGTTCACCCTCCACATCACGAGGGTCATCGCGGGGGATCTTATAGCGCAGTGCACCGCATACCGGGCATGCATCCAAATTCTCGTACTCCTCACTGCGATAGAGGATGAAGTCACTAGGGCATGCATGTATCTTCTGCACCTCTAATCCTAGAGGGCAGACAACCTTCTTTGCTCTGTACGTACTTTCAGGCAATTCGTTATCCTTTGGAAGCATCTTCTTTATCATTATCAGCAATTCTTGAAATCCCTTGTCAGTTACACCATTCTTCGCCTTCCATTCCAGCAATTCCAACGTGGTACCTAGCTTTTTCTGGTCATCTTCACAATTTGGATACAATAATTTCTTGTGATCCTCTAACATGCGTTTCAACTTCAACCTCTCCTTGTCACTTTCGCAGTTTCTCTTTGCATCAGCAATGACCCAACCCAAATCATTAGCGGGCTCATCTGATGCCTCTTCTTCAGCTTCCCCCCATTGATGCCTCTTCTTCAGCTTCCCTCATTGTTGTATCGACGAAAGGATAGTTTCCATCATCCTCTTCTTCTTCATTGTCTTCTATTATAACCCCTCTTTCTCCATGCTTGGTCCAACAACTATAGCCGGACATGAAACCGGACTTCAGCAGGTGGTAGTGAAGGGTTTTTAAGATAGAATAATTCCTATCATTCTTACAGTCACAACATGGACAACACATGAAACCATTCTACTTGTTTGCCTCAGCCACAGGAATAAAATCATGCAGGCCATTAAGAAACACTGGACTTAGTTGGTCATCGTACATCCATTGCCGGCTCATGTTCACTACACAACATCGAAGTGACCAAATTAATACAACTTCATCATCACATTACAACCAAAATAGAGCTAGCAGTGACCAAATGTTATTACTGCAAATAATAGATACTTATAGTTCATACATACATCTCATAAAACAACATACAACTATATAAAACATGTAAATGCAACAACAAATGCGATCATAATCGCAACTAAGGTAACAATTGAGCCAACGGCATAATGATACCAGGCCTCTTTATCAATGGCATATTTTCTAATCTTTCTAAGCTTCAAACGCATTCCAGTCATCTTGTTCTTGTGATCATCGATGATATCGGCAACATGCAACTCCAATCCCATCTTCTCATCTTTAGTTCTTTTCAATTTTTCTTTCAACTGATCAATTTGTTTTTTAGCTTGTGTTAATTTCTTGAGCAGAATTGCATAGTCGGTTGGAATTTCTGGTTCAACTACTTCCTATAGATAAGAATATCTACGTCAATTTGGTGGCATAATTAATTGTCATAGACATTAGATCATGTGTGAAATAGTTATAAAAGATGATTAATGACATACCACATCTGAATCATAGACTGGACGAGGGCCGACGTGGGCGGATACCATAACCATTACGCTATAGAATAATTAACAATAATACAAGTAAGTAAATCATACACGCAGCTATCTAAATCATACAAGTAACTTTAAAAAAAAGATTTTAAGAAGAACAAGAGGCTCACCAAGGTGGCCGGTGCCGCGACGAGACGGTGTGGACGATGGACGGTGGTTAGGACGGCTGGGGATGGTGGGAAGGCACACCAAATAAACCACACCTACTCATATGCAACCTAACAAGTTAATTTGAGCTCAAATTGGATATAAATCAAATAAACTCCCACAAATCACATATCACATATCTCTGAGCATACCACAAGCTAATCTAGCAAGAGATGAAGGAGCAAAGTTGCTAACCTTTATGAACACTTGGATAGATGGGGTGCCTTTAAATCTTGACAAATCCTTGGCAAAATGGAGGATGAGCTTCCAGCAATAAGAAGAACATGGGAAGGCACACCAAATAAACCACACCTACACATATGCAACCTAACAAGTTAATTTGAGCTCAAATTGGATATAAATCAAATAAACTCCCACAAATCACATATCACATATCTTTGAGCATACCACAAGCTAATCTAGCAAGAGATGAAGGAGCAAACTTGCTAACCTTTATGAACACTTGGATAGATAGGGTGCCTTTAAATCTTGACAAATCCTTGGCAAAATGGAGGATGAGCTTCGAGCAAGAAGAAGAACAGGGGAGAAAACAGAGCTCTTTCGATCGGCTACGAACGGATGTATATGTAGGAAGTCTTTAGTACTGGCTGGTGTCACCAGCCGGTACTAAAGGTTGACCTTTAGTACCGGCTGGTGACACCAGCCGGTACTAAAGGTGCAAGTGGGGCCCATGTCTGACCAAAACCCTGCCACGCCCCCTTTAGTACCGGCTCGTGAGACGAACCTATACTAAAGGTCCCTCAGGAGCCGGTACTAAAGGTCGCCCTGCTCCTAGCCGTTGTAGCCGGCACGAACCGGGACTAATACCATGTTTAGTACCAGTTCGTGACCAGACCGGGACTAAAGCTCGGGACGAAAGGTCTGTTTTCTACTAGTGCCGCTGCTCAGCCCCTCTTATAGCGTTCTTAGTTGTAGGTTCAGTTTGTTCCATGTGATAACAAGGATTTTGATATCACAATATTCTCTGTTATTTAATTTAATGCACATATATATTGGTATTGGTGGAAGGCTTGGCCTTTTGCTAGGTGTTTCGTTCCGCTGTTACCGCCATAGTTTGTTGTTACCGGTGTTATGTTTTCCATACTTTGTGCTCCTAACATGCTCGGGGTTGTTATGGGGACCCCCTTGATTATTAGGTTGAGATTAAAACTTGTCTGGCAAGACCCAACTTTGGTACTACATTTGCTTAACAACTTAAAAAAATTGCATAGTGCTTAGCTACCCTGTGGATAATTAGTCAACAACCCGGGCTAGTGCTCCTAATGAGTGTTGGTCCAAAACGGCTGCCTGCAGGGCCGCCTCGAGGCAACTTCAGGATTGGTTTTCCCTATAGCTAGTCCCATCTGTCGTGTCCTGAGAACAAGATACGCAGCTCTTATTGGGTTCGTCGACATGTCGGGTGGTCTTGCTGGATTGTTTTACCTTTATCGAGTGTCTTGCGTGTGAAATCTGACGTTCTTTGGGTTATCTCGAGGTGTTGGAGCTCCTTTGGATTTACCGATGATGATCACGAGATCCGTGGTCGAGTCTATTCCCGCGGAGTGTGGTTAATTTGTGATGGACTAGTTGGAGCACCCCTGCAGGGTTAAATCTTTTCGAGAAGCCGTGCCCGTAGTTATGTGGCAACTGAAATATTTGTTTAACACCCGGTTATAGTTAACTTGAAGCAAACTCTAATTAAAATACACCGTTGTGTGAGTAACCGTGACCGTCTCTGCTCATGAACATGATCCAAGAGAGAAGATGGTGGGGCTATGATTGATGTAAGTAAGTGTTCAGGATCTCATAGAGGTCATACTAGATTCGATCGCTCATCGTAGGCCACTCATATTTATGTTCATGTTACGTAAGTTAGCCACCATAAATGCTTAGTGCTGCTGCAACTAAACACATACCACATCCCAACCTTTAAAAGCTTGAATAGTGATGAGGACATGACTACCTTGGATACGACCAAAAATGTTGCATACATGCATATTTGTGAGGTGATTTCTTATAATAATTATGCAATAATTTATTTATGTTATCCGGAACAAAAATATTTCACCTATTTTTATTTTATGCCTAAACGTAGAATGGTCGAACACTTGTATGAACCACGTGTGATGACAAAGAAAGAGGAAATGGTTGGGTGATATTCAAGAGGTCCTCTAATGTCAAAGGAAACAATTAGGTGTTGTTCAAGAAGTTCTCTCATGTCACTTTTAGCCCAAGAGAAGATAGAGTCCAAGTCTCTCACGTTCTGGACTCAGATTCGGACTGCACAGACACACCTGTCTCAAAACGCGAACAACATTTTCATACGGACTCGGAATTGGGTGATTTTGTTTTTGCTGGAAAGTAGATTTCATATGCGTTCCGGAACAGTTGCAATCACCTTAAAATTCGTCCGGATCGCGAAGTTATCGATGAAACAATCTGACGTTGCATCAGAATCCGAGTCAAACTACAAGTCCAAAGGTGTTGCATCACCTCCACTTGGGCCCATGGGCCTTGTACGACCTAGGGTTTGTTTTAGGGTGTCTTGGGACGTCCTCCCACCTCCTTGGCCGCCACCCCTTGCTCCTATATAAGTAGATCAATCTAGTAGCTTTTTCTTTGGGTTTTGTTTAGTTAAAAGTTAGCCATTGCAACTTCGTGTACTTCGTTTGTGTCCAACGACTAGACCAAGACCGCTTTCGGAACCCCACCCTTATCAATACTTCATATATATTCGCAATATTCAGATTGCATTATCATATTCTTGCTTGTTCTTTGATTGCTTGCAGGAATAGACCTTCGTGGTCAGGTTGATCGTGCTCCGGCGTGGTCAATAATCTCTTGGAGATTGGTTTAGCGATTGCTAAGGCGCAACGTCGTGCACGTTCGTAGTCGGATCGTCAAAGTCTTCTCCACCAAATCGATAGTTATCATCTCATCGAAAGGTCGGGACCCTCGCCTCTATCAAGTGGTATCAGTTTTCAGGTTGCTCGATGAGAATTTCCAGTTATTCGTAGATTAGATTTATTTTTCTTACCTATTGCCCAAGAAAAAGCCAGAAAAAAAAGTTAGATCTATTCATCTTTACTCCAAGCCAGTCTGAGCCTTTGCAATTTTCTTTTCAGTGCTTGCATAGTTGAATTATCGGTTGCATCGTCGTGTCAAGTTGCTGGTCTTAGCGTCTAGTCTTTTAGAGTTTCGAGTTCTATTCACAACTTGTCACGCCGGCATCGCACCATCTTCATCTCTGCTGCCATATACCACCACCACGCCACTGTCATCCCTTTCATTATCACCCACTACCATCTATCAATTTTCATCATATGCTACCCATTGTTCATTGTCATTATCATACTTGAGGTCGTTCACATCCATGCTTGATCCAATCTGCTTCTTATTTGGTTGAGAAAAAAAAGTGAGAGAGAAAAAAAAAGAAAAAAGAAAAAAAAAGTGAGAAAAAAAGAGAGGAAAAATAAATAGAGAGAAGAGAAAAAAACAAATTTCGCATCTACCTAGACTCAATCCCGTATGTGAATTCGGATTGAAATCTGTTTTGCGCAGTGTTCAGTAAAACAAGCGTCTCTTCCTCATACGAACTCGGAATTGAGTGATTCTTTTTGCATACGAAAGCTTGAGTTAGTAGCATTCTTGAGAAAAAATATCAGAAATTTCACATAATATTTTCTAGAGGAAATCTGCAGAGAGAGTTTTGTATATCTTGCATGTCGATCATTTATCATCATTGTCTTTACTGCCATTGTGATCTTCACTTATATCTTGCTGTCGAGAGCTAATTCATATCATACCTTGATGCTATTTGTCCTACGCCGTGACTCCATTAGTGTTCTAGGCTCGCGTCTCTAGTACAGTATAGCCTAGGACCAGCACAGTACCGTCGTTGAGCGTTTATTCAATATTGCATCTCTGAATTGATTATTGCTAATCTTTTGCTACCATATATTAAGCCTTCCAAGCTCCACATATTTCTACATCGTGTATACATACGTTCACCTGGTAATCGCTTTACCCAATCTTCAGAGAGATTGACACCGTCGGTTGCCGGTCGCCACCTGCTGCATGATAAGAATTTGTAAGACATTGATATTTGCTTTATTCTGAGCATTTTACCACCACATCCCAGTAGTTCATAGGAACAATATAATTGGATCTTTGTTTCTTGTTTCTACTAGTCATGACAGGATCCAGGGTTGTCAATTCATGGGCTTCTTCGATCGTGGGAGACGTGCCACCACAAAAACCGATACGAGAGATGCAAAGAGATCCAAATGCACATGATGAGGTTAATGTTTCTATACCTCCATTTAATGGCCGATTTAGACCTGCTTTATATATCGAGTGGGAGTTTGAAATAAATGAAATATTTGATTCCCATAATTTTACTTCACATAAGAAAGTTAAGGTCGCAGTTGGTTCTTTCACTGGTTATGCTTTAGTTTGGTGGAGCGAATATTGTCGGTTACACAAAGATATTATACCTATTACTTGGGATGATTTGAAACTTGCCATGAGACACACGTTCGTTCCTGCTTATTATACTCATGACAAGCTTAAAAAGTTACAATATTTGAAACAAGGTAGTGACACCCTAATGAAATATTATGATGATTTACAAATGACCTTGTTGCATTCCTCATTAGAAGAAAGTGAAGAAGATTTTATGGATAAATTTTGGGGAGGATTAAACCTTGATATTCAGGAGATACTAATTCATGAAAAGTGTTATTCTATGGATCGTTTGTTTCGTCTTGCTTCCAAAGCTGAACAGGAAATAAATCAACGTGTTGCCCAAAAGGAAATAGAGCGCAAGGTGCACATTCCAAGAGTTGATACCGTTGTTCCTTCAACTACTAGGCATACTGTGACAACCACATCAAATCTTGTGAGGGCTACATCGCCTTCACCATGTAACACGTCACCACCGAGAGTGCCTACATCATCTGAGTTGATCATAAGAGGTAATGCCAAAGGTATTGATCTTCCACCTCCACATGAGTATGATGAATGCCTTGTCACTTCCACTGTACCCTATGATGAGCTACCCATTACTTTGATCACACCACCTATTTTAGAGGACTATGTTCATGATTATACTTCCTCATGTGATCAAATAACTACAATATCAACAATTGTGAGTGCACCCATTGAATTAACTATTGATGAGCAAGAACCGTGTGAATCAGTAAATAAATCTAATTTGGGTCAAATATGTTTGAAAATAATTCTGCCGGTGTTTAATCATTTTGATATGACCTCCAATCTTGGTGATAATTCTGTGTCAAATGACATGTTGCATGTTTGCTTATTTAAGCATGTTGTAGCATCTATATTTGAAACGATTCACGCTTATTTACCAATATTGGGATGGTTTAACGATGAACATCATGAATCTTTTGATATGAATAAGGACTTCACTTATATGTGGAAACTGAGTTGCAATATTGTGATGCCTTCTACTTCTTGTCATAATCTTTTGGCTTTATATTTCATGACATGTGATGAGTGCCCTTGTATATATATGTCACATGTGTCACAACTAAGAACAATAAAAATGGATGACATATACATATACAATGTGTATGCCTTTTCTCTTTTGGTAGCCACATTTCAGATTAAGCAACGCCGAGGACGGCTTTGTTTTCAAAAAGGGGAGGATGATGAGGACATGACTACCTTGGATACGACCAAAAATGTTGCATACATGCATATTTGTGAGGTGATTTCTTATAATAATTATGCAATAATTTATTTATGTTATCCGGAACAAAAATACTTCACCTATTTTTATTTTATGCCTAAACGCAGAATGGTCGAACACTTGTATGAACCACGTGTGATGACAAAGAAAGAGGAAATGGTTGGGTGCTATTCAAGAGGTCCTCTAATGTCAAAGGAAACAATTAGGTGTTGTTCAAGAAGTTCTCTCACGTCACTCTTAGCCCAAGAGAAGATAGAGTCCAAGTCTCTCACGTTCTGGACTCAGATTCGGACTGCACAGACACACCTGTCTCAAAACGCGAACAACTTTTTCATACGGACTCGGAATTGGGTGATTTGTTTTTTGCTGGAAACTAGATTTCATATGCGTTCCAGAACAGTTGGAATCACCTTAAAATTCGTCCGGATCGCGAACTTATCGACGAAACAATCTGACGTTGCATCAGAATCCGAGTCAAACTACAAGTCCAAAGGTGTTGCATCACCTCCACTTGGGCCCATGGGCCTTGTACGACCTAGGGTTTGTTTTAGGGTGTCTTGGGACGTCCTCCCACCTCCTTGGCCGCCACCCCTTGCTCCTATATAAGTAGATCAATCTAGTAGCTTTTCCTTTGGGTTTTGTTTAGTTAAAAGTTAGCCATTGCAACTTCGTGTACTTCGTTTGTGTCCAACGACCAGACCAAGACCGCTTTCGGAACCCCACCCTTATCAATACTTCATATATATTCGCAATATTCAGATTGCATTATCATATTCTTGCTTGTTCTTTGATTGCTTGCAGGAATAGACCTTCGTGGTCAGGTTGATCGTGCTCCGGCGTGGTCAATAACCTCTTGGAGATTGGTTTAGCGATTGCTAAGGCGCAATGTCGTGCACGTTCGTAGTCAGATCGTCAAAGTCTTCTCCACCAAATCGATAGTTATCATCTCATCGAAAGATCGGGACCCTCGCCTCTATCAAATAGTCTCGATACCCGGGCGCATGATTGCTGAGTCCTTGTGGCTTACAGTTTACTACAACACTCCAGGTACAGGTTCAGATGACTACGTGCAGGATGATCTGACCTAGCTCTAGTGGGAATATGACGAGGAAAGAGGCAGGATGTACGTGACTTACCCGGATGAGTAGGGGACCATGGTTGTGATCTTTGGTTAGCGAGATAGTGTCATTTGCATCTGTTTTTATCGTTTGATTTCGTCCGTAGTCGTACCCTATCTTCATCTTGATGATTTGAACTCTGTGTGGAATTGTAATTTAGTATGTGGCGAGTGTAAGCCAGACTTGTATACTCTTCTCTTTTGTAATGTATGATGCAATGATACTCTCATACCAACTTGTCACGCCCAAGATATACACACTATAATGCTCAACATGATACTGTAATGTATGTGCATATGCATATGACTATACACACACACACACTCTCAGTCATATCTATATAGGCCTTAGCCACACACACACACACACACATGGGTGTATGCATGAAGCACACACACATATACACACACCACACTACACATGCATGCACACACTCATAAATAAACAGAAAAGAAAAACAACCAACCAAACTTGCATCTACACACTACACACATACAAAAGAGAAAAACAAAATAAAACAAAGAAAGAAAGACAACCAAAGAATGGGGAGGGTTCGGCTTCGAACCCACGACCACCTGGTCGAATTCCCCTGAGCCACCACTTTGCTACGCTCGCGAATCTTAACAGAGGTGGGGCTCGGGTGAAACTGAAACCAGACGACATGATGACAGGCAACGGCACGCACAAATCCGGCCAGCACACGGCGGCACACAGGGGGTCTCGTGCGAGGAGAAGCTACTGTGGGGCCTACGAGAAGCTACGGGGGTCCAATCCCCTGCTCGCCTTGCGACGAGGAGGACGGAGGCAATCCCTCAAAGCTCTGCCTTGTGGAATGGCGGCAACGAGCAGCTACGACGACGGCGCACTAGCAACGGCAACAGGAGGCATCACGGCGGCTCACCGAGGGGAGACGATGACGAACGGGCGCGACGATGGGAAGGAGAGGCGGAGACGCGGCGATGACGAAGAGGAAGAAGACCGGCGATGACCCGCTCCCTTGTGGACGACGGCACTGGGAATCGGCACGATGGGGAGGTGCTCCTCACCTCCTAGTGGCGGGAATGGAATGCGCGGAGGATCCCCGAGCTCCACGCCATCTCCACTGGCGACGAGGGCACCGGAGACGCAGTGACGACGGCAAAGACGATCGGCGGGGACTCTCAAACTCTCTCTGAGTTTCTTACCTGATAGGGGAAAAGAAGAGAGGAAGGAGGGAGATGGAGGGGAGATGGGAGCTGCGGCAGCGTGAGGGCAGACAGGAAACCTAGAGGGGGAGGCACGCATGCCGAGGGGGAACTAAATACCCACGGGCTGACGGCGACGGGCAACGGAAAAGGGGACGGCAGACGGCGCTCTCTCTCTGCTCGCTGACGAAGAAGACAGACAGGGCAGTTGACCATTACCTCGAGCGGGCTGGGCTGCGAGGCAAGCAAGGCCCACTGTAGCTCTCTCTCTCTCTATAAAACAATAAAATAGAGAAGTTTTATTCTTTTTCAAAATAAAACAACACAAGAACCCCCCCCCCCTAGAGAAAATATAAAGGATTTTTGGTGGAAAACAAAAATACTTTTGTAAAGAAAATAAAATGCACTAATTACTAAAAATATCAAAATGATTTTTAGGACAAATAATTTATAGATTTTTAAAATAGCAGCCCCTGTAATTTAATACCCCAAATACATAAAAGCTCAAAACAACAAAAGAATCACACACACAAGCTTAAAACATTTTAGGCTAGCACTTGAACATTTTTGATCAATTTAAAAAGCAACTTAAACCGTTTCGTGAAATAACATGAAGGAAAAGGGGTATTGGAAGGGTTTGTTGAAAATAAAAGAGAGGGGAGGAGAAAGAGGTGCACCACACATGATCCAACAACATCACACAACACAAGCCACACTCACAAACAAGGTCACTACCCAAAAGCAAGACATGGCATGATGGATGCATGATGCATGATGCATGAATGCAAGACAAGACATGGCATGACAAGGTGCAATATCATTTCATAACTCATGACACAAGGTTCATACAAGAGATTACATGCCATAAAAGGTAGGGACAACACTTGGGCTCTCACAAGCCCTCCATGGACTCTCACGACCGTTACCCTCCATGGGATCAAGACTCCATAAACATGGACGTACTACAGCACAACCTATAGGAACCATGGGAAAAATCATCGTGTCTCCAATTGCGTCTGATCTTACTACCCTTCCTTTACTATAAATGCTTGTCTTTACATTCTACTTCTACACGCGTAGACATGCATGTGTAGGATATACTTGACTTGCTATGAATGCCAAAATCTGCCAACACTTAAAATTGGGAAAAAGTAGATTTTTATTTTATCAAGTAGTCTAATCACCCCCACCCTCTAGACCTACTTGCATTGGTTTCACAACCTAGGAGAGTATGGCATATAGTGAGGGAAATTATCAACATAGAGGTCCGTACTTTGCTGGAACTAATTTTGCTAGTTGGAAGCACAAAATGAAAATACATCTTCTTGGTCATAACCCTGTCGTTTGGGTTGTTGTTCATGTTAGATTGCAAGGTGAATTGTTTGCAGATGGAAGGGAACCAGATCGCGAAGCGACAGCTGATGAATTAAATATTTTGCAATTAAATGCTCAAGCATGTGACATTCTCTTCAACTGCCTATGCCCTGAAGAATTCAACAAAATCAGACATCTTGAGAATGCAAAAGAGATTTGGGATACTTTAGTTGACATTCATGAAGGTACAGAGTCTGTGAGAGAGTCCAACTTGGGTGTTCTTCAAAGTTAGCTTGACAAGTTCAAGATGAAGGATGTTGAAGGAGTCTCTAAGATGTACTCTAGGCTAGCTCTCATCACTAATGATATTGCCGTCTTAGGAAGCGAAGAAATGACCGACAAATTCATCATCAAGAAGATACCCCGATCTTTGGATGATCAATATGACACCATTTGCACATTGATCCAAATGATACCCAACTACAAAGCTCTCAAGCCAACGGAAGTGATTGGAAGGATTGTTGCTCATGATATGACACTCATGGACAAGGAAGATCTTCACCACAAGTCTAGCAGTGCTTACGAAGCCACAAGTTATGCTCCCACAATTTCAAGCGACAACCTTGTCACAAATGAAGAGATAAGCCTCATGGTCAAGAAATTCAACAAGTTCTACAAGAATAGATGCAAGGATCGAAGCTCCAACTCAAGATATGAAAAGAAGCGTCCGTCAAGTCGTGATCGAAACTGCTACAATTCTGGGAAGCCCGGACACTACTCCAATGAGCGCATGACTCCTTGCAAAAGGAAAGAAGAGTCAATAAGAAAACGAAGCTCAAGAGACGAGTCACCAAGAAGAGAGACAAGGAGAAGGGATGACCATTATGAATGAAGACCCTCAAGGATAAGTAGGGACTCGGAGAAGAAGGACAAGTACACCAAGAGCTACTCAAGAAGAAGACATCAAGCTCATGTTGGTGAATGGGTTTCTGGTTCTGAATCCGACAACCACTCTGAGAGAAGCTACGACTCCAACTCTGACTATAATCAAGGTGAAGATGTTGCTGGACTTGCACTAGTAACAACCGACTCCTACGACATATTTGATTCACCAAATGAAGGGATTGGATGTTGCTTCTTGGCTAAAGGCCCCAAGGTATCACACCCCAAGTATCTTGATTTCAATAGTTATGAGGATGACTTGCTATTTGACAAATCTAGTAATCTTAGTCAAGATGAACTTGCTAGTAATCACTCTAGTCTAGATAAGTCGTGTGATGATGATAAGTTGGAGATAGAACGACTAACTCAAGAACTAAAAACTCTTAAGCTAGCTCATGAGTCTAGTCTACAAGAGCATTGCGATCTTGAAAGGACACATGAGAAGCTCCGCTTCGAGAAGCTCAATTTAGAGAAAGAGCGGGTGTTCCTTAAAGCTATCAATGACGATATTCAAAACAAGACTTCCTCTTATCTAGCCAAACGATTTCCCTTGTATACGTTCATGCCACAAGTTAAGCCTAAGCAAACTATTAACAAAGGAAAGAAAGGTTCTTCTACTAGTAGCAATAAAAATGATAAATCCAATGATATTGCTTCTATAGTTCTATTGATCCCACTAACTGTTTTCTTAGACAAGTTACACTTCAGCAAGAAAATGGACTTTTGAAAGGGATTATAGATAAAGGTATCTACAAGAGTCTTGAAGGGTGCAAACAATTTGAGGAGATTGTACGCAAGCACGGAGGATATTGGAAGACCGTGGTGTTGGCTGTTTCAACACTAACGGAGTTGAATGGGAAGAAGGTTAATACCCCAATCCCAAGTTTGTTCCTCAAAAGGAGAAGTATGAAAAATACTCTCCCCAAGGGAACAAAAGCTCAAGATGACCTTCCACCACAAGATCCCAAGCTCAAGGACAAGAACAGGCTTCAAGAGGACATTGACCCATATGAAGAAATCCCAAGATTTTGGTCAAGTGGGTTCCCAAGGCTACTACAAGCTCAACTTCTACAAGTTATACTTCAACACTAAGGATCCCCATCAACTTGATATGGGTCCCCAAGAAGAAGAACTAGAGAAGTTCTTGAGGATTGACTCCGCTAATGAAATCCACTCATATTCATTATTGGCAAGAACTAGTTGCAATCAACATCAACATCATGCAGTAGTTCAAGTTGTCACACATTCCCTCAAAGGTAATCAAGGGACAAGGTAATCAACAAATCAATGGAGATCATCATGTATGATTTGCAATCCATGTCCATAGATATCCTTTTATTTCGCTCTTGTGTGTTGGGACTACCCCATGTAGGTGTGAAGAGTAATGAAACAACAAGGATGCTCCCAATGCATGGTGATCTTCATCAACTTTGAGCATACGCCGCTACTTCACCTACACGAAGTCTTCATCGACAAAACCCAAGGTTAGTTTGTCCCTCCTATGGGGGGATGTCACATCAAGGGGGAGCTTTACTCTAAGACTTGAGTCAAATCATCTCATCATATGTGACAACATTAAATGCGTTGTGTAAAAGTGGTAACTCCACTTATACTTAAACGATGAGTATGACATATGATCAAGTATTCTTATGTCACGCCCAAGATGCATGCCTATCCATATTAAGAGACGAGGGCCTCGACAGGGATAGAGGCGCATCTTGTCATTCGCAAGTACAGTACCATTACATCATACATTTAAGAAGAGAGGAGTATAGGAGTTGGCTTACACTCGCCACATACTAAATTACAATTCCACACAAAGAGTTCAAACATCAATCCAAGACAGGGTCCGGCTATGGATGAAAACAAACGATAAAAAGAAGATGTAATGACACTGGCTTACTAGCCCCGAAGATCACGACCATGGTCCTCTACTCGTCTGGACAAGACATGTACATCCTGCCACGCTCCTCATCATACTCCCACTTGAGCTGCGTCACATCATCTAGCATGATCTCATCTGTACCTGCACCTGGATTGTTGTAGTAATCTGTGTGCCATGGGGACTGAGCAATCTTGCGCCCGGGTACCGAGACTATTCAAGCTCATAGGTTGGGAAGGGGTATGTGTTTAGTTTGCAGCAGCACTAAGCATTTATGGTGGCTAATCTTACGAAACATGAAAGTAAATATGTGCTCTACGATAAGCGATCGAATCTAGAATGACCTCTATGAGATCCTGAACACCTACTTACGTCAATCATAACCCCACTTTGTTCTCTCTCGGATCATCTTCACGAGCAGAGATGATCACGGTTACTCACACAGTTGGTGCATTTTATTAGAGTTTACTTCAAGTTAACTATAAACGGGTGTTAAACAAATATCCAAGTTCCCACATAACCGCGGGCATGGCTTTCCGAAAGTTTTAACCCTAGAGGGGTGCTCCAACGGGAATAGCCTCGACCACGGATCTCATGATCATCCTAGGCAACTCCAAAGGAATTCCAACACCTCGAGATAGCCCGAAGAAAGTCAGAGCCCCACATGCAAGCCACTCGATAAAGGTAAAACATGTCTAGCAAGACCTCCCGACGTGTCGATGAACCTGATAAGAGCCGCATATCTCATTCTCACGACATGACGGATGGGCTAAGTTTCCGGCTAAACACCCGTTGGTGGCCCCGACTACTGCCATTTTGGACCAACACTCATGCGGAGCACTTCCCGGGTTATTGATTAATCCACGGGCTAGCTAGTCGCTATGCAGTTTTATTAAGTTCTTTAGCAAATGTAGTACCAAAGTTGGGTCTTGCCAGACAAGTTTTAATCTCAACCGAATACACAAGGGGGTCCCCATAACAACCCCAGCATGTTAGGAGCGCAAAGTATGGAAACATAATACCGGTAACCAAAAACTATGGCGGTAAAAGCGGAACAAAACACCTAGAAAAAGGCCAAGCCTTCCACGATACCAAGACATATATGTGCATTAAATTAAATAGCAGATAATATTGTGATATGCCAAAATCCATGTTATCACATGGAAACAATCTGCACCTGCAACTAAGAACGCTATAAGAGGGGCTGAGCAGTGGTAACTTAACCAATCAAGATTTGCTAGGATGTGGAGTGGTTAGAGGTTATCATGGCAATGTAGGAGGCTTGACATTCAAGTGGTAGGTAGCACAAAAATAACGATAAGAGTGAGACAACTAGCAAGCAAAAAGAGTATCGGGATCCGGGTATGATCATCTTGCCTGTTGGTTCTTCAGATGGACAAGTAGCAGGATCTTCGTACTCAGGTTTAACGTTCGCGTCTACCCAAAAGAAACAGCAAGAATGAACAGGCAACCAAGGTGCAATGCACAATCAAGAATTATGCATGGCTTATTTAAAGAATTTAGCATGACAATCCTAACTAGTCATGTTTCACATGCAATGGCTTATTTAAAAATCAAGCAATTCCATGGAGTATAGCTCCCACAAGTCACAAAACACTAAAACAAACAATCTGCCACAAAACAGCAACATAGCAACTTTCACATCCAATAACTAGAGCTATAGGAAGTCTCCAACCACAAACAAGGCATTGACAGAAACTACATAGCATGCTTATCAACTTATCCAACTACACAATCTAGAATGAAGGCACACATCAATAAGCATGAAGCTCACAAGTTGGCATGATGAAATGGTTTTTAAGGACTTGGTGAAAATAACAATTTTCTGGAATTTGAGTTAAGCTGATAGCAAGTTGACAACAAAAACTAATGGTGATAGATACCACCCCATGGCATGAAAATTAACAAGATGATAGAGGGAAACCTCTACTCCAAATTACTAGCACTGAGCTTGAGCTAATTCCACAACACATCACTTGGTAGCATCCACTCTTCATGGCATAAAAATAATGACAGATTCTCACACTTAGAAATATTTAGCATGTTTGAAAACAACAACATTTTTGTAACTACTTTAGAGCATGGTTCCCACTTATATGCAAGTTTAACATGACAAAAATAAATACCATGGCATTCTACCCATTAAAGGCTAGCAGATTCATGTTGGCACAATTATCATAGCATGCAAGGATTAAATATAACAAAAATGACAAAATGGCACTTTAAGACAAAATGACATTTTGTCAAACTTGCTCAGATGCCCAAACAAGTTGCACCAATGGATTCCTTGGCTGATTCTACCCAAAAATCATATGTCATACTCATATAATTGCATGGAGCAACAAGGCACAACACAAGATAGAAAAATGTCATACATTCCTATAAGTGAAAACCTACTAAAAATGCACATGTCCAAAAATGCTCATACCAGTTTTGGTAATATTACCATAAATAGAAAATAGTCTATTTATCTCACATAACACATTAATAACACACTTAAAAAACAAGTAGGAGGGCCCCACCTGGCATAGCACCAAGGCCCCTCTAGTGGATGACAAGTGGGGCTAGGCCCACTTGTCATGCACACACTACACCACACACACATACACTCTGCCATACACACACACACACACTCTAGATCTGCTGCCACAACAGATCCAACACAAACACTCACTCACGCAGGCACACACACGCATACCACAATAGTACAGTGGATCCAGCATGGACACACTGGATCCGAACACCCACCCACACACTCTCAGCCAATCAGAAAAACAGGAAACAAAAAAGGGGGGCCTGGGATTTGATCCCACAACCAGTTGGTCGTAGGCCCAAGCTGAAAGCCACTCTGCTACTCACGCACACCTGCATAGAAGGGGGACTCGAAGACTAACTACTACGCACGCTGGACTACACCGACGAAACTAAACTTCACCACGGCGGCGGCGACAGAGGCAAGGCGAGTGCAGGGGAGGACTCTCGCAAGGGAGAACCCCGACGGGGGATGCGGGAGGCCTAGGGACTCCATCCCCAGGGCGAGAGAGCGGTGACATGGAACGGGGGCGCGCGGCTAAGATGCTCTCTGAACCTAAGATTAACATACGCCGGAGCATAGGGAGCACGGCCATGGCATGGGCATGGCGACATCTACGTCAGGCGACAGACGACAAGGAAAGGGGAGGCGGCATAGGGAGCTCACCTAAAGTCCACGGGACATGTAGGCGAGGCCGGACTGCGACATAGACGGTGCAGACGATGACGGCGCGTGGCGACGTCTCTGGACGTGAATAAGCGGAGGTACAACTCGGGGGGGCGCCGCAACAGAGAGGCCCGACATTACCTCAGACGACGAGGAAGAAGAGGCCGACGATGGAGAAGCTTCCCTCATCACCAACACGGCGGGTCACAAGCAGCAGGTTGGCTGGAGCATGACAGACATAGCGACAACATGGCGAGGCTATGCTTACCTGGCGGTGGCGCGACAATGAGGAGGGGGGAATGGGCAGAGCTAACCCTAGGGATGCGCAACGACAAGGTTTAAAAGGAGAAGGGAGGTTGACGACGACTCGACGTCCATGCCAATGGCGTCTCTCTCTCTCGGGTTCTCTCTGAACCTGAAGGAAAAGGCGACGGCGCAGGTTGCCGTCCCGCGTGCTGGATGGGCCGCGCGGTGAGACTTCTTGGGCCATAAGGAGGAGGGAGGCGGTTCACTTCTCTCTCTCTCTCTAAGAAACAAAACCAGCAGTTTTCCCTTTTAATAACATATGAGAAGACATAATTCCTCCAGAGAAAATGAAAAGGAATATTTGTAAAACAAAAATTCTTTTGGAATGAGAAGAAGATCCTGTTTTTTATAAAAATAAGAAGAAGATTTTTACAGCAAGTGATTTACACACTTGAATTAAATGAAAGGTGTTGTTTTTTTAGATACCAAATTAAACCAAGGTCCAAACCTCAAGGAGAGCAACACATACTCAGTAAAAATAATATTACCTAAGACCAGAACTTTTAACAAAATTAATTATCAATTTATTTTATCAAGTAGCATTAAGAGGGGAATCAAAGGGCTTTAGACAAGTTTGAAAATGAGAGGGGATGAGAAGGAATGGTTGCACCACACATACTCTAACCACATCACACTTCACAAGATCACTCACAAGCATGACAACAAGGTCACATGGAAGCCACCACAATTCATTTATGCATGACATGATGATGGGATGACATGATGCATGATGCATGAGATGACATGGAAAGGAGCAAACTCAAATCATTCACCACATAACAACAAGGGCCAACATAGGTTACATGCCATAAAAGGTAGGGACAGCACTTGGGCTGTCACATCTTACTTGGCTCCTAACTCAATATACTAATATATAGATGACTCAGTCATCGCCAAAGTACTTCTTAGATGCTAGTGTGTTTGTGCATGTTTGCCATGTTTTCATTTGACATATTATTGTGTGAGCATGTTGGTCTGCATTTATTTACTCATTCGAGGACATCCAATTGTTGCTATTTGCCTTCTGATTTTTATTTGCCAATTGGATGTACAAGAATGCCTAGGGACACTCATCTAGGTATCTATTCTTTCTCACCTCATATTCTATTCATGCCGGATCAGAAAGTTTGAACAAGTACTTTTTGATCTCTCTATGTGAGGAGCACTCGGAGTTCCGTATCGACAAAGGACTGACCATTAAAACCTCCCAAGTGCATCTCGATGGAACCAACTCAAAAAACTTGGTCTCACCAAATGCCTCGGGTTGATATGGTTTTCAATCTCGGTACTATCGATTCCATATTCTCGATTACACCGAATTTCCCTGTCAGCTAACAATTGAGAAACTCTGTGACACCGAACATTTAGAATTGTTGTCACCGACAGTGAGGGGTATATATGGTGTTGAACCGACACTTCAAAATTAAACCCTTAAACCGCCGTGCCCCAAAACCCTAATCTTCTGAAAAGGCCCCCCTGGTCATCGCTGTTGTCTTCCCGAGTGCCTCCATCGTTTGAAGTCCGCATCATCGACGTAATCTTCACCCCCATCGCCACTGTAGCAAAGTCGTCACCAATCTAGGGTACGATTTCAAACTCTTCATGCGCTCCCTTCTCCGATTCTTGCACATTAAGGTTTTTGCATCCATAAGCTACCGTCTGAGATCGATCTATCCTCGAAAAAATCCCTTAGAAGAGCGAATGATCGATTATCTAGGGTTTGTCATCCGCCCAATGAAACTTGGTGGAACCGAAGCGAACAAATCGGTGTCAGCTATTTGCCCTCTGTGTTGCTCATAACAATATCGGTGAAGCCGAGTACTCTTTTTTGGTCTCACCGAAAAGAGTGTCAAGTTTCTGTTAAAGAGATAGTCAGTCTTGGTAGCACCATATTTTTTGCCTTGGTTGTACCGATTTTCATGTGACAGAATGCAAACCTTGAGAATATTTCGTTCAAATTTTCAAAAACTCTGCATTTTGTTATAACTCAACTTATCCACTCTTCTATGATCTATTCACAGGGTTAGATATGTCAGATGCTGAGGATAGCCAGAATTTCCAGGAGAAGAACATTGACATGAGTTCAAGCACTAGCCCTAGGTCCAGCTCTTTTTCAGATCCAGGCACCCCTAGCTCTCATGGATTGCCCAAGGATGGTACTAGGACCAGGAAGAAGTTGAATTCATATGAGGAGGATTCAGACTTTGTGCCAGAGGAAGTTCTTGCCAAGAAGCAAGAGAAGGCTGCCAAGCCGTCAGAAAATGAAGCCACAAGACATATGCACCTCCAGAGGCTATGAGAGGACCTGAGAGTGCTAGGGATACCATGACCATTGAACCCCCAGGGAAGTCATTGCCTAAGAAGTCAGGATAGAAGAAAGCCAGGAAAAGGATCATTCATGTTGTTGGCAGGCCTACCTCAATGTTTGAGGATCCTGAGGAAGCTGTTGGTGCTACTGTTGAGGAGGAGGAGTAGTAAGAGCAAGTTATCAAGGCCCCTCCCAAGAAGGAGCATAAGAAGTTGTTGACAGATGCTAAGCAAAAGCAAGGTCCCTCCAAGAGCACCAAGTCTGCACCCAAGAAGGTTGTTGCTGAGAAGTGCAAGAGGACTACCAGAGATGTCCTAGTTTCTGAGAAGAACAAGGTTTCTACCTTCAGAGAAGATGATGAGGATGATATGTATGCTTTGATGAAGCTCAGGCCTCACCTTCTAGAGCATAGTGCCAGCCATCCACTTGCTCTTGACATGAAGAAGAAGGATGCACGTTTGAGGGAGTGAAGAGACATTGATCCTTACTATCAGAGGAGAAAGACAGCTGTGGACTACGGGTTCTACAACAAGGAGCAATGTGATTTGTATTAGACTGTGCTGCTTGACAAGAGTCCAGCTGTGAGTGACATGAGATATGTCGACTTGAAGTACATCAAGGAGAATGAAGACTACCTCCCGAGTGTGCAATACAACTTCCACTGCATTGGCCTAGACAAGTTTGTTGACAATGAATTTACTGCATGGAACGACGAGATGATCATGCAATTGTACTCCACTACTCACTTCTTTGGAGATGGTCGGATCATGTGGATGACAGAAGGCGCAAGATATGGGTCTACTGTTGATGAATGGGTTGCCATCTTAGGAGTCCCTGAGGCACATGATGGAGATAGACTACTAGGGAAAAGCCTAGTGGCAATGCTGGTTTTGGATACAACAATAGCGCGGGGCAGCGCGCTACTGCTATGGCACTATAGCTAAAGTGTAGCAGTAGCATGTGTTAGCCCGCGCTACTGCTATACCTACTTAGCCGTAGCACTTTTAGTAGAAAGCGCTGCTGGTAGTTACTAGCAGCGCGCCTCTCCGTCCGCGCTACTACTATTATTACATATTTCTTTTTCTTATGTCGTATATTCATACGCCACTATACAAGTTTTCATACAGTATCATCATAATACATCATTGTCATATAACAACTCCTCCTCATCATCATTTTCATCAAACAGATAACTATATTTCAAAAACCTTACAAGTCTAGAGCAAACTGCTAGATCGAAACCAATAATGATACAACTATTAAACCTTAAGCTAGAGCTTAATCTTACTACACTACTATTAATGAGCAGAATCTGGTGGTGCAGAATGTGATGGTGGTGGGGGCATTCTTGGCGGAAGTACCCCGACAACACTTCCCCATCGGGCTCTCTGAGTCGGGCATGAAGATGTCACTTGTTGTAGTGCCCATTCCATAACCAAGTGGGGTACTCTGAGGTGGCATCCGAGCCCGCTCTGCAGTGTTGGCCTCTACGAAGATGACGCCTGCTGCAACTTGTAGTTGTGTTTGGGAATAACTCTTGCACTCCTTGACTTCAAACTCCCAATGACTACACTAAGTCTTCCGAAACATATTCTCTGCCTCTTTCATCTCCCGCATACAATCTCTCCATCTAAACACTGCATCGCCAATGCTTTTTCCTGCGCCAGGAACTTCCTCTGCCACTTCAACTCCTCTTCACGAGAACGTCTAGGAGGCATGGAATCCCTATACATTTGGCATGAAATTTTCTTATATATGGACATATGAAATAGCACAACATCTAGGAGACATGGAATCCGTGTAAATTTCTCCATGCCAACAAATCTAACCGTTTACAGCGTGTTAGCCATCGAATCTAACAATGGACATTTGCACAAAGTTTGTAAGTTTAAACATTTTTTACGGTTATGACGTGAAGCACCTTTGTAACACAATTTATAGAATGTGGATGAATTCTGATATGCATCCATGCATCCATCTAACCATCTAAGTGCATCCATCCATAACCATCTAAATGCATCATACATCCATCTAACCATTTAAATGTATCCATCCATAACCATCTAAATGCATCATACATCCATCTAACCATCTAAATGCATCCATTCATAATCATCTAAATGCATCAATCCATCCATCCATTAAGCTTTTGTAGCAGTGCAAAAATAGAGGGAGGAGGGAGAAGTGGGGAGAGTAGGGGAGAGGAGGGAGGGAGAGCTACCGCTACGTGGATGGCTGGGACGGGAGGGACGAGACGGGGAGGGCCGCCGCGTGGGGAGAGCCAGGACGGGGAGAGCCTCCATGTGGGGCGGATGACCGGAATGCAGGAGCGCCACTGCAAGGGAGATAGTGGAGAGGAAGATCTACAAAGTGAGGAGTGAGGGGTGCGGGCCGGGGGAGAAGATAAGGTACGACCTAGAGGTAGCGCGGTCGAGGAAAACACGCTACGAATAAACATTTAGTAGTAGCACACTACTATGTTGTTTGAAGAAGTGCGCTACTACTATACCTAGCCTATTGGCAACGGTGTGGTAATTATATTAGTTGCACATTTTATACTAGCCGCACTACTAGTACGTGGATACCAGTAGAGCCTCTTTTGGAGATGCGCTACTGCTAATTATCAGTAGCGCCTTATGTTAAGCAGCGCTACTAATAAGTTTCTATGTATAAGGGTTTCCCTATTAGTGATATATGTGTATACTCATATTCCAAGGCAAGCCACAATGCCATGAAGGACATTCACAATGCCATTCCTGTTGTACAACTTCAGTCCCACAAGCTAGGATCTATCTATCACCTCTGGGCAGGTCTCCGCACCACTAACACTATTTTGAGGCATACTTTGATGCCCAAGTCAGGTGACGAGCAGATGAATCGAGGCTACTCCATCAACCTACTGCTTCTTATTGACCAGTAGCAGAGATTCAGAGTGATGGATCTAATAGTGGAGACTGTGAAGAGGGTTGCTGCTGATCAGAAGCGCTCATGCTGTTATGCGCCGTACATTCAGATGCTCATCAACTCCAAGCTGGAGAAGCACATCTTTGCTCTAGACAGACCCCACTTGCCCCTACAGTCAGACTTCAAGGACAATGTTGTGGTGATGGACATAGAACATCCCACATCAGCCACAGCTCAGGCAGAGGCAGAAGTAGAGGCAGCTAGAGCCACTAGTGCTCAAGTCCCTAGATCCAGGAACGAGCAGATGGATCTCTTGATCTCTAAAGTCATGGACATCAAGAAGGATATCAAAGGCATACTGGACAATCAAAATAGTCTTGTGAACATCTTTGAGGATAGAGTGAAGATCCTCAATCACACGGTGGATGGGCTGACAAGACCGTGAACGAGCTCGAGAAGGAAGTAGATGAATCTCCTATCCATCGCACCTCCTTAGAGTCTGATTCTGAGGAAGTTGAGGATTGTGCACCTGTTTTTTGACTGCCCAGTTCTGGACTCAGGCCAGGACACCTACAGTGCCTGCTCCGGAGATGAGACATTCGTCGCCTGCACCAACTACAGTGACTTCAGCTCCATCAGCTCCTCTAGTGCCACCAGTTCTACTGCAACTCCGTCCACGACTTCTATAGAGGTCTTCACCGAGACAGTTCTATTGACTCCAGCATCGACCACCGGAGGAGATCAACCTCGAAGGACGATTAGCCGTATCTCTTTGAACTTTTAGGTAACTTGTTGCAAAAGGGGGAGAAGTTGTATATAGATCTTTAGGCTTCGAGTGAGAGTGTTTGGTTTTTATATTTGTTTAAACATTTGGTCTTTTGGTTGCTTTTGTTATACTTTTGTTCGTGTTTGATCATATGCTTTAATGTGTGTTGCTATGATTTCCTATCCTTTTGATGGTTATGAGATGATCATTCACTTTGCTTGATGTGTTGTGCTACGATATTAACTCTTATTACTCTCGCACACCACCAAGTTGTATGTGACATGGAAGAAGTGTCCCATGTACCTAATCGATTGTGCATTTGCATTCAAATGCAAACTTAAAAATAATGCACAAATTTATGGGGAGCTCTTTCTTATCACATACTTCTCAAAGCGACGATTATATTCATTGATTATATGATATGTCGAAACTTTGATCTATATGTTGTCATCAATTACCAAAAAGGGGAAGATTGAAAGCACATTTGCTCCCTTGGTGGTTTTGGTAATTAATAACAACATATATGTCATTGAACTAATGTTTCCACTAAGCATGTTTCAGCAAAAGTTCAATGATGGGTTGGCAAAAGGATGCTAGTATACCCCAAGATGCAAGGAAATATATTGGCAAAGCTTCAAGAAAGAGGTCAATACTTTTTACTTTGTGAGAAATCATTTTGAGTCCATAGGAAAGCCAATACTATCAACAGGGGGCAACGTACTGTTGGTGAACAAAATGCTCATACCTGCAGAAGTGAAAGTCACCACATACACCCACAAGCTCTTCCACAAAAGTCTGTACAAAGCCAAATATCTAAAATCGGTTCAACCAACACTTTACACTTGGTGCCACCGATTCTCAGCCTAAGACACACTCAACCAAACCCTAGCCCTTTGGCGCAACCGATTCTGCTTCGGTGCCACCGAGTTTGGGGTGCCAACTTTTTGTGATGCAAATTCACAAAATCAGTACCACCAAGTTTGTTGAATCGGCGTCACCGAGTTTGGCAATCTGATAGTTGGTCCCCTTATCGGTGCGACCGAGTTTTATGTATCAGTCTCACCCAGATTCAAAAGTTGCTACCTTTGAGGCAACTCGGTACCACCAAGATTAACACATTGGTGTCACCGAGTATGACTTATTAGGTGTAATGGTTAGATTTTTGGAGATACCTATATATACCCCTCCACCACCATGCACTCGCAAGAGAAGCACTCAGAATTGACCTTCACTCACACCAACTGATTTTCTGAGAGAGAGCCACCTACTCATGTGTTGAGATCATGCCATTCCATTACAACCATACGAATCTTGATATCTAGCCTCCCCAAGTTGATTTCCACCCAATCAATCCCTCCCACCATAGCCAAATCCGAGAGAGAGTGATTGTGTGTTGAGGAGTCTATCATCTTGAAGCTCAAGAGCAAGGAGTTCATTGATATTATCGAGCCTATTAACTTTTTGAAAGTGGTGCCTCATAGATTTTTTAGGTGTCGCTTGCGAGTCTCCTACTTCGTGTTGTGGAGTGACCAAGAAGTTTCTAAGGACAAGGAGATCACCTACTTCATGAAGATCTACCCCGAGTTAGGCTACTCCTCCGTGGACGTAGGCCATCAAGGTATAGTCAATGTTGCTTCTTCGTGGAACCCTCCGTGGGTAGAGCCCTCCATGGACTCTCGCGACCATTACCCTCCGTGGGTTGAAGACTCCATAAACATGGATGTACGATAGCACCGTAAAATCATCTTGTCTCCATATTGCGTTTGATCTTCCAACCCTTCCTTTACTATTCATACTTTTCTTTACTTTCCACTGGTATACTTGTAGACATGCATGTGTAGGGTATACTTGACTTGCTATGAATGCTAAAATCTACCAACACTTAAAATTGGGAAAAAGTAGATTTTTATTTGGTCAATAGTCTAATCACCCCCCTCCAGACCTACTTTCGATCCTACAATGTTGCACCTTGGGCTTATAGAACAGGTTATAAAAATCCTATGGGTATGTCTGCATACAAGATGGTATACGAAAAAGCTTGTCATTTTCCTCTAGAGTTAGAGCATAAAGCATTTTGGGCAATTAAATAACTCAATTATGACTTCAAACTTGCAGGTGAAAAGACGTTATTTGATGTTCGCTCATTAGGTGAATGGAGAACCCAAGCTTATGAAAATGCCAAGCTATATAAAGAAAAGTAAAAAATGTCATGACAAAAGAGTGCAAAAGAGAGAATTCAAAGTTGGAGAATATGTTCTCTTATACAATTCACGTTTTAGATTTTTTGCAAGAAAACTTCCCTCTAATTGGGAAGGACCATATGTTATCAAAGAAATTTATCGCTCTGGAGCTATCAAGATTAATAATGCCGAAGGTACTAACCCAAAGGTGCTCAATGGACAAAGAATTAAACAATATATCTCAAGTATGCCATTTAATTTTGAAAGTAACATTATCCAAACCATGACACGAGAGGAACACATAAGAGAAACCTTCTGGAACACTCCAGAATCATCAAAAAGAAGAGGTACGTGATACAGTAAGTAAACGGACTCCGAAAAATCCCCAAAAATATTTTTTATCAGCTTTGGAATATTTCAGAATTTTGAAAAATAAGAAATAGATCGGAAGGCAACCGAGGTGAGCACGATACACCAGGGTGTGCCTGCCCTCCCTGGCGTGCCCTGGTGGGTGGTTCCCACCTCGGGAACCTTCCTGACTTTGTTTTCCTTTTGTTTGCTTGATTTCCAATAATAAAAATTCTCTATATATACCCTCTGATTGTTTTGACCACCGCGTCGCAAGATTTTCCTCTGTTCTTGTTTCATGCTGTTTTCCTGACATTTGAAAATATGTCGTCTCAAGATTCGGAGGGAGAGAGCTATGTATCCAACTATCTTACTGATCCAAAGAATTTACCACTATTTGCGCTCCTCAGAGGAGGAAGAAGACACCAACCTATAGGAAAAAGAAGACGCAGGCCCGTATGCTAGATCAGATGAAGATGAAGCTCCACTACCTCAACTTGGAGATATGCATGTGGAATTCAAGAAGTCAAGCGTTGCTAATGGTGGGAATAAACCGAATACTCCGTTTACCCCTTCTCGTTTTCTGCAGGAGACCAAGGCAGCTCTATGCAAGAGTATTTTGAAACTTGAACAAGAGAATGAAGATTTAAGGGAATAAAACTTCATCATCAAGCGTAAATTGGAGAAGAAGAGTAACACTTCATCACCACCTCCTTCATCATCATGACCAGCAAAGGAGACTTGAGTACATGGGTATGGGCATTCCTCTTGGCTTGAGCCAAGCTTGGGGGAGAGGGTCCCGATGTCGTATCACATCACTTTTCACCTTTTCTTTTTATTTTGATCCTTAGCCTTTTTGTGATTTAGTTGAATAAAAGTTTACTATGGTCTATTTCCGAGTGCGAGTTTCGTGGTCATTCTATTTGTGTAATCGAGCGAGAGTGATATAATAATGTTAGTTTGATCCTTTTGCCTCTTTATTTTCTTATTGCAAACATAATAAAAGAAAATAAATGAAAAAGATCGTATACTAATCTTATGGTGAGTAATGACATCACATAAGGAAAGGTATAGGTGGTAAAATTTATTGGAGATTGGCAAACATAGCATTACTCAATGATGCAATTCATGAATGAATTAGTTAGGGAAGAGAAGATTCACATGCAAATACACTATCATGGACATCTTTTATGATTGTGAGCCCCATTAAATATTATGTGCCAAAATTGTTGACGTTGGACAAGGAAGACAACGTAATGATTTATGCGTGTTCATATTCACATAGAAGTTATATTGTCATAGATCCTTCAACATGGGGTTCTTGCTCAATATCTTTGCTAGCCAAAAGTTTCGTACTTAGTAGAGATACTACTTGTGCATGCGAAAACCCCAAACCCTAACTCATATTTGAGAGAGCACCATACCTACATATCGATTGAATAAGATCCTTCAAGTAAGTTGTCATCAGTGCAGCAAGGAAATAAAAATTGCTTCTAAAAGTGTTGTATCAAGTAGTGTAAGAGAAAATTGATTGTTGCACGAACTTGTGATGGCAAAGTAATAAAAGCAACAAACTACATAATAATTGTGTCTATCACAAGAGGCAATACAATGTGCTGTTTTTTTGCTCTAAGGGATTTGGCATACAAATCAAAAAGCGCATGAAAACATTTGCTTCCCTTTGCGAAGGGCCTATCTTTCACCTTTATGTAATTACTTTTATGCAAGAGTCAAAGTATTCTTTCCTATACCTTTTTATTTTTCTCCTTTGGCAAGCATCATGTGGTAAGGAAAGATCTACGCACATATATCCAGTTGGATATGAGTAAGCATGAGTTATTGTTGTTGATATCACCCATGAGGTGAATACGGTGGGAGGCGAAAATATAAGCCCCTATCTTTCTATGTGTCTAGTTGAAACTTTTTGCACATGGGTATGCTGCTAGTGTTAGCAATCATAGAAGACTAAATGAAGGTTGAGCATGTGGACTTGCCAATAGGCTTTGACATGAGACCCTTCCTGAAAATATGATCAGTTGTAGTTGCAAGGTTGACTGAAAACATAGTTTTTTGGTTTCCAATAAGGTTTATGCTTTATACTTCCATTTTTGTGATGAATTGTTACTTGCTAATAAGAACTTATATGATGATGTTATGAAATAAAAGTTATATGAAATAATTATATGTTAAAGTTTGTTGCTGTTATAATAATAAGAATGATACTAATATGTCCGTATTTTATTTTTATCGACACCTCTCTCTCAAACCATGTGGACTTGTTCTTCGATATCTACTTTCGCTTGAGGACAAGCGAGGTCTAAGCTTGGGGGAGTTGATACGTCCATTTTGCATCATGTTTTCCTACTGTGATTTATAATGCTTTTATGCATAATAATGCTTTGAGTAGTAGTTCTAATGCCCTTTCTCTCATAAGTGGCAAGGTTTACACAAAGAGGGAGAATATCGGTAGTTGGGATTTGGGGCCTTAAAAAACCATGTCGGAGATACCTATTCTGCATATCCCCAATGGAGGTGAAACTTTACAGGGATTTTTATGGAAAATATGCAAAGTACTAGAGAAACAATCTATCAGAGGTGAGGGAGTCATGGATTAAGGGGTCCTTGGGAGGCCAACCTATCTCTTATGGGCCGGACTGTATGGGTTGTTTTCCAAACATTGGATTCATCGAAGGCCCTTACTCTAGGAAGGAAGCTTCGATAATCGTGGCTTGTCCTCCATGTTTAATGAGTGAATAGGCATGTTTATCTATTCCGCGTGCAACCGACCATGTGTAAACCCTAGATACCCTCGGGGTCTATATAAGCCAGAGGGTATTAGGCTGTAGACAAAGAACAACTCATCTAGGGCTAGCTATTCGATCTGGAGGTAGATCAACTCTGTAACCCCCATATCATCAATACAATCAAGCATGATGTAGGGTATTACCTCCATAGGAGGGCCCGATCGTAGGTAAAACTGTGTTCCCTTCATCTCCTGTTACCATCAATTCGAGTCTCATTGTTCGGGACCCCTTACCCGAGATCCGCTAGTTTTGACACCGACATTGGTCCTTTATTGAGAGTTCCGATGTGAGAACCCAAGGAATTGATGTCTCGCCTTGTCATCAACGAAGAGATCCGCAACATGGACACTTTCGTCCTCGGAAAGATCTTTTCCTTTGGCAGCGTTGTGTTGCATGCCGACCCGACCGTCCATCTAGGCTGTGTAGAAAGCTTCTCCCTGATCCAGAGGTCAGATTCGGGAACCTAGAGTTCTCGATAGATTCTCGGGGTGACTTGTCACTAACATGGCTCGTAGTTTTGCCTGTCACGCCCGAAGACTCTGAGGCCTTAACGTCAGGTCCCGTCTTCAGTCATGACCACGGGTTAACCCCGATGATGGTCCGATTCCTAGTACGGATGCGGCCATAGTGCGGGAGGACCGGATACTCCTTCTTGACGAACACTTCTCTCGCCTGGACACATTGGAGGTCAACTCCCAAAGCTCCAAGCAGTTTGATCCGATTGATCTCTCGATGTTCAACGAGGCCATAGATCGGATCTCGTCGATGAAAATCACCGACGATTCAACCCGGATATGTGCTCAGATCGGTTACAAAAGAGGGTCAGGACGAATTTTTTGACCCACCCACCACTCACCAGATAGCCATAGTCGAAGATTTAACCGACATGCTGGACTATGCCTGCGACGAGGTAGAAGACATGGATGAAGAGGACTGCGTTCCAACCCTTGTTAACACCGGTCGATGGGCCACCACTTCTACATACGACGTCTACATGGTGGACACTCTTTCCACTAATGGCGACAAAACTCCTAATAGCGAAGTCAAGGCATCGGAAACCGAATAAACGGTCAAAAGGCAAAAAGGGAAGGAAAGCTATTATCAGCACCGGGGACGAGGATACCCCTGAGTACCGTGGCGATCCCGATAGCCCCAAACACCAGTTAGAGGGTCAGGAAAGGCCTGAAGACCAGAGCAACCCCGACGACTTCAACGATTCTAGGGATGACAACTACCTCCCTCCCATCAAGGAGTACATCTCGGACGCTGATGACCTAGACATTCCTGATAACCCTGAAGATCAGGAACTGTTTAGACAACAACTCATAGCAACGACCCGCAACCTGAAAGCGAAGGAACGACAACTTAAAGTCAAACAAGATGACCTCAACAATCGATGGACGAGATTCCTCTTAGCTGAGGAGGGATATGGTACCGGTCTTTCGGACCAACCTAAGAGTTATCCACGCATAATGCTACTACCGCAATTTCATGACGAGCTCAATAATACCCCATCTCCCAAACATACCCCATACGACAAGCCGGACTGCCCTCCTCCCGGGCATGACAGGATGGCTGATGACACCGGTTATAGACCGCCTATGCCCCAAAGACGGGGAAAGGAGCCACTAGAGCCTAGTGATATGTTCGACCTGCGAGACGACCTAGACTATAGGGCAGGTCGCACAAGATCCATCTCCAGATCCAAAGGCTACTCACCCGATAGGGATGGGTACAGACCATGGCTCGATCGAAGCAATAATAGAGGCCGGGAACATAACCGACCTAGAACACAGGCCGAATACCGGCGTGACATATCTCGGGTTAGAGGTGCCACTCACCCTCTATGCTTCATAGATGAGGCAATGCAACATTAGTTCCATAGGGGTATAAACCCGTGAACATCGAACTATACGATGGGACAACAGATCCAACCGTATGGATTGAGGACTTCGTCCTCCATATCCACATGGTACGAGGATATGATCTCCATACCATAAAATATCTCCCCCTAAAACTCAAGGGGCCATCTCAGCACTGGTTAAACAGACTCCCCAAAAACTCCATTGGATGCTGGGAAGACCCAAAAGATGCATTCCAATCTAACTTCCAGGGCACCTATGTTCGCCTGCCAGATTCCTCCGACCTAAGGAACATCGTTCAGAATCCTGGAGAGTCTGCGCGGCAATTTTGGAATCGGTTCTTGACCAAGAAGAACCAGATTGTTGACTGCCCGGACACTGAGGCAATAGCCACTTTCTAGCATAATATTCGAGATGAATGGCTGGCTTTCCAGCTCGCCGGGATAAACCTTGGACTATGTCTACCCTTACATCCCTCATGACCCGCTTTTACACAGGAGAAGATAATTGGCTAGCAAGACGTAGCCACAACTCTGAAGAACCCGGAACCTCCAAAGTACAACAAGCACAACAACAAAAAAAGCGGTGGCAGAATAATAGTGATGCCGATGACATGGTTGTCAACGTCGGCTTCTGCAATTCCTAACCTGGGCAGCGGAAGAAGCCTCCTAAAGGCAATTGCGACTGACCGACCCCGCTGGAGAAGATACTGGAAAGGCCTTGCCAAATCCACGGGACCCAAGAGAAGCCTGCCAACCACATACACCGTAACTGTTGTGTGTTTAAACAAGTTGGAAAGATACCGCCCGAGGATCAAAGCAAGAGCCCTCGCAGGGAGGATGAGGATGAGCCTCGGGGTCCGATTTTTGGTGGACAAAAGAAATTCCCTCCAGAAGACGATTTTTGGCATATCCGATCACTTTCGATCGGCATGATCGTCCAACAAGTATCCGTCATGGGGTTTCAGCTGCCCTCGTCCTAGACCCCCATTGTAGATGGGTACCACCTCACAAAAGTCCTAATGGACGGAGGAAGTAGCCTCAACCTAATTTACTCGGACACGGTGAAAGAGATGGGCATAGATCTGTCAAGGATCAAACCCAGTAACACTACCTTCAAATGAGTGATTCCACGCATTGAGGCCTAGTGCATAGGCTCCGTTAGCTTGGAATTAGTATTTGGCTTGCCCAATAACTTTTGCAACAAAGACTTGATCTTTGACATTGTGCCCTTTCGCAGCGGCTAGCATGCCCTGCTCGGCCGGACAGCGTTCGCTCGCTTCAGCACGGTCCCACATTATGTCTACCTCAAGCTCAAGATGCCTAGCCCCAAGGGGGTCATCACTATTAATGGCAACATAGAGCGCTCTCTCCAAACTGAGGAAGATGCGCTGGCCCTAGCGCCCGAATTTAATTACAAAGATGATCGGCAAGCTCCGACATCTATCGTAAAGGCACACAAGGTTGGCAAGCGAACACGGCTTCTGTCCGAACTCTCAGAACCTTCCTCTCCCCTTAAACAGGGACTCACCCCATCGCACAACCCTAGGACCGGCAAAGTATGTGAAAAGGAGGCACAACTTTGCACTTAAGATTCCATGGGTGGCGGTGGAGAAACAAACGTGGGTGCTTGTCTGGACTGAACTACTACCATCAATATGTCTTCGGACACAATGCAGGTACTATGAAAGGGCCTTCTCAAGGCGTAAAGCTCATCTACACTTCGGCGACTTCTCAAGACCTTGTTTGCAAAATCCGTTCGCCGAATAAAACCACCCATTAAGGTGCACCAAGACGCAGGAGTACATAAGCGGCAAGGTACACCGAGGACTCAAAGTCACCAATCGAAGACACCTGGTACAACCACTCCTGTAAAATTTCTTCTTTTTTCACATACCTGTAAGTAGTTGCTTCGGCAATTCGAGTAATAAGAGTTGTCGAGAAAAATATGGCATCATTATACATGTTTGTCTTGTTGTCAGTTTTGGCGCATATTTTCCTTTTACCCCTCTTCTCATGAAATAGGTCGGTATGTTACGATGCAACCGGGTAATAGACTGGGGGCTCAAATTAAAACCAAATTGGCTTATGCAGAACTTATTAGGCATTCGGCGTCTTGAGTTCACTTTGTATGCATTGGTTCCGAACCATGTCTTGTGTCATTAGTTGGGTTGTCCGGCTCTTGCGCTTGCTGCTTTATCTTCCGCTCATTTGGCCAAAAGGGCAAAGGGAGAACCCCTGCGATCGTGTTTCCGGATAGTCTGGTCAAGCACCTTAGGGGAGAAAGACGAAAACTGGCTTTCCTAGTATGCAAGAGTCGGTCTGTGAATCCGAGCTTGAAGTGTTATACTTAATCCCCATCAGAGGATATTTCGTGTTATACGAGTGGTTTGTTCTTCATGCCAACCATGTGATGCGGGCCTTAGCCGCAGTTTATCCGAATATCATGACACTCCAGGGGGCTAGTCATCAGGCCCGCGCAGTCCTTTTCGCGCCCCTATGGCTAAGTGAAAGAAATAAAACACTATGGTCTGATTGCCTGGTCCGCCGCACTCTACCACCTTCAGGTTCCGAGAACTCGGCTAAGGGACAAAGTGCATTGGCAGAGAAACCCCATGTAGTATCTACATGGGGGCTGAAGCCAACGACTCACATCTTTCAGTTTCAAATGGCCACACGAGAGTTATCAAGGAATGCAAAACATTGAAAGCATGATAAATTAAACATTAAAGCTTTAAAATGTCTTCGGACACATTACAACTTATTCATGCATGTCATCTTTTGAACATTGCGATGCTACCGCCCGAGCACCTTCCATTACTCCGGCGAAGTATAGTTTGGGGCGCCTATGTTCCTTCCCAGGAGGCAGCAGGGCGCTGGCTATCTTCATTGGATCCAGCCTCGGCCAATGCACGTTGGCCTTTACAAAGGACATCCGGGATTCCTCGATGCAGGAGGGGTGCTTCACAGCGTCGAGGCAGAGCGAACCGGCGATCAGCTTCTGCACCAGGCCGAAGTAACTTCCTAGCAGTGGCTCATCAGGCCATAATAGGATGCAGAGATACTTCATGGCCGGCTCCGCCATCCGGTGCAGCTCCATCAGCTGCTTCAGCTGGTCGACAAGAAGAGGAGAGCGCTCGGGGGCTTCGAACTGCACCCAGAATAGACGAGCTTCATCTCCTTCTTCTCGCAACGCATACAGCTGATTGGCATCTCCTATGCTCTTCTAGAGGTCGGGGGAGGCGCCTGAGGAACACCACACCTAGGTAAGCAACTCGAACTTGCTAACCCCAAAGACACACTGCAATAATTATGGCTTACCATCCATTATTTCCTTTGTTTGGCGGACCTGCTCCTCAAAGAACCGCCTATGTACCCGTTGCTTTTGGAGATCGGCTTTTAGGGTGGATAGTTTGACCGCGTGCTCCTTGCCTTTTTTCTCAAGGACCTCGCACTTATGGTTGGCATCCTTGAGCTCCTGCTGGATCTCCTACACCTGTGCCTCGTGTTTGTCGCTGGTGGCTCTTAAAGCCGAGAGCAGGGTGGCCGCTTGTCCGGCCGCCACGCTCTCAACCGCTGTCTCATCCTTCGCCTTCCGCAGCTCGGCCTTCAGCTTTTCTACCTCCTTGTCCGAGGCTGTTTGATAATTAACACTATGAAAAACTGCATTGACAGTATTCCGACAGTGTTCAGATGTTGATTCAGACTTACCTTGCGCCTCGTTGAATCTTTTGTTGAAAGCATCAAACTCGTATTTTGGAGCTTTTAAGCCTCCGATTCAGCTCGTCCAGCTCGGTGCTATTCACAACCGCCGCCGATGATGAAGCCTGTAACACACAAATCCTTGTCAGGTTAAATGGGTTCAATACTTCCGAACTGCCATCAATATGATCATATGTCCGGCCCTCTTAGTGGCCATTCTAATGTTCCGAACACACAGTTGGTATATAGTTTAGAATCAGAAGCATGATTGACCCCTCGGTTAGTTTTTTCAAACTCACCTAGGGCTCAGGGGCTGCCATGTATATAACCATAAAAACAAATAAACGTTTTGCAAATAAGACTGTCACATGGCCTACTTGAAACCCGCCAGGAGACCCTTGAAGGCCTCCTTCAGTCTGTTGTCGACGGACTAAATGCTTTGCAATACATCACCCATAAGGGCACGGTGCTCCTCGAAGATACAGGCGCTCGATAAAGCCTCCTACATGACCGGCCACCCATTGGTTGGTGACACTGGTGGTGATCGGATAATCCGATCACCAACCAAGGTTAGAACCATTGCTTCCGGAGGCATGGTGCGCTCCGGAGATGCCCTCAGAGGGGACTGAGCAGATGCTCGTCCGACCTCCTCAGCACCCGGGTGGGGTTCCGCCCCTCGGTCTTTGGTGGTCGAGGCATTAGCCTCGACCATGATGTCGTCTCCCCCGCCGCTGGTGTCCAGCTCCATAGGAGCATGCTAGACGACTCCTCCGTGGTGTTCTTCATGGTGTCCGGAGGAGTGGGATGTGACGCATTCCTGCTCTCTGCTAGTTCGGTGGGCGGGGTTTCCCCATCCTATACCTGATCGGTGGGGAGGACGTGCGATGGTCTGTAAGGTCCATAAATGCCTGCATGTTAGTAAACTTCAAATTCATCAATGAAAAATAAAAGAGTCTTTGGATCCTCACCTTCGAGCAGGGGGCTTGACCCTTATGCTCCTTCACGAAGCATTCTCGAAGTCATCAAACTCAGTATCCGAGCCGAAACTATTGTCGGATAGGGATATCTGCGTCTGGCATGCCTTATTCTGGGCAGGAGGTATTTCCTCCATGGCATCTGATGACGCCTCCCTATTTCATGTGAGGGGGAATCGCCCTCCCCCTCGACTTTGTCATTGTCCTCTTTCTCCTCCTCATGCTCCTCTTGATTCGAGGATGCATGAGTTTCCTCGGACATGGCCTCTGGCTGGTCCCTAGTGCGAAGGCCTTCTCGGCCTGGTTTCTTCTTGTTCTCCTTCTTCGCGGGGAGCTCGTAAGGCTTCTCGACGAGCATTTCCGCTAAGATCCTGGACCTAGCGTCTTTGGGCTGAGGCACCGGACTGCCAATGTTCGTGGCTTTGCTAATCCATTTCTGCAAAGAATGACCGGAAAAGATGTTATAGATCTTCTCTATGAAGGATAGAGGCGATCAAGCAAAATTATACCATACCTTGGAAGCGGGCTTAGCGGTGTGCAGACCCCGATATTCCTCCTTAGCTAGCCAATCCTATTGCAACTTGAAAAGCACCTTCCATGGCTTCTCTCGCGTAGTGCGGAAGAGGTGCAGAGTCGTGGGCGCGTCGTCGACCCGATGAGCCCACATGGGAGTATCTCGGCGTTGGCAGGGGAGGATGCGCCGCCGGAGCGTAACCACGACCACATTTGTGAGCGCGATGTTGTCATCGATCATGGACCCAATTCGCTTCTACAGGTCGCTCACTTCCTTGCTCGGTCCCCATCTAAGGCCCTTTTGGAGCCATGAAGTTAATCTGGTGGGGGGACTGGATCAGAATCCGGTGGGGGAAATCTGACTATCCTCCCTTGGCTCAGTGATATGAAACCACTCCTTCTGCCACACCTTGATGGTATCGATGAGGGTAGCCGACGGCCAAACGTCGCGGCTGAGTTGGCCGATGACATGTGACAGCCCAAGTGTTGTCCCTTCCTTTTCTGGCTTGTAACCCCATTGTATGAACCTTGTGTCATGAGCTATTATATGACTTGCAGCTTGTCTCATGTGTGGTTTTGCATTCATGCATCATTTAATCCATCATAGCATTCATTATGCCTTACTTGTCTTCATGTGTTGTTGGATGATGTGGTGGTTGTGAGTATGCCTTGTGTTGTGTTGGTGTTTGAGGTGGATGGAGTCATGTGAGCAACTTTTTCCCCTCTCCTTTTCCTTACCTAACATCCCCTTCCAACACCCCCCTTCCCTTCATATTATTTTATTAGCAGAATTAAGTTGCTTCTTAAATTGTTTAAAAATGTTCAAGAGCTAGCCCTATGCATATTATGAATTTAGAGTGTGGTTCTTTTGTTGTTTGGGGTTGGTATGTTTTTGTGTTTAATTAAAGAGGAGCTGTCTTTTATTAAAGTGTTAAATTAACTTGTCCTATAAATCAACTTAATATTTTTATTAAATAGTGCACATTATTTTTCTTTATAAAAATATTTTTGTTTTGCGCTAAAGCCTTTTATTTTGCTCTGGGGATTACTTTGTGTTTCTGTGTTTTTTTAATGGGGAAAACCCTTCCTGCTTTGTTTTGTGAGAGAGGCTGAGCAGTGTGGGCCTTCCCGTGGCCCAGCCTGCTCGGGAACGGCTACCTGCTCCCCTTTCCGTTGCCGTCAGGTTCAGTGTGAGGAGAGCCACGTCCGCTGTCGCCTTTCCGTCGTTGTCGCCATCTGTCCCATCGCCCATTTAGGCCCTCGACGTGCGTGCCCCTCTCCTAGGGTTCCTCTTCTCCCCGCCGCCGCCGCAACTCGCATCTCCCCCTCCTCCTCTCTCCCTCCTCTCTTCTTTCCCCCTGCCAGGTAAGGCTTTCACAGAGGTGCGGTGAGGTTTAGAGTTTCCGCCAGTCTTCGTTGCCGCCGTCGCCACGTCTCCGGTGGGTTGCATCCATGGTGGCGATGGCGTGGAGCTCGGGGTTTCTCCCGGCGTTCCATTCCCGCCGTTAGGGGCCCCGGAGGAGCTCTGCAGCGACCGCTCTATCGTCGCCGGAAGTTCCTGTTCTGCCGTCTTCTTCCCTTGCGTCATCTCCGGCCGTCTTCTTCCCCTCCGTCGACTCCGTCTTGACCGGCTCGTCGTCACCTTCCCCCAAGGTGAGCACCCGGTCCCCGTAGCCCTTTTCCTCCGCGCGTAGCCCGTAGGTGGTCGCCGCCGCGTCTGCCGCCGCTGGTAGCAAGACGAGTGCCTGCCGCTCGCCTTCATCTTCCTCACTGCAAGGTGAGCGGGGGAATGGATTCCCTGGTTGTTCCAGCGCGCGTGAGTGCAATAGGGGTCGCCAGATTCGCCGTAGTTCGCCGCCGTTGTTGCCGCCGTTTCCTGTCGCCGGTGCCCTACTTTTCGTCAGTTTTGTCAGTTATGTATGTTATGTGTGTTTGTACTAGTGCCGAAGCCCCCTCCTCTATTAGCAATCGTCAGCATAGCAGAGTGGTGGGTGCTCAGGGGGACAACCAGGAGGTCAGGGGTTCGAACCCGAACCCCTCCCCATTCTGCTGTTTTTTTCCTTCTTTGTTTTATTTTGTTTTCTGCTTTGTTGATGTATATATGTATGTGTGGGCATACTTGTGAATATTAGTTGCATTTTTTCGGTTGTATGCAATATAGGTGTGTGTTGTGGTGTGTATGTGCATGGTGCATGTGTAGTGTGTGTATGCTATGCATACCCACATGAGATATGTGTGCATTTGTATTTGAGTGTGTGTGTGTGTGCATGTGAGTGGGTGTAGTGCATAAGTGTGTGAGCACATATGCATGTGTCTTGTGTGTTCTTGTGTAAGTTTAGAGTGTGTGTATGTATGTGTGTTGAGAGTGTATGTGTGTATATCTATGAGATATACATGCAAGTGTTTGTGTGATTGTGTGTGTGTGTGTGTGACCATCTACATATGCATATGCATTATGCATTGAGAATATATGTATGTGAATGTGTGTGGATGACCACCACACACATGAGTTGTGTTGTGAGTAAAGTGCCATTTGCACTTGTGTGTGTGTATATGCTATATGCTCTAAGCATATATGGACATGTTTGTGTGTAGGTACTAGTGGGGTCTCCCACTTGACATACCCCCTTTGTTGATATATGTTTGTCATGTAGGCCTTGTCATTTCACTTCCATTCTCATCTAAATTTCCAATATGCTCATGCCCATTTATGTGCATTCCAATTAGAGCGGGTTTGGTCTAATGAATAGTAGGTGGTAGTTTTGCTTTTGAGTGTGCCTTGGTGTTTCTCATGAGCATAGGAGTATGACCCATGGTTTTGGGGTAGGAAGAGCCAATGAACTCATTGGAACTCTCAGATTTAACTTTTCAGCAAGTTCATAAATTTGCCATTTTAGCTGAGATGCCATTTTGGCATTTTGGCTTGAATTAATCCATGCTTGCTTTGGGAGATGTTTCAACTAGGAAGTTCTAGTGTTTTGTATCTAGTATGCCATGGTATTTTTGTTTAATATGAGAGCCACCCATATAAGTGGGAAACATGCTGTTAAGTTGCCTACTTAATGTTTCTGTTTCAGCATGCTAAAAACTGCTAAGTTTGGGAATCTGCGTTATTTTTATGCCATGAAGAGTGGGTGGTATCTGGTGATGTGTTTGGAATTTGCTCATTTTTAGTGTTAGTTATTTGTAGTAGATATTGCCTTCTACCATAATGTTAGTTTTCATGCCAATAGGAGCTCTCTAGCATATTTAGTTACGGCTGTCAACTTGCGTCTTTATAATCGCAGATTCCAGAAAACTGGAATTTTCACTAAGTCCCAGAAAACTGTTTCATCATGCCAACTTGATAGCTTCATGTATATTGATCTGTGGCTCCTTTGCTGTTTGTATAGTTGGATAAGTTGATGTGTGTGTTGAGTAGAATATGTCAACCTCTTGTTTGTGGCTGTAGGGTTCCTGTAGCTCAAGTTGTGAGCTGTGAAAGTTGCTATTTTTGCTGTTTTGTGGCAGATTGTGAGTTTTATTGTTTTGTTACTTGTGGGAGCTATACTCCATGGAATTGATTGATTATTGAGGCTATCGTGAATTTTTTTTCATCACCTATCCAGTGGAAACCTTGGAATGCCAAGAATTATCCCAGGCCTTGGTTGACTTGTGTTTTGCCTCCGTACCTTGTCGTGAGCGTATCGTGAGAACCGTAGCTCCATTTCTTGCGTTCCTTATATGCATTTCTATCGATTTTGCATGATGCATCCATATTTTCCAGGTTCATGCATGTCTAAATAACTTAACATGAGGTTCTTTCCAGATTCACTAATACACAAACTTTGCATGCGAAACTTGACTAGTTTTGGATTGCCATGTTAATTTCTCCATAAAATGAATCATGCATCATCTTGGTTGTGAATTGCACCTTGGTTGGATATTTATTTGCTGTTTATCTTGGGTAGACGCGAGTGTCGATACTGAGTTCGAGGTCCCTGGAGAGTACCACTACGAGGATCCTGCTACTTGTTCCGCTGAAGAACCAACAGGCAAGATGATCGTACCCGGATCCCGATACTATTTTTGCTTGCTAGTTTCTCTCTCTTATCGTTACAATTGTGCTACCTACCACTTGATATCATCCTCCCAATTGCCATGACAGCCTCTAACCTCCACATCCTAGCAAACCTTTGATTGGCTAAGTTACCGTTGCTCAGCCCCTCTTATAACGTTCTTAGTTGCAGGTGCAGGTTGTTCCATGTGATAACACGGATTTGGATATCACAATATTATCTGTGATTTAATTTAATACACATATATATATCTTTGTATTGGTGGAAGGCTTGGCCTTTTGCTAAGTGATTTTTTCCGCTGTTACCGCCATTAGTTCCTTTTTACCGGTGTTATGTTTTCCATATTTTGCGCAACTAACATGCTTGGGGTTGTTATGGGGACCCCCTTGTTTATTCGGTTGAGATTAAAAATTGTCTAGCAAGACCCAACTTTGGTACTACATTTGCTAATAACTTAATAAAACTTGCATAGGGCTTTGCAACCCTGTGGATAATTAATCAACCCCCGGGCCAGTGCTCCGCATGAGTGTTGGTCCAAAAATGTTAACAGTCGGTAGCCACCAGGGGCAACTCTGCGTTTGGCGTACCGGAAGTTTGGACAATCCGTCGTGTCCTGTGACTGAGATACGCGGCTCTTATCGGGTTCGTCAACACGTCGGGAGGTCTTGCTGGACTTGGTTTACCTTTATCAAATATCTTGCGTGTGGACTCTGACTTTCTTCGGGTTTATCTAGAGGTGTTGGAATTCCTTTGGAATTACCTATGATGACCACGAGATCCGTGGTCGAGGCTATTCCCGCAGAGTGTGGTTAATTTGTGATGGATTAGTTGGAGCACCCCTGCAGGGTTAAATCTTTCGGAAAGTCGTGCCCGCGGTTATGTGGCAACTTGGATATTTGTTTAACACCCGGTATAGTAACTTGAAGTAAACTCTAATTAAAATACACCAACTGTGTGAGTAACCGTGATCGTCTCTGCTCATGAACATGATCCGAGAGAGAACACGATGGGGTTATGATTGACGTAAGTAAGTGATCATGATCTCATAGAGATCAGTCTAGAATTCGTTCGTTCATCGTAGACCACTCATATTTACTTTCATGTTGCATACATTAGCCACCATAAATGCTTAGTGCTGCTGCAAACTAAACACTCACACCAACCCAACCTTTAAGCTTGAATAGTCTTGGTACCTGAAGACATGATAGCTGAGTCCTCTGTGGCTCACAGTTTAGTACAACAACTCCAGGTACAGGTTCAGATGAGTTTGTGTAGGATGATCTCACCCAGCTCCAGTGGGAATATGACGAAGAAAGAGGGAGGATGTACATGACGTATTCGGATGAGTAGAGGACCTGGTCGTGATATTTGGGACAGCTCGAAAGTATCATTTGCATCTGTTTTATTGTTTGATTTCGTCCGTAGTCGGACCCTATGTTTAACTTGATGAGGTGATTAGAGTGTTATTGTAAGTTAGCATGTGGTGATTATGAGGCAATCTTGTATACTCATCTCTTTTAGTATTGTATGTTGAGATGACACTATTCTTGCTAACGGCAAGATGCGCATCTATCCCTTGTGAGGCCCTCGTGCCTTAAAATGGATAGGCGCACATCTTGGGCGTGACATGATAGCCTCGCCGCAGTCTGCATGCTTGCCTCTCATGACTTTGGCTTGACGTTGAACACTTTGAGCTAAAGCCCGAAGTGTGGATCGATCTGCAGAAAGGCCTCGCAAACGAGGATGAAGGTCGATATGTGCATGAAAGATTGCTATGGGGGGTTGTGGAAGTCGAGGCCATAGAAAAACTTAAGCCCCCTGATGAAGGGGTGGAGCGGGAAGCTCAGTACCTGTATGAAGTGGGGAAGGAAGACCACCCTTTCATCTATCTTCGGAGTGGGGATCACTTAGCCCTTCTCCGGAACGCAGTGAGGGATGTTTGTGGCGAGGTAGCCGGCCTTCTGGATGTCTTGAATGTCTCGGACGGTGACTGTGGAAGCCTCCCACTGTCCATTGGAGCCCGCCATGGATGAGCTCAAAGGGGGGAGAGTGGAAAACCTAGATATGCGCTTCGGAGACTCACAGGAATGGGGAAGCAGAGGAGGCGAATGGGAGGTGTGGTTAGGCCTTGGGATTTTCTTTCCGTTTTCTGGGGCTTATCGCTATTTGGCCTCCCTCTGATGCGCCGTGAAATCCTCCGCTTCACGAGAAGTGCATGCCGTTGCATGCGCATAATTAAATGTATCCCATATAAACGGGGCAAGATATATGCATTCATAGATCGTGTTGATTAAAATGCTCTCGAACCGCGAATCGAGTTTTTGCAACTGGCCTAGCTGGCGTGGTGGGCCATGACCTTTCGTCGGAATGGTCGTCAGAAGACGTTATTTTACCCCTTGACATTTGGCCTTCAGGGCTGACTTATTCACGGTGTCAGGACACGCCACTATTCGGAAACCAACATGTCATGTGAGGCCCAACTAAATTCTGTGGGAAGAACTCACCTCACAAGCCAAAGACTCTGATTATACGAAGTGACTGAAGTTAAGACCCTTGGCGTTGGAGGCATGTTTGGGGATACTGAGGGAGTCCTGGATTAAGGGGTCCTTGGGGGGCCGACCTATCTCTTATGCGCCAGACTATATGGGCCGTTTGCTGAACATTGGATCGATCAAAGGCCCTGTCTCTAGGAAGGAAGCTTCGGGAATCGTGGCTTGTCCTCCATGTTTAATGTAGCGAATAGGCATGTTTATCTCTTCGGCATGTAACTAACCATGTGTAAACCCTAGATACCCTCGGCTTCTATATAAGCCGGATGGTTTTAGGCTGTAGACAGAGAACAACTGATCTAGGGTTAGCTATTCGATCTTGAGGTAGATCAACTCTAACCCCCATATCATCAATACAAGCAAACGGGACGTATGGTATTACCTCCATAGGAGGTCCCAAACCTGGGTAAAACCGTGTTCCATTCGTTTCCTGTTACCATCGATTCTAGTCTCACAATTCGGATCCCCCTACCCGAGATCCGCTGGTTTCGACACCGACAAGAGGGGGGGCACGTGGTGAGGAACATACACCAGGGTGCGCGAGGGCACCAGGCGCACCCTGGTGGGTGGTGCTCACCCTAGCCAACCTCCAGAGCCCATCTTCTGGTATAAATTCTGGAAAACCCTATAAAAATGAGGGTTGGACTTTTGGGATGAAGCGCCACCGTCTCGGGGTGGAACTTGGGCAGGAGCACTTTTGCCCTGTGGTGGAGCGATTTGGCCGGGGGAACTTCCCTCCCGAAGGGGGAAATCGAAGCCATCATCACCACCAACAACCCTCTCATCTTTGGGAGGCCATTCTTCATCAACATATTCAATAGAACCATCTCTTCTCCACCCCTAGTTCATCTCTTGTGTTCAATCTTTGTACCGGAACCTCAGATTAGTAACTATGGGTGACTACTAGTGTTGATTACCTTCTGTAGTTCATTGCCATATGGTTTATTTGGTTGAATATTATATGTTCAGATCCATTATGCTTCTCAATAAAACTCTGATCTCGAGCATGCATATTATTTGTGAGTAGTTACCTTTGTTCTTGAGGTCACGGGAAAAGCCATGTTGCAAGTAATCATGTGAATTTGATATGTGTTCGATATTTTGATGGTATGTATGTTGTCATTCTATTAGTGGTGTCATGTGATTCTCGACTAAATGACACTTCACCATCCTTCAGCCTAAGGGCATGCACTGTGGACTAGTTATTAGATGATGGGTTGCTAGAGTAATGGAAGCTGAAACCCTAGTTTATGCGCTACTTCGTAAGGGGCTGATTTGGATCCACATGTGTAACGCTATAATTAGACTTTGTCTTGATACTTTTCTTGTAGTTGCGGAAGCTTGGGAGGGGGTTAATCATAAGTAGGTTGTTAGTTCAAGTAAGAACAACACCTTAGCACCGGTCCACCCACATATCAAATTATCAAAGTAGCGAACACGAATCAAACCAACATGATGAAAGTGACTAGATGAAATTCTCGTGTACCCTCAAGAAAACTTTGCTTATTATAAGAGTTCGTTTTGGCTTGTCCTTTGCCACAAAAGGATTGGGCTACCATGATGCACCTTATTTACCGTTGCAATTACTTGCTCGTTACAAATTACCTTGCTATCAAACTAGTTGCTACTTACAATTTCAGTGTTTGCGGAAATTACCTTGTTGAAAACTGCTTATCATTTCCTTTTGCTCCTCGTTAGGTTTGACACTCTTACTTATCAAAAGGACTACGGTTGAGCCCCTATACTTGTTGTTAATTAATGGGTAACAAGTGACAAGGGAGACTGTGTTTACCAAGGTTCGGGCCCTCTTAATGGAGGTTAAACCCTATGTCCTACTTTGTTTTGTATTGATGATGGAGTATCAAGTACGGAGTTGTTTTGTATAGCATGACAAAGTTGATGGAGTATAAAGTATGGGCTTAAACTGTCCTATGCACTAAGACCCCCTGGTTTTGTCGTCGTTTTCTCACGCCAGATGCCATGGGGTGGCTTATCGAGTGTGGTTGGGGCCAAAAGGACGCTGGCGGGCCCTAGAAACGGGATTGGGGACAAGCGGTGAGAGACACACGATGTACCCAGGTTTGGGGCCCTCCGTGGGAGGTAACACCCCTAGTCCGGCTTGTGTGGTTGATGGTCCAAGTGGGCTACATGTTGCTCCTTGAGCTATTCGACGGAGGAGGAAGAAGGAGCTAGCTTGCTCTCTTCCCTTCTCCTGTATGTGTGTGGGTGGGTGTAACCTAGTGAGACTAGAGGACCCCTTGCATAGGTTGACTCCAGGGGATTTTATAGGCCAACTCCCTAGCTAACAATATACATATATGATGCTAGGGTGACCTGGCTAGCAGCCTCCCTAGCCGACCAGGGGGGCAGCTTAATTGTCTCGCCGCCTGTAGGGCCCTCCGGCTACAGGGTCCTGTCAGGGGCAAGGGCACGCCGACCAGTCGTTGCTATTGTTGTATGGTTGTTACATCGCGGCATGGACTGCATTGTGCGGTGTCATCCTGCGGCAGCCGACCAGGGTCCCCGGTACAGCCGGCCACACTGTAGCCATGCAGGGCAAGGTAATGGAGTGGTTGGAGGCGTGCCACCATTGTGCCGCCTCGGCTGGTCATAGTCGGTTGTGGTCATCGGTACAACTGCCTCCACTATAGCCACGTGTGTGTTGACCAGCAGCATGACTGATGGCACTACAGCCATGCGTGCCCTAGTCAGCGAAACCAGAGTCGTTGTAGTTACGTCATGCTGATGTGTCCCCGTAGTGGTGATGTGAAAGGCGCTGACCCACTGGCTGGCGGGTCGCCTTTGAGCCAGACTACAGGTGGTTCCTCCTCGAGTCGGCCTGTGCCATGCAGTCAACCAAGAGGAGCCGGACCATAGGTCAAACGGTTTTCCCCGTACTTGTTTTTGAAAGGGGAGGCACTGGCCCGTCTAAGGGTACCCCGGGGTTATCCCCCGTCAGTAGTCTCCAAAGCCGAGGTGACACATCGGCTCACCGCGGCGGGCCATGCTGGCTTGAATCTTGCGCCTGGGGTGTTGGTGCACTAGGACTGGGGTACCCAGTGCCCCTAAATTGTGCACAGGCAGCAGTAGCAAAACCCATCAATGTAAGTACAGTCAAAACCAGTCCAAACCAGAGAAGCCACTCTACATGATATCAAGGAGCACAAACCAACATTCAAGACCAAGACTCCGACAGAAGCAATATATGATAGCTAAACAACACCGGTAAGGTCGATGCAACGGCCTAGAATGGGCGCGAGCCGGGCCAGTCATGTCCCCGGTGCCTGTCAGGGAGCAAGGTGCACATATCTTATAGAAGACCCAGCAAGCCATCCCCGGTAGGCGCGAGTCAATCGGCCACCACTCCACCGCATTGCAACGCCAGTCATTTGTCAATGCGGTGTCGACCTACCAGGTGGCTAAGTGGCTCTCTCTAAGCACGTGGCGACTTGCTGGAAGACAGATTATGCCTGCTTGACACCCGTCCAAAGGCGTATCAACATATTGAGGAATGGTCAGCTAAAGCAGTGTTAAAAGCGTACTGGGAATGCATCCCCGCATGCCCCCTAGGCTAGCATTTATGGCATTTTATCCTATGTGCCAAAGTTAGGTATGATAGAAATTTTGGCTATCTAATCACTAGGTAATGTCTGTTTTGCCACTATGGTTTCCCCTTGAGCTAGACAAGGACTCCCAAGGCAACCTAGCTAAAGATTCGGACCTTTGGACACTTGTACTCGCGTAGCACCTCTCTCGAGGGCAACCTTGCTGGGTTTGAGCACGACATGTGCTTCATGTTCCCCCCTCAATCCACCAACGCAGGAGTAGGGTTTTACACTTCTCAGCAGCCCGAACCTGGGTAAACTATTGGAAATATGCCCTAGAGGCAATAATAAATTAGTTATTATCATATTTCCTTGTTCATGATAATCGTTTATTATCCATTCTATAATTGTATTGATCGGAGACTTAGATGCATGTGTGTATACATAGACAAAACCATGTCCCTAGTATGCCTCTAATAGACTAGCTCGTTGATCAAAGATGGTTAAGGTTTCCTAGACATGGACATGAGATGTCATTTGATAAACGGGATCACATCATTAGGAGAATGGTGTGATGGACAAGACCCAAACTACAAACGTAGCAAATGATCGTGTCAATTTATTGCTACTGTTTTCTGCATGTCAAGTATATGTTCCTTTGACCTTGAGATCATGCAACTCACGGATACCGGAGGAGTGCCTTGTGTGTATCAAACGTCGCAATGTAACTGGGTGACTATAAAGGTGCTCTACAGGTATCTCCGAGGGTGTCTGTTGCGTTGGCATGGATCAAGACTGGAATTTGCTACTCCGTGTGACGGAGAGGTATCTCAGGGCCCACTCGGTAATACAACATCACAATATGCCTTGCAAGCAATGTACTAAGTGTTAGTCACGGGATCTTGTATTACGGAATGAGTAAAGAGACTTGCCGGTAACGAGGTTGAACTAGGTATGGAGAAACCGACGATCGAATCTTGGGCAAGTAACATACCGAAGAACAAAGGGAACATCATAAGGAATTAACTGAATCCATGACATAGAGGTTCGACCGATAAAGATCTTTGTAGAAAATGTAGGAACCAATATGGGAATCTAGGTCCCGCTATTGGTTATTGACCATAGAGGTGTCTCATTCATGTGTACATAGTTCTCGAACCCGCAGGGTCTGCACACATAAAGTTCGGTGATGTTTCGGTAGTATAGAGTTATGCATGGTGGTGACCGAAGGTTGTTCGGAGTCCCGGATGAGATCCCGGACGTCACGAGGAGCTCCAAAACGGTCCAGAGGTAAAGATTGATATATAGGAAGTCCTATTTTGGTCGCTGGAAAAGTTTCGGGCTCATCGGTAGTGTACCGGGAGACCATCGGGAGGGGTATTTCGACCCAAGAGGCTACATGGGTTGTGGGAGGATGAGTACCAGCCCTTAGTGGGATGGTGGAAGTCCCACACAAGGCCCATGTGGCTGGGAAGAAAATCCCAAAAGGAAAAAGGTGGAAAAAGGCAAAAAGGGCTAAATTAGGAAGGACTCCTAATCCTACTAGGAGTGGAGGAGGAGGACTCCACCCTCCTGGTTCGGCTGACCCAAGGGCTGCTTCCTTGGGAGGCAAGCCTCCTCCTCCTCTCCTCCTATATATACTAGAGGGTTTTAGGGTTTTGGCACAAGATTCTCAGCCACGTGCTACCCGTTCCTCTAGTGCATAGTTTCTCCTCTAGATCGGATTTTGGCAGTGCTTAGGCAAAGCCCTGCCGGAATAGCTCCACCACCATCGCTGGAGCGCCGTCGTGCTGCCCGAGAACTATTCTACCTCTCTGCTCCCTCTTGCTGGATCAAGAAGGCGGAGATCATCATCGAGTTGTATGTGTGCTGAACGCGGAGGTGCCGTCCGTTCAGTGCTAGATCGGAAGGATCGTGATCAAGACGGATCGTGATGAGATCGCAGGACGGATCGTAATGAGTCCTCGGGACGGATCGTGATGATATCGCGGGATGAATCGTGATGAGTTCGCGGGACGGATCATGATGAGATCGCAGGATGAATCGTGATGAGTTCGCGGGACGGATCATGATGAGTTCGCGGGACGGATCGTGATTGGATCGCAGGACGGATCGTGATGAGATGGCGGGACGCTTAGCGATTTGGATCGTGAAGATGTTCGACTACACCAACCGCATTTCTTAACGCTTCCTGCTTAGTGATCTACAACAGTACATAGATCCACTCTCCCTCTCGTAGATGCTCATCACCATGGATAGATCTGCATGTGTGTAGGAAATTTTTTGTTTCCCATGTGACGTTCCCCAACAGTGGCATCATGAGCTAGGTCTATGTGTAGATGAGATCTCGAGTAGAACACAAAAGGATTGTGGGCGTTGATGCTTAGATTGCTTCCTCCGTTGGTCAGATTTTGGTTTAGCGGTATTGTGAGATGAAGCGGCCCGGACCAACGTTACTCGTACGCTTACAAGAGACCGGTTCCCTCGACGGCAACTTGTTGCATAGATGGCTTGCGGGTGCGAGTTTCTCTCACTTTAGTTGGATCAGATTTGACAAATGCGGTCCTTGAGAAGGCTGAAAAGCAACTAGTGTATCACCGTTGTGGTTTTTGCGTAGATGAGAATTGTTCTTGCTAGATACCCATAGCAGCCACATAAAACATGCAACAACAATTAGAGGATGTCTAACTTGTTTTTGCAGGGTATGTTGTGATGTGATATGGCCAATTACATGATGTGATATATGTGATGTATGAGATGATCATGTGATGTATAGATTATCACGACTTGCATGTCGATGAGTACGGCAACCGGCAGGAGCCATAGGGTTGTCTTTAATTATTGTATGACCTGCGTGTCAATCATTAAGCACTATGTAATGCTTTTCTTTATCGCTAAACGGTAGCAATAGTAGTACAAGCATGATGTGTGCGACAAACCCAATGGCGACACATTGATGGAGATCAAGATGATGGAGATCATGGAGTCATGCCGGTGACGATGGAGATCATGCCGGTGCTTTCAAGATGGAGATAAAAAGTACAACTTCGTGGCCGTATCATGTCACTTATGATTTGCATGTGATGTTAATCCTTTTATGCACATTGTTTTGCTTAGGACGATGGTAGCATTATAAGGTGATCCCTCACTTAAATTTCAAGATGAATTGTGTTCTCCCCGAGTGTGCACCGTTGCGAAAGTTCGTCGTGTGGAGACACCACGTGATGATCGGGTGTGATAGACTCTATGTTCACATACAACGGGTGCAAGCCTGTGTTGCACATGCAAAACACACGGGTTAAACTTGACGAGCCTAGCATGTACAGACATGTCCTCGGAACACAAGAGACCGAAAGGTCAAACATGAGTCATATAGTAGATATGATCAACATGATGATGTTCACCATTGAAACCAGTTCAACTCACGTGATGATCGGACTTGAGTTGGTGAATTTGGATCATGTATCACTCGAATGACTGTAGGGATGTCAATTTGAGTGGGAGTTCTTAAGTAATATGATTAATTGAACTCATTATCATGACCATAGTCAGTAGTGTCTTTGCAAACTATGTTGTAGATTACTAGCTCATGTTGTAGCTCCCTTGAATTTTTATATGTTCCTAGAGAAATAGAGTTGAAAGATGATGGTAGCAATATTGCGGACTGGCTCTGTGATCTGAGGATTGTCCTCATTGGTGCACAGAAGGCTTATGTCCTTAATGCACCGCTCGATGCGCCAACCCCTCTAGCGTTGTTTGTAGATGTTGTGAACATCTCACAGGCACGTTCTGATAACTACTTGATAGTTTAGTGTGTCATGCATTACAGCTTAGAATTGAGGCTTCGAAACATTTTGAACGTCATGGAACATATGAGATGTTCTAAGAGCTGAAATTATGATCTCAGGCTCGTGCCCGTGTTGCGAGATACGAGATCTCCAACAAGATTCTTTGCCTGTAAGATGAAGGAGAATAGCTCAATCGTTGAGCATGTGCTCAGATTGTCAGCGTGCTACAATCGCTTGAATCGAGTGGGAGTTGATCTTCCAGATAAGATAGTGATTGATATTGTTCTCCAAGTCACTGTCACTAAGCTACTAGAACTTGGTGATGAACTATAAACGCTATGGATAGAAATAATGATCCCTGAGCTGTTCGCGATGTCTGACACCGCGAAGGTAGAAATCAAGAAGGAGCATCAAGTGTTGATGATTAGTAAAACCACTAGTTTCGAGAAGGGCAACGACAAGGAGGGAAACTTCATGGGTAGCAAGTCAGTTGCTGCTCCAGTGAAGCAACCAAAAGTTGGACCCAAACCCGAGACTAAGTGCTTAGATTATGAGGAGAGCGGTCGCTGAAGCGGAACAACCCTAGATGCTTGGTAGATAAGAAGGCTGGCAACGTCGACAAAAGTATATTTGATATACGTGTTATTGATGTGTACTTTGCTAGTACTCCTAGTAGCACCTGGGTATTGGATATCGGTTCGGTTGCTAAATGTTAGTAACTTGAAATAAAAGCTAAGGAATAAATGGAGAACTAGCTAAGGGTGAGGTGAGATGTGTGTTGGAAATGTTTCCAAGGTTGATGTTATCAACATCGCACGCTCTCTCTACCTTCGGGATTAGTGAAAAACATAAATAAATGTTATTTGGTGTTTTGCGTTGAGCATGAACGTGATTGGATCGTGTTTATTGCAACACGGTTATTCATTTAAGTTAGAGAATAATGGTTATTCTGTTTACATGAATAATACCTTCAATGGTCAAGCACCCAGTGAGAATGGTTTGTTGAATCTTGATCGTAGTAATACACATGTTCATAACATTGATGCCAAAAGATACAAAGTTAATAATAATAGTACCACATACTTGTGGCACTGCTGCTAAATGTCATATTGGTATTAAAAGCATGAAGAAACTCCATGCTGATGGATCACTGGATTCATTCGATTTCGAAACGGATGACACATGCGAACCATGCCGCTTGGTCAAGATGACTAAGGACCCTGTTTTCTGGTTTGATGGAGCGAGCAAGTGACTTATTGGAAATGATACATGTTGATGTATGCAATCCAATGTGTCTTATGGTGTGTAGTGGATATCATTATTTTCTTACCTTCACTGATGATTTGAGTAGATATAGTGTATATTTCCTTAATGAAACACAAGTCTGGATAATTTGAAAGGTTCAAGCAAATTCAGAGTGAAGTTTAAGATCATCGTGACAAGAAGATAAAAATGTCTACGATATGATCATCGAGATGAATATCTGAGTTGCGAGTTTGGCATACAACTTTAGACAATCTGAAAATTGTTTCACAACTCACGCCACCTGGAACACCATAGTGTGATGGTGTGTCCGAACGTCATAGTCGTGCTCTATTGGATATGGTGCATGCTATGATGTCTCTTACCATTTTGTTACTGTAATTTTGGGCTTATGCATTAGAAACAACTACATTCACTTTAAATAGGGCATCATCTAAATCCGTTGAGATGACACCGTGTGAATTATGGTTTGATAGAAACTTAAGCTGTCATTTCTTAATGTTTGGGGCTGCGACACTTGTGTGGAAAATGTTTTCACCTAATGAGCTCGAACCCAAAGCATACAAATGCATATTCATAGAATACCCTAAGAATAGTTGTGTGAACCTTCTATCTCAGATCCAAGCATAAAATGTTTGTTGCTAAAACTGGGTCCTTTCTCGAGAAAAAGTTTCTCTTGAAAGAATTGAGTGGGAGGAGGATAGAACTTGGTGAGATTATTGAACCTCTGTTTCAACCAGAGAGTAGCGCAGCGTAGGAAGTTGTTTATGTGAAGCCTAGTTAGTTGAAGAGGAAGTTAATGATGATGATCATGAAGCTTCATATCAAGATACTATCGAACCTCGTAGGTCGACAAGGTCGTGTACTGCTCCTGAGTGGTGCGGCAACCCTGTCTTAGAGGTCAAGTTGTTGGACAACGATGAACCTACGAACTATGGAGTAGCGATGATGGGCCGAGAAACCAACAAATGGTTAGAGGCCATGAAATCCGAGAAAGGATCCATGTATGAAAACCAAGTATAGACTTTGGTGGACTTGCTCGTTCGACGGCAGGTCATTAAGTACAAATGGATCTTTGAAATGAAGACAGACGCTGATGGTATATGTCACCATTTGTAAAGCACGACTTGCTGCAATTAAGTTTATGAAAAGTTCAAGGAGTTGACTGCGATGAGACTTTCTCACTCGTAGCGATGCTAAATTCAGTTCAAATTATGTTAGCAGTTGCTGCAATTTCAATTATGAAATCTGGTAGATGGAGGTCAAAACATCGTTTCCTTCACGGTTTACTCGAGGAAAGGTTGCATGTCATACAACCAGAAGGTTTTGTTAGTCCTAAGGATGCTAAAAGGTGTGCAAACTTCAGTGATCCTTTTATAGACTGAAGCAAGCATCTTGGAGTTGGAATGTACACTTTGAAGAGGTGATCAAAGTTTTTGAGTCTATACACAGTTTATGAGAAACTTGTATTTGCAGTAAAGTGAGTGGGAGCACCATAGAGTTTCTCATAAGTGTATGTGGATGACATATTGCTATTCGGAAATAATGTAGAATTTCTGGAAAGTATAAACGGTTGTTTGAAAAGTGATTTTCAAAGGAAGACCTGAATAAAGCTACCTAATTGTTGAGCATCAAGATCTATAAAGTTAGATCAAGATGTTTGATAAGACTTTCAATGAGTACATACCTTGACAAGATTTTGAAAGAGTTCAAAATTGATTAGTCAGAGAGAAGTGTTCTCGCCTGCTTTGTAAGGTGTGAAGTTGAGTGAGACTCAAAGCTCGACCACGGCAGAAGAAAGAGAAAGGACGAATGTCGTCCCCTATGCCTTAACCATAGGCTCTGTATAGTATGCCTTGGTGTGTACCGCACCTGTGTGTGCCCTGCCATGAGTCCGTCAAAGGGTACAAGAGTGATCCAAGAGTGGATCACTGGACAGCGGTCAAGATTATCCTTAGTAACTAAAAGACTCAGGAGATGTTTCTCGATTATCAAGGTGACAAAGAGTTTGTCGTAAAGACTTACGTCGATTCAAGCTTTAACGCCAATCCGGATAACCCGTAGTAGCAATCTGGATACATATAGTGGAGCAGCCATTTGGAATATTACCAAGTGGAGTGTGGTAGCAGTGTTTACAGTTTGATAGAGAGTTTTGCAAAGTACACACGGATCTGAATGTCGTAGACCCATTAACTATAAGACCTCTCTCACATGCAAAGCATGATCGAGCGCCAGAACTCATTGGGTGTTAGATTCATAACAATGCGAATCACATGGTGATGTGAACTAGATTATTGACTCTAGTGCAAGTGGGAGACTATTGGAAATATGCCTTAGAGGCAATAATAAATTAGTTATTATCATATTTCCTTGCTCATGATAATCGTTTATTATCCAGGCTATAATTGTATTGATCGGAGACTTAGATGCATGTGTGGATACATAGACAAAACCATGACCATAGTATGCCTCTAATAGACTAGCTCGTTGATCAAAGATGGTTAAGGTTTCCTAGACATGGACATGAGATGTCATTTGATAAATGGGGTCACATCATTAGGAGAATGGTGGGATGGACAAGACCCAAACTACAAACGTAGCATATGATCGTGTCAGTTTATTGCTACTGTTTTGTGCATGTCAAGTATATGTTCCTATGACCATGAGATCATGCAACACACAGATACCGGAGGAGTGCCTTGTGTGTATCAAACGTCGCAACGTAACTGGGTGACTATAAAGGTGCTCTATAGGTATCTCCGAGGGTGTCTGTTGAGTTGGCATGGATCAAGACTGGAATTTGTTACTCCGTGTGACGGAGAGGTATCTTAGGGCCCACTCGGTAATACAACATCACAATAAGCCTTGCAAGCAATGTGACTAAGTTTTAGTCACAGGATCTTGTATTACGGAACGAGTAAAGAGACTTGCCGGTAACGAGGTTGAACTAAGTATGGAGATACTGATGATCGAATCTCGGGCAAGTAACATACCGAAGAACAAAGGGAACATCATACGGGATTAACTGAATCCTTGACATAGAGGTTCGACCGATAAAGTTCTTCGTAGAGTATGTAAGAACCAATATGGGCATCCAGGTCCCGCTATTGGTTATTGACCGTAGAGGTGTCTCGGTCATGTCTACATAGTTCTCGAACCGGCAGGGTCTGCACACTTAAAGTTCGATGACGTTTCGGTAGTATAGAGTTATGCATGGTGGTGACCGAAGGTGGTTAGGAGTCCCGAATGAGATCCCGAACGTTACGAGGAGCTCCAGAATGGTCCGGAGGTAAATATATATATATATATATATATATAGGAAGTCCTATCTTGGTCGCTGGAAAAGTTTCGCGATCATCGGTAGTGTACCGGGAGTGCCGGTTGTGTATCGGGAGACCATCGGGAGGGGTATTTCGACCCAAGAGGCTACATGGGCTGTGGGAGGATGAATAATAGCCTTTATTGGGATGGTGGAATTCCTACACAAGGCCCACGCGGCTGGGAAGAAAAGCCCAAACGGAAAAAGGTGGAAAAAGGCAAAAAGGGCTAAATTAGGAAGGAGTCCTAATCCTACTAGGAGTGGAGGAGGAGGACTCCTCACTCCTGGTTCGGCCAACCCAAGGGCTGCCTCCTTGGGAGGCAATCCTCCTCCTCCTCTACTCCTATTTATACTAGAGGGTTTTAGGGTTTTGGCACAAGATTTTCAGCCACGTGCTACCCGTTCCTCTAGTGCATAGTTTCTCCTCTAGATCGGATTTCTGCAGTGCTTAGGCGAAGCCCTACTGGAATAGCTCCACCATCATCGCCGGAGCGCCGTCGTGCTGCCGGAGAACTCTTCTACCTCTCCATTCCCTCTTGCTGGATCAAGAAGGCAGAGATCATCATCGAGCTGTACGTGTGCTGAACACGGAGGTGCCATCCGTTCGGCGCTGGATCGAAAGGATCGTGATCAAGATCGCGAGACAGATCGTGATGAGATTGCGGGGCGGATCATGATGAGTTCGCGGGACGGATCATGATGAGATCGCGAGACGGATCATGATGAGTTCGCTGGACGGATCGTGATGAGTTCGCAGGACGGATCGTGATTGGATCAGGGGACGGATCGGGATGAGATGGCGGGACGCTCAGCGATTTGGATCACGAAGATGTTGGACTACACCAACCGCGTTTCTTAAGGTTTCCTGCTTAGCGATCTACAAGGGTACATAGATCCACTCTCTCTCTCGTAGATGCTCATCACCATGGATAGATCTGCGTGTGCATAGGAAAATTTTTGTTTCCCATGCGACGTTCCCCAACAGAAACCACCTACGTCTCGTCTCCATGCTGCCTCACTACCTCTCCTCTTTGTGCATTGTGACCTTATCCCTACCGAACCACAAAGGGTCCCATGGCCCCATAGTTGATCGTGTGCATCGAGCCCCGAGATCTTTGGCACGCCGGGTAGGGGGAGTGTCATTTGAACGAACCCGAGATCATGAGCAGCGTGTCGATCTTCATCGCCGTCTTCTTCCTCCATGGCTCCCAATAATAAGCCCGGTGCGACTACGCATCCCTCCACTTTGAAGGGCCCCTCGCACACAGCCATGGAATTCATTGGCACCACGGCGGCAACGAGTGAGGTGGGGCCCGTGGGCGACGTGACTGGCGCAGGCGGTGCCACTCTCGTGTCCCCCACGGTCAAAGCTGGAGTGGGGAACGCCGAAGAGGAGCAACAATAGCAACATCTTGGCTAGCTCGGCCCTAGTGCCGCTGGCGGAGAAAACATTCAGCCTCCACCTCCACGCAGCACCCGTGGCCGCGGCTTCCACAGCGGCGCCCAATCTGGAGCAAGTCGTGATCTCCCAGCAACGCCTTTCACATGTGCGGCGACTGGGCGTGCACCTCACCTAGAGCAAGACGAAGCATCGAACGGAGTCGTAGACCCACAAGCTCGACCTCCTCCCCATAAGACCGCCCCAGCGATCGGTACACGACAACAAGAATGTGACGACACCCCTCTTAGTTCTACTAGGAGTCAAGCAACATCGTCATCCGCCTCTCTAGCCATATCGACCACGGCGGGAGAAGCGATGGCACGGGCCCAGCTGCCGTTAAACTTCCCGTCGGCGGCTGACAAGATGGACGAGTGGAGAGCTTCCATCCAAAGTTTGATCGCCTTCATCAAAGACAACAAATCGCAGCATGCAGAACTTTCGTGACGCCCGCAGACAGCGATGGCGGCCTAGGCTGACGGTCGTGTAAAGGGGGACGCGCCATCGGTGCAATCCCCTCCGTGACAACAGACCCAGAGGAAGCCACAACGAGCTCCACATTCCGACGAGCCTGACGAAGCATCTATGGCCTTGTCCCGCCCGCACGATCATCGGGATTAGCAGCATGTACTAGAAGACCGTTGGAGGGAAGACGCGTGCGTCACTATAGAGCGACGCCGGGAAGCATACTGCCAAAACGACACGCAAAACTACCCAGATGTTAGCGACCCCGCATCCAGTGCTTGCGAGTACCTGCCTTATGAAGTTGGATACGCTGCCTTCACTCGCAAGCTGCGACAGGTCCGCTGGCCATCGCCCGAGCTTTCAAGCCTGAAATGACGGAGAAATACGACGGAAAGCTAAACCCGGCGGAATTCCTCGGCATCTATACGATAGTCGTTCAAGCCACCAGGGGAAGAGATGTTTAGGTGATCGTCAACTATTTCCCTTTGGCATTCAAGCCTAATGTGAGATTGTGGCCGATGCACGTACTTTAGAATGCTATTTCATCATGGGCTAACTTGTGTAACGACTTTGTTAGTGCCTTCACAGGTGCTCACCAGGAGCCAGGACAGCCTAGAAACCTGCAAGTCCTTCCGCAAAAGGAGGGAGGAACCTTGCAGAAGTACATCTAGAGATTCAATCGAGTACACCACAATATTCCAGAGATACACCCCGCAGCCGTGATTGCTGCATTCCATTCAAACATGCACAACAGGAGGATGCGTGCGAAGATGAATGGTAGAGTCCCCAAGACCGTCAATGACCTGTACGCATTGGCGGACAAGTGTGCTTGTGCTGAGGAAGGAAGGAAACTCCCCGAACAAGTGTGTGGCGTCAAAGTTGACTCGGATGACGATGATGATGCCCCTGGCCCAAAGGGGAAAAGCCGAAGGCGCAATAAGAAGCATAAGGGAAAGGAAGTCTTGGCCGTTGGGGGCTTTGGTGAGCTCAGTGCCGGCAAGAAGGCCAAGACCGGGGGCCCCGACAAGGGAGATATCGTGTGTGCTGATTGTTGGGAGGCCACGGGGGCAGAGAATACCAGAATGTACGACGGGCCATACTGCAAAATCCACAGCACCAAAGGTCATGATCTCCAAGAATGTCGCCAAGTTGAGCAGCTTGCCGAGAAGCAGAAGGCTGAATACGAGAGGCGTGACAAGGAGAGAGGCCAAAATGGTGCTTCCGGGAATGCTCGTGGTTGTAGAGGGCCGCCGTGGTAAGGCACTGAAAAAACCTGCTAGAGGTTGTGAGAAGAAAGAAGGAGATGCTATGAGTGATGATGAGGATGATGAAGAAGAGTCGAGTGATCGAAAATTCCAGAAGGCAACTGAAGCCATGTGTGTTGATGGGGGTGCATCCTTGAATTCCTCCCATCGGCATCTCAAGCAATGGGTGCATGAGGTCAACGCCATGGAGCCATCTGCAGAGTCTACAATGCCACTCAAATGGTTCTACACGTCTATCATCTTTGTCGAAGAGGATCATCGTGACCGCACCACTGCGGTTGGATGTTTGTCGTTGTTGGTCTCCCCAACAATCCATTATTGGAAATATGCCCTAGAGGCAATAATAAATTGGTTATTATCATATTTCCTTGTTCATGATAATTGTTTATTATCCATGCTATAATTGTATTGATCGGAAACTCAGATACATGTGGGGATACATAGACAACACTATGTCCCTAGTATGCCTCTAATAGACTAGCTCGTTGATCAAAGATGGTCAAGGTTTCCTAGCCGTGGACATGAGATGTCATGTGATAATGGGATAACATCATTAGGAGAATGATGTGATGGACAAGACCCAAACTATAAACATAGCATATGATCATGTCAGTTTCTTGCTACAATTTTCCGCATGCCAAGTATCAGTTCCTATGACCATAAGATCATGCAACACACTAACACCACAGGAGTACCTTGTGTGTATCAAACGTCAGAATATAACTGGGTTACTAAGTGCTCTATAGGTATCTCTGAGGGTGTCTGTTGAGTTGGCATGGATGAATACTGAGATTAGTTACTCTGTGTGACGGAGAGGTATCTCAGGGCCCACACGATAATACAACATCACAACAAGCCTTCAAGCAATGTGACTAAGTGTTAGCCATGGGTTCTTGTATTAGGGAACGAGTAAAGAGACTTGCTGGCAACGAGATTGAACTAGGTATAGAGATACCGACGATCGAATCTCGGGCAAGTAACATACCGAAGAACAAAGGGAACGACATACGGGATTAACTGAATCGTTGACATAGAGGTTCGACCGATAAATATCTTCTTAGAATATGTAGGAATCAATATGGGCATCTAGGTACCCCTATTGGTTATTGACCGTAGAGGTGTCTCGGTCATGTCTACATAGTTGTCAAACCCACAGGGTCTGCACACATATGGTTCGGTGATGTCTCTAGTATAGAGTTATGTATGGTGGTGACCAAAGGTTGTTCAGCGCCCCGGATGAGATCCCGGACATCACGATGAGCTCCGGAATGGTCCGGAGGTAAAGATTGATATATAGGAAGTCCTGTTTTGGTCACTGGAAAAGTTTCAAGCTCATCGGTAGTGTACCAGGAGTGCCGGGAGGGTGCCCGGGGACAATCGGGAGGGGTGTCTCAACCCAAAGGACCGCATGGGCTGTGGGAGGAGTCAAACCAGCCCCTGGTGGGCTGTACTAAACCCCACTAAGGCCCATGCATCTAGGGGTGGGAAAACCCAAAAGGTGGAGAGGTGGAAAAAGTTTCCAAGTGGAAAGGAGGAATCCTACTCCTAATAGGATTGGAGTAGGACTCCTCCACCTCCAATTTCGACCAAACCATGAGGGTTTGAGGCTGCCTCCTGCCCTCCCTCCCTCCTATATACTCCCTACGTTCCTCAATACAAGTCTTTTAAGAGATTCCTCAAGGGACTACATACGAAGCAAAATGAGTGAATTTATACTCTAAAGTATGTCTATATACATCCGTATGTAGTTTCCTAGTGAAAACTCTTAAAAGACTTATATTTAGAAACGGAGGGAGTATACTAGAGGATTTGGAGGGAAGAGCTAACCCTAATTGCCATGTGCTGCCCTCTTCTCCCCTATATCAGTTTCTCCTCTAGATTAGTTCTGCGGTGCTTAGGTGAAGCCCAACAGGATTGGTTCACCACCACCGCCACCACGCCGTTGTGCTTCCGGAGAACTCATCTACCTCTCCACTCCCTATTTCTTGATCAAGAAGGCGGAGATCGTCATCAAGCTGTACGTGTGCTGAACGTAGAGGTGCCATCTGTTTGGCGCTAGATCGGAAGGACTGTGATCAAGATCGCGAGACGATTCGTGATTTGATCGTGGGACGGATCGTGATGGGATCGCAGGACGGATCGTGATGGGATCGCAGGACTCTTGGAGATTTGGATCGCAAAGATGTTCGACTACATCAATCGCGTTTCTTAATGCTTCCCACTTAGAGATCTATAAGGGTATGTAGATCCTCTCTCCCTCTCGTAGATGCTCATCACCAAGGATAGATCTTGCGTGTGCGTAGGAAATTTTTTGTTTCCCATGCAACGTTCCCCAATAGTGGCATCATGAGCTCGGTCTATTTGTAGATGAGATCTCGAGTGGAACACAAAGGAGTTTGTGGGTGTTGACCCTTAGATTGCTTCCTCCCTTGGTCGTGTTTTGGTTCAGCGGTATTGTGGGATGAAGCGGCCCGTACCAACCTTACTCGTACGCTTACGAGACACCAGTTCCATTGACTGATGTGTAACTTTGTTGCACAAAGATGGATGGTGGGTGTCTGTTTCTCCTACTTTAGTTGGATCGGATTTGACAAAAAGGCGGTCCTTGAGAAGGTTGAATAGCAATTTATGTATCATCATTGTGGTTTATCTATAGGTGAGTATTGTTCTTGCGAGATACTCGTAGCAGCCACGTAAAAATTGCAACAACAATTAGAGGACGTCTAACTTGTTTTTGCAGGGTATGTTGTGATGTGATATGGCCAATTACATGATGAGATATATGTGATGTATGAGATGAACATGTATTGTATAGAATATCATGACTTGCATGTCGATGGGTGCGGCAATTGGTAGGAGCCATAGAGTTGTCTTTAATTATTGTATGACATGCATGTCAATCATTAAGCGCTATGTAATGCTTTACTTTATCGCTAAGTGGTAGAAATAGTAGTAGAAGGATGGTGGGCGCGACAACCACGATAGCGACACGTTGATGGAGATCAAGATGATGGAGATCAAGGTGTCATGCCGGTGATGATGGAGATCATGTCGGTTCTTTAAGGATGGAGATCAAAAGCACAACTTCATGGCCATATCATGTCACATATGATTTGCATGTGATGTTAATCCCTTTTATGCACCTTGTTTTGCTTAGGACGATGGTATCATTATAAGGTGATCCCTCACTAAAATTTCAAGATAAATTGTGTTCTCCCCAAGTGTGCACCATTGCGAAAGTTCGTCGTGTCGAGACACCACGTGATGATCAGGTGTGATAGACTCTAAATTCACATACAACGGGTGCAAGCCAGTGTTGCACATGTGGAACACTCGGGTTAAACTTCACGAGCCTAGCATGTAAAGACATGGCCTCGGAACACAAGAGACCGAAAGGTCGAACATGAGTCATATAGTAGATATGATCAACATGATGGTGTTCACCATTGAAACCACCTCAACTCATGTGATGATCGGACATGAGTTGGTGAATTTGGATCATGTATAACTCGAATGACCGGAGGGATGTCAATTTGAGTGGGAGTTCTTAGGTCATATGATTAATTGAACTCATTATCATGAACATAGTCAGTAGTGTCTTTGCAAATTATGTAGTAGATTACTAGCTCGCGTTGTAGCTCCCTTGAGTTTTTTAAGTCCCTAGAGAAATATAGTTGAAAGATGATGGTAGCAATATTGCGGACTGGGTCCATGATATGGGGATTGTCCTCATTGCTGCACAGAAGGCTTATGTCCTTAATCAACCGCTCCATGCGCCACCCCCTCTAGCATGGTTTGTAGATGTTGTGAACATCTGACAGGCACATTCCGGTGACTACTTGATAGTTCAGTGCATCATGCATTACGAGTTAGAATTGAGGCTCCAATACATTTTGAACGTCACGGAACATATGAGATGTTCTAAGAGATGAAAATGAGATCTCAGGCTCGTGCCCGTGTTGTGAGATATGAGGTCTAGGTACTACAGTTGCTTGAATCGAGTGGGAGTTGATCTTCCAGATAAGATAGTGATTGATGTCACTGTCACTAAGCTACTAGAGCTTCGTGATGAACTATAAAATGCCAGGGATGGAAATAATGATCTCTGAGCTATTCGCGATGTTTGACACCGTGAAGGTAGGAATCAAGAAGGAGCATCAAGTGTTGATGGTTAGTGAAACCACTAGTTACGAGAAGGGCAAGGGCTAGGAGGGAAACTTCATGGATGGCAAGTCAGTTGCTGCTCCAGTGAAGAAAACCAAAGTTGAACCCAAACCCGAGACTAAGTGCTTCTATTATGAGGGGAACAGTCGCTGAAGCGGAACAACATTAGATACTTGGTAGATAAGAAGGCTGGCAACATCGACATAAGTATATTTGATATATGTGTTATTGATGTGTACCTTGCTAGTACTGCTAGTAGCACCTGGGTATTGGATATTGGTTCGATTGCTAAATGTTAGTATCTCAAAATAAAAGCTACGAAATAAACGGAGACTAGCTAAGGGTGAGGTGATGATGTGTGTTGGAAATGTCTCCAAGGTTGATGTGATCAACATCGGACGCTCTCTCTACCTTCAGGATTAGTGACGAACCTAAATAAATGTTATTTGGTGTTTGCGTTGAGCATGAACATGATTAGATCATGTTTATTGCAACACAATTATTCATTTAAGTTAGAGAATAATGGTTATTCCGTTTACATGAATAATACCTTCAATGGTCATGCACCCAATGAGAATGGTTTGTTGAATCTTGATCGTAGTAATACACATGTTCATAACATTGATGTCAAAAGATATAAACTTAACAATAATAGTACCACATACTTGTGGCACTGTCGCTAAGTGTCATATTGGTATAAATCGCGTTAAGAAACTCCATGTTGATGGATCTTTGGAATCATTTGATTTCGAATCGGTTGAGACATGCGGACCATGCCTCTTGGGCAAGATGACTAAAGACCTTGTTTTCGATATGATGCAGCGGGCTAGTAACTTATTAGAAATGACACATGTTGATATATGCGGTCCAATGAGTGTTGTAGCGTGCAGTGGATATCGTTATTTTCTTACCTTCACTGATGATTTGAGTATATATGAGTATATTTACTTAATGAAACAAAAGTCTGAAATTTTTGAAAAGTTCAAACAAATTCATAGTGAAGTTTAAGATCATCGTGACAAGAAGATAAAAATGTCTATGATATGATCGTGGAGGTGAATATCTAACTTACGAGTTTGGCATACAACTTTAGACAATGTGAAAGTTGTTTCACAACTCATGCCACCTAGAACACCATAGTGTGATGGTGTTTCCGAACGTCGTAGTCGTGCTCTATTGGATATGGTACAAACTATGATGTCTCTTATAGATTTGCCACTATCGTTTTGGGGTTATGCATTAGAGACAACTACATTCACTTTAAAAGGGGCACCATTTAAGTCCGTTGAGATGACACCGTATGAATTTTGGTTTGGCTGAAACCTAAGATGTCATTTCTTAATGTTTGGGGCTGCGACGCTTATGTGAAACAGTTTTTCACCTAATGAGTTCGAACCCAAAGCGGACAAATGCATCTTCGTAGAATATCCTAAGAATAGTTGGGTATACCTTCTATCTCAGATCCGAGTGCAAAGTGTTTGTTGCTAAAACGGATCCTTTCTCGAGAAAGAGTTTCCCTCGAAAGAATTGAATGGGAGGAAGATAGAACTTGATGAGGTTGTTGAACCTTTGTTTCAACCAGAGAGTAGCGCAACACAAAAAGATGTTTCTGTGGATCCTACTTTAGTTGAAGAGGAAGTTAATGATGATGATCATGAAACTTTGTATCAAGTTACTATCGAACCTCGTAGGTCGACAAGGACGCGTAGTGCTCCTAAGTGGTACAACGATGAACCTACAAGCTATGGAGAAGCGATGATGGTCCCAAATTCCAAAAAATGTTTAGAGGCCATGAAATCCGAGAAAGGATCCATGTATGAAAACCAAGTATAGAGTTTGGTAGACTTGCCCGTTGTACGACAGGTTGTTGGGTACAAACGGACCTTTAAGATGAAGTCAAAAGGTGATGGTAAATGTCACCATTTATAAAGCTCGACTTGTCACAAAGAAGTTTTTGACAAGTTCAAGGAGTTGACTGCGATGAGACTTTCTCATTCGTAGCGATGCTAAAGTCTGTTGGAATTGTGTTACAAGTTGTTGCGGTTTTTCAATTATGAAATCTAGCAGATGGATGTCATAACTTCGTTTCCTTAACGGTTTACTTGAGGAAAGGTTGTATGTGATGCAACCAGAAGATTTTGTCAGTCCTAATGATGCTAAAGGGTGTGCAAGCTCCAGCAATCCTTCTATGGGCTGGAGCAAGCATCTCAAAGTTGGAATATACGCTTTTATGAGGTGATCAGAGTTTTTCGGTTTATACAAAGTTTACGAGAAACTTGTATTTACAAGAAAGTGAGTGGGAGCACTATAGAATTTTTGATAAGTATATGTGGTTGACATATTATTGATTAGAAATAATGTAGAATTTCTAGAAAGCATAAATGGTTGTTTGAAAAGTGATCTCAAAGGAAGACCTGGATAAAGCTACCTAATTATTGGGCGTCAAGATTTATAGAGATAGATCAGGATGCTTGATGAGACTTTCAATGAGTACATACCTAGAGAAGATTTTGAACGAGTTCAAAAATGGATCTGTCAAAGAAGGAGTTCTTGCCTGGTTTGTAAGGGGTGGAGTTGAGTGAGACTCAAAGCTCAACCATGGCATAAGTAAGAGTAAGGATGAAGGTCGTCCCCTATGCTTTACCCATAGGCTCTATATAGTATGCCATGATGTGTACCGCACCTGTGTGTGCCTTGCCATGAGTGTTTCAAGGGGTACAAAAGTGATCCAGGAGTGGATCACTGGACAGTGGTCAATATTATCCTTAGTAGCTAGAGGACTAAGGAAATATTTCTTGATTATGGAGGAGATAAAGAGTTCGTCGTAAAGGGTTACGTCGATGCAAGCTTTGACACCAATCTGGATGACTCTTAATAGCAATCCGGATACGTATAGTGGAGCAACCATTTGGAAAAGCTCCAAGTGGACTGTGGTAGCAGTGTCTATAGTATGACATGGAGATTTTCAAAGTACACACGATCTGAATGTCATAGACGCATTGACTAAAGACTCTCTCACATGCAAAGCATGATTGGACCCCATAACTCATTGGGTGTTAGATTCATAACAATGTAAATCACATGGTGATGTGAGCTAGATTATTGACTCTATTGCAAGTGGGAGACTGTTGGAAATATGCCCTAGAGGAAATAATAAATTGGTTATTATCATATTTCCTTGTTCATGATAATCGTTTATTATCCATGCTATAATTGTATTGATCGGAAACTCATATAAATGTGTGGATACATAGACAACACCATGTCCCTAGTATGCCTCTAATAGACTAGCTCGTTGATCAAAGATGGTCAAGGTTTCCTATCCATGGACATGAGATGTCATTTGATAATGGGATCACATCATTAGGAGAATGATGTGATGGACAAGACCAAACTATAAACATAGCGTATGATCGTATCAATTTATTGCTACAGTTTTCTACATGTCAAGTATCTGTTCCTATGACCATGAGATCATGCAACTCACTGACACCGGAGGAGTACCTTGTGTGTATCAAATGTCGGAACATAATTGGGTGACTATAAAGGTTCTCTATAGGTATCTCTAAGGGTGTCTGTTGAGTTGGCATGGATCAATACTGGGATTTGTTACTCCGTGTGACGGAGAGGTATCTCAGGGCCCAGTCGGTAATACAACATTGCAACAAGCTTTGCCAACAATGTGACTAAGTGTTAGCCACGGGATCTTGTATTACCGAATGAGTAAAGAGACTTGCTGGTAGCGAGATTGAACTAGGTATAGAGATACCAACGATCAAATCACGGGCAAGTAAGATACCAAAGAACAAAGGGAACGTCATACGGGCTTAACTGAATCTTTGACATAAAGGTTCGACCGATAAATATCTTCGTAGAATATGTAGGAATCAATATGGGCATCCAGGTCCCACTATTGTTTATTGACCATAGAGGTGTCTCGATCATGTCTACATAGTTCTCAAACCCTCACGGTCTGCACACTTAAGGTTCGATGATGTTTCGGTAGTATAGAGTTATGTATGGTGGTGACCAAACTTTGTTCGAAGTCCCAGATGAGATCCCGGAATGGTCCGTACGTAAAGATTGATATATAGGAAGTCCTGTTTTGGTAACCGAAAAGGTTTCAGGCTCATCGGTAGTGTACCGGGAGTGCCGGGAGGGTGTTGGGGGACCATCGGGAGGAGTGTCTCGACCCAAAGGACCTCATGGGCTGTGGGAGGATTCAAAACAACACCTGGTGGGCTGGACTAATCCCCACTAAGGCCCATGCAGCTAGGGGTGGGAAAACCCCAATATGTGGAGAGGTGGAAAAAGTTTCCAACTGGAAAGGAGGAATCCTACTCCTAATAGGATTGGATTAGGACTCCTCCACAGCCAATTTTGACCAAACCTTAAGGGTTTGAGGCTGCCTCCTACCCTTGCTCCCTCCTATATATACTAGAGGATTTGGAGGGAAGAGCTAACCCTAATTGCCATGTGCTGCCCTCTTCTTCCCTAGATCAGTTTCTCCTCTAGATTAGTTTTGTGGTGCTTAGGCAAAGCCCTACAGGATTAGTCCACCACCACCGCCATCATGCCATTGTGCTTCTAGGGAACTCATCTACCTCTCCGCTCCCTATTGCTGGATCAAGAAGGCGGAAATCGTCATCGAGTTGTATGTGTGTTGAACGCGGAGGTGCCATCCGTTTGGCGCTAGATCGGAAGGACCATGATCAAGATCGCGAGACGCTTCGTGATTTGATCGTGGGATGGACCGTGATGGGATCGCGGGACGGATCGTGATGGGATTGCAGGATGGATCGTGATGGGATCGTGGGACGCTCGGCAATTTGGATCGCGAAGATGTTCGACTACATCAATCGTGTTTCTTAACGCTTCCCGCTTAGCAATCTACAAGGGTATGTAGATCCACTCTCCCTCTCGTAGATGCTCATCACCATGGATAGATCTTGTGTGTGCGTAGGAATTTTTTTATTTCCCATGCAAAATTCTCCAACATACGCAACCTCAAAGTAACCAAGATGTTAGTTGATGGCAGGGCGAGATTGAACTTTGCAGATCGATGACAAAGAGCTCAAAGCTACGGGTGTGTTCCAAGCAATCAACCCTGGCTGGAGCCGACCCAAGGGAATGATCACTTTGCCTGTGACATTTGGTCGGGTGTTCAACTACCGGAATGAGAAGGTGGTGTTTGATGTGGTCAAACTCCCTCTACCTTATAATGGAATTCTTCGTCACCCAGCTTTGGCAAACATCATGGCAGGATCCCACTATGCTTACAAAACTATGAAGATGCCAGGGCCCATGGGATTCATCTCCATCCCATCTGATAAGAAGGATGCAGTTATATGTGTGGACAAGATGTATCAAGATGCGGTGGAAGATGAGGTCGGAGAAACCCTAGCTCCCGCCAAGGAAACGAAGAAGGGGAAGAAGTCTAGCAGGGACAGTGACAAGGACTTCAGGAAGTGTGCCTCTTCAGAGTGCGTTGCACCCGTCAATGACCTACCAAAGAGCTCCACCAGCAAAAGAGCCAAGGTCACCTATCCTGTGAGGAAGAAGATCCCGACAGGGCAGGATGGCACTCATCGTACATTTACCATCAATGCCACCCTTAATGACAAATAGGAAATCGCGCTTGTTGCCTTCCTACGGGCAAATGTCGATGTGTTTGCTTGGAAACCATCTAACATCCCTGGTATTCCCAAGGAGGTAATTGAGCACCACCTTGTTGTTTGCCCTCATGCCACGCCCGTAATGCCAAAAGTTAGAAAGAAAGCCTTGGAGTGGCAGCAGTTCATCACCGAGGAGATCAAGAAGCTTGAAGCAACTGGTTTGATCAGAGGAGTGTTGCATCCCACTTGGTTAGCCAACCTGGTAGTCATGTGCAAGGCGAATGGGTGAGGCTTTTCATTGATTTCACTGACTTGAAAAAAGCATGCACAAAGGACCCTTTTCCCTTGCAGCGCATCGATTAGATTGTTGATTCCACTTCCGAGTGTGAGTTGCTTTCCTTCTTGAACGCATACTTCGGATAGCACCGGATATTGATGGCCAAGGAAGAGAGGAAAAGACCGCGTTCATATCTTAGTGTGGCACATACTGCTCTGTACGTATGCCCTTCGGGTTAAAGAGCCCTAGTTATACCTTTGCAAGGGCCATGCAAATTGGATTTGAACCTCAGTTGCACAGAAATGTGGAAGCTTACATGGATCACATAGTAGTCTAAACCAGAGATGAAGCAACTCTCATACAATACTTGGAAGAAACTTATATAAACTCGCGCAAGATCAATTCGAAGCTCAACCCTGAGAAGTGTGTGTTTGGTGTCCCATCCGGCAAGCTACTTGTGTTCTTTGTATCTTAGCGAGGAATAGAAGCATTAACGACAAGATCAAAGCAACCGTACAGATACAACCGCCCTAGTCCGTCAAGGAAGTAAGACGCTGGCTGATGAAATGGACCCCAGAAGCAGAAGCAGTGCTGCAAGATCTGAAAGTTTACCTTTCCTCCGCTCCCACCTTCGTCGCTCCTAAATTGCAAGAACCATTTCTACTATACTTGGTGGCAACGAATCAAGTGGTTAGCACAGTGCTAGTGGCACAGTGAGAAGTGGATGAAGCCGCCGCGACTGCTTTCACCGGGGGTGGAACCGAAGCATTTGCGGAAATACCTGAGACAAACAAAGGGTAACCTAAGCAAGCAAATGAAGGTAGTTTCAAGGAAGTTTTCAGCATTCTGGGAACGGGGGTACCCAGACCTACCTGCTTACGGCCCAAGACGTGGCCGACTTCATCGACCAAATGGGACCAGGCGAGGCCCGACTCAAGACAAGGCCCTTGCGAGGGCCCGAACCTCGCAAGGAGGAACAGCGACAAGACTCATGAAGGATGGGCCTCATGAGGACCCCTCTGGAGTGGCAGAGTTCTCTATGCAAGGCCCGGCCTCGGGAGTCAAGGGTGACGCAAGGAAGGACAGGAGGGCGTTAGTGAGCCTGGCAGCACAATTTCCTCTTTGGTGCAAAGGGAGAAAGGACATACTCGGGTTCCCAAAGCACCCCCAAAGGTTTCCACTCATGTGAAAGAAGACCACAACCACCCGCCCCACATGGCGGATGTGATCGCTGAGTCCACCCCTGCATCGTCGACAGCTACTTTGGGCGAAGACCGCCTTTGGGCAAGGAGAGCACGTACTGCCGTCCCCCTTCGAAATTGGCCATTATTGGATACCTTCCTACCATTGTGATAAGGGAAGATGACCCGAGCCATCGCTATATATAGAGGATAGGTTGCACCATTTAGAGGGTCGGGAACCCACCGACCCGACCATCTGAGCCACCGCGGAATCCATTCCACCACTCACTCGCTACCAAGCCGCGGAGGGCCTCGCACACCTCAAGAGAGCCCTCAGGAGGCCCAAGAACATTGTACTATTTCATCCACATCACCTCCTCGAGAGGCAATCCACCAAAGCAGGAGTAGGGTATTACGCTTCACAGCGGCCCGAACCTGGGTAAACGGTCATGTTCATCTTCTTCCTCGTCATCGTGCGAGTTTGACGTTGCGTCCATCGAGTAGCGAGCTAGGGTGACGAGGCTGCAGGGATATTCGCACACGCCCCTGTTCGAAACTTAAGTGTTTTGTGGAGCCTGAAATCTGACATTTAGCGCACCAGAGCAGGGGGCGTGTCGAAGCTTGCCTGGAATATCACCTCGCCTTTGCTCGCCGCACTCATGGCGAAAGGACGTTGGGCCCGGGCCGAGCATCGGGCAACTCATGTGGCACGGGTGGTGCCGGCGGGCGCTAGTGCCTTCAGCTGAACTGCCTCTTCATTGGTAGGTCTTGTCGCCAGTAGGGCTCTAGATGAGTGCCAGGGGATTCCGCCTCCACCAGCTACACGCCAGGCCCCCGTCCCCCCCGGATCACTCTCCCACCGGGGGCACGCCCCAGCCCTTCCCGGCCTATAAAGACCCGACAAATAGGAATGTCACACTTCTCGTGGTGCATGAACTACAGCGCCATCACGCCTTGCGTATTCTCCGCGGCGCATGGACCAGGTACACCTTCAGACGTGCCGCTGTCACCCGCGAAGCCCTGGCATACCTCGACAGGTCCCGAGCCCATGGATTTGCTTGCACGACGAGACCAACGCTCGGGCCATGCGGGCACCTGGAGGGCGTCAACAGAGACATGCGCCTGCGAGGACCTAGGACGAGGGTGCCCAGAGTGTAGGGGTTGGCTGAAGATGTTCTAGGACATCAATGGGAGGTGCTGGCAGCGCGGGAGGCGCCTCCCCTCGCACTCCATGTCACCTTCCCTGGAAGCAGGGAGGGAAAATGGAGGCTCGACTACGACGGCGCCCGGGGGCTCGAGCAACTCTACAACAACCTTGTTGATGCATGCCCGGGAAGAGGGGGAGGTCACCGCAAGGGATGGCCTACGTATCCAAGAGAGGGAGACCTGAACAACTGGATCCATGAGGGTGGCCGACGCGAGCACTCTCGCAGGGTGCGCCTGCTGGTGGGGATCTGCTTCGAGCAGGCATCCGGGTCTTGGGACTGTGGGGTACTCGACTAGGAACACAGGGGGGAACACCCGTCAGTGTTCCCGGGCCTACTGACCCTAGCTTGGAGACGGAGGGTGGAGCACACGCCCATGTCTCCGGGCCGGATGATCCCAACTTAGGGATGTTGGGAAGCGCACCTGCTTGGGCACGGAGGGTGGAACATATGCCCATGTCCCCAAGCTGGGAGTCGCTCGGCTGCCAGCGGGCAGTCCTGTGCTCACCCATGCTCCTAGGCTCGGTTTACCCACCCTAGGGGCTGGGTCGTGAGCACCTACGGGGGAATCTCGGGCACCCTAGCGACGCGCGCTGGGGCGCCGCCTAGGACCCCAGCCTCACGCACAACAGATGGGCCTCGCCTGGCCCGGTCCGCAGCATGGGGATCTACGTCTACACTACGACATCGGCTCTCGAGAATAGGCCCTCGGGTGTTAGGGGCTACCACCGCACCCGGGGTCCTGTCCTGGGTCGGCCCTACTACACCAACCCGTAACACTCTCACGTAATAATGAGCGGGCTGTATACGCCTGGAGCCCCCTGAGGATGCGGAGGGGTTCCTCCCATGCAATGTGGTAGCCACAGCCCAAAGCTAGCGGAGAAGACAACACTGCCCATCAATGGATATGCCCATGCAATGTGGATGCCCTACACTCAATACTAGGGGAAGACGAAGGCGAAGACTACCGTAAAAGCGGGACGCAGCCGTTTTCTCGCTCTCTTTTTGTATCCCAAGTTGCAACCTTCAATGGTTCTTTTTGTGCTTGAACATGTCAGAACTTCTAGGATTTCATAACTTTATGTTTTTTAGAAAGAAAAAAAGGGGGCAGGGTATTTTTCCTCCTTGTTTTCTCATTTGCCAATCTTGAGTTCTCTCTTTCTGAATTGGCGTTTTGCAAAGATCGGACGCTCCGGCCCTCCCCGAGGCCCCTTAGGGCTGGGTCACGAGGCCATGACATCTTAGGGGCATGAGTCTCTTAGATGTCAGCTCCCGCTCAGAGGCTCCGACCGTAGCATGATGTCATAGCATGGGGTCTCAGGAGGTCCCAGGGCCTCCTGAGGCGGCACACGGGGGAACAAAATGGGGGATGGCTCGAGTGTCAAAGGGGGCTCCTGAGTAGCACACCTTAGGAGCCTTACCGGTCATGAAGCCACTTGCCCCCCTGATGTCGTCCTTGGTTTCCGGTCGGCATCTGGAGTGTTGGGACCTCGCCCCATGAAGTGTGTCCTTGGCTTCTGGTCGTGCCTAATGGTGGTGGGGAAATGCATGGCACTGGGACCTATCGATGTAGAGCAGTTTGAGCATCGAAAAGGGGGCTCCCGAGTAATGCGCCTCGGGAGCCTTACCGGTCATAATGCCACTTAACTTCCTGGTGCCATCCTAGGTTTCTAGTCGGCATCAGGAGTATCGGGGCCTCGCCTCATAAAGTGCGTCCTCTTCCGGTCATACCTAACGGTGGTGGGGAAATGTGCGGGACTGGGGCCTACAGACATAGAGTGCCAGAAGGGCCCCCAAACGATCCCGCAAGTGAGGAGGAAGCATCCCAGGCGGGACCACAGGATATCTGAACAACCCCATCCCGCCAGGCGGCGCGAGCAAGGTCGTCATCGCATCACAAGCACGACGGACAGATCGATAGCAACCCCGAACCGAAGGAAGCACGACGTTACCCACCTCGTCATCTGAGAATATGCTTCAAAGGTATTTCCAAAATACATTAAAGTTTCCACCAGGCTGCATACATAACCCTGTCAGGAACACAAAGAAGCTGCCCAAGGGAAGCACGCTGTCATCAAAACTCTCGTTCTCACCACCCGGCGATAGCCCCGCGCGTCCCTACCCAAGCGCGGCCCTACGCTTTGTCGGAAGAAAGCTCCGCCAGCAGGTCGTCCACATGATCCTTGACCCGATCAGCGAGGGCAGCACGGGTCGCCTCGGGCATGGGATCGAACACCGCCTCGAAATCGAAGTGAGGGTCAAGATGGGGGAGGTGGCTGAAGATGCACGAGGCCGCCTACGCGGGGAGATCGTGGCTCTTCTCCTTCACCAGCGTGCGGGTCGTCTCCACGCCCCCTTCAAGGCGCTCTACGACCTTGGAGAAGAAGTCCAGGTACCCGGCGTCATTCGAAATGAGGGGGCTCGAGACGCTTGCACCACAAATGTCATCCAATGCCCACTTGGCCCTCCCTTCGAGGGAATGGAACATATGGGACCGCATATGCTGGAGACCGCGAGCCCGGGCCGCCTCGTCCGAAGCCTTCTCCGCTAGAGAAGCAATGCCATTTACTTGCTTATGAAGGAAAGCCAGCTCGGCTTTGGCGGCATCTTGAGCGTCCATCGCGGCGCGCCGGCGCCCTTCCTCCTGATCTAACCTTCTCTTGAGGTCCTTAACATGACCTTTCATGGAATCACACCGCTTGCAGAACCGGGACTCCTACCGTTGTAACTTCTCGCGGTAGTCCCGGACGAGCGAGCGTCGAGCCTAAACAAACCTATTGTCAACCTCCTCCTGAAGCCTCGCCTCGTGGGAGGCAAGAGATTCTTCGGCGAGTGACACCTCGCATTCCCTCATCTCCAGCCACTCTTGCTCCAGGCTTTGCTCAAGTGCCTCCAACGCCAAAGAGTCTGCAGGCGCCCGGGACCCACAGCAGTAGAGAGGGGCTCGGGGACGATCCGTCAAGAGTGGCGTTCCGCATCTGGATCTTCTTCTCAAGGTCGGTGTTTAAGGCCTCATGCTCTTTGAGACGTCCCTCACAGGCCTCGCGCCAATCGTCGGCCTCCCGAGCCTCCACAAGGGCACACTCGCGGGCCTCCACCGCCGCGGCAAGGGAATCCTCGGCCTTCAAAAAGGCGCATTTGTGCTGTAGGTGGCCAAAGATCATGGCGACCTCAAGCTGGTGCCATCCCTGTGCGAGGCATTGGCGCTCCGCCTCCAGGCGAGCATCATTGTTGGCGAGCCCCATCCCCAGGAGCCTTAGCACGTCCGCCATGTTATGGGACAAATCCCATGGCACGATGCCCCGAGCGTCGGCGGGTTCTAGGGGCCGATCAGGACTCCCCTAGGATCGAAAGTAGGTCTAGAGGGGGGGTGATTAGACTACATGACCAATTAAAGGTTTCGCCTATACCATATTTTATGGTTGACTATTTTTAGCATTTCATGGCAAGTCAAGTACACCGTACACATGCAAGTCTAAGAGTATATAGCAGTGGAAGGTAACAACAAGCATGTATAGAAGGGATAGGGTAGGAAGATCAAACGCAATTGTGGACACGATGATTTTTCTCATAGTTCCAATAGGTGGCGCTATCATACATCCACGTTTATGGAGTCTTCAACCCACAGAGGGTAACGATCGCGAGAGTCCATGGAGGGATCCACCCAAAAAGGGTCCACGAAGTAGCAACCTTGACTATTCCATACGGCTTCCGTCCATGAAGGACTAGCCTCACTATGGGGTAGATCTTCATGAAGTAGGCTATCTCCTTGCCCTTACAAACTTCTTGGTTCACTCCAAAACACGAAGCAGGAGGCTCCCAAGCGACACCTAACCAATCCTGGAGGCACCACCCTCCAAAAGGTAATAGGCTCGATAATGATGATGAACTCCTTGATCTTGTGCTTCAAGATGATAGACTCCTCAACACACAATCTCTCTCTCACAGGTTTGGCTTGGTAGAAGAGATGGGATTGGTGGGGAGGCTAGAAATCAAGATCCATATGATTGGAGTGGAAGATCTTGACCTCAACACAAGGGTAGGTGGTTCTCTCTCAGAAAATCTGATAGGATAGGTATGGAATAGTTCTGGGTGCTTCTCTCTCAAGTAAGTGGTGGTGAAGGGGTATATATAGGCATCCCCAAAAATCCAACAGTTAGACACAAAATGGCCAACTCGGTGACACCGGTGTGTTAATCTCGGTGGTACCGAAGTGACCAAAAGGTGGCAACTTTTGAATCTCGGTGAGACCGATATAGGAAACTCGGTTGCACCGATAAGGAAACCAATGATCAGATTTCCAATCTCGGTGATGCCTATCCAACATTCTCGGTGGTACCGATAATGTGAATTTGCCTAACAGAAAGTTGGCAACCTAAACTTGGTGGCACCGGTATGGAATCGGTAGCACCAAAGTGGCTAGGGTTTGGCAGAGTCTGTCTAGGTACTGGAATCGGTGGCACCGAAGTGGGATAGTTGGTTGCACCGATTTTGAGTGTTGGTTATAGAACAGACTTTGGTGGGAGAGTTTTGTGGATGTTTTGGGCGACTATCACTTGTGCACGTTTGAGCATATTGTTCACCAACAAAACTTTACCCCCTTTTAATAGTATTGGATTTCCTATGGACTCAAAGTGAATTCTCACAAATATAAAATGTAGAGTCCTCTTGCTTGAAGCTTGGCCAACCTATTTCCTTGCATCTTGGGGTTTCTCCACAATCTCCTTTTTGCCAATCCTCTCATTGAACATTTCCTAAAATATACTTAGTGGAAACATTAGTTCAATGACTTATATGTTGTTATTAATTACCAAAACCACCAAGGGAGCAAATGTGCTTTCAATCTCCCCCTTTTTGGTAATTGATGACAACATATAGATCAAATCTTCGACATATGATAAAATCAATGAGATTACTCGTTGCTTGAGAGGTATGTGATAAGCAAGAGCTCCCCCTAAATTTGTGCATTATTTTGAACTTGCGTTTGAATGCAAATGCACAATCGATTAGGTATATGGGGTACTTCTTCCATGTCACATACAACTTGGTGGTGTGCGAGAGTAATTAGAGTGAATAACATGGCACAAGACACATAAGTAAGGGTGAATGATCATCTCATGAGCATTAAGATGATAGGAAATAGTAGCATCACCCATAACATGGTAGCATAACACAAACACAAAAGTATCTCACATCTAATCAAAAGAACCAAATGTTTTTGAAAAGCAAGTAAATCTCTCTCTCGCTCGAAGCCTATAGATCTATATACACTTCTCCCCCTTTGGCAACAAGTTACCAAAAAGTTCAAAGGCAGACGTCTAAGCGTTCTTGGGTGCATCTCCTCTGGTTGTTGATGAAGGAGTCGAGATGAATACATCGGCGAAGATCTCTGCAGATGTCGTAGATGGATATGGAGTGGTCACTGATGGAGCTGATGTTGATGGAGCTGATGGAGCTGTTGGAGCTGGCACTGTGGCTGATCTAGCCTGAGTAGTGAACTGAGTGCCTAGCCCTAGAGGTGAATCATCCTCATCATCATCCTCATCCTCATCTGAAGTAGAAGAGTCCCGAGGGATTTCCACGGAGTCAACTTCATGCTGAAGTTCTGTGACTATCTTCGTGAGCCCGTCCACTTTATTAGAAAGGGACTTGATTCTGGTCTCAAAGATCCTGAAAAGACTGTTTTGGTTATCTAGAATCACCTTAATGTCCTTTTGCATGCTCTGAACAGATGATATCAGCAAATCCATTTGCTTGCTCCTGGATCGAGGGGCTTGAGCACTAGTGTCTCTCACTGTCTCTGTTGCTTCTTGAGCTACAGTAGAAGTGGGATGATCAGCTTCCATCACCACGACGTTGTCCTATAGATCTGGCAGTAGGGGGAAATGTGGGTGATCCAGGGCAAAGATGTGATTCTCCAGTCTTGAGTTTACGAGCATCTGGATGTAGGGTGCATAACAACATGAGCGCTTCTGATCAGCAGCACCCCTCTTGATTGTCTCTACAATCAAGTCCATGACTCTGATCCTGGTGTGAGTGTCAAGATGGATCAACAGGTTGATGGAGTGGCCTCAGATCATCTTGTCATCTCTAGACTTGGGCATCAAGGTATGCCTTAGAATGGTGTTGATAGTGCGTAGGCCAGCCTGAAGAAAGTAAATGGGCCCTAGCTAGTGAGACTTCACTTTGTCAACAGGGATCTCCTTATACATGTTGGCCATAGCATTGTGACTAGCCTTGGATTTTGAGTAGACATCCAGGTCACCATCCTATGCTTCAGGAACTCCTAAGATCTTTGCCCATTCCTCAATAGTTGATTCATATCAGGCACCTTTAGTCATCCACACAATTCTACCATCTCCATAGAAGTGTGCAGTGGAGTAAAACTGCATGATCATTTCGTCATTCCATGCTGTGAATTCTCTGCCTATGAATTCATCAAGACCAATGCAATGGAAGTTGTCCTAGACACTTGGAAAGTAGTCCTCATTCTCCTTGATGTACTTCCAATCAACGTATCGCATATTGCTGACAGCTGGACTCTTGTCAAAGAGTACAGTCTCATAGAAGTCCTGCTGCTCCTTGGTATAGAACTTGTAATCCATAACTGTTTTCTTTCTTTGGGAATAAGGATCAATAGCTATCCATTCCCTCACTCCTGAGTCCTTCCTCTTCTTCATGTCCTCAGCTACTGGATTGTTGGTATTATGAACAGCGAGGCATGGTCTAAGCTTCATTAACGTTGTCAGATCATCATCAGCTTCAGCTCTAGAGGCATTCCCTTTGTTCTTCTTAGAGGCTGGAATCTGCCTAGTGGTCCTCTTGGGCTTCTCAGCAGCCTTGTTGGATGTGCTGGTTTTGGGATAGCATCAGACATCAACTTCTTTGCCTTCTTCTTGGGAGGAGCCTTTGCTGGCTCAACCTCCTCTTCCTTAGCAGCAGTAGCTTCTGGATCCTCAAACATGGAGGTAGGCCTGCCAGTCACATGAATGATCCTCTTCCTAGACTTTTCCCTCCTACCATCTTAGGCATAGATTTCTTGGGGATCTCAACAGAAACAGTTTCTTTGGCAGTCTCATAAGCCTTGAAGGTTGAAGCTGGTCCATATATTTTGCAGACAACCCTTCTAGAGGAAGTAGCTTCACTTGCAGCATTCTTGGTAGCCTTCTCTTGCTTCTTAGCAAGAACTTCATCAGGGACAAAGTCTGAATCTTATTCTTCTGAGTTCAACCTCTTTCTGGTTCTGGTGGCAGCCTTGGGCAACCCATGTGAGCTGGGGGTGCCTAGATCTGAGAATGAACTGGGCTCTGGGCTTGTGCATGAACTCATGTCTACTCTCTGCTCTGACCTGTTTTGACTGTCTTCTGAACCTGACATGCTGACCCTATGAATAGAGTGTAGATGAGCAGAAGTAGATGAGTCATCACAAAATGAGGCTATTTTTGAAATTTGAGCAATGAGTGTTTCAAAAGTTTTGCAATATGTCACATACATATCGGTACAACCAAAATGAAATTTTCGGTGGGGCCGAGACAGACCAACTCCTTAATAGGAACTTGGTAGCCTTTTTGGTAGGACCGAAAAGAGCCACTCGGTTCCACCGAGTCAGTTCTCAGAAACACAGAAAAGTATATCCATGAGACCGATATTTTCGTTTCGGTTCCACCAAGATGTATCGGGCGGACAAGAAAACCCGAGAAAATCCATCTAACTTGAGATTTTGCAATTTCTAGTAGATAGATGAATGAGCAGTAGGTGGCTTATAGAGAAAACAAGGTCCAATGCGCAAGAATCAGAATGGGAGCGCACTAGAGATCAAATCCGTACCCTAGCTTCGCACGGATCCTCTACGGCGGCGACGTTTGTGAAGATTACGTCGATGGCGGCGATTCCTAGTGGCGGAGGAGCTCGGGAAGTCAAGGGCGATGACCAGGGGTCTTTGGAATGGCATCTTAGGGTTTTGGAGCGCGACGTATGAAGATGAAATTTCAAAATGTCGGGGTCCAGAGTTATATACCCACCACTGTCGGTGACACCGATTCTAAGTTTTCGATGTCACTGAGTGTCTCAACTGTCAGCTGACACGAACACTCGGTGTAACCAAGAAAATGGAATTGGTGATATCGAGATTGAAAAACCAGATCAACCCTAGGCAATCGGTGAGACCGAGATTTTGGGATTGGTTCCACCGAGTTGCACCTGGGAGGTTTTAATGGTCAGTCCTTGTCGATACGAAACTCCGAGTGCTCCACACACAGAGGGATCGAAAAGCACTTGATCAAATTTTGTGATGCAGCATGAATGGAATATGAGATGAGAAAGCATAGATAGCCAAAGAGTGGTCCTAGGCATTCTTGTCCATCCAATTGGTAAAAGCTAAATCAAAAGCCAAATAGCAACAATTGGATATCCTCGAATGAGAAGATAAATGCAGACCAACATGCTCACATAATAAGATGTCAAAAGAAATCATGACGAACATGCACAAACACACTAGCATCTAACAAGCACTCGGGCGATGACAAATTCATCTATATATGAGTATTTGACTTAGGATCCAAGTAAGAGTACTTGATCATAGGTCATACTCATTGTTTAAGCACAAGTGGCTTTACCACTTTCTCATAAAGAATTTAATGTTGTCACATGTTAAGAGATGCATCGACTCAAGAATTAGAGTAAAGCTCCCCCTTAATGTGACATCCCCCCATAAGAGGGATAATCTAACCTTGGGTTTTGTTGATGAAGACTTTATGTTGGTGAGGTAGTTGTGGATGCTCAATGTTGATGAAGATCACCAAGAGTTGGGAGCATCCTTGTTGTTTCCTTACTCCTCTCACCTACATGGGTTAGTCCCAACATACAAGAGACAAATACAAGGATATCTATGGACATGTAGTCCAAAGCATGTGTTATGATGTCCATTTATTTGTTAATTACCTTGTCCCTTTCTCACCTTTGAGGGAATGTGTGACTCCTTGAACTATTGCATTGAGTTGATGTTGAGTGCAAAAAGTTCTTGCCAATAATGAATGTGAGTGAATTTCATTGGCGGAGTCACCCCTCAAGAACTTACTAGTTCTTTTCTTGTGAAGCCACATCAAGTCGATGGGGATCCTTGGTGGTGAAGTGGCCTTTATAGTAGTTGATATTGAAGTAGCCTTGGGAACCCACTCCACCAAAGTTAGGGGTTCATCTTCATATGAATTAATGTCCTCTTGAAGCTTGTTCTTGCCTTTGAGCTTGTGGTCTTGTGGTGGAAGGTCATCTTGAGTGTTTGTCCCCATGGGAAGAGTATTTTCATACTTCTCCTATTGAGGAACAAACTTGGACTTGGTATATTGACCTTCTTCCCACTCAACTCCATTAGTGTTGAAGTAGCCAACACCATGATTCTTCCGGTATCCTCCGTGCTTGCGTACAATGTCCTCAAATTGCTGACATCCGACAAGACTCTTGTAGATACCTTTTTCTATAATTCCTTTCAATAGAGCATTTTCTTGCTCAAGTGTAACTTGGCTAAGAGAAACATCATTAGTGGAATCAATAGAACTACTAGAAACAACATCATTGGATTTATCAGTTTTATTATTGCTACTAGATGAAGAATCTTTCTTGCCTTTGTTACTAGATTGCTTAGTTTTAACTTGAGGCATGAAAGTAGACAAGAGTAGTTGTTTGGCTAGATAAGATGAGTTCTTCTTCCGGAGATCGTCATTGATAGCTTTGAGAAACTCATGCTCTTGCTCCAAGTTGAGCTTCTCGAAGCATAGCTTCTCATGAGTTCTCACAAGCTCTCTAAGATCTTCGAGAGTAGATTTATGAGCTAACTTAAGAGTGTTTAGTTATTTAGTTAGTCATTCTATTTTCATCTTATCATCATCAATTGACTTATCTTGACTATCATGAGAATTATCAAGTTCATTTTGATCAGCATCACTAGTTTTATCATAAAGCAAGTCATCATCACAAAGCAAATCATCTTCATCACTATCAAAATCAAGATACTCGGGGTGTGATACCTTGGGGCCTTTATCCATGAAGCAACTTCCACTCCCTTCATTTGGTGAATCAAATAGATCGTAGGAGTTGGTAGTCACTAGAGCAATTTCGGCAATACCATCATCTTTACTATAGTCGGAGTCGGAGTGATAACTTCTCTCAGAGTTGTTGTCGGAGTCAGAGCCGGAAACCCATTCACCAACATGAGCTTGATGTTTTCTTCCTATGTAGCTCTTGGTGTAATTGTCCTTCTTCTCCAAATCTGTACTTCTCCTCGAGTGTCTTCATTCATAACGATCATCTCTACTCCTTCTCTCTCTTTGTGGTGATTCATTCCTTGAGCTTCGTCTTCGAGGTGACTCTTCTCTTCTTTTGTACGGAGTCGTGCACTCATTTGAGTGGTGTCTGGGCTTCCCACAATTGTAGCAATTGCAGTCACAACTTGACGAACGCTTCTCTTCATATCTTGAGTTGGAGTTTCTTTCTTTGCTTCTATTCATGTAGAACTTGTTCAATGTCTTGACCATGAGGCTTATTTCTTCATTGGTGACAAGGTTGTTGCTTGATGTTGTGGGAGCATTACTTGTGGCTTTGTAAGCACCGCTAGACTTGTGATGAAGCTCTTCTTTATCTTTGAGTGTCATCTCATGAGAAACAATCCTTCCAATGACTTCCGTAGGCTTGAGATCTTTGTAGTTTGGCATTATTTCGGTTAATGTGCACACACTGTCGTATTTCCTATCCAAAGCTCTAAGTACCTTCTTGATGATAAATTTGTCGGTCATTTCTTCGCTTCCTAAGCCGGCAATCTCATTGGTGATGAGAGCTAGCCTAGAGTACATCTCTGCGACTCGTTCACCATCCTTCATCTTGAACTTGTCAAGTTGACCTTGAAGAACATCTAACTTGGATTCTCTCACGGACTCGGTTCCTTCGTGCATATCAACCAAAGTATCCCAAATCTCATTTCCATTCTCAAGACGGCTGATTTTGTTGAATTCTTTGGGGCATAAGCAGTTGAAGAGAATGTCACATGCTTGAGCATTGTATTCCAACATCTTCAATTCATCCGCGGTCGCTTCACGATACGGTTCCCGTCCATCCGCAAAGAAGTCACCTTGCAAGCCAACACGAACAACAGCCCAAACGGTGGGGTTATGACCAAGAATATGCATTTTCATTTTATGCTTCCAACTAGAAAAATTAGTACCATCAAAGTACGGACCTCTACGGTTATAAATTCCCTCACTAGACGCCATACTTCTCCTATGTTGTCAGATATAAGCAATGGAGACCAAAGCTCTGATACCACTTGTAGGATCGAAAGTAGGTCTAGAGGGGTGGTGATTAGACTAGTTGACCAATTAACGGTTTTGCCTATACCAAATTTTATGGTTGACAGTTTTTAGCATTTCATGGCAAGTCAAGTACACCCTACACATGCAAGTCTAAGAGTATATACTAGAGGAAAGTAACAACAAGCATGTATAAAAGGGATAGGGTAGGAAGATCAAACGCAATTGTGTACATGATCATTTTTCCCGTGGTTCCGATAGGTGGCGCTATCGTACATCCACGTTTATGGAGTCTTCAACCCACGGAGGGTAACAGTGGCGAGACTCCACAGAGGGCTCCACCCAAAAAGGATCCACGAAGTAGCAACCTTGACTATTCCATACGGCTTCCGTCCACGAAAGACTAGCCTCACTATGGGGTAGATATTCACGAAGTAGGCGATCTCCTTGTCCATAGAAACTTCTTGGTTCACTCCACAACACAAAGTAGGAGGCTCCCAAGCGACACCTAACCAATCTAGGAGGCACCACCCTCCAAAAGGTAATAGGCTCGGTAATGATGATGAACTCCTTTCTCTTGTGCTTCAAGATGATAGACTCCTCAACACACAATCTCTCTCTCACAGGTTTGGCTTGGTAGAAGAGATGGGATTCGTGGAAAGCAACTTGGGGAGGCTAGAAATCAAGATCCATATGATTGGAGTGGATGATTTTGACCTCAACACAAGGGTAGGTGGATCTCTCTCAGAAAATCTTATAGGATAGGTATGGAATAGTTCTAAGTGCTTCTCTTTCAAGTGAGTGGTTGTGAAGGGGTATATATAGGCATCCCCAAAAACCCAACTGTTACACACAAAATGACCAACTCGGTGACACCGATGTGTTAATCTCGGTGGTACCGAAGTGACCAAAAGGTGGCAACTTTTGAATCTCGGTGAGACCGATATAGGAAACTCGGTTGCATCGATACGGTGACCAACGGTCAGATTTCCAATCTCGATGACGCCGATCCAACATTCTTGGTGGTACCGATATTCTGAATTTGCGTAACAGAAAGTTGACAACCTAAACTCGGTGGCACCGGTATGGAATCGGTTGCGGCGAAGTGGCTAGGGTTTGGGAGAGTCTGTCTAGGTACTGGAATTGGTGGCACCAAAGTGGGATAGTTGGTTGCACTGATTTTGAGTGTTGGGATAGAACAGACTTTGGTGGGAGAGTTGTGTGGATGTTTTGGGCGACTATCACTTGTGCACGTTTGAGCATATTGTTCACCAACAAAACATTACCCCCTTTTAATAGTATTGGCTTTCCTATGGACTCAAAGTAAATTCTCACAAATATAAAATGTAGAGTCCTCTTGCCTGAAACTTGGCCAACCTATTTCCTTGCATCTTGGGGTTTCTCCACAATCTCCTTTTTGGCAATCCTCTCATTGAACATTTACTGAAATATACTTAGTGGAAACATTAGTTAAATGACTTATATGTTGTTATTCATTACCAAAACCACCAAGGGAGAAAATGTGCTTTCAACTCCCACCTCCCCCAGGACGGAAGGGGGAGGCGCGCGAAGGGCCACCCAACCCAAACGCGCGCTCAGGGGCTGGGGGTTCCTGCACAGACACCTGGGAAGAAGGACGTACCCCCCGGGCCCCCACGTCACCAAGCAAAGGGGGCCCGGGGACTTTGCATGACGCGACCTCAGGGAAGGCCGCCGGCGAGAGAAGCGGCACATATCTGGGGAGCTAGAGGCTGCAGGCAAGGAGGACCACAGGAGGATCACGCACGGGATCACAAGGCGGTTGAAATTGCCCGGGTAGGAGCGCTCGGGCTGGCTAGGACTCGCGCACTGCGAAAGAGGAGACCGCAAGGGGATCGGCGGCTGTGGGCGATGGCGGCACCAACCCGTCTCCACCGATGCTGGTAAGAAGCATGCAAAACGAAAGCTCAAGAGAAAGGTGACCAAGAAGAAGGCCGAGTAGGATGAAGACACTTACTCGTCTACGGCGACCCACTTCCTCTTCATCGGTGCCCATGGTGCCAAGGGGCGGTAGCCCCTGGGCGCTTTCCTCTTCTAGCCAACGTGAGGGCCTGAGGACGATGGACCGACTACCGGAAATGGACACTCAGCAACAGAAGTGATGACCTTCACCGTTGTCTAGGTGTCACTCACGTCCTTATCCCGGCACAAGGCAGAAGCCGGAGAGATAGGTGGCAAAGGTCGCCCTTCCCCGACCTCAGGGACGGCAGCGTCGCCCGAGGTCTCGGAGACCGGGCCCCCAGGAGAGAGGCACCTCGGGGCCGTGTCTCCTCAGGAGGAAGGAATCCCCACTCATCTAAGAACGACATCTCCACGGCGAGAGCTTCCCGGTTCTTGTAGTTGTACAAGGGGAGGCCATTCCGGGGGAACTCGTTAGGTTCACCACCAGTCAGGCGGCGGAGAAGCTCACGCAAGACGTCGGGGGAAAGAGGCGGGACCTGAATCCTCATTGGGTCATGGGGACCTGTGCAAGACCATATTGGACGGGCATGGCGTAGAAGGGGAACGATTCTATGGCGTGTGAACTCCCGCACCACCATCGCCATAGTCACACCAACCTGCGTCAAACTCGCTAGCTTGGCTAGGACGCGTGCGAGCCATGGATCTACGAGATCCTCGTGTCTCCACCCGCGACTCGCCACTCCGGGGGCCAGCGGGAGTGGGTACCAAGTTCTGGCCCAGGTGGCGTTGACATACACCGATTGACAACGAAACCCTTCATCTTCTGGGGAAAGCCTGGCATCAAGGGCCCCCTGGGCCGATGCGTTTGTTGGCCTCAAGGATACACACCTGACACATTGTACCCCCGAAGACAACTCCAGGGAAAAGAAGTGGCACAACAAGTCTACGGAGAGGAAAATCCCAACGAAGGCTTCACACAGGAAAACGAAAGCCGAAAGGAGTACAAGGGATCTAGGCTCAAGATGAAGCACGTGGATCTAGTAATGCGAGTGCACCGCAGAGAGAAAGCTTGATAATGGCAGCCGTACGCCTAACAGAAGGGCGGGGATATGAAGGGGGATGGCGGTGGCCACCAGCTTGCCCCGAGGCCGCGAGCCTAGCCAGATCTCGGTGGCCCCCCACTTATTGGAGCCGGCGGCGACCACCAGCTAAACCTTCTCCAACCCCTCCAAGTTCAGCACTGACGATCGATCCAGTGCGGGCGTGAGCGCAGATGCGGTCAACGGTCCCCTCAAGCCCTCGCTTCCTGCTTTCTTAGTAGGCATGGAAATAGTAGAGGAGAGGGGGAAAGGCAATGCAGCGCGTGTGGATATTCAACAGAAGGACCGAGAACCTCGCCGGGCAAAGGAGGAGAGGGTGCAGTCTATGGGGAACGAAGGGGGTTTGATGGTGTATGTTGAGGGACTCTTCAAAACTGGCAATGGCAAGCCCGGAGCGGAGGAGAAAGGCGTGATCGTCCTTCAGATTACTACGTATGGAGCTTGGCACACATGCCTCTGGGGCCCGCGACACTTCTGACCAACCACCAGGCTTCACCTGTAAGCTAGCTCGAGCGCACCTTGGGATTGGGGGCTACTATCGGCGTTTTGGGAACGGGGGTAACCAGAGCAGCCTGCCTGCGGCCTAGGACGTGGCCCACTTCATCGACCAAATGGGACCAGGCGAGGCCCCACTCAAGACAAGGCCCTCGCGAGGGCCCTAATCCCGCGAGGAAGAATATCCAGAAGACCCGCAAAGGATGGGCATCTTCAGGACCCATTCGGCGCTGCGGGGATCTCTATGCTTGGCCCGGCAGGCGTGAGTAAGCCAGGCGGCACAGTTTCCTCTTTGGTGCAAAGGAAGCAAGGACATACGCGGGATCCTAGAGCACCCCACAAAGGTTTCCATTCCTGTGTAAGAAGACCAGAACCACCCACCCCGCAGGGCGGATGTCATTGCTGAGCCCACCCCTGCACCATTGACAGCTACTTTGCAGGTGAAGACCGCCTTTGGGCCGGACGAACATGTACTGCTGTCACCCTTCGTAATTGGCCGTTGTGGGATCCCTTCCTGCCACTATGATAAGGGAAGAGAACACGGGCCATCCCTATATATAGAGGATAGGTTGCGCTGTAGAGAGGGACGCGAACCCACCGACCCGACCATCCGAGCCACCGCGAAATCCATTCCACCACTCACTAGCCACCAAGCCGTGGAGGGCCTCGGACACCTCAAGAGAGCCCTCGGGAGGCCCAAGAACACTATAATATTTCATCCACATCACCTCCTTGAGAGGCAATCCACCAAAGCAGGAGTAGGTTATTACGCTTGGCAACGGCCCGAACCTGAGCAAACTATCGTGTTCATCTTCTTCCTCGTCATTGTGTGAGTTCGACGTTGCGTCCATCGGGTACCGAGCGAGGGTGACGAGGTTGGAGGGATTTTCACACACGCCCCTGTGTTCGAACCTTAAGGGTTTTGCGTAGTACTCTGGGGTGGTGCAGCGACTAGTAGACTTTGTCAGCTCCTTGTTACAAGGGGTCGATCAAGGTACTCTGTAGTACAAAATCCGATCTTCTGCCTTATAATGTCCTCGAGGAAACTGCGCCACTACTTCCAAGGCCACGAGATGAAAGTTGTCACCCGCTTTCCGCTGCAGCGTATATTGAGCAACTCCGAAGCCACTGGAAGGATAGTTGAGTGGGTGCTAGAGCTGTCATGTTTTGGTTTGAAGTATGAGAGCACTTCCGCAATTTAGAGCAAGGCGTTGGCGGAGTTCATTGCGGAATGGATGCTCACACAAGAAGAAGAGGTTGCAAAGACAATTCTCCCCTGCAAAGAAGCGCCTAAGGAATGGATCATGTATTTTGATGGTGCTTTCTAGCTTCAGGGCGCTGGAGCAGGTGTGCTCCTCATCGCCCCCACCAGAGGGAATCTCAAATATGTAGAGCCACAGGCTCCATCTTGGGCATAGCATATAGTCCACTTCCTTCAAACAAGAGAACTTCCCGAAGAGCAGGAAGAAGCCAAAAAAGTAGCCCATGAGTCAAGTATGTACCAGTTTGTCGATGACACCCTGTCATCGGGAGGTTGAGCGGTTGCTTAAGAATCTCTGCTCCTCGGGAGGCAGACTAGGGGATACCATTCTCCAGAGGTCTTGACGTTGTCCTCCTCGTGAGGCGGGGGGTTCTCACGAGGGTCTTGACTTGAGGGACTTGTCATTGGGCCGTACCAAGCCATTATGGTGGGGCCCGCGCTGGGCCGGAGGCAGGCCAGTTTAGGTAACCCCGATCCTAGAACACCAACAGTAGTCCCCGGGCCCAAGGCATGCTGACCCTGCCTTTGAGATGAAGGTGAAGAGCGAAGGGTGGAGCGCCGTGGGACCATAGTTGCTTGTGGGTCAGACTCAACGCGTGGCGCGCAGCATGGAGCGGACGTCCCTGCCCCCAATCGCCTCATCAACTGTCCAGGCTGACAAAAGCCAAGTGCCCACTGCGGAGCCATTGTTAGCCTTCTTCTCCACGCCTTGCTCCTTTGCGCAGATCCCCTTTCCACCACGAGAAACTCCTCTGAGTCTTGATGCGGAATCATCCTTCCTCTTGCTCTCCTTCTTTCAGGATCATGAGGATGGCGCCCGCCGGGAAGACGAAGCCCGAGGCTCAAGCCTCGGCTCTCTATTCTCCCTCTCCATCCCTCATGACATCCACCATTGCAAAGGAGGGTGACCTTGGCACTCCCACTGACTGTAGGAGACACCAATGAATGGGGGGAGACCTTGGTCTGGTGCAGTTCTGTGGAGCAGCACACCCTGTCAAACACAGTCTACCCCCCTTCCACCACATCATCTTCTGCGGGCTCAGCACGCCCTTTGCTGGGTTCTTCTCTGCCATCCTCGTGTACTACGGTATCCAGGATCTCCACCTTCAACCCAACTCCATCTTGCTCATATCGATCTTCGCTTTCTACTGTGAGGCCTTTGTGGGTGTGAGGCCTTCCATGGGCCTCTCCCGCCATTATTTCAGCATAAGGCTCCATGACAGCGCACAGCGATCAGGAAGCGCATCCTTCGTCGTGGTTCAAAGCGGTAACGTGCTGCTGAAGGCCAGGAAGAAGGTGGAATCCTGCAAGCATTGTTGGGTGTTCTTGGATGTCAAGGGGGTCGACCCGCATCTGGAGCTTCCGACGAGACTGCTCGAGAAGACTCTCGGGTGGTCCTCCGCGAAGCTCTCCAACCCTCAGGTGGCACCAGTCTTGAGGTGGATCACCTCGGACATGGATGCCAGGAAGCTGACCGGGGCGATGATGGTGAAGCAGTTCGTGACGCAGCGCCTGGTGCCACGACATCAGAACTCCCAAGTAGGAGGGCTTGGGGACGACATCAGGCTCAGATCCGCCGACCTGAGAGGTGAGGAGCGGGACAAGGCCCTGAACATCATGCTCACTGGTGATCCTGGGGATCTTCACGAGGCCAACGCCCCGCTGTACCACCGCAACGATGATGCAGTTCTGGCTGCCACCATTCCTAACTTCGATGAGTTAGGACTTATGCCACCCAAGCATCCCAATCCCCCGATGCTGGTGTCCTACGGCGACACTAGAAGTCATGGGTATTTGGAGGAGTCCGTGGATGATAGAGAGGAGGCGTTTCTTCCGTCGCAAAGCATGCTCCTTCGCAATCTTGACGACGACAACAACGAGCCCCTGGCCGCTGGCTTCCAGCGCTTTGTGTCGGGACCCCGATCGTAAGTTATATGAATTCAGACTGTAACATATCACATCACTTTGCAGCCTCACGCACGGTAAGCTCCACGGCTGCAGCCTTACCTTAGCCGGGACCATTTGCGTCTTTTGGCTGACGTATGTGACCATGCCGCTGGCAATCAAACGACAGAGAACCCGGGCCGACATGACTAGTTATAGAACCCAAGTGGCACATCCGTACGGAAACAGGCATACGTGACCCAGCAATGCAGGTGTCGGCCCCAAGCGTGTGTAGACAAGTCATAGCAAGCTACAAGGACTCCATTACACCGTGAGACATAAATGCCATCACTACACGTAGACGATTCGTAGCAAGATACAGGGACTCCATTACATTGTGAGACATTTCCCCGAAGGGTCAGACACAGCAACAAAGAAGGATACATGCCAGTCAATCAATGTGTCTGGAGCAGTAGCAAGCTACCATGGCTTAATGGAAGCACAAAGAGGCAGTTTCCCATAAAGAGTACTACTAAAGGCACACAACTAGGTGTCGGATCCCATACATACCGTTGCACGTCACACGTACGCACGACATGCCTGATATGCATAGATACAACCATGGAATCACAACATACCATTCAACAACTTTTATTTAAGAGACTCAAACGAGCCTTGCATAATTTGTTCTTACAAATAGGGGTCACGTGACCCGACACTCAAGTCATATAAACAAGTTCATACAAACCAAGTGGAAGCATAAGCTGTCTAAGTACAGACAGATGAAAGGGTAAAAAGGCACATGGCCTGACTATCTATAGCCCACCACAGGGCATAGGGTCGTAGCTAGGACACCAGCTATTCGGTATCGTCGACATCAAGATAGAACCCACCTGATGGATCCGAGGTCTCGTCTGTAACATTTATTAAGCAAACATGAGTACAAACGTACCCAGCAAGTCTTTAAAGCAAACCTAGACTATTCATGCTCATGTATCAACAAGCGGGGGTGGTGGATTTTATGTAGCAATGCCAGCTTTGACTCATGGCTAAACTACACTACATAATTTTAACTCTTTGTTTAAATTTTAGATATCGCACACGAGTCCACTAACTCCATGACAATACACCACCATGGATTCACTTCCCTCTCCTGGGAGAGTGCCATCCATGATACTCACACTTGTCTTGATATTTTTACGAGTATCCATTTGATTATCTATGAACAACATAAGTTTTCCAAGTAGTCCATATCCGAGGATGTGGCTATTCGTATAGTTTCATACCCTGTAGGGGTGTACTTCTTCACACATGCTCTCCCCACTTATCGTTGTGTGCTCATAAAACCATGCACCTCGGCAACCTTCAAGTGGAAGGCCAGCGAGGGAGTCGGCCACGACCGTCAATCACATAAGACCTCTAGTTTAGGCTATCGCCTATTTGAGACTGAACCCACACGGAAGTCTGGCCAAAGTTTCCGCTATGGCCCCAAACGATGTGCGCAGGGTTTCCAAGCCCACCATTCGGGTGACCCTTGGTACACCGTGCCACTACCTACCGTGTCGTAACCCACCCCTAGGGTCATCGCTACGCACGGCCTCTAGCATACTATAAACACCAGAAACTACTTGCAACTCCTGGACTAAGGACTAAGCGACTGATAAGTTGAGAGGGGTCGAGTTATCGGAACCCAATGCGTGGTAGTAATTAGTCTTGGATCACAACCACGGAACTCATTTTCTAAGAACGGCCCCAATGAGACAACCCGCTATGTAATCCTACATAGCCTCTCATCGCTACCTTTACCAAATTGGGTTCATTATAAGTTCATCACATCAGAACAACATTGTTTCACTCAGTTCATCACCCAGATGAATCAGACCTGACACAACTCTAAGCATAGCAAGCATAGCAGGAAAAGTAAGCTAAGCACATCATGGCACAAGGGTCTACCAGGTATGCTAGATTGTATGGTTTAGCTATTTACTGTGACAATGATAGGTCATGCATAATAATAGGTTCATCAACCGTGTATGACAGACAAGTGAATGTTTGTCCTAATGCAATAAACAAGAGCAGGAGCAAGAGAGTGCGATGTTATCAGAATGAACAAAGGGGTTGCTTGCCTTGTTGTGTAGTGGGAAGCTTCTCTCCTTCGTTGGAATTCTCGGGGGTATCCATAGAAGTAGGGCCTACCGCAATGCAGATAAATATCATTCAATACACGCAAGTGCAACAATATGATGCATGATCATGACATGGTAGCATGTATGGATGAGCTAGTGCAACTAGTGTTCAAGATAATTTGAAGGGAGTTTGAATATAGGTTCAAAATTGTTCTTCATTTCAAATTCCATATACTAACCTATTTGCAAATGTCAATGTTCTTCTACATAGGTTGCTCTAACATGCATGATAATAGCACCATTAGATTCATTGGATTTTTCTGATAAAAGTTCATATATAAATTATTTTCATCTGATTTAAAGATTAATTTATATGAATTTTTAATGTTTTAAATTGGAATTATTTTTAATTTGGAAAATGATTAATGGCGTCAGCCTGACGTCACCACGACGTCAGCTGGTCGGCTGACCAGGGCAGGTCAAACCTGACGTGCGGGGCCCGCACGTCAGTGACAGGGGCCTAAACTCCGGGCTGATCAGGGGTTTGACCCCCTTGGGGGCCACTAGTCAGTGGTAGGAGGCCTAATTAATCAGGGGGGATTATCCCTTGATGATGGCCATGTTGGCGCCCACCGGAGCGGGGCCAGCGGCGACCATCCGCACGGCGGTGACTCATCGAAATCGGGAGATAGCCATTTGGCACCCGGAGGGCACCGGGAGATAGCCCGTGCACGCGTGCGTCTAGCAGGGTAGCGGAGTGGGCTCGGGGCCGCCGGAGAGGATGGCCACGTCGAGCTGAGCGGCGGCGACGACTCGGGCAGGAATGGCTACTGCGCTACAGGCCACGGGAGGAGGAGCTGAGGGCGGCTACGAGCTCCTGGAGGCGCTACGAGCACGAGCCCGTGGCCAGGAGTGAGCTTTGGCCACTGTGGCCACGGCTACGCCATGGCCGGTGGCGAGCTCCGCTCGGCTCTGGCTAACGACGAGGCTAGAGAGGTGGAATAGCGCCGGGACTAGGGGAAACGGTCCAGGGCCTCACCAGAGGGGCTTCTGGCATCATAGCGTGGTCGGGGACGCAGGGAGGGTGGCGAATCGCTGGCGTCTTCAGTCCGGCGAGAGGGGGAGCACAGGAGAGGGAGAGGGGGAAATGGCAAGGGGGAAACGTCTCCGCGGCGGCTGAGCCTATCCTCTCACCAGCGTCATGAGGAGGCGGCCAGGTAGGCAAGGTGGAGGTGGCCAGCGCGTGGCCACTGACGGCTGCAGGGGCAGCACGCATCTGCTTCTCCTCCTGGCAGGAGGAAGAAGACGCTGCTGCCCCTGTGGGCTGGGCCTCTTCTTCAGGTAAGCCCATGTGGGCTTTCTTCCCTTTTTTTATTTCAATTCTTTTCTAACTTGTAACATTTGTTTTATTTTAATTGCAGGCACATATGCTATTTTAAAATATCTCAAATATTTTATATATTGAACTTTGAATATTTCAAACTTATCCAAAAAGTTTCAGGATATTTTGAAAACTAAACTAATGGTAATGCTTTATTTGATATTTTCAATAGCTTTATCATTTATTTTTAAATTGCTCCAGTTCTTCAAATATTTAAAACGACCCCTGTTATAACCATGTCAATATTTCATGTTGATGCAAAATTGAAACATGATGCAACACCCATGTTGTCCTATGACATCTAGCTAGGAATGTGACAACTCACCCCCACTCAAAAGAATCTCGTCCCGAGATTTTGAAGTCGTCGGGAAGAGCGCGGGGTACTCTAGTCGTAGACAATCTTCTCTTTCCCATGTGGACTCCTTTTCAGAATGGTGTGACCACTAAACCTTGAGAAACTTGATGTTCCGTCGCTGAGTTGTACACTCAGCTTGATCAAGAATACGAACAGGGTATGCAAGGTTATCTTGGAGATCAAGCGCTTCGTGGTCTACCTCATGGATAGGGTCCAAGAAGCAACGCCTAAGTTGCGAGATGTGGAAGACATCATAAACCTTATAAAGGTGCAGCGGTTGTTCCAATTGGTAGGCAACCTCTCCTTGTTAAGCAAGAATGCAAAAGGGTCCAATGTAACGAGGAGCCAACTTGCCCTTGATACCGAATCGATGGGTACCCTTCAGAGGTGTAACCCGAAGGTAAGCCTTCTCGTCAACTTCATAGGTCACAGCCTTATGATGGCAATCATATTGGCTCTTTTGACGAGATTGGGCTATTTTCAACTTTTCACGAATAATGCGAACTTGCTCCTCTGCATCCTGGATCATATCGAGGCCAAATAGTTGCCTCTCTCCGGTTTCTGACCAGTTAAGAGGTGTTCGACACCTTCGTCCATAGAGAACATCAAAAGGGGCTTTGCCCAGGCTTGATTGATAACTATTGTTATAAGCAAATTTGTCAAATGGAAGACATTTCTCCCAGTTCATACCAAAATATATAACACAAGCTCGGAGCATGTCTTCGAGGATTTGATTGACTCGCTCAACTTGAACACTTGATTGCGGGTGGAAAGGAGTGATCAAGGATAGATGAGTCCCCATAGCGGTTTGAAAACTTTCCCAAAATCGGGAGGTAAAGATACTTCCGCGGTCTGAGTTAATGTCCAATGGAACACCATGAAGAGAAACTATTCGAGAAACATATAACTCCGCTAGCTAGCTAGCAGTTATACTCTCCCGAACAGGAACAAAATGAGCCACTTGGAAAGGCGGTCAATGACCACAAAGATAGCATTATTCCCTCTCTTGGTCCTGGGAAATCCGGCAATGACATCCATACCGACCTTATCCCATTTCCATTCGGGAATAGCTAAAGGTTGAAGGGTGCCAGCGGACCTTTGATGTTCTGCTTTCGCGCGACGACAAACGTCGTAATTAGCAATGAACTGGGCAATTTCTCTCTTCATCCTAGTCCACCAGAACCTCTGGCGTAGTTCCTGATACATCTTGGTACTACCCGGATGAATTGTGAGAGGAGAATCAGGAGCCTCCTTAAGGATCAATTGTCATAGATGTTGCTTCTTTGGGATCACCAAGCGGTTCTCAAACAAGACAACACCTCGATCATCTACCGAGAAGCACCTGAAATTACCCTTCTTAAGCTTTTTCTTGATTCGAGATATCTCGGCATCATGCTTTTGGGCTTTTATAATTTGATCCGTAAGAGTAGGTTTCGCCACCAGGTTGGATAGGAATCCTTGAGGAACAATGTGGAGGTTTAACTCCCGAAATTCCTCCTGGAGAAGTGGTTGACCTTGTTGTAACATTGGGTTGTTACAATAAGACTTATGACTTAGTGCATCAGCCATGACATTGGCTTTCCCCGGGGTGTAAGTTATCCCTAAGTCATAACCTGTCATCAACTCAACCCACCATCTTTGCCTGAGATTCAAATCCGGCTAGGTGAAAATATATTTCAGACTTTGGTGATCAGTATAAATTTCGCAACGATTACCCAGAAGGTAGTGTCGCTAGGTTTTTAGTGCATGGACCACAGCTGCAAGCTCAAAATCATGTGTTGGATAATTATCCTCATGTGGATGCAACTGTCGAGATGTGTATGCAATCACATGACGATCTTGCATCAGAATGCAACCTAATGCTTGTCGCGAGGTGTCGCAATAGATAACAAAGTCCTTAGAGAAGTCTGGTGGCACCAGAACGGGAGCAGAGGTCAGTCGTCTTTTCAACTCCTGAAAACTGTGCTCGCATTGTGGGGTCCACTCAAACTTTTTATCTTTCTTGAGGAGTTCAGTCAGAGGTTTTGCAACCTTGGAGAAATTCTCCACAAAGCGGCGACAATATCTCGCTCAGCCAAGGAAACTCCGAACTTGCTTAACCGATTCAGGTTGAGTCCAATCAAGGACGGACTGAACTCTCTCGGGATGACAACAATACCTTTACCAGAGATCATGTGGCATAGATAGGTCACTTTTGGCAACCAAAATTCAAACTTGGAGAATTTGGCGTATAGATGGTGCTCTCGAAGTTTCACCAATACCAGCCTTAGATGCTCGACATGTTCTTGTTCGTTCTTCGAGTAGATGAGTATGTCGTTGAGGTAAACCATGACGAATTTATCTAAATACCCCATGAAGATCGAATTCATCAAGTGAGAGAAAGTGGCTGGAGCATTGGTTAAACCGAAGGACATGACGGTGTACTTGTATTGGCCATAATGAGTGACAAAAGCCGTTTTTGGAATGTCCCCGTTTCTAATTCTGATTTGATGGTATCCCAACCTCAAATCCATTTTGGAGAAGATGGAGTATCCAGCAAGTTGATCATACAAATTGTTGATGTGGGGAGCAGATACTTGTTCTTGATGGTGACCAGATTCACTGGCCAATAATCCACAACCATCCTATCCAATCCATCCTTCTTCTTGACGAAGAGGACGTGACTAGCCCAAGAAGAAGAACTAGGTTGGATGAAACCTTTTTCAAAGCCTCATCAAGTTTAATTTTAAGTTTGGCTAGCTCTAAGGGTGCCATCTTACAGGGTCTTCTGGCTATTGGGACAGTCCCTGGAATAAGCTCTATCACAAACTCAACATCTCTGACAGGTGGAATTCCCGGCAGTTCTTCTGGAAAGACATCCGAGAAGTCACGGACTACCAAAATATCTTCTAACTCTGGAAGAGGGCTAGCATTGAGGGAATATAGTTGGCGCTTGGTTGTTCGAGTGGAGACATTAACTATCTCACCCGATGGATGTGTAAGTTGAACCTTCCTAGTGTGAGTATCAATCTTAGCATAGTGGGCTTTCATCCAATCCATGCCTAGAATGATCTTGATGTCCGAAGAACTGAGGTTTATCAAAGATGCTAGGAAGACTAGCCTATCCACCAGAATCTCATTATCATGGCTCACTCTAGAAGTTTGCCACTTTGAACCAGGAGTCTGAACTACTAAAGGAGTAGGCATATCACAAAAAGACATGTTATGCAACTATGAATAACTTTCTGAGATGAAAGAATGAGATGCCCTAGTATCAAATAGAACAGATGCTGGATGACTATTGACAAGGAGCGTACCTAGGATAACATTAGGATCCTCAATGGCTTCCTCAGCAGAGACATAATCCACTCGTCCACGAGCAAGAGCTGGCTTCACATAGAAGGCTTTTCCCGGCTTCCCACATCCAGCCGGCTTGGCATTGTTCTGAGGACAATCACGAGAGTAGTGTCCGGGTTCCCCACATTTGTAGCAGACCATGGTGCCATGGGGTACAACATTGGCAGGCGGACCTCCAAATGGCCTGGCTAGAGGGTTGGGCTAAGTTGGGTGAGGCGCCAGGAAGGATGGCCTCACGGTGTATCTTGGCAGTAGAGCTGCATTGGGCACCTAGAACCGGCGTTTGTTGGAGCCTGAGCCAGATGCGGGGCTGAATTCACGGTTGTGCTTTCTCGTGGCCTCATGGTTGGTCTGTCCAGTCTTGGCATTGATAGCCTTGTTGACGAGAGCCTGGAAGGTTGTGTAGTCATGCAGGCGCAAATCTCGACGGAGCTCAGGATTGAGTCCCTTGCGGAACCTAGCATGCTTCTTAGCATGAGTTGAAACTTCCTCCAGAGCATAGCGAGCAAGATTGCCGAACTCATGGCTATAGGCATCCACTAACAGTCTGCCCTAGGTGAAAGCATAGAATTCCTCTCTCTTGTGATCCATCAGCCCTTCCGGGATGTGATGGGTACGGAATGCTGCAATGAATTCTGCCCAAGTTGGTGCGGGGCCTACGGGATGCATGGCTTCATAATTTTCCCACCACAGATTGGCGGGTCCTTCCAGAAAGTAGGTAGCAAAAGACACCTTATTGGTCTCGGACACATAGGCAGCCCAGATCTTGCGGAACATGCTGGTCAGCCAGTCATCTATGTCGAGTGGGTCGGCCAAATGATGATACTTGGGTGGGCACAACCTGACGAAATCACCGAGTGACACGCCATCATTGAGATCACTACAGGGATCACGCGCTGTGTTCTGCTCAATTCGTTCCAATAGCTTGTTGGTCTCTCTCTTGTTCCTTTCGGCTTCAAGCATCACTTCTGCCAAAGAAGGAGCATGTGGCAGATCCTCTTGCCTTGGCTGGCTTCCCTTGCCCTGCTCGGGGGCAGGCACAGGGTTATTCCTAGTTGCCACCATCTTGGGAAAACAAACCCATAACTTAAACATAGAGGACATCAACTCTAAGACATGAGATAAGGAATGTACTGGACAACATGGCATGCAGGATAAACATCCAACAACATGGAAACATCAACTACCCTATAAACACCATGATTCATACACACCATGACATAGTTTAGTACAAGCCCAAGCTGAAAACAAACTAAAGAGAGATGACACAACTCATCGGAGGCATTACAAGCTTCCTATACATCATCTATCTACACCTGTAGAACTCAACTCTCAACCTTGGTCATATCTCACAAGACACGTAGGTCTGTGGCGATACGACTACTAACCTACTAGTACTAACATCCACGTACTCAAGCATCGCCGTAGAATGCCTCATACAGGTTACCCCCGTGACCCGGAAGCTGCACCTGAGAATCTGGAAACACTCTAGCCTGGTCTCCTTGGGAACCGTAAGCACACGGATGTGGCCTTGGTCCCCTTGCTGGCGGCAACAGCAGTCGTCGAAGAGGGGTGATGCCTCCAACATCGGGCCAATCTACGCGTGCTGGTAGATGAGTCCGGGATGGGTTTAGCATCTCCAAATCTCCATAGCCTGTCTGCACAACAGGTGCCAACTGCATCAGGGCTGTCCAAAGACGTGCACGGGTAGCATAAAGCTCCATGCGAAGGGCGCGTGCATCACGATCCCTATTCTCCAACATCTGAGCGGTCACCTGCAACCTAGGGTCCTCATGGGAATGATCACAGTAGGGTGCACTAAGATAACCATCCTCTCCTCCAATGGAAGCAGGAACATAAAAGAACTCTGTGTTCTGAAGCAGGCCATGGTGAAACCTCATGATAGTCAGCATGGTGTAGGTGGCCTCTTGAACTGCCATATCTATGGTGACACCTAGTCCATAAGTCCAGTGAAGCGGCTCTACAGCTCCAGTATACGAAGGATATATCTTAACACTACACAGATACTGACTCTTGTTGAAATCTTGATACTGTTCCTCCACTGTGTACTCTGGGTACCAACGGTAGCCAGCCTCCATCATAACTCTAAACAACATGGCCGTGTGACCCAGTACATCGATGCACATGGTCAGACGGACCACTTGACGGGAAGGACGAGGGGGCATCTGAAATAGAGAATGATGCAAAGACATTAGAGACTCTAGCAGAAATTGGACAGCATAACGGTTGTAATTGCTCAAAAAGGATTTTGAGACAACTACAAAAGATTGGAAAAGCATAACCACTCGACTTTCTAGACTCAAATCTCTTCTCCATCTGTTTGTCACACCAACAAAACTTCTATACCGACATTCTCTTGCAAACAAGCTATCTAGTAGTCCATGCCTAGTAACTCGTCATCCTAAGCAATAGATGAGAAGCCTAGTTCTTATCCCCGTAGAAAAGATGAGAAAGACTTAGAATAGAATAACTTGGGAAGAGGAGTAAAAAGAGCCTTACGTTCCCTTCCACAATCAATTCCCCTACTTTTCTATAGTGTTTCTAGACTCAGCTTCAACCGGTTTGGCTTGGTAGTCCTACAGTCAATCAGGCTCTGATACCAACGTTGTCGGGACCCCGATCCTAAGTCATACGAATGTAGAATGTAACATATCACATCACTTTGCGGCCTCACGCATGGTAAGCTCCACGGCTGCAGCCTTACCATAGCTGGGACCGTTTGCGTGTTTTGGCTCACGTATGTGAACATGTCACTGGTAATCAAACGACAGAGCACCCGGGCTGACATGACTAGTCATTGAACCCAAGTGGCACATCCATATGGAAACTGGCATACGTAACCAAGCAATGCAGGTGTCAGCCTCAAGCATGTGTAGACGAGTCATAGCAAGCTACAAGGACTCCATTATGTCGTGAGACATAAATGCCATCATTGCACATAGACGAGTCATAGTAGGCTATAGGGACTCCATTACACTGCGAGACATTTCCCCGAAGGGTCAGACACAGCAACAAAGAAGGATACATGCTGGTCAATCAATTTGTCCAGAGCAGTAGCAAGCTACCATGGCTCAGTGGAAGCACAAAGAGGCAGTTTCCCGTAAAGAGTACTACTAAAGGCAGACAACTAGGTGTCGGATCCCATACATACCATTGCACGTCACATGTACGCATGACATGCCCGATGTGCATAGATACAACCATGACATCCCAACATAACAATTCAACCACTTTTATTTAAGAGGCTCAGACGAGCCTTGCATAACATGTTCTTATAGATAGGGGTCACGTGACCCGACACTCGAGTCATACAAACAAGTTCATACAAACCAAGAGAAAGCATAAGCTGTCTGAGTGCAGACAGATGAAAGGGTAAAAAGGCACATAGCCTCACTATCTACAGCCCGCCACAGGGCATAGGGGCGTAGCTGGGACACCAACTATTCGTCATCGTCGACATCTAGAAAGAACCCACCTGATGGGTCCTAGGTCTCATATGCAACATTTATTAAGCAAACTTGAGTAAAAACGTACTCAACAAGTCTTTAAAGCAGACCTAGACTATTCATGCTCATGTATCAACAAGGGGGGTGGAGTTTATGCAGCAATGCCACCTTTGACTCATGGCTAACCTACACTACACAATTTTAACTCTTTGAATAAATTTTAGATATCGCACACGAGTCCACTAACTCCATGACAATACACCACCATGGATTCACTTCCATCTCCTGGGAGAGTGCCATCCAGGATACTAACACTTGTCTTGATATTTTTAGGAGTATCCATTTGATTATCCATGAACAACATAAGTTTTCCAAGTAGTCCATATCCAAGGACGCGGCTATTCGAATAGTTTCATACCCTGCAAGGGTGTACTTCTTCGCACACGCTCTCGCCACTTATCATTGTGTGCTCATAAAACCATGCAGCTAGGCAACCTTCTAGCGGAAGCCCAACGAAGGAGTTGGCCACGACCTTCAATCACATAAGACCTCTAGTCCAGGCTATCGCCTATTTGAGACTGAACCCGCACGGATGTCCGGCCGAAGTTTCCGCTATGGCCCCAAACGATGTGCGCAGGGTTCCCAAGCCCACCATTTGGGTGACCCTTGGTACACCATGCCATTGCCTACCGCATCGTAACCCACCCCTAGGGTCAGCACTACGCATGGCCTCCAGCATAATATAAACACCAGAAACTACTTGCAACTCCTAGACTAAGGACTAAGCGACTGATAAGTCGAGAGGTGTCGAGTTACCAGAACCCAATGCATGGTAGTAACTAGTCTTGGATCACAAAAACGGAACTCAGTTCCTAAGAACGGTCCCAATGAGACAACCTACTATGTACTCCTACATAGCCTCTCATTGCTACCTTTACCAAATCGAGTTCATCACAAGTTCATCACATCAGAACAACATTGTTTCACTTAGTTCATCACCCAGATGCATCAGACCTGACCCAAATCTAAGCATAGCAGGCAAAGTAAGCTAAGCAGATCATGGCACAAGCATCTACCAGGTATGTTAGGTTGTATGGTTTAGCTATTTACTGTGACAATTGTAGGTCATGCATAAGAATAGGTTCATCTACCATGTATGACAGACAAGTGAACATTTGTCCTAATGCAATAAACAAGAGCAGGAGTGAGAGAGTGGGATATTATCGGAATGAACGAAGGGGTTGCTTGCCTTGCTGGGTAGCGGGTAGCTTCTCTCCTTCGTTGGAATACTCGGGGGTATCCTCAGAAGTAGGGCCTACCACAATGCAGATAAATAGCATTCAATACATGCAAGTGCAACAATATGATGCGTTATCATGACATGGTAGCATGTATGGATGAGCTAGTGCAACTAGTGTCCAAGTTAATTTGAAGGGAGTTTGAATATAGGTTCAAAATTGTTCTTCATTTCAAATTCCATATACTAACCTATTAGCAAATGTCAATATTTTTCTATATAGGTTGCTCTAACATGCATGATAATAGCACCATTGGATTCATTGGATTTTTCTGATAAATTTTCATATATAATTTTTTTTCATCTGATTTACAGATTAATTTATATAAATTTTTAAAGTTTTAAATAATTTCTGGAATTATTTTTAATCTGGAAAAGGATTAATGGCGTCAGCTTGACGTCACCACGATGTCAGCTGGTCGGCTAACCAGGCCAGGTCAAACCTGACGTGCAGGGCCTGCACGTCAGTGACAGGGGCCTAAACTCCACGCTGACCAGGGGTTTGACCCACCCTAGGGCCCACTGGTCAGTGGCAGGAGGCCTAATTAATCAGGGGGGATATATTAGCCCCTAATGATGGCCACATCGGCGCCCACTAGAGCGGGGCCGGCGGTGACCATCCGCATGGTGACCACTCGCCGGAATCGCGCCTCCGGCGACCATTGGGCATGCGGAGGGCACCGGGAGATAGCCCATGCACGCGAGCGTCTAGCAGGGCAGCAGAGAGGGCTCGGGGACACCAAAGACAACGACCATGTCGAGCTTACTGGCGGCGACGGCTCGGGCAGGAACGGCTACTGTGCTACATGCCGTGGGAGGAGGAGCTGAGGGCAGCTATGAGCTCCTGGAGGCGCTACGAGCCTGAGCCCGTGGCCTAGAGCGAGCTTTGGCCGCTGTGGCCACGACTACACCATGGCCGGCGGCGAGCTCCGCTCGACACTGGCTACCGACAGGGCTAGAGAAGGGGAACGGCGTCGAGACTAGGGTGAAACGGTCCGGGGCCTCATCGGAGGGGCTTCTGGCATCATAGCATGGTCGGCGACGCAGGGTGGGCGATGAATCACCGGCGTCTTCTGTCCGGCGAGAAGGGGAGCAGAGGAGAGGGAGAGGGGGAAATGGCGACAGGGAAACCGCTCTGCGGCGGCTGAGCCTATCCTCTCACCAGCACGATGAGGAGGCGGCCAGGCAGGCAAGGAGGAGGTGGCCACCGCGTGGCCACCACCGGCTGCGAGGGCAGGACGCAGCTGCTTCTCCTCCTGTCAGGAGGAAGAAGACGTTGCTACCCCTGTGAGTTGGGCCTTTTCTTCAGGTAAGCCCAGGTGGGCTTTCTTCGTTTTTTTATTTCAATTATTTTCTAACTTGGGACATTTGTTTTATTTTAATTTCAGGCACATATGCTATTTTAAAATGGAATAATTGTATTTGTGCCCTTGGTTGTGTCACCGTCGATAGGAATACCCCTAGTTTTCGAAAATACGTGGTCGTGCCCACAACGCTTTGCTCGTCTTGCGCTTTTGCCCTTTGACCGTTTGACTACCATTTTGAAAACTTGATAACTATTTCATAATAACTCGGAAAAATGTCAATAAGATATCAATATGTTTGGAAACACATCACCTATACGTGCATGTCATTTGCAGTCATGACAAAAGTGTTGGAAAGTCCCCATCACCTATATGAGCTAAAACTAATATGGAGACATCCTAACAATTTTCTCATGAATGCAAATGTCATACACATATAGGTGATGTGTTTCCGAACATTTCGATGTCTTATTTGCATTTTTCCGAGTTAGTATGAAATAGTTATGAAGTTTTCAAAATGACAATCAAACGGTCAAAGGGCAAAAGCACAAGATGAGCAAAGTGATGTGGGCATGAACATGTGTTTTCCTAAATTAGGGGTATTCCTGTCGATGGTGGCACAACTAAGGGCTCAAATACAATTGTCCCTTTTAAAATATCCCAAATATTTTATATATTTAAGTTTGAATATTTCAAACTTATCCAAAAAGTTTCAGGATATTTTGAAAACTAAACTAATGATAATGCTTTATTTGATATTTTCAGTAGCTTTATCATTTATTTTTAAATTGCTTCAGTTGTTTAAATATTTAAAATGACCCCTGTTATAACCATGTCCATATTTATCAGACATAGGGAACATTTTTAAAGGGCATTTTGGATTTGTTGAATTTTCACCAACTTTGAATTATTTTGATTCAATGTGAACTTGGGGTTTCTTTTAGTCTCCATTTCATGTTGATGCAAAATTGAAACATGATGCAACATCCATGCTGTCCTATGACATCTAGCTAGGGATGTGACACTTTGCCAGGGTGCCAAGGGGTCGGGGCCTTCCGGCAAGGCGGCCCGGTCGTCCGGTCAGGCAATACCGAAGAAGCGTACGGCTGTGTCCCCTGCGGAGGACTCCTCGCGTCCCAGCATGGTGACCGAGACGCTGGGTTCGTCTGAACCTGTGCTGCACTAGGGAGGTAGGGCGGCCGCTGCCAGGGTAGACATGGGCTCGCCTGCCTCGGTTCCCTAGGGCGCCCTCCACACTTCTTCAGGCGGCGACACCCCAATGGGGGTTGGTGCGGAGCAGCCCGCACGCCCCCTGGGCATAGCCGGGGCCGCGCCAAAGGGGAGTTGGGGCGTACCAACCTGCGCCGAGGTATAGCTGAAGAGGATGTGGGTTGCACGCGAGGAGTAAGTAGCCTTTCCTTGTTTATGGTTGATCATGAATTGTGCATTCGCTCACGGTCCTCCCTCTCTTGATGGCCAGGGTCGAGGTCGAGCCGAAGAGGAAGAAGGCGAGCGCCGAGCTGAGGGAGCCCCTTGTCCTGGAGGCTTCATCTGACTCGGGCCGCGATGGAGGCATGTCGCACCAGCCTAGTGTGCCGCTTGGAGGTCTGGTCGCCAGGGCGTGGAAACTCATGAGGCGGCACCCCCTATCGTAGTCGTGGCAACCCCAGCATCGGTGGAGGAGGCGTTTCCCTGCCTCCTATGGGTGGAATCAACACCTGAGGGCGCAACGGTGAAGCCTCGGGAGGGGCCAGTCGCCGCTGGCCAGCCAGCCATTGAGTCATCCACACTTGCCGCGACGAAGGAGAACCTGGAGCCCCCGGCTCAGTCACGCCGCTAGACCCTTGGACATGGCGCCCGCCGATGTGTCAGCGTCCTCTTCCGGTCTGGCTCTCATGCTCGCATCCTGTGGTCTTCTGATCAGGTCCGGCGCCTTGGACGAGGCCTACACCATGCTTGACCAGCTCCGGGACGACCTCTAAGGTACTGAGAGGCACCTCACGAGGGGGCTCCTAGGGCTCATTTTTGGGTGATCTCAGGCCGAGCAAGCCATCTAAAAGGCTTGGGATTGAGCAAAGGTTGCCACTGCAAAGAGCGAGGAGGAGGCCGCCGAAGCCAAGGTGGCTCGGGACACAGCAAGGGTCGAGGTAGAGTCTTCCAAGAAGCGTTGTGGTGAGGCAGAGGCCAGCCTGAAGGCCTTCCAAGTGGAGCAAGCTGCGCTCGCTCGACGGCTCCACGAGCAGGAGGTGGCCCTCAAGGCCCGCGAGGTAAAGCTCATTGACCGTGATTCCTCGCTGTCCCGTGTGGCCGATGATCAAACCAAGGAGAGCGATCACTTTACCAAGCTGAAGGAGGATGTGGAAGAAGCCCATGTGTCCCACTCCTAGCATGCTTCTAATGTGGCAATACAACTAGAGGCCAGGGAGAGGTCCCTTGCCGCTGCTGTCGGGACCCTGATCCTAAGTCATATGAATCCAGACTATAAACTTTGCGGCCTCACGCAATGTAAACTCCACGGCTGCAGCCTTACCTTAGCCGGGACCGTTTGCGTCTTTTAGCTCACGTATGTGAACATGTCGCTCGCAATCAAACGACAGAGAACCCGGGCCGACATAACTAGTCATAGGACCCAAGTGGCACATCCATACGGAAACATGCATACGTAACCCATCAATGCAGGTGTCGGCCTCAAGCGTGTGTAGATGAGTCATAGCAAGCCACAAGGACTCCATTACGCCATGGGACATAAATGTCGTCACTGCATGTAGACAAGTCGTACTAGGCTACAGGGACTCCATTACATTGCGAGACATTTCCTCGAAGGGACAGACATAGCAGCAAAGAAGGATACATGTCGGTCAATCAATGTGTCTGGAGCAGTAGCAAGCTACCAAGGCTCGGTGGAAGCACAAAGAGGCAGTTTCCCGTAAAGTGTACTACTAAAGGCACATGAGTAGGTGTCAGATCCCATACATACTGTTGCACGTCACACGTACGCACGACATGCCCAGTATGCATAGATACAACTATGGCATCACAACATAACCATACAACAACACAACACTCAAGTCATACAAACAAGTTCATACAAACCAAGCGAAAGCATAAAGCTGTGTGAGTATAGAAAGTTGAAAGGGTAAAAAGGCACATGGCTTGACTATCTACAGCCCGCCACAGGGCATAAGGTCATAGCTAGGACATCGGCTATTCGGCATCATCGACATCTAGATAGAACCCACCTGATGGGTCCTGAGTCTCATATGCAACATTTATTAAGCAAACATGAGTACAAACGTACTCAGCAAGTCTTTAAAGCATAACTGGTCTATTCATGCTCATGTATGAACAAGGGGAGTGGTGGAGTTTATGCAGCAATGCCAGCTTTGACTCATGGCTAACCTATACTACACAATTTTAACTCTTGTTCAAATTTTAGGTATCGCACACGAGTCCACTAACTCCACATCAATACACCACCATGGATTCACTTATGTCTCCTACGAGAGTGCCATCCATGGTAGTCACACTTGTCGTGATATTTTTGTGAGTATCCATTAAATTATCTATGAACAACCTAGATAATTTAATGTCACGCAAGATCTCTATTGCAAGCTATCGCCTATATGAGACTGAACCCGCACGGAAGTACGATCAAAGTTTTTGCTATGGCCCCAAACAATATGCGCAGGGTTCCCAAGCCCACCATTCGGGGGACCCTTGGTACACCATGCCACTACCTACCGCATCGTAACCCACCCCTAGGGTCAGTGATATACACGGCCTCCAGCATACTATAAACACAAGAAACTACTTGCAACACCTAGACCAAGGACTAAGCGATTTATAAGTTAAGAGGGGTCGATTTACCGAAACCCAATGTGTGGTAGTAACTAGTCTTGGATCACAAAAACGGAACTCAGTTCCTACGAACGGTCCCAATGATACAACCCGCTATGTACTCCTACATAGCTTCTCATCGCTACCTTTACCAAATCGGGTTCATCATAAACTTATCACATTAGAACAATATTGTTTCACTCTAGTTCATTACCTAGATGAATCAGACCTGACACAACTCTAAGCATAGCAAGCATAGCAGGCAAAGTAAACAAATCACATCATGACACAAGCATCTACCAGGTATGCTAGGTTGCAAGGTTTAGCTATTTACTATGACAATGACAGGTCATGCAAAGGAACGGGTTCATCTACCGTGTAGGACAGACAAGTGAACGTTTGTCCTAATGCAATAAACAAGAGCAGGAGCGAGAGAATGGGATGTTATCGGAATGATCAATGGGGTTGCTTACCTTGCTGGGAAGCGGGAAGGTATTCTCCTTCGTTGGAATACTTGGAGGTATCCTCAGAAGCAGGGCCTACCGCATGCAGATAAGTAGCAATCAATACACGGCAAGTGCAACAATATGATGCATGATCATGACATTACAGCATGTATGGATGAGCTAATGCAACTACTATCCAACGTAAATGAAGTAATCTTGAATATAGGTTCAAAATTCTTCTCCATTTCATATTCCATATGTTAACCTATTAGTAAATGTCAATGTTCATCTACATAGGTTGCTCTAACATGCATGATAAAAGCACCATTGGATTCATTGGATTTTTCTGATAAATTTTCATATATAAATTATTTCAATCCGAGTTATATATTAATTTATATGAATTTTCTAAGTTTTAAATAGTTTCTAGAATTAATTTAATTCAGAACATACTTTATTGCATCAGCATGACATCATCATGATGCCAGCTGGTCAACAGACCGTTGACAGGTCAAACCTGACCGGTGGGCTCCACTGGTAAGTGACCCAGCTACTAATAGAGTTATTTAAATCACTAATTACTAATTAGATTGGGTAGGGCCCACTGTTAATGGGTCATTAACTTAATTAAATTAATTAAGTAATTATTTTAAATAATCCTAAATTAGGAGAGCCCGGACCCACTTGCCAGTGACCCAGGGGTCAAAACCCCATGATCAACTCTGGCCAGAAACGCCGGCGTTGAGCCGCCGGTGGCTCCAGAGACGACGGAGGGGTCGGGTTTACTCCTTCAGTGACCAAATGGACGGCGGAGGCCACCAGGCGAGTCTAGGCTCACGCACGCATCCATTCTAACATCTCTTAGAGCCTGAGACAGCTGGAATCGACGCCGGCGATGAGCTCGGCGGCTATCGGAGCTCGGGCGAGCACAGGCTCGTCGGTCGAGGGAGCAACATGACCGAACCTTGGCACCTACGAGATCTACATGGCCCCACGAGCTCGGTGGTGTCCTCAGAACAACGCTGGCGGGGAGCTCGTGTGACAGAGCACATCAGCCATCGATGGAATTGGGGCCTACAGAGGGGGAAATGGTCGGGGAAGAGAGGGGAAAGGGTTGGGGGCTCACTACGGATGCGACGACGACGAGAGCAGGCTCGGGGAGGAATTGCTTGCGACAAACAGACAGCAGCAGTATTTGGTGACCGAGGAGGAAGAAGGTATCGAGGTCGAGACTGGGGGGCCTCCGGGCTCGATTCCTTCGATAGGGAGGACCAGCGCGTCGAGGCGGAGCTATAGGGGCACTCGGGAGCGAGGGAGAGCGGCTAGAGCAGTAGCTACGACGGCGAGAAGCGGCGACCATGGCGGGCAAAGGAGAGGGGAGAGACAAGGGGCGAATGGGCGAGAGAGAGAGCGATGGGGACGGCAGCGGCGTCCTCATTCTCTTGCCAGCGCGGCGGGGGGATCCAGGCACTTAGGGAGCTGCGTGGCAGCATCGGCGTGGGTGCACGGCGAGCACACGCTAATCCTCCTGGCCGCCAGGAGGACGACGACGGTGCTGGGCCTGATGGGCCGGCCTAGGTGGGCTTCCTTCTTTTTCTTTAAATTCCAGTTTCTATTTTATTTTTCTGACATTTGTTTTATTCATTGTTAGGCACACATGCTAGGCTTAAAATATCCCAAATATTTTATAGAACTTAGTTTGAATATTTTAAACTTCTATAAAAAGTTTCAGAATATTTTGAAAACTGAAATAATTATAATGCTTTTTCGCATTTTCATTAGCTTCAATATTTATTTTTGAAATGCTATAAATGTTAAAATATTGAGAATGACCCCTGGTATATTCATGTCCACATTTATCAGACATAGGGGACATTTTTTATGGGCATTTTGGATTTTTTGGTTTTTCACAATCATTAAATTGGTTTGATTCAAATGAGGTGTTTGGGGTTTTTGTTAATCCCCATTTCAAATCGGTGGAAAAAGTGAAACATGATGCATGCACATGTTGACCTACGTAAGCTAACTAGGGATGTGACAACTCACCCCCACTCAAAAGAATCTTGTCCCGAGATTTGGAAGTCGTCGGGAAGAGCGCGGGTTACTCTAGTCGAAGACGATCCTCTCTTTGCCATGTGGCCTCCTTCTCAGAATGGTGTGACCACTGAACCTTGAGAAACTTGATCTTTTGACGCTGAGTGGTACGCTCAGCTTGATCAAGAATACGAACAGGGTATTCTCGATATGTAAGGTTATCTTGGAGATCAAGCGCTTCAAGGTCTACTTCGCGGAGAGGGTCCGAGAAGCAACGCCTGAGTTGCGAAACGTGGAAGACATCATGAAGCATGGAAAGATGCGGTGGAAGTTCCAATTGGTAGGCAACCTCTCCTTGTTTAGCAAGAATGCGAAAAGGTCCAATGTAACGAGTAGCCAACTTGCACTTGATACCCAATCGATGGGTACCCTTCAGAGGTGTAACCCGAAGATAAGCCTTCTCATCAACTTCATAGGTCACAGCCTTATGATGGCAATCCTATTGGCTCTTTTGACGAGATTGGGCTATTTTCAACTTTTCACGAATAATGCGAACTTGCTCCTTTGCATCCTGGATCATATCCGACCCAAAGAGTTGCCACTCTCCGGTTTTTGACCAGTTAAGAGGTGTTCGACAACTTCGTCCATAGAGAACTTCAAAAGAGGCTTTGCCCAAGCTTGATTAATAACTATTGTTATAAGCAAATTCGGCAAATAGAAGACATTTCTCCCAATTCATCCCGAAGGATATAACACAAGCTCGGAGCATGTGTTCGAGGATTTGACTGACTCGCTCAACTTGACCACTTGACTATGGATGGAAAGTAGTGCCAAAGGATAGACGAGTCCCCATAGCGGTTTGGAAAGTTTCCCAAAATCGGGAAGTAAAGATACTTCCGTGGTCTAAGTTAATCTCCAAAGGAAAACCATGAAGAGAAACTATTCGAGAAACGTATAAATCCGCTAGCTGGCTAGCAGTTATACTCTCCCGAACAGGAAGAAAATGAGCCACTTTGGATAGATGTTCTATGACCACAAAGATAGCATCATTCCCTCTCTTAGTCCTGGGAAATCCGGTAATGAAATCCATACCGACCTTATCCCATTTCAATTCAGGAATAGCTAAAGGTTGAAGGGTGCTAGCAGGCCTTTGATGTTCTGCTTTAACGTGACGACAAACGTCGTAGTTAGCAATGAACTGAGCAATTTCTCTCGTCATCCTAGTCCACTAGAACCTCTGGCGTAGGTCTTGATACATCTTGGTACTACCAGGATGAATCATGATAGGAGAACCATGAGCCTCCTTAAGGATCAACTGTCGTAGACGTTGCTTCTTCGGGATCACCAAGCGGTTCTTAAAGAAGACAACACCTCGATCATCTTCCGAGAAGCATCTAAAATTACACTTCTTAATGTTTTCCTTGATCCGAGATATCCCGGCATCATGCTTCTGGGCTTCTATGATTTGATCCGTCAGAGTAGGTTTCACCACCAGGTTGGAAAGCAATCCTTGAGGAACAATGTGAAGGTTCAAGTTCCAAAATTCCTCATAGATAAGTGGTTGACCTTGTTGTAACATCAAGTTGTTACAATAAGACTTGTGACTTAGTGCATCAGCCATGACATTGTCTTTCCCCGGGGTGTAAGTTATCCCTAAGTCGTAGTCTGTAATCAACTCAACCCACCGTCTTTGCCTGAGATTCAAATCTGGTTGGGCGAAGATATATTTCAGACTTTGGTGATCAGTTTAAATTTCACAACGATTACCCAGAAGGTAATGTCGCCAAGTTTTTAGTGCATGGACAATAGCTGGAAGCTCAAGATCATGTGTTGGATAATTATCCTCATGTGGATGCAACTGTCGAGATGCGTATGCAATAACATGACGATCTTGCATGAGAATGCAACCTAATCCTTGTCGTGAGGCGTCACAATAGATTACAAAGTCCTTAGAGAAGTCTGGTAGCACAAGAATTGGAGCAGAGGTCAGGCGTCTTTTCAACTCCTGAAAATTGTGCTCACATTGTGGGGTCCACTCGAACTTTTTATCTTTCTTGAGGAGTTCAGCCAGAGGCTTCTCAACTTTGGAGAAGTTCTCAACGAAGTGGCGACAATAGCTCGCTAAGCCAAGGAAACTCCAAACTTGCTTAATCGATTCAGGTTGAGTCCAATCAAGGACGGCCTGAACTCTCACGGGATTGACAGCAATACCTTTACCAGAGATCATGTGGCCTAGATAGGTCACTTATGGCAACCAAAATTCACACTTGGAGAATTTGGCATATAGACGATGCTCTCGAAGTTTCATCAATACTAGCCTTAGATGCTCGGCATGTTCCTGTTCGTTCTTCGAGTAGATGAGTATATCGTCGAGGTAAACCACGATGAATTTATCCAAATACTCCATGAAGATCGAATTCATCAAGCGAGAGTAGGTGGCTGGAGCATTCGTTAAGCCGATGGACATGACAGTGTACTCGTATTGGCCATAACGAGTAACAAAAGCCATTTTTGGAATGTCCCCGTTCCTAATTCTGATTTGATGGTATCCCAACCTCAAATCCATCTTGGAAAAGACAGAGGATCCAGCGAGTTGATCATACAAACCGTTGATCCTGGGTAGCGGATACTTACTCTTTATGGTGACCAGATTCACTGGTCGATAATCCACAACCATCCGATCCGAGCCATCCTTCTTCTTAACAAAGAGGACGGGGCAAGACCAAGGAGTAGAACTAGGACGGATGAAACCTTTCTTCAAAGCCTCATCAAGTTGTTTCTTAAGTTCGGCTAGTTCTAAGGGTGCCATCTTATATGGTCTTCTGGCTATTGGGACAGTACCTCAGATGAGCTCTATTACAAACCCTACATCTCTGACAGGTGGAATTCCTAGCAGTTCTTCTAGAAAGACATCCGGAAAGTTACGGACTACCGAAATAAATTCTAATTCTCGAAGAGGGCTAGCATTGAGAGAATAGAGTTGGCGCTTGGCTGCTCGAGTGGAGACACTAACTATCTCACCCGATGGATGTGTAAGGTGAACATTCCTAGTATGAGTATCAATCTTAGCATAATGGGCTTTCATCCAGCCCATACATAAGATGATATTGATGTCCGAAGACTTGAGGGCTATCAAAGATGCTAGAAAGACTAGCCTATCCACCTGAATCTCATTTTCATGGCTCACTCTCAAAGTTTGCCATTTTGAACCAGGAGTCTGAACTACTAAAGTAGTAGGCATATCACAAAAAGACATGTTATGCAACTGTGTATAACTTTCTGAGATGAATGAATGAGATACCCAGTATCAAATAGAACAGATGTTGGATGACTATTCAGAAGGAGCATACCTAGGATAACATCAGGATCCTCAAGGGCTTCTTCAGCAGAGACATAATTCACTCGACTACGAGCAGGAGCTGGCTTCACATAGAAGGCTTTCCCCGCTTCCCACGTCTAGACGGCTTGGCATTTTTCTGAGGATACCCACGGGAGTAGTGTCCTGGTTATCCACACTTGTAGCAGACAACAGTAGCATGGGGAGCAGCAGTAGCAGGAGGACCTCCGAATGTCCTGGCTGGAGGGTTGGGCTGAGCTGGGCGAGGCGCCTGGAAGGATGGCCTCGTAGTGTACCTTGGTGGCAAAGCTGCATTGGGCACCCACACCCGGCGTTTGTTGGAGCCCGAGCCAGATGCGGGGCTGAAGTCACGGGTGTGCTTCTTAGTTGCCTCGTAGTCAGTGTGTCCTGTTTCCGCATTGATAGCCTTGTTGACGAGATCTTGGAAGGTTGTGCACTCATGTAGGCATAGATCTCGACAGAGGTCAGGACTAAGTCCCTTGCGAGTAGTGGTCGGTCGAGTCCAGGCTAGGTTCCGTGGAGGGCACCAGGCGAGTCCAGGCTCACGTGCGCATCCATTCCGACATCTCTTAGAGGCTGAGATGACCGGAATCGATGTCGGCGATGAGCTCGGCGGCTGCCAGAGCTCGGGCGAGCACGGGCTCATTGGTCCATGGCGCAACATGACCGTAGCTTGGCACCTACGGCATCTATGTGGCCCCACGAGCTCGATGGTGGCCTCGGAAGGACCCACCGATCACCGAATGACGCTGGCGGTGAGCTTGTGCGGCGGAGCACATCGTCCATCGATGGAATCGGGGCCTACAGAGGGGAAATAGACAGGGAAGAGAGGGGAAAGGGCCGGGGGCTCACTGCGGATGCGACAGCGACAAGAGCGGGTTCGGGGAGGCCTTGCTTGCGACGAACAGACGGCAGCAGTCTTCGGTGATCGGGGAGGAAGAAGGCATCAAGGTCGACAGTAGGGGGCCTCCGGGCTTGATTCCTTCGGCGGGGAGGACTAGCGCATCGAGGCGGAGCTAAAGGGGGCTCGGGAGTGAGGGTCAGAGGCTCGAGCGGCTGGAGCGGCAGCTATGGCGGCCAGAAGGTGGTGGCCATGGCAGGCAGAGGAGAGGGGAGAGACAAGGGGACTAATGGGCGAGACAGAGAGCGATGGGGACGGCAGCGGCATCCTCATCCTCTCGCCAGCACGGCGTGGGGATGCAGGCACGCAGGGAGCTGCATGGCAGCACCGACACGGGCGCACGGCGAGCACACGCTCGTCCTCCTGACCGCCAGGAGGACGACGACGGTGTTGGCCAAGATGGGCCGGCCCAGATGGGCTTCCTCCTTTTTCTTTAAATTCAAGTTTCTGTTTTATTTTTCTGACATTTGTTTTATTTATTTTTAGGCACAAATGCTAGGCATAAAATATCCCAAATATTTTATAGAACTTAGTTTGAATATTTCAAACTCGTATAAAAAGTTTCAGAATATTTTGAAAACTGAAATAATTATAATGCTTTATTTGGCATTTTCATTAGCTTTAATATATATTTTTGAAATACTATAAATATTCAAATATTTAGAATGACCCGTGGTATATTCATGTCCACATTTATTAGACATAGGGGACATTTTTTATGGGCATTTTGGATTTGTTGGTTTTTCACAATCGTTAAATTGGTTTGATTCAAATGAGGTGTTTGGGTTTTTTTGTTAATCCCCATTTCAAATTGATGCAAAAAGTGAAACATGGTGCACACACATCCTGACCTAAGTAAGCCAACTAGGGATGTGATAGCTGCTGAGGAGAAGGCGGCCGCAGAGCGCGATGCCTTCCCCTCCCTTGAACTCAATATTCGCAAGTCGTTGCGCTCCATCTGCAGGGGGATTCAGGAGCCTTTGGCGACTCCCGAAGCCGGCTACGCAGGGCTTTCCTTCAAGACGACCGAGGTTCTTGAGGGTGCTTCCACCAGGGTGGACACCATTCTGGAGGACGAGTGCTACGATGTCCTTGCCATGGCCGCGACGCGGGTCTTTAGCCAGCTCAACCTTCGGGAGCTCGGGTTCAACTTTGACAAGGATCTTGTCCCGGTTGCTCCTGAGTCTTGCACCGTTGCGGAGGCGTTCATGAAGGATCTGGTGGACACACTGGTGGAGAAGTTCACCTGCATTGCCACCGCCAAGCCCCCGGTGCGGGAGGCAACCGGTGGCGACGACAGCAACAGTGACATCGATGACGAGCTTGCTGTGGCTTGTACGACAGGCGATGGCGTCCACCATATTAGTGGCCCCTCTTCCTAGATCTTTCCCTGCAACATTTATCATACCTCGTGGAGGCGTAAGACTTTGAATTACCAAGACATTTAGTGCATGTAATAATTGCTCGAATTTTCTTTGAATTCCATGATTTCCTCCCGTGCCCTACTTCCTTCCTGTTTTCTTTTGCACTCTACATCGTCAGGGCCCAATCCCGCGCATACCGCAACCGCCGTTGGGTTGTTCGGATCGCTAGGAAGATACCAAGGGGTGAGCGGCTATGTGACTAGTGAGGTCCCTAAGACGCGGTGCCCAGGGCCCCCCTTGACGTGTGAGCAGCAATCAAGAAGGAAACATGGCGACACTAGGATAGATTTGAAGTGCCTTAGTACTCTGCATAGCAGGGCCCATCCCCGCGTATACCTCGACCGCCGTTGGGTCGTCCGGATCGCGAGGACAAGACCAAGGGGCAAGGGGCTACCTGACCAGTGAGGTCCCTGAGTCGGGTTGCTTAGTTGTCCCCCTTGACGTATGAGCAGCGTCCATGAGGTGAGTTCATACCTTTCCTCGCAAGCTTTTACCTAGGAGGGACACAAGAATACAAGGTTTCGTATCAAAGGCTCCGCAAAACCCTTGGAAGTTTGAACACAGGGGCATGTGCGAAGATCCTCAACAGCATCACCCCTCCTAGCTCACAACTTGATGGTTTATACGACGAACTCGCATGATGACGAGGAAGAAGATTGCACATGATGATTTACCCAGGTTCGGACCACTACAAAGCACAAACCCCTACACCTCCTTTGGTGGATTGCCTCACGAGAAGGTTTGTGGATGAACTAGTACACTGGTGAGTTGCCTCGTGAGGACGTTCTGGTGGTCTTGCCTCTCTTCCCCCGTCATCCCCCATCTATGGAGCAGCCTAGCCTCTATTTATAGTGGCTCGGGTCCTCTTCCCTTATCGCTATGGTGGGAAAGGATCCCACAACAGCCAAATTCGAAGGGGGACAAAGGGTACATCTTTATCCTGACAAAAGGTGGTCTTCACCTGCAAAGTAGTTGATGATGATGCAGAGGTGGAGGGGTTGCTTGACCGGCTTCGCATCCGGCCGCACCTAAATTTGTGCTCGGCATACATCCTCGAAACACCCACCATGTATTTTGGTGACCATGCAAAGATGTCCCGATTCTCACGGAGGAAGTCTATGAGCTCGAACTAGTGTAGGCGCCTACTATACAAACGGTTTTTAACCCATTTCCGTGATGTAGTCTCAAACCGTCGCCTGACGTGTGTGGGCGATAGGGGGAGAAGGTTCTTGAAACTTTATGCCAGTGCCTGTGGATGGTTGGCCGTCCATCTTTCATCCTCTTGAGTAAGACTTCAAGATTATACAGTGGATGTTGTATGAATACCTTCCTCGCCTCTTGACCTCACAGGTGGTTTCAGACGTACTCAACGATGAACTGCTTTGGAAAGGACTGGAAACAAAGATTTGCATAAATTTTGTGTCTAAAAACTAAAATGTCACAAACAGAAAAAGACAAGGTAAAAGAGATAGTACCATCCTATATTTCTGTGATGTCTTCTTCATTGTGCAGACAAATAGCTTGTTGTTTTGGTCTCAAGTTTCTTTATCTTAACAATCTGTCTGAGTTTCTTGATTTGACTGATATTCATGAAGACATCATTTTCCCACATGCAAAATGGGGTGAACAGTGGGTCTAAACCTCTCACGGCATGACCTACATGTGCAAGACCAAATTATTGTTAGAAACCAAAATGTTAGAATGGGCCATGGAATTGCACAATAAGGTGTTATTAGCCAAAGGATCATGAAAGTGCAAACCTCGATGGTAAACCTCAGCGTCTCCCATTGTTCCCCCTCTAACGTGTTTAAGAATAGATATTGATCAGTAAATTCTATTAATGAAAGATAAACGCATTGCACATCCAACATATGAATTCAAGCCACATGGAAAAGCCAATTGTGCTCAGAACTATGAAATATAGCAATTGTAGGTTTCACGTGCATAAAAAAACAAAATTGTAGCAACAATAATTGAACAACAGACTCCAGATGATCACCAAAACAAATGAACCAAACAGTTAACTGAGCATCATGTTGCACAATACAACATAGTAGTAGAAGGTTATATTGCGTAGTAGCATTACATTGCTTATTTCACTAGAGTTTCTTAAGGAAAGGTGGGAGCAGCACATGTAGCAGGTAAAACAAACATGCATAACAGGCATAGGCTAGCTGAACATAGGTCATTAGTAATTAATCTTAAAAACAAGATAATCCTTGTCGTTGGAGATATCAATAATGATGGGCTTGGACGAGGGCAAGGCATGCACATCATGGGTGCCCTCCTCGTAGTGCCAAGTTGCCACAACTTGTACGGGGCACCAACCTGCTTGATATGGAGTTGAGGAAAGCACGGTCACGCTGAGAAAAGAACTCGGAGTCGTCGCCAAAGGTAACAGCGGAGACCTGGAGAAAACAGAACGAGCTATTGTTCAAAGCAGCCAACAACATCCGCACGTGAGGCGTCGATGGTGGCCTCGATGTCTAGAAGTTGCTCCAAGATCTGTGGTCAGCACACATGGAAGCCATTGCGGCCTCATCCACGCGTGTAGTTGCGATTTGCTTCTCCGCTGTGAGGTGCTCCTTGAGATCCTAGCTATACAACGTGCACCATGTCTTTCGGTGGCAACTATGTGGGTGATGGGCTGGTGATTTTGGTGAAATGTGTCGTGCCGGCGGTCGGGCCATGTGGAATGAAGGAGGGGTGGAGGGTGGAGGGAGTATGGGGAAGGTTTGGATTACCTGACTATGCCTAGATGGATGAGGCCGAGCAACACGAAGTAGCGTCGCCGGTGAGGAGGCGGAGGTGCAAGCAAGGAGTGAAGGGCTAAACTTAGGAAATGTAGGGGGAGATGGGGGAATGGTAAATGTGGATTTTGGTTGGTACGAGGGGCGGAGGAGGTAGATATTTGCACGACAGACCAAAATTTTGTTTGGTGCAGCGAAAAAGTAACGCACACAGTCACATCGGACAGAGTACCTCTACCATAACTGTGTGCGATATTCAACAACAAAAACGTATCCTATAGCTTATCCCGTGTGTGATGACACTGAACATGGAAATTTTGGTCTCCAAGCTTCCGGCATAAGATATTGGTCGTTACTTAGTTTAACAACATTTGCAAATTTGAGTACTACACAAAAGAGGCAACATCATTGCCCGCACTTACTTAATCGAGCAACTAATAAACATTAGGTAATTAACTTCAACATTACTCTAACAAAACACCATCGCTCTAGATAGAGACTAATATTCCGCCTGGCATTCGTCGATCTCTGTCGCCTCCTCGATGTCAGCTCCCACTTGATGAACTCTAGGGAAAGGAGATCCATTGCCACATACTCTAGCATCTCGCAGTCTTCGTGCACCATCTCTTTGGATAAGGCCTCCATGAGTCGGGCGTGGGCGACCTTGCTCCAGTCATGGCTGACCACAATCTTGGCTAGGGAGTCTGCCGACGAACGGATGTCTGCTCAAGCACACTCAACGATTACCAACTTAATGGAGGTGGGTTGTCGACCGGTGTCGGAGAAGGCAGATATGATTTGTGCAGTGGCCGACATGAGATGGACGTGGGTGGCCTCGAGATGGGACAAAGCTTCCGCCATCAAGGTTATGGCGACCGCCAAGGAACTAACAGCTAATGTGTCGTTCTTGCCATTTGCTATCCTTGTCACGGTTGTTGCTGCCGCTCTCTCAGCTGCAGTACCTACCCTTTCGATTGCTACAGCCACTCTGTCGGAGGTAGCGGTCGTGTTCAAGCATGTTGAGAGCGTGCTTATGGCTGATGCTGCCACGCTCGGGCTAGAGTCGGTTGCCGAAGTTTCCCTCGCGACGGGGATCCACGTCCCCATCTTTCACCAGCAATGATTGAAAAGTGAAATGGTCTGAGGAGTCATTGCAGTAAATTGGCTGATGGTGTACTACAGCCAACAAAGCTTCCGGCCTAAGCCATGCATTACGAGGATTGGCCCAAGATATTTTTACTACATCACACATGATTCATGAACGTTAACTATTTGTGAAAGACTTAATTTTCAAAATGTTTTTTAAGAAAATGAGGTTAACTCGACAAAGGACGGTGTTTGGATTGCAATAAAATTTATGTGTAGTGAAGATTGACCAATAGCTGTGTCGTGCTAAAATATGGAATTATTCAGGGTCTCTTTGGCATTTTTATAAATTAATTGAGTTTTCTAGACATTTAATGTGCATAATTCATTTGAACTATCGTCCCAATGTCCATGCATCAAAATGGGATGAAAAAATATATTACTGTGCATGGCTTCATCTTTAGGTCACGGGCAATAAATGGGAATGAACTTTCAACATGTCGGAATCTTCGGCCGGCCACAAATGTTGAGAAACTTGATTTCTAAATTACTATAAATCAAAGACGCGTCAAAAAAATTAAAAACTTGTCATGTTGTTATGACATGGCACATATGTTCCATGGTAAAAAAAATATCCAACATGGGACAATTTTAGTCACAAGTCTGTTACAAAGCAGAGCTTTTCACTTCAATCTTTGAGGTCTCGATAAGGAAAACTTCACCAGTAAGACTGTCTTTCTAAAATATGCAATTATTCAGGTTTCTTTGCTCATTTTCATACGTTAATTAAGTAATCTAGTCATACAATGTGGATAATTTAAATTTGAACTAAAATCACAAGGTCTGGTGCATCAAAATGGGTTGAAAAATCATATAAGTGTCCATGGCTACTTTGGGCCCCAAGCAAGATATGGGAATGGACTTCAAACATCTCGGGTCTTGGCTCGGCCACATATACTGAGAAACTTGGTTTTGTAGTCATGTATAAATCAAAAACTCGTCAGAAATTCACGAAACTTGGCATGTTGTCATGGCATGACTCATATGTGTCCTGATGATAAATTGTCCGACTTGGGACAAGTTTTGGCACAAGTCCTTACAAACCTCAGCTACTCACGGGAAGCTAGTATTTGTGGTTTCGATAAAGAACGTGTCTGTCATGCCCAAGATGCGGTCCTATCCTTATTTTGGCATGAAGGCCTCGACAAGGATAGAAGCGCATCTCGTCGTGTTGCAAGAATGGATATCATTACAAGTACATGTACAGAAGAGATAAGTATATAGAATTGGCTTACACTCGCCAAAAGCTACATCAATATCACATCAATACAACAACATACTCAAACATCATACATAAGAGCAGGGTCCGACTACGGATGAAAACAAAAGACAAAATGACATCCATCCTTCCTATCACAGGCTGCCGCCTGGAACCCATCCTAGATCGATGAAGAAGAAGAAGAAGTCCAACAGATAAGCAACGCTCTCACGTTCAAGCATCACATTACCTATACCTGCAACTGTTGTTGTAGTAATCTGTGAGCCACGGGGACTCAGCAATCTTATTTCCAAGGGTATCAAGACTATTAAAGCTTAATATGTGAGGTATCATTAAGTGGTGAGGCTACAGCAAACGACTAAGCATTTATTTGAATGGCTAACTTACGAGTACATAAAGTAAAGTATGGTGATTTACGCATAACGGACGTGAACTAGTAATGATCACTAACTGATCCTGAACACCTACTTACGTCAATCATAACTTCTCTTTCGGATAAGGACTCACGAGAAGAGACGGTCACGGTTACGTACACAGGTTGTGTATGTTATTTGTGTTTACTTAAAGTTTGCTATCACTGGGTGTTAAACAAAGTATCCAAGTTTGCCACATAACCATGGACACGGCTTTTCGAAAGATTTAATCCTACAGGGGTGCTCCAACTCATCCATAACAACTTAACCACACGCCACGGGAATAACCTCGACCACGGATCTCATGATCATCCTAGGCAATTCCAAAGGAAATCTGACACCTCAAGATAGCCTGAAGAAGATTAGAGTTCCTCAAACAAGACATTCGAAAAAAGTAAAACAAATCCAGCAAGACCTCCCGATGAGCCAGATCTGCAGCTAGAGCCGTGCGCTATGTATCCATGGGCATCATCCGTCTATGCAAAGTGGACGAAAGCCTGAAAATGCCTCGAGTTGCCCTAAGGTGGCACCGTCAACTGCTAGGTAGGTGGACCAACACTCATGCGGAGCACTGGTCCGGAGGTTGATTAATTATCCATGGGGTGATCGTGCCCTATGCAAATTTTAGTTGTTATTAAGCAAATATTACCAATGTTGGGCCTTGCCAGACAAGTTTTATCCTAAACGAAAATCAAGGGGGTCCCCATAACAACCCCGAGCATGTTAGGAGTGCTCAATTATGAAACATAACACCGGTTCACAAGAAACTATGGCTGCAAGGGTGGAACAAAACACTGAGCAAAAGGCCAAGCCTTCCACCCTTTACCAAGTGTATAAGTGCATTAAATTAAATAGCAATAATATTGTGATAACAAAAGAATGTCCATGTTGGCACATGGAAGCAATTGCACCTGCAGCTATAAACGCTATAAGAAGGGCTGAGCAAACAGTAACATAGCCAAACAAAGGTTTGCTAGGAAGATGGAGCGTTAGAGGCTTTTCGTGGCAATGTTGGGAGGCTTGATAAACAAGTGATAGGTAGTGAGACATAATGATAAAAGCGGGACAACTAGCATAGCAATGATAGTAGTGGTATCCAGGGAAATGTGTCATCCTGCCTGAGATCCATTCGGAAGAAGAACGAGTCCATGAAGAAGATCATCCAACGTAGTCGAACAAATCCTGACACTCCGAACGCTTTTGAAACTCTATCAAGAAGAAGCAAACCGGAAACTACAATCAACACACCAAACACCACAACATATGCATGACATGATGCGCAAACAAATATGATGCATGTCCGGTTTAATATGCAACGCATGGCAAGAACAACAAACAACCACTACATATTAAGTGAAGTTCAATATGCAACGAGTTGCATATTGACGAAACTCCACGCTGAAATTATCTAGTTCACTCTTGTTAGGTACTCATCAGTATTAAATATTTTTTAACATGGCAAACAGTGAAGCATGAACAACTATATCGCCTAGGCATTTTAAATGGGACCGGAAACAACGAATAACAATTAACGACCTCATATGCATATTTTAAGTTTGAACCAGATCTGAACTAACAACATTTTAAAGTTATTTAACAGCAAAATATAGTTCACCATGTGATTCTACACATTTTTCTAATCAAGTTACATATGTAAAACATTTTAAATGAAGCTACGGTTATTTAGTTATGAAATAAATCATTTTTAACATGGCATTGACGGAAATTAATGCAAACAGAAAGTTTAACTATTTATCATGTGTGAAAGTTGGATATTATAAATGTACACAAAATTCTAAACATCTTTCATATATAGTTTGTTTAAATCTGATGCACGGTTAATGACTTATAGACATATTAAAAGCATGCATTTATTCTGGAATTAAAATGTCTTGGTTAAATGGGGAAATTCGTCCTATGGGAAAAAAACTATGGGCCGATTTGCAACGTCCTAGAAGGAGTTGGCCTACGAGTATGCACTTAGTGTGCAAAACAAAGACAAAATGGGTGGCATGGGAATCAAACCCAGCACCTCTCGGATGTGTGCAGGAACATGTGACCACTAGGCTACGGCTTGAATTGCGACAAATTATGGATCTTTACTCTACATGTAGCATACCCTGGCACTTACCTGACGAAACTAAAAATGAACCAGAGATTGCACTTAGGCTATGGCTGGGGACGAGGCATGCTGTGGGTGCAACGGCACGGCTTGCTATCGGCGTGCGTGGCCAAGGGCGAGGTCGGGAAGGGGCGGAGGGAGTCTCAGGTTGTCGGATCTCGCCGGAGTTGGGGTGGAGGCGCCTTGCAGGACGGCGGCAGGACTCTGAGGTCCGTGGGCAGCCTGATCCATGGCCGTTCTTGCGTGAGAAGCAGAGCAACGGCACTGGCACTTGCGTTGGCGATGCAGAGAAGACGGCCACAGACGGGGCGGCCCTGGCTGGGTTCCCAGGGCACGAGTAAGGCACGGATCCAGACGAGGGAAGTCACGGGGACGGTCCGGTGACTTGCTGCAGCTCATGTCCCTAGAGAAGACGGTGACGATGGAAGTCATTGGCAGAGAAGCAAGGGAACAAGGAGAGGAACGAGAACGAATTACCTCGGGACGACGGCAGGACTTGTTGGGCTCGCCATCAAGGGGATTAGGGTAGCGCCATGGGAGGCAAGGAACATGGCCGACGGCGACGCTTGGCTAGATGTAGGGGCTCCTTGTTCATTCCCTAACATGCACGAGCGGGAGAGTTGAGAGGCAGAGAGAGAACCAGGGGAAAGGAAGGAGAAGGAAAATGATCAGGAGGGAGCCTCCAGAATCGGGGCTGCATGAGGCTGGTCAGGAGCGGAGCTCAAGGACAAGATGCAATCGCGGGAGGCTCGCCAGGAATTGGCAGGTGTGGGCGTCGGGTTTGTTTGGCAGGGAAAACAAGAAAGATAGCGGCGGCGGCAGCTGATAGATGGAGCGGACAGATGGAGGGGAATCCCTAGAATTTAGGGTTGCTAGATATTTATAGGAGATGATTGCTAGGGAGGGATGACCTGGACTCTACAATGACGATCAGACGATCTACAAATAAAACACGAGTTTGGTATAGGTTCTGGTCTAGAAATGGACTAGGTGGGCTGTGTAGAGGGCCCTAGGCTGAGATGAGAGGGAATGAATTGTGGCCCGAGACAAAGTTTTAAACACGAAAAACGTCCGACGAATAACCGATGACCACATTGTTACGGTTGACCGATGGGTATCAAACGAACTCGGAATGTGACGAAATTCGGCAGGCGGTCTACCTACAATATAATAAGACCGCACACCAACTTTCAACCCAATTCAAGAGTATTTTAAAGGCACTTTAAAAACAATATTTTTCAATGCCGCGGACACGTGCTTGTGTGGTTGGTCTCGAAACGGTCCACGACACGAACGGAGAGAACCGGCAACTACCACCGGATGCAAGTTTTAAAAAAAGAATGACGATGCAAAGCATATGATGCGATGATGCAACCATGAATGCAACAACCAAACGAACCACGACGAGAATGGAAATAAAGGGGAATCTTCTGGAGCGCCGGTCCCGGGCTGTTACAACTCTCCTCCACTACACGAGGATCTCGTCCCGAGATCTAGAATGAGAAGGGGAAGAGAAAGAGCAAAAGGTAAAACTTAGTTGCTTCTCTGATAAACGAGTGAAACCAATGATCATAGAAGGTTTCAACGAGAATAAGAATGACATGATGGAAAGAAATTTAAGGAGATACACCAAACTTTGGTTGGATTGGAATCAAAACTTCATAAGACAGAAGGATCATGAAAAGATTTCACAACACTCTGGTAAAATGAATAAGAAAAGCAAGAACATGGTATTGATTAAATAAGATGATGGTTGAAATAGAGCAACATGAAAACGCCTCCGGAAGAAAATAATAGAAACTAGATCTTTGAAGAGAAGAGAACTGAGAAGAAAATGACAGCTTCTATCACCAATGAATTTGAAAAGCATGGTTGAAATTTGGAGGATCGAAAAATGAAACAATTATGAAATGCACCAGATAGATATGGGATAAATAACTCATGATCAAAACAATTTGAGACGATAGCAATAGCCTGAAACCATGAGTTTTTGGAAGAACGGACAACGACTAAGAGAAACTCTCCTTTGGTCTTAAGTGCTGAGAATGATGATGGGAAACAACACCATAAATTACTGAGATACTCCGGAATAATGAATAAAGAAAAGTTGAGCCAACAATGAAAATTATTTAGAAGCGATCTTCAAGAAGGAATATGACTGATGAACTTCATTCTTACGTCATATTTGAAAAGAACTTGAGAACATCTCCGGAAAGATTAGAAGAGTCAGGTAGGATCCTGGGAAAAAACTTGTGGGTTATGGGCCTAATCAAAAGAAATCACCATTGAAACAATTTCTTAGAGAGAGAGATTGCACCGGTACAAAAGAAACTTGATGAGGTGAGAACCACGAAATAATTTGGAAGGAATGAAAAAAACATGAATCTTTGAGATATCTTCAGCCTCTGGATACAACAGAGAGAGACAAATAAACAAGAGAGGCTTGGAAAAGAATTTCCAACATGGAAACCATTGACAGAATGAGAAAGGATAAGATGAGCACCGAAGCTTGAATAGATTGCGCCGGGAATGAAAACAAGAACGAAGAATGATGAACTTGAAGCACTAGAGGATCTTCATAAAGAATCACCGGATACGATATAAAAGAAAAGATATAGCGGAAGCATCACATGAATAGAAAGGCACTTGGATGAGAATTTAATATTTGAAGAAAAAGGGCGGGAGGGTAGGGAAAACAAAGAAAACTTGGGACGGATGAGACAACTCTAGAACGAAATATGAGGATTGATCTTGCAAATATTGGAGATGATCGAATTATCTTGAAGAGAAGCACAATGATAGGAAAAGAATTGATATGATAACTTGATTGATGAAAAGAATTAGCATTCCTGCAGAAATATGAGAACACTACTTAGCAAGATATGAAATCACCACTTGACATCGAAGCAACTCGGATTACCATATTCAAAACAAAACGAAGGATGAGGCTTACGAAACAAGCTAGAACAAATACATGCCCACTATGCACTTGTTGGAAAGATAATCCTAGGTACCTACTTGAATTCCCACCTAAGAACTTTCGAAAACTTTCTGGTTATGCAATCTGGTGTTGGGGATACAAGGAGGAAATATCTCACACAACTAACAAACCTACCCCAACTGTATCCCTCCTTCAACACATAACCAGAGGCTTTCGCAAATCCATCTAACTCGGATCCTCGAAAACACAATGATACTAACCATGGTGGTACCCCGGATGCCTCCCCAATACTGGGTGACTCTGTACTTATCTCACCACGACAAGTATTGAAGCAATTCCGAACACCCTCCGTCCTAACATACTAAGGAAGCTGAATGATAACGATGTGCCAAGAATTCCCTAGAGCTCAAGTCCCCAGAAGAAATCAAGTCAGACAGGAGGCACCAAGACAGAACTCTATCACATCGACATCATATAGTTTCCAAAATACTCGCGTGATCCTAAAAAAATTGAGCGCGAAGAGGAGTAGAATCAAAATTCCTAAGTCGTAATTCGTCACCAGAGCATAGAAGAGGAGTAAAAACTGTTGGAAATATGCCCTAGAGGCAATAATAAAATGGTTATTATTGTATTTCCTTGTTCATTATAATTGTCTATTGTTCATGCTATAATTGTGTTAACCGGAAACCATAATACATGTGTGAATACACAGACCACAACATGTCCCTAGTGAGCCTCTAGTTGACTAGCTCGTTGATCAATAGATGGTCACGGTTTCATGGCCATGGACATTGGATGTCGTTGATAACGGGATCACATCATTAGGAGAATGATGTGATGGACAAGACCCAATCCTAAGCATAGCACAAGATCGTGTAGTTCGTTTGCTAAAGCTTTTCAATGTCAAGTATCGTTTCCTTAGACCATGAGATTGTGCAACTCCCGGATACCGTAGGAATGCTTTGGGTGTGCCAAACGTCACAACGTAACTGGGTGGCTATAAAGGTGCACTACGGGTATCTCTGAAAGTATCTGTTGGGTTGGCACGAATCGAGACTGGGATTTGTCACTCCGTGTGACGGAGAGGTATCTCTGGGCCCACTCGGTAAGACATCATCATAATGAGCTCAATGTGACTAAGGAGTTAGCCACGGGATGATGTATTACGGAACGAGTAAAGAGACTTGCCAGTAACGAGATTGAACAAGGTATGGGGATACCGACGATCGAATCTCGGGCAAGTACCATACCGATAGACAAAGGGAATTGTATACGGGATTGATTGAATCCCCGACATCGTGGTTCATCCGATGAGATCATCGTGGAGTACGTGGGAGCCAAAATGGGTATCCAGATCCCGCTGTTGGTTATTGGCCGGAGAGGTGTCTCGGTCATGTCTATGTGTCTCCCGAACCCGTAGGGTCTACACACTTAAGGTTCGATGACGCTAGGGTTATAGGGAAATGGTATACGTGATTACCGAAGGTTGTTCGGAGTCCCGGATGAGATCCCGGACGTCACGAGGAGCTCCGGAATGGTCCGGAGGTAAAGATTGATATATAGGAAGTCCAGTTTTGGTCACCGGAAAGTTTTCGGGCTCATCGGTAGTGTACCGGGAGTGCCGGGAGGGTGCCGGAGGACCCCCGGGAGGGGTGTGACGACCAGAGGACTTCATGGGCTGTTAGATAAAGTGTGTCAGCCCTTATTGGGCTGGGAAATACTTTTGCTAAAGGCCCATGTGGCTGGAGATAAGGAGATAAGGCAAAAAGGATTTAAAAGGAGGAGATCCACCTCCCTTGTGGGAGGTGGACTCTCCCTTTAATTCGGCCGGCCATCTCCTCTTTGGAGTAGAGGCCAAGCCAGCCCTCCATGTCCCTCCTCCTATATATACTTGAGGTTTTGGATGTTTTGAGACAGGATTTGATCTCTCTCTCTCACGGCAAAGCCCTACCTCTCTTCTTCCTCCTCCGCAGCGCTTAGGCGAAGCCCTGTCGGAATACCTTGCTACTCCACCACCACCACGCCGTCGTGCTGCTGTTGGAGCCCTTCCCCAACCTCTCCTTCCTCCTTGCTGGATCAAGGTGTTGGAGACGTCACCGGGCTGCACGTGTGTTGAACGCGGAGGTGCCGTCCGTTCGGCACTTGATCGGATCTACCGCGATCTGAATCGCTGCGAGTACGACTCCATCAACCGCGTTCTTGTAACGCTTCCGCTTAGCGATCTTCAAAGGTATGAAGATCCACTCTCCCCTTGCTCGTTGCTGGTTTCTCCATAGATGGATCTTGGTGAACGCGTAGGAAATTTTTTGATTTACTACTACGTCTCCCAACAGTGGCATCATGAGCTAGGTCTATGCGTAGAATCTATGCACGAGTAGAACACAAAGCAGTTGTGGGCGTCGATTTTGTTAATATGCTTGCCGTTACTAGTCTTATCTTGATTCGACAGTATTGTGGGATGAAGCGGCCCGGACCAACCTTACACGTACGCTTACGTGAGACCGGTTCCACCGCCTGACATGCACCAGTTGCATAAGGTGGCTAGCGGGTGTCTGTCTCTCCCACCTTAGTCGGATTGGATTCGATGAAAAGGGTCCTTATGAAGGGTAAATAGCAATTGGCATATCACGTTGTGGTTTTGACGTAGGTAAGAAACGTTCTTGCTAGAAACCTATAGCAACCACGTAAAAACTTGCAACTACAAATTAGAGGACGTCTAACTTGTTTTTGCAGCATATGCCTTGTGATGTGATATGGCCAGAAGGATGTGATGTGATGCATTGTGATGTATGAGATTGATCATGTTCTTGTAATAGGGTTCACGACTTGCATGTCGATGACTATGACAACCGGCAGGAGCCATAGGAGTTGTCTTATTTATTGTATGACCTGCGAGTCAATCATAAACGCCATGTAATTACTTTACTTTATTGCTAAATGTTAGCTGTAGTAGTAGAAGTAATATTTGGCGAGACAACTTCATGAAGACACAATGATGGAGATCATGATGATGGAGATCATGGTGTCGTGCCGGTGACAGTGATGATCATGGTGCCCCGAAGATGGAGATCGAAGGAGCAAGATGATATTGGCCATATCATGTCACTATATTGATTGCATGTGATGTTTATCATGTTTACATCTTATTTGCATAGAACGACGGTAGTAAATAAGATGATCTCTCAATAAAATTTCAAGAAAGGTGTTCACCCTAACTGTGCACCGTTGCTAAGGATCGTCGTTCCGAAGCACCACGTGATGATCGGGTGTGATAGGTTCTAACGTTCGCATACAACGGGTGTAAGCCAGATTTACACATGCGAAACACTTAGGTTGACTTGACGAGCCTAGCATGTACAGACATGGCCTCGGAACACGGAGGACCGAAAGGTCGAACATGAGTCGTATAGAAGATACGATCAACATAGAGATGTTCACCATGGATGACTAGTCCGTCTCACGTGATGATCGGACACGGGCTAGTTGACATGGATCATGTATCACTTGGAAGACTAGAGAGATGTCTATCTAAGTGGGAGTTCATTAATAATTTGATTAAATGAACTTAATTATCATGAACTTAGTCTAAAAATGTCCTTGCAAATTATGTCGTAGATAGCTCACGCTGTAGCTCCCCAGTTTTAGTGATACAATCCTAGAGAAAAGTAAGTTGAAAGTTGATGGTAGCAATAATGCGGACTGGGTCCGTGATCTGAGGATTGTCCTCATTGTTGCACAGAAAGCTTATGTTTTTTATGTACCGCTAACTGCATCACTCCCTCAAGCATTGTCTGTAGATGTTGTGAACATATGACAGGCACTTTTTGGTGACTACGTGATAGTTCAATGCGTCATGCATTACGGCTTAGAATTGAGGCTCCAAAACGTTTTGAACGTCATGGAACATATGAGATGTTCTAGGAGCTGAGATTGTGACCTCGGGCTCGTGCCTATGTTGAGAGGTATGAGACCTCCAACAAGATTCTTTGTCTGCAAGATAAAGGAGAATAGCTCAATCGCTGAGCGTGTGCTCAGATTGTCTGGGTGCTACAATCACTTGAATCAAGTGGGAGTTAATCTTCCAGATGAGATAGTGATTAATGCAGTTCTCCAAGTCACTGCCACCAAGCTACTAGAGCTTCGTGATGAACTATAACATGCCAGGGATGGATAAGATGATCCCTGAGTTGTTCGTGATGTTTGACACCACGAAGGTAGAAATCAAGAAGGAGCATCAAGTGTTGATGGTTAAGTGAAACCACTAGTTTCAAAAGGGGCAAGGGCAAGAACGGAAAACTTCAGGAATGGCAAGCCAGTTGTTGCTCTAGTGAAGAAACCCAAGGTTGAGCCCGAACCCGAGACTAAGTGGTTCTGTTATGAGGAGAATGTTCGCTGAAGCGGAAAACCCCTAGATGCTTGGTAGATAAGAAGGCTGGTAATGTCAATGGAAGTATATTTGATATACGTGTTAGTGATGTGTACCTTGCTGGTACTCCTAGTAGCACCTGGGTATTGGATACCGGTTCGGTTGCTAAGTGTTAGCAACTCGAAATAAAAGCTACGGAGTAAATGGAGACTAGCTAGGTGAAAGGTGACGATGTGTGTTGGAAGTATTTCCAAGATTGATGTGATCACCATCGCACGCTCTCTCTACCTTCAGGATTTGTGATAAACCTAAATAAATGTTATTTGGTGTTTGCGTTGAGCATGAACATGATTAGATCATGATTAGTGCGATACGGTTATTCATATAAGTTAGAGAATAATGGTTATTCTGTTTACATGGATAATGCCTTCAATGGTCATGCACCCACTCGAAATGGTTTATCGAATCATGATCGTAGTAGTACACATATTCATAACATTGGTACCAAAAGATACAAAGTTAATAATGATAGTACCACATGCTTGTGGCACTGCCACGTAATGTCATATTGGTATAAATCGCATGAAGAAACTCCATGATGATGGATTTTTTTTGACTCACTCGATTTCGAATCGGTTGAGACATGCGAGCCATGCCTCTTGGGCAAGATGACTGAGACCCCGTCATCCAATATAATGGAGCGGGCAAGTGGCTTATTGGAATTAATACATGTTGATGTATGTGGTCCAATGAGTGTTAAAACACACAGTGAATATCGTTATTTTTCTTTACCTTCACTGATGATTTGAGTGAATATGGGGATATTTACTTAAACACGAGTCTAAAATGTTTGAAAGGTTCAAGGAGTTTCACAGTGAAGATAAAGATCATCGTGACAAGAAGATGAAATTTCTACGATATGATCGTGGAGGTGAATATCTAAGTTACGAGTTTGGTATGCAATTTTAGACAATGTGGAAATTGTTTCACAGCTCACGCCTCCTGGAACACCATAGTGTGATGGTGTGTTCGAACGTCGTAGTCGTGCTCTATTGGATATAGTGAGTACTATGATGTCTCTTATCGTTTTACCACTATCGTTATGGGGTTATTCATTAAATACAAATCCATTCACTTTAACAGGGCACCATCTAAGTCTGTTGAGATGACACCGTGAGAATTATGGTTTGACAGAAGCCTAAGCTGTCATTTCTGAATGTTTGGGGCTGCGACGCTTATGTGAAAATGGGTTTTTCACCTAGCGAGCTCAAACCCAAAGCAGACAAATGCATCTTCATAGAATACCCTAATGAGACATTGGGTATACCTCCTATCTCAGATCCAAGCGCAAAAGGTGTTTGTTGCTAAGAACGGGTCCTTTCTTGAGAAAGAGTTTCTCTCGAAAGAATTGAGTGGGAGGAAGATAGAACTTGATGAGGTTGTTGAACCTTTGTTTCAACCAGAGAATAGCGCAACACAGAAAGATGTTTCTGTAGAGCCTACTCAGTTGAAAAGGAAGTTAATGATGATGATCATGAAGCTTCGGATCAAGTCACTATCGAACCTCGTAGGTCGACAAGGACGCGTACTGCTCCTGAGTAGTACGACAACCCTGTCTTGGAAATCATGTTGTTGGACAACGATGAACCTACGAACTATGGAGAAGCGATGGTGGGCCCGGATTCCAACAAATGGCTAGGAGCCATGAAATCCGAGAAAGGATCCATGTATGAAAACCAAGTATGGACTTTGGTAGACTTGCCTGTTGAATGGTAGGTCGTTGAGTACAAATGGACCTTTGAGATGAACATAGACGCTAATGGTGAATTGTCACCGTTTATAAAGCTCGACTTGTCGCAAAGAAGTTTCCGCCAAGTTCAAAGAGTTGACTGCGATGAGATTGTCTCATCTGTAGCGATGCTAAAAGTCTATTAAAATTTTGTTAGCAGTTGCTGCATTTTTCGATTAGGAAATCTGGCAGATGGATGACAAAACAAGGTTTCCGTAATGGTTTCTGTGAGGAAGAGTTGTATGTGATACAACCAGAAGGTTTTGTCAATCCTAAGGATGCTAATAATATGCAAACTCCAGCGATCCTTCTATGGACTGGAGCAAGAATCTCGGAGTTGGAATATATGCTTTGATGAGGTGATCAAAGTGTTTAAGTTTATACAAAGTTTATGAGAAACTTGTATTTGCAAGAAAGTGAGTGGGAGCACTATAGAATTTCTTATAAGAATATGTAGTTGACATATTATTGATCGGAAATGATGTAGAATTTCTGGAAGAGCATGAAGGGTTGTTTGAAAAGAGTTTTTTTCAAAGGAAGACCCAGATAAAGCTACTATTTTATTGAGCATCAAGATCTATAGGGATAGATCAATTCGCTTGATAAGTTTTTTCGACGAAGACATACCTTGACAAGTTTTTGAAGGAGTTCAAAATAGATGGGTCAAAGAAGGAGTTCTTGACTGTATTGTAAGGTGTGAAATTGAGTAAGACTCAATACCCGACCACGGCAGAAGATAAAGAAAAGATGAGTGTCATCTCCTATGCTTTAGCCATAGGCTCTATATAGTATGCCATGCTGTGTACCGCACCTGTGTGTGCCTTGCCATGAGTCTGTCAAGGGGTACAAGAGTAATCCAAGAGTGGATCACTGGACAATGGTCAAAGTTATCCTTAGTAACTTGAGAACTAAGGAAATATTTCTCGATTATGGAGGTGATAAAGATTTCATCGTAAAGGGTTACGATGATGCAAGCTTTAACTCCAATCCGGATGACTCTTAGTAAAAATCTGGCTACGTATAGTGGAGCAGCCATTTGGAATAGCTCCAAGTGGAGCGTGGGAGCAGTATCTACAAATATGACATGGAAAGTTTGCAAGGTACACACGGATCTGAATGTCGCAGACCCGTTGACTAAAACCTCTTTCACGAGCAGAACATGAACGAACCCCAGAACTTATTGGGTGTTAATCACATGATGATATGATCATATGGTGATGTAAGTGTTAATCACATGGTGATGTGAACTAGATTATTGACTCTAGTGCAAGTGGGAGACTGTTGGAAATATGCCCTAGAGGCAATAATAAAATGGTTATTATTGTATTTCCTTGTTCATTATAATTGTCTATTGTTCATGCTATAATTGTGTTAACCGGAAACCATAATACATGTGTGAATACACAGACCACAACATGTCCCTAGTGAGCCTCTAGTTGACTAGCTCGTTGATCAATAGATGGTCACGGTTTCATGGCCATGGACATTGGATGTCGTTGATAACGGGATCACATCATTAGGAGAATGATGTGATGGACAAGACCCAATCCTAAGCATAGCACAAGATCGTGTAGTTCGTTTGCTAAAGCTTTTCAATGTCAAGTATCGTTTCCTTAGACCATGAGATTGTGCAACTCCCGGATACCGTAGGAATGCTTTGGATGTGCCAAACATCACAACGTAACTGGGTGGCTATAAAGGTGCACTACGGGTATCTCTGAAAGTATCTGTTGGGTTGGCACGAATCGAGACTGGGATTTGTCACTCCGTGTGACGGAGAGGTATCTCTGGGCCCACTCGGTAAGACATCATCATAATGAGGTCAATGTGACTAAGGAGTTAGCCACGGGATGATGTATTACGGAACGAGTAAAGAGACTTGCCAGTAACGAGATTGAACAAGGTATGGGGATACCGACGATCGAATCTCGGGCAAGTACCATACCGATAGACAAAGGGAATTGTATACGGGATTGATTGAATCCCTGACATCGTGGTTCATCCGATGAGATCATCGTGGAGTACGTGGGAGCCAACATGGGTATCCAGATCCCGCTGTTGGTTATTGGCCGGAGAGGTGTCTCGGTCATGTCTACGTGTCTCCCGAACCCGTAGGGTCTACACACTTAAGGTTCGATGACGCTAGGGTTATAGGGAAATGGTATACGTGATTACCGAAGGTTGTTCGGAGTCCCGTATGAGATCCCGGACGTCACGAGGAGCTCCGGAATGGTCCGGAGGTAAAGATTGATATATAGGAAGTCCAGTTTTGGTCACCGGAAAGTTTTCGGGCTCATCGGTAGTGTACCGGGAGTGCTGGGAGGGTGCCGGAGGACCCCCGGGAGGGGTGTGACGACCAGAGGACTTCATGGGCTGTTAGATAAAGTGTGTCAGCCCTTATTGGGCTGGGAAATACTTTTGCTAAAGGCCCATGTGGCTGGAGATAAGGAGATAAGGCAAAAAGGATTTAAAAGGAGGAGATCCACCTCCCTTGTGGGAGGTGGACTCTCCCTTTAATTCGGCCGGCCATCTCATCTTTGGAGTAGAGGCCAAGCCAGCCCTCCATGTCCCTCCTCCTATATATACTTGAGGTTTTGGATGTTTTGAGACAGGATTTGATCTCTCTCTCTCACGGCAAAGCCCTACCTCTCTTCTTCCTCCTCCGCAGCGCTTAGGCGAAGCCCTGTCGGAATACCTTGCTACTCCACCACCACCACGCCGTCGTGCTGCTGTTGGAGCCCTTCCCCAACCTCTCCTTCCTCCTTGCTGGATCAAGGTGTTGGAGACGTCACCGGGCTGCACGTGTGTTGAACGCGGAGGTGCCGTCCGTTCGGCACTTGATCGGATCTACCGCGATCTGAATCGCTGCGAGTACGACTCCATCAACCGCGTTCTTGTAACGCTTCCGCTTAGTGATCTTCAAAGGTATGAAGATCCACTCTCCCCTTGCTCGTTTCTGGTTTCTCCATAGATGGATCTTGGTGAACGCGTAGGAAATTTTTTGATTTACTACTACGTCTCCCAACAAAAACAATCCTACTCTCCAATATAACTAGAGTCAAAATAGTTTTTCACTAGACTCGACTCGGCCAAGTTCGATCAATCAAGGGGGCTCCTAGGTCGGTAAATGCTCTGATACCAACTTGTCACGCCCAACATGCGACCCTATCCTTATTTCGACACGAGGGCCTCGACAGGGATAGAAGTGCATCTCGTCATGTTCAAAGAATGGATATCATTACAAGTACATGTACAGAAGAGATGAGTATATGGAATTGGCTTACACTCGCCACAAGGTACATCAGAGTCATATCAATACAATAACATAGGGAAACATCATACAGAAGAGCAGGGTCCGACTACGGACGAAAACAAATGACAAAATGACATCCATCCTTGCTATCCCAGGCTACCGCCTGGAACCCATCCTAAATCGATGAATAAGAAGAAGAACTCCAACAAACAAGCAAAACTCTCACGTTCAAGCATCTCATTACCTACACCTGCAACTACTGTTGTAGTAATTTGTGAGCCACAGGGACTCAACAATCTCATTTCGAAGGGTATCAAGACTATTAAAGCTTAATAGGTGAGGTATGGTTAAGTGGTGAGCCTGCAGCAAGCGACTAAGCATTTATTTGAGTGGCTAACTTACGAATATAGAAAATGAAATATGGTGGTCTATGCATAACGGGCGAGAACTAGCAATGATCACTATCTGATCCTGAATACCTACTTACGTCAAACATAACCCCATCGTGTTCTCTTTCGGATAAGAACTCACAAAAGAGACAGACATGGTTACGCATACAGTTGGTGTATTTTATTAGAGTTTACTTCAAGTTTGCTATGACCGGGTGTTAAACAAAGTATCCAAGTTTACCACATAACCGCGGGCACGGCTTCTCGAAAAGATTTAACCCTGCAGGGGTGCTCCAACTCATCCATCACAAATTAACCACACGCCATGGGAATAACCTCGACCATGGATCTCGTGATCAGCCTAGGCAATTCCAAAGGAATTACGACACCTCGAGATAGCCCGAAGAAGATCAGAGTTCCTCACGCAAGACATTCGAGAAAGGCAAAAAACAAGTCCACCAAGACCGCCCGACGTGTCGACGAACCCGATAAGAGCCGCGTATCTCATTCTCAGGACATGACCGGATGAACACAACATACGACGACCTAATAGAAATCCCTCGAGTTGCCCCGAGGTGGCCCCGCAAGTGGCTCTGTTTTGGGCCAACACTCATGAGGAGCATTGGCCCGGGTTGTTGATTAATCCACGGGGTGATCATGCCCTATGCAAATTTTAGTTGTTATTAAGCAAATATTACCAATGTTGGAACTTGCCGGACAAGCTTTATCCTAAAACGAAAATCAAGGGGGTCCCATAACAACCCCGAGCATGTTAGGAGCGCTCAATTATGGAACATAACACCGGTTCACAAGTAACTAGGGCGGAAAGAGTGGAACAAAACACCGAGCAAAAGGCCAAGCCTTCCACACTTTACCAAGTGTATAAGTCCATTAAATTAAATAGCAATAATATTGTGATAAAAAAAGAATGTCCATGTTATCACATGGAAGCCATTGCACCTGTAGCTAGAAATTCTATAAGAAGGGCTAAGCAAGCGGTAACATAGTGAAATAAAGGTTTGCTGGGAAGATGGAGGGTTAGAGGCTTTCATGGGAATGTTGGAAGGCTTGACAAACAAGTGGTAGGTAGCAAGACATAACGATAAAAGCGGGATAACTAGCATGGCAATAATAGTACTGGTATCCAGGGAAATGTGTCATCTTGCCTGAGATCCCGCTTGGAAGAAAATTGAGTCCATGAATAAGATGGGCCAACGTAGTCAAACAAATCCTCACACTCCGAACGCTTTCGGAACTTTATCGAGAAGAAGCAATCCGGAAACAACAAACAACACAAGATACACCATAACATCTGCATGATATGATGCGCAAACAAATATGATGCATGTCCGATTTAATTATGCAAGGCATGGCATGGCAAGAACAACAAACAACTACTACAGATTAAGTGAAGTTCAATATGCAACGAGTTGCATATTGACGAAACTCCATGTTCAAATTATTTAGTTCACTCCCGTTTAGGTACTCATCAATATTAAATGTTTTTAAACATGGCAAGAGGTGAAGCATGAACAACTATCTCATCTAGGCATTTTAAATGTGGCCGGAAGCAATATATATCATTTCCGAAATAACCCCATATGCATATTATGAATTTGGTCTAAATCTGTACTAACCATATTTTAGAGTTTTTAAACAGTAAAATAAATGTCACCATGTGATTCTACACATTTTTCTAGCCAAGTTACGTATGTGGAATATTTTTATCGGAGCTACGGTTTTGTAGTTATGAAATAAATCTTCTTTTACATGGCATATAGGCAAAACGATGCAACCAGCAAGTTTCAAGCATTTTATCATGTGTGAAAGTTGGATATTGTGAATCTACATAAAATTCTAGTCAAGTTTCATATATAATTTGTTTTAGTCCGATGCATGGAAGTGGAGTTATTAAATGCATGATCATTAGGGTCTTTTCTGCAAATCTGTAATTCTCTGGTTAATTAGCAAAATTGGCAGCAGGATAAAAAACAAGCACGGGCCGAAACTGAATAGGGCCCGAACTACAGGTGTGCGCTGGATAGCTAGAAGGTGCTCAGGGTGGGGGCTAGGCGGTGCTCACAATTGTGGCTATGGGCCTGTGGTGTTGCGGATGTGCTTGCGCCTAGCTGGGCCTTGGAGGCGAGGGGAGCTGGGACGAAGCGCTAGCGAGGCCCACCTGGCGCTGGAGCGAGCAGGGGCTAGGTCGTTGTCGTCCCTCCTGCTGGAGGACGTGGACATGGCGGCGGCCGGCAGCAGGCGGCGGGGAGGCACGACGAACGTGGATCTGGCCCGGGACTGCCCGGATTCGTCTGTTCCCGACGACGGCGAGGGTTGAGGCGTCCGGCGGCGGAGGTTCGGGCTCCCATGGCGGCCTGGTAAAATAATGTCCAATTTGGGAAAAGTTTTGTCACAATCCCTCCACAAACCAAAGATTAATTATCACGTGAAGCTTTGTTGTTTTGATATGGAATGTGTCACCTTACCTGGGCGAATGGACATTCGCTGCCTCTTCTCGTCTTGAACTATTTCTATAGGCAACATATACCAAAATGAGAGTGTCGTGCCAAAATATGAAATTATACATGGTTCGTTTGGCCTTTTTATACATTAATTGACTTTTATACGCATTATTTAACATGCATAATTCAAATCCGAACTACAATCAGAAGGTCTGGTTCATCAAATGGGTTGAAAACCATATTAGTGTGCATGCATCTTTAGGTCCCATGCAAGATATGTCAATGAATTTCAAACATCTCGGGGTCTTGGCTCGGCCAGAGAAACATTGAGAAACAAGGGTTTTAAATCATCTAAATCAAAAACTCGTCAGGAGATTCATGAAACTTGACATGGTTTCATGAACATGACACATAAAGGCGTCATAGCATTTTGTTTTCCTATCTGAAACTCGTTTATAATATATATTTTATTTTAGATCCAACATCGAGAATATTAGTTAAATTATTGTAAATCTAGAACTCACAAAAAATTAAAGAAATTTGGCATGGCATCATTAATAGCAAACAAAAGCTTTTTGGAACAAACAACTGTCATGTTTACACGCAAACGGTTGCATTATTTTCAAACCATTGGCGTTCTACTGCCCTTTACGTGTTGCCAAGCGTCACAATATTTTATTGGCTAGGGCTTCGGAGGTGTCGTGCAAGTAGCTGCTTGAGTTGACAAGAGGTGTGCGAGTTGGCATCCACCACGCAGGCTCACCGGGAGGTGTGCGTGCAGTACACCGAAGACTCACCGGGAATCGGTCACTTTGACCTCCGTGTCCGCCCTCCTTGCTTCCAACCTGTACATCAATGGCGCCTAAGCCGCTGTTTAATAGGTGGGTTTACTATTCACTCACTCACAATCCTCCATATATCTTTGCCTTACACTCCCCTCCATCTTCAGACCTCCACGACGACCTACGCCATCGTGTAGAAGGATCATATGACACTAGTATTCTGGTTTGGTGAAGTTGACACCGATCCAGAAGAGATAGAACATAAAGACGAATGGGACGCCATGGATATGGCCTTCGAAGACCTGCATGCCGCGACGGATGCTGCTGCAACGCACTTGCCATCAACCATCACCACACCCGTGCTAGCAACCATCCCTGTTGCATTGACGAGTTGGTCACCGAGCATCATCGGAGCATTGGAAATCGCAAGCATTAGGGCGGTCCCTGCCAACCCGCGTGAGCTCGTGTACTTGCAAGCGCCATCGCCTCCTCCTGCCCCATGGTCGTGCGCGCCCTTGAACACGCCATGTCGGTCCTAGTGCGCGTGCCCGTACCGACGCCGCCCGATCCCTTGTGCAGGCCTGCACCCACCGCGCCCAAGCTCGTGCGCACACCTGCACCTGTGATGGCCCCCTTAGCAGATTGAAACACCGCTATCGATAGCTTTCTTGCAGCACCGCTAGTCGTCGCCCCCCAGCCCCACGCCCGTCGATCGCGCGACGACCGGCTCTTTGATTTTGAAGTCCATAACATTTCGGACTCCGTTGAAGAACTATACAACTATGCCACAAAGCAGGAGAATGCTGCTACAGGAGGCCGCCGCTACAGCCATAACTAGTTTTCTTTATATTGTATCTCGATTGTATGAATGTAAAGTGAAATCTTGACTAAATGAAATCTATGGTTTGATGAACTAAGTATTTACCTCTGAATTCAAGTAACAAACAAAATACCTGCATAGTTTTATCTGAATGAACACACGTCACAAACCATTCAGGTTGAATACCCGTTTGAAGATCGACAATTATCTTTCCTTCGCGCGTAAGCCAAGTCAAAATATTGGCACGAAGGATTGTTCCAATGAGTCATCGCAAAATGTTTCTCGAATATGATCTTTGTGCCTAGTACAGACAATCCAGGAAGAATTGCATCTATCATACTAGGTAAATTGCCCCGTGTCAAATCGGAAACATTGGCATCTGTCGATCTAGTAACACTGGCATTTGTCAACATTGTAGCACTGGCATTTTTCAAGTATTGCAGAAACAAAATCACAATTACGGTGTAATTTTGCAACTGAAATTCACTTTGAACATGGATTTCATTCATACATTAAGCATTGGTCTTTGTACAATAGAGTTCAACTCGACACCTAAACCGAACCAACTTTTCCCCAATTGTTGTCAACCACATACTGAATTAACTAGTTCAACCATATACTAGCTAATTTAAGTACATGGTATACTTCAACCATATCTATAGTTAGATGAACTGAACAAAATATCCCCTAAATACTAGTACTACGGAGGGGCTTTGTACTAATTCCAATAGAATCGAGCGCGATTGGTAAGAGCATGTGGAGGAGAAGCCTGCCGACAAGTTGGTGGAGACGTGTCCGTTGCCTACCAGTGCTGCCTTCTGATGCCAAGACGCCCCTCCTCGAAGCAACGAGACCTTGCATAGATCTCCGCATTCCACGCCTCTGCTACGGCTTCTCCTCCAGCCAAGGCATTGGTGACCTTCTTCGCATGTGCGACCTGTCACTCCACCTCCTTATCTAGGAAGTAGATGTAGCGTGCAAGGATTGTGACACAGAAGCCTGGCGGAGGGCCTTTGGCGGACTCCACCTCCGGCATTCGGGCCTTGGGGGCGATGCGGTTTATGACCCTGCAGTCTGATGGCAGGGTCATGGCAAATACGGATGATGGTGCGGTGGTGGCCCCAGTGGCAACCATGGCGGCCACCGGTAGTAGCTGCCTTCGGGTTGCGGCCACCACCAGGGATGCCACATGCACTACACGCTGTAGAGGACTGACGCGCCGACGTGGTGAAGCCTCCCAACTGGAGCTATCCTCTGGCGGAGATGCTGGGCGCTGATGAATGGCTGGTGCCATTGGCGATTTGGGGAGAAGCAACCTAGAAAAACTATCGGGAGGGGGATGAAGGCAATGTGGAGTCGCTGGCAATGAGGGTTTATATAGCAGGCTGGCAAGCATTGGGGATTCACCCAGCATGGCGAGAAGCTAAAGCCGTAACACGGTTTTGCGCACGGGAACCTATGCGGTTTTGAGCGGGAACGGGATCATCGAGCGGGCGCGTGGTCAAAACCCAAAAGTAGTGCTGAACCTTGCACTAGAATACTCGGGCTGCAATGGAATGACAAGACGTGAGAGCGGAGAGCGTACTAATGTGGAGGCACACGCGTCAAAATAATAAAACGACTGTGATATTAATATAGGCAAATGACACTTCTCCACATAGCGTCTGTAATGATTTCCTCCATCTCTGAAAATTATTTGGTAGCAACCATCTGCCAAGAACACACGGCTTGTCAGTATGAATCATTTATGTTATTTCTGGTGTTTGCACACGATTCTCATTACTCACTTGTTTGGTGTATATCTCACACATCGTGCTATGCCGAGTCATTTGTGTTCTGCTATATCAGCGCACAGAGTTTATCCAATTGAACTGTAAGCCATACTTCGCACACGCATGTAGTTTTGGTAACCGTTTCAGTTATCTTCTCTAATCACGAACGGTTCGTAAGAACAAACTGTCTGTGGTAGATCACACACGCAACTACTTTCTGAATTGTATTTGATGGATCCACCTTTGCACACAGCTCGTGCCATTAGCGATGGAGCTTGCACTATATCGTTTGTGATTCATGCATCACGCACAGTTTCATCGAAGAGTCTCTAATTGATGTGTCGTGTTTGGACCATTCTATAGTACTATCGCCTTCCTATTTCTTGCTGAGGTTGCCGCCGATGGTGACGCACTGCTTGGGGTTAGGCGGGTCGAGCGACACTTGCTTGGTGTCCTAGGATAGCTGGAACGCGGCCTCGCTGAACGACTGGGAGGGTGGAGACGGCACGGCCGACTGCTCGGTGGCGTGGGCCACGAGCCGATCGTGTCGGATTTCGGGCTCCGGAAAACCCTTATTGTTCGAACACAGGGGCGTGAGTGAAGGTTTCCCGCGACCTCACTCAATCTATCTTGCTACTCGATGGAAACTGTAGCGAACTCGCACTATGACGAGGAAGAAGATGAACACGACAATTTACCCAGGTTCGGACCGCTGCGAAGCTTAATACGCTACTCCTGCTTTGGTGGATTGCCTCTCGTGGAGGTTTTGATGGCTGAACTAGTACAGTGTTCTTGAGCCTCGCGAGGGAGGCTCAAGGTTTGTTCTTGGCTCTCTGCCTTGTGGTGGTGTGCTACGTGGCTAAGTGCTGGATCCCCCCTCTACGGTGTGACCTAGCCTCTATATATAGCGGCGGCTTGGGTCGTCTTCCCTTATATCAATGGCAGGAAGGAATCCCACAACAAACAATTTTGAAGGGGCAGGAGTACATCCGCGTCCTGTCCAAAGACGGTCTTCACCTACAAAGTAGCTGATGGTGATGCAGTGGTGAGCTCGGTGATGACATCTAGCCTGCGGGGTTGGAGGTCGTGGTCTTGTTGCCCTAGAAGGGAAACCTTTGGGCGGTGCTTTGGGAACCCACGTACGTCCTTGCTCCCTTCTCACCGAAGAGGAAACTATGTCGCCTGGTGCGCTGGCACCCGCCTATCCTTCCTGACGTCATCCTTGACTCCTGAGGCCGGGCCTTGCATAGAGATCTTCGCCGCTTAGGAGAGGACCTGAGGAGGCTCATCCTTGCTAGCCTATGATGCTGCTTTCTCTTGCAAGAATAGGGTCCTCACGAGGACCTTGTCTTGTGTAGAGCTGCGCTAGGCCATGGCTAGCTGACAAAGTGGGACGGGTCCCTAGCTGGGCACCCCCATTCCTAAAATGCCGACAGTTGCCCATGGGCCCAAGGCGTGCCCGAGCTGGCTTCCAGGTGAAGTCTTAACGGTAGCCCGAAGTGCCACGGACCCCCGATGCCTACGTAGCCAGGGCCAACACGCATCGCGCGTTTGTCGCGAGGCGTCCTCGTGGTCACCACCCGAATCGACAAAAGCCTGACTTCCATCGCTGAGCCAGTACTGCTTTCCTCTTCCGTGTGCTAGCTCTTGGTCCCACATCCCGGCCTTAGCTGAGATCTCCCCAGATCCGGTGCTGCTCTGCTCTCCCTCTGAATGGCCCCCGTCGGCAAGTCGAAGTTGGAAGCGCAGGGCTCGGCCTCTGCTCCCATCTCGCCGGTGCTCTCCGAATCCACCATCGCCAAGGATGGCAACCCGGCCTCGGTGCTCCCGTCTACGGAGGACGGGACCAACGAGCACTGGCAGACCTTGATATGGGGCAGCTCCTCTGAGAGGCCGCCCTCTTCCAGGTCAGCCTACCCCTTCTTCCTTCATAGCGTCTTCTTCAGGCTGGTCCCGCGTTTCTCCACATTCTTCATCGCCATCCTCGACCACTACAGGATCCAGGCTCTTTACCTTCAGCCCAACTCCATCCTGCTCTTGTCCATCTTCGCCTTCTACTGTGAGGCCTTCGCGGGAGTGAAGCCTTTGGTGGATTTATTCCTGCATTTTCTTCAGTTTGCGTGTGGACAATGGTGCTCAACTATCGGCATGCATCTCCTTCATCATGGTCCAGAGCGGCAACATGCTCTTGAAGGCCTAGAAGAAGGTGGAGAACATCCAGCACCGCTGGGACTTCATGGATCCCGAGAGCCCTAACTCTCGCCTGGAGCTGCCGAAGGGGCTGCCGGAGAAGACCTCTAGGTGGAACTCAGCGAAGCTTTCCGACCCACGAGCTAAGCAGGTCTTCGAGCGGATATCCCGCGACATCAGCGCCCGGAAGCTGACTGGGGGATGATAGTGAAGGAGTTCTTTACGAAGTGCCTGGCACCCCTCCAATCCCACTCCAGGCCTCTATGGGACTATCGGAGCGGCGGTGACCACCTCAGGCTTTGGTCTGCATGCATAACCCCTAAAGAGTTGAACAGGGGTGTGGCGACCCTGCTCAACGGTGACCTCGATGATCTCTATGAGGGCTGCACCCTACTGTATCGCCGTGACGACGTAGCCAATTCAGTTGCTAGGATTCCCGCCTTCGATGAGCAGGGACTCTCCCCAGTTGAGGACCTTGGATCAGGGGGACTCTCCCCACTTAATGGGGAGGATTTGGAGAAGACATAGGGGGCGACCCGGTAGGGGCGTCCCCTCCGTCATAGAGCGCGCTCCTACGCGACCTTGAGGACGATGACGATGTTGGTGAAGTTTCCACCAGGGGCTCTTCGCGCCCCGCCACAGTTCTTTGGGGGCCTGCGTCGGCGCCACGGGCTACCAGGTCCACCTGCCTGGCGACCCTCGAGAAGCGAGGGGCCGAGTCTCCCTTGGTGCGCCCTGCCTTCACGGGCACGATAGCTGAGGCGTCAGTCTTGCCTTCGTCCGAGTTGCAGCCCGCGAGCCGGGCGGACGAGGCTGCGGCTGCGGTGGCCCTTCCGATGGTAGTGCGGCCACGTGATGCCTCTGTCCCCAGCCGTAGAGGTTCCCTCCCTGATGGGGGTGAAGGCTTCGCCATCACCTGAGAAGAGGGGAAGAGGAAGTGGGTCGACATCGAGGAGTAAGTACCCGGTCCAACCTTGCCTGCCCTTCGGCAGCTAGTGTGCTAATGAGCCTTCTTTTGGCTGGTAACTAGGGTCGTCCCTGCGCTGAAGATGAGGAAGAAGAGGGCGGGCATCCATCCGAAGGCTTCTTGCAATGCTCTGCCTACTCCCGTCATGTCGTCATCATCTGATGAGGTTCCTGCGGGCGAGGGGACGGAGGCTCGCGAAGAAACCCTCCTGGCCACCGTTGCTAAGCCTCCGGAGCCATCGATGCCTATTGGTGTGGTTGCTTCCATTCCTGAGAGTGCACTGGTGCCACAGTACGGGGGGCCAGCCCCCGAGGGACGGCCGCCCATGGTCTCGTATGCACCCGTCTTGTCCTTGGTTGGGGAGCAGCCTCCGGAGCCTCCTGCTTCTCGTGTTGCTCCGCCTAGGGAGGTGACGTCTGCAGTCGTGTAGGAGAACCCATCGGAGGGGGCCGTGGTGCCTTCGTCGCGTGGCCTTGACGTCCTGGACGAGGTTTGGGATGCCCTCATGGGTGCTGACGATCGCCTCACGAGTGGGCTTCTGGGGCTTTTCTCCTGGTGGCTCCGGGCCAATGCCTTCATCGAGGCGTCTTCTGACCAAGTCAAGGTCGCCGTGGTGTAGAGCAAGGAGGAGGTCGCATTGGCCAAAGCGTCCCTCTAGGTGGCATTGGCCAGGGCGGCGTTTGCCGAAGGATGCAGCGATGCGGCAGGGTCCCACCTGAAGGCCCTTCAAGAGGAGAAATCGGCGCTCGAAGAGAAACTGTGTGGGAAGTAGAAGATCCTCGAGAGCTGAAAGGCCCAACTCGCCGACCGGGACTCTAAGTTGTCCTAGGCGAGATCCGAGGGTGCCACAGTGCAAGGGCGCCTGGACACGCGGGAGGCGGAGGCCGCCTGGGAGAAGGTCCAGCTTGAAGCTGCGGAGAAGGCCTTGGCCGAGGTCGATGGGAGGAAGGCAGCGGAGCTCAGCGTCCTTCCCCCAATCGAGCTCCGACTTCACCGGGCTCTCCATTCTCTCTATCGAGAAGGGTTTGAGGAACCCCTGGTGGTTTCTGAGAGTGGCTTCATGGAGCTTGCTTCGAGGTTCGTCAAGGCGCTGGAGGACGCCATCCCCAAGGTGGAAGGGGTCTTGGCCAATGAGTGCCGCGACCTCTTTTCTGAGGCCGCGACGCGCATTTTCAGCCATCTTCACCTCCGCGAGCCAGGGTTCAACTTCGACTCCGTAATCCGTCCGGTCGCCTTCGGGGTCCACAGCAGCGCCGCGGAAGCAATGAAGGCCACCGTGGAGAAGCTGGTGAAGAGGTTCACCCGCGTCACCATTCAACCGTCCCCTGAAACTGCAGAAGTTAGCAGTGAGGAGGATGACGCCGGCGATATTGACGATGAGCTTTCTGCATACGGGGTGAGCGGCGGTGACAGCTCCTCCTGATTCCTCTTCCATGTTTCTCTCCTGCATCATTCGATATGCCTCTTGGAGGTGTTAAACTGGTTGTATTTGCGAAGACTCCTAATGTTTGTAATAATTACCAAATTGCATAGCTGCCCAATTCGCCTTGTTTCCTTCTTGCTTGTTGTATAGCTCTGCACCGGCAGGGCCCGGCCCCATGCATACCTCAGTCACTGTTAGGGCCGACCGGATCACCAAGGATGGTCCCAAGGGGTGAGGGGCTATGGGGCCAGTGAGGCCCTTGAGTCGCAATGCTCAGGGGTTCCCCTTGACGTACGAGCAGCCCTCGCGAAGGGAACATGGCGAAGATAGGTTTAATTTGGGAACTTTGAACACCATGTGCTCTGCGTCGGTAGGGCCTGGCCCCACGCATACCTCATCCGCCACCGGAGCCGACCGGATCACCAAGGACAACCCCGTGGAGCGAGGGGCTACGGAACCACTGAGGCTCCTGAGTCGCGATGCTCAGGAGTTCCCCTTGACGTACGAGCTCCAGGGTCCTCCCTAATGTCTTGAGATTGAGCGCACTGAGCTCTTCGGCAGAGGGGCCTGGCCCTGCGCATACCTCAACCACCTCCAGAGCCGTCCGGATCACCAAGGACGGCCCCGTGGAGCGAGGGGCTATGGAGACAGTGAGGCTCCTAAGTCGCGATGCTCAAGAGTCCCCCTTGACGTACGAGCGGCTCCCGTACCTTTTCGAAGGGTGTTAGTAGTAGCCCCAATGCAGCACCCTCACGCATGCATCCCAAGGAATACAGCGAGACGGGGCCACGGGGAGCCTTCCTGAGGTTGGATGCAACCGCTAGGGTGCCCTCGGTTGCTTATCCCTAGCACTGGGCGTAGCGCTTCCACATTGCGTGGGCATAGCCATTGGTGGGCAGTGTTGACTTCTCTGCCAGCAGAGGGTTATGGCTTCCACATTGCATGGGCATAGCCATTGGTGGGCAGTGTTGACTTCTCCGCCCGCACGGAGTTGTGTCTGCCACATTGCGTGGGATGGAACCCCTCTGCGTCCTCGGGTGACTCCAGGCGTGTAAAGCCCATTGAGTTCGTACGCATGCTAGCACAGAAGAACTGGGAGGTGTATCTGGGAGCTCACGAGGGTGCTTTGGCCTTGTGAGGTCCCTACCTCCAAGCGGGTTGCGCCTGAGTCTTCTTGCAGGTGGCGTCATTTGTGGTCTTGGAGTCTTCATTGTAGCCTACACCGAGCGTCCGACCTAAGTCCATGGGAGGGTCAAGCACCAGTGACCCAGGAGATGAAGTGATCGGGTCTGGCCATGCAAATAGAGCTCAGTCACCGGATTTCTCGATGCTGTAGGGATGCACACGAGCACAGTCGCTATGCCAGCCCTCTTGAGAGGCGGGCAAAGGTGGGCCCGCTTAGGAGTGATGACATACATGCCGGCAAAATGCCGTACCGACAAGAGGAGACATTAGGAGTCAGGTTGCATGCACGGAGAAACTACTAGAATACCAGTAAACACAGCGGTTTCAGGGGTACGCCCTAGCTGCCTAGGGGCGACGCATCCCGGCATGCACCCTTGAATGAAAGAAGCCAAAAAGTTACCTAGAGCAGATCAACAAAAAGTCACCTGGCGGCCATGCCACTGAAGAGCCAAAGCTACCGTTGTAACCTGATCTTGTGCCTCCACGATCGCGGCCCTCACGGGCCCGTCGTGTCCCTAAGCCCAGGTCCCACGTTAGGCCCAGGCATCTCCTCCAACTCTTCGTCACGTCTCGGTAGGCAGGGTGCGAGCATGGCCCTTGCAAGACGTTGGAACGTGACACCAGCGTTTGCCAAGCCAAAGGGCATTTGGACATAGTTCATCGGGTAAGCGCACCCGTGGTCGGCGCTCGCTGGCCAAAAGCTGTTTCGGGACGAGGCCCTGTCGATGGCGAGCGCGTTGACAAAAGCACGAGGCTGATTGACCGGGCTGATGATGGAGACTATGATTGGTGGTGCAAGGCAGTCCCTTACTTGTACGGCCTGTGCTGCCTGAAGTTCCTTGATCGCCTCGATGACCGACTACCGTGATCTTGGCACCTCACGTCGTGCCCCTGTCTCTTGCAGTCGCACGTTAGGACGCGCCTTGAGGTCGTGCCCGAACGCCTCCCTCATCTGATGGGCCAAGCCGGGTGCCTTCTGAGCGGAAGCCCTCGTTCTTGTCCCCAAGGTGGCGCCGAGCGCGCCTTCCTGTGCGATGGAAGGGGTGGCCTCGTCCCAAAACGCAAAGCGTGAGCCCTTCCCCTTGGAGGTTCCAGCCCCCTGGTGCTCTGCGAGAGTGAGGTACTTCTTTGCCCTACGTTCGTCTTCACATGGTGGGGCTTCCTCCGCGTCGTCTGAGCATTCGGCCACATCCGCACGGTAAGTGCGGTCGAGTGAGTAGACGGCATCCTTCTCGTCGTAGGTGACGGTGATGATGCTGCCACTCCCCGGCTTCTTGAGGACGTTGTAGCCATGATGGGTCGCCGCCATGAACTTGGCGAGGGCCTTGTATCCAAGGATGGCATTGTATGGGAAGTGGATGTGTGCGATGTCGAAGATGTTGGTATCCATGCAGTAGTTCTTGCGCCCACCGAATGTGACGGGCAGGCACACTTGCCCGATGGGCACTATGGAGCCCTCAGTGACTCCTGAGAAGGGCTTGGTAGGTATGAGTTGATCGTATGGGACTTGGAGCGTCTCAAAGGTCTCGGTGCAGAGGACGTTGAGTCCGGATCCTCTATCGATGAGGGTCTTGGTGACAAGGATGTTGTTGATGGTCGGGGGGCATAGCATGGGGAGGTTGCCGGCCATGGCTAAGCACCTGAGTTGATCCCTTGAATCGAAGGTGATGGCATTTTGGGACCACTTGAGGGGGTGCATGGCCTCGGGCTTCGGGAGTGCCGCATTCACCTCCCACGCGAACTGCTTGAAGACGCGGTTGGGGGTCGGGGCTTGAGCGCCACCTAGGATGTAGGCCACAATCCTGACCTCCTGGAAGCCTCGAGCCCTGCCGTCATGCGTGTCCTCTTCCTTCCTTCTGGGTGGGGGCGGTAGCGGTGGCAGACCGGCCTCGCGAGGGCAAACCTCCCGAGGCTGGCTGCGTCGCGACCCCTTCGGAGGATCATCGCACCAGCGATCCCCCCAAGGTTGGTTGCGCCAGTGGTCCTCTCGAGGCTGGTCGCGCCAGCGGTCCTCTTGAGGCTGGTCGCTCAAGCGGTTCTCCTAAGGTAGGTCATGCAAGCCAAGGCGCTGGTTCCTGTTGTCCCAGCGGCCTCCGCTGCGTCTGAAGCCACGATCTGCGCGTCAGGTGCGGCAGCCGAAGTGCTCTGCACGGACTAGCCTGAGCTCCTGGCAGTGAGCAGTGTCGTGGTTGTTGGTGCCATGGAAGATGCAGGTCGCCCCCCTGCAGGGTTATGCTCCCCCTAGATGTGCTTCGACTCGGGCTCGATCGCAAGCCTCGCCAAGGCCTTGCACTTCACCTCCTTCGCCTTGGTCTTCTTCTCCCCTGGCTCTGCTGGAAGCTCACGGAGGGACAGGCGGCCTTCCCTGCCTTCGCGCACCTGTTCGCCAGGTAGAACATCTCCAGGGCAGTGCATAGCTCGTCATTCATGGTGAGCTCTTCCTTCATATTGGTCTTAGTGACGCCGTCAGTGAAGGCGGAGATGATGGCCTCGTCCGACGCCTTCGGGATCTTGAGGCGCATGATGGTGAAGCGTTGTATATACTTGTGCAGTGTTTCCCCATCTTTCTGCTTCACACGTCGCAGGTTGTTCAGGGTGAGCGCACGGTCGTGGGTGCCTTGGAAGTTGGCGTTGAAGTGTTTACGCAGGACTTCCCAGGAGGTAATGGACCACTTGGGGTGGTTGAGGTACCAGGAGAGTGTGCCACCTTTGAGCGCCATGGGGAACCACCATGCCATGACCTTGTGGTCTACGCCGGCAACCCGTATGCTCAGCGAGTAGAGTTGCAAGAACTCGGAAGAGTCCATGGTGCCGTCATAGCGGGGTGCAAGGTCGGGCTTGAACTTGCAGGGCCATGTAGTCGGATGGATTCGACACGATGGAGAGGCAGCCCTTCGGCTCGACTGGTGCTGTTTCATGCACGGGTGGGGCCTGGTCTTGACGCTCCTCGATCGGCGCCTGGTCACAGCACTGATTCGGCAATGCTAGGAGCACGCTCGCATCAATGCATGGTCGTGGCACCACCTGGCAGCTCACTTCATCTCCTGCCCTTGCTCGCGGCCCGCGGGGCTGGTCGCGTGGACACGCTTCATGCTTGGGCTCGGGGTCGACATCATGCTGCGGGAGATGTGGTGGCATGTCATGGGCCCTGTCATCCGCCAGAGATGGCTGGGGTCGAAGCGAGTAGGAGAGGGCCTAAGCATCTCCCGTGGCGCTGACGAGTTGTGCGATGCGCCAGAGCCAGTCGTCATAGCGGTCGGGGGCGAGACGATAGCGGACCAGCTCCTTTGCCATGGCGAGGGTGCCTGAACCATGCGATGGCCCTGGTCGGATGTGGGAGGACGACCCGGTTGCTGGGACAATTGATGGAGTGGCGGTGCGGCCATCATGATGCGCGGTTGGAGGATTCTTGCTGTTCGTGGGAGTCCGAGCCAGTGGCGCCATTGTGGGCCACAGGCGCTGTCCGGGCGACGCGGCGCTCGGTGCGGGCTTGGCGGGCGTCAGCCATCGAAGCGGCGAGGTGGAAGAATATCTTGGCTCGAGGAGAACTTCGATACGCCCCCTACTTGGAGCGCCAAATGTCGGATTTCGGGCTCTATAAAACCCTTAATGTTTGAACACAGGGGCGTGAGTGAAGGTTTCCGACGGCCTTGCTCAACCTAGCTCGTTACTCGATGGACACTGCAGCGAACTCGAATGATGATGAGGAAGAAGATGAACACGACAGTTTACCCATGTTCGGGCCGCTGCGAAGCATAATACCATACTCCTGCTTTGGTGGATTGCCTCTCATGGTGGTTTTGCTAGATGAACTAGTACAATGTTCTTGAGCCTCGCGAGGGGGCGCTCAAGGTGTGTTCTTGTCTCTGTCCCTTGTGGTGGTGTGCTAGGTGGCTAAGTGTTGGATCCCCCCTCTACTGTGTGACCTAGCCTCTATATATAGTGGCGGCCTGGGTCCTCTTCCCTTATCGCAATGGCTGGAAGTGAAAGCACATTTGCTCCCTTGGGGGTTTTGGTAATTAATAACAACATATATGTCATTTAATTAATGTTTCCACTAAGTATGTTGTGGCATAAGGATTGTGGTATACCCCAGGATGCAAGGAATAGCATTGGCCAAGCTTCAAGCAAAGGACTCTACATTTTACATTTGTGAGAAATCACTTTGAGTCCAGAGGAAAGCTAATAATAAAAGGGGGAAAGGTTTTGTTGGTGAACAAAATTCTCATATGTGCACAAGTGATAGTCACCACATACACCCACAAGCTCTTCCACAAAAGTCTGTCCAAAGCCAAATATGCAAAATCGGTGCAACCAACACTTTCCACTCGCTGCCACCAATTCCAAACGCTAGACAGACTCAGCCAAACCCTAGCCAGTTTGGTGCAACCGATTCTACTTTGGTGCCACCGAGTTTGGGTTGCCAACTTTCTGTCATGCAAGTTTACAAAATTGGCCCCTCCGAATTTTGTCAATCGGCGTCACCGAGATTGGGCAATCTAACCATTGGTCACCTTATCGGTGCAACCAAGATTCCTATATTGGTCTCACCGAGATTCAAAAGTTGCCACCTTTTGGTCACTTCGGTACAACCGATATTAACGCATTGGTTTCACCGAGTTGGTCATTTTGTGTATAACGGTTAGATTTTTGGAGATGCCTATATATATCCCTCCACCACCACTCACTCTCAAGAGAAGCACTCAAAACAGTTCCCCACTCGTACCTACTGATTTTCTAGGAGAGAGCCACCTACTCATGTGTTGAGATCCTATCATTCCATTCCTACCATATGAATCTTGATCTCTAGCCTCCCCAACTTGCTTTCCGCCCAATAAATCTCTTCCACCAAGCCAAATCTGTGCGAGAGTGATTGTGTGTTGAGAAGTCTATTAACTTGAAGCCCAAGAGCAAGGAGTTCATCGATACAATCGAGCCAATTACCTTTTGAAGGGTGGTGCCTCCTAGATTGGTTAGGTGTCGCTTGGGAGCCACCTACTTCGTGTTGTGGAGGGAACCAAGAAGTTTGTAACGGCAAGGAGATCTCCTACTTCGTGAAGATCTACCCCGAGTTAGGCTAGTACTCTGTGGACGTAGGACATCATGGTATAGTCAAGGTTGCTTCTTCATGGAACCCTCTATAGGTAGAGCCCTCCGTGGACACCTGCGACCGTTACCCTCTGTGGGTTGAAGATTCCATAAACATGGATGTACGATAGCGCCACCTATCGGAACCACAGGAAAATTGTCGTGTCACCAATTGCGTTTGATCTTCCTACCCTCTCTTTACTTACATGCTTGTCTTTACTTTCCGCTGCTATACTCTTAGACATGCATGTGTAGGGTGTACTTGACACACTCTGAATGCTAAAATCCGCCAAGAATTAAAATTGGGAAAAGTAGATTTTTATTTGGTCAAGTAGTCTAATCACCCCCACTCTAGCACTACTTTCGATCCTACAGGAAGGAATCCCACAATGTCCAATTTTGAAGGGGGCAGGAGTACATCCGCGCCCTGTCCAAAGGCGGCCTTCGCTTGCAAAGTAGCTGATGGTGATGCAGTGGTGGGCTCGGCGATGACATCCGTCCTGCTGGGCTGGTGGTCGTGGTCTTGTTGCACTAGAAGGGAAACCTTTAGGTGGTGCTTTGGGAACCAGCATACTACCTTGCTCAATTTGCACTAAAGGGGAAATTGTGTCGCCTAGTGCGCTCGCGCCCGCCTGTCCTTCCTTGCGTCATCCTTGACTCCTGAGGCCGGGCCTTGCATAGAGATCTCCGCTGCTCAGGAGGGGCGTGAGGAGCTTCATCCTTCCTGACCTGTGATGTTGCTTTCCCTCGCAAGCCTAGGGTCCTCGCAAGGACCTTGTATTGCGTAGAGCTGCGCCAAGCCACGCCTAGCTAACAAAGTGGGCTAGGTCCTAGGCCACAGGCACGCAGGACTGGGTACCCCCGTTCCCAAAATGCCGACAGATCGAGTTGATGTCTTTTCTTTGTGAGTACCAAAGCCTCGACCAGCCGGCTGCTATCGTGTGCGCATTCAGTCGACTTCGTGTAGTCGCAATCGGTGGTGATAATGCCCTTGGGAGCCGACATCTTCAGCTTGAGATAAGCATAATGGGGAACCACCATGAATTTGACGAGCGTCGGCCTGCCCAGTAGCGTGTCGTAGGGGCTGTTGAGGTCCACCACCTCGAACCACACTTGCTCGAGGCTGGAGTGACTCTTGTTGCAAAAGAGCCAGATTTTCCCGATGAGGGAGCAGGATTGCCCTAGCAAGATGTCGTGGAAAACCGTCTGTGTCGACTGTAGATCTTTCTCCATGGGCTCGAGCTTGATCATTGTGTCGCGGTAGAGGATGTTGATGTTGCTGCTACCATCGATCAGCACCCGCGAGAATCGGTAGGTGATCCTCTCAGAGGCAACGGTGGGGTCGCGGACGATGGCGCAGCTGCCCGGGTTTGGCATGACGGCTGGGGGGTCTACCCGACTCCAGGTTACTGGCTTCTCGAACCAGTGCATGTACTGGAGGACCGAGCATACTATGGCATTCACCTCGTGTCGGTGCTGACGTTGGGCATGCTTGTTGGTTCCCCTGCTGATGAAGACGATGTAGGCCCCGTCATGGTCTGGGAACTCGTCGTGGATATGATCGTCGTTGAGAGCCGGAGCTAGCGGTGGAGCCGGAGCCAGCATGGGAGCCGGAGGGGGGGGAGCCAGAGGCGGAGGAGCCGTAAAGCCCTCGCCCCGGGCCAGCCATTGGGACAAAGTGCACTACCAAAGCATGTGTGTGGTCGGCTTTGCCCTAGAATGCATCTTGCAAGGCGCGTCGAGCATCTGCTTGATGGTAAGCTTGGGCTGCTAGGCGACCTTGTCGGACCACTAGCGCTGGCTGGCGGCCTGGGCAACCGGCTGCCATTCCTCGAGGGTAGCGACCTTCTATAGAATCGAAAGTAGTGCTAGAGGGGGGGTGATTAGACTACTTGACCCAATAAAATCTACTTTTTCCCAATTTTATGTCTTGGCAGATTTTAGCATTCATAGTATGTCAAGTACACCCTACACATGCATGTCTACGAGTATAGAAGTGGAAAGTAAAGACAAGCATGTAGGTAAAGGAAGGGTAGGAAGATCAAACGCAATTGGTGACATGATGATTTTTCCCGTGGTTCCGATAGGTGGCGCTATCGTACATCCATGTTTATGGAGTCTTCAACCCACAAAGGGTAACGGGCGTTGGAGTCCACGGAGGTCTCTACCACAGAGGGTTCCACGAAGAAGCAACCTTGACTATACCATGATGGCCTATGTCCACGGAGGACTAGCCTAACTTGAGGTAGATCTTCACGAAGTAGGCTATCATCTTGCCCTTACAAACTTCTTGGTTCACTCCACAACACGATGAAGGAGGCTCCCAAGCGACACCTAACCAATCTAGGAGGCATCGCCCTCCAAAAGGTAAAAGGCTCGATTGTGTCGATGAACTCCTGCTCTTGTGCTTCAAGATGATAGACTCCTCAACACACAATCACTCTCTCACATATTTGGCTTGGTGGAAGAGATTGATTCGGTGGAAAGCAACTTGGGGACGCTAGAGATCAAGATTCATATGGTAGGAATCGAATGGCATGATCTCAACACATGAGTAGGTGGCTCTCTCTCAGAAAATCAGTAGGTATGAGTGGGGAACTATTCTGAGTGCTTCTGTTGTGAGTGAGTGGTGGTGGAGGGGTATATATAGGCATCTCCAAAAATCCAACCGTTACACACAAAATGACCAACTCGGTGACACTTATGTGCTAATCTCGGTGGTACCGAAGTGACCAAAAGGTGGCAACTTTTGAATCCCGATGAGACCGATATAGAAAACTCTATTACACTTATAAGGTGACCAATGGTCAGATTGCCCAATCTCGGTGATGCCGATGTGACAATGTCTGTGGGACCGTTACCATGAATTTGCATAATAGAAAGTTGGCAACCTAAACTCGGTTGCACCAAAGCAAAATCAGTTGCGCCGAAGTTTCTACGGTTTGGCTAAGTCTTTCTAGGTTCTGAAATCGGTGGCACCGAGTGGAAAGTTTTGGTTGCACCGATTTTGAATATTTGGATTTGGACAGACTTTTATGGAAGAGCTTATGGGCGTACGTGGTGACTATCACTTGTGAACGTATGAGCATTTTGTTCACCATAAAGACCTTACCCCCTTTTACTAATATTGGCTTTTCTATGGACTCAAGGTGATTTCTCACAACAGATAAAATGTAGAGTCCTTTGCTTGAGGCTTTGCTAATCTATTTCCTTGCATCTTGGGGTATTCCACAATCCTTATGCCAACCCATCATTGAACTTTTCCTGAAACATACTTAGTGGAAACATTAGTTCAATGACATATATGTTGTTATTAATTACCAAAACCACCAAGGGAACAAATATGCTTTCACCTTCTTGCTCCCATAATGGGGATCTAGCTGGTCGGTCTTCCGCTTGGTGTTCTGCAACACCCGGTTATCCCCAGCCGGTCGTGGGGCGGTAGGCAGAGGGACGGACTTGTCTTTCACGCTAACCTTGATCCGCATCACGGAGTCGTCCGTGGCGTACTTGTCCGCCTTGTCCATGAGATCAGCCAAGGTCATCGGCTCCGAGCACCTGAGCTTGTGCTTGAGGAGGATGTCGTCTCGGCAGCCCTCGAAGAAGTACTGGATGGCCAGCACCTCGTACACCCCTTCACAAGAGTTGTACAGCTCGGTCCAGCGCGTAAGGTAGTCGCGAGGGGATTCGTCCGACCACTGGATGCACATGGCCAGCTCGCGAGGCGGCCAAGCCGCTTGTAAGTGCCGGTGAAGTTGTGGGCGAATGTTTCTTTGAAGTCCACCTAGGCGTTAATGTTGCTAGCCGGCAGGCTGTTAAGCCATTTCTAGGCCGAGCCAATCATCAAGGGGGACGTAACGCACCACGACGCACTTCTTTCCTCTAGTGATGTCAACTGCGGTGGCATAGTCCATCAGCCATTCCTCTGGTTTTGTCGTTCCGTTGTATTTTGGGGAAGCGCGGGGTAGTGTGAAGCCGGTGGGAAACGACTCATTATGGATCCGAGGGCCGAAGCACGCCGGACCGATCGGGCCCTCGTCCTCCAGGAGGGCAGATTGTACCAACCGGTTGATGCGACTTCGGGCGTCGTTCTCACTTCGAGGGACACGCAGCCCGAGCCGGGCCATGATATTGGCACGAACAGCCGACACGGGCAAGCGCATCTGCTCCCGCCTCGGGGGAGGGGTGTGTGCACGAGCCCGATGGCCGCCACCCTCCGAGGCTTCAATGCATTGGCTAGTGACTATCGACTGCTCATTCCCGTGGTAAGACCGCCCGCTGCGGCTCCTGACGGCTCACCAGCCAGAGACCTGAAGTGAGCAAGACTGCTGGGTTGGCTAGCACACGTTGGCAGCCAACAGATCTTCTCCCTCGGGGAGAGGATATTCATAGCTGGTGTTTTCCCGGTCTAGACGGGCCTCCTGCGCATTGGGAGCGGCGATGAGGTCCTAGACGTGCTGCTCCTGCTGCGTGCATTCCTTGCCTTCCATGGTGGCTAGGTCAGCGTAGGTCACCTAGGCAGCCCTCATGTTAACCAAAGGAATTTGGTAGGTGGGCATCTTGCCCCCGAGGATCTCCATGACCACACGGCCATGGTTGCGAACCTCCCCATGTTGTCTGGGCTCGTTGCTAGCCGTGGTGAGGCCGTAGGCGGAGAGTTACTCGCGCTGCGCGGACTCCATCTAGCGTCGGGCGGTCGCGAGGCTGGTGGCTTTCGCAAACAATTGTCGGCGAGCCACCTCCAACTCGGCCATAGTGGCAGCCGGGTCATCCGTTGGTGCCATGGGGGTGCTAAGTCCCTACAGAGTGGACTGAAGAAGGTCGGAGGTGCCTAGACGGGCCACAACAGTAGCCGCGTCCGCCTCTGCCCTGGCGCGAGCCACTACGGTGGCCGCGTCTACCCCTACTTTGGTGCGGCCAGAACTTGTGGAGGAACCGGTGATCAGCACCTCCATGTGGATGTAGTATCCATTAGCGTCGCACGAGGCGATCACATCCGCAAACGACATCGGGTCAGAGCAGTCGAGTACCACACTAGGTACTCGTCGGTGAAGGGCGCGTCGATGAGGCGCAGCCCTGCAAAGAGTTCGCAAAGGTCATCGATGCTGCCCGGAGCTATGGCGACAGGGGATGGAAACAGACCGGCGATAACAAGCACCTCGCATGGGTACTCATTGGCGGATGGCGCATTCTCAAGACGCAGTCTGCCGAAGAGTTCGCAAGTGGTCAACAACGTCGGATGAGGCATTGTTGTGGCATGGATCGTTAGGGATGATGATGGTGGCGCCCGCGTATCAGGCAGAGCCAAGGCTTAGTGTGGGGACCCATAATCATAAGTCGTGATCACCGATTGCACGTGTACGGTGATCCCAGAGATCAATGCTCATGAACACATAGTAGCTGAATAACATGAGTCTTACATCCACAGTTAACATGTTACACAAATAAGGACCATGAAGGTCATTTATTACATAGATAGGGCCATGTAGGCCAAAATAACAAACATAAACTAGCAGTAGAAATCTTGATCGAAAGCGTAGACCCATGCCATCTGCCTTAACCTTACAGGCATTGTGACTGGGAAGCGTCTAGTTCGCATGTTTGTCACCAACGAACTCTTCACCATATTCCTGCTCTTCCGTGCCTAGCCAATTAAATAACCAGTGGCAAGCCAATCAATACTTTAAATGTACTCGCAAGCAAGCCATGTTTAGTAAGAAGATATAACAATGCATGATATAGCACAAAGTAGGTAAGTTTGCAGAAAACTAATTTTGAGTGCAATGTCATGATCGAGTAACTTGTAAGCATGCATCATGAGGTAGCAGTTACCCATGTGAACATGTTATAGATATAAATATGAACGTGGGTTGAACATATCATGTTCAATCATCATGCAAACTCATCAGACTTAGCTCTACCATCATCTTTGTCACCAACACGAACACACACACACACACACGGAGTTAGTGAAAACATCGAACGTAGTTTAAGTAGGACCACCAACTGTCCATGACCATGGACATGGCTGTTCTAATAGTTTTACATGTTGCAGAGGTTGCACACATGACCCACGGGACTCGGGAAACTTCCCGTGTCAAGCCATGACTCGCGGTATATTGCTTACCCGAGGTAAGTACCCAAACATTTGCCTTTCCTCTGACGATACTAACCAAGAGTCCACTAGTTGGCACTCATCCCGCATGATGTACTCCACAGGTATCATCCATGCAGGGACCAACGGTGTGCCTGGTGTGTATGAAAACAACCCATGATCGACCCTTTCCGGCATGACCCCGTATCGAGAGTGACCACATCACTCCTGGCACTAGTAATGCGGGCTCTCTACTAGTACCCATCAAAGTAATCAAGAAAGCCCCATCCCATAAGGGGTATCGTGGTTGCACATGTAAGGTTGGGATGGTCAGTAAATCTTAAATATCTCCATTTTCAAAAACACACACATAACTTGCTCCGGTACACCACTTTCTTTATCAAGCTGTTACCTAGCTCAACTTCATCTCCCTCGGGCATTAGTGGCACCCGATGGTCTCGGATTTCGGGCTCCGCAAAATCCTTAACATTCGAACACAGGGGCGTGTGCGAAGATCCAATGCAGCCTCGTCACCCCAGCTTGCTACTCGATGGACACAACGACGAACTCGCATGATGACGAGGAAGAAGATGAACATGATGGTTTACCTAGGTTCGGGCTGTGGCAAAGCGTAATACCCTACTCCTCCTTTGGTGGATTGCCTCTCGAGGAGGTGATGTGGACAAACTAGTACAGTGTTCTTGGGCCTTCTGAGGGCTCTCTCGAGGTATTCGAGGCCCTCTGTGGCTTCGCACTGGTTGAGTAGTGGAATGGATTCTGGGGTGGATCCTCCACCTCTATGGTGCAGCCTACTCTCTCTATATAGCGGTGGCCCGGGTCCTCTTACCTTATCCCAATGATGGGAAGGAATCCCACAATGGCCAATTTTGAAGCGGGATAGCAATACGTGCTAACCCTGCCCAATGGCGCTTCACCTTCATAGTAGCTGTCGACGGCGCAGGGATGGGCTCAGCAATTATATCCGCCTTGCCGGGTGGGTGCTTGTGGTCTTCTTGCACTGGAATGGAAACCTTTGGGGGTGTTTTGGGAACCCGCGTATGTCCTGGCTCCCTTTGCACCAAAGGGGAAACTACGCTTCCTAGCACACTGGCGCCCGCCTGTCCTCCATTGCGACACCCTTGACTCCTGAGGACGGGCCTTGCATAAAGATCTCCACCACTCCAAAGGGGGCCTGGGAGGCCCATCCTTAGTAGGTCTTGTCATTGTTCCTCCTCGCGAGGGTCTTATCTTGAGTGGGGCCACACCCGGCCATGTTTGGTCAATGAAGTGGGCACTGCCCTGGGCTGCAGGCAGGTAGGTGTCGGTACCCCCGTTCCCAAAACGCTGACAGTAGCCCCTGGGCCCAAGGCACACTCGAGCTGGCTTACAGGAGAAGCCTAGTGGTCGGCCCGAAGTGCCGCAGGCCCCAGACGCCTACGAGCCAGGCTTGTTACACGGTAATCCGAGGGATGATTGCCCCTTTCTCTTCCTCTTTGGTCTTGCCATCGCTAGTTTTTCTGAGTCCCTCAACATACGCCATCAAACCTCCTTTGTCCCCCGTCGGTTCTATAGTCTGTCACTTTTTCTAGCAGGGTTCTCGCCCTTCTATCTAATCTCCATGCACGCGTCGTGTCGCCTTCCCCCTTCTCCTCCCCTTCTTCCATGTCTCCGGAGAAAGGTGAAAGCAAGGGCTTGAGGGGACAATCGACCGCATCAGCGCTCAAGCCCACGCTCGATCGGTCGTCGATGGTGAACTTGGAGGGGTGGATAAGGTTTAGCTGGTGGTCACCGCTGGCTCCAATGAGTGGCGGGCCACAAAGATCTCGCCAGATTCGTAGCCTCGAGACGAGCTAGTGGCCACCACCGTCCCCCTTCATATCCCGAGCCTTCTGTCGGGCAGACTGCCGCCATTCTCAAGCTTCCTTTCCGTCATGCTCTCGCAGTACCAGATCCCCGTGCTTCATCTTGACCCTGGATCCCTTGTCCTCCTTTCAGTCTTCGCGTTCTTGTGTGAGGCCTTCGTTGGTGTCTTCCCCTCCATGGCCTTTCTACTCCACTTCTTCTCTCACGAGTTGTCTTCGGGGGTATAGTGCTTCGGGTGTGTGTAGTTGAGGCCAGCAGACGCATCAGCCCAGGGGGCTCTCAATGCCAGGCTTTCCTCGGAAGCTGAAGGGTTCCGAAAGCAATGGGTGTATCTTGGGGCCGAAGCTTGGTACCAACTCCTGCTACCCCCCGCAATGCCAAATCATGGATGGAGACATAAGAAGCTCACCAATCCGGGGCTCGCATGTGTCCTAGCCAGGCTAGCAAGGTTGAAGCAGGTAGGCGTGACTATGGTGATGGTGGTGCAGGAGTTTGCACGCCGGAGGATCGCTCCTCTTGAACGCCACACGCGCCGGAGGTCCCGTCTCTTTCCCATGACGTCTTGCGCAAGCTTCTTCGCCGCCTGACTGGTGGTGAACCTGACGAGCTTCCCCGGAAAGGCCTCCCATCGTACAACTACAAGAACCGGGAAGCACTCTCCATGGAGATGAAGCGCTTTGATGAGTGGGGATTCGTCCCTCCATAGGAGATGCGGCCCCAAGATGCCTCCTTCCTAGGGGCCCCGATCTCCGAGATCTCAGGGGACGCTACCGTCCATGAGGCTAGGGACGGGCGTCCTTCGCCGCCTGTTTCTCCGGCTTGTGTCGGGCTGAGGTCGTGAGCGACGCCCAGCCGACGGTGAAGGTCCTCGTCTCTGTTGCTCCATGTCCATCTCCGGTCGTCGGTTCATAGTCCCTGGGCCCTCGCGCTGACCAGAAGAGGAAAGTTCCCAAGGGCGGCCGCCACTTGTCGCCGTGGGCGCCAGTGAAGAGGAAGTGGGTCATCATAGATGAGTAAGTGCCTTCATCCTGCTTGGCCTTCTTCTTGGACATCTTCCTCTCGAGCTTTCGTTTTGCAGGCTTCCTACTGGTGACGGTAAAGACGGGTCCATGCCGCCCACGCCCGCAGCCGCCGAGCCCCTTGCAGTCTCCTCTTCTACAGTCCGCGAGGCTCGATCCGCCCGGGCGCTCCTACCATGTCTTGCGCAGCTGCCCTTTGATCCCGTGCACGAACCTCCTATGGTTCTCCTTGCCCGTGGCCTCCAGCTCCCCAGATATGTGCCGCTTCTCTTGTCGGCGAACTTCCCTGGGGTCGCATCGTGTGGCGTCCCTAGGCCCCGTTTCCTTGGTGACGTGGGGCCCTATAGGGTATGTCCTTCTTCCCGGGTGTCTGTGCGGGAGCCCCCAGCCCCCGAGCGCCATTTTGGGCTGGGTGGCCCTTCGCGTGCCTCCTCCATTTGCCCTGGGGAAGGTGGGAGTTCTGGTCGGTCCCTCGATCCCACAGACGCCCAGGTCATCTTGCCGTGGGATTTGCTCTGTATCATGGAGGACGCACTAAAGCGCCTGGGGGTGGGGCTCGCAAACAACGATGCTCGCTTGTAGGCGGGGCACCAACGCCTCGTGTAGGGATGGCACCAGCTTGAGGTTGCCGTGAACTTTTGCCGCTTGCAGCGCGAATGCGCCCGCTAAAAGGCAAAGGAGTCCCTTGCCGCGGTGGTGGAGGCCCGTGAGTGAGCATTTGCTGAGGCTTAGGAGGCCGACAATCGGTGCAAGGCCTCCGAGGAACGCCTCAGGGAGCTTCAAGCCTTAAACACCAACCTTGAAAATCATATCCAGATGTGGAACACCAGTCTCGAGGGATTATCCCCCGAGCCCCTCTCCGCCATCATGGACCCCACGCGCCTGCCGACTTATTGGTGTTGGAGGCGCTTGAGCAAAGCCTGGAGCAGGAGAGGCTGGAGGTGAGGGAACATCAGGCGTCGCTCGCCGAAGAATCCCTTGCCTCCCGCGAGGCGAGTGATTGTCCATTTTGCATCATGATTTTATATTGATATTTATTGCATTATGGGCTGTTATTACACATTTGTACAATACTTGTGCCTTTTCTCTCTAATTTTACAAGGTCTGCATGAAGAGGGAGAATGCCGGCAGCTGGAACTCTGGACTGGAAAAGGAGCAAATCTGAGATACCTATTCTGCGCAACTCCAAAAGTCTTGAAAATCTATGGGGAATTATTTTGGAATATATAAAAAATACTGGGCGAAAGAAATCCATCACGAGGCCCACCAGCAAGCCACAAGCCTACTGGCCACGGCCACCCCCCTGGCCATGGCTAGCAAGCTTGTGGCCCATCTGGCAGCCCTCCGGTGCCCATCTTCTCCTATATGGAGGGTTTCGTCGAGGAAAAAAATCATAAGAGACCTTTAGGGATGAAGCGCTGCCCTCTCGGGGACGAACTTGGGCAGAACCAATCTAGATCTCTGGTAGGGCGATCCTTCCGGTGAAAGTTCCCTCCGGGAGGGGGAAATCAAAGCCATCGTCATCACCAATGATCCACTCGTCGAGAGGGGGTCAATCTCCATCAACATCTTCACCAGAACCATCACCTCTCCAAACCCTAGTTCATCTCTTATATCCGATCTTTGTCTCAAAACCTCACATTGGTACATGTGGGTTGCTAGTAGTGTTGATTACTCCTTGTAGTCGATGCTAGTTGGTTTACTTGGTGGAAGATTATATGTTCAGGTCCTTGATCATCACTTATACTCCTCTGATTATGAACATGAATATGTTTTGTGAGTAGTTACATTTGTTCCTGAGGACATGGGATAAGTCTTGTTATAAGTAATTAATCATGTGAATTTGGTATTCATTCGATATTTTGCTGAGATGTATGTTGTCTCTCCTCTAGTGGTGTTATGTGAACATCGACTACATAACACTTCACCATTGTTTGGGCCTAGAGGAAGGCATTGGGAAGTAATAAGTAGATGATGGGTTTCTAGAGTGACAGAAGCTTAAACCCTAGTTTATGCGTTGCTTCGTAAGGGGCTGATTTGGATCCACACATTTCATGCTATGGTTAGATTTATCTTAATTCTTCTTTCGTAGTTCTGGATGCATTCGGGAGGGGTTAATCATAAGTGGGAGGTTTGTCCAGGTAAGGACGGAACAAAAGCACCGGTCCACCCACAGATCAATTTTTTATCAAAGTAGCGAACGCGAATCAAATGAGCATGATGAAAACTAGCTTGACATAAATTCCCATGTGTCCTCGGGAGCGCTTTGCTTTATCTAAGAGTTTGACCAAGCTTTTCCTTTGCTATAAAAAGGATTGGGACACCTTGCTGCACCTTTCTTAAAATTGTTACTTGCTACCCGTTACGAATTATCTTATCACAAAACTATCTGTTATCGATAATTTTAGTGCTTGCAGAGAATACCTTACAGAGAACCGCTTGTCATTTCCTTATCGATAATTTTGACACTCTTACATATTGAAAGGAATACAATAGATACCCTATACTTGTGGGTCATCAAGACTCATTTCTGGGACCGTTGCCGGGGAGTGAAGCGCCATTGGTGAGTGGAACTTGGTAAGGAATTTTTTTTATATAGTGTGCTGAAATTTACTATCACTTGTTATTATGGAAAGTAATAATTTGAGGGGCTTGTTCGGGGTATGTTCACCTCGACCAAAAACACAAAGAGTTGTCCCTCAACCTACTGAACCTACTGAAAATATTTATTATGAAATTCCTTCGGGTATGATAGAGAAACTGCTAGCTAATCCTTATGCAGGAGATGGAACACTACATCCTGATTTGTATCTAATATATGTGGATGAAGTTTGTGGATTATTTAAGCTTACAGGTCTGCTCGAGGATCGCATCAAGAAGAAGGTATTTCCTTTATCTTTGAAGGAGAAGGCATTGACATGGTATACACCATGTGATGATATTGGATCATGGACCTACAACCAGTTGAAAATGGAATTTCATCAGAAGTTCTATCCTATGCATCTAGTTCATCATGATCGGAATTATATTTATAATTTTTGGACTCGTGAAGGAGAAAGAATCTCTCAAGCTTGGGGGAGGCTTAACTCATATTCATGCCCCAATCATGAGCTCTCGAGAGAAATTATTATTCGGAATTTTTATGCTCGGCTTTCTCGTAATGATCAATCCATGCTTGATACTTCTTGTGATGGTTCTTTTATGAAGAAAGATATTGAATTCAAATGGAATTTATTGGAAATAATTAAACGCAACTCTAAAGATTGGGAAGTCGACGAAGGTAAGGATGCAGGTATAAATCTTAAGTTTTATCGTGTTAAATCCTTCGTGGACACCGATGCTTTTTGTGAATTTAGCACTAAATATGGACTTGACTCTCAGATTGTAGCTTATTTCTGTGAATCTTTTGCTACTCATGTTGATCTCCGTAAGGAGAAGTGGTTCAAATATCATCCTCCCATTGAATATAAAGTAGTGTAACCCATTGAAATTGAAGAGAAAAATATTACTTACAATGCTGATCCTGTTATCCCTATTGCTTACATTGGGAAACCACCTTTCCCTGTTAGGATAAAGGAACATGCTAAAGCTGCAACTATGGTTTGTAAAAGTTGTATTAGAACACCTACACCCCCTGAAAAAATCAAAGTTGAACCTAGTATTGCTATGGTTAAAGATCTCTTGGTTGATAATATTGATGGGCATGTTATTCATTTCTGTGATGAAGCTGCTAGAATTGCTAGACCTGATACTAAGCACAAATATAGACCAGTTGGCATGCCGGTTGTTTCTGTTAAAATAGGAGATCATTGTTATCACGTCTTATTTGATATGGGTGCTAGCGTAAGTGCAATTCCCTATTCCTTATACAAAGAAATCATGCATGATATTGCACCAATTGAATTAGAGGAAATTGATGTTACTATTAAGCTTGCTAATAGAGACACTATTGCACCAATGGGGATTGTTAGACATGTTGTAGTCTTGTGTGGGAAAATAAAGTATCCTACTGATTTTCTTGTTCTTGGTTCCCCACAAGATAATTTTTGTCCCATTATATTTGGCAGACCCTTCTTGAATACAGTTAATGCTAAGATTGATTGTGAGAAAGAAATAACTGTGAGCTTTGGAGATGTGTCTCATGAGTTTAATTTCTGTAAATTTCGTAGACAACCCCATGACAAGGAATTGCCTAGTAAAGATGAAATTATTGGTCTCGCTTCTATTGCTGTGCCTCGTACTAATCCCTTAGAACAATATTTGCTAGACCATGAAAATGATATGCATATGAATGAGATGAATGAAAAAATAGATAAAATTTTCTTTGAGGAGCAGCCTATTTTGAAACATAACTTACCTGTTGAAATACTTGGGGATCCTCCTCCACCCAAGGTTGATCCTGTGTTTGAGCTCAAGCAATTATCTGATACGTTGAAATATGCTTATCTTGATGAAAATGTGATATATCCTGTTATTATTAGTGCTAACCTTTCAGAGCATGAAGAAAATAGATTATTGAAAACTCCGAGGAAGCACCGTACTGCTATTGGTTATACTATTGATGATCTTAAGGGCATTAGTTCCACTGTATGCCAGCATAGAATTAATATGGAGCCTAATGCCAAACTAGTTATTGATCACCAACGACGATTGAACCCTAAGATGAAAGAAGTGGTAAGAAAAGAGGTACTAAAGCTTCTGGAGGCAGGTATAATTTATCTTGTTGCTGATAGTAGATGGGTTAGTCTCATTCATTGTGTCCCCAAGAAGGGAGGTATTACCGTTGTTCCTAATGATAAAAATGAATTGATCCTGCAATGAATTGTTATAGGTTATAGAATGGTAATTGATTTTAGGAAATTAAATAAAGCTACTAAGAAAGATCATTACGCTTTACCTTTTATTGATCAAATGCTAGAAATATTATCAAAAATACTCATTTTTTGCTTTCTAGATGGTTACTCTGGTTTCTCTCAAATACATGTATCAAGCCAAGATCAAGAAAAAACCACGTTTACTTGCCCTTTCGGTACCTTTGCTTATAGAAGTATGCCTTTTTGGTTTATGCAATCCACCTGCTACCTTTCTGTATGATGTCTATATTCTCTGACTTTTCTGAAAAGATTCTTGAGGTTTTCATGGATGATTTTTTCGTTTACGGAACTTCATTTGGTGATTGTTTGAGAAACCTTGATCGAGCTTTGTAGAGATGTGAAGAAACTAATCTTGTCTTGAATTAGGAAATGTGCCACTTTATGGTTAACGAAGGTATTGTCTTGGGGCATAAGATCTTTGAAAGAGGTATTGTAGTTGATAAAGCTAAAGTTGATGCTATTGAAAAAATATCAAGACCTACAGATATCAAAGGTATAAGAAGTTTCCTTGGTCATGCTGGTTTCTATAGGATGTTTATCAAAGATTTCTATAAGATTTCTAGGCCTCTCACAAACCTTTTGCAAAAACATGTTCCATTCATTTTTTATGATGATTGCGTAGAAGCATTTGAAATTCTGAAGAATTCCTTGATTACCACACCTATTGTTCAACCACCCGACTGGAACCTACCTTTCGAAATTATGTGTGATGCTAGTGACTATGTTGTTGGTGCTGTTCTAGGACAAAGAGTCGATAAGAAATTAAATGTTATCCATTATGCTAGTAAAACTCTAGACAATGCTCAAAGAAACTAGGGTACTACTAAATAGGAATTTTTAGCAGTCGTGTTTGCTTGTGATAAGTTTAGACCTTATATTGTTGATTCCAAAGTAATTGTTCACACCGATCATGCTTCTATTAAATACCTTCGGGAGAAGAAAGATGCTAAACCTACACTTATAGGTGGGTCCTTCTGCTAAAAGAATTTGATTTGCATATCATTGATAGAAAGGGTGCTGATAACCCTATGGCAGATAACTTGTGTAGGTTAGAAGAGGTTCTTGATGACCCACTACCTATTGATGATAGCTTTCCTGATGAAGAATTAGCTATCATGAATACATCACATAATGCTCCTTGGTATGTTGATTATGCCAATTACATTGTTGCTAACTTTATACCTCCTAGTTTCACATACCAACAAAAGAAAAAGTTCTTCTATGATTTAAGGCATTACTTTTGGGATGACCCACATCTTCATAAAATAGTAGATGGTATTATTAGATGTTGTGTACCTAAGCATGAAAAGGAACAGATCTTACTCAAGTGTGACTCCGAAGCCTATGAAGGACATCATGCTGGAGATAGAACTGCACACAAGGTACTACAATCTGGGTTTTATTGGCCTACTCTCTTCAAGGATGCTCATAAGTTTGTCTTATCCTGCGATGAATGTCAAAGAATTGGTAATATTAGTAGACATCAGGAAATGCCTATGAATTACTCTCTTGTTATCCAACCATTTGATGTTTGGGGCCTTGATTATATGGAACCTTTTCCACAATCTAACGGGTATACTCATATTCTAGTTGCTATTGATTATGTCACTAAGTGGGTAGAAGCTACTCCAACTACAAGCGCCGATCATAACACTTCTATTAAAATGCTTAAAGAAGTTATTTTCCCTAGATTTGGAGTCCCTAGATATTTGATGACTGATGGTGGTTCACATTTTATTCATGGTGCTTTCCATAAATTTCTCACTAAATATGATGTTAATCATAGAGTTGCATCTCCTTATCATCCTCAGTCTAGTGGTAAAGTATAATTGAGAAATAGAGGGATTAAATTGATTTTGCAAAAGACTGTTAATAGATCAAGGAAGAATTGGTCTAAGAAACTTGATGATGCATTGTGGGCTTATAGAACTGCTTATAAAAATCATATGGGTATGTCTCCGTATAAGATGGTTTATGGTAAAGCATGTCACTTACCTGTAGAGCTAGAACATAAGGCTTATCGGGCAGTCAAAGATCTCAATTATGATTTCAAACTTGCTGGTGAGAAGAGGTTATTTGACATTAGCTCACTTGATGAATGGAGAACCCAAGCCTACGAGAATACTAAGTCGTTTAAATAAAAGGTTAAGAGATGGCATGATAGAAGGATAGAAAAGCATGAATTTAATGTAGCTAATCATGTCTTGCTATACAATTCTAATTTAAGATTTTTTGCAGGAAAACTTATCTCTAAATGGGAAGGTCCTTACGTGATTGAAGACGTATATCATTCTGGTGCCACCAAGATTAACAACGCCGAAGGCACAAACCTGAAGGTGGTGAAAGGTCAAAGAATCAAACATTATATCTCAGGTACTCCCATAAATGTGGAAACCAATATCACCAATATCACCAATACCATAACTCCAGAGGAGTACATTAGGGAGACTTACCAGAACATTTCAGACTCCCAAAAGGAATAGATATGTGGTACGGTAAGCATAAAGACTCCAAAACTTTTTCTATGGAAATTTTCATCTGTTTTGGAATATTTAAAAAAATAGGAAAATTTAAAGCAGTCCAAATAGTGCATGAGGAGGCGACAAGCCTGCTCGGCGCGGCCACACCCCTGGTCGTGCCCCTGGGGCTTGTGGACACCTCGTGCACCACCCAGACACCGTTTTCTTTTGGCATACACCTTTGGGTCAGTAAAAATTCATTATACAATCTCCCGAAGGTTTTGATTCTCGTATCATGACAATACATCCCGTTTTCTTTTTGAGCTGTTTCTGTAGCAGATTTAGAGCAAGATGTCTTTGCAAGAGTCGGTCTGGGAGAACTGCTTCGGGCCAGCTACGGAAGAAGTGATGGAGGCCGACTTGAAAAGGATAGATGCCATGGAGGAAGACCAAGAAGTTACCTCTCATTCGCAACCTGGATCCATGCTAGAAGAACTTCAGAGCTCAGTAATTCTGAATTCAGTTATCCCTTCTAATGCTAAATTTCCTACTTTTGAAAACATGAAGAGTAGTGTTGCTTTTTTCCCCGTAGCAATGAAACATTTATGGTTTAAAGGCGCTCTAGCCATAGTTGAAAACTTTATAAGGAAATAATGGATCTTAGACGCTAAAATAACAAGCTCGAGGAGCAGAATCGTATTCGGAAGGGCCTAATTGCCAAGTATATACCATCACCACCTACGAAGCAAGACAACTAAACACATGGGTATGGGCACTCCCCTTGGCTTATGAAGGGCCTATCTGTTACTTTTATTTTCTAGTACTTTCCTTTATGCAGGAGTCGTGGTGATCTCCATCACCTTCGCTATTTTCACCTTTATCTTTTGGCAAGTGTCACATGTTGGGGAAAGATCTAGGCACATATACCCACTTGGAAGTGGGTGAGCATGAGTTATTACAATTGACATTACCCTTGAGGTAAATAGTTGGGAGGCAACACTATAAGCCCCTATCTTTCTCTGTGTCTGATTGAAACTTTGAACTCATAGGTACCTCGTGAGTGTTAGCAATTGTGAAATACTAAAAGATGATTGAGTATGTGGGTTTGCTTTACAAGCTCTTATATTGACTCTTTCCTACGTTATGATAAATTGGAATTGCTTCAATGACTGAGATCATAGTTTGTCAGTTCTCAATAGAGTTCTTGATTCATACTTTACCATTGTGAATGAATTGTTACTTTAGCATAAGAAATTATATGTCAATGCATATTTATGTTCTAAATATGATCATGATGCCCTCATGTCTGTATTTTATTTTTATCGACATCTCTATCTCTAAACATGTGGACATACTTATCAATTTCGGCTTTCGCTTGAGGACAAGCGAGGTCTAAGCTTGGGGGAGTTGATACGTCCATTTTGCATCATGATTTTATATTGATATTTATTGCATTATGGGCTGTTATTACACATTTTGGTACAATACTTATGCCTTTCTCTCTTATTTTACAAGGTCCACATGAAGAGGAGAATGCCGGCAGCTGAACTCTGGACTGGAAAAGGACCAAATCTGTGATACCTATTTTGCGGAACTCGAAAAGTCCTAAATATCTACGGAGAATTATTTTTTAATATATAGAAAATACTGGGCGAAAGAAATACATCAGGAGGCCCACCAGGGAGCCACAAGCCTGCTGGCTGCGACCACCCCCCCTGGCCGCGGCTAGCGAGCTTGTGGCCCACTTGGAAGCCCTCTTGTGCCCATCTTCTACTATATGGAGGATTTTGTCAAGGAAAAAAATCATAAGAGACCTTTCGGGACGAAGCGCCACCGTCTCTAGGCGGAACTTAGGCAGAACCAATCTAGAGCTCCAGCAGGGCGATCCTGCCGGTGAAACTTCCCTCCGGCAGGGGGAAATCAAAGCCATCGTCATCACCAATGATCCTCTCATCAAGAGTGGGTCAATCTCCATCAACATCTTAACCAGCACCATCTCCTCTCCAAACCCTAGTTCATCTCTTGTATCTGATCTTTGTCTTAAAACCTCAGATTGGTACCTGTGGGTTGCTAGTAGTGTTAATTACTCCTTGTAGTCGATGCTAGTTGGTTTACTTGGTGTAAGATTATATGTTTAGATCCTTGATCATTACTTATACTCCTCTGATTATGAACATGAATATGTTTTGTGAGTAGTTATGTTTGTTCCTGAGGACATGGGATAAGTTTTGTTATAAGTAATCATGTGAATTTGGTATTCGTTCGATATTTTGATGAGATGTATGTTGTCTCTCCTCTAGTGGTGTTATGTGAACGTCGACTACATAACACTTCACCATTGTTTGGGCCTAGAGGAAGGCATTGGGAAGTAATATGTAGATGATGGGTTTCTAGAGTGACAAAAGCTTAAACCCTAATTTATGTGTTGCTTCGTAAGGGGCTGATTTGGATCCACACGTTTCATGATATGGTTAGATTTATCTTAATTCTTCTTTCGTAGTTGTGGTTGCTTGAGGGGGGAGGGGGGTTAATCATAAGTGGGAGGTTTGTCCAAGTAAGGACAGTACCCAGGCACCGGTCCACCCAGATATCAAATTATCAAAGTAGCAAACGCGAATCAAATGAGCATGATGAAAACTAGCTTGACATAAATTCCTGTGTGTCGTCGGGAGCACTTTGCTTTATATAAGAGTTTGACCATGCTTGTCCTTTGCTATACAAAGGATTGGGCCATCTTGCTGCACCTTTGTTACAATTGTTACTTGCTACCCGTTACGAATTATCTGATCAAAAAACCATCTGTTACTGATAATTTCAGTGCTTGCAGAGAATATCTTACTAAGAGCCGCTTGACATTTCCTTCTCCTCCTCATTGGGTTCGACACTCTTACTTATCGAAACACTACTGGAATCAGAAGATTTGTCGTCTGCCACCTCTTTGCCGTCCGCTAGCGGACGACAAAGAGTGGCTTTGCCATCAGCTAGCATAAAGCAGACGGCAAAGAGGTGGCAGACGACAAAGGGTGGCTTTGCCATCAGCCACTTCTTTGCCATCTGCTAGCGGACGGCAAAGGAGGTTTGTCGTCCGCTAGTGGACGGCAAAGAGGGAAGGGGCCCACCCTAAAACCAGCCCGTAACTTGACCTAACGGCCCCCCTCTTTGCCGTCCGCTAGCGGATGGCAAATCTCCTTTGTCGTCCGCTAGCGGACGACAATGAGGGGGGTTAACTAACGGCTAACGCCCCCCGGCCCGCCTCTCTCTCTCTTTCTCTCCGTATCTCCTCCTTGTCGGCTGCCGCCCACCTCTCTCTCTCTTTCTCTCCCTCTCTCTCTTTCTAGCCCACCACCGGCCGCCGCCCGTGCCCCCACCCCCACCCCCACCGTGTAACGACCCGACCTGAAGGTCAAGTCTCCGGTGTTTCCGTACCATCCCAAGATCATGCTGGTACACACACGTACATCCATGTATATATCAAAGGGAAATCACATAGCATTATATTAATCGAAATCTCATGTCGAGTCCTTTATTACAATAAAAATTACAATAAAGTGGCTAAAAGCCAACTCATGAGAATATCTAAATCTTGCGGAAGCGTCGAAGGTAGATGAGTCCATCTGACTCCAAGGGCATCTCACTGAGCATAGAACGCGTCCTCACTCCTGGTCGGAAAAGTACTCTGCAACATGATACGTTGCAGCCATGTAGGTCAGCATATGGAATATGCCGGCAAAGTCACAAGAGAGGGGTGAAAAGATAATCATCTAATCTATATGCAAATATGGCAGGTGGGGTGGTAAGTTTTTGCGTAAAGCCAAGTTTTTCCTACATCAAGGGAGGGGTTAAGCAAAATATTACTAAGTTTGTTGATTAATGAGATGGTTCCACCAACCAATTCTCATTCCCAAATTGAATATACCCACATCCTCATTATTAATTTTGTTGAGAGTTCCGGAAGTTTCAATTCCTTTGGCTCAAGTCGTCCATGACCGTGGACACGGCTAATCGATTAGGTTTAAGTACTCTGCAGAGTTTTGCACACGTTCCCCACAAGATTTGGTCGCCTCCGTTTGATTTCTCGCACTTCAGGGTGTTTGAGAAACGGATGACCAAAACATGGTCTTCCAAAGGGTTTCCCTGCGACTCTGTCGGTGCCCATCCTTTCCTACCGTTCTTCTACCTCTCGTAGCACCGCCTGTCTAGGGTCACCACGATATCCAACCAAGCCAGAGCCCATAATGACTTGTGGCTGTGCAGGTAAGCCTTGGGTTTTAAAGCATCCATCCATCTCTTTGTGCCTGGGTGGACCTTTCCGCGTGAATACTGGCCATCTCCAGCATCACCTAGGCTAACCACTGGTTTCTCCAGGGTGCCGTTCAACCATCATCCACCCAGAGGTATGTTGAAAACTTGGAGTCTTGAAATCTTGATCATTATGTAGGTCTTGAAATTATTAACTCTCTCAACTCTCATGAATCACACAACCAACCCCGTCTACTAATAGCATAGCAAAAGGTAAAACAACGTTTCCCGGGGCCAATGTGTCAAAGAGGTTGAGGGGGGGTACCTACCACATGATACTATTACAATGTAACCAAGTTTCCAACTAACCTATCTTGCATGCAATTGGGGAGATGGTAGAACTAATGCATATAAAACATGGGTAAAAATATGATCAAAGTGACTTGCCTGATGATTATCTTCGTACGTGAGTGACTCTAAGTAACAAGCTTCGCACTCCGGATAATCTAACGAAGCAGACAAGCACTCAATAAGCATACAACAAAATATTGTAACTCATAAACATCAACCAAGAACTAGTAAACAATCAAGACAAAACAATGCACAAATCTCAAGTAAGAAAACACACAAAGTTTTGTTTACTAGGAGGTGAGGAATGAAAACACTACTGACATAATGAAACCATTTGTAATAACAAAACAATTGTTGTCAGCAAGGAAACAATAGAATATTTTATTAATAAACAGAATATAATCAATTTAAGTTTGTTGGGAAAGGTTTAGTAAAGTTTATAGAAGTTTGCGATAAACACTATATGAATCAACTATAGTTATATTAACAAAAGAATGAAAAACGAAACTTATTATTTATTTGTAAAACATGTTCTTAACAGAAAATAATTTACAATTAAATCTGTCTTAGAAAACAGATTTAAAATATACAAAACTATTACTAGTTAGTTCTTTTAATCAAATTATGCCTATTTGAAAATAAGTTGTGATTCCTATGTTAAATAAAATTAAACTAAGCAAATTTATATTTTTATTATCAGTGAGTGAAAACACTAAATGTTTACTAACAGAACCTAATAAACAAATAAAACCAATTCTAAATCAAACTAATTAAAATTGAGTTTATAAAACTATATTATAATACTAAGCAGATTCTGTTTATAGCTAAAACACTATTCAAAATCATCCTAAAAAATCCTCAAACTAAACATGGACATAGTCCTAACCAATATCAAACAGTAGCAAAAAGAATCATATCAAAATCTATTTTTAAACTCTAGTTATTCAGATTTGAAGATTTTGAGCAAATTTGATTAAATTCAAATTCTATAGTTCAAATTTGAAATTTAAAGGCACAGGGTGAAACTACATGAAAAATGTGAGCTATTGCAAAAAGAATCAACTCAAAATATTAAACAGGTTAAAAGATATTCACAAAACAAAATCATAACAGGTTCTGTTTTCTAAACAAAAAATCAGAAAAAGTGAAATATCTATCGGACGGCCAGGGGGCTACGTGGCACTGCCCTAATGGCTAAGGGGGTGTGCGCTCGAAGGTTTGTGGGCGGGCGACCGATCTCTAATGGAAAACGTTTCGGGGTTTAAAATCAATCTAATCGGGACCGTTGAGTGGGGATCCGATGGATGGGGTGTGTCCGGCGACTTACCGGAGGGAGAGGGGATCTCCGGCGAGTGGTGGCGGCGTCCGGTGGTCGTGTTCGTCGACGGAGGTGGCTCCGGTGGTCGAAATGGAGCGCGGAGAAGTCCACATGGCGGCGGTGGTCCTCCTGCGCCGATTGGTGGTGTCGGAGAGGGGAGGGGAAGAGTGGAGCGACGGGCACGAGCAATGGGAGCTTCGGTGGTGGCAGGGCTCCGGTGAGGAATTGACAGCGTCTCGGCGACGGAAGAGAGGGGGCTCGGGGAGGAACGGAGTGCGGAGGGTGTCCGGCTTATACAGGGGTGCTGGGGAGTGCGGGGGAGGAGAGAGGAGAGAGATCCGGGGAAGGGGAGAAACGGCCGGCGACGGCGCGCGCGGAGGAGAGTGATGACCGCTCGGGCGAAACGGTCGGTCGGGTGGGGTCCAGTGGCAGCGAGAGAGGGTTCGGGTTTCCACGTCGGTCGGCTGGTCAGTATTAAATTCGCGAGTAACTGTCGTGGGCCGGCCCGTTTAATACAGTAACCGTTACCGTTTCTTTTTAATAATTTACCAGAGCGTTTCAAAAACATCTAAAGCATTCAAATCGTTTGTAAATATAGGGGTATTATATATCAAAATTAACAAAATAATAAATGCTATTCAATGAACATTTCTATTCTGTCATTTGAACACTTTGAAAAAAAAAATATTTTCAGAAATTGCCTAATTGTTTTTAAATCCTTTTTGCAAATATTTTCAAAATAACCCCTGGTTATTATTGTTCAAATATATCACCAATTAGTCCCTGGTGTGGAGTGTCATGTTCCTCCTCTCTTATTTGAACTTTTAACCAAAATTTCAAATAGGTGAAAGCAACTTAGGGAAAAGTAGAAAGAGCTTTCTGAAATCCAGAAGAGACATTTCAACAAACACATACATTCAAGCAATGATGCTGCTAGATGCATAGCTATAATCATAACATTCCAAAATGAAATTTTGGGATGTTACAAACCTACCCACCTTAAAATGAATCTCGCCCTCGATATTCGGGTTGGCTAGAAAATAGGTGCGGGTGGTCTCTACGAAGATCTTCTTCGCGTTCCCAGGTGGCTTCTTCCTCGGTGTCAAAACCTTACAGGTGACTCCTGCTGCAGTGTCAAAACCTTACAGATCTTCTTCTGTAATCCAGGTGACTCCACAAAACCTTACAGAACTTGATGATCCTGCTGCGGGTAACTCTGTTGGCAGTCTCGAGGATTCTGACAGGCTTCTCCTCGTAGGTCAGATCATTGTCAAGTTGTATGGCCTCTAGGGGAACGGTGTCTCGAAAAGGGATGTCAGCCATCTCAGCATGACATTTCTTCAACTGGGACACATGGAACACATTATGAACTTCGGATAATCCTTCCGGCAATTCCAGTTTGTATGCAACTTCGCCTCTATGTTCAAGAATGTTGTAGGGGCCTATGAATCTAGGTGCTACTTTTCCTTTAACACCAAATCTCTTGATTCCTCGAAGCGGGGATACACGAAGATATGCTCTGTCTCCCACTTCATATGTCACTTCTTTACGTTTGCTGTCAGCATAACTCTTCTGTCGAGATTGAGCTATCTTGAGTCTGTCACGAATCAACTTGACTTTCTCTTCAGAATCTCGGATAAGGTCGGGACCAAAAAGTTGTCGGTCTCCAACACCATCCCATGTCAGTGGTGTTCTGCATCTCCTTCCATATAAAGCTTCGAAAGGGGCCATCTTTAGACTGGTCTGATAACTGTTGTTGTATGAGAATTCCGCGTAAGGCAAGTTATCGTCCCAACTAGAACCATAGTCTAGTGCACAAGCTCTCAACATGTCTTCCAGAATCTGGTTGACTCTCTCAGTCTGTCCATCTGTCTGCGGATGAAAAGCTGTACCGAACTCTAGCCTTCTACCCAAAGTTTCATGTAACTGATGCCAAAACTTTGAGGTAAACTGTGTTCCTCTATCTGACACGATACTCCTCGGAACTCCATGCAGACATACGATCCTGGTCATATATATCTTGGCTAGCTTAGCACTGGTATAAGTGGTTTTCACTGGAATGAAATGAGCTACCTTGGTCAAGCGATCTACCACTACCCAGATGGAATCATAACCTGAACGGGTCCTGGGTAATCCTGTGATGAAATCCATACCAAGCTTTTCCCATTTCCACTCGGGTATCGGCAAAGGTTGGAGTAAACCTGCTGGTTTCTGATGTTCTGCCTTTACTCGCTGACAAACATCACATATTGCAACATGTTCCGCAATATCTTTCTTCATACCTGTCCACCAATAACTTTCTTTTAAATCGAGATACATCTTGCTATTGCCTGGGTGTATCGAGTAAGGTGAATCGTGGGCTTCCTGAAGTATCAACTTCCTGAGCTCTGGGTCATTGGGCACATAGATTCGGTTCTCAAACCACAAAGTTCCGTGTTCATCCTCACGAAAACCTTTAGCTTTACCATCTTCCATTCTCTGCATTATCTCAGCTATCTCCTTGTCCGATTTCTGGGCTTCACGAATTCTTTCGGTCAAGGTGGACTGGATCTCTAGTGTACCAACATATCCTCTTGGAACTATCTCTAGCTTGAGCTCTCTGAGATCATCGGCTAACTCTTGGGGTAATCCTCCCGCTGTGAGTGTGTTCACATAAGTTTTCTGACTCAAGGCATCCGCTACAACATTAGCCTTACCTGGATGGTAATGTAATCTCATGTCATAGTCCTTGATTAACTCTAACCATCTCCTCTGTCTGAGGTTCAACTCTTTCTGCGTGAAAATGTATTTCAGGCTCTTATGGTCGGTGTAAACATCACAACTGTTTCCAATAAGAAAATGTCTCCAGGTCTTGAGTGCGTGCACTACGGCTGCTAGTTCCAAATCATGGGTGGCATAATTCAACTCATGAGGTCGTAGTTGTCTGGATGCATAAGCTATAACCTTTCCATCCTGCATAAGTACTCCTCCAAGTCCTTGACGTGAAGCATCACAATAAACCTGAAAATCCTTCCGAATATTGGGCAAAATCAACACTGGGGCTGTGACCAAACGTTTCTTCAACTCCTGGAAACTGGCTTCACATTCCTCGGTCCAAACATACTTGGATTCCTTCTTCAACAACTCTGTCATGGGCTTGGCAATCTTTGAGAAATTCTCAATGAACCTCCGGTAATAACCGGCAAGTCCGAGGAAACTGCGGATCTCCTTAACTGAGGTGGGTGACTTCCACTCGGTGACGGCTTCAACCTTAGCGGGGTCTACGGCTATTCCTTCTCCGGAAATAACATGTCCAAGGAATCCGACTTCCGTCAACCAAAATTCACATTTGCTGAACTTGGCATATAACTGATGCTCTCTTAGCTTCTCCAGAACTAAACGCAGATGTTCCCTGTGTTCTTCCTCGTTCTTGGAGAATATCAAAATGTCATCGATGAACACCACGACAAACTTGTCCAAATATTCCATAAACACTTTGTTCATCAAATTCATGAAGTAGGCAGGAGCATTAGTCAAACCAAAGGACATGACCGTATACTCATACAAGCCATACCTCGTGGTGAAAGCTGTTTTGGGTATATCCTGTTCACGAATTTTCAACTGGTGATACCCTGATCGAAGATCGAACTTGGAGAATATTTTGGCTCATACGAGCTGATCAAACAAATCATTAATCATCGGCAGAGGGTACTTGTTCTTGATAGTCACCTCGTTCAAGGCACGATAATCAACTACCATTCTCAAGGTTTTATCCTTCTTCTCCACCAAAAGAACTGGGGCTCCCCAAGGTGAAGAACTTGGGCGAATATAACCTTTGTCCAATAACTCCTTAATTTGCTTCTTGATTTCCAACAGATCATTTGTGGGCATCCGATAGGGTCTCTTGGAAATTGGTGCTGTCCCTGGCTGTAGCTCTATTCGGAACTCAATTTCCCTATCTGGTGGCATTCCTGGTAATTCTTCCGGAAATACATCCAGATAATCTTTTACCACAGGTACTTCCTCCTGAACAACTCCTGTGAGGGCATTTAACCTAACATCATACGTGTGCGTCGGGATACATACTTAATCCTCTTGTTCTCCAGGGTGGTGAGTGAAACAGACTTGCTAGGGCAATCAAGATTTCCTTCATACTTGGTCATCCAATCCATGCCTAGGATTACATCCAGTCCTTGTGACTCTAAGACGATGAGGTCGGTGGGAAAAACATGATTTCCTATATTGAGTTTCAAGGCATGGCATCCTATCCCTGCCATCATCATACCTCCTGGGGAACTGACCTTAATGGGCTGACTAAGGGTTTTGGTCGGCAAACCATACTTATCCACAACTACTCTTGATATGAATGAATGAGTTGCACCGGAATCAAAAAGTACTGTAACTGAACGTGAATGCAATAAAAACTTACCAACCACAGTCTCGGGTTGATCATAGACTTCTTCCACGTCGAGGTGGTTCACCTGGGCACGAGGAAAAGGGTTTGGCTTCTTGGCTGCGGAGTTGCCGTTTCCACTGCCTTGCTTGCTCTGGGGACACTCAGTAGCATAGTGCCCTGTCTTCTGGCACTTGAAACAGGTGATGTGACTCAGATCCTTCTGAGTAGGAACTTGACGGTGCTAGTTGTTGTTCCCATTCCCATTGTCACTCTTGAAGTTACCATGGTTGGGACGGTTGTTCCCATTTGTTCCATGATGGTGGCCTCCATGGTTGTGCACAACATGAGTGTGCTTTCCAAACTTACTGTTTCCTGATCCGGTATTCCCTGAGTACGGGGAGTAGCGGGGCTTCTGATGAGTTCCAGAGTTAAACTTCCCCTGAGTGTACTTCCGCTTGCGGTTCTCAATTTGCTGTTGTTTACCTTCCAGAATAAGGGCCTTGTCCACCAGCTCTTGGTAGTTGTTGAAATTAGCCACTACCAGCTGCATGCTCAACTCATCGTTGAGTCCTTCCAGAAATTTCTCTTGCTTGGCCGCATCATTGGCCACGTCTCCTGGTGCATAAAGTGCCAATATGTTGAAGTCGTCCACGTACTGGGCCACAGAGCGATTTCCCTGGCGCAAGTTGCGAAACTCGCGCTTCTTCAGACTCATGGCTCCAGCTGAAACATGTGCGGTGCGAAAAGCTTGCTGGAACTGCTCCCAAGTCACATCTGCAATAGGATAAGTGGTGGTGTAATTCTCGCACCATGATGCTGCTGGTCCTTCCAGTTGATGTGCGGCAAATCGCACTTTCTCAGCGTCAGTACATCCAGCGGTGACAAGTTCTCTCTCCATCTTACGGAGCCAGTCATCTGCCACAATGGGCTCAGTGCTGCTGGAGAAGGTTGGAGGATTCAACCTCAGAAAACGGGTGAAATTGTCAGTCTGGGGTGGATGTTGGTGGTTCTGGTTGTTGGTCTGATTCTGAATCAATAACTGCATCAGTGCATTCTGCTGCTGAAGGAGTTGAGTGAGTTCCGGCGGAAAAGTGAAATCGGTCTCACGTCATGGAGGCATCTTGCTGTTTTCAGAGGGATGATAATTAGAATAGAACAAGGGTCTATAAGAAGAAATCACTACCCATATGCAATGCAACAAACATATCACACCAAACACTCATTCATTTATTCAATCAATGTCAAACATCGGGAATACAAATCTCAAACAACTAAGCATCGACCTACGCTTTAACGACGAAAATAAAAGATACATGGAGGGCATAACTAATGTTTTTCCTCAGAAGTGCATAGTCGTAGGTCCTCCGGTGGTGCTTTCCTCATAGTCTTCATCGTCGCTGATGAAGGGTGCCATGTCTCCTTCGGGGTGAAGGTTTTCCCCCATGTCTAGCTGCTCCTCCAGAGTTGCGATGCGTGCATTCTGCTCATCAATCCTCTCTAGGAAGTCCTTCACTTCATGCTCGTGTTCATAGTTGACCTCTCGCAGATCATCTTCAAGGTCCAACTCGCGGTTCATCAGATTCTTGATTGTCTTTGTATCGGCACGAACTCGAAGCTCCAGAGTCCTGATGTGAGTCTCCAGGGTCTGGATATAGGAAATAGTGGTGTCTGAAGTGGGAGGAGTTATGATGTTTCCATTGGCATCTCTGCGACAAACCACGCTGAGTCCTGGTGAAATGGTTCCACCTCTATATTCCTCCTGAATACGTCCAAGGGCACGATGAATGGCCATGTCTCTCCCAAGTATCCAACTGGGTGCCACGAACTAGAGGTCGATGGGTTCCTTCCGGTTCCCAAAAGTCTTCCCTGGGATATGCACCTCGATCCTGTAGCATCCATCTTGGGGAAATGACATGATAGGAATCCCGGTGATGCTCGGCAAAGCAATCCTTACATCCTTGACGATCCTCATCAGCTCCTTACCAAAGGGCATCGTTGCGTCAGGCTGGCAAAACTCCGTGATCAACACTGGGATGAAGGTGGCCATCTATAAATTTTGAAATAATCGGAGAGGAGTCAGAAACGAATAGATGAGAGTATAAGATATTTAAAGACAAAGAGAAACAATCCTAAGGCTTTCCAATCCTAGAGGTTACGTCCTACGGTCAGCGTGTGCTCTGATACCATTTCTGTAACGACCCGACCTGAAGGTCAAGTCTCCGGTGTTTCCGTACCATCCCAAGATCATGCTGGTACACACACAGTACATCCATGTATATATCAAAGGGAAATCACACAACATTATATTAATCGAAATCTCATGTCGAGTCCTTTATTACAATAAAAATTACAATAAAGTGGCTAAAAGCCAACTCATGAGAATATCTAAATCTTGCGGAAGCGTCGAAGGTAGATGAGTCCATCTGACTCCAAGGGCATCTCACTGAGCATAGAACGCGTCCTCACTCCTGGTCGGAAAAGTACTCTGCAACATGATACGTTGCAGCCATGTAGGTCAGCATATGGAATATGCCGGCAAAGTCACAAGAGAGGGGTGAAAAGATAATCATCTAATCTATATGCAAATATGGCAGGTGGGGTGGTAAGTTTTTGCGTAAAGCCAAGTTTTTCCTACATCAAGGGAGGGGTTAAGCAAAATATTACTAAGTTTGTTGATTAATGAGATGGTTCCACCAACCACTTCTCATTCCCAAATTGAATATACCCACATCCTCATTATTAATTTTGTTGAGAGTTCCGGAAGTTTCAATTCCTTTGGCTCAAGTCGTCCATGACCGTGGACACGGCTAATCGATTAGGTTTAAGTACTCTGCAGAGTTTTGCACACGTTCCCCACAAGATTTGGTCGCCTCCGTTTGATTTCTCGCACTTCAGGGTGTTTGAGAAACGGATGACCAAAACATGGTCTTCCAAAGGGTTTCCCTGCGACTCTGTCGGTGCCCATCCTTTCCTACCATTCTTCTACCTCTCGTAGCATCGCCTGTCCAGGGTCACCATGATATCCAACCAATCCAGAGCCCATAATGACTTGTGGCTGTGCAGGTAAGCCTTGGGTTTTAAAGCATCCATCCATCTCTTTGTGCCTGGGTGGACCTTTCCGCGTGAATACTGGCCATCTCCAGCATCACCTAGGCTAACCACTAGTTTCTCTAGGGTGCCGTTCAACCATCATCCACCCAGAGGTATGTTGAAAACTTGGAGTCTTGAAATCTTGATCATTATGTAGGTCTTGAAATTATTAACTCTCTCAACTCTCATGAATCACACAACCAACCCCGTCTACTAATAGCATAGCAAAAGGTAAAACAACGTTTCCCGGGGCCAATGTGTCAAAGAGGTTGAGGGGGGGTACCTACCACATGATACTATTACAATGTAACCAAGTTTCCAACTAACCTATCTTGCATGCAATTGGGGAGATGGTAGAACTAATGCATATAAAACATGGGTAAAAATATGATCAAAGTGACTTGCCTGATTGATGATCTTCGTACGTGAGTGACTCTAAGTAACAAGCTTCGCACTCCGGATAATCTAACGAAGCAGACAAGCACTCAATAAGCATACAACAAAATATTGTAACTCACAAACATCAACCAAGAACTAGTAAACAATCAAGACAAAACAATGCACAAATCTCAAGTAAGAAAACACACAAAGTTTTGTTTACTAGGAGGTGAGGAATGAAAACACTACTGACATAATGAAACCATTTGTAATAACAAAACAATTGTTGTCAGCAAGGAAACAATAGAATATTTTATTAATAAACAGAATATAATCAATTTAAGTTTGTTGGGAAAAGTTTAGTAAAGTTTATACAAGTTTGTGATAAACACTATATGAATTAACTATAGTTATATTAACAAAAGAATGAAAAACTAAACTTATTATTTATTTGTAAAACATGTTCTTAATAGAAAATAATTTACAATTAAATCTGTCTTAGAAAACAGAATTAAAATATACAAAACTATTACTAGTTAGTTCTTTTAATCAAATTATGCCTATTTGAAAATAAGTTGTGATTCCTATGTTAAATAAAATTAAACTAAGCAAATTTATATTTTTATTATCAGTGAGTGAAAACACTAAATGTTTACTAACAGAACCTAATAAACAAATAAAACCAATTCTAAATCAAACTAATTAAAATTGAGTTTATAAAACTATATTATAATACTAAGAAGATTCTGTTTATAGCTAAAACACTATTCAAAATCATCCTCAAAAATCCTCAAACTAAACATGGAGATAGTCCTAACCAATATCAAACAGTAGCAAAAAGAATCATATCAAAATCTATTTTTAAACTCTAGTTATTCAGATTTGAAGATTTTGAGCAAATTTGATTAAATTCAATTTCTATAGTTCAAATTTGAAATTTAAATGCACAGGGTGAAACTACATGGAAAATATTAAACAGGTTAAAAGATATTCACAAAACAAAATCATAACAGGTTCTGTTTTCTAAACAAAAAATCAGAAAAAGTGAAATATCTATCGGACGGCCAGGGGGCTACGTGGCACTGTCCTAATGGCTAAGGGGGTGTGCGCTCGAAGGTTTGCAGGCGGGCGACCGATCTCTAATGGAAAACGTTTCGGGGTTTAAAATCAATCTAATTGGGACCGTTGAGTGGGGATCCGATGGATGGGGTGTGTCCGGCGACTTACCGGAGGGAGAGGGGATTTCCGGCGAGTGGTGGCGGCGTCCGGTGGTCGTGTTCGTCGACGGAGGTGGCTCCGGTGGTCGAAATGGAGCGCGGAGAAGTCCACATGGCGGCGGTGGTCCTCCTGCGCCGATTGGTGGTGTCGGAGAGGGGAGGGGAAGAGTGGAGCGACGGGCACGAGCAATGGGAGCTTCGGTGGTGGCAGGGCTCCGGTGAGGAATTGACAGCGTCTCGGCGACGGAAGAGAGGGGGCTCGGGGAGGAACGGAGTGCGGAGGGTGTCCGGCTTATATAGGGGTGCTGGGGAGTGCGGGGGAGGAGAGAGGAGAGAGATCCGGGGAAGGGGAGAAACGGCCGGCGACGGCGCGCACGGAGGAGAGTGATTACCGCTCGGGCGAAATGGTCGGTCGGGTGGGGTCCAGTGGCAGCGAGAGAGGGTTCGGGTTTCCGCGTCGGTCGGCCGGTCAGTATTAAATTCGCGAGTAACTGTCGTGGGCCGGCCCGTTTAATACAGTAACCGTTACCGTTTCTTTTTAATAATTTACCAGAGCGTTTCAAAAACATCTAAAGCATTCAAATCTTTTGTAAATATAGGGGTATTATATATCAAAATTAACAGAATAATAAATGCTATTCAATGAACATTTCTATTCTGTCATTTGAACACTTTGAAAAAAATAATATTTTCAGAAATTGCCTAATTGTTTTTAAATCCTTTTTGCAAATATTTTCAAAATAACCCCTGGTTATTATTGTTCAAATATATCACCAATTAGTCCCTGGTGTGGAGTGTCATGTTCCTCCTCTCTTATTTGAACTTTTAACCAAAATTTCAAATAGGTGAAAGCAACTTAGGGAAAAGTAGAAAGAGCTTTCTGAAATCCAGAAGAGCCATTTCAACAAACACATACATTCAAGCAATGATGCTGCTAGATGCATAGCTATAATCATAACATTCCAAAATGAAATTTTGGGATGTTACACACCCCCACCACCCCCACCCCTCACCCCCACCGCCCACACCCCCGCCGCCCGTGCCCCTCACCCCCACCGCCGCGTCGCCACCGCGTTGGCACCGCCGGCCGCCGCCGCCGCCCACCGCCCCACCACCCCGCCCCTCTCTCCCTCCCCGGCGCCCCTGACATCCCACCGCCACCACCCCCGCCGTGCCCCCGCCCGCCCCCGACGCCCCACCGCCGGCGCCCCACCGCTGATCGTGCTGGCCACGTCCTCCACAACCCCGACCCCGCCCGCCCGCTCCTCCCGCTCACCATCTCCAAGATCCTCCGCGCCCTCGCGCTCTAGGAGAGCCCGGGAAACCTCATCCTTAGCAAGCAGGTCCGCCACCCCGTCTTTGATTTGGCCTTGATTCAGTTAGTTTTGCCTGCCCTTCCATGTCTCTAAAACTCTCAAGTGTTAGCTATAACAAAGTTTAGAACTGAGACCAAGTATTATTGACACAACATGCTCAACATCATGACATCCACTGCTTGTATAACACATGAATCCTTAGTTTTACTATTTGAAGTTAAACAAGAAGCATTGCGGGGCTTAATTTTGTTGATAACAAACTTCAGTCGAACAATCTTTACAGAAAACCAACTTAATTATGAGATTCTTGTTGTTCTAGTCTAGCTGCAAAACAAAGGATGAGAGATTTCTCATTGACCTGTTTCTCCTACTATTTTGGGGTTAAAAAACGTTTAGAGTGTTTCTTTCTCATAAGGGAGTTTATGGATAAGGTAAATGTTTTTGTGATTGCCTAAAGGGCATGGATATCTGTGTTTGTTTTCTTCCTGTTGACTTAGCTGCTTACCTTTTTTTACCCCCGACACAACACCCCGACACGGCACCCCGACACCCCGACACCCCTACACGACACCCCGACACCCTGACACGGCACCCCAGATCCTGACACAGCACCCCTACCCCGACACCCCGACACGGCACCCTGACACCACGACACGGCACCCCGACACCATGACACCCCGACACGACACCCCGACTCCCGACACGACACCCCGACACGGCACCCCCGACCCCGACACAGCACCCCTACCCTGACACGACACCCCCGACACCCCGGCCTCCGACAAGACACCCCGACACCCCGACACGGCACCCCAGACCCTGACACAGCACCCCTACCCCAACACGACACCCCCGGCACCCCGACCCCGACACGACAAATATATTATTAATTATTATTGTAATGTGAGGTATTCAATTATTATTATGTACATATATATTATTAATTAGTTCATGTTATTAGTTACTCAATTTTTTATGTTGAACTAATTTCATTCTCTTTGTCATTGCAGGTGTTGACAGATGGTGGGCGGGGGTCAAGAGGGCTCTGAGCCTCCTTCCTCGGCGCGTGCTGGGAGGGGTGCTATTATTCCACCCCAGGAACTCCGAAGAGCGCTGGTACACAGCATGCAGACACCGGTGGGCGCTTCTTCTTCGTTCGGGAGAGGTTGGGGGAAGCCGAAGAGAGGTGCTAGAGGTAGGAAGCCTGTTGCGCCTTCCTTGCCGCCACCCCAACTGATTCTCCCGACCACAGGAGTGCTCCATCTCAGATGCACCCGTCTGACTTGGACCCATCTTGGACTTCGGTCCACGAGCCTCGGGACGACGAGCCTCAGGTCACCGAGCCTTCGTTCCAGGAGACTCCGGTCCCAGAGTCTTCGTCCCAGGAGTCTCAGGTCCTAGTGTCTTCGTCCCACGTGACTCCAGAGGCTCGTGGCCATGCTGATGGTGGCGAGGACAACTTGTCTGAGGACACCTACAATGAGGGAGAGCTAGTTGAGGAGGGCAAGAAGGTCTACCAGCATGGTTGTACAAAGCTGCCGCCTGTGCCGACGACTCGCGAGCAGAGGTGGTTGATTGCGCCTAATGTGGAGAAGTAAGTGGATTTACTCTTTTTTAACCTTTTGCCTTCATGTTTCTTCAAATTAATATCTAATGTGTTGGCCTTGTCCGACTGCAGGGGTTGGAAATACAAGCGTGGTGTCCGCAGGCCCAACCAGGTCCTTGGTGTGCTTCTCCACAGGTAGCACTGACCTGGGAGCTGTACAACGCTACCCTGACCCCGCTGTAGGAGATGGTCGACGGTGTCTTGTGCGAGACGGTGGCTGACATTGTGATCCGTTGCTTTTCGGTAATTTCTCCTTTACAGAATTAAAAATCAACAACACCTAGTGATTGTAGTAATAAGTGTTGTCTTGTTTGATTGCAAACCTTCTACAGGTGTCTTGAGGAAGATGTGGCGAAAGCGTTTATTGTTCTCGAAGCCGAGTGTAAGCGCCTACTTCAGAACTTACGACACAAGGCTCGGGTGCAGGCTATTAGAGACTACTACGCCTCGAGTAACATTAAGAGGGCCAAGAAGAAGTGCCGCAAAAATTATCTGAGTAAGGAGAAGTTAATGAAGGTAATTATCTATTCTTAAGTCCTTGTACTTAGTTTCTTTGATTTGATTCGTAGGCGTAGCGCTGAAATTTCTCTTGTCTAACTTAGGTGCCCCCGAGATGGTGTGCGGATAGGATGGGCTGTTGGGAGGCATTGGTGGATGAGTGGTGCTCTCCCGAATGGCTAGCCGAACACAACAAGGCCAAGGATAAGCGTGCCCAAATGAGAGGTGTGCCACACCATCAAGGGAGCTCCAACCTGTTTGAGTTCGGGGATGACTGGGTATGTGGTTTGCTTCATGATTCATGCAATTTCATTCTTCATGCTAGCTTGAGCCCTGAACTAATATTTTGTTCCTCTCTTTTAGGTGCGACACAACAATAAGGAGGTGCCACCTCTGTTCGACCTCTATGCCATGGCCCATACTGCCTCGTACAAGAAGGCCAAGGCATTCTTTGAGGATGACCTCGATCATCCATAGAGCTTCAGCAACATCTCCTCCCACAACAAGCTCGTGAGGTATAGGGATGAGGGGAAGGCCAGGAAAGGGGAGGACTTCAACCCAAGCTAGAGTCCTTTTGATCCAGAGCTCATGATGATATCTGGTGGCGGGAGGCCCCATGGCTCGATAGCCATTAGGGATGGACTGATACATTGTCCCAGAACTCTCCTGGAGATCAAGAAGTGCCAGACGAGCTCTGATCCTGGGATAAGGCCTTGTCCACGGCCAATGGAGCTCGCCATTGAGGCTAGGGCCTAGGACCTTCTGGCGGAGGCATACAGGCAGGCAACACAGAGGGAGAGGGACATGCAGGAGAGGACGGCTAGGCTGTTGGAGGATGAGAGTAACCGGAATGACGCGTCTCACCGAGTCCTATACGAGCTCCTTGTGGTAAGTTTCTCCTGCATATTAGCCAAATCATGCACGTAATATTTGTTTCATCACTAGCTAATTTGAATGACTCGTGAAAGCAAAATGTGCAAACCATGTGCCAGAACAATGGTCAGACCCCTCCGTGGATGCCCCATATTGCTATAGCACCCACGGTGAGTTTCATTTAAATGGTCATTAGTTACTAGTATTCACATTTGAGTTGCATCATGCTAAGGAGACATTGCAAATGATCTTTGGTGCAGCGTGCCTCCCAACAAGCATCGAGCAATCCTTCTGCGTCTGCCGCAAACCCGACCGGTCCTTCTACGTCTCACCCTGGCGCAAACCCTACCGGTCCTTCACCTCCATGTTGATGGTAACTTTTCCCAACTATTTTCATTAACAAATGCATACTTAGCTTAAGAAATGACCTACTTAGCTCCAAAATGACCTATACTTATCTTATTTTCCTCAAAAATGACTTGCTATGCTTAGTTAGCTAGAAAATGGTATATTCTACCTAGGATAGCTATAAAATGACCTATACTTAGCATTTTTTCCTCCAAAATGACTTGATATGCTTAGTTAGATAGAAAATGGCATTACTACCTAGTATAGCTCAATAATGATCTATAGCTAGCTTAGCTAGTTCATTTATGACATAATTAGCTCACTTAGGTACAAAATGGCATAACTACCTAGGATAGCTCAATAATGATCAATAATTAGCTTAGTTAGTTCATTTATGACATAATTAACTCACTTAGGTAAAAATGGCATAATAACCTTGGTTTAGCTCCAAAATGACCTATACTTAGCTTATTTTCCTCAATAATGACATAATAACCTTACTTACCTCCAAAATGATATATTCTACCTAGGATAGCTATCAAATGACCTATACTTAGCGTTTCTTCCTCCAAAATGACTTGATATGCTTAGTTAGCTAGAAAATGGAATTACTACGTTGGAGAAGAGGAGAGGAGAGGAGAAAAGAAAGAGAAGATAAATTCTTCTTCTTCTTTTTCTTGTTTTTCTTCTAGCTAGTCTTCTTCTTCTTCTAACTTTAATCTTTCCTACTTTGCAGATTTACTATAGATGAGGAAGCTTGCATTGATGGAGTGTACTCTTCAACTTCTGCTTCCTTTTTGTTTATGGAAACTTGTTGGAAACTTGTTTTGGATATGTATGTTGGATATGTTGTTCGAAACTTGTATATGTTGGATATGTTCTTGGAACTTATTGTTGGTATGCTTGTTGGAACTTATTGTTGGTATGCTTGTTGAAACTTATTGTTGGTATGCTTGTTGGAAACTTGTACTGTTGATATGTTGGATATATATGAGATATTCTGTCAAAATGAATGATTTTAAGAAAAAACAAAAAAAAACAGGGGCTATATAGCCACTTTGCCGTCTACTGGCGGACGGCAAAGAGCATTGCCGTCTTCTGGCGGACGGCAAAGATACGACGTGGCAGCTACCTGTGCAACCTGGGGCTGGCCTAGGTGGGTTCTTTACCGTCAGCTGGCAGACGGCAAAGAACTAAGGTCTTTGCCGTCTGCCAGCGGACGGCAAAGCACGCCGTTAAGCACTTAACGGAGCTAAGTTTCCACGTGTGCCGTCCAGGCCCTTTGCCATCCGCTGGCAGACGACAAAGATTCAAAGGTCTTTGTCGTCCGCCAGCAGATGGCAAAGCGCCCTTTACCGTGGCTTATTCAGCCAGACGATTTGCCGTCTGCTGGCAAACGACAAAGTCTTTGTCGTCTGGGATGCATGCCTTTGCTGTCCGGGATGGCTGACGGCAAAGTGCCTGATTCATGTAGTGAAAGGACTACGATAGATACCCTATACTTGTGGGTCATCAGCGAGGCTTTAGGAGGAGGTTTACAACAGGGTGGCTAAGGCTTGGCGCTCCCCCGTTTGAGACTACCGCGCGAAGCTACAGCTCCAGGAGTCCCGGTTCTGCGAGAGGCATGATTCCCTGAAAGGTTAGGTTAAGGACCTGAAGCCAAGGTTAGATCAGGAGGAAGGGCGCCGACGCGCTACGATGGACGCTCAAGACGCCACCAAAGCCGTGGTGGCTTTCCTTCATAAACAAGCGAATGGCGTGGCTTCCCTGCCGTAGAAGACTTCGGACGAGGTGGCCCGGGCTTGTGGCCTCCAACATATGTGGTCCCAGATGTTCCAGTCCCTCGGACGGAGGGCTAAGCGAGCATTGGATGACATCTGTGGTGCGAGCATCCCGAGCCCCCTAGTTCTGAACGACGCCGGGTACCTAGACTTCTTCTCCAAGGACGTGGAGCGCCTTGAAGGGGGCGCGGAGAAGATTCATGACCTCCTCATGCAGGCGGCCTTGCGCATCTTCAGCCACGTCCTTCGTCTTGACCCACACTTCGATTTCAAGGTGGTGCTTGTTCCGGTGTCTAAGGGGACCCGCGCTGCCCTCGCCTATCGTGTCAAGGACCATGTGGATGACCAGCTGGTGGAGCTTTCTTCTGATGAAGCGTAGGGCCGCGCTTGAGCAGGGACGCGCGGGGCTGTCACGGGTGGTGAGGATGAGATTTTCAGTGACGGCGCGCTTCCCTTGGGCAGCTTCTTTGTGTTCCTGGCAGGGTTATGCATGCGGCCTAGTGGAAACTTTAATGTATTTTGGCAATACCCTAAAGTGTATTCTCTGATGAAGAGGCGGGTAGTGTCGTGCTTCCTTCGATTCAGGGTTGCTGCCAATCTGGCTGTCGCGCTTGCGGGGCGATGACGACCTTGCTCACATCGCCTGGTGGGACAGGGTTGTCCGGATATCCTATGGTTCCATCTGGCAAGCTTCCTCCTTGCTTGTAGGATGGTTTGGAGGCCCTTTCGGCACTCTGCCTCTGCAGGTCCTAGTCCCGCACATTTCCCCACCACCGTTAGGTACGCCCGGAAATCGAGGATGTAATTCGCAGGGCGAGGCCCCGACACTCCTGATGCTGATCGGAAACCAAGGACGACATCAGGGGGCAAGTGGATTTATGACCGGTAAGGCTCCTAAGGCGTGCTGCTCAAGAGCCCCCTTTGATGCTCAAACTGCTATACGTCAGCAGGTCCCAGTCCCGTACATTTCCCCACCACCGTTAGGTATGACCAGAAATCAAAGACGCACTTCACGGGGCGAGGCACCAACACTCCTGATGTTGACCAGAAACCAAGGAAGACATCAAGGGTCCGAGTGGATTTATGATCGGTAAGGCTCCTGAGGCGCGCTGCTCGGGAGCCTCCTTTGACGCTCTAACGATCTCCCACTCCATCGTCCGGATGCCGCCTCAGGAGGCCCTCGGGCCTCCTGAGACTCTATGCTATGATTTCATGCTGCGTTCAGAGCCCCCGGGCGGGAGCTGACAGCTAAGAGACTCACGCCCTTGAGGTGTCATGGCCTCGTCACCCAGCCCCGAGGGGCCTCGGGGAGGGCCGGAGCGTCCGGCTCTTCGCAAAACGCCAATTCAGAAAGCAAGAACTCAAGATCGGTAAAACGAGAAAACAAGGATGAAAAAGACCTCGCCCCTTTTTTTCTTTTAAAAACATAAAGTTATGAAATCCTTGAACTTCTGATAGGTTCAAGCACAAAAAGAACCGTTGAAGGTTGTTACTTGGGATACAAAAAAGAGCGAGAAAATGGTCGCGTCTGGCTGTTTACGGTAGTCTTCGCCTTCGTCTTCTCCCAGCGTTGGGCATAGGGCATCCACATTCTATGGGCATAGCTATTGATGGGCAGTGTTGTCTTCTCCGCCAGCTGCGGGCTGTGGCTGCCACATTGCATGGGAGGAACCCCTCCGCGTCCTCAAGGGGCTCCGGGCTTATACAGCCCTCTCATTACTACATGAGAGCATCATGGGTTGGTGTAGTAGGGCCGACCCAGGACAGGACCCCAGGTGCAGGGGTAGCCCCTGACACCCCAGGGCTCGTTCCTGGGCGCCGGTGTCACAGTGCAGACGTAGACCCCCGCGTCGTGGGCCGGAACAGGCGAGGCACGTCCGTTGCGCGTGAGGCTAGGGTCCAGGGCGGCGCCCCAACGCACCTCGCTGGGGTACCCCAGGTTCCCCCGCAGGTTCTCACGGCCCAGCCCCCAGGGCGGTTAAACCAAGCCTAGGAGCATGGAAGAGCTCAGGACTACCCTCTGCGCCCAAGCGGGTGCAGCTCGCCCTGGGGACAGGGCAGCGTGTGCTTCCCATCGTCCCCAGGTTGGGATCATCTGGCCCGAAGACATGGGCATGCACCCCACCCTTCGTCTCCAAGCTGGGGCCACTAGGCCCGGGAACACTGATGGGTGTTCCCCCTTGCATTCCCGGTCCAGTGACCCCCGGAACCCAGACCCGGATGCCTACTCGAAGCAGCTCCCCACCAGCGGGCGCGCCCCGCGAGAGTGCCCGCATAGGTCACCCTCATGGAGCCAGTTGTTCGGGTCTCCCTCTCTCGGCTGCGCAGTTCATCCCTTGCGGGGACCGCCCAGGAAACCGCGTGTGTACCTCCTGTGGTTGTGGTGGACGGTGGCTCCTCCCCCTCTGTCGAGGTGTGTGTCAACATGGTTGTTGTAGAGTTGCCCAAGCCCCTGGGTGCCGTCGTAGCCAAGCCACCGTTCTTCCTCCCTGGTTCCAAGGAAGGTGACAAGGGACGCGTGGGGAGGCGCCTCCCGCCTGCCCGACACCTCCCACCGATGTCGAGGAACGTCTTCAGCCAGCTCACGCTCTCCGGGCACCCTGGTTCTAGCTCGTGGCGGGTGCGGGCCACCGTGGATGTCCGGTAGGTGCCCGCGTGGCCCGAGCGATGATCTCGCCATGCGAGCGAATCCACGGGCTCAGGTCTCGTCGAGGTACGCCAGGGCTTCGCAGGCGACAGTGGCATGTCCGAAGGTGTACCTGGCCCATGCGTCACAGCGAATACACGACGCGCGATGCACCGTTGCTCATGCACCATGAGATGTGCGACGTCCCTATGCATCGGGTCATGGCAGGCCCGGAAGGGCTAGGGCATGCCCCCGGCAGGAGGGAGAGCTAGGGGGACAGGGGCTGGCGTGTAGCTGGTGAAAGCGGCAGCCCCCAACGCCCGTCTAGAGCCCTACTAGCGATAGGACCTACCAATGGAGAGGCGGTTCAGCGGGAGGCACATGCATCCGCCAGCGGCCCCCATGCCACACGAGTTGCTCGGCGCATGGCCAGGGCCCGATGTCCTTTTGCCATGAGTGCGGCGAGCGTACACGAGGCGAGGCTCAAGGAAAGCTTCGACACGCCCCCTACGTGGCGCGCCAAATGTCAGATTTTGGGCTCCGCAAAACCCTTAAGATTCGAACACAGGGGCATGTGCGAAGATCCCCTACAGCATCGTCACCCCAGCTTGATACTCAATGGACACAACGAAGAACTCGCACAATGCTAAGGAAGAAGATGAACATGACTGTTTACCCAGGTTCGGGCCGCTGTGAAGCGTAATACCCTACTCCTGGTTTGGTGGATTTCCTCTTGAGGAGGTGTAGGATCGAAAGTAGTGCTAGAGGGGGGTGATTAGACTACTTGACCAAATAAAAATCTACTTTTTCCCGATTTTAATTCTTGGCAGATTTTAGCATTCATAGTATGTCAAGTACACCCTACACATGCATGTCTAAGAGTATAGCAGCGGAAAGTAAACACAAGCATGTAAGTAAGGAGAGGGTAGGAAGATCGAACACAATTGGTGACATGATGATTTTTCCCATGGTTCCGATAGGTGGTGCTATTGTACATCCACGTTCATGGAGTCTTCAACCCACAGAGGGTAGCGGTCGCGAGAGTCCACGGAGGGTTCCACGAAGAAGCAACCTTGACTATACCATGACGGCATACGTCCACGGAGGACTAGCCTTACTCGGGGTAGATCTCCATGAAGTAGGTGATCTCCTTGCCCTTAAAAACTTCTTGGTTCACTACACAAAACGAATTAGGAGGCTCACAGGCGAGACCTAACCAATCTAGGAGGCACCACCCTCCGAAAGGTAATAGGCTCTGTAATGCGATGAACTCCTTCCTCTTGTGCTTCAAGATGATAGACTCCTCAACACACAATCACTCTCACAGCTTTGGCTTGGTAGAAGATATTGATTAGGTGGAAAGCAACTTTGGGAGTCTAGAAATGAAGATCCATATGGTTGGAGTGGAAGATCTTGACCTCAATACAAGGGTAGGTGGTTCTCTCTCGGAAAATCAGTAGGTATGAGTGGGGAATAGTTTTGAGTGCTTCTTCTACGAGTGAGTGGTGGTGGAGGTTTATATATAATCATCTCCAAAAATCCAACCGTTACACACAAAATGACCAACTCGGTGTCACCGATGTGTTAATCTTGATGGTACCGAAGTGACCAAAATGTTACAACTTTTGAATCCGGTGAGACCGATATAGGAATCCCGGTTGCACCGATAAGGTGACCAATGGTCAGAATGTCCAATCTCGGTGACGCCAATTCAACAATCTCAGAGGGACAGAAATTGTCAACTTGCATAACAGATAGTTGGCAGCCTAACTCCGTGGCACCGAATGCAGAATCGGTTGCATCGAAAAGCTAGGGTTTGGCTCAGTGTGTCTAAGGTTTAAAATCGGCGACACCGAGTGTAGAATGTTGGTTGCACCGATTTTGATTATTTGGCTTTGGATAGACTTTTATGGAAGAGCTTGTGGGTGTATGTGGTGACTATCACTTGTGCACGTATGAGCATTTTGTTCACCAACAAAACCTTACCCCCTTTTAATATTATTGGCTTTCCTATGGACTCAATATGATTTCTCACAAATTTAAAATGTAGAGTCCTCTTGCGTGAAGCTTGGCCAATGTATTCCTTGCATCTTGGGGTATTCCACAATCCTTTTGCCAACCCATCATTGAAATTACCCTGAAACATACTTAGTGCAAACATTAGTTCAATGACATATATGTTGTTATTAATTACCAAAACCACCAAGGGAGCAAATGTGCTTTGAATCTCCCCCTTTTTGGTAATTGATGACATCATATATATATCAAAGCTTCGACATACGATATAATCAATGAATATAATCTTTGCTTTGAGAAGCATGTGATAAGTAAGAGCTCCCCCTAAATTTGTGGATTATTTTAAATTTGCGTTTGAATGCAAATGCACAATCGATTAGGTACATGGGGCACCTCTTCCATGTCACATACAACTTTGTGGTGTGGAGAGTAATAAGAGTTAACAACATAGCAGAACACAACAAGCAAAGTGAGTGATCATCACATAATCAACAAATGATAGGAAATAGTAGCAACACATATAACAACGTATGATCAAACACAAACACAAAATTATCTCACATCAAACCAAATTAGCCAAATGTTTTGTAAAACATCAATAAAAACAGATGCTCTCCCAGTCGAAGCCTAAGATCTAAATACAAATTCTCCCCCTTTGGCAACAAGTTACCAAAAAGTTCAAATAGATAAAGCTAATTATTCTACAGCTGATCTCCTCTGGTAGTCGATGTCAAAGTCGAGAGAACTGCGTTGGCGAAGACTTCCGCTAAAGTCCTGGATGGAGGTGGAGTAGATACTGGAGGCACTAGAGCTGAAGATGTTGTAGATGGAGCAGAAGATGAAGGCCTTGTCTCTGAAGCTGCTACTGTAGGAGTCCTAGCCTTAGTAATGAACTGGGCAGTCGTCCTGATAGGTGCACTATCTTCCTCATCATTAGAAGAAGAATCGGACTCTAAGGAGTGGCGATGGATTAGGACTTCATCAACCTCCTTGAGCTCATTGGCTGTCTTAGTCAGCCCATCAACCTTGTCATTCAGAGTTTTCACTGTATCATCAATAATGTTTGCAAGGTTCTCCTAAGTATCCATGATGGTCTTGATGTCCTTCATCTCCATGACAGTGGTGATCAAGAGATCCATCTGCTCATTCCTCGACCTGGGAACCTGAGCATTAGTGGCTCGAGCTGCCTTAGATTCTCCTTCTGCATGTGCCTGATCTGCAACTGATGTGGGATGGTCTGGGTCCATCACCATAATGTTGTCCTCTAGATCTAGCTAAAGTGGCAAATGTGGACTGTCCAGAGCAAATATGTGCTTCTCCAGCTTAGAATTGATAAGCATTTGAATGTAGGGTGTGTAGAAGCATGAGCGCTTCTAATCAGCAGCAACCCTCTTCACAGTCTCTACTATCAAATCCATCACTCGAATCCTGGTGTGACGATCAAGTTGGATGAGCATGTTGATGGAGTATCCACCAATCATCTTCTCATCTCCAGACTTAGGCATCAAGGTATGCCTCAGGATGGTGTTGATGGTATGGAGGCCTAGCTGGAGAAAGTAGATAGAACCAAGCTTGTGAGATTGTAGTTTATCAGCAGGGATAGGATTATACATATCCTTCATAGCATTGTGGCTCTCCTTGGATTCTGAGTAGACATCCAAGTCTCCATCCTGAACCTCTGGGACTACTAAGATGGTAGCCCACTCATCAATAGAAGACTCATATCTTGCTCCTTCAATCATCCAAACAATCCTGCCATCTCCATAAAAATGAGTAGTGGAATAGAACTACATGATCATCTCATCATTCCAAGCAGTGAACTCCTTCCCAACAAATTTGTCAAGTCCAATGCAGTGTAAGTTGTCTTGGACACAGGGAAAGTAATCCATATTATCCTTGATGTACTGCCAGTCAACATATCTCATGTCACTGACTGCTGGGCTCTTGTCACACCCTGTGATTTTCCTCATGACTAAGTTATCATGACTCAAAAATTAGGGCCAATTAAATCTTTTTGAGTGCACTTGAATGATTGAATTGTGTGCTATTTGCTTGTTTGTTTGATTGCTTGCTAGTGCTCTATAATTCATAAAACTCTCTCCTACTCTCAAAACTCTATTACTTGATCCCAACACTTGTCCAATGATCATGCCATGTGAATAGTACCCAAAACAATTTTTTATCAAATATTATTTTGGCCAAAAAGCATTTATTTAAATTAGGTTTAAAAAAATTGATTTGAGATTTGTACTACAAGTCCCCAAATTGGGTGGACCTCTCTTTCCCAAATGATTTATTTGGAACCTACTATATATATAGCTTCCCAAAATCACCAAATATTATTTTACTATTTTATTTAAAGGCTTTTTCTTAAGGCCAGAAATGGTCTTTTATAGGGAAAATTTATTTAAATGCTTTAAAAATATTTGGGAAAATTTAGGAAAACTCAGTGGACATATATTGTCCATATATCAGAGTTTAAACACATGGTCATGCTCAAAATATTGGACAAAACCCTTCAAAACCATTTTTCTCTGTTTCAAGGTTTTGAAATATTTCTATAAGAAATATTCTCAATTAAATCCAAGAAAATTCTAGCTTGTCACATATCATATGTGTGGTCATCTTGGAAATTTTCATCTCAATACCAATTGTTTTGGTTCACCAAAATATCCTAAAACCATTCCTGTCCAAAGCCAAATTTGATCAACTTTACATTATGCAGTTTCTCTTATTGATCCCAAACTTTGTGGGCATATTCTAATCCCCAGATAATGATGTTACACCAAGTTCTAAATCAAGGAGATTAGCGTAACCCAACTGGATCTACAAAAGCCTAATTCTGTTGAATCTTAGGGTTTACCATGTTTACATTATCAACTTTCTTCATTTGCACTGAAAACTTGTGATCAGGACCAAATAGACTGTAGCGACCCGACTCAAAACGAGTCAAGCCTATGTGTTTTCTGTGCCATCCCTGGATTAGTATGCTGGCACACACAGTACATCAATGTATATATCAAAGTGCAATCACATGTAATTAACGTAAAACTGATATATACCTTAAAATAGCAGCGGATACAGTCAACGGGAGTGGAGTCCCAATAACACCAACGGCAGGTTGAGTGTAGACCGTAACCCTGAATCGTACCCTTACCCGTCGTAGAAGAGTATCTGCAACATGATACGTTGCAGCCATATAGGTCAGTACATTGAATGTACTGGCAAGATCACCATAGAAGAACAGAACAATAAAGACTATTCTATATGCAAAGGCTTTGTGGCTCTGTGTCTAAGTTTTTTTTGCGTAAAAGCTAAGTTTTAAGGTTTTGAAATATTTCTATAAGAAATATTCTCAACTAAATCATAGAAAATTCTAGCTTGTCACATATGATATGTGTGGTCATCTTGGAAAGTTTCATCTCAATCCCAATTGTTTTGGTTCACCAAAATATCCTAAAACCATTCCTGTCGAGAGCCAAATTTGATCAACTTTACATTGTGAAGTTTCTCTTATTGATCTCAAACTTTGTGGGCATGTTCTAATCCCCAGATAATGATGTTACACCAAGTTGTGAATCAAGGAGGATAGCTTAACCCAACTAGATCTATAGAAGCCTAATTTTGTTGAATCCTAGGGTTTACCATGTTTACATTAGCAACTTTCTTCATTTGAGCTGAAAACTTGTGATCAAGACCAAATGGACTTACCATTTAACCCTAGTAAATCTCAAGGTCATAGTATTCCCCTGCCTAGCCCAATCATAGCACAAACACCTCCAGCCATAAACTTGTGGACAAGCAAAGTGGGCCCAAAAAGATTCCTCTTGCCCCCAACTTTTTACCACAACATATTATAACCCTCTTCTACATCCAGTATCTTTGCCATGGCCTCTGGACAATTATTTTGGGGGGGGGGTAACTCCCTCATTCTCCCTCTCTTTAACGATGGCAAGACCTCTTCTTTCCCCTCCCCCATTATTTTGTTCCTAAAAATGCCCCCAAACCTTTCCAAAGCATCATTTGCATCTATTCAAGCCCAAAGATGGCATGCTCACATGGATAATGTGATCAGCCCATCTAAACCTACATTATGGCAGGAAGTGTAGCCTTAAACTACAAGTACCTTGTGCATTGATCTCCCTGGGATGAAATTTGGTGGACATATAGTCCTTCCATTCTTACAACCATTAGACAAGGTTTTACCACAAGTGTACAACAGTAACAACACTTTGGGTGAGCCCCAAGTTTGCTGCTGAAACCTTGCCCACACTAGAAACCATCCCCTAATAGCTCCATTTAACATGCCACTTCACCAATGCTCTCTTGCATGCGTGACTCACAACCCAGAGAGCTTTGCCCAACCAAAAAGATGCCCTGGACAAGGTTTGGTGTGGTGACCATGCAGCCAACCTGGAAAAACAACGCTTTGCCGCTTGTCGTTGTCCTGTAGCTCGCGTCTGTCCTCGATAGAGCATCAAAGTGCACCATTAGCTTCCCATGCCCCTCCTCGACGCTCGCAAGCCTCCAAGGCGGCTCACGCGCGTGCTTACTGTGCCCGAGTGCATCCGAGGTGCGCCCGAGCTCCCCCTTCATTGCCGCCCTGGATAAACCTTCGCTGAGTGCCCCGGTGCCCCTAGGCCAACCCATTTCCCCTAGGACACTCCCCAGACCAAGCCCCTTGACCCTATGCCCTCCTACACCTCCAACGGCCGCCATTGCTGTCGTTCGGCTCCGCTCGAATTCGAGTGAGTCAGCCTCCCCTCGACTCGATCTCCACCTCCAAGAGGACCTCCATGAGAATTCCGACCTCCCTGGCAACCCGAGGACCCGTTTCCGTGACCTAGCCGTCCTCTCGCCTGATGTCGGTGCCGCCGTCCGCCCCTGCTGATGGCCGCTCGCTCTGGGCGCCTCTGCGGCTCATGCAACCGTCCCCGGGCACGACATGGGTCGGGGTATCCGCCCAGACCACCGTCTCTGTGTTTGCTATGGCGGGGTGAATGAAACCGCGGAGGCCGATGACCCTCTCCGCCCCTTGTCGCGAGGAAGAAGAACGGGGTGGGAGGGAAGATGAGGGAATGGTGCCCCCCCCCTATCAGTTGCATGAGGTTGGACCCAACGTTTGAGTGGAAACGCCTCCAGGCAGAAAGCATTTCCCATAGGTGGAAACGTACTCCATAGAGTCCATGTTCGACGTCGTCATGTGCGTGTGGAGCCAAGCCACTGGGCTGGCCCAATGGCTATCCCATGCCCAGGGGAGTCATTTTGGCCCACTCGGTGAGACTCCTTGCTATTTTTATTTTATCAGGGAGATAAATTAATTCACAACAAATTCTATGAAACTCCAAATTTCATGATTCAAATTTCTAAATACTCCTAGAAATTCCACCTATCTAATGCTACTACTCCCGTAATTTTCCACCAGAAGTCTCTGCCCTACTCATATTCAAATACAAATTTGAATTATTCAAGCCCCCCTTGCAAAATTCCTAGAAGTTCAATTTAACTCCAAATTGGGTGATCCAAATTCCTAGATGGTTATAATGTCACTACCTATTTATCTAGGCATGGTTAACATTTTTTACCATGCTCCTATTCTGTTGGATCTAATAAATGACCGAGTTTCCATTTATTCCATATTTGGAAAATCATAGGAACTTCATACCAACTCCAAATCTAGTGAAACCACTTTCCACATGTTTCTAAAATCATGCACTATTTTATGAGTACCTCCACTCATTTTTACAAAAATGTTTTTTGTTGACATCTTAAAGGATCATCATTTCCGTCATTCCCACCATTCAAAACTCCCCCTTGACCCACATCCACCAAAACCTACTTTGTTATTTTTCTTGTGACTAGAGGTTTCCAAGAAAAATAAAACTCGTATTTGTAGAGCACTTTTATTTTCTGCTTGTTGTGTTGCTTATTGCGGTTGTTCCGGCGATAGTTGACAAAGTAAACGAAGTGCTCGGAGTGGATGACAAGCATGTGAAGACCTCGAAGACTTGGATAAGCCAGGCAAGCAGCCCTTTGACCATGACTATGAACCCTTTTATTGCATGGCATATAGCACTTCATTTTATTGTATTGATCATGATGATGTGGTGTCCACTTTAGTGGGATGCTTTCGATACTTTGCCGATGACACTTGCATCGTGCATGACCCTACCACCTTATGAGGGTCATGTGGGTGGGTGTAGATAGGATGCTAGTAGATGCTATGCAAGTGGGATCGGTAATATGCATGGTGATGGAAACAAAATGCTTTCAAAGACTTTCCGAAAAATCTGTCGGGTGCCACTAATGCCCGAGGGAGATCATGATGAGTTGGGTAACCACTTGAGAAAGAACTGGTGTACCGGAATAAGTGAATGCGAGTTTTCGAAAATGGAGGGTTTAAGATTTATTAACCGTCCCAACCTTACATGTACAACCACTCTACCCCTATATGGGAAGGGGCTTTGTTAATTACCGTTGTTGGTGCTAGCAAGGAGCCCACATTACTAGTGGCGAGAGTGAAGAGGTTAGTCTCGAGATCGGGTCGTCCCAGAGTGGAAGGTCATGCGCTGTATTTACAGGCACCGGGCACACCGTTGCGTGCCCTCGTGGATTATATGTGTGATGTATATCATAAGGAATGGCACCAATGAGTGGACTCTTTGTTTAGTATCACCACTAGAAAGGCATTGTTCGGGTGCTTACCTCGGGTATGTTATATGCCGCGAGTCGTGGATGACACGGAAGTTCCCCGAGTCTTGTGGGCAAAGTTTGCAACCTCTGCAGAGTGTTAAACTTTTCGAATATCCATGTCCACGGTCAAGGACAGTTGGGTGGTGCTTCTTATGCCATGTCCAGATGTTTTCGCAAACTTGGTGTGTGTGTGTGTGTGGTGACAAGGATGATATTTGAGTCGAGTCGGATGACTTGGCATGATGAGTGAACATGATATCTTCAGATGGTACATGAGACAAGTCTGAGGACTTGGTGTGATGGTTGAACATGAGACGTCCAACCCCCTGCTTATGATGATGAATGTGATATGTTCTTATGAACACCTGTCTTGGTTGATGCATGCTTACTTAAGTTACTTGATCATGTCATTGCACTCAAAACTAGCTTTCTGCAAAACTTCCTATTAGTGCTACATCATGCATTGTTATTGCCTTGTCCCAAACCTGGGTTGCTTGCGAGTACATTCAAAGTACTCATTGGCTTGCCACTGGTTATTTTATTGGCCAGGCATGAAAGATCAGGTTATGATGAAGATTACCTTGGTGACGGACATGCGAGCTAGGACGCTTCCCAGTCAGAATGCATGTAGGGTTAAGGCAGATGGCATGGGTTCATGCTATCGTTTAAGATTTCCACTGCAATCTTATGAAGACTTGGGCATGAAGGCCATATTTGAGTAAAACGAAATGTAATGGACGTAAGACTCTTCTTATTCAGTTTCTGTGTGTTCAGTGAGCATTGATCTCTGGGATCACTGTGCACGTACATTCAGTGATCACGACTTATGAGTCGGCGTCCCCACAACTCTTGTCTAGCAAAACCGCCTCATAGAAGTCTTGCTGCTATTTGGTATAAAACCTGTAATACACATCAGTCTTTCTTCTCTGGGCATATGGATCAATAGCTCTCCATGCCCTCAACCCTGAATCCTTCCCCTTCTTCATATCCTCAGCTACTGGGTGGATGGCATCATGAATTGGAAGGTGAGGTTTGAGTTTCATCAGAATAGTCATAGCATCATCTGCTTCTCTAAAAGTGGACTTCTTGTTCTTCTTAGCAGCAGGTATATCCATGGTAGTCCTCTTGGACTTCTGTGTAGCAGCTTTCTTTGATGTAGCCTTGGTGCTCTTGGAGGTGCTTGATTGGGGCATAGCATTAGCCAAAAGTTTCTTGGCTTTCTTGTTAGGAGGGGCCTGAGCAGTAGGTTCCTCCTCTTCTCCTCAGCAACAATAGCACCAGTAGCAGTAGCCTCCTCTGGATCCTCATACATTGAGGTAGGCCTGCCTTGCACACAGTTGATCCTGTTCTTGGCTGTCTTCTTTAGCAAAGCTTTCATGGGGACCACAATAGAAACTGTTGACCTAGCACTTTCAAGTGCTTTGAAAGTTTCTGCAGGAGGATAAGTTTTGCTGACCACCTTCCTAAATGAGGTGGCCTCATTGGCAGACTTCCTAGCAGCCTTCTCTTGCTTCTTAGCGACAACCTTTTCCAAGAAAAAATCAGAATCCTCTTCCTCTGAGCTAAGTCTCTTCCTTGTCCTAGTGGAAGCCTTAGGCAACCCATGAGAATGGGGAGTGCCTAGATCTGTGGAAGAACTAGACTCAGGACTCATGCTTGAAGTCATCTCAACGTTCTGCTCTGGCAAATTCTGACTATCTGAGCCTAACATGCTGATCCTGCGAATAGAGTATAGAAGAGTAGAATAGGATAAGTCATCACAAAATGCAGATGTTTTTGAAACATTGAACAAAATATTTTCCAAGTTTTGCATTCTGTCAAGTGTATTTCGGTATAGCCAAGGCAGAAATTTTGGTCACACCAAGACAGACACCTACCTTTCCAGGAACTTGGCACCATTTTCGGTTGGACCAAAAATGAGAACTCGGTTCCACCGAGGTGTTCTCAGTGTGGCAGAAACTAAAATCGTTGACACCGATTTTTCCACATCGGTTCTACCGAGATACAGGTGGCCGACGACAAAACCCTAAAAATCGATCATTCGCTACTCTACCGAATTTTTCTTGTGGATGGAAAGCTTTCAAACCGTGGCTTATAGATAAAATCAATTCCATTGCGCAAGAATTGGATCGGGAGCTCAAGAAAAGTCGAATCCGTACGCTAGCTTGGCGACGGATCCGCTACGGCGGCGACATCGGCGAAGATGCCCCTCGACGGCAAGGATTCCAGCAGAGGAGGAGCGCAGGAGGACAAGGGCGACGACCAGGGAGTCCTTTTGCGGCAGCTTAGGGTTTGGGGCGCGACGATTGAAGCTTGAAATTTGGAACTGTCAGGACCACAACTTATATAACCTTCATTGTCAGTGACGCCGATTTGATATTTTCGGTGTCGCCAAGTTTCACAACTGTCAGCTGATAGGGAAACTTGGTCTAACCGAGAATATTAAATGGGTCTTACCAAGATAAGAAAACCGGATCAACCCTAGGCATTCGGCGAGACCGAGAATTGTGGGTTGGTTCCACCAAGATGCACTTGGGAGGTTTTAATGGTCAGTCCTTGACGATGCGGAACTCTGAGTGCTCCTCACACAGGGAGATCAAAAAGTACTTGTTGAAATTTTGTGATGCAGCATGAATAGAACATGAGGTGAGAAAGCATAGATAACTAAAGGAGTGGTCCTAGGCATTCTTGTATATAAAATGAAAATCCAAATAGTAACAATTGGATATCCTCGAATGAGTAAATAAATGTAGACCAACATGCTCACACAATAAGATGTCAAATGAAATCATGGCAAACATTCACAAACACAATAGCATCTAACAAGCACTTTGGTGATGATGGAGTCATATATATATGAGTATATTGATTTAGGATCCAAGTAAGAATACTTGATCATAGGTCATACTTGTCATTTAAGCACAAGTGGGGTTACCACTTTTACATAAAGCATTTAATGTTGTCACATTCTTATGAGATGCTTTGACTATAGTCTTAGAGTAAAAATCCCCCTTGATGTGACATCCCCCCATAGGAGGGACAAAATAACTTTGGGTTTAGTGAATGAAGACTTCATGTTGGTGAGGTAGTGGTGGACGCTCAAGCTTGATGATGATCACCAAGAGTTGGGAGCATCCTTGTTGTTTCATTAGTCTTCTCACCTACATGGGTTACTCCCAACACACAAGGGACTAATACAAGGATATCTATGGACACGGAGTGCAAAGCATAGGTGATGATGTCCATTGATTTTTTGATTACCTTGTCCCTTTCTTACCTTTGAGGGATTGGGCGACTCCTTGAACTATTGCATAAAGTTGATGTTGATAGCAACTTGTTCTTGCCAATAATGAATGTGAGTGAATTTCTTTGGCGGAGTCACCCCTCAAGAACTTCTCTAGTTCTTATTCTTGGGGACCCACATCAAGTTGATGGGATCCTCGGTGTTGAAGTATCACTTCTAGAAGTTGAGCTTGTAGTAGCCTTTGGAACCCACTTTACCAAAGCTCGAGAATCATATTATTATGAGTCAAAGTACTCTTGAAGATTTTTCTTGCCCTTGCGCTTGGGGTCTTGTGCTGGAACGTCATCTTGATCTTTTGTTCCCATGGGGAGTGTATTTTCATACTTGTCCTTTTGAGTAACAAACTTGGGATTGGGGTATTGGCCTTCTTCCCATTCAACTCCATTAGCATTGAAGTAACCAACACCACGATTCTTCTGGTATCCTCCGTGCTTGCGTACAATCTCCTCAAATTGTTTCCACCCTTCAATACTCTTGTAGATACCTTTCTCTATAATCCCTTTTAAGATTTCATTTTGTTGCTCGTGTGTAACTTGGCTAAGAGAAGAGTTAGTGGGATCAAGAGAACTACTAGAAGCAATATCTTTGGATTTATCATTTTTATTGCTACTAGTTGAAGAACCTTTCTTTCCTTTGTTACTAGCTTGCTTAGACATAACTAGTGGCATGAATGTATATAAGAGAAATTGCTTGGCTAGATAAGAGGAAGTCTTCTTTCGAAGATCGACATTGATAACTCATGCTCCTACTCTAAGTTGAGCTTCTCGACGCGTAGCTTCTCATGTGTCCGTAAAAGCTCTCTATGATCTTCTAGAGTTGACTTGTGAGATAACTTAAGAGTTTTTAGTTCTTGAGTTAGTCATTCTATTTCCAACTTATCATCATCACACGACTTATCTACAATAGAGTGAGTACTATCAAGTTCATTTAAAGTAACATTACTAGATTTGTCAAATAGAAAGTCATCTTCATCACTATCGAAATCAAGATACTTGGGGTGTGATACTTGGGGCCTTTAGTCATGAAGCAACGTCCACTCCCTTCATTTCGTGAATCAAATATGTCATAGGAGTTGGTTATCACTAGTGCAAGTCCGGGAACACCTTCATCTTGACTATAGTCAGAGTTGGAGTGGTAGCTTCTCTTGGAGTGGTTGTCGGATTCGGAGCCGGAAACCCATTCACCAACATGAGCTTGATGTTTCCTTCTTGAGTAGCTCTTGGTGTACTTGTCCTTCTTCTCCGAGTCCCTACTTCTCCTTGAGGGTCTTCGTTCATAACGATCATTTCTACTCCTTCTCTCTCTTCGAGGTGACTCGTCTGTTAAGCTTCGTCTTCTTGGTGACTCTTATTTCCTCTTGTAAGGAGCCATGCACTCATTTGAGTAGTGTCCGGGCTTCCCACAATCGTAGCAGTTTCGATCATGACTTGACGAATGCTTCTTTTCATATCTTGAGTTGGAGCTTCAATCTTTGCTTCTATTCTTGTAGAACTTGTTGAATTTCTTGACCATGAGGCTTATCTCTTCATTTGTAACAAGGTTGTCTCTAGAGGTAGTGGGAGCATCACTTGTGGCTTTGTAAGAACTACTAGACTTGTGGTGAAGCTCTTCCATGCCTTGACTGTCATCTCATGAGCAACAATTCTTCCAATCACTTCCGTTGGCTTGAGATCTTTGTAGTTGGGCATTATTTGGATCAATGTGCAAACGGTGTCATATCGATCATCCAAAGCTCTAAGTATCTTCTTGATGATGAATTTTTTAGTCATTTTTTCGCTTCCCAAGCCCGCAATCTCATTTGTGATGAGAGTTAGCGTAGGGTACATCTCAACGACCCCTTCACCATCCTTCATCTTGAACTTGTCAAGTTGACTTTGAAGAACATCCAACTTGGATAATCTCACAGATTCTGTACCAATCAAAGTATCCCAAATCTCTTTTGCATTCTCAAGACTGCTGATTTTGTTGAATTCTTTGGGGCATAGGCAGTTGAAGAGAATGTCACATGCTTGAGCATGTAGTTGCAACATCTTCAATTCATCTGCAGTCGCTTCGTGATCGGGTTCCCTTCCTTCCGCAAAGAATTCACCTGGCATACCAACAAGAACAACAGCCCAAACGGAGGGGTTATGACCAAGCAAATGCATTTTCATTTTGTGCTTCCAACTAGCAAAATTTGTGCCATCAAAGTATGGACCTCTACGGTGATAATTTCCCTCACTAGACGCCATACTTTCCTAGGTTGTGAGACCAAAGGTCCGATACCACTTGTAGGATTGAAAGTAGTGCTAGAGGGGGGTGATTAGACTACTTGACCAAATAAAAATCTACTTTTCCCAATTTTCATTCTTGGCAGATTTTAGCATTCATAGAATGTCAAGTACGCCCTACACATGCATGTCTAAGAGTATAGCAGCGGAAAGTAAAGACAAGCATGTAAGTAAAGAGAGGGTAGGAATATCAAACACAATTGGTGACATGATGATTTTTCCCGTGGTTCCGATAGGTAGTGCTATCGTACATCCATGTTCATGGATTCTTCAACCCATGGAGGGTAACGATCGCGAGAGTCCACGGAGGGTTCCACGAAGAAGCAACCTTGACTATACCATGATGGCCTACGTCTGCGGAGGACTAGCCGTACTCGGGGTAGATCTTCACGAAGTAGGCGATCTCCCTTCCCTTACAAACCTCTTGGTTCACTCCACAACATGAAGTAGGAGGCTCCCAAGCGACATCTAACCAATCTAGGAGGCACCACCCTCCAAAAGGTAATAGGCTCGGTAATGCGATGAACTCCTTGCTCTTGAGATTCAATATGATAGACTCCTCAACACACAATCACTGTCTCATAGATTTGGCTTGGTAGTAGAGATTTATTGGGTGGAAAGAAACTTGGGGAGGATAGAAATCAAGATCCATATGGTTGTAGTGGAAGATCTTGACCTCAACACAAGGGTAGGTGGTTCTCTCTTAGAAAATCAGTAGGTATGAGTGGGGAACAATTCAGAGTGCTTCTCCTACGAGTGAGTGATGGTGGAGGGGTATATATAGGAATCTCTAGAAATCCAACTATTACACACAAAATGACCAACTCGGTGACACCAATGTGTTAATCTCGATGGTACAAAAGTGACCAGAAATTGGCAACTTTTGAATCTCAGTGAGACCGATATAGAAATCTTGGTTGCACCGATAAGGTGACCAATGGTCAGAATGTCCAATCTCGGTGATGCCGATTCAACAACCTCGGAGGGACCGAAATTGTGAACTTGCATAACAGAAAGTCGATAGCCTAAATCGGTGGCACCGAATGCAGAACCGGTTGCACTGAAAAGCTAGGGTTTGGCTAAGTCTGTGTAGGATTTGGAGTCGATGGCACTGAGTGTAGAATGTTGGTTGCACCAATTTTGGGTATTTGACTTTGGACATACTTCTATGGAAGAGCTTGTGGGTGTATGTGGTGACTATCACTTGTGCACGTATGAGCATTTTGTTCACGAACAAAACATTACCCCCTTTTAATAGTATTGGCTTTCCTATGGACTCAAAGTGATTTCTCACAAATTTAAAATGTAGAGTCCTCTTGCTTGAATCTTGGCCAATGTATTCCTTGCATCTTGGGGTATTCCACAATCCTTTAACCAACCCACCATTGAACTTTTCCTGAAACATACTTAGTGGAAACATTAGTTCAGTAGCATATATGTTGTTATTAATTACCGAAACCACCAAGGGAGCAAATGTGATTTCAGGAGGTGATGTGGATGAACTTGTACGGTGTTCTTGGGCCTCCTGAGGTCTCTCTCGATGTGTTCGAGGCCCTCTATGATTTCACGGTGGATGAGTGGTGGAATGGATTCTGGGGTGGATCCTCCCCCTCTACGGTGCAGCCTACTCTCTATATATAGTGGTGGCCCGGGTCATCTTCCCTTATCGCAATGGCACGAAGGAATCCCACAATGGTCAATTTTGAAGGGGGACAACAGTACGTGCTCACCCTGTCCAAAGGTGTTCTTCGCCTGCAAAGTAGTTGTCGACGACGCAGGGATGGGCTTAGCGATGACATCCGGCCTTCGGGGCGGGTGGTTGTGGTCTTCTTGCACTGGAATGGAAACCTTCGGGGGTGCTTTTGGAACCCACGTATGTCTTGGCTCCCTTTATACCAAAGGGGAAACTGCACCGCCTAGCAAACTGGAGCCTGCCTGTCCTCCGTTGCGTCACCCTTGACTCCCGAGGCCGGGCCTTGCATAGAGATCTCCGCCGCTTCGGAGGGGGCCTCGGGAGGCCCAACCTTCACGGGTCTTGTCATTGTTCCTCCTCGTGAGGATGGGGCCCTCGTGAGTATCTTGTCTTGAGTGGGGACACACCCGGCCATGTTTGGTCAACAAAGTTGGCTCTGCCCTGGGCCGCGGGAAGGCATGTCTGGGTACCCCCGTTCCTAGAACGCTGATAGATGGGGTTTTCAAAAATTCTTTGAAAACACTATTGTTTCCATCACCATGCATATCCCCATCCCACTTTGCATAGAAACTACTTAGGAATCTAACTACTCCCACCCGCCTAACCCTCATAAGGAGGTAGGGTCATGCATGATCAAGTATCAACGGTAAAAGTATCGGAGTCACCCCACCACAGTGGTCACCACATCATCATGATCAATATATAGAAAAAGTGTTATATGCCATGAAATAAAAATGGGCTATTAACATGGTCAAAGGGGTGCCTGCATGGCTCAACATAGTCTTCAGGGTCCTCAAAGTCTTCGGGTCCAACTCCCTCGTCAACAACGCAATCTATCGTTGCGATAATAATGGGCAATAATAATAATCACAATAAAAATAGAGCACAAAATCCACTTCTAAAATGTTACCCTACTCTATAAAATACTACAATAGAAACTAAAAATATTTGTCTCTGGTTTTGTAGTGAAAAATATTTTGAAAACTATTTTAACATAGGCTAAAAATATTTAAAACTATATTTTAAATAAATCTAGTACAGAAAATGTTTTCAAAAAATTACACAAGTGGCACTATTAAATACTGTAGAATAATCTAAGATTTATGGTAGAAGAATTATTGAAATTGGACAAACATTGGGATTAGTGGAATTTTTGCAAGTTCTGGAAAAAAGGGAAAAGCCACTGTCTGTGTGGGCTAAAATGGGCTTAATAGAGCCGACCCAGATGGAAACAGCCCAGGCAAGGGATCACTCGCGTCGTGGTTGGGGTTTTAAACCCGACACGCCGACCCCACCTGGCAAAGAGAGGGGGGAGGCGGGAGAGGTGTGGGGATGGCAGGGGGCCCCGCCTATCATCTCCCACCTTGGGACAGATGGGAGACGATGCTCACTGGCGGTGGAGGATGGCATGGCAAGAGCAGGTGGGGATGGGAACAACTTCACGAGGTCACCGCCATACTAGGGGTACTGGAGTTGGTTGTTGAGGAGGCTTGACTCGCCTGTAGCGAGGTCCAGTGGCGAAGGTACTTCAGGAGGGGTCGGAGTAGACGATTCTGGCTGCAAATCATGAGGGAGAGACGGGGAAATGCATAATAGGACTAAGGGGAGCTCATAGGAGAAGAAAGCAACGCCAGAGGGGGGATGTATCCAAAGATCACCGGAGCTACGACTCAGAGCTCGGCTCGATTCCGAGCACCTAGGCTTCAGGAGGAGGAACTGGTGGTGCGGTCGTGTGATGGAGGTCAAGGGAGGAGCAAGAGGAGGGCACAAGGCTGCTCTTATAGCCAGGCAAGGTCCACCGCACGCCCATGCACCGACAAGCTAGGAGCGAGCCAAGGTGTGCCTACGATCTACCTAGGGGTCGTCCACATCAAAAGGGGGCAAGAGGGGAAGCGGGAGTGTGCGTGCGTGTGAGGACCGTGGTTGGGCAAACCAGGCGGCGTCGAGCACGCGCATGGGAGTTCGCTGGAGAGAGAAGGAGGAGGGGCCAACCACTTGGAGCTTTGCGGACATCAAGGAGAATACAGGGGACAGCTCCCCCCATCCCAAAGCTGTCGGGGGAGGCGATTGGGGGGCGGCTACCGTGCGGGAGCACACTATAGCATGCTCCAGAATGCTCGTTTGGCATGTCAAGGCATGCCAACGGCTTCTTGGCCGCCGCCATGAGTGTCTAGGGGGTCTAGGGAAGTTCAAACAATGTGGGTATGGCATTGGATACTCTGGTGGCTCATTAGAATAAGATGGGAGTGGGGATAAGGGTGGTTTTCTGCTTTCTAGAAGGTAGAATGAGGTTTCTACCCCACCAATAATTGACATGAGGCCATGGGCCTTTTACTAGAGGTAAAATACAACCATGTGGGACTGTGGTAAAAATTTGAAGTGAAGGAGAATAGTGGAAGGAGGTCAAACATGTTTTTTTAGCAAACAATGAGAAGGAGCTTGCTTTCCATGAGGTTTGACATGATGAAAATGTAGGTAAAATAGTGTGTATCACCAAGTCTGAGATTGTTTGAAGGAAGTTGATAGTGCAAACTTGATAAACCCTAGAATTCAATAGAATCATGTTTTTGTAGATCCAAGCATGCAATTATATTCCCACAAATGCACCACTTGGTGTGGTACCATTATTTAGGGATTAGAGCATGCCCACAAAGTTTGGGGGCAATAGGAAAAACTTCACAATGTAAAGTTGTGCAAATTTGATTCTGGACATAGAAAGTTTTGGGTATTTCGGTGAAGCAAAACAATTGGGATTGACATGAAACCTAGCAATATAATCACATATAACATGTGTGACTTCCTGTAATTTTCCTGGATTTATTTGAGAATATTTCTTATAGAAATATTTCAAATGCTTGATTTAAGCAGAAAGGGTTTTGGAGGGGTTTCCAAATTATTTTCAACATGACCATGTGTTGAAACTCCTATATATGGAAAAATATTGAAATAAAAAGTAAAATAATCTTTAAAAGTAATATTTGGTGGTTTTGGGAAGTCATATATATAGTAGGTTCCAAATAAAACCTTTGGTATAAAATATTCCCCCCGATTTGAGGACTTGTAGTACAAACCTCAGTTCAGAGGTTTTGAAACCCTAATTTGAATAAATCCTTTTTGGCCAAAAAAATATTTGATAAAAATAGTTTTATGTACTATACACATCGTATGATCATTGAGCAAGATGTTTGGATTAAGGAAGTGAGTTCTAGAGGGAAGAAGATCTTTGAGTGCCAAAATACAATCAACCAAACAAGCAATCATCAAACAATTGAAACAAGCTCATGCACTCAAAAAGTTTTAAATGGTTCCAAATTTTATAAAAACATAGCATAGCAAAGTGATTCAAACATAGGGTGTTACAGATATACCCCCTTACAAGAATGTCGTCCCTAATATTCCTAGGCTAACCGGTAAAAAGATAAGGGAACTTATATCTAAGATAGTGTTCACGCTCCAAGGTTGCTTCCTCTTCAGTGTGGTTGCTCCATTTAACCCTGAAGTACTTGATAGTGCGGCTTCGGGTGCAACATTCTACTTCATCCAAAATCTGAACTGGCCTCTCACGGTAAGTGAGGTATGGCTGAAGGTCGATGGATTGATGATCGATGTTCTTGCAGAGATCAAGGCGGTTGGGAACTTGGAGGCACTTCTCGAGTTGTGATACGTGGAACATGTTTTGCACATCTGATAGCTCGGAAGGTAGCTCTAGCTGATAGATAACTTCGCCACTCTTGGCAGTGATCTTGAAGGGACCGATGAATGTTGGTGCAAGATTTCCTTTGATGTGGAAACACTTGGTTCCTTTGAGTGGCGTGACTCAGAGGTATACATGGTTACTGACGCAGAAGTTCACTTCTCGACAGTGAGAGTCGGTGCAATTCTTCTGTCTTGACTTGGCGGTCTCCAGGTGCTCTTTGACTAGTTGAACTTGCTCTTATGCTTCACGAAGGATATCTGGTCCAAAAACTAGTCCTTCTCCGGTTTCCGACCAATTGAGGGGAGTACAACACTTGTGTCCATAAACCACCACAAATGGTGTGATTTGAAGACTTGCCTAATAGTTGTTGTTGTAGGAGAACTCGGTGAATGGTAGGCAATCTTCCCACTTGGATCCATATGCCAAAACACAAGCACGGAGCATATCCTCGAGTATCTGATTTGCTCATTTCGTCTATCCGCCGGTCTGGGTGTGAAAGGAAGTGCTGAAGGAAAGCTTGGTTCCCATTGCTTCTTGAAACCTCTTCTAGAACCTTGAGGTGAACTGGGTACCTCAGTCTGACACAATCTCCTTCGGAACTCCTTGGAGGCATACAATACGCTTGATGCAAAGACTGGCTAGCTTGTTACCATCATAGGTGGTCTTGACGGGAATGAAATGGGCTACCTTTGTCAGGTGATCGACAATGACCCATATGGAATCATGTCATTTGCTTGACCTAGGTAATCCGGCGATGAAGTCCATCTTCACTTTGTCCCACTTCCATTCAGGCACTTTGAGGGGTTGCAACAATCCAGAGGGTCGCTGATGCTCGGCCTTGACTCTCTGGCATATGTCACATTTTGCAACAAAGGTGCCTATTTCTCTTTTCATTCCATGCCACCAGAATCTTGCTTTGAGGTCTTGGTACATCTTGGTTCCTCTAGGATGGATGGGGTATGGAGTGTCGTCAGCTTCTTGCAAGATCAAGTTCTTGAGCTCAACCTTGTTGGGTAAGCAGATGCGTTCCCCAAACCATACGAGTCCTTGCTCATCCACTGATAATTCTAGAGACTTGCCTACCTTGCTCTTCCTCTTGATGGCTTGAATGCTCTTGTGTCCCTTCTAGGCTCCCTTAATATCATCAATCAAGGTAGGCTTTGTTTCGAGGTTGGCTAGGAATCTAGGTGCAACTATTTCCAAACCGAAGCTTGCAAGCTCTTCATGCAGGGCATGTAGCCTTTCCTTAAGCATAGCATTCAAGGAACAAGCCTTTTTTCTCAAGGCGTCAACTCCTACATTAGCCTTCCCGAGGTGGTATTGAATAGTGAGGTCATAATCATTGATCGACTCCAACCACCTTTGTTGCCTCATGTTCAATTCCTTTTGAGTGAAAATATACTTCAAACCCTTGTGGTATGTGTACATCTCACATCGCTTTCCCAGAAGGTAATGTCGCCATGTCTTCAAGGCATGAACTATGACTACCAACTCGAGATCATGAGTAGCGTGGTTCTCTTCATGAGGACATAGTTGTGTAGATAGATATGCTATGACTCTGCCTTCTTGCATCAGAACACCTCGAAGCCCGGTTCTTGATGCATCACAATATATCACAAACTCCTTGTGAACATCGGGGGTGGCCAAAACTGGGGTTGATGTCAATCTCTTCTTAAGCTCTTGGAAGCTTTCCTCGTACTTCGGCATCCATTCGAACTTCTTGTCCTTCTTCAAATGCTGAGTCAAGGGTCGGGCAATGCTCGAGAATCTTTCGATGAACTTGCGGTACTATCTCGCGAGTTCGAGGAAGCTTATGACTTCCTTCACATTGCTTTGGGACTGCCATTCAGTCACTGCTTTGATCTTGGCAGGATCTATTGACAATCCTTCTATAGTCTATACATGATCCAACAATCCAACTTCATGCAGTCAGAATTCACACTTGCTGAACTTTGCTTAAATCTTGTGCTCTCAAAGCTTGTCTAGGACCAATCTCAAGAGTTGCTCATGCTCTTCATTGGACTTGGAGAAGACGAGTATGTCATCAATGAAGACGACAACAAACTTTTCCAAGTACTCCATGGAAACTTTGTTATCAGGTACATGAAGTAGGTAGGGGCATTGTTCAATCCAAATGACATGACCGTGTACTCATACAGGCCATATTGGGTTACAAATCCCATCTTCGAGATGTCTTGGGGTCTGATCTTCAGCTGGTAGTACCCAGACCTGAGGTCGATCATGGAAAACACCTTAGCTCCATTTAGCTGATCGAACAGGTATTCAATCTTGGGGAGTGGGTACTTGTTATTTATTGTGACCTCATTGAGAGAAAAGTACTCAACAAAGAGTCAGATAGTTTCGTCCCTTTTTGACACGAATAAAATAGGTCATCCCCAACGAGAGGCACTAGGGCGGAAAAATCCTTTTCTGAGCTGCTCTGCCAGTTGCTTCTTCAACTCAGCTGATACATCTCCAACGTATCTATGATTTTTGATGATGTCATGCTATTATATTATCTGTTTTGGATGTTTTATATGCATTATTATGCTATTTTATATTATTTTTGGGACTAACCTATTAATCTAGAGCCTAGTGCGAGTTTCTATTTTTCCTTGTTTTTGAGTTTTGCAGATATGGAATATAAAATGGAGTCCAAACGGAATAAAACCTTCGGAACAAATTTTTCTAGAAGGAAACAAATCGTCCAGGCTTGGAGTGCACGCCAAGGGACGTGCCAGGGTGCCACAAGCCTGCTAGGCGCGGGCCCCCTGGCAGTGCCTACCGAGCTTGTCGCTCCCTGGAAAGTCTCCTAACCCTAATATTTGGCCTATAAATATCCAAATATTCCCCCAACATAGAAAAGAGCCACGCAAATACTTTTCCACCGCCCTAAGCCTCCTTTCACGAGAGATTCAATCTTGGAGCCTTTTCCGGTAATCTGCCAGAGGGGGTTTCAATCACGAAGGGCATCTACATCAACTCCATTGCCCTTCTGATTATGCATGAGTAGTCCACCACAAACCTACGGGTCCATAGCTAGTAGCTAGATGGCTTCTTCTCTCTCGTGGATCTTCAATACCATGTTCTCCATGATCTTCATGGAGATCTATCTGATGTAATCCTCTTTTGTGATGTGTTTGTCAAGATCTAATGAATTGTGAGTTTATGTTCAGATCATCCATGAATCTTATTTGAGTCTTCTCTGAATTCTTATAAGCATGATTTCATATCCTTGTAAATCTCTTCGAGTTATTGGTTTGCTTTGTCCAACTAGATTGGTAATTCTTGAATTGGGGGAAGTGCTTCGTTTTGGGTTGAATCTTGCGGTGTCCTCACCCAGTGACATTGTAAGTGTAGTGAGGCAGATATTGTATTGTTGCCATCAAGGGTAACAAGATGGGGTTTTCATCATATTGCTTGATATTATCCCTCTACATCATGTCATCTTTCTTAATGCGTTACTCTATTCTTCATGAACTTAATACTCTAGATGTACGCAGGAGTCTCTCGATGTGTGGAGCAATAGTAGTAGATGCAAAATCGTTTGGTTCTACTTGACACGAACGTGATGCCCATATGCATGATCATTGCCTTGGATAACTACATGATTATTCGCTTTTGTATCAATTGCTTGACAGTAATTTGTTTACCCACCATGATATTTACCTTCAAGAGAGAAGCCTCTAGTGAAACCTATGGCCCCGGGTATATTTTACATTACATACTTTCAGATCTATAAAAAATAAAACCCAAAAATACTTTGCTGCAATTTATTTACCTTTAACTTTCCATTCTCGTTTACATCTATCTCTATTGGATCTAATCTTTGCAAATAACCGTGAAGGGATTGACAACCCCTTTATAGCGCTGGGTGCAAGTGTTTGATTGTTTGTGTAGGTGCATCCATTGGTGACTTGCTTGTTCCTCCTACTAGATTGATACCTTGGTTCTCAAAAATTGAGGGAAATACTTATCTACTTCGCTGCATCACCCTTTCCTCTTCAAGGGAAAACCAATGCAAGCTCAATATGTAGCAAGAAGGACTGCTGGCGCCATTGCCGGGGAGGAAACATAGCAATTCAAGATAAAATATCTCCCGTAAACTTGTCAATTTCTGGCACCGTTGCCGGGGAGGATACATATTAAGCCTACCAAGTACTCATCACAAACTCATCTATTGCATTTACTTTATTTGCCATTTTCCTCTCGTTTTCCTCTCCCCCACTTCTAAAAATGATTTTCATAAAATACCAAAAAGATTTTCCTTTTTGTTCGCCCTTCTTCCGTTCGCCTTTTTGTTGCTATGTTTGCTTGTGTTGCCATGGGCTTTCTATTTGCATGCATCTTCGCTTGATAAAAATATATTGATATGGATCCTCATCCACTTGCTAATCTTTTCAAAAGACCAAATTATGATGAACCAATTTCTAGTGAGTAGATTTCACTTGATTATCTCTTTGAAGTATTGGTTGAAAATCATGAAAAAATTGATGAAGTGTTGAAAGAACAAAATTACAAGGTGATTTATGATTCTCCTTGAATGAAAAGCATGATTGCCATGTTGTTAGTATGAATTCTCTGAATATCCATGATGCTAATGATACGCAAAACTACAAGCTTGGGGATGCTATGCTTGATGAAGCTGATATTTTTTGTTCCCCAAGTATTGGTGATGACACGTATGCTATAATTGATCCTAAAAAAATCCTTTATGTGATAGTTATATTGTGAGATTCCTTCATGATGCTATTGTAGGATCGAATGTAGGTCTAGAGGGGGGATGATTATACTAATTGACCAAATAAAAGTTTTGCCTTTTTCCCCGTTTTAATTCGTGGCAAGTTTTAGCATTCATAGCATATCAAGTAACACCCTATACATGCATGTCTAAGAGTGTGGCAGCGGGAGATAAAACATTGCACATGTAAGTAAAGAGAGGGTTAGGAAAGCAAACACAAGTGATGACACGATGATTTTTCCCGTGGTTCCGATAGGTGGTGCTACCGTACGTCCACGTTCATGGAGTCTTCAAACCATGCAGGGTAACGTTTGCGAGAGTCCATGGAGGGCTCTACCCACAAAGGGTTCAATGAAGAAGCAACCTTGACTATTCTATGTGGCTTCCATCCATGAAGGACTAGTCTCACTATGGGTAGATCTTCACGAAGTAGGGGATCTCCTTGCCCTTACAAACTTCTTGGTTCACTCCACAACACGAAGTAGGAGGCTCCCAAGAGACAACTAACCAATCTAGGAGGCACCACCCTCCAAAAGGTAATAGGCTTGGTAATGACGATGAACTCCTTGCTCTCGTGCTTCAAGATGATAGACTCCTAAACACACAATCACTAGCTCTCATAGATTTGGCTTGGTAGAAGAGATGGTATTGGTGGTAAGCAACTTGGGGAGGCTAGAAATAAAGATCCATATGATTGGAGTGGAAGATCTTGACCACAACACAAGGGTAGGTGGTTCTCTTTGAGAAAACTAAGTATGATAGGTATGGAATAGTTCTGAGTGCTTCTCTTTCGAGTGGGTGGTCATGAAGGGGTATATATAGGCATCCCCCAAAATCCAACCATTACACACAAAATGACCATATCGGTGGCATCGATGTGTAAATCCCGGTGGTACCGAAGTGACCAAAAGTGGCAACTTTTGAATCCCGGAGAGACCGATATACAATTCTCGCTTGCACTGACAAGGTGACCAACAGTCAGATTTACCAATCTCAGTGATGCTGATTCACCATTTTTTGTCGGACCGAAAATGAGAACTTGCATAATAGAATCTTGGCAACCCAACTCGATGGGACAGAGTGCAGTGCCGGCTGCACTAAAGTGTTAGGGTTTGGCTGAGTCTGTCTAGGGTTTGGAATCGGTGGCACCGGGATAGGAATGTTGGTTGCACCGATTTTTCATATTTGGCTTAGAACAGACTTTGGTGGGAGAGTTTGTGCATGTTTTGGTGACTGTTACTTGTGTATGTTTGAGCATATTGTTCACCGTCAAAACTTTACCCCCTTTTAATAGTATTGGCTTTCCTATGGGCTCAAAGTGATTTCTCACACATGTAAAATGTAGAGTCCTCTTGCTTGAAGCTTGGCCAACCTAGTTCCTTGCATCTTGGGGTAATTCCACAATCCTTTGGCCATCCCTATCATTGAACTTGTCCTGAAATATACTTAGTGGAAACATTAGTTCAATGACATATATGTTGTTATTAATTACCAAAACGACCAAGGGAGCAAATGTGCTTTCAATCTCCCCCTTTTTGGTAATTGAGGACAACTTATAGATCAAAGCTTCGACAAAGATATAATCATGGAATATAATCGTCGCTTTGAGAAGTATGTGATAAGCCAGAGCTCCCCCTTGATTTGTGCATTATTTTTAAATTTGCGTTTGAATGCAAATGCACAATCGATTAGGTACATGGGTTACTTCTTACATGTCACATACCACTTGGTGGTATGCGAGAGTAATTGGAATGAATATCATAGCACAACACAATCAACCAAATATGAATGATCATCACATAAGCATTAAGATGATAAGAAATAGTAGCATCACACATGAAACGTATGATCAAACATCATCAAGAGTGTCTCACAAGCAAAACAAAAGAGTATCACAGTAACCAAAAGCAATTGTTTCAACAAAGATAACAAAGACCAAACGCTCTCTCACTCGAAGCCTAATGATCTATATACACTTCTCTCCCTTTGGCAACAAGTTACCAAAAAGTTCAAAGGCATATATCTAATCATTCTTGGGCTGGTCTCCTTCGGTTGTCGATGAAGGAGTCGAGATAATAGAATTGGCGAAGATCTCTGCAGATGTCGTGGATGGATCTGGAGTGGTCACGGAAGGAACTCGAGCTCATGGAGCAGGAGCTGTGCTGACAGTAGCAGGAGTTGATGAAGAGGGCCTCAAGTCTGGTGCAGGCATTGTAGCTGGTCTAGCCTGAGTAGTGAACTGGGTGCCTGGCCTGAGAGGTGATTCATCCTCATCCTCATCCTCATCATCATCATCATTTGAAGAAGTAGAAGAGACCGAGGGATGTGCATGGACTGAACTTCCTTCTGAAGCTCTATAACTGTCTTCGACAACTTGTCCACCTTATCACCAAGAACCTTGATTCTTGTCTCAAAGATCCTCACTAGACTATTTTGGTTGTCCAGAATCCCCCTTGATATCCTTCTGCATGCCTTGGATGGGTGAGATCAGAAGATCTATTTGCTCGTTTTTGGATCGGGGGGCTTGAGCACTAGCGGCTCGGACTGCTTCTGCCTCTGCCTGTGCGGTAGCAGATGTCAGATGATCTGTGTCCATCACCACAACATTATCCTCAAGATCTGGCTGTAGGGGTAGATGTGGACAATCTAGTGCAAAAATGTGCTTCTCCAACTGAGAGTTGATAAGCAACTGGATGTAGGGTGCATAACAGCAAGAGCGCTTTTGATCAGCAGCAACCCTCTTGATTGTCTCAACAATCAAATCCATGACTCTAATGCTGGTGTTCCTGTCAAGCTGGATCAGCATGTTGATGGAGTAGCCTCGGATCATCTTGTCATCTCCTGACTTAGGCATCAAGGTATGCCTCAGAATAGTGTTCATTGTTCGGAGGCCTGCTTGCAGATAGTAGATGGATCCTAGCTTGTGTGATTGCACCTTGTTTGCAAGGATAGGAGTATACATATCCGTCATGGCATTGTAACTTCCCTTGGGTTCTGAGTATACATCCAAATCACCTTCCTGAGCTTCTGGAATTTCTAGAAGTGCAGCCCACTCCTCAACAGTGGATTCATATCTTGCACGTTCAATCATCCATACAATTCTACCATCTCCGTAGAAATGAGCAGTGGAGTAGAATTGCGTGATCATCTCGTCGTTCCACATAGTAAGCTCTCTGCCAATGAATTTATCCAGACCAATGCAGTGGAAATTATATTGGACACTTGGGAAGTAGTCCACATTATCTTTCATGAATTTCCAATCGACATATCTCATATCGCTCACAGTTGGGCTCTTGTCAAGCAACACTGTCTCATAAAAGTCATGTTGCTCTTTGGTGTAGAACATGTAGTCAACAATAGTTTTCCTCCTCTGAGCATAAGGATCTATGGCTCTCCAGGCTCTCAATCCTGAGTCTTTCCTCTTCTTCATGTCTTCAGCAACTAAGTGGCTGGCATCATGTACTAGAAGATGTGGTTTGAGATTCATCAAAGTAGTCAAGTCATCATCATCTTCAAGTCTGGAGGCAGTCCCCTTGTTTTTCTCAGAAGCTGGAATGTCTCTAGTAGTCCTCTTGGACTTTTGTGTAGCTGCCTTCTTGGAAGTAGGCTTGGTGCTCTTGGAAATGCTAGTCTTTGGCATAGCATCAGCCATAAGCTTCTTGGCTTTCTTCTTGGGAAGGGCTTTCTCAACATGTTCTTCCTCCTCTTCCTCAGCAGCAGCACCAGTAGCCTCCTCTGGATTTTCAAACATAGAGGTAGGCCTCCTCTGGACTTGTGGCATGAATGTAGACAAGAGTAGTCATTTTTCAATATAAGATCAAGTCTTCTTTCGGATATCATCATTGATAGCTTTAAGAAATTCATGTTCTTGCTCCAAATTGAGCTTCTCGAAGCATAGCTTCTCATGAGTTCTTACAAGCACTCTCTGATGTTCAAGAGTAGATTGACGAGCTAACTTAAGAGTGTTGAGTTCTTTAGTTAGTTCTTCTATTTTCATCTTATCATCATCAATTGATTTATATTGACTAGTACGATAAATATCAAGTTCATTATGATTAACATCACTAGTTTTATCACATATCAAGTCATCATCGTAAAGAAAATCATCTTCATCACTATCGAAATCAAGATATTTGGGTTGTGATAACTTGGTGCCTTGAGCCATGAAACAACTTCCACCTCCTTCATTTGGTGAACCAAATAGATCATAGGAGTTGGTTGTCACTAGTGCAATTCCGGCAACACCATCATCTTAACTATAGTAGGAGTTGGAGTGATAGCTTCTCTCGAAGTGGTTGTCGGAGTCGGAGCCGGAAACCCATTCACTAACATGAGCTTTATGCTTTTTTCTTGAGTTGCTCTTGGTGTGCTTCTCCTTCTTCTCCGAGTCCCTACTTCTCCTTGAGGGTCTTCGTTCATAACGATCATCTCTACTCCTTATCTCTACGAGGTGATTAGTCTATTGAGCTTCATCTTCTTGGTGACTCTTCTCTTCGTTTGTAGGGAGCCGAGCACTCATTGGAGTAGTGTCCAGGCTTCCCACAATTGTAGCAGTTTTGGTCATGACTTGACGAACGCTTCTCTTCATATCTTGAGTTGGAGCTGCGATCTTTGCTTCTATTCTTGTAGAACTTGTTGAATTTCTTGACCATGAGGCTTATCTCTTCATTTGTGACAAGGTTGTTGCTTGAGGTAGCGGGAGCATCACTTGTGAATTTGTAAGCACCGCTAGACTTGTGATGAAGGTCTTCCTTGTCCTTGAGTGTCATCTCATGAGCAACAATTCTATAAATCACTTCCGTTGGATTGAGATCTTTGTAGTTGTGCATCATTTGGATCAATGTGCATATGGTGTCATATCTCTCATCCAAAGCTCGAAGTATCTTCTTGGCGATGAGCTTGTCAGTCATTTCTTTGCTTGCTAAGCTGGCAATCTCATTTCTGATGAGAGCTAGCCTAGAGTACATTTCAACGACTCCTTCACCATCCTTCATCTTGAACTTGTCAAGTTGACCTTGAAGAATAGCTAACTTGGATTCTCTCACAGACTCAGTTCCGTCGTGCATATCAACCAAAGTGTCCCAAATCTCTTTTGTGTGTTCAAGACGGCTGATTTTGTTGAATTCTTCAGGACATAGTGAGTTGAAGATAATGTCACATACTTGAGAATTGAGTTGAAACATCTTCAATTCATCCACAGAAACTTCACGATCCGGTTCCTTTCCATTCGCAAAGAATTCACCTTGCAAGCCAACACGAACAACAGCCCAAATGGCAAGATTATGACCAAGCAAATGCATTTTCATTTTGTGCGTCCAACTAGCAAAATTAGTGCCATTAAAGTACGGACCTCTGCGGTGATAATTTGCCTCACTAGATGCCATACTTATCCTAGGTTGTGAAACCAATGCAGTGGAGACCAAAGCTCTAATACCACTTGTAGGATCGAAAGTAGGTCTAGAGGGGGGTGATTAGACAACTTGACCAAATAAAATTTTGCCTTTTTCCCAATTTTAATTCTTGGCAAGTTTTAGCATTCATAGCATATCAGGTAACACCCTATACATGCATGTCTAAGAGTGTGACAGTGGAAAATCAAGTGATTGCACATGTAAGTAAAGAGAGGGTTAGGCAAGTAAACACAAGTGATGACACGATGATTTTTCCCGTGATTCCGATAGGTGGTGCTATCGTACGTCCATGTTCATGGAGTCTTCATCCCGCGGAGGGTAACGGTTGTGAGAGTCCACGGAGGGCTCTACCCATGGATGGTTGCACGAAGATGAAACCTTGACTATTCCATGCGGCTTCTGTCCACGAAGGACTAGCCTCACTATAGGTAGATCTTCACGAAGTAGGCGATCTCCTTGCCCTTACAAACTTCTTAGTTCACTCTACAATACGAAGTAGGAGGCTCCCAAGCGACACCTAACCAATCTAGGAGGCACCACCCACCAAAAGGTAATAGGCTCGATAATGACGATGAACTCCTTGCTCTTGTGCTTCAAGATGATAGACTCCTCAACACACAATCACTCTCACACACAAATTTGGCTTGGTAGAAGAGATAGGATGGGTGGAAAGCAACTTGGGGAGGCTAGAAATCAAGATCCATATGGTTGGAGTGGAAGATCTTGATCTCAACACAAGGGTACGTGGTTCTCTCTCAGAAAACTGATTAAGATAGGTATGGAATAATTCTGGGTGCTTCTCTTTTGAGTGGGTGGCGGTGAAGGGGTATATATAGGCATCCCCAAAAATCCAACCGTTGCACACAAAATGACCATCTCGGTGACACCAATGTGTAAATCTCGGTGTTACCGAAGTGACCAAAAGTGGCAACTTTTGTATCTCGGAGGGACCAATATACAATTCTCGGTTGCACCGACAAGGTGACCAACGGTCGGATTTACCAATCTCGGTGATGCCGATTCACCATTTTCGGTCGGACTGAAAATGAAAACTTGCGTAACAAAATCTTGGCAACCTAGCTCGATGGCACCGAGTGTAGTGTCGGTTGCACCGAAGTGTTAGGATTTGGTTGAGTCTGTCTAGGGTTTGGAATCGGTGGCACCGATATAGGAATGTTGGTTGCACCAATTTTGCATATTTGGCTTAGAACAGACTTTGGTGGGAGAGTTTTTGGATGTTTTGGTGACTGTCACTTGTGCATGTTTGAGCATATTGTTCACCATCAAAACTTTACCCCCTTTTAATATTATTGGCTTTCCTATGGACTCAAAGTGATTTCTCACAAATGTAAAATGTAGAGTCCTATTGCTTGAAGCTTGGCCAACCTATTTCCTTGCATCTTGGGGTAATTACACAATCCTTTGGCCATCCCTATCATTGAACTTGTCATGAAATATACTTAGTGGAAACATTAGTTCAATGACTTATATGTTGTTATTAATCACCAAAACCACCAAGGGAGAAAATGTGCTTTCAACTACTAAAAATTATTATGGGGGAGGAACATATGCTTGTCGAAATTGCAATAATATCATATTTCCTCTCTATGTGTTCAAAGTTTTGAAGTTATGCTTGTTTTGCCTTCCTATGTTAGTTGATTCTTGCTCCCATAAATTGTTTGCTCACTAAATACCTATGAATAGGAGGTGGGTTAGACTTAAAGGTGTTTGTCATGAGAGTCATGATGCTCTCTTGCCTCGTTCAAATACTACTTTTTTAAGTGAGCGTCACTAAAATCATTATGCCTAGCTAGGGGTGTTCAACAATGGCGCTTGTTGGGAGACAACCTAATTTTATTTTTGTGTTCTGTTTTTGCTTATGTTTTTGAGTGCATCCCACATTATTAATTATGTAGTAATTGTGTTTTGGTATTTTAATTAGTGTTTGAGCCAAATAAAACCTTTGGGCCGAACTATGGTAGTTGTCGATTTGATCTTACTGAAAAATAGAAAGTTTTGTGCTCAGTCCTGGAATTTTCTAAAATTTCAGAGCGTCGAATGAGTCTGAAATTTTTACACAAGATTTATACATAAATTTCTCAGGTTTACATAATTTTTCATAATTGTTTGGGTTACTGAAGTATTTTAAGTTTTCAGATTGCTATAGACTGTTCTATTTTTAACAGATTCTGTTTTCTTTGAGTTGTTTGCCTATTTTGATGAAACTTTGGGTTGTATCATGTGGTATGAACCATCGAGAAGTTAGATTATAGTAGGTATAACACCAATATAAATAAATAATGAGTTCACAATAGTACCAAGAGTGGTGATTTATTTTCTAATACCAATGGATCTCACGAGTTTTCTGTTAAGTTTTCTGTTGTCAAGTTTTCAAGTTTTGGGTAAAGATTTGATGGACTATGGAATAAGGAGTGGCAAGATCCTATGCTTGGGGATGCCCAAGGCACCCCAAGTCATATTAAAGGATGTCAAAGAGCCTAAGCTTGGGGATGCCCCGGAAGGCATCCCCTCTTTCGTCTTCAATCCATCCGTAAATTTACTTGAGGCTATATTTTATTCACCACATGATATGTGTTTTGCTTGGAGCGTCTTGTATGATATGAGTCTTTGCTTGTTAGTTTACCAAAATAATCCTTGATGCAAACATTGTTTGAGAGAGACACGCTGAATCGTGAATTTGTTAGAATACTCTATATGTTCACTTATATCTTTTGAGTTAGGCAATTTTGCTCTATGTGCTTCACTTACATCATTTAGAGCACGATGGTGTTTGCATTTTATAGAAATACTTGAACTTTCGTACCTAACTTATATTATTTTGAGAGTCTCTAAAACATCATGGTAATTGATCTACGTTATGAATTTAGTCCTAATACGATAGGCATCCAAGAGGGATATAATAAAAACTTCCAGATTAAGTGCATTGAGTATTTATGAGAAGTTTGATTCCTTGCATAAAGTTTTGATATATAAAGATGGTAATGTTAAGAGTCATGTTAGGGCATAATTTTGATTTGGTAAAAATACTTGTGTAAAGGATTGTGATTCACGTAGCATGCACGTATGGTGAACCGTTATGTATGGAAATCGGAGCATGGCTTGTTTATAGATTGTCGACCTTTATACGAGGGTCGGGAGTACGTGATGGTAAACTCCTACCAAACTCTCCCCTAGGAGCATGCATTTAATACTTTGGTTTTATAACTAATAGACTTTCGCAGTAAGTATGTGAGTTCTTTATGACTAATGTTGAGTCCATGGATTATACACACTCTCACCCTTCCACCTTTGCTAGCCTCTCTAGTACCGCGCAACTTTTGCTGGTACAACAAACACCTTCCTCAAAATAACCACCATATACCTTCCTCAAAATAGCCACCATATATATTTCCTCGAAATAGACAAAATAGCTATCTATTATGGCATTTCTATAGCCATTTCGAGATATATTGCCATGCAACATCCACCGTTTCCTTTTATGACATGCACCATAACTTCCATATTGCATATAGAGTCATAGTTTTTTATAGGTATCGAGTCGTAAATTTCTTTTGAGTTGTAAAGTGTGATGATTTTCATTATTAGAGCATGTCCCATGTGAGGAAAGGATGATGGAAGCTATGATTCCCTTACTACTAGGGATGAGAGTCCGGACTTTATGAAAATAATAAAAGAGGCTAGTGAAGCCCAAATAATAAAAAAAGAGGCCTTAGATGCCCACCAAAACATGAGAGAAAAGAGAGAAGGGGCATTGCTAATATATTTTTCCACACTTGTGCTTCAAAGTAGCACCATGATCTTAATAATAGAGAGTCTCCTATTTTTTCACTTTCATATAACTAGTGGAATTTTTCATCATGATGCACGTCCACTTAGTTTATTTTGGAGCTTTCATACACTTATAACTCTACTGCATCCGTTGCATGGCAATCCCTACTCACTCACACTGATATCTATTAATGGGCATCTCCATAGCCCGATGATACATCTAGTTGATGTGAGACTATCTTCTCCCTTTACTTGACAATCTCCACCATATTCTATTCCACCTATAGTGTTGTATCCATGGCTCATGGTCATGTATTGTGTGAGAGTTGAAAAAGTTTGAGAAAATAAAGGAGTGAAAACAATTGCTTGACCTTTCATCGGGGTTCTGCATGATATGAACACTTTGCGTGGGGAAGATGGAGCATAGCCGGACCATAGGATATTGGAGGGGTAACTTTATTTTGCCATTATATTTTGAAGAGCTACAATTGCTTTGCTCGTATGCTTGAAATTTTATAGTTTTCATATCAATATTGAGCTTTTGTTTTGAGTCTTACGGATCTAAATATTCATGCCACAATAAAGAATATTACATGGATAAATATGTTGGGTAGCACTCCACATCAAAAATTCTGTTTTTATCACTTACCTACTCGAGGACGAGCAGGAGTCAAGCTTGGGGATGTTGATACGTCTCCAATGTATCTATATTTTTTTATGATGTCATGCTATTATATGTCTCCAATGTATCTATATGTCTCCTATGTTAAAAAGGGAACAAATTGTCAAAGCTTGGAGTGCACGCTAGGGGACGTGCCAGGGCGCCACAAGCCTGCTAGGCGCGGGCCCCCTGGGCACACCTAGTGAGCTTGTCGCTCCCTGGAAGGTTTCCAAACCTAATCTTCGGCCTATAAATACCCAAATATTCCCCAAAATCGAATATAGACATGCAAATACTTTTGTGCCACCGGAAGCATCCGTTCCGAAGAGATCCAATCTTGGAGCCTTTTCTAGTAATCTGACAAAGGGGGTTTCGATCACGGAGGGCATCTACGTCAACTCCATTGCACCTCCGATGATGCGTGAGTAGTCCACCACAGACCTGCGGGTCCATAGCTGGTAGCTAGATGGCTTCTTCTCTCTCTTCGATCTTCAGTACCATGTTCTCCATGATCTTCATGAGATCTATCCGATGTAATCCTATTTTGTGGTGTGTTTGTCACAATCCGATGAATTATGAGTTTATGTTCAGATTATCCTTGAATCTTATTTGAATCTTCTCTGAATTCTTATATGCATGATTTTATATCCTTGCAAGTCTCTTTGAATTATTGGTTTGGTTTGGCTAACTAGATTGGTAATTCTTGCAATGGGAGAAGTGCTTGGTTTTGGGGTCAATCTTGCGGTGTCCTCACCCAGTGACATAGTAGGGGTAGCGAGGCACGTATTGTATTGTTGCCATCAAGGGTAACAAGATGGGTTTTTCATCATATTTCTTGAGCTTATCCCTCTACATCTTGTGTGGAGTAATAGTAGCAGATGCAAAATTGTTTCGATCTACTTGACGCGGATGTGATGCCTATATGCATGATCATTGCTTTTGATAACTACATGATTATTCGCTTTTCTATCAATTGCTTGATAGTAATTTGTCTACTCACCATGATATTTTCCTTCAAGAGCGAAGCCTCTAGCGAAACCTACGGCCCTTGGCTCTATTTCCCATTATATACTTTTCTGTCTATAAACCAAAAAACCCAAAAATACTTTGCTGCAATTTATTTACCTTTTACTTTCTGTTCTCGTTTACCTCTATCAATATTGGATCTAATCCTTGCAAATAACCGTGAAGCGATTGATAACCCCTTTATAGCGTTGGCTGAAAGTATTTGATTGTTTGTGTAGGTGCATACATTGGTGACTTGCTTGTTCCTCCTACTGGATTGATACCTTGGTTCTCAAAAACTGAGGGAAATACTTATCTACTTCACTGCATCACTATTGGAGAAATGACACCTATGGGATCGGAAGGATTCATTTGCAATTCGGCAGGGAAGAAGGCTCACACAGAGAGCAGATCTGATTATTAACATGCGGGATTTTACCCAGGTTCGGGTCGCAAAGATGCGTAGACCCCTACTCCTGCTTGGTTGTATTGGATGAGTTCTAGCTCACGTTCTGGAGGCGCTACAATACACAGCTGGTACTCATGCAGAATCGGCCAGAGAAGATCCCCCTGTAGTTGTGCCTTGGGCCTCCTTTTATACTCTTGAAGGGGTCACCAAAAGTGGCGTACAGCGCATACATGAGGTCTAAAGTGCTATAGTGTTATCGTACCTAACACTAACGGTGTGAGACAAATGCATTGAATGCTCTGTCAGGCATTCCTGACCTTCTATGGGACGGGACAGGAGCCCGTCCCATTGGAACCGCTTAGCCTCCTCCATCCCTGGCGCCTTGACACGTACCCAAGTGGGATGACACCTGGTCTCTGCGCTGGCAGGATGGCGAGGCCTTGTTGGGTGCACTTCTTGCTGGGGCTCCATAGGCCATCCCGGCAAGATCGTGCCGGGGTCCTAGCCTTCGATCTTCGGTCCTAATTGTTGGCTTGAATGCTTTTTTGATGTTGTTTTATTTGTTCTCAGTTGCTCCCTAGCAGGCCTTGCCGCTGGTATGGCTACAACTATCCATGCACAAATACGGGGGTACTAAAAAGCACATACTTTAGTATACCGATCGGAGCCCCCGGGCCTAGGCCATATACTGTGTGAGGCGTTGTTGGGCTAGGCTCAAACAATGCATGGGCACGCGTTACAAGAGTCTGCGGTTGTAATCATTCCACTTACTCTGCCACCCCACGACACCCATTGAATGCAAGACATGAGGAATGTGCGCGGCGTGGCCGTTTCCGCCACGTGCGCCCATGCATAGTGGTGGTTGGCAACAGATGCCTGTGACTTAAAGTCTTGATCGTGGCAGAAACCGGAGCGCCATGGATTGGAGTAACTAATATGACTGACTTGTGAAAATGAAATGTGGACACCATGTGCAAGAACAATGGTCAGACCCCTCCGTCGATGCCCCAGATTGGTACAGCACCCACGGTGAGTTCCATTTGAATGGTCATTATTTACTAGTATTCACATTTGAGTTGCATCATGCTAAGGAGACATTGCAAATGATCTTTGGTGCAGCGTGCCTCCCGACAAGCATTGATCGATCCATCTACATCTGCCACAATCTTGACCGGTCCTTCTCCGTCTCACCCTGGCGCAAACCCGATCGGTCCTTCACCTTCGTGATGATGGTAAGTTTGCCCAAGTGTTTTTATTAACAAATGCATAATTAGCTTAAGAAATGACCAATTTAGCTCCAAAATGACCTATACTTGGTTTCTTTAGTTCATTTATGACATACTAAGCATACTTAGGTAAAAAATGGCATGATAACCTTGGTTTAGCTCCAAAATGACATAGACTTAGCTTATTTTCCTCCAAAATGACAAAATAACCTTACCTACCTCCAAAATGACCGATTATAACTAGGATAGCTCTAAAATGACCTACACTTGCCATTTTGTCCTCCATAATGAGTAAACATGATTAGTTAGCTGAAAAATGGCATAACTACCTAGGTTAGCTTAAAAATGACCTATACTTAGCTTCTTCAGTTCATTTATGACATGAAGAGCATACTTAGGTAAAAAATGGCATGATAACCTTGGTTTAGCACCACACTGTCATATATCATTAGTTTGTTTTCCTCGAAAATGACAAAATAACCTTACCTAGCTCCAAAATGACAGATTTTGACTAGGATAGCTCAAAAATGACCTACACTTACCATTTTGTCCTCCAAAATGAATAAATATGCTTAGTTAGCTAAAAATGGTCTAACTACATAGGATAGCTCAATAATGATCTATACTTAGCTTAGCTAGTTCATTTATGACACAATTAGCTTACTTAGGTAAAAAATGGCATAATAACCTTTGTTTAGCTCCAAACTGTCATATCATTAGTTTATTTTCCTCCAAAATGACAAAATAACCTTACCTAGCTCCAAAATGACTGATTTTAACTAGGATAGCTCAAAAATGACAGAATTAGCTTACTTAGGTAAAAAATGACATAATAAACTTACTAGCCTCCAAAATGACATATTTAGCTAGCTTAGCTCTAAAATGACCTACACTTAGCATTTTTACCTAGCTTAGCTAAAAAATGGCATTTTACCTACCTTAGTTAGAAGAAGAAGAAGATAAAGAAGAGGAGAGGGGAAGAAGAAAGAGAAGAAAAATTATTCTTCTTCTTCTTCTAGCTAGTCTTCTTCCTCTAGTCTTCTTCTTCTTCTTCTTCTTCTTGCTAGTCTTCTTCTTCTAGTCTTCTTCTTCTTCTTCTTCTTCTTCTAACTTTCTACTTTCCCAATTTGCAGATTTGTTTTCGATGAGGAAGCTTGCGTTGATAGAGTCTACTCTTCCTCTTGTGCTTCCTTTTTGTTTTGATTTTGTAGGATGAACAATGTGAAACTTGCTACCTATATATGTATGTATGGATGAAACCATCGTATGCTTGTTGTGGGATATGTTGGCTAGCTATATATGTTATATATGGACTTTTTATTTGGTATGTATATATACGTGTTGGATGATCATATCCATATGGCAGGGATATGATTTGGTATGTATATGTGTAGATATGCTTGTTGAAAGTATTTTCAAATGTGTATATATGCGAAATTTTGTGAAATTGAATGAATTTAAGAAAATACAGAAAAACAGGGACTGTACAGGCTCTTTGTCGTCTGCTGGCAGACGGCAAAGAGCTTTGCCGTCAGCCAGCAGACGGCAAAGCTGCCACATGGCAGCTACCTGTGCAACCTGGGGTGGCACTAGGCTGGCCTATGTGCTTTCTTTGCTGTCTGCTGGTAGATTGCAAAGATCTTTGCATCTTTGCCATCTACGGGCGGACGGTAAATAAACCACGTAGGCTAGCAAAGAAATCGCTGCTTTGCCATCTGCTGGCAGATGGTAAAGAACTTTCCATCTTTGTCGCTTGTCAGTTGACAGCAAATCATGCCGTTAACCCCTTAACGGCCGTAAGCTGGCACGTGTGCCGTCCATGGTCTTTGCCGTCTGCTGGCAGACAGCAAAGACCTAAGCATCTTTGTCGTTTGCCAACAGACGGCAAAGCACCCTTTACCGTAGCTTATTTGGCCGGACGGTTGGCCGTCTACTGGCAGACGGCAAAGGCTTTGCCGTCCGCCATGCATGCCATTGCCGTCCGCTATGGTGGACGGTAAAGTAGCTGATTCCTGTAGTGCTACCTGTTGGAGGAGGTGGGTGGCGACTCTTGGAGCGGGGGAGATCCATCCCCCATGCCCCCCCATAAATTGAGGGGTAGCAAGGGTGATGCTCATCCATCCTTATTTCTTTACTGAGTGCAGGTCTCTAGAGCTTGCCCTTCTATTCTCTCTGGATTTCGAGTTGTGCTCGCCTTCAACCATGAATAGGGGCGAGGGCAGCCATCATCCTCCACACTGAGGATGAGAATTTCCTGTCAGGATCATGCCACTGCTTTAGCCACAAAGGCGGAGGGCGGCTAAAGCACGCGTGGCGGAAGAAGCACGAGGAGTCGTGGCCGACGTGGAGGTCGGGGGAGGTGGAGCGCCGTCCCGCCTCTTCCTCCGGTGCCGGACCCCCTACTTGAAGGAGCCCACATCGTGGGGACGACGCTGGAGTTCGTCCTCAAGTTGTGCGGTCACCTTTGGATTCGCCTACGTCTTCCTGACCCTTTCGCCAGGGCAATGGAGGTCGAGAAGCTGCCTGTCCTACGGTTGCAGGCGCATGGTTGCTACAATGGTGTCCATTAGCTCTTGTTGGGAGTAAGAGCAATACCACATCTCACACAAACATGTAAATAAGTAAACATGAGAATCAACAAGATTTTCAGAACACTTTAACTTTGTTCAGCTATGCATAGGGTCTGAGCCTGGCTTGTACAAAGGATTACATACTATAACAGCTCGGGACCGACGCTCCAGAAGATACCCCTTTTATTTCCATTCTCGTCTATGATTCGTGTGGGTGTCGCATTCATCATCGCATCATTTGCATCATCTGCATAGCATCGTCACTTGTTTTTGAAAACTTCCATCCGTTCTTAGTTGTCGGTTCTCTCCATTCGTGACGTCGACCATTTTGAGACCAACCACACACGCACGCGCTCGCGGCATTGTTAAAAAACCATTGGGTTGAAAGTTGGGTCGAAACTTGGCATGCGATCTTGTTTTATTGTAGGTGTACCGCCTGCTAAATTTCATCGCATTCCGAGTTCGTTTGATACCCCATTGGTCAGTCGTAGCAGTGCGTCATCGGTTTATTATCGGACGTTTCTCGGTGTTTTAAAAATCATGTCATGGGCCAACATCCCCCCTCTAACACAGGCCACTAACCCACCTAGCCCCCCTCCGCTTCCAAACGTCCGATCGAGATCGAATGGTCCGAAAACGGACTAATTCCCTAACCCTAGCATCCCTACCACATATAGATGCCCCTAACCTGCCTATTAGGGAAAACCTAGCCTTAGCCTCGAAATCCGCGCCCCCAGCATTCTCAACCACCACCCAGCCGCGCCACTGTCTCCACCTCCCGCATCGGGCCTACCAGGCCCGAACCGAGCCCGCCCGCGAAGCCCATCTAGCCACCGCCGCCCTCGCTCCAGATCGGGAGAGGAGCGCTCCCGGTCCGGTGTGCCTCCGCCTCTGCCCGAGGGTGCGTCCTCCCCTACCGCGCCTAGCCAGGGCTGACCTCACAGGACGGCCACCGGGATGCCGACGCCAGCGACCATGGCCAGCTCGCTATGCTGAGCCGCCTTCCCGTAGATCGCAGCAATGGCCAGCGGCAGCTCACCGCCCCTCGCTCCGCGCCATAGGACTCCACGAGTGAGCGAATCCAGTGGCCCTCGGTCAGATCCGGCCGTTCCCGGAGTCTCTCGCCAGCCTTCGCACCCGAACGTGCCGTCGGCGGCCTTTTGTCACGCCGCTGCTTCCAGATCAAGGAGGAGACAAGCGCCAGATCCCGCTCGCCCCGTTAACCAACACCAAGGCCGGCCCAGCTGTCACATCCCTAGCTAGTTGTCATAGGACAGCATGTGTGTGCATCATATTTCAATTTTGCATCAACATGAAATGGGGATTAAAAGAAACCCCAAACCCTGATTTGAATCAAACTAATTTAAAGTTTGTGAAAAACCAACAAATCCAAAATGCCCATAAAAAATGTTCCCTATGTCTGATAAATATGGACATGAATATATCAGGGGTCATTTAAATTATTTGAACAGTTTTAGCATTTCAAAAATAAATAATAAAGCCTCTCAAAATGGCAAATAAAGCAATATCAATATTTCAAATTTCAAATTATTCTGGAACCTTTTATAGGAGTTTGAAATATTCAAACTTGGTGCTATAAAATATTTGGGATATTTTATACTTAGCAATTGTGCCTGAAAATAAATAAAACCAATATCAGAATTTAGATTAAAGAAGAAATAAACTATAAAGGAATAGGAGGCAAAACCTAGGCCGGCCCAGCTGGCCCATCACCGTCGTCATCCTCCTCGCGGCCAGGAGGACGAGCGTGTGCTCGCTGTGCGCACATGCCAGAGCTGCCACGCAGCTCTCTACGTGCATGTGTCCCCCTGCTGCGTTGGTGGGAGGATGAGGACGCCGTTGCCGTCCCCATCCCTCTCTCTCTCGCATTCGCCCCCCTGCCCTCTTCCCTCCTCTGCTCTGCCATGGCCGATGGCGCCGGTAGCTCGCAACCATAGATGCAGTCGTCCACGCGCCCTCCTGAGATCACCAAAGGCTCCGCTACGTCCTCCCCGTCCTCTGCATCGAGCCACGCATCGCCAGGAGCCCCGAAGCACCGTCCCCGAGCTCGTATTCTTCCTCGGACCCGAACCTCGGCGTCGTTGATTTGTCGTCTCCGAGCCCTCCCCGAGCAAACTTTCGACGGCTTCAAACCTGTAGTGAGCTCCCCGGCCTTTTCCCCCTATGTAGGCCCCGATTGCGTCGGCTCCCGAATGACCCGTCGCACGAGCTTGTCGCCGGCGATGCTCTCGTGACCAGTAGGTACATTAGAGACCACCATCGAACTCGTGGGGTCGCGTAGTGTTTGTAGGTGCCAAGTTCCGGCCGTCTCGCGCCCTGGTTCGTCGAGCTCATGCTGGCCCGAACTCCGGCAGCAGTCGAACTCGTCGCCGGCAGCGATCCCAGCCATCTTAGCCCCTGAGAGGTGTCGGAATGGACGCGCGTGTGAGCGTAGGTCCGTCTGGTGCCCTCCACCGTCCGTTTGGTCGCCGGAGGAGGGATCCCGACCCCGCCGCCTATGTGGAGCCACCGGCGGCTCAACGCCGGTGGGACTTGACGGAGTTGACCACAGGGGTTTGACCCCAGGAGAACTGGCAAGTGGGGCCAGGCCCTGTTAATTAAACCTTGATTAATTAATTAATTAATTAATTTAATTAAGCTAATGACCCACTGACAAGTGGGCCCTGCCTTAATCTAATTAGTAATTAGTTAATTAATTAACTTTGTTAGTGACTGGGTCACTTACCAGTGGGCCCCACTGGTCAGGTTTGACTTGTCAACGTTCTATTGACTAGCTCACATCATAGTGATATCATGCTGATGCAGTAATGACTTTTCTGAATTAAAATAATTCTAGAAAATGTTTAAAACTTAAAAATTCATATAAATTAATCTGTTAATCACATGAAAATAATTTATATATGAAAATTTATCAGAAAAATCCCATGAATCCAATGGTACTATTATTATGCATGTTAGAGCAACCTATGTAGATGAACATTGACATTTACTAATAGGTCAATATATGGAATATGAAATGCAGAATGATTTTGAACCTATATTCAAACTTCCTTCATTTAACATGGACAATAGTTGCATTAGTTCATCCATACATGCTGCCATGTCACGATCATGCATCATACTGTTGCATTTGCATGTATTGATTGTTATTTACCTGCATTGCAGTAGGCCCTGCTTCTGAGGATACCTCCGAGTATTCTAACGAAGGAGAAAACCTTCCCACTACCCAGTAAGGCAAGCACCCCTTTTGATCATTCCGATAAAATCCCACTCTCTCGCTCCTGCTCTTGTTTGTTGCATTAGGACAAACGTTCACTTGTCTGTCATACATGGTAGATGAACCTATTCTTTTGCATGACCTGTCATTGCCACAGTAAATAGCTAAACCTTGCAACCTAGCATACCTGATAGATGCTTGTGCCACGATGTGCTTAGCTTACTTCGCCTGCTATGCTTGCTATGCTTAGAGTTGTGTCGGGTTTGATTCATCTGGGTGATGAACTAGAGTGAAATAACGATATTTCTGACGTGATAAGCTTATGATGAACCCGAGTTGGAAAAGGTAGCGATGAGAGGCTATGTAGCAGTACATAGCGGGTTGTCCCAGGACTGTTCTTAGGAACTGAGTTCCGTGTTTCTCATCCAAGATTAGTTACTACCACACATTGGGTTCTGGTAACTCGACCCCTCTCGACTTATCAATCGTTTAGTCCTTGGTCCAGGAGTTGCAAGTAGTTTCTGGTGTTTATAGCATGCTGGAGGCCATGCGTAACGCTGACTCTAGGGGTGGGTTACGACGCGGTAGGCAGTGGCACGGTGTACCAAGGGACACCCGAATGGTGGGCTTGGGAACCCTACGCACATTGTTTGGGGCCGTAGCGGAAACTTCGGCCGGACTTCCGTGCGGGTTCAGTCTCAAATAGGCGATAGCCTGGACTAGAGGTCTTATGTGGTTGACGGTCGTGGCCGACTCCCTCGCTGGGCTTCCCCTTGAAGGTTGCCGAGGTGCATCGTTTTATGAGTACACAGCGATAAGTGGCGAGAGCGTGGGAGAAGAAGTACACCCCTGCCGGGTATGAAACTATTCGAATAGCCGCGTCTTCGGATATGGACTACTTGGAAAGCTTATGCTATTCATAGATAATCAAATGGATACTCATAAAAAAATAACAAGACAAGTGTGAGTACTGTGGATGGCACTCTCCTAGGAGAGGGAAGTGAATCCATGGTGGTGTATTGTTATGGAGTTAGTGGACTCGTGTGCGATATCTAAAATCTAAACAAAGAGTTAAAATTGTGTAGTGTAGGTTAGCCATGAGTCAAAGCTAGCATTGCTGCATAAACTCCACCACTCCCCTTGTTGATACATGAGCATGAATAGTCTAGGTCTGCTTTAAAGACTTGCTGAGTATGTTTGTACTCATGTTTTCTTAATAAATGTTGCAGATGAGACTCAGGACCCATCAGGTGGGTTATATCGAGATGTCGACGATGCCGAATAGCTAGTGTCCCAGCTACGACCTTATGCCCTGTGGAGGGCTATAGATAGTCAGGCCATGTGCCTTTTTACCCTTTCATCTATCTGTACTCAGATAGCTTTATGCTTCCGCTTGGTTTGTATGAACTTGCTTGTATGACTTGAGTGTCAGGTCATGTGACCCTTATCTGTAAGAACATATTATGCAAGGCTCTTCTGAGCCTCTTAGATAAAAGTTGTGTTGATGTATGGTTATGTTGTGATGCCATAGTTGGATCTATGCATATCGGGCATGTTGTGCGTATGAGTGACGTGCAATGGTATGTATGGGATCCGACACCTAGACATGTGCCTTTAGTAGTACTCTTTACGGGAAACTACCTCTTTGTGCTTCCACCAACCCTGGTAGCTTGCTACGGCTCCAGACACATTGATTCACCGGCATGTATCCTTCTTTGTTGATGTGTTTGTCCCTTCGGCGAAATGTCTCGCAGAGTAATGGAGTCCCCGTAGCCTGCTACGACTCGTCTACATGCAGTGATGACATTTAGGTCCCATGGCGTAATGGAGTCCTTGTAGCTTGGTATGACTCGTCTACACACGCTTGAGGCCAACACCTGCATTGTTGGGTTACGTTTGCCTGTTTCTGTACGGATGTGCCACTTGGGTTCTATGACTAGTCATGTCAGCCCGAGTTCTCTATCGTTTGATTGCCAGCGACATGTTCACATACGTGAGCCAAAAGACGCAACCGGTCCCGGCTAAGGTAAGGCTGTAGCCGTGGAGCTTACTATGCGTGAGGCCGCAAAGTGATGTGATATGTTACAGTCTGGATTCATATGACTTAGGATCGGGGTCCCGACACTAGCGTCACCTCTGCCTCCCATACCAACGGGCCTCAGGCCCATGAGGTGAGACCCCAGCCCAGCCCCGCTCATGTTGCCCTATGCTCCGCCCCGTGCGCGATTTTACTAACTTGCGCCCATGCTCCTGTTGTGGCCCGTATGCAGATTCGGCCCAGTAGAACTTGACTATGTTGCACTAGCAGGCGTAATTTATTGTGTTGCGCCCACCAGTTTTGGCCCATGTAGTTTTTTTTTATTCTGCGAATTTAGTACTTTCCCCAGGAATTACAGATTTGTAGAATAGTCGCTCTATTTCATGCATTTAATAACTCGAGAACCAGGCATCGTACGAAAAAACTTTATATATGAAACTTGACTAGAATTTCGTGTAGATTCACAATTTCCAACTCTCACATACTTTTAAAAAATTTAACCTTGCTGTTTGCATTAATTTGCGTGAATGCCATGCTAAAATGAATTATTTCATAACGTTTCAACCGTAGCTCCGATGCAAATGTTTTTCATATGTAACTTGACTAGAAAGACGCGTAGAATCTCATGGTGACACTTATTTTGGTGTTTAACAAATGTAAAAAAAATTATTACAGATCTGGAGAAATCTTAAAATGTTATTCGTTGCTTCCGGCCTCATTTAAAATGCCTAGATGATGTAGTTTATTATTGCTTCACTTCATGCCATGTCTAACAATGTTTAACATTGATATGTACCTAAACAAGAGTGAACTAAATAATTCGTTTGTGGAGTTTCGTCAATATGCAACTCGTTGCATATTGAGCTTCAGTTTAATGTGTAGTAGTTATTTGAGGTGAATTGCCATGCCTTGCATATTTAAACTAGACATGCATTATATTTGTTGCGCATCATATCATGCATATGTTGTGGTGTTCTGTGTGTTGATTGTTGTTTCAGATTGTTCCTTCTCGACAGAGTAGGTCCGAAAGCGTTTGGAGTGTGAGGATTCATTCGACTACGTCAGCTCGTCTTCTTCATGGACTCATTCTTCTTCCAAGCAAGATATCAGGCAAGATGACACATTTCCTTGGATACCACTACTATCATTGCCATGCTAGTTGTACCGCTTTTATCGTTATGTCTCCCTACGTACCACTTGTTTTTCAAGCCTCCCAACATTTCCATGAAAGCCTCTAACCCTCCACCTTCCCAGCAAACCTTTGTTTGGCTATGTTACCGCTTGCTCAGCCCTTTTTGTAGCATTTCTAGTTGCAGGTGCAATTGCTTCCATGTGACAACATGGACATTCTTTTGTTATCGCAATATTTTTGCTATTTAATTTAATGCACTTATACACTTGGTAAAGGGTGGAAGGCTTGGCCTTTTGCTCGTTGTTTTGCTCCACTCTTGCCGCCCTAGTTACTTGTGAACCGGTGTTATGTTCCATAATTGAGTGCTGCTAACATGCTCGAGGTTGTTATGGGGACCCCCTTAATTTTTGTTTTGGGATAAAACTTATCTAGCAAGGCCCAACTTTGGTTTTACCATTTGCCAACCTAATAAAACTTGCATAGGGACTTTCCGGACCCATGGATAATTAATCAACAAACCGGGCCAATGCTCCTCATGAGTGTTGGTCCACCTACCTAGCAGTCGACGGTGCCACCTCGGGGCAACTCGAGGCATTTTCAGGCTACCGTCCACTTCGCATAGAAGGATGATGCCTCTGGATAAAGAGTGCACCGCTCTAGATGCGGATCTGGCTCATCAGGAGGCCTTACTGGATTTGTTTTACCTTTCTCGAATGTCTTGGGTGACGAATTCCAAAAAATACTTCAGGCTATCTTGAGGTGGCGAATTTCCTATGGAATTGCCTAGGAAGATCACGAGATCTGTGGTCGATGTTATTCCCACTGCGTGTGGTTAATTTGTGATGGATGAGTTGGAGCACCCGTACAGGGTTAAATCTTTCGGAAAGCCATGCCCGCGGTTATGTGGCAAACTTGGATATTTTGTTTAACACCCGGACATAGCAAACTTGAAGTAAACTCAAATAAAATACACCAATTGTGTGTGTAACCGTGACTATCTCTTCTCTTGAGTCCTTATTCGAGGGAGAACACGGTGGGGTTATGATTGACGTAAGTAGGTGTTCAGGATCAGTTAGTGATCATTACTAGTTCACGTCGGTTATGCATAGACCACCATACTTTGCTTTCTGTACTCGTAAGTTAGCCACTCAAATATATGCTAGACGTTGCTGCAGCCTCACCAGTTAACCATACCTCACCCATTAAGCTTTAATAGTCTTGATACACTTGGAAATGAGATTGCTGAGTCCCCATGGCTCACAGATTACTACAATAGTAGTTGCAAGTACAGGTAGTGCGATACTCTGACGTGAGCGTGATGCTTGTTTGTTTGGAGTTATTCTTCTTCTTATTCTTCATCAATCTAGGATGGGTTCCAAGCGGCAGCCTGGGATAGCAAGGATGAATGTCATTTTACCATTTGTTTTTGTCTGTAGTCGGACCCTGCTTTTCTCTATAATGTTTGAGTATGTTGTTGTATTGATGTGATCTTGTTCTAGCTTGTGGCGAGTGTAAGCCAATTCCATATACTCATCTCTTCTATACATGTACTTGTAATGTTATCCATTCTTGAACCATGAAAGGATGCGCTTCTATCCCTGTCGAGGCCCTCATGCCGAAATAAGGATAGGATTGGATCTTGGGCGTGACAAGTTGGTATCAGAGCCTCTACCGACCTAGGAGCCCCCTTGATTTATCAAACATGGCCGAGTCGGGTCTAGTAAAACTATTTTGAGCGTAGTTATATCGGAGAGTAGGTTTCTTTTTACTCCTCTTCTATGCTCTGGTGAGGTATTCAACTTAGGAATTTTGATTCTACTCCTCTTCTTGCTCAAAATTATTTTGAGGATCACGCGGGTATTTTTGAGTCTATATGATAACAATGTGACGGAGTTCTGTCTTGGTTCCTCCTGTTTGACTTGATTTCTTTCGGGGAGTCGAGCTCCAGGGAATTTTGGCACATCGTTATCATTCAACTTCCTTAGTATCTCAAGACGGGTAGTGTTCGAAATTACTTCAATACTTGACATGGTGAGATAAGGTTGGAGTCACCTAGTACTGGGGAGGCGTCCGGGGTACCACCATGGTTAGTATCGTTGTGCTTTCGAGGATCTGAGTTAGATGGACTTGTGAAAGCCTCTGGTTATGTGTTGAAGGATGGATACAGTTGGGGTGTAGGTTTGTTAGTTGTGTGAGATTTTTTCCTCCTTGTATCCCCAAAACCCGATTGCATAACCAAGAAAGTTTTTGGAAGTTCTTAGGTGGGAATTCAAGTAGTTACCTAGGCTATCTTCCAACAGATCATGATGTGAGGTTGGGGTTCGACATCTAGTGGATTCGTTTGTTCACTATCTTTCTTAGAGAGGATAGTCTTGATTTATGCTTCTTCAAGCCTTGTAGTTTGCTACACCTAGGGAGCATATTCGAGCATCATTTCAATATGACAATCCAATGTACGATCGAGCCTGTGCGAACCTTACCACGGAAATATCGAGCGAAATCTCTGTTATGCATTTGTTTGCGGCTTGTTTCATAAGCCTCATCTTTTGTTTTGTTTTGAATATGGTAATGCGAGTTGCTTCGATGTCAAGTGGTGATTTCATATCTTGCCTAAGTGTTCTCATATTTCTGTGGGATTTCTAATTCTTTTGCTCCATCAAGTTGTCATATCAATTCTTTTCCTACCGGTGTGCGTCTCTTCAAGATAATTCTATCCTCTTCAATATTGCAAGATTAATTCTCATTTCTTCCAGAGTTCGTCTCATCTGTCTCAAGTTGTCTTTGTTTTCCCCGCCCTCCCTCCCTTTTTCTTGAATGATTAAATTCTCATCCAAGTGTCTTTTCTATTCATGTAATGCTTCTGCTATCTTTTCTTCTATCTTGTTTCCGGTGATTCTTTGTGCATATTCTCAGGAGTTTCAATTTCAAGGTCTATCCTCTTATTCTTTGTTCTTGTTGTTTTTCTTCTCCAGTGGATCCAATTCAACCTTCGGTGCTCATCTTATCCTTTCTTAGTCGCTCAATGGTTTCCATGTTGGAATTTCTTTTCCAAGCCTCTCTTGTTTATTCATCTCTCTGTATTCTATCCGGAGGCTGAAGATATCTTAGAGATTCGTGTTTTCTTTCATTCCTTCCAAATTATTTCAAGGTTCTCACTTCATCAAGTTCTTAATTTGTACCGGTGCAATCTCTCTTTTAATGAATTTTTTCAACGGTGGTTTCTTTTGAGTGGGCCCGTAACCCATAGGTCTTTTCCCAGGATCCTACTTGACTCTTCTAATCTTTCCGGAGATGTCCTCAAGTTCTTTTCAAATATGATGCAAGAATGATTTTCATCAATCATATTCCTCTTCCATGATCGCTTCTAAATCATTTTCCTGTTGGCTCAACCTTTTATTTATTCATTGTTCCAGAGTGTCTTAGTAATTCGTGGTGTTGTTTCTCGTTATCATTCTCTACATTGAATACCGAAGGAGAGTTTCTCTTAAATCGTTGTTCGTTCTTCCAAAGATTCATGGTTTCAGGCTGTTGCTATCATCTCAAATTGTGTTGACCATGAGTTATTCCTCCCATATCTATCCGGTGCATTTCATAATTGTTTTCATTTCTTGATCCTCCGAAGGCCATCGTTTCAGAAGATTTCTTCGTTCTCAGCTTTTAACTTCCATTCTCAAATTCTTCTCAATCGTTGTTCCTTCGTTCGTATCCCAATTATTCTGGTGCTTCGTTCAAGTTTTCTATTAGGTGGATCATGCTCTCTTTGTTCTCATGTTATATCATTCATTTGTATTATCCTCTTTCGTTTCGAATTCTTACCGGTGTTATCGTTCAAGACCTCTTCAAGTTTGTGCTCTATCTATCTTTCCCATCTCTTCCAAAAGGATAGGTGGTATGCCAAATCCGTTGTTTGTCGTGAATTTAACTTGATGTAGGATAGGCATATCATAATTCTTATTCTTGTTTCATCCAAGTGGTTTCAATCTTTCTTCCGTAGTTGTTCATGATATCAAATTCCTTATCCCAAGTGGTCATCTTTCTTTTTCGAAGTTCCTAGTTTTTTCTCAAGTATCTTGTCGCTAAGCTTCATCAAATTCATAGCAAGGCCTCAATCTGGTTCTTTTTGCATCCTTCAATTCGTTCTATAATCCTTTCATTTCAAAGTTCTTCCGGAGGTTCTTCATGGTGGTTCAGCAAGATTCCTTTCATTTTCAAGTGTTCTTCAAGATTCTTGTTGAAGGTGCTCAAGTGTTCTTTATCTTGGGTGTCTAATTTCAATGCCTTCTCCATTGTCTTTTGAAATGGTGTTATTAAATTCTTGATTATGAGGAGTCTCGAAGGAAAATTGTAAGTATGAGATAAGTAAACCCATCTTGTCTTCTCGGAGTTATCTTGGATTGGATTTCACCTAAGGCATTTCTTAAGGATTGTTGGTATCATGGTGCTATAAATGGTCCAAGTTTTCTCCTCTTCCTCTTGGTGAAAGAAGTTTTGCATATCTTGTTGCTCTGAAGCAATCAATTGTTGTTGTTGTGGCAGGTCGTCACCTCATGATTTTGAGATGTTTTTCATAAGCCCATAACAAGCTAAATATTTTCGTTGTTGATTCTACAACAACTCCGTTCAACCATGCTTCTCAAGTTCAATGGTGGTATAAGTTGTTATTTTCTTCTCCGTTCTCTTCTCTCCAAAGATCTAGCTTCTATTCCTTTGTTCCGAAGGCATAGTGGTGTTGCTCTATTCAACTCTCATCTTGTTTGATTAAGGTCATGTTCTTTCTTTGCTTATTCATTTTACCGGAGTGTTGTGTTCTATGTTCAAGTTCTTTTCCTTCTCATCAAATTTTGCCCCTCTATCCTACCGAAGTGCTGCCGAAATTTCTGTTCAATTCTTCCTTGTTCCTCACGTTGTTCTTCAACTATTTCCAACCTTCATGTTTCATTGGTTTCACTCGTTGTCAAAGAAGCAAACTAAGTTTAACCCTTGCTCTTCTCTTCCCCTTCTCATTCTAGATCTCGGGACGAGATCCTCGTGTAGTGGAGGAGAGTTGTAACAGCCTGGGACCGATGCTCCAGAAGATTCCCCTTTTATTTCCGTTCTTGTCTGTGATTCGTGTGGGTGTCGCATTTATCATCACATAATTCGCATCTTCTGCATAAGCATCGTCACTCATTTTTGAAAACTTGCATCCGTTGTTAGTTATCGGTTCTATCCGTCTGTGACGTCGACCGTTTTGAGACCAACCACACACGCATGCGCCCGTAGCATCATTAAAAAACCGTTTTTAAAGCGCACGAAAAATATTCTCGGATTGCGTTGAAAGTTGGCGTGCAATCTTGTTTTATTTTAGGTGTACCGCCGGCCAAATTTCGTCGCATTCCGAGTTCGTTTGCTACCCCATCGGTCAGTCGTAGCAGTGCGTCATTGGTTTATTATCGGCCATTTCTCTATGTTTTAAAAATCATGTCACGGGCCAACATCCCCCCTCTAACACAGGCCACTAACCCACCTAGCCCCCCCTCCGCTTTCGGACGTCCGATCGAGATCGAACGGTCCGAAAACGGGCTAATTGCCTAACCCTAGCATCCCTGCCTATATATAGACGCCCCTAACGTGCCTATTAGGGAAAACCTAGCCTTAGCCTCGAAATCCATGCCCCCAACATCCTCAGCCACCACCTAGCCGTGCCACTGTCTCCACCTCCCACGTCGGGCCCGTCAGGCCCGAACCGAGCCCGCCCATGAAGCCCATCTAGCTTCCGCCGCCCTCGCTCCAGATCGGCAGAGGAGCGCTCCCGATCTAGCGTGCCTCCGCCCAAGGGTGCGCCCTCCCTTGTCGCGCCTAGCTAGGGCCGGACCTCATCGTCCGGCCGCTAGGACGCCGACACTGGGGACCATGGCCAGCTCGCCATGCCGCGCTGCCTTCCCGCAGATTGCAGCAATGGCTAGCGGCAGCTCGCCGCCCCTCACCTCGCGCCGTAATAACCCATCGGCGACCGAATCGAGTGGCCCTCGGCCAGATCCGGCCGTTCCCGGAGTCTCCTGTCGGCCTCCATGCTTGGACGTGTCATCGGCGACCTTCTATCGCGCCGCTACTTCCAGATCGAGGAGGAGACGAGCGCCTGATCCTGCTCGCCCCATTGACCAATGCCAAGGCCGGCCCAGCGTCGCCTGCCTCCCCTAACGACGGGCCTCAGGCCCATGAGGTCAGACCCCGGCCCTGCCCCGCTCCTGTTGCCCTATGCTCCGCCCCATGCGCGATTTTACTAACTTGTGCCCATGCTCCTGTTGTGGCCCATATGTAGATTCGGCCCAGTAGAACTTGACTATGTTGTGCTAGCAGGCGTAATTTATTATGTTGCGCCCACCAGTTTTGGCCCGTGTAGGGATTTTTTAGATTCTGCGAATTTAGTATTTTTCCTAGGAATTAAAGATTTGCACAATAGTCCCTCCATTTCATGCATTTAATAACTCGAGAACCGGGCATCGTATGAAAAAACTTTATATATGAAACTTGACTAGAATTTCATGTAGATTCACAATTTCCAATTCTCACATATGTTTAAAATGTTTAACCTTGCTGTTTGCATTAATTTGTGTGAATGCCCTGCTAAAATGAATTATTTAATAACTTTTAAACCGTAGCTCCGGTGCAAATGTTTTACATATGTAACTTGACTAGAAAGACATGTAGAATCTCATGGTGACACTTATTTTGCTGTTTAAAAAATGTAAAATATGTGTATTATAGATCTGTAGAAAACTTAAAATATGCATATGAGGTCATTCCGGAATAGTTATTCGTTGCTTCCGGCCTCATTTAAAATGCCTAGATGATGTAGTTTGTTATTGCTTCACTTCATGCCATGTCTAACAACATTTAACATTGATGTGTACCTAACCAAGAGTGAACTAAATAATTCGTTTGTGGGGTGTCATCAATATGTAGCTCGTTGCATATTGAGCTTCACTTTAATGTGTAGTAATTGTTTGAGGTGAATTGCCATGCCTTGCATACTTAAACCGGACATGCATCATATTTGTTGCACATCATGCCATGCATATGTTGTGGTGTTCCGTGTGTTGATTGTTGTTTCGGATTGTTCCTTCTCGATAGAATTCCAAAAGGGTTCAAAGTGGGAGGATTCGTTCGACTACGTTGGCTCATCTTCTTCATGGACTCGGTCTTCTTCCAAGCACGATATCAGGTAGGATGACACATTTCCCTGGATATCACTACTATCATTGCCATGCTAGTTATACCGCTTTAATTGTTATGTCTCGCTATCTACCAGTTGTTTGTCAATCCTCCCAACATTGCCATGAAAGCCTCTAACCCTCCACCTTCGCAGCAAACCTTTGTTTGGCTATGTTATCGCTCGCTCAACCCTTCTTATAGCGTTTCTATATGCAGGTGCAATTGCTTCCATGTGACAACATGGACATTCTTTTGTTATCACAATATTATTGCTATTTAATTTAATGCACTTATATACTTGGTAAAGGGTGGAAGACTTCGCCTTTTGCCTGGTGTTTTGTTCCACTCTTGCCGCCCTAGTTACTTGTGAACCGGTGTCATGTTCCATAATTGAGCGCTCCTAACATGCTCGGGGTTGTTATGGGGACCCCCTTAATTTTTGTCTTGGGATAAAACTTATCTGGCAAGGCCCAACTTTGGTTTTTCCATTTGCCAACCTAATTAAACTGGCATCGGGACATTCCGGACCCCATGGATAATTAATCAACAAACCGGGCCAGTGCTCCTCATGAGTGTTGGTCCACCTACCTAGAAGTTGACGGTGCCACCTTGAGGCAACTCGAGGCATTTTCAGGCTACCTTCCACTTCGCATAGATGGATGATGCCCGTGGATAGAGAGTGCATGGCTCTAGATGCGGATCTGGCTCATCGGGACGCCTTGTTGGATTCATTTTACATTTCTCGAATGTGTTGAGTGAGGAATTCCAAAAAAATACTCCGGGCTATCTCGAGGTGGCGGATTTCCTATGGAATTACCTAGGAAGATCACGAGATCCATGGTCAAGATTATTCCCGTTGCGTGTGGGTCATTTGTGACGGATGAGTTGGAGCACCCCTGCAGGGTTAAATCTTTCGGAAAGCCATGCCCGCGGTTATGTGGCAAACTTGGATATTTTGTTTAACACCTAGTAATAGCAAACTTGAAGTAAACTCAAATAAAATACACCAACTGTGTGCGTAACCGTGATTGTCTCTTCTCATGAGTCCTCATCCGAGAGAGAACATGGTGGGGTTATGATTGACGTAAGTAGGTGTTCAGGATCAGTTAGTGATCATTACTAGTTCACGTCGGTTATGCGTAGGACACCAAACTTTACTTTCTGTACTCGTAAGTTACCCACTCAAATATATGCTAGTCGATGTTGTAGCCCCACCACTTAACCATACCTCACCCATTAAGCTTTAATAGTCTTGATACCCTTGGAAATGAGATTATTGAGTCCCCATGGCTCACAGATTACTACAACAACTGTTGCAAGTACAGGAACTGCGATACTCTGACGTGAGCGTGATGCTTGTTTGTTTGGAGTTATTCTTCTTCTTCTTCTTCTTCAATCTAGGATGGGTTCCAGGCAGCGGCCTAGGATAGCAAGGACGAATGTCATTTTACTGTTTGTTTTCGTCTATAGTCAGACCCTGCTCTTATGTATGATGTTTGAGTATGTTGTTGTATTGATGTGATCTTTTTGTAGCTTGTGGCGATTGTAAGACAATTCCATATACTCATCTCTTCTGTACATGTACTTGTAATGATATCCATTCTGGCACACGACAAGATGCACTTCTATCCCTGTCGAGGCCCTCATGCCGAAATAAGGATAGGATCGCATCTTGGGCATGACACATACTTCGGCGGAAAGACTTGTACAAAAGGTGGTTGTCGGGAGACCCGGCAACCGTGCTTCATGGTTATAACTTACGAAGATGTTCGATATTCCAGTAGTTGCTCATTGGCATGCCATCCTCGGTCTCTAGGCGGACTGCGGTAGGCCTGGTGACTCGCACTACCTGATAAGGGCCTTTCCAGTTCGGTGTCAACTTGTTGGAATTCTTTGCGGTTTGAACGTGCCGAAGAACAAGGTCGCCTTCCTCAAGACTATGGGCTTGAACCTTGTGGCTATGATAGTGGCACAAAGCTTGTTGGTAGCGCGCAGCTCGCATAGTAGCCTGAAGATGATCTTCCTCAAGGTGCATAGCGTCATGTTGCCGCAACTGCTCTTGCTCAAGAGGTGACCCGTATGTGAGTTCTGTGGGGAGAACTACTAGGGAGAAGGGTGTCTGGTCGGTAGCTCGATTTGGAATCGTCCTGATTGACCAAAGAACCACCGGCAACTCATCAATCCAACGCCTTTTGCACTTGCGCAGCTTGTTAAAAGTTCTTGTCTTGAGGCCTCGCAACACTTCAGCATTAGCCGTTTCCGCCTGGCCATTGCTCCATGGGTGGGCAACAAAAGCAAAATAAATCTTGTCGCCAAGGTGTTGGACATACTGCATGAAGGTGCGACTCGTGAACTGTGTGCCGTTGTCGGTGATGATCCTATTTGGTACACCAAAGCGGAAAACTATTCCCTTAAGGAACTTGACGGTTGCTTGTGTTGTCATCTTTCTCACTTCGTGCACTTTCGGCCACTTTGTGAACTTGTCGATTGCGACGTACAAGTACTCAAAGCCCTCGGTAGCACGGGGAAAAGGACCCAAGATGTCGATCCCCCAGACCGAAAATGGCCAAGAGTGAGGGATTGTTTGAAGAGCTTGAGCTGGTTGATGCATTTTCTTTGAATGAAACTGGCATGCTTCACACTTGCTTACTAGCGCAGTTGCATCCTGGAGGGCAGTGGGCCAAAGAAACCTGGCTGGAATGCCTTACCGGCAAGCGCTCTTGATCCTATGTCGGAGTCACATATGACTCCATGTATCTCCGCCAACAGCTCTAGTCCATCTTCTCGATAAATGCACTTGAGTTTCACACCATTCGGCCACTTTCTATACAGGACATTGTCCACGAACTGGTACATATTACACCAGCGGGCTAGTTTCTCTGCTTCTTCTTGTTCCTCAAGGAATTCTCCTATTTGAAGGAAATGGACGATGTGTTGTGCCCATGCTGGAGCCTGGGGCCCGACAACAAGTACTAAAGGCATATCCTCTGTCGGGAAGCATTTGTCTCAACGGCAAGGGCTCGAGGCCCTGTCGGAGCCCGTTGCCCCCTGGCAAGCTTGGCAGGAGCGTGTGCTTCCATGGCAAGAGCATGAGGCCCTAACGGAGCGTGATTCTCACCGGCAAGCCTAGCATCGGTCCCGGCAACTTCCTTGTCGGCGGCTTCTAGGAGCCCTACCAAGAAGTACTTGTCGGGACTGAAGTTTCTTCTTTTCTCTTCTCCAATTGCTGGAGTCACGGATGGTTGAGTCAGTCGGAACACAAAAGTTCCTGGTTCCACAGGCAACTTAAGGGCAACACGCTTTGAGAGGCCATCAACAACACTGTCGTCTGCATGCGGAACATGCTCCATTTGCAGACTGTCAAAATGTTCTTCCAACTTTCTCACTTCATCTACATAAGCTTCCATGAATGGACTCTGATAATCATTATTCACCCGCTTGACGACGAGCTGAGAATCACCCCTGACACTAAGTTTCCTAATCCCAAGGTCTGTCACAATCCTGAGATCGGCAAGCAGCCCTTCGTATTCTACAGTATTGTTTGTTGACTTCTCCCGGGGAAAGTGCATCTGAATCACATATTTGAGGTGCTCTCTGGTGGGTGTGACAAGCAACACTCCAGCACCAGCGCCTTGTAGTGAGAAAGCCCCATCAAAATATATGATCCACTCTTGATTTGTTTCTTTGCCGGGGAGAGTTGACTCTGGAACTTCTTCATCTGGCATTGGGGTCCATTCCGCAATGAACTCCGCCAAGGCTCTGCTATGGATAGTTGAAGTAGTTTCAAATTTGAGACCAAAGCTTGACAGCTCCAAAGCCCACTCCACAATCCTGCCGGTAGCATCTGGGTTCTGCAAAATCCGCTACAATGGGAAGTGAGTGATAACGGTTATCTCATGTGCCTAGAAGTAATGGCGCAGCTTCCTTGAGGCCATAAGGAGAATGAAGAGCAACTTTTGCACGCCATAATATCTTGACCTAGCCCCCTACAAAAGGGAGCTGACAAAATAGAATCGGTTCTGCACCATCTTCTTCTTCAGAATTGTTTCATTCGACTGTGCAGATCCTGCTTTGTCGGCACCAGACCCTGCCGGGGAATATCCTGGCTTGTCGCTTGGCCGTCCTGCTGCTGTTGCTACTTCTTCATCAACTTCTCTTTCAGCCACTAACGCAGCACTCACCACTTGATTTGTTACCGCTAGATATAGCAGCAACGGCTCTTCTAGTTTTGGCGCGACTAGGACTAGCGAAGAGGAGAGGTACTTCTTCAAATCCTGCAGCGTTGCCTCCGCTTCCGGAGTCCATTTCATTGGACCTGCCTTCTTCAAGATTTTGAAAAAGGGTAGGGTGCACTCAGCAGGTTCTGAAATGAACCTACTCAGAGCGGCAACACAACTGGGAAGACGACGCACATCCTTGACACGTCTTGGTGCTTCAATTTTCACAATTGCTTTGATCTTGTCGGGGTTTGCTTCAATTCCACATTGATATACAAAGGACCCGCGAAGCTTACCGGATGCGACACCAAACTCACACTTCTCAGGGTTGAGCTTCAAGTTTATCTAGCGCGGATTTGCAAATGTTTCTTCTAAATCTGATATGAGTGTCGCCTTGTCCTTGGTTTTGACCACTATGTCATCCATATAAGCCTCCATATTTCTATTTAGCTGGGGCTCAAAACTAATATGGACCACTCTTGCGAGTGTAGAACCAGCACTTTTCAACCCGAAAGGCATACGCAAAAAGCAATACGTACCACATGGGGTGATAAATGTGGTCTTCTCTTCGTCTTCCTTGGCCATGAAAATCTGATGATAACCTGAATAGGCATCAAGGAAAGACAACAAGTCGCAGTCGCGGTGGACTCCACAATATGGTCGATGCGTGGCAAGGGAAAAGGATCTTTGGGGCAGGCTTTATTGATATCTATGTAGTCAATACATAGCGTCCATTTCCCATTCGCCTTGCGCACTACAACTGGATTGGCCAACCATGTTGGATGAAGTACTCCTCTAACCAAGCCAGTCGCTTCTAATTTCTTGATTTCTTTGGCAATAAACTGTTGCCGCTCCAAAGCCTAGTGCCTGACCTTCTGCTAGACGGGCCACACGTGTGGACAGACGGCAAGGTGGTGCTTAGTCACCTTCATGGGAACACCAGGGTTATCGGATGGTTGCCACGCAAACACATCGACACTCGCTCACAAAAAGGAAACGAGTGCGCTTTCCTATTTGTCATCAAGTGTGGAACTTATGGTGAAAGTTCCTCCTGTACCATCCTCCTTAGTGGGCACCTTCTTAGTCTCTGGTGGAGCTGCCTTGCACTTCTTTCTCTTTCCGGTGGAACTCTCTGGCACATCCTCAACAGGACCGCAGCACTCTGAGGAAGTGTGCTTGCAGGAGTCTGTGTGAGAGGTCTTGTCGGGCTTCTTCCTCCCGGTAGTTTCAGTGGCAGGAGCAAGTGCCTGGCGGCAGATGCTGCAACTACCTCCTAGTAGAGTTGATCGGCGCAGATAAGCGTGTCTTTCTTGTCGGACTTGACAGTGATGACACTCATCGGCTCGGGCATTTTCAATACATTGTAGGCATAGTGCAACACCGCCATGAACTTGGCTAACGCTGGACGGCCAAGGATCCCATTGTATGCCAACGGAATTTTGGCGACGTCGAGAACCACCTTCTTCGTCCTGAAGTTCAGATTGCTACAAAATGTTACTGGAAGCGTGATCTTTCCCTTGGGATAGCTCCTTCTAGGATTGACCCCCTGAAACAAGCTCGTTTCCTCGAGATCTTCATCAGGAATTCACAATCTCTTGATTACCTCGGGCGAGATCAAGTTTGAGCTGGCCCCACCGTCAACTAACATTTTTGTCACTTTGAGGTTGCGAATCATTGGTGAGACCAACAACAGCAAACACCCAACCGCAGTTATACGATCAGGGTGATCCTCAACGTCGAAAATGATAGGCGTGTTGGACCATTTCAAAGGCACCTTTGACGATGCACATGGCATCTGTAGCTCTGTGGAATTCTTGATCATTGGACTCGTTGTCCTCTTCAACGTCATCATCACCTCCCTCTTGCTTGTCGCGGCCACGAGTGGGCATGTCCTTCTGTTGCTTGGCCTTGCCGCGGCGACCTCTTCGGCCACCGTGCTTCTTGTCGGACCCCTCCGCACCATCCTAGCCCTTCTCCTTGTCTCGCCTCTCATACTCAGCTTTTTCCTTCTCGACAGGCTACTCAACTTGTCGGCAGTCATGGAGATCGTGGCGCTTGGTGTGATGGATCTCGCAATACTGCTTGATGGAGCCTTCTGGCATGTCGGCAGCTGCCAAAGCCTGACAGAAGGCGCACCCAGCAACATCCTTTCCGAGGTCATCAACCTTGGCCTTCTTGGCGGTATTGGGGTTGCTGGATCCCTCGATGGCAAGCATGGCCTTGCCCTTGCGCTTCCTGTTACGTCGCCAGCCCTTCTTTGCCGGGGCGGCGATGTCCTCATCCTCAGAATTGACCCCTGCACCATCGTCCTCGCCCAGGAGCCTCCTCCCTTCTTCAGCCCAAGCACATTTATCTGCGAGAGCAAAGAGCTCGGCAACATCCCTAACCTTGTTCATTGCCAGTTCTTCCCGCATCCTACGGTTGCGCATGTTCTGATGGAACAGGCTGATAACAGCAGCAGGATGAACGTCTGGTATGTTGTGCTGTATGCGGCTGAACCTGTGGATGTACTTGCGCAAAGTCTCGCCCTCCTTCTAGGGGATGAGATGTAAATCACTTTCTTGGCGAGGATCTTGATGACCTCCTGTAAATGCGCCAACAAACTCATGGCACAGATCTTCCCAGGAAGAAATGGATCCTTCCGACAAGTGCATCAACCATGACCTGATGTTGGGCTTGAGCACCAACGGGAAGTAGTTGGCAAGCATCTCGTCATCACGAGCCCCAGCACCCTGCACCGCAATAGTATCGATGCTCAAGAACTCTAACGGGTGACTCTTTTCATCATATTTCTCTGAGACCTCCAACTTGAACGTGCAACAATTGCGCCACTCGACACGCCGCAGCTCACGGGTAAACACTAGACAACCCACCTTGTAAGGTAGATCGATAGGATACCTCGACACTGGTTTGTCTAAGGTAGGTCCTGCGCGCTTCCCACCGCCGCTGGATGGTAGTTCGAGCCTCTTCCTTGCCTTGCTCCTGAAGAACTTGACGTTGGTCGCGGCGAGTTCGCGGATCGAACGACACCATGGAATCGTCATCACGAGTGTCGACCCGTCGAGTCAGCGATTGCTACTGCTGCTGTGGAGGAGAGTACAGTGTAGTTGTACCACCTCCAGTCTTCTCGCCACCGGCGCGTGTCAGCTTGATGGACCGTCGTTGTGAAGGCTCTGTCTGTTGTGGCTTATCTTTGTTGGCGAGGCCAATGAGACTCCAAATAGCAGCTCTCCATTCTTTGAGCTTGTTCACAGTAGGAGGAAAGTTGAGGAGCAATTGTGCTTGCGCTAGTGCTTCTGTTCACATTGGCGGCGGCGACAAGCGCGAGGAACATGAGGTGCTATGGCTCCCAACTATGTTAGAAGGAGCTACATCACGGTCTCGCGACCGTACACCACTTCCACCAGCACGTGGACGTGCATGTTGGTCTCGCACATCCTGAGGATGATGCTCAGGTGATTTTCCATGAGGTCGCCCAGACCCAGCAACATCACGGTGATGCTCATCACGCGTGCCCTGAGAAGGGTGTGGAGCATGCGCCGGTGTGGGTGTCTTGGAAGGCGTCCTTCCGTCTTTGGAGTTCGCTGCACCGCCTGCTGGCAATACAGCGCCATCCTTAAATCTGGCGGTGCGGTCGACGCCGCTCGCCTGGCTATGATCACCGGAACATCAGTGAAGCTCTGAACCTCCGCCTCCTCCATCCGTGTCTACCCCATAGCCTATATAGGTAGCTACAGGGACAACGGACGTGGATGGACCAACCACCATCAAACCCTTCCTCTTGGGGGTCAAACCCTTTCCACGCTAGTCAGCAGATCAGGTCCACGCGACCTTCCCCCCTACCTGGCACGCCAAAGATGTCGGAGAAACGACACCTATGGGATCGGAAGGATCCCTTTACTACTCGGCAGGGAAGATGGCTCGCACAGAGAGTAGATCTGATGATTAACACGCGGGAGTTTACCCAGGTTCGGGCTACAAAGAGGCATAAAACCCTACTCCTGCTTCGTTGTATTGGATGAGTTCTAGGTCAGGCTCTGGAAGCGCTACAGTACACAGCTGCTACTCATGTAGATTCGGCCAGAGAAGATCCCCCTATAGCTGTGCCTTGGGCCTCCTTTTATACTCTCGAAGGGGTCACCAACAGTGGCGTACATCGCATACATGAGGTGTAAAGTGCTACAGTGTTATCGTACCTAACACTAACGGTGTGAGACAAACGCATTTAATGCTCCGTCATGCGTCCTTGACCTTCTACGGGATGGGATAGGAGCCCGTCCCATCGACACCGCTTAGCCTCCTACATCCCTGGCGCCTCGACACGTACCTAGGTGGGATGACACCTGGTCTCTGCACTGGCAGGATGGCGAGGCCTTGCCAGGAGGAATTCTTGTTGGGGTTCCGTAGGCCATCCCGGCAAGATCTTGCCGGGGTCCCAGCTTCGGTCTTCAGTCCTAATTGTTTGCTAGAATTCTTTCTTGATGTTGATGTATTTTTTCTTAGTTGCTCCGTGGTAGGCCTTGCCACTGTTATGGCTAAAATTGTCCGTGCATAAGTACGGGGTACTAAAAAGCCCATACTTTAGTACACCAATAATCGCCCTTTCCTCTTCAAGGGAAAACCAATGCAAGCTCAAGAGATAGAAATAAGGATTTCGGGCGTCGTTGCCAAGGAGGAAACATAGCAAGTCAAGAAAAAATCTCTCCCGTCAACTTGCCAATTTCTAGCGCCGTTGCCGGGGAGGATACATATCAAGCCTACCAAGTACCCATCACAAACTCATCTCTTGCATTTACTTGATTTGCCATTTGCCTCTCGTTTTCCTCTCCCCCAATTATAAAAAGGATTTTTAGAAAATACCAAAAAGATTTTCCTTTGTGTTTGCCCTTCTTCAGTTCACCTTTTTGTTGCTATGTTTGCTTGTGTTGCCATGTGCTTTCTATTTGCATGCATCTTCGCATGATAAAAATCTATTAATATGGATCCTCATCCACTTGATAATCTTTTCGACAGACCAAATTATGATGAACCAATTGCTAGTGAGTTGAGTGCACTTGATTATCTCTATGAAGTTTTGCTTGAAAATCATGAAAATTTTGATGAAGTGTTGAAAGAAGAAAATTATAAGGTGATTCATGATATCTCCTTGAATGAAAAACATAATTGCCATGTTGTTAGTATGAATTCTCTGAATATCCATGATGCCAATGATATGCAAAACCACAAGCTTGGGGATGCTATGCTTGATGAAGATGATATTTTTTGTTCCCTAAGTATTGGTGATGACATGTATGCTATATTTGATCATGAAAATAATCATTTATGTGATAGTTACATTGTGAGATTCCTTCATGATGCTACTGAAAATTATTATGAGGGAGGAACATATTCTTGTAGGAATTGCAATAATCTCAAATTTCCTCTCTATGTGTTCTAAGTTTTGAAGTTATGCTTGTTTTGCCTTCCTATGCTAGTTGATTCTTTCTCCCATAAATGGTTTGCTCACAAAATACCTATGCATCGGAAGTGGGTTACACTTAAAGGTGTTTTTCGTGGGATTCATGATGCTCTCTTTCCTGTTTCAAATACTACTTTTTTATGTGAGCATCATTGAAATAATTATGCCTAGCTAGGGGCGTTAAACAATAGCGCTTGTTCGGAGGCAACCCAATTTTATTTTTGTGTTCTGTTTTTTCTTCTGTTTTTGAGTGTTTCCCACATTATTACTTCTGTAGTAATTGTGTTTTGGTGTTTTAATTAGTGTTTAAGCCAAGTAAAACCTTTTGGGTGATCTATGGTACTTATGGAATTTGATCTTAATAATTTTTCAGAATTGTTTGGGTAACATAAGTATACGCGGTTTTCAGATTACTAGAGACTGTTATGTTCTTGACAGATTCTGTTTTCTTTGAGTTGTTTGCCTATTTTGATGAATCTTTGGGTTGTATCATGTGGTATTAACCATGGAGAAGTTTGATTTTAGTAGGTATACCACCAATATAAATAAAGAATGAGTTCACAACAGTACCTAAAGTGGTGATTTATTTTCTAATACTAATGGATCTCACGAGTTTTCTGTTAAATTTTGTGTTGTGAAGTTTTTAAGTTTTGGGTAAAGATTTAATGGACTATGGAATAAGGAGTGGCAAGATCCTAAGCTTGGGGATGCCCATGGCTCCCCAAGTGATATTAAAGGATGCCAAATAGCCTAAGCTTGGGGATGCCCCGCAAGGCATCCCCTCTTTCGTCTTCAATCCATCGGTAAATTTACTTGAGGCTATATTTTTATTCACCGCATGATATGTGTTTTGTTTGGAGCGACTTGTATGATATGAGTCTTTGCTTGTTAGTTTTCCACAACCATCCTTGATGCACACATTGTTTGAGAGAGACATGTTGAATCGTGAATTTGTTAGAATACTCTATATGTTGACTTATGTCTTTTGAGTTAGGCAATTTTGCTCTATGTGATTCACTTATATCATTTAGAGCACGGTGGTGTTCGAATTTTATAGAAATACTTGAACTCTCGTACCTCACTTATATTATTTTGAGAGTATCTAAAACAGCATGGTAATTGGTCTAGGTTATGAATTTAGTCCTAATACGATAGGCATCCAAGAGGGATATAATAAAAACTTCCATATTAAGTGCATTGAGTATTTATGAGAAGTTTGATGCCTTGCATAAAGTTTTGAGATATAAAGATGGTAATGTTAAGAGTCATGTTAGGGAGTAATTGTAATTTTGTAAAAATACTTCTGTAAAGGATTGTGATTCCTGTAGCATGCACATATGGTGAACCGTTATGTAAGGAAGTTGGAGCATAACTTGTTTATAGATTGTCGACCTTTGTGCGAGGGTCGGGAGCACGTGATGGTTAACTCCTTCCAACCTCTCCCCTAGGAGCATGCGTTTAATACTTTGCTTTGATGACATATAGACTTTTGCAATAAGTATGTGAGTTCTTTATGACTAATGTTGAGTCCATGGATTATACACACTCTCACCCTTCCACCTTTGCTAGCCTCTCTAGTACCGTGCAACTTTCGCCGGTACAACAAATACATTCCCCAAAATAGCCACCATATACCTTCCGCAAAACAGCCACCATATATGTTTTCTCAAAACAGCCACCATACCTACCTATTATGGCATTTCCATAGCCATTCCGAGATATATTGCCATGCAACTTCCACTGTTTCCTCTTAGGACATGCACCATTACTTCCATATTGCATATAGAGTCATATTTTGTCATAGGTATCAAGTTGTAATTATCTTTTGAGTTGTAAGTAAATAAAAGTTTGATGGTTTTCAATATTAGAGCCTATCCCATGTTAGGAAAGGATGATGGAAGATATGATTCCCTTACTAGCAGGGATGAGAGTCCGGACTTTATGAAAATAATAATAGAGGCCAGCGAAGCCCAAATAAAAAAAAGCCTTAGATGCCTACCAAAAAATGAGAGAAAAGAGAGAAGGGACATTGCTACTATCTTTTTCCACACTTGTGCTTCAAAGTAGCACCATGATCTTCATGATAGAGAGTTTCCTATTTTGTCACTTTCATATAACTAGTGGAATTTTTCATCATTACGCACGTCCACTTAGTTTCTTTTTGACCTTTCATACACTTATAGATCCAGTGCGTCTGTTGCATGGCAATCCCTACTCACTCACATTGATATCTACAAATGGGCATCTCCATAGCCTGATTATACGCCTAGTTTATGTGAGACTATCTTCTCCCTTTCTTTGACAACCTCCACCATATTCTATTCCACCTATAATGCTATATCCATGGCTCACACTCATGTATTGCATGAGAGTTGAAAACGTTTGAGAAAATAAAGGTGTGAAAACAATTGGTTGACTTTTCATTGGGGTTGTGCATGATATGAACACTTTGTGTGGGGAAGATGGAGCACAACCAGACCATATGATATTGTAGGGATAACTTTCTTTTGCCATTATATTTTGAAGAGATACAATTGCTTTGCCAGTATGCTTGAAATTTTATTATTTTTATATCAATATTGAGCTTTCATTTTGACTCTTACAGGTCTGAATATTCATGCCACAATAAAGAATATTACATGGATAAATATGTTAGGTAACACTCCACATCAAAAATTCTGTTTTTATCACATACCTACTCGAGGATGAGTAGGAGTTAACTTTGGGGATGCTGATACGTCTCCAATGTATCCATAATTTTTGATGATGTCATGCTATTATATTATCTGTTTTGGATGTTTTATATGCATTATTATGCCATTTTATATTATTTTTGGGAGTAAACTATTAATCTAGAGCCTAGTACCAGTTTATGTTTTTTCCTTGTTTTTGAGTTTTGCAGATATGGAATATTAAACGGATTCCAAATGGAATAAAACCTTTGGAAGGAATTTTTCTAGAAGGAAATAAATCGTCCAGGCTTGGAGTGCACGCCAGGGGACGTGCCAGGGTGCCACAAGGCTGCTAGGCGTAGGGCCCCCTGGCCGCGCCTAGCAGCTTGTCGCTCGCTCGTAGGTCTCCTAACCCTAATCTTCGGCCTATAAATACCCAAATATTCCCCCAACATCGAAAATAGACACGCAAATACTTTTCCGCCACTTGAAGCCTCCGTTCCCAATAGATCCAATCTTGGAGCCTTTTCCAGTAATTTGCCGGAGGGGGTTTCGATCACGGAGGGCATCTACATCAACTCCATTTCCCCTCCGATGATGCATGAGTAGTCCACCATAGACCTGCGGGTCCATAGCTAGTATCTAGATGGCTTCTTCTCTCTCTTTGATCTTTAATACCATGTTCTCCATGATCTTCATGGAGATCTTTCCGATGTAATCCTCTTTTGTGGTGTGTTTGTCAAGATCCGGTGAATTGCGAGTTTATGTTCAGATTATCCATGAATCTTATTTGAATCTTCTCTGAATTATTATATGCATGATTTCATATCCTTTCAAGTCTCTTTGAGTTATTGGTTTGGTTTGGCCAACTAGATTGGTAATTCTTGCAATGGGAGAAGTGCTTGGTTTGGGGTTCAATCTTGCGGTGTCCTCACCCAGTGCCATAGTAGGGGTAGCGAGGCACGTATTGTATTGTTGCCGTCAACGCTAACAAGATGGGGTTTTCATCATATTGCTTGAGTTTATTCCTCTACAGCATGTCATCTTTCTTAATGCGTTACTCTGTTCTTCATTAACTTAATACTCTAGATGCAGGCAGGAGTCGGTCGATGTGTGGAGTAATAGTAGTAGATGCAGAATCGTTTCTGTCTACTTGAGACGGACGTGATGCCTATATGCATGATCATTTCCTTGGATAACTACATGATTATTTGCTTTTCTATCAATTGCTTGACAGTAATTTGTTTACCCACCATGATATTTGCCTTCAAGAGAGAAGCCTCTAGTGAAACCTATGGCCCCGGGTCTATTTTCCATTATATACTTTTAGATCTATAAACCCAAAAAACAAAAAATACTTTGCTGCAATTTATTTAACTTTTACTTTCCGTTCTCGTTTATATCTATCTCTATTGGATCTAATCCTTGCAAATAACCGTGAAGGGATTGACAACCCCTTTATAGCATTGGGTGCAAGTGTTCGATTGTTTGTGTAGGTGCATCCATTTGTGACTTCCTTGTTCCTCCTACTGGATTGATACCTTTTTTCTCAAAAATTTAGGGAAATACTTATCTACTTTGCTGCATCACCCTTTAATCTTCAAGGGAAAACCAACGCAAGCTCAAGAGGTAGCAAGAAGGATTTCTAGCGCCGTTGCCGGGGAGGAAACATAGCAAGTCAAGACAAAATCTCTACCGTCAACTTGCCAATTTCTGGCACCATTGACGAGGAGGATACATATCACGCCTACCAAGTACCCATCACAAACTCATCTCTTCCATTTACTTTATTTTCTATTTTCCTCTCGTTTTCCTCTCCCCGAGTTCTAAAAATGATTTTCAGAAAATACCAAAAAGATTTGCCTATTTGTTCATTGTTCCTCCGTTCACCTTTTTGTTGCTATGTTTTCCTGTGTTGCCATGAGCTTTCTATTTGCATGCATATTCTCTTGATAAAAAATCTATTGATATGGATCCTCATCCACTTGCTAATCTTTTCAAAAGACCAAATTATGATGAACCAACTGCTAGTGAGTTGAGTGCACTTGATTATCTCTATGAAGTTCTGCTTGGAAATAATGAAAATTTTGATGAAGTGTAGAAAGAAGAAAATTATAAGGTGATTCATGATATCTCCTTGAATGAAAATCATGATTTCCATGTTGTTAGTATGAATTATCTAAATATCCATGATGCTAATGATATGCAAATCCACAAGCTTGGGGATGCTATGCTTGATGAATATGATATTTTTGTTCCGCAAGTATTAGTGATGACACGTATGCTATAATTGATCATGAAAATAATCCTTTATGTGATAGTTATATTTTGAGATTAATTCATGATGCTACTCAAAATTATTATGAGGGAGTAACATATGCTTGTAGTAGTTGCAATAATATCAAATTTCCTCTCTATGTGTTCAAAGTTTTGAAGTTGTGCTTGTTTTTCCTTCCTATGCTAGTTGATTCTTGCTCCCATAAATTGTTTTCTCACAAAATACCAACGCATGGGAATTGGTTTATACTTAAAGGTGTTTCTCATGAGATTCATGATGGTCTCTTGCCTATTTCAAATACTACTTTTTTATGTGAGCATCATTGAAATCATTATGCCTAGTTAGGGCATTAAACAATAGCACTTGTTGGGAGGCAACCCAATTTTATTTTAGCGTTCTGTTTTTGCTTATGTTATTGAGTTTTCCCATATTATTACTTCTGTAGTAATTGTGTTTTGGTGTTTTAGTTAGTTTTTGAGCCAAGTAAAACCTCTAGGGTGATCTATGGTAGTTGTTGATTTGATCTTGCCAAAAAACAGAAACTTTTGCGCTCAGTCCAGGAATTTTCTAAAAATTTAGAGCGTCGAATCCATATCAGATTTTTACACATGATTTATATATAAATTTTCCAGGTTTTCATAATTTTTAAGAATGTTTTGGCTTACATAACTATACTAAGTTTTCAGATTGCTACAGACTATTGTGTTTTTGACTGATTCTGTTTTCTTTGAGTTGTTTGCCTATTTTGATGAATGTTTGGGTTGTATCATGTGGTATGAACCTTGGATAAGTGAGATTACAGTGGGTATAACACGAATATAAATAAATAATGAGTTCACAACAGTACCGAAAGTTATGATTTATTTTCTAATACTAACAAATCTCATGAGTTTTCTGTTAAGTTTTGTGCTGTGAAGTTTTCAAGTTTTGGGTAAAGATTTGATGGAGTATGGAATAAGGAGTGGAAAGATACTAATCTTGGGGATTCCAAAGGCACACCAAGTCATATTAAAGTATGCCAAAGGGCCTAAGCTTGGGGAAGCCCCGGAAGGCATCCCCTCTTTCGTCTTCAATCCATCGGTAAATTTACTTGCGGCTATATTTTTATTCACCACATGATATGTATTTTGCTTGGAGAGTCTTGTATGATATGAGTATTTTCTTGTTTGCTTGCCACAATCATCCTTGCTGCACACATTGTTTGAGAGAGACACGCTGAATCATGAATTTGTTAGAATACTCTATATGTTCACTTATATCTTTTCAGTTAGGCAATTTTGCTCTATGTGCTTCACTTATATCATTTAGAGCATGGTGGTTTTTGCATTTTATAGAAAATAACTTGAACTCTTGTACCTCAATTATATTATTTTGAGAGTCTCTAAAATAGCATGGTGAGTGGTCTAGGTTATGAATTTAATCCTAATATGGTAGGCATCCAAGAGGGATATAATAAAAACTCCCATATTAAGTGCATTGACTATTTATGAGAAGTTTAATTCCTTGCACAAAGTTTTGAGATATAAAAATCGTAATGTTAAGAGTCATATTAGAGAGTAATTGTGATTTGGTAAAAATACTTGTGTAAAGGATTGAGATTCCCGTATCATGTGGTATCATGTGGTATGAACCATGGAGAAGTTAGATTACAGTAGGTATAACACCAATATAAATAAAGAATGAGTTCACACGACCCTTGCCATTGTTGGGATGGTTGCGGGGAGCTGGGTTGCTTGGTGGCGCTCCACGGCCTTAACCTTGGTTTGGCACATTATGGTGCGACGCATCTTGCTTCTTGTTGGTGCACTGCCTAGGGATGTGTCCTGGATGACCACACCCAAAGCAAGTGACCTGACCAGGGTTGTTGTTGTTGATTCTACCGCCACTGTTGTTATTGGGGTTGTTTTAGGCTGGGCTGGGATTGGTATACTTCTAAGGCTGGTAGCTCAGACGAGGTGCAGGAGGTCTAGCCTGCTGCGGCTGATAGGTTGGCTTGGCCGGGACTAGCTTCTAGGGGCGACGCTTCTGGTTGCTAGAACTACCCTTGATGATCATATTGCGCTCGCGAGTGTCGTCCATGGCATAACGCTGTTCTTCAAGTGTGAGGGCCTTGTTCACTAGGTCAAAGAAGGTCCGACAATCATAGACTGAGTTGATACTACATGGTTTGTTGGAGTCCTTCCATGAAGCATTCCGTATTAGCAGCCTCGATGTTGATATCTTCAGGTGCATACCTTGACAATTGGTTGAACTTCTGCATGTACTCCTTGGCAGATCCACTCCCTTGCTTCAGTGCTCGGAATTCTCTCTTCTTAATAGCCATAATCCTAGAAGGGATGTGGGCAGTGCAGAATCATTCCTTGAAGGGAGCCCAGGTGATCACACGGTCGCCTTGCATGACCTTGAATCCATCCCACCAAGCTCTGGCGGTACCTCCAAGGCGATGAAAGGCATACAACACCTTCTCGCGATCCTCATTGCAATTGACCAATGCAAGGAGGCCCTCGATGGTGCGGATCTAGTCATCAGCATCCAAGGGTTCAGCAGTCTCGGTGAAGGTTGGGGGCGAATTCCTCATGAACTCAGACAGAGTGGAGCAGCCATTGTTGTTCCTTCCTTGCTGCTAGTTGTTCACAAGGACCCAAGCCATCTGCTGGATAGCAGCAGTGTTGTCTTGGCTTTCCTCCCGGAGAACTTGGAGAAACTGAGCTATGGTCATGTTCTCCGGTGGAGGCGATGGCGGGGGAATGTCGTCTTGTGTTTGTCCCTGATGAAGGAGCTGTTGCGGGTTGCAGTCACTATCCTGTTTGGAGAAGCTAAGTCAAGTAACTAGGATAGATGAGAGGGAAAAGCAATAATGGAGAAAGCATGCCTAAGGGGGTTGGTATAGTGCAAGTGTGACAAAACAAGGGTCGAAATACTAACACATATATTAAGATAAGATAGACGATGGAGTCGCTTACGTGTTGCCTAAGGCAAAAGTGCGACTTGCATCACAACACAAACAACAAAAGAAAAAAACAAGCAGACATGGTTTCATATGAACCATCACACGGACTTGACTTTGCATGAGGGGTACATTATTGATCCTACCCTAGGGGTTCTCGGACTCAGGTGGTGGAGTGCTCGATCTTTTAGTCGCTCTCCTCTGGGTCTTCTTCCTGATTGTATTTCGTACGGGCATCGTCCCTGATCGAGGGGGTCGGAGAACGAGGAGGTCCATCCCGACTACGCTTTGTTGGTGGCTCGGTGAAGAGTGCACGGTACTCCTTTGCACTGATGCGATGATGACCTATGGGTGCATCTCTAGCTGAGGGTACTCCTCCTCGATGAGCGACAATTGGTCGTTCCTCAGGGGCTCCATCCTTGTTGATCCTATCTGGCTTCGTCCTGGCTTGACGAAGTAGCTCTTGGTTGTGGTGAAGTTCCTCGCGAAGCTTCATGGACTCTTGAATCAGGTTGTGAGCTAGACTGTCGGCGGAGAGGCCTAAGTAGGTATGGAACCTCAATGTTGTGCCATCCTCCTTGGATGGGATCAATGTCCAACTCTCGCCAAGATCATCCTTCCTGAAAGGTAGGTAGCGAGTAGCTGGCTCATCAGCCATCTCAGGAACGATGTCTCGCAAATGGAGGAGTGCCGTGTGTGCATCTATCTCGACTGTGAGTGTTAGGGTCTCCATCTGTGGTCCTTCAAAGAACCAACTAGTTGGGGAGTGGTTTGCCTTCACGATCACATTGACGTGGTACTCCTTCGTGACGGTATCGACCCGGTGCTAATGGTAGAAGAAAATAGGTGGTCGGCGATACTGGCACTTCTCTAGGCTATCCTCGAGGAGTAGGGGAAAGCCGAATGATAGGAGGTCTTCGAGTACGATGGCCATCTACAAAGGTTTGAAGGGACGAGAGTCAGTAGACAGTTGAGAGAAGACTAGAAGAGATAAGAAGTGGAGAAGCTCCTAAGTTAATATTGAGTGCAATGTCATGATCGAGTAACATGTAAGCATGCAACATGAGGTAGCAATTACCCATGTGAATAGGTTACATATATAAATATGATCAGGGGTTGAACATCTCATGTTCAATCATCATGCCAAGTCATCGGACTTAGCTCAATCATCATCTTTGTCACCAACACACAAACACACACACACACACCAAGTTTGTGAAAATATCGGACGTAGTTTAAGCAGGACCACCAACTGTCTATGACAATGGACACGGCTATTCGAATAGTTTTACACTCTGCAGAGGTTGCATACTTTACCCACGAGACTCAGGAAACTTCCCTGTCAAGCCACGACACACGGTATATTGCATACCCAAGGTAAGTACCCGAATATTTGGCTTTCTCCTGACGATGTGAACAAAGAGTCCACTCGTTGGCACCCATCCCGCATGATGTACGCCATAGGTATCATCCATACAGGTACCAACGGTGCGCCTGGTGTCTGTGAAAATAGCCCATGATCGTCCGTTTCCAGCACGACCCCGTATCGAGAGTGACCACATCACTCCTGCCACCAGTAATGCGGGCTCTCTGCTAGTACCCATCAAATTGATCAACAAATCCCCATCTCATAAGGGATAACGTGGTTGTACATGTAAGGTTGTGATGGTCAGCAAATCTTAAATCTCTCTGTTTTCGAAAACACACACACACAACTTGCTCCGGTACAGCACTTCTTTATCAAATGGTTACCTAGCTCAACTTCATCTCCCTCGGACATTAGTGGCACCGATGGGGTTTTTGAACAGCCTTTGAAAACACTTTTGTTTCCATCACCATGCATATCCCCATCCCACTTTGCGTAGCAAATACTAAGCAACCTAACTACTCCCACCCGCATAACCCTCATAAGGAGGTAGGGTCATGCACGATGCAAGTATCAACAGTAAAAGTATCATAGGCATCCAACCAAAATGGTCACCACATCATCATGATCAATATATCAAAAATAAACAGATATATGCCATGCAATGAAAATGGTATATTAACATGGTCAAAGGGTTGCTTGTCTGGCTCAATAAAGTCTTCGGGGTCTTCAAAGTTTTCGGGTCCAACTCCCTCGTCAACAACGCAATCTATCATCACGGTGATAACAAGCAATAATAAGAATCACAACAAAAACAGAACACAAAATCCACTACTAAAATGTTACCCTACTTTGTAAAATACTACAATAGAAACTAAACATATTTGTCTCTAGTTTTGTAGTGAAAAAGATTTTGAAATCTTTTTTCACAGATGCTAAAAATATTTAAAACTAAGTTTTAAATAAATACAGTACATAAAATGTTTTCAAAAATTTACACAACTGGCACTATTAAATACTAGAGAGTATTTTAAGATTTATGGTGGATGAATTATTGGAATTGGACAGACATTGAGGTCTATGGAGTTTTTGCGAGTTCCGAAAAAAGGGAAAAGTCACTACACCTGTGGGCCAAAATGGGCTCAATAGAGCCGGACCAGAGGGAAATAGCCCAGGCGAGGGGTCACGCGCGCAACGGTTGGTGTTTTAAATCAACAGGCCGGCCCCACAGGCCAGAGAGAGGGGAGGAGGGAGAGGTATGAGGATGGTAGGGGCCCACCTGTCATCTCTCACCTCGGGACAGAGAGGAGGTGACACTCACCGGCCGGGGAGGAGGGCACGGAAACGGCAGGTGAGGACATCAACGGCTTCAGGAGGTCTCCACCATCCTAAGGGTGCTGGAGTTGGTCGTCGGGGAGGCTTGAGTCACCGGCGACGAGGTCCCGTGGCGGAGGTACTTCGGGAGGGGGTTGGAGTCGGCAATTCTGGTTGTAAAACACGAGGGAGAGACGGGGCAATGCATCGGAGGAGTGAGGGGAGATCATAGGAGAATAAAGGAACGCCGTAGGGGGCTGTACCCAGAGATCACCGGAGCTTCGACACAACATAGCTCGGCTAGATTCCGAGCACCAGGGTTTCGGGAGGAGGAACTGGTGGTATGATCGCGTGATTGAGATCTGGAGAGGGTGAGGGAGGATCAAGAGGAGGGACGAGGGCTGTTCTTATATCCAGGCCACGGTTCATTGCACACCTGTGCGCCGTGAGCTTGGGGCCGAGGCTAGAGGGCACGGGAGCGAGCCAAGATGTGCATGTAGTCTACCTGGGGGTCATCCATGTCCAAAGCAGGCAAGAGGGGAAGTGGGAGTGTGCGCGCGTGTGAGTGAAAACACATTTGCTCCCTTGGTGGTTTTGGTAATTAATAACAACATTTATGTCATTGAACTAATGTTTCCACTAAGCATGTTTCAGGAAAAGTTCAATGATGGGTTGGCAAAAGGATTGTGGAATACCCCAAGATGCAAGGAAATAGATTGGCAAAGCTTCAAGCAAAAGGACTCTACATTTTACCTTTTGTGAGAAATCACTTTGAGTCCATAGGAAAGCCAATACTATCAAAAGGGGGTAAGGTACCGTTGGTGAACAAAATACTCATACATGCACAAGTGATAGTCCACACATAAACCCACAAGCTCTTCCATGGAAGTTTTTCCAAAGCCAAATATCCAAAATCGGTGCAACCAACACTTTCCACTCGGTGCCATCGATTCTCAGCCTCAGACAGAATCAGCCAAACTCTAGCCTTTCGGTGCAACCGATTCCATTTCGGTGCCACCTTGTTTGGGTTGCCAACTTCCTATTATGCGAATTCACAAAATCGGTCCCACCAAGTTTCTTGAATCGGCGTCACCGAGTTTGGCAATCTGACCATTAGTCACCTTATCGGTGCAACCGAGTTGTGCGTATCGGTCTTACCGAGATTCAAAATTTTCTACCTTTGAGGCAACTCGGTACCACCGAGTTAACACATCGGTGTCACCGAGTCTGGCTTATTAGGTGTAATGGTTGGATTTTTGGAGATGCCTATATATACCCCTCCACCACCACTCACTCGAAAGACAAGCACTCAGAACAGTTCCCCACTCATAGCTACTGATTTTCTAAGAGAGAGCCACCTACTCGTGTGTTGAGATCATGCCATTCCATTACTACCATATGAATCTTGATCTCTAGCCTCCCCAAGTTGCTTTCCACCCAATCAATCTCTTTCACCATAGCCAAATCTGTGAGAGAGAGATTGTGTGTTGAGGAGTCTATCATCTTGAAGCACTAGAGCAAGGAGTTCATCGACATTATCGAGCCAATTACCTTTTGGAGGGTGGTGCCTCCTAGATTGGTTAGGTGTCGCCTGGGAGCCTCTGATGGGGAACGTTGCATGGGAAACAAAAAAATTCCAACACACACGCAAGATATATCCATGGTGATGAGCATCTACGAGAGGGAGAGTGGATCTACATACCCTTGTAGATCGCTAAGCGGGAAGCGTTAAGAAACTCAGTTGGTGTAATCGAACATCTTCGCGATCCAAATCACCGAGCGTCCCGCGATCACATCACGATCCATCCCACGATCCAATCATGATCCGTCCCGTGAACTCATCGCGATCCGTCTCGCAATCTCATCATGATCCGTCTCGCGATCTCATCATGATCCGTCCCGTGATCTCATCACGAACCGTCTGGCGATCTTGTTCACGGTCCTTCCGATCTAGCGCCGAACAGATGGCACCTCCGCGTTCAGCACACGTGCAGCTTGATGACGATCTCCACCGTCTTGATCCAGAAAGAGGAAGTAGAGAGGGAGAAGATTTCACCAACAGCATGACGGCGCCCCAGTGATGGTGGTGGAGCAATTCCGGCAGGGCTTCGCCTAAGCACTGCGGAAATCCGATGTAGAGGAGCACCGGTGGAAGGGGTAGCACGTGGCCGTAAAATCAAGTGCAAAACACCCAATACATCCAGTATATATAAGAGGGAGGGAGGAGGAGGGATGGCACACAAGGCAGCCCTGCCTTGCCTCTTGCGCAAGGAGGATTGTAGGAGTCCTCCTCCAATCCTAGTAGGACTAGGATTGCTCCTTTCCTACTTGGAGTCTATTCCCACCTTTTGCAGTTTTTTTTCTTTCTTTCTCAAGTCCAGCCGCATGGGCCTCTTAGAGGACTTCCACCAGCCCACTAAGGGCTGGTTTATGCCCTCCCACAACCCATGTAGCCTCTTGGGTCGAAATACCTCTCCCGATGATCCCCCGGTACACTACCGGCACTCCCGGTACACTACCGATGAGCCCGAAACATTTCCGGCGACCAAAATAGGACTTCCTATATATGAATCTTTACCTCCAGACCATTCCGGAGCTCCTCGTGACATCCGGGATCTCATCTGGGACTCCGAACAACCTTTGGTCACCACCATACATAACTCTATACTACCGACACGTCACCAAACCTTAAGTGTGCAGACCCTGCGGGTTCGAGAACTATGTAGACATGACTGAGACACCTCTACGGTCAATAACCAATGGCAGGACCTAGATGTCCACATTGGTTCCTACATATTCTACGAAGATCTTTATCGGTCGAACCTCTACGTCAAGGATTCAGTTAATCCCGTATGATGTTCCCTTTGTTCTTCGGTATGTTACTTGCCCGAGATTTGATCGTTGGTATATCCATACCTAGTTCAACCTCGTTACTGGCAAGTCTCTTTACTCGTTCCGTAATACAAGATCCCGTGACTAACACTTAATCACATTGCTTGCAAGGCTTATTGTGATGTTGTATTACCGAGTGGGCCCTGAGATACCTCTCCGTCACACGGAGTAACAAATCCCAGTCTTGATCCATGCCAACTCAACAGACACCCTCGAAGATACCTGTAGAGCACCACCTAGTTACATTGCGACGTTTGATACGCACAAGGTACTCCTCCGATGTCAGTGAGTTGCATGATCTCATGGTCACAGGAACACATACTTTGACATGCAGAAACAGTAGCAACAAACTGGCACGATCATATGCTACGTTTGTAGTTTGGGTCTTGTCCATCACATCATTCTCCTAATGATGTGATCCCGTTATCAAATGACATCACATGTCAATGGCTAGGAAACCTTAACCATCTTTGATCAACGAGCTAGTTCACTAGAGGCATACTAGGGACAGAGTGTTGTCTATTTACCCACACATGTAATGTGTTTCCATTCAATACAATTATAGCATGGATAATAAACGATTGTCATGAACAAGGAAATATGATAATAACTAATTTATTATTTCCTCTAGGGCATATTTCCAACAGCCTCCTACTTCGTGTTGTGGAGTGAACAAAGAAGTTTGTAAGGGCAAGGAGATCGCCTACTTCGTGAAGATCTACCCCGAGTTAGGCTAGTCCTCCGTGGACATAGGCCATCATGGTATAGTCAAGGTTGCTTCTTTGTGGAACCCTCCATTGGTAGAGTCCTCCATGGACTCTCGCGACTGTTACCCTCCGTGGGTTGAAGACTCGATAAAAGTGGACGTACGATAGCCCTACCTATCGGAACCACAGGAAAAAATCATCGTGTCACCAATTGCATTTGATCTTCCTACCCTTCCTTTACTTACATGCTTATCTTTACTTCCCCCTGGAATACTCGTAAACATCCATGTTTAGGGTGTACTTGACTTGCTATGCATGCTAAAATCTACCAAGACTTAAAATTGGGAAAATTAGATTTTTAATTTGTCAGGTAGTCTAATCACACACCCCCCCTCTAGCACTACTTCCGATCCTACAAGTGGTATCAGAGCATTGGTCTCACAACCTAGGAGAGTATGGCGTCTAGTGAGGGAAATTATCACCATAGAGGTCCGTACTTTGATGGCACAAATTTTGCTTGTTGGAAGCACAAAATGAAAATGCATTCACTTGGTCATAACCCCACCGTTTGGGCTGTTGTTCATGTTGGATTGCAAGGTGAATTCTTTGTGGATGGAAGGGAACCGGATCGCGAAGTGACTGTGGAAGAATTGAAGATGTTGCAATTCAATGCTCAAGCATGTGACCTTCTCTTCAACTGCCTATGCCCCGAAATTTTTCACAAAATCAACTGTCTTGAGAATGCAAAAGAGATTTGGGATACTTTGGCTGATATGCATCAGGGTACCAAATCTATGAGAGAATCCAAGTTGGATGATCTTGAAAGTCAACTTGACAAGTTCAAGATGAAGGATGGTGAAGGAGTCGCTGAGATGTACTCTAGGCTAGCTCTAATCACCAATGAGATTGCCGGCTTAGAAAGCGAAGAAATGTCCGACAAATTCATCATCAAGAAGATACTTCAAGCTTTGGATGAACGATATGACACCTTATGCACATTGATCAAAATGATGCCCAACTACAAAGATCTTATGCCAACGGAAGTGATTCGAAGGATTGTTTCTCATGAGATGACACTCAAGGACAAGGAAGAGCTTCACCACAAGTCTAGCGGTGCTTAAAAAGCCACAAGTGATGCTCCCGCAACTTCAAGAGACAACCTTGTCACAAATGAAGAGATAAGCCTCATGGTCAAGTAATTTAACAAGTTCTACAAGAATAGAAGCAAAGATCGAAGATCCAACTCAAGATATGAACAGTAGCTTTTGTCAAGTCATGACCGAAACTACTAGATTTGTGGGAGGCCCGGACACAACTCCAATGAGTGCATGGATCCTTACAAAAGGAAAGAGGTGTCACCAAGAAGACGAAGCTCAAGAGACGAGTCACCTCGCAGAGAGAAGGAGTAGGGATGACCGTTATGAACGAAGACCCTCAAGGAGAATTAGGGACTTGGGGAAGAAGGACAAGTACACCAAGAGCTACTCAAGAAGATGACATCAAGCTCATGTTGGTGAATGGGTTTCCGGATCCGAATATGAAAACCACTCTGATAGAATCTATCACTCCAACTCCGACTATAGTCAAGACGAAGGTGTTACCGGACTTGAACTAGTGACAACCGACTCCTACAACATATTTGATTCACCAAATGAAGGGAGTGAATGTTGCTTCATGGCTCCCCAAGGTATCACACCCTGAGTATCTTGAATTCAATAGTGATGAAGATAACTTGTTAATTGAAGATGACTTGCTATTTGACTAATCTAGTAATGTTAGTCAAAATGAACTTGCTATTACTCACTCTAGTCTAGATAAGTCGGGCGATGATGATAAGTTGGAAACAGAATGACTAACTCAATAACTAAAAACTCTTAAGTTAGCTCACGAGTCTACTCTACATGATCATAGAGAGCTTTAAAGGACACATGAGAAGCTCCACTTCGGGAAGCTCAATTTAGAGCAAGAGCATGAGTTCCTAAATGCTATCAATGACGATCTTCAAAAGAAGACTTCCTATTATCTATCCAAGCGACTTCTCATGTCTGCGTTCATGCCAGAAGTTAAGACTAAGCAAGCTAGTAACAAAGGAAAGAAAGGTTCTTCAACTAGTAGTACTAAAATTATAAATCTAATGATATTACTTCTAGTAGCTCTATTGATCCCACTAACTCTTCTCTTAACCAAGTTACACTTGGTCAAGAAAATGAACTTTTGAAAGGGATTATAGAGAAAGGTATCTACAAGAGTCTTGCAGGGTGCAAACAATTTGAGGAGATTGTACGCAAGCACGGAGGGTACCGAAAGAATCGTGGTGTTGGCTACTTCAACGCTAATGGAGTTGAATGAGAAGAAGGTCAATACCCAAATCCTAAGTTTGTTCCTAAAAAGGAGAAGTATGAAAATACTATCCCAAGGGAACAAAAGCTCAAGATGACCTTCCACCACAAGACCCCAAGCTCAAGGGCAAGAACAAGCTTTAAGAGGACTTTGACTCATATGAAGATGAATCCCAAGCTTTGGTGAAGTGGTCTCCCAAGGCTACTACACGCTCAACTTCTACAAGTGCTACTTCAACACCAAGGATCTCCATCAACTTGATGTGGGTCCCCAAGAATAAGAACTAGAGAAGTTCTTGAGGGGTGACTCCGCCAATGAAATCCACTCATATTCATTATTGGCAAGAACTAGTTGCAATCAACATCAATATCATGCAATAGTTCAAGGAGTCACACATTCCCTCAAAGGTAAGCAAGGGACAAGGTATTCAACAAATCAATGGACATCATCATATTTGCTTTGCACTTCATGTCCATAGATATCCTTGTATTTGTCACTTGTGTGTTGGGACAAACCCATGTAGGTGAGAAGAGTAATGAAATAACGGCTGTAATTGCGCAAAAGGATTTTGAGACAACTGCAAAAGATTGGAAAAGCATAACCACTCGACTTTCTAGACTTAGATCTCTTCTCCATCTGTTTGTCACACCAACAATACTCTAGTACCGACATTCACTTGCAAACAAGCTAGCTAGTGGTCCATGGTTAGTAACTCGTCATCCTAAGCAATAGATGAGAAGCCTAGTTCTTATCCCCATAGGAAAGATGAGAAAGACTCAGCATAGAATAACTTGGGAAGAGGAGTAAAAAGAGCCTTATGTTCCCTTCCACAATTAATTCCCCTAATTTTCTATAGTGTTTCTAGACTCAACTTTGACCGGTTTGTCTTGGTAGTCCTACAGTCAGTCAGGCTTTGATACCAACGTTGTCGGGACCCCAATCCTAAGTCATATGAATCCAGACTGTAACATATCACATCACTTTGCGGCCTCACGCACGGTAAGCTCCACGGCTGCAGCCTTACCTTAGCCGGGACCGTTTGCGTCTTTTGGTCACGTATGTGAACATCTCGCTGGCAATCAAACAACAGAGAACCCGGGCCGACATGACTAGGCATAGGACCCAAGTGGCACATCCATATGGAAACAGGCATACGTAACCCAGCAATGCAAGTGTCGGCCTCAAGCGTGTGTAGACGAGTCATAGCAAGCTACAAGGTCTCCATTACGTCGTGAGACATAAATGCCATCACTGCACGTAGACGAGTCGTAGTAGGCTACAGTGGCTCCATTACACTGCATGCCATTTCCCTGAAGGAACAAACACAGCAGCAAAGAAGGATACATGTCGGTCAATCAATGTGTCCGGAGCAGTAGCAAGCTACCATGGCTCGGTGGAAGCACAAAGAGGCAGTTTCCCGTAATGATTACTACTAAAGGCACATGACTAGGTGTCGGGTCCCATACATACCATTGCACGTCACACGTATGCACGACATGCCCGATATGCATAGATACAACCATGGCATCACAATGTAACCATACAACAACTTTTATTTAAGGGGCTAAGACGAGCCTTGCATAACATGTTGTTACAGATAGGGGTCACAGGACCTGACACTCAAGTCATACAAACAAGTTCATACAAACCAGCGGAAGCATAAGCTGTTTGAGTACAGACACATGAAAGGGTAAAAAGGCACATGGTCTGACTATCTACAGCCCGCCATAGGGCATAGGTCGTACCTGGGACACCAGCTATTCGGCATCATCGACACCAGCTATTCGGAACATCATGGTTTCACTCCAGTTCATCACCCAAATGAAACAGACCTATCACAATTCTAAGCATAGCAAGCATAGAAGGCAAAGTAAGCTAAGCACATCATGGCACAAGCATCTACCAGTTATGCTAGGTTGCAAGGTTTAGCTATTTAATGTGACAATGACAGGTCATGCAAAGGAAAAGGTACATCTACCGTGTATGACTGACAAGTGAACGTTTGTCCTAACGCAATAAACAAGAGCAGGAGCGAGAGAGTGGGATGTTATCGGAATGATCAAGGGGGGTTGTTTGCCTTGCTGGGTAGAGGGAAGGTTCTCTCCTTCGTTGGAATACTCGGGGGTATCCTCAGAAGCAGGGCCTATCGCAATGCAGAATAATAGCATTCAATACACGCAAGTGCAACAATATGATGCATGATCATGACATGGTAGCCTATATGGATGAGCTAATGCAACTAGTGTCCAAGTTAATTTGTAGTGAGTTTGAATATAGGTTCAAAATCGTTCTTCATTTCAAATTCCATATGCTAACCTATTAATAAATGTCAAGTCTCATCTAGATAGGTTGCTCTAACATGCATGATAATAGGACCATTGGATTCATTGGATTTTTTTGATAAATTTTCATATATAAATTATTTTCATCTGATTTACAGATTAATTTATATGAATTTTTAAAGTTTTAAACAATTTCTGGAATTATTTTAAAACTGGAAAATGAAATATGACGTCAGCCTCACGTCACTACGACATCAGCTGGCCGGCTGACCAGGCCAGGTTAAACCTGACGTGCGGGACCCGCGCGTGAGTGACACGGGCCTAAATCCCGCGCTGACCAGGGTTTGACCCATAGCTGGGGCCCACTGGTCAGTGACTAGGGGGCTAATTAATAGGGGGATTAGCCCCTGTTGGTCGGCCACATCGGCGCCCACTAGAGGGGCCGGCGGCGACCAAAAACATTGTAGCGACTCGCTGGAGTTGCGCTTTCGGCAACCATTTGGCGCGCGAAGGGCACCGGGAGGTAGCCCATGCACGCACGCATCTAGCAGGGCAGCAGAGGGGGCTCAGGGTCGCCGGAGACGATGACCATGTCAAGCTGAGCGGCGGCGATGGCTCGGGCAGGACCGGCTATGGCGCTACAGGCTGCGGGAGGAGGAGCTACGGGCGGCTACGAGCTCCTGGGGATGCTACGAGCACGAGCCCGTGGTTGGGAGCGAGCTTTGGCCGCTATGGCCACGGCTACACCATGGCTGGCGGCAAGCTCCGCTCGCCTCTAGCTACCGACGGGGCTAGAGGAGGGGAACAACGACGGAACCAGGGGGAAACGGACCGGGGCCTCACCGGAGGGGCTTCTGGCGCCGTGGTGTGGTCGGGGACGCACGGAGGGCGGCAAATCACTGGCGGCTTCAGTCCAGGGAGTGGGAAGCAAGGGAGAGGGGAAGAGAGGAATGGCAAGGGGGAAACGGGTCCAGGCGACGGCGGAGCCTATCCTCTCGCCAGCGCGACGAGGAGGTGGCTAGGCAGGCAGGGAGGAGGTGGCCAGCGTGCGGCCACGGCCGGCTGTGGTGGAGGCACGCAGCTACTTCTCCTCCTAGCAAGAGGAAGAAGACGCTGCTGCCCCCCGTGGGCTGGGCCTCTTCTTCAGGTAAGCCCAGGTGGGTTTTTCTCCCCCCCCCCTTTTCTTTATTTGCATTCTTTCCTAATTTTTGACATTTGTTTTATTTTATTTTCAGGCACATATGCTATTTTAGAATATCCCAGATATTTTATATATTGTAGTTTGAATATTTCAAACTTATCTAAAAAGTTTCAGGATATTATGAAAACTAAAATAATGATAATGTTTTAATTGATATTTTCAGAAGCTTTATCATTTATTTTTAAATTGCTATAGTTGTTCAAATATTTTAAATGGCCCCTTGTATAATCATGTCCATATTTATCAGACATAGGGGACATTTTAGAAGGGCATTTTGGATTTGTTGAATTTTCACAAACTTTGAATTGGTTCGATTCAAATGAGGGTTTGGGGTTTCCTTTAGTCCCCATTTCATGTTGATGCAAAAATGATATATGATGCACACACACATGTTGTCCTATGACAACTAGCTAGGGATGTGACAACTCACCCCCACTCAAAAGAATCTCGTCCCAAGATTTTGAAGTCGTCGGGAAGAGCGCGGGGTACTCTAGTCGAAGACGGCCTTCTCTTTCCCATGTGGCCTCCTTTTCAGAATGGTGTGACCACTGAACCTTGAGAAACTTGATGTTTTGATGCCGAGTGGTACGCTCAGCTTGATCAAGAATATGAACAGGGTATTCTCGATATGTAAGGTTATCTTGGAGATCAAGCGCTGCGTGGTCTACTTCATGGACAGGGTCCGAGAAGCAACGCCTGACTTGCGAGACGTGGAAGACATCACGAACCTTGGAAAGATGCGGCGGAAGTTCCAATTGGTAGGCAACCTCCCCTCGTTTAGCAAGAATGCGATAAGGTCCAATGTAACAAGGAGCCAACTTGCCCTTGATACCGAATCGATGGGTACCCTTCAGAGGCGTAACCCGAAGGTAAGCCTTCTCATCAACTTCATAGGTGACAGCCTTATGATGGCGATCATATTGGCTATTTTGATGAGATTGGGCTGTTTTCAACTTTTCACGAATAATGCAAACTTGCTCCTCTGCATCCTGGATCATATCCAGGCAAAAGAGTTGCCTCTCTCCGGTTTCTGATGAGTTAAGAGGTGTTCGACACCTTCGTCCATAGAGAACTTCAAAAGGGGATTTTCCCAAGCTTGATTGATAACTATTGTTATATGCAAATTCGGCAAATGGAAGAGATTTCTCCCAATTCATACCGAAGGATATAACACAAGCTCGGAGCATATCTTCCAGAATTTGATTGACTCGCTCAACTTGTCCACTTGATTGCAGGTGGAAAGCAGTGCTAAAGGATAGATGAGTCCCCATAGTGGTTTGCAAACTTAGCCAGAATCGGGATGTAAAGATACTTCCGTAGTCTGAGTTAAGCTCCAAAGGAACACCATGAAGAGAAACTATTCGAGAAACATATAACTCCGCTAGCTGGCTAGTAGTTATACTCTCCCGAACAGGAAGAAAATGAGCCACTTTGGAAAGGCGGTCAATGACCACAAAGATAGCATTATTCCCTCTCTTGGTCCTGGGAAATCCGGTAATGAAATCCATACCGACCTTATCCCATTTCCATTCGGGAGTAGCTAAAGGCTGAAGGGTGCCAGCAGGCCTTTGATGTTCTGCTTTCACGCGACGACAAACATCACAATTAGCAACGAACTGGGCAATTTCTCTCTTCATCCTAGTCCACCAGAACCTCTGGCGTAGATCCTGATACATCTTGGTTCTAACCGGATGAATTGTGAGAGGAGAATCATGAGCCTCCTTAAGGATCAGCTGTCTTAAGCGTGTTCTCTTGGGAACCACCAACCGGTTTTGGAAGAACACAACACCCTAATCATCCTTGGAGAAATCTTTAGCGTTTCCGCTAGCAATATTCCCCTTAATCTGAGATATACCCTTATCATACTTCTGGACAGGTAATATTTGATCCTTAAGATTAGGTTTTGCCAACAAGTTGGATAGAAATCCTTGAGGAACAATGTGGAGGTTTAACTTCCGAAATTCCTCATGTAGAAGTGGTTGACCTTGTTGTAACATCAGGTTGTTACAATAAGACTTATGACTTAGTGCATCATCCATAACATTGGCGTTCCCCGAGGTGTAAGTTATCCCTAAGTCGTAATCTGTAATCAACTCAACCCACCGTCTTTGCCTGAGGTTCAAATCCGGCTGGGTGAAAATATATTTCAGACTTTGGTGATCAGTGTAAATTTCGCAACGATTACCCATAAGGTAATGTCGCCAGGTTTTCAGTGCATGGACCACAGCTGCAAGATCAAGATCATGTGTTGGATAATTATCCTCATGTGGACGCAATAGTCGAGATGTGTATGCAATCACATGACGATCTTGCATGAGAATGCAATGTAATCCTTGTTGCGAGGCGTCGCAATAGATAACAAAGTCCTTAGAGAAGTCTGGTGGCACCAGAACGGGAGCAAAGGTCAGTTGTCTTTTCAACTCCTGAAAATTGTGCTCGTATTGTGGATTCCACTCGAACTTTTGTCTTTCTTTAGGAGTTCAGTCAGAGGTTTCGCAATCTTGGAGAAATATTCGACAAAGTAGCGACAATAGCTCGTTAAGACAAGGAAACTCGAAACTTGCTTAACCGATTCAGGTTGAGTCCAATCAAGGACGGCCTGAACTCTCTCGGGATTGACAACAAAACCCTTGCCAAAGATCACGTGGCCCAGATAGGTCACTTCTGGCAACCAAAATTCACACTTGGAGAATTTGGTGTATAGACGGTGCTCTCGAAGTTTCATCAATACCAGCCTTAGATGCTCGGCATGTTCCTGTTCGTTCTTCGAGTAGATAAGTATATCATTGAGGTAAACCACGACAAATTTATCTAAATACTCCATGAAGATAGAATTCATCAAGCGAGAGAAGGTGGCTGGAGCATTGGTTAAACTGAAGGACATGACGGTGTACTCGTATTGGCCATAACGAGTAACAAAAGCCATTTTGGAATGTCCCCGTTTCTAATTCTGATTTGATGGTATCCCAACCTCAAATTCATTTTGGAAAAGACAAAGGATCCAACGAGTTGATCATACAAGTCGTTGATCCTAGGGAGCGGATACTTATTCTTAATGGTGACCAGATTCACTGGCCGATAATCCACAACCATCCAATCTGATCCATCCTTCTTCTTAAAGAAGAGTATGGGACAAGTCCAAGGAGAAGAACTATGACGGATGAAACCTTTCTTCAAAGCCTCATCGAGTTGAATTTTAAGTTTGGCTAGTTCTAAGGGTGCCATCTTATAGGGTCTTCTAGCTATTGGGACAGTCCCTGGGATGAGCTCTATTACAAACTCAACATCTCTGACAGGTGGAATTCCTGGAAGTTCTTCTAGAAAGACATCCGAAAAATCACGGACTATCGGAATATCTTCTAATTCCTGAAGAGGGCTAGCATTGAGGGAATAGAGTTGGCGCTTGGCTGTTCGAGTGGAGACATTAACTATCTCACCCGATGGATGTGTAAGTTGAACATTCCTACTATGAGTATCAATCTTAGCATAGTGGGCTTTCATCTAGTCCATGCCTAAGATGATATTGATGTCCGAAGACTTGAGGGCTATCAAAGATGCTAGGAAGACTAGCCCATCCACCAGAATCTCATTATCATGGCTCACTCTAGAAGTTTGCCACTTTGAACCAGGAGTCTAAACTACTAAGGGAGTAGGCATATCACAAAAAGACATGTTATGCAACTGTGCATAACTTTCTGAGATGAAAGAATGAGATGCCCTAGTATCAAATAGAACAGATGCTGGATGACTATTGACAAGGAGCATACCTAGGATAACATCAGGATCCTCAAAGGCTTCCTCAGCGGAGACATATTTCACTCGTCCACGAGAAAGAGTTGGCTTCACATAGAAGGCTTTTCCTGGCTTCCCATGTCCAGCGGGCTTAGCATTGTTCTGAGGACACTCAGAGGAGTAGTGTCCTGGTTCCCCACATTTGTAACAAACAACGGTGGCATGGGGAGCAACATTGACACGCGGACCTCCAAATGGCCTGGCTGGAGGGTTGGGCTGAGCTAGGCGAGGCGCCTGGAAGGATGACCTCGCGGTGTTTCTTGGCGGCAGAGCTGCATTGGGCACCCACACCCTGCGTTTGTTGGAGCCCGAGCCAGATGCGGGGCTAAAGTCACAGTTGTGCTTCCTCGTGGCCTCGTAGTCGATTTGTCCAGACTCGGCATTGAGAGCCTTGTTAACAAGATCCTAGAAGGTTGTGCACTCATGTAGGAGTAGATCTCGACGGAGCTCAGGCTTAAGTCCCTTGCAGAACCTAGCCTGTTTCTTGGCATCGGTTGAAGCTTCCTCCGGAGCATAACGAGCAAGATTGCCGAACTCACGGCTATAGACATCCACGGATAGTCTACCCTGGGTGAAAGCATAGAATTCCTCCCTCTTGCGATCCATCAGCCCTTCCGGGATATGACGGATACAAAATGTTGCACTGAACTCTGCCCAATTTGGTGCGGGGCCTGCAGGACGCATGGCCTCATAAAATTTCCCACCACAGATTGGCGGGTCCTTCCAGAAATTAGGTAGCAAAGGTCACCTTGTTGGCCTCAGATACATTGGCAGCCAGGATCTTGCGGAACATGTTGGTCAGCCAATCATCTGCGTCGAGCGGGTCGACCGAATGATGATACTTAGCTGGGCACAGCTTGACGAAATCACCGAGTGGCACGCCATCATTGTGATCATTGCGGGGAGCACGTGTTGTGTTCTGCTCAATTCGTTCCAACAGCCTGTTGGTCTCCCTTTTGTTCCGTTCAGCTTCTAGCATCACTTTTGCCAATGAAGGCGCATGTGGCAGGTTCTCTTGCCTTGGCTGGCTTACCTTGCCCTGCTCGGGGGCACGCACGGGGTTATTCCTAGTTGTCACCATCCTGGGAAAACAAAACCCACAGCTTAAACATAGAGGACAACAACTCTAAGACATGAGATTAGGAATGTGCTGGAAAACATGGCATGCAGGGTAAACACCCAACAACATGGAAATAACAACTGCCATATGAACACCATGATTCATACACACCATGACATAGTTCAGTACAAGCCCAAGCTGAAATACAAACTACGGAGAGATGACACAACTCATCGGAGGCATTACAAGCTTCTTATACTTTATCTATCTACGCCTCCGGAACTCAAATCACAACCTTGGTCATATCCCACAAGATACGCAGGACTATGGCGATACGACTACTACCATACTAGTGCTAACATCCACGTACTCAAGCATTGCCGTAGAATGCCTCATATAGGTTACCCCCATGACCCAGGAGCTAAACCTGAGGATCTGGAAACACTCTAGCCTATGATCCCTGGAAACCGTAAGGACACGGATGTGGCCTTGGTCCCCTTGTTGGCGGCAACAGCAGTCCTCGAAGAGGGGTGATGCCTCCAACATCGGGCCAGTCTACGTGTGCTGGCAGATGAGTCCGCGATGGGGTCAGCATCTCCAAATCTCCATAGCCTGTCTGCACGACAAGTGCCAGTTGCGTCAGGGCTGTCCAAAGACGTGCACGGGTAGCATAAAGCTCCATGTGAAGGGCACGCACATCATGATCCCTGTTCTCCAACATCTGAGCGGTCACCTGCAGCCTGGGATCCTCATGGGAATAATCACAGTAGGCTGCGCTAAGATAACCATCCTCTCCTCCCATGGAAGCAGGAACATAACAGAACTGTGTGTTCTGAAGTAGACCATGGTGAAATCTCATGATAGTCAGCATGGTGTAGGCAGCCTCCTGAACTGCCATATCTATGGTGACTCCTAATCCATAAGTTCAGTGAAGCGGCTTTGCAGCTCTAGGATATGAAGGATATATCTTAACAGTACACAGATACTGACTCTGGTTGAAATCTTGATGTTGTTCCTCCACTGTGTACTCTGGGTACCAACGGTAGCCAGCCTCCATCATAACTCTAACCAACATGGCCGTGTGACCTGGTACATCGATGCACCTGGTCAGATGGACCACTGACGGGAAGGACGAGGGGGCATCTAAAACAAAGAATGATGCAAAGACAATAGAGATTCTAGTAGAAATTGGACAACATAACGGTTGTAATTTCTCAAAAGGATTTTGAGACAACTACAAAAGATTGGAAAAACATAACCACTCGACTTTCTAGACTCAAATCTCTTCTCCATCTGTTTGTCACACCAACAATATTCTAGTACCGACATTCACTTGCAAACAAGCTAGCTAGTGGTCCATGGTTAGTAACTCGTCATCCTAAGCAATAGATGAGAAGCCTAGTTCTTATCCCCGTAGAATACATGAGAAAGACTGAACATAGAATAACTTGGGAAGAGGAGTAAAAAGAGCCTTACGTTCCCTTCCACAATCAATTCCCCTACTTTTCTATAGTGTTTCTAGACTCAACTTTGACCGGTTTGGCTTGGTAGTCCTACAGTCAGTCAGGATCTGATACCAATGCTGTCGGGACCCCAATCCTAAGTCATATGAATCTAGACTGTAACATATCACATCACTTTGCGGCCTCACGCACGGTAAGCTCCACGGCTGCAGCCTTACCTTACCCGGGACCGTTTTGCGTCTTTTCGTCACGTATGTGAACATGTCGCTGGCAATCAAACGACAGAGAACCCGGGCCGACTTGACTAGTCATAGGACCCAAGTGGCACATCCATACGGAAACAGGCATACGTAACCTAGCAATGCAGGTGTCAGCCTCAAGCGTGTGTAGACGAGTCATAGCAAGCTACAAGGTCTCCATTACGCCGTGAGACATAAATGCCATCACTGCACGTAGACGAGTCGTAGGAAGCTACAAGGACTCCATTACACTGCGAGACATTTCCCCGAAGGAACAAACACAGCAGCAAAGAAGGATACATGTCGGTCAATCAATGTGTCTGGAGTAGTAGCAAGCTACCATGGCTTGGTGGAAGCAGAAAGAGGCAGTTTCCCGTAAAGAGTACTGCTAAAGGCACACGACTAGGTGTCGAATCCCATACATACCATTGCATGTTACACATACGCACGACATGCTCGATATGCATAGATACAACCATGGCATCACAACGTAACCATACAACAACTTTTATTTATGGGGCTCAAACGAGCCTTGCATAACATGTTCTTACAGATAGGGGTCACATGACCTGACACTCAAGTCATACAAACAAGTTCATACAAACCAAGCGGAAGCATAAGCTGTCTAATTACAAACAGATGAAAGGGTAAAAAGGCACATGTCCTGACTATCTACAGCCCGCCACAGGGCATAGGTCGTAGCTGGGACACCAGCTATTTGGCATCATCGACATCTAGGAAGAACCCACTTGATGGGTCCTGGGTCTCATCTGCAACATTTATTAAGAAAATGTGAGTAAAAACGTAGTCAGCAAGTCTTCAAAGCAGACCTAGTCTATTCATGCTCATGAATCAACAAGGGGGGTGGTGGAGTTTATGCAGCAATGCCAGCTTTGACTCATGGCTAACCTACACTACATAGTTTTAACACTTTGTTTACTTTTTAGATATCGCACATGAGTCCACTAACTCCATAACAATACACCACCATGGATTCACTTCCCACTCCTGGGAGAGTGACATCCACGGTACTCACACTTGTCTTTATATTTTTATGAGTATCCATTTGATTATCTATGAACAACATAAGCTTTCCAAGTAGTCCATATCTGCGAACGCGGCTATTCGAATAGTTTCATACCCTGCAGGGGTGTACTTCTTCACACACGCTCTCGCCACTTATCGCTGTGTGCTCATAAAACCATGCACCTCGGCAACCTTCAAGCGGAAGCCCAGCGAGTGAGTCGGCCACGACCGTCAATCACATAAGACCTCTAGTCCAAGCTATCGCCTATTTGAGACTGAACCCGCACGGAAGTCGGCCGAAGTTTCCGCTACGGACCCAAACGATGTGCATAGGGTTCCCAAGCCCACCATTCGGGTGACCCTTGGTACACCGTGCCACTGCCTACCGCGTCGTAACCCACCCCTAGGGTCAGCGCTATGCACAGCCTCCAGCATACTATAAACACCAAAAACTACTTGCAACTCCTAGACCAAGGACTAAGTGATTGATAGGTCGGGAGGGTCAATTAAGTATCCCACCATGTGCTAGTAACTAGTCTTGGATCACAAACCCGGAACTCAGTTCCTAAGAACGGTCCCAATGAGACAACCCGCTATGTCCTCCTACATAGCCTCTCATCGCTACCTTTACCAAATCGGGTTCATCATAAGCTTACCACATCGGAACATCGTGATTTCTCTCTAGTTCATCACCCAGATGAAACAGACCTGACACAACTCTAAGCATAGCAAGCATAGCAAGCAAACTAAGCTAAGCACATCATGGCACAACCATCTACCAGTTATGCTAGGTTGCAAGGTTTAGCTATTTACTGTGACAATGACAGGTCATGGAAAGGAATAGGTTCATCTATCGTGTATGACAGACAAGTGAACGTTTATCCTAACGCAATAAACAAGAGCAGGAGCGAGAGAGTGGGATGTTATCAGAATGATTAAGGGGGGTTGCTTCCCTTGCTGGGCAGCGGGAAGGTTCTCTCCTTCGTTGGAATACTCGGGGGTATCCTCAGAAGCAGGGCCTATCGCAATGCCGATAAATAGCATTCAATACACGTAAGTGCAACAATATGATGCATGATCATGACATGGTAGCCTGTATGGATGAGCTAATGCAACTAGTGTCCAAGTTAATTTGCAGGGAGTTTGAATATAGGTTCAAAATCGTTCTTCATTTCAAATTCCATATGCTAACCTATTAATAAATGTAAAGGTTCATCTACATAGGTTGCTCTAACATGCATGATAATAGCACCATTCGATTCATTGGATTTTTTTGATAAATTTTCATATATAAATTATTTTCATCTGATTTGCAGATTAACTTATATGAATTTTTAAAGTTTTAAAAAATTTCTGGAATTATTTTAAAACTGAAAAATGAAATATGACGTCAGCCTGACGTCACTACGACATCAGCTGGTCGGCTGACCAGGCAAGGTCAAACCTGACGTGCGGGACCCGCACGTCAGTGACACGGGCCTAAATCCCGCACTAACCAGGGTTTGACCCGCAGCTGGGGCCCACTGGTCAGTGACTGGGGGCATTAATAGGGGGATTAGCCCCTGATCGTCGGCCACGTCGGCGCCCACCGGAGCGGGGCCGATGGTGACCAAAAACACGGCGGCAACTCGCCAGAGTTGCACCTCCGGCGTCCATTTGGTGCGCGGAGGGCACCGGGAGGTAGCCCGTGCACGCGCACGTCTAGCAGGGTAGCAGAGGGGGCTCGGGTTCACCAGAGTCGACGACCACGTCGAGCTGAGCGGCGGCGATGGCTCAGGCATGACTAGCTATGGCCCTACAGGCTGCGGGAGGAGGAGCTATGAGTGGCTACGGGCTCCTAGGGACGCTACGAGCATGAGCCCGTGGTCGGGAGCGAGCTTTAGCTGGTGTGGCCATGACTACGCCATGGCCGGTGGCGAGCTCTTCTCGGCTCTGGCTACCGACGGGGCTAGAGGAGGGGAATGGCGATGGAACCAGGGGAAACGGACCGAGGCCTCACCTAAGGGGCTTCTAGCACCGTGGCGTGGTCGGGGATGCACGGAGGGTGGCGAATCACTGGCGGCTTTAGTCCGGCAAGGGGGAAGGATGGGAGAGGGGAAGAGAGGAATGGCGAGGGGGAAACAGGTCCAGCCGGCGGCGGAGCCTATCCTCTCGCCAGAGCGATGAGGAGGCGGTCAGGAAGGCAGGGAGAAGGTGGCCAGCGCGCGGCCACGGCCAGCTGCGGTGGAGGCACTCAACTGCTTCTCCTCCTGGCAGGAGGAAGAAGACGTTGCTGCCCCCCTATGGGCTGGGCCTCTTCTTCAGGTAAGCCCAGGTGGGGTTTTCTCCCCCCTTTTTCTTTATTTGCATTCTTTTCTAATTTCTGACATTTGTTTTATTTTATTTCAGGCACATATGCTATTTTAGAATATCCCAAATATTTTATATATTGTAGTTTGAATATTTCAAACTTATCTAAAAAGTTTCAGGATATTTTGAAAACTAAAATAATGATAATGCTTTATTTGATATTTTCATGATATTTTCAGGATATTTTCAGAAGCTTTATCATTTATTTTGAAATTGCTATAGTTGTTCAAATATTTTAAATGACCCTTGTATAATCATGTCCATATTTATTAGACATAGGGGACATTTTAGATGGGCATTTTGGATTTGTTGAATTTTCACAAACTTTGAATTGGTTTGATTCAAATGAGCTTTTGGGGTTTCCTTTAGTCCCCATTTCATGTTGATGCGAAAATGATATATGATGCACGCACACATGTTGTCCTATGACAACTAGCTAGGGATGTGACATGAAACAACAAGGATGCTCCCAACTCTTGGTTATCATCATCAACCTTGAGCATCCACCACTACTTCACCTACATGAAGTCTTCATCGATAAAACCCATGGTTAGTTTATCCCTCCTATGGGGGGATGTCACATCAAGGGGGAGCTTTACTCTAAGACTTGAGTCAATGCATCGCATAGAATGTGACAACATTAAATGCTTTATGTAAAAGTAGTAACCCCACTTGTGCTTAAACGATGAGTATGACCTATGATCAAGTATTATAACTTGGCTCCTTAGTTAATATACTCACATATATATGACTCCGTCATCGCCAAAGTGCTTGTTTGATGGTAGTGTGTTTCTCATTGTTTTCCATGATTTCATTTGACATCTTATTGTGTGAGCATGTTGATCTGTATTTATTTACTCATCGGAGGATATCCAATTGTTGCTATTTGGCTTTTGATTTTTCATTTGCTAATTGGATATACAATAATGCCTAGGACCACTCCTCTAGCTATCTAATCTTTCTCACCTCTTATTCTATTCATGCTGCATCACAAAATTTGGACAAGTAATTTTCGATCTCTCTTTGTGAGGAGCACTCGAAGTTCAGTATCGACAAAGGACAGTCCACTAAAACCTCCCAAGTGCTTCTCGGTGGAACCAGCTCAAAAACTCGGTCTCATCGATTGCCTAGGGTTGATATGTTTTTCCAACCTCGGTATTGTCGATTTCATATTCTCTGTTAGACCGAGTTTCCCTGTTAGCTGGCAGTTCAGAAACTCGGTGACACCAAAAATTCGGAATCGAAGTCACCGATAGTGAAGGGTATATAAGTTGTGGACCCCGATGCTTTGAAATTCAACCTCAAACTGTCGCGCCCCGGTACCCTAAGGTACCAAAAAGGACTCCCTGGTCGTCGCCCTTGTCTCCCCGTGCTCCTCCGCCGCTGGGATCTTCGCCGTCGACGGGCATCTTCGTCGCCTTCCTTGCCATAGCGGAACCATCACCAAGCTACGGTACGAATCCGATTATTCTTGCGCTCCCCGTCCGATTCTTGTGCAATGAAGTTAGATTTATCTATAAGACACCGTTAGCACATCCATCTATCCACAAAATACTCAATAGAATAGCGAATGATGGCTTATTTAGGTTTTCTGTCCACCTCATGCTTCTAGGTAGAACCGATGCAAAATAATCGGTATCACTGATTGGGTTTTCTGACACACTGAGAACACCTCGGTGGAACCGAGTACCTATTTTCGGTGTAACCGAGAATGGTGCCAAGTTCCTGGAAAGTAGGTTGTTAGTCTCGGTGTGACCGAAAAAATTGTCTTGGCTATACCACATACATTTGGCAGAATGCAAAATTTGAGAAATATTTTGTTCAAACTTTCAAAAACTCTGTATTTTGTGATGACTTATCCTATTCCACTCTTCTCAACTCTATTCACTGGGTTAGACATGTCAGATGCTGAGGATATGAAGAAGAGGAAGGATTTTTGTTTGAGGGCATGGAGAGCTATTGATCCATATGCCCAGAGGAGAAAAACTGTTGTGGATCGGTTCTACACCAAGGAACAACAAGATTTCTATGAGACAATCTTGCTTGACAAAAGTCCATCTGTCAGTGATATCAGATAGGTTGACTAGAAATGCATCACTGCTAATGAGAACTATTTCCCATGTGTGCGAGACAACTTTCACTGCATTGGTTTTAATCAGTTTGTTGGCGGATAGTTTACTGCTTGGAATGATGAGATGATTATGCAATTCTACTCCACTGCTCACTACTATGGAGATGGTACGATAGTGTGGATCATTGAAGGAGCTAGATACGAGTCTATAGTTGATGACTGGACTACCATCTTAGGAGTCCCAGAGGTACAATATGGTGACTTGGATGTCTACTCTGAATCCAAGGAGAGCCACAATGCTATGAAGGATATGTAGAATGATATCTCTACTGCTAACTAGCAATCACACAAGTTAGGATCTGTTTACTTTCTCCGGCCTGGCCTCCGTACCATGAACACCCTCTTGAGGCATATTTTGATGCCTTAGTCTGGAGATGAGAAGATGATCCGAGGCTACTCCAGCAACATGTTGATCCATCTTGATAGTCATACCAGTATTCGTGTGATGGACTTGATTGTAGAAACTATGAAAAGGGTTGCTGCTGACCAGAAGCGCTCATACTGCTATGCACCCTACATTCAGATGCTCATCAACTCCAAACTTGAGAAGCACATCTTTTCTCTGGATAGACCCCACTTGCCACTACAGCCAGATTTCAACGAAAATGTTGTGGTGATGGACCCAGACCATCCCACATCAGCTGCAGCTCAAGCTCAAGCTCGGGCAGAGGCAGAGGCAGCTAGAGCCACTAGTGCTCAGGTCCCCAGATACAGGAACAACCAGATAGATATCTTGATCTCTACTATCATGGAGATGAAGAAGGACATCAAAACCATTTTGGATAGTCAGGAGAGCCTTGTGAACATCTTTGTGGATAGAGCGAAAACTCTCAATGACAAGGTAGCGGATGGGCTGACCAAGACCGTCAACGAGCTCAATAACGAAGTAGATGAAGCTCCTATCTATCGCACCTCTTCAGAGTCTGAGTCTTCTGATGATGATGAGGATAGTGCACCTGTCAGGATTACTTCCCAGTTCAAGACACAGACCAGGACACCTACATTCCTAGCAACGGAGACAAGACCTTCATCTTCTACTCCAGCTGTAGTGACTTAAGCTCCATCAGCTCCTCCAGTGCCTCCTGTTGCTACACAAACTCCGTCCAGGACATCAACAGAGGTCTTCACCAACGCAGTTCTCTCGACTCCGACATCGACCACCAAAGGAGATCAGACGCAAAAATACGATTAGCTATATCTATTCGAACTTTTTGGTAACTTGTGGCCAAAGGGGGAGAAGTTGTATATAGATCTAGGCTTCGAGTGAGAGAGCTCTGGTTTTTATTGCTGTTTTACAAAACATTTGATCTTTCTGTTTGGATGTCATATACTTTTATTTGTGTTTGATCATACGCTTTAATGTGTGTTGCTACTATTTCCTATCTTTTGATGGTTATGTGATGATCATTCACTTTGCTTGATCTGGTGTGCTATGATATTAACTCTTATTTCTCTCGCACACCACCAAGATGTATGTGACATGGAAGAAGTGCCCCATGTACCTAATCGATTGTGCATTTGCATTCAAACGCAAATTTAAAAATAATGCACGAATTGAGGGGGAGCTCTTGCGACAGGGAACCAAATTGTTTCCCACCCGCCACCCAAGATGATCATCCAAGTACCCCGCCATAGCCCATGTCATCAGACTTTAGGGATATCGAGAAAATACAAGGAGAATCAGTCAACCACTTTTGGGAAAGACTCCTACTCGCTAGGAGCAGAGTAAAAGGTCTTAGTGACCAAGATGTAATGGCAATCTTCATTCGTAATTGCCATGATGAAGGGATTCTCAATGCCCTGGCCCATCGACGCATAAGCGACTTTTGGGAGTTATCATAATTGATATAGAAGTACTGTGCCATGGACAGTGTCTGGCAATCCGAATGGTTGTTCTCGGAACCATTCTTCTCCGAACACCCTAGAGGAGCTAGGAAAAATAGGATACCTCCAAAGTGGCCAGCCAGGTATGAACCCGTCGAAAAAAGAAACAAGTCCCTTCCTGGGACCAGCATCGTGAAAGCACATTTGCTCCCTTGATGGTTTTGGTACTTAATACCAACATATGAGTCATTGAACTAATGTTTCCACCAAGTATATTTTAGGAAAAGTTCAATGATAGGGATGGCAAAAGGACCGTGGAGATTGTGGAACTACCCCAGGATGCAAGGAAATAGGCTGGCCAAGCCTCAAGCAAGAGGGCTCTACATTTTACATTTGTGAGAAATCACTATGAGTCCATAGTCACCAAAACATCCACAAACTCTCCCACCAAAGTTTGCCCAAACCCAAATATGCAAAATCGGTGCAACCAACATTTATCCCAGTGCCACTGATTCCAAACCCTAGACGGACTCAGCCAAACCCTAACACTTCGGTGCAGCCGACACCGCTTTCGATGACACCGAGTTGGTTTGCCAACTTTCTGTTACACAAGTTCACATTTTCGGTTCGTCCAAAAATGGTGAATCAGCGTCATCGAGTTTGGCAAATCTGACTATTGGTCACCTTGTCGGTGCAACCGGAATCCTATATCATTCCCTCCGAGATTCAAAAGTTGCCACCTTTGGTCACTTCAGTACCACCGAGATTTACACATCAGGGTCACCGAGTGGGTCATTTTGTGTGTAACGATTGGATTTTTGGGGATGCCTATATATACCCCTCCACCACCACCTACTCGGAAGAGAAGCACTCAAAACTATTCCATATCTATCCTACTCTGTTTTCCGAGAGAGAACCACCTACCCTTGTGTTGAGGTCAAGATTTTCCACTCCAACCATATGGATCTTGATTTCTAGCCTCCCCAAATTGCTTTACACCAATCCCATCTCTTCTACCAGGCCAAATATGTGAGAGAGTGATTGTGTGTTGACGAGTCTATCATCTTGAAGCACCAGAGCAAGGACTTCATTGTCATTACCAAGCCTATTACCTTTTGGAGGGTGGTGCCTCCTATATTGGTTAGGTGTCACTTGGGAGCCTCCTACTTCGTGTTGTGGAGTGAACCAAGAAGTTTGTAAGGTCAAGGAGATCGCCTACTTCATGAAGATCTACCGATAGTGAGGCTAGTCCTTCATGGACGGAAGCCGCATGGAATAGTCAAGGTTGCTTCTTCGTGGAACCCTCAGTGGGTAGAGCCCTCCGTGGACTCTTGCGACCGTTACCCTTCGTGGGTTGAAGACTCCATGAATGTGTACGTACGATAGCACCACCTATCGGAACCACAGGAAAAATCATCGTGTCATCACTTGTGTTTGCTTTCCTAACCCTCTATTTACTTACATATGCAATGTCTTTATTTTCCGCTGCTACACTCTTAGATATGCTATGAATTCTAAAACTTGCCAAGAATTAAAATTGGGAAAAAGGGTAAAACTTTTATTTGGTCAGGTAGTCTAATCACCCCCCCCCCCCTCTAGACCTACTTTTGATCCTACACATCGTCCTCGACGGACTCTTGGACAAACCCTACCCTATTCATTCCGTGTTGTTCAAAACAAACCCTACTCATTGCCTTCGAGATTGCTGGGTCGTCAGGCAAGTTGCGAAAAGTGGCGAGGCCATCCTAGACACACCTCCATCGAGTAGGCACTCACCTTCGCCAACCGGATTTAATGAAGAAGTCATGACGGTCTATGAGATCTTCCGCTCGAGGAGCAGGCATAAAAGAGCCCTTAGGGAGCACGAGCAAGTCTACCACGTGGCAGCTTCTAGCCCATGGGCAGATGTGCCGATTACTTTCGGGGACAATGACCAGCCGCCCATCCTTCCTAGTCATTCACCGGCCACTCTAGTCTTGAATCTCATCATTGATGGATACAGGCAACATAAGGTGCTAATGGACATCGGCAGTGGTCTTAACCTCATATACGAGGCCACTCTGGAAAAAATGCAGTTTGACCGATCCCGCATCAAACATAGCAACACAACCTTCCGAGGAATTATCCCAAGGAAAGAGGCACGTTGTTCCGGATGTATCATCCTGGACGTTGTGCTCGGTACGCCCGAAAACTACCGATCCTAAGAACTTCTCTTCCCCTTACCAAGTGGCTATCACGCCCTATTGGTACGCGATGCCTTTACAAAGTTCCAGGCTATACCCCATTACGGGTACATGAAAATCAAAATGGCAGGACCAAATGGAGTGATCATGATCGCCAGTGATCCGAATATAGCCCTTCGGGACGAAAACAAAATGGCAGCACTCGCCCTTGAGGCATCAGCGGAAACTTTCGCCGCCGGAGAGTTGACCACTCTATGGTTGACAGTCAATAGGGACGATGTGATCCTTAGCAAAAGGCCCAAGTCCACGTCCTTTAAACCCATAGAGGAAATCGCCAAATTTCAGGTGCATCCAACGGACCCCAATAAAACAGCGTCCATCGGAGCCCAGCTCGATCCCCTTATGGACGAAACATTGCGGACGAGACGATGCCATCGACAACCCCGTCCACCCTCATGCCCCTGTCGACCACCGTGAGAACCGCAAGGATCTCGTGGACCCATTCCCCTGCCTAGGACCCCGCATGGAGCTGTCTTTCATCGGCGACGGTCGCCGGAGACCTCTCCTCCCCTCTGCTAGAGGAGGGAGATGACCGGTTTGACCTCGGTCAAATCTGTCTGTGAGCCCCGTTCGTCAGTGACAGAGACGAGCCGGAGCTGTTTTAAGTGAAGGCGTAATTCTCATAGTACGTCTCCCCTTATCGAAAGCATATTTCGTCCGAATCATTTTCTTTTATCTGTTTTATTTAAAATCAGATTTTGACCTGAACTTTGACTGGCAATAACTTTTAAAGTACAACTCCAACGGACCTGATTCTTTTTCTGTTGTCTCCAAAATTACATCTAGTTTATTTCCATATTTATTTGTAAATTTTCAACGACAATTTTTTGTGCTGTTTTTGAATTGTGTGTTAATTAGAATATTTTCCAATAGGAATTTGGAGTGAAGATAAAGTTTTGGAGTGCACCTCAAATACATACACACTGAAGGCAAGCATTCTTAACCCTGGTCTAATATTTGTTCTGTGTTGCTTGATGTGACTATAACATCGAGTTGATCTAAAGTATGCATTATTTCATGTGATGGTATGATCATGTTAACAAATGCATGATGAAAATTCCTTGCTGTTGGAATTCATATGCTTGTGAAAGTATTCACCCTCGTATGCCATTCATGCCTACAAGAATAAATCAGGAGAAGTTTTTGTCTCGGGTAGACACGAGCTTGATGCTAACATCTCGTTGGAGCAAGAATGGTTAGTAAGGCACGAAGGGGTATGATGAGTGGTAATTCTGTCTAATGTCGTGAAATATTTTTGTTGTGCTAACCATGCGGAGAATACACAACCTCCTGAGTCGACCATAGATCGAGTCTTGTGCTAGTAACCCCCATACTTGTTTCGTACTACCACTTGTCCCTACAGCTGGTAGGGTACGGTTCAGTAAGTTGTCAACCCCGTTCTTAGCACACACACCGTACAGAGAAGCCATGGTGGAAGATACCGGCTGCATCCGGTAGGCGTGCCACCTGGTCCGAGGGCTTGGGTGTTTCCGGTTGGAGCCGAGGGGGTAGCTCCCCTAGTTTGCACGCTTTATAAATTTTGTGATCCCATGCTAATCGAGGTTGATATAGCCTCCCCACTTAGAGTTTTGCTTAACGAGTGACGTGGGTGATTCCACGGACTGGTAAGTTAAGTTGGTGTGTGCAGGTCAGGTGTGTTTTCAATTCAAAGACCGTAAGCAAAATTAGTCCCGGTGGACTAAAGGAATCCGTTACTCGTGGGTAAAGGGTACACCCTCTACAGAGTTAATATCTATTTGAATAGCCGTGTCCGCGGTTAAGTACTACAGTCTGGGGTGGGTCAAGGGTCGGTCTTAGTGTCGGTCTTCGGAGGAGAACTTCTAAAACAGAATATTGATCATGATGAGTGTCAAATGATGATTGTGATTATTATTACTGTAGACTAACTATTTATATTATTTGAATTATTGAGTATGCCTGGGAAGGTTCTACCTCCTAGATATTCATTGTGATTATTCTTATATAAGCCCTTTATGTGGTGTCGCACAGACGCCCGACTATGGCATGCATACTGATTGCTTTATCGTATATGCCCTTTCTGTGGTGTCGCTCAGACACCCGACTGTGGCATGCTTGTTGTGTATTTCTCCTTATAAGCCCTTTATGTGGTGTCGCTCAGACGCCCGACTGTGGCCTGCTGAATATTTATTTTTCCTTAGAATCCCTTTATGTGGCGTCTCTCAGACGCCCGACTGAGGCATGCTTTATATTATTATCCTTTTGAGGCGTCACATCAGACACCTAATTGGTCTATTTTATTTCTACTCTCTATTTGCTTATTTATGTTTAATATAAATGACGTGCTTGCTTGCATCATGAAGTTTTATTTTGTGACTCGTTAAGTGACCTTGGATTAAGTTCGGTGCATAAATACCACTACTATGTTATACCTGTTTTCATAATGTTTGCGAGTACATTCAAAGTACTCACTGGCTTGTCCCTGGCTATTGTCTTGGCCAGATTATGTATGTGGAGAGGAGCATTATGACGACAACCCCGGAACCTAGGCATCAAAGATTGCAGCCATGCGAAGATAGGAGTTAACCTGGTCAAGTGTTCCTGTGGGAAATGGAGTCCCATAGACGTTGATGACCCCGAACCGCTTCCGCCACCAACCACTAGAAACCTTTTGTTGTACTCAAAGACCATGATGGTATTGTACTTCAGACTTTTTAATTTTACTTGGAATTTCTGTATAAAGATTGTGTCTCATCAGCTAACAGTAATTCTGGGGCTGATGAGCACAAGGACCATTTACTGGGAAATTAATATCCTGGAAAACCGGTCCTGACAACCTTGGTATCAGAGCCAGGCTGACCATTGGATAATCCTATCTTAGCCAGGTCGATAAACCTAGGTAAACCACCCACCAAGACTTTAACCTAACTGCAGCCAAGCCTATTCTATCTGATAGCCCACACAGTGACCCCGACACCTTTCGACAGTCGGTGCCCAACCTATCAGCCTAGCCCATCGATCATGCGTCGTGACCGAAACCTAAATTGTCTCTTTCGCAAGCATGCGAAGGAAGACTCCATTTTCTTCTATAAAAGAAAACGTTTTTCCAAACCCATCACACCATAGCCAACCATCCAAAACCAAGCCAAGATGCCTGGCGCCATTGTTCACAATGAGACCACCGCAAACAACCTTGGAGGTTTTGTGACCGTCCTAGCTAACCTCACCCGTCGTGCCTTTGCATTAGAAGAGCCCCTAGAATATGTTGTGTACCAGGAGCGCACGAGTGATGAGATTCTTCACTTCTGGGCCACGATGCACATCTATGGTAGTGGCATCTCACCAGAACGCCCCTATAGGTTCCTCGGAAGGTCAACTTCCTTTGAGCCACAAGCCATCCAGTTAGTAGCTCGAGAGGCTATAGTTCAACTCTGGCACTTGTCGCCAAGAGTTAACTGTCGCTCGTTCTATTATTACCCCAGCCATGACGGGTACAGTAGGTCACCCCAGATTGCCAGCGGAGACCATGAGACGAACCCTGCACTTCTGCATCTTGTGCGCTACGTCTGCGCACTAGAGGCACTATTCGATCAGGTCACTCTTGATCTGATCGCAGCTCGTGAAGAACTTGCTCGCCGAACCCTAGCAAGAAGAGAAGTGGCACCCGACGCCGACAATACCGTCGTGTTGTTCGGACGACCAATTGAGTCATTGAGGCCTGCCCCTGCAACCGACCAGGATGTGTTTGTATCCCCGGAGGAGCTTTGTTGCCTTTTGGGGACTCGCTCCAGTGGGATTGTGGCCACCAACCCCCACGATAGTCATCACCACTACCCCGACCCTGCAAACCATCACCCTGATGCATCAAACCCTAACGGTGAAGCCCAAGGAGAAGCCTCGGGGTCCGCAAGGCACGCTCGACTAGATATTAACGAGGTAGACTAAGCCACTCGAGTAGTGCCGAGTCTTAGTATTCCTATGCCAAATAATAGTGTGACCCTGTATCACCATGAATAAATGCATGTTGCTTTGTATGCCATTATTTTTAATAGTACTACGAGTATCCATGCATAAATAAAATTTTGGCGTTTGGTTGCATATTAAATGTTTGGGCATAGCTATCAAAAACCACCCGAGTCATCAACCGACAGTAATACATCACTTTTGTGAGATGTGTATATCTGTGGCATTAACCCCATAGAGCAAAACCAACAAAAAAGGTTGCCCCCACACCACAATGGGTAACCCAGCCCAGATGCTATATCAGAGGTCACTCCATGACCTTACTAAGCATCCCTCAGCTTATGAACTGCCCTCACATTCATTTTTACCATGCCTAACCCCAGGATTCATCGGAGAACCCCAGATGTGACCCTAGGTAGTTTTGCTAAGATATTGTGGGACTTTACCCGCAGTGCAATAGGTTCTCCCCATCCACCACAGTACGAGATGTTCAAATCGAGGATCACCTCATTTGCCTGGAAATATTGGGCAGTAGTGCACATCCCACCTATGGACCCAAACCAAGACCCAACAGAAGTCTCCTTCGTGGGGGAATCTATGCCGACTCCGCAAATGGCCATAGAAGTTGTTGCATACGAAGCAATTACCTGCCTTCGATTCGCAGTGCCCTATGCCAATGAAGGGAGGTATTATTACTTCCCGAGTGGTGCAGCACCCAGAGAAGAAGCATCTTTTCTCGGGGGACGAATAGAGAGAGACCCAGTACTGGCCAGCCTTATCCAGTACGTCATCGCCCCAGAACGTTTGACTCAGCGAGTAACGGATTACCTCCAGAATCTCGCTATTTTGAATCCTCGGATCACCATTGGCAGACCTCTGAGGCCAGAACAGGATAGGCCTGTTCTTCAACTGCTCCATCCGCTCCCCCCATAAGAGGAAGAAACTGCTCCACTACCAGAGACATTTCCTCAGGACCTTGCATATTTTGCTTTTGCACCGTAGACAACCCTTGTTATATTTGTTAAGCTTACAGTTAATTGTTGACTACAATAGGTGTGTTATGTCATAAGATTGGGCTATGAATAATTGTTTGATTTCAATAGTATGTGAGTGATTTTTGTTGGTGTGATTTTTGGTCAACTATTTTTCACTCTCCGTAAATCTTGAGGACGAGATTTTTATTAAGGAGGGTAGTGTTGTAACACCCCAAAAATTTAATCATGCTTTACGAATTAATTTTTTTACCAGGAAATTAAATTTTTATTTTCTAGATCAACTATTGAGTTCAGAATCACTTCTTTCTTCTGAATTGTAGATTTTTTCCTCCAAATAGAAACTTTTCAAAATTATTGTTGGACTTGAGTATCTGCTCAAGGAACATTTAATTTTATTTAATATGATTAGTGAAAGCCTTTTTTATATATTATTTTTCCCAAACTCTATCTCTTCTAAAATGGCATTTCATTATTTTATCAGTCTCTTTTGCACTACAAACATTTGATAACATCATTTAAAAATTCCACAAAACTTTGGGAATGACATGTGATGTCCCTAGATCACTGTTATGGAAAAACTCTTTTAGTCATTTGAAGATTTTGAGCCCTACATCAAGTTATCAAATCTGGTTAAGTTTGTAGTTTGCACTACAATCTATTTAAGTATTAAATTAAAAATTCCATGAAAATTTGGAGATGTCACTAGATGTATATAATTCATTTTTATGCAAAAACCCATTTGTGTTCTTTTGGAAAATTTGAGCAAACCATCCTCTTTTGCATTCTGGTCCAGTTTGAGGTTTTGTACCGCAACCCCATTCTATCTTCCTCTAATGCCCATGGGATTTTACCTACTCTTAGTCCTCCCTACCAAAACCTTAAGTCCAGGAGTTTAGGTCCAGTGGAATAAGTTTTGACCATACTATAGCACCATTTAGTTTCTGTTTAGAAACTAACTTTTACAAAACTTGCATTTGCAACTTTCTTGTCTTCATGAAACAACCATGACATCATCACCAGCATCTAGAGAGACCCCAACCTGGAGATTTTGGCCACCAGAAGAGTTCCCTAGATGCCTATAGCATTCGGTCGAACACCTGGTGTGCATGACCAGTTTTGGCATAGTTTTTGGTTTGCAATGTGTATTTGGTCTTCTTGCCAATACAGAATGTCTAATAGAACATTAGTGGCCACGCTAGCTACCCCGTTAATTTGCATGTCCATCCAAGCTTTCTAGCCTACCCTGGCATTTCGTCGAACACCTTCGGTGCATGTCCAGAGCGCAAGCAGAGCACGCATATAGCAACCGAGAAACCGAGTCGACGCGTCCACCTACCTCGCAGCCCCGACCCCTGCTAGCGTCGCAGAGACACTCCGGTCGCCCTGCCTCCGCATAACGCCGCCACAAAGCCCCTCCCTTGGCGGTTAGCCGGCGGCAGCAGCCGGTCCCCACTGCCGCAGCGCCGCCCATGCCACCCTTGCCCGCGAGCTGCCCCCGTCCACAGGCCGACCTCATCCGTGAGCTCGTCAGATAGCGCCGACCAGGGCCACGTCGCCTGCATCCACAGTGGCGGCTCGCCGTCGCCCTTATCCCTAGCCATCGTGGAAACCGCCTTTGGCCGCCTATAAAAGGTGCCCCCGACCACGCCTAAGCTCGTCAGCACCCCATTACAGTGGTAGGAAGCCCCCCTTTTCCAATTTAACCTAAGGCCATCATCTTCCCCACCTCCGGTAGCTTTGGCCGTCGCTGCAATCCGGTCAAGCCGTCGTGACCAGGGCCTCCCTAGTCCTACCACCCTTGCCATTGGTCTTCCCTCAACCTCTTGGAGGCACCGCTCCTCTCAGCCCCGACCAGGAGCCACCATGAGGGGAATCCCTTCTGCCCCAACGTCGCCGTTTGCCGGAGACGATGCCATCAATGACCCCGTCCACCCTCGTGCCCCAGTCGACCACCGAGAGAACCGCAAGGATCCCATGGACCCGTTCCCCTGCCTAGGACCCCGCAAGGAGCTGTCTTTCGTCGGCAACGGTGGCCGGAGACCTCTCCTCCCCTCGGCTGGAGGAGGGAGATGACCGGTTTAACCTTGGTCAAACCTATCTATGGGCCCCGTTCGTCAGCGATAGAGACAAGCCGGAGCTGTTTTAAGTGAAGGCGTAATTCTCATAGTACGTCTCCCTTCCCGAGAGAGTATTTTGTCTGGATCGTTTTCTTTTATCTGTTTTATTTAAAATCAGATTTTGACCTGACCTTTGACTGGCTATAACTTTTAAAGTACAACTCCAATGGACCTGGTTCTTTTTCTGTTGTCTCGAAAATTCCATCTAGATTATTTCCATATTTATTTGTAAATTTTCAAAGAAAACTTTTTGTGCTGTTTTTGAATTGTGTGTTAATTAGAATATTTTCAAATAGGAATTTTGAGTGAAGATAAAGTTTTGGAGTGCACCTCAAATACATACACATTGCAGGCAAGCATTCTGAACCCTGGTCTAATATTTGTTGTGTGTTGCTTGACGTAACTATAACATTGATTTGATCTGAAGTATGCATTATTTCATGTGATGGTGTGATCATATTTACAAATGCATGATGAAAATTCCTTGCTACTGGAATTGATATGCTTCTGAAAGTATTCACCCTCGTATGCGTTTCATTCCTACCGGAAGGAATTGGGAGAAGTTTTTGTCTCGGGTGTACATGAGCTTGGTGCTAACATCTTGTTGGAGCGAGAATGGTTAGTAAGGCACGAAGGGATATGATGAATGGTGATTCTGTCTAATATCGTGAAATATTTTTGTTGTGCTAACCATGCAGAGAATACACAACCTCCTGAATCGACCATAGATCGAGTCTTGTGCCAGTAACCCCCATACTTGTTTCGTACTACCACTTGTCCCTACAGCAGGTAGGGTATGGTTCAGTAACTTGTCAACCCCTTTCTTAGCACACACCGTGAGAGAGGCCATGGTGGAAGATACCGACTGCATCTGGTAGGCGTGCCACCTGGTCCGGGGGCATGGGTTTTTCCGGGTTGAGCCGGGGGGGTAGCTCCCCTAGTTTGCGCGCTTTATAAATTTTGTGATCCCTTGCTAATCGAGGTCGATATAGCCTCCCCACTTAGAGTTTTGCTTAACGAGTGCCGCAGGTGATTCCATGCACTGGTAAGTTAAGCTGGTGTGTGCAGGTCAGGTGTGTTTTCAATTCAAAGACCGTAAGTGGAATTAGTCCCGGTGGACTAAAGGAATTTGTTACTCGTGGGTAAAGGGTACACCCTCTGCAGAGTTAATATCTATTCTAATAGCCGTGTCCGCGGTTAAGGACTACAGTCTGGGATGGGTCAAGTGTCCGTCTTAGTGTCCGTCTTCGGAGGAAAACTTCTAAACCGGAATATTGATCATGACGAGTGACAAATGATGATTGTGATTATTATTACTGTGGACTAACTATTTATATTATTTGGATTACTGAGTATCCCTGGGAAGGTTCTACCTCCTGGATATTCATTGTGAGTATTCTTATATAAGCCGTTTATGCAGCATCGCACTAACACCCGACTGTCGCATGCATACTCATTGCTTTATCGTATAAGCCCTTTCTATGGCGTCGCTCGGACGCCCGATTGTGGCATGCTTGTTGTTTATTTTTCCTTATAAGCCCTTTATGTGGCGTCGCTTAGACGCCCGACTGTGGTCTGCCGAATATTTATTTTTCCTTAGAAGCTCTTTTTGTGACGTTGCTCAAACGCCCGACTTAGGCATGCTTTATATTATTATCCTTTCAAGGGGGCGTCACTTCAGACACCCGATCGGTCTATTTTATTTCTACTCTTTATTTGCTTATTTATGTTTAATATAAATGACCTGTTTGCTTGCATCATGAAGTTTTATTTTGTGACTAGTTAAGTGACCGTGGATTAAGTTCAGTGCATAAATACCACTACTATGTTATACCTGTTTTCATAATGTTTGCGAGTACATTCAAAGTACTCACTGGCTTGTCCGTGGCTATTGTCTTTGCCAGATTATGTATGTGGAGAGGAGCATTATGACGACAACCCTGGAACCTAGGCATCGAAGATTGCAGCCACGCGAAGATAGGAGTTAACGGTCTCATTATGGGCATAAAGGTTGATTACGCATAGCCCCGAAACCCAAGAGGTCAAGGACTAGTGCGCAAAAATGGGCATAAAGCTTGATTACGCATCGGTCTATCATCTGCAGACCAATGGACAGGTCGAGCAAGCAAACGGTCTCATTATGAGCGGCATCAAGCCACGTTTGGTCCAATCTCTTCATGAGTTCGACTGTCATTGGGTGCAGGAACTCGACTCCGTTCTATGGGGCCTGCGTACCAACCCGAATAGATCAATGGGTTACACACTGTTTTTTATGGTCTATGGGGTAGAGGCAGTTCTTCCCTGCGATATTATCCACGACGCACCAAGAGTGTGCATGTACGAGGAAAAGGAGGCCGAGTTGGATTGGTAGGACGACTTAGATGCCTCGGAGGGGGAGCGGGACATAGCTCTGGCTCGATCCACTCTTTATCAATAGCAAGCTCGGTGGTACCAAAGTAGGGAGGTCAGGGCAAAAGCATACAACTTAGGAGAAATTTTCCTACGGCTCCCGAAGAAATAGAAGCACAAACTCAACCCCAAATGGGAGGGTCCTTTCATCATTGACGAAGTGCGATAACCGCCTTGAACCGAACCCATGGAACGCAGCTTGACTTCGGCGCTTCTACGGATAAACCGGTGTCGTCTAAACTCACATATATCTTTTCCTTTCATTATTTTTTGCCTTTTTTGCCTTTTCCCTTCCCACTTTGTTGTTCGATGGGGGAAATTTCTTTTCTTACCCTATGTTCGGCTGAACCAATCTTGTACTATAGATAATTGCCATCCACCATAAAGTGTCAAATCCGAACACATCACGTGGGGGTTTCTTTCAAGTAGCCAAAATTTTATTTTCTCGTACTTACCAGGCGCGCATGTTTCTTTTGTCATGTTCTATCCATCGTATGCATCAATTCAAACTAAGACTTTGCCAAGCTGGGTTGCCTCGCTCCTGTGGTTACTCTCTACGTTCCCGATTGTTCAGCTAGAGAGTAAAGGGAGCACCTCTGCGATTGTTACGACCGGATCATCTGAACACGTACCTCAGACAGGTGAAGCTGAAAGTTAGCTATCTTACGTAGACAATTGGTCGGCTATGACGAAAACACCTTATACGGCTCTAGCTGCTATTACCGTTGTTTGGGTTTTTCTTCCCAAATAACAATTAGCCGCATGCTACAAGTATGCGGATTTCTATTTATGCTCTTCGTAGAACCCTGACGAAAGGTATCGATAGAGGTACTATTTTCATTGGAGGATGTTTCTTATGCTACATAGAATATAACATATCTTTCCATGTGCTTTCTGTCTGTGAGCACCACATGGCCAGATTGCATGGTTCCTCGAATGCAGTTCGCTCTTTTGCAAGGGAATAATAACGAGGAACACTTCCGAGCTCTTTGCACGAAAGGGAGAAGCCGATGGCTGGTTAAGACAAAGTTTACAACATGGATTGTTTATACACATGTACATATAAATTACATGTGCGGCTGCTAATCGAGATCATCAATTATAGTGTTGAGGGGGCAGTCTGCTTGCGAAACAAGGGCGGCTGGCATCACCTGGTCCTACACCAAGTGGAGTGGCACTTCTTTTCCATCCGATCCCATAGGACCAACCCGTGCCATATGCTCGGGGTTAAGTCTGGTGAAACGGGTCTTGACCATCGCCCATGCCTCTCGTGCTCCTTCGCGGCAGGCCAAAGTCTTCCACAGTTCGAACCTATCTTGAGCCCCCCTAAATCGATCCACAAGTGCGGCTAGCCCTTCAGGTGGCTGTTTGGTGGGCCATAGTGCCTTCACTATCCCTTTCATCACTTTTTACACGCGCTTATGGAGAGACGTCAGATCCTTCAGTAGATCCCCTTGTTACGATTCGATCTCCTCTTCAGGATGTCCGGACAGGAGACCAGCACATAAGATAACAGCGTGGTTACTACGATTCCCTACATCGGGAATATTTACTAATAGAGGAAATGTACTTACCGAATACGCCCCTCTGAAGCTTTCGATTCTCTTCTTGAGCTTGAGCCAATTGAGTCTTTAAGCTATTTACTTCCTCAGCCTGTTTTTTTATAACAAGGCATCCAGCCTGATGCTGGGATTTCGCATACCTTTGAGAATCCCGGGCTTTTTCCATGTGCCTTTCCATATGTCCAATTGATTCGGCTGCTACACGGAATCCATATGTCGTGCACAATGATATAAAAAAGATTAGTAGCAAATGCATACTCACCATGGGACTGTCGCGTGAAGCTCTTCACTTGTGCTAGTTCGGCCTTCACGGATTGCACTTCCATGTGGCTCTCCTCGAGTGCCTTGGCTAATTGCTCGGATTATTGCTTTGCGGCCGACATCAGCAGTCAAACAGTGCGGAGATCCTTAATTCATTTTTTCTAAAACAAATTAAGGCTCGGGGGCTACTAGGCTTACACAAGTATGTGGATTCTATAAAATCCATCACTTACCTAAATTTTGGTTGTTATCAGCTTCATAGCTTCGCCGAATCCAGCTCGGGCGGCCCCGAGATGTACATCCACCGAGCATAGGGCGCCAAACGTCTGGTCGGAGAAAATTGGGTGCCGCATGGCCTCTCATTGGTGCTGATGATGCATGGCACTCTCCACCTCCAATTTGGTGACGGATAGTCCATCACCAGATTCGATGGATGCCGGATTGGCCATAGGGGCTTCCGTAGCAGAAGTCACATGGGTCATGGCTTGGGAGCTTCGGGCATCTCCTAACACCCGGCAGCCCCCTCAGTAGGAGAGGATTGGGTGTTTCACATAGGTATTTCAATAAAATGAGAGGCTATGAGACTCTTCTGATTACAACAATGAAGCGGACATCCGAACAACGTACCTTCGGGATGAGTGGACGGGTGGATTTGTCCCCATGTTTGGCTCCTTCGTAGGGTCCCGGTTGGCCTCTGATTAGCCCGTAGCTTTGGCTGTGGGCACATGGCGCGTGGATCGGTGGCGCTTCAGGGTCGGGACCGGCACGTCCGGGACGCTCTTGCTAGCAGGCCTCTTGCGGGAGGAACTTTTCTTCTTGCCCGCGGATGGAATGGAGAATGACTCGAGGTAATCAATAATGACAGCTACCGAGGTCTAGACGATGTTGTCCTGGAAATAGACTCCATTTTTGAAGTCAAGGAGAAGATCGGGGTCCTCGTTGAAGCCCGGATCATTGTTGCACGAATGGTTCTTGGGCTGAGGAGCCGAACAGTTGATTGTCTCGATGAAACTCCTCCATTCTTGTTCACGCCAAGACCTCAGTCAAATAGAGTGTGGAATGAAACCCCAAACTATTTCATGATTGAAAAAGAAAGGCTTACCTGTTCGATGGGATTGTGGGTCGAATACCATTCCTTGGTTGACCGCCGAATGAAGTCTTCTTTCTCTCCTTTGTACAGGTCAGCAGGTGCGGTGGCCAACGCTATTGGATTGGCAGGACCTAGTTTTCGGGAGTGTGTAGTGTCGCTTGTACCGTCGTACCACCACAAGGGGTGTACGCTCTGTTGGAGGGGCTGCACACACTGGGAGATAGCGGTGGCCATGACATCAATTATGGTCAGTCAATGGTGGGCAAGCATCCGCACCTTTGCGGCCAGGCGTCGCACCTCGGCGCTTTCCTCCTGAGATGAGCTCTTGGGTCGCCAGTTGTACCTCTTTTTCGGGACGAGGTCGGAGTATTCGGGCAGACCTGTCAGAGTTGGCTCGAACAGGGGGCATCTTCAATATAGAACCACTCCGAGGTCCATTCTTCGGATTTCCTCGGTGTGCCAACCGGATACCCTGTTCCCGCTATGCGGCATACTTCGGCCTCGCCGACCTCTAAGATTGTCTTGTCCCGAGTTCGGGGGACGAGGCAGAAATATTTCCTCCACAGATCAAAATGAGCTTCGCACCCTAAGAACATCTCATAGAGGGCGACAAAGACCGAGATGTGTAAAATTGACCCTGGAGTGAGATGGTGGAGTTGGATCCCGTATAACTCTAGTAACCCCCTTAGGAACGGGTGGATTGGAAACCCAAGGCCCCGGAGGAGGAAGGGACAAAGCACACACACTCCCCCTTGTTTGGATTAGGGAAGCGCTCGTCGAAAACCTCGTCACCATAAGAGAGCAGACCTGCGCGGGTCACCACCAGATTTGATGATGGAAGATATCCTTGGGTCTCCAGATTACGGAGCCGCAGGAGTGTTACGGAACAGCCGGTCCAGTCCCCTAGGCGTTGGCCGTAAGGGCATGCGGAGGAGTTGGGAGCGTTAGCCATGTTTTGCGTGGGGCTTCCGCTAGGAGTTTCTTTCAACAAGAGGGAAGAAGAAGATGTGGTTTGAACCATGATTTTGTTTGGTTAAATGGGTTGGTGCCTCCGTTGCGGAGGGGTAAGATTGTAGAAATCACTGGCGCTCTCCTCCCCATGATGCGCGAAAGTCGAGGAACTTGCCCAGTTATTATAATAACCCTGTGCCTACGACGCCTGGGATCTTACCAAAGACTGATCGGTTGCCGAATGAAGAAGGATGAGGGACTCGCCTTGCAAGCCAAAGACGATGACATAAGGGATATATCGGTGTTGAAGTCCTGTCCGGGGGCTACGGACGGAGTCCTAGATTAGGGCGGCCTCGGATAGTAGGCCTGTTGTTCATGGGCCGGGCTGTATGGTCCGCAAGGCAGGCATCGGATGATCAAAGACCGCCTGTGCAGATGGAAGCTTCGAGGAGTCATGACGTATTCTCCAAGTTATTAGCTGTAGTTAGTCATGTTATCTCTTCGACATGTAACCGACCATATGTAAGCCTAGGGCACCCTAGGCATCTATATAAGCCGAAGGGTTTTAGGGTATAGGGAGGGAACAATTCATCTAGGGTTAGACATACGATCTTGAGATAGATCAACTCTGTAACCCCTTACAACATCAATACAGTCAAACAGGACGTAGGGTATTACCTCCATAGGAGGGCCCGAACCTGGGTAAACTCGTTCCCCCTTTATCTCCTGTTACCGTCAATCCTAGTCTCACAATTCGGGACCCCCTACACGAGATCCGCCGGTTTCGACACCGATAGTTGGATTTTTGGAGATGCCAATATATACCCCTCCACCACCGCTCACTCAAAAGATAAGCACTCAGAACAGTTCCCCACTCATACCTACTAATTTTCTGAGAGAGAGCCACATACTCATGTATTGAGATCATGCCATTCCATTCCTACCATATGAATCTTGATCTCTAGCCTTCCCAAGTTGCTTTCCACCCAATCAATCTCTTCCACCATAGCCAAATATGTGAGAGAGTTATTGTGTGTTCAGGAGTCTATCATCTTGAAGCACAAGAGCAAGGAGTTCATCAACATTATCGAGCCTATTACCTTTTGGAGGGTGGTGCCTCCTATATTGGTTATCTGTCGCTTGGGCGCCTCCTACTTCGTGTTGTGGAGTGAACCAAGAAGTTTGTAAGGGCAAGGAGATCGCCTACAACGTGAAGATCTACCCCGTGTTAGGCTAGTCCTCCATGGACGTAGGCCATCATGGTATAGTCAAGGTTGCTTCTTCGTGGAACCCTCCATCGGTAGAGACCTCCATGGACTCTCGTGCCAGTTACCCTCTGTGGGCTGAAGACTCCATAAACATAGACGTATGATAGCACCACCTATTAAAACCACAGGAAAAAATCATCGTCTCACCAATTGCGTTTGATCTTCCTACCCTTCCTTTACTTACATGCTTGTCTTTACTTTCCGCTGCAATACTCGTAGACATGCATGTTTAGGGTGTACTTGACTTGCTATGAAAGCTAAAATCTTCCAAGACTGAAAATAGGGAAAAGTAGATTTTTAATTGGTCAAGTAGTCTAATCACCCCCCCCCCTCTAGCACTACTTTCGATCCTACAGCGAGGCCTGTGGTTGGCCGAACCGGGCGGCATCGGGCACGCACGCGGGAGGTCGCCAGAGAGAGAAGGAGGAGGAGGCCGTGTGGGGGAATGTTGCATGGGAAACAAAATTTTCCTACACATACGCAAGATCTATCCATGGTGATGAGAATCTACGAGAGGGAGAGTGGATCTACTTACCCTTGTAAATCGCTAAGCGGGAAGCATTAACAAACACGGTTGGTGTAGTCGAACGTCTTCACCATCCAAATCGCCGAGCATCCCGCGATCTCATCACGATACGTCCCGCGATCCAATCACGATCCGTCCCGCGAACTCATCACGATCCGTCCTGCGATCTCATCACGATCCGTCTCGTGATCTTGATCCCGGTCCTTCCGATCTCGCGCCGAACAGACGGCACCTCCACGTTCAGCACACGTACAGCTTGATGATGATTTCCGCCTTCTTGATCCAGCAAGAGGAGCAGAGAGGTAGACTAGTTCTCCGGCAGCGTGATAGTGCCGTGACGATGGTGGTGGAGCAATTCCGGCAGGGCTTCGCCTAAGCACTGTAGAAAACTGATCTAGAGGAGAGACTATGCACTAGAGGAACGGGTAGCACGTGGCTGAAAATCTTGTGCAAAACCCTAAAACCCTCTAGTATATATAGGAGGAGAGGAGGAGGGGGCTTGGCTCCCAAGGAGCCAGCCCTTGGGTCAACCGAACCAGGAGGGAAGAGTCCTCCTCCTCCACTCCTAGTAGGATTAGGACTCCTTCCTAATTTAGTCCTTTTGCCTTTCTCCACCTTTTTCATTTTGGGATTTTTCTTCCTATCCACATGGGCCCTTTGTGGGACTTACTCCATCCCAATAAGGGCTGGTATTCATCCTCCCACAGCCCATTTAGCCTCTTCGGCCGAAATACCCCTCCCGATGGTCTCCCGGTACACTACCGGCACTCTCGGTACACTACCGATGAGCCCGAAACTTTTCCGGCGACCAAAATAGGACTTCCTATATATCAATCTTTACCTACCGACAACTCCGGAGCTCCTCGGTAGTGTAATGTCCGGGATCTCATCCGGGACTCCGAACAACCTTCGGTCACCACCATACATAACTCTATACTACCGAAACGTTACCAAACCTTAAGTGTGCAGACCCTGCGGGTTCGAGAACTATGTAGACATGACCGAGACACCTCTACGGTCAATAACCAATAGCGGGACCTGGATGCCCATATTGGTTCCTACATATTCTACGAAAATCTTTATCGGTCGAACCTCTATGTCAAGGATTCAGTTAATCCTGTATGATGTTCCCTTTGTTCTTCGGTATGTTACTTGCCCAACATTAGATCGTCGGTATCTCCATACCTAGTTCAACGTCGTTACCGGCAAGTCTCTTTACTTGTTCTGTAATACAAGATCCCGTGATTAACACTTAGTCACATTGCTTGCAAGGCTTATTGTGATGTTGTATTACCGAGTGGGCCCTGAGATACCTCTCCGTCACATAGAGTAACAAATCCCAGTCTTGATCCATGCCAACCCAACAAACACCCTTGAAGATACCTGTAGAGCACCTTTATAGTCACCCAATTATGTTGCGAAGTTTGATACACACAAGGTACTCCTCCGGTGTCAATGAGTTGCATGATCTCATGGTCATAGGAACAAATACTTGACATGCAGAAAACAGTAGCAATAAACTAACACGATCATATGCTACGTTTGTAGTTTGGGTCTTGTCCATCACATCATTCTCCTAATGATGTGATCCCGTTATCAAATGACATCACATGTCAATGGCTAGGAAACCTTGACCATCTTTGACCAATGAGCTAGTTCACTAGAGGCATACTAGGGACAAAGTGTTGTCTATTTACCCACACATGTAATGTTTCCAATCAATACAATTATAGCATGGATAATAAACGATTATCATGAACAAGGAAATATAATAATAAACACTTTATTTATTGCCTCTAGGGAATATTTCCAACAGTCTCCCACTTGCACTAGAGTCAATAATCTAGTTCACATCACCATGTGATCCGCATTGTTATGAATCCAACACCCAATGAGTTCTGGGGCTCGATCATGCTTTGCATGTGAGAGAGGTCTTTTATTCAACGGGTCTGCGACATTCAGATCCCTGTGTACTTTGCAAATCTCTATGTTAAATTGTAAACCCTGCTACTACACTCCACTTGGTACTATTCCAAATGGATGCTCCACTATACGTATCCAGATTGCTACTCCGAGTCATCCGGATCGGTGTTAAAGCTTGCATCGACATAACTCTTTATGACGAACTCTTTATCACCTCCATAATCAAGAAACATCTCCTTAGTCCTCTGGTTACTAAGGATAATTTTGACCGCTGTCCAGTGATCCACTCCTGGACCACTCTTGTACGCCTTGACAGACTCATGGCAAGGCACACACAGGTGTGGTACACAGTATGGCATAATATAGAGCCTATGGATAAGGCATAGGGGACGACATTTGTCCTTTCTCTTTCTTCTGCCGTTGTCGAGCTTTGAGTCTCACTCAACTTCACACCTTACAAATCAAGCGAGAACTCTTTCTCTGACTGATCTATTTTGAACTCTTTCAAAATCTTGTCAAGGTATGTACTCATTGAAAGTCTCAACAAGCATCTTGATCTATCTCTATAGATCTTGATGCTCAACAATTAGGTAGATTTATCCAGGTCTTCTTTGAAAAACTCTCTTCAAACAACCGTTTGTGCTTTCCAAAAATTCTACATCATTTCCGATCAACGATATGTCAACCACATATGCTTACGAGAAACTCTATAGTGCTCCCACTCACTTTATTGTAAATACAAGTTGCTCATAAACTTTGTATAGACTCAAAAACTTTGATCACCTCATCAAAGTGTATATTCCAACTCCGAGATGCTTGCTTCAGTTCATAGAAGGATCACTGAAGCTTGCACACCTTTTAGCATCCTTAGGAGTGACAAAAACTTCTGGTTGTATCTCATACAACCTTTCCTTAAGGAAGGAAACGATGTTTTGGCATCCATCTGCCAGATTTCATAATTGAAAAATGCAGCAACTGCTAACATAATTCCAACAGACTTTAGCATCGCTACAAGTGAGAAAGTCTCATCGCAGTCAACTCCTTGAACTTGGCGGAAACTTCCTTGCGACAAGTCGAGCTTTATAAATGGTGGCATTCACCATCAGCGTCTGTCTTCATCTTAAGGGTCCATTTGTACTCAATGACCTGCCGTCCAACGAGCAAGTCTACCAAAGTCTATACTTTGTTTTCATACATGGATCCTTTCTCGGATTTTATGGCCTCTAACCATTTGTCGGAATCCGAGCCCATCATCGCTTCTCCACAGCTTGTATGTTCATCGTTGTCCAACAACATGACCTCCAAGACAGGGTTGTCGTACCGCTCAGGAGCAGTACACATCCTTGTTGACCTACGAGGTTCGATTGTAACTTGATCTAAAGCTTCATGATCATCATCATTAACTTCCTCTTCAACTAATGTAGGCTTCACAGAAACATCTTCTTGCACTGCGTTACTCTCTGGTTGAACAAAGGTTTAACAACCTCATCAAGTTCTATCTTCTTCCCACTCAATTCTTTCGAGAGAAACTCTTTCTCGAGAAAGGACCCAGTTTTAGCAACAAACTTTTTATGCTTGGATCTGAGATAGAAGGTTCACCCAACTATTCTTAGGGTATTCTATGAAGACGCATTTGTCCGCTTTGGGTTTGAGCTCATTCGATGAAAACGTTTTCCACACAAGCGTCGCAGCCCCAAACATTAAGAAATGACAGCTTGGATTTCTATCAAACCCTAATTCACATGGTGTCATCTCAACGGATTTAGATGGTGCCCTATTTAAAGTGAATGTAGTTTTCTCTAATGCATAACCCCCAAATTATAGTAGCAAAACGATAAGAGACATCATAGCACGCACCATATCCAATAGAGCACGACTATGACATTCGGACACATCAGCACACTATGGTGTTCCAGGTGGCGTGAGTTGTGAAACAACTTTCACATTGTCTAAACTTGTATTCCAAACTCGTAACTCAGATATTCACCTCCACGATCATATCGCAGACATTTTTATCTTCTTGTCACGATGATCTTTAAACTTCACTCTGAATTTGCTTGAACCTTTCAAACGATTCAGACTTGTGTTTCATTAAGTAAATATACACTATATCTACTCAAATCTTCAGTGAAGGTAAGAAAATAATGATAACCACTGCACGCTACAAGACTCATTGGATTGCATACATCAACATGTATCATTTCCAATAAATCACTTGCCCGCTCCATCAATCCGGAAAATGGGGTCGTTAGTCATCTTGCCCAAGAGGCATGGTTCGCATGTCTCAACCGATTCGAAATCGAATAAGTCCAAAGATCCATAAGCATGGAGTTTTTTCATGCGCTTTATACCAATATGACATTTAGTGGCAGTGCCACAAGTATGTGGTACTATCATTATTAACTTTGTATCTTTTGGCATCAATGTTATGAACATGTGTATTACTACGATCAGGATGCAACAAACCATTCTCAGTGGGTTCATGACCATTGAAGGTATTATTCATGTAAACAGAATAACCATTATTCTCTACCTTAAATGAATAACCGTGTTGCAATAATTCCGGCACGGCTTCGCCTAAGCACTGCAGAAAACCAATCTAGAGGAGAAACTATGCACTAGAGGAACGGGTAGCACGTGGCTGAAAATCTTGTGCAAATCCCTAAAACCCTCTAGTATATATAGGAGGAGAGGAGGAGGAGGCTTGGCTCCCAAGGAGCCAGCCCTTGGGTCGGCCGAACCAGGAGGGAGGAGTCCTCCTCCTCCACTCCTAGTAGGATTAGGACTCCTTCCTAATTTAGCCCTTTTGCCTTTTTCCACCTTTTTCCTTTTGGGTTTTTTCTTCCCAGCCGCATGGGCCCTTTGTGGGAATACCTCCAGCCCACTAAGGGCTGGTATTCGTCCTCCCATAGCCCATTTAGCCTCTTGGGTCGAAATACTCCTCCCGATGGTCTCCCGGTACACTACTGGCACTCCCGGTACACTACCGATGAGCCCGAAACTTTTCCGGCAACCAAAATAGGACTTACTATATATCTATCTTTACCTCCGGACCATTCCGGTGCTCCTCGTGACGTCCGGGATATCATCCGGGACTCCGAAAAACCTTCGGTCACCATCATACATAACTCTATACTACCGAAACGTTACCAAACCTTAAGTGTGCAGACCCTGCGGATTCGAGAACTATGTAGACATGACCGAGACACCTCTACGATCAATAACCAATAGCGGGACCTAGATGCCCATATTGGTTCTTACATATTCTACGAAGATCTTTATCAGTCGAACCTCTATGTCAAGGATTTAGTTAATCTCGTATGATGTTCCCTTTGTTCTTCGGTATGTTACTTGCCCAAGATTCGATCGTCGGTATCTCCATACCTAGTTCAGCCTCGTTACCGGCAAGTCTCTTTACTCGTTCTGTAATACAAGATCCCATGACTAACACTTAGTCACATTGCTTGCAAGGCTTATTGTGATGTTTTATTACCGAGTGGGCCTTGAGATACCTCTCTGTCACGGTAGATTTATGTTTGACTCATAAATACGTGTCCAGGATTACTTGTTGATCCTTACTAGCTCACGTTCATTTATGTAGATCACTCTTCTTATTCTTGTACTCATAAGTTAGCCAGATATAAAATGCTTAGTGTTGTTGCAACCTCACCACTTAACCATACCTCACCCATTAAGCTTTGCTAGTCTTGATACCCTTGCTAATGAGATTGTTGAGTCCCCATGGCTCACAAATTCCTACAACAACAGATGCAGGTACAGGTAATGTGATGATTTGACGTGATCACGATGATTTTTCTATTTGGATTTCTTCTTTTTCCTCCTCATTGATCATAGGATTGGTTCCAGGTTGGCGGCCTGGGATTCGCATGGTGGACTTCGTCTTATTTTTCATTTGATTTCATTTGTAGTTGCATCCTGCTCTTATGTATGATGATTGTGATGTAATGACGTATTAAGATCTTTATGTTGTAGCATGTGGCGACTGTAAGCCAGCTCGTGTACTCATCTCTTCTTTACATGTATTGTGATGATATCCATTCGTGTGAAGTGGCCTAAAATGCACTTATACCCTTATGGAGGCCCTCTTGCCGTCGTGAGGATAGTACCACATTTTGGGTGTGACACTTTGCCTCCAGCAATCATGTCGTACTATGACGCGAAGGGCACTTAACGTTACATTATATAACCAAATCAGACATAAATGAATTATCATAACGAAGGCTATACCACATCACATGGCAGTCCTCCAAAACCAAGTTAGGCATCCTCTAATCGGTTTGAAAATTTTAAGTTATGTTTCTACATAACACTAGCTACTTATGTCCACCATTAAGGCGATAATCCATGTTCCTACATTAAGTTCTAGGCTATGCGAGGGAAGAGACTTTAACTAAATATATGTAGCCCCGCACTAAACTTCTTCAATACACGTGACCCCCTAGAAGATCGGTCATCTTCATCGCCCTCTTGTGTAAACGACGGTTTGCTTTTGTTGACTATGACATGACCTAAATAACTGTTAGTAGATCGTCTACAGTTGGAGTCGATGGACTGTCAGAACTTTGTATAAAGCCACACCATGTCATCAATGAACTAAAGTGAACCAACACTCGAGGGAAGCATGGAAAGAACATCAAAACCTCACATCCACATGTGATGTAGATCACAACCTGTATCTACTCATAGAACTGCTCATGATACCATTGTTGGGAAACATAGTAGAAAAAAAAAACAAATCGCCCTACGATCAACGAGGAACACTATGAAGATATAATAATGGTTGGGATCATGATCGTTACCGTAATCGAGTAGCGGCAGAAGAAGAGCGTGATGATGAAGATCAAGCTTGAAGTCCCTCGAACCGTAGATGAACGATCCCTCGAACCGAAGACCGAAAGCAGGCCTCTCTACTTGGTTGCAAGCATACAGTCTTCACGATACAACAACGCTTCACCGTACAGAGGTAATGATCGCCAAACAATTAGAGGGAGGAGGTTAGAACCACATTGGGCTTCTTATTATGAGGATTAGGAGAACTATACCTGGCTCTAATTAGTCAACTACGACCATATAGAACTAGAACTAGAGAGACTAGAGGAGGCCCCAAAACGTGTGTGTTCAATAGGGCAAAAACCTCTAGTACATATAGATTGGAGGGGAAGGAAGGGGCAGACACCAAGGAGGGAAAACCTCCTTGGGGCACCGGCCAAAGGAAGGAGGAGTACAACTCCTCCCCTAGTCCAATTCGGTCGCCCTATAAGGCAACGAGGGGCACCTCCACCACTTGGGCCCTTGTGGCCCAAGTTGCCTTCCACCTCATAGCCTTTTTAGGCCCGTTGCTATTTTATTAAATATAAAATTGTTTTAAATATGCTAAGATCATTTTATATATAATTTAACATCTCTAAAAACATTTTCCACCTATATATATTTATCGATAATACTTGGTATTACTCAATACTTCTCTGAAACCCTTCCGATGACTTCAGAACGCTTCCGGATCCTCTCGAAACTATTCTGACTATTAATGAAACAATTCCATAAATAAATCTTTGATACTCTTGACCCACTAACACTCGGAAAATCATTATTACCTTAATCTTGTGACCATGTAAGCTCGATAACTCGTAGACATGAACTAAACTCCTTCGTCTAATGACCGGTAGCGGAACCGTGGACGTCCATATTGATCCCTATGAGTACACGAATGATATTCGAGTGAACCATCTGAAAGAACATACGCTCCCTTGGTGGTTTTGATAATTCATGACAACATACATTGTCTCTTGGACTAATAGTTTTACCTAGTTTATTTTAGATAAATTCCACAGAGAGGAATGGCTGGAAATGTGAGGAAAATCCCCGAGGAAGGAGAAGAATAGGGTTGGCCAAGATTCAAGCTTCAAGACTCTGCATTTTGCATTTTGGGAGAAATCCAATTTGAGTCCGTAGGAAATCCAATACTATTAAAAGGATATGAGGTATCTATGATGATCTGGTTGCTCAAGTGCTTAGAGTTAGCCACCAAAAATACTCATGAATTCTCCCACAAAAATACTCTGTCCAAACCCTAAAACTCAAATTCGGTGCCACCAACATTTCCAAATCGGCACTACCGAGTTTCACCCTAGACAGATCCAGAGCCAAAACCTAGCTTCTCGTGACACCAAGTTTAGTGTTGGTGCAACCGAAAACAATGACCAACTTGTTCGTGTCCATTTGCTAAACAACAGAAGTTCCAATTTTTGCAAATCGGTGCCACCGAGTATGGTAACTTCCTAGCCTAGCCAAATTGGACTCACTGAGAATTATATATAGGTCTCCCTAAAACGCCAAAAGTTGCCGCATTTTGCACAAGTCTGTGCAACCGAGTTTTGCTTCGGTTTCACCGAGTTGGCCAATAATGTTGTAACGGTTAAATTTTTGGAGATGCCTATATATACCCCTCCACCTACCTCTCATTCGAAAAGGAAGCACTCAGAATGAACCAACACTTGCCCTGTCCATTTTCTGAGAAAGAGCCACCTACTCATGTGTTGAGATCAAGATCTTCCACTCCAACCATATAAATCTAGATTTATAGCCTCCCCAAGTTTCTTTCCACCCAATAAATCTCTTCTACCAAGCCGAACTGTGAGAGAGTGATTGAGTGTTGAGGAGACTGTCATTTGAAGCACAAGAGCGAGGAGTTCATCATTCTTACCACATCTATTACCTTTTGGAGAGTGGTGTCTCCTAGATTGGTTAGGTGTCCCTTGGGATCCTCCGTATTCATGTGGAGTTGAACCAAGAAGTTTGTACGGGCAAGGAGATCGCCTACTTAGTGAAGATCTACCCAGAGTAAGGCTAGTCCTTTTTGGACATAAGCCATGATGGAATAGACGAGGTTGCTACTTTGTGGAGCCTTATGGGTGGAGCCCTCTGTGGACTCTCGCAGTCGTTACCATCTCTGGGTTGAAGTCTCCATCAGCATGGATGTACGATAGCACCACCTATAGGAACCATGGGAAAAATGTTCGTGTCCAATTGCGTTTGATCTACCTATCTCTACTCCTTACCTTCATGCGCTTGTATTTACTTTTCTCTTCCATGCTCATTGAATTGCATGTGTAGGCTGTAGTAGACTTGATAGAATTGCTAAAACATGACAACCATTAAAATTGGATAAAGGGTAGGTTTTATTTTTCCTACTAGTCTATTCACCCCCCCCTCTCTATACGTCCCTTCTCGATCCCCCACCATCAATTACCAAGTGACATTCTCTTTTCTTCATGATACTTTACAAGACCCAAGAATCACCAGTATCCTCTCTAGTCATCCACATGCTTGCTATACCATTTCTCTCGTTATCGTTTTTGTTCTTATTTCACATTGATGTGTTTCGGCATCCCAATGACATAGTCACCTGTGTCTCGCCAGACGATGATTGATGTCGTCACACCGAGAGGGCCCTAAGAATATTTTGTCTCTTGGACTAATAGTTTTACCTAGTTTATTTCAGATAAAGTCCATAGAGAGGAATGGCTAGAAATGTAAGGAGAAGACCCAAGGAAGTAGAAGAATAGGGTTGGCCAAGCCTCAAGCTTCAAGACTCTAGATTTTGCATTTTTGGAGAAATCAAATTTGAGTCCATAGGAAATCCAATACTATTAAAATGGGATTGGGTATCCATGATGACCTGGTTGCTCAAGTGCTTAGAGTTAGCCACCAAAAATACTCATGAATTCTCCCACAAAAATATTTTGTCCAAACCCTAACACTCAAATTCGGTGCCACCTAAATTTCCAATTCGGCACTATCGTGTTTCAACCAAGATAGATCCAGAGCCAAACCCTAGCTTCTTGGTGACACCGAGTTTAGTTTTGGTCCAACCGAAAATAATGACCAACTTGTTGGTGTCCATTTGCTAAAAAATAGAATTTCTGATTTTTGCAAATTGGTGTCACCGAGTTTGGATAACTTCCTAAGCCAGCTGTCGTTGATACGAGCCTGACAGTAGATGGTAGGGGTACGAATGGAGAGGGAAGAGTCCTAGCTACGGCGAGGGTGTACACACAGTTGTATCAGTTTTGGCCCCTCTCGTGGAGGTAACTGCCCTACGTCTCAGTGCTCGGGAGCTTTATGTTGAGTGGAATGTAGAGATTACAATAGTTCTCTTAATCCTTGTGCAGGACGGGAGGGGAGGCTTATATAGAGTTCGCTGCCCCTCATAATGGCCCCGCATCAATGGGTCTGGTCATGGGGTGTAAAGCCTGCCGTTATAGGTAACGTACATAGTAAAAGCTATTAAGGGCCATTAAGCTAGCGTCTGCCCGTTGGGCTCTTGATGATGGCTCCTGGTCTTTTGGCGTCGAGTGAAACGAGGTCCGTCGAGTGACACCCGACTGTCGAGTGATTGCGGGAGTTTCTGAGTGGACTACTAACGAGTGACTTTGAACGTCTCTAGGGACCCACTCGGAAGTTCATGCTTGATCTTCAAGTCCTCCCATGTGGTGTCCTTAGGTAGGGTATGCGGACCTTGCCCAGGACCCTACCCTAGGTACATATCCTCGTCATTAGCCCTCGAATGGATCGGGGTTTGATTGGTGGAAGGAGGTATCAATGAAGACCTTTAGTTAGTACACCATATCCTCCGAATGGCATTTGAGATTACCATGGAACTTGCGTCGATTGAACTCTGAGCCTTAGCGTTCATTCAGGATCGACACGCAAAATCTTCCGAATGATATTCAGGTCTTCAACGAAATTTACGTTGATTGAATTCTTCTTTGCTCGCCTGGATCCATTCAGTCTTAAAAGTGTCAGAGTGAACTGAGCGCATCTTGGGGAGGTGACGGGTCGGTCTGACGGGCCCGGATTCTCTAGGATACGAAAATTTGGAAAGCACACGCATGCGCGGAGATGACTCCACGATCAGGGCAAGTGATGGCACGATGCCTCGATTCTCACGCCCATCATCTCGCCATGCACTGGGCACCGTCAGAGGTTGGCCTGTGCGGTTATCTCGCGGGCCCACCGGTCAGTGAGACACTCGGCAGCATATAAAGCGCTCTGAGCCGTGCATTGCACAGTACCTTCCGACGATTCTCCCTCTCTTCCTCCGCCTCCTCTGCTCCCCAGCATAGCACACCTCTCTCCTCCGACTAGAGCTGCTGCTTCGATGACAAAGAACGCGACGGAGAAGCTGGAGCGTGCAAAGAAGGGGACATAGAATCTCAAGGGCAACAAGCCCTTGACCGCTTGGTTCACCGCGCCTGCGGGGTGGATGCAGGGGAATTTTCTCCCCTCTATTGTCACCAGTGTCGACCTTGAAGGCCTCATCTCTGACGGGCTGGTGGCGGATGGTGCTTGGAGGTTGCCGGGGGAGGAGTGCGAGCCGGAGTCGCGCGACGGAGAGCGGGTTCTTCTCCTCTCCCATGTAGAAAGAGGTTTCTCCATGCCACCCCACCCATTCTTCCGGGGATTTCTGAATTTCTTTGGTGTGCAACTGCATCACTTTCCGCTGAACACCATGGCGTACTTGTCTGCATTCGTCACCTTGTGCGAATGTTTCCTGGGGTGCTCTCCCCATTGGGGGTTGTTTAAGCATCTCTTCACAGTCAGATCGCAGACTGTGAAGAAAATCCTTGCCACCGACGGGAAGACCCACGTGCTCCAGTTATGTGGAGGCTTAGGGGTCCAGAAAAGGCAATGTAGTTCCTTTCCTGCCATTACTCTTCCCACATCTGTCCGAGGGTGGCAGTCGACCTGGTTCTACTGCAAAGATGTAGTGTCGCCCAACATGTCGACTGGTCTTCCTCCGTTTTCACCTGACCGACCCGCTGCCCCCAAGTCCCTGAAGGTGACCGACGAGGAGCATGTCCAAGTAGGTATCCTAGTCGAGGCCGTGATTCAACTGATCCGGGGCGGGGTGATAGGCATGGATCTGCTTGAAACGTACCTCGGTCGACGTATACAACCACTCCAGGCCAGAGACCACACCATGTGGCACTACTCCGGTCCGGGGGACTTGACCAGGACGCATCCAGAAGAAGTTACACAGGAGACTGTCCAGCAGTTGCTTCAGAGCATCACCGGGGCTTGTGACAACCCCTCGGGAGCCAAGAGGATCCAGCCTTACTCGGCTGAAAACCCACCGAAGAACCTGGTGAGATGTGTAATGTCGATTGATACATTTATACTGTCGAGTGATGTACTGACTTGTGGTCTGACTCTCTTGTTTGAATTATGCAGGAATGGACGAACATGCGCTCGCCCGTTCCCAACGGGAACTATGTGCACGACGGTGTGGTGAGCGAGGCTGGCAGCATGGACGGTGACGGACTTTCCGACTCTGAGGATGAATATGAAGATTCCGGCAAAGAGGAAGGAGTTGAGTTGCCCCCTCGTCGCGAAGGCCGAACTAAGGCCCTCCATGACCCGGCAGCTGCTGAGGACAAGGTCCCGGTCCCAAGCAAGAAGAACCCAAAATGGAGCCGCCCCTCAACTGTCGAGTCAAATGAAAGACTGGCCAAGCATCCCAAGCAAGCCACCTCCAAGCTTCGCAAAGCACTGCCCCGTATGAGGGTGGCCGTACCTGTCGTCTCCACGTAAGTGTTCATTTCGAATTGTTCTGTCGACTGAAGTATTGAGTTATATCTGAGTGAAAGTTGTCTAATCCATCAGAGCTGCAACATCTGTGACCTCGCCTCGTCGAGATGAACAGGACGTAATGGGTGTTGATACCGCTGACGCTGCCACTTGTCATAGAGGTAGGAAAGTTGTTAGTTTTTCCGAATAGGATTCGACACATGTAGATGTTGATGTTATCGATTGTTGCAGAGGTCATTCAAGTGGAGGACGATGAGGGGCTGCTGGACACTTCGCGCGCTCGCACCCGAAGGGCGTCATCATCGCAAGCACCTCAACGCTCAACTGTGCAGTCTTCCCAGAGGAGAGGTGACTCGACGCGACCCAGGGTTGAGTCAGCAATGCCTCCGTCGCATGCTCCTCCAACCGTCTCGACCGTCATGACGTCGGCTCCGACCGGACCTCTTCAGGCTACTCCAGCTGCTCCAGCGACTGCGCCGACCCCACCTATGATGGCCTTCCCTCTGCATCGCACCCCGGAAGACCAAACCGGAGCTGCAAAGGAAGCCATGATCCAGGCGGAGCAGCTCATGCCGAGGACCAAGGAGGCGTACGAGGCCAGCAAACTGGCTTTTGACGTCAGCACAACCCTCCGCACCAACGTCTGAGTAAGTTCGATTGTAAGTCCATTGTCGATTGAATTATTGTCTTTTCTTTGCTGTCGAACACCCACTAGGTGATTGTCGTAGAATGTTTGAACTTCCTCTAGTCGAATAGATCAGATCGTAGTCGAGGAGGACTAGGATTGGTGGTACACACAGTACTGTTGTCGCTCGACATGTCGAGTGTGTTTTCTGACGAGTTACTCGACGGATCGAGAGTTAACCGTCTTTGTGGGGCCGCTCTTAGCGCACCCACTTGGTGTAGTCCCCGAGACCGCTGTCGATTGCTTGCATTGGCAGAGGTCTTAGAGTCTATTGTATACAGGATACACTTCGCCTTGAGTCACACCATTCCGCATCTTCCTTGCAGGTTTCATGGATATTAACTACAAACCATGATATGATGTTGCATAAGGATAGGTTGCACTCCATAGAGTAGGGTGGGTGCGTCACTCGATGGGTTGAGTGTCACAACATGGCTGACCTTGTCGAGTGTTTTTTTTGATGAGTTACTCGACAGATCGAGAGTTAACCGTCTCAGTGGGCACGCTCTTAGCGCACCCACTGGGTGTAGTCCCCGAGACCGCTGTCGATTGCTTGCGTCAGCAGGGGTCTTAATAGAGATAGCTTTCTGTTTGAATTTGTTTACGACGTGCGGAACGCCAGAGCCACTAGATGTGTCAAGTGGACTTTCTTTTTGCATACTTCCAACATGGGCATTCGCCGGTCTTAATAACTCAGTCGACTGTCCAAGAACTCCTTGCTGAATGAACTCTTGTCTTTTGTTGGTTCCAGACGGCTTGCGAACTTGGGACGCAGTACAAGGAGATGGAGGAGGAGAAGAACCAATTGTAGGTAGACTTGGCGGTTGCCAACAACACCCTGCAACGAGCACGCGCTGAGCTGAAGTCTCTAGGAGGTAATAAGTGCCGACTGTCAAATTCCCATCTTCCCCTTTTCATGTTTTGAACCGAGTGCTTTCGCTCGAACAGATGTGCGCAATGAAAACCGTCGACTCCAAGCGCGACTCAAAAATGTTGTTTCTTTAGATTCCATGAAGAGGGCACTGGAGGAGAAGGACAAAGCACTTTCTGACGCCCAACAAGTCGCCAAGGACAAAACTGAAGTTACAGAGCAGAAGTTGACTGTTGTCCAGAAGCTAGAAGAAGAGAACGCCAAGCTGAAGCAGGAGCATGCGGATCTTGTTAAGAGGGTCGAACAACTAACCAAGAGGAGGAATGGCCTGGAGAGGCATTTGGGCAAATTCTTGAGGAAGATGTATCTTCTACTTGACGGTGAGTATTTCTTGTCGACTAACATTTGCAATAATTTTTTGAGGGTTGCACCTCACCGATTCCCTTTCTTCCATCAGAATTCTGTCAGGACTTTAAAGGAAACAGAGGAGATTGAGCCCATGCTTGACCCCACCAAGTCACCAGTTGCTGATGCGGTGGCGATGAACATGATGCGGCTTAACTTGTGGCTCCAGGGTGCCCAGGCCTATATTGCTCGACTGAAATCTGTCATGGAAAGGATCGACAAGGATCTTTGGCCTGAGGACACTCTTCAGCTCAACCTCAACTCCATGATGGCACGCCTGAACGAACTTCCCAGTCGAGTGCAAGCTTGGAAAAAATCTACTGCTCGTTGTGAGTCCGACGTGGCGTTGTCTCTGGTCAGGGTCCATTGTAGGGACGTGAGGGAGGAGAAGCTGAAGGAGCTCCAAGTGGTAAACATGAAGAAACTCCAGTTCGAGGACTTCATGGAAACCTTCATCGAGGCGGCCACCAGAATCGTCGACGGCATCGACCTAGATACTTTTGTCGAGCCCGCCAGTCCGTCGCCTGCCTAGAAACTTGAGTCTTTGGAAAAACAATTAAATTTGCCTCGGTATGCCGAGTGAAACTGTATCCCTTAAAAATTTATTCAGGCCTTAGGCCTGAGCTCATTTGCTTCTGCACACGACGTTCATCAGCGGTTTTATCCTTTGGATTTTGCTCGCGCTTTGGCTGTCAATCATCTGTTCGACTGCTTTTGTTTTTTACTTAGGCGAAATGTATTCGCAGATAAGCCCCTGAGCATGAGGATCACTCATCACTCGGAGTATTTTGAACTTAGGCGAATGTCGATTCACATCTAAGCTATCGAGTGAATGGATTACCATCGTCTTGACGAATTTTTTAACACATGCGAAATGTATTTGCAGCGAAGCCCCCAAGCGTGAGGATCGCTCATCACTCGGAATATTTTGAACTTAGGTGAATGTCGATTCGCATCTAAGCTGTCGAGTGAATGGATTACCATTGTCTCGACGAATGTCTTAACTTAGGCGAAATGTATTCGTAGCTAAGCCCCCGAGCGTGAGGGTCGCTCATCACTCGGAATATTTTGAACTTAGATGAATGTCGATTCGCATCTAAGCTGTCGAGTGAATTGATTACCATCGTCTCAATGAATTTTTTAACTTAGGTGAAATGTATTCGCAGATAAGCCCCCGAGCATGAGGATCGCTCATCACTCAGAATATTTTGAACTTAGGCGAATGTCGATTCGCATCTAAGTTGTCGAGTGAATGGATTACCATCGCCTCGACGAATTTTTTAACTTAGGAGAAATGTATTCACAGCTAAGCCCCCGAGCATGAGGATCGCTCATCACTCGGAATATTTTGAACTTAGGCGAATGTCAATTCGCATCTAAGCTGTTGAGTGAATGGATTACAATCGTCTCGACGAATTTTTTAACTTAGGCGAAATGTATTTGCAGCTAAGCCCCCGAGCATGAGGATCGCTCATCACTCGGAATATTTTGAACTTAGGCGAATGTCGATTCACATCTAAGTTGTCAAGTGAATGGATTACCATCGTCTCGACGAATTTTTTAACTTAGGCGAAATGTATTCGCAGCTAAGCCCCTGAGCGTGAGGATCGCTCATCACTCGGAATATTTTGAACTTAGGCGAATGTCGATTCGCATCTAAGCTGTCGAGTGAATGGATTACCATCGTCTCGACGAATTTTGTAACTTAGGCGAAATGTATTCGAAGCTAAGCCCCTGAGCATGAGGATCGCTCATCTCTCAGAATATTTTGAACTTAGGCGAATGTCGATTCGCATCTAAGTTGTCAAGTGAATGGATTACGATCGTCTCGACGAATTTTTTAACTTAGGCGAAATGTATTCGGATCTAAGCCCCCGAGCGTGAGGATCGCTCATCACTCGGAATATTTTGAACTTAGGCAAATGTCGATTCGCTTCTAAGTTGTCGAGTGTATGGATTACCATTGTCTCGACGAGTTATATATATATTGTTTTGAACCTAAGCGAAGACGGATTCGCGAATAGGCCGTCGAGTGAATGGACTGCTATCCACCCGACAGGGTTTTTAACTTAGGCGAAACATGTTTCGTAGCTAAGTCCCCGAGTGCGAGGATTGCTCGTCACTCGGAGTATCCCCAAGTAAATAACTTCATGATCAGAATCGACGAGGTATTAATTGCAGAGACACAAATTGCATTCATGAAGAACTCTTATTACATCAGAAAATTAATGTCTCAAGTGTAAAAACGTCGAAGCAGGTCTGCATTCCAAGCTCGTGGCTCATCTATCTGCTTCATAAGATTATATAAGTGATATACTCTATTGTTTAGCACCTTGGTGACTACAAAAGGGCCTTCCCATGCAGGGGCTAGCTTGTGAGGTCGGTGCTGATTCACTCGGAGCACCAAATCTCCTTCATGGAAGCTCGGCTTCTGACTTTCCTTGCATGGAAGCGCCGCAAGTCTTGCTGATAGGCTATGGTCCGGATCAGAGCCATCTCACGTTCTTCTTCCAGAAGATCTACCCCATCTTGCCTGGCCTGCTCGGATTCAGCCTCAGAATACAGCTCCACTTGAGGAGAATTGTGGGCCAAATCACTTAGCAGTATAGCTTCAGCACCATAGACAAGGAAGAAAGGAGTTCGTCCAGTCGACCGATTAAGTGTGGTCCTCAACCCCCACAAAACATACGGCAGCTCAGTTACCCACGCACGAGCGGCATCATCCAAATCGCGCATGAGACAAGGCTTTAGACCTTGCAGAATGAGACTGTTAGCCCGCTCAACTTGCCCATTGGTTTGAGGATGTGCAATGGAAGCATAATCCACTCGGGTGCCTTGGGAGTTACAGAATCTCCTAAATTCTTCCAAGTCAAAATTAGTGCCATTGTCCGTGATGATACTGTGGGGAATGCCGAACCGGATAATGATCTCTCTCATGAACATGACCGTCGTGCGGGAATTCAGCTTCTTGATGGGCTTGGCTTCGATCCACCTGGTGAACTTGTCGACTCCTACCAATAGGTGGGTGAATCCTCCTTTTCAGGGTCAGAAAGGACCAACCATGTCGAGCCCCCAAACCACAAACAACCAGGCGAGTGGAATTGTCTTCAGAGCAGACGTTGGCTTGTGTGATAGGTTTGCATAGAACTGACAGCCTTCGCAATGATCAACAATGTCCTTAGCCATTTCATTAGCCCGTGGCCAATAACAACCTGCTCGGTATGCTTCAGCGACGATCGCCCTTGAAGACGCATGGTGTCTGCAAGTTCCTGAGTGGATTTCATCTAGAATCATTAGACCTTCCTCGGGCGAAATGCAGCGCTGGGTGACACCCGACACACTTTCTCTGAAAAGTTGATCACCATCATAGTGAAAGATTTGGACCTGCACACAATCTGTCGAGCCACTTCTTCATCTTCAGGAAGCTCCTGTCTGAGGATATAGGCTATGTATGGTACAGTCCAGTCGAGAATGATAACTAGCACCTCCATGACCAGGTCAATCACAGCAGGAACAACAACTTCAGTCGAGTCAGAGGAGCTTAAGGTTTGGGGGGACTCTTCAGTGAAGGGATCCTCTTGAATCGAAGGAGTGTGCAAATGCTCCAGGAACACTCCGCTGGGGACAGGCCGTCGAGTGGAACCAATCTTGGATAGCTCATCAGCTGCCTGATTTTTCAGTCGAGGAACATGGTGAAGTTCCAGACCTTCAAATTTCTTCCCTAGCTTCCGGACTGCATTGCAGTATCCAGTCATAGCAGGGTTTCAAACATCCCACTCTTTCATCACTTGATTCACCACCAAATCTGAGTCGCCATAAACCATCAAGTGCTTGATGCCGAGAGAAATAGTCATACACAACCCGTACAATAGTGCTTCATACTCGGCTTCATTGTTGGAGGAATCAAAGTGAATTTGCAAGACATAGCTGAGCTTGTCGCCTCTAGGGGATATCAGAACAATGCCAGCACCGGATCCATTCAACATTTTGGAGCCGTCGAAGAACATTGTCCAATGCGCCGAGTGAACTTGGATAGTTGTTGTTGTTTGATCCACTCGACCATGAAATCTGCAAATGCTCGGGACTTCATTGCCTTCTTGGCTTCGAATCTAATGTCGAAGTGTCCCAGCTCAATTGCCCATTTAGCCACTCGACCTGATGCGTCGCGATTATTGAAAATCTCTGATAAAGGTGCATCACTGACGACTGAGATCGAGTGGTCTTGGAAATAATGTGCCACCTTCTTCACTGATAAGTAAATACCATACACCAGCTTTTGATAATGAGGATATCTCTGCCCTTGGGGGACAAAACTTCCGAGACATAATAGACTGGCCACTGAACCTTATAGGCTTTGCCTTCCTCTTCTTGCTCGACAGTCAGCACTGTACTGACGACCTGATTTGTAGCCGCGATGTACAGGAGCAAGGGCTCTTTCCTGGCAGGAGCGGCAAGCACTGGTTGGGTGGAAAGCAGGGCTTTGAGCTCAACAAACACTACTTTGGCTTCAGGAGTCCAGTCAAATGTGTCTGATTTCTCCGTCAACTGATACAAGGGCTAAGCCTTCTCACCAAGACGAGAAATGAATCGACTCAATGCCGCCAAGCAACCTGTGAGCTTCTTAACATCGTGCACTCGCACGGCAGTCTTCATACGGGTAATGGCTCTGATCTTCTCGGGATTGACATCAATTCCTCGTTCAGAAACAAGAAAACCGAGTAACTTGCCGCCAGGGACACCGAATGTACATTTGGCCGGATTCAGCTTTATGTCGAATCGCCTCAGATTGGCGAATGTCTCAGCCAAGTCAGCCAGCAGGTCGGAACCTTTGCCAGACTTGACCACTATATCGTCCATGTATGCCTCGACATTCCGAGGGATCTGGTCGATTAAACATTTCTGAATCATGTGCATAAAAGTAGCGTCGGCATTCTTGAGACCAAAAGGCATGGTGATGTAGCAGAAACACCCAAACGGGGTGATGAAGGCTGTTTTTATTTCATCTGGGCCAAATAGATGGATCTGATGGTACCCAGAATAGGCATCCAAAAATGATAATCGCTCGCACCCCGTTGTCGAGTCAACAATCTGATCTATGCGGGGGAGCGGAAAATGGTCTTTCGGACACACCTTATTAAGTTGTTTGAAGTCAATGCACATGCGCAACGACTTATCTTTTTTGGGCACCATCACAACATTCGAGAGCCACTCGGAGTGGTAAATCTCCTGAATGAACTTGGCTTGCAAGAGACGGGCCACTTCTTCTCCGATTGCCTTGCGCTTCTCAGTCGCGAATCGACGCAAATGCTCCCTGATGGGCTTGGCCTTCGGATCCACTCGCAGGCGGTGCTCAGCCAGCTCCCTGGGAATTCCTGGCATGTCAGCAGGCTTCCATGCAAAGATATCCCAGTTCTCACAGAGGAACTGGATGAGCTCGGCTTCCTATTTGCTATTGAGTGTCGTCGAGATATTCGTTGGGGCAGCTGTTGGATCCGTCGGGTGGATGTGCACCTTCTTCACTTCACCTACCGACTGAAATGCCGACTCGGAAGCCAGCTTTTTTGCATGGAACAAATCAGCAGGATCAGTGGTTTTCTTGTACTCCTCCAGCTCGACAATGGCCACCTGTTGATCGGCGATCTTGGACCCTTGCTGGAGACACTCTTCGGCCCGCTGTCGATTGCTAGTGACCATGATCACGCCCTTAGGACCCGGCATTTTCAGCTTAAGATACACGTAACATGGTCGGGACATGAAACATGCATAAGCGGGTCGACCCAAAATGGCGTGGTAAGCGCTCTTGAAATCCACGACTTCAAACGTCAACTTTTCTTTTTGGAAACTTTTGCTATCTCCGAATGCCACATCCAATGATATCTGGCCGAGTGACTTGGCCTTCTTTCCTGGGATGACCCCATGGAAATGCATGCTACTTTCGCTAAGACGGGACATAGGAATGCCCATTCCCTTCAGGGTATCTGCATACAGAATGTTCAGGCCGCTGCCGCCGTCCATGAGGACTTTTTTGAGCCAAGTCCCCTGCACTACCGGATCAACTGCCAGAGGCTATTGATCGGGTGTGCCCACACGTGCAGGATGGTCAGTCTGGTCGAATGTGACAACATACTGAGACCATTTGAGGTAGGTGGGGGTGTCTAGCACACCCATATTGATCTCTCTATTTATGACTTTCAGACGGCACTTGCTCTCGACGTCAGCAAAGATCACCAGGGTAGCAGTGACATCCGGGAATGTTTCCTTCTCTTCATCTTCATCTTCTTTTTCAGGAGATTTCCCACTCGACTGGTCTCCCTTGAACTGTTGGATGAGGGTCCGACACTGTCGAGTGGTGTGCTTGGGCAAAATCAGGTTGCCTTCTGCATCTTTCTTCGTGTGAATCACACACGGCTGATCCAAGATATCGGTTCCTGGCTGACCCTTCCCCTTCTTGGGGGCATACTGAGCTTTGGCCTTGCCCTTGTTTTTCGACTAAGTCGCCAGTGCTGTGGCCTCTGCCAGAACTGGGTCTTCAGCTTTCCGCTTTTGTTTCCTATTGTTACCGCCGCCAGACTCGTTGGCAATCGCTTTTCCTTTGCCACTATGGAGGCAGTCTTCTTCCTCGCCATTGGCATAGCGAGTGGCAATTTCCATCATCTTGCCAAGTGAAATGTCACCAGTGTGCCCGAACTTCAAATACAGCTCTCTGTATCTCACACCGGCCTTGAAGGCACAAATAGCCTTGTGTTCCGACACATTTTCCACCTTATGATGCAGGGTGGACCATCGCTGAATATAGTCTCTTAAGGTTTCGCTGGGCTTCTGGACGCAGTGCTATAAGTCGACCAGACCTGCGGGGCGCTTGCAAGTGCCCTCAAAGGTCCGGACAAACACTCGGGCAAGATCTTCCCAACAATGAATGCTGGAAGGAGCCAAACGATTCAACCAAGCTTGAGCTGGTCCGTCCAACATAAGAGGCAGGTGCTTCATTGCGACATTGTCATTCCTGCCGCCAATCTGCACAACCACTCAGTAATCATCAAGCCAAGTCTCTGGTTTTGTTTCACCAGAAAACTTTCCGATCCCCGCCGCCATTCTGAAGTTGGGGGCGAATCTCCACAGAGCGTATAGCTCTGCTAAAACACTCTGGACCAGAAACTGCAGCTGAGCCACCACTTGGGACATCTTTGTCGTGCCCTTATCTGTAGGCTCTGCTCTTGTCAATCCGCTTCTGAAGAAGGTACGCGAGGGCATCAAAGTACGCGTCCCACTCGTCACCAAAGGAGTGCCTATCGTCCTGGCGCCGGGGCGCCTACGGACCACTCCGCGGAGGAGTGGGCACTCGACGGTGGTCTTCGCGGTGGTGCTAATATCTGTCTTGCCCTTCACGATAACCGCCGCCTCGACGATGCAACGGCGACCCAGGACTATGTGCCGACTGAACGGTCTCTGCCTTGGGTGAATTGTTGTGTATCTTGTGACAAGACTGCGAAACCGCTGAATTCTGGCGTTGTGTTGCATCTAACAATGCTCTGATCTGCAACAGCCCTCGACCAGCCTCTAACCGGGAAGGCTGAATGGAATCTGCTATCCTAGCAGCAGCAACAACATTAAGCACGGGAGTTCAGTATACCTCGATGCCATCGTGAGACCTAGTCGGGAACTGCTATCGCTAACGTCGACTGGGGCGCGGCGGGGCGGACAGGCGCGCTCGTCAATCTCTGCCTGAAGCTCTTCCAGACAAACGCGCGCGGCCTCCAAAGCCCGGGCCTTGGCGGTCGCGCCGACGATAGGGGTATGAAGGACCTTCTCATCGCGACGCGATTGCACATTAGACGGGCCACCAGCCTCGTGCTCGCCATGACCAAAACCAGGCAGTGAGCTCTGATGCGAGCCCGCCATCAAGACCTCCGCTGCGGGATTGCAGCTCTCGCACTCGGAAGGCACGTCGGACGGATCAGAATCTGACTCGAACACGCCATGAAGGGACTCGGCAGGTTCGAGTGCTGCAACTTGCGAAGAAGCTTGACGCGCCGCTGCGTGTTTGACCCACCGCTGGAGTCATGAGCGGCCAGACCGCTTGCGACCGCGAACGGCGAGAGGAGCCGATGCGTAAGGGGTCGACAGCTGACGCAGCAACACGCCGCACGGACTCACGCAGAAATGTGCGGCCCCGTGAACTGGGAGCGCCTCGATATCGAGAGGCGCCTCATGAAGCCATGTCGAATCATCAGCGATGAAAGTGAGCGCTCCGAAACGGATCTCGTGGCCCTGAGCAAAAACACCGCCGGAAGACATGTTCAAAGATGAAAAACGCAACCTCGTCGGAAGTCGCTTAGACGCCTGCCCCACGATGGGCGCCAACTGTCATGGATACGAGCCTGACAGTAGATGGTAAGGGTATGAATGGAGAGGGCAGAGTCCTAGCTACGGCGAGGGTGTACACACAGTTGTATGAGTTCAGGCCCCTCTCGTGGAGGTAACAACCCTATGTCTCAGTGCTCGGGAGCTTTATATCGAGTGGAATGTAGAGATTACAATAGTTTTATTAACCCTTGTGCAGGAGGGGAGGGGCGGCTTATATAGAGTTTGCTGCCCCTCATAATGTCCCCGCATCAATGGGTCTGATCGTGGGGTGTAAAGTCTGCCGTTACAGGTAACGTATGTAGTAAAAGCTATTAAGGGCCATTAAGCGAGCGTCTGCCCATTGGGCTCTTGATAATGGCTCCTGGTCTTCTGGCATCGAGTGAAACAAGGTCCGTCGAGTGACACGCGACTACCGTGTGATAGCGGGAGTTTCCGAGTGGACCATTGTCGAGTGACTTTGAACGTCTCCAGGGACCCACTCGGAAGTTCATGCTTGATCTTCAAGTCCTCCCATGTGGTGTCCTTAGGTAGGGTATGCGGGCTTGCCTAGGACCCTACCCTAGGTACACATCCTCGTCACCAGCCAAATTGGACTCACCGAGAATTATATATAGGTCTCGCTAAAACGCCAAAAGTTGTCACATTTTGCACTAGTCGGCGCAACTGAGTTTTTCTTCGGCTTCACCGAGTTGGGCAATAATGTTGTAACGGTTAGATTTTTGGAGATGCCTATATATACCCCTCCACCTCCCTCTCATTCGAAAAGGAAGCACTCAGAACGAACCAACACTTGCCCCATCCATTTTCTCAGCGAAAGCCACCTACTCATGAGTTGAGATCAAAATCTTCCACTCCAACCATATAAATCTTGATTTATAGCCTCCCCAAGTTGCTTTCCACCCAATCAATCTCTTCTACCAAGCCGAATCTGTGAGAGAGTGATTGAGTGTTGAGGAGACTATCTTTTGAAGCACAAGAGTGAGGATTTCATCATTCTTACCACATATATTACCTTTTGGAGAGTGTTTTCTCCTAGATTTGTTTGGTGTCGCTTGGGATCCTGCGTATTCAAGTGGATTTGCACCAAGAAGTTTGTACGGGCAAGGATATCGCCTACTTCATGAAGATCTACCCCGAGTGAGGCTAGTCCTTTGTGGACGTAAGCCATGATGGAATAGACAAGGTTGCTACTTTGTGGACCCTTATGGGTGGAACCCTCTGTGGACTCTCCCGACCATTACCCTCTATGTGTTGAATACTCCATCAGCGTGGACGTACGATAGCACCACCTATAGGAACCATGGGAAAATCTTCATCTCCAATTGCGTTTGATCTTCCTATCTCTATTCCTTACCTTCATGTGCTTGTATTTACTTTCCCATTCCATACTCGCTGACTTGTATGTGTAGGGTCTAGTAGACTTGCTAGAATTGCTAAAACATGCCAACCATTCGAATTGGGAAAAGGCTAGGTTTTTAGTTTGCCTAGTAGTCTATTCACCCCCCCCCCCTTCTAGACATCCCTTCTTAATCCCACAACATCAGTTATCAAGTCACATTCTCTTTGCTTCATGATACTTTACAAGACCCGAGAATCATCAGTATCCTCTTGAGTTATCTGCATGCTTGCTATACCGTTTTTCTCGTTATCGGTTTTGTTCTTCTTTCATGTTGATGTTTTCCAGTATCCCAGTGACATAGTCACCTGTGACTAGCCAAACGATGATTGATTTCGTCATACCGACAGGGCCCTAATAATATCACTCCATCGCCGGAGGAAAAAAATCCCAATCTCAAGCTATCTGGTCCCTTGTCGAACCTTTCGATGAACATGTAAGTTGTCGTTATGATAGCCTAGTTACAGATGACCTTTGTTCAACTCCAAAGCTCACCGTACGGTAAGAAGTGACTAGCACACTCTCATGGTCTAAGTAAAAACACACGTTAACACTATGTGTTATAACAATTGATTTTAGACGATATTATCTCAAAGTATAAAAATCAAGTTTGGGTCGAATCAATATGATCGTTCTTCTAATGTCATACTCTCAATGTTGTTTTAGGACTATCGTTACACTTAACGATATACTAAGATTCAGAAAACATGATCCCCAAAAACACTTGAGTCGGTTTTAGAGGCAAGACTAGGAACATTTGTTTTATGGTTTATCATTCCAAACTTGCATATGAGTATTCCACTGATTCGCATATTCCAGAATCATAGCCGTTATAGCATAGAATATAAACTCTTAACTATAAATATGGAAATATAATAATACAATATTATTGTCTCTATGGCATATTTCCAACCGGGAGGGTGCATGGGATAGTTATGTTTTTGTAGACTGGCTACTTCTGATTGATTTGAAAATTGTTAGCTCGATCAAAATTGTAAACCAAATCCAGAATTGAATACCTCAATTTAATGAAGAGCTTTAAAATTGGGGGACATAGTGAATTGAAAAACGTGATTCGGAGAACTTGAGAAATTGTTGACCTAGTCAAAATTGAAATACCCAATTCTAAATTGAATACCTCAATTAATTGTGGGGCCTTCAAAATTAGAAAACATAGTGTATAGTATAAAAGAATTAAATAAGAGAGCATTGACAAACTATTGACCCACTCAGAATCAGGTGATCCAATTCTAATTGGAGACCTCAGTTGAATGTGGGCTCTTTAAAACTAGGGAGCTTGGTGTTATATTGGACTTGTATTGATTATTTGTAGATGGAAATTTTCTTGAAATGTTGTGTTTTGGTGTCTCACAACAACAACAACTAGATAGTCCATATGGGGAGCAAGAGATGCATATTATATTCCTTGCAATTATAAACCAATTGATTTATAATTCCTGAAATGGTAGTTGAATTGGTAGTAAAAATGATAATGTAATATTAAAACATGGAAAAGAGAATATAAACGATCTGCAAAATTCATTGTGTATATGAAGGAACCCTTTCATTGGAAAACCAATGTATCTATATGAACATATAAACAAAAAAATATAGACCATCTGTTGTAGATCAAAAAGTCACTTTGGTGGAGGGATGGATTGTAGACCTATATTTTGAATAGTGTCAAAATGGTATTTTTTTATTAAAATTTCTAAAAATAATTCCACATGTTCACATGGATGTATGTACACAAGTGCAAATTCTGATGGTGAGATAAGTAATATGTGAGTTACACACAAATGACAACATCATGATTTTAGAAAGATGAACGGTGTATGCATTATTCACTATTTAGAAACCTTCATTTTTTTCATTTTTGTATATCTCACATGTTTACTTATTTCATCGTCAAAATATACACGTGTGTAATATCAATCCATCCTAGGAGGTTTCGCTTAGGTAGCTGGAATGTAGGGTCTTTGACATGTAAGCTTCGGGAGGTAGTTGATGCAGCAGTGAGGAGAGGCGTTGATATCCTTTGTGTCCAAGAGACCAAAATGGGGGGCACAGAAGGTGAAGGAGGTGGAGGGTACCGGCTTCAAGCTGTGGTACACGGGGACAATTGGAAACAGAAATGTAGTAGGCATCTTGATCAATAAGAGCCTCAAGTATGGAGTGGTAGACGTCAAGAGACATGGGGACCAGATTATCCTAGTCAAGCTGGGAGTTGGGGACTTAGTTCCTAACGTTATCAACGCATATGCCCCACAAGTAGGCCACAATGAGAACACCAAGAGGGAGTTCTCGGAAGGCCTAGAGGACATAGTTAGGAGTGTATAGATTGGCAAGAGGCTCTTCATAGGATGAGACCTTAATGGCCACGTGGGCACATCTAACACGGGTTTTGAAGGGGTGCATGGGGGATTTGGCTATGGCATCAGGAATCAAGAAGGAGAAGATGTCTTAAGATTTGTGCTAGCCTACGACATGATCATAGCTAACACCCTCTTTAAGAAGAGAGAATCACATCTAGTGACTTATAGTAGTGGGCAACACTCTAGCCAGATTGATTTCATCCTCTTGAGAAGATAAGACATGTGTGCATGCCTAGACTGTAAGGTGATACCTGGAGAGAGTGTTGTACCTCAGCATAAGCTTGTGGTTGCTGACTTTTGCTTTTAGATTCGTGTCCAACAGGATAAGCGTGCCAAAGTCGCTAGAACGGAGTGGTGGAAGCTCAAGGGGGAGGTAGCTCGGGCGTTCAAGGAAAGGGTCATTAAGGAGGGCCCTTGGGATGAAGGAGGTGATGCAGAGATCATGTGGATGAAGATGGCGACATGCATTCGTAAGGTGGCCTTAGAGGAGTTTGGAGTGTCTAGGGGAAGTACAAGAGAAGCTAAAGATACCTGGTGGTGGCACGATGATGTCCAAAAGGCTATTAAGGAGAAGAAAAATTGTTTCAGGTGCCTATATCTATATAGGAGTGCACACAACATAGAGAAGTACAAGATGGCAAAGAAGGCCGCAAAGCAAGCTATGAGTGAAGCAAGGGGCTCGGATGTATGAGGACCTCTATCAACGGTTAGACACGAAGGAAGGTGAAAGGGACATCAATAATATGGCCAAGATTCATTGTATGGTCAGACTTGTCATTCTTCCACTTCGGGACAGAGAGGAGGCAACGCTCACCGGCGGCGGAGGAGGGAACGATGACGACAGGTGAGGATGGCAATGGCTTCAGGAGGTCGCCGCCATCCTAAGGGTGCTAGAGTTGGTCGTCGGGGAGGCTTGAGTCACAGGCGACAAGGTCCTATGGCGGAGGTACTTCGGGAAGGGATGGAGTCGGCAATTCTGGTTGTAAAACACGAGGGAGAGACGGGGGAATGCATTAGAGGAATGAGGGGAGCTCATAGGAGAAGAAAGGAACACCGTAGGGGGGCTGTACCCAAAGATCACCGGAGCTTCGACACGGCGAAGCTCAGCTCAATTCCAAGCACCGGGGTTTTGGGAGGAGGAACTGGTGGTACGATCGCATGATTCAGGTCTGGAGAGGGCGAGGGAGGAGCAAGAGGAGGGACCAGGGTTGTTCTTACAGTCAGGCCGCAGTTCACCGCATGCCTGTGCGCCGCGAGCTTGGGGCCAAGGCCAGAGGGCACGGGAGCGATCCAAGGTGTGCTTGTAGTCTACCTGGGGGTCGTCCATGTCCAAAGGGGGGGAAGCGGGAGTGTGCATGCGTGTGATTGAAAACACATTTGCTCCCTTGGTGGTTTTGGTAATTAATAACAACATATATGTCATTGAACTAATGTTTCCACTAAGCATGTTTAAGGAAAAGTTCAATGATGGGTTGGCAAAAGGATTATGGAATACCCTAAGATGCAAGGAAATAGATTGGCAAAGCTTCACACAAAAGGACTCTACATTTTACCTTTTGTGAGAAATCACTTTGAGTCCATAGGGAAGCCAATACTATCAAAAATGGTAAGGTACTGTTGGTGAACAAAATACTCATACGTGCACAAGTGATAGTCACCACATACACCCACAATATCTTCCACAGAAGTCTATCCAAAGCCAAATATCCAAAATCGGTGCAACCAACACTTTCCACTCGATGCCACCGATTCTCAGCCTCAGGCAGAATCAGTCAAACCCTAGCCTTTCGATGCAACCAATTCCATTTTGGTGCCACCTAGTTTGGGTTGCCAACTTCCTGTTACGCGAATTCGCAAAATTGGTCCCACCAAGTTTGTTGAATCGGCGTCACTGAGTTTGGCAATCTAACCGTTGGTCACCTTATCGGTGCAACCGAGTTGTGTGTATCGGTCTCACTGAGATTCAAAATTTGCTACCTTTGAGGCAACTCGGTACCACCGAGATTAACACATCAGTGTCACCGAGTCTGACTTATTAGGTGTAACGGTTGGATTTTTGGAGATGCCTATATATACCCCTCCACCACCACTCACTCTAAAGAGAAGCACTTAGAATAGTTCCTCACTCATACCTACTGATTTTCTAAGAGAGAGCCACCTACTCATGTGTTGAGATCATGCCATTCCATTCCTACCATATGAATCTTGATCTCTAGCCTCCCCAAGTTTCTTTCCACCCAATCAACCTCTTCCACCATAGCCAAATCTGTGAGAGAGTGATTGTCTGTTGAGGAGTCTATCATCTTGAAGCACAAGAGCAAGGAGTTCATCGACATTATCGAGCCTATTACCTTTTGGAGGGTGGTGCCTCCTAGATTGGTTAGGTGTTGCTTGGGATCCTACTACTTCATGTTGTGGAGTGAAAAAAGAAGTTTGTAAGGGCAAAGAGATCTCCTACTTCATGACGATTTACCCCGAGTTAGGCTAGTCCTCCGTGGACGTAGGCCATCATGGTATAGTCAAGGTTGCTTCTTCGTGGAACCCTCTATGGGTAGAGTCCTCCATGGACTCTCAAGACCGTTACCCTTCGTGGGTTGAAGACTCCATAAACATGGACGTACGATAGCACCACCTATCAGAACCACGGGAAAAATCATCGTGTCACCAATAGCGTTTGGTATTCCTACCCTTCCTTTACTTACATGCTTGTCTTTACTTTTCGCTGGAATACTCATAGACATCCATGTTTAGGTGTACTTGACTTGCTATGAATGCTAAAATCTTCCAAGACTTAAAATTAGGAAAAGTAGATTTTTAATTTCTCAAGTAGTCTAATCACCCCCCTCTAGCACTACTTCCAATCCTACAGGTGGTATCAGAGCATTGGTCTCACAACCTAGGAGAGTATGGCGTCTAGTGAGGGAAATTATCACCATAGAGGTCCGTACTTTGACGACACAAATTTTGCTAGTTGGAAGCAAAAAATGAATATGCATTTACTTGGTCATAACCCCACCGTTTGGGTTGTTGTTCATGTTGGATTGCAAGGTGAATTCTTCGCGAATGGAAGGGAGCCGGATCGCGAAGCGACTGCGAAAGAATTGAAGATGTTGCAACTCAATGTTCAAGCATGTTACATTCTTTTCAACTGCCTATGCCCTGAAGAATTCAACAAAGTCAACTGTCTTGAGAATGCAAAAGAGATTTGGGATACTTTGGTTGATATGCATGAAGGTACCGAATTTGTGAAAGAATACAAGTTGGATGATCTTCAAAGTCAACTTGACAAGTTCAAGATGAAGGATGGTGAAGGAGTCACTAAGATATACTCTAGGCTAGCTCTAATCACCAATGAGTTTGCCGGCTTAGGAAGCGAAGAAATGACCGAAAAATTCATCATCAAGAAGATACTTAGAGATTTGGATGATCGATATGACACCGTATTCACATTGATCCAAATGATGCCCAACTACAAAGATCTCATGCCAACGGAAGTGATTGGAAGGATTGTTGCTCATGAGATGACACTCAAGGACAAGGAAGAGCTTCACCACAAGTCTAGCGGTGCTTACAAAGCCACAACTAATGCTCCCGCAACTTCAAGTGACAACCTTGACACAAATCAAGAGATAAGCCTCATGGTCAAGAAATTCAAGAATTTCTACAAGAATAGAAGAAAAGATTGAAGCTCCAACTCAAGATATGAAGAGAAGCATTCGTCAAGTCTCGACCAAAACTGCTACAATTGTGGGAAGCCCAAACACTACTCCAATGAGTGCACGACCTCTTACAAAAGTAAAAAGGAGGCACCAATAATACAAAGCTCAAGAGACGAGTCAATTCAAAGAGATAGAAGGAGTAGGGATGACCGTTATGAACGAAAATCCTCAAGGAGAAGTAGGGACTCGGGGAAGAAGGACAAGTACACCAAGAGCTACTCAAGAAGAAGACATCAAGCTCATGTTGGTGAATGGGTTTCTGGCTCTGAATATGGAAACCACTCTGAGATAAGCTATCACTCCAACTCCGACTATAGTCAAGATGAAGGTGTTGCCAGACTTGAACTAGTGACAACTGACTCCTATGACATATTTGATTCACCAAATGAAGGGAGTGGATGTTGCTTCATGTCTCCCCAAGGTATCACACCCCTAGTATCTTGAATTCAATAGTGATGAAGATGACTTATTAATTGAAGATGACTTGCTATTTTACAAATCTAGTAATGTTAGTCAAAATGAACTTGCTAGTACTCACTCTAGTCTAGATAAGTCGGGCGATGATGATAAGTTGGAAATAGAACACTACTAGAAAAAAGGTTGCTAGTGGCGCACCTGTTTTGCCTACTAATGGCGCACTACATGTGCGCCACTAGCATCACGCCATTAGAATTTTTTACTAATGGCTCACCATAGGTGCGCCATTAGTATCTGGTATACTAATGGCGCACCATGCAGTGCGTCATTAGTATAGCTCAGCGTGCGCCATTAGTATGCCTCCCAGGGGCCATATTTACCCATGTGCTCTGGCTTACTAATGGCACACTAATGTATGATGCGCCACTAGTGTGCTTTTTGCAATGCGCCACTAATGTGCTGGGTGGTGCGCCACTAGTATGAATATTAGGGATTTTTTTTCTTTTCTGATATTTGCACAGGTTACAAAACATATTACTGCACAGAATATAGAGAGCACAACATATAAACAGCAGATTTATCAAATACAATAGAAGATTAGTCTCCGAATACAATTCATCATATTAGTCTCCAAATTTAAAATACAGAACAACGTTAGAACATTACAAGTCTTGACACCGCGAGTAGCGAGTTTGTCTTCACATTACAAGTCCATATCGATCATCTAAACTACCATCACATAGAAGAGAGTTGCGTTCATCACGATGAGCATCATCGCGATGAAACTGGTCTTCATCCGGTTCCTCCAACGCTCCCTCCTCTCTCCCACTAGATAGCACGCGTATCTAGCTTCCGCATCCGCCCTAGTGGTGTACCCTTTGTAACTGTTACCGCTGAAACGGTGAACCTGTCTCCGACACTCCTCCCAGTCGTCGTACACTCCGGGAACCTTACCCTTGTACACAACATACGACGGCATCTCTATGCACTAGCCAAACAAAACGTTAGTAGCAATTCACAGACAATACATAAGCAATATATAAGTATGCAACAAAAGGATCGGAAGAAAAAAGCAACACATTAATAGCACGATTCATGGTCCTACTAATAAATAGCATCGATTACATATAAGTTGAATGACTGTCCAAACCAAATAAACATACAAGTTCATTAAAGTTTAATATTACAACATGAGCCAATCGACATTTCAAAACTACATAGCATCACTACTTTCGACTCGGCTCAGGGACCGGAGCGTGGATGAAGCCGCCGTCTTTAGTGATGGTCATGAAATCGCGGGCGTTGTCAGCCTGCATTTGTAGCATTGTTTCTATCTCACTGTTGGACGGTTGATATCTGAGGTAGAACTGCCCCGAGGTACGAAGGACATCTTGATGGATGATTTCCACAAACTCCGACTGGATGTGATAGAATTCTTGTCTGATGTCCGCGTCCTGGATTGCTGACAAGCGTGTGGCCCAATCTTTGAGATTATTTGGTAGCAGAAGGTGATGCTGGTCCCGTACGATCGCCCGCATGTGATGGAGGGCGTAGTAGGCATCCTTCTGACTGTCAGGCGGCTGCTTGACGCAGGGGAACGTCATATTGTGGGTGAACACGTGCTTGCCGTACCTACGAATTGTCCTGCTGAAGGTGCCTCCAGATCTGGCGTAGCCGGGGAAAACATCATCAAGAACTTTCTTGATATTTGTGTAGTCTATCTTCGACTGACGGTCCAAGTCGAAATACGTGGCCATGGAATATTTCGGGCTTATGAGGATGAGTGTGCAATGTGTGTCACTGTGCACAAAACACGGAATGTTAGAAAAAAAAAAGAACGATCGAAATCTAAGAAATCATATGTTATGGGGCGGTGAGGGGATGACTTACTCGGGAAAGTAAGGCATGAGGAAGTTATCCTTATCTGGGTTTGCCAGAATGACGCCTTCGAGGTGTGAACTCGCGACTTGCCGGTCCCTAGCGCTGCCCAAGATCTTGGCACGCATGTAGAAGGGGTCGACTATCACGATGTCCGGGGTCTTGTCTCTAATGATCCGCATCTCCATACTCAGCGAAAATAGCCGAACGAAGGTGTAGTGCAGCGGATGAAGGTTAAACATAGCGTAGATGTCATCAAACCGCAGGACGATCGTACCCCCGATGGCGCTATCCACAAAGCCCTTGCCCTCTGGCACCTTGGCCACAAAAACCGGGTATGCCACATCATTCTCGGAGAGACGCCACTTCTCCAAAGAAAGAACACTATCATGCAGACTCCGCATAGCACCGATTGCAGCATTGAGAAGATTAGTCGGTAGCATCGGCCTACCCGCCACATGCACCCTCCTCGAGATATCCTTAGGTGAAGGTGACCCGTCCTGAGCACGGATCGTACTCGGTGCCGGCTGGCTCGCACCACCCTTGTTATTCTTTCTTTTCCGTGCCTTCTTCTGCTGCTGTAATGGAATCGAGTTCTGCTCACAGACCGCCTTCTTGAGTGTGTTGGGGCTGATAATATTTCGCACCTCGGCTATCTGAGGCTCGGTGAAGGCGGCAGCTAGAGGTGTCTCCTGAGAACTGAACGCCAGACGACGCCTGTTGCAATTGGGTTTCTCCGCGGTACCAGCTAGATCGCGGTCGTCTTTTGTAGGGTTGGGTTGTTGATAAGGAGGCCCGAAGAATTCATCACCGTACCCATGTTTGGCAAAGTACTTATCGACGTTGGTAAATGTACCGTCGTCGTCGTCGTCGTCTGGATCCTGTGCCATATGCATGTCCGGCATGTCCGGTAGCGTTGCGGCGGTCTTGCCATGGCTTGGCGCCGGCACGACTGGCGGTGTTGTCTTTGGGGTGGTGTCCCCCGCCCCCAAAAGAATCTGGCTCTTTGGCCAAAGCAGGGGGCAGCTTACGCAGGCGCTGAGGGTCATCACATCATCTTCGTCGGCCCCAGCGGGTCGAATCGGAGGTAACAAGTTGTCGTAGCCTGGCAGCACCCGAACCAGTTCAACCCTATACACGGTGGGTGGCATCGGATTACCGTGGAACACGGGGTTGCCCGGTTGAATGATTCTGCCCTTGGCGACATCGATCAACTCGCCGTCCATGAAGTGCAGGAGAGTGCATGGAACGTCGGCGGCGCCCTGCGAAAACATGTAGGGCGTCAGGGATGCCTAGTCAAAGGCAAGGAGATGAAGTCATCGATCGAGAGGCTTAGTTACCGTGATGGCGTCGAGCTCGGCTAATGTCGAGGCACCGCCAACACCGGGCGTGCAACTGACGGAGGGGCCGCTTGCTGCCGAGGTGCCGATCGGCGTACACCCGGGTGCATTAAGCTCCAATGCCTGTGCCGGCGCCGGAGACACCAATACCGCCTCCGTCGGACACACCAATACCGCCTCCGCCGGACACACCAATGGCGCCGCCTGCGCGTTGTGCGAGTTGCTGGCCGTGAAGCTGGGAACCGGGGGCGGCCCCTGTTGGCCGCTCGCAATCTACCCCCGCAGCCCCTCAACCAAGCTAGGCATAATGGCGTTGATCGTCGCTCCTAGTTGGTCTTGCACTTGCTCTGAGACTATGGCGGGAATCCGCGCCACTTGTTCCTTGAGTTCTTGAACCTCGCGCGCTTGGCTTTCCGAGCTGGTCTTTCTCTCCTTTCGCCCACCAGTGTTATAGTATTACGACCATTTTGTGGACAAGCCTTTGCCGGCCACACGACCAGCTGACGACGGCTTACTGAACTTATCCTTGTTTTTCATTACGTTCAACGCCCTATTTAAAGTGTTGTCCCAAGGGGAGCTCTGAGACGACCCCGCACTACTGCTTTCAGTCTCCTGCGGAAGGAATGTGAACCATTTAGAAATTTGGCTTCATTAATTATAATGCAACCATATGGAGCTAATTACGCGGGGGTGTATTCCTTACTAGAACACGCTCAAGCGCCTTGGTCTTCGCATCCGTGGTAAGCTCCTTTGTTACCGGGTCCACCTTGTACCGGGCCCTGACATAGTTCCTGGTCTGCTTGTCATGGTATTTCTCGAAGCGGGGCGGTAGGCCTTGCTCGGCACGCTCCGCATCCTCCTTGTCCCATATAGGTTCCGCCACTCTGTAACCGTCGGGACCGAGTTGGTGGACCCCTAAGTTCAAGTCCCGCATATCTTTCCCCCACTGACTTGATTCCAGGGTTGCGCTGCTCTCACACTTGATCTTGAACTCCTTGTAGTCATCTTCGCTGATCGAAGGATTTTTCGCCTTGATCTTCTCATAACTATCACCTATATCAATCATTTTCTTCACCGCGCTTCTCCAAGTAGACAGGGCCGTGCTCATCTTCGTGAGGGCAGCACTGTTCACTTTATTCCCTGAGAGGCGTGTGTTTGCGACGTCACCAGGAAACTTGTATCATTCGTGTAGCTTCGTGAAGAGGAGGCTGCGCAAATTCCCTCGGTCAGGATGCCTTAGGTTCTCGGTGTTGATTGAGACGGTGCTCCGGAGAATGCACCCGAGCTGAACCAAGTACCCCTTGACTAATTCTTTGGGCGCCGTTGGATGCCCCTCGGAGGACACTTCGGTAAATTCCTCCTTGACGGTGCCGAGCACGTTCGGGCGCCGGTCCTTCCGTTGCCTCTTCGGTTGGCTGCCATCTGTGCGTGCACTGCCATCATCAGTGGTGGCATCCTCAACGGCACCATCAGTGGTGTCATCCCCGATGCCACTAGGGGTTGTGTAGTCGGGATCGGTGTCTTCCACGGCGTCCTCATAGCGGTGAGGTTCTTCCTCCATCTCCTGGGACAGCTCCCAGAATGCCTTGCCCGAACCGCCGGCCTCGTCGTTGTGGGCCATGTTTCGCGCTAAATAGGAAAAAAGTTTGGTCAAAAAGTTGGTTATTGTCAAGGGCCTACAAAACTGGCTGCAAATGCCCGCAAGGCTTCAAGGGTGACGGCATAATGGCTCAGTGTTATTTAAGGGTTGGTTTGTGAGGAATTATCTTGGTCTCATCATTTAGGGTTTGTCGACACCGATGCATTCTAAGATAATGCTGCTCAAGATTCAAGGCCGGAAGGAGGGCAAATATTTTCAAAAAGTATGAGAATATGATTTGCATAACAAGTGACAGAAATGTGTGGTTGGAGGGCATTACTTCAATTGCTAGTTTTGGAGGGCAAAGCATTGTTAAATGGTCTAAGAGCCTGAAGAGCAACAACCTTTACAAGTTTAGGTGCATGTGGGCAGAGCGAAGTAGGGAGAAAACGACTAGGGGAATTCAAACCCCGGCCCATGCATTAGTCGCAAGTACCCCATATGTCCTGTTTTTAGCAAAGTCATGCTAAAATTCACGGAAAATTTCAGCATGACCTTTGCTGAAAATAGGACATATGGAGTACCCGAATTTGCCGGAACGGAAGTTAATCGACATTCTGGCAAACTCAAGGGCCTCTCGGGGTACCTGCAAAATCATCACGACACAATGGTCGGACACAAAACCCAGCAAACTAGCACGACAATGTGCCTCTACTTTCATATGGATGAAAAGGCCACAGACCATATGGTCCTCTACTTTCATATGGACAAAAATTTGTCATGATATTCTCTGCAGATCATGAAGCACTGCAAGACTAAGATACAGCAGTAGTAATATCCTGTACTAGACTGAAATGAAAATCCTTGACAAAATAAATGCGACGTTATTATATTTCAAACACATGCAAACATAGGAAACACCTCAGCTTTGCCAAGAATTATGTCCAGTCACTCAAGTTGTTGCAACTTATAACTCTCTTATGCAGCATTTGGGAAATAAAAGATGCATGAACCAAGGAATAAACAGGCTGACGAAACATTATTACGAGAGCCAGAGTTGAAATGCGTTGATATTCATGAATCAGTTTCTTATGTCATTCAGTACAAGGTTTGTATCACTAACCTACTAGTATCACTAACTAACTGTCTACCTTTGCTGCTCCCCTACTTTGATATGGCATAAAAAGAAAAGATTAACCTACTAATTTTCTAACCTACTAGTATCACTAACTAGCCTACTTTGCCGGTTGTCGGGAGAAGGCAAAGGTTAACGCCAGTTGCCACCGGATATCTGTCCTAAATTTCCCAATATGTCAATTATATTGGAATGGAGGGAGTATGAACTGCTATGAGTAGAGTCAAATCTTGACCCTCTGGTAAACCTCATCACTGTCCCTCCATTTTCAGTTTAATTTCTTACTTGGAATGATTTTAAATTCAGCCATATGAGATGTTGGCTAAAAATGGATTAGACCTTCAATTATATAGTTAGACTTTTATTTGCTAGCCCTTTCTGAAACTAGGCAAGTGCAACCATGAGGTTTACTTTAGAACTTGTAGGGACCCTTTGATATTTTGATCATCCTAGTGATTTCTACTGTCCCAGTCTGCAGAGCAACACATGGAAGGCTGTCAGACATTAGACATTAAAGCATATGTTTTAAGTTTCAACTATACTTTTATAGGTTGTACAGTTTTTTGTAACTTGAGAAACACCTGCATGGAGCCACACCCATATAGTAGCAAATAAATAAACAATTAGGAAGCAAGCGTCTTTGACAAACAGAAATAGTAGCTCAATGGTAAATATCTTTTATCTGCTTCTTCTCTGAATTAGTAAATTTGAAGCACCATATTTCAGTTCTGAACTTTAATATGTCGTACTCACTTGGCAACCCCAGATCCATGTTCTGGACTCGTAGTATTCAGTCTAACCAAGCGTGATTCTCGATATATTCTACCAATAAAAATTAGGATGGGTCTACTGAGTTATAACTAAAAAATTCAGTTAAATAAACTTCATTTCAGTTGCGGATTCGTTTGTAGTATTTCAGTTGAGAAATTCGTTTTGGTAGCTGTTGTAACTATTATTTGCATCATTGTGGCACCATAATTGGGTTGGCTGGGCTATTGGTTACTCCGCAGTTGGAGGTATTGTTGGCCACAACATGAAGCATGCAGTTTTGAACTAGAATCTTGTGTGAATTGGGACTATGTGGATCCCACTTAACCCATGTAATCCACCTGCGGCCTGAACACATTCACGTGCTTACAAGAAAGCAATGGAAATCCTGAAGCTCACAATGCATATATGAAACAACCACCAGCACCGCAAGAAAAAACAAGCATGTTGCTAGTAATCACAAATCTAGAGAGAGAGATAGTGGGAGGGGGAGGGAGAGAGAGAACTTACCACAGATCTCGTCGCCTCCAGAGCTAGGGTTCCGGCCGTGGCAAGGGGGCGGCGGGGGAGATGGGACAATCGGAGGGTAGGGTTCCTCCTACGCCGTCCTCCTCCACGTAGGTTGCGCCGCCGCCGCCGGGGATCGCGACACCGTCCTCCTCCTCCTTCGCTCGCCGGGGATCGCGACACCGTCCTCCTCCTCCTTCGCTCGCTGGGGATCGCGACGCCGTCCTCCTCCTACCCGCATAGGTTGCTATCGCTCGGGGATTGGTTCCACACGGGGTGCCGGCTAGCAGGAGAGGTTTGGACAGGTTTGGGTCGGGGATGAGATGGGCCGGGGATAGCAATGGCGCACCTCCCGGTGGTGCGCCATAAGTATATCCATAACAATGGCGCACCACTGAGGGGTGCGCCATAAGTATCGTCACACGCCAAGTGTAGTACTAGAGGGGTCGTAGCCCTCTCCTGTTAAGGTTCGAGGCAGTAGTGTAGTGGTAGCCGGCTCTCTGTGCAGACCAGAGGTCTAGGGTTCGAGTCCCAGGCGCCCCCTTTTTTGTGTTTTCCTGTTTTGATTGTATGTGTATGTGCTGAGTGTATGTATATGTATACATACATGATAGATGTTTTTTAATTCATTTTCTGTTTAGATATACATGTGTGTGTAGTGTATGTGAGTGTGTGGGCTTGTATACATGTTTGTGTGTGAGTGTGGTGTCACATGCATGTGTGTATGTGCATCTATATATGCACTTGTGCATATGTGTGTGTGATGAACACCCCCACACACATAGGTCTGTGTGTTCCCATGAGTGTGGGTGTGTCTATATGCACTTGTGCATATTTGCCATGTGTGTGTGTATGTGGGGTAGTGTGTGTAGGTTTGTATGTGTGACAAGTGGGCCATGCCCCACTTGTCATATACCCTATCAATATGTGTTAGGTGTTTTATTGCTTGATTGGTTATGCTAGTTCTTTTCCATTTATAGATATATTGAATCTGAAAAAATATCATCAAATTTGAAAAAATATTCATGAATTCAAAAAGTGCCCATGAAATTTAAAAATATTCATGAGTTCAAAAAATATTAACAGATTCAATACTTTTTGTGAGTTAGAAATTCAATACCATAATAAACATAAATAAATATTCACGAGGACACTAGAACAGAAGAAATATCATTTCAATATGTCAAAATACAATTGAGAAATGAAGGCTACAATTTCAATACAATCGATCTTAGCTAGCTATCTGTTCACAATCTTCTTGCTCTTATTTTTTGCAAATGGAGTTCTTCTTTTGAACGGACGTCCTTTAGGTAGGGTGGTCCTGCTTCTTCTTGTGGTGTATGTTGGTAATTCATCGTTGTCGTCATGTTCCATCTTCGGGTCGCCGTACTTGTCGAAGTCTTGCTCATTGGCGACTCCATCCATTCCGATGATCTTCCTTTTGCCTCTCCTCACGACAACACAACTGGGCTTTGACGGGTCGGTAATGAAGAAGCATTGGTCCACTTGGGAAGCAAGTACCCATGACTCATTTTTCGCGGTGGCGTTTGCGCCCGCGGTCTTCGATTTGGCTTCGGGTATAACCATGGTGGTGAAATACCGGTCTTCTTTTAGGATGCTCTTGGCCCATCTGACACGGAACATCGGGACCTTCTCTCTAGCGTAGCTCAGCTCCCAGATCTCCTCGATCCTTCCGTAGTATCTTTCCTTGTCGTTACCGGTGTAGGATTCCATCGTTACCCCGGAGTTCAGATAACCATCGCTCTTCATGTCCTTTCCCTCGGTGTAGAATGTGTAGCCGTTGATATCGTACGCCTCATACGTCATGAGGTTGTGCTCGGCGCCCTGTGACAAGGCGAATATGAGTTGTTCTTCTATGGAAGAATCCTCATGTAAAGGGTACGACAGTAGCTTCTTCTTGAACCAATGGGCGAAACATGAGTTGTGCTCTTTGATTATATCTCCGTCCATCCTCTGTTGGCCTCGGTCATTGTACGTCTTCTCAATAAAGGTTTTGTGCTCTACCACCCAAGGATCGACCACGTCTATGTGTTGTAGTGCGACTAGGTTTGCTCTTTAAAAGTCGGCGAGTCGACCCTCGAAGTCGACATGCATTTTGCGGCGACCCTCACGGTGACCCCATCCAGCAAGCCTGCCGAGGTGCCTGTTGACGGGTAGACCAACGGGGTTCTCGATGCCTAGACAATTTGTGCAGTAGGAGATGCACTCTTCGGTCAGAAAGCCCCTGGCTATGCTTCCCTCTGGACGTGACATGTTGCGAACGTATCCTTTGATGACACCATTCATCCTTTCGAACAGCATCATGCTGTGCAGGAACGTCGGCCCGAGTTGGATGATATCCTCCACGATATGGACCAGCAGATGCACCATAACGTCGAAGAATGCGGGCGGGAAGTACATCTCAAGCTCGCATAGTATCACCACGATCTCTTCCTGTAGCCTTCTGAGTTGCCTCACGCCAACCGACTTCCAAGAGATGACGTCAAAAAATTAGCATAGGCCAAATAGCGTTTCACGGACGTGCGCGTCCATGATCCCACGGATTCCAACTGGAAGTATCTGTGTCATCAGCACGTGACAGTCGTGAGACTTCATCCTGCTAAACTTCTGCTTCGCTGAGTCTAGGTATCTGCTTATCTTCCCCGCGTAACCGTAAGGAAGTTTTACTCCTACGAGGCAGGTGAAAAACTGATCGATCTCCTCCTGACTTAGAGTGAAGCATGCAGGAGGGAAGTCATTTCAGGTCTTCTTGGCCTTTTGCCTTTGCGACGACTTTCCGTGTCCTGCTTCGCCTCATCATCATCATCATCATCATCATCATTAGCGTGAAGCTCCTCCCTGATGCCCATTGATTTCAACTCTGCCCTTGCTTTCGGTCCATCTTTGATCCTCTCTGGCATGTTGAGCAGGGTACCAAGCAGACTCTCGCACACTTTCTTCGTGATATGCATGACATCAAGGCTGTGAGGCACACGGAGGATCTTCCAGTACGGCACGTCCCAGAAAACAGACCTTGTTTTCCATACCTTCAGCAGCGGCTCTGGCGCCTTTCGCTTCTTTCCCGGCTCTGGCGCCTTTCCCGGCTGTGGGCACTCTTTCCAATTTTTCAACAGGTTGTCTATTTCCTCGCCGCTCCTAGTACGCGGGCGTCTTCGGGGTTCGGTTTCACCATCGAACAGATCCTTGCGTTTTCTCCATGAGTCATCATCGCGAAGCCACCTTCGATGTCCCATGAACACGGTTTTCGAAGACCCGGGATCTCTATCTAGCTGGCGATATGTTGTGTCATCCATGCACCTGACGCATCCAGAAAATCCGTGGACCACCTGCCCCGCGACATATCCGTAAGCGAGATAGTCGTGCACCGTCGTGAGCAGTGCGGCTCTCATAGGGAAATATTCTTTCTCTGTGGCGTCCCACGTATTGGCTAGCGTTTTCCACAGCGTGTCTAGCTCCTCTTTCAGCAGCCCCAGATACAGACTGATGTCGTTCCCTGGTTGTTACGGCCCTTCAATTAGCATACTCATGTGAATGTACTTCCTCTTCATGCACAACCAGGGGGGAAGGTTGTACATCCACACAAACACAGGCCAGGTGCTATGTGTGCTTCTCTGGCTGCCAAACGGTTGACTCCATCGGTGCTCGCGCCTAGCATGATGTTCCTTGGATCATTCCCAAATTCTGTTTGTTCGAAGTTCAACGCTTGCCACTTGCTCGCATCCTTAGGGTGACTCAGCATCTTGTCTTTTTTATTTATCTCCGGATCATTTGCGTCATCTTCTCACTTCTTCTCCTCCTTATCCACGTGCCAACGCAGAAGCTTTGCTACCTTAGGGTCCGCGAAATACCACTGCAGATGAGGAGTGATCGGAAAGTACCACACCACTTTCTGAGGAGCTTTCTTCCTCTTCTTGTATCGAGTGACACCGCACACCGTACATATGGTAGACTCCGCGTGCTCATCTCGATAAATGATGCAATTGTTCATGCACACATGGTATTTCACGTGCGGTAAATCTAGAGGACACACGATTTTCTTCGCCTCCTCGAAACTGGTCGGGCACTTGTTCCCCTTGGGAAGACGTTCGTGCCAGAATGACATGTTCTCATCGAAGCATGCGTCGGTCATTTTGTGTTTTACCTTCATCTCTAGAGCCATGAGCGTTACTTTCAAGAGGGTATCCTCGGGCCTAAATCCTTCATACAATGGAGTAACCGCGTCTATCTCCAGTTGATCCAGCTTGGCTTTCTCTCGGGCGGCAGCTCTTTCATTATCCGTCTGCTTGAGAAGCAGCTCTTGAATATGAGGGCCCTGCACCCAGCCCATAGATGGTCCATCATCGTCTGCTCCGGCATCTTCATCTTCATGATCATGCCCTTTGTCTGCTCCGGCATCTTCCTCATCATCATGTCCGACATCTTCTACATGATGACCGTGTACTGCATCTACTTCGTGATCATGTCCTGGAGATTCTTCGTCTTCTCGCCTGCCCTCGCCGCGGTTGTCTTGCTCATGCCCTTCCTCATTTCTTGCCCAGCCCCCATGGATGACTTCATAATCATCTTCATCACCTTGCCACCGATAGCCATCCATGAAACCACGCATGAGCAGGTGGCCCCGCACCTGTACGGAATCTGGGTCCATAAGGCTCCTCAGCTTGCATCTTCGACACGGACATCTTATCTCTGTCTCGTTATTTTGAAGCATCTCGGCCTTTGCGGAGCTCAAAAACCTATTCATGATGCCTTCGGTCATCTTGTGGACCATGGTCGCCTGCGGGGTAGAGCAAAATGATATTTTAGAACAAAGAAAAAATTTGGCATGACTTTGCCTAAAAATAGGACAAAAAGAATGCATAGTGCTAAATTCTCGCCGAAACGGAAATGAATCAACATTCCGGAAAAATATTGGCAACTATTGCATTTCAAATACCGGCACGTGCAAACACAAACATATATGCAACACCACAAACATATGCAACACCAAAAACGTAGAGCTAGCTAGGCCATAAAAAGTGCATGTGCATGTTGTTGGAGGGAGAAAAAAATAGATCTACAACATAAAAGCTTTCCCCTTACTTACCTATCAAAAAAAGGTAATTTAACCACTTAATTTGGGTGAATCTATGATGCAAATGAGGTGAGGAGGAGGAGGCACCCGAGACAATCTTGGAGGAGGAGGTGGAGAGAATGAAAGTGGGGAAAGTGAGTGTGGTAGGTGGCTATCCAAAATATCTAGCTAGTCACAGGTTACTAATGGCGCACCACCTACAAATGCGCCATTAGTAACCCTGGTTACTAATGGCGCACTAGCTGGAGGTGCACCATTAGTAGTTTTTGCAAAAAAAATAGTAGTGGCGCACTGTGCTTGTCGTGCGCCATTAGCTACTAATGGCGCACTCTGACCTGGTGCGCCATTAGTACTTTTGGAAAAATAACAAAAAAAAAGTTTGTTAGTAGTGGCGCACCAGGTGTGTGGTGCGCCATTAGTGCCCATCACACTAATGGCGCACCAGCACCTGGTGCGCCACTGCTATATAGTAGTGGCGCACCGCTTGTCTGGTGCGCCATTAGTGTCTATATTATCTATAGCCCTTTTCCTAGTAGTGGAATGACTAACTCAAGAACTAAAAACTCTTAAGTTAGCTCACGAGTCTACTCTACAAGATCATAGAGAGCTTGAAAGGACACATGAGAAGCTCCGCTTCGAGAAGCTCAATTTAGAGCAAGAGCATGAGTTCCTTAAAGCTATCAATGACGATCTTCGAAAGAAGAATTCCTCTTATCTATTCAAGCGACTTCTCATGTCTACGTCCATGCCACAAGTTAAGACTAAGTAGGCTAGTAACAAAGGAAAGAAAGGTTCTTCAACTAGTAGCAATAAAAATGATAAACCTAATGATATTGCTTCTAGTAGTTCTATTGATCCCACTAACTCTTCTCTTAGCCAAGTTACACTTGAGCAAGAAAATGAACTTTTGAAAGGGATTATAGAGAAAGGTATCTACAAGAGTCTTGAAGGGTGCAAACAATTTGAGGAGATTGTACGCAAGCACGGAGGATACCGAAAGAATTGTGGTGTTGTCTACTTCAACGCTAATGGAGTTGAATGGGAAGAAGGTCAATACCCCAATCCCAAGTTTGTTCCTCAAAAGGATAAATATGAAAATACTCTCCCCAAGGTAACAAAAGCTCAAGATGACCTTCCACCACAAGAACCCAATCTCAAGGGTAAGAACAAGATTCAAGAGGACTTTGACTCATATGAAGATGAATCCCGAGCTTCAGTGAAGTGGGCTCCCAAGGCTACTACAAGCTCAACTTCTACAAGTGCTACTTCAACACCAAGGATCTCCATCAACTTGATGTGGGTCCCCAAGAATAAGAACTAGAGAAGTTCCTGAGGGGTGACTCCGCCAATGAAATCCACTCATATTCATTATTGGCAAGAACTAGTTGCAATCAACATCAACATCATGCAATAGTTCAAGGAGTCACACATTCCCTCAAAGGTAAGCAAGGGACAAGGTATTCAACAAATCAATGGACATCATCATATATGCTTTGCACTCCATGTCCATAGATATCCTTGTATTTGTCTCTTGGGTGTCGGTACTAACCCATGTAGGTGAGAAGAGTAATGAAACAACAAGGATGCTCCCAACTCTTGGTTATCATCATCAACCTTGAGCATCCACAACTACTTCACCTACATGAAGTCTTCATCGATAAAACCCAAGGTTAGTGTATCCCTCCTATGGGGGATGTCACATCAAGGGGGAGCTTTACTCTAAGACTTGTGCTTAAACGATGAGTATGACCTATGATCAAGTATTCTAACTTGGCTCCTTAGTCAATATACTCATATATAGATGACTCCATCATCACCAAAGTGCTTGTTATATGGTAGTGTGTTTATGCATGTTTGCCATGATTTCATTTGACATCTTATTGTGTGAGCATGTTGGTGTGCATTTATTTACTCATTGGAGGATATCCAATTGTTGCTATTTGGCTTTTGATTTTTAATTTGCCAATTGGATATACAAGAATGCCTAGGACCACTCCTCTAGCTATATATTATTTCTCACCTCATATTCTATTCATGCTGCATCACAGAATTTGAACAAGTAATTTTCGATCTCTCTATGTGAGGAGCACTTGGAGTTCTGTATCGACAAAGGACTGTCCACTAAAACCTCCCAAGTGCATCTCGGTGGAACCAACTCAAAAACTCGGTCTCGCCGATTGCCTAGGGTTGATCTGGTTTTTCAATCTCGGTACTGATGTTTCCATATTCTCGGTTACACCGAGTTTCCCTATTAGCTGATAGTTGAGAAACCTAGTGACACCGAAAATTCAGAATCGGTATCACTGACAGTGAAGGGTATATAAGTTGTGGACCCCGACGCTTTGAAATTCAATCTCAAACTGTCGCGCCCCAGAACCCTAAGCTACCGAAAAGGACCCCCTGGGCATCGCCCTTGTCTCCCCTCACTCCTCCTCCGCTGGGATCTTCGTCGTCGACGGGCATCTTCGCCGCCGTCCTTGCCGTAGCGGAACCGTCACCAAGCTAGGGTACGAATCCGATTCTTCTTGTGCTCCCCGTCCGATTGTTGTGCAATGAAGTTAGATTTATTTACAAGCCACCGTTTGCACATCCATCTATCCACAAAAAACTCAATAGAATAGCGAATGATGGATTTTTCTAGGTTTTGCCGTCCGCCTCATGTTTCTTGGTAGAACCGATGCAAAATAATCGGTATCACCAATTGGGTTTTCTAGCACACACAGAACACCTCGGTGGAACCGAGTACCTATTTTCGGTGTAACCGAGAATGGTGCCAAGTTCCTGGAAAGCAGGTTGTTAGTCTCGGTGTGACCGAAAATTTTGTCTCGACTATACCGACATACATTTGGCAGAATGCAAAATTTGAGAAATCTTTTGTTCAAACTTTCAAAAACTGTGTATTTTGTGATGACTTATCCTATTCCACTCTTCTCAACTCGATTCACTGGGTCAGACATATCAGATGCTGAGGATATGAAGAAGAGGAAGGATTCTGGTTTGAGGGCATGGAGAACTATTGATCCATATGCCCAGAGGAGAAAAACTGTTGTGGACTAAAGGTTCTACACCAAGGAACAACAAGATTTCTATGAGACAATCTTGCTTGATAAAAGTCCATCTGTCAGTGATATGAGATACGTTTACTAGAAATACATCAAGGCTAATGAGAACTATTTCCCATGTGTGCAAGACAACTTTCACTGCATTGGTCTTGATCAGTTTGTTGGCAAAGAGTTTACTTTTTGGAATGATGAGATGATTATGCAATTCTACTCCACTGCTCACTTCTATGGAGATGGTAGGATAGTGTGGATGATTGAAGGAGCTAGATATGAGTCTACAGTTGATGAGTGGGCTACCATCTTAGGAGTCCTAGAGGTACAAGATGGTGACTTGGATGTCTACTCTCAATCCAAGGAGAGCCACAATGCTATGAAGGATATGTACAATGATATCTCTGCTGCTAACTTGCAATCACACAAGTTAGGATCTCTTTACTACCTCCGGGCTGGCCTTCGGACCATGAACACCATCTTGAGGCATACTTTGATGCTTAAGTCTGGAGATGAGAAGATGATCTGAGGCTACTCCATCAACATGTTGATCCATCTTGATAGTCATACCAGGATTCGTGTGCTGGACTTTATTGTAGAAACTGTGAAGAGGGTTGTTGTTGACCAGAAGCGCTCATGCTGATATGCACCCTACATGCAGATGCTCATCAACTCCAAACTTGAGAAGCACATCTTTGCCTTGGATAGATCCCACTTTCCACTACAGCCAGATTTCGAGGACAATGTTGTGGTGATGGACTCAGACCATCCCACGTCAGTTGTAGCTCAAGCTCAAGCTCAGGCAGAGGCAGAGGCAGCTAGAGCCACTAGTGCTCAAGTCCCCAGATCCAGGAACAAGCAGATAGATATCTTGATCTCTACTGTCATGGACATGAAAAAGGACATCAAAACCATTCTGGATAGTCAAGAGAGCCTTGTGAACATCTTTGAGGATAGAGTGAAAACTATCAAACAAGGTAGATGGGCTGACCAAGACCATCAACGAGCTCAATAAGGAAGTAGATGAAGCTCCTATCCGTCGCACCTCTTCAGAGTCTGAGTCTTCTGATGATGATGAGTATAGTGCACCTGTCAGGACGACTGCCCAGTTCAAGACATAGATCAGGACACCTATAGTGCTAGCAACAGAGATGAGACCTTCATCTTCTGCTCCAGCAACAGTGACTTCAGCTCCATCAGCTACTCCAGTGCCTCCAGTTTCTACACCAACTCCGTCCAGGACATTAGCAGAGGTCTTCGCCGACGCAGTTCCCTTGACTCCAACATCGACCACAAGAGGAGATCAGCTGCAAAAAAACGATTAGCTATATCTCTTTGAACTTTTTGGTAACTTGTTGCCAAAGGGGGAGAAGTTGTATATAGATCTAGGCTTCGAGTGAGAGAGCGTCTGGTTTTTATTGCTGTTTTACAAAACATTTGATCTTTTTGTTTGGACGCGATGTACTTTTATTTGTGTTTGATCATACGCTTTAATGTGTGTTGCTACTATTTCCTATCTTTTGATGGTTATGTGATGATCATTCACTTTGCTTGATGTGTTGTGCTATGATATTAACTCTTATCACTTTCTCACACTACCAAGATGTATGTGACATGGAAGAAGTGCCCCATGTACCTAATCGATTGTGCATTTGCATTCAAATGCAAGTTTAAAAATAATGCACAAATTTAGGAGGGAGCTCTTGCTTATCACATACTTCTCAAAGCGACGATTATATTCCTTAATTATATCATATGTCGAAGCTTTGATCTATATGTTGTCATCAATTACCAAAAAGGGGGAGACTGAAAGCACACACAACTAGGGAAGAGCCTAGCAGCAGCGCTGGTTTTGGGTGCGCTACTGCTACGGAGCTATAGCTAAAGTGTAGCAGTAGCGTGTGTTAGCCCGCGCTAATGCTACACCTGCTTAGCAGTAGCTCTTTTAGTAGAAAGCGATGCTGGTAGTTACTAGCAGCGCGCCTCTCCGCCGGCGCTACTACTATTATTACATATTTCTTTTTTTGATGTCGTATATTCATATGCCACTATACAAGTTTTCATACAGTATCATCATAATACATCATTGTCATATAACAGCTCATCATCATCATCATTTCCGTCCATGAGACATCATATAACAACTTGGTCACTAGTTATAAAAACTCCTCATCATCATAGTACTCATGATCACTACTCCTCCTCGGCATCACCATCAAATCTAACACATTGTAGCACATAATAAAAACTTCTCATCATCATCATACACTACTAGGAAAAGAGCTATAGATAATATGGACATTAATGGCGCACCACACATGTGGTGCGCCACTACTATATAGGAGTGGCGCACCATGTGTTGGTGCGCCATTAGTGTGATGGACACTAATGGCGCACCACACCCACGGTGCGCCACTACTAACAAACTTTTTATTATTTTTTTTCCAAAATTAGTAATGGCGCACCAGGGCATAGTGCGCCATTACTAGTTATAATGGCGCACCACTCACCCGGTGCGCCACTACTAACAAATTTTGTGTTTACTTTTTTTCATAACTAGTAATGGCGCACCAGTGTATAGTGCGCCATTACTAGTTCAAACTAGTAATGGCGCACCACACACACGGTGCGCCACTACTAACATTTTTTTTTTTTGCAAAACTAGTAATGGCGCACCACCTAACTTGTGCGCCATTAGTAACCAGGGTTACTAATGGCGCATTTGTAGGTGGTGCGCCATTAGTAACCTGGGACTAGGTAGATATTTTGGACAGCCACCTACCACACTCCCTTTTCCCACTTCATTCTCTCCACCTCCTCCTCCAAGCTTGTCTCGGCTGCCTCCTCCTCCTCAACTCATTTGCACCATATATTCATCCAAATTAAGTGGTTAAATTACCTTTTTTGATAGGTAAGTAAGGGGAAAGCTTTCTTTATGTTGTAGATCTACTTTTTTCTCGCTCCAACAAAGTGCACATGCACTTTTTATGGCCTAGCTAGATCTATGTATGTTTGTGGTGTTGCATATGTTTGTGGTGTTGCATATATGTTTGTGTTTGCAGGTACCGGTATTTGAAATGCGATAGTTGCCAATATTTTGCTGGAATGTTGATTCATTTCCGTTTCGGTGAGAATTTGGCACTATGCATTCTTTTTGGTCCTATTTTTAGGCAAGGTCATGCCAAATTTTTTCTTGGTTCTAAAATATCGTTTTGCTCTACCCCGCAGGCGACCATGGTCCGCACGATGACCGAAGGCATCGTGAATAGGTTTTTGAGCTCCGCGAAGGCCGAGATGCTTCAAAAGAATGAGACGGAGATAAGATGTCCATGTCAACGATGCAAGCTAAGGAGCCTTATGGACCCGGATTCCGTACAGGTGCGGGACCACCTGCTCTTGCGTGGTTTCATGGATGGCTATCGGTGGCAAGGTGATGAAGATGATTATGAAGTTGTCCATGGGGGCTGGGCAATAAATGAGGAAGGGCATGAGCAAGACAACCGTGGTGAGGGCGGGCGAGAAGACGAAGAATCTCCAGGACATGATCACGAAGTAGATGCGGTACACAGTCATCATGTAGAAGATGCCGGACATGATGATGAGGAAGATGCCGGAGCAGACGAAGGGCATGATCATGAAGATGAAGATGCCGGAGCAGACGACGATGGACCATCGATGGGCTGGGTGCAGGACCCTCATATTCAAGAGCTGCTTCTCAAGCAGACGGATAACGCAAGAGCTGCCGCCCGAGAGAAAACCAAGCTGGATCAACTGGAGATAGACGTGGTTACTCCATTGTATGAAGGATGCAGGCCCGAGGATACCCGCCTAAAAGTAACGCTCATGGCTCTGGAGATGAAGGTAAAACACAAAATGACCGACGCATGCTTCGACGAGAACATGTCATTCTGGCACGAACGTCTTCCCAAGGGGAACAAGTGCCCGACCAGTTTCGAGGAGGCGAAAAAAATCGTGTGTCCTCTGGATTTACCGCACGTGAAATACCATGTGTGCATGAACAATTGCATCATTTATCGGGACGAGCACGCGGAGTCTACCATATGTTCGGTGTGCGACGTCACTCGATACAAGAAAATGAAGAAAGCTCCTCGAAAAGTGGTGTGGTACTTTCCGATCACTCCTCGTATGTAGTGGTATTTCGCGGACCCTAAGGTAGCAAAGCTTCTGCGTTGGCACGTGGATAAGGAGGAGAAGAAGTGAGAAGATGACGCAAATGATCCGGAGATAAATAAAAAAGACAAGATGCTGAGTCACCCTAAGGATGCGAGCCAGTGGCAAGCGTTGAACTTCGAACACCCAGAATTTGGGACCGATCCAAGGAACATCGTGCTGGGCGCGAGCACCGATGGAGTCAATCCGTTTGGTAGCCAGAGAAGCACACATAGCACCTGGCCTGTGTTTGTGTGGATGTACAACCTTCCCCCCTGGTTGTGCATGAAGAGGAAGTACATTCACATGAGTATGCTAATTGAAGGGCCGAAACAACCAGGGAATGACATCAATCTGTATTTGGGGCTGCTGAAAGAGGAGCTAGACACGCTGTGGAAAACGCTAGCCAATACGTGGGACGCCGCAGAGAAAGGATATTTCCCTATGAGAGCCGCACTGCTCACGACGGTGCACGACTATCTCGGTTACGGATATGTCGCGGGGCAGGTGGTCCACGGATTTTCTGGATGCTTCAGGTGCTTGGATGACACAACGTATCGCCAGCTAGATAGAGATCCCGAGTCTTCGAAAACCGCGTTCATGGGACATCGAAGGTGGCTTCGCGATGATGACTCATGGAGAAAATGCAAGGATCTGTTCGATGGTGAAACCGAACCCCGAAGACGCCCGCGTACGAGGAGCGGCGAGGAAATAGACAAGTTGTTGAAAAATTGGAAAGAGTGCCCACCACCGGGAAAGGCGCCAGAGCCGGGAAAGAAGCGAAAGGCGCCAGAGCCGCTGCTGAAGGTATGGAAAATGAGGTCTGTTTTCTGGGACTTGCCGTACTGGAAGATCCTCCGTGTGCCTCACAGCCTTGATGTCATGCATATCACGAAGAACGTGTGCGAGAGTCTGCTTGGTACCCTGCTCAACATGCCAGAGAGGACCAAAGATGGGCTGAAAGCAAGGGCAGACTTGAAATCAATGGGCATCAGGGAGGAGCTTCACGCTAATGATGATGATGATGATGATGATGATGAGGCGAAGCAGGACACGGAAAGTCGTCGCAAAGGCAAAAAGGCCAAGAAGACCGGAAATGACTTCCCTCCCGCGTGCTTCACTCTAAGTCAGGAGGAGATCGATAAGTTTTTCACCTGCCTCGTAGGAGTAAAACTTCCTTACGGTTACGCAGGGAAGATAAGGAGATACCTAGACTCAGCGAAGCAGAAGTTCAGCGGGATGAAGTCTCACGACTGTCACGTGATGATGACGCAGATACTTCTAGTTGCAATCCGTGGGATCATGGACGCACACGTCCGTGAAATGCTATTTGGCCTATGCAACTTTTTCGATTTCATCTCTCGGAAGATGTTTGGCGTGAGGCAACTCAAAAGGCTACAGGAAGAGATCGTGGTGATACTATGCGAGCTTGAGATGTACTTCTCGCCCGCATTCTTCGTCATTATGGTGCATCTGCTGGTCCATATCATGGAGGATATCATCCAACTCGGGCCGACGTTCCTGCACAGCATGATGCCATTCGAAAGGATGAATGGTTTCGTCAAAGGATACGTTCGCAACATGTAACGTCCAGAGGGAAGCATAGCCAGGGGCTTTCTGACCGAAGAGTGCATCTCCTCCTGCACGAATTATCTAGGAATCAAGAACCCTGTTGGTCTGCCCGTCAATAGGCACCTCGGCAGGCTCGCTGGATGGGGTCACCGTGGGGGTCGCCGCGAAATGCATGTCGACTTCGAGGGTCGACTCGCCGACTTTGAAAGAGCAAACCTAGTCACGCTACAACACATAGACGTGGTCGATCCTTGGGTGGTAGAGCACAAAACCTTTATTGAGAAGATGTACAATGACTGAGGCCAACAGAGGACGGACGGAGATATAATCAAAGAGCACAACTCATGTTTCACGCGTTGGTTCAAGAAGAAGCTTCTGTCGTACCCTTTACATGAGGATTCTTCTGCGGAAGAACAACTCATATTCGCCTTGTCACAGGGCGCCGAGCACAACCTGATGACGTATGAGGCGTATGATATCAATGGCTACACATTCTACACCGAGGGAAAGGACATGAAGAGCGATGGTTATCAGAACTCTGGGGTAACGATGGAATCCTACACCGGTAACGACAAGGACAGATACTACGGAAGGATCGAGGAGATCTGGGAGCTGAGCTACGCTGGAGAGAAGGTCCCGATGTTCTGTGCCAGATGGGCCAAGAGCGTCCTAAAAGAAGACCGGTATTTCACCACCATGGTTATACCCGAAGCCAAATCCAAGACCGCGGGCGCAAATGCCACCGCGAAAAATGAGCCATGGGTACTGGCTTCCCAAGTGGACCAATGCTTTTTCATTACCGACCCGTCAAAGCCCAGTCGTGTTGTCGTGAGGAGAGGCAAAAGGAAGACATCGGAATGGATGGGGTCGCCAATGAGCAAGACTTCGACAAGTACAGCGACCCGAAGATGGAACATGACAACGACGATGAAGTACCAGCAGACACCACAAGAAGAAGCAGGACCACCCTACCTAAAGGACGTCCGTTCAAAAGAAGAACTCCATTTGCGAAAAATAAGGGCAAGAAGATTGTGAACAGATAGCTAGCTAAGATCGATTGTATTTAAATTGTAGCCTTCATTTCTCGATTGTATTCATAAATATTTTCATATTCATAAATGTTTTACCAATTCACAAATGAATGCAACTAAAAATCCAAAAAAAATATTGAAGGTGCACCCCTAGGAGGTGCGCCGGCCATTGGTATACCAATTTTTATGAATTTTTTTCAAATATTTTCAAATAACAAATTTGATGATATTTTCAAATAACAAATTTGATGATATTTTTTCATATTCATAAATTTTTTCATATTCATAAATTTTTTCAAATAACAAATAAAAAATTATTAGACGCAACTAAAAAAAGTTACTTATGGCGCACCCCTTAGTGGTGCGCCATTGCTATGGATATACTTATGGCGCACCCCTGGGAGGTGCGCCATTGCTATCTGTATGTATGGTGCACCCCTCCCAGTGCGCCATTTCTAGCACCCCTACCTAATACCTATTCCCCACCTCGCCCTGCCGGCCTCCTCTCGCCCCCGCAACCCTCCTCTCGCCGCCGCCACACGTCTCGCCCCTCCCCCCACCCGCCCCACTCTCTGGCGGCCGCCGCTTCCCATGCCCACCTCTCCGGCGACCGCCAGCCTTTAGCAGATATACACCCGCGGCACAAGCAAGCAACCAACCAAGCTAGGTCTTCCCCTCGATTCCCCTTCCTTCCTTCCCGGCCGGCCGACCTTCCTTCGACCGCCGCTGGTCGCCGCCGCCGCGTCCAACCTACGCGCCACCGCCAAGTGCCCAAGGAGCTCCTGGTCGGTCAGGTGGCAACCAAGGTATGTGTATGTATGCTTCTTGGCCTCTTTCAATCAGATCATAGGCTTCTTCAGTTGATCACCACCACTGATTTTTCACTAGTCCATGCACAAAACAAAACAAACATGTACAACGAAAAGAAACGGCCTCTGGATTGTTACCGGTGATATTTTTTTTTGTATCATATGTATATTACTGTATGGGTATGCTTGAAGCCATCAAGAGGGAAAAGAAGATGGCGACTGACAAATATTCATGGTCATTGGTCATGGGTCACTTACACTCGTCTCCTCATGATCCATCATTAACTGCCAGCTTGCTCAACTGGAATCATCATCATAACAAATTAGCCTGCAATGGTTAATTTCTTGGATTTTCGTTTCAAATATGCAGGAGATTTATAGATGGAGATATAATTCGGTCGAATCGGATTGGTAATATGCAGGAGATTTATAGATGGCGGAATTGGTCGGGTCGCGGGTGTACGGCTGCTCCCACTACGGGAACCACGTCTGCCTCCACGACGATATCATACAATTCAGAGCCCCTCTCTTTAGCAGATCAATTACCCATTGTTCAGATAGCTAGCTATAAGAATGGGGTGCAGTATTACCAAGATTACTAGTTGGATCTGTAGTACTACAGAGAAGCTAACCAATCCAACCTTGCATTGTTTTATTTTGGAATTAGTTAACCAGATAGATGGTTGCAGAGATGGGGTACTTTATTTCCTGAATTCTAAGCTTGCAAGCTTTTGAATTCTTGGTCTGCATCGCCAGCAAGAGTTAATCAGATGCATGTCTAACCAGCTATACTGATGATATCACTAATACATAGTTTGCTCCGCATATGCGTGTCTTTTGTGCAGTTTGCTCCCATTTGGCTGTGTGAAGGGGGCCAAGGAGAAGCTGCGGCGGGTTTCCTTGTTGCCGAGGTGACTTCTCTCGCCTTTCTCCCCTTATATGCAAGTATATGATCCGAGGTGACACACCCGCAGCGCGCATTCAGCATGTCGATAATGATTTTGGCAGCAGTGTGAGGCAGCAGTGTGCGGTGCAATTCCTTCATTGGATAATGATTTTGCAGGTACCCCAAGAGGCCCTTGAGTTTGCCGGAATGTCGATTAACTTCCGTTCCGGCAAATTCAGGTACTCCATATGTCCTATTTTCAGCAAAGGTCATGCTGAAAATTTCCGTGAATTTTTGCATGACTTTGCTAAAAATAGGACATATGGGGTACTTGCAACTAATGCATGGGTCAGGGTTTGAATTCCCCTAGTCGTTTTCTCCCTACTCTGCTCTGCCCACATGCACCTAAACTTGTAAAGGCTGTCATACTACACCCTTGAATTGTCACACAGTTCCATCAATGAAATAAAAACACTGTAATTAATTGGACAAATGTTATTTACATACTTGTCACTGCTTGTGTCATCAGTTTTTGAGCTTTCGATTGGACAGATTGTCTCAACAATGTTTGAGAACCAAACCTTCCTCCTCTTCTTATTCCTTCCTTGTTTTGCCCTCGTGTTGCTCTTCCGGCTCTTAGACCATTTAACAATGCTTTGCCCTCCAAAACCAGCAATTGAAGTAATGCGACTCCGCCCTACGAACCACATATTTATGTCACTTGTTATGAAAATCATATTCTCATACTTTTTGAAAATATTTGCTTTGCCACTTAGCTCCAATGGGTGATTCTGTGGTTCGATCATTCTGACCACCTACGTCCGCAACACAACCACAAAATCAGTACACACATTGTCACCTGAACAGCTTCTTATTATCAACAAATATTGTATACATATATACCTGGACCGTGCCCTCCTTTCGGCCTTGAATCTTGAGCAGCATTATCTTAGAATGCCTCAGTGTCGACAAACCCTAAATGATGAGACCATGATAATTCCTCACAAACCAACCCTTAAATAACACTGAGCCATTATGCCGTCACCCTTGAAGCCTTCCGGGCATTTGCAGCCCTTAGCTTGTTCATTCTGTAGATTTTCAAAATTCAGTTTTGTAGGCCCTTTTCAATAACCAACTTTTTGACCAAACTTTTTTCCTATTTAGAGCGAAACATGGCCCACAACGATGAGGTTGGCGGTCAGAAGGATGCCTACTACGCCCTCCATCACATGCGGGCGATCGTACAGGACCAGCATCACCTTCTACTACCAAATAATCTCAAAGATTGGGCCACACGCTTGTCGTCAATCCAGGACGCGGACATCAGACAAGAATTCTATCGCATCCAGTCGGAGTTTGTGGAAATCATCCATCAAGATGTCCTTCGTACCTCGGGGTAGTTCTACCTCAGATATCAACCGTCCAACAGTGAGATAGAAACAACGCTACAAATGCAGGCTGACGATGCCCGCGATTTCATGACCATCATGAAAGACGGCGGCTTCATCCACGCTCCGGTCCCTGAGTCGAGTCGAAAGTAGTGATGTTATGTAGCTCTGAAATGTCGATTGGCTCATGTTGTAATATTAAACTTTAATGAACTTGTATGTCTCTTTGGTTTGGACAGTTGTTCAACTTATATGTAATCGATGCTATTTATTAGTAGGACCATGAATCGTGCTATTAATGTGTTGCTTTTCTCTTCCGATCCTTTTGTTGCATACTTATATATTGCTTATGTATTGTCTGTGAATTGCTACTAACGTTTTGTTTGGCTAGTGCATAGAGATGTCGTCGTATGTCGTGTACAAGGGTAAGGTTCCCGGAGTCTACGACAACTGGGACGAGTGTCGGAGACAGGTTCATCGTTTCAGCGGTAACAGTTACAAAGGGTACACCACTAGGGCGGAGGCGGAAGCTAGATATGCGCGCTATCTAGCGGGAGAGAGGAGGGAGCGTTGGAGAAACCGGATGAAGACCAGTTTCATCGCGATGATGCTCATCGTGATGACCGCAGCTCTCTTCTATGTGATGGTAGTTTAGATGATCGATATCGACTTGTAATGTGAAGACAAACTCGCTAGTCGCGGTCTCGAGACTTGTAATGTTCTAACTTTGTTCGGTATTTTAAATTCGGAGACTAATATGATGAATTGTATTCGGAGACTAATCTTCTATTGTATTCGATAAATCTATTGTTTATATGTTGTGTTGTCTATATTCTGTGCAGTAATATGTTTTGTAACCTGTGCAAATATCAGAAAAGAAAAAAAATCCCTAATATTCATACTAGTGGCGCACCACTTTGCACTTTAGTGGCGCATTGCAGTAAGCACACTAGTGGCGCATCATCTACAAGTGCGCCATTAGTAAGCCAGAGCACAAGGTAAATATGGCCCCCTGGGAGGCATACTAATGGCGCACTGTATGATATACTAATGGCGCACTCCCTGGCGCGCCATTAGTATCTAGTATACTAATGGCGGGGTGCGCCATTAGTATTAATTACTAGTGGCGTGATGCTAGTGGCGCACCTGTAGTGCGCCATTAGTGGCCAAAACAGGTGCGCCACTAGCAGGCCTTTTCCTAGTAGTGATAGTCATATATAATCAACACTAACTAATTGTTCTTAATACCTAGGACCTACTCCTGCTGCTCTCTCTTGGGTAAAATAGCATAATACATGTGTAGCACTCCTCCTTCATCATATTGGAGAATGCAGATGAACCTGTCTCCTAATTGTGGAATGCGCTTCCGATTGCCGCCCCCTAGTACTTCTCTGCGATCCTTCACAATTTTGCCAGCCTTTGACTATTAAGACTTGCTCGCTTCGAGAAATGATGAATGCACTCATGTGCAATGTAGGATATCTTGGGCGTAAGCTAACCATTGTCATGCAACCTTTAGGCTCGATCCAACGAGGCACAACACTCATCTGGAGTCCCTGTTGAAGAACATCGTAGTAACATACTTAGCAATGAAGTTTAGCTTATAAATAATGTATGCAAAAGATGCACTAAGAACAAATAGTAAAAATCTTACCATCTTTCCTAAATAGACGTGACCGTAGTTCAATACGCACACTAGTGGTCGCACGTTTTGAGTACTAATATCTCGAAGTCCAAGAAGATAACCTGTCTTGACACTATCAATATCCTCAAGCCATGAAACATAATGACCTATCTCCTCGTAGTTTAGTTCAGCCCCGGGACAATAGTACGTGTTGTCTACCAAGCGCTGGACATGTTTGCTTGAATGGAAATAAGCTATCAATAAAAATTAGTTATCAACTACTTTTGAATAAACAATATAAATTACTTAATAAATATGGTTGAGAAACTCATAATGGTAGAACTGGAGGCGTCTGCACATCGACCCAGATGTCGATATTACCTTCAATTTCATCTTCCGGACGAATATCAAAGGTGATAAGCATATTAGGCTCAAATGCATAAGCCTTGTATAGTGCTCTCCAATTTTTGCATTCAAAATAGGAGTAGGTGTCTGTATTGTACAATTTTACGGCAAAAGTATAACCATTGCTCGGTCCTCAAGTGAACTCTCTTTACCTCCATACTTTCCTTAGTACTGAAACCAATCTTATCCAAGACAGAAATTCTTGCATGGCAGGGGATACGCTAGTAGAATAATAAAAAATTAAAATTATAAGTTAAAGCAGAAGAAGCAGAAGACATGCTTAATTACGAAAAAAGACTTGTCGTTGTGACTTACTGTATCCACCTCGAAGGTCTCATCCAGCATGATGCTGAAGCGCCTACCATCAACTAGGTAAGGCTTGTCGCACAGGCCGCGCTCGTCTTTGCAGTATTCGCACATAACGAATTCCCTTGTGTCGTCACACATTTCCTATGTTCATAGTTGAAACATTTAAAATCGATCGAAGGAAACTACCAGGAAACTACCAGGGAGGAGAGACAAATATGGTTGAGAAAAAATTAGTATTCAAATTAGCATGCATTCAATAAGCAAAACTAAATCATCTCTTCGTCCGTACATTGTCGAATATTATCACTAATACATCTCGAGTAGTATCATACATATAACATCACTAATACAGTTAGAACCGGAGCAAACGACAGGTATCAGCGCGGGCGGTGGACACCCAAAGAGAAGGAACCATCACAGGATCATAGCTTGGGTGAGATCCCGAAGAACCTGCCAGGTATTGGAGAACATGGCATCCAACGCAGCCATATAGCATCGGACGTGCTCATCCTCCTCCCTAACACGACGACGTATCACCTCCGCGGGGGCCGGCTCCCTCTGCACCGACAGTGGCCCACGCGATCGCCACCAAATAACCTTCGGGTCAACAACGGGCTGCCTCCTCACCAAGTTGTGCGCCCCGGAAGGTAGGACCTCCCAGTACCAGCCCGACGGAGCCCACTCCCGGACATGGCCCCTATAATCAAGAAGGCCTCCTCCGACGAGTCGACGACGAGGATGCGGGCCAGGCATCGTCAACGTCGAGAACAAATGCTTAATTATGAAAACAAAATTAATAAACACTTAGCAGACCTAGAGTCAACTAGTTCCATATATCGAGCAATGACATAGAAAAAATGCCCTATGTTTTACCGGAATATCATTGAATTCCCATTGTGGCAAATCAAACGCACTCGATATGTCCTACATTGTAGCACAAGTCATGCTAAAATTCATGAAAAAAAATCGGCATGGCCTTTGCTTAAAACAGGACATATCGAGCGCCTAAAATTTGCCGGAATGGAAACGAATCAACATTCCGGCAAAACATAGGCCACTCGAAGGTACATTGCAAACAAGAACACCAAGACATCCTCTATATTCAGAATGCATCATCAGCGACATCAATGACATCAACGAGACACCAAGTTTACTTACTAAATAAACTAAATAAACTAGTTATTTTAAGTAGTTACTAAATATAAAAAAATCTTATCTCGCGTATATGGTGGACACTCCCTCACCGATTTTTCGACCGACGATGATGGTCGCTACTCCTCCTTCCCCTAGTGCATAACAAATATGTAGCACAAGGATAAGAAGGAGAAGCGACCCCCACGACAACAGTCGGCATTCTTCTTCTCTCATATATGGTGGACACTCCCTCACCGATTTTTCGACCGTCGATGATGGTCGCTACTCCTCCTTCCCTTAGTGCATAACAAATATGTAGCACAAGGAGAAGAAGGAGAAGTGACCCCCATGACAACAGTCGGCATTCTTCTTCTCTCATATATGGTGGACACTCCCTCACCGATTTTTCGACCGTCGATGATGGCGCTACCATTATACAAGTTCTATTAAGCACTTACTATAAATAAACTAGTTCTATTAACCACTTCCTAAATAAACTATTTCTATTAAACACTTACTAAAAATAGTAAAAAAATACATATACAAGAACAATAAAAAATAGTTTAGGGTTTAGGAGAGATGGAGGGAGGATGGGGTGGGAGGAGGGAGGAGAGATGAGGAGGTGGAGGAGGGCGGTGGGAGGAGGGAGGAGGAGGAACGAGGAGGGGTGGGAGGAGGGAGGAGAGAGCAGGAGGGGTGGGAGGAGGGAGGAGAGAGCAGGAGGGGTGGGAGGAGGGAGGAGAGAGCAGGAGGGGGAGGAGGGCTGCCGGCGGAGGGCTTGGCCGGAGGAGGAGGGGCGGCCAGAGGAGGAGGAAGGGGCACGGAGGGGGAGGAGGCCGCAGTGGGAGTAGGGAGGAGAGAGGAGAGTAGGGGAAGGGAGGAGGAGGGATGGATGGACTACCTCAGTGAAGGAGGACCGGGAGCGTCGGCGGCGGCGAGCGACGGCGGTGGTCGGGGAACGGCGACGGCGGATGACGGGGGGTGCGGGGGAGAGTGAGAGTGGAGTGGAGAGGGGAGAGTGAGGGACGACCGGTTGGAGAAGTTCGAGAAGATAGGCTTTAGCAGTAGCACTCTTTGAGGTAAAGTGCTATTGCTAAACGACATAGCAGTAGCGCGTTGAGGAGACACGCGCTACTGCTATACCAGTCTGACGGCAAGGTCGTGGCAATTGTAGTAGAGTTGTTTCCTCCTGACGCGCTACTACTATGTGGGTAGCAGTAGCGTGGTCTGCTGTAACGCGCTACTGCTAAGTACCTTTTCTTAAACCGCGCTACTGGTAAGATTCTGTCTATAAGGTTTTACCTAGTAATGGAGCATCACCAAAGAACTAGCCATGGAAAGAGGTGCGTGGAAGCTTAGTAGCGTCTTTTTTTAAACCGCGCTACTGGTAAGATTCTGTCTATAAGGTTTTCCATAGTAGTGAAACATCACCAAAGAACTAGCCATGGAAAGTGATACGTGGAAGCTTGCTATCCATGTGCCAAGACCATGAATTGATCATGAGATCTTATGGGTTTCACCTCTAACGTACCCCAACTTGTTTTGAACTAAAGGCTTTGTTGTTGTTGTAATATCAATCCATATGATCATATAGAATTCTTCCAGTTTTTTTTTTGTTTGAAATTTTAGATGTTATTTTTAAATTATTTAAAATAAAGTCATTCAATGCACCCATGTTCCAAAAATCCACTCTCGCTGGCGATGCTCAGTCTCCATTGTACAGTTTCTAAGGCCCAAACAGTTGCGCCCCTTGAAATGAGTGCATGATGAAACAGATATGTACTAACAATGTTCATATTTAACTCAGTGCCAAGCAACAGAAAGAGTACATAAGCCACAGAAAGAGTACATGATGCTCTGCGAAATATTTGCAGTGTACTGCAATCCACACGAGAGAAACAGAGAACACAATAAACAAGAGCGAGAACACCAGGCAGTTCGATCACATGGATCTTTATTAAGACCAGCAACCACAACTATTGCGAAGCTAGGCGACCAATGACTGACTCAGATGACGAGGAAGACCAGCCACGCTTACTAGAACATAACCTTTTGAATCATCGCCTCACGGAGATACGAGGCAGCCCTCCGCAACAGCTGAAGGGCCAACCGGCACAGATGCGTAAATGGCGTCATCGGTTTCCTCCTCCACCTGTGACTGAACCAAACCAGCAGCATCAAAGATGTAGGCCTTCACTTCCTCAAAGCGTGCCTCTGAAAGGGAGACCTCGGCAAGGAGTCTCCATGCCGAAGCTTCTGATGCCTCCTCGTAATCATCCCTCCGTTTCAGTACAATGTGGCCACTGATCTCCCAAACAGCAGGGTTCACTTGTGTGTCCAGCAGTTCCTGACTCACTTCACCCAGTGCCTGCTTCTCAGCATAGCACTGCATTTTGGAAATGGATTGGATTATTGGGCTGAATTACTACTGGTAAATTACATCAACTTATAGTTCAGTCAGTACGGAAAAAATAGGCAATCATGTAATAATGATTTTACCTGGGGAAAAAGGAAGATCTTCCTGCCAGAGTCAGAAATGAGCACATTGTAAGGCACATTGTTGTCCTGCAGCCAAATGCAAGCACTGGAAACCACATTGGCCAGATCATTCAGGGTGTTGCCTTCCTCAAAAATCAGTCCTCTCACCGGGTAGTTCATTATCTTTGACACCTTCACCCCACTCTTTATCCCACCCTCAGAAAGGGGAATCCTCTGGGTAGCTGCCTTCTCGACAGGAAAAGGCACTGTCAAGTAGTATGCCTGCAGAGGAAAATAGTTGGCATAAACGTTATTACAGAAAGGTAGACATGCTATGAACAGGCTGATTTCTCAGCTAAATTGTTCACGCCAAACGCACACATATGGCGAGGCTAATTTCTATTGTCAAGTAACTACGACTCCAACTTTGTCGCCTTTCTGAAGCAAGGAACCCACAATTCCAATGAAACTGAGGAATCATACATAGCGCTGAAAAGTTGCAAGTGGTAGCTCGTTTTGCTTCCAAAATCCACGACTATGATAACTACAAAATCCATACCCCCCAAGGAGAAACAGAGATCCTCAACTGCGCATGATGGGTGATAATTTGTTACATATCAAAAGAATACAAGTGAATACAGTCCACAAATACTGTTGTCCACACAATAATACTGCTATGCAACTAGGAAGTTCTTTCAAAAGTAAACTAAAGTGCAACCAGAAGTACAATACCTGAAAGTGGAGGTGGTTGATAGTTGCAAAGGCCCCCAAACTATTGTAACCAAGCCTAAAGTATGGGCTAGCTGCCTCAGCCGCCATGTGCAGTGCTAGCAAGAAGCTCTCTTGGTCAACCATCTGAGGCAGATGGTCCAGGACACGGGGAATAAGAAGAACATGGCCATATTCAATTGGGCTCACCTTCAAAATGTCAAAAACAGGTATCAGCAATTCAACATTAAGAGTACACAAGTTGGAAATTAAATAGATTGGCACAGCGCCAAGATTTACATTGATTGCCACAACGTTAGGAGCACAATCAACAACAGTGATTGCGGCACTCGTCAGGAAGAAGCTGTCATCGCTACCACTGTTCTCAAATTTGAAGAGCACCTCCTCCTGGCCAATTTTGGTGAAATTGAACTTGGCAGAGTCAAATGGTTGAAGCACATGATCCACACGGAACTCTGTAGGACGTTTCTTGAGGTGGCGCCCTTCATTTAGTTGAGCAACGAAACCAAGGTTGCCAGGGATCACCTTGGTCTCGCATGCAGTGACATCATATCGAAATAAGCCCTGGGTCATCCTGTCCTCCCACTGCAACGTGCAAAGCAAGATTTTAATTTTATAAAAAAAAATTGTTATAGTCAAATTTAGAATCTCAGTGAGCTGGGAAAACTCTAATTGACATACTATTGTTAAATTTTTAACTATGGTTACCAGATTCCCCCCCCCCCCCAACACACACACACAGAGACGTACACACACCCACACAGAGCGATGCTATTTGGCAGGTATCTGCTGTCTGTCAGTTAGATAAGCAACAGCAATACCTTCAAGTAGAGTAATAACAACTTCACTGATATAGTATGACAAAATGAACAATGGCCAGAGCATGCAAACAAACCAAAGAAGTGAAGACACGGTAACACATGCATGTCGACGTATCCCGATTAAAGAATATTACTCGTAAGTGTGTAAGCAGTTGTTACTGCTTGCTGAACAGATTCCCCCTACCTTACTATGCATGGCAGATATCTACAAAAATTATCTCGGTACCTCTCCTAGAAGCTAGTGCTATTTACGAATGTCATCCATAACAAATTCTATAATATTCAGACTTCTCCTGTGCAAAATGACTAGTGGTGAACTTCTGCTTACCTGCGCAAGGAGGAGATTGATGAAGAAATCAGTAGGAACAGCATCCTCCTGTAAAGGCAGCTTTGTTGGATTTGCCTTGAAAGCATAGACAGGAAGCTCGGAAACTGCTCGGAAAATGCAACCAGATGTTAATTTAACAGACCCAAAAACCTTGGTTCTGCTGATAACAAAGTTTTAGAGGTTCCATCTAATTTTTTCTCCTCCAGATCCCTAAAATCCTCAAACATGATAACAAACTTTTAGAAGTTCAATATATATTTTTCTCCTCCAGATCCCTAAAATAATTAAACATGCAAGTAAAACCGGTGGCTCTTATTTTTAGCCTACCCACAGTTGGAAAAGGAAATTCCTCCTGTTCAAGCCAAAAAAACACCCACGGTGACAGTTCTATAACAAGCGTTAAACTAGTAAAATTGTTCAGTAAAGAACATCATTTCTAAAAGTGGTAAACGCAATTGTTCATTTGTAAAGGTCCCAGCTTTCTGGAGACACCAAGATATTTCGTTTATACACAGAAACATCATAAAATATTTGCATACCAAAAAAGCATAAAAAAAGTTGTGTGTTCAATAAGCATCTAACAGACCCCGAAACTAAACAATCATTACATTACACATTACAGCAACAGGATTCTGATCTGAATCGGGAAGGAAACGACAGAGGAGTCAACCAGGGACAAGTAGGCTCACTAGGCAAGCAGCAACGTCCGAGGCAGTTCCTCCCACACCCTTCGCGTGGCTGCTCGCCAGCGTCTTCCTGGTAGTTGGACACGACCGTGGGTACCCTCTTAATCGTCAGCTTCATCTCCAACATCTTACAAAGAAAAGTCTCCCGCTCTGTTGGTTGTACACCTCTGTTTCTCTCTCGGAGAGTGAGTCAGTAAGTCAGTCAGTCAGCGGATGATGGTTAGGGTGGGATTTAGTTAGTGGGCGGGCGAGAGGCTCAGAGGCGACCGCCGCCCGCGAGGAAGAGGAGGTCAGATGGGCTTCCGCCGGCGGAAGGGAGGGCCCCGCGGCCTCCGTGCGGGGCGGGGCTAGAGGAAGCGATGGTGGCCGTTGGCTCCACCTGCGCAGCAGCGTGGCCGCGCCGGAGGGCTGCAACGCTAGCCGTGATGACTTTCAACGGCCCAAAAGGGGAGAGGGTGAAGCTCCGGTTGGGACTGCCGCGAGAGATCGGAAATCCCTCTCCCTCTCTTCTCTTCTCTTCTCTTCTCCGGCGAGGCAGAGGGCGTGGCGATGGCGGTGTGTTGGCTCGGTTCGGCGTTGGGAGGCGAGCGGAGCCGGAGGAGGGTGGGTGGCGTTAAATACGAGGGTGGTGGGGGAGGCGGATCCATTTGTGTGGTGGGGTTTTCGCTTCCAACTCGTCTTCGGATTGTGGCCTGGCAATGTGTGATGTGTGGTAGATATTTTGTTTTTTTTAAATAGGGCTCTAAGGCATTCATTCAAAGACCGTATATAATCTAAGTGCACAACCGCACTCAAAAAGTCAGGGATAATCAAATGTTACAAACTGCATTCCAGTGGACAGACCTTGCCTGGCTAGCACATGAGCTGCTTCATTTGCTTCTTTTCTACTGAATTTAAATTGAATTCCTGAAAAAAAATATGAGCACATCTATGTGAAGATTGGACCACAAATTGATCGGTCTCTTCCTGCACTCCAGTCATGTACCACTATTCTGCAATCAGAAATTAAATTAATTCTAGACCATCCTCTCTCCTTTGCTAATATCATAGCATCTCTACATACCAAGGCTTCACTCACGTATGAGTCGGTATTACCAACATATCGAGTGTACCTTCCCTCCAATAAAGTTTTCTTCATGATCCCTGGCAATAACACACGTACCTGATCTTCCTCAACGGCAGCAGTTGTCGCATCCGAATTCAGTTTGACAACACCCACTAATGGGGTCGTCCAGATAGCTCTCCGTTTTTGTAAGACTTGTTGCTTGGTAGGGATGGCCATAGACCTTATATGTTCCTGTATAATTTCCATCGACCGGACAGGCTAAAATTGTGTCTCTTCATGTGTATACTTGTTCCGGTTTTTCCAAATAGTCCACATTACAAAGATAATAATCGCCGCCTCCTCCTTAGCAATGAACCTTGGGTCTAGCAGATCCATTGTCCATGTCAAGGGGTATAACCTGGGAAGGTTAATCCCAAAAAGAACCGAGTGTTTCCACCCAGACTGTTTTGCATGATTGAAGGTTACCAAAGTATGGAACAAGGTCTCATCCTCATTGCCGCACATTGCACATGTTGTGTCATCTCCAATATGTCTCCTAACGAGTTCCGTCCTCGCAGGTAAGAAACCTTTGACAACCCTCCACCAGAAAACACGTATTTTTTGGTTGAATATTCAATTTCCACGGACGCTTCCATGTATCCTCATTGTCTGAAGAACTTCTTGGCCCTCCTTGGCCATCACATTGTCTCTCTTTCAGCTCCCTATATGCCGACCTAACCGAGAAGGAGCCCGAACGCTCCCAAGCCCATGCCCAGTACTCAGCTTCCTCTATTCTTGGCCTTGGTAAATTCAGAATTGCATTGACATTCGACCCAAGGAACCGTTTTTGGAGTAGCTCTGTATTCCACTCTCCACTATTTGCATGCAGCGGGTCCGAGACTAGATGCACGGTTTCGTGAGACAACTTGCAGATCGGCTTCATTGTAGCTTAACCACGATCCAATGATCATGCCAAATCTCAGTAGTTCGTCCATCTCCCACTCAAGAGATCAGACCTTGCTTAAGCACTTCACGCCCTTGTATGATCGCACGCATGTGCGAGATGAATTAGCCGGGCATCCACCCTACAGAAAATTGCCTTCTGGATAGTACCGACCTCTTAAAACCCTTGAACATAAGCTCTCCGGTTTAACCAGCAGTCTCCACACTTTGTTGGCCAACATGGCATCATTAATAAACTTTAGATCACGAAAATCGAGGCCTCCCTTCGATTTTGGGATGGCCATTTTCAACCATGCTTGCCAGTGCATTCCTCCCTTGTCAAGAGATCCCGCCCACCAATATTTGGACATCATTGTAATTAATTTACGGCACAAGCCTTTAGTGACTTTAAAAACAACTCATAGAGAAGGTCGACAATGCTTGAACCACTACTTTGAGATGCACTTCTTTCCCTGCACATGACGCTTTCCAGAAACTCCATCCGTGGACTCTTGACCTTGATGACTCAACTATATGTTCAAAATGTTGCTCTGTAATCTTCCCTGATGCAGTCGGCAAGCCAAGATATTTCTCTGTTAGGGCCTCTCTCTGTATATGCAACACATTACGGACCCCTCTCTTTGTTAAAGCCCCACACTTTGGGTAAAAAAATATCGAGCTCTGATGCTTATTAGCACTTTGGCTTGAACCAAGGTTGTATGCACTTATGATTTCATTGAGGCGTGATGCACTCCTGCTATATGATATGTCTCTAACGTATCTATAATTTTTGATTGATCCATGCTATTATATTATCATTCGGGGATACTTTTTGAGTAATTATTTACCAATTTATATTAATTTTTAGCACTAACCTATTGACCCAGTGCCCAGTGCCATTTGTTGTTTTCTACGTGTTTTTTACTTTTCAGGTTTATAGTACCAAACGAAGTCCAATTGCCCTGTTTTTTTATGATATTTCTCTGGACCAAAAGAAGATGTGGAAGCTTCGACAGAAGACCAGAGGCCGCACGAGGGAGCCACAAGCCAACAGGGCGCAGTCAGGGGTGCCCATGCCCAGATGGCTTGTGCCTCCCTGATAGGTCTCCCGACCCCATTCTCTGGCCTATAAAGTCACATATATTCCAAAAACCCTAGAGGGCATGCCGAAACACTTTTTCCACCACCACAAGTCTTTGTTCCGCTGCGATCTCATCTGGAGCTCCGGTTCAGCACCCTATCGGAGGGAGGATCGATCACGAAGGGCCTCTTCATCAACCTTGCTGCCATCATGATGATGTGTGAGTAGTTCACCATAGACCTACGGGTCCATAGTTAGTACCTAGATGGCTATCTCTGGTGAGGACATAAATACCATTGTTACACCCACAACCCCTGTTGCTATACATACTGGACCAATTACTAGAGCTCGCGCACGTCAATTGAAATACCAGGTACTTTCGTTTCTTGGAAATCCTTCTAAAGTTCATGAACATATGATGCTGCCTAAATTAGATACTTTTGTTTTACTTATGAATGAAAGAGCAAGCATGGACAAGAAGGATGGCCATTGGAGCGGGATCAAGCATGGAGGAGAAGGTGTGCAAGCAGGAAAGAACAATGGAGTTTCCGATGGTGATTTTCGCACTTTGAAGCCACCCTAAGAAGAGCAAGAAAGCTTGGACGAAATATAAAAGATGCCACTTCATAAATTTCGTCCATAGGCTATTATAGGTGTCGCGTCACCTTATTTTTGGGCCAGGCCCATGTAATTTCGAAATACCACTGTATAGGCTGTTTTTAGAGTCCGTATGTGTGGGGAAACAGAGTTAGGGTCGGTTTTGGACCCCTCCTCCAAGGGGTCACAAAATTCCTCCTCTATTCCCTCATATATATAGCCCTTAGGGCACCGTTTAGACTTGAGTTTTGTTTAGATTACAAGTTCGCCATAGCTACAACTTCGCGTTCTTCGTTTGTGTTCCACGACCAGACAAGGGCATCACAGAACCCCACTTTCTTCAATAATTTTTCCTCTTATATTCGCAATATCCATATTGCAATCTTAGTTTCTTGCTAGTTCTTCGTTTGCGTGCAGGAAACAAACCCTCGTGGTCAGGTTGATAATGCTCTGGCGTGATCAATAACCTCTTGGAGTTGGTTTAGCGATTGCTAAGGTGCAACGTCATCACACGTTCATAGTCGGATCGTCAAAGTCTACTACCCTAAAAACGATAGCCACCATTTCATCGAAAGACATGGACAACTTTGCCTCTATCAAGTGGTATCAGATTTCCAGGTTGCTCGGTGAGATTTTACCAGTTTTTCGTAGTTAGATAGCATCTGTTCTTCATACCTAAAGTCCATGAAAAATCCACAAACAAAATTAGGGTTTGATCTTCATATCCGAACCAATCTGAGCCTTTGCAATTTTTTGTTCAGTGTTTGCTTTGTTGATTTTGTGGTTGCATCGTCGTGTCAGGTTGCTAGTCTTAGGGTCTAGTCCTTTAGAGTTTCGAGTTCTGTTCACAAGTTGTCACGCCACCATCGCTTCATATTCACCGTTGCCATATGCCATCATCCACCACCATCATTACCGCTACCATATACCATCATCCACCACTATCATCACCGCTGCCATATACCATCACCCACCATTGTTGTTAACCTTGCCATATATCACCACCCACCATCACCATCCATTGGTGTTCATATATACCACCACAGATCCGCCACCAATCCGAGTCCATCTTGCATTAGGTTTAGTTTCGAGATCCTTTTGTTTTCGGTTTCGTGTTTTCCTACATGAGTAGGTTTCGGAAAAAAAGTCTAGCACGCTTTTTAGAGAAGTTTCTAGGCCAAAAATTCGACGGGTGAAAATATTTTTCCCTATCCTATTTTTAGGTTTCCTAGAGCGTTTTGAGACACTCGCCATCATAGTGTTTTTTGTCACAATTTTTGGTCATCGCAGCCTCGAATTGCTTCGGAAAAAAATTAGTCAATTTTTTTTGTGCCTATCCTGTTTATAAGTCTTCGGAAGAGTTTTGAGACACTCGCCATTATAGTGATATTCTAAGCAAAAAAAAGAGCGCAAAAAAAGAGGCGCAAAAAAACAAAAAATAAATAATTTTGTGTGTGATCTTCCCTAGATTACGTGTAGCTTCGTGATTTTGTTGGGGTTCTAGGCTCACGTCTCTAGCACGGTCTAGCCTAGGACTAACACAAGTATCGTCGTTGAGTGTTTATTCAACTTTGCATCTCTAAATTGATTACTGCTGACCCCTTTTTGCTACCAAATTATAAGCCATCCCAGCTCCACATATATCTACGTTGTGTGTTTGGCACCACCTGGCAATCGCTCTATCCAAGCTTTGAGAGTTTTTGACTACAACGGTTGCCAATCACCACCTGTTGCTGGGTAAGAACTGGTAAGAAATTTAGATTTGCTTGACGAATTTGTGACACAACACCACCACCACCACTTCATAGTAGTCTGTAGGTTCATATTCATGTGTTTTCCTATTACTGCTAACCATGCCAGGATCACAAGCCAACGAGATCGAATGGGAGGTTATGACCAACATGGAGCTCCATGATAAAATCCAGCAAATGATGGGTCAACAGGTGAACAACTTGGTGACGAGCCTTGTAGAGGCTATGGAGAAGCTAGATGGTTTGGAGAAGATGGTCGACACCAAGCTTGATGCTAAATTCAATGAGGTGCTTGCACGTATACCTCCACCATTTATACCTATCGTACCTCGACAACAACAACACCAACAATGCCCAAATTTCGCGGGACGAGCGCAACATGTGCCTATCGACCAAGGCCAAAATTCTTGTGTCATTGCTACTGTGGCAGCTTCGATGGCTGTTGTTGCTGCTACTGTCATTGAGAAGAATGAGGATTATGATAAGGATCATGATGGTGATTACGATTATGAGGGAGAGGTTGCTTCACATCATCCCTAGGGGCAACCTCCACCACACGGACCAGGTTGTCCACATGGCTACATTCACAACGGTAGGGCTGCACCATCCCCTCAGGTACGGGATCATGACCATCTCCCTAAACTTAAATTGAAAATTCCAACATTTGAGGGTAGATATGTTCCTGATATATATCTTACTTGGCAGTTAGAAATAGAACAACATTTTACATGCTTACAATTTCTTGAGATTAGATGTGTTGATGTTGTTGTTTGTGCATTCACTAGTTTTGCTTGTGTTTGGTGGTCTGAACATTGCAGAATATATCATGATAATATCCCTACTACTTGGGCTGCTTTGAAAACTGCTATGCGTAATCATTGGGTTCTACCATATTATCGACGTGAATTGCTTCAAAATCTGCAGAGTTTAAGACAAGGAATTTTTTTGTAGAGGAATATTATCATGAATTACAAACTGGCATGATTAGATGTGGTATTGTTGAGGAGAATGAGGCTATGCTTGCACGTTTTATGGGTGGATTAAATAGAGAGATTCAGACTATTCTAGAGTATAGGGAGTATAACACTATCACTCGTTTATTCCATCTTGCTTGCAAAGCTGAACGTGAAGTGCAGGATCGACGGGCCATGGTGAGAACTAATTTTTCTGTAGGTCGCAATTCATCATGGATGCCACGGACCTCGTCTACTTCCACATAACCTTCTGCAGCACCGCCTACTTCAGCCACTAACTCCAACTAGGATACCAGGACTCAGGCACCGCCACGAGCTTCCAGCAAGGGCATGCCTTCGGGGCCTGCATAGAGCTCTTCTTCACCAATGGCATCTACTGGGCAAACACATGAGGTTATATGTCGCGTTGCAAGGGTAGAGGTCACTTTGCCAGAGAATGCACATCCAGGTGTGTGATGATTGTTACTGAGGATGGTGCATATGCCTCCATTAGTGATTATGATGACGAGACTTTGGCTCTTATTGCAAGTGAAGAATAGGGGTCGAGGATACTGAACAAGAGACACACTACATGTCTGCTGACTACGTGGACATGTATGAAAGTTTAGTTGCTCAACGTGTTCTAAGTGCGTAGGTTACACATGCTGAGCAAAATCAGAGGCACAACTTGTTCCATACAAAGGGAGTTGTGAAGGAGCGTTTTGTTTGTGTCATCATCGATGGAGGGGGTTACAACAACTTGGCTAGCATGAATATGGTGGAGAAGCTATCTCTAACCACCAGACCGCATCCTCATCCTTATTACATTCAATGGTTCAACAACACTGGCAAGGTTAAGGTAACACATACTGTTCGTGTGCATTTTAGCATTGCTACATATTCTGATTATGTTGATTGTTATGTGGTACCCATGCAAGCATGTTCCATTTTACTTGGTAGACCATGGCAATTTGATAAAAATACTATATACCATGGTAGGACAAATCATTATACTCTTGTTCATAAGGATAAAAAAATATAACTTTGCTTCCTATGTCTCCTGAACATATTATGAAAGATGACATTGCTAGAGCTAATAAAGCAAAATAGGAGCTCAATAAGAGTTAAAATCAGATTGTAGCAACGGAATTTAAGCAACACCATAAGCCTAATAAACCATCATCTAGTGTTGCATCTAAAGTAAAATTGAAGAGTGGATGTTTACTTGCTACTAAATCTGGTATTACTGATTTGGATGTTACTACATCTGTTTGCTATGCTTTTATATGCAAAGAGGTATTATTTTCATTCGAGGACATGCCTCCTTCTTTGCCTCCTGCTGTCATTAACATTTTGCAGGAGTTCATGGATGTCTTTCCAAAAGACGTGCCATTGGGATTACCACCTATTCTAGGGATTGAGCATCAGATTGACTTAATTCCCGGTGCTACCAAACCGTGCACCATACCATACCAATCCACAGGAGACGAAGGAGATTATGCGTCAAGTACAAGAGCTACTCGACAAAGGTTATATATGTGAATCCCTTACTCCTTGTATTGTTCCTATTATTCTAGTGCGGAAAAAGGATGGTACATCGGGTATGTGTGTTGATTGTGGAGGCATTAATAATATTACTATTCGTTATCATCATCCTGTTCCTAGGTTGGATGATATGCTTGATGAATTAAGTGGCTCTACAATTTTCTCCAAAATTGATTTGCGTAATTGATACCATCAAATTTGTATGAAATTGGGAGATGAATGGAAAACTGCATTTAAAACTAAGTTTGGATTATATGAGTGATTATTCATGCCGTTTGGGTTAACTAATGCACCTCGCACTTTCATGAGATTAATGAACGAGGTTTTACGTGCTTTCATTGGACGATCTGTGGTAGTCTACTTTGATAATATACTGATTTATAGTAGATCTTTGGACGAACACTTGGAACATTTATGTGTTGGTTTTATTGCTCTACGTGATGCATGTTTGTTTGGTAACCTTGGGAAGTGCACCTTTCGCACTGACCGGGTATCTTTTCTTGGCTATGTTGTTACTCCACAGGGAATTGAAGTTGATAAAGCCAAGATTGAAGCTATTGAGAGTTAGCCACAGCCCAAAATGGTCACCCAAGTGAGGATTTTTATTGGCCTGACTGGTTTCTATAGGCGTTTTGTGAGAGATTTCAACACCATTGCTGCACCTGTCAATGAGCTTACAAAGAAGGACGTGCCTTTCGCTTGGGGTACCGCACAAGAAGAATCCTTCACAGTATTTAAAGATAAGTTAACACATGCTCCTTTACTCTAACTTCTTGATTTTAATAAGGCTTTTGAGCTTGAATGTGATGCTAGTGGAATTGGATTAGGAAGTGTGTTATTACAAGATGGTAAACCTGTTGCATACTTTTTGAAAAATTGAGTGGGCCTAGTCTGAATTATTCTACTTATGATAAGGAAATATATGCTCTTGTTCGGACTCTGGAAACATGGCAACATTATTTATGTCCCAAAGAATTTGTAATACATTCTGATCATGAATCTTTGAAACATATTAAAACTCAAGCAAAACTGAACCGTAGACATGCTAAATGGGTTGAATTCATTAAGACTTTCCCTTATGTCATTAAACACAAGAAGGGTAAACAAAATGTTATTGTTGATGCATTATCTCGTCGTTATACTATGCTTTCACAACTTGACTTTAAAATATTTGGTTTGGAGACCATCAAATATCAATATGTGCATGATGCTGAATTTAAAGATGTGTTGGAGAATTGCAAAGAAGGAAGAATATGGAACAAGTTCTTCATTAATGATGGATTTGTGTTCCATGCTAACAAGTTATGCATTCCAGCTAGCTCCGTTTGTCTTTTGTTGTTGCTGGAGGTGCATGGAGGAGGATTAATGGGACACTTTGGCATGAATAAGATGGAGGGCATACTTGTTACACATTTATTTTGGCTAAAGATGAGACGAGATGTTGAGCGTTTTGTTGCTCGCTGCACTACATGTCAAAAAGCTAAGTCACGACTCAATCCTCATGGTTTATATATGCCCTTGCCTATACCTAGTGTTCATTAGGAAGATATCAGGGTTTACCTAGAACAAAGAAGGCGAGGGATATCATATTTGTTTTCATGTATAGGTTTTTGAAAATGGCACATTTTATACAATGTCATAAAAGTGATGCTGCTGCTAATGTTGTTGATTTGTTCTTTTGTGAAATTATCCGCTTGCATGGTGTGCCAAATACAATTGTTTCAGATCGTGATGCTAAATTTCTTAGACACTTTTGGAGATGTTTATGGGTTAAGTTGGCGACTAAAGTGCTTTTTAGAACTACATGTCACGCGCAAACTGATGGACAAACTAAAGTAGTCAATAGATCATTGTCTACTCTGCTTAGGGCTGTTTTGAAGAGTAACCTAAAAATGTGGGAAGAATGCTTGCCTCTTATTGAATTTTCTTATAATCATTCACTGAACTCTACTACTAGGATGTGCCCTTTTGAAGTTGTGTATGGTTTCCTACCTCGTGCACCTATTGATTTGTTGCCTCTTCCATCTTCAGAGAAGGTTAATTTTGATGCTAAAGAACATGTTGAATTCATATTAAAATGCATGAGTTAACTAAGGAAAACATTGAGCATATGCATGCTAAATATAAACTTACTGAAGATAAGGGTAGAAAACATGTTGTCTTTGCACCTAGTGATCTTGTTTGGTTACATTTGCGCAAGGATAGGTTTCCTAATTTGCGCAAGTCAAAGTTAATGCCACGTCTTGATGGTCCTTTTAAGGTGTTAGAGAAAATAAATGATAATGCATATAGACTTGAGCTGCCTGTAGAGTTTGGAGTTAGTCCCACTTTTAACATTGTAGATTTGAAGCCTTATTTGGGTGAGGAAGATGAGCTTCCGTGGAGGACGACTTCAGTTCAAGAAGGGGTGGATGATGAGGACATCAATACCATTGTTACACCCATAGCCCCTGCTGCAATACATATTGGACCAATTACTAGAGCTCGCACACGTCAATTGAATTACCAGGTACTTTCGTTTCTTGGAAATCCTTCTAATGTTCATGAAGATATTATGCTGCCTAAATTAGATACTTTTGTTTTACTTAGGAATGAAGGACCAATCATGGACAAGAAGGATGGTCATTGGAGCGGGATCAACCATGGAGGAGAAGGTGTGCACGCAAGAAAGTACAATGAAGTTTCTGGTGGTGTTTTTCGCACTTTGTAGCCACCCTAAGAAGAGCAAGAAGGCTTGGACGAAATATACAAGATGTCGCTTCATAAATTTTGTCCATAGGCTATTATAGGTGTTGCGTCACCTTATTTTTCGTCCAGGCCCATGTAATTTCGAAATACCACTTTATAGGCTGTTTTTAGAGTCCGTATGTGTGGGGGAAACGAAGTTACTGTCGGTTTTGGACCCTTCCTCCATGGGGTCACGAAATTCCTCCTCTATTCCCCCATATATACATCCCTTAGGGCACCGTTTATACTTTGGTTTTGTTTAGATTACAAGTTTGCCATAGTTGCAACTTCTTGTTCTTCGTTTGTGTTCCACGACCAGACAAAGGCGTCACAGAACCCCACTTTCTTCAATAAAGCTTTCCTCTTATATTCTCAATATCTAGATTGCAACATTCATTTCTTGCTTGTTCTTCATTTGCATGCAGGAAACTGACCCTCGTTGTTAGGTTGATCGTGCTCCGGCGTGGTCAACAACCTCTCGGAGTTGGTTTAGCAATTGCTAAGGCGTGACGTCATCACATGTTCGTAGTTGGATCGTCAAAGTCTACTCCACCGAAAACGATAGCCACCATCTCACCGAAAGACAGGGACAACTTCGCCTCTATCAATCTCTCTTTCTCTTTTGATCTTCAATACAATGTTCATCACATCTTCCCTTTGATCCATCCGATGTAACTCTTTTGTGCGGTGCTTTTGTTGGGATCCGATGAATTGTGGGTTATGTTCAGATTATTCATGAAAAGTATTTGAGTCTTCTCTGAAATTATTATGATTCTTAATTTCATAATCATTATAGCTTCGCAATTTTCTCAAATCTTTTGATTTTATTTGGCCAAGTAGATTTATCTTTCTTTAGTGAGAGAGGTGCATTATAGTGAGTTTAACCTGACAAGTTACTACATCCTAGTGACAGAAGCGGACAACTTGCATCTTTGTGTTGTCGATGAAAAAGGGTCTCCCCCGCTTTGTATCCCAAAGCAACGAACACCATACACACAACATTGCTAGGGCGAGCAGCACATAAGCCCAAAAGAAAAAGAAGAAGAAACAAATGCCAAAAACGACATCTCGACAAAGAGCAAATGACCCGCCACCCCTACTCCCTCCATAGAAAAACGACAACAGCCTGAGGCTTTGATCCACCGCGTACCAAGCAACACCTCCAAGAAGGGATGAGACACCAACGATGCTGCTGCCTGGATGTGACACCAACAGTCCTAGGGTTGCCCCTAACATGTGGAAGGAAGTAGGGGATGGTTACCACCGATACCCTCCAGGAAGGAATGGTGGCACTGAGGGAGTCCTGGATTAGGGGTCCTCGGATGGCCGACCTATTTTTCATGGGCCGAACTCATGGGCCGCTTACTGAGCATTGGATTGATCGAAGGCCCCGTCGCCAGGGAGGAAGCCTCGGGAGTCATGGCATGTCTTCCAAGTTTGGCATAGTAGATAGGCATGTATTTTACCTTTGATGTGCAACCGATCTCCGATGTCTATATAAGCCGAGGGTTTTAGATTGTAGGGCAGAAAAACTCCTCTAGGGTTTTAACTATTTAATCTCGAGGTAGACCAACTCTGTAACCTTCATACCATCAATATAATCGAGTAGGACGTAGGGTTTTACCTCCATAGGAGGGCCCAAACCTGGGTAAACATCGTCTCCCTCTTCCCTTGTTACCATTGATCCTAGTCTCATAGCTCTGGACCCCCTACTCGAGATCCACCGGTTTTGACACTGACATTGGTGCTTTCATTGAGAGTTCCGTTGTGATCGCCAAAGGAATCGATGGATCGCCTTGTCATAAGCAATGAGATCCAAAGCCAGGATGTCCCCATCTCTGGTCAGATCTTCACTGGCGGCGACATCTTGTCGCGTGCCGACCCCATCGGCCATCTTGGCCAGATCGGAAGCTTTTTCCCCGATCAAGAAATCAGATTTGGAACCCTAGAGTTTGTCGTTGATTCACGGGGAGAGCTTGTCTTAACGGAACCCTCAGGTCTCATGGAGAAGCCCACAGATCCCGACGCCTCAACACCGGGAGCATCGGGCCCCACCTCTAAGGTGGCTTTCACCCTTAGGCTGTCTAGAACGCCAAACTCAGTCGCTGTGCCCGGATCCACCACGGCCGAACATAACCTGGATTCGTTGTCAAGCGACTCCGGAACCATGACGCTACGGATCGATCCCGTGATCCTCGACGACACACCCCATAGATCATCGGCATGACCGGCGACCAGACCCCAGTCTATGACCGGATCGGGCTTAAACCCGATGATAGGGAGATTAGCACCCCCTCGGCCACTCACTTAGTCGCCATCGTCGAGTGTCCGGCCAGAGGCTCGCCCACCATCAGCTGGAGTTAAAGACGGTTTATATCCCAATTTCCAATCATCAAGATCTCTCTTATGACCGAGACTCTAGAGTTCGCTCTAGAAATAGTTCGGGATCGATCCCCGATCTAGCGTGCAACCCATCCGAATCGGTAGCGCTCAACTCAAACCCCGTGATTCCGGACTCGCATCGTGGCGCCGAACCAATTTTTTTCCCACCCACCTCCCAAATCGAGCATTCAAGCATCGCAGGAGAGTCCAAGTCTTTGGACTTACGGGATGTTAAACAATTACCACGAGAATCGGTTCATCATTTTTGGGCCAGGCTCCTCCTCGTTAGGGACAAAGTACTAGGCTCTAGTGACCAGGAGATAATGAAAACCTTCAGTCACAATTGTCAGGACAAAGGAATCCTCAACTCCCTATCCCATCGACACATTCGCAACTTCACCAAGTTATCGGACCTGGTACAAAAATACTGTGCCATGGAGAGCACCTGGCAAGCTGAACGGTTACTTTCGGAACCAGTCTTTACCGAATACCCTAGAGGTGATCGGAAAAAGCAGTTACCCCCGAAATGGCTAGCCGAACATGAACCCATCGAGAAAAGAAATAGACCCCCTACAGGGGTCAGAACTGTCCTTGACGGACTATTAGACAAGCCGTGCCCTAAACATTCTGTCTTGCTGAACGCAAGCCCGACTCACAACCTTAGAGTATGCCGGGTCATTAGGCAGGTCGCCAAAAGCAGAGAGGCCATCCTCGAGGCAACACCGCCAAACACGTGCTCCACAATGCCACCAGACTACAATGCTGAAGTCCTAACGATTTATGAAACATCCCCCCTCTAGGAACAGGAGGAAAAGAGATCTTAGAGAACTCGAACAGGTCTACCATGTGATGGCAACAAGTTCATGTGCATACATGCCCATCACCTTCGGAGATACTGACCGACCTACCTCCTGTCCTGGCCAAACACCGGCCGCACTGGTCCTAAACCCCATCGTCGAGGGTTTTAGGCTACAAAAGGTGCTAATGGATGGTGGCAGCGGTCTTAACCTCATCTACGAAGATACCCTGAAAAATGCAGTTGGATCGATCTCGCATTGAACATAGCAACACTACTTTCCAGGGAATCATCCCTAGGAAAGAAGCGCGTTGTTCAGGACGTATCACCCCGGAAGTAGTGTTCGGCACACCCGAAAACTACCGATCTGAAGAACTTCTCATCCATATCGTGCCCTTCCCTAGTGGTTACCACCCCCTGTTGGGGCGTGACGCCTTCACAAAATTCCAAGCTATACCACATTATGGGTACATTAAGCTCAAGATGCGAGGCCCAAACGGGGTAATCACAATCGCTAGTGATCCGAATATAGCCCTTCGAGCTGAAAACAAAACAACAACGGTCGCTCTCAAGACACTAGCTGAGACCTTTGCTGTAGAGGAATTGACCGCACTCTAGTCAACAATGTACAAGGACGATGTGATCCTTAGAAAAGGGCCCAAACCCACGTCCTTCAAAGCAACAAAAGAAATTGTTAAATTTCAAGTACACCCAACGGACCCCAATAAGACAACGTCTATCAGAGTTCAGCTGGACCCCATGGTGGACGAGGCGCTACGAGCATTCTTATGAGAAAACTGGGACATCTTCGCCTGGCATCCTTCCGATATGCCGATCCCACGGCGGCTAGCAGAACATAGTCTGAATATAATCACAGGCTTCAATCTCGTCAAACAGACTCTATGCCGCTTTTCCGAGCCCAAACAACAAGATATGGGTGAAGAATTAGCCAAATTGCTCGAGGCCGAATTCATACGGGAGATCAAGCACTACGAATGGTCGGCAAACCTGGTGATGGTACCAAAGAAAGATAAATCATGGCGGCTCTGCATCGACTTTAAAGACCTAAACATGGCCTGCCCTAAGGACCCTTTCCCCTTACCATGCATAGACCATATTACTGATGCCACAGCCGGACACAACTCATTGTGTTTCCTCGACACTTATTCCGGATACCATCAGATAAAAATGAAGGAATCTGATCAAGCTGCCACCGCATTCAACACCCCCTACGGGCCATTCTGCTTCAACACAATGCCTTTCGAGCTAAAAACCGCTAGGGCTACGTACCAGCGCATGATCCAGATTTGTCTCAAAAATACGTCGGGAAGATAGTCCAGGCATACGTGGATGACGTGGTCATTAAAACCAAACACGTCAGCCAGATGATTGACGACCTAAGCCAAACCTTTGCCATCTTACGTGTGTATGATATACGACTCAATCCGGAGAAATGCCTCTTTGGAGCTCCCGCTCGTAAACCGCTCGGATTCATTGTTTCCCATAGAGGAATATAAGCGAATCTGGCTAAGATCCGTGCCCTATCGGAACTTGCAATTCCCAAAGAGCTAAAGCATGTCCAAAAGTTTGCGGGTTGCGTGGCGGCGTTAAGTCACTTTATTTCTTGTCTCGGTGAAAAGTCTTTACTGCTCTACAGATTGATGAAAGGGACCAAGAATTTCGAGTTGATTGATGAAGCAGCGGCTGTGTTAGAAGAAATTAAAACACTCCTGGCAAGCAACCCCATACTCATAGCACCAGGCGCCGGTGAGCCAATGTTATTGTACATATCAGCCACCAACCAAGTGGTTAGCGCGGTGCTCGTCATCGAATGAGAGTAGGAGGGTCCCAAATTCTGGATAGAGAAGCCAGTCTATTACGTGTCAGAAGTGCTAATGCAATGCAAGTCCAGATACCCGACTACCAGAATATAGCCTATATAGTATTTATGGCATCACGGAAAGTAATACACTACTTTGAAGAGTGTTCGGTCACGGTGGCATCCGAAGTACCCCTGAACGATATAATCAACAACAGGGACGCCACCGGACGCATAGCCAAATGGGCCATTGAACTCCTTCCTTTTGAAATTGCTTATAAGCTACGACGAGCTATTAAAGCTCAGGTGTTGGCAGATTTCATCGCTGAATGGACAAAGGCCGAGCTCCCTAGGGAATATAGTACATACTCCCATTGGAGAATGTACTTCACGGGTCCAAAACACCAGCCGGACTGGGGGATGGAGTTATTCTCACATCTCCCATAGGTGTCAACGTCCGATACGTGTTGCAAATTATGTATGCCGATCGCAACAACGCAGCCGAAACGAAGCACTCTTGCACGGTCTTCGGATGGGAGCATCAATGGGCATACGACGACTAGAGGGACGGGGAGACTCCAACCTAACCATCTCGCAAATCAACGGCGAAATCGATGCCAAAAACCCGAAGATGGCAGCATATAGAAACGTCGTCCTTAAAATATCCGCACGGTTTGAGGAGCTGGAACTTCATCATGTCGCTAGAGACAACAACCAAGCCACTAACATACTGGCCTGCATGGGGGCCAAACACGACCTTGTCCCCCAAACCACCTTCCTTGAACGGCTTTAAAATCCGTTGGTGGTTTGGAAGGACGACAATAAGGGCGACGGATCCATCAACATGGAAGAGGTTGTTCCCCCTACAAACGAACCATTCGACCAAATCATCGGCGTCTCCGTGATGGACGATACGCCTTCGAATCATGAGGTCATGGCAGTAATTGCACCATGGACTGAGCCCTTCCTCGCCTACCTTCTTCGCCAAGAACTACCCGATGATCAGACAGAGGCGAGATGCATAGCTCGGCGATCCAAGGCCTATAAAGTCCACGAGGGTGAGGTATACAAGAAAAGTACCACCAAAGTACTCCAACGATGCATATCTGAGGAAGAAGGAAGGTAACTCTTGGCCAGAATCCACGCAGGAATGGGAGGCCATCACGCTGCAGCAAGGGTCTTAGTAAGCAAGGCCTTTCGAGCTAGTTTCTTCTGGCCCACCGCTCAAGCAGATGCTCACTCACTTTTCCAACATTGCGTGTGATGCCTACTTTTTGCAAATCAAAGCCACATGCCCCCAACAGCTCTTCGGACTATTCTGATTACCTGGCCTTTTGCGATCTAGGGTTGGATATGGCCGGACCCCTTAAAGCAGGGGGCAAGAAGAATAAATATCTACTGGTCATGGTTGACAAGTTCACCAAATGGATCGAAACAAAGCCCGTCAAATTAGCTAAATCCGGACCAGTAATTAACTTTATATCCGGCATGGTACACCATTACGGTGTCCTGCATAGTATAATAATAGACAATGGATCCAAATTCACCGCCCAAGAGGTAAAAGACTAGTGCGCAAAGATGGGCATCAAGATCGATTACGCATCGGTGTATCACCCGCAAACCAATGGACAAGTCGAACGGGCTAATGGCCTCATCATGAGTGGTATTAAACTACGTTTGGTCCGATCTCTTCATGAGTCCGACTGCCATTGGGTAGAGGAGCTTGACTCCATTCTCTGGGGCCTGCGTACCACCCCAAATCGATCAACGGGATACACACCGTTCTTCATGGTCTACAGGGCAGAAGCAGTCCTTCTCTGTTATATAGGGTGCGCATGTACGAAGAAAAGGAGGCCGTGTTAGATCGGCAGGACGACTTGGACGCCTTGGAGGGAGAGCACAACATAGCTCGGCTCTCTCCACTTTTTATCAATAGCAGGCCCGACGTTACCAGAGCAGGACGGACAGAGCAAAAGCGTACAATGTGCGCAAACTCGTCTTACGACTCCCAAAGAAGTAGAAGCATAAACTAAATCCGAAATGGTAGTGCCCCTTCATAATTGACGAAGTACTCGAAGGAGGGGCTTATCATCTTCAGAACCCACCGTATAACCGCCTTGAACCAAACCCATGGAACACAGCTCGTCTTTGGCGCTTTTACGACTAGACAGGTGTCGTCATACTTTTCACCCTCCTTTTTCTTTTCTCTCTTTTCCATTTTTCTTCCCTTCCAACTTGATTTTTGACAGGTTCGTATTTTTTCTCTTCCCAAATCTATGTTGAGCTAAACCATGCTCGTGTTAAGTTTTTTGGCATACATCGTCAAATGTTAAATCCGTATAAAACACCTAGGGGCTTCTTCCCGAAGCCGATTATTAGATGTTTTTAATGCATCTATTTAAATTGTGTATGCATGTTTCCCTTGTTGATTTTTAAGCCATTATATGCATCAATTCAAACTATGATTTTTGTCAAGCTGGGTTGCCTTGCTCTTGTGTTTACCCTCTACGTTCTCGATTGTTCGGCTAGAGGGTAAAGGGAGCACCTCTGCGATTGTTACGACCAGGTCATCCGGATACGTACCTCAGACGGGTGAATCCTAAAGCAAGCTATCTTTAGCCAAAAATTGGTTGGCTACGACGGGAGCAACAAATGAAATTATGGTTGTTGTAACCATCACTCGAGCTTCTTTTTCCCCAAAAGCCATTAGTCACATACTAGCAGTATACAGCCTTACTATCTACGATTTACATAGCAACCTAAAGGAAGGTACCGATAGAGACACTATTTTTTTCGAAAGATCTTTCTTATGCTAAGTAGTAATATAACATATCTCCATGTGCACTTTTTGTAAGTTCGCACCAAATGGCCGGATTGCCTGGTTCCTCCCAAGAATTCCCTCCTAATGAGGGATATTTTATAAGGAACACCCCAAAGCTCTTAGCGCGGGAGGTCGAAGCTGATGGCCGGTTAAGACAAAGTTTACAACACAGACGGAGCAATCCTAGATTTCAAGTACATAGTTACATAAAATCACACATCTGGCTGCTAGTCCAGATTGTCTATTAAGGCATGCAGGGCGCAATCTTCTTGCGAGAGACGAGCGGCAGGCATCACTTGGTCGTGCACCAAATGAACTGGCACCTTTCGCCCATCAGGCCCTACTGGCCCAACCTGATCCATACGCTCGGCGTTAAGGCCGGTATACCGAGTCTTGATCATTGCCCATGCCTCTCGTGCTCCCTCCTGACAGGCCGATGTCTTCCATAACTTGAACCGACTCGAGGCTCCCTTGAACCGACCAGTCAGTTTGGCCATCCCCTCCGGAGGTTGCTCGGTAGGCCATAACGCTTTTATCATGCTCCTCATGGCCTTCTGAGCCTGCTCATGAATGGTAGACAGTTCCTTTAGAAGGCTACACCGGTAGGATCCGACCTCTTCTTCAGGCCGCCCGGTTAGGAGACCTATACGTGAGACAAGGCATGTCCATTACACTTCATGTATGAGAGGTACCCTTAGATGCTATAATCACACTTACTGAACATGCCCCTCTATAATTTCTGGTTATCTTCTTGGGTCTGGGCCAATTGAGTCTTCAAACTCACAATTTCTTCGGCCTGCTGCTTGTTTTCCGCCTTGAGGCGTTTCTTCTCCTCAGGGTTTCTGTCACAACCCTAGTAAGAGTCATAGGCTAGTATTGTGTTTGCATCATCATCATCATCTATGCATCAATATGAAATGGGGAGAAGAAGAAAACCCCACCCATTTAATGAATTAAAGGATTTCTAGATAAATGAAATTTCAACAAATCCAAAATGCCCATCAAAAATGTCCCCTATGTCTGATAAATAGGGACATGGATATACCAGGGGACATTTGTATTATTTGAACATTTAAAATAATTTGAATTAATGGTTTACATCCCTGGAAAATGACAAATAAAGCAAATATCATTATCACTGTTTCCAAAATAATCTGAAACTATTATTATAAGTTTGGAATATTCAAACTACAATTTAGAAAATATGTGGGTCATTTTATAAAAGTCATTGGACCTGCAAAGGAAATAAATAAATATTAGAAAACAGAAAATAGAAATTAAAAAAAAAGCCAGAAGGGGCTTACCTGGCCCAGGAAGGAGATGGCCCAGCCCACCAGGGCCAAGCGGTCATCTTCAACCTCTGCCAGTAGGCAGAGGCGAAGTGCCGCGCGGCGCTGGGAGGCCTCCACCTCCTCCCTGCCTGGTCGCCCGCCTGGAGGCCCCAGGGCGCGCCAGCTCGCCGTCGCCGAGGTCTTCTCCCTCTCTCCCTCGCGGTCGCCGCTCTCTCTCGCTTTCCCCCCCTCTGCTCTCCTCCTTCCCCGGCAACCAACGCCGTCCTCGCCGTCGATTCGTCATCCCCGACGCCTCCCCGACCCTCTCGTCGCCGCCAAAAGCACCGGGGTGAGTCCCCGGTTTGTTTCCCCTCTCCCCGTTGCTCCTCCCCTCCTCTAGCCCTGCTAGCTGTCGACGCCCGAGGGGACCTCGCCGCCGGCCATGGCACGGCCGTGGCCACAGCAGCCGCAGCCCACACCCGAGCATGTGCCTGTGCTCAGTGCGTCCCTAGGAGCCCGTAGCCGCCACCAGTTTCCTCCCCCCCCGCGTCCTGGTCGCCGTTTCCTCGTCGTCCCGAGCTCTGGCCGCCGCAAAAACGGACGTGGCCGTCGACTCCGGCGACCCCGTGACCTCCTGCGGCTTCGGATGGATGCGGCTGTGCGCGGGCTACTCGCCAGTGGCCTTAGCTCGCTAGATAACCCCCTGTAGAAGAAGCCCGACGGACGCCGCCGTCTCTGGTGGTCACCGGCGTCAAGCCGCCGGCCAACTCCGGTGGGTTTGACCCGGGTGGACCCCTGGCTTGACTCCGTGAGTCAATGACAGGTGGGCCCCGACCCTAATTGGTATTAAGTTAATCCGGTAATTAAGTTAACTTAATCTGTTAACTACTAAGACACTAACAGGTGGGCCCAGTTAGTTAATTAAAACAAGATTAGTTTTAATCAGTTAACTAAATTAATCAGACACTGACATGTGGATCCCACATGTCAGGTTTGACTCTGGGCCGAGTGAGCTGACCAGCTGATGTTATCATGACATCATGCTGATGCAATAAGTCAGATTTCTTATTTAAAAATAATTCCAGAAATAGTTAAAAAAACTTTGAAAAATCATATAAATTAATCTGTAAGTCAGATGAAAATAATTTATATATGAAAATTTATCAGAAAAATCCAATGAATCCAATGGTGCTATCCTCATGCATGATAGAGCAACCTAAATAGGTGAACATGGACATTTTAGCATTAGGACAATATATAGAATTTGAAATGAGAATACTTTGAACCTATAATCAAATACATTTCAAAATTGTCATGATCACTAACTACATTAGCTCATCCATGCATAATTTCATGCCATGATCATGCATCATATTGTTGCATCTGCTTGTATTGAATGTTTTCATCTGCATTGCGGTAGGCTCTAATCCGAAGGATACTACTCCGTACACTGACGAAGGAGAGAACTCTTCCGCAACCCAGCAAGGCAAGCAACCCCATTGATCATTCCGATAACATCCCCTTTCTCTCGCTCCTGCTCTTGTTTATTGCACTAGGACATGGTTACATGACAGTCATACATGGTAGATGAACCTAATCTTCTGCATGACCTGATCTTGTCACAGTAAATAGCTAAACCATGCAACCTAGCATACCTAGTAGATGCTTGTGTCGTGATGTGCTTAGCTTACCTTCATGCCATGCTGCTATGCTTAGAGTTGTGTCAGGTCTGATTCATCTGGGTGATGAACCAGAGTGATACTGTGATGTTCTGAGGTGATGAGCTCATAACTAATCCGTTCTGGTAAAAGGTAGCGATGAGAGGCTATGTAGGAGTACATAGTCGGTTGTCTCATTGGGACCGTTCCTAGGAACTGGGTTCCGTGTTTGTGATCCAAGACGAGATACTACCACATGCTGGGCCCTGAGATATGACCCCGCTCGACTTATCAGTCGCTTAGTCTTTGGTCCAAGTATTGTAAGTAGTTTCTGGTGTTTATAGCATGCTGGGGGCCGTGCGTAGCGCTGACCCTCGGGGTGGGTTACGACGCGGTAGGCAGTGGCACGGTGTACCAAGGGTCACCCGAATGGTGGGCTTGGGAACCCTGCGCACATCGTTTGGGACCGTAGTGGAAACTTCGGCCGGACTTCCATGCGGGTCAGTCTCAAATAGGCGGTAGCCTGGACTAGAGGTCTTATGTGATTGACGGTCGTGGCCGACTCCCTCGCTGGGCATCCGCTTGAAGGTTGCCGAGGTGCATGGTTTATGGCACACAGCGATAAGTGGCGAGAGCGTGTGTGAAGAAGTACACCCCTGCAGGGATATGAAATTATTCGAATAGCCGCGTCCTCGGATATGGACTACTTGGAGAACTTATGTTGTTCATAGATAATCAAGCGGATACTTCTAAAATTCTCAAGACAGGTGTGAGTACCGTGGATGGCACTCTTCCGGGAGGGGAAGGTGAGTCCATGGTGGTGTATTGAGATGGAGTTAGTGGACTCGTGTGCGATAACTAAAATGGTAACAAAGAAGGTAAAATTGAGTAGTGTGGGTTAGCCATGAGTCAAAGCTGGCTTCTGCATAAACTCCACCCCCCTTTGTTGATACATGAGCATAAATAGACTAGGTCTGTTTTACAAGACTTGATGAGTACGATTGTACTCATCCTTGCTTAATTAATGTTGCAGAGGAAAACCAGGACCTATCAGGTGGGTTCTATCTAGATGTTGACGATACCGAATAGCTGGTGTCCCAGCTACGATCTTGCCCGTGTGGTGGGCTGTAGATAGTCAGGCCATGTGCCTCTTTGCCTTTTCACTGTTTGTACTTGGATATTTCTAAGTTTCCGCTGGCTTGTATGAACTTGTTTGTATGACTTGAGTGCCGGGTCATGTGACCCCTATCTGTATGAACATATCATGCAAGGCTCCTCTGGGCCTTTTAAATAAAAGTCATATTGTTGTATGGTTATGTTGTGATGCCATAGTTGTATCTATGCATATCGGGCATGTCGTGCGTACGTGTGACGTGCAACGGTATGTATGGGATCCGACACCTAGTTGTGTGCCTTTAGCAGTACTCCTTACGGGAAACTGTCTCTTTGTGCTTCCACCGAGCCTTGGTAGCTTGCTACTGCTCCGGACACATTGATTGACCGACATGTATCCTTCTTTGCTGCTGTGTCTGTCCCTTTGGGGAAATGTCTCGTAGTGTAATGGAGTCCCTGTAGCCTGTTACGACTCGTCTACGTGCAGCGATGACATTCGTGTCTCGCGACGTAATGGAGTCCTTGTAACTTGCTACGACTCGTCTACACACGCTTGAGACCGACACCTGCATTGCTGGGTTATGTATGCCTGTTTCCGTACGGATGTGCCACTTGGGTTCTATGACTAGTTATGTCGGCCCGGGTTCTTTGCTATGTGGTTGCCAGCGACATGTTCACATACGTGAGCCAAAAGACGCAAACGGTCCCGGCCAAGGTAGGGTGGCAGCCGTGGAGTACCGTGCGTGAGGCCGCAAAGTGATGTGGCTTGTTACAGTATGGAATCATATGACTTAGGATCGGGGTCGCGACAGCGTTGGTATCAGAGCTTGACTGACTGTAGGACTATCAAGCCAAACCGGTCGAAGTTGAGTCTAGAAACACTATAGATAAGTAGGGGAATTGATTGTGGAAGGGAACGTAAGACTCTTTTTACTCCTCTTCCCAAGTTATTCTATGCTGGGTCATTCTCATCTTATCTACGAGGATAGGTACTAGGATTCTCATCTATTGCGTAGGATGACGAGTTACTAGCCATGGACCAATAACTAGCTTGTTTGTGAGTAAGTGTGGTTATTTTAGTGTTGTTGATGTGACAAACAGATGGAGAAGAGATTTGAGTCTAGATAGTCGAGTGGTCATGCCTTTCCAATCTCCTTTAAATTGTCTCAAAATTTTTGTTGAGCAATTACAGCCGTTATGCTGCTCGATTTCCGTTAGGATCTCTAATGTCTTTGCATCATCTCTATTTCAGATGCCGTCTCGTCCTTTCCGTCAGGTGGTCCGTCTGACCAGGTGCATCGATGTGCCGGGTCACCCGGCCATGTTGGTTAGAGTGATGATGGAGGCGGGATATCGTTGGTACCCGGAGTACACCGTGGAGGAGCAGTACCGAGATTTCAACCAGAGTCAGTATCTATGTACTGTTAGGATATACCCTTCATATCCTGGAGCTGCAGAGCCGCTTCACTGGACTCATGGATTGGGAGTTACCATAGATATGGCAGTTCAGGAAGCCGCCTATACTATGCTGACTATTATGAGGTTTCACCATGGTCTGCTTCAGAACACGGAGTTCTGCTATGTTCCTGCTTCCATTGGAGGAGAGGATGGATATCTCAGTGCAGGCTATTCTGATCATTCTCATGAAGACCGTAGACTGCAGGTGACCGCTCAGATGTTGGAGAATAGGGACCGTGATGCACGTGCCCTACGCATGGAGCTCTATGCTACCCGTGCTCGTCTTTGGACAGCTTTGACGCAGTTGGCACCTGTTGTGCAAACAGGTTATGGAGATATGGAGATGCTGACTCCATCGCGGACTCATTTGCCAGCACACGTAGACTGGCCTGATGTTGGAGGCATCACCCCTCTTCGAGGACCGCTGTTGCCACCGACAAGGGGACCAAGGCCACACCCGTGTCCTTATGGTTTCCAGGGATTCCAGGCTAGAGTGTTTCCAGATCCGCAGGTTCAGCTTCCAGGTCATGGGGGTAACCTGTACGAGGCCTTCTACGGTGATGTTTGATTGCGAGGATGCTAGACCTAGTAAGCTAGTAGACGTATCGCCACAGTCCTGTGTGTCTTGTGGGGTATGATCAAGGTTGAGAGTTGAGTCCCGGAGGTGTAGATAGATAATGTATAGGATGCTTGTAATGCCTCCGATGAGTTGTGTCATCTCTCCATAGTTGTTTTCAGCTTGGGTTTGTACTGAACTAAGTCATGGAGTGTATGAAACCTAATGTTCATATGGTAGTTGTTTTACCATGTTGATTGGTGTTTATTCTACATGCCATGTTGATCAGAGCATTTCCTAATTCTTGTCCTAGAGTTGTTGCTCGCTATGTCTAAGCTATGGATTGTTTTCCCCAGGATGGTGTTAACCAGGAACAACCCTGTGCATGCTCATGAGCAAGGCGAGAGTAGCCAGCCAAGGCAAGAAGAGCTGCCACGAGCACCATCTCTAGCAGAGGTGATGCTAGAAGCCGAAAGGAATAAGAGGGAGACCAACAGGCTGTTGGAGAGGATTGAACAGAACACCGCATGAGCTCCCTGCAGTGATCACCATGATGGAGTGTCACTTGGTGACTTCATTAAGCTGTGTCCGCCTAAGTACCATCACTCGATCGATCCCCTCGATGCGGATGATTGGCTAACCAGCATGTCACGCAAGATTCGAGCTGCAAATGTTTCAGAGGCCAACAAGGTGACCTTTGCAACATACTTCCTAGAGGGACCCGCCAACCTGTGGTGGGAAAGCTATGAAGCTATGCGTCCTCAAGGACCCGCGCCAACCTGGGCAGAGTTTAGCGCCGAATTTCGTCTCCATCACATCCCGGAAGGGCTGATGGACCGCAAGAGAGAGGAATTCTGTGCCTTCACCCAGGGCAGATTGTCAGTGGATGCATATAGCCGCGAGTTTGGAAACCTTGCTAGCTATGCTCTAGAGGAGGTCTCAACCGATGCCAAGAAGCAGGCTAGGTTCCGCAAGGGACTAAATGCTGAGCTTCGTCGAGATCTTCATCTGCATGAGTGCGCCACCTTTCAAGCTCTCGTCAATAAAGCGATCAATGCTGAGTCCGGACAGACTGACTACGAGACCACAAGGAGGCATAACCGTGACTTCAACCCTGCATCGGGTTCAGGACCCAACAAGCGCCGAATATGGGTACCCAATGCAGCTATGCCGGCAAGGTACACTGCGAGGCCATCCTTCCAGGCACCTCGTCCAGTTCAGTCCAACCCTCCACCCAGACCATTTGGAGGACCGCAAGCAAATGTTGCCCCTCATGCTACAGTGGTATGCTATAAGTGTGGAGAACCGGGACATTATTCTCGTGAATGTCCCCAGAACAATGCCAAGCCCGCTGGACGCGGAAAACCAGGGAAAGCCTTCTATGTGAAGCCAACTCCTACCCGTGGGCGAGTTAATTATGTGTCTGTTGAAGAAGCTCTTGAAGACCCTGATGTCATTCTAGGTACGCTTCTTGTTAATAGCCATCTAGCATCTGTTCTATTTGATACTGGGGAATCTCATTCATTCATCTCAGAAAGTTATGCACAGTTGCATAACATGTCTTTCTGTGACATGCCCACACCTTTAGTAGTTCAGACTCCTGGATCAAAATGGCAAACTTCTAGAGTGAGCCATGACAATGAAATTCTGGTGGATAGACTAGTATTCCTAGCATCCTTGATAGCTCTTAAGTCTTCGGACATCAATATCATTCTAGGTATGGATTGGATGAAAGCCCACTATGCCAAGATTGATACTCATTTTAGGAATGTTCAACTTACACATCCCTCGGGAGAGATAGTTAATGTCTCTACTCGAACAACCAAGCGCCAACTCTATTCTCTAAATGCTAGCCCTCTCCCTGAGCTAGAAGATATTCCGGTAATCCGTGATTTTCCGGATGTCTTTCCAGAAGAACTGCCAGGTATTCCACCTGTCAGAGATGTCGAGTTTGTAATAGAACTTATTCCAGGGATAGTTCCAATAGCCAGAAGACCCTATAAGATGGCACCCTTAGAACTAGCCGAGCTAAAAACCCAACTCGATGAAGCTTTGAAGAAAGGTTTCATTCGTCCTAGTTCATCTCCTTGGGCTTGCCCTGTCCTTTTTGTTAAGAAGAAGGATGGCTCGGATTGAATGGTTGTGGATTACCGACCAGTGAATTTGGTCACTATCAAGAACAAGTATCCGCTCCCCAGGATCAACGATTTGTATGATCAACTCGCTGGATCCTCTGTCTTCTCCAAAATGGATTTGAGGTTGGGATACCATCAAATCAGAATTAGAAATGGGGACATTCCTAAAACGGCTTTTGTCACTCGTTATGGCCAATATGAGTACACCGTCATGTCCTTCGGTTTAACCAATGCTCCAGCCACCTTCTCCCGACTGATGAATTCGATCTTCATGGAGTATTTGGATAAATTCGTCGTGGTTTATCTTGATGACATACTCATTTACTCGAAGAACGAACAAGAACATGCCGAGCATCTAAGGTTGGTATTGATGAAACTTCGAGAGCTTCGTCTATTTGCTAAATTCTCCAAGTGTGAATTCTGGTTGCCGGAAGTGACTTATCTGGGTCACGTAATCTCTGGCAAAGGTATTGCTGTCAATCCCGAGAGAGTTCAGGCCGTCCTTGATTGGACTCAACCTGAATCGGTTAAGCAAGTAAGGAGTTTCCTTGGCTTAGCGGGCTATTGTCGCCGCTTTGTTGAGAATTTCTCCAAGGTTGCGAAACCTCTAACTGAACTTCTCAAGAAAGATAAAAGGTTCGAGTGGACTCCACAATGCGAGCATAGTTTTCAGGAGTTGAAAAAACGACTGACCTCTGCTCCCGTTCTGGTGCCACCAGATTTATCTAAGGACTTTATTATCTATTGCGATGCCTCGCGACAAGGATTAGGTTGCATTCTCATGCAAGATCGTCATGTGATTGCTTACGCATCTCGACAGTTGCGTCCACATGAGGATAATTATCCCACACATGATCTTGAGCTTGCAGCTGTAGTCCATGCACTGAAAACATGGCGACATTATCTTCTGGGTAATCGTTGCGAGATATACACTGATCACCAGAGTCTAAAATATATCTTCACCCAGCCGGATTTGAATCTCAGGCAAAGATGGTGGGTAGAGTTGATCTCGGACTACGACTTAGGGATAACTTACACCCCGGGAAAAGCCAATGTCATGGCTGATGCACTGAGTCGTAAGTCCTATTGTAACAACTTGATGTTACAACAAGGTCAACCACTTCTTCATGAGGAATTTCAGAAGTTGAATCTCCACATTGTTCCTCAAGGATTCCTATCCAACTTGGTGGCAAAACCTACTCTTAAGGATCAAATCATAGCTGGCCAAAAGCATGATAAGGGAATTTCCCGGATCAAGGAGAACCTCGTTAGCGGTCTCGCTAAGGACTTCTCTACAGATGATCAAGGTGTAGTGCTCTTTCAGGGCCGTTTAGTGGTTCCTAAAAGCCAACATCTCAGGCAGCTGATTCTTAAGGAGGCTCATGATTCTACTCTCACAATTCATCCGGGTAGTACCAAAATGTATCAGGACCTACGTCAGAGGTTCTGGTGGACTAGGATGAAGAGAGAAATTGCTCAGTATGTTGCTAACTGCGACGTTTGTCGTCGTGTGAAGGCAGAGCATCAAAGGCCTGCTGGCATCCTTCAACCCTTAGCTATTCCTGAATGGAAATGGGATAAGGTCGGTATGGATTTCATCACCGGTTTTCCCAGGACCAAGAGAGGGAACAATGCTATATTCGTAGTCATTCACCGCCTTTCCAAAGTGGCTCATTTTCTTCCTGTTCGGGAAAGCATTACTGCTAGTCAGCTAGCGGAGTTATATGTTTCTCGAATAGTTTCTCTTCATGGTGTTCCCTTGGAGATTAACTCAGACCGTGGAAGTATCTTTACTTCTCGATTTTGGGAAAGTTTTCAAACTGCCATGGGGACTCATCTATCTTTTAGTACCGCTTTCCATCCTCAATCAAGTGGTCAAGTTGAGCGAGTCAATCAAATTCTTGAAGATATGCTTCGAGCTTGTGTTATAACTTTCGGTATGAATTGGGAGAACTGCCTTCCATTTGCTGAATTCGCCTATAACAACAGTTATCAATCAAGCTTGGGCAAAGCCCCTTTTGAAGTTCTATATGGACGAAAATGCCGAACACCTCTTAACTGGTCAGAAACCGGGGAGAGGCAACTCTTTGGTCCGGACATGATCCAGGATGCAGAGGAGCAAGTTCGCATTATTCGTGAAAAGTTTAAAACAGCCCAATCCCGTCAAAAGAGTCAATATGATCGCCATCATAAGTCTGTGACTTATGAAGTTCACGAGAAGGCTTACCTTCGGGTTACACCTCTGAAGGGTACCCATCGATTCAGTATCAAAGGCAAGTTGGCTCCTCGTTACATTGGACCTTTTCGCATTCTTGCTAAACGAGGAGAGGTTGCCTACCAATTGGAACTTCCTTCGCATCTATCCAAAGTTCATGATGTCTTCCACGTCTCTCAACTCAGGCGTTGCTTTTCGGACCCTGTCCGAGAAGTGGACCACGAAGCGCTTGATCTCCAAGATAACCTTTCTTATCAAGAATATCCTGTTCGTATTCTCGACCAGGCCGAGCGTACCACTCGACGTCGGAACATCAAGTTTCTTAAAGTTCAGTGGTCACATCATTCCGAGAAAGAGGCGACATGGGAAAGAGAAGATCGTCTCCGACTAGAGTACCCCGCGCTCTTCCGGTGACTTCAAATCTCGGGACGAGATTTCTTTGAGTGGGGGTGAGTTGTCACAACCCTAGTAAGAGTCATAGGCTAGTATTGTGTTTGCATCATCATCATCATCTATGCATCAATATGAAATGGGGAGAAGAAGAAAACCCCACCCATTTAATGAATTAAAGGATTTCTAGATAAATGAAATTTCAACAAATCCAAAATGCCCATAAAAAATGTCCCCTATGTCTGATAAATAGGGACATGGATATACCAGGGGACATTTGTATTATTTGAACATTTAAAATAATTTGAATTAATGGTTTACATCCCTGGAAAATGACAAATAAAGCAAATATCATTATCACTGTTTCCAAAATAATCTGAAACTATTATTATAAGTTTGGAATATTCAAACTACAATTTAGAAAATATGTGGGTCATTTTATTAAAGTCATTGGACCTGCAAAGGAAATAAATAAATATTAGAAAACAGAAAACAGAAATTAAAAAAAAGCCAGAAGGGGCTTACCTGGCCCAGGAAGGAGATGGCCTAGCCCACCAGGGCCAAGCGGTCATCTTCAACCTCTGCCAGTAGGCAGAGGCGAAGTGCCGCGCGGCGCTGGGAGGCCTCCACCTCCTCCCTGCCTGGTCGCCCGCCTGGAGGCCCCAGGGCGCGCCAGCTCGCCGTCGCCGAGGTCTTCTCCCTCTCTCCCTCGTGGTCCCCGCTCTCTCTCGCTTTCCCCCCCTCTGCTCTCCTCCTTCCCCGGCAACCGACGCCGTTCTCGCCGTCGATTCATCGCCCCCGACGCCTCTCCGACCCTCTCGTCGCCGCCAGAAGCACCGGGGTGTCCCCGGTTCATTTCCCCCTCTCCCCGTTGCTCCTCCCATCCTCTAGCCCTGCTAGCTGTCGACGCCCGAGGGGACCTCGCCGCCGGCCATGGCACGGCCGTGGCCACAGCAGCCGCAGCCCACACCCGAGCATGTGCCTGTGCTCAGTGCGTCCCTAGGAGCCCGTAGCCGCCACCAGTTTCCTCCCCCCACGTCCTGGTGGCCGTTTCCCCGTCGTCCCGAGCTCCGGCCGCCGCCAAAACGGACGTGGCCGTCGACTCCGGCGACCCCGTGACCTCCTGCGGCTTCAGATGGATGCGGCTATGCGCGGGCTACTCGCCAGTGGCCTTAGCTCGCTAGATAACCCCCTGTAGAAGAAGCCCGACGGACGCCGCCGTCTCTGGTGGTCACCGGCGTCAAGCCGCCGGCCAACTCCGGTGGGTTTGACCCGGGTGGACCCCTGGCTTGACTTCATGAGTCAATGACAGGTGGACCCCGACCCTAATTGGTATTAAGTTAATCCGGTAATTAAGTTAACTTAATCTGTTAACTACTAAGACACTGACAGGTGGGCCCAATTAGTTAATTAAAACAGGATTAGTTTTAATCAGTTAACTAAATTAATCAGACACTGACATGTGGATCCCACATGTCAGGTTTGACTCTGGGCCGAGTGAGCTGACCAGCTGATGTCATCATGACATCATGCCGATGCAATAAGTCAGATTTCTTATTTAAAAATAATTCCGGAAATAGTTAAAAAACTTTGAAAAATCATATAAATTAATCTGTAAGTCAGATGAAAATAATTTATATATGAAAATTTATCAGAAAAATCCAATGAATCCAATGGTGCTATCCTCATGCATGATAGAGCAACCTAAATAGGTGAATATGGACATTTTAGCATTAGGACAATATATAGAATTTGAAATGAGAATACTTTGAACCTATAATCAAATACATTTCAAAATTGTCATGATCACTAACTACATTAGCTCATCCATGCATACTTTCATGCCATGATCATGCATCATATTGTTGCATCTGCTTGTATTGAATGTTTTCATCTGCATTGCGGTAGGCTCTAATCCAGAGGATACTACTCCGTACCCTGACGAAGGAGAGAACTCTTCTGCAACCCAGCAAGGCAAGCAACCCCATTGATCATTCCGATAACATCCCCTTTCTCTCGCTCCTGCTCTTGTTTATTGCACTAGGACATGGTTACATGACAGTCATACATGGTAGATGAACCTAATCTTCTGCATGACCTGATCTTGTCATAGTAAATAGCTAAACCATGCAACCTAGCATACCTGGTAGATGCTTGTGCCGTGATGTGCTTAGCTTACCTTCATGCCATGCTGCTATGCTTAGAGTTGTGTCAGGTCTGATTCATCTGGGTGATGAACCAGAGTGATACTGTGATGTTCTGAGGTGATGAGCTCATAACTAATCCGTTCTGGTAAAAGGTAGCGATGAGAGGCTATGTAGGAGTACATAGTGGGTTGTCTCATTGGGACCGTTCCTAGGAACTGGGTTCCGTGTTTGTGATCCAAGACGAGATACTACCACATGCTGGGCCCTGAGATATGACCCCGCTCGACTTATCAGTCGCTTAGTCTTTGGTCCAGGTATTGTAAGTAGTTTCTGGTGTTTATAGCATGCTGGGGGCCGTGCGTAGCGCTGACCCTCGGGGTGGGTTACGACGCGGTAGGCAGTGGCACGGTGTACCAAGGGTCACCCGAATGGTGGGCTTGGGAACCCTGCGCACATCGTTTGGGACCGTAGTGGAAACTTCGGCCGAACTTCCATGCGGGTCAGTCTCAAATAGGCGGTAGCCTGGACTAGAGGTCTTATGTGATTGACGGTCGTGGCCGACTCCCTCGCTGGGCATCCGCTTGAAGGTTGCCGAGGTGCATGGTTTATGGCACACAACGATAAGTGGCGAGAGCGTGTGTGAAGAAGTACCCCCCTGCAGGGATATGAAACTATTCGAATAGCCGCGTCCTCGGATATGGACTACTTGGAGAACTTATGCTGTTCATAGATAATCAAGCGGATACTTCTAAAATTCTCAAGACAGGTGTGAGTACCGTGGATGGCACTCTTCCGGGAGGGGAAGGTGAGTCCATGGTGGTGTATTGAGATGGAGTTAGTGGACTCGTGTGCGATAACTAAAATGGTAACAAAGAAGGTAAAATTGAGTAGTGTGGGTTAGCCATGAGTCAAAGCTGGCTTCTGCATAAACTCCACCCCCCCTTTGTTGATACATGAGCATAAATAGACTAGGTCTGTTTTACAAGACTTGCTGAGTACGATTGTACTCATCCTTGCTTAATTAATGTTGCAGAGGAAAACCAGGACCTATCAGGTGGGTTCTATCTAGACGTTGACGATACCAAATAGCTGGTGTCCCAGCTACGATCTTGCCCGTGTGGTGGGCTGTAGATAGTCAGGCCATGTGCCTCTTTGCCTTTTCACTGTCCGTACTCGGATAGTTCTAAGTTTCCGCTGGCTTGTATGAACTTGTTTGTATGACTTGAGTGCCGGGTCATGTGACCCCTATCTGTATGAACATATCATGCAAGGCTCCTCTGGGCCTTTTAAATAAAAGTCATGTTGTTGTATGGTTATGTTGTGATGCCATAGTTGTATCTATGCATATCGGGCATGTCGTGCGTACGTGTGACGTGCAACGGTATGTATGGGATCCGACACCTAGTTGTGTGCCTTTAGCAATACTCCTTACGGGAAACTGTCTCTTTGTGCTTCCACCGAGCCTTGGTAGCTTGCTACTGCTCCGGACACATTGATTGACCGGCATGTATCCTTCTTTGCTGTTGTGTCTGTCCCTTTGGGGAAATGTCTCGCAGTGTAATGGAGTCCCTGTAGCCTATTACGACTCGTCTACGTGCAGCGATGACATTCCTGTCTCGCGACGTAATGGAGTCCTTGTAACTTGCTACGACTCGTCTACACACGCTTGAGACCGACACCTGCATTGCTGGGTTATGTATGCCTGTTTCCGTATGGATGTGCCACTTGGGTTCTATGACTAGTTATGTCGGCCCGGGTTCTTTGCTATGTGGTTGCCAGCGACATGTTCATATACGTGAGCCAAAAGACGCAAACGGTCCCGGCCAAGGTAGGGTGGCAGCCGTGGAGTACCATGCGTGAGGCCGCAAAGTGATGTGGCTTGTTACAGTATGGAATCATATGACTTAGGATCGGGGTCGCGACAGTTTCATTGTAGCGAAAGGCAGCCGGCCTCATGCTCGGACTCGGCGTACCTCTGAGATTCTCGGGCTGCATCTAAATCTTTTTGCAGCTGTCCCATAGACTCAACTGCTAGAAAGTACCCTCGCGTCAGCACTGGATTATACACTTAGATCGGCATTATGAATATACTTACCATGCGCCTCCAAGGCTTCAAGGCTTCCACCTGTGTTTGGCTCACCACCAGGTCATTCTGCTGCCTTGAGGCCTACATCATCAATAAAACAAATTGCGGATCCTTAACTCGGTCGCCCGACCAATTCAAGGCTCAGGGGCTAATGGGTTTACATGTGTGTCTAGATTCTTAAAACCGATCACTCACTCGCAGGCTGGACGATATCAGTTTCACGGCTTCCCCGAACCTAGCTTGGGAAGCTCTCATGTCCACGTCTGGCGAGCATAGAGCATTGAACTCTTGTTTGGAAAATGTCATGTGGCGCAGGGCTTCTCGTCGTCGCCAGTGATTCATCGCACTCTCTACCTCAGATTTAGTGACTGACACCGCGTCCTCGGAGTCTTCAGGGGCCTGATTAACCATAGGGGCCTCCACAATAGGTTCAGCATGAGCAGAAGACCTTGAGTCATGAGTGTTGCCAGGCACCCTGGCAACATTCTTGGCAGAAGAAGGTTGTACTCCTTTCCTGAGTATTTTGACACGAGCTCTACTGTGACATCCTATCGATCATGGCAACGATAAGTTAAGTAGTCGAACAAAGTACCTTTTGGTTGAACGAGTGGTCGGGTCCATCCCCACAGCCGTCTCACTTGAAGGATCCCCGTTGCTGCTCGGTCCAGGCATTGCTGCCGTAGTCGATGTTCGTCGCGCGGACCGACGACGCTTGGGAGAGGAAGCTAGCGCATTTGGGTCCATGGAGGACGATTGCCTTTTACGGGAAGAATTTTTCTTCTTGCCAATAATAGGGGAAGGGAGTCATACGGGGTAATCGACTATGATAGCCACCTTGGTGCGATCGAGGCTCTCTTGGTAAAAGACATCATCTTCAAACTCGATTGACAACTCCGGATCATCATGGAATCCTGGATCATCGTCACGAGCATAGTTGTCTGGTTGGGGAACCAGACAGTTGACTGTCTTGACAAAGCTCCTCCATTCCTGTTTGCACATGTTAAAACCTCTGGTCAAGAAGGGGTGGATGAAAAGCCCAAACTCAGGTCATAAGATCGAAAGGCTTACCCATTCGATGGTGTTGTAACTTGAGTAGCCCTCCTTAACCGGAAGCCGAACAAAGTCTTCATTTTCCCCTTTGTATAGGATGGTAAGTGTGTCTGCCAATGCCGCGTGATTGGATGGGCCCAGTCATCAGGAGAGAGTGGTGTCACTTGTTCCATTGTAACGCCACAGAGGGTGTATTCTTTGTTGAAGAGGCTGAATGCATCGGGTGATGGCGGCGACCATTACATCAATCATGGTCAGCTTGTGGTGAGCCAGTAGCCTTACATAGGTAGCCAAGCGTTGCACTTCGGCGCTGTCCTCTTGGGATTAACTCTTCGGTCGCCAGTTGTACCTTTTCTTCAAAGGGGCGTCAGAGTATTCAGACAAACCCCTCTGAGCTGGATCGAATAGGGGAACGTCTTCAATATAGAACCATTCAAAATACCATTCTTCGGACTCCTTCGGTGTCCCCACTGGATATCCCGTCCCAGCTTTGCGACATACTTTGTCTCCTCCGACCTCCTGAATTGTCTCACCCTGAGTACGGGGGACGAGGCAAAAGTACTTCCTCCATAATCCAAAATGTGCCACGTAGACCGGAAACATCTCGTAGAGGTTAACAAAGCCCGAGATAGGAAGAAGAGATCCGAGGGTAAGATGATGGAGCTGGATCCCATAGAACTCTAGTAATCCCCTCAGGAAAGGATGAATCGGGAACCCTAGATCCCGCAAGAGGAAGGGCACGAAGCTTACCCTTTCCCCCTTTTGGGGATTAGGGAAATTCTCCGCGAAGTCTTTGTTGTTAAAAGAAGTCAAACCGACGTGGGTTGCCGCTACATCCGAGGAAGGAAGATACCCTTGGGTCTCGAGGTGGCGCGTCTAAAGGAGGGTTAATTAGCAGCTTGCCCAATCCCGGGGACTAGAGCCGTAAGGACACGAGGAAGAGCTGGGGGCGCTCGCCATGTTTTTGTGGTGACTTCTTGCTTGAAGTTTTTTGTAATGGGGAAGAAGAGGAAGATGTGGCCTAGAACCATGATTCTGTTTGTTTAAATGGGTGGTGCCTCCTTTGTGGGAATGGTAGTCTTGTAAAAATCTGCTGGACTGCTCGACTCCCCTCGGCGCATGAGGATCGAGAAGCACTGAAAGTTATTACAATGGGTCCCGCAAGTTCTCGACGTTTGAGATTTCACCGATGAGGGTATGGTTGCTGAACAAGAAGGGATAGAGGGACTCGCCTCGAAAGCCAAAGATTTCGACACGCAAGATTGTTCGGATAATATACCTCGGCATTGGAGGCTAGTCCCAGGGATACTGAGGGAGTCTTGAATTAAGGGGTCCTCGGCTGGCTAGGCTATTTCTTGTGGGCCGGACTCATGGGCCGCTTACAGAGCATTGGAATTATCGAAGGCCCCATCGCCACGGAGGAAGCCTTAGGAGTCGTGGCGTGTCTTCCAAGTTTGGTATAGTAGATAGGCATGTTTGTCCCTTTGACGTGCAACCGACCTCTGATGTCTATATAAGCTGATTGGTTTTACGTTGTAGGTCATAAAAACTCGTCTAGGGTTTTACCTATTCGATCTCGAGGTAGATCAACTCTATAACATTCATACCATCAATATAATCGAGCAGGATGTAGGGTTTTACCTCCATAGGAGGGCCCGAACCTGAGTAAACATCGTATCCTTCGTCCCTTGTACCATCGATCCTAATCTCATAGCTCGGGACCCCCTATCTGAGATCCACCGGTTTTGACACCGACAGGCACCCACCGGTGTCATCGCATTGGAGCGGGACAAACCGGTAAGGATTTATCCCACACTCCAAACCCCACCGCCCAACCAGAGCTGACCAACCATACCACCACCCAACCCCATACACCACCATGGTTGCACTATCATCCGTGTTGTCTCACTACGAACACCAGAACTAGGCCAATAAGACCGGAGAGAAGAGCCAAACGGGGGAGCAGCCACACCAAATCCAAGGGAGAGGGAATTCACCTCCACCGTTGTCATGCAGGATGTCCGCGTCTCCATCACCCACGCGGTCACCGACCGGACATGGCAACAGGGCATACTAGGCCACCCCTAGCCCGACCATGCCCGAAACGGGCCGGCTAAGCCCCACTGGCCATGCTGAAGATGGCTGGCATCGACGTTGCCGGCAACCAGTCGCTCGATGCTGCTCCACCGCCTTCCAGAGGTCCCGCCACAGAACCACCTTGCAGCCGGACTGCCGAGGCCCAGATGGAACCCATAGGGCCTAGATCTGGGCCTAGCGGCCGCCGCCATGACTGACGTGACTTGAGACTGCGTCGGTATTTCCCCAAAGAGGAAGCCATGATGTAGCACAACGACAGTAAGTATTTCCCCCAGTTAAGAAACCAATGTATCAATCCGTGGAGGAAGATCAAGCAACTATGTAAACAATACCTGAACATAAAGACCAAATACTTGCAACCGGACGCGTAAGAGAGGTTGTCAATCTCTGAACGATAAAAAGATAGATTAGATTGTGATAGGTTGGGCAAATAGATCCGACAAGAACACAAAATAAAAGAACTAAACAAAAATTGCAGCAAGGTATTTTTGGGTTGTTGGATTAATAGATCTGGAAACAAACACAACAAAAAGATAGATCGGAAAGCAATATGTTGGAAAAGTAGACCTGGGGACCGTAGGTTTCATTAGTGGCTTCTCTCATGAGTATAGCACATGGCGGGTGAACAAATTACTGTTGTAAAATTGATAGAAGATCAAATAATCATGTCGATATCCAAGGCAATGATCATTATATAGGCATCACGTCCAAGATAAGTAGACCAAAATGATTCTGCATCTACTTCTATTACTCCACACATCGGTCACTATCCATAATGTATCTAGTGTGTTAAGTTCGTGGAAAAACGGAGTAATACAATAACAACGGTGCCATGATGTAGACAAGATCTATTAACATAGGAATAGACCCCATCTTGTTATCCTTAATGTCAATGATACATGTGTGCCTTGCTGCCCCTGCTATCACTGGGAAAGGACACCGCAAGATCGAACCCATCACAAAGCACCTCTTCCCATGGCATATAAAATTGATCTGGTTAGTCTAACTAAACCAAAGATTCGAAGAACAAATACTAGGCTATAAATCATCATGCATGTGGGAGATCAAAGAAGACTCAAATAATATTCATGGATAGAAACTGATCATGAAATCAAAATTCATTGGATCCCAACAAACACACTGCAAAAAGTCATTACATCAAATAGATCTCCAAGAGACCATGTATTGAGAATCAAAAGAGAGAGAGATAAAACCATCTAGCTACTACCTACGGACCCGTAGGTCTATGGTGGACTACTCACGCATCATCGGAGAGGCACCCATGAAGATGATGCACCCCTCCATGATGGTGTTAGATTGGATCTCGCGGTTCTGAACTTGCGGCAACTGGAATTTTGTTTCATTGACTCCCCTTGGGTTTTCTGAATATTTGGGTATTTCTAAGGCTAATAGTTGGTGGAGGGGGTCCCGATGTGGCCACAACCCGTCAGGGCGCGCCCAAGGCCTCTGGCGTGCCCTGGTGGGTTGTGGGCGGCCTCATCTCCCTCCTAGTTACTTCTTTGGCCCACTAGCCTTCTTCTGGTGCAAAAAAATTCTCCAAAAAGTTTCGTCGTGATTGGACTCCATTTGGTACTGATATTCCGCGAAGTAAAAAACAAGCAAAAACATCAACTGACACTTTGGAACTATGTCAATAGGTTAGTCCCAAAAATGATATAATGTTTCTATACAATGATTGCAAAACATCCAAGATTGATAATATAACAACATGGAACGATAAAAAATATAGATAATATATCAAGGACCAATACAAGGAAGTTTTCATTATATCCATCTTGAATGTTTTAATTATATCATTTTATGGGACTAGTTTCATATACTGCCATTGCTTTAATATATCTTCATGAAAGTTTTTATTATATCCATCTTGAATATCTATCCCTTTGAGACTAGTTTCAGATATTGCCATTGCCTTTGACAAGCTCACATAGATTTAAGTGAAGGTCATGAGCATAAAAATTTCATCTCTCAAAATAATTTAAGTGAAGCATGAGATGATTTCTTCAAAATTCACTAACTCTCAAATTAATATAAGTGAAGCATGACAACATTTCTTTAAACATGTAAAAGCACGCCGTGCTCAAAAACATATAAGTGAAGTACTAAAGCAATTCCATAGCTCAATAGATTTAAGTGAAGCATATAGAGAAACTCTAACAAATCATAGCATAATTTTGGCTCTCTAAAATAGGTATGTCCAGCAAGGATAAAAAGCAGATCAAACAAAGACTCATATAATACAAGACGCTCCAAGCAAAACTCATGATATGTGACGAATAAAAATATAGCTCCAAGTAAAATATCGATGGTTGTTAGAAGAAAGAGGGGATGCCACTCGGGGGGCATCCCCAAGCTTAGGTGCTTTTTACTCTTTGGATATTATCTTGGGGTGCCACGGGCATCCCCAAGCTTAGACTCTTCTTACTCCTTATTCCTTGATCCATCGTGATCTCACCCAAAACATGGAAACTTCAATCACTCAAAACTTAACAAAATCTTCATAAGATCCATTAGTGTAATAAAGCAAATTACCTCTCTAAGTACTGTTGAAAACCCATTCATATTTTAATAGTGCATTATATCTACTATATTATAACTTTTCCATGACTTATACCCTCCAGTACAAGCCATAGATTCATCAAAACAAGCACACAATGCAACGAAAACATAAATTCTATAGTAATGTGTAATCTACCCATACTTCTTTAACTCAAAAAATTCTGAAACATTAGGACAACGTAAAGAATTTGTATATAAATACTTTTTTAAAACTGAAGCTCGTTATCATTCTCCAATAAAAATGAAAATTCGTGCACTGGAGTCAAAGGTTCTGTTTCAGATTCAGCATTGTTTCTACTCATCTTACGAATTATCCTAAAGGTTCTACTGGGCACAAACAATAAATAAAACATATAAACACAATAATAACCGATGAATAATTTAGTAAACACTCAAAAGCAGAAAGGAAAATATAAAATAAATTTTATTCATTAGGTTGCCTCCTATCAAGCGCTATCGTTTTACCCCCTAGCTAGGCATAATGAATAGATTCAAGTGTTGTTATCTTTAGTTTTTACTCCATAGAAGGCCCTCGTGATTTATTCATATGGTGGCTTAATTATTTTTCTAGGGAAGTATTCCATACCCTTTCTAAGTGGAAATCGAAATTTAATAGTTCCTTCTTTCATATCAATCACGGCGCCTATAGTGCGAAAAACGGTCTACCAAGTATGATGGGACAAGACGGATTGCAATAAATATCAAGAACAATAAAATCAATGGGCACATAATTAATATTTTCAAGAATAAGAACATCATTAATTATTTCCAAAGGCTTTTTAATAGTAGAATCCGCCAAGTGCAAATTAAGGGAACATTCTTCAATATTGGTTTATGCGATTTTAATAGTAGAATCCGCCAAGCATATCACAAAGCGATTTTGGAATTGTGGAAACACTGGCACCCAACTCACACAAAGCAAAGCACTCATAATTTTTGATATTGTATTTCTTGGTAGTTTCCCACTCATCATGCAATTTTCTAGGAATTGAAACCTCTAATTCCAACTTTTCTTCTAAGGATTTCATCATGGCATCAACAATATGCTAAGTAAAAGCTTTATTTTGTTCATAAGCATAGGGTGAATTTATCATGGATTGCAGCAAAGAAATACATTAAACCACGGAGAAACTATCATAATTAAAGTCTTTGTAATCCAAAATAGTGGGCACATCACTAGTTAAAGTTTTGACCTCTCCGAACCCACTTTCATCAAGATTTTCACCATCCAAACCATTGGGACGCCCTCCAACTAAAGTTGACTCTTCTTCAGTCCCTTTATAACTTGTTTAACATTACTAAACAAGGAATTAATAGATCAAACACCAATCATTTTAAGATCTTCATTATTGTTGTGAAAGTAATCGCTAGAAAACACTTTTTCTAAAAATTCTCTTTTAGCTCTAAGCATAGCGGTTCTTTTCTTACTTTCATCCATATAAAAAAAGAAAGCCTTAATTGATTCATTGATCTTAGGTGCAAAAGCATGAAACTTGAGATTTTCAACATCATTGGAAATTCTATCAATGCTTCTAGACATATCATCAATCTTATTCAACTTTTCTTCTATCGTAGTATTGAAAGACTTTAGAGCATTGATAAATTCTTTAAAATTACTCTCAAGATCAGAGGTATTACTATTATTATTGTAAGAAAAATTACCATAGGAATTACCATAACTATTAGAGGAATTTCTAGGAAAATGCCTCGGATTAAAATTACCTCTATAAGCATTGTTATTGAGATTGTTTTGCAAGATGAAATTCACAACTACGAAATCATTATTTTCCTCAATGAAACTAGACAAAGGTACATCATTAACATCAATAGGAGCATTTTTACTAGGAACCAACTTCACAATAGCATCAACCTTTTCACTCAAAGTACTAATTTCTTCAACAGAAATAACTTTTTTACTAGTAGGTTCTCTTTCATTATGCCATTGTGAACAATTTGCCATAATATTATATAGCAATTTAGTAGCGTCACCCAAGATAATTTCCATAAAAGTACCACCCGCGACAGAATCTAAAAGATTACTAGATACACAATTCAATCCCGCATAAATTTTTTGTATGATCATCCAAAGATTTAAACCATGAGTAGGACAATTTCTTAGCATCAATTTAATTCTTTCCCTAGATTGTGCAACATGTTCATGCTCAAGTTGCTTAAAATTCAAGATTTGAGTTCGAAGGGTAATAATTTTCAGGGCGGAAAATACTTAGTAATAGAAGCGTCTTTGCACTTATCCCAAGAATCGATACTATTGTGAGGCAAAGAAGAAAACCACATTTTTGCACGATCCCGCAATGAGAAAGGAAATAATTTCAACTTCACAGTATCATTGTCCACATCTTTTATCTTCTGCATGTCACGCAACTCTACGAATGTGTTTCGATGGGACATGCCATCCTCATTAGGAGTACCGGAAAATTGATCCTTCATGATAAGATTCAACAAAGCGGCATTAATATCACAAGACTCCGCACTAGTGGCGGGAGGAGCAATCAGAGTGCTAATAAAATCATTATTATTGGTATTGGAAAAATCACAAAATTTAGTATTTTCTTGAGTCATCGTAACTACGCAAACAAGATTGCAAGCAAACAAGAGATCTGACAAGGAAAAGGGGAACAAAAAAGAAGGGGAATAAAATGGCAAACTTGTGTAGTGGGGGAGAGGAAAACGAGAGGCAAATGGAAAATAATGTGAATTGAAAGGAGATGAGATTTGTGATTAGGAACCTTATATATGTTGATGATGTCTCCCCGGCGCCAAAGATTGGCACGCTGAAGAGATCGCTTCCTCCCCAGGAGCGACGCCATAAATTCCTTTGACGTGGTCTGAGACTACGTCGGTATTTCCCCAAAATGGAAGGGATGATGCAGCATAGGAACGGTAAGTATATACCTTAGTTAAGAAACCAAGGTATCAATCCATGGAGGAAGATCAGGAAATTTTTTAAATAGTACCTGCACACAAAGAACAAATACTTGCAACCCGACGCGTAAGAGAGGTTGTCAAGCTCTCAACGATAAAAAGATAGATTAAATTGTGATAGGTTGGGCAAATAGATCTTGCAAGAACACAAAATAAAAGAACTAAACAAAAATTGAAGCGAGGTATATTTGGGTTTTTGGATTAATAGATCTAAAAATAAAAACAACAAAAAGATAGATGAGAAAGCAATATGTTGGAAAAGTAGACCGGGGAGCCATAGGTTTTGCTAGTGGCTTCTTTCATGAGTATAGCACACGGTGGGTGAAAAAATTATTGTTGGGCAATTGATAGAAGCTCAAATAATCATGACTATATCCAAGGCAATGATCATTATATAGGCATCACTTTCGAGATAAGTAGATCGAAACGATTCTGAATCTACTAATATTACCCCACACATCGACCACTATCCAGCAAGCATCTAGTGTATTAAGTTCATGGAAAAACGGAGTAATGCAATAAGAACGGTGACATGATGTAGACAAGATCTATTCATGTAGTAATAGACCCCATCTTGTTATCCTTAATGGCAATGATACATGCGTGCCTTGCAACCCCTTCTGTCACTGGGAAAGGACACCGCAAAATCAAACCCATCAAAAAGCACCTCTTCCCATGGCAAGAAAAACTGATCTAGTTGGCATAACTAAACCAAAGTTTGGAACAAGAAATACGAGGCTATAAGTAATCATGCATATAAGGGATCAAAGAAGACTCAAATAATATTCATGGATAGAAACTGATGAAGACCTCAAAATTCATCGGATCCCAACAAACACACTGCAAAAAGTCATTACATCAAATAGCTACCCAAGAGACCATTGTATTGCTAATAAAAAAAGAGAGAGAGAGAGAGAAAGCCATCTAGCTACTGCCTATGGACCCGTAGGTCTATGGTGGACTACTCACTCATCATCGAAGAGGCACCCATGAAGACGATGCACCCTTCGTGATGGTGTTAGATTGGATCTTGCAGTTCTGGAACTTGCGGCAGCTAGAATTGTGTTCTGTCAACTCCCCTAGGGTTTTCTGACTATTTGGGCATTTATAGAGCTTGAGGTGGCCACAACCCATCAGGGCACGCCTGGGGCCTCTAGCGCGCCCTGGTGGGTTGTGGGCGGCCTGGGCTCCCTCCTGGTTACTTCTTTGGCCCACTGGTCTTCTTCTAGTCCAAAACAATTCTCCAAAAGTTTCATCATGATTGGACTCCATTTGGTACTGATATTCTGTGAAGTAAAAAACAAGCAAAAATGACAACTGGCACTTTGACACTATGTCAATAAGTTAGTCCCAAAAAATTATATAAAGTTGCTATAAAATGATTGTAAAACATCCAAGATTGATAATATAACAACATGGAACAATCAAAAATTATAGATACGTTGGATAGTATCAATGACGCCGCTGCCTAGCCATCCGCCCGCGTCGCGCTTCGGATCCCCGTCGCCATCAGGACCGTCGCCGCCTATGTGCACCCCCAAGTGCAGCTCTGTCCCGCGTCAGACAACCACCAGGAGGGGAAAGTTAGGGGGCTGCCTCCACCAACATCCATGGGGCCATGCCGGCGACGGGCGCCAGCGACGGCGGCAGGGAGGAGGGCGAGAAGGGAGCTTGAGGAAGGGGAGGACGGGACGTGGCCAGTCGCCCATAGGGGCGATGTGTTCATGAAGCGTCCTTTTCGGAACGTTGTGTTGTTGCCACTCAGGATAAAACGATGGGCTTTATTCATGTTGCTTGAGTTTACTTTGTCTACATCATGTCATCATTTTCCATGCATTACTCTATTTGTCATGAACTTAATACGTAGAGAGGCAAGGATATAAGCGCTCTTGAAGTGGATTAATAGTAATAGGTGTAGGTAGGATTTGGGCTATTTGTATTGGACGTGATGCCTATATACACATGATTATTGTCGGGAACATCACATAACTATCCACTTTTCTATCAGTTGCCCAACAGTAATATGTTTGCCCATCGTATGCTTATTTGTATGAGAGATGCCGCTAGGGAAAACTGTGGCCCCGGGTCTATTCACTTATACATTTACAACCTTATCAATAACTTGTTGTTCTTATTTACCTTTTTTATTATCCAATTTACAATTATCTACTATTATCTACACACTTCACTTGCTTACAAATAACGAGATCAAGGGGATTGTCAACCCTATTGGCCACGTTGGGTGCAAGTTGTTTTCTCGTTTGTGTGCAGCCACATAAGACGGTTGTCGATTGATATTCATATTGGTTTGATAAACCTTGGTTTCATAACTGAGGGAAATACTTACATGCATTTTGCTGCAATTATCCGTTCGTCTTGAGGGAAAACCCAACACAGATCACAAGTATCTCTATCTGCCTTGATAAACACCAAGCAATCGTCTGCAAAAAGCATATGCGAAACCCATGGAGACCTAAGTCCCACCCAGATCCTCTATCAATCCATCCTCCATCATAGTTCTTCATCATGCATGACAATCCCTCTCCACAGAGTAGAAGCAAGTAAGGTGAGATGGGTTCCCCTTGCCTCAACCCTCTCAATGGATGGAAAGATGGTAATACCTCACCGTTCACTTTCACCTAGAAAGAGACTGAGTTGACACACTTCATCACTAAGGAGATCCAGTCTTCAAAGAAGCCCAGTTGAACCATAATACCTTGTAGGTAGTCCCATTCCACATGGTTATATGCTTTCATCATATCGATTTAACAACACACCAACTCTGCTTTTCTTTCTTCCTCTTCATGGCATGGACACACTCATATGTTGTAAGAATGTTATCAGTAATGACTCGTCCTGGTACAAAGGCACTCTGCTCTTCGAAAATAATCTCATCTAGAATTTCACGAAGACGATTAGTCAAAACATTTGAACATAGTTTATAAATAATATTACACAAAGATATAGGCCTGTATCGAGTAATGTTTTGAGGATTTTTAACCTTTGGAATAAGGACAATCACTGTCCTATTCACTGCCACAGGCATGTGGCTCCCATTTAAAAAATCAAGAACAACACTCGTAACATCATCTTTGATCAACAGCCAATGCCTTCGATAGAAACCAACATTAAAGCCATCCTCTCCCAGTGCGTTCGATGGAGCCATACCAAACAATGAAGTTTGTACCTCCTCGGCTTGAAACGACCTAGTAAGCCGCTCATTCATTTGTGGCGTTTCCTTAGCAAGAACGTGATGCAACACCCGCTCTATTACCAAATCTGCTTGCGCGGTATAGAGGTCGGTACAAAACTTTTGGACCTCTTCATGTATCGCCTCCTTACTTTCACAAACTTGGCCCCAAGAGTCCAGCAAGGCCAAAATTCTACTTCGCGCGTGTCTTGCCCTAGACTATGCGTGAAAGAATTCGGTGTTCTAATCATCAGCATGCAACCAAACCACACGTGATCTTTGACGTGCCATGATATCTTCATGCAATAGTAGCTCACTTAATTGCTTAGCCAGCTCCTTCTCTTGTTGTGACGAGCCCTGATATAAGGAGTTGCTCTTCTCCTATTCAAAGTTCTTCCTCACCTTCTTTAGTTTTCTTCAAATGTCACCAAACTTCTTTTCTTTCTAGTCGGTTAGATAACCTTGCATGTGATTCAATATTGTTTGGAGGTCCACTAGAAAAACATTCCCCATCCCATAAACCCAGCCACTCTCCATTGCTGATGTATACGACTCTTCCCGATGCCATGCATCTTCGTAAAAAAACGACACAATCCCATCCTTTCACGAGCATGCAATTTTTTTTATTCTGGTTGTAACTATACAGTGATCAGACCTTGGGGATGGGATGTGGCGCACTGTTGTTGCTTCATACATTGTCAAAAATGTTGGATTGGCTAGGCACCTATCTAGTCTAACCTTCATATTCGTTGCTTCATCTTGTCGGTTGTCCACGTGTACGAAATTCCATTAAACCCTAGGTCCTGGAAATCGCAATCATATATCACCTCACGAAAACCTGCCATTTGCCACTCTGTTTTGTCATGTGTGCCGAAGTACTCAGAATTATTGACAATCTCCTTGAAGTCTCCACCACAGAGCCACGACAAGGAAATTTTTGTGTTCAACTACCTCAAATGCTCCCAACTCTGGGATCTCTTGCTTCAACGAGCTTTAGCATAGAAATGCGTAAAATTCCATGTTTTACGACCAATACCAACATTTTGTACATTGACATCGATGTGTTGATCAGAGTAGTTTTCTAATGTCACGTACACCTCATGTGACCAAAATAAGGCCAAACCGCTACTTAAGCCTACACTGCTTACGGGCACACAACCAGCAAAACCCAACCATGTTGTTAAGTGTGCCACTCTCGAACCCTCAATCTTAGTTTCAGAAACAAAGACCAATGAGAGCACTTCCACTGTCACCAAATGGTGGAGTTCATGAACTGTCTCTGGGTTCCCAAGCCCGCGACAGTTCTGCGCGAAGCAATTCATTGGTCCCGGCAGGCCTGCCTTGCAGCCTCCGCCAAATTGGTCGAATCATTTTCCCCTTCAGCTCTCTTCTCCTTCGAATCTCTGTTGTCTGTTTGTGACTCACTTGAGAGCTCTTATTTGTTTTCCCTTTTTTTATTCAATGTCTCTTGATCGACTAGCATGAGAGGTCTCTGTTTCCCTCCCACAATTCCCGCTTGTTGTGCATCCATGTTCACCCGTCTATAAACTTGGGTTTTCCCATTTGCATGGGCTCGACCTTTCTGGAAAGGAGCTCCTCTCACCGTACCTCGACCTCTAGCATTAAACTGATACTCCGCTATTGGTTGCTTTGTTTGGAGAGGTCACTTCTTCACCTCTCTCCACTTATTCTTCTTCTTCCCACTTTTCTTAATCCCAACCAGTTCTCGGATTCCTCCCGCCCCTCACGGGCATGTTGACCCAGCTCTTCTTATGGATAGGCATTCTTAGATTTTCTCCATATGGCAGTCAGCCATGAGCATCTCTCCCCATCGGAGTCTGGCAATAAAGCTCTGCATGCAAAAGACGACCACACAAGAAGTAGAAAAATGTTAGAGCTTCGTATCGAATATAATAGAACACATCTTCTTTCGTCTTTGCCGATCCTAACCGAACCCATCGCATCAGGGGCTCATTCACATTAATCCACACTCTTGCTCTTAGAACTTCCCCATATGCAAAGCCCTTACACCGATGCAGCGATGTGCTATACAAATGGTTTTAAACTCTTTCTGTGACGTAGTTGTAAAACATCGCCTTGCATGTGTGGGCAATAGAGGGTCCATCCCAAACAACACGGGATATACTTCGGCGATGGTGGCCAACGAACGCAAACGTTTGGCAAAACCAAGCGTATGGGATGTCCACATCTATCACAAATACGGATCATCAGGAATCGTTTGAGATATGGTGCACTCCCCATACGGTTCATCCTTGCAACTTGTGTGAGATCACACTAACATTGCATGCGCTATTCTGTGGTGCACTCTTTATGATGTGCACCGAATTGCAAAAAATTCACGATTATAAAGCGTGTATGATAAGGGGGCTATGACACACATTTAGTTCCACTATCACCGTATGTGATATGATATTAGAGTGCATACGTTTATCATTATTAAACCATATGCGAAGGTTGAATGTATCCCACACATGTTTTTTTGTAAACGTTTGTGATTTACAAAACGTCCCAAATGTGTGATCCATACTTCCCAAACGTGTCATCCATACTAACCGTGTTAGATGAAGGCCCATCACACGCGTTCTTCTTTAACCAACGTTTACGATGGGCACGATATCTTACATAGTTCAAAATACCAAATCGTGTGTGATAAGGAGACTAGTACAATTATTTGATGACAAGTAACTGTGTGCTCTGGTGTTGTTAATCTCACATGTTCTTTCTCGTCTGACCATGTGCGAAGTCGAGACTCATCTCACATGCCGCGAGTGGAGAAATGTGTGTGATGTTGAAGTTGATCGCATGTGTTTTGCTTCCTTAAACTATGTGCATTATAATGGTTGCAGAGCATGATTTCCCCCTAATTAAATACCTTTGTTCATAATTCACATAATTTTAAATTTAAAGTAGGAATTCATGTATTTCGTATTGAATCATGTTTAAATGTAGGTTTAAGAACGAATGCATAATTCGATTCACATGTATATATACTGAAGAACTACATCAACATCAATTCTCAAAAAATGGAAAACTACAGAAGGCACAAATAAAGAATGATGGAACCATGTTTGTATTAAATACAGTAAAGAGAGAGCCGAAAGACATTTTGGTTGCTGGAGAAGGTGAAGCGGAATGCCCATATTGTGCCCTCCTCCATGCCTAACGCACGAATGACTCTAGGCCAGCCCCCAGTGATGGCGCCCGCCGATCCTTCATTGTATTCGTTACGACTTCTCGATGCTCATTGTAGTCTCGATGATATATTTGAACCTTCATTGCATGTCTAGTAATCATGTACTTTGCGAGGTAATCTTGAGTAAGCTTCTTTGGGAACTGATACTTGTGATCTGCGTTGGGGTTTCCATGAAGAGGGACGGGTTATTGCAACATAATGTGGGTAAGTATTTCCCTCAATTATTAAACCAAGGTTTATCAAAACAATAGTAATAACAATCCTCAACCATCTTTAGCTGCTGCACACAAAAGAACGAACAACTTGCACCCAACACCGGCAAGAGGGTTGTCAACCCCCTTGATCTCGTTATTTGCAAACAAGTGAGTTTTGTAGATAATTGTAAATTGAAAAATAAAATAAAAGCAAATACATAAAAGAAAATTATTAGTAGCGTTTGTGAATATATAAGTGAATAGACACGGGGCCGTAGAGTTCTATAGTGGCATCTCTCATAGACATAGCATACGGGGGATAAGCAAAGGGATTTATATTTCTATGCCCCTGGTTCCTTAGCTGTACTCATTCATCCCCACGCTCTTAACTTTTGCTCACTTTTCCCCACTCCCTTGCTAGAAACCCTCATAACTGGTCATAGTGGACATTGTCGTCGGGTCAATGGCTTGACCGTTAAATCTGATGAGTGGGGCCGTGCTGGCTGTGGCGCCTGTTGGACCTGAGAGCGGGTAGGACCTGACAAGTGGGGCCACATTTGACGGTATCTCTGTTCGACTGTTGGCCCGTGGTTTCGTTGGACTATTGGGCCTTTGCATGAAACGCCTGCATGCGCCGCCACGACAGAAGCCTGTTATGCATGCACAATGTATCCAGCTAGCCTACTATGCATGCACCCAGCAAGCCTGCCTGCATGCATCGATGCGTGCCGACATGATGCGTTGACCGAGCCTGCCTATGCCGATGCACGCCGCCACGGTGCACTGACGGAGCCGCTTTCCTGCACGCGAGCCGCCACAAACATAACGACAATCGCTGTCGCTGGTTCTCTCTTGTCACACGCATGTCTAGTCGATTTAGCGTGGCAATTAAAACCCAAATCCAGATCACTCCGCGAGAGAGGCGAGGATGCAGTACTATGGCCCCACCTTCTAGATTCCACCCAGCGTGCTAGAGAGGCGGAACCCCGCCAGCGTCATCGTGGAGACGATGCTCCGTGTGTGGGCGATCTCATGATGGAGGGGTGCCAGGGAGTTTGCCCAGTGGTTCCTCCGTGCGGGCTACGCCCACCTCCCCGCGGGCTCGCCGGTGATGTTCCGACTGGAGGAAGTGCACCCAAATGCCAGCTCTCCGCCGTTAGGCCTCATTGCCAAATTCACCAATAGATTTGATGCGTACTACCTCCTCGGCAAGGTGTTTTGGTGTGCGTGCGAGTTCATCGCATTCACCACCTACAACATCTTCATGGACTTAGATAGCATATTCCCCACCCACAACGGTATGCACAACCTCCCCTACTACCACCGCGAGGCCGGCATGGAGGAGGAGCACTGAAGAGAAGGTGCAGTGAAGATGGTGGTGAAGGCCCATCCGGTCTCGTGAAGCTTGTCTTGCCCGTTAGGGCTTTTTATATATTTTTATGTTATGTCGTTGGTTGTACCGTGAACTCTTTTATGTACAATGTGTTATATTTTTATGTTATGTCGTTGGCTACCCTCGAAGCTGAACTATGTGCATGTATGGAGGGTTTGTCATTATCTCTTCCAGTTACGATCCAGATGGACTCCCTTGTTGCAGTGAAGTTGATCCAGGCAAAAGACGTGGATAGATCTATCTATGCATTGCTTATTAAGGTGATTTGATACTTTATGTCTCTTTGTGAATCTTGTATTACTCATCTCAATCGTAGCCAAAATAAAGTTAGTAATAGCTTAGCTAAGTTTGCTCGTTTAGAAGGCAGAACTATGACTTGGATAGGGTCGGGGCCTTTGGTAGCAATAGAGCTAGTTGTCATTGATTGTTTGATCCTTTCGTGATGAGTAATACATTATTTCACCCACAAAAAATGTTTTAGGGCACCCTATGTTTTATGTAAGAACTATGCTATGCTTGCTACTTTGTATGTTATGGATGTATGCTTGATACGTGAGATATCGGTAGATGGATATGGTGCTGTAGCCGAGCCCTAGACATGCTCTCTAGATGGATATGGTGCCATAGCCGAGCCCTAGACATGCTATTAATAATAAATTTGCCATGTTCTACAAAAAAATCATGTATAAAACAAAAAAACAAAAAATCATGTATACAATATTTTTCTTGCAAAAAAACATGTTTATAATACCCGCATGTCAAAAAATCAAAGTATTGTGCCATAGGCTATATACAGAAGGAAATTGCCATGATATGTCCAAATAAATTTGACATGGGCAAGTTCAATAAAGAATTTGTCATGGTATCTACTCTAACAATGACATGGAAAAAGTTATTCTTAAGTTCACCATGGTAATTATGTGTACAAAAATGCCATGGGACAAAAGTTGTACTGCTAACAATAAATCCATTTACCATCATGCACTATTTTTGTTTGACATGGCAATAAATGGATTTACCATGGCAATAATCAAGCAAAAAAATAGAGCCAGCTCGTGCACTATTTTCTAGGCCTTTTTTAATCTTTGTGGGCCTTCGACACCCAACGCAATGCGACGGCCCAACCAGAGCTTAGTTTCAATTTGGGCCCGAGAACTACATTTTTTTTCTTCTGTGGTCGGTGTTGTCTGACTAAACTGAAGAAACAGAAAGTGCACAAAACTGACAAAACTGACATGATCCACAAATTAAGCAACACACAACATAGAGCACATGATCCAGAAATTTTACCAAATCCTAGAGCACATGATCCACAAATTTAAGCAAATCCTAGAGCACATGATCCACAAATTTAACCAAATCCTAGAGCACATGACACCACACTAATAACATCTCTAACCAGTGATGGCCAGCAAGTAAGAAAATCCTAGAGCAACTATACAAAAATAAAATCCTAAAGCTATCAGATTCGCATGCTTGTTCAATTGAATCATCTGCTTCAACTTCTTGTTCATCTTCTTTAATTCCCCCTTCAGATCTGCATCTCCAACTATCAGAGCAACACTTTCAGAGACCAAATTTGTTGGTGCTAACGACAAATTTAGCTCCCGAGTTGGGGCCCCATTGCATTGATTCCACGTAACATAGTGATCCAGCCATTCAAAATGTGTGCATTTCTTCATGATCTGAAACGAAAACATGAACCGTAAATCCCAGATCCAAGGAAAAAAATTAAAAGAAAATAGAAAAAGAATTCAAAGAAAAATCATGAGATCTAACCCGTCCCTCTGTCTTGCTCTTGCATTTCACGAACTCGCGCCCATAGTTGCCATTCTTCACCTCCTTCGAAGTCAACCAAATCAGTGGCGCGCTACGTGGGCAGTCAGGACATTGCTCTATGGGAAGTGGACCATACTGGGTCCACGAGGGGCGGGAGGCTGAAGTGGATCTCGACATATCGCCCAAAGTCGCTAGAGAAGAAGAAGCATAGGAGTGGCTCCTCTCGTCGCCAGAGAAGAAGAAGCAGAGGATTGGATCCTCTCGTTGCCGCAAAATAAGCAGCATAACAAAGGGGAGGCAAGGGTGGACGAGCACAACCAACTACTCCTATGGATCGCCTCTCACGGATCGCCCCACAATCCAACGATGCGCAGCCGTCCATGTGATCAATGGTGTGGAGGGTTGTCGCTTGGCTCTAGGGTATGATCGGACGACTGACGTTCGGAGATAGGGTTAGGCAAAACCCCATGGGGTTTAGAGGGGTTTTGAGCTGGTCAATGGGGTTTCCAAGGCTTTGACTAAGCATAACTAATTTAAAAAAATCAAAAATATGAAACCTTCGCCGTTCGCCGTTTTATGATACACACTAACGAGGAAAAATACTAAACTTGGTATACATACATTTACAAAAACAAACCTAGTTGGCACAATCGAGGTCAAATGAGCAATATTAATTTAAAAAAATGAAAAAAATATAAAACCTGCGCACAATGTTGTCTTGTGCGACATGTTACCAACCAAAAATCATAAACTTTGTGTATGGACATTTACATGAAAAACCTTCACACATATGAGCTATCACGTACAACATTTCATAGAGTCCAAGGAGAGGAGGTAGGGTTCCCTTCAATTTTTGAAAATTAAAAAAAAATCACCAAAGCTTGATTTCAAAGTGAATAAGAAGGATTTGAACTTAGTTTTCCATTTTCATATTTTAAACATGTTTTTAATGGTTTTCTATTAAAGTATTTTTTTTCAAAAAATGTAAAAATAGGAAGATTAATTCAATAAATAGTGATACTTCGAATGTACACTATATAGATTGAATAGGTGTTAATAAAAAATATTTGGCGCATTTAGAGTAGGTCCAAAAAAACTTGATTACAAATGGGGCTGTTTACCCTAGCTTGGGAGCTCATTTGTAGCATATTTCTCATGACTACAAGTTTTACCACGCAAAAGAGATTGGATTGATCACCTAATGTTTATAATAGTTCAGCAAACTTTGCAACTCACACCACAAGGCAATGGACTTCAAGTGTTGGTTCAAATTCAAAGTTTGCCTAAAATTAAATTTTTGCCTCAGTTTTGTATTCTACCTCAAATTTTACATCAAATTACAACTAGAATTATTACACCTTACAAGTTTTCACAGTAGTCCAAATTGACGACATAATCCTTATTACAAATCCTTAAAGTTCAAAGTTTATGACTTGCATTCAAGTTCAAATTCAAATCTTTGCCTTGCTCCTTGTGTTCCGGGATTGGTTAACCGTCTGGCTCCTGGTTTCCCTAGCTGGGATATTTTGTGCTTTTGAAAGCTTTGTCTTGTTGCTTATGATCTTCACTTATGGTGGTGACGGTTTTGTTGAGCTTTGACTGACCGAGCAAGTGATGACTAGTTGACGGTCATCTATGGGTTCACTAATCCTTAAAGGAACTTTAGACAAAATAACTTCCTCCTCTCTTATAGCTTCAAAACCTTCATAAGCCATGGTTTCAAATTCTACATCAGATGATGGTTCAACCGAAGTTTCGTCCTCTCTAGGTCTTTTGTGTCCTGTGCCTCTAATTATCCTAGAGCTGGGTCAAACAAAAATAAGCTGAGCCATTGATAAAAAAGAGAAAAAATGCAAAAAAGGGAAAGGTTGCACACATACCAAGCTGCTACTTCAGTTGCTTCATTCTCCTCTAAACTTGCTGCATTCTCCTTTGCTCCTACATTCTCCTCTAAACTTGCTGTTCTCCTGTGCTGCTACATTCTCCTCTGCATTTGCTGCTGCCCATTGTTCCTCTTCTCCAAATGATGCATCAACTGGATTGGTACAAATCCTAGCAATATACCCCAGGATACCACATTTTTCGCACTTACGCTATTTTTTACACAACCCTCTTCACCAGCTCTTATCCTATTTTTCCTTGGTCTTCCTGGTGGTCTAGTCAGTACATGAGAATGGAGTTTTCCCAAGAGTGCTGGCACATTTTCAGCATAAGCAACCCTAAATTTGGAAACAAAGAAATATTCAGAGCAACTGATCAACTTCACCATCTTCACCTCCAATAACAGTCATGAGATGTAGGGCATGTATGCACGGCTTCCCACAGATCTGCCATTGCCTACTATTGCATTCCTTAGTAGCAAGTTTCATTGGATATCTCCATTCCCTATTTTTACTATCAATGTATGTCACCTCAGCCTCGTATGTCGATGGTCGAGTGCATTTCGTCCTTAGTCCTCTTTCCTTGGCATGCAGTGCCTTAATCAGAGATGGGAGCATAAGATGACCAACATATTGTGTTTCTGCAATTATTTTACAAAGAGCCATCTTTATCATGATCATCTACCTGATCTTATAAAATGGTTGCCACAACAAAAGCCCTTTCACTTACTTGAATTTTTTATTGAAACACTCAGCGAGGTTATTGGTCAGATAGTCTAGTTTGCAGATTTCATTGAATTTGCTTCTTGAGCACACCTTTCCGTGATGTTCATCCGTGTACTCCTTCACCAAATGATTGTGAGAATACATCACTATCAAATGGTGCTCATGCTTCCTCAAGCTGCATGTGTATGATGCTGGCCATAGGTTGTCACCATAAACTTTGCCTTTGAATTTCTTTTTAAAATTCTGCGCTAGGTGTCACATACATTCCCTATGTTCCACTCCAGGGAATACAATTTCTACTGCACTCTCTAAACCCTTGCAAGCATCTGTGTGTATAACTAAACCTGAGGGTGTACCTATAATGTTGTGCAACTGCTGTAGAAACCATACCCAACTCTCCTCAGACTCTGCCTCCAACACATCAAATGCAACTCGGAATAGCCAGTTGTGTCCATCAACTGCATAAGCTGCTGCTAGCTAGCCTCTCCATCTTCCATTCGAAGCAGTTGCATCGATAGCCAAATAGGGCCTACGACCACTCAGAAACCCCTGCCAGCAAGCCTTGAAACAAACAAAAGCCCTCCTGGACTAGCCGTCTCCACTTCAGCTTTGAAGGTGTAAAGCATCTAAAAACTCTTATTCCATGGACCATTAATCCTATCAAGAGTCGTTTCCTTAGCATAGAAAATCTTCATGTATGGTATATTAATCTTGTACTTATCGTATAGCTTCCCATGGAGTGCTGTTGGACCAATTGTTTGTGTTTCCCTCACCCAATCCAAGATTGCATCTGCCACCCACCTAGTCTTTGCAAGCTTTGATTTGTCCTTTCCCCTCCCCCTCCAGGTGGGCAAGTGTGCCCGTGCAGTTTTTTTATCTGAAACAAAATAAAAAATGATGTCAAATACAATAACGGAATAGTACATATGATCTGAATATAGAATGGATAAATAATAGGAATAAATATTCTGTTGTAATACCTGAATCAATTTGCTCTTTAGCATAGTGGATGCATGCAACCTACACCTACACCTATCATAAGGGCAATGACCAATCAATCTTCTTAGCTCACACCTATCAACCTCATAGGAGTTTTCAATGAGAATGCAATATGTAGTCACTGCATTACGAGCGTCCAACATCGATTCGAATACGGTTCCTGGAGTAAGCTAAGGACTCTCCCTATTCCACTCAATTGTTGACATGTCCTCACCATCATATTCTTGTAAAACTAAGGAGTTGATGTTCTCCTCCCTCTCTTCATTGTCAGTTTCATCAAATCTAGCACGGTGGCTAGGCTCCTCTGGATATTCATCTTTCATTGCCTGTTGACTGACTCTATCTACCAGTTCAGGGAATAGAGTCTCATCCTCATCATCATGTTGAGGAACTTCCTTGTCAGGCTCTGCATATACTTCTACATCAGGTGCAGAAGGGAGAGAAGAAGTGGAAAAATTAGTGACAACTGACATGTTGTGGCTTTCAGAACCACTAGGTTTACTTGGTCTCGACCTACAAGGAGTGTGAGGACGCTCGCTATTAGCAGAGACACATGATGTCTGAACACCTTTCCCCTTCGGGACACGTTGTTTGCGTGCATGAAGCACACCGATATGGATTTTACCGAAACGGCTATCAACATTCAAACTAAATAGCAATCTCAAATGCTCATCACAAGTTAATGGGACAAATCTCTACTCGGTACTGTCGAAATATCTTAGTTCAACAACATCGACAGGGCTCCACGGATACTCACAACAGAGTGCCACGCGGAAATCTGTGAATGAAATGCTGGTGTCTACCACTTTCGGATAGAAAAATCCAGAAATCAGATACGGTTTAGTTCCACGCAGCTCGCTAGTTTCCATTCTAACGCCAGCCGGAAAGCAAGTGCATGATCAGCCCTATTCGATTGAAATAAAGGGCGCGGTTAGGACGATTTTTTTTAGAAAAATTGTACTGATTCATGCCAACGATGGGCAAATACATCCTAATTTATGGATCTCCTAATCAATTTGAGAGGAAAACGATGCATACCCAGGTGGAATCCATGAATTATCTGCCTCTGATTTGACCCAATCATCTCCACGGTCGATGGGCCGGACGGGGTGCTCCCCCTACATAATAGGTACTATTATTAATTGATTCTTGATTCATTTCTGCATACTAGGTACTGTATTCTAGCTTCTCCATGGCTTATCCCCCCCCCCCCCCCCCCGAGATAATCCATAGCATAAGCAAAACAAGCAAACTATGCAAGCGAAACATAATCTATTTGAAACAAAATAGTTTGTACAATCTATAAAGAGCCCGTAATTCTGTAACTCTAAAAATTCTGAAAAATTAGGAGAGAGTGGAGAATCTGTATATAAATACAGTGTAAAATTTTCAAATCATTATCATGCTCTAGTAAAAAATGAAAATTCATGTACTCGAGTCAAAGCTTATGTTTTGTTTCAGCATCGTTTCCGCTCATCCCGTGAGTTATCCCAACGGCTTTACTTGGCATAAACACTAATTAAAATATAAAAAACATAATCATTACAGAGGAAATAATCATGCTATCACAAAATAACATAAATTAAAAATAAAATTTAATATAAATATTGGGTTGCCTCACAACAAGCGCTACTGTTTTATGCCCCTAGCTAGGCACAATGCATAGTTTCAAATATTGTCATCTTTAATATCAAGCTCCTGAATAACGCAACTATCATTGATAGGAACAGTGCGAGGTTTGAAAATAGGATCCTTTACTATGTTCACAAAATTGGGATGAACACTAATCATTTTGATATATTTATTTCTTTTGGAAGTAGGTGTACTAATGCTCTTAGGAATGTATATGAACTTGGGACTTTTGTCTTGTGAGGTACTAGCATTAGTCTTATATGGTGTGAAAGCAGAACTCACTTTTTTGATGACCTCCTCCATTTTATCAATTCTAATCAAACCTTGTTCCGCCCTCTTATAAATAATAATGTCCTTTTCCTTTAAAGTTTTCAAAGTTGTTCCTACCCATGACCCAAATTGGGTGATATGATTATGAAGTTTTTTATATAACTCTTAAATTGGTTCACTAGTGATAATTTTCTTTTCAACAACATCAAGCCTTTGCACAACATGATCCAAGGTTAAATTGGTTTCATTAACAATAAGGAGTGGTGTTCCAACAAGATTTTCAATTGCATTATAAGCAACCAAGGTGTGACACCTTAAGAAATTTCCTTCGGTGATGGTATCAGGGACAAACCTATACCAAGTTGTCACACCAACATAAAAAATATAAAGCAAAGTAGTGGTGGATAACTTATTAGTTTCCTTATTTTGAGCGTGGAAAATACTATACCATGCATCTTTCAAACTTTCTCCTCCCCTTTGTATAAAGTTAACAACATCATTATTGTGAGTAACGCGAACAAAAGTAGGACTAGCCATGACTTCAAACAAGAAAACTAGTAACAAGCAAAGTTAAATATTTTTGTATTTTTGATTTTTATGAGACAAACTAAATATAACAGCAAATAAAAAATAACAACAAGTGAATGAAAATTTGTGTGAAGTCACTTGATAGTTGGTTATGGTATTCTCTGGCAATGGCGCCAGAAATCCTTCTTGATACTTGTGATATGTGTTGGATTTTTCATGAAGAGGAACGGGTTATCGCAGCATAATGTGGGTAAGTATTTCCCTCAATTATGAAGCCAAGGTTTATCGAACCAATATGAATACCAATCCTCAATCATCTTTAGCGGCTGCACACAAAAGAACAAACAACTTGCACCCAACGTCGTGTAATGCCCAATATGTGATCTTACCCTTATTTAGGCTCGAGGGCCTCGACCGGGATAGAAGCACATCTTGTCGTTCCGCAACAATGTATATCATTACAAGTACATGTATATAAGAGATGAGTATATGGAATTGTCTTACACTCGCCACAAGCTACATCACGATCACATCAATACAACAACATATTCAATCATCATATAGAAGAGCAGGGTCCGACTGCGGATGAAAAACAAACGATAAAATGACATCCATCCTTGCTATCCCAGGCTGCCACCTAGAACCCACCCTAGATTGATGAAGAAGAAGTAGAAGAAAAACTCCAAATCAAACAAGCATCACGCTCACGTCAAATCGTCGCATTACCTGTACCTGCAACTGTTGTTGTAGTAATCTGTGAGCTATAGGGACTCAACAATCTCATTTCCAAGGGTATCAAGACTAACAAAGCCTAATGGGTGAGGTATGGTTAAGTGGTGAGGCTGCATCAAGCACTAAGAATTTATTTGAGTAGCTAACTTATGAATACAGAAGATAAATATGGTGGTCTACGCATAACACACGTGAACTATTAATGATCACTAAGTGATCCTGAACACCTACTTACGTCAAACATAACCTCACTGTGTTCTCTCTCGGATAAGGACGCATGAGTAGAGATAGTCACGGTTATGCACATGGTTGGTGTATTATTTGAGTTGACTTTAAGTTTCCTATGACCGGGTGTTAAACAAAGTTTCCAAGTTGCCACTTAACCGTGGGCACGTATCTCATGAAAGATTTAACCTTGCAGGGGTGCTCCAACTCATCCATCACAAACTAACCACACGCTGCATCAAATAATCACGACCATGGAAAACCCATGATCTCCTTGGAAATTATGTTGGAAAACCTCAACCTCGAGATAGCCCAAAGTATCCTCGTAATCCCTCGCACAAGACGTTCGAGAAAGGTAAAACAAATCCAACAAGGCCACCCGACGTGTCGACGATCCCGATAGGAGTCGCATATCTCGTTCTCAGGACACGGTGGATAAGCTACGCGTACAGTGGCATGATACAAATCCCCCGAGTTGCCCCTGGTTGGCGTCGTATAGTGCTCTATTTAGGACAAACACCATTAGCACTGACCCTCATTGTATTATGTTGAATTAATTCCTCGGGTTCATGACACCCTATGATTTCATAACAATGTGCAGTATTGTGATGTTAGGCAAATATAGTATCAATGTTGGGCCTTGCCAGAAGAGTTTTATCCCAAAACGAAAATCAAGGGGGTCCCCATAACAACTCCAAGCATGTTAGGAGCACTCAATATGGAACATAACACCGGTACACAAGTAACTAGGGCGGAAAAAGTGGAACAAAACACCAAGCAAAAGGCAAGCCTTCCACCTTTTACCAAGTATATATGTGCATTAAATTAAATAGCAATAAATTTGTCATATCAAAAGGGAACCATGTTGTCACATGGAAGCAATTTCACATGCAGCTAGAAATGCTATAAGAAGGGTTGAGTAACCGGTAACATAGCCAAACAATGTTTTGCTAGGATGTGGAGGGGTTGGAGGCTTATAATGGCAATATTGGGAGGCTTACATACAAGTGCTAGGCAACATAACATAACGATAGTAGAGAGACAACTAGCATGGCAATGATAGTAGTGTTATCTAGGGAAATGGTCATCTTGCTTGAGATCCTGCTTGGAAGAAGAACGATTCCATGAAGAAGATGATCCGTGAAGTAGACGAACGAATCCACACAATCCGAATGCTTTCGAAACTCTATCAAGAAGAAGCAATCCGGAACAAACAATCAACACACAATACACCACAACATATTCATGACATAATGCGCAAACAAATATGATGCATGATAGTGTTGGTTATGCAAGGCAATCACAACAATCCAACACTACACATTAAGTGAAGCTCAATATGCAACGAGTTGCAAACTGATGAAACTCCACATTTGAATTTACTTACTTCATTTCGTTTAGGTACACAAGAATATTAAATGTTGTTAAACATGGAAAAAGGTTACACATAAATAAACTACACTATCTAAGCATCTTAAATGAGGTTGGAAACCACTTATAGTATTTTCGAAGTGACCCCATATGCATATTATGAATTTGGTCCAGATCTGTCCTAAGCACATTTTATTTATTAAACAGAAAAATAAAGTGTACCACGCCATTCTACATGTCATTCTAGTCCATTTACATATATGGATCAGAATTTTTTTAGAAGTAGTATCTTTTTTGTAGCAATTTTGAGAAAAAGGGTTCGGGTTTAAAAAATTGCAGTACTAGTACCCTGTTGGCCTTCTTTGGGCCGACAGGAGGGCAGTCGGCTGGCCCAGGGCCGAAACCTGGCAGTCGGCCTGCCCCAGGCCCACTCGGCCAGCCCCAGGCCGACAGCCCACCTTTCGGCCAGCCCCAGGCCGACAGCCCACCTTTCGGCCAGGTGGAAGCCGAAACCTCCCAGGATAAGGCAGCGTCGGCCAAGCTGCCTTCTTCCTCCTTCCTCTCCCTATTTTCTCCATTTTTAGGCCGAAATGACCCCCCTTGATCTCCCAATCCCTCCACTAATTTTCCGTTTCAATCCAATGAATTGATAGATCCTGTGTTTCTCCCCCGCCCTACGGTTTTATTTTCCGCAACGGTGTACTAGTTTGTTCGTGTGGAGGAGAAGATGGTGTGGTGGTGGAGGTTGCAATGGTGAGAAGGTGGAGTGGTGGAGAGGAAGAAGGAGTGCACTCACGCGTTGAAGGTATAAATTTTTGTTGTTAATTTTTTTTGTAATGTACGTACATTTAGTTTGTGTTATTTTTAGTAGCGTAGTTATTTTTAGTTATTGTTAGTATAATGATTTTAGTGTAGTCATATTAGTGTAGTTTTATTTAGTGTAGTCATATTAGTATCGGGTTTTAGTTTTTGTTTTCGTAGTGTAGGATTAGTTAGTTTAGTCATAGTAGCATCGGTTATTTTTTGTGTAGATAATTTTAGTGTAGGTCTTTTATGTGCCTTTGGTGTAGCTCATTTTTATGTAGTTTTTATAGTTACATCACAGTGTTAGTTTTATTTTAGTGTCGATATATTCGCTGCGAATAACGAGGAGTTGGCATTGTCTGATCAGGTTAAAATGTCTGAATCCGTAAATCTGACTGTGTATTACGGCCCTAGTACTGTTCGATATAATGAGTTGGGGGTTGATCATGGCGACTTTAAAACAGGTGAGATGACACTTTCAGACCTGGACAGACTGGACATTAGGCAGTTGAAGCACTGGTTGACTACTAGTTTTGGCCTCGATCCTGAAGTTTGTTCCGTCAGTATTCATGCCTTGTGGACCAAATCCTGTAAAATGTCAAGTGGGATTTGATTCCGATAGATAGGAGCCAGCATTGGTTGTCTCTGTTAAGTCATTGCAGAGACCCAAGAATCCATCCGTATGCCCTAGTGCAACCAGTGGCGAAGGAGGAGAACATCGTACCGCCAACTGTGGGGTATGATCCAGGCCAGAGTAGTCAAGTGGCTAACGAGATTTATGTATCCGGGTCATAGCCACCGTATGTGAATGATACTCAAGCCGACAATGAGTCAGATTATGTTAATGCTGGTCAGAGTATTCAATCGATAGTATTAGCTGCCTCTGTGTTGCTGACGGGGACAAGGAAGGCGAGGAAATGCAGAGGGTGATGGAGGAAGAGGACGAGGATGGGATTGCAGAGGAACTTGATTCTAAAAATTCCGAGGATGAGGAGGAGGTACCAATTCCTGCTGCATGGGAGCAGGACATATCCGCCAGCTTTACTGTCAACGATGGCCATGAGACTCCATGGCAATATAATCTGAACCAAGTCCAGATCGGGGCTATGTTTGACACAAAGAAGAAATTGAAGTATGCAGTGATAAAGTGGGCTATGTCTACACAGAGGGTTTTCCGGACACACATATCTAGTCCAACGAAATATACCGTGAAGTGTGCTGAATCAGGTTGTCCTACGAAGGTGCACGCCCACGTGCCAAAGTATCACATCCACTGGGTTGTGACAAATGTTGTACCTCATAATTGTGTTAGGAAAAACATGTTAGCTCTTCATCCAAACCTTACTTCAACTCTCATAGCGCAACTCATGTATACTGAGATAGTGACGAAGAAACATATGGAAGCAAAGCACATCCAGACCGCAGTGAAGGTCAGATGGAAGGATGACATTCCATATGGGAAGGCTTGGAGAGCTAAGCAGAAGGCTATGGAGGAGAGGTTTGGGACGTTCTTCGACTCCTATGATAATGTTGTGCGTCTCCTTGATGTACTGAAGGAGAGGAATCCCGGCACTTATGTTAACATTCAGCACACGAGGCTGGATAGTATACCAGATTACAAGGTGTTGAAACGAGTATTCTTCTCTTTCGGTATGTGCATCGAAGCTTTCAGGCATTGTCCTCCTGTGATGTTTGTGGATGGTACATTCCTGACTGGTCAGTACAAAGGGCAAATCCTGACTGCTATTGGTGTGGACGGGAACAACCAAATCATCCCACTAGCCATGGCATTTGTGGAGGGTGAGAACTTTCCGAGCTGGGTATGGTTCTTCCGTAAAATTAAAATTGCGATCGTGAAGGACAGACCCAATGTGTGTCTCATTCATGACAGAACTCCCGGTATATTGAAGGCCGTGAAGACACTGAGTAATCCAACTGCTGACGAGCCAACACCTTGGAAGGACTTGCAAAGCCGGTGGTGCATGTGCCATCTTGGTGCTAATTTTTTCTCACAGTTCAAGAACAAACGGTTGATGAACTTGTTCAAGAAGTTATGCAAGCAGAACCAACGGCGAAAATACGATTTTATTTGGTCCAAACTAGATGAGTTCACTAAGAAGCAGGTCATTGCTAGGAAGAAAATGGAAAAATACCAGGTTAAGTTAACAGCACTCATTGCGGAGATGGAGGGGCCAGTTGGTCTTTGTGACTTGCCAGCAATTGACCCTCCTAATACGAAGCGAAAGAAGGGCAGGGCAATAAAGATTTTTTCTGAGTGGATAGAGAAAGAACCTCTAGTGAATTGGTCTTTGCTGCATGACACCCATGGAGCTAGGTATGGCCACATGACAACAAATCTTGCAGAGATCTATAACTTTGTTCTCAGAGGGAACAGAGCATTGCCACTGACAGCTATTGTGGAGGGTGTATTCCATGGCACTGTGAGGTATTTCAGAGAAAGGCATGAGTTGGCAAGGAAGCATATTGAAGATAATCAGAACACTCCTTACTGCAGCCGTGTCATGGAGTATATGGCTGATAAGATAAAGAAATCCAAGAAGCACACCGTCACACTCATAGGTAATCAGGAAAGGAGGTACGAGGTTCAGCTTCCTACTGATGGTTTCGGTTCTGGAAATGAGGTGAGGACGCATGAGGTTACAATTGGAGCAGAATTTTATCCAACTTGTGAGTGTACATGCAACAAGCCGCAGTTGTTGCAACTGCCTTGCTCACATGTGTTGGCTGCCTGTGGCTAGATTCAGTTGGACGCTATGTCCTTCGTGTCTCCGTACTATTCAAAGGAGGCAGTACTCAATGTCTGGACAGGTGAGATGACAGGGTTTAGAGTCGTCGGCAATTTCAACGAGGTAAACGATGCTGATAGAGTATACATCCCGGATCCTGCACTACGGCAAACTAGCAGGGGTAGGCGTAAGGTAAAGCGCATCCGAAACGACATGGACCAATCTGAAGCAGGTGGAGCAACTAGGCAATGTTTGCTCTGTGCGGCGTATGGTCATAGGATGAAATATTGCCCCACACTGAAGAAAGACGGTGCTTCCACATCAACGGGTGCTTCCGCATCGACGACTGCTACAGCAGTTGCAAGAGGAGGTCCTGGCAGTCGTGGTGGACGTGGCTCTCGAGGCCGAAGGGGCGGATGAGGAATGAATAACTCAGAAGCTACATAATCTGTGGGACTATGTTTGTATTTGTAATATGTGGGACTATGTTTTTAAGTTGTAATATGTCGGACTATGTTTTTAATTTTTAATATGTCGGACTATGTTTTTATTTGTAATATGTGTGCACTATGTTTTTATTTGTAATATGTGAGACTATGTTTTTATGCCTTTCGTATACTAAGTTTTTATTTTTAGTGCGCCCCCTTCTATGTTATATTTTCTAATATGTTTGTACTATGTTCTCATTGCAGATATGGCTTCATATCGGATGCTTAATGGTAATATGGATAGAGGGCACCGAGTCGCAATTACGGAATCGGGCACCAACTTAGACGTGTTGATCACTCGCACCCCAAAGTCTAACTGGATGATACACCCTGCATGGGTTGATAGGTATGTGTCGATACAATCACATAACACGTTCGTCATTGTTTTGATAGTAGTTAATTGTAAGCTACATTTTGTTTATTTTGTAGGCTGAATTGGACTTTACTCCTACCCTTCGATGCAGAACTCTTCACCTTGCTGCTCGGCATGAAGAGGTCGTCCTCATCCTCACTTTCTGCTGACCATAAACCTGAATTATTCACAGCAATCCTGAGATAAGCATCACCCTTGTGCAGTTGCTTTTGCCATCTGGCGTGCAACCTCAGAAGTTCTTTCCGTATCTCCTCAAAAGTCCTGGGAGGCCACCCAGCCCTAGCTCATTGGTGAGACAACTCATTCATTATCAAGTCACTGCTAATGAGTTCCTCCCATGGTACTGCTCTGTCATTCATCTTGAAATTGGCAGCTAGACGAAGAAGACGGTCAGACATACCCTTGTGAAAACTACGATCAAAAGGATAGTGAAGATGAGGAGGATGAGACATCTCCACGAAAGAATGGTGAGAGCGGAATGAAGGATGCGTGAGCGACAAGGAAAGGAAGGGCCTGCTCACCCTCCTTACTGTGAATGTAGTTATATAGGCGGGGAAAAAGTGGCGGGAGAGGAAGTGGCGGGAGTGGAAGTGGTGGGAGAGGAACTGGCGGGAGAGGATCTGGCGGGAGAGGAAGTGGCGGGAGAGGAACTGGCGGGAGAGGATCTGGCGGGAGAGGAAGTGGCGGGAGTGGAACTATCGGGAGAGGAACTGGCGGGAGAGGATCTGGCAGTACATCTTGCTGAAATTAAGATACATCTTGCTGAAATTAAGATACAACTTGCTGAAATTGAGTTACTGCAATCTAAATCTACTGGGTCCAATGTGGAAATTTTCCTTTTCCATCTCCAGCTTCTTCTGCTGCCTGGGCTGCACGAGCCCTTTCTTTCTTTGTCTGCCTCTCAGCTTCACGGGCCTCCTCTCGCTGCCGGTAGACCTCCGCCAGTCGAAGTTGGTTTTCTTGGTTTTTCTTCTTCATTTCAGCAAGAAAAGCCCTCTGCTCCACACAGTGCTCTTGCCAAGCTCTCTCCTGCTCTGCTTTCTCCTCTATTGCCGCCTTCTCGCGGCGCTCCTCCACGTCCAAACTTGCCCATGCTCGACGACTTCTTTCACGAATCTCAGTCACCGCCCAGTCCGACATTTTCATGTCTATCCAACGATAGTACTGGCACAGGGGTGGAGGAGACTACAAAAGAAACACAAATATAACAAATCAAATCAACAGGAATATGAACAACGTGTTTATTCCGTGTGACTGAAACTTACCGGAGGTGTGATGTACGTTGAAGGACCAATGGGTGGATCTTCCTCATAATTAGCGCACATGAAAAACTTCATGCCCAACCAATCTGAAAAATCCGTCACCTCCTTCACCTTGTAGAGATCACTGCACCAACAACGAACTGCTTCCACCCCCTGAGGCAGCTTCGCACTCTTCCATTTGCTAGGCCTAATGCTTTGATCCGAAGAAGGCAAACTCATAATGACTACCGCACTGGTTTTTTCGAGTGTTGGTGGCTGATGGAGGAAGGCAGATACAATGTCTCCTTTTATAGGCAGACGACAACCGCAATGGAGGGAAATCGGGCGGGAGAGAATGGCGGGACAGAGAATGGGCGGGAGAGAATGGCGAGAGATAATGGCGGGAGATAATGGCAGGAGAAATTGACGGCAAATAAAAACGACGATAGTACGGCTTGCTGAAATTAAGATACAACTTGCTGAAATTAAGATACAACTTGCTGAAATTGAGTTACAAGAATATAAATCTACTAAGTCCAACGTGGATATTTTCCTTCTCCATCTCCAGCTTCTTCTGCTGCCTGGGCTGCACGAGACCTTTCTTTCTTTCTCACTGTGGCAAATAGCTGAAAACAATAGCTAGCTCCTGTTCATGCTGTTTGAATGTTATGAGCACCAAATTCTTGACTTTGATAGACGATGCGAGCAAAAAAATTCCGAAACCTTCCTTCCTCAAAACCATTCGACCACCCAAGCCAATGAAGTAGGAACAAGGAATGCTCATAAATATATCATCATCTTCTGAATCCAAAGTAATTTCAAGAAGTAAAGAACCAGTCCTAGGAATAGACACAAATTCCATCAAACTCCTCACAACCATGGTAGGAATAACCTGACAGAAACAAGTAACTTATATGATCCATCTTATGAACCAGCAAATAACAAACAAATAATAAAAAACAGAAACCAAAGCTTACCATATGTTGGGAAATAATGTTCATTCGATCCATCCTATGAACGAAAGGAGTACACAGTATGTAGTTTTCATCAAAGAACTGCCGCGACATGACATACATTTGATGATAATTCAGAGTGACACTGCGACTATAAAAACAGCTATCAACAAGTTCCCTTTGAGTTTCACTCAGATCCTCAAGAGCTACAAGAAAATTATTTCAATTACTGACATGAACCGCAAAAAGTATAAGCTCAATCAAATCTGAAAATCTGTCACACATAAATCTTACCAACATGGGGTAAAGGAAACAACATAACACCATCCCGATGAAATTCGACACTAATAGTGCTCAAGCATAACAGTCATCATGTCACTGTGGCGGAGACCATAATCATTCACGAGTTCCTCCCATGAAGGACCATGGAATTTACTACTCATCCTACCATGTGTAAATATAACATGGTATAAGTTACCCTCAGTGTTGTGCAGAGCAAGATCAATATCAGTGTCACCCCTCCCAATAGCTAAAGCTCTGCACTCCTCAACGTACCGAGGAAGATGTGATCTAACACTGCACGGAACATACTACAACAAGAATGGAGGCAAGGATCATAAACTTATAAACAAAGGCATTCGAATATGCCACAGTTAGATAATGAAGACATCGAATTTTACAACACGTCTTGCACATCGACGATCCAACACCACAGTAAATACGGACGCACCGGAATCAACAGCAACACAAGGGCCACCTGGAGCGCGGCAAAATGGGAAAGCCATTACCTGCAGACGAACGGTGACAAATATTAACTAAATCCACGACCGACTTGACAGTTCTCAGTCGATTGAGTTCGAAGGAAAAAATATACCGTACGCCGGTGGAGAATGCCCTGATCTATTGATTAAGCGGGTAGGATAACAGAATGGGTGTCCCAGCAAGGAGATCGGCGATTCGGTGGAACCACCGGAGAGCAACGGAAGTGAGAGGGTAAGAGGGGAAGGGTGAGGGTGAAATGACTGGTCAGGGGAGGATGAAAAGAGGGTCGGGACTTAGCCATGGGCCAGTCGGCCTCCCAGTGGCCGACGGGTGCCTTTCGGTCTACCCCAGGCAGACAGGTCTGTCTCCTGGCCTCTGATTGGCCGACAGGATCCTTTCGGCCTACGGATGGCTGACAGGTCTCCGGTCGGCCTGGTGGTGGCCGACAGGTCCCTGCTCGGCCAGCTACTGGCCGACAGGGTACTAGTATTGAAATTTTTCCAACTCACGCACCTGTTTTCAAATTTGCTACAAAATCCGTACTAGTTTTGAAAAAAATTCTATGAATCATTCCAAACGGAGCTACGGTCTAAAAGTTATTACACACACAAGATGAACATGACATGAATGCAAAATGCATGAAAATGACAATCACAAGCACTTCAAAACATGGATGCAACAGGATAATATGATAATACATGCAATTATAAGCAAGTTTCATATATGGCATATCCAAAACGGGGCTACGAATCAACCACAATCAACAAAACAAGTTTTAGTTATAATCTGTCCAAAAACAGCAACATGGCATATTGCAACCCACAAATCAACAGGCTACAACCACCTAAAATGCACAACTAAGACATGGTGATGTATCCTACATGATTCACAACAATTAATCTAACTATAGAAACATGAATGGAATTAAGGATAAATGGCATTTGAGCTCACAAGATGGTATATTGAATCAATATTTAAGGACTTATTGAAAATACCTGTTTTTAACAGAGAAGTTTTTATCATGAAGGTGTATTTATAGCAAGTTAAACATATGCTACAGGTCTTATAATGACATGAAATTTAACAGGATGCTAGAGTAAATTATGAACTACAAATAACTCTGTTACACCAACCCAAAAAGGGTTGTAGATCATTAGCAAAAGACATGGCAAGACAACAACAAAATATTCCAGATTCCAGACTTAGAAATGTTTAGACCCCTCAAAACAACACTATTTTTATGACATGTTGGCAATAGGAAATACCACCTAAACATGGATTATCATGGCAAACAAAAAGATGAGGGGCTAGTCCACATGTCCAAGGGCATATCTCATGTTCAAAATTATTTCGTATCATGCATAGATTAATTCACACAAAATAAACAAAAGGGCATAATGGAAATGCACAAAAAATTTCTCAAATGGCAAAACTAAATGCACATATAAATTCTATATATTTTCTACCCCAAAATCATATATAATATGTATAGGTTCATGTAGGAAAATATGTCACAATTAATTATGCAAGTTTATGGCATAAACCTATTAGCAAGTTATTTATGCAAATTAAATGCAAAAGGCAAGTTAAACATTTTTATCATGCATGAAATTTCAATATTGCGAATCTACATGAAATTGTACACATTTTACATATATAAAACATTTTCATATGATGCATGGATAATTCTTTAATAGCATTTAAAAAGCTTGCATTTTCTATAATTGTGAAATCCCCTAGAAATTAGACAAAGTCCCAGATCTAAAAAAAAACGCTAACGGGCCAAATATACAATAGGCCCAAATAGTACATGGGTGCAAGGTAGCTAAATCATGCAGGGGCATCACATAGCATAGGGCTGGCGACAAAAGGCTTCTCACCTCATATTCCGAGGCCCGGTTCGGCTGGGCCGCAGGGCCCACGCGACAGCTGGAGCCGATCAACGAGGCGGTGCAAGGGGAGCTCCTCCTGATCCAGATCGGATCGGACGAATGACAGTGAGGCACGGCTGCTCCGGCGAGGGGGCTTGGCGCGGCGGGCACGACGGATCCATGGCTGGGCGACCTAGATCCGCCCATCTTCGACAGCTGCGGGGCATGAGGCGACGATGACGGCGAGCTCCGGCCTCGCCCATGGCATAGAAGGAGCAGGGCGCACGCGAGGTCGACCGAACGGCTCCGGGGTCCTCTAGGGTGAGAGAGGCGGCGGCGGCTCCATTAGCGCCGGTAATCATGCAGCGGCGGGACCTCCTTTGAGCTCATGGGCCGGCGGCGGCGCTGGAAGGCTGGCGACGCGGAGGTGGGGTCGGGAGCTAGATCTCATGTGTCTATGACGTTAGTGTGGGCCTATGTGGACTAGTTTGGACCTAAGGCGGGCCCACGATGGGCTCTGGCGGGCTTCAATAGCAGAGGAAGCTGGCTGGGGGCGTTTGGCGTCCACGTGGCGCCGCAGGATTGGACGCGGGTGGTTGCCGGCAGCTGTGTGGTGATGGCGCCCGGTCAGGAACCATGGCGGCAGGGAGGAGGTTGGGCTCGGAATTTGAGGTGGGAGGCGGCGGCTGCAGGTTAGGGGTTGGTTTAGGGCTTGGTTTAGTTAGGAATGTCCAAAAATGGACTAGAGGGGGTCTATATATAGCAAGGGGGCTAGGGTTAGGGGGGTTTCGCATCGTTTTTACCCTCCAATCGTGATTGGAGGGGTAGGTTAGGATGGGCTAGTTTGCAGTGTAGAAGGCCTTGGGTTGATAGGAGAGGGAAGATTGTGGCCTGTGACACGATTTTAAGAAATCCAAAAACATATGATAACTAAAGCGACGATGGTGCCATTATGGTCGACCGTTCGGGTATCAAACGGACTCTGATTGCGAGAAAATTTGACAGGCGGTCTAGCTACACTATAATAAGACCGCACGCAAATTTTCATCCCAATACGAGAATATTTTTCACACATTTTGAAGACACGTTTTTCTATCGGAGCTGCGGGCGCGTGTGTGTGTGGTTGGGCATGAAATGGCTATGACGAGAATGAAGAGAACCGACAACTACGAATGGATGCAAACTTTCAAAAGCGACAAAAACGGAGTGTCGATTCAATGCGGATGATGTGAATGATGTGATGATGAATGCGACAAAAAAATGAATCACATGATGACAACGGAATAAACGGGAATCGTGTGGAGCGCCGGCCCCAGGTTGTTACAACTCTCCTCCACTAACAAGAGATCTCGCCCTGAGATCTTAGAATGAGAAGGGGGACAGAAAGAGAAAGAGGAAGAGATAAAATTTAGTAGTATCTATGACAAACGAGTGAAACCAATGACCATTAAATGTTTCAAAGATATGAAGAATGTCATGAGGAAGAAGGAAGAATTCAAAAGACATTTGGGAAGCACTTCAGTAGGAAAGAGAGGCAAAACTTGATAAGATGGAGAGAACTTAACACAAGGTCACAACCCTTCGTTTACATGGATAAGAAAAGAAAGAACATGACATTTGATAAAATGAGATGATGGCTCGAGAAGAGAACATGACAATGCCTCCAGAACAAAAGAATAGGAGCTAGATTGATGGAAGGAAAAGAATAGAGAAGAAAATGACAACTTCTACCATCATTGAATTTCAAAAGCATCCTTACAAGAATGATTGAACGGACTTGTTGGAAAATCAACAACGAAGAATAGCTTGTTGTGGGCTTATGGAAAACATATCAAAATTATGAGGTGACAACCGGCCACTAACGTAAGTAAATATTGCTTGCGAACATCAAGATATGCAAAACTTATTTCACCAAGAGGATAAGGAGAAAACTTGGATCGTTTAGGAGCACCATGATAGCAAAATCCTTAGGAAATGCCTTAGGTGAAATCCATGCCAACATAACTCCAAGAAAGGGATCATGGGTTTAAATATCTCATTCTTGATAAATTATCTTCAAGACTCCTCATGAATCAACAATGATATAACACCATCTCAAAAGATAAGGGAGAAAGGATTGTAGTTGAAATGCACGAGAAATAATACTTGAGGTACTACCACATGAATTGTGAAGAATACTTCAAGAAAGAATTACATCCTTGACGAACCACCACGATGAACCACCATACAGAAAAGAATGATCAAAACAAATGAAGGTTGAAAAGAATAAGATTTTGACCTTGCATAGATTTAGATAGAACTTCGCGATGAGATACTTGATAAAAACTTGGAATTCCAAGAAACAAAAGATGAAAACCTTACATCAAGAATTTGATATCATGTACAACTCCAGAAGAAGGATTGAAATCACCTTTATGAAAGAATAATAAGAATTATGTTATGCTTATCCTTCACCAAGTTAAATTGATGAAAAGCAACATATTTGGCATACTACTTATTCTTATTAAAAAGGATTGATAGAGAAGAAATAAGCTTCAAGAGGTATCCAATTAAACACCTGTAAGAATTAGAAATGATTGGGGATAGTACAAATGAACAAAGATACATGACATGAGAATGAAGAGATCACGATCCGCCTAGAGGAAAACTTGAACGAAGCACCAAAATAATTGAGATACGAACGAAGAGACAACAATTGAGAAGAATTTGAGAATGAAAGCTGAAAGCTGAGGACGATGAAATCTTCTAAAATGATGGCTTTCGGAGGATCAACAATGAGAACAACTCTGAAATGCACCGGATAGATATGGGAGGATTTACTGTAGGACCGAAAGTATGTCTAGAGGGGGGTGATTAGACTACTTTGACCAATTAAAAGTTTTGCCTATACCAAGTTTTAGGGTTGACAGTTTTTAGCATTTCATGGCAAGTCAAGTACACCCTACACATGCAAGTCTAAGAGTATACAGCAGCGGAAAATAACAACAAGCATGTATAGAAGGGATAGGGTAGGAAGATCAAACGCAGTTGTAGACACGATGGTTTTTCCCATGGTTCTGATAGGTGGCGCTATCGTACATCCACGTTTATGGAGTCTTCAACCCACGGAGGGTAACGGTCGTAAGAGTCCATGGAGGGCTCCACCTAAAAGGGTCCACGAAGTAGCAACTTGACTATTCCATAACGGCTTCCATCCACGAAGGACTAGCCTCACTATGGGTAGATCTTCATGAAGTAGGCGATCTCCTTGCCCTTACAAACTTCTTGGTTCACTCCACAACACAAAGTAGGAGGCTCCCAAGCGACACCTAACCAATCTAGGAGGCACCACCCTCCAAAAGGTAATAGGCTCGATAATGACGATGAAATCCTTGCTCTTGTGCTTCAAGATGATAGACTCCTCAGCACCCAATCACTCTCTCACAGATTTGGCATGGTGGAAGAGTTGGTATTGGTGGAAAGCTACTTGGGGAGGCTAGAAATCAAGATCCATATGATTGGAGTGGAAGATCTTGACCTCAACACAAGGGTAGGTGGTTCTCTCTTAGAAAATATGATAGGATAGGTACGGAATAGTTCTGAGTGCTTGTCTTTCGAGTAAGTGGTGGTGAAGGGGTATATATAGGCATCCCCAAAAATCCAACCATTACACACAAAATGACCAACTCGGTGACACCGATGTGTTAAACTCGGTGGTACTGAAGTGACCAAAAGGTGACAACTTTTGAATCTCGGTAAAGCCGATATAGGAAACTCGGTTGCACCGATAAGGTGACCAACGGTCAGATTTCCAATCTCGGTGACGCCGATGCAACATTCACGGTGGGACCGAAAATGTGAATTGGCGTAACAGAAAGTTGGCAACCTAAACTTGGTGGCACCAATATGGAATCGGTTGCACCAAAGTGGCTAGGGTTTGGCTTGAGTCTTTCTAGGTTGTGGAATCGGTGGCACCGATATGGGAAAGTTGGTTGCACCGATTTTGAGTGTTAGGTATACAACAGACTTTGGTGGGAGAGTTTGTGGATGTTTTTGGCGACTATCACTTGTGCACGTTTGAGCATATTGTTCACCAACAAAACCTTACCCCCTTTTAATAGTATTGGCTTTCCTATGGACTCAAAGTGATTTCTCACAAGTATAAAATGTAGAGTCCTCTTGCTTGAAGCTTGGCCAACCTATTTCCTTGCATCTTGGGGTTTCTCCACAATATCCTTTTGCCAATCTTATCATTGAACATTTCCTGAAAGATACTTGGTGGAAACATTAGTTCAATGACTTATATGTTGTTATTAATTACCAAAACCACCAAGGGAGAAAATGTGATTTCAATCTCCCCCTTTTTGGTAATTGATGACAACATATAGATTAAAGCTTCGACATATGATAAAATCAATGAATATAATCGTCGCTTTGAGAGGTATGTGATAAGCAAGAGCTCCCCCTAAATTTGTGCATTATTTTGAATTTGCGTTTGAATGCAAATGGACAATCGATTAGGTATATGTGGTACTTCTTCCATGTCACATACAACTTGGTGGTGTGCGAGAATAATTTAGAATGAATAACATGGCACAACACACTCAAGCAAGGGTGAATGATCATCTCATAAGCATTAAGATGATAGGAAATAGTTGCATCACACATAACAACGTAAAATTGTAGCATATATCTAAATGTTGAAAAGCAATAAAACACCAAAACACATGTATCTCACATCAAACCAAAAGAACTAAATGTTTTGAAAAGCAATAAACACCAAAATGCTCTCTCACTCGAAGCCTAAAGATCTATATGCACTTCTCCCCCTTTGGCAACAAGTTACCAAAAAGTTCAAAGGCATACATCTAAACTTTCTTGGGCATATCTCCTCCAGTTGTTGATGAAGGAGTCAAGATGACAGCATCGGTGAACATCTCTATAGATGTCGTGGATGGAGTTGGAGTGGTCACTGATGGAGCAGAAGCTGATGGAGCTAATGGAGCTGGCACAATGGCTGATCTGGCCTGAGTGGTGAACTGAGTGCCTGGCCCTAGAGGTGATTCATCCTCCTCATCATCATCATTGTCCTCATCTGAAGTAGAAGAGACCAGAGGGATGTGCATGGATTCAACTTCCTTCTAATGCTCTGTGACGGTCTTAGTCAGCCTGTCCACCTTATCAGTAAGGGTCTTGATTCTGGTCTCAAATATCCTGACAAGACTGTTCTGGTTGTCTAGAATCCCCTTAATGTCCTTCTTCATGCCTTGAACAGATGATATCAATAGATCCATTTGCTTGTTCCTAGATCTAGGGGCCTGAGCACTAGTTGTTGTAACTGCCTCTCCTTCCTCCTGAGCTGCAGCTGAAGTGGGATGATCAGCTTCCATCACCACAACATTGTCCTCGAGATCTGGCTGTAGGGGAAAATGTGGATTATCTAGGGCAAATATGTGCTTCTCTAGTCTTGAGTTGATGAGCATCTGGATGTAGGGTTCATAATAGTTGGAGCGCTTCTGGTCAGCAGCAACCCTCTTGATTGTCTCAACAATCAAATCCATGACTCTGATCCTGGTGTGTCTGTCAAGGTGGATCAACATGTTGATGGAGTGGCATCGGATCATCTTGTCATCTCCTGACTTTGGCATCAAAGTATGCCTCAGAATTGTGTTCATCGTGCGGAGGCCAGCCTGGAGAAAGTAGATTGATCCTAGACTATGTGACTTCACATTTGCAGCAGGGATCTGCTTATACATGTTAGCCATAGCATTGTGGCTAGCCTTGGATTCTGAGTATACATCCAAGTCACCATCCTGTGCTTCAGGAACTCCTAAGATATCAGCCCATTCCTCAACAGTTGATTCGTACCTTGCGCCTTCACTCATCCACACAATTTTACCATCTCTGTAGAAGTGTGAAGTGGAGTAGAATTGCATGATCATTTCATCATTCCAAGCTGTGAATTCTCCGCCAACGAACTCATCGAGACCTATGAAGTAGAAGTTTTCCTAGACACTTGGAAAGTAGTCCTCATTCTCCTTGATGAAGTTGCAATCAACATACCGCATATCACTGTTAGCTGGACTCTTGTCAAAGAGCACAATCTCATAGAAATCCTGTTGCTCTCTGGTATAGAATCTTTAGTCCACAATAGTCTTCTTCCTCTGGGCATAAGGATCAATAGCTCTCCATGCCCTCAATCCTGGGTCCTTCCTCTTCTTCATGTCCTCAGCTAGTGGGTAGTTGGCATTGTGTACTGGAAGGTGTGGTTTGAGCTTCATCAATGTTGTCAAGTCATCCACATCTTCAACTCTAGAAGCAGTTCCTTTGTTCTTCTCAGAAGCTGGAATCTACCTGGTTGTCCTCTTAGGCTTCTCAGCAGCCTTCTTGGATGTGCTGGTCTTAGGCATAGCATCCGACATAAGTTTCTTTGCCTTCTTCTTGGGAGGAGCCTTTGTAGCTGGCTCATCCTCCTCTTCCTCAGCAGCATCACCAGATGCTTCCTCTGGATCTTCATACATGGAAGTAGGCCTGCCAGTCACATGAATGATCCTCTTCCTGGACTTTTTCTCCCCTGCCTTCTTAGGCATAGCTCTCTTGGGGACCTCAACAATTTTTTTTTGCTCTGGCAGTCTCATGAGCCTTGAAGCTAGAAGCAGGAGCATATATCTTGTCGATAACTCTTCGAGAGGAAGTAGCTTCAGTTGCTGACTTCTTGGCAGCCTTCTCTTCCTTCTTAGCAAGAATCTCTTCTGGGACAAAGTCTGAATCTTCTTCATCTGAGTTCAACTTCTTCCTGGTTATGGTGGCAGCCTTGGGCAACCCATGAGAGCTGCGGGTGCCTGGGTCTGAGAAAGAACTGACTTCTGGGCTTGTTCCAGAACTCATATCAACTCCCTGCTCTAGCAAATTCTGACTATCTTCTGAGCCTGACATACCAACCCTGTGAATAGAGTGTAGATGAGTTATCACAAAATGAGGCTGGTTTTTGAAATTTGAGCAATGAGTTTTCAAAAAGTTTTGCAATCTGTCACATACATATCAGTGCAGCCGAAAAGAAATTTTCGGTGAGACCAAGACAAACTAACTCCTTAACAGGAATTTGGTAGCCTTTTCGGTCGGACCGAAAAGAGCTACTCAGTTCCACCAAGTCAGTTCTCACCCTCACTAAAAAGCATATTGGTGAGACCAATATTTTCGTTTCGGTTCCACCGAGATATCGGGCGGACGGCAAAACCCTAGAAAATCCATCTAACTCGAGATTTTGCAGATTTAAGTGGATGGATATATGAGTAAAGGGTGTAAAGATGATAATCAAGTATCTATTGCGCAAGACGGATGGGGAGCGCACTAGAGATCGAATCCGTACCCTAGCTTGGCACGGATCCTCTACAACCACGACGATGGAGCAGATTTCGTCGACCGCAGCAATTCTCGGCGACCGAGGAGCGCAGGAAGACAAGGGCGACGACCAGGGGTCTCGAGGCAGCAGCTTAGGGTTTTGAGGCGCGACGTTGAAGATTGAATTTCAAAGCGTCGGGGTCCATAGCATATATACCCTTCACTGTCGGTGATACCGATTTTATGTTTTCGGTGTCACCGAGTTCCACAACTATCAGCTGACAGGGAAACTCGGTGTAACCGATCATATGAAATCAGTAGTATCGAGATTGAAAACCAAATCAACCCTAGGCAATCAGTGAGACCGAGATTGTGGTGTTGGTTCCACTGAGTTGCACTTTGGAGGTTTTAATGATTAGTCCTTGTCGATACGGAACTCCGAGTGCTCCACACATAGAGCGATCTAAAAGCACTTGTTCAAATTTTGTGATGCAGCATGAATGGAATATGAGGTGAGAAATCATAGATAGCTAAAGAGTGGTCCTAGGCATTCTTGTCCATCCAATTGGCAAAAGATAAATCAAAAGCCAAATAGCAACAATTATATGTCCTCGAATGAGGAAATAAATGCAGACCAACATGCTCACACAATAAGATGTCAAAAGAAATCATGACAAACATGCACAAACACTCTAGCATCTAACAAGCACTTGGGCGATGACGAAGTCATCTATATATGAGTATTTGACTTAGGAGCCAAGTAAGAGTACTTGATCATAGGTCATACTCATCGTTTAAGCACAAGTGGGGTTACCACTTTTTCATAAAGCATTTAATGTTGTCACACACTAAGAGATGCTTTGACTCAAGTCTTAGAGTAAAGCTCCCCCTTAATGTGACATCCACCCATAAGAGGGATAAACTAACCTTGGGTTTTGTCGATGAAGACTTCATGTTGGTGAGGTAGTTGTGGATGCTCAATGTTGATCAAGATCACCAAGAGTTGGGAGCATCCTTGTTGTTTCCTTTCTCTTCTCACCTACATGGTTAGTCCCAACTACAGGAGACAAATACAAGGATATATATGGACATGGAGTGCAAAGCATATGTTATGATGTCCATTGATTAGTTGATTACCTTGTCCCTTGCTTACCTTTGAGGGAATGTGTGACTCCTTGAACTATTGCATTGAGTTGATGTTGAGTGCAAAAAGTCCTTGCCAATAATGAATATGAGTGAATTTCATTGGCTGAGTCACCCCTCAAGAACTTACTAGTTCTTCTTTTTGGGGACCCACATCAAGTTGATGGGGATCCTTGGTGTTGAGGTGGCCTTTTTAGTAGTTGATCTTGAAGTAGCCTTGGGAACCCACTCCACCAAAGCTAGGGGTTCATCTTCATATGAGTCAATGTCCTCTTGAAGCTTGTTCTTGCCCTTGAGCTTGTGGTCTTGTGGTGGAAGGTCATCTTGAGTGTTTGTCCCCTTGGGAAGAGTATTTTCATACTTCTCCTTTTGAGGAACAAACTTGGGCTTGGGATATTGACCTTCTTCCCACTCAACTCCATTAGCATTGAAGTAGCCAACACCACGATTCTTCCGGTATCCTCCGTGCTTGCGTACAATTTCCTCAAATTGCATACATCCGGCAAGACTCTTGTAGATACCCTTTTCTATAATTCCTTTCAATAAAGCATTTTCTTGCTCAAGTGTAACTTCGCTAAGAGAATAATCATTAGTGGAATCAATAGAACTACTATAAGCAACATCATTGGGTTTAGCATTTTTATTGTTGCTACTAGATAAAGAACCTTTCTTGCCTTTGTTACTAGATTGCTTAGTTTTAACTTGAGGAATGAAAGTAGACAAGAGTAGTAATTTGTCTAGATAAGATGAAGTCTTCTTTCGGAGATCATCATTGATAGCTTTGAGAAACTCATGCTCTTGCTCCAAGTTGAGCTTCTCAAAGAGTAGCTTCTCATGAGTTCTCAAAAGCTCTCTATGATCTTCGAGAGTAGATTCATGAGCTAACTTAAGAGTGTTTAAGTCCTTAGTTAGTTGTTCTATTTTCATCTTATTATCAAATGACTCATCTTGACTAGCATGAGAATTATCAAGTTCATTTTGATCAACATCACTAGTTTTATCACAAAGCAAGTCATCATCATAAAGCAAATCATCTTCAACACTATCAAAATCACGATACTCGGGGTGTGATACCTTGGGGCCTTTAGCAATGAAGCAACTTCCACTCCCTTCGTTTGGTGAATCAAATAGATAGTAGGAGTTGGTAGTCACTTGAGCAATTCCGGCAACACCATCATCTTGACTATGGTTGGAGTCGGGGTGATAGCTTCTCTCAGAGTTGTTGTCGGAGTCGGAGCCAGAAACCCATTCACCAACATGAGCTTGATGTTTTCTTCTTGCGTAGCTCTTGGTGTACTTGTCCTTCTTCTCTGAATCTCTACTTCTCCTTGAGTGTCTTCATTCATAACGATCATCTCTACTCCTTCTCTTCTTTTGTAGGGAGTCGTGCACTCATTTGAGTAGTGTTCGGGCTTCCCACAATTGTAACAATTGCGGTCACGACTTGACAAACGCTTCTCTTCATATCTTGAGTTGGAGTTTCTTTCTTTGCCTCTATTCTTGTAGAAATTGTTGAATTTCTTGACCATGAGGCTTATCTCTTCATTGGTGACAAGGTTGTTGCTTGAAGTTGCGGGAGCATCACTTGTGGCTTTGTAAGCACTGCTAGACTTGTGATTAAGCTCTTCTTTATCTTTGAGTGTCGTCTCATGAGAAACAATCCTTCCAATGACTTCCGTAGGCTTGAGATCTTTGTAGTTTGGCATCATTTGGATCAATGTGCACACGGTGTCATATCTCTCATCCAAAGCTCTAAGTATCTTCTTGATAATGAATTTGTTGGTCATTTCTTCGCTTCCTAAGCCACTAATCTCATTGGTGATGAGAGCTAGCCTAGATTACATCTCTGTGACTCCTTCACCATCCTTCATCTTGAACTTGTCAAGCTGACCTTGAAGAACATCTAACTTGGACTCTCTCACGGACTCGGTTCCTTCGTGCATATCAACGAAAGTATCCCAAATGTCTTTTGAATTCTCAAGACGGCTGATTTTGTTGAATTCTTCGGGGCATAAGCAGTTGAAGAGAATGTCGCATGCTTTACCATTGAGTTGCAACATCTTCAATTCATCCGCGGTCTCTTCATGATCCAGTTCCCATCCATCCGCAAAGAACTCACCTTGCAAGCCAACACGAACAACAACCTAAATGGCAGGGTTATGACCAAGAATATGCATTTTCATTTTGTGCTTCCAACTAGCAAAATTAGTGCCATCAAAGTACAGACCTCTACGGTGATAACTTCCCTCACTAGACGCCATACTTCTCCTAGGTTGTGAGACCTAAACAATGGAGACCAAAGCTCTGATACCACTTGTAGGACCGAAAGTATGTCTAGAGGGGGTGATTAGACTACTTGACCAATTACAAGTTTTGCCTATACCGAGTTTTAGGGTTGACAGTTTTTAGCATTTCATGGCAAGTCAAGTACACCCTACACATGAAAGTGTAAGAGTATATAGTAGCGGAAAGTAACAACAAGCATGTATAGAAGGGATAGGGCATGAAGATCAAACGCAGTTGTAGACATGAAGATTTTGCCCGTGGTTCCGATAGGTGGCGCTATCGTACATCCACGTTTATGGAGTCTTCAACCCACGAAGGGTAACAGTCGCGAGTGTCCACGGAGGGCTCCACCCAAAAGGGTCCATGAAGTAGCAACCTTGACTATTGCATAACGGCTTCCATCCACGAAGTACTAGCCTCACTATGGGTAGATCTTCACGAAGTAGGCAATATCCTTGCCCTTACAAACTTCTTGGTTCACTCCACAACACGAAGTAGGAGGCTCCCAAGTGACACCTAACCAATCTAGGAGGCACCACCCTCCAAAAGGTAATAGGCTCAATAATGACGATGAACTCCTTGCTCTTGTGCTTCAAGATGATAGACTCCTCAGCACCCAATCACTCTCTCACAGATTTGGCATGGTGGAAGAGATGGGATTGGTGGAAAGATACTTGGGGAGGCTAGAAATCAAGATCCATATGATTGGAGTGGAAGATCTTGACCTCAACACAAGGGTAGGTGGTTCTCTCTTAGAAAATATGATAGGATAGGTATGGAATAGTTCTGAGTGCTTCTCTTTCGAGTAAGTGGTGGTGAAGGGGTATATATAGGCATCCCCAAAAATCCAACCGTTACACACAAAATGACCAGTTCGGTTACACCGATGTGTTAAACTTGGTGGTACCGAAGTGACCAAAAGGTGGCAACTTTTGAATCTCGGTAAAGCCGATATAGGAAACTCAGTTGCACCGATAAGGTGACCAACAATCAGACTTCCAATCTCGGTGATGCTGATCTGACATTCTCGGTGGGACCGAAAATGTGAATTGGCGTAACAGAAAGTTGGCAACCTAAACTCGGTGGCACCGGTATGGAATCGGTTGCACCGAAGTGGCTAGGGTTTGGCTTGAGTTTGTCTAGGTTGTGGAATCGGTGGCACCGGTATGGGAAAGTTGGTTGCACCAATTTTGAGTGTTAGGTATACAACATAGTTTGGTGGGAGAGTTTGTGGATGTTTTTGGTGACTATCACTTGTGCACGTTTGAGCATATTGTTCACCAACAAAACCTTACCCCCTTTTAATAGTATTGGCTTTCCTATGGACTCAAAGTGATTTCTCACAAGTATAAAGTGTAGAGTCCTCTTGCTTGAAGCTTGGCCAACCTATTTCCTTGCATCTTGGGGTTTCTCCACAATCTCCTTTTGCCAATCCTATCATTGAACATTTCTTGAAATATACTTGGTGGAAACATTAGTTCAATGACTTATATGTTGTTATTAATTACCAAAACCACCAAGGGAGCAAATGTGCTTTCAATCTCCCCCTTTGTGGTAATTGATGACAACATATAGATCAACGCTTCGACATATGATAAAATCAATGAATATAATCATCGCTTTGAGAGGTATGTGATAAGCAAGAGCTCCCCCTAAATTTGTGCATTATTTTGAATTTGCGTTTGAATGCAAATGCACAATAAATTAAGTATATGGGGTACTTCTTCCATGTCACATACAACTTGGTGGTGTGCGAGAATAATTTAGAATGAATAACATGGCACAACACACTCAAGCAAGGGTGAATGATCATCTCATAAGCATTAAGATGATAGGAAATAGTTGCATCACACATAACAACGTAAAATAGTAGCATACATCTAAACGTTGAAAAGCAATAAAACACCAAAACACATGTATCTCACATCAAACCAAAAGAACCAAATGTTTTGAAAAGCAATAAACACCAAAACACTCTCTTGCTCGAAGCCTAAAGATCTATATACACTTCTCCCCCTTTGGCAGCAAGTTACCAAAAAGTTCAAAGGCATATATCTAAACATTCTTGGGCATATATTCTCCGGTTGTTGATGAAGGAGTTGAGATGACAGCATCGGCGAAGATCTCTGTAGATGTCGCGGATGGAGCTGGAGTGGTCACTAATGGAGCAGAAGCTGATGGAGCTGATAGAGCTAGCACAATGGCTGATCTGGCCTGAGTGGTGAACTAAGTGTCTGGCCCTAGAGGTGATTCATCCTCCTCCTCATCATCATCGTCCTCCTCTGAAGTAGAAGAGACCCGAGGGATGTGCATGGAGTCAACTTCCTTCTGAAGCTCTGTGACGGTCTTAGTCAGCCTGTCCACCTTATTAGTAAGGGTCTTGATTCTGGTCTCAATGATCCTAACAAGACCGTTCTGGTTATCCAGAATCCCCTTAATGTCCTTCTGCATGCCCTGAATAGATGATATCAACAAATCCATTTGCTTGTTCCTGGATCTAGGGACCTAAGCACTAGTGGCTCTAACCGCCTCTGCTTCCTCCTGAGCTGCAGTTCAAGTGGGATGATCAGCATCCATCACCACAACATTGTCCTTGAGATCTGGCTATAAGGGAAAATGTGGATGATCTAGGGCAAAGATGTGCTTACCCAGTCTTGAGTTGATGAGCATCTGGATGTAGGCTTCATAACAGCAGGAGCGCTTCTAGTCAGCAGCAACCCTCTTGATTGTCTCAACAATCAGATCCATGACTATGATCCTAGTGTGTCTGTCAAGGTGGATCAACATGTTGATGGAGTGGCCTCGGATCATCTTGTCATCTCCTGACTTGGGCATCAAAGTATGACTCAGAATGGTGTTCATCGTGTGGAGGCCAGCCTGGAGAAAGTAGATTCATCCTAGCCTGTGAGACTTCACATTTGCAGCAGGGATCTCCTTGTACATGTTAGCCATAGCATTGTGGCTAGCCCTGGATTCTGAGTATACATCCAACCTCAGGATTCCTCACCATAGCATAGAAGAGGAGTAAAAACAATCCTACTCTCCGATATATAACTAGACTCAATATAGTTTTTTTTCACTAGACTCGACTCGGCCAAGTTCGATCAATCAAGGGGGCTCCTAGGTCGGTACAGGCTCTCATACCAACTTGTAACTCCCGAGATGCTATCTTATCCTTATTTTGGCTCGAGGTCCTCGATAGGGATACAAGCGCATCTCGCCGTTTCGTAAGAATGGATATCATTACAACTACATGTACAAAATACATGAGTATATGGAATTGGCTTAACTCGCCACAAGCTACATCAAGATCACATCAATACAACAACATATTCAATCATCATATAGAAGAGCAGGGTCTGACTATGGATGAGAAACAATCATAAAATGACATCCATCCTTGGTATCCCAGGCTGCGGCCTGGAACCCACCCTAGATTGATGAGGAAGAAGTAGAAGAACTCAAAATCAAACAAGTGTCCCACTCACGTCAATTCATCGCATTACCAGTACCTGCAACTATTGTTGTAGTAATCAGTGAGCCACAGGGACTCAACAATCTCATTTCAAAGGGTATCAAGACTAGCAAAGATTAATGAGTGAGGTATGGTTAAGTGGTGAGGCTGCAGAAAGCACAAAGCATTTATTTGAGTGGCTAACTTATGAGTATAGAAGATAAATATGGTGGTTTACCCATAACAGACGTGAACTAATAATGATCACTAAGTGATCATGAATACCTCCTTACATCAAACATAACCCCACAGTGTTCTCTCTCGGATAAGGACTCATGAGTAGAGACAGTCACGGTTACGTATACGGTTGGTGTATTTTATTTGAGTTGCCTTCAAATTTTCTATGACTGGGTGTTAAACAAAGTTTCCAAGTTGCCAATTAACCGTGGGCCCAGCTCTCATGAAAGATTTAATCCTGAAGGGGTGCTCCAACTCATCCATCACAAAGTAACCACATGCTGCTTCGAATTATCTCTATCGCGGAAAACCCGTGATCTCCTTGGAAATTCTATTGGAAAATCTCAACCTTGAGATAACCTAAAGTATCCTTGGAATCCCTCACACAAGACGTTCGAGAAAGGTAAAACTAATCAAGTAAGGCCGCCCGATGTGTCAACGATCCCAATAGGAGCCGCGTATATCGTTCTCACGACACGATGGATAAGCTACGCGTACAATGGCCTGATAGAAATCCCCCGAGTTGCCTCGGGTTGGCCCCGCACATTGCCCTATTTAGGACCAGTACCATCAGCACTGGCCCTCCCTGTATTAGGTTGAATTAACTCCTCGGGTTTATGATACCCTATGCTTTAGTAATAGTGTTCAATATTATTATGTTGGGCTAATATAGTACCAATGTTGGGCATTGCCAAAAGAGTTTTATCCCAAAATATTAATAAAGCGGATCCCCGTAACAACCCCAAGCATTTTGGAGCACTCAACATGGAACATAACAACAGTACACAAGTAACTAGGGCGCCAAAAGTGGAAAGAACACCGAGCAAAAGGCCAAGCCTTCCACCTTTTACCAAGTATATATGTGCATTGACTTGAATAGCAATAATATTGTGATATCAAAATGGAACCATGTTGTCACATCGAAGCAATTGCACCTGTAGCTTGATACGCTATAAGAAGGCTGAGCAAGCGGTAACATAGCCAAACAAAGTTTTGCTGGGATGTCGAGGGGTTAGGGGCTTATAATGGCAATGTTGGGAGGCTTACATACAAGCGGTAGGCAAAGTGACATAACGGTTGAAGTGAGACAACTAGCATGGCAATGATAGTCGTGGTGTCCAGGGAAATGGTCATCTTGCCTGAGATCCCTCTTGCAAGAAGAACGATTCCATGAAGAAGACGATCCGTGAACTAGACGAACGAATCCTCACACTCCAAACACTTTCGGAACTCTATCAAGAAGAAGCCATCCGAAACAAACAATCAACACATGATACACCACACCATATTCATGACATAATGCCTAAACAAATATGATGCATTGCAGGGTTGGGTATCAATGTAAGGCAATCACAACAATCTAACACTACACATTAAGTGAAGCTCAATATGCAACAAGTTGCATATTGACGAAACTCCACATTTGAATTTACTTAGTTCATTCCACTTAGGTACACAAGAATATTAAATGTTGTTAAACATGGCAAGAGGTGGCACACAAATAAACTGCACTATCTAAGCATCTTAAATGAGGTTGGAAACCACTTATAGTATTTCCGAAGTGACCCCATATGCATATTATGAATTTGGTCCAGATCTGTCCTAAAAACATTTTATATTTATTAAACATCAAAATAAAGTGTACCACACCATTCTACATGTCATTCTAGTCCATTTACATATATGGATCATTCCAAACGGAGCTACGGTCTAAAAGTTATGACACACACAGATGAACATGACATGAATGAAAAATGCATGAAAATGAAAACAACAAGCACTGCAAAAAATGGATTCAATAGGATAATATGATAATACATGAAATTCTAAGCAAGTTTCGTATATGTCATGTCCAAAACGGGGCTACAGACCAACCGCAATCAACAAAACAAGTTTTAGTTATAATCTGCCAAAAAACAACAACATGGAATATTGCAACCCAGAAATCAACAAGCTACAACCACATAAAATGCACAAAAAATATGTGGTGATGTGTCCTACATGATGCACAACAATTCATCTAACTAGATAAACATGAATGGAAGCAATGATCAATGGCAATTGAGCTCACAAGATGGCGTATTGAATCAATATTGAAGGACTTGGTGAAAATACAGTTTTTAACAGAGCAGTTTTTATCATGAAGGCATATTGACAACAATAGAAATATATGCTATAGGTCTTATAATGACATGAAATTTCCAGCATGCTAGAGGACATTATGAACTACAAATAACTCCATTACACCAACCCCAAAGGGGTTGTAGATCATTAGCAAAACACATGGCAAGACAACAACGAAATATTCCAGATTCCAGACTTAGAAATATTTAGACCCCTCAAAACAGCACTATTTTTATGACATGTTGGCAAAAGGAAATACCACCTAAACATGTATTATCATGGCAAACAAAAAAGACGAGGGGCTAGTCCACATGTCTAAGGGCACATCTACATGAAATTGTACACATTTTACATATATAAAATATTTTCATATGATGCATGGATAATTCTTTATTAGCACTTAAAAACATGCATTTTCTGTAATTGTGAAATCCCCTAGAAATTATACAAAGTCCCGGATCTCAAAAAACGCTAACGGGCCAAATCTACAATAGGCCCGAACAGTACATGGGCTCAAGGTAGCTAAATCACGCATGGGTATCATATAACACAGGGCTGGTCGCAGAAGGCTTCTCACCTCGCGAGCCGAGGCCCGGTTTGGCTGGGCCACGGGGCCCACACGACAGCTGGAGCTGGTCAATGGGACAACACAAGCAAGAGCTCCTCCCGATCCAGATCAGACCGGGACGATCGATGGCAAGGGGCGGAGGCTCCGGCGAGGGGCTTTGGGGCGACGGGGACGACCGATCCATGGCAGGGTGACCCAGATCCGTCCATCTCCGATGGGTGCAGGGCATGAGGAGACGACGACAGCGAGCTCCGGGCTAGCCCGCGGCATAAAGGACCAGGGAGCACGCAGGGTCGACAGAACGGCGCCAGGGTCCTCCAAGTGAAAGCACATTTGCTCCCTTGGTGGTTTTGGTAATTAGTAACAACCAAAGTTTTAAATAGCCGGCTAAGCCAAATAGCCGCACCCTGTGAAAACAGCTATAGCCGGCTATTTAAAAGTTCTAACACTAGATAGCTGGGCTAATGCACTTAGCCGCAGCATGTGCCAAAGGCTATAGAACTAATGTTTCCACCAAGTATATTTCAGGAAAAGTTCAAAGATAGGGATGGCAAAAGGATTGTGGAGATTGTGGAATCACCCCAAGATGCAAGGAAATAGGTTGGCCAAGCTTCAAGCAAGAGGACTCTACATTTTACATTTCTGAAAAATCACTTTGAGTCCATAGGAAAGCCAATACTATTAAAAGGGGGTAAGGTTTTGTTGGTGAACAAAATGCTCATACGTGCACAAGTGATAATCACCAAAAACATCCACAAGCTCTCCCACCAAAGTATGTCTCTAGCCAAACATGCAAAATTGGTGCAACCAACATTCCTATCCCGGTGCCACCGATTCTAAACCCTAGACAGACTCAGCCAAACCCTAGCCACTTCGATGCAGCCGACACTACTTTTGGTGCACCGAGTTGGGTTGCCAACTTTCTATTACACAAGTTCACACTTTTCTCCGTCCGTGAATGTTGAATCTGCGTCATCGAGTTTGTCATTTCTGACCGTTGGTCACCTTGTCGATGCAACCGAGATTCCTATATAGGTCTCACCGAGATTCAAAAGTTGCCATTTTGTTCGCTTCGGTACCACCGAGATTAACACATCGGTGTCACTGAGTTGGTCATTTTGTGTGTAATGGTTGGAGTTTTGGGATGCGAATCTATACCCCTTCACCACCACCCACTTGAAAGAGAAGCACTCAGAACTATTCCATACCTATCCTACTCAGTTTTCTGAGAGAGAAACACCTACCCTTGTGTTGAGGTCAAGATATTCCACTCCAACCATATGGATCTTGATTTCTAGCCTCCCCAAGTTGCTTTCCACCAATCCCATCTCTTCTAGCAAGCCAAATCTATGAGAGAGTGATTGTGTGTTGAGGAGTCTATCATCTTGAAGCACAAGAGCAAGGAGTTCATCGTCATTACTGAGCCTAGTACCTTTTGGGGGGTGGTGCCTCCTAGATAGGTTATGTGTCGCTTGGGAGCCTCCTACTTCGTGTTGTGGAGTGAACGAAGAAGTTTGTAAGGACAAGGAGATCGCATACTTCGTCAAGATCTAGCCCGAGTAAGGCTAGTCCTCCGTGGACATAGGCCGTCATGGTATAGTCAAGGTTGCTTCTTCGTGGAACCCTCCATGGGTAGAGACCTCCATGGACTCTCGCGACTGTTACCCTCCGTGGGTTGAAGAATCCATGAACGTGGATGTACGATAGCACCACCTATCGGAACCACGGGAAAAATCATCGTGTCTACAATTGCGTTTGATCTTCCTACTCTATCCTTTTACTCATGCTTGTTGTTACGTTCTGCTGCTATACTCTTAGACTTGCATGTGTAGGGTGTACTTGACATGCTATGAATGCTAAAACTTGCCAAGAATTAAAATTGGGAAAAAACATAGTTTTATTTTGTCAAGTAGTCTAATCACCCCCACTCTAGACCTACTTTTAATCCTACACCAGGCCGCGAGCAGCGGCGGCGGCTCGGTCAGCGGTAGGGATGTGGTAGCGGCGGGACCTCCGATGAGCTCACCGGCCGGTGACGCATAGTTGGGGTCGGGAGCTCGGGTGCAGTGCTTGGGAGTTGGAGATCATGCGGCTACAAGCCTCCGTGCGGGCCTGCGTGGCCCATTTAAGGCCCGAGGCGGGCCCATGATGGGCGCCGACAGCAGGGGAAACTGGCTGGGGTGCTTGGCATCCACATGGCACCGTCGGATTGGACGCGGGTGGCAGCGGCGTTGTGGGGACCCCGACTCATAAGTCGTGATCACCAAATGCACGTGTACAATGATCCCAGAGATCAATGCTCACTGAACGCACAGAAGCTGAATAACAAGAGTCTTACATCCACATTTAGCGTCTTACACAAATAAAGACCATAAAGGTCAAGTCTAACATAGATAGGGCCACGAGGGCCAAACACTTAAATAGAACAAGCAGAAGAAATCTTGGTAGAAAGCGTGAACCCATGACATCTGCCTTAAACTATAGGCATTCTGACTGGCAAGCATCCTAGTTCACATGTTCATCACCAACAAACTCTTGAACATACTCCTGTTCTTCCATGCCTGGCCAATTAAATAACCAGTGGAAAGCCAATGAGTACTTTGAATGTACTCGCAAGCAACCCAAGTTGTGGAACAAGGTAACAATGATGCATGATATTGGACTAAGTAGGTAATTTGCGGAAAGCTAATTTTAAATGCAATGACATGATCACGTAACTAGTAAGCAAGCGTCAACAATAGGCAATATCCACATGAACAAGTTACAGATATCATAATAAGTTGGGGTTGAACACCTCGTGTCAGTCATCATGCTAAGTCATTAGACTTAGTTCAATACCCAGGCTAAGTCATGGGACTTAGCTCATGTGACCTCTTGTCACCATCACATCCATACTCACACCAAGTTTTACAAAAACATTCGGACGTGGCATAAGCAGCACCACCCAACTGTCCTTGACCGTGGACATGGCTATTCGAATAGTTTTACACTCTGCAGAGGTTGCACACTTTACCCACAAGACTCGGGGAACTTCCGTGTCATCCACGACTCGCGGTATATAACATACCCAAGGTAAGCACCCGAACAATGCCTTTCCCATGGTGATACTAAATAAAGAGTCCATGCATTGGTGCCATCCCTCATGAAGTGTCATCACTCGTATCATGACTCCTATCATCCATGAGGGCACGCAACGGTGTGCCTGGTGCCTGTAAAGACAGCGCATGACCTTCCACTCTGGGACGACCCCATCTCAAGAGTGACCACTTCACTCTTTCCACTAGTAATGCGGGCTCCTTGCTAGCACCAACCATAGTAATCAACAAAGCCCCGTCCCATAAGGGGTATCGTGGTTGCGCATGTAAGGTTGGGACGGTCGACAAATCTTAAACCCTCTGTTTTCGAAAACACACCCTCATCTTGTTTCAGCACACCACTTCTTTCTCAAGTGGTCACCCAACTCATCATCATCTCCCTCGAGCATTAGTGGCACCCGACGGGGTTTCCGAAAAGTCTTTGAAAACTTTCTCCCTTTCCATCACTATGCATAAAACCCCCACTTGCGTAGCATCTACTTGCATCCTAACTACACCCACGTGCACAACCCTCATAAGGTGGTAGGGTCATGCACGATGCAAGTCTCAATGGTAAAAGTAACGGAGGCATTCCACCGAAGGGGTAACACCTCCTCATGGTCGTTTCATCGAAACAACAAGTGCTATATTACATGCATGAAAAAGTTTCTTAACATGGCCAAAGGGCTACATGCATGGCTCAACAAAGTCTTCGGGGTCTCTGAAGTCTTCGGGTCCAACTTCCTCGTCAACAGCGCAATCTATCGTCATGATATAATAACGATAAAAATAAGCATGACACAAAACAAAGCACACAAACTACTATCAAAAATGTCACCCTATTCTGATAAATATCACAAGCTATTCTAAAAACATTTGTCTAGGTTTTTGAACTCAAAAAGGTTTTAAAAACTATCTAAAACAGGAGCTTATAGTGCTAATTAGAGGTTTTAAATTAAAATTGTACTAAAAATATTTTCAAACATTTTTACAAATGGCACTAATAAATTCTATGGATTATTTCAAGAATTTAGGTGAAGGAATTTTCAGAAGATAATAGAAAAAAGGGAAAAAGGGTCCTGTGCCCTCACGGGCAAAAACCACCCAGTCGAACCGGCACACAGGGGGAGGCTGGCCCAGGCGAGGCGCCGTGCGTGGAAGGTTTGTTTTCAAACCTGCCCGCGAGCCTTGCTTGCCAGCGAGGGAGGAGGGGAGCGAGGGGCTGACAGGTGGACCCCACCTTTCATCCCTCACCTCGCGACAGAAGTGGAGGGAGGCTCACCGGCGGTGTCTCCAGCTGCGGCGGTCCCGGCGGAGAGCATTGGCGTGCTTAGGGGGCTCCCGCGTGTTTGTGGGTGTTCGAGGGGGTTGCCGGGTGAGAGGGAAACACCGGCGAGGGGAGGTGCCCAACGCCGGCAAGGGTTTGGTGCGGGAGAGGGCACCCGACCCCGGGGGCGAGCGGTCTGGGCACAGGGAAGACGCGGAGGAAGGGGGAGAGCGAGGAGAGAGGAGCAGGAGGAGCGCGGGGGCTTAAATAGGGGGCCGCCGGTCCACCATGGACGTGGTGCGCCGGTGAGGACCAGGTCGTCGCCACGGGCCACGGGGGCGAGCAGGGCCGTGTCTGGGGGCTTCGTGGACGCTGTCTTCGCCCGGGGGGAGAGAGAGGGAGAGCGGGGGAGGGCGCGCGTGTGTGCTCCCTGGTTGGCCGAACCGTGCGGCACCAGGCACGCATGTGGGAGGGCAGAGGAGAGAGGAAAGAGAGGGGGCCGCCTGCCTGCCTTGCTGTGGAGGTCGAGGCCGACCAAGGGGACAAGCTCCCTCATCCCAAGGCGTTCGGGAGGCCTCGGGATGCACCTGCTACAGTGCAGTGCCTCATTGCATGCTCCAGAGCGCCCAAATGGCTGGCATAGCCGTTGCCCGCGCGCTCTGGGGTGGCCTAGCTTGTGCGTAGTGCCTGGGGGTCTAGAGATGCCCCTTGGTTGCCATGGAGCTAGGGGAGCTAGGGAGAAGAGATATGGGTAGGGGAGAGGTGGAAAAGGATGTTACCTGGGGGTAAATGGATTTTTTCACCACATCACCCTTGAGCTATGACCATGAGACTTTTACTGGAGGTGCTTGGGCACTGCGAGAAGGTGTGGTAAAAATTTGGGGGCAAGGGTAAAATAGGAAGGGGTGGAAATGATGGTTTTACTAAATCACCAGAAGGTGTTTGGTATGGTTTTGGACAAGAAGAAGTTACCACCTTACTGAGATATTCATCAGGGTCAAGGGCTAGGTAAAAATGAGAGGATTCACCAAGTTTGAGCTCAAGGGGAAAAAGTTGGCAATGGAGATTTGTTAAACCCTAGAAATTTACAGAATCAGGTTTTTGTAGATCTATTGATGCTAAGCTTTTACCCTTGATGCACCAGTTACTATATCATCACTATTTGGTCATTAGAGCATGCCCACAAAGTTTTAGGCCAAGGGGAGACACTTCACTATGTAAAGTTGTTTAAATTTGAATCTGGACAGAAAGGGTTTTGAGATGGTTTGATGAACCAAGCCAACTTGGATTGAGATGAAACTTTGCATGATCATCACTTATGATAGTGTTGACATGCTCGAAGTTTCCTGGAATTTATTGAGAATATTTCTTATAGAAATATTCCAAAAGTTTGATTTGAACAGAAAGGGTTTTGAGGGGTATTGCCCATGATGTGAACATGCCCTTGTGTTGAAACTCATTTATGTGGAAAATATATGTCCACTGGTTTTATTCTCAAATATTTTCAAAACATTTAAATAATTTTTCCCTATGAAAAAGCATTTCTGGCCTTAACAAAAAGCCTTTAAATAAAATATAAGAATAATCTTTAAAAATAATATTTTATGGTTTTGGGGAGTCTTGTATATAATAGGTTTGAATTAAAGTCTTTGGGGAAGAAGAATCCACCCAATTTGAGGACTTGCAGTGCAAACCTCATTTCAGGGGGTTTTGAAAACCTAATTTGAATAAATCATTTTTGGTTAAAACAAAATTTGATAAAAATAGATTTGGGCACTATTCACATGGCATGATCATTGGGTCAGAGGTTTGGTTCAAGGAAGATGAATATGAAGTGGAATAGAATCTGGGAATGCCATAAATCATAATCATCAATCAAGCAACATCATTGCAAACAAGCACAAGCACTTTGAAAAAGTTTTAGTTGGCTCCAATTTTTTATAAACCCAAACATGTCAAGGTGATACAAACACAGGGTGTGACAGAGCTTCCCCCCTTACAAGAATCTCATACCCAAGATTCCTAGGCTAAGCGCTAAAAAGATAAGGGAACTCAGATCTAAGATAATCTTCATGCTCCCAGGTTGCTTCAGCTTCAGTGTGGTTGCTCCACTGGACCTTTAAGTACTAGATGGTGCAGCTTCAGCTGCAACGCTCGGCTTCATCCAAAATGCGAGCTGGCCTTCACGATAAGTGAGGTCTGGCTGAAGATCGATGGCTTGATGGTCGATGTCCTTGTAGAGGTCGGGGCGGTTGGGAACTTGCAGACACTTCTAGAGTTGTGACACATGGAAGACGTTGTGCACATCCGATAGCTCGGAAGGTAGCTCTAGCTGATAAGTGACTTCTCCTCACATTGCGGTGATCTTGAAGGGGCCGATATATCTTGGCGCAAGCTTTCCTTTGACGTGGAAATGCTTGGTCCCTTTGAGAGGCGTGACCCGAAGGTAGACATGGTCTCCGACACAGAAGCTCACTTCTTGGCGGTGGGAGTCAGCGTAACTCTTCTGTCTTGACTTGGCGGTCTCAAGGCACTCCCGGACGAGTTGTACTTGCTCTTCTACCTCGTGGAGGACATCTGGTCCAAAGACCAATCCTTTTCCGGTCTCTGACCAGTTTAGGGGAGTACGACACTTGTGTCCATACAACACCTCAAATGGAGCCATCTGAAGACTCGACTGATAACTGTTGTTGTAGGAGAACTTGACGAGTGGTAGGCAATCTTCCCACTTGGCTCCATATGCCAAGACACAAGCGCGGAGCATATCCTCGAGTATCTGATTTACTCGTTCTGTCTGCCCACCGGTCTCGGGGTGAAAGGCAGTGCTATAGGAGAGCTTAGTTCCCATGGCTTCTTGAAACTTCTTTCAGAATCTTGAGGTGAATTGGGTTCCTCGATCCAAAACAATCTCCTTTGGAACTCTGTGAAGACTCATGATGCAGTTGATGTAGAGCTTCGCGAGCTGGCTTTCATCATAGGTGGTTCTGGTGGGAATGAAGTGGGCTACCTTGGTCAGGTGGTCGACGATGACCCAAATGGAATCATGTCCCTTACTCGACCTTGGTCAACTAGTGATGAAATCCATCCCGACTTTATCCCACTTCCATTCAGGCACTTTGAGAGATTCTCCGTTTTAACTCTTTGGCATATGTCACACTTAGCCACGAACGTGCCTATCTCCCGTTTCATGCCATGCCACCAGAATCTTGTCTTGAGATCTTGATGCATCTTGGTTCCTCCGGGATGGATGGATTATGGAGTGTCATGAGCTTCTTGCAAGATCAGGTTCTTGAGCTCCTCTTTGTTGGGTACACAAATGCGATCCCCAAACCATACTACTCCTTGTTCATCCACCAAGAATCCTGGGGCCTTGTCGTCTTTGATCTTCCTCTTGATGCCTTCAATGCTGTCATGTCCCTTCTGGGCTTCCTTGATATCATCCATCAAGGTAGGCTTTGCTTAGAGGTTGGTGAGGAATCCCGGTGCAACTAGTTCCAAGCCGAAGCTCTCAAATTCTTCGTACAGGGCGGATAGCCTTCCCTTAATCATAACATTTAAGGAACAAGCCTTTCTGCTTAAGGCGTCTGCTACCACGTTGGCCTTTTCGGGGTGGTATTGAACACTAAGGTCGTAGTCAATGATCAATTCCAACCATCTTTGCTGCCTCATGTTCAATTCCCTTTGAGCGAAGATATACTTCAAACTCTTGTGGTCTGTGAATATCTCACATCGCTTCCCCAGAAGGTAATGTCGCCATATCTTCAAGGCATGAACCACGGCTGCCAACTCGAGATCATGAGTTGCGTAGTTCTCTTCATGAGGACATAGCTGTCTGGATAGATATGGTATGACTCTGCCTTATTGCATCAGAACACCTCAAAGTCCGGTTCTTGATGCATCACAATATATCACAAACTCCTTGTGAATATCGGGGGTGGCTAAAACAGGGGTTGTGGTCAATCTCTTCTTGAGCTCCTGGAAGCTTTCCTCACAATTAGCTGTCCATTCGAACTTCTTGTCCTTCTTCAAAAGCTGGGTCATGGGTCGAGCAACGCTTGAGAACCCTTCCATGAACTTGCAATAATATCCCGCAAGTCCGAGGAAGCTCCTGACTTCCTTCAAGATGGTTGGGATTTTCCATTCAGTCACGGCTTCAATCTTTGCAGGATCCATTGACAATCCTTTGGCGGTCAACACATGATCCAAGAATCCAACTTCATGCAGCCAGAATTCACACTTGGTCAACTTGGCATAAAGCTGGTGCTCTCGAAGCTTCTCTAGGACCAAACTCAGGTGTTCCTCATGTTCTTCTTCGGACTTGGAGAGGACAAGTATGTCATCAATGAAGACGACAACGAACTTGTCGAAGTACTCCATGAATACCTTATTCATGAGGTACATGAAGTAGGCAGGGGCATCAGTTAACCCTAAAGACATGACCGTGTGTTCATACAGGCCATACCAGGTTACAAACACCGTCTTTGGAATGTCTTGGGTCCTGATCTTCAGCTGGTAGTAGCCAGACCTGAGGTCGATCTTGGAGAACACCTTGGCTCCATTCAACTGATCAAACAGGTCTTCAATCTTGGGGAGTATGTACTTGTTCTTTATCGTGACTTCATTGAGAGAATGGTAATCGACACAGAGTCTGATAGTTCCGTCCCTCTTTGACACAAATAGAATAGGCGATCCCCAAGGAGAGGCACTAGGGCGAATAAATCCTTTTCTGAGCTGCTCTGCCAGTTGCTTCTTTAATCTAGCCAACTCTTCGGATCCCATGTTGTAGGCCTTCTTATAGATGGGCTGTGATCCGGGCATGAGCTCAGTGATGAACTCGGTGTCACAGTCAGGAGGCATTCCGGGCAGCTCATCAGGAAACAAATCCGGGTATTCACATACCACTAGCACTTGATCTAACTCAACTCCCGATAGACAGTTAGCCCGAGGGGCTTGAGTGGAGGTAGGGTTGGGAACATACTTGACTTCCACTCCTTGGCAATTGGTCATGCTAACTATCCTCTTGGCATAGTCTAACATGCCTTGGTTCTTGGTTAACCAATTCATGCCAAGGATGACATCCAAGCCAGGTGAATCCAGAACTATAAGGTATGCTAGGAAATCTACCCTGTTGTTGTCAATCTTTACTCCCTTGCATCCTATCTTGGACTTCATAACTGAACCCGTGGTTTGTATCAACATAAGGCTACCCAGGGGTGTAGACTTCATGTCACTCTCTAATGCAAAATTTTGGTTGACAAAAGAATGCGAAGCTCCACAATCAAACAGTACTATTGCTGGGGTTGAGTTGACGAGGAACGTACCCAGTATGACGTCTAGGACTTCCTAGGATTCCTCTGCGGTGACGTGATTCACATGACCCTTGCCATTGTTGGGCTGGTTGTGGGGAGCTGGGTTCCTTGGTGGTGCTCCACGGGATTGACCTTGGTTTGGCACATTGGGGCTTGGTGCATCTGGCTTCCTGTTGGGGCAAAGCTTAGAGATGTGTCCGGACTGACCAGATCCAAAGCAAGTGACTTGCCTAGGGTTGTTGTTTAAGTTCCTGCCACCGTTGTTGTTATTGGGGTTGTTGTTGTAATTTGGCCTGGGATTGGTACACTATTGAGGCTGGTAGCTCGGACGAGGTGCAGGAGGTCTGGCCTGCTGCGGCTGATAGGTCGGCTTGACTAGGACTAGCTACTAGGGGTGAGGCTTCTGGTTGCTGGGGCTACCCTTGCTGATCATATTGCGCTTGCGAGTGTCGTCGATGGCATGACGCTTGTCTTCCAGCTTGAGGGCCTTGTTCACCAAGTCGAAGAACGTACGACAGTCGCAGACGATGAGCTGATACTGCAGGACCTATTGGAGTCCTTCCATGAAGCGTTCCTTCTTGGCAGCCTCTGTGCTGACATCTTCAGGTGCATACCTTGACAGCAGGATGAACTTCTACAAGTACTCCTTGATAGAGCCACTTCCTTGCTTCAACACTTAGAATTCTCTCTTCTTGATAGCCATGATCCCAGAAGGAATGTGGGCGGTGCGTAATCCTTCCTTGAAGTCATTCCAAGTGATCACACGTTCTCCTTGCATGACCTTGAATCCATCCCACCAAGCTCGGGCAGTACCTCTCAGGCAGTGAGAGGCATACAACACCTTCTCATGGTCCTCATTGCAATTGACCAATGCAAGGAGGTCCTCGATGGTGGCGGATCCAGTCATCAGCATCCAATGGTTCAGCAGTCTTCGTGAAGGTTGGGGGCGAGTTCCTCATGAACTCAGACAGCGTGGAGCGGCCATTGCCATTCCTGCCTTACTGCTCATTGTTCACAAGGGCCTGAGCCATCTGCTAAATAGAAGCATTGTTGGCTTGGCGCTTGTCCCGGAGAACTTGGAGAAACTGAGCTATGGTCATGTTCTCTAGTGGAGGTGGTGGCGGGGGAATGCCGCCTTGTGGCTGCTCCTGGTGTCCTCTAGCGTGAGCAGCCCCACCAGCTCCCTGTTGCTGGCTTGAGTTGCCGGCTTCAGGGTTGGTGAAGGAGATGTAGGTAGCAGTCACCATCCTGATTGGAGCAGCCAAGTCAAACAGCTGGGATAGACGAGAGGGTAAGCAACAATGGAAAAGCACGCCTAAGGGGGTTGGTCGAGTGCAAGTGTGGTAAAACAAGGGTCGAAAGACCAACAACATATATTAAGATAGACAATGGAGTCGCTTACGTTGCCTAAGGCAAACGCGCGACTTGCATCGAAACACAAACAACAAAACAAACAACAAGCACACATGGTTCATAAGAACCATTACACGGACTCGACTTCGCTTGAGGGGTACATGGTTGATCCTACCCTAGGGGTTCTTGGACTCAGGTGGTGGAGTGCTCGGTCTCGTAGTCACGCTCCTTTGGATCTTCCTCCTGTTCATCCCCTAAACGGACATCATTCCTGGTGGAAGGGGTCGGGAACGAGGAGGTCCATCCTGATGACGCTTTGCTGGCGGGTCGGTGAAGAGCTCATGGTACTCCTTCGCACTCATGCGACGCCGACGTGTAGGTGCATCACTAGCTGGGGGTACTCTGCCTTGATAAGCGACAGTTGGTCGTCCCTCGGGGGCTCCATCCTTCTTGACTGGCTTCGTCTTGGCTTGCTGAAGTAGCTCTCGAGTGTGGTGAAGTTCCTCGCGGAGCTTCACGGACTCCTTCATCAGGTTATGAACCAGGCTATCGGCGGAGAGGCTGAAGTAGGTCTAGAACCCGAGTGGTGTGCCATCTTCCTTTGTCGGAATCAGCGTCCAACTCTCGCCAAGGTCATCCTTCCTGAAGGGAAGGTAGCGAGTAGCTGGCTCGTCAGCCATCTCTAGAATGATGTCTCGAAGGTGCAGGAGTGCCTTGCATGCAGCTGTCTCGACGGCAAACATCATGGTCTCCATCCATGGTCCCTCAAAGAACCAACTGGTTGGGGAGTCATTTTCCTTCACGACCACATCTACGTGGTACTCCTTCACGACGGCATCGACCCAATGCTCGTGGTAGAGAAAAATGGGTGGTTGGCGAAACTAGCACTTCTCCAGGCTATCCCCAAGGAGTAAGGGAAAGGCGGACGTCGGGAAGGCTTTGGGTACGATGGCCATCTACAAAGGTTTGAAAGGAGGAGAGTCAACAGTGTGTTGTGTGAAGAATAGGAGAGGTAAATAGTGCAGAATTCCTAAGTACAAATGCTAGGTTTAGATTTGAAAACGGTTTTATCCTAACTAACATCCATGCTAACTAAGGGCTTCCTACAGTCAGGATGGCTCTGATGCCAGCTCTATGGGGACCCCGACTTATAAGTCATGATCACCGAATGCACGTGTACAGTGATCCCAGAGATCAATGCTCACTGAACACACGGAAGCTGAATAACAAGAGTCTTACATCCACATTCAGCGTCTTACACAAATAAAGACCATAAAGGTCAAGTCTTACATAGATAGGGCCACGAGGGCCAAACACTTAAATAGAACAAGCAGTGGAAATCTTGGTCGAAAGCGTGAACCCAAGCCATCTGCCTTAACCTACAGGCATTCTAACTGGGAAGCATCCTAGTTCGCATGTTCATCACCAATGAACTCTTCAACATACTCCTGTTCTTCCATGCCCGGCATTTTAAATAACCAGTGGCAAGCCAATGAGTACTTTGAATGTACTCGCAAGAAACCCAAGTTGTGGAACAAGGTAACAATGATGCATGATATAGCACTAAGTAGGTAATTTGCGAAAAGCTAATTTTAAATTCAACGACATGATAAAGTAACTAGTAAGCATGCGTCAACAATATGCAATATCCACATGAACAAGTTACGGATATCATCATAAGTAGGGGTTGAACACCTCGTATTCAGTCATCATGCTAAGTCATCGGACTTAGTTCAATACCCAGGCTAAGTCATCGGACTTAGCTCATGTGACCTCTTGTCACCATCACATCCATACTCACACCAAGTTTTATGAAAACATTCGGACGTGGTATAAGCAGCACCACCCAACTGTCCTTGACCGTGGACACGGCTATTCGAATAGTTTTACACTCTGCAGAGGTTGCACACTTTACCCACAAGACTCGGGGAACTTCCGTGTCATCCACGACTCGCGGTATATAACATACCCAAGGTAAGCACCTGAACAATGCCGTTCCCATGGTGATACTAAACAAAGAGTCCACTCATTGGTGCAATCCCTCATGATATACATCACTCGTATCATCCATGAGGGCACACAACAGTGTGCCCAGTGCCTGTAAAGACAGCCCATGACCTTCCACTCTGGGATGACCCCATCTCAAGAGTGACCACTTCACTCTTGCCACTAGTAATGCAGGCTCCTTACTAGCACCAACCATAGTAATCAACAAAGCCCCGTCCCATAAGGGGTATCGTGGTTGCGCATGTATGGTTTGGACGGTCGACAAATCTTAAACCATCCGTTTTTGAAAACACACCCTCATCTTGTTTCAGCACAATACTTCTTTCTCAAGTGGTCACCCAACTCATCATCATCTCCTTCGGGCATTAGTGGCACCCGACGGGGTTTCTGAAAAGTCTTTGAAAACTTTCTCCCTTTCCATCACTATGCATAAAACCCCCACTTGCGTAGCATCTACTTGCATCCTAACTACACCCACGTGCACAACCCTCATAAGGTGGTAGGCTCATGCACGATGCAAGTCTCAATGGTAAAAGTAACGGAGGCATTCCACCGAAGGGGTAACACCTCATCATGGTCGTTTCATCGAAACAACAAGTGCTATATGACATGCATGAAAAAGTTTCTTAACATGGTCAAAGGGCTACTTGCGTGGCTCAATAGAGTCTCCGGGGTCTTCGAAGTCTTCAGGTCCAACTTCCTCATCAACAGCGTAATCTCTCGTCATGATAAAATAACGATAAAAATAAGCATCATACAAAACAAAGCACACAAACTACTATCAAAAATGTCACCCTATTCTGATAAATATCACAAGCTATGCTAAAGACATTTGTCTAGATTTTTGAACTCAAAAAGGTTTTTAAAACTATTTAAAACAGGAGCTTATAGTGCTAATTAGAGGTTTTAAATTAAAACAGTACTAAAAATATTTTCAAACATTTTTACAAAGGCACTAATAAATTCTATGGATTATTTCAAGAATTTGGGTGAAGGAATTGTTGGAAGATAACAAAAAAAAGGGAAAAAGGGTCCTATGCCCTCACGGGCCAGAACCACCCATCCGAACCGGCCCACAGGGGGAGGCCGGCCCAGGCGAGGCGCCACGCGCGGCAGGTTTGTTTTCAAACCTGCCCGCGGGCCCTGCTTGCCAGCGAGAGAGGAGGGGAGTGAGGGGATGACAGGTGGACCCCACCTGTCATCCCTCACCTCGCGACAGAAGCGGAGGGAGGCTCACCGGCGGTGTCTCCGGCCACGGTGGTCCCAGTGGAGAGCACCGGCATGCTCAGGGGGCTCCCGCGCATCAGTGAGTGGTCGAGGGGGTCGCCGGGGAGAGGGAAACACCAGCGAGGGGAGGTGCCCAACGGCGGCGAGGGTTTGGTGTGGGAGAGGGCTCCCGACCCCAGGGGCGAGCGGTCTGGGCACGGGGGAGACGCGGAGGAAGGGGAGAGCGAGGAGAGAGGAGCAGGAGGAGCGGGGGGGGCTTAAATAGGGGGGCCGCCGTTTCACCGTGGACGTGGTGCTCCGATGAGGACTAGGTTGTCACCACGGGCCACGGGGGCGAGCTGGGCCGTGTCTAGGGGCTTCATGGACGTTGTCTTCGCCCGGGGCAAGAGAGAGGGAGAGCGGGGGAGGGCGCGGGTGTGAGCTTCCCGGTTGGTCGAACCGTGCGGTGCTGGGCACGCGTGTGGGAGAGCAGGGGAGAGAGGAAAGAGAGGGGGCCGACCGCCTGCCTTGCTACGGATGTCGAGGCCGACCAGGGGGACAAGCTCCCTCATCCCAAGCGGTCGGGAGGCCTCGGTATGCCCTTGCTACAGTGCGGTGGCGCACTGTAGCGTGCTCTAGAGCGCCCAAATGGCTGGCATAGCAATTGCCCACGCGCTCTGGGGCGGCCTAGCTTGTGCAGTAGTGCCTGGTGGTCTCGAGATGCCCCTTGGATGCCATGGAGCTAGGGCAGCTAGGGAGAAGAGATATGGGTAGGGGAGAGGTAGAAAATGATGGTGCCAGGGGTAAATTGGGTTTTTCACCACATCACCCTTGAGCTATGACCATGAGACTTTTACTGGAGGTGCTTGGGCACTGCCAGAAGGTGTGGTAAAAATTTGGGGGCAAGGGTAAAAGAGGAAGGGGTGGAAATGATGGTTTTACTAAATCACCAGAAGGTGTTTGGTATGGTTTTGGGCAAGAAGAAGTTACCACCTTACTGAGATATTCATCAGGGTCAAGGGCTAGGTAAAAATGAGAGGATTCACCAAGTTTGAGCTCAACGGGAAAAAAGTTGGCAATGGAGATTTGTTAAACCCTAGTAATTTACAGAATCAGGTTTTTGTAGATCTATTAATGCTAAGCTTTTACCGTTGATGCACCAGTTACTGTATCATCACTATTTGGTCATTAGAACATGCCCACAAAGTTAGACGCCAAGGGGGACACTTCACTATGTAAAGTTGTTTAAATTTGAATCTGGACAGAAAGGGTTTTGAGATGGTTTGATGAACCAAACCAGCATGGATTGAGATGAAACTTTGCATGATCATCACTTATGATAGTGTTGACATGCTGGAAGTTTCCTAGAATTTATTGAGAATATTTCTTATAGAAATATTCCAAAAGTTTGATTTGAATATAAAGGGTTTTGAGGGGTTTTCCCCATGATTTGAACATGCCCTTGTGTTGAAACTCATTTATGTGGAAAATATATGTCCACTGAGTTTCTCTAAATTTTCTCAAATATTTTCAAAGCATTTAAATAATTTTTCCCTATGAAAAACCTTTTCTAGCCTTAAGAAAAAGCCTTTAAATAAAATATAAGACTAATCTTCTAAAATAATATTTTATGGTTTTGGGGAGTCGTATATATAATAGGTTTGAATTAAAGTCTTTGGGGAAGAAGAATCCACCCAATTTTGAGGACTTGTAGTGCAAACCTCATTTCAGGGGGTTTTGAAAACATATTTTTAATAAATCATTTTTGATTAAAACAAAATTTGATAAAAATAGATTTGGGCACTATTCACATGGCATGATCATTGGGCAAGAGGTTTGGTTCAAGGAAGATGAATATGAAGTGGAATAGAATCTAGGAGTGCCTTAAATCATAATCGTCAATCAAGCAACATCATTGCAAAAAAACTCAAGCACTTTGAAAAAGTTTTAGTTGGCTCCATTTTTCTATAAACCCGAACATGTCAAGGTGATACAAACATAGGGTGTGATAGACGCCTGGTGAGGAACCACTAATTGGTGGTGGGGAGGAGGTTGGGCTCAGAATTTGAGGTGGGAGGCTACGATTGAGGGTTAGTGGTAGGTGAGGGAGTCCTGGTTTAACGGGTCCTCGGATAGCTGACCTATTTCTCACAGGCCGGACTGTGTGGGCCATTGTATAAGCGAAGGCCTTGTCGCCACGGTGGAAGCTTCAAGGAGCTGTGGCGTGTCCTCCAAGTTGTTGATAGTAGATGGGCATGTTTTCTCCATCGACGTGTAACCGACCATGTGTAAGCCCTAGGTACCCTCGGTTTCTATATAAGCTGGAGGGTTTTAGGTTGTAGATAGAGGACAATTCATCTAGGGTTAGCTATTCGATCTCGAGGTAGATCAACTCTGTAACCCACATATCATCAATACAATCAAGCAGGGCGTATGGTATTACCTTCATAGGAGGGCCTGAACCTGGGTAAACATCGTCTCCTTCGTCTCTTGCTACCATCGATTCTAGTCTCACATCTTAGGACCCCCTACCCGATATCCATTGGTTTTGACAGCGACATTGGTGCTTTCATTGAGAGTTTCTATGTGATCACCAAAGGAATCGATGGCTCACCCTGTCACAAGTAACGAGATCTGCATCAAGGGGATTCTCGCCCCCGATCAGATTCTCACAGGCGGTGACAATTTCTCACACACCGACCCAATCGGCCACCTTGGCTAGATCGGAAACTTCCCCCCTGATGAGAGAATCAAGTTCGGAACCTTAGAGTTCGTCGCTGAATCACGAGGAGAACTTATGTTGATGGAACCCTCGACTCTTGAGAAGGAGCCCGCAAGTCTTGACGCCTCGACACCGAAGACATTGGGCCCCGCTTCCGACGATGTCGTCACCCCCGAGCGGTCTAGAACGCCCAATCTGGCCGATGTGACCGGATCCACCACGGCTAGATGGGACCCGGATCCGCTTTCGCGCAGCTCCGAAACCGCGACGCCGCATATCAATTCCACTCGCTTCAGCGACACACATCCTACCACCACCTCATTTTTAAACGAGTTGTTCGATTGGATTGAGACCACGCGTATGTCGGACGACCAGGTTCTGGTCTATGACCGGCTCGGGTTTAAGCCCGACGATTGGGAGATTCATGTCCCCACGGTCACCTAGCTAGTCGCTACTGTCGAGTGTCCGGTTGAGGGCTCGTCCCCCAAAAAACCGGAATTAAATACGGTTTATACCCTGGTCTTCAATCACCGAGACTTCATTTACAAACCGGACGCCGGAGTTTGCTCCGGAGATGGACCGTTACCGGTCCCTGATTTATCACACAATTTGGAGTCCGTGATTCCGAACACACAATGTGGCATGGACCGTTACTTGTCGAATTTTTCCCACCCACCACCCAAATCGATCATACAATTTTCATACCAAAGCCGAAGTCTTCGGACTTATGGGATATTAAACAGTTACCAGGAGAGTTAGTTCATCATATTTGGGCTAGGCTCCTACTCGCTAGAAGCATAGAAAAAGGTCTTAGTGACTAAGAGATAATGGCAACCTTCGATCGCAATTGCCATGATGAAGGGATTCTTAACGCCCTGGCTCGCTGACACATTCGTGATTTCGCCGAGCTATCCGATTTTGTACAAAAATATTGTGACATGAAAAGCGCTTGGCAAGTCGAACGGTTATTTTTGGAACCAACCTTCACCGAGCACCCTATTGGAGATCGGAAAAGGAGCATATCTCCAAAGAGACCAGCCAGATTTGATCTCGCCAAATAGAGAAACAGGCCCCTTACAGGGGCCAATACCGTCCTTGATGGAGTATAGGATAAACCATGACCCATACATTCTGTATTGCTGAACACAAGCCCGATTCACAGCCTTAGAGCTTGCTGGATCGTCTGGCAGGTCGCAAAAAGCGCTAAGGCCATTCTTTAGGCGCTACCGTCGAATAAGCGCTCCACATCGTCATCCGAATACAACACCGAAGTCCTGACGGTCTACGAAACGTCCCCCTCAAGGAACAGGAGGAAAAGAGCTCTAAAAGAACTCGAAAAAGTCTATCGCATGGCAGCAACAAATGCATGGGCAGACATACCCATTACCTTTAGAGATACTAACCAACCAGCCATTATTCCCGGTCATTCCCTCACTAGTCCCGAACCCCATCGTCGATGGCTACAGGTTACATGTAACAACCCGAGACCGACGCTCTAGAAGATTCCCCTTTTATTTCCATTCTCGTCCGTTTTTCGTTTGGTTGCTGCATTCATCATTACATCATTCGCTTCATCTACATAGCATCATCACTCATTTTCGAAAACTTGCATCCATGAGTAGCTGTCGGTTCTCTTCATTCATGCCGTCAACCTTTTGAGGCCAACCACACACACACACGCCCGCGACATCATTTAAAAAAACCATTTTTAAAGCGCGCAAAAAATATTCTTGGATTGGATTGAAAGTTGACGTGCAGTCTTATTATATTGTAGGTGGACTGCCTGCCAAATTTTGTCGCAATCAGAGGTCGTTTGATACCCGAACGGTTGACCGTGGCGGCACCGTCATCGATTAATTTATCGGGCGTTTTGGTGTTTAAAAATGTGATGCCGGGATGCTCATTTTCCCTCTCTTCTTCGCCTAGCCTCACTTCAGTCTAGTCAAATTATCATCTATGGCCGAATCCATCCCTTAGCACATTGCCATCTTAACATAGCTGGTCATTCCAGTGCTCATACACCCTAGGGTCTTGGGATAAAATCCCAGATACCCTACATATTTATTTGTTGTTTTTCGTTTATTTTCAGATAAAAAAACTGCGCATGTTTCAGTATTTTGGGGCAATTTGTAAAACCCATATAACTCCAACCGTGCATCATATGAGGTCATGATATATATGAATGTTGCTCAGTTTTCTGTCTACTTTAACAATATCCAACTTATACACATGTTAAAAATGTTTAAACTTGATGTTTGATCAATTTGCATGAATGACCTATTAGAACGATTTCATCTATAACTAAATAACCGTAGCTCCGATGCAAATGTTTTATATATGTAACTTGACTAGAAAATCATGTAGAATCTCATGGTGACATTTACTTTCCTGTTTAATAACTCCAAAATGTTGTTAGTTCAGATCTGGACCAAATTCATATTATGCTTATGGGGTTGTTTCGGAAATGATATATATTGCTACCGGCTTCATTTAAAATGCCTAGATGATATAGTTGTTCATGTTTGACCTCTTGCATGTCTAACAACATTTAATTTTGATGAGTACCTAAACGGGAGTGAACTAAGAATTCGAACGTGGAGTTTCGTCAATATGCAACTCGTTGCATATTGAGCTCCACTTTAATGTGTAGTAGTTGTTTGACGTGAATTGTCATGCCTTGCATATTTAAACCGGACATGCATCATAGTTGTTTATGCATCATGTCATGCATATGTTGTGGTGTATCATGTGTTGATTGTGTTTTGGATTGTTCCTTCTCTATAGAGTTCCGAAAGCGTTTGGAGTGTGAGGATTCGTTCGACTACGTTAGCCCGTCTTCTTCATGGACTCGATCTTCTTCTGAGCGGGATCTGAGGCAAGATGACACATTTCCCTGGATACCACTACTATCATTGCTATGCTAGTTGTTCCGCTTTTATCGTTATGTCATGCTACCTACCACTTTTTTCTCAAGCCTCCCAACATTGCCATGATAAGCCTCTAACCCTTCCACATCCCAACAAACCTTTGTTTGGCTATGTTACCGCTTGCTCAGCCCTTCTTATAGCGTTTCTAGCTGCAGGTGCAATTGCTTCCATGTGTCAACATGGACATTCTTTTGTTATCACGCTGTTATTACTATTTAATTTAATGCACTTATACACTTGGTAAATGGTGGAAGACTTGGTCTTTTGCTCGGTGTTTTGTTCCACTCTTGCCGCCCTAGTTACTTGTGAACCAGTGTTATGTTCCATAATTGAGCGCTCCTAACATGCTCGGGGTTGTTATGGGGACCCCCTTGATTTTTGTTTTAGGATAAAACTTGTCTGGCAAGGCCCAAGTTTGGTACTACATTTGCCCATCATCATAATAATGATCACCTTATTAAAGCATAGAGGGTCGCCCCCTCGTGGATTAATTTAACATAATATAGGGGGGCCAATGCTGCTGATGCTGGTCCAAAATAGAGCACTGTGCAGGGCCAACCTAGGGCAACTCAGGAGATTTCTATCAGGCCACCGTACACTAGCTTATCCATCATGTCGTGAGAATGAGATACGCGGCTCCTATTGGGATCGTCGACACGTTGGAGGCCTTGCTAGACCTTTCTCGAATGCCTTGTATGAGGAACTCTGATTTTCTTTGGGTTATCTCGAGGTGTCAGATTTTCCTTTGGAATTTCCTAGGATGATCACGAGATCCATGGTCGAGGTTATTCCCGCAGCGTGTGGTTAATTTGTGATGGATGAGTTGGAGCAACCCTGTAGGGTTAAATCTTTCGGAAAGCCGTGCCCATGGTTATGTGGCAAACTTGGATACTTTGTTTAACACCTGATCATTGCAAACTTGAAGTAAACTCAAATAAAATACACCAACTGTGTGCGTAACCATGACTGTCTCTTCTCGTGAGTCCTCATCCGAGAGAGAACACAGTTGGGTTATGATTGACGTAAGTAGGTGTTCAGGATCAGTTAGCGATCATTACTAGTTAATGTCCATTGTGCATAGACCACCATAATTTACTTTTTGTACTCGTAAGTTAGTCCCTCAAATAACTGCTTAGTCGCTTGCTGCAGCCTCACCACTTAACCATACCTCACCCATTAAGCTTTAATAGTCTTGATACCCTTGGAAATGAGATTGCTGAATCCCCATGGCTCATAGATTACTACAACAAAAGTTGCAGGTACAGGTAATGTGATAATTGAACATGAGCGCGATGCTTGTTTGATTCGGAGTTCTTCTTCTTCATCGATCTAGGATGAGTTCTAGGCGGCAGCCTGGGATAGTAAGGATGGATGTCATTTTGTCGTTTGTTTTCGTCCGTAGTCAGACCCTGCTCTTCTGTATGATGTTTGAGTATGTTGTTGTATAGATGTGATGTTGTTGTAGCTTGTGGTGAGTGTAAGCCAATTCCATATACTCATCTCTTCGGTACATGTATTTGTAGTGATATCCATTCTTGCAACACGACGAGATGCGCTTCTATCCCTGTCGAGGCCCTCGTACCGAAATAAGGATAGAATCGCATCTTGGGCATGACAAGTTGGTATCAGAGCCTATACCAACCTAGGAGCCCCCTTGATTGATCGAACTTGGCCGAGTCGAGTCTAGTGAAAACTATTTTGAGTCTAGTTATATTGGAGAGTAGGATTCTTTTTACTCCTATTCTATGCTCTGGTGAGGGATTACGACTTAGGAATTTTGATTCTACTCCTCTTCTCGCTCAAATTTTTTTAGGATCACGCAGCTATTTTGGAAACTATATGATACCGATGTGATGGAGTTCTGTCTTGGTGCCTCCTGTCTGACTTGATTTCTTCCGGGGAGTTGAGCTCCAGGGAATTCTTGGCACATCGTTATCATTCAGCTTCCTTGGTATCTCAGGACGGAGGGTGTTCGGAATTGCTTCAATACTTGTCATGGTGAGATAAGGTCGGAGTCACCCAGTACTGGGGAGGCGTCCAGGGTACCACCATGGTTAGTATCGTTGTGCTTTCGAGAATCTGAGTTAGATGGACTTGTGGAAGCCTCTAGTTATGTGTTGAAGGATGGATACAGTTGGGATGTAGGTTTGCTAGTTGTGTGAGATATTTCTTCCTTGTATCCCCCACACCTGATTGCATAACCAGAAAGTTTTCAGAAGTTCTTAGGTGGGAATTCAAGTAGGTACGTAGGATTATCTTTCCAACAAGTGCACAGTGGGTATGTATTTGTTATGGCTTGTTTCGTAAGCCCCATCCTTTGTTTTGTTTTGTATATGGTAATTCGAGTTGCTTCGATGTCAAGTGGTGATTTCATATCTTGCGAAGTAGTGTTCTCATATGTCTGCAGGTTTGCTAATTCTTTTGCTCAATCAACTTATCATATCAATTCTTTTCATCCGGTGTGCTCTCTTCAAGTGAATTCAATTCTCTCTAATATTTGCAAGATCAATCCTCATATTTTGTTCTGGAGTTGTCTCATCTGTTCCAAATTTTCTTTGTTTTTCCTACCCTCCTGCCCTTTTTCTTTAGTGATTAAATTCTCATCCAAATGCCTTTCTTTTAATCGATGCTTCCGCTATCTTTTCTTTTGTTTTGTTCCGGTGATTCTTGTGGAGATTCTCAGGAGTTTCAATTTCAAGATCTATCCTCATATTCCCTGTTCTCGTTGTTATTCTTCTCCGGTGGATTCAATTCAAGCTCTCGGTGTTCATCATATCCTTTCTCATTCGTTCAATGGTTTCCTTGTTGGAAATTCTTTTCAAGCCTCTCTTGGTTTTCATATCTCTCTGTTCTATCCGGAGTGCTGAAAATATCTCAGTAGTCTTTCATTTCCATTCATATCCTCTTAAATTATTTTGAGGTTTTCACCTCATCAAGTTCGTGATTTGTACCGGTGCAATCTCTTTTTTAAGCAATTGTCTCAACGGTGATCTCTTTGAGTGGGCCCATAACCCATAGGTGTTTTCCCCAGGATCTTACCTGGCTCTTCTAATATTTCTGAAGATGTTCTCAAGTTCTTTTCAAATATGATGCAAGAATGATAATTGTTTCCATTCATGAGAAATTTCTCCCATATCGATTCGGTGCATTCAGAGTTGTTTTCAATTCTCGATCCTCATGAAGGCCATCATTTTAGAAGATTTCTTTGTTCTCAGCTTTCAACTTTCGTTCTCAAATTCTTCTCAATTTTTGTCCCTTCATGCATATCTCAATTATTCCGGTGCCTTGTGAAGTTTTCCATTAGGTGGATCATGCTCCGTTCGTTCTCATGTTATATCATTCATTTGTATTATCCACTTTAGTTTCTAATTCTTACCGGTGTTCTCATTCAAGACTTCTTAAATTTGTGATCTCTCTCTCTCTCTTCAATTCATTGCAAGAATAATAAGTGGTGTGTGAATCCGTAGCTTATCATCAATTTAACTTGATGAAGGATAAGCATAACATAATTCTTATTCTTGTTGGTCAAGGTGATCTCAATCCTTCTTCTCGAGTTGTTCATGTTATCAATTCTGGGTTTCAAGTGTTGTCATCTTCTCTTTCCGGAGTTCCATGTTTTCTCAAGTATCTCGTCGCGAAGCTATATCTAATTCATTGGAAGGCCCCAATCTTGTTCTTTTTGAAACTTCAATTCTTTTCTACCATCCTTTTATTCCGGAGTTCATCTCGATGCTTCTTCATGGTGGATTGTTAAGGATGTAATTCTTCTCGAAGTATTCAGCAAGATTCTTATTGGAGGTGCTCAAGTGTTCTTTATCTTGGATTTCTAAGTTCAATTCCTTCTCCATTGTCTTTTAAGATGGTGTTATTAAATTCTTGATTATGAGGAGTCTTGAAGGAAAATTGTCAAGAACAAGATAAGTAAACCCATCATGTCTTTCTCGGAGTTATCTTGGGTTGGATTTAACCTAAAGCATTTCCTAAGGATAGTTGCTATCATGGTGTCATAAATGATCCAAGTTTTCTCCTCCTCTTATTGGTGAAAGAAGTTTTTCATCTCTTGTTGTTCTCAAGCAATCAATTATTTCTGTTCTGGCAGGTTGTCACCTCATAATTTTGAGATGTTTTCCACAAGCCCGTTACAAGCTATTCTTTTCGTTGTTGATTCTCCATCAACTCCGTTCACCCTATGTTTCTCAGGTTCAATGGTGGTAGAAGTTGTTATTTTCTTCTCCATTCTTTCCTTCCATTGATCTAGTTTCTATTATTTTCTTTCGGAGGCGTTGTCATGTTGCTCTCTTTCAACCATCATCTTGTTTTATCAAAATCATGTTCTTTCTTGCTTATTCATTTTACCGGAGTGTTGTGTTCTATGTTCAAGTTCCTTCCATCTTATCAATTTTGCCCCTCTATCCTACCGAAGTGCTGCCAAAATTTCTTTTGAATTCTTGCTTGTTCCTCATGTGATTATTCATCTCGTTGAAACCATCAATAATCATTGGTTTCACTCGTGTGTCAGACAAGCAACTAAGTTTTCCTCTTGCTCTTTCTCTTCCCCTTCTCATTCTTAGATCTTGGGACGAGATCCTAGTGGTGTGGAGGAGAGTTGTAACAGCCCGGGACTGACGCTCCAGAACATTCCCCTTTTATTTCCATTCTCGTCCGTGTTTCGTTTGGTTGCTGCATTCATCATTGCATCATTCGCATCATCTGCATAGCATCATCACTCGTTTTCAAAAACTTGCATCAGTGAGTAGCTATCGGTTCTCTTCGTTCATGTCGTCAACCTTTCGAGGCCAACCACACACGCCCGCGCCCGCGACATCATTTAAAAAAACTTTTTTTAAAGCGCACAAAAAATATTCTCGAATTGAGTTTAAAGTTCGCGTGCGGTCTTATTATATTGTAGGTGGACCGCCTGCCAAATTTCGTCGCAATCAGAGGTCGTTTGATACCCGGACGGTTGACCGTAGCGGCACCGTCATTGATTAATTTGTCGGGCATTTTGGTGTTTAAAAATGTGATGCCGGGCTGCTCATTTTCCCTCTCTTCTTCGCCTAGCCTCACTGCACAGTGCACGGACATGCTCGAAACCGAAAACTTCCCCAAAGCAGAATCCCTAAGTCGTGACCGTTGGGTCCGGACCAACCCCGAAATACCCGAAAATATCTGTGGTTTCTTATTTGGACTCCCTAACCTATTTTTCTTGTCCATTCTATCCAAATCAAAGGGTCCTAATGCCTCTAAAGCTAGCCCATCCACTATATACAGTGCAGCCCTAGTTTTTATGTTTTGTTCTGTTTGTTTGTTATAGTAGTGTTTCAGTCTGGTCAAATTATCATCTATGGCTGAATCCATCCCTTAGCACATTGCCGTCTTAACTTAGCTGGTCATTCCAGTGCTCATACACCCTAGGATCTGGGGATCAAATCCGAGATACCCTACATATTTTTTTGCTGTTTTTCGTTTGTTTTCAGATAAAAAAACTGCACATGTTTCAGTATTTTGTGGCAATTTGTAAAGCCCATATAAGTTCAACCATGCATCATATGAGGTCATGATATATATGAATGTTGCTCAGTTTTCTTTCTACGTTCACAATATCCAACTTTTACACATGTTAAAAATGTTTAAACTTGTTGTTTGATCAATTTTCATGAATGACCTATTAGAACGATTTCATCTATAACTAAATAACCGTAGCTCCGATGCAAATGTTTTATATATGTAACTTGACTAGAAAATCGTGTAGAATCTGATGGTGACATTAATTTTGCTTTTTAATAACTCTAAAATGTTGTTAGTTCAGATCTGGACCAAACTCATATTATGCTTATGGGGTTGTTTCGAAAATGATATATATTGCTTCCGGCCTCATTTAAAATGCCTAGATGATATAGTTGTTCATGTTTCACCTCTTGCATGTCTAACAACATTTAATTTTGATGAGTACCTAAACGGGAGTGAACTAAGAATTCGAACGTGGTGTTTCGTCAATATGCAACTCGTTGCATATTGAGCTCCACTTTAATGTGTAGTAGTTGTTTGACGTGAATTGTCATGCCTTGCATATTTAAACCGGACATGCATCATAGTTGTTTATGCATCATGTCATGCATATGTTGTGGTGTATCATGTGTTGATTGTATTTTGGATTGTTCCTTCTTCATAGAGTTCCGAAAGAGTTCGGTGTGTGAGGATTCGTTTGACTACATTAGCCCGTCTTCTTCATGGACTCGATCTTCTTCCGAGCGGGATCTCAGGCAAGATGACACATTTCCCTGGATACCACTACTATCATTGCTATGCTAGTTGTTCCGCTTTTATCGTTATGTCACGCTACCTACCACTTGTTTGTCAAGCCTCCCAACATTGCCATGATAAGCCTCTAACCCCTCCACATCCAAACAAACCTTTGTTTGGATATGTTACCGCTTGCTCAGCCCTTCTTATAGCATTTCTAGCTGCAGGTGCAATTGCTTCCATGTGTCAATAGGGACATTCTTTTGTTATCACAATATTATTGCTATTTAATTTAATGCACTTATACACTTGGTAAAGGGTGGAAGGCTTGGCCTTTTGCTTGGTGTTTTGTTCCACTCTTGCCATCGTAGTTACTTGTGAACCGGTGTTATGTTCCATAATTGAGGGCTCCTAACATGCTCGGGGTTGTTATGGGGACCCCCTTGATTTTCGTTTTAGGATAAAACTTGTCTGGCAAGGCCCAACTTTAGTACTACATTTGCCCATCATAATAATAATGATCACTTTATTAAAGCATAGAGGGTCGCCCCCTCGTGGATTAATTTAACATAATACAAGGGGCCAGTGCTGCTGGTGCTGGTCCAGAATAGAGCACTATGCGGGGCCAACCCGGGGCAACTCGGGAGATTTCTATCAGGCCACCATACACTAGCTTAACCGTCATGTCCTGAGAACGAGATATGCGGCTCCTATCGGGATCATCGACACATTGGGAGGCCTTGCCGAACTTGTTTTACCTTTCTCGAATGTCTTGCGTGACGAACTTCGATTTTCTTCGAGCTATCTTGAGGTGTTAGATTTCCTTTGGAATTTCCCTGGATGATCACGAGATCCGTGGTCGAGGTTATTCCCGTGATGTGTGGCTAATTTGTGATGGATGAGTTGGAGCACCCTTGCAGGGTTAAATCTTTCGGAAAGCCGTGCCCGCGGTTATGTGGCAAACTTGGATACTTTGTTTAACACCCGGTCATAGCAAACTTGAAGTAAACTCAAATAAAATACACCAACTGTGTGTGTAACCGTGACTGTATCTTCTCGTGAGTCCTCATTCGAGAGAGAACATGGTGGGGGATTGACGTAAGTAGGTGTTCAGGATCAGTTAGTGATCATTACTAGTTCACGTCCATTGTGTGTAGACCACCATACTTTATTTTCTGTACTCGTAAGTTAGCCACTCAAATAAATGCTTAGTCGCTTGCTGCAGCCTCACCACTTAACCACACCTCACCCATTAAGCTTTAATAGTCTTGATACCCTTGGAAATGAGATTGTTGAGTCCCCGTGGCTCACAGATTACTACAACAACAATTGAAGGTACAAGTAATGTGATGATTGAACATGCGCGTGATGCTTGTTTGATTTGGAGTTCTTCTTCATCAATCTAGGATGGGTTCCAGGCGACAGCTGGGATAGTAAGGATGGGTGTCATTTTGTCGTTTGTTTTCGTTCGTAGTCGGACCCTGCTCTTCTGTATGATGTTTGAGTATGTTGTTGTATTGATGTGATGTTGTTGTAGCTTGTGGCGAGTGTAAGCCAATTCCATATACTCATCTCTTCTGTACATGTACTTGTATTGATATCCATTCTTGCAACACGACGAGATGCGCTTCTATCCCTGTCGAGGCCCTCATGCTGAAATAAGGATAGAATCGCATCTTGGGCGTGATATTACACAAGGTGCTAATGGACAACGACAATGGTCTAAACCTGATATACGAAGGCACCCTGGAAAAAATGCGATTCGGCCGATGTCGCATCGAGCATAGCAACATGATTTTCCGGGAAATCATTCCGGGGAAAGAGGCGCGTTGTTCAGGACGTATTGTCCTGGACGTAGTGTTCGGCACACCCGAAAATTACTGATCCGAAGAACTCCTCTTCCACATCGTGCCATTCCCCAGCAGCCACCACGCCCTATTGGGACATGACGCCTTTACAAAATTCCAGGCTACCTCACTACGGGTATATGAAACTCAAAATGCCAGGATCAAACCGAGTGATCACAATCGCCAGTGATCTGAATATAGCCCTTCGGGACAAAAACAAAATAGCAGTGCTCTCCCTTGAGGCACTAGCTGAGACCTTCGCTGTAGACGAACTAACCACACTACGGTCAATAGTTGACAAAGACGATGTGATCCTTAGCAAAAGGCCTAAGTCCACGTCCTTCAAACCCGCAGAGGAAATCGTTAAATTTCAAGTACACCCGACGAACCCCAACAACATAGCGTCCATCGAAGCTCAGCTCGATCCCATAGTGGACGAAGCACTACAAACATTTTTACGGGAAAACTAGGACATCTTCGCCTGGAATCCTTCCGATATCCCCAGAATCCCACGATGGCTAGCAAAACATAGTCTGAACATCATTTTAGGCTTCAAGCCGGTTAAGCAGACTCTGCGTCGCTTTTTCGAACCCAAGCGGCAAGCTATGCGTGAAGAATTAGCTAAACTGCTAGAGGTCGCATTCATTCGGGAGATTAAGCACCCCGAATAGTTGGCAAACCTAGTGATGGTACCAAAGAAAGATAAATCCTGGCGGTTGTGCATCGATTTCAATGACCTCAACAAGGCCTGCCCTAAGGACCCTTTCCGCTTACCACGCATAGACTAGATCATTGATGCCACAACAGGACACGACTCATTGTGTTTCCTCAATGCTTATTCCGGATACCATCAGATCAAAATGAAGGAAGATGACCAAGCGGCAACCGCATTCATCACCCCCTACGGGCCATTCTGCTTTAACATGATGCCCTTTGGGATAATAAACGCTGGGGCTACGTACTAGTGCATGATCCAAACTTGTCTCATGAAACAAGTTGGTAAGACAATCGAGGCATACGTGGACGACGTGGTAATCAAAACCAAACATGTTAGCTAGTTGATCGACGACCTACAGCAAACCTTTGCCAGCCTACGCGAGTATGACATACGACTCAATTCGGAAAAATGTGTATTTTTGGAGTTCCTGTCGGTAAACTACTTGGATTCACCATCTCCTGTAGAGGAATAGAAGCAAATCCGGCTAAGATCCATGCTCTATCAGAACTCACAATTCCCATAGAGCTAAAGCATGTCCAGAGGTTGGCTGGTTGCATAGCGGTGTTAAGCCTCTTTATCTCCCGCCTCGAAGAAAGGGCTTTACCGCTCTATAAGCTGCTGAAGCGGACCAACAATTTCGAGTGGACCAAAAGCAGCATCTGCGTTAGGGGAAATTAAAACACTGCTGGCAAGCAATCCCATACTCACAGCACCAGGCACTGGTGAGCCCATGTTATTATACATATAGGCTACCAACCAAGTCGTTAGCGTAGTGATCGTCGTCGAACGTGAGGAGGAGGGACAGAAATTCTGGACTCATAAGCCGGTCTATTACGTGTCAGAAGTACTAACGCAGTGCAAGTCCAGATACCCGCACCACCAGAAGATATCCTATACAGTATTAATGGCATCACAGAAACTCAAACACTACTTCCAAGAGTGTTCGGAAATGATGGCATCCGAAGTACCCCTGAACGATATAATCAACAACAGGGACACCACCGGCCGCATAGCCAAGTGGGTTACTAAGCTCCTTCCCTTTGAAATGACCTAAGAGCTATGCCATGCCATAAAATCTAAGGTACTGGCAGATTTTCTGGCTAAGTGGACAGAGGTCGAGCTCCCCAAGGAATATAGTACATACTCCCATTGGATAATGTACTTTGATGGATCCAAAACCATGGCCAGACTGGGTGCTGGAGTTATCCTCACATCCCCCACAGGCGACAATGTGCGATATGTGTTGTAGATCATGTACGCCGACTCCAACAATGCAGCCGAATACGAAACACTCTTGCATGGTCTTCGGATGGCAGTATTAATGGGCATACGGTGGCTAGAGGTACGGAGAGACTCCAACTTGGCCATCTCCCAAATAAATGGAGAATTTGACGCCAAAAACCCAAAGATGGCAACATACAGAAATGCCGTCCTCAAGATATCCGCATGGTTCGAGGGGTTGGAATTTCACCATGTCGCTCGCGACAACAACCAAGCCACCGACGTACTGGCCCGCATGGGGGCCAAACGCAACCTTGTCCCAAAAAACACCTTCCTGGAATGACTCTTTAAGACATCTGTGGTTTGGCAGGACGATCATAAGGGTGTCGGTCTAAATACCGCAGAAGAGGTTGTTCCCCCTATAAACGAACCAGACGATCAAATCATCGGCGACATCATTGTTAGCCAACTTGCCTATTCGGTAAGTAACTCCTTGTTAATGGTATCTCTATACGACTCCTGTCGGTCAGGTAGGTATCTTATACGCCGGCTCCCAACCTTCTTTGCCACAAGGCCCAAAACCATTTTGATAGCCTTGTCAAGTTAACCTGATGCAGTGCATGTCCGTGTCTGACACGAACCCTCCAGTTCAAGGACAACTAGTAGCACCTCAATTTTATGAGCCCACCACTAGACGTACTTCACGTCCAAAGGTGCAACATCCGGAATGGCAATGTGCTTGATATTAATGAGGGATCTTTCTACTATACTAACGTGCATAGAAACAAGAAGCAATATCAATCACATATAAACATAAATATGTCAAATAGTATGGCTCCTTCATAGACATCCTTCCAGGTCGGCTCCAACTCTGATAACTAGGTCAGAACTCCATCTTGTACGTCTCGCTAGGACGCCAAAGCGCTGAACTTGAGCTCTGTCCTCCAAATACTACAACTAGTAATGAATTTACAGAGAATCACAAGTCTAAACGCAGGTCGTTATACAATATAATGAAATCACTTCGTCATGTTAAATTACACATATGCATCACATACATATGATCCATACTATTCACTTCAAACCTAAAAAACCAACTTATGCATAGAATCGCATTCTACCGGTTTGTGTAATCGTGTACGAAATACAAGGTGCTACGCACACGGCGGTCCCGATCGTATCTGTACTCCGATCACACCGTACTTTTTGATCTGACCGATCTCATCGATCATCGCGAACTCAATTCAGATTTACGTTTCACGGTTAACCCCGATGGCGGATACCGACTGGTAGGGGTAGGTTGTGTCACAACCTCATTGATTCCGATTGACAGATAACATAGCCTCAATCTATCCCGATGTGCAGTTGATCTCATCAACCGTGCACATAGCCGATCTCATGAACGACGGAAGATCTGATCCGCCACCGCCACATATCACATATGCTACCAATCTGAAACCAAAATCTATAACACAGGCTCTGATACCACTGTTGGGTTCCATCATAGGTGCATCGCATGCAAATTAAAAAATTCCTATGCGCAGAACATCCAACAACATGCTACGGAGATGGATCACAGATCTTTACAAGTAGACGCGCAGTGTCGTGCAGCGAAAGTAGAGTTGGGGCAGAGCGTTCGTGTGGTCCGTCTCCTCCTTGTCCATTCTCCCTCGAGCAACCAGTATGATCTCCCTCGAACAACCGGTCCGTTGGATCCCGCGTACAGGTTCGCCGGAGCGGTGCAAGTGCACCGCCTCTAACAGTATCCGCGCGTGCAGGAGGAACACAGTGTGCGGCAGACTGCTAGGTCCGATCACACAGTCGGCGGCGAGTGGAGGTGGCTACTTGTAACACATGCAAACCCTAATGACGGCACCGAAGCAATCAACCAGATTGGTGTGCTGCACCTCCACTATATATAGGCATCTGGCATGGGCTCAACTCTTGGGCCTCGCATGGATCCTAAAGCCCACGTGTTCCTTCCCTTAAGCGTGTGACCCCTTAGGTTCACGTTCACTTGGTCGCAAGTCAGATCACATCCGACTTGCCCAGTTGGTAGAGGCCTCTAGCAAAGCGTGCCGACTCCAAGTGTGCGAGGAAGCTTGTTAGGCAAACCTGTACTTCACAATTCCATTCCCTTTGCCACACGATATATGTTGCATTGCACAAGGCGACATGGTCATCCTTGTTGATGCATGACCTCTTTTTCATTCAGGTGAATCCAACCAACATTCGGATTATCTCATAATCCTCATCGCATGGCCATGCTTATCCAGGTCGGATCACCCGAGGGGCCCAGAGTATATCTCTCCTGATCGGAGGGGCAAATCCCACCTTGCTCGACCATGTCTCGCAGCATGGGTCTGTACAAGCCCGAAACCTACCTTTGTAACTATCCAGTCACAGAGTACTGTTTGGTAGGCCCAAAGCAAGTCTTTCACCATCCCGAGTACACGCGCTAACTCAGGTCTTAGGACATATATTGTATCTTGTACTAGAAACTCACAGATGACCGTAGTTGGGTCTGTCTAACTCAAACCTTATCTCGACTCAGATCCAACTACGTCGAATCCGACCAGACCTTTCTGAGTCCATTTTATCTGGCTAGCATCCAATGCTACATGGTCTGTGAGACTGAACCATCCACCATGTCATATGCTAGTCTTATTAGTTGTGCGTCCACACAACCCTTTCAACTAGGGACCATTTAGGACAATTGTCATACAATGCATAGTCTCACAAACAAGTCACGTACTTGTTAATACACATCACTGATAATGACCTAGGACTATCTTAATTCATAAACACATAGGAAATATTGTCGGGACCCCGATCCTAAGTCATATGAATCCAGACTATAACACATCACATCACTTTGCGGCCTCACACATGGTAAACTCCATGGCTACAGCCTTACCTTAGCGGGACCGTTTGCGTCTTTTGGCTCACGTATGTGAACATGTCGCTAGCAATCAAACGACAGAGAACCCGGGCCGACATGACTAGTCATAGAACCCAAGTGGCACATCCGTACGGAAACAGACATACGTAACCCAGCAATGCAGGTGTCGGCCTCAAGCGTGTGTAGATGAGTCATAGCAAGCTACAAGGACTCCATTACGCCATGGGACATAAATGTCATCACTGCACGTAGATGAGTCATAGCAGGCTACAGGGACTCCATTACACTGTGAGACATTTCCCCGAAGGGACAGACACAGCAGCAAAGAAGGATACATGCTGGTCAATCAATGTGTCCGGAGCAGTAGCAAGCTACCAAGGCTCGTTGGAAGCACAAAGAGGCAGTTTCCCATAAAGAGTACTACTAAAGGCAACTGACTAGGTGTCGGATCCCATACATACTATTGCACGTCACACATACGCACGACATGCCCGATATGCATAGATACAACTATGGCATCACAACATAACCATACATCAACACAACTTTTATTTAAGAGGCTCGGAAGAGCTTTGCATAATATGTTCTTACAGGTAGGGGTCACATGACCCGACACTCAAGTCATACAAGCAACTTCATACAAACCAAGCAGAAGCAAAAAGCTGTCTGAGTACAGACAATTGAAATGGTAAAAAGGCACATGTCCTGACTATCTACAGCCCGCCACAGGGCATAAGGTCGTAGCTGGGACACCAGCTATTCGGCATCGTCAACATCTAGATAGAACCCACCTGATGGGTCCTGAGTCTCATCTGCAACATTTATTAAGCAAACGTGAGTACAAACGTACTCAGCAAGTCTTTAAAGCAGACCTAGACTATTCATGCTCAAGTATCAACAAGGGGAGTGGTGGAGTTTATGCAGCAATGCGAGCTTTGACTCATGGCTTAGCTATACTACACAATTTTAACTCTTTGTTTAGATTTTAGATATCGCACACGAGTCCACTAAATCCACATCAATACACCATCATGGATTCACTTCCGTCCCCTACGAGAGTGCCATCCATGATACTCACACTTGTCTTGATATTTTTATGAGTATCCATTAAATTATCTATGAACAGCATAAGTTATCCAAGTAGTCCATATCCAAGGACGCGGCTATTCGAATAGTTTCATACCCTGCAGGGGTGTACTTCTTCACACACGATCTCGCCACTTATCGTTGTGTGCTCATAAAACCATGCACCTCAGCAACCTTCAACCAGAAGCCCAGCGAGGGAGTCCGCCACGACCGTCAATCATACAAGACCTCTAGTCCAGGCTATCGCCTATTTGAGACTGAACCCGCACGGAAGTCCGGCCGAAGTTTCCTCTACGGCCCCAAACGAGGTGCGCAGGGTTCCCAAGCCCACCATTCGGGTGACCCTTGGTACACTATGCCACTGCCTACCGTGTCATAACCCACCCCTAGGGTCAGCGCTACGCACGGCCTCCAGCATGCTATAAACACCAGAAACTACTTGCAACACCTGGACCAAGGACTAGGCGATTGATAAGTCGAGAGGGGTCATATTTCAGGGCCCAGCATGTGGTAGTAACTAGTCTTGGATCCCAAACACAGAACTCAGTTCCTAAGGACGGTCCCAATGAGACAACCCGCTATGTACTCCTACATAGCCTCTCATCGCTACCTTTACCAAATCGGGTTCACCACAAGCTTAACACATCAGAACAATATTGTTTCACTCCAGTTCATCACCAAGATGAATCAGACCTGACACAACTCTAAGCATAGCAAGCATAGCAGGCAAATAAGCAAAGCACATCATGGCACAAGCATCTACCAGGTATGCTAGGTTGCATGGTTTAGCTATTTACTGTGACAATGACAGGTCATGCAAAGGAATGGTTCATCTATCGTGTATGATAGACAAGTGAACGTTTCTCCTAATGCAATAAACAAGAGCAGGATTGAGAGAATGGGATGTTATCGGAATGATCAAAGGGGTTGCTTGCCTTGCTGGGAAGCGGGAAGGTTTTCTCCTTCATTGGAATACTCGGAGGTATCCTCAGAACAGGGCCTATCGCAATGCAAGTAAATAGCAATCAATACATGGCAAGTGTGACAATATGATGCATGATCATGACATGGCAGCATGTATGGATGAGCTAATGCAACTACTGTTCAAGTTAAATGAAGTGATTTTGAGTATAGGTTCAAAATCATTCTTCATTTCATATTCCATATGTTAACCTATTAGTAAATGTCAATGTTCATCTACATAAGTTGCTCTAACATGCATGATAATAGCACCATTGGATTCATTGGATTTTTCTGCTAAATTTCATATATAAATTATTTCAAACTGAGTTATAGATTAATTTCTATGAATTTTCTAAGTTTTAAATATTTTCTAGAATTAATTTAATTCAGAAAATTCTTTATTGCATCACCATGACATCATCATGACGTCAGCTAGTCAACAGACCATTGACACGTCAAACCTGACCAGTGGGGTCCACTGGTGAGTGACCCGTCTACTAACAGAGTTAATTAATTAACTAATTACTAATTAGATTAGGGTAGGGCCCACAAGTTAGTGGGTCATTAACTTAATCAAGTTGATTAATTAAATAATTAAACTAATCCAAATTAGTAGAGCCCGGCCCCACCTGCTAGTGACCCAGGGGACTAACCCCTGGTGGTCAAACTGGTTAACTCCCCGGCGATGTTAGGGACGGCGGAGGGGATTGGGTTTCCTCCTCCGGCGACCAAATGGGCGGTGAAGGGCACGGATTGGCTTTGCGTGCTCGCTCGCGTCGAGCCCGACACCTCCCAGGAGTTGGGATGGCCGGAATCGGCGCCGCCGATGAGCATGGCGGCTGCCGAAGCTCGAGCGAGCACGGGCTCGTCGAGCCGGAGCTAGAATGACCCAACTAAGGGCTCCTAAGGTTGTCTAGGTTCCTCCTGAGCATGACTACGTGCTCAGGTGCAAGCTTGCGCCGCCGCAGCGACGGCCACGTCCTCGCTAGCACCGAGGAGCTCTCGGACCCGAGGGGATCCGGTGTTAGACTGTGCTATCGAAGGGGGAAAGAGGGGGAGAAGGAGCAGGATCTCACAGCGGATGCAACGGCGACGAGAGCGGGCTTGGGGAGGCCTTGCTTGCGACGAACGGGCAGCCACGGTCTCCGGTGACCGAGGAGGAAGAAGGCGTCGAGGTCGACGCTGGGGGCCTCCGGGCTCGATATTTTCGGCGAAGAGGTCCAGCACATCAAGGTGAAGCTACAGAGGGGCTCGGGAGCAAGGGGGAGCGGCTAGAGCGGTGGCTACAGCGGCGGCCATGGCGGGTAGAGGAGAGGGAAGAGGCAGGGGCGAATGACAAGAGAGAGAGCGATGGGGACGGCAGCGGCGTCCTCATCCTCTCGCCAGCGCGGCGGGTGATGCAGGCACGCCAGGAGCTACGTGGCAGCACCGGCGCGTGGCGCACGGTGAGCACACACTCATCCTCCTAGCCGCCAGGAGTACGACGATGGTGCTGGGCCAGATGGGTCGGCCCAGGTACTTCCTCCTTTTCTTTTTTTAACATTCCAGTTTCTAATCTATTTTTCTGACATTTGTTTCATTTATTTTTAGGCACAAATGCTAGTTATAAAATATCCCAAATATTTTATAGAACTTAGTTTGAATATTTCATACTTCTATAAAAAGTTCCAGAATATTGTGAAAACTGAAATATTTATAATGCTTTATTTGGCATTTTCAGCAGCTTTAATATTTATTTTTCAAATGCTATAAATATTCAAATATTTAGAATGACCCCTCATATATTCATGTCCACATTTATCAGACATAGGGGAGATTTTTTATGGGCATTTTGGATTTATTGGTTTTTCACAATCATGGAAAAAATTTGATTCAAGTGAGGTGTTTGATTTTTTTTGTTAATCCCCATTTCAAGTTGATGCAAAAAGTGACACATGATGCACCCACATGCAGTCCTAAGTAAGCTAGCTAGGGATGTGACAAATATCATCATACATGATAGTCTCTAGGGAATATCTCCAACAGTCTCCCACTTGCACTAGAGTTAATCAAATAGACATCAATGCCCATAGCTCTAACATGCCCATCATGCTTGGGTTATGGAAGCAGCTTAGTCAACGGATCTGCAACATTTGCATATGTATGAATCTTTCATAAATTTGTATCACCTTTCTCTACAAGCTTTCGTATCAGGTGATATTTTCTGTTTATGTGCCTGGTCTTGTGGTGTTGTCTCGGCTCCTTAGCATGTGCGATGGCACCTGAATTATTGCAATAAAGGTCCAATTGTTTTGACCAGCCCGGGAACACACCAACATCTTCCGAATCCAAATACCTTCCTTTGCGGCTTCACAAGCCACAATGTATTCGGCCTCTGTTGTGGAGTCGGCCACCTATCTTGCTTGGAACTCGTCCAGCTCACTGCTCCTCCATTCATGACATACACGAATCCAGTTTGCGATCGACAATCATCCTTGTCGTTTTGGAAACTAGCATCAATGTAACCCTTTAAGCAGAGCTCCTTCTCACCTTCATAAACTAGGAACATCTCTTTAGTCCTTTTCAGGTACTTCAAGATAGTTTTCACTGTTGCCCAGTGACTCTCACCTGGGTCGGCCTGGTATCTGCTTGTTAAGCTTATTGCATAGGTAATATCAGGTCGTGTACATAGCATGGCATACATGATGGATCCAATTGTCGGGGCATATGGAATCCTACTCATCCGGTTACTCTCATTAGAAGTCGTAGGACTCTGAGTCTTGCTTAGCCTTATACCATGTGAGACGAGCAAGAACCCTTTCTTGGCCTCACTCATGTTGAACCTCTTCAACACTTTGTCTATGTATGTGCTCTGGCTTAAGCCGAGCAGCCTCCTCGATCTATCTCTATAGATCTTGATGCCTAAAACGTACACTGCCTCTCCAAGGTCTTTCATCGAAAACTTGCCATTCAATGATTCCTTGACTGAGTTCAACATCGAAACATCATTTCCGATCAGTAGTATATCATCCACATACAGGATCTTTTGAGCTTGCATATTTTACCAGCATTAGTTGGATCGACAAAACCTTCGGGTTGTATCATGTATACATCTGCTTTTCAATTTCCATGAAGGAAAGACGTTTTGACATCCACCTGTCGTATCTCATAATCAAAATATGCAGCTATAGTTAGTATGATGCTCACCGACTTTAGCATCACTACAGGCGAGTAGGTCTTGTTGTAATCAATTCCTTGAACTTGTCCATAAACTTTAGAGACAAGCCAAGCTTTGCGGATCTGAACATTTCCATCCACATCGGTTTTCTTCTTAAAGACCCATTTGCAACCAATGACAACTACACTAGGTGGCGGATAAACAAAGTCCCAGACTTGATTGTCATCCATGGACTTTAACTCGGATTTCATGGCCTCTAGTCATGCATCGGTATCTGGGCTCAACGTCGCTTCCGCATACGTGGACGGATCATCGCTTTCTAGCAACAAAACGTCGCACACTCTGTGCAATCTTTCTAACCTCCGTGGCTCCGGTGCCGACTCCACTACGGGTTCTCTGACCGACTCCGGTGCGATCTCATCACCAACCGAGTTGTCCCCGAGTGGCTCTCGAATTTCTTCAAGTCGCACCATTCTCCCACTGGCCTCCTGACTGAGAAACTCTTTCTCTAGGAAACCCCTGTTCCGAGCAACAAACACTTTGTTCTCTTCTCAGTTGTAGAAGTTATATCCTAAGGTTTCCCTTGGATATCCCACGAATATGCATTTATTTGACTTGGCTGTAAGCTTGTCCGACATGAGTCGCTTGACAAATGCTTCACAACCCCAAATCTTTAGAAAAGACAAACTAGGACTCTTCCTAGTCCACATCTCATGTGGTGTATTGTCTACGGATTTTGATGGTACCCTATTAAGTGTGAAAGCTGCAGTTTCTAGAGTGTATCCCTAGAATGACAAGGGTAAATCCGATTTACTCATCATCGGTCGGACCATGTCCAACAAGGTTCGATTTCTCCGTTCTGACACATTGTTTCTCTGCGGCGTATCCGGAGGTGTGAGTTGAGGTACTATACCTCGACTTTTCATATGATTATCAAACTCCTGGCTCATGTACTCACCTCCATGATCTCACCGTAGAAGTTTTATCGTCTTACCGAGCTGATTTTCAACCTCATTCTGAAACTCTTTGAACTTTTCAAAAGTTTCTGACTTGCGCCTCATCAAATAGATATATCCATATCTACTCAAGTCGTCGGTAAAAGTCACGAAGTACTGATAGCCACCTCTGGGCGTTGTGCTCATTGGACCACACACATCACTGTGTATAAGCTCCAACAGCCCAGACGCCCTCTCGCAACTCTTTGCAAAAGAAGACTTAGTCATCTTGCCTAGCAAGCATGATTCACATGTATCGAACGACCCAAAGTCAGACAAAGTTAGGAGTCCATAGTCATGGAGATTCTTCATGCGTTTCAGACTAATGTGTCCTAGCCGGCAATGTTGAAGTATGTCGGATTTATCTCATTAGGCCCATACCTCTTGACATTCACGTTAAAGAGTGGTTCCATTTATAGATTTAAAATAAATAGCCCATCTACTATGGGTGCATAGCCATGGAACATTCCATTCAAATAAAATGAACAACCATTGTCCTTTATATTGAATTCATAACCTTGACTCATCAAGCATGAGGCAGAAATAATGTTCCGACTAAGTGCGAGAATGTAATAACAATTATTCAATTCCAAAATAAATCTAGAAGGAAGCTTGAGCTGCATCATGCCGTCCTCCAACGTAGTAATTCTTGCTTTGTTGCCGACCCTGATGTCAATCTCCCCTTGTGCCACATGCCTAGTTCTTACCAGCCCCGACATCGAGTTGTTAATATGAACAAACGATCCGGTATCAAATACCCAAGAGCTACTAGGTATGTCAACAAGGTAAATGTCTAACATATGTAACAAGTGTACCTTTCCATGAAGAAGCATCTCCGGCCTTCTTGCCATGCTCAGCAAGCCACTTGCTACGTTCCTCTTCCAGTGACCAGCTTTCTTGCAATGAAAGCAAATGGTCTTTGAGTTCGGTCCGGACTTTGGCTCAGCAGCGGAGACAGCCTTCTCCGTTCCCTCTTCCTTACCTTTTTTTTCTTGGACAAACCATTCTTGAACTTAGCTGAGTTCTCCACCATCAACACTTGATGCGTGCCTTTCTTAATATCCTTCTATATCACCTTGAGCATTCCATGTAATTCAATGAGCTTCTTATACATGTCGTGCATATGATAGTTCGAGATGAACACCCCATAGCTAGCTGGAAGAGAACCCAGAACTGCATCAGTCACCAGCTCATCCAAGAGCGGGAAACCCAACCAAACCAAAGCTTGCACGTATCCAATCATTTTGATCACATGCGGGCTTAGTGGATCACCTTCCTTCATCTTACAATCCATCAAGGATCACCAGACGTTGAACCTTTCAGTCCTAGCCTGCAGCTAAAACATGCTCTTGAGCCCTCGATCATATCGAAAGCGCAATGTGGTCGAAATGTTGTTGCAAATCGGGCTCCATACAAGACAGCATGAGGTAGCTGATCTTGTTTGATTCATCAACGAGTTTCTGGTAGGCATTCTTTCTTGTGGCATTAGCATTATCGACAGGTGCCTTTGGAAGTGGATTCTCTAGAACATGTTCCTTTTTATCGTGCTTGAGAACAATTCTCAGATTTCTATACCTGGTGGTAAAGTTTGTTCCATTTAGTTTATCCTTTTCTAGAATTGATTTCAATGCAAAGTTTTGAGCAGGTGGTGCCATTGATCTACAACATAAAATATGCAATCACTAAGCAATGTGTTTATGTAGAGTAATTCAAGCTTTAAACAGAACTACTCCCACTGAAGTCAGCATCCCTTCGCAAACTCTGAGTGATTCAAGACCCATCTAGCACGAGCGACTAGTGAGCTTTAGCATCACTCCTAGCCAACTTGCCTATTCGTTAAGCAACTCCTTGCTAATCGTATCTCTATATGACTCCGGTGGCAACTAAGTGAGTGACTGAGGGGGTGCGAATCTCCCTATTGACGGGTTTAAGCCCAATCCAGTCATAGACTGGGGTCTGGTCAGTAGTCATACGCATGGTCTAAATCCAATCAAACAGCTCGTTTAGGGACGAGGCGTCTGTAGGATGCGTGTCACTGAAGCGCGCGGGGTCGATCTGCGGCATCGCGATTTCGGAGTCGCTTGACAGCGAATCTGGGTCATGTTCAGCCATAGTGGATCCGGGCACAACGAATGGATATGGCATTCTAGACAGCTGAGGGTGAAGGCCACCTTAGAGGTGGGGCCTGATGTCCTTGGCGTGAAGGCGTCAGGTTCTGCGGGCTCCTCCATGAGAGCTGAAGGTTCCATCAAGACAAGCTCTCCTCGTGAATCAGCGACGAACTCTAGGGTTCTGAATCTGATTTCTTGATCGGGGGCGAAGCTTCCGATCTGGCCAAGACGGCTGGTCGGGTCGACATGTGACAAGACGTCGCCGCCTGTGAAGATTTGACTAGGGATGAGGACATCCAAGCTGCAGATCTTGTTACTTATGACAAGGCGAGCCATCAATTCCTTTGGAGATCACAGCGGAACTCTCAATGAAAGCACCAATGTCGGTGTCAAAACCGCGGCTCTCGGGTAGGGGGTCCCGAGCTGTGAGACTAGGATCGACGGTAACAAGGGACGAAGGAGACGATGTTTACCCAGGTTCGGTCCCTCCTATGGAGGTAAAACCCTATGTCCTGCTCGATTATATTTCTGGTATGAAGGTTACGGAGTTGATCTACCTCGAGATCCAATAGCTAGAACCCTAGATGAGTTTCCCTGCCCTACAATCTAAAACCTCTAGTCTTATAAAGACGTCGTAGGTCGGTTGCACATCAAAGGGAAAAACATTCTTATCGACTATACCAAACTTGGGAAACACGCCACAACTCTTGAGGTTTCCTCCCTCGCGACGGGGCCTTCGATCAATCATATGCTTAGTAAGTGGCACATGAGTCTGGCCCATAAGAAATAGGCCGGCCATCCAAGGACCCCTTAATTCAGGACTCCCTCAGTGGTGGTGGCGGGTTGTTGTTGTTATTCCCCATGTTCTGAGTGAGCAATTGGATCAACTAAGCCTGTCAGTGAAGAAATTTTTGCATGTATGGTGGCACATCATTGTTGTTGTTGCCTCTGAACCACTGGCTCTAGTATTACGTCTCGACGACATCTGGTGCGTAAGCATAGATGAGATGTAGACAGAACTAGGCCTAAGGGAAAAGCACTACCCATATGCTCGTGATAGCAATAAAAACTCCAAATCAAAACCAAAACAATGAATTCACACAAATCACCAAAACAATCCTAAGGTAGTTACATCAAAAGAGCACATATGATTAATCAAACCACACAAACACAAGGAGAACCTACAGGTAAGGTCCTATCCACAAAGAGATATGATCTCATCATACTACACGTAAATCTTTTATCAAAATCAACATAGTAGAGGTGGTCTGCTAACTAAAACTTGTTAGGTGATACTAATGTAACAACATGGATCATCTACACTTGCAAAGGGAATGTATAAGTACGAGAGTAAACACTAACAAGTGGATTACGGTTGCAAAATAAGTTTTCACTCCTATGGCTTTTACTACTCCATTTTCTAGGGTCACGGCCTACAGTCAACACATTTCTCTAATATCATCTATAACGACCCGAACCTGATAAGATTTGATTTCTCTATGCTTACCGTGCTAGTCCCTGGATTGATTCGCTAGCACACACACAATACTTAAGAATATCAAAGTAACAAGTGCATCATTTACTATAACGCATGATCCATAATTTATAATGTATTACAATCTCACATAGCTAGCTTTCTTAAATAATGACAGCGTAAATGTAGCATAAACAAATGATGAATCCCATCAATGCACACTGGCGAAAATGTTGAGTGAAGACTCGTGACCCTACTATATCTCAATGATGATCTAAACATCCTGCAACATGATAAGTTGCAGCCACAAAGGGTTAATACATTGAATGCATTGGCAAATCACACATAATGATATATAGCAAACCTACTTTTACAAGCAAGGTATGACAAACAAAACACTCAAATTGGGTTGGCATTAGGGATGGCAATTTTATCCATGGATGTGGATACCCACAGATACCCGACCCGGTTGGGCAAGGGTATGGAGCGCATTTCTGCCCATGGATCAATGGATTTGGATACCCACGAACAGTTGGGTTGGGCACAGTTGTAATTTTTGCTCCATGGATATCCAATGGATACCCGCATGACACATGGGCTCCTATGGCATTGACACTAAACTAAGCAAATGTCCAACCACAAGTCTCTCACGGTCATAGAAGGCCAAATTCCAACGAGGTTCCCTAATCCCCCACAACTCCAATAACATAAATATTAGACCTAATCTTAGTTAATGAATGATGATGAGTTAATTTGATCTCTGGGAAGCCTTCATGTTGACTTTTCTATGCCCATGGAGCTCCATTGGTATATGGATATCCAATGGGTTTGGGCATGGGCACATTTTCCCCCATGGATGCTTTGGTGGATGCGCACAACGTAGGAAGATAGGTCATGGGTTGGATTTGGACCAGCTCCACCCGCTCCAAACTCGACCCATTGCCATCCCTAGTTTTCATAAACTAACTTCACCTACCTCAAGAGAAGATTTACTCAATACAATGGACTGTCCCATGAGAACCCCGGAGATCCTAAATAAACATGACAAGAACTTCAGAAATCTCAAGTGTGCTCTCTCAGTAGTGCATTCTCTAGGGGCCATAAAGCGCTCTACCAAGGACGCATTCACCTGATTTAAATCCCCGAACTAGCTCAAGTGCGCTTTGTCAATGGCGGATTCTCTAGGGACAATAGAGCGCTCTGCCAAGACGCATTCACCTGACGAAATGTCCCGAGCCTACAACTATAAACACTCACCACTTTCATGAAACACTCGATACAAGGCCACATCAAACATGGCAAATCCAAGCATACAATTGAACAATGCAAACAGGACAAGCACATGGCAACAAGCAACATAGGAATCACCCAAACAAATAACATTTCATAACAATGCATGGTAGACACATAAGATGAGCATAATCAAAAGTGCAACTTGCCTTGAACGGTGCCGAAGTACTCTAATGCTTAATTTTGATCCGCTTCACACTGTGAACAATCTATATGTTTAAATAGGCATCGATAAATAAATCGTACTCGCATACCACTAAAATAGAGTCAACATCAAACAATTCAATTAAAATTCTGATAATAAAAAAATATTAGTAGGTATTTATTATCTACATGCTAGTAGGATCACAATGCAAAAACAATCAAATAAATCAAGTGGACAGTTTGAAAGATATGGCCTCCGACAGGTTGAATTCAAATTCAAATGAGTTCAAATTTATAAAATAAAAAAATGAAATTGGTCCTAATGTATTCTAATGGTCAATATGAGTGCACAGGGAAAATAATCGATGAATTTCGATTTACGGATCTCAAGTTATAGCTAAATAAAAATTATGCTAAAATCTGGCAAAATTGCGTTGCGGTTGATGTGAAGGTTGTCGAGTGGCATGTTGCCGGTGGCTGAAAACCGTTCGCTGCGGTGTCTAAATGGCGGCCGCCAAAAACTAGTGCATACCGATTCGATGAATAAAAACATAAAAGACAGATCTAATCTCAGCCGCCCATTCGAGACACGGCAGCGAGAGGCTACCCACGGAACAGAGCTGGGAGGCTGTCGGACTTGGAGCAGAACGGCGCGGGTGGCACGGGCTTCCTCGATGTCGACGACTACAGGTGCCTCCGGCGCTTGGGGAGGATGCTAGTGGACGCGGAGAGTAACGGAGACAATGATGCAGTCCTGGGTGGTGAAGAGGGTGTCCTCCAGTGGCGATCCCGTACTGCTGGAGCTCGGGAGCCGGTAATCTGCTTCGGGTCGAGCTCGGAGCGCTCGCCCTGGTGGGTATCCGCGGGAGAGGATATGTTAGGGACAGAGAGGAGATCAATTTGGATCGAATAGGAGCTAGAGAAGGGGCTGGGAACCTCAGGTGGCGACGGAATCAGCTGGCGGAAGCTTCAGGTGGCGGTGAATTCCGACAAGATCTCAACGAGGCGAAACGACCACGGTAAACAGTGATTTTGCCGAAAATTGGACACATCTGAGGTGGGAAATATTTATATGGTGGTGGAAGTGGAAGTGCGGGAGGAACAAGGAACCGATCGAATCGATCGATGATTTGGATCGGGAGATGTGTCCAGGAAGAACACGCTGGAGGAAGGAGATGACACCGTGGGGTCGGCTCGTCAGCGGAAGGGAGAATAAAAAATGTTGGGGTGCGGGGCTGCTCGCTGTTATTGCTGGGACGGCCCTTGCTGCGGCTACAATCTACGCACGCGCGGGCGAAGCCACGCTTGGGCCACTGTGCAGCCCAACTGCACAGTGCGGTGGATTTCTTTTTTTCTTTTACAAAACTACTACAGAAAAAAGACAAATATCTGGATAAAACAAACACGAGACAAACTCCTAAACTACTAATAATACACAGTAAACACATAATAGAAATTTTATAAAACAATACACATTTTATAACCCAATTAAAGTCTATAAAATTATTATATGCAAACGAAGCCAATAAAAATCATTTAAAATAAACTATAAATTAAATGTGAGTTTTAAAAACTCCTAAAAGTAAAACCTTTGAAATCCAAAATAACACGCTAAGAATTACCAACTATATTTTCATATGGGTAAGTCATATTGTATCCTCTCCATTTATTTATTTTTGCCTTGAGTTGGAAACACTTTGGATAGAATATTCAGAAAATTCAAATATGCATAGAAATCATGATGAAAAAGTATGATCCTATTAACATTCCAAATCTGAAAATTTGGGATGTTACAATGGAGTTCCTAAGGAGATCGTGTCAAACTAAGGTACCCAGTTTACCTCAAGATTCTGGAATAGATTCCAAGAAGCTTTGGAAACAAACTTTTCCTTCAGCACTACCTTTCACCCTCAGACCGGAGGTCAGACGAAACGAGTAAATCATGTACTTGAAGACATGCTCCGTGCTTGTGTTTTGGCTTATGGAGCTAAATGGGAAGATTGCTTACCATTTGCCGAGTTCTCCTACAACAACAACTATCAATCCAGTCTTCAGATGACACCATTTGAGGTGTTGTATGGACGCAAGTGACGTACTCCCCTCAACTGGTCAGAGACAGGAGAAGGACTAGTCTTTGGACCAAACATCCTCCGCGAAGGAGAAGAGCAAGTTCAACTCGTCCGTGAGCGTCTCGAGACCGCCAACTCAAGACAGAAGAGTTACGCCGACTCCCACCGTCGGGACATGAGATTCCGTGTTGGAGACCATGTCTATCTCCGAGTCACGCCTCTCAAGGAAACCAAGCGCTTCCACGTCAAGGGAAAGCTCGCACAAAGAGACATCTGTCCCTTCAAGATCATCGACAGACAAGGAGAAGTTGCCTACGAGCTAGAGCTACCTTCTAAGCAATCAGATGTGCACAACGTCTTCCACGTGTTACAACTCCGGAAGTGTCTCCAAGTTCACAACCACCCCGACCTCTACAAGGACATCGACCATCAGGAGCCCGATCTCACTTATCGTGAGAGGCCAGTTCGCATTTTGGATGAAGCTGAACGTTGCACCCGAAGCCACACCATCAAGCACTTCAAGGTCTAATGGAGCAACCACACGGAAGCGGAAGCAACCTGGGAGCGTGAAGACTATCTTAGATCAGAGTTCCCTTATCTTTTCAGTGCTTAGCCCAGGAATCTCAGAGACGAGATTCTTGTAAGGGGGGTAGCTTTGTCACACCCGGTGTTGTATCATTTTGCTATGCTATGGATTTATAAAATGGGATAATTGTATTTGAGCCCTTAGTTGTGCCACCATCGACAGGAATACCCCTAATTTTGGAAAACACGCGCTCATGCCCACATCACTTTGCTCATCTTGTGCTTTTGCCCTTTGACCGTTTGACTGTCATTTTGAAAACTTCATAACTATTTCATACTAACTTGGAAAAAATGCAAATAAGATATCAAAATGTTCGGAAAGACATCACCTATATGTGTATGACATGTGCACTCATGAGAAAATTGTTAGGAAGTCTCCATATCAGTTTTAGCTCATATAGGTGATGGAGACTTTCCAACACTTTTATCATGACTGCAAATGACATGCACATATAGGTTATGTGTTTCCGAACATTTTGATATCTTATTTGCATTTTTCCGAGTTAGTATGAAATAGTTATGAAGTTTTCAAAATGGCAGTCAAACGGTCAAAGGGCAAAAGCACAAGACGAGCAAAGTGATGTGGGCATGACCGCGTATTTTCGGAAACTAGGGGTATTCATGTCGACGGTGACACAACTAAGGGCACAAATACAATTATTCCTTATAAAATTTGGACCCATTTTAAACTTTTTGAGTGCAAGTGCTTCTTTGAATTGTTTGATGTTTCCTTGGTTGGTTGATTGTGTTTTGGCAATTAAAGGTCTTCTTCCCTCTAGAACTCCCTTCATCTATCCAAACTTCTTGCCCAATGATCATGCCATGTGTATAGTACCCAAAACTATTTTTTATCAAATATTATTTTGGCCAAAAGGGATTTATTCAAATTAGGTTTTCAAAACCCCCTGAATTGCGGGTTGAACTACAAGTCCTCAAATTAGGTGGATTGTTCTGCCACAAAGACTTTATTTGAGACCAACTATATATAAGACTTCCCAAAACTAGAAAACATTAATTTTAAAGATTATTGTCCTATTTTTATTTAAAGGCTTTTTCTTAAGGCCGAAAATGGTCTTTCATAGGGAAAACTTATTTAAATGCTTCCAAAATATTTGAGAATATTTAGGAAACTCAATGGACATATATTTCCGTATATATGAGTTTCAACACATTGCCATCTTAAAAATATTGGACAAAACCTCCCAATACGATTTCTGCTTAAATCAAGCATTTGAAATATTTCCATAAGAAATATTCTCAAATAAATCAAGGAAAATTCTAGCATGTCACACATGATATATGTGATGATCATGAAAAGTTTCATCTCAATCCTCATTGTTTTGATTCGCCAAAATGTTCCTAAACCCTCTTTGTCCAGAAGCAAATTTGAGCAACTTTGTATTGTCAAGTATTCCCAATTGATCTCAAATTTGTGAGTATTCTCTAAACGCCAAATAATACCACCACACCAAGTGGTGCATCAACGAGAATAGCTTAGCATGACTAGATCTATGGAAACCTGATTGTGTTGATTTCTAGGGTTTACAATGGTTGCATCGTCAACTTTACTCAATTGAGCTCAAAGTTGGTGATAAAGCTTAATTATTTCCCCCATTTCATCCTGTTAAGTTTCATATCTATTAAAGCACCAGAGGTAGCCCAACAAGGGATCAAGCACCTTCTGCTTGAATGCTAAGATCAATGATTGAGCCCCTTCCCTTGTTCTCCTTGAGCCCTAATTTTTACCATAGCTCCACCAAGACCCCCACCAACTTCCAGTAAGTTTCCCATGACCACATCACCATTATTGGGAGGGTGAAAACCACTTTTTCTTCTCTGGATAACCACTTTTCTCTCTGTTCTCTCTCACTCATGGCTACTCCAGGGCATCCAAAGCCACTTGCTCATTGTTTACTCCCTCCTGTAGCTCCCTAACGCTAGTGGACACGCCAGAGAGTGCCAAATAGGTCATCATGCCGCCAAAGTCATGGTCTAGATATTTAACCTCCCTCTCCTGCCCATGCCCGTCCACCTTGGGCCTCCCCTCGCGACAGTCGAGGCACCTTGGCGTCCCCAACACGCTGGACTGTCGTCCCCTTCCTCTCTCTCCCTGCAACGACTCTTTCATCGTTTTCTCACGACAGATGCCATGGGTAGGCTTCTCGAAGGTGGTTGGGACCGAAGGACGCCGACGGGCTCCGGGAGCGGGATTAGGCACAAGCGGCAAGGGACGCACGATGTACCTAGGTTCCGGGCCCTCCGTGGGAGGTAATACCCCTAGTCCTGCTTAGTCTAGGTTGATAGACGAGAGTAGGTTACAATGGTGCTCCTGGAGATGTATCTGGAGGTGGAAGATGGAGCAGCCGGCTCCTCTTCCCTTGCTACGTGGGTGAATACGAGGTGAAGTGTCCCTCGATTGTTTGCGTGTGAATCTGTTTTCTATGCATGGGGGGCTCGGGGGGTTTTATAGGCCAACCCCAGCTTACAATTTCTTAAGGTACTGCGTGGGGGGACCCGGCTGGCAGCCTCTCCGGCTGGCCAGTGGGACCCGCCTCTTGAGCCGTCTCGTCGCCTATAAGGTCCACTGGCTGCATGGTCCCATCGCCCGATGGGTCCCGCCAACCGGCTCCACGATTAGCCCGCGCCCACCTGCTACGACACGGGCCGCCTGAGCGGCGTCGTCTTGCACCAACCGCCCGAAGTCTCTTGTACGGCCGGCAGCACTGTAGCCACACGGGGGCAGGTAATGGAGTAGGAGGAGGTGTGCCGACACTGTTGCCTCGCCCGGTCATGGTCAGCCAAGGTCAGCGGTATGACCAGCTGGACTATAGCCATACGCGCCCCGCGTGTCAGTGGTCACTGCGGCCACATTGGGTCCCGTCGTGGGGGTATTGTCTTGTCACCGTACCCGTGCGTAATGGGATGGGATGAAAGCCTGCTCGCCCGAGGGTCAACAGAAGAGCCGGTCTGGAGGCAGCCGGCCGTGGCCCAGCTGGCTAGGGCCGACCCGGCTCCTCAGAGAGTCGGCCGCGAGCTAGCCGACACCGACCCCTCCGGCCGTGTGCCGGCCGGCCATGAGGTGGACGGCAATGTGTTTTTTTCTTGAAGCCGGGGAGAGAACCCTATTGCTTTGGCCTACCTAGGGGTAATAACCCCGTCAGTAGTCCCCAAAGCTGGTGGGGGCCCGCGTTTGCCGGGCGAGGGGAGCCGGCGGCTTCCCTCATGTGGCGCCCTCCTCCGGCTCAAAGCCGAATGGTCGGTCGAGTCGGCGGCCGCCCCCGACGCCTCGGTTACCGTCACGTCGCTCCGGGTCCCGGGCCTGCCCGTAGCGTGCCACACGGAGCGTTATGATGCCACGAGGCCCGCGCTCGTGGGCAGACGGGACGTTGCCCTAGGCCTAGCCCGCTAGGCTGCGGGCGTAGCCTAGTAGGACTCGGGCTGCAAGCCGAGATCCGTGATCAGATGCGGCGGTTGCAACCCGAGGTGCCCACGTTCGTGCGGGAATCCCGGGGGAGTGGGTGCAGTTAATCCCCACCTCCCTGGGCATCGTCCCCTTATTTAAAGGGGAAGGGAGGGAGGCGGAGGCTACCGTGCTCCCTTTGCCCCCTTTGTCTTCCTCTTCCTTGCCTTCTCTGCTCTTTCTCGCATTGCAGCCCGTTTCACGTGCTGCTTCACCTGCTTTCCCTCTCGCATCATCCCGTCGTCGTGATGGCCGAGGGCCGCTTGGGGAGCTAGGATGGCTCCGTCATCACGGTGGCCACCATCACGGAGCTCCGCCACGCTCGTATGCTGCCGTCAGAGGAGCACGTGATCACTCGCCTGTCGGGCGACGAATTGGTGCCCGTGCCACTGGCGAGGGAGCATGTTGTCTTTGACTGCCATTTATCACGTGGCTTTAGCCTGCCGGTTAGCCTCTTCTTCCGTCTTCTGCTGGACCCCTTTGATCTCCAGCCGCACCACCTCGCCCCAACTCCATCCTCTACATCGCGGGCTACGTGACCATGTGCGAGGGTTACCTGGGGATGCTCCCCTACGTGGAGCTCTTCAAGAAGCTGTTTGTCCTCAAGGCGATGAAGAACGCCGAGGAGCCATACGCCTATGGGGGCACGGCGGTGTGCTTCCGCGGCGCGCTCTTCCCGCACTTCAGCCTCATCGACTCCATCAAGGGCTGGCACCGGACGTTCTTCTATGTGAAGAACGCCGACCCACAGCAGGACTACATCCGACTGTCCACGTTCGTTAATGCCCCATCCTTCGGAGTGAACTGGTCATGGACTGCGCTGCGCGGGGCCGGGCTTGAAGAGATAGGCCGACTCATGGTGATGAGGAGCCGGAAAGGGCTGGTCGTCTCTGACCTGGTGGCCGCCTTCATCGCGCGTCGGGTGCTGCCTCTCCAGCTGAGGCCGCACCAGATCTACGACATGTCCGACCAACGGGACCCCTTCCGGTTATCGACCATCGAGCTGACACCGGCTCGAGTGGCGAAGCGGGTGAACGCCATCACCACCTTTCTTTGTTCTTCGGCAAGGAGTCGTACGACCGGCACAACCCTGCACCCCTGGTATGCCTCGTCGAGGTGACCTTTCTTTGTTCTCAGAATTTTTCCGGTCGGCCGTCGATCTTACTTGTCAAGCTGACCGCAACTATTCATTCGACAAAACATGCCGGGTGGTCTGCACCCCTAGATCTTTGAGGCGGAGCGTGCCCAGTCCGACTCCAAGGACTACGAGATAGGAGGAGGATCCGAAGAGGGGGTCGACTCCTCTAGGGAGGTCGAGGCAGCGGGTCCAGAGCGGCTGGCGAGTTCCCCTCTGGCCCCTCGATCAAAGATTGGACCGATGATGATGACGTCCAGATCCTGAATGCGCCTCCCCCCATAGTTCAACACGGCCCGCGCGGGTGGGACGAGGAGAAGCTGGCGCGCGCGCCTCGGTGGCCGGTACCTCTAGTCGGGGGAAAAGGCCGGCTTAGGAGGAGCCGGTGGCCCAACCGCTGGCTCATGAGCGAGCGAAGGTGGTTGCTTCGAAGCCGCCGCCGCGCGCCAAGCGGGCCCTGCCCGTCGTCGTCGGGTGAGTGCCTCTTTTGTAGTGTAGGTTTCTCTTGGTGAGTCGCATGACATCAGGTATCTGAGTGTTTTCCTGCTCCAGGGACCCCATCAAGCTCCATGATCTGGAGTCGGCAGCCGTCCCGGTGGAGGCGGCCAACCGTCTGGCACAGGAGCACTCAGCCACGCTGTGTGAGGAGAAGAGGAGGCTCGGGGAACTGCGAGCCTCGAAGTCAGGAGCCCAGGGCGGCCCCTCTCGCTCTGGGGCTTCAAGCGGTGCAAGACAGAGGAGTTCGGTGGACCCCGTGCAGGCGTCGAACTCGGCGGTGGAGTCGACTCGCATGCCGAGACCTCCATCGAGCGAGCCGTCCAAGACGGCTAAGGAGGCGGCCGCGCCTCTGTCCGTGGAAGAAAAGGCCCAATCGAGGGCGACAGCCTCGGAGCCGGCCCGCGAGGAGACCTGGCCGGTGGAACCGACGGTGGTGCCGCCCGTTGCCGAGCCGGCCCAGGCTGACGTGCCGGAGGCCCCGGTGGCTCCGGAGGTGGCACCGGAAGTGCTGGCCACGGAGACGGAAGTGCCTGATGCCACGATCAACGCTCCAAGCTGGCAGGAGGAGGAGGCGGTGGTGGCGCCGAACGCGGGACAACCGGGAGCCGGTTCCCGTGCCCTCGTCGTACTCAACCGCCCCTAGGCAGCCGGTGCCGCGGTGAATGACGTAATGGGTGGTGAGGAGAGCCGGTCCTAGATCTTCTTTTGCTTGCGGTTCGCTTGCTTCTACTTTTTGCTTCTGTCTTCCAGTGGGGGCGCGCGAGTGCACCCACTGGGTGTAGCCCCTGAGATGCGGGTCGGCTGACTGGCTGCGGGGCAGCCGGGTCGGATCTTATTTCGCTTGCATTCCGTCTTTTTTTCTTTTCTTTTGCTTGTACCCCTTAACCCTAGCATCCCGGGTAGGCTGGGAACACCCTACGACAGGAGCTCTTCGACGAGGCGGTCACCATCCACAACCGTGGGTAGCACGACTTCTATCGGTTGGAGGAGGAGTTGAAGAGGATCCAATGTACGCTTGGCCCAGTGGGGGCATGTAGCCCCCGAGAGTTGGGTCGGCTGCTTGGCAGCTGGGCCGGGTCTTATGTATTTTTATTAATCGTTCACTACTAGGGAAAACCTTATACACAGAGGTATATTAGTAGCGCTGGTTAGAACAGAGCGCTACTGCTACTTAGTAGTAGCGCATGTCAATAAACAACGCTACAACTATGGTTGTAGTAGCAGCGCATCTGCACGTAAAAGCGCTACTCCTATAATTCCCATACTATTCCGGTAGACTAGGAATAGTAGTAGCGAGGCTTCAAAAAGAACGCTACCGCTAAGTGCCTTGTAGTAGCGCATTTCCTGCATAGAGCGCTACTGCTAAAAAAATAAAAATAAAATCGAAAAGAAGTAGAAAAGTAAATGAAAATGAAAGAAGTGGAAAAATGAGAAAGGAAAAAAAGAAAATATAAATATAAACAAAATAAAAATAAAAATAAAGGAGAAAGGCATAGCAGTACGCTTGTTGCCACAAAGCGTTGTAGTTACTATAAGACCGCGCTACAAGGAGAAAGGCATAGCAATACGTTTTATAAGACCGTTCTATAGCTACATTACTTAGATAAAAAAAGAAAAAACTACTTCCTATAGTATTAGCGCGTTTTGGAAGAAAGCGCTATAGCTAACTTAGCTATAGCGCTTTTGGCCAACCAGCGCTACTGCTATATTGACTTAACCCCGAACAGGCTCAAAATTTTGCTAGGCCATTTCCCCAATTCCACATCAATCTCCACCATCACCGCCCCCCTACTCCCTCCTCGTCGTCGTTTCCTCGCCGGCCCTGCCCCATTGGAGCCTCGCGGGGTCACCGCCGCCGCTGGAGCCGTGCGCCCTCGATGCCCCTGCCTCCCTTGCCGCCATTGCTTCCCTCATCCGCTCCTTGCCGCCCTGCCTCCGATGCCGCCAAAGGAGCCGCGCGCCCTCACTGCCCCTGCCTCCGTCGCCGAGAACCTCCCCGCCACCGTCTCTCCCCTCTCTATAAGCCCCCCGCCCCTCCCCCACCCCTCCTCTATCTCTACCTATTCTAGGGTTCATAATTTTTATTAGGTCAAAAATTAAGTTCTAGAGTTCATAATTCTTATTAGGACATAATTTTTATTAGGACAAAAATATGTAAAGGTTCTAGGTTTCTAGGGTTAATCCATCTATATTTTCTTTTTGAATTGAGTTTGAGAGAGCATGAGATTTGTGTAGATTTTCTTGAAGTGTCAAACACTAGGAGATGCAAATTTGAAGTGGTCATGTTACATGCAAATTCCTCAATAGTGTTGCTCATGTACATGTTCTTAAGTGGTCCTGTTATATGCAACATTGAAGTGCTTCAATTGTGCCCAAGTGGCCTTTTGTTGTTTGCAGGGAATGACTCCGAGTTGCCTATGTTTTGCAGGAATGTTGATTCATTTCCGTTCCGGCAATTTCCAGGCGCTCTATTTTTCAAGTTTGTAGCAAAGGTCGTGCGAATTTTCCGTGAATTTTGGCATGACTTGTCCTACAAACTACGACATATCGAGTGCCCAAGATTTGCCGCAACGGCAGTGAATCAACATTCCTGCAAAACATTGGATTTTTTCATTTTGTTAGGTATAGAATTAATTGACTAGATTTAATCGTAGGAAACATGGATAGCAATGATGAAGGACAGGGTTCTGGTGATTGCAACGTCAACGCGGCGGCAGACGCCTATTTGAACCTTCTTGATGAGAAAGGTTGTTGTAGGGCCTGTTAGGGAACGTTGCATGGGAAACAAAATAATTCCTATGCACACGCAAGATTTATCAATGGTGATGAGCATCTACGAGAGGGAGAGTGGATCTACATACCCTTGTAAATCGCTAAGCGGGAAGCGTTAAAAAATGCGGTTGATGTAGTCAAACGTCTTCGCGATCCAAATCGCCGAATGTCCCACGATCCCATCATGATCCATCTCATGATCCGACCATGATTCTTCCTGCGATCCCATCACGATCCATCCCAAGATCTTGATCACGATCCTTCCAATCTAGCGCCGAACGGACGACACCTCCGCATTCAACACACGTACAACTCGATGATGATCTCCTCCTTCTTGATCCAGCAAGAGGGAGCGGAGAGGTATATGAGTTCTCCGTAAGCGTGACGGCATGGCGGCGATGGTGGTGGTACTATTCCGACAGGGATTCGCCTAAGCACCACCAAAATTAGACTAGAGGAGAAAACGATCTAAAGAAAGTAGAGGGAGCACGTGGCAATTAGGGTTAGCTTTCCCCCCTAAATCCTCTAATATATATAGGAGGGAGGGAGGGGAGGAAGAAGCCTCAAACCCTCAAGAGTTGGACGAAATTGGAGGTGGAGGAGTCCTACTCCAATCCTATTAGGAGTAGGATTCCTCCTTTCCACTTGGAAACTCTTTCCACCACTCCACCTTTGGATTTTGTTCCTTCTCAAACCTCATGGGCCTTAGTGGAGGCTTCGTATAGACCACTAGGGGATGGTTTGTCTCTTCCCACAGCCCATGAGGCCCCTCGGGGCGTGACACCCCTCCCGATGGTCCCCCGGTACCCTCCCGGCACTCCCGGTACACTACCGATGAGCACGAAACTTTTCCGGTGACCAAAACAGGACTTCCTATATATAAAAATCTTTACCTCCGGACCACTCTGGAGCTCCTCGTGACGTCCAGTATCTCATCCGAGACTCCGAACAACCTTCGGTCACCACCATACATAACTCTATACTACCGAAACGTCACCGGACCTTAAGTGTGCAGACCCTGCGGGTTCGAGAACTATGTAGACATGACCGAGACACCTCTACTGTCAATAGCCAATAGTGGGACCTGGATGCCCATATTGGTTTCTACATATTCTATGAAGATCTTTATTGGTTGAACATCTATGTCAAGGATTTAGTTAATCTCGTATGCAGTTCCCTTTGTTCTTCGATATGTTACTTGCCCGAGATTCGATCATCGGTATCTCTATACCTAGTTCAATCTCGTTACAGGCAAGTCTCTTTACTCGTACCATAATACAAGATCCTGTGGCTAACACTTAGTCACATTGCTTGCAAGGCTTGTTGTGATGTTGTATTATCGAGTGGGCCCTGAGATACCTCTCCGTCACACGGAGGAACAAATCCTAGTCTTGATCCATGCCAACTCAATAGACACCCTCAGAGATACCTGTAGAGCACATCTATAGTCACCCAGTTATGTTACGACATTTGATACACACAAGGTACTCCTCCAGTATCAGTGAGTTGCATGATCTCATGGTCATAGGAACTGATACACACAAGGTACTCCTCCAGTATCAGTGAGTTGCATGATCTCATGGTCATAGGAACTGATACACACAAGGTACTCCTCCAGTATCAGTGAGTTGCAGAAAACTGTAGCAATAAACTCACACGATCATATGCTACATTTATAGTTTGGGTCTTGTCCATCACATCATTCTCCTAATGATGTGATCCCATTATCAAATGGCATCTCATGTCCATGGCTTGAAAACCTTAACCATCTTTGATCAATGAGCTAGTCTATTAGAGGCATACTAGGGACGTGGTGTTGTCTATGTATCCACACATGCAGCTAAGTTTCCGATCAATATAATTCTAGCATGGATAATAAACGATTATCATGAACAAGGAAATATGATAATAACTAATTTATTATTGCCTATAGGGAATATTGCGAACAGTCTCCCACTTGCACTAGAGTCAATAATCTAGTTCACATCACCATGTGGTTAACATTGTTTGTCACCAACGAACTCTTCAACGTACTCCTGTCCTTCCATGCCTGGCCAATTAAATAACTAGTGGCAAGCCAATGAGTACTTTGAATGTACTCGCAAGCAACCCAAGTTGTGGAACAAGTAATAATGATGCATGATATAGAACTAAGTAGGTATTTTGCAAAAAGCTAGTTTTCAATGCAATGCCATGATCAAGTAACTATGTGTAAGCACACATCAACAGTTGGCAGATATCCATATGAGCAAGTTACAGATATAATCATAAGCACGGGTTGAACATCTCATGTTCAATCATCACATCAAGTCTTCAAACTTGACTCAAGTATCATACTCCTGTCTCCCGTACACACACACCAAGTTTGTGAAAACATCTGGACATAGTCTAAGAAACACCACCCAACTCTCCTTGACCATGGACACGGTTGTTCGAATAGTTTTACACTCTCTAGAGGTTGCACACTTTACCCACAAGACTCGGTGAACTTCCGTGTCATCCACGACTCGCAGTATAGAACATACACGAGGTAAGCACCCGAACAATGCCTTTCCCCTGGCGATACTAAACAAAGAGTCGACTCGATTGGTACCCAACCCACATGATATACATCACTCGTATCATCCATGCAGGGACCAATGGTGTGCCCGGTGCCTATGAAGACAACGCATGATCGTCCATACCGGCACGACCCCGTATCGAGAGTGACCACACCACTCCGCCACTAGTAATGCGGGCTCCTTGCCAGCACCCACCAAGGTAATCAACAAAGCCCCATCCCATAAGGGGTATCGTGGTTGCACATGTAAGGCTGGGACGGTCGACAAATCTGAACTCTAATCCGTTTTTGAAAACACATCCTCAACTTATTCCGGCACACCACTTCTTTCTCAAGTGGTCACCCATCAATTCATCATCATCTCCCTCGGGCATTAGTGGCACCCGACGGGGTTTTCGAAAGGTGTTTGAAATCATTGCCTCATCTCCATCACCATGCATAATTCCCACCCCACTTGCATAGCATCTACTAGCATCCTATCTACACCCACCCACACAACCCTCATAAGAATAGTAGGGTCATGCACGATGCATGTATCAAAGGTAGAGTATCCAAGGCATCCCTCCGAAAGGGGAACACCACATCATGATCAATCATCGAAACAACAAGTGCTATATGTCATGCATGAAAAAGTTTCTTAACATGGTCAAAGGGCTGCTTGCCTGGCTCAACAAGGTCTTCGGGGTCTTTGAAGTCTTCGGATCCAACTTCCTCGTCAATAGCACAATCTATCGTCGCGATAAATAGTGATAAAAAATAAGCATCACCCCAGAGCACACAAGCTACTATTAAAAATAAAACCCTATTCTGATAAATACTAAAAGCTACAATAAAAACATTTTCTTAAGGTTTTGCTATGAAAAATATTTTTGAAAACTATTTAACAGAGGCAAAAAGGTGCCAAAAAAAGGTTTTAAATTAAATCAGTACATAAAAAGTTTCCTACATTTTTCACAAATGGCACTATTAAATTCTATGGAATATTCTAGGATATTAGGTGGAAAAATTATTTTCATTGGAATTATTTTCTCATATATGGGATATTTAGAAAAATCCACTCAAAAAGAAAAAGAAAAAGGGGAAAGAGGGCCTCTCTGCCTGGGCCAGCAGCTGGGCCAACCCAGCTGGCCAGCCAGCCAGCCACACGTGCGACCAGGTTCAAACCTAACATGCGGGGCCCGGCTGTCGGCGACCGTGAGGGGAGAGAGAGAGCATGAGAGGGGATATGAGAGGCCGATAGGTGGGACCCCCCTGTCTGATCCTTCTCCCACCTCAGGGAAGAGAGGGAAGGCTCTCACCGGCGGCGACATTGGGCATGACGACAACGAGCGAGCATGGGGATGGGCTCGGGGTCGAGCCGCCGGTCCCCTGGAGGTGGAGGGAGCACCGGAGGTGAGAAGGCCACGACACAGAAGCTTTGAGAAGGTGTTGCCGAGGCCGTCTCGTGCTGGAAAGAAGATGGGGACGAGGGGGAATCGCGTCAGAACAATGAGGGAGGAACAGCCGAAGGGAAAGGAGGGCCGGAGAGGCTTGCTACCTCGAGATCGACGGTGGTGATACCGCGGCGATGCTCCGGTCGATCCCGAGTTCCCGAGCCCCAAAATAAAGGGGGAGGGGCACGAGAGCTCTATTCGGAGAGGGAGAGAGGGACCAGAGGGGAGAGAAGGCTCGGGGGGAGGCCCTTTATAGGTGGACGCGAGTCCACCGAGGGCTTGTGCGCCGGAGAGGTGGTGACACCGCGGCGATGCTCCGGTCGATCCCGAGTGCTCGAGCCCCAAAATAAAGGGGGAGAGGCACGGGAGATCTATTGGGAGAGGGAGAGAGGGACCATAGGGGAGAGAAGGCTCAGGGGGAGGCCCTTTATAGGTGGACGCGAGTCCATCGAGGGCTTGTGCACGGAGAGGTCGTGGCGCTCGTTGGAGGGCACGGGAGAGGGAGAGCGTGTCTGGGGTGCTTGTGGAGTCGGTCTAGGCCAGGGGGAGAGAGGAGAGAGGCGGGGGAGCACGCACGTGCGAGCCACGTGGTTGGCCGACTCGGGTAGCCGCGACATGTGAGAGAGGGTGTCGGAGGAGGAGAGAGGAGGGGGCTGACAAGGTGGCGTGCCACGGATGCCGAGGGCGTCTCGAGGGACACGTGGGGGAGGCCCAAGGTGGTCGGAGACGCCCATTGGGCAGTGCGGGAGCACACTATAGCGCGCTCCAAAGCGTGCATATGGCTGGCATTTCCATTGCCAATGCGCTCTGGGGTGCCCCACCTTGTCTAGTAGCTCCTGGAGGGTCTGGAGATGCCCCTTGGATGCTATGGAGCTAGGGTGAGCTAGGGAGAAAAGAAATGGGAGGGAGGAAGCTCCTGTCATGGGGAAACAGAGGTAAAAATGGGGGTTTAACCCCATCTATTATTTAGCCGAGAGACTGGGATTTTTACTGGAGGTGATTGAGCATTTAAATAGGGTGTGGTAAAAATTTGGAGGCAAGGGGAAGAGTAGAGGTGGTGAAAATAGTAACTTTACCATTCCCCCAGTAGGTGTCTGATGGATGTTTGGGCAAGATAACTTTACTCACTTACTATGACATTTAACAGGACCAAATGGTGGGAAAAAATGAGATGGATCACCAGATTTGAGCTCAAATGAGCAAAGTTGGCAATAGAAATTTTGTGAACCCTAGAAATCAACAGAATCTGGTTTTTGTAGATCTAGTCATGTTCAGCTAATACCCTTGATGCACCACTTAGTGTAGCATCATTATTTGGTGATTAGAACATGTCCACAAAGTTTGGGGTCAAGGGGAGAAACTTCACAATGTAAAGTTGTTCAAATTTGAATCTGGACAGGGAGGGGTTTGGAATAGTTTGATGAATCAAATCAACTTGGATTGGGATGAAACTTTGCAAGATCATCACCAATTATAGTGTTCACTTTCTGGAATTTTCTTGGAATTTATTGAGAATGTTTCTTATACAAATATTCGCAAAGTTTGATTTGGACAAAAAGGGTTTTGAGGGGTTTTGCCCATGATTTGAACATGACCATGTGTTGAAACTCATATATATGGAAAATATATGTCCACTGAGTTTCCCCAAAGTTTCTCAAATATTTTGAAAGAATTTAAATAATTTTTCCCTATGAAAAACTATTTTCGGTCTTAAGAAAAATCCTTTAAATAAAATATAAAAATAATTTTTAAAATTAATATTTGGTGGTTTTGGGAAGTCATATATATAGTATGTTTGAAGTAAAGCTGTTGTAGGGAAAGAATCCACCCAATTTGAGGACTTGCAGTGCAAACCTCAACTTACGGGTTTTTGAAAACTTAATTTGAATAAATCCTTTTTGGTTAAAATAATATTGTATAAAAATAGTTTTGGGCACTATTCACATGGCATGATCATTGGGCAAGAATTTTGGGTCAAGGAAGATGAATATGGAGAGGGATAGAATCTAAGAGTGCCATACACCACAGGCAACAAGCAACAAGCAACATTTCAGGAAGCACAAGCATTTGAAAAAAGTTTTAATTGACTCCAAATTTTATAAATCCAAACATAACAAGGTGATACAAACACAGGGTGTGACAGACCTACCCCCCTTACAAGAATCTCGTCCTCGAGATTCCTAGGCTAAGCGCTAAAAAGATAAGGGAACTCAGATCTAAGATAGTCTTCACGCTCCCAGGTTGCTTCGGCTTCACAGTGGTTGCTCCATTGGACCTTGAAGTACTTGATGGTGCGGCTTCAGGTGCAACGCTTGGCTTCATCCAAAATGCAAACCAGCCTCTCATGATAAGTGAGGCCTGGTTGAAGATCGATGGCTTGATGGTCGATGTCCTTGTAGAGCTCGGGGCGGTTGGGAACTTGGAAACACTTCCGAAGTTGTGACACGTGGAAGACGTTGTGCATATCTGATAGCTCGGAAGGTAGATCTAGTTGATAGGCAACTTCTCCTCGTCCTGCAGTGACTTTGAAGGGGCCGATGTATCTGGGTGCAAGCTTTCCTTTGACATGGAAACGCTTGGTTCCTTTAAGAGGTGTGACTCTAAGATAGACATGATCTCCGTTGTCGAAGATCACTTCTCAGTGGTGAGAGTCTGTGTGGCTCTTCTGTCTGGACTTGGCGGCCTCAAGGCGCTCTCAGAGGAGTTGAACTTGCTCTTCTGCCTTGCGGAGGATGTCTGGTCCAAAGACTAACCCTTCTCCGGCCTCTGACCAGTTGAGGGGAGTACGACACTTGCGTCCATACAACACCTCAAATGGTGCCATCCGAAGACTCGACTGATAGCTGTTGTTGTAGGAGAACTCGGCAAACGATAGGCAATCTTCCCACTTGGCTCCATATGCCAAAACACAAGCGCGGAGCATATCTTCAAGTATTTGATTTACTCGTTCTGTCTATCCTCTAGTATGGGGGTGAAAAGGAGTGCTGAAGGAGAGCTTAGTTCCCATAGCTTCTTGAAACTTCCTCCAGAATCTTGAGATGAACTAGGTTCCTCGATCCGGCACAATTTCCTTTGGAACTCCGTGAATACTTACGATGCGGTTGATGTAGAGGTTTTTGAGCTCGCTTCCATCATAGGTGGTCTTGACGGGAATGAAATGGGCTACCTTGGTCAGGTGATCTACAATGGCCCAAATGGAATCATGTCCTTTACTTCACCTTGCTAAACGGTGATGAAATCCATTCTGACTTTGTCCCACTTCCATTCAGGCAATTTGAGAGGTTGCATTAGCCCAGCAGGCCGCTAGTGCTCAGCTTTGACTCTCTGGCATATATCACACTTGGCGACAAAGGTGCCTATCTCCCGTTTCATGCCATGCCACCAGAATCTTGCCTTGAGGTCTTGATACATCTTGGATCCTCCAGGATGGATGGAGTATGGAGTTTCATGAGCTTCTTGCAAGATCAGGTTCTTGAGCTCCTCTTTGCTAGGTACGCAGATGTGATTCCCAAACCATACGACTCCTTGTTCGTCCACCAAGAATCCTGGGGCCTTGCCTACCTTGATCTTCCTCTTGATACCTACAATTCTCTCATGTCCCTTGTGAGCTTCCTTAATATCATCCATCAAGGTAGGCTTTGCTTCGAGGTTGGCGAGGAATCCTGGTGCTACTAGTTCCAAGCCGAAGCTTTGAAGCTCTTCATATAGGGCGGGTAGCCTTTCCTTAATCATGGCATTCAAGGAACAAGCCTTTGTGCTTAAGGCGTCTACTACCACGTTGGCCTTTCCGGGATGGTATTGAACATTGAGGTCATAATCCTTGATCAACTCTAGCCATCTTCGCTGCCTCATGTTCAATTCCCTTTGGGTGAAAATATACTTCATACTCTTGTGGTTTGTGTATATCTCACATTGCTTCCCCAGAAGGTAATGTCGCCATGTCTTCAAGGCATGAACCACGGCTGCTAACTCAAGATCATGAGTAGCGTAGTTCTCTTCATGAGGATGTAGCTGTCTAGATAGATATGCTACCACTCTGCCTTCTTGCATCAGAACACCTCCAAGCTCGGTTCTCGATGCATCACAATATATCACGAACTCCTTGTGAATATCGAGGGTGGCCAAAACTGGGCTGTGGTCAATCTCTTCTTGAGCTCCTGGAAACTTTCCTCGCACTTAGCTGTCCATTCGAACTTCTTGTCCTTCTTAAAAAGCTGGGTCATGGGTCGGGCGACGCTCGAGAACCCTTCCGCAAACTTGCGGTAATATCCTGCGAGTCCGAGGAATCTCCTAACTTCCTTCACTTTGGTTGGGGATTGTCATTCAGTCACGGCTTCAATCTTGACAGGATCCACTAACAATCCTTCTACAGTTAACACATGACCCAAGAATCCAACTTCATGCAGCTAGAATTCACACTTGTTGTATTTGGCATAAAGCTGGTGCTCTCGAAGCTTGTTTAGGACCAATCTCAAGTGTTGCTCATGCTCTTCTTAAGACTTGGAGAAGACGAGTATGTCATCAATGAAGACAGCAATGAACTTGTCGAAGTACTCCATGAAGACTTTATTCATGAGGTACATGAAGTAGGCAGGGGCATCGATTAACCCGAATGACATGACCATGTACTCATACAGGCCTTACCGGGTTACAAATGCCGTCTTTAGAATGTCTTGGGGTTTGATCTTTAGCTAATAGTACCTAGACCTGAGGTCTATCTTGGAGAACACCTTGGATCCGTTCAACTGATCGAACAGGTCTTCATTCTTGGGAAGGGGGTACTTGTTCTTTATTGTGACTTCATTGAGAGAACAGTAATCGACGCAGAGTCTGATAGTTTCGCCCCTCTTTGACACAAATAGAACAGGTGATCCCCAAGGAGAGGTACTAGGGCGAATGAATCCTTTTCTGAGCTGCTCTGCCAGTTGCTTCTTCAATTCGGCCAACTCTTCGGACCCCATCCTATAGGGCTTCTTATAGATGGGCCTGGATCCGGGCGTAAGCTCAATGATGAACTCAATGTCGTGGTCAGGAGGCATCCCGGGAAGCTCATTAGGAAATACATCCGGGTATTCACATACCACTGGCACTTGATCCAACTCAATTCCCGATAAACAGTTAGCCTGAGGGGCTTGAGTGGACATAGGGTTGGGAACATACTTGACTTCCACTCCTTCGCTATTGGTCATGGTGACAATCCTCTTGGCACAGTCTAACAAGGCTTGGTGCTTGGTTAACCAGTCCATGCCTAGGATCACATCCAAGCCTTCTGACTTCAGGATGATAAGGTCTGCTAGGAAATCTACCCTATTGATGTTAATTTCAACTCCCTTACAACCTATCCTAGACTTCATAAATGATCCCGGGGTTTGTATCAGCATACGACTACCCAGGGGTGTAGGCTTCATGCCACTCTCTAGTGCAAAATTTTGGGGTTGAGTTGATGAGGAACGTACCCAGTATGATGTCCGGGTCTTCCTGGGATTCCTCTACAGAGATGTGATTCACATGACCCTTGCCATTGTTGGGCTGGTTGCGGGGAGCTGGGTTCCTTGGTGGTGCTCCACGAACTTGACTTGAGCTAGCGCATTGGGGCGCGGGGCGTCTGGCTTCTTGTTGGGACAGAGCCTAGAGATGTGCCTTGGCTGACCACATCCAAAACAAGCAACTTGCCCAGGGTTGTTGTTGTAGTTTCTACCACCGTTGTTATTATTGGGATTGTTGTAAGCTGGCCTGGGATTGGCATACTGCTGAGGCTGGTTGCTCGGACGAGGTGCAGGAAGTCTAGCCTGTTGCGGCTGATAGGTCGGCTTGGCTAGGGCTGGCTGCCAGGGGCGAGGCTTCTGGTTGCTGGAGCTACCCTTGCTGATCATCTTGCGCTTGCGAGTGTCATCTATGGCATGACGCTTGTCTTCCAGCATGAGGTCCTTGTTTACCAGGTCAAAGAAGGTACGACAGTCGCAAACGATGAGCTGATACTGCAGGGTCTGTTGAAATCCTTCCATGAAGCGTTCCTTCTTGGCAGCCTCCATGTTGACATCTTCAGGTGCATACCTTGACAACAGGTTGAACTTCTGCAGGCACTCCTTGGCAGAGCCACTTCCTTGCTTCAGTGCTCGGAATTCTCTCTTCTTGATAGCCATGATCTCAGAAGGAATATGGGTAGTGCGGAATCCTTCCTTGAAGTCATTCCAAGTGATCACACGCTCACCTTGCATGACCTTGAATCCAGCCCACCAAGCTCGGGCGGTACCTCCAAGCCAGTGAGAGGCATAAAGCACATTCTCACGGTCCTCATTGCAATTGACCAGTGCAAGGAGGTCCTCGATGGTGCGGATCCAATCGTCAGCATCCAAAGGTTTAACAGTCTCGGTGAAGGTTGGTGGAGAATTCCTCATGAACTCAGACAGAGTGGAGTGGCCATCACCGTTCCTGCCTTGCTGCTGGTTGTTCATAAGGTCCTGAGCCATCTACTGAATAGCAGCATTGTTGGCTTGGCATTCTTCCCAGAGAACTTGGGGAAATTGAGCTATGGTCATGTTCTCTGGTGGAGGTGGTGGCGGGGGAATGTCGCCTTGTGGCTGCTCCTGGTGTCCTCCAGCGTGAGCAGTCCCGCCAGCTCCCTGTTGCTGGCTTGAGTTGTCGGCTTCAAGGTTGGTGAAGGAGCTATTGTGGATAGCAGTCACCATCCTGTTTGGAGCAGCCAAGTCAAACAACTAGGACAGATAAGAGGAAAAGAAACAATGGAAAAGTGCACCTAAGGGGGTTGGTCAAGTGCAAGTGTGGTAAAACAAAGGTCGAAAGACCAACACATATATTAAGATAAGATAGATGATGGAGTCGATTACATGTTGCCTAAGGAAAAAGCACGACTTGCATCGGAACACAAACAACAAAACAACCAACAAGCACACATGGTTTCATATGAACCATTACACGGGCTCGACTCCGCATGAGGGGTACATGACTGATCCTACCCTAGGGGGTTCTCGGACTCAGGTGGTGGAGTGCTCGGTCTCGTAGTCACGCTCCTCTGGGTCTTCCTCCTATTCATCATCTGAACGGGCAGAATTCCCGGTCGAAGGGTTTGGGGAACGAGGAGGCCCATCCCGACGACGCTTTGCTGGCGGGTCGGTGAAGAGCTCATGGTACTCCTTCGCACTCGTGCGATGAAGACATGTAGGTGCATCTCTAGCTGGGGGTACTCCTCCTTTGTAAGCGACAGTTGGTCGTCCCTCAGGGGCTCCATCCTTCTTGATCTTGTCTGGCTTCGTCTTGGCTTGTCGAAGTAGCTCTCAGGTGTTGTGAAGTTCCTCACGGAGCTTCACAGACTCCTTAATCAAGTGGTGAACCAGACTATCGGCGGAGAGGCTGAAATAGGTCTGGAACCTGAGTGGTGTGCCATCCTCCTGGGTCGGAACCAGTGTCCAACTCTCGCCAAGATCATCCTTTCTGAAAGAAAGGTAGTGAGTTGCCGGCTCATCAACCATCTCTGGAATGATGTCTCGTAGGTGTAGAAGTGCCTTGCGTGTAGCTGACTCGACTACAAGTATCATGGTCTCCATCCGTGGTCTTTCCAAGAACCAACTAGTCAGGGAGTCGTTTGCCTTCACGACCACATCCACATGGTACTCCCTTGTGACGGCATCGACCCAGTGCTTGTGGTAGAGGAAAACGGGTGGTTGGCAAAACTGGCACTTCTCCAGGCTATCCCCAAGGAGTAAGGGAAAGCCGGATATCAGGAAGGCTTCGGGTACGACGACCATCTACAATGGTTTGAAGGGAGGAGAGTCAGCAGAGTGTTGTGTGAAGAATAGAAGAGGTAAATAGTACAAAATTCCTAAGTATAGGAGCTAAGTGTAGTTTTGAAAATGTCTTTGTCCTAACTAACATCCATGCTAACTAAGGACTTCCTACAATCAGGATGGCTCTGATACCAGCTCTGTGGGGAACCCGACTCATAAGTCGTGATCACCGAATGCACATGTGCAGTGATCCCAGAGATCAATGCTCACTGAACACACAGAAGCTGAATAACAAGAGTCTTACATCCACATTTAGCGTATTACACAAATAAAGACCATGGAGGTCTAGTCTTACATGGATAGGGCCACAAGGGCCAAACACTTATATAGAACAAGCAGCAGAGATCTTGATCGAAAGCGTGAACCCAAGCCATCTGCCTTAACCTATAGGCATTCTGACTGGGAAGCGTCCTAGTTCGCATGTTCGTCATCAACGAACTCTTCAACGTACTCCTATTCTTCCATGCCTAGCCAATTAAATAACCAGTGACAAGCCAATGAGTACTTTGAATATACTCGCAAGCAACCCAAGTTGTGGAACAAGTAATAATGATGCATGATATAGCACTAAGTAGGTATTTTGCAAAAATCAAGTTTTAAATGCAATGCCATGATCAAGTAACTATGTGTAAGCATGCATCAACAGTTGGCGGATATCCATATGAGGAAGTTACAGAAATCAACATAAGCAGGGGTTGAACATCTCATGTTCAATCATCACATCAAGTCTTCAGACTTGACTCAAGTATCATACTCCTGTCTCCCATACACACACACACACCAAGTTTGCAAAAACATCTCGACATAGTCTAAGCAGCACCACACAACTGTCCTTGACCGTGACCACGACTATTCGAATAGTTTTACACTCTGCAGAGGTTGCACAATTTACCCACAAGACTCGGGGACATTTCATGTCATCGACGACTCACGGTATAGAACATACCCGAGGTAAGCACCCGAACAATGCCTTCCCCTGGTGATACTAACCAAAGAGTCCACTCGATTGGTACCCAGCCCACATGATGTACATCACTCGTATCATCCATGCAGGGACCAACGATGTGCCCGGTGCCTATGAAGACAGCGCATGATCGTCCATATCAGCACGAACCCGTATCGAGAGTGACCATGACACTCCCGCCACTAGTAATGCAAGCTCCTTGCCAGCAACCACCAAGGTAATCAACAAAGCCCCATCCCATAAGGGGTATCGTGGTCGCGCATGTAAGGTTGGGACGGTCGACAAATCTTAAATCTAATCCGTTTTACACATCCTCAACTTGTTCCGGCACACCACTTCTTTCTCAAGTGGTCACCCGTCAACTCATCATCATCTCCCTCGGGCATCAGTGGCACCCGACGGGTTTTCGAAAGGTCTTTGAAATCATTGCCTCATCTCCATCACCAGGCATAATTCCCACCCCACCTACGTTGCATCTACTAGCATCCTATCTACACCCACCCGCACAACCCTCATAAGAATATTAGGGTCATGCACGATGCAAGTATCAAAGGTAGAGTATCGAAGGCATCCCTCCGAAAGGGAACACCACATCATGATCAATCATCGAAAAAACAAGTGCTATATGTCATGCATGAAAAAGTTTCTTAACATGGTCAAAGGGCTGCTTGCCTGGCTCAACAAGGTCTTCGGGGTCTTCGAAGTCTTTGGGTCCAACTTCCTCGTCAATAGTGCAATCTATCGTCGTGATAAATAGCGATAAAAAAACAAGCATCACCAATAAATAGAGCACACAAGCTACTATTAAAAATGCTACCCTATTCTGATAAATACTAAAAGCTACAATAAAAACATTTGCTTAAAGTTTTGCTATGAAAATATTTTGAAAACTATTTAACAGAGGCAAAAAGGTGCCAAAATAGGTTTTAAATTAAATCAACGCATAAAAAGTTTCCAACATTTTTCGCAAAGGGCACTATTAAATTCTATGGAATATTCTAGGTTTTCAGGTGGAAAAATTATTGTCATTGGAATTATTTTATGATCTGTGGGATTTTTAGAAAAATCCACTCAAAAATAAAAAGAAAAGGGGGAAAGAGGGCCTCTGTGCCTGGGCCAGAGATGGCTAGTAGCTGGGCCGGCCCAGCTGGCCAGCCAACCAGCCACGCGCGCGACCAGGTTCAAACCTGATGCACGGGGCCCTGCTGTCGGCGACCGCGAGGGGAGAGAGCGCTGGAGGGGGAGATGAGAGGCCGACAGGTGGGACCCCCTATCGGATCCTTCTCCCACCTCGGGGTAGAGAGGAGAGGCTCTCACCGGCGGCGATGTAGGGCACGGCGACGATGTGCGAGCGCGGGGATGGGCTCGGGGTCAAGCCGCCGGTCCCCTGGAGGTGGAGGGAGCACCGGAGGTGACCGGGGTCGCCGGCGGAGGAGCTTTAGGAAGGGGTTGCCGGGGCCATCTCGTGCTGCAAAGAATACGTGGACGAGGGGGAATCACGTCAGAACGATGAAGGAGGAACAACCGAAGAGAAAGGAGGGTCGGAGAGGCTTGCTACCTCAAGATCGATGGTGGCCATGCCATAGCGATGCTCCAGTCGATACTGAGTGCTCGAGCCCCAAAATGAAGGTGACGGGGCACAGGAGCTCTATTGGGAGAGGGAGAGAGGCACCAAAGGGGAGAGAAGGCTTGGAGGGAGGCCCATTATAGGTGGACGCGAGTCCACCGAGGGCTTGTGTGTCGACGAGGTCGTGGCGCTCGCTGGAGCGTGCGGGAGAGGGAGAGAGCGTGTCTACGGTGCTTGTGGAGTCGGTCTAGGCTAGGGGAAGAGAGGATACAGGCGGGGGAGCACGCGTGTGCGAGCACCACGGTTGGCCGACTCGGGCGAACGCGGCGCATGCAAGAGGGGGCTGGAGGAGGGAGAAGGAGGAGGAGAGAGGAGGGGCCCGACAAGGTGGCATGCCACGGACGCCGAGGGCGTCTCGGGTGACACGAGCGGCAGTCCCAAGGTGGTCGGGGGCACCCATTGGGCGGCGGCTACAGTGCGGGAGCGCACTGTAGCACGCTCTAGAGCATGTACATGGCTAGCATTGCCGTTGCCCGCACGCTCTGGGGTGCCCCACCTTGTCTAGTAGCTCCTGGAGGGTCTGGAGATGCCCCTTGGATGCTACGGAGCTAGGGTGAGCTAGGAAGAAAAGAAATGGGAGGGAGGAAGCTCCTGTCATGGTGAAACAGAGGTAAAAATGGGGGTTTTACTCCATCTATAATTGAGCTGAGAGAGTGGGATTTTTACTGGAGGTGATTGAACATTGCAATAGGGTGTGGTAAAAATTTGGAGGCAAGAGGAAGAGTAGAGGTGGTGAAAATAGTAACTTTACCATTTCACAAGAAGGTGTTTGATGGATGTTTGGGAAAGATAACTTTACTCACTTACTGTGATATTTAATAGGACCAAATGGTGGGTAAAAATTAGATGGATCACTAGATTTGAGCTCAAATGAGTAAAGTTGGCAATAGAAACTTTGTGAACCCTAGAAATAAACAAAATCTGGTTTCTGTAGATCTAGTCATGTTAAGCTAATACCCTTGATGCACCACTTAGTTTAGCATCATTATTTGGTGATTAGAACATGTCCACAAAGTTTGGGGTCAAGAGGAGAAACTTCACAATGTAAAGTTGTTCAAATTTGAATCTGGACAAGGAGGGGGTTGGAATAGTTTGATGAATCAAATCAACTTGGATTGGGATGAAACTTTTCAAGATCATCACCTATGATAGTGTTGACTTGGTGGAATTTTCTTGGAATTTATTGAGAATGTTTCTTACAGATATATTCCATAAGTTTGGTTTGGACAGAAAGGGTTTTGAGGGGTTTTGCCCATGATTTGAACTTGACCATGTGTTGAAACTCACATATATGGAAAATATATGTCCACTGAGTATCCCTAAATTTTCTTAAATATTTTGAATGCATTTAAATAATTTTCCCTATGAAAAACTATTTTTGGTCTTAAGAAAAAGCCTTTAAATAAATATAAAAATAATCTTTAAAATTAATATTTGGTGGTTTTGGGAAGTCATATATATAGTAGGTTTGAAGTAAAGCTGTTGGGGGGAAAGAATCCACCCAATTTGAGGACTTGCAGTGCAAACCTCAACTCCGGGGTTTTTGAAAACTTAATTTGAATAAATACTTTTGGTCAAAATAATATTGGATAAAAATAGTTTTGGGAACTATTCACATGGCATGATCGTTGGGCAAGAAGTTTGGGTCAAGGAAGATGAATATGGAGAGTGATAGAATCTAAGAGTGCCATACACCACAATCAACAAGCAACAAGCAACATTTCAAGCAAACACAAGCATTTGAAAAAAGTTTTAATTGGCTCCAAATTTTATAAATCCAAACATAACAAGGTGATACAGACACGGGGTGTGACATTAGTCCTCTAGTTACTAAGGATAATTTTGACCGTTGTCCAGTAATCCACTCCCGGATTACTCTTGTACCCCTTGATAGACTTAAGGTACACACACATGCGGTACACAACATGGCATACTATATAGAGCCTATGACTAAGGCGTAGGGGATGACGTTCATCCTTTCTCTTTATATTGCCATGGTCGAGCTTTGAGTCTCACTCAACTTCACACCTTACAAATCAGGCAAGAACTCTTTCTTTGACCGATGCATTTTGAACTCTTTCAAGATCTTGTCAAGGTATGTACTCATTGAAAGTCTTATCAGACATCTTGATCTATCTCTATAGATTTCAATGCCCAACAATTAAGTATCTTTATCCAGGTCTTCCTATGAAAAACTCTTTTCAAGCAACCCTTTATGCTTTCCAGAAATTGTACATCATTTCCGATCAACAATATGTCATCCACATATGGTTATCAAAAATTCTACGGTGCTCCCACTCACTTTATTGTAAATACAAGTTTCTCATAAACTTTGTATAGACTCAATGACTTTGGTCACCTCATCAAAGCGTATATTCCAACTCCGAGATGGTTGCTCCAGTCCATAGAAGGATCACTGGAGCTTGCACACCTTTTAGCATCCTTAGGACTGACAAAAACCTTCTGGTTGTATCTCATACAACCTTTCCTCAAGGAAGGAAACGATGTTTTGACATCCATCTGCCAGATTTCATAATTGAAAAATACAGCAACTGCTAACATAATTCCAACAAACTTTAGCATCTCTATGGGTGAGAAATTCTCATCGTAGTCAACTCCTTGAACTTGTCAGAAACTTCTTTGTGACAAGTCGAGCTTTATAAATTGTGAGATTTACCATCAGCGTTTGTCTTCATCTTAAAGGTTCATTTGTACTCAACGACCTGCCGTCCAACGAGCAAGTCTACCAAAGTCTATACTTGGTTTTCATACATGGATCATTTCTCGGATTTCATGGCCTCTAACCATTTGTCGGAATCTGGGCCCATCATCGCTTCTCCATAGTTCGTAGGTTCATTGTTGTCCAACAACATGACCTCTAAGACAGGGTTGTTGTACCAGTCAGGAGTAGTACGCGTCCTTGTCGACCTACGAGGTTTGATAGTAACTTGATCCGAAGCTTCATGATCATCATCATTAACTTCCTCTTCAATTGACATAGGCTCCATAGAAACATCTTTATGTGCTGCGCTACTCTATGGATGAAACAAAGGTTCAACAACCTCATCAAGTTCTATCTTCCTCCCACTCAATTCTTTCAAGAGAAACTCTTTCTCGAGAATGGACCCGTTTTAGCAAAAAACACTTTGTGCTCGGATCTGTGATACAAGGTATACCCAACTACTCTTAGAGTATTCCATGAAGATGCATTTGTTTGCTTTGGGTTTGAGATCATTAGGTGAAAACCTTTTTTCACATAAGCGTTGTAGCCACAAACATTAAGAAATGATATCTTAGGTTTCTATGAAACCATAATTCATATGGTGTCATCTCAACGGATTTAGATGGTGCCCTATTTAAAGTGAATGTAGTTGTCTCTAATGCATAACCCCAAAACGGAAGTGGCACAACGATAAGAGACATCATAGTACACACCATATACAATAGAGCACAACTATGACGTTCGAACACACCATCACACTATGGTGTTCCAGGTGGTGTGAGTTGTGAAACAACTTTCACATTGTCTAAAGTTGTATGCCAAACTCGTAACTCAGATATTCACGTCCACGATCATATCGTAGACATTTTTATCTTCTTGTCACGATGATCTTAAACTTCACTCTGAATTTGCTTGAACTTTTCAAACGGTTCAGACTTGTGTTTCATTAAGTAAATATACACTATATCTACTCAAATCATTCGTGAAGGTAAGAAAATAACGATATCAACCGCATGCTACAACACTCATTGGATTGCATACATCAACATGTATCATTTCCAATAAATTACTTTCCCGCTCCATGAAATCGGAAAACGGGGTCCTTAGTCATCTTGCCCAAGAGGTATGGTTCGCATGTCTCAACTGATTCAGAATCGAATGAGTCCAAAGACCCATCAGTATGGAGTTTCTTCATGCGATTTATACCAATATGACATTTAGCGGCACTACGACAAGTATGTGGTACTATCATTATTAACTTTCTATCTTTTGGCATCAATGTTATGAAAATGTGTATTACTACGATCAAGATTCAACAAACCATTCTCATTGGGCGCATGACCATTGAAGGTATTATTCATATAAACAGAATAACCATTATTCTCTAACGGAAATGAATAATCATGTTGCAATAAACACGATCTAATCATGTTCGTGCTTAACGCAAACACCAAACAACATTTATTTAGGTTTGTCACTAATCCCGAAGGTAGAGAGAGCGTGCGATGTTGATCGCATCAACCTTGGAAACATTTCCAACACACATCATCACCTCATACTTAGCTAGTCTCCGTTTATTCCGTAGCTTTTACTTCGAGTTACTAACATTTAGCAACCGAACCGATATCCAATATCCAGGTGCCACTAGGAGTACTAGCAAGGTACACATCAATAACACGTATATCAAATATACTTCTCTCAACCTTGCCAGCCTTCTTATCTACCAAGTATCTAGGGTTGTTTCGCTTCAGTGACCGCTCTCCTCATAATAGAAGCACTTAGTCTTGGGTTTGGATTCAACTTTTGGTTGCTTTACTGGAGCAACAATTGACTTGGCATCCATGAAGTTTCCCTCCTTGCCCCTGCCCTTCTCGAAACTAGTGGTTTTACTAACCATCAACACTTGATGCTCCTTCTTGATTTCTACCTTCCTAGTGTCAAACATCGCGAATAGATCAGGGATCATTATTTCCATCCCTGGCATTTTATAGTTCATCACGAAGCTCTAGTAGCTTAGTGAAAGTGACTTGGAGAACTATATCAATCACTATCTTATCTGGAAGATCAACTCCCACTTGATTCAAGTGATTGTAGCACCCAGACAATCTGAGCACATGCTCAACGATTGAGCTATTCTCCTTCATCTTGCAGGCAAAGAATCTTGTTGGAGATCTCATATCTCACAACACGGGCATGAGCCCAAGATCTCAATTTCAGCTCTTAGAACATCTCATATGTTCCGTGACGTTCAAAACGTTTTGGAGCCTCAGTTCTAAGCCGTAATGCATGACGCACTAAACTATCAACTAGTAATCGGAATGTGCCTCTCAGATGTTCACAACATCTACAGATGACGCTAGAGGGGGTGTAGGATCGAGAGAGGGGTGTCTAGAGGGGGCTGAATAGACTACTAGCAGAAATTTAAAACCTAACCTTTTCCCAAGTTAATTGGTTGGAAGATTTTAACTATGTTAACAAGTCTAGCAAGTCTAACATCCCTACACATGCATGTCTAAAAGTATGGCAGCAGAAAGTAAAGACATTGCACATGTAAGTAAAGAGATGGGACAGGAAGATCAAACGCAATAGGAGATGCAAAGATTTTTCCCATGGTTCCGATAGGTGGTGGTTCTTGCAAGGGAGGTCGATCATCTGCTCGAACGTGAGCTCGGGCTGCTAGGCAGCCTTCCCGGTGCGCTGATGCTGATCGGAAGGCTGGGCTGCTGGCTCTTGCTCCTCGACGGTGGCGACTTACCGGCTCCCATAGTGGGAGTCGGGCTGGTCGTTCTTGTGCTTGTTGTTTTGCGGCTGCCAGTTATCAACAGTCGTTGTGCCACCGCCGGCATCAGCATTGCCTTGGCAGGCGGGGTCATCTTGACCCGGATGGCGGAGTTGGCCGTGGCATACTTGTCTGCCTTGGTCATGAGCTTAGCTAGCGTGGACGGTTGAGAGCACAGGAGCTTGTGCTTGAGGGGAGTGCCGTCGCGACAACCTTCGATGAAGTATTGTATGGCCTGCACCTCGTGGACCCCTTCGCAAGAGTTGCGGAGATCGGTCCATCGGGTGAGGTTGTCATGGAGGGACTCGTCCGGCCCCTGAACGCACATGGCTAGTTCATGGGGGCGGCCGGGCCGCTTGTAGGTGCCGGTGAAGTTGCGGACGAACGCCTCTTCGAAGTCCGTCCAGGCGTTGATGCTGCCGGCTGCTAGGCTGTTCAGCCACGTGCGGACCGAACCGATGAGCATGAGGGGGGCGTAGCGGACGACTACGCTCTTGTTCCCCCTGACGATGCCGCCCGTGGTGGTTTAGTCGATCAGCCAGTCCTTGGGCTTGGCAACCCCGTTGTACTTCGGGGTGTCCCACGGGAGCATGAAGCCGGGGGGAATGGCTCATTGTGGATCCGAGGGCCGAAGCACGCCGGGCCGATCGAGCCCTCCTCCTCGAGGAGGGCCGACTGTGCAAGCTGGTCGATGCGGAGACGAGCATCGTTTTTGATGTGGGGGAACTGCGGCTCGAGCCAGGCCATGAGGATAGAATGGATGGATGGTGGGACAGACCGCACCGGCTCGTGCCATGGAGGAGGCGTGTGCTCGCGGCTGCGTCAACTACCGCCGGCCGGCGCCTCGTTGCGGTAGTTGCTGTGAGCCAAGTTGTTACTGCGCCGGCTGTTCACAACCGGATGCTGATTCCCGGGTAGCTAGGAGCGCTGGGGGTTGCTTGCCTCGGCCCATCGTTTGGAGGAGCGAGGGGAGCAGGAGTATTGAGCCGGCTAACGGCCAATAGTCCCAGCGCCCTCACCCTCGAGCCGGGGACCTTCGGAGGTGGCCTCGCTGGGGGTGAGTAGGTGTTGCTTCGCGTCGGCCGCGTCAATGAGGTCCTTGATGTGACGCTCACGGCGGCACGCTCTTCGCCCTCCAAGGTATCCAGATCCTCATAGTCTACCTTGGTGGCCCACAGGTTGTCCGCGGGGGTGTCGAAGACAGTCATGTTGCCGTCGAGGATTTCCACGACCACGCGGTCACGGTCGTGCACAGCCCCGTGCCGGCTGGGCTCAGTGCCAGCCAGGGTGAGACCGTAGGCAGAGGCGTACTCCCATTGAGAAGCCTCCATGCGGCACTGCGCAGCCACGAGGGCGCTGGCGTCCTCGAACAGCAGGCGGCGAGCCGACTCCAGCTCGGCCGCGACAACGTTGGGGTTTGTCGTCGGAGAAATGGGAGTGCTCGGGCCTCGAAGGGCCATGCCGAGCGGGTCAGAGGTGCCGTTGCGGTCAGTGGTGGCATCGGCCTCAACCCGCACCCGACCAGATGAGGTGGCGGAGATGATGGCCATCACCCCGACGTGGGAGCCTTTGGACTTGGTCGTCACGAGTGCGCCCACGGCTACGGGTGCAGTCTAGTATGTGGCTAGGGTATTCGTCGACCGCGGGCGCGTTGGCAAGGCTCAACTTGTTGAAGCGCTCGACGAGCGTGTGGATGTCGATCCTGGGGTCGACAGCGCTACCCGTAGGGCCTGATGGAGCATGCCCCACGAGCATGCGGTTCTGCCTGGATGTGCAGCGGACGGGGGAGGTGGTGAAGGGTACCACCTGGAGCGTGACCTCGACCGGCACCGCGTACAGCCCACGGTGGGTACCAACTGTCGTTGTTTTCTCATGACAGATGCCATGGGTAGGCTTATCGAAGGTGGCTGGGGCCGGAGGACGCCATGGGCTCCGGGAGCAGGATTAAGCACAAGTGGCAAGGGACGCATGATGTACCCGGGTTCAGGGCCCTCCGTGGGAGGTAATACCCCTAGTCCTGCTTAGTCTAGGTTGATAGACAAGAGTAGGTTACAATGCTGCTCCTGGAGCTGTATCTGGCGGTGGAAGAGGGACCATCCGGCTCCTCTTCCCTTGCTACGTGGGTGAATACGAGGTGAAGTGTTCCCTCGAGTGTGTGTGTGTGAATCTGTTTTCTATGCATGGGGGGCTCGGGGGGTTTTATAGGCCAACCCCCGATTTACAATATTCTTAAGGTACTGCATGGGGGACCAGGCTGGCAGCCTATCCAGCTGGCCAGTGGGACCCGCCTCTTGAGCCGTCTCGTCACTTGTAGGGTGCACTGGCTGCATGGTCCCATCGCCCGATGGGGCCCGCCAGCCGGCTCCACGATTGGCCCGCGCCCACCTGTGACGGCATGGGCCGCCCGAGCACCGTCGTCTTGCGCCAGCCGGCCGAAGTCTTCGATATGGCCGGCGGCACTGTAGCCACGCGGGGGGCAGGTAATGGAGTGGGCGAAGGCGTGCTGACACTATTGCCTCGCCCGGTCGTGGACAGCCAAGGTGAGCGGTACGGCCGGCTGGATTGTAGCCATACGCGCCGTTGTGTCAGCGGTCAGTGTGGCCACGTTGGGGCCCATCATGGGGGTCTTGTCTTGTCGCCGTACCCACGTGCAGTGGGATGGGACAGGAACCTGCTCGCCCGAGAGTCAACGGTAGAGCCGGTCTGGAGGCAGCCGATCGTGGCCCAGCCGGCCAGGGCCGAGCCGGCTCCTCGGAGAGCCGTCCGCGAGCCAGCCGACACAGAGCCTGCCGGCCGTGAGGCGGCCGGCAATGTGATTTTTCTTGAAGCGAGGGAGAGAACCCCGTTGCTTTAGCCTACCCAGGGGTAATAACCCCGTCAGACTCTCCATGCACGCGCCCGGTGCCGCCCAAATCGGCCAATGCTTGAGCTCGCACGTGCGCGCCTCCCCTCTCTCTTTCTTCACTCCCCTGGACGTAGACCACGCCCAGAAACACCCCAAGCACGCCCCGACTGCCCCATATGGCCCCTGGCCTTGGCCCCGAGCTCGCCTGCGCACCTACGTTCGGTGCACTCGTGCCCCGCCTATAAAAGGCATCCCTCGATCCCTCTCTCGCCTCTGACCAATCCCTCCTCCTTCCAATCGTGCGCAAGTGCTCGAGATCGACCGAGGCACCGCCGCGTTGAGGCTCCTTGATCTTGGGGTACAGGCCCGCTCCGGCCCTCCTCTCCTCCTCCCTGGAACCGCGGGATCCCCTGACCCTTTTCCCGATCCTCACACCATGTTTTGCGGTTGGAATCATCAACGACGACCACCTCCCAAAGCTCCTTCGCTGTGGGTGCTTGTTGCCAGCGAAGCAGGGTACCTCCGTCCCCCCTTCCACATTCACTAGATCAGCGGCTCGGCGTTGGTACCATTCCCGTGCTTGCCGGCCGTGGCCGTGACCTGCATCGTTGCTGGTGAACTCGCCAGCCTCCCATTCACGAGGTTGGAGATGACAGGCGGGGCTCGCTTGTCATCCTCACCCCCTCCTCTCTTTGTCGTTGGCCGTCGGGCCCCAGTTGTCAGGTTTGAGCGTGAGCGAGTGCGCGTGCCGGTTCGCCTGGGCTGGCTAGACGCTAGGTCGGCCTAGCTGCGGCTAGTTCTGGCCCAGGGCACAGTAACCCTTCTCGTTTTTCTTTTCTGCTGATTTTCCAAAAGTTCCACAGGATCAAATATTTCTCCAAATCCAAATATTCTTTCACCTAAAATCTTGTAATATTCTGTAGTACCTAATGATGCCACTTGTGCTCTTTTTGAAAATAGTTTTATGTATTGTTTCAATTAAAAACTACTTTCGAATACTTTAAATCTCTATTGAAATAGTTTTGAATATCTTTTTCACTTCAAAACTAGAGACAAATATTTTTAGTTTTTAGTATAGTATTTTACAAAGTGATGTAACATTTTGGAAGTGGAATAGTTTCTATGTTTTTGCTATGTTCTTATTTTTGCTATGTTCTTATTTTTGCACGTTAATATTGTGATGATACGAGGAAGTCGGACCAGAAGGCATCGAAGACCCTGAGGACTTTGTTAAGCCAGGCAAGCAACCCCTTGATGATGCCTAAGAAACATTTTTATGCATGTCATATAGCACCTTATAATCCGATGAAGTGATCATGATGATGTGGTGACCACTTCGGTGGGTTTCGTCTGATACTTTTACCGTAGTACTTGCATCGTGCATGACCCTACCTCCTTTTGAGGGTTATGCGGGTGGGAGTAGTTAGGTTGCTAAGTAGTTGCTACACAAAATGGGACGGGCTTATGCATGGTATTGGAAACAAAGTGTTTTCAAAGGCTTTTCAAAAAAAAAACGTCAGGTGCCACTAATGCCCGAGGGAGATGGTGATGAGCTAGGTGACCACTTGACAAATAAGTGGTGTACCGGAGCAAGTGAGTGTGTGGTTTTCGAAAAATGGATTGGTGTAAGTTGCGACCATTATTCCAACCTTACATGTACAACCACGATACCCCTTATGGGACGGAGCTTTGTTGATTACCTTGGTAGGTACTAGCAGAGAGCCCGCATTACTATGGCAGGAGTGTCGTGGTCACTGTCGATATGAGGTCGTGGATGCTTGAGCTAAGTCTGATGACTTGGCATGATGATTCAACATGAGATGTTCAACCCCTTTTTATATTCACATATCTAACCTGTTCACATGGACACCTGCAACCTCATGTGCATGCTCATACGAGTAATTGATCATGCCATTGCACTCAAAATTAGCTTTATCAAACTTATCTACTTAGTTCTATATCATGCATTGTTATACCTTGTTCCAAAACTGATAAGGATCAAATAGGGATCCTAGAGTTCTTGGCCCAATCTTTCACGACAAACAATGGAACCAATAGATAATTTGATGGTTGAGCAGCTTAAATCTACTCCACAAACATCAGAAAGATTCTAGCGAATGAGCAAGCAAAACAAAACGATAATGGCGTCCTCAACACAGGACCTTTTTCATGTCTATTCTTAACTCGGAAATTCTACTCCCCTATTACAATGGCCAGTGGCCAGCTTATATAGGTAAACCCAAAAACGAAAACTATTCGGATTGGACAGGCCCAAACTGAGTTAATATATAACACAACTAAAAATAAAACTCTATGGCCCATGACATGGCCTAGATATAAAGCAATGTTCGGCCTAAAAATTAAACCAAAACCGAGTAACCAATTATTATGAACTACTCCTATTTGGACTTGCCTAAACACATTGATGATGTTCTAAAATTTGGCTTCACCTCATCTGTAGGAGAAATTGCAAAGAAGAAGGATCCATGCTTCAGAATACCAGGATGTGATGGAATAAAATGAGTAATAGACATCCTCCCCTCATCATCCCCCAACTTGAGAGGTAACCGTCCTCAGTTTCGCCATAACGTGTTGGACCTTTGTCTTCATAGGAAATGTGTCCACTTTTATATCCTTGTCATGCATAGGCTGTAGCACATGATGATTCTCCTTATGCCACAAGGAGTAAACATTGGATCTGCCTTCATGAGTGGAACCCCTATCGAAATGCCACAGTCGTCCTAGCAGCACATGACATGCATCCATAGGCAAAACATCACATACCAATGTGTCCTCAAGGTCTTCATCAGCAGCTTGTGCATGAGTCAATTTTTGGCGAGCATGAACATCAGCATGGCGGTGTGGCGGCATGTAACGAGCTTGTACAACAGGGGGCAGCTGCACCTATGCACGAGGAGCAACATCTCCCAATGCATCAATCCAGGTAGACCAGCATGCAATTAGCACGGCCAAAGAATCATGGTTCAGCTTAATGTACTCACACATACTGTCAAAACCAGCCTGGTCATTAGGAGCCAAATCATTAGCAAAGAAGGGAAACATAGGCTCCTTCAGTTTGATGCCAGCAACTACGAAGCTTTATCCATGAAACGAGTTTACCATCAACAGACCAAAAATCTTGGCACGGTGGACGTCCGCAGCAGCAGCAGTATGGGTACGTGATGCGGAGCATCCTATGGACATCACCATGGCAAGAGTCCCTTTGCTAAGTGACACGTGCCACATCTACTCCACATACATAAAGGTGAATCTTCTCCTTTACACGTGTTCGCTTGACCCCTTCGAGGATGGTATACTACTTGACACTCCCCTCGTGTGCATGCATAGGTATTGTTAGAGTTCCATGGATGATGAGGAGGAGTGACAGCACCTGCGTAAAACTACACCACCCGCAAGGGAAGTTGGAAGAGGAGGAGGAAGAAGAGGACTCGCAACAGCCCAGGAATTAGGGGTACAACCGGCCCACCACCGGTCAACAACCGGCCAGGCGGTACAACCGGTCCACCACCAGCCAACTACCGCTCCGACCTAGCCATAGTTCTGTTTTGGTGCGGTTCAAGGCGGTACCGTCCAGGTTGTACCAGAGGTTGTCTTCACACCGGTACAACCGGTCCATCCACCAGTACAACCAGTCTGCCTGCACGCAAGAAAAGGGCTTTGGCCCATGTATCCCCTCTCCACTTACCCCTTCGTGGCCAAGACTATATATACTCCTCCCTCACCTCTATTCTAGGTTAGCTATGATTTTTCTCTTAGATAGTTGAGCCTAGATCCTTCCACTACCTCTCCCATGGAGTAGATGCCTCCACCAGAGAAGATCCCCTAGTGGATGTCAAGGCCCCTTACGAGGGAAGATCCTCCGGGATATCAAGGCCCCATCTCCCCATGGGATTTGGGATGAACTCTACCATGTATCCTATTTCCCTTCGTTGTTCATGTACCTTTGTGGATCTTGTGTGTGGTGAGTCTAGTGGATGTGTGATTGGACTTGTTCTTGAGTGTTCCCTCTTGCGATTTCTCCTCGTTCTTCCCTGTGTTCTTCGTGGAATCCCCCTCCAATTTGTTAAAGATCGACACACACGGGCTTGCCCTATATCATATTGGTATCATGAGCCATGTTTCTCATGAATTTGGAGTCCTCCCTTTCATTTTCTAGCCTAATTTTGTTTGATTTCATCCCAATTTCAAAAATTCCCCACAAAAATAGCCCCAAATTTTCTTGTGATTTGTTGTTCTTGTGAATTTTTGTTGATTTTGATCCTTGGATTTGGTGTTTAGCAAGTAGATCCACCCCCCATTGCATCCCCGTCACCTAATTTTTCTTTTCTCCTTCAATTTGGTCTAGAATTTCGATTTTGGTCCGCCCCAAGTCCATCCCATGCTCAGATCTGGAAAAGTTGCCCGATATTTGCGATACAACCGCCCAAAAAGCGGTACAACCGCCCCCCAAAGCGGTACAACCGCTAATTCACATCCGACACCTCCAGGATGCTCCAGGAGCGGTACAACCGCCCCACCCAAGCGGTACAACCGCCCCTCCTAGTTTCAGCCAAGGCTGATTCACCGTTTTGACCATAACTTCCACTCCCGAACTCCGATTTGACTGTTTTTTGGCTCGTTTGGAAGCTATCAACGTGATGCAGCTGCTCATCTTGGTTTCACCACCATTTGATTCCATCATATTTTCCAAATTTTGGCAAGTTTTCCTAGGCCCTCCACCATATCATATGCATTACCACCTTATTATTCCGCAACCTAACCCATTTGGTTTACCTTTGCATTTGTGGTTGCTTGAGTTGTGATTTGAGTCTCCTAAGGTGTTTAGGCTACTTAGGGATGGTTACATCTTCATCCACCATCGGTGACTTGTATCGTGCCTTCGACTACATCGACCACCGATGTTCGACATCGATAATGACCATCCATCCTCTGAGACCATGTTCAACCGGAAGCAAGGCCGGTTACTCCCGACTTCGTGAAAGGTTAAGTGTGATGAAGGTATACATGCCACCATACACTTTTCCTTCCTTGCCATTACATCTTGATAGCCCCACGATCTTTGAGGTTACCTTCATACCTATTGAGACTAGCTATACGGGAATTGCCGGGCTTCGCGCAAACTTGTGCACCATAGTGATACGATATCGTATTATTGTATTATTGAAAATATCATGCAATTCCTTGCTCCCGTGCATATCGTGTGATACTTATCTCATATAGTTGGTTGAGGCTCAACAAGAATAGTGGAAAGGAAGAGAGGAGTAAAAAAGGCTTCTAAGCAAGAAAGAAAGATCAAAGCTTATAAGCAAAGAGTTGAGCAATGCAAGAGATACTTGTGCATGAGGATACATGAATAGGAAACATATGCTTGCATGAATAGGATTGGTGCCAAGTGGTTAATCGTGCCCTAATGTGCAATAAGCTAGCGTCTCTCCTTGTATTTGTGCGACACGAGCTTTGTTCATCCCTATAGTTGCACAAGCCCCATTATCCCACCGCGTGTGTTTGTCTTTTGTGCTCCTCTATATTTGTGATATCTTGCTTTGCATTTTGAGTCCTTTGGATTTATTTCAACATTTACAATATCTTGGACTTCATTTTTCTTGAATTTTGTGCCACTTGTCCTAACCAAGCCACTCAATAAGCTTTATGTTGTAGGTGTGAGTGAAGAAGTCCGGTACCATTTCCACTATTCTCTCAATTCACATTGAGTGAAGCGGGATACATCCTCAACTTTGGGAACGGTATCGTGGTATTGTTTATCTCATTTACCACTCACCTTCGCTCATGTCTTGTGATGGCTAGGCAAAGCACAACATCTTTGGTCTACAACAACAACGAGTTCGATGCCATGAAGAACATCATCGACGCCAAGATGCACGCTCAAATGGAGGATCTCAAGGTCCTCATCAAGAACCGCAAGAGGTCTTCATCATCTTCGAGAATACGCTCAAGTGCACATGCTCCCGAGCAACCATCTCCGGCAAGATCACACCGGCATCGACACCATAAATGACATGAAGAAATAACAACGCCAACATCAAGGCGTCCAACAAAGAACAATTGTGAAGGTCATGAGCTCGACACCAACCACAGCTCAATGACTTCACCACCTACCTTCGTATCTTTGCCAAGCGACTTCAAGGCATCTTCGCCAACAAGAACATCAAGAGAAGCTCCCCAAGCTCAAATTCGTGACCTACATGAGCTACTATGACCTCGACTTCGACCATGACATTCCATTCTATGGGATTCAATACCCTGAGGAGTATCTCGATTGGGAGCGCAAGATGGACCACTACCTCAAGTTACTTCAAGTCCCTTCCGAAGATCAAGTGAAGTGCGCCACAAGAAACTTCCACGGAGACGCGTCGACATGGTGGTTTCACACATCTTCGAAGAGCTTCAACATGAGTTGGTCGAAGATGAAGAAAGCGATGCGGCGAGAGTTTGTGCCTTCCACCTACACTGAACATCTTCAACACCAATTGGAGAACACCATACAAAGATCCAAGTCCATCGGCGAGCTCATGAAGAAAGCCTTGCGACGAGCCGGCATGACCGACCCCATCTGGATAAAGCACTACTGGAATCAGACAATTTGCCGTCCGCTAGCGGACGGCAAAGAGGCTCTTTGCCGTCTGTCTTTCCAAAGCAGACGACAAAGAACCAACTGATGGCAAAGAGGGTCTTTGCCATCTGCACTTCTTTGCCGTGTGCTGGCAGATGGCAAAGAGTTCTTTGCCATCTGCCAGTAGACGGCAAAGACCAGAGTGGGCCCCACAGGGCATGACACTGGCTAGGTCAATCTGCCACTTCTTTGTCGTCCGCTAGCGGACGGCAAAGGGGTGAGGAGGGCCACAATGTCACGGCCGGGGGCGGACTAACGGTTACCCTCTTTGTCGTCTGTTGCCAGACGACAAAGAGTTCTTTGCCATTTGCCAGCAGACGACAAAGAAGTGAACTTAAGTTTCGGCCCCGTGCGCCCCCGGGCCTCTCTCTCTCTCACATTTCTCTCTCCCTCTCTCTCACCACCGCCGCCCCGCCCTCCTGCCGCCACCCCCTCCTCGTAGCCCTCCTCCACCTCCTCATCCCCGACGCCCCCGATGCGTCCCCGCGGCCCTCCTCCACCTCCTCATCCTCGACGCACCATCGTTGGAGCCAAGCCGCGGCGTCGCCTGCCGCCTCCCCGCGGCCCTCCTCCACCTCCTCATCCCCGACGCCCCCGACGCCCCCTGCCTCGCTGCTCCGTCGCATCCCCGCCGCCCCTACCCCGCCGCCCCCTGCCCCGACGACCTAGCTCCGCCCCTCCCCCTCCGCCGCCCCGCGTCGCCGCCTCGACCCCCCCTCCGGTGAGCTCCACCCTCCCCCTTTTTCTGTTTTTATTAGTTCATATTAGTTAGTTTATATTAGTTAGCTATTAGTTCTTAGTTAGTTCATATTAGTTCATAGTTTTTTCATATTAGTTTATATTACTTAGTTCTTAGTTCTTAGTTAGTTAGTTCATATTTTTTTCAGTTTTTATTAGTTCATATTAGTTAGTTATTAGTTATTAGTTAGTTCATATTAGTTATAGAAAAGAAGAAAATAAAAAACCTAGAAGAAAAAAAGAAGAAAAGAAGAAGAAAAAAAGGAAAAAGAAAAAAGAAAAAGAACAAAAAATAATAATAAGAAGAAGAAATAGAAGAAGAGGAGGTGGAGAAGAAAAAAGAAGAAGAAGAAGAAAAAAGAGGAGAGGAGGAGAAGAAGAAGAGGAAAAAAGGAAAGGAAGAAGAAGAAGAGGAGGAGGAGGAGAAGAAAAAAGAAGAAGAGGAAGAAGAAGAAGAAAAAAGAGGAGAGGAGAAGAAGAAGAAGAGGAAAAAGGAAAGGAGGAAGAAGAAGAAGAAGGAAAAAAGGAAGAAAATGAAGAAAAGAAGAAGAGGAAGGAGAAGAAGAAAAAGAATAAAAGGAGGAGGAGGAGGAGGAGCAGAAAAGAAGAAAAAGAAGAAGGAGAATAAGAAGAAGAAGAGGAGGAGGAGGGGTGCGTCGGTGCCGACGTAACCCCAACACGGCACCCCGGACCACGACATAGCACCCCGACCCCGACACGACACCCCTACACCCCAACCCCAACACCCCGACATGGCACCCCCGACCACGACACAACACCCTGACCCCGACACGACACCCCCGACACCCCGACCCTGACACGACACCCCGACCCCGACCCCGACACGACACCCCGACCCCGACCCCGACCCCGACCCCGACACCCCGACACGGCACACCGACCCCGACACCCCGAGACCCCGACACAGCACCCCAACCCCGACACCCCGACACGGCACCCCCGACCACGACACAGCACCCCGACCCCGACACGACACCCCCGACACCCGATCCCGACACGGCACCTCCGACACCCGACCCCGACACGGCACCCCCGACACCCCAACCCCAACACGACACCCCCGACACCCCGACCCCGACACGACACCCCGACACGACACCCCGACACCCCGACCCCGACATGACACCCCGACACCCTAACACGGCACCCCCGACCATGACACAACACCCTACCCCGACACGACACCCCCGACACCCTGACCCCGACACGACACCCCCAACACCCCGACCCCGACACGACACCACGACACCCCCGACCACAACACAACACCCCTACCCCGACACGACACCCCCGACACCCCGACCCCAACATGACACCCCCGACATCCCGACCTTGACACGACACCCCCGATGCCGATGGAACCCTAAATAGCAAGTATCGTCGGTGCGAGATACACGTGGCCGTCGGTGTCGAACACTACATCCATGTCCCACAAGTTACGCCAGCGTCCGGCGTCCCGCAGCAACAGTTCTCGGGGTCGATGGCGGTTGAACACTTATGCGAATTTGTCTTGCAGCCTCTGCGATGACGATTAAAAGCCAAGTGTTGAAATTTGAAACACCCTAACTGACTTAAGTCGGTTTGGTTGTTTGAAGTTTCAAAACTTGGCTTTAATCCTCATCGCAGAGGCTGCCAGACAAATTTGCCAAGGTGTTCGACCGCCATCGACCCCCAGAACTATTGTTGCGCGTGGGACACCGGGCGCCGACATCACTTGTGGGATGTGGATCTAGTGTTCAACGCCGAGTGACACATGTATCTCGCACCGATGATACTTGCTATTTAGGGTTTCGTCGTCGTCGAGGAACCCCCTAACCCAACACAGCACCCCTACCCCGACACGACATCCCCGACACCCCGACCCCGACATGACACCCCGACACCCCGACCCCGACACGGCACCCCCGACCATGACACATCACCCCTACCCCGACCCCGACACGGCACCCCCGACCACGACACAGCACCCCTACCCCGACACGACACCGCAGACACCCCGACCCCGACACGACAAAGGTCATATATTTGTGAATTATGAGTTAGGTCATATATTTTTCGATTTTGATATACAAAACATCATATTTATGTTGATCAGGTGGATTTAAATGTTGTGCATCGGTATAATGCGTGTGTGACTTTCGGTCTGTCGTTGCTCCTTATGTGACTTTCATGTGTGTTCTTGATGGAGGAATCCCGACTGTTGTCGTGGGGGGCGCCTCATCATTCTTCTCTTCTTTGCGATATACTCGTTGATATATTGCGCAAGAAGAGAAGAGGTGGGGCGTCCATCACCGGAGGTCGAACTATTACTGTGAGAGAGTTCCCACCAACATATATACACCACCATATCAGTGTGAGAGAGAGCGCACCAACACACCATCAGATATGAGAGTTACTTAAGGAAAGCCTCGACGAACCAAAAGTCACACACGCATTATACCGATGTACATCCACCCATGATGTAATACCAATTACTATTATGTACATATATATTATTAATTAGTTCATGTTATTAGGTATTCAATTTTTTTATGTTGAACGAATTTTGTTCACTCTTTGTCATTGCAGGTGTTGACAGATGGTGGGCGGGGGTCGAGAGGGCTCTGAGCCTCCTTCCTTGGCGCGTGCTGGGAGGGGTGCTATTATTCCACCCCAGCAACTCCAGAGAGTGATGGTACACAACATGCAGACACCGGAGGGCGCTTCTTCTTCTATTGGGAGAGGTCGGGGAAGCCGAAGAGAGGTGCTAGAGGTAGGAAGGCTGCTACGCCTTCCTCGCCGCCACCCCCAGCTGATTCTCCCGACCACAGGAGTGCTCCGTCTCAAGTGGACCCATCTGACTTGGACCCATCTCAGACTCCGGTCCATGAGCCTCGGGTCGACAAACCTCGGGTCACCGAGCCTTCATCCCAGGAGACTCCGTTCCGAGAGTCTTCGTCCCAGGAGACTCGGGTCCCAAAGTCTTCGTCCCACATGACTCCGGAGGCTAGTGGCCATGCTGATGGTGGCGAGGACAATTACTTGTCTAAGGACACCTATAGCGAGGGCGAGCTAGTTGAGGAGGGCAAGAAGGTCTACCAACGTGGTCGTACAAAGCTGCCTCCCGTGCCAACGACCCGCGAGCATAGGTGGTTGATTGCGCCTAATGCGGAGAAGTAAGTGCATTTACTCTTTTTAACCTTTTGCCTTCATGTTTCTTCAAATTAATATCTAATGTGTTGGCCTTGTCATACTACAGGGGTTGGAAATACGAGCGTGGTGTCTGTAGGCCCAACCAGGTCCTTGGTGTGCTTCTCCAGCACCACTTCCCAGGGAAGGTCCAGTTGCCCGGTGAGGGTGAGGCTCGACAGGTAGCACTAACCTGGAAGCTGTGCAAGGCTGCCCCGGCCTCGCCGGAGGAGATGGTCGGCGGTGTCTTGTGCGAGATGGTGGCTGACATTGTGATATGTCGCTTTTGGGTAATTTCTCCTTTAGAGAATTAAAAATCAGCAATAACTAGTGATTGTACTAATCAGTGTCTAATGTGTTGTCTTGTTTGATTGCAGACCTTCTACAGGTGTCTTGAGGAAGAGGAGGCGAGAGCGGCTATTGTTCTCGAAGCCGAGTGCAAGCGTCTACTTCAGAACTTACGGCACGAGGCTTGGGTGCAGGCTATTCGAGACTACTACGCCTCGAGTAACATTAAGAGGGCCAAGAAGAAGTGCTGCAAAAATTATCTGAGTAAGGAGAAGTTTATGAAGGTAATTATCTATTCTTAAGGCCTTGTACTTAGTTTCTTTGATTTGATTCGTAGGCGTAGCGCTGAAATTTCTCTTGTCTAACGTAGGTGCCCCCGAAATGGTGTGCGGATAGGATGGACTGTTGGGAGGCATTGATGGATGAGTGGTGCTCTCACGAATGGCTATCCGAACACAACAAGGCCAAGGAGAAGCATGCCCAAATGAGAGGTGTGCCACACCATCAAGGGAGCTCCAACCTGTTTGAGTACGGGGATAACTGGGTATGTGGTTTGCTTCATGATTCATGCAATTTCATTATTCATGCTAGCTTGATCCCTTAACTAATATTTTGTTCACCTCTTTTAGGCGCGAGAAAACAAGAAGGAGGTGCCACCTCTGTTCGACCTCTATGCCATGGCCCATACTGCCTCATACAAGAAGGCCAAGGCATTCTCTGAGGATGACCTCGATCATCTAGAGAGCTTCAGCAACATCTCCTCCCACAACAAGCTCGTGAGGTACAGAGATGAGGGGAAGGCGAGGAAAGGGGAGGACTTCAACCCGAGCCAGAGTCCTTTTGATCCAGAGCTCGTGATGATATCTGGTGGTGGGAGGCCTCATGGCTCGATAGCCATTGGGGATGGACTGATACGTTGTCCTAGAACTCTCCCAGAGATCAAGAAGCGCCAAACAAGCTCTGATCCTGAGATAAGGCCTCGTCCACGACCAATGGAGCTTGCCATTGAGTCTAGGGCCCAGGAGCTTCTGGCGGAGGCAAACAGGCAGGCGGCACAGAGGGAGAGGGACATGGAGGAGAGGACGGCTAGGCTGTTGGAGGAGGAGAGGAACCGGAACGACGCGTCTCACTGGGCCCTATGCGAGCTCCTCGTGGTAAGTTTCTCCTGCATATTAGCCAAATCATGCACGTAATGTTCGTTTCATCACTAACTAATATGAATGACTCGTGAAAAAAATGTGCAGACCGTGTGCCAGAACAATGGTCAGACCCCTCCACCGATGCCCCATATTGCTATAGCACCCACGCTGAGTTTCATTTAAATGGTAATTAGTTACTAGTATTCACATTTGAGTTGCATCATGCTAAGGAGACATTGCAAATGATCTTTGGTGCAACGTGCCTCTCGACAAGCATTGACCGATCCTTCTGCGTCTGTCCCAACCCCGACTGGTCCTTCTATGTCTCACCGTGGCCCAAACCCTACCGGTCCTTCACCTCCGTGTTGATGGTAAGTTTTTCCAAGTGTTTTCCTTAACAAATGCATACTTAGCTTAAGAAATGACCTACTTAGCTCCAAAATGACCTATACTTAGCTTATTTTCCTCAAAATTGACTTGATATGCTTAGTTAGCTAGAAAAGGGTATATTCTACCTAGGATAGCTATAAAATGACCTATACTTAGCATTTTTTCCTCCAAAATGACTTGATATGCTTAGTTAGCTAGAAATGGCATTAGTACCTAGTATAGCTCAATAATGATCTAGAGCTAGCTTAGCTAGTTCATTTATGACATAATTAGCTCACTTAGGTACAAAATGGCATAACTACCTAGGATAGCTCAATAATGATCTATAATTAGCTTAGCTAGTTCATTTATGACATAATATGCTCACTTGGGTAAAAAAATGGCAACATAACCTTGGTTTAGCTCCAAAATGACGTATACTTAGCTTATTTTCCTCAAAAATACATAATAACCTTACTTAGCTCCAAAATGATATATTCTACCTAGGATAGCTCTAAAATGACCTATACTTAGCATTTTTTCTTCCAAAATGACTTGATATGCTTAGTTAGATAGAAAATGACATTACTACCTTGGAGAAGAGGAGAGGAGAGGAGAAAAAAAATAGAAGATAAATTCTTCTTCTTCTTCTTTTTCTTCTTTTTCTTCTACCTAGTCTTCTTCTTCTTCTAACTCTCATCTTTCCTACTTTGCAGATTTGCTATAGATGAGGAAGCTTGCATTGATGGAGTGTACTCTTCTACTTCTGCTTCCTTTGTGTTTATTGGATATGTTGGAAACTTGTTTTGGATATGTATGTTGGACACTTGTTTTCGAGATGTATGTTGGATATGTTGTTTGAAACTTGTATATGTTGTTTCAACTTATTTGGTATGCTTGTTGGAACTTGTTGAATGACATGTATGTTCTAGATATGTATGTTGGATATGTATATGTTGGCTATATATGAATATTCTGTCAAATTGAATGATTTTAAGAAAAAACAAAAAAACAGGGGCTATATAGCCACTTTGTCGTCTGCTGGCAGACGGCAAATCTCTTTGCCGTCTGTTCTTTGCCGTCCGTTGGCAGACGACAAAGACCTAAGGTCTTTGCCATCTGCCAGCGGACGACAAACCATGCCGTTGAGCCCCTAACGGAGCTAAGTGGCCACGTGTGCCGTACAGGCCCTTTGCCGTCCACTGGCAGAAGGCAAAGATTCAAAGGTCTTTGCCATCCGCCAGCAGACGACAAAGAGGCCTTTACCGTAGCTCATTCAGCCGGACGGTTTAGCGTCTGCTGGCTGACGGCAAAGCCTTTGCCGTCCGGGATTCATGCCTTTGCCGTCCGGGATGGCGGAAGACAAAGTATCTGTTTCCTGTAGTGAAGTTCTACTTCATGATGGGATTGAACAACGACATCGCCAAGACTATCTTCGACAACAACTACGAGTCTCTCGACGAACTCTACATTGGTGCCCTCAAGGCGGAACAAGACCTCAAGGCCAGGACTACTCGACCCCGCGCACAGTTCATGACGACCAAGCTTGGAGACGACGAGCATGAGGATTGTACCACCAAGATGTCCAAGCCCGACGAGCTCCAAGACGACGCTCCCAAGTCTGACTTCACTGCCATCCCTCTTTGTGGCGTTGACTATGCCGAGCCTACCAGGACTCTTTATGACAATGGCACAGCGACGACCATGACTACGGAGCCACTCAAGGAACATGCTCTGTAGGAGAGCGACAAGGTGGCGAGCAAAGAGAATGCTTCCATCTTTGGAGGCGGGAGTGATGATGTGCCATTTTCGGCCTTCATCCATGGCGACGATGACGAGATGGTTGAGCATGGGATTTTCCCTTTGACCACGGCGGCGTTGGAGATGCGTTGAGAGACTTTTGCCACCATATTGAGAGTGAGAGTGCCTTCACCACTAGCCCCATACATGTTGAGTTGCCACAATTCACATGTGAGGAGAGCCACAACCCCCACCACTTGAGTGAGACGAGTGACTCCACCATATGTTAGTTTGAGTGCACCTATTTTGAGGGAGAGTGTGAGCCACCACCACATAGAGAGAGTGCGGTAGTTGATAGGACTTATGCAGCCACTTCGATTTCTAACAACATAACCTCTACCTCTATTGTGTTTTATCCTTTGGTGCTAGGTCATATATATGACGACACACCTACCCTCGACGATTCCATCCCTCCAATGGGAATGACGATGGCCATAGTGGATGACGATGCACCCCCCACATGGTTCCATCACGATGACGAGGACCACGAGTTGGTTTCTCCCACCTCACCTACACCACATGAGTGGAATGTGAAAGGTAAAATAGGTGGAGGTGATGCTCTCGTCCCACTAGTGGACATTGATTGTTTGCATGATGTTGATCACCTTATGGATACCTCACATGCTATATCTTCTTCATGCTTAGACGTGCCACCAATTTATGATGCATATGATGATGATCATGTTGAATTACCTAGTTGTGATGCTACACTCCATAGAATAACGTGTGAAAACTCTATTGGTCACATCATGTTTGACAATTCGCTTGACTTGTCATATGCTATGCATAAAATTTCCCATATTGCATCCTTACAATATCACCATAGTGACCATGCATACACCATAAAAATTAATCCCATTTGCTCTTATGGCATAGATGACAAGCCCATGGTTATTGGCATTTGCTTTTCTTATGATGACATTGCCATGCTCCCTTTGCATCATTTGCGCAATTGTTCTCATATGCCATGCCATGAACCTATGCTTTGAACATGCATTGTTTTGGATGTTTTCCATATTCTCCGAATTATGCTTCCGCTATTGCACATGACGAGACCCTCATAGTTTCCTCATACATATTAGGAGATTGTGTTCCATCCTACACTTTGCATGATCCCCTTATTTGTGTGCACAATATGCTTGCCACTGATATGCATAAAATGCTTGTGCCACATACTTGCTATAAATTGCGTCCCAATCATGTTGAGAATAATAACTATAATTGCATGATGGATGACATATTCCTATACCATGCATATCATTTATTTGAGCCTTGGAAATTTTGTGCTAACGAACACAAGCACATGCACATCCTAAAGGATGATGTATACATATACCACACGCACACCATTTTCCCTTTGCCTTTGTTGTGTGTAGGTACTCATGATTACTAGTCAGCATCACAATCCCATGAGTTGACGAAAAGAGCTCTTGAGAGCACCGATGCTTTGGGATTCACCGGAATGTGTTTTCCAACCATTCCCCTCGCGCAAGGACTACGCACATCTCTTCTACACGGCTCTCACATGGTTATGGATTATTCTCCAATATATATCCTTTGCCCATATTTCCATGTTCGCTTTGCATGATATGCTCATTTATATGCGGTTGCCATGCATTTCTGCCCCATGATTTGCATCTCACATGACACTTGATTGTATGACTTGTATGTGTGTTTGCAAGCTTGGTGGAGATATTCCTTATTATTGCCATGTTTGCTTTGTGAGCCATGCCTATGACGATATAGTGATCATGTTTTGTTCCTGTGCTTACGTTATGTCATGTGCATTGTCTATGACTACTATTTGTTTATATGACATGATTACCATGATTTTCTCTAGTATGTTGCATCATCACACTACTAGCTTGCACAACATGATCACTATGCTTGCTTATGTTGCATCACCGATGTGCTCCTTTTATGCGGTTGATGATCACCATTGCCGTGCTTTGCACATGATTGACATTGCATATCGTCACATATCTCCATGTGTTCCCTCTTTCTTGCTATATGCTTTGACATGTATTGAGTGCAACAATGCTTCTACTCTTGCTATTGAGATGCCCCCATAGCTTTCTCACGTATTATTGGAGCTTTTGACATCTTTCATGTGAAGCATGCTTGTCTTCCTTCTTTGCACCATATGTCTGGTGCCATGAATATAGCCATTGTTTCATCATATTGTTCATGAACTTTGATCCTAATGGTTATGTGCAAGAGAGGAGAACCATCATGATGGATGATGTGTTTATCTACCATGCACATACATTCTTTTTTTTGATGTGTGTATGTGTAGGATACTTTGACTACATGTCAACTTCCACTTCACGTGAGTTGACGATTCGAGCTCTTGCGAGCGAGCCATGCTACACCGATGCGTTTCTACATCACACTTGCTTGCGCATCGGCATTGTGACGGACACACACGATCACGCTTTTGAGGTGAAATCCTTCTTGTGCATGGATATTTTGGCCCATCCTACTTGTGTTGCTTGTACCATGACATATATTGGTCATCTTGGTCCACTTACTTGCACACATGTTAGAGATATTGCTTTCACTCATGATTGCCATAGTTCCATGCATCATAACTTATATGCCTTGTGTGTTGCATCCAACTTGTGGATTGTTTGCTCTTATCATATACTTTGTTGCAACAATGTCCATTCTTCACATTTGCCATGCCACATTGATTGCTACTTTCTTGACTTGATTGCCTCACACATGTTGAACCCTTGCTCTTTCTATCGTGTTGAGTGCATCACTATCTTCACTACACCATGTGCACATTATGCTTGGATTGTCTTGCACTCGCACCATGTGTCTAGACATGTCATTTTCTTTGGTGTTGTGCATGATTCCTTCGCCTACCATAGACCTTTCGTTGATTGATATGTGCATGAGTGTTATTACCTTGTGGTAGATGCTTGTTCTATTGACTCACATATTGGCATCCTTACCTCACCTAGGCATCATTGTTTCCATGACAGCATTTCTTGTGCTCAATTTGCATGCTTCCATGCCATGACACAATCTCTTGTCAAACCATATGTTATGCATGATGACAACACTTGTGCGGTGATTCACCACTTGAATGCTTGGTTTTGCACTAACACTAACCACATTTGTTTTTCCAAGTGTTTGACGTGTTTGCTCCTTTTGAAGGAATTGCTAGTTGGTGCAACATTGGCGAGTGCCCATTGCGAGCTTGATGATGATGAGCGTTTGGTGATCGTCCACCTCTACATGTCGACACCATCTCCTTCCCATGGTGATTTGGATCTTGATCCAAGGACGGATCTTTCCCAAGGGGGAGGGGATAATGCAGAGCACCCTATGGAAATCACCATGGAAAGGGTCCCGTTACCAAGTGCCACGTGCCACATCTACTCCACATACATAAAGGTGAATCTTTTCCTTTACACGGGTTCGCTTGACCCCTTCGAGGATGGTATACTACTTGACACTCCCGTCGTGTGCATGCATAGGTATTGCCAAAGTTCCACAGATGATGAGGAGGAGTCCTAGCATCTGCGTACAACTACACCATCCACAAGGGAAGCATGGAAGCGGAGGAGGAAGAAGAGGACTTGCAACAACCCAGGAATTAGGGGTACAACCCGTACACCACCAGTCAACAACCGGCTAGGTAGTACATCTGGTCTGACCTGGCCACAGTTCTCTTTTGGTGCGGTTCAAGGAGGTACTGCCTAGGTTGTACCGGAGATTGTCTTCACACTGGTACAACTGGTCTATCCACCGGTACAACCGGTTTGCCTGCGTGCAGGAAAGGGCTTTGGCCCATGTATCCCCCTCTCCACTTACCCCTTCGTGGCCAAGACTATATATACTCCTCCCCCACCTCTATTCTAGGGTTAGCTATGGTTTTTCTCTTAGATAGTTGAGCCTAGATCCTTCCACTACCTCTCCCATGGAGTAGATGCCTCCACCGGAGAAGATCCCCTAGTGGATGTGAAGGCCCCATCTCCCCATGGGATTTGGGATGAACTCTACCATGTATCCTATTTCCCTTTGTTGTTCATGTACCTTTGTGGATATTGTGCATGGTGAGTCTAGTGGATGTGTGATTGGACTTGTTCTTGAGTATTTCCTCTTGTGATTTATCCTCGTTCTTCCCCGTGTTCTTCGTGTTCTTCATGGAATACGCCTCCAATTCGTGAAAGATCGATACACACGGGCTTGCCCCGTATCATTACGACAGATAATTGTTGAACGACAGAACACGGACAACGATGAGTAAGAGCACAAGATCCCCGCGGTGACAATCACTAAAAAAATCACGTCAACAAAAAAGTGATGGTCCCTTAATCGCAAGTCTCCAAGGTGCTCATTGCATGGATGCAAGAAAAGGATGCTCACGTCCCAATAAACAAATTGTATGGAGGCAAAAACGGAACTGAAGTATACTCACGTGTAGGACTCCAATCCAATCTCATTTTCTCTATTCTCTTTCCTGACTTTTTTTCTTCGTGTACGCAATCAGAGTCTGTACTGATCCGGTTCGACCTTGAAGTGCCTAGCACCCTAAAAAATAGATATCACGGTGGCAGGATTTCATGTCTCCATCAGGACAAAAGTAGCAGATTGGCACCGGTGTCTTTGCTTGATGCCTCTAGTAGCAAAACTCCAACAGATAAATCTTAGCAAGGAAATCGTCGTTGGAAACCCGACGAATCTGATACCAAGATGATAAGGATCAAATAGGGATCCTAGGGTTTTTGGCCCAATCTTTCATGGTGAACAATAGAACCAATTGATAATTTGATTGTTGACAATATTAAATCTACTCCACAAACATCACAACAAATTCTTGCGAATCACCAAGCAAAACAAAACGATAATGGCGTCCCCGACATGGGACCTTTTTCATGTCTATTCTTAACTCAAAAATTCAACTCCCCTATTACAATGGACGGCGGACAACTTATATAGGTAAACCCTAAAATGAAAACTATTCAGATTTGACAGGCCCAAACCGAGTTAGTATATAACACAACTAAAAATAAAACTCTATGGCCCATGACATGGCCTGGATATAAATCAATGTTTGGTCTAATAAATTAAACCAAAACCGGGTAACCAATTATTACGAACCACTCCTGTTTGGACTTGCCGAAACACATTGGCGGTGTTGTAAAATTGGGCTTCACCTCATCCGTAGGACGAATTGTAAAGAACAATGATCCTGGCTTCAGAATATCAGGATGTGATGAAATAACATGAGTAATAGACATCTTCCCTTCATCAAAAACATGGGTTGCTTGCGAGTACGTTCAAAGTACTCATTGGCTTGCCACTAGTTATTTAATTGGCCAGACATGGAAGAGCAGGAATATGGTTAAGAGTTCACTAGTGACAAACACGCGGACTAGGAAACCTCCCAATCAGAATGCCTATAGGGTTAAGGAAGATGGCATGGGTCTACGCTTTCGATCAAGATTTCCACTGCTAGTATATGTTTGTTATTTGGCCCTCATGGCCCTATCTATGTAAGAATTGACCTTGATGGTATTTATTTGTGTAAAACTATATGAATGGACATAAGACTCTTGTTATTCAGCTTCTATGTGTTAATTGAGCATTGATCCTGGGATCACTGTACATGTGCATTCGATGATATCGACTTATGAGTTGCGGTCCCCACATATTTATAAAGAATTATGGAGGAAAGAATTGTTAGAGAGCATTTGCTAGGGGGCAGCACACATTGGGGTGACCCCTAGGTCGCGCCCTGGTGGCTTGTGGGTCGTGGCTCCTCCGACCCTTATTCCAGTCCTATAAATTCACATCTTCAGAGAGAAAAATCAGAGGGAATTTTTCCTCGCATTTCACGAGACGTAGCCGCCGCCACCTCCTGTTCTTCCTCCGGAGGGCTGATCTAGAGCTTGTTTTGTGCTCCAGGGAGGGGAAATCATCGTCATCGTCATCACCAACCCTTCTTTATCAACACCGCCATGATGCTCACCATGGGGTGAGTAATTCCTTTGTAGGATTGCTGGACGATGGTGGCATTGGATGAGATTGATCATGTAATCAAGTTAAGTTTGATAGGTCGTGATCCCTAATATTCACTATGTTCTGAGATTGATGTTGCTATGACTTTGCTATGCATAATGCTTGTCACTAGGGCCCGAGTGCCATGATTTCAGATCTAACCTATTATGTTTCATGAATATAAGAGTTATTTGGATCCTATATTGCAAGTTGTATGCACATATTATGTGTCATGATCTGCATACCCCCAAGGTGACAATAATTGGGATTTTTTTCCGGTGATTGTCGTAGATTGAGGAGTTCATGTAGTCACCATGTGTTCATGCTTTATTCCATTCTATATTAAAAGGAGGCTTTAATATCACTTAGTTTCCAATAGGACCCCGCTCCACGAGTGGGTAGGACAAAAGATGTTATGCAAGTTCTTATCGCAAGCACGTATGACTATATACGGAATACATGCCTCCATTATATTGATGAATTGGAGCTAGTTCTGTGTTTCCCTAGTGTGTAACTCTTATATGATCAATGTTATCTAAACCATTAAGCATTGCCAATCCACGTGCCTATGCTTTACCTATACTGAATCTTGCTAAGTTACTATTGTTGCTGCTACTATCACACATGTTACAAAATTGTTGTTGTCACTATTGCTGTAACTTTTGCTACTACTATTTGCTATGCTACTAAACCTTTGTTGCATAGATATATCCCAGGTGTGGTTGAATGATAGCTCAACTGTCAGGGATAATGAATATTCTTTGGCTCCCCTTGTTTTGAACCAATAAATTAGGGTGAAATACTGCCCGTGAAGACTGTCGTGATCCCCTATACTTGTGGGGTTTTATGACCTTTTTTTGGTGCCGTTTCTGGGGAGCATAGCTTTATTTATTGTGTTAACTTGAAGTATATCCAATTGGTACTATGAATAATTTGAAAGAAAATCAAACTAAGATCGTCCCCTCTCGCACGAGAGGAGGTAAGGAACTGCCATCTAGCTTTGCTTTTGATTCACCTACTATTTTGAATCAACTTGTTACACCACCACCTGTTGATCGTCTGTAACATCCCAAATTTTGGAATGTTATCATAATTATTAGAATGATTGTTTGTTTGTTTGAGTGATTGAAATTTAGTGAAAATTTGAATTTTTTTGAAACTTTTGAAAGTTTAATGAGAGGGAATGAAATGACTTTCCCAAAACTTTCACTCTGCATTTTGATCACCAGGAATTCAAATTCATTTCATCACAAAACCCGAGAGTGAAGATGACATGACTTCTTCCATTTGAGAAATGAAAAGGGAATTGAAAAATGATTTGAATTCCATTTGAAAGTATTTAAAATTCAGAAACTTTATGCAACTCAGTGATTGTATGAAATAGGAGTTGGAAGTTTGAAAAACTATTTGAAAGTTTCCCACATGGAGTTTCACTTTTATATTTGGAATTCCCTATTTGAATTTATAAGCATTCAAACCCCTTGAAAAGATTTTGAGAGGACTAATATGACACTCCAAAACCAGGGGGTATTTTGTGAAGTTTTTGAACCATAAAACCCAAGGGGTTATTTGAACATTATTTGCAAAATGAATTAAAATCAATTTAGGCATTTTCTGAAAAAATAATAATTTTTTGAAGTATTTAATTTGGCCGGAGAAAAATGTTCATTAAATGACGTTTATTCTCCTAATAATTTTGGTATAAAACTTTGTATTTTTAGGAATGTATTTATTGTCATTTAATAGGTTTTACTATGCTGGAAATTAGAAAAAGGAAATGTTTTAAAAGCCTTTAAGAGACAACTGGCCCGCTTTCCATTTCCCTCTCCCAACTTTCCTTCCGATCGGCCACCGCTCCCGCTAATATCTCCCTCTCTCTCACTGTCCGGTGGACCCCACCGCCCGCTCCCTCTCAATCCCGCGGTCGTCTCCTTCCCCCGCACCCGACGACGTCGCCGGCGAATCCTCCCGTGGATCTCGCTCCTCCTTCCTTCCCCGACCACCCGAGAACCTCTATAAGTAGCCCCTGCATCCCCTCGTCCTGTTCCCCCAGTTTCCTCCAACTCCTGATGCCTCCCCTCGCTAGAATCCGTCGCCGGAGCTACCGGTAGCTGCCGCACCTTTGCCCTTGTGCCCGTCGCCACACTCATCCCCGAGCCCTCCTGAGGCCTCCGACGACCTCGCTACACTCGAGTGCACCACACCATCCCTTCTCCTTCACCAGAGACCCACCAGAGCCGCCACACCACCACCCTCACCGGAAATCCCGTCGGCTACCACCATCCCGAAGCTCCCCGAGCTCCTGCCCATCGACTCCGTCACCCCCTCGCCCCTCTGACGCCACCATCCTCGCTGCTGTGTTCTCCTGCGTCGATTGGAGCCCTCGCTGTTGCTGGAGGACCACCGGAGGCGCATCCACGTCGACCACGCCGTCTTGGACCTCGCCGGAACTTCGCCGGAGCCGTCAACCCCGCGGTGAGCCTCTCCCTCCGTCCGATTTGTATTAAACAGCTAAGATTAGATCATTTAAAACCTCCGAACCGTTTTCTTTAAGTTGCGGCCGTCCGCTCGAATCAACAGATCACGCGCACCTTTCGACCAATAGGAATCAGCCACGTAGCACCCCCTGTCCGTTAGAAACAATTTTTCTTTTCTGTTTCCAGAATAGTTCTGATTTTTGTTTTTATCATATATTTTATGTTTTTAATTGTTTTAAATTGATTATTTTTGCATTAGGTCACAAATTTTATCTAGTTTCTGTAGATGCCAAGTTTGACCATATTTGAATATTTAAATTTGAATTTAAACAGATTTGATTTAAATTTTGTTTTCTGAATATCTTGAGTTCTAAAATGTATTTTTAGTTGATTCTTTTTGCTACTTGTCACTAGTGACCTTAGTTATTAGTAGGTAGAGTTTGGGAATTTTGAGAATATTTTAAAATAGTATTTTCAACCAAAACAGATTCTGTTTAGTTCTTGTTAGGATTGTTTATCTTCCTTTTGTTTTAAATTGTGTTAAAATTATTTTCTTTTATATTAGTTGATAAATTTTATAAATTTTTCTGTTAGAAGATAGTAGTCCTTCAAAACAAATATTATTTTATTAGTGGATTGCATGGAATCAATTCTAGTTCAATTATAACTTGCAATTGAATTCCCATTGCTAGTTTGATTTGTTATTTGAAAACACTTTTAATAAAATTTTGTTTTATAAAAAAATACTTTCTGTTAACTTAGTTATTAAATATTTTGTTTTCTGTTAAGTTATCAGTAGTACTTCAACTAAACTTATTTTATGTTATTTATTAATTGGATAGCATGAAATCAATTCTAGTTTCATAATAACTTGCAAATTGATTTCATTGCTAGTTGGAACTCTTATTTGAAAAATATTTTATAAAATGTTTTATAAGTTTTATTTTCTGTTAACTCAATTGTTTTATACTTTGTTTTTCCCTTATTTTAATATTGCATTGGTTTACTTGTTGTTAAGCTTAGTGGGCAAACACTTATGTTGTTTAGAGTGTTGTTTTCATAGTTTTACTTGTTCTTCAAAAGTAATTCTTTTGCTAGTAAAATATTTACTAAATAATTTTTTTTGTATTTTTTTTTGTTATTTTTTTGTTACTATTGAAGGGGAAAACTACCTTAGTTGCTTTTATGAAAACTTTGTTGACTTTAACTTTTGCCTTAAGTACTTCCTTCATCACCACCTTAGTTGTGTTGATGTAGTTTTGTCATTTGAGTTTTGTCTTAAGTATTTCCTTTCATCACCACCATGTTGGCTTTTGGTTTTGTGTTGCCTTGTGATTGTTAGAATTGATTGCTAGTATGATTGCTTATATGAATGCAGTGTTTGTTATATAGATTTTCATCGGAGAGTGACGTATAGTCTATCAAGTTACTTCTGAGAGCAATATTATTTCTTCATCAACAGTACAGGCAAGTTCACTTTGACCATTTTGTTCATACCTATGTTTTATTGTGAGATCATTCAACAAATCCCTCCCATAGTGTTATTGAAATTCTTGTAGTTGAGTAGAATGCATGAGGTAGGAACCCACCACTTGTTGCTAAAGCCCCGGGAACGCTAGTTAGTGCAATGCTATGCTAAAGTAGACGGGATCTGGTATGAGTGTTCGTGAGTGGTGTGAGAAGGATGACTCCACGTCAAAACGACGACTTCATGAAGGCTTCTTCAAGTCCTGCATATTCAAGACCTCAAGACTTCGAGACTCGAGAAACAAGTTTTTCAATACACACTACTGGGTGAGGGATGGTTGGAACGGCACCCTGGAGGAGCCAGTGGATTTTCCTAGGTGTTGCTGGAGATGTGCCAGTATTCACGTGGAAAGCCTCACCCAGACACAAAGGGAAGGATGAATACTTCATGCCCGGAAGCTTACCTATGTAGCCACAAGTCATTATGGGCTCTAGCTTGGTTGATCTTTGTTGTGACTCTGTCTAGGTAGTGCTACAAGATGTAGTCGACGTTAGGATTGGATGGGCACTGTCGGATAGTCAGGGAAACACTCTGAAAGACCATGTTTCTTTCGTCCTGTTCTCAAACAGCAGACAGTGCAAGGACTTACCAGGAGGGAAACAATCTTGTGGGTAAAGTACACAACACTCTGCAGAGTTAAAACCTAATCGATTAGCCGTGTCCCCGGTTACAGACAATTTGAGCTTCTAGACTTGGATCTATCTCTGAACTCTCAACACTGGACTGATAACTAATTGTGGGCAACTTATGATACTTATGGGCATTGAGACATTGGTTGGCGAAACCATGTCATGATAGGTAACTCTATAGTGAAATTCCTGATATTCCTTTGTTGTAGGAAAATAAAATCAGCTTTTACGCAAAAACTCAGACACAGAGCCACAAAGCCTTTGCATATAGAATAGTCTTTATTCTTCTGTTCTACTATGGTGATCTTGCCAGTACATTCCATGTACTGACCTACACGGCTGCAACGTCTTATGTTGTAGATACTCTTCTACGACGGGTAAGAGTACGATTCAGGGTTACGGTCTACACAACCTGTCGTTGTTGTTATTGGGACTCCACTCCCGTTGACTGTATTCCGCTGCTATTTTAAGGTATATATCAGTTTTACGTTATTTACATGTGATTGCACTTTGATATATACATTGATGTACTGTGTGTGCCAGCATACTGATCCAGGGATGGCACAGAACACACGGAGGCTTGACCTTTCCAGGTCGGGTCGCTATATCGTCCTGATATGTCACATGAACTTGATGGTACTAATTCTGAAATAAATGATGATACTATTGCTTCACATGTTGAAATTGAAACTGTGCCACTGAATGAATTACTTGATGCTCATCTTGCTAAAGCTAGAGAACTTGAAAATGCTAAAACTGATGAAGATCTGAATTACCTGTGACACCTTTCTCACCTAATAGATATGAGTTGCCTTATGTACCTAAAGGTTAAGTTATGGATGGTGAGGTAGCTAGGGACTTTATTGCTTGTGAGGATAGAGATGACTTGAATAAACTACTATGCAAACTAAAAGAAAATTCTATGATGGAGAAAATGAAACATGACCATAAATTTGTTACTTCTCCTATATTTGTTACTGATAAGGATTATGAGTTCTCTATATACCCTGAGTTAATTCCTATAGTAGAGTCTGATCCTTTCCATGGTTATGAAAATGAAAATTTTGTAGACCACCTTATGAAACTGAATGATATTCATGCTCTGTTTACCAATGCTGAAAAGATGCGTTGTTATTATATCCTTAAGCTCTTTACTTTCTCGGTAAAGGGTGCGGCCAAGGAATGGTTCCTTTCTCTTGCTCCTGGTTGTATGTGTAGTCCCGAGGATATGCTTTACAACTTTTCTGAAAATATTTTCCTGCTCATGAGAAACAAGTTGCCTTAGAGGAAATATTTACCTTTGCTCAAATTGAAGAAGAGAATCACCCTCAAGCTTGGGGAGGCTTCACCGCTTACTAAGAGCTTTGCCTGATTGTCATCTTAAGAAGAATGATATTCTTGATATCTTTTATAATGGACTAACCGATGCTTCTAGGAATTTCCTAGATATTTGTGCTGGGTGTGTATTCAGGGAAATAACTTGTAGTGCAACTTGTGTGCAATTTTGATAGGGCCGAGATATCTTAGTTAGCGGCTCCGAGGCTAAAATAGAAACAAAAGAATATGAGACCAAGCTTCTGTTTTCAAAGAGTCAAAAGAAAATATTTCCAAAAGAAAAGTGAAGGGTATCATATAGAAAAGATTTGAGTGATTACTGGAGATGATGCAAATTGAGAACAAACCACATGAAAGTCTTAACTAGTGATGGGCGGTGACTAGGTCACCTATATTAGAGTATATTGACTTAGGAGCCAAGCAAGAATACTTGATCATAAGTCATACTCTATGTTAAGCTAAAAATGGGGTTACAATTTTTGGATTAAGCATTTTAATGTCTTCATATCACTTGAGTTGCTTTAGCTCATGACTTGGAGTAAAGCCTTTTCAAGGATATGAGAGCATACCTTTGAGTGATGCTGATGACGTCGCTCGTAGGTGAACTTGTTGAGGATGCTCGAGGTTGATTAAGAACATCTTGAGTTGGGAGCAATCCTTCTCGTTCTAGTACACTTATTACCTACAAAGGTTAGTTATGCAAGGAAGAGCAATAGGTATATCCATTTGACATGATACCAACTGAGATTTTGCAATAATGATCAAGTATATGTCAAGGATATGTTTTTGTAGTCTTCTTCCTTCCATCATCAAGAGGGGATGTGGATACTTGGCCAAGACAAGATTACTTATAGTTGGAGTTGGTTGCAATCTGGTGGAATGAATTTCTTCCAAGTACCTACAAACGGTTAGATGAAATACAAGGGGACATAAAATTCCATGGCATAAGATAACACGTTAGCAATATCATGGAAGTATCAAGAAGGCTCATGCCCTTGCAAGCATCCGAGTGAGTCTAGCTCAAGTTTGAAGCATCAACTCACCCCTCAAGTGACAAAAAGATTTCTCATCAAGTGGCTTAGTAAAGATATCGTCCAATTTCTTGTTAGTGCGAACTTGCTTAAGATTAATATCTCCTTTGGCAACATGATCACGAATGAAATGATGTCGAACTCGAATATGCTTAGTTCGAGAATGTTGCATAGGATTATGACCAATATTAATAGCACTTTAATTATCACAAAGGAAAGTAACATTTTAACATGGATTCCATAATCCTTTAGTGTTTGTGTCATCCATAGTAACTGCACAGAACAAGATCCAGGAGCAATATACTCAGCTTCGGTAGTAGATAGAGATACCGAGTTTTGTTTCTTGGAGGACCAAGACACAAGAGATCTACCTAAAAATTGACAAGTACCTGAGGTGGATTTTCTATCAACCTTGTCACCGGCATAGTCCGAATCAGAATAGATAACAACGTTAAAAGAAGATCCCATGGGATACCAAATGCCAAAGTTTGGTGTTTGTATCAAGTATCTCACAATACGTTTCACGGCCAAAAGATGACACTCCTTAGGTGTAGCTTGATATCTAGCACACATGAAAACACTAAGCATAATATCGGGACGAGATGCACATAGATTCAGAAATGAACCAATCATGGATCAATAAAAATTTTTATCATCCGGTTCATCTTCCTTGGTAAGATCAACATGTCCACTAGTCAGCATGGGAGTTTTCATACCTTTGCACTCCTGCATGTTGAACTTCTTGATCAAGTCCTTGGTATACTTAGTTTGAGAGATGAAAGTTCCTTCTCTTGATTGCTTGATTTGCAACCCAAGAAAGAATTTCAGCTCACACATCATGGACATCTCATACTTCTCGGACATCAACCTTCCAAATCTTTCACTAAATTGACGGTTAGTGGAACCAAAGATAATATCATCCACTAGATTTGGCACACAAATAATTCTACATTAACTCTCTTAGTGAACAAGGTTGCATCAATTTTACCAATTTCAAAACCCTTTTCAATGAAAAACTTCGTTAAGCATTTGTACCAAGCACGAGGGGCTTGCTTAAGACCATAAAGGGCTTTATGAAGCTTATAAACATGATTAGGTTTCTTCGGATTCACAAAACCAGGTGGTTGATTAACATAAACTGCTTCTTCAATTTCACCATTTAAAAAGGCACTTTTAATGTCCATTTGATAAAGTGTGATATCATGGTGATTAGCATAGGCAAGAAGAAGTCGAATAGCTTCTAGTCTAGCAATGGGGGCATAAGTCTCACCATAGTCCATACCTTCGACTTGAATTTATCCTTGGGACATGAGATGGGCCTTGTTGCGTATGACTTGACCGTCTTCACCTTGCTTGTTCCGAAACACTCATTTGGTTCCGATGATGTTGTGCTCATCCCCGGGCTTCTCCACGAGTGTCCACACTTTGTTCCTTTCGAAGTTGTGAAGCTCTTCATGCATAGCGTTTGCCCAATCCGCGTATTCAAGAGCTTGTTCTACCTTCAAAGGCTCAATGCTAGATATGAAACAATAATGCTCACAAAAGTTAGCTAGACGAGTTTTAGAGCGAGTGATTCTCCCGGTTTGGATGTCACCAAGGATTTGGTTTAGGCGATGGTTCTTGGTCACTTGTGCTCGAACTCGGGTCAGCTTCAGATTATTGGATGGTGGCGATTCTTCTTCATCATCATCTCCTTCGTCTTCGTTGTTGTGAACGTGATCATCTCCTTGAGGTGGTGGGGAAGGAGGTTGTGGTGGATCTTCATGATGTACTTCCTCCTCCTCTTCATCTTGTCATGTACTACTTGTGGATGCTTCTATGTCGTGTTGTCGGTAGCCTTGATTTGAAGTAGGATCTTCCAATTGGGTTGATGAAGTGCTTTCCTTCACCTTCATGGGACGAATTTTGCCAATAGACAAGTCTTCGATAGCTTCTGAGGGGTCCTTATCACCTACAATATTTGGCAATTGTTTGACTTGTGAACCATTAGATTCATCAAACTTCACATCTACCGTCTCTTCAACTTTTCGAGTGAAGTTGTTGTAGCCACGGTAAGTGTGAGAGTTCAATCCATAACCAAGTAGTAATCCTTCATGAGATTTAGGAGCAAATTTAGTACGACGATGCTTGTCAAGAATGTAGCTCTTGGATCCGAATAACCGAAAGTATCCAACTTTGGGTTTGTTACAGGTGAGTAGATCGTATGCCGTATTACTGAGAAGCTTGTGCAAGTAAAGTCATATTGTGGCATGACATGTTGTTTCCACGGCTTCTACCCAGAAGTGGCTTGTCGTCTTGTATTCGTCAAGCATCATTCTAGCCATCTCAATAAGTGTCCGGTTGTTCCTATCAATAACTCCATTTTGTTGAGGCATGTATGTAGACGAGAACTCATGTGAGACACCTTCTTCATCAAGAAAGGTATCCACATGGGTGTTCTTGAACTCCGATCTGTTATCGCTCCGAACTTTCTTGATCTTTACTTCAAACTGATTTTGCGCTTTGCGAACGAAGTTCTTGAAGATCTTTTGAACCTGTGACTTATCATCAAGGAAAAATACCCACGTAAATCTGGAAAAATCATCAACTATAACTAGACCATAGGCATTTCCACCGAGACTCTTGTAAGCATTGGGACCGAAAAGATCCATGTGAAGTAACTCGACTGGTCTCCTAGTAGTCATGATATTCTTAACGGGATGACTTCTGCCTACTTGCTTTCCATCTTGACAAACACTACAAAGTCTATCTTTGTCAAAGATAACATCTTCAACACCAAGAATGTGATCTCCCTTGATTAGCTTATCTAGATTGTGCATGCCTACATGTCCAAGCCTTCTATGTCATAGCCAACCTTTAGAAGATTTTGCAATTAAACAAGTACGAGGTTGGGCCTTTTTAGTGAAATCAAAAATGTATATATCACCTCTACAAATACCGGTGAAAACAATTTTATTATTATCAAATCGAAACACTTGGCAATCAACTTTAGTAAATAGCACATTGAAACTGAAGTCTGATAGTCTAGATATGGAAAGGAGATTGTAGACAAGGGATTCAACAAGCATCACATTTTGAATTGAGATATCATGAGATATGTCCACCTTACCAAGGCCAAGTACCTTACCCTTAGAGTTGTCTCCAAAGGTGACGCACCTTCGAGGACCTTGATTAGGCGTGATCTCTTGGAACATGTCTTTATCACCGGTCATGTGATCCGTACATCCACTATCGCCAATCCACTCTTTTCCTCCGGACATATAATCCTTGAAGTTTGCCATTAGACTTAGATTCATCATGATATTTTCATGCTCGATGTCGAACAACTCATCTTCACCAAGGTAGTCATGTTTCACATTGTCATCATCAAGTGCAAATCCTCGTCATAAAGAACAAGAGATCCGTTAGAATTGTGATCATGACAATGTCCAAGTTTATGAATGTGAATGGCTTCAAAGATAATTTTGTTGATTGTTGTGACATGTCCTTTAGCATGCATAAGATCACGGAGCTCAAATAGGCATTTATCAAAGTTTGGATCACGAGGCTTCATTTTGTGAAAAGCAACAATTTCATGAAGAATTTCATCAAGATTTCCTAATGAGAGATTTGGATATTGTTTCGCCAAATCAGTCCACAAGGTATAGCCACATGCAAAGTTCTTCAATTGAGAAAGCACGAATCTTGGTAAACCTCTAACAATAAGATTGACAGTTCTTAGGTTACCAAGCATGTTAATTTCCTCTTCGTCTATGGGATGCAATTCATCAATAGGGAGCACATGGGGATTTTCAATATATTTTATCAAATGGAATTTATCAAATAGATCAATCATGGCATTCTTTGTTTGACTATAGTACTCTCCATCAAGAGCGGGCACTCTACAATACAAACTCTCTATACTAGACACATCCATCTTCCTCCTTGGTGATTAAAGCGAAGCAATGGAGACCAATGCTCTGATACCAATTGAGGGATCACTAGAAGAGTGTCTAGAGTGAGGTGAATAGACTACTAGCAGAAAATTAAAACCTAACCTTTTCCGAAGTTAATTGGTTGGCAGATTTTAACAGTTTTAGCAAGACTAGCAAGTCTATATATCATACACATGCATGTCAACAAATATAACAATGGAAAGTAAAGACATTGCACATGAAGAAAAGAGTTGAGATATGGAGATCAAACGCAATTGGAGACGCAAGGATTTTTCTCGTGGTTCCGATAGGTGGTGCTATCATACGTCCACGTTTATGAAGTCTTCAACACACGGAGGGTAACGGTCATGAGAGTCCACGGAGGGCTCCACCCATAATGATCCATGAAGTAGCAACCTTGACTATTCCATAACGGCCTACGTCCATGGAGGAGTAGCCTCACCATGGGTAGATCTTCACGAAGTAGGCGATCTCCTTGCCCTAACAAAATTCTTGGTTCACAGCACAACATGAAGTAGGAGGCTCCCAAGCAACACCTAACGAATCTAGGAGGCACCACCCTCTAAAAGGTAATAGGCTCGGTAATGTCGATGAACTCCTTGCTCTTGTGCTTCAAGATGATAGACTCCTCAACACACAATCACTCTCTCATAGATATGGCTTGGTAGAAGAGATGGGATTGGTGGAAAGCAACTTGGGGAGGCTAGAAATCAAGATACATATGGTTGGAGTGGAAGATCTTGACCTCAACACAAGGGTAGGTGGTTCTCTCTCAGAAAACTGATAGGATAGGTATGGAATAGTTCTGAGTGCTTCTCTTTCGAGTAGGTGGTAGTGAAGGGGTATATATAGGCATCCCCAAAAATCCAACTGTTACACACAATAAGTGAGACTCAGTGACACCGATGTGTTAATCTCGGTGGTACCGAAG